>OV702294.1:56889927-59389927 GCA_916181665.1 Avena sativa | reverse complement strand
ACTACAAAACTCTTGTAGCTGGGAGGGAGTGATTGCAGAACCCTGTCAATCTTGAGCTCCTCTGGAATCTTGCAGTCCAGTTGCTCAAGGCGTTGAGTGTAGCCCGACATCTTAATGGCGTGCTCACTAACGGAACTCCCTTCCTCCATCTTGAAGTTAAAGAATCTCTCAGAGATCTCATATCTCTCAGAACGGGCCTGAGTCTGAAACATGGTTTTCAGCTCCTCGAGAATCTCAAAGGGCCCGGGATAGTCTTCAAAACGATTTTGAAGGTCCGATTCCATAGCAAACAACATGGTGCTCTTAATCACACCATAATCATCTTTGCGCGACTGATAGACAGCTTTCTCATCAGCCGGCGCAGTTGCAGCAGGGGCGTCACCTAACGCTTTCTCAAGGACATAGTCCTTTTGACCGCCAGAGAGAATGATTCTCAGATTGCGGAACCAGTTGGTGAAGTTAGACCCATTGTTTCTAAGCTTTTCCTTCTCAGCAAAAACGTTGAAGTTGAAGTTGGACTTAGCCATTGGATCTATAGTATTTGCAAGTACAATTTAGACTATGCTCATGATAAATAGTTCAACTTAATCAAATTACTAGATGAACTCCCACTAAATTCAACATTCCTCAAGTTGTTTATGAACACGATCCAAATTCACCACATCTAATCCGATCATCACGAGAAGAGATGTGGTTTCAATGGTGGACAACGAAGTGTCGATCATATCATTCATATGACTCATGCTTAACCTTTCGGTTCTTGTGTTCCGAGGCCATGTCTGTACATGCTAGGCTCGTCAAGTTAGACCCAAGTATTTCCGCGTGTGCAAAACTGGCTTGCACCCATTGTATGTGAGCGTAGAGTCTATAGCACCCGATCATCACGTGATGCTTGGACACGACGAACTTTCGCAACGGTGCATACTCGGGGAGAACACAGTTTTTATCTTGATCTTTAAGTGAGAAATCATCTTATAATGCTACCGTCGCGATCTAAGCATAATAAGATACATAAAAGGATAAACATCACATGCATATAACTTTAATGTGACATGGTATAGCCAATCTTCGCGCAACGATCTCCATCTTGTGCGTACCGGCATGATCTCCATCACTCCACCATGATTGCCTCCACCACGAATAGCAACTACAACTATTGCTAACTACTTAGCGATAAAGTGAAACTATTACATGGCGCATAAGAAATTGACACACAGGTCATACACAATTATAAAGACAACCATATGGCTCCTGCCGGTTGTGTACTCATCGACATGCAAGTCGTGAAACATTACAAAACATGATCATCGCATACATTATACACATCACATCTTGGGCCATACCATATCACAGAAAACACTCCCTGCAAAAACAAGTTAGACGCCTCTACTTTGTTGTTGCATGTTTTACGTGGCTTATGGGAGTAGATGCTAAGAACGATTCTTACCTACGGAAAGCCACAACGGTGATATTATGGTTGCCAAACTCCGGTGTTAATCCCATGACAACTATAGTGAGAGAAACTGACATCCACTAGCCGCATGTGTGGAACAAGCCACACGTCAAGTGCGGAGCCGGTCTCGCGAACGACGACGCGTAAGGTTGGCCTGGACCGCTTCAATCTCACTATCCCGCGTCATAAGAAGAACACAAACAAGCGGCTTGCAACAGAAAACATCAACGCCCGCAACAACCATGTTGCGTTCTACTCGTGTAACACATCTACGCATAGATCTAGCTCTGATACCAATGAAGGGTTTCGCGGCATAGTAAATCAAAATTTCCTACGGATGCGAACAGAGGGAAGCCAAGATCTAATCTAGGAGATGCAAACAACGAGAGAGATTGGATTAGATCTTCATACCCTTGAAGATTCGCACAACGGAACGTTCGTCGGAACGTGGGTGATGTAGTCGTACTCGCTTCTCCTCCTCGCGATCCGATCCGATCTAGCACCACAAGTGGCGATGCCTCCATGAGATGCACACGTGCGGCACCTCGACGTCTCCTCCTTCCTTGCAGCAAGTATGGTGGAGAGATGGGTTGGATCTACAACGCGACGGCGCGGTGCAATTGGTGGAGAATTTCTGCAGCAGGGCTTCGCCTACAAGCAGTCGGGAGGGAGAGAGGAGGGCAGCAGGGCGGCTAGGGTTGGAGGGGAAGGTGTGTGTGTGGGGGGGGTGGTGCGCCCCCAGCCCTCTATATATAGAGGGGTTGGGGCAGCCCTAGCCCCTCCCCCAAGCCAAGCCGGCGGCCCCAAAGGAGGAAGAGTGGGGGGCAAGGAACCCCCCCTTCTAGAAGCTCTATCTAGGGTTTAAACCCTCTTTGGCCGGCTGGGCCCTATGGGGCCTTGTGCCCCTGGCCCAATGCGGCCAGGGCACTCTCTCATAGGCCCATGCCGCCTCACGGAAGGTGGGGCCACGTTGGTCCCCTTCTGGAAGGTTCTAGAAGCTTCCAGTACAATACCGATTAACCCGGAACAATTCCGAACTCCAAAAACTGCACTGCCTTATATGAATCTTATTCTCCGGACCATTCCGGAACCTCTCGTGATGTCCCGGATCCCATCCGAGACTCCGAACAAAAACTCATAAACCAAATATCCAATCTATCCTAGCGTCGAGACACGTTAAGTGTGTGACCCTGCGGGTTCGAGAATATGCGGACATGATCTTCTATCAATAATCAACAGCGGGGTCTGGAAACCCATATTGACTCCCACACATTCATCGATGATCATATCGGATGAACCACGATGCCAGGATTCAATCAATCCCATATTTATATTCCCTTCGTCTCGCGATATTTTACTTGCCCGAGATTCGATCGTCGGTACCGTCATACCTAGTTCAATCTCGTTCACAGCAAGTACTTTACTCGTTCCATAATCTGATATCACCTTTGTGATTAACTCCTTAACCACATGCTTGCAAGCGGTGTTAATATCGATTACCGAGTGGGCCCGAAGTATATCTCTCCGACTTGGGAGGGACAAATCCCATCTCGATACATACAACCCAACAGGTACTTTCCGATCACCTGAGAGACACCTTTATGATCACCCTCTCATAGGATGACGTTTTATGACCTCAAAGCTTTCTTCCGATACCAGGGAGTTGTATTATCTCATGGTCTAAGGAATACAATATTTGACATAAGAAAAGCTTCGCAAAGATGAACACGATGACACGATCTAATTGCTTCGCTTAGTTTGGGTCTGTCCATCATATCATTCTCCCAATGATATGATCTCATTATCAATTGACAACTCATGTCTATGGTTAGGAAACCTTAACCATCATTGATCAATGAGCTAGTCCATAGAGGCGTACTAGGGACACGGTGTTGTTCACAAACCACACAAGTATTAAAGTTTCCGCTTAATACAATTCTAGCATGGAATATAAACATTATCATGAACAAGAATTATAATAATAACATCTTTATTATTGCCTCTAGGGCATAATTCCAACAGATACCACCCCCTCTCCAAACGAGACGTACTCCATGTTGGAAGGAACTCGGTAAAATATCGGTGTCCCCGCGTGCCTCGGTTATCTCTATACCCGAGATCTTTACTTATGCACTTTACATTGTGATAGCCTTCGTGCTTGAAGTAATATATATCTTGCTATCACTTTGTTGCTTGTATTGCTTAGCATAAGTTGTTGGTGCACATAGGTGAACCTTAGTTGTTCTAGGTTGTGCTTAACAAAGTAAACACTAGCTTTATTCCGCCTTTGTTGAGCCACTCTAGGAAAAGTTTTAATCGCCTATTCACCCCCCTCTAGGCGACATCTGTATCCTTTCACTCATCCTCATACTACTCATCCTTATCTTCACATGCATGTTTGTTTTCATTAATCATGTCATTCATGACGACACTATGATCGGCTTATGCACACAAGGCACATGCTAAAGCCACTAGGCGATTCAATCGATCATTTTTTGCACCAAAAATAATGAGTGTCAAATGATCAAATACCTATGTTTGTCGAGCACCTAGTCGTGTTGTCACACGCGCTAAGCCACTAGTGAATCAGTGTAAGCATCGTTGAGGTCGATGCTTCCTAGGTGGTGGTCACAATTGCTCAAGGAAAAGAGGGTGTTCGGGTTAAAACTGCCATAGCCGCCATGCTTGGTCTCTCCAAGCTCAGGGTTGAGGGAGAACCTTGTCCTAGAGAGGGGCGTCGCGACCGCGCTTTCATGGAAGTTTCCCAGTGCCGCCGACGACCCATACATGCGGGGTGGTGGTGCGAAGTCACACGACTTGCTGACGTTGTGCTTCGCTGGATATTGCTCCCGGAGCTGAGCCCTTGGAGCGTGTAGGTGACCGCTGCTTTCGTCACCTTCTTCTTCTCCTTGCGGCGCTGCACATTGCGTTCATCCATGGCGAACTTCCATGCATGCTGATGTCTGTCCACCCAATCTCTGACATCCCCTCCGGCTTATCCTTGAACGCAATTTCTTCTTGAGAGGTTTCTTGAAAGTCCCATGGGGCCCTTGTTGAGCACCTTTGCCTTAGGCGCCCTCGGTACCTTTTGCGGCATGTTGGCGATGGCGAGGCAACGCCGTATCGGTGGTAGAGGAGCGGGAAACTGGCGAGTTGAGAGAGATGAACTGAAAGAGTGGAAAGAAAGTCAAATAAGTGTGTGACCGAGGTGCTCTGTCATTGCCAGCGCTGGCCCACACCAGTTCTATCCGGCGTGCCCAGATGGATCCTAGGCTCGGGTCGGGCAGGACACACCAGACAACTATTGGACCACACTGAATAGAACTTGTCATTAGAGAACGCATCGGCGATGCTCTTAAACTCACTCTGATTTTTGGCTTAAACCATCATATAACCATGTTCAATTAAAACCTAAAAAGGAAAATTCAAAAACATGTAGAGTTAAATTTTGATTTTTTTTGCTTAAACCATAATAATATAGCTATGTTCAACTAAAACCTTATAAAAGTCAAAGTCAAAAACACTATTTAGGTGTTTTTATGACTTTAAATCAAAATTCAGAAGCTAGATTTAAACCCAACCAAACATACACCAGACACCAGGCAAACAGGATTTGCTCGTTGACACCCTGGTGGCGAGCTCGCCCGTCCCTTCCCGACCCCTTCCTTGAGAGTCGACTTTCTTCCTCCTCCGCCGCCCCTCTCCTCCCTCCCCACCGGCGGCCACGGTGGCCGGTGTCGAGATGGAGTAGGTGGTTGGTTTTTACTGTTTTTAGTAGTTGTAATTTTTGCTTTGCTATGTTGTGCCCTTGTGCCGACTGAGGGTAGGTTGGAGATCTCCGGCGGCCAGATCTTCCACGCCTTGTGCTCCTTCTGCCTCGCGACGCCCCACCGGCGTGTGGGGGTGTTGGCGGAGTGGAATCGCACCTGCATCCCTCTGAATAAGGATCGCCAGCAGTGCTTCAAGCCTGTCTTTCTGGATCGAGGCCAGCTTGATGCTGCCCCTCTTCTCTCCACTGCTGTGACCGCAGCATGGTGGAAGACCGCAGCTCGCCGTCCAAATAAGGTCCTGGGCTCCCTCTGCTACTTCTTCTTCAGGCCTCCTCCTCCAATTTGGGGCAGCAATTTGGAGGTTGCTGGACAGTGTTCATCTGGTCAGTGGTGGGATGCTCGCTGTACCAGAAAGGTTAGTGCTCGATCTACTGGTCTCTCTCATCTCTTCAACCACCATGGAGGTGGGCAGGGAGAGAGTGCGAGTATGTTCTGGCGTGATCCTCTCCGGTGGGGATTTGCTGCAACCTTGTGGAGCTCATCAGTAGAGGACTCTTGCCGGCGTTTACTGCCCTGCCTCTACTTCTTATGGCCGAACGACGGCCCTCCTCGGCCACGGTTTGGTGGCTTTTCAACCTCCATCTGGGAGGCCTCCCCTCTCCGGCGGAAGGATCTTCGGCGGCGGCGCATCAAGTGGTTCGTCCCCGATGGCGACGTCGCTGCTTCTGCCGGTGAGCTTGTTCCTGTGCTGCGGTGGAGAAGATCCCTGAGGATTGGATTGCTTTTCATATTTTGTTTCTGGGGTCTTTTGTGTAAAAGTGGAGGTTTTGGTTGTAACTTTTCTTCTATTTTGGACCTCCTTGTAATCTGTAAACCTACCGCCAATTAATGTGCAGCTCTAGGTCCTTCGTGACCCTGCCCCTTGCTTCAAAAAAAAAAAAAAACCCTGGTGGCCCAAAGCCCAAACAGGCCCACGCGGCGAGCTGACAGAGTGTCCCTGCCGCCCGCGGTCCCTCGCTTCCAACCCCCGCTCCGGCCGCCCGGGCGCTCTCCGACCCCCGTTCCTCGCTGTCCCCGCCTACGCAGCTAGGCCAGATGGGCGGCGGGAGGAAACGGTGGCGGCAGCAGCGCGACGGCTCGGATGCCCGGCCGAAGATGCACCCGCGCAACCGCTATGCCGCCGCGGCGCCGGACTTCGCGGCCCTGGCGGCGCTCTACCCCTCCTTCGCCCCCTTCGTCTCCGTGTCCGCGGGGGGAGGCCGCGCCTCCATAGACTTCACCGACTTCGCCACCACGCGGGAGCTCACGCGCGTTCTCCTTCTCCACGACCACGGCGTCAACTGGTACGCGCGACCCCTTTCCTTGAGAACCCTTGCACGCGTCTGCTGCTGCTCCGGTCCCGGTTCCTTCTGTACGCTTCCGTGGAACTAGCTGAGCTGCTCGTCTCCTTGATGCTGTGCTGCTGAAGAACTAATTGCAACGTCATTCCTGAAATCCACTAATTGGAGCATCAAGCTCGGCATGCTGGGTCTCACCTCCAAGCACCTGTTGCCTGACGCAATCGTCTTATGAATTGCTATGCTACTCTCAGAATTTTTTAAATGACTTCATAGCTCGAGAGGTTGGCATTTCTATGTACACGGTAGCGCTGCGCACAACATTTCATAATCGACAGTAGATTATTTTATTTATCTTGCTACGGTACTTGCATATTAGTTATAGCCGATGAAGTATTTTGTATATAGAGCAGAAATAATCTGCTGAAAAGGGTTACATGGGTCTTATTGTATTATTGTAAAGAATGGTGCTCAACGTACACATTACATGCCATAACTAGATGTCTTTACTCTTCTCTTTGGCGTGGCTGTACAGCGGTTATATTTTCATTCAGAAAATGTCGAAATGTATTTTATTTATGTCTTTGTCTTGTTAATTCATGGCGACGTGCCAAATTGACCCTATTATCTTTTTTGTTAAGACATTTAAATAAATATTTTACATGACTTGAATTGTATAACCAAAGTTCAAATAGAATCCTTGTTTAGCAAAACTGGCAGCTGCCATGTTTGCTAACAATAAGAGTCACTTGATTTTTACAAAATTGTTGAAGTTTATGTGCCGTGCAAACTATGTCCTCGTATGTTCTGTTTTCTAGGAACCCTTGTGTTCTTTTCTTAATTGTCATGTAATACGGTTTGTGGTCAGTATCACATTTTAACATGTGAGCATGATATATATGGCTACTACTGTCAGGTGGATTCCAGATGGACAGCTCTGCCCTACTGTTCCAAACAGATCCAACTACATCCATTGGATTGAGGATCTTCTCTCGTTCGATCTCATACCACGAATATCCAGCTCAAGTGAGATAGTGAGGGGTTTTGACATAGGCACAGGTGCCAATTGCATCTACCCTCTCCTCGGAGCATCATTACTGGGCTGGAGCTTTGTTGGATCTGGTACGTTCTTATCCTGTATACTAGAAGTTTTGTGAAGCATAAACTAGGTATCTCTTAGTAGCCTACTTTGCTAAATTAGAAGGATCTATTCTCAGTTGGATTCTTGTTTGTAGATGTGACTGATGTTGCTCTTGAATGGGCCAAGAAGAATGTGGAGAGCAACCCACATCTAGCAGGTCTAATTGAGATCAGAAATGCAAATGAAGTACCCTGTTCTTCCAAGTCTGAAACAGTTGCTGAGGAAGCAGTCAGGGAGAACACTTCAGAGCCAGTGGAAAATGTGGTGAGATCTATACCACCTATTCTTGTGGGCGTTGTGAGGGATAGCGAGAGCTTTGACTTCTGTATGTGCAATCCACCTTTCTTTGAGAGTATGGAGGAAGCTGGCCTTAATCCAAAAACTTCTTGTGCTGGAACTGCTGAAGAGATGGCTTGCCCTGGTGGGGAGCAGGCCTTTATAACACGCATAATTGAAGACAGTGTTTCCCTTAAGAACTCTTTCAGGTGATTAAAATCTTATCTTGCAGTGGTTGTAGCATATTAATTTTTTCTGTTGTTCACGACGTGTTTAAATTTTTATAGGTGGTTTACATCAATGGTTGGGCGAAAAGCAAATATAAAATTATTAGTATCGAAAGTCCGTGAAGTTGGGGCCACAGTTGTTAAAACAACTGAGTTTGTGCAAGGACAAACAGCTAGATGGGGCCTTGCATGGTCATTCATTGCTCCAACGAAAACTGTTATAAGATCCACTGTACCAGGAAAAGTCCATCATTCTTTCATGCTTCAGGTGGGCAACATGTCACCTTTTGTTCCTTAATGATGTGCTTTTGTTGCTTATAGCTCCTAAGTTCAATTTTATATACCTTTGGTTTTAGCTGTCTCTAACACAAAAGATTACTATTCTTCAGTGAGATACTTCATATTTGAGACAACTATCTTCTCTGGTTCTGCTTAGAATTGTGATCTCTGCATCGTAAATAGTATTTAATTAGCATGCCTTAAATGTTACATCTCATTGTTTTTTGTAACGCTTTTTGCATCCTTGTCGACCTTGCAATCAGGTTGAATTAACACTGCTGGCTGGCCTGACATAAAACTGTATTGTGTCATTCTTTCCAGAATGGCCTATAATTATGTTTTATTAATTGTTACCGCTAATCTGCTACTATTTTTTCTCTTTTTTTTTTTCGAGAACGCGCAGGAGGTCTGCGTGTCATTGTATTAAGTCAAAGAAGAGGACACAGTTTGTTACAGATTTTTTTCTCTTTTGTTTGTGTGCTCAGTGTATGTTCTTTACATGATGAATTTCAGGGTCTTCGACGCGGAAGTGGTGCATTTCAGGTGTTGAAGTCAGCTGAGACTTTTTTCTGTACATCTAATCTATCATGTAAAACCGACTGTCTTTCATTTTCTATTGAAGTAAGAATCCTCATTTACCCTTATTCATTCTTAAATTACTTAGGATAGAGACCCACACTGATCTGTCATTTTTTTACTTCTGTGAAGTCTTAGTATGTCAATCTCTTGCTAAGAGTTGTATGAAATATTTGTTTAGGTTACATTGTCAGATGAGCAGACTGAGGCTGCAATATTGGATGGTGGTGACCTTCTTGGTTCTGTCGAAGACAACTCTACAAAGCTCCATAGCACTGTTACAGGAGCCTCCTTCCGTATTTCGGTATGTTGATGACACATCATATATTACTCACCTGGCACCTATTCCGATGTTGCCTCACAAATAATTTATGAATTTATTTCTGCATAGGTGTTTGAACAGATGCCTGGCACACTGCTAATCAAAGGTTCATTATTGAATAAATCACTGTCAGGTACCCTTTGTTCTATATGTGAAAAATATCAGTTTTCTCGAACAAACTTGCAGACACCTTTTTGGTTTTCTTCAGTATATAGCATGCTTATGTTTTCTTGTTCTTATAGTTTTATGTTCTAGTTTATATCGTTTTCAACATACACGCGGGCCTAGATTCCTAGATATTTAGAACGGAAAAAGACTTGAGGATACAAGTTGACCACACAATCCAAAATATCTACCGAGTAGTATAAAGTTTCTGGAGAAGCAGTCCACGAAGCAAAACAAAAAAAACTACCAAAGTAACAATCTGACGTGGAAAATGATGTAGCATACCAGGCATGGTCCTTATAATAGTTGCCTATCCAGTAAAGAGGGGTGACAGTGGTACTGATGCCTAGCTGGCTCTGTTCACTGGTTCTGGCTGCTACTGGTTTAAAGCTCGATTGAGACATAATAAGTGACACTTGGACATGCTAGTGACCATTGGGAGAGTTTGGACGGTTGGTCTGTAGGAGGCAAGAGCCTGTAAATTCGGGTCATATGGCATGTTGGTTTTTGGAGGAGCTTCCTTTGTTATTGACCGTCATTGCCATTGACAATATCCAGGCATACAAAATATGTATAGATGATCGCATAGGCGAATAAGATATAACTTGTCATATGTAGATTTTATGCAGCCAGTACAGGGTACATGATCCTCTGGGGTGTGCCTGCATTGCTTATGCACATACATGAGTATTCTCCTCATTATTCCTGCATAACTGTCTAACTCCAACTGGTTCTTAAACCAGTAGCGAAGTCTGATTACAAACACGAAACAGATATCACTTCCACACAATGATATCTCACACATACTGCACTCTAGTTCTCCGTATCACCTGCAACGCACAAAGGTCGAGTGCTTTTGTTGTTGCTGTGGAGAAGATGTCACTGAACCACTGGCACTCTCTTTGCAGGTACGTTCTCATCATATTTCTCGCAGCTGGAGGAGACGTTGAAGACGGAATTCGTTAAGCCCCGGTAGTCCATGGCCATCCAGCCATCCACCCACCATCAGGCCCTTGACTAATCATGAACAAGCTGATCAGGCTCCCACTCGTCAGAACTCTTTTCGACGCCAAGAAATGTGAAGCCTATGTGCATCATGACACACCAATGGCCCCCAGCTGGTAGCCACAAGAAAAGCAGGGAGACTTTCTGTCTGAGCTTGTGACTGAAGGCAGCCCGCACTAAGCCTGTTCCATTTCCTGCGCCGATGCTTATTGGTATGAGCAAGCATGTTAACTGTGCTGGCGCTCCGTTACCCGTCCGAATCCGGAAAACGACCCGACAAAATGCTTCGAGAACCTTGCTTTATTCTTTCCGGATTCTGCAGCGACATCCACCCCTTTTGTTGTGTGACAGTGTCCGCCGCGCTTTCAGAAATACATCGCGTCCCGCTCCGGTGCGGCGCTCTCAGTAAGCTGGATGATGCAGGAAACCGCCATTTGCAGCTGATGCTTTTCAGTTTTCAGGGATGCTGTTTTAGCGGAATGGCGCTGATTGCAACAAGTGTCTTTTGTTATTCGATAATACATATATGCTCACTTTCGGCTGCTCCTTTACCAATCTATACAACGATGGCTTTATTATGGTTTTTCAATTTCTTTTGATACCGTATTGATTTTCTTCTTCTATTTTTATGTGCGGTGTGGCATGGTTAAGCATAAGCATATTGTTCTGTCGAATCCTGTTCGCCTGGACGGAGAATCCCCTATTTATGGCTACTCACTGTCTTACAAACCTGATGACATGCGCTGCTATCTTTTTTTACGCTTGTTAAAATTTGGCACGAAACACGAAGCTGATATTTGACGGTTCTGTAGCTTAATAGCAATGTTAAAAGTAGCTGATTTTTGACGGTTATGTATCTTTGCTGAACTTTCTTGGAAAAATTGTCATGGCCAGATTCTTAGTAGGAGTACTAAAAATATTTATGAATAGTTACCGGTTACAAAAAAAACATGGCAAAGTTTATAATATACCAAGTAATCAAATCGAGATTGATGTTCCTAAAAGCAGCAACTAAACAAATCGAGATCTGATGCGATCTGGACTCCTTTTCTTTTCTTGGGAAAACAGATGCCGTCTACAGTCCCCTGATAACACGATCCATCTGAGCGCATCGTCGTGGAACCCGGCACGGTACACGGCGAGCATACGATTCCCTCCCGGGTACGCCGGATCAAGGCAACCCACCCACCGCTCCCTCCAGGCATGGCCCACCGGTCATGGTCCATCTCCCCCCAGAAACCAACCTGGCGACGCGCTGGAGCTGACAGATGTCCAGCCCACACGTGCGAGGGGCGGGGCCCCACGTCAGCCTCTCCCGTCCGCGCACGTCAGCCGAGCCAGCCTCGTGCGTCCGTCCAACTCTTGAGCCCATCGCGGCCGTCCGATCCGATCTCGCCTCGCGGCTGGCCCTCTCCTCCTGGCGTACCACGCCGGCCCGCTATATAACACCCGTCGTCTCCCTCCCGCCGAACGAACACAAGATAAGATCGATCGCTGGTAGCGCGGATCGAGAAAAAAAAACTCTCGCTCGGCCTAGGTTTTCGAGGGGGTTCCGGTTCCCATGGCGATGGAGGCGAGGCTCAAGGGCACCGTGAAGTGGTTCAACGACACCAAGGGCTTCGGCTTCATCTCCCCCGACGACGGCAGCGACGACCTCTTCGTCCACCAGTCCTCCATCAAGGCCGACGGCTTCCGCTCGCTCGCCGAGGGCGAGGTCGTGGAGTTCGTCATCGAGGAGAGCGACGACGGACGCACCAAGGCCGTCGACGTCACCGGGCCCGACGGATCCTTCGTCCAGGGCGGCGCCGGTGGCGGAGGCGGCGGCGGGGGCGGATACGGCTCCCGCGGCGGATCTCGCGGCGGGGGCGGCTACGGCGGCCGCGGCGGCGACGGATCTGGCGGGTTCGGTGGTGGTGGTGGTGGCGGGTGGGGTGGCCAGAGGAGATCCGGCGGCGGTGGCGCCGGCGGGGCCTGCTTCAAGTGCGGCGAGCCTGGCCACATGGCCAGGGACTGCTCCGTCAACGGCCCGGCTGGAGGCGGTGGTGGAGGAGGCGGCAGCGGCTGCTTCAAGTGCGGCGAGATCGGCCACATCGCCAGGGACTGCTCCAACGGCGGCGGGGGTGGTGGTTACGGCGGTGATCGCGGTGGGTACGGCGGAGGCGGCGGCGGCAACTGCTACAACTGCGGCGAGCCGGGCCACATCGCCAGGGACTGCCCCACCAACAGCGGCTTCGGCGGCGGCGGCGGTGGCAGGGGCTACGGCGGAGGAGGCGGCGGCGGACGCGGCGACTGCTACAACTGCGGCCAGCCCGGCCACATCTCCCGCGACTGCTCTGCTAAGTGAGGGATCCACCCGATCTCTCCCCTCTCTATATAGATCTCGCCTAAATATCCCTCCCTCCCGAGTATGGTCTTAGTTTTGCCGATCTGGGCCAGAGCGCCCGGTAGCTTCCTCTCTTATTTATTTTCCCTCCCCCCTTCCGCTCTATGATCAGTAGGGGTAAAAAGAAGTCGTCAGTCAAGTGTGGTTCTTAATTTTGCTGCTATGAATTCGGTCTGGTCTCGTCTCGTTTAAAGGTTGTGATGATGGATTGGTAATTTTTGTGATTGTGAGGAGATTGCAATAGATCTCGCTTTGGTTTCAATCGATGAAGTAAAAAAGATGGGTATTGTCCTTCAATTATTGATTATGTCTGTGATCTGCTTATCTACATCTGGGAGTAGATTCTTTTGAGATCTGTTTATTTATTTATTAATTTAGTATAGTCGGAAGAATTGTATCTGATCCTATGGAATTGTTTCTGCCATTCTTTTGTTAATCAAGTACCACTGGTTAATACAATTGTTAATTAAGTACCACTGGTTAATACAATTGTTAATTAAGTAGGTAGTACTTCACTTTTCATCTCGTATGGGAAAGTTAAGTCTTGTTTCTGCTCATGATCTACTGGCTGAGATGACGAGTTAGTTTGTGTAGTGGAGTGCAAAGTTACTCTCGTGCTCATCGACTGCCATCTTTTTGCTCGTTCTGGCTGGGTTGTCAGCTCCTCAACCATGGCGTGTCATGCTGCTGCTGATAGTTATTGAATACCACACACTAACAGCACTGTAACGCACTGACAGCTAGTTTTTGACTTCCGACAACATTGTTCTGTCATGGCGTGGCGCGTACGGGGGACGGATATGATAGAACGTTCATGAAGTGTAGCATCGGCAGGTCGTTTTGCTCGATTATTTACTGACTAGTCCAGGTGCCTACTACTGTTCTTGCTTTTTGTCAGTGTCTCATCCCGTGATGCTTCTTTGCTCTGTCTATCCACATGACGATGGTTTGGTAATTTTCGTGTCTCCCTCTAGGGGTTTCATCGATGAAGTCTTGGTTTAGATTAATTAACCATGATTCTGTTTCTGCACTGCCATTTTTGTAGTGGCTCCGAAAGTTTTGTTTACTCTCCATCTGCTGAAGTTGGTATGGGAAAGTGAAATTCTGCTTTGGTATAAGATGATCACTGATTTTCGTAGCAAATTGGTGATTTATGTTATTTGCATTGTGTTACTTAGCTAGAATTATCAAGCAGAATAGCCAACTTTCGTTCCAAAATTATCTGACACATCTACCTATAGTGTCTTTGGATCAGCTAGCTAGTCTCGTTTCAAAAGTAAAGATGCTATTTGTGCTTAATTATACCAATGATCCGGCAACTGGATTTGTGCTTAATTATACTACCAATGATCCGGTACCAGCATTAGTTCACGTCCACCGCAGCTGGGCTGGTGTGTAGCCGTGGTTTTATTTAGTAACATTTTACTGTGAAAAATAAGACGGTGAGGCGTGGTCTTGTGACCTGTCCGTCGGTCCGCGAGAGGCAATGTTCCCTTCCCATAGCCTGACTGGTCCAGTCAACACTACAACTGGTGCTTCTACTGTGCTGCTTGCTTCTCTTCTGTCAGTGTCTCCACCCCTGCTATGCTTCTTTGCTCTGTCTATCCACACTGACACTGAGTTTGTCTGGTCTAGTTGATGTTATGACCGTGGCGATTGTTTTGGTAATTTCGGTGTGGTTGGTAAAAACCCCAGCATGTCTCCCTCTTCCTGCTTTCGTTGAAATCTTCTCGGCAGCAGTTTTTCAGACCCATTTGGTGCAGATTGACTAACCACGGTTGTGCCCTAAGTTTTGATTGAGTGATGATGCAGTGCCATTTTTGTAGCGGGGTGACCGGAAAGTTTTATTTACCTGTAATATGCTGATGATGTTGGTACTATGTGGAAGTGAAGTTTTGCCTGGGTGGGTAATTTTTGTACAGTAGTGGAGATGGAAAGTTACTGATGTGGGGGTGTGCACGGGTGTCGGTTCCTCAACCATGGGGGGTGTCATGCCTGCCCTGTCTCTTGGCCAGTTGGCCTTTTGGCTTTATTTTCTGTGGTCTTGTCTGGTACTGCTTGCGTTTGTCTCCATGCAACGTCACTACCGTGTGTTGCACTCATAGTTTTAAAACCGGACCTGAGTGAACCTGTAATCGTTTCAAGCCTTTACTGGTCGGATCACTGGTTTAATCGGTTGGATGGAGACAAAAAACCATTCTTTTTAATTGAAATTTAAATAAATTGTAGAATAAAATGAACATAAAAGGTATATATTATTAGAGAGTATCGAGAGGCAAACGAGAGACAGAATGAATGGAAAGAATCAACTATTTTTATTGATGAATGAACCAGTATATATATAGGGGAAGGTCGGTTTTGGGAATGTCGGTTCCGGAAGGCAACGCTTCAGGAATCCTAACTGCCCGACGGTTCCACTTATGTGGGATTACAGGGGATTAACCCTTAATTAACTATGTTTAATTAATTCTAACACTTCCCCTAATCACCGCTTCATTGTAAGATCCATCATCTTGATTCAAGTCTCCTCCAAAAACCCTGTGGGAAAAATGTGAGGAGTATGGTAGGATATGTTGTTAAAACTCCTTCAAAAATCCTGTGGGAAAATAAGGAGAAAATGGCATGGCATATAATGATTATCGCCTCTGTTAACTCAATATGAAATAAATCCATAGAATCTAGAGGTCAATAAATATGTCGTTTATACCATCTTAAAAACCCCGATGGGGAAAACGGATAGTATGACATATGATCTTATGTTGATATTACCTCATTAAAAACCTTAATGAGAACCTAAATAGTAAACTCATCAAGGGAAAAAGAGTATAATATGATGCTTTAAACAGGAATAGTTCAGGAAGATACTCCCCCTGATTCTTGCAAATCTCGAAGCCGTCGCATACCGATTCCATGAATATATTTCTGAAATATTGAAGTTGGTAGAGACTTCGTAAACAAGTCGACGAGATTATCACATGATTTGACTTGCAAGATGTTTATTTTCCCACTCTTTTGGAGTTCATGAGGATAAAACAACTTTGGGACAATATGCTTAGTGATATTGCTCTTGATGTATCCTGTTTGCATCTGTGCAACACAAGCCGCATTATCCTCATAGATAATGGTAGGTGATTCGATAGAACCAATCCCACATGACTGTTGTATGTGGTTTATCATTCTGCGAAGCCACACACATTCGCGTGATGCCTCATATAATGCAATTATTTCAGAATGATTGGTAGAAGTGGCAACCCGATTCTGTTTCGAAGACTTCCATGATATAGCAGTTCCACCATGTAGGAACACAAAGCCGGTCTGCGATCTGGCATTATGGGGATCAGATAAGTAGCCAGCATCAGTGTATCCAATCATACTGGAGTCCAGATTTCTCTGAAACTGAAAGTATAGGCTAAGATCCTTTGTGCCTTGGAGATATCGAAAGACATTCTTGACTCCCAACCAATGGCGTTTGGTGGGAACTGCGTTGTGTCTAGCAAGTAGATTCACTGCAAATGCGAGGTCAGGTCTCGTACAATTTGCAAGATACATGAGCGCACCAATGGCACTGAGATATGGAACCTCGGGTCCCAATATCTCTTCTTCATCATCCCTTGGTCTGAACGGATCTTTCTCTACGTCTAGAGAACAAACCACCATGGGAGTTTTAGATGGATAGGATTTGTCCATATTGAATTTCTCCAATATTTTCTGGATATAGGCAGCTTAGTGTACCATTATTCCTGAGGGAAGGTGCTCGAGTTGAAGACCCAAGCAAAATTTGGTTTGACCCAAATCCTTCATCTCAAATTCTGTCTTTAGATGATTGCGTGCTTCATCAATATCTTGTGTGTTGCCAATGATGTTGAGATCATCGACATACACTGAAATGATGCAAAATCCTGAAGAGGACTTCTTGATGAAGACACATGGACAGTCATCATTGTTGGAGTAACCCTTCTGAAGAAGGAACTCACTAAGTCGGTTGTACCACATCCGTCCCGACTGTTTCAAGCCGTATAAAGACTTGTTCAGTTTTACATAGTACATGTTGCGTTTAGCGCTTGCATTCGGGACAGAGACTCCATCAGGAATCTTCATGTATATGTCCGAATCTAGTGACCCGTAAAGATATGCGGTCACGACATCCATCAACTGCATAGATAGACGATTTTGCACTGCCAAAGATATAAGATATCGGAAAGTGATACCACTCATTACTGGAGAATATGTCTCATTGAAATCAATGCCGGGTCTCTGCGTGAAACCCTGTGCTACGAGCCTCGCTTTATATCTCACCACCTCATTGTTCTCATTCCGTTTTCGGAGGAAAACCCATTTGAATCCCACAGGGAAAACATTGGGAGGTGTTGCTATTGCTTCTGTGAATACCTTCATTTATTGAGCTAAGCAAGTTCTGCTTGTATTGCTTCCTTCCATTTAGGCTAGTCGGAGCGTTTATCACACTCAACAATAGTCCTTGGATCATGATCATTGAGAAGGGTATCAACAATTGTAGCAGAAAAATAAGTGTCGACAATCGTAGACTTACAGTTGAACGATTCTCCAGAATCGATATAGTTGGTGGATATCTCATGCACCCTTGATGACTCTTCGTGATTTCCCAATATGCGTGAGTCTAGGTGTTCCGATGTCCCAGCCAGTGTGTGCAAGCTGGAGCTGGGTTGTGGAGGTTGCCCTTCCACTGGGTGTATACTACCCATAAGGTGTTCGTCAACGTTGATCTGACTTGCATTTACTGATTTGGAGGATTTTCTCCTCTCTCTCCTTTGTTGCTTGTGAGAAGTAGGTTCCGGGTCAGAGGCCGTACTACTCCCCCTCTTTTTAGGCCCATTGAGTTGAGTGGTTTTTGTTGGTACCTCCACTCTTTCGGACGCATTTCTGGCCGGTTTCCAGGATTTAGTACACCTTTTAGATCAGTAAATGAATCTGACAGATTATTTGCAAGATGTTGCAAATTGATAATTTTCCGAACTTGGAGTTCGGTCTCTTGGGTACGTGGATCAGAGGTTGAAATGGCGATAGCATTCCAATCAATTTTCGGGCATTCTTTCTGGTACTTGAAATCTCCCCCTAATGCCGGAAAATGTTCCTCATCAAATATGCAATCAGCGTGACGGGCTGTGAATAGATCCCCAGTAAGGGGTTCCAGGTACTTAACAATCGACGGCAATTTGTACCCCACATAGATCCCTAGTTTTCTGTGTGGGCCCATAGATGTCCTCTGTGGTGGTGAGATCGGGATGTATGTAGCACATCCGAACTTACGCAGATGGGAAATAATGGGAGGATTTCCACGTACCAATTGCAGAGGAGAAGTACTGTGATATGCAGTAGGTCGCAATTGGATTAGGTCAGCAGGGTGTAAAACCGCGTGACCCAACACAAAGTTGGCAAGCTGCAATTCATTAACAAAGGTCTTGCAATGAGTTTGATCCTCTTTATTAGGGACTCAGCCAAACCATTTTGAGTGTGGACATATGGAACAGAGTGCTGAACTTCAATCCCCAAGGCCATGCAATAGTCATTGAAGGCGCGTGAAGAGAATTCTGCAGCATTGTCCATGAGAATTGATTTAATTCGACTTTCTGGATAATGGACCTGTAACTTAATTACTTCCCTTATTATCTTGGCAAATGCATGATTTCGTGTGGAAAGAAGACACACATGTGACCATCGTGTAGATGCATCAATCAAAACCATGAAATACCTAAATGGTCCAGATAATGGTTGGATAGGACCACAAATATCACCTTAAATTTGCTCAAGGAACTGAAGTGGTTCAACTTGTATTTTGAGGTGCGAAGGGCTCAAAATTAGCTTCCCTGTGGCACATGATGTACACACAAAGTCTGATGACTGAGGGAATTTGGACTCATGCAAATTATGACCAATGGAATTGCTAGTAATCTTCCTCATCATCCCGATGCCAGGATGGCCTAGGCGATCATGCCAAGTTTGAAATGCGTCAACATTCTGGAAGATTACCTTGTAAGCAACATGTTCTACGGGCTTGATGTACGTATAGTACAGTCCGAACGACAGAGAAGGAATTTTTTCAAGTACTTGCTTGCCATATCCGTTATCTTTTGTGAAGAGCAGATACTCTTCTTTGTTGTCTTCATGGGTTTCAATATGAAAACCATTCTTACGGATATCTCGATAACTGATTAGGGTACGTGACGAATCGGGATACAACAAGTCATCCTCAATTGTCACTTGTGTACCGTTTGGGAGGGTAAATATGGCACGCCCAGTGCGAACAATTACCGTATCGCGTCCAGCGATAGTCAAAATATCTCCATTCATCTTTTTCAGAGTCTGAAAATATTTTAACTCCCTCAGTATAGAGTTTGTGGTAGCACTGTCCACAAGACATAATTCCTCTTCCATCGGATTATCCCCGTAGAGAGCTATATATAAAAATGAAGAATTTTCAATAAGAAAACCTTATTTAGATACATAGAATACAATCTTTATTATATCAAAGTGCTGATACAATATACATGACAACAACAATACTTATGTTCTTATTACAACATCACAAATGGACATAAAATAAAGTGATCACTAAGGAGATAGTGAGACTAGTCGAAGTCTCCAAACACGTTGTTTGAGGCGTACTCAATCATCATGTTCTCCGTGCTCATAGGGTCCTCAGGCTGCTAGAGAGTCATGGTGTTGCTAGGTCCAGGAGGAGCATCTTGCGAACAACCAGCTCCATTGGTGCCATCTGGATGAAGGTTGAAGTTGGCTTCAAACCTTTTCCCTTGAGGTGCTTTGCATCCTTGGGATTGCTGGTAGAGGATTGCCAGATGCTTTGGGGTCTTGCACTTGTTAGTAGGATGCGTGTAGCATCCACACTTGTCACAAAGCCTAGTTTTGTCATATTTTGGCTTTGTGGTGTCTTTCCCATGGTCCGAGTTTCGAGGCTTCCTGTTCCGGTTGCGCTTACGCTTATCCTTGAAGTTTGGTTGGTTACCGTTGAAGGCACCACCAAACTTTCTTCCGTTCGCAACATTCATATGAACTTCCGGCAAAGGTTGGGAACCAACCGAGCGCTGAGAGCCATTCTTAGCAAGAAGCTCATCATGCTTTTCAGCCTGAAGTAGGATATGAATAAGGTCTGAATAGACCTGGGTAGTCGCGAGCGCGGTATTACTGCTGGAGGAGCCTTTCAGATGGGAGCATAGTGGATAGAGTTTTTTCTATCTTGATGCCTGTATCTAGGTTCAATGGTTATCATGGATCGATGTTCTTCTCATAAAGAACTGCAATTTCTCAATGCACGTTTCATAATGTTTTATTGGTTCATCTTGATGCATGTATCTAGATTCTAGGGTTTCGGTTATCTATGTTGTGTAAGTTTCAGTTAGAGTCCTCATCTTCGACCTTAATCACTCCCTTTCCACGACCATTACCTGTGTCTACCTGCTCCGACGAGCACTGTAGCCTCTTCTACTACCAGCCCGGCCACCAAGTACAACATCAATGTCAATGTCGGTCAGCTTTGATGATGACAAACACGTTCATGTCGTCAATACCACTCCATAAAGCACTGGTATTTCCCTATGAAAAATGGATGTAGAGCTTGATCGTTTAGTTTTGGTTTACCGGCCCCTCAACTTGTAATGAACTATGTTTCTCACTAGTTCTTAGGTTGAGAGAAGATTTAATTTTTATATTAGAGTGTTACTTCTAGAGATTTAGGCCTTTCATAATGGGATGTATCTTATCACATTATCATAGGAGAAATAAATTATAAGAGACAGCTTCTCCAATGCATTGTTTATTAAGTGGTATATCTATATTTAATGATTTAGATGACATGCATGCATTTGATTGATCTAACCATGCTTTTTGCCTATGGTTTTATAATAGAACCTCAATATCTTTTCTCATTAACTACGGTGCCACATAGGCAAAGTGTCTAGGATACACCGCTAAGAACCACCCATTGTGAAAGGCCTTACTTGGCGAGACGACGGTGTAAAAATTATTTTCCATGGTGTTAAATATGCCCATGGTTTTTGGCATGCATGTACCCCTCGCATTCTGATGTGATCAGCATATTTCTCTATGTCAAGATCTGAGTTTTCAACATGCCATCGATCTATTTGGTCGATCTTCTGAATACCTATTCTGAGAATATAGGAAATGAACTGCAATTTTGAAGATATTTTATGTGTGCCTATCCAACACACCGCTCATCTGATCTCTACGAGTTTTGCTGCTTCGGAGGCATAGGTACAACCCTTCGCTTGACTCATCTAGTAAAGCGTTACGTCGTCCTGGCCTCCTGGGTCTCTTTCTCCGGCTGGCTCCTTCCAGCCATGGATCCACACATGTCATGTTCTCCTACCACCACAACACTTGAAACCACCAACCATGTAATGTTCGGATTCCCCTTGGCGCATATCATTTCTAGGACTCTGTTGGTATACGACCATGGATCCAAGCATGCATACCCAACTTCGTGATGATCTTGTTGAGCACCACTGGTCCTTATATGGGAAATAGTCTCCCATTTTATTCATTTGATTACATTACTATTCTTGTGTGTTTTGAACCTTTTTTATATTTGAGACCATTCATTTATTTGTTTAATTTTTTGGATTTAAATTATTATTTGTAATTTGGATTGTTTTAGTATTGTATGATATTGAAACATCAATACATTTGATCAATACCGTTGTCATATTTATATCATTCAGTGAAATTGTAAATCTGAGATAAAACATAAAACCCAGTTTTCTGTATCGAGCGGGGTCATTAAACATATCTGCAAACTCATACTCCCTCCGTCCCAAAATAGATGTCTTAGATTGTCAAATTTTGGATGAACCTATATACTAAATAGTGCCTAGATTCATTCAAATTTTGATAAATATGAGACATCTATTTTGGGACGGAGGGAGTACCAAACTTTACATGTTTTACGGTATAAGTTTACAGGATCTGCTTCCATGCCTCATCGTACGATACCGCAACCACATGGTTTATGGTTTACCGCAGACGAGTACCTACATGTGCGGTATTTGTTAGTGTTGCTCTAACTATGGTAGGCAACTTAGCAACTTCATGAACATCACAGGCAACTTCACATGCACATTTTTTTTTGAGAACTCGTATACCCTTTATATTTAAAAAGTACGGAATTACCAGCATATTCACATCATCAGGTGGCTCAATGAACCACACATGGCGGCCCACTAGCAAGGACGAAGCAAACCTAGCCAATCTGTGAGCCTCTTGGTTCGACTCCCTTCTCTCATGGATGAAGGTAGTACCTCCTCTTGCCTCTGATCTGTCTTTGATCTCCTGAAGAGTGCTATCAAAGACACACCAATATATTCCCACTTCAAGACAGTCAGAAGCAACGTGAATTGGTCCCAGTAGAAGATCAGCTGCGATGTCCCCTGGCAAGTCAGCGCTTCCAGAGCTCCAGGATGCGTGATGGTTTCATACACCGTAGCCGATGCACCCAAGAAGGCACCATCCCTGGACCTGCATACAGCAGCCACCGCCCCACTATCAGCTGACCTGGGTACAGCCGCATGTACATTCTAACATTCACCTTCGCTCGGCCATCAGGATGGGCAATCCATCTCGTCTGCAAATGCTCTCTACTAGTAGTATTTTCTTCCACGCTTTCACCGAGGTCAGTCGAGAATCGATCGACAAAGGCCACTGTTGCCATCGAACTCTGACAAACCTCCTCGTGGACAGCTTTTCTCTTTGCATGCCAAACTGTTCAAAGGGTCAGAGCATCTCCACTCGGCTATCTACAACACCGAATTTAGCTTCGAACGGTGAAAATCGGTTTAGTCGTGTTTCTAGGAACCTCTTTTCGTTCGGATTTGGGCCAACTTTGGTCCGGACTTCCCAGGCATTTCCAGGTTCCCGAAAACGCCATAGTAACGCCGGACGAAGCGAAGCGACGTGTGGACCCGCCGATTCAGTGACGGAAGCCGAGTCGTCGTCCTCCTCGGAACCACGTGGCGACCGTTGGGCAATAATTGCCTGTTGCTTCAGCCACGCGTCGTCGAACGCCAGGTCTGGTCTGGCCGCGTTCTCGCCTATCAGGGCGCGCCGCTCATCGTCCTCGACGACGACGACGAAGCCGGCCCCTCCTACCAGCCGTGGAGGTGCAGCGACGCCGGCCAAGGGAGCTCCCGCCCGCCACAGCCGCCGAGCGACGATGACGACGACGGCGGCGAGGACGATGGCAGGGCCGATCCTGGCTACACGCCCTTCTACAGCAACTTCGGCATGTAGAAGCGGCGACGACGGCAACCTTTTTAATGTTTTTTAGTTTATTATCTATTATCTAGTACTTTAGTTTAAATTTGATGTAATCCGTCTATATTCACCCATCTTCGGCGGTAGCCTCCGCACGAGCAAGGGTCTGGCGTGCCACCAAACCCGAGCTGCGGCCGCGCTCCGCCGTGAAGCCTGGGCCGGGCCCGGATGGGCCCGAGTGGCTGCCTTCATATCTAGGCCCAGGGTGAGCCTAGATCGGACCCGCGCGGGCGCCGTCGTCATCGCCCCACCGCCGGCCTCCACGCACCACAACAGCCTCGCATCACCCCATCGCCATCACCGCAAGCCGCCCTCCCGGTCCACCACCCCGCGCCATATCACCCCGGCGCCACCCACGGCCCCCAGCGCCCCCTCTCCGCGCGAAGAAGGAAGCACCGCGGTTCGCCGCCATTCCCTCCGCCTTTGGCGGCCAGGCGGCCGCCACAGGGGAGCTCGGTTCTAGGGGGTTGTGCCGCCTAGGATTTGGTCATCCCGGAGCCGCCCGTGCGAGCGGCTCAGGAGCGAAGCGTTTTTTCCCAACCGAGTCCTCTTTCTCTTTCCTACTTTATTCTTGACTAGCTGAATTCTTGTGCGTTGCCACGGAATAACAAAGTTAAATATTGATCAAAACAATAGTCATTTCATCACATGCGCTGCAACGGATATTAAAGTCTATAGGAACACAAGAAAACATAAAATCATCTCCTTTTAATATTGCTCCTAAATTTTTCTCCCTGAAAAAAAGCTGAAGCTTGCAAAAGAATATTTAGAAGCCTGCATGGCACTGACGAACGCATGGTTATGCCGATTATCTTTTATCTTTATATTTTTTGCAGAAAAAGAGAAAGTGATATTATAGCCCTGTTCTTATAGAAAGATTAATAAAAAAAGAAATTACAACCGAGTCCTCTGGATCCCGATGTTGACGATGAATCGGAATGAGTAGGTGGCGCGCCGCCACCGTTGCGCCCGTTGATGGCTTGTATCAGGTACAAATCCTCCATGGACAGGAAGTCGCCGGTCACTGGCGCCAAACAACCTACACCCTAGGCCACCATCTTCACGGCAAATCACAACATTAGCACCTCCTTCTTCTTCGAGCTCTGGATCGACCGCCACGCCAGATCCGTTGAGGGATTGTCGAACTCAATGAATCCGAAGATACTTGAAATTGGGGAAGGCGGCAACTCCACCACGAAGCTCTGAAGAGTGTCGTCGTCGAAGAGGACGAGCTCCGCTGCAAAACACCACGCCGACCTCACCATCATCTCCTCAGCGCCGCCGGCAGGCAACCTAGACGACCCTACATTATGGATAAGCCGCAGATCGACGATTCCCCACCCTCCCGCTACCGCAGCGGCCGCCAGAGGGCGAGGGATCGACATCCAACGGTGAGTGAGGCGGATCTCCAGTCTGGGTTCAGAAAATTGTCCCTCCATGCTGTAGCGAGGGAGGAGAACGACCAAGCTTATTTTTTTATCTTTATATTTGTGTAATATTCAATTTTTATCACAGAGAAGCAAAGACGATGGATCAAGAGAGAAGCGTTAGTCATTTTATTATTATTAGGCATATATAGATTTATTATTACGTATGCAACATATAGATAGATTATATTTTAAGAGTTGTTTTTATACTTTAATATTAATTGCATAAAAATAAGTACAGACAAGTCAATTTAGCTATCGCTGAATGGGCCAAATATCAAACGTACCTTACTCATCTGGGTTGGGCTCATCCTCAAACGTTAATGCACACACACAAAAAAAAAGTACACAACACACACGTGCCTTGCTCAAGGGGATTTGGCTCATCCTCAAATCTCTCCATCCCCTTTCTCTCACTGATGACTGTCGACGTCCGTGCTGCCCCTTCCACTCTGGCCACCCCAGACCGCTTTCTTCGTTCTTGCACACCGGAGAGGGTCATCTCCGGTCCCCTCCGCCAATTCCCTGCCGCATGGGTCTATGCGGCCCGCGTCCGTGCCCCTATGCCTGCGACCTGCCAACCCTACCTTCGCCTTTTGCAGTTCCGGCCATCGGCTACATCTGTCGCCGTCGCCGCTAGTCCAGACGGCTTCGGCACGGTTCCTTGACCGGTTCCCCTCCATCGCGACGACCACGACCACCAGTTCATGACCCCTCCTTCCCCGAGCATGTACCACGCGTTCGATACGCCACAAGGCTTCCAACCGAACCGTTCAGGAGTCGTGCGACTTCAGTTTTTCTCTTGTTCCGTTTGGGAGGCCGGTTTTGTCTATCGTTCGGGAGGTTTTTTTTACGTACGAAGCCAATGACGCACGTACCATGGTTTGTCTAGGATAAGGAAAGAGCCCTGAGGGACGAAAAGTGTTGACGACAAAAACCACCTTAACACAAATTATAGTATAGACACATAGATAGATTAGTAGGTATAAATTATAGCTTTGGGCTGATCGACACCCGGCCATTAGCCTGTCCAGCAACATGTTGGTGCGTAGCTATGCAAGAAAAAAACGATAAGACTACGGAGGCGTTTATGATATACTCCCTTGTTGTATAATTTAAACTAAAACCTTGACAAGAATTATGAAACGGAGAGGGAGTACCTAGCAACTTCACGCAAAAACTGTGTATTATCATTGGTCCTCCTTCACATCGCATACCTTAGATGAGGCTTTTTTTACTCGAGTCATTACAGCCGCTGCTGATTCACTGATTGATCGACCTTTTGCTAATTCATGCTCTCTTGATTCTAGGAAAACCAGCGTAAAATGTATTTTTCAACTGTCTAAGATGGCTTATTCTATAGTAGTGGTGGTAAATACACTATGCATGAGAGGAAACTATAAGTAGCACTCACCTAACAACTGATGTGTGTCCAGAAAGTGATGCCAACGCCACATGCCGCCCGCACCGCCCTCTGTTTGCTCCATGACGCCAACGCCTCATCCGTCCTCTCCACCTCTCACAAAGGGAACATGCGGAGGGGAGCTTCCCTTTTGAGTATTGGATTTAATTTAATAGTGTATCTATGGGTCAAAGGTCTTGGTTCTCTCTGCCCCTCCCAACTAAACCATGTCTCTCTCCTCTTGATTCGCCCCTGCTCCACCGCAGAGCTCTGAACCAGCAGAAGAAAATGCACAAATATCTTTTCCCACATCTGAATCAATAGAAGAAGGTAATAACAACCACGAGCACCATCAAGACGACAACGACCATGACCACCATCAAGATGAGCGACACGGTCTTCGTCTGGCTCCTTCCGATTGACACTGAAGACGGCGAAGCAGTTCTCGGAAGGCAAAAGAATGTCTATGTCCCGTGCGATGTGTCCCGGCGTTGCCCGCACCGGCTATCGCAAGCCTGGCACTCCTGGCCAGCATCCACGCTCAACCGGCCGAAACAGAAGGCCGTGACGCAAAAAGAAATATGATGTAGCCATTTAGTAATTGGGTTTATTAGCTGTAGTTTTTGGCCTGTTTGAACGGTTTGAGCTGTTTCATTTTATGCACGGGCTTAGAGATAGGTGTAAAAAAAACCTTAGTACATACAAGTCTCCACGGCATATCCATCCGTAGTAGGAGATTAATTAGGTTGATCGTTGATCTCTCGATGAGGAGCGGTCCAGCGACCGGCCGGACCGAAAAAGGAAAACACGCCAATCCATTTGTATCTCGCTAGTTGCACCTTTATTTTCCGGTCGATTAATCCACAGGTCAGGCTGACCGACGCGCACGTACAACAAGGTCTGTCTGTCCCCGCTACTTCATTTGAATTTATTATTAGGATAAGAAAAGTTTGTTAGCGATTTAGTTATAAGGTTGAGTAGATAAGGAAAGTTGTTGAGGTGGCATTTTTCAGTAATTATCTTGAAGTGTGACACCGTGTGACACCATCACTTTGCTTTTAATAGTAAAAAAGATTGGCAACCGGGAAATAAAAGACGACGGGAAGATATGTACATCCTATGTTTTCTTAGGCCCAGTTTCGCCTCCAAGGCGTTTCGCCTGTGCATGTAGCACGGCGTGCAATCTTCGACAACTGCTTCGACATTTTCTCATTAGCCGTCGTGCTCGACGATGCCAGTTTTTCACCTAGCCAATCTTTCCTGGTGCCCTTAGTAACTGCCAGTGCTCGATAGCAGGATCCTACCGTGAAAATGCTTGAGGTTCAAACTTCAAAGTTTACTGTTACTATAGTTAAACTTTAAAGTTTTTAGCAGTAAAAAAAGGACGAAGCCGTGTGTCACACAGATTTTACAGTTTCGAAGATTTTTAAAATTTGAATTTTTTTCATATTTTAAACTTTACATTACACCGAAAACAGAAAATATAATAAAAAAGACAGTACGTACCTCTTTTATTGGGTCGCATCTGAGGGTCCATGAAGCAAAACGCTTCATGCGGGAGAGAATCGCTCCTGCTTGGAGCGGCAACTAGGCTCCCTCCCGCTCCGCCGCTGGCAGTTCCTGTTCGACAGCTGTGGACGCGAGTCCCTTTCCCCTATCACCTCGTTCGTCCCCCCCCTCGCCTGGCGGCGTCGGGGGAGTGGCGAGACGGCAGCGGCGGAGGAGAAACGGGGTGGCGCGTGCGTTTCCTTTGTCGCGGAGCGGGTGCGCTCGCCAAGTCTGTTTGCGCTTTTAAAAAGACGAAAGCGGGAGTCCATCCCCAGTCACTCTGCTACCTCCTGCGGCGCGGGGACTCGGACTTGCCGGCGACCACGTGAGGTGAGCATCGACGCCTCAAGGCATGCACCTGTCTCTCCCATCGCATTTTCTCCACCTTTGCGTCGTTTAGCCGTTTCTTGCCTCTCAGCACCGACGACGCACGCCTCCTGTTCGACGGAATGCCTCCTCGGAAGAAGCGCAACAGTGCGCCGCCGCCGAGCGTCGCCGACCGCATTGGCGCCCTCCCCGACAGCATGCTCCACCACGTGCTCTCCTTCCTCCCCGTGCAGGCGGCCGTGCGGACGTGTGTGCTCGCACGACGGTGGCGCCACCTCTGGAGATCCACCACAGGCCTGCGCATCGTCGGCCTTGACGACAAGGAGCCTGTCGAATTCCAACACCTCCGGAAGTTCATGGACCATCTCCTGATCCTGCGCGAGCGCACCGACCTAGGCACTGTCGAGATCAAACTCGGTGAACCCTCCGACAACGATGACGTCGAGCACTATGTGAAGCTTTGGATCCGTTTTGCTGTGATGTGCAAAGTTCGGGTGCTCAGCATTGATATCTATGAACCCGATCTCTACTTAGGCGACCTGCGTCTTGTCTCCCAGCATCTCAGAACATTACACGTTGATGGTATAGCCCTACAAGGGACCTTTCTTGATTTTGCTAGCTGTCCTTCACTGGAGGATTTGAGGATTGCTCATTGCAACATCTGTGATGGTAAGGTATCGTCTCGTTCCCTGAAGCATTTGAGTATCACTCGCTGCTGGTCCGACTCGCATTGCCGGGTCCGTGTTTCTGCTCCGGGCCTTGTATCTCTGGAACTAGATGATTTTTCTGGTAGAACACCTTTTCTTGAAAACATGGCGTTGCTGGAGACTGCAGCTGTGTATCTTGGTCCTCACTGCGAGGATGTCTGTTTGAGTTTTGACTCTGGTGTTTTCTGTGGAGCTAATAACAATGCATGTGAGAATTGTGTTCCTATTGAAGACGATTGCAGCGGCGATTGTGTACTTCTGGGTGGTATATCAAGTGCTAAACACCTCAGGTTGCTATCTGAAAGCGGAAAGGTATGGCACTCGTCTTAAAATCCTTTATGTTATGCCCTTATGTGTTCCACTATCTACATTGTTCCTGGACATTGGCAATAAACAGAATAAATATGCATCAACACCAATTTCATGGCATCTTAGATCATTATCTCGCATTCTCAGTACTGGTTACTTGATTTTCTTACTTGTATGTTTTCTTTCCAGTTTGTTTTCACAAGAGATTTGAAATGCTGCCCTACATTTAGCAAGTTAAAGACTTTGTTGCTCAACGAGTACTGGTGTGAGGCTCCTAATTTTGATCCACTAACTTGCGTTCTGAAAAACTCACCAGTTTTGGAGAAGCTCACTCTTCAACTTTTCTCCAAGGTATAAATCTTCTCATTGGGCAATTGCGGCAATATTAAAGTTATTATTGATTACCCATCCTCGTTAAATATTCTCTTACTACTGTAGGGACCAAATCATAAAGTGGAAATGAAAGGACACTACTGCTCAATGGAGGGACCGTCTGCAATATCCGAGCACCTTAACATAGTTGAAGTCAAGTGTAATGTGGTCGACGAGAGAATTCTCAAAGTTTTGAAGTTCCTGTCTGCATTTAATATATGTAAGCCTATTATAACACTTTCCATGCTCCATATATTCTGAAATTAGCTTCGATATGTGGACAAGGAACTAAGAAAGCAAGGAGTGGAGATAAAACTTCTGAACTATGTAGCAAGAAAAATTTATAGGGATACCAAATTATTTTAGTCATGGAAACATTTTACAATGTCTGGTAAGGTACCAAAAGAAAAGAAAACAAGCCATTTATTAGCTCTGAACAGATGTCTTTATTGTTTCATTCAGTATCTGCATATGTTGATTAGGTCTGAATAATAACTCAAATGTCCGTCGTAATATGATCGCTTGACTCATTATGTTGTCAAATAGTTGCTTCTAATCAATAATAAATTTTATAGGCTGACTAGACTTTGAACAGCTCCTTTCCTTTATGGGCTAAATTATTTCACACTCGGTTTGCTTATTGTTCCGGCAGAAAATTAATTATTCGCCATTTTTATAGACTTGCCTAGAGAGTCTTTACTGTTTACACAACACATAACCATGGTTTTAAAGCCATCAGGCGACGCCTAGGTGTCCAGGCGCCCCTCGTCCGCTTTGAAAAAATGGCCCGCGTAGGCGTCAGAGCGCTCCTAGATCACCTTAGGTCGTCTTAACGCCTTAAAAACCATGCACATAACATGTCTAGTAGTGTATGTCATGATTACTTGTTTCACTAACATTTGCCATGAATTTGCTTATGACATTTTCTGAATTTCTTTCGGGAGCAGTTCAGTTAGATGTTTTTTCTTAGATTATCAGCCAGGAATTGCCATATCAATTATAAACAAAGTCTGTGCCCAGATTCATGTTAAGATAACTTGCACTTCTTTAAGTGAATCTCCTTCATACTTATTCAAATCTGTTCCTGGATCTTCATTTTCATTGTCAAGTAACTGTGATTTCTTGTCAATGCAAATACGCCAGATTCTTAGAGTATTTCTTTTTCATTTATGTACAGGCTTCAGTTTCTGAGCAAGGGTGAGAGGATCTGGGTTGCCAGTGGATCTGACATCCCTTCACTACTCAGAAATGCAAGGCTTAAGCATATGTTCTGCGTCGATGTTTCTGTCCTGTTTTGCTCGTGTGCCTTATGCTAGTTCCATTCAGAGGAATGGCGTAGAACCCATTATGTACTAGACCATAATCGCGCGCGTTGTCACGCCCGTCCATTTTTCTATAATAATAGAAATTTTAAAATCATATAGGTACAAAGAATAGGCGTTCAAATTTTCAAAACAATGTACTGCTTATTTTTATGATCATTTCTTATCTTCGTCGGTGTCATCCAATAGATGATGGTAGCAAGAAAAAAGACCTAACGAGCCAGCATTTGAGTATACCGAGAGTGGGCAAATCCATCAGTCCATATGGAAGGGAGATTTCATTCTTCAGGAGCAAACATACTTCCTGGAAAGGGATGAATGTGATCTTACAATTACTGAAGGAAAGGTAGAGTTGAGACAAAAAATAAGACGACCAGTACTCACCCACAAAACTGGGTACCTAAATGAAAAATAAATTAGGTTTATTAAGAAACCTATCGCTTCCTTTAGGATCTAGATGTTTAACTATGTAAGGTAGAGCTTGCTGACAAAATAAGACTGGATTGCTTAATTAAATGAGCTCTCCATTTTCTTTAAATTAAATTATACAGAGAGTTCAGATTCATTTGATCCATTGATGGAGAACTTTAACAAATAAGTACATTAAAATCCACTTATTCTAAATATAGCCCACGTAATGAATAAGTAACACAAAAGCTTTAACCCCTCGAAATCTTATAAATAGTTGGATTATTGACAGTAAGCATACAAGATAAGTGGAAACCAGCAATACGTGCATGGATTTGTTTTGCATAAGCGGAATAAGAACAAGTCTCTTGCCTTGTGTGAAACAATCTCACAGTTGGCCTTCTGATGGATGAAAAGGCAAAATGAACTAAGATCCATGGTAACACCGCTCGGAAGAAAAAAGATCCATAGTAACTTGGTTTTCTCATTCTATCGTAATATGCTTTCCAAAGAACTTTTTCTTCAATTTTCTAGCATATACGTACAAACCATTATAAGAAGGTAAATACTGTAACCATAAGTGAAAGAATTATAGAGAACGTCAGGGCACATAGATAAAAATAGGTGAGCAGGCAGGGCCAGCGACAAAACGGTTGATCTTCCATTGGCGAGACACAGCAACGGATGCCTACTCCTCTTCTCCATTGCATCCTCAAGCCGCTGACAGCGCTACCATCTGCTCCTCCTACTCATCGCTCGTTGTCAGATTCCCTTATTGGCGAGTGATTCTCTCAGTTTTTATGAGTAGTTGCTGGAATTTCTCCTTAAATTATGTTAAGCATATGGTGCTAGTTTAGCAAATAACATTTAATTGATTTTGCCCATGTAGCTTGTTTCTTATATCTGCTCTGCCAAATAACCATGAATATCGTTGACATTCTGGTAACCAGATTGAATGTTTGCAACTTGGACCTCAAGATCAAACCATATATAGGAAGAAAGCAGGATGAGAGAGAGTCCCCAATCCCAACATACATGGCAGATCCGCACCAGATGCATTAGGCCGGCCGGCTACCTAGTCCAAAACCATAGATGTCAACGAAGCCATAGGGAAAAGAGAGATCAGACCTCAAAATCAAACCCATAGAAGATTTGTGGCAATAAATCCTTACTGAGATGCAAAGAGCCAAAGACGGAAGCCATGGCTGCAGTTCAGCCACACTATGATCTTTCCCCACCAGGAGTGCCTCTCCCTATCGAGCACGGGACGAGGTGCGGGCAACCACAAGGTGAGGAGACGAAGCATATATATATATATACACAGAGGCGCATGAAGTAGGCCGGCGATACAGTGATGTATGTTTATTAATTATATCCGCCGACGGAGAATCATGTCTTCATCGGCCATGATCCCATCTATCAGAGAGGCCTGCATCACATGGCTCTGCATCGGCCATGATCAGGCCATTAGAGAGGGTTTCTCTAGTATGGGCTACATTTTCTCCTCTACCCAACAAATCAAATTGAATCTGATAGTGAGCACTACATACGACCTGTTTTTTGGCCCCGTTAACCAGAGAACACCCAGGTCAACCTGAGGAGTAGCGGCCCAAATAATGTTGTGCCAGCTTTTGATGCGAGTTACGGTAGAAGCAGGTTTCCTACAACGTTTCGACTGTGACAAGGAGATCTAAGCCGTTCAAACAAGTGATCAGACGGCTGGGGACGGAAATCGCTGTGGTAGCTTCTAGGTGGTTGATTTTTACTGTTTCTTAATAACTTATGAACTGTAGATTCGAGACCATCTAGATAGACGTAGCTTTATCGTTTTCTGTACTAATTTCTATTACACCTTTGGTTCATCTGAACTGTTGTTAGCACTCTCTTAGCGTGTTATGTAAGTTCTGTTACAGTTTTGGTTCACTTTGTAAATTGTGGGACTACACTGCTTCCGGGTTACAAGTTGTGGGACTAAGAGGTATTTACCTCTAGATCCATACATGCTCCAAGTACAAATGCAATCACCTGTGAAATATATTGTTGAAACAAGACGTGTCCATAGCAGGCTCCAAGTACAGATGCAGTGTCCGTGTCGTACACACATCGTAAGTGAAACATCGGGTGCATAGCACTTTCAAAAAAATATAATATATCTCTTTTTTTTCAAATGGTGCATAGCTCTACATCCATTTTTCATAGGGAAATACCAGTGCTTTATGGAGTGGTATTGACGACATGAACGTGTTTGTCATCAAAGCTGACCGACAATGTTACCACAGGCGGCACCCCTTACCGCCGGCGAAGTGGGACCGGGCTCGCCGGCGGTAAGGGCTTTCAGGCCTGCATAATATTACCACCGGCGACACACACTAGTCATGCTGGCGATATCAAAAGTACCACCGGCGAACGGTGGTTGTGCACGCCAGGGATAGGGTGGGCCGCGTCCCCCCCGGATCGGCCGCCACTTACCGCCGGTGCACGCCGGGGCTATCCCAATTAGCGCCGGCGAATAGGGCCTGCGCACGCCAGGGATAGGGTGGGCCACGTGCCCCCTGGATGGGCTGCCCCTTACCGCTGGCGAAAAGTCCCGTGCTCGCCGGGGATACATCCTTATACCACCGGCGAAAGCAGTTGCGCTCACCAGGGATGCAGGGGGACGGGTGGGCCAGTGGGCCGTGTTTCTTACCACCGGCGCTTTGGTGTTTTTCGCCGGTGGAAAAAGACTACCACCAGCGTGTAGGGTATGGTTCGCTGGTGGTAACCTGGGACTTATTACAAGGTTGAGCCAGCCACCTACCAACACCTCCTCACTCACCACTAGCTCCCCTTTCTTGGAAACTCAACCCCAAGCTTTGCTAGCTCATTCCCCACTTCTCCCCACCTATTTTAGCTAATTTAACCAACCAAGTTTGATATATTTGAGGAGATGTCGCTCCCCTCGCATGCATTAGTAGATCTACCTAGCAAGATCTAGATCTAGATCTATCTCCCCCACCACCTTTCCCACTTCTCTCTATTGGTAGATCTAGATCTCGAGCATAAGGTCCCGACAACACACACACTCTCTTAGGTCGACGTTTGGCGTCTCTCCGGTGCTCTTGGACCTCGCGTCAACTAATAGGTATAATGTGGTGGAATGTGCATGAGTTGGCGACAAGTCACCGGTGATGTCACTTGTGATGGTGAAAAGTGGTTGCACGCATATGTGGACCTTTTTTTTATTGTTTTGTCGGTGGAATGTGCATGTACAATGAGTTGTCAATGTTTTGCCGGAATGTCGATTAACTTTCATTCCGACGAATTTTTGGCACTCCGGTGAGACCATTTTTAGTAAAGGTCATGCCGAATTTTTCCGTGAAAGCCGAGACGGCGGTTCTAATCTATTCTCTTATCGTGTAGGCGATGATGGTCATCGAGATGAAGGAAAGCGACGTGGATAGATACGTGGAACGCGCGAATGCCGACATGTATCAAAATAACCGCTTGGAAATAAGATATCCGTGTCGAAAATGCAAACTATCGTCATTGTTTGACCCCTTGTCACGGACGGTGAATGAGCACCTGCTCAGGTATAGTTTCATGGAGGGATACACTCAGTGGATGGATGACGAAGATGATGATGGCGATGACCATAAGGAAGAGGATGTCGTTCAACACGAAAATGAAGATGATGAGGAGGGAGAAAAACAGGATGTCGCACACGACGACGACGGTGATGAACAAGGCCGGGAAGAAGAACAGGTAGACGATAAGGACAGGAGTAGGAATACCCCGCTAACCGCGGCCGTGCACGACCCTCATGTTCAGGAAATTCTTCTCGGCAACGCATCGACTTACCACAGATTCACCGGTAGACGGAAGTCTAAGCTGGATCAACTGGAGGTAGACTCGAGAACTCCGTTGTACGATGCAGGTCGCGGGCCAGAGGAGACCCGCTTGAGAGTAACTCTCGATCTTCTAGATATGAAGGAAAGATACGGATGGAATGACGCAAGCGCAGACGAACTCTTCCGATACTTGAAGAAGCACTTACCTAAAGATAACACGTTGGTAGGTAGCCTACAGGGGGCCAAGAAAGTGGTGTGCCCTCTCGATTTACTGCATGAAAAATACCATGCCTGCATCAGTGACTGCGTGATTTATCGAAACAAGCACAAGGACTTGACCACGTGCCCAAGGTGCGGCGAGCCTCGATATAAGAGAGGGACGAGAAAAGCTCCTCGAAAAGTTGTGTGGTACTTCCCAGCTCAGGCCCCGTCTCCAGCGGTACTTCGCGGACCCCAAGGAAGCGAAGTACATGCGCTGGCACGTGGAAAGGAAGGAGGCGGTGATGAAGGATCCAGTGTGGGTTGAAAACCGAGTGCTGACGCACCCTTCAGATGCAAGCCAGTGGAAAGCATTAGATGATGAGTACGAAGATTTCAGGAAAGAACCAAGGAACATCAGACTGGGTGCAAGCACCGACAGACTCAATCCGTTCGGCAACCAGAGCAGCAAGCATAGCACCTAGCCCGTGTTTGTATGGACGTATAACCTCCCCTCATGGCTATGCCTGAAGAAGAAGTACATAAACATGAGCATGCTAATCCAAGGGCCGATGCAGCCAGGGAGCGATATCAACCTGTATCTTGAGCTATTGAAGGAGGAGCTGACGAAGGGGTAGAAACATGGGACGCTCACCTCTAACATCCTTTCCGTATGAAAGCAGCGTTGATCATGACAGTGCATGACTATCTTGGATACGGATATACCGCGTGCTAGGTGTGCCACGGACACAAGGCTTGTGTGACGTGCATGGAAAGGACGCCATTTCTTCAGCTGGGTAAGGATCCCGGGTCTTCAAAAACCGTCTACATGAGGACTCGGATGTGGCTACCCGAGAATGACCCATGGAGGAATCGTGGAGATCTGTTCAACAACAAGGATGAGCTCGAAGTACCTCCGCCTAAGCGCAGCGGCGAGGAGATCGATGCTTTGTTGAAAAGCTGGAAACACCGCCCTCCGTCGGGTATGATGAAGAAGCATAAGAGGAAGCGAGGAGATAAGAGTAAGGAAAAGGAACACGACCCGCTCATGGGGGTATGGAAAAGGATGTCCATGTTTTGGGACTTGTCATACTGGAAGATCCTCGGTACGCCTCATAGCCTTGATGTCATGGATATCACGAAGAACATGTGCAAAAGCTTGCTTGGCACTCTGCTCAACATGCTGGATAGGACCAAAGATGGGCCAAAAGCAAGATACGACCTAAAGGCCCTGAATATCAAAGAAGAGCTTCACCCTCATCTTCTTTTATGGTTGAGGAGGAGACAAATGATCGCAAGCACAAAAGGGCGGGGAAGTAGCCGGTTGAGGAGGAGACGGAAGATCCTAAGGGGAAAAGGGCGAAGAAGAGTGAAATCCCGTGCCCCTCTGATGCGGCTCAGATCACTATAGAGCTTTTTTGGGAAACCCCAAGAGGAAGGTATGATGAGCACAGCAGTAAGTCTTCCCCCAGTAAAAAAAACCAAGGTTATCGAACCAGTAGGAGGAAGGAAACGACCCCAAGGTGTTGCTAACAACTTGGAAACCTACACAACACAAACTCAAGACTTTGCCCCAACGAACAGTGAGGTTGTAAATCTCACCGGTTTGCTAAAAACAAAGGATTAAAAACGTATGGTGTGGAAGGTGATGGTGTCTTGCAGAAAGTAAACAGTAATAGTGGAAGATGTATCAATGGTAAAGATTTCTATCAGGGTCCATAGTTTACTAGAGGTGTTCTCCTTAAGATAAACAACATAACATGCTGGGTAAACAAATTACAACGGGGCAATTGACATGACAAAGCAAGGCATAACAATGCAAATACTAGACATTCATGATCCTATGAGATTCAATTGGGCATTACAACAAGATACATAGAGCGCCATCCAACTGCATCTATGACTAGTAATCCACCTTCAGGTTATCATTCGAACCCAGAAATGTGTGTAAAGTAAACAATGCAATTGTTCCATGAACAAAAGATCGTTGTTTTCTCCCTAATAGCAACAACAGATCTACAACCTTAGAGATTTATGTCACTTCCCCAGATTCAATAGAGGCATGAACCCACTATCGAGCATAAATACCCCCTCTTGGAGTCACTAGCATCTACTTGGCCAAGATAGCTACTAGAAACGGAGAGCATGCAAGATCTCAAACAACATAGACATGATAGAATCAATAAGATAAAACCATTAACCAATCTGACATAGTAATCTCAATATCCATCGGATCCCCGCAAACACAACATGCATGATTACAAATAGATGATCTTGATCATGAACGGAGCTCACAAGATCTAGAAAAGATAGCACAAAGGAGGAGAAACAACCATCTAGCTACTGTATGGACCCATAGTCCAAGGTGGAACTACTCACGCATCACACCGGAGGCTGGCATGGTGATGAAGAAGGCCTCCGGGATAATCTCTCCCCTCTGGCAGGGTGCCGGTGACATGGATATACCTACGGGTGCACAACATTAGTAAACCTGGTCCAGCCCAAGGACGGCCTACAATAGGACACGTAGCCCATGAAGACTTCGGGTGGACCAAGCCCGTGACGTTTTTGACTCCTTGGAGGACAAGTCTAGATTATATAGAATTTCAAAGGGTTTCAACCCTAATTTGTAACCGACTCGACCTATCCCGGGACCTGCCTATCTATATAAAGGCCAGGAGGGTACGACGAGAAGGATCTCTCTCAACACCGCATACACACCTCCAAGCCAGATTGCATCTGCGCACCCCTGTAACTTTCAGTTCCGTCGTAATCAAGAGTGGACAAGCAGGAGTAGGGTTTTTTCTCCAGGGGCCTGAACCTGGGTAAATCTCGTGTCCCTGTGTTTCTTGTCTGTTAATCGTTCCGCGACTTCTAGCATCCCCATCTTCTCCAAAACCCAAGTACATAACAATGGGCATTGACGAGATCGAACCTCGTCAACTGGCGCCGTCTGTGGGAAGCGGGGACGCTGATCATGCGGTCGTCATGGTTCCATCCGGAGCGATCTATGATTCATCGGCAACGGAGAGTCACCTCCTCTTCGGTGCCTTCGAATTCACCGCCCACTCGCTGGCCATCCTAAAGGAATTTGAGTCCATCAGTGATGGGCTCGAGATGCTATTCGGGAGCTTCTGCTTCCAGGTGGGGCAGACCGGCACCCTCTGCCTCCTAGAGCGGGTGCCACCACCATCCATCAGGCCTGCTTCATGGGTCCCACCCATCAGCGCATTGCATGCGTTGACGCTGATGAGCGATTTGGATGACAACGGCGGCTGCAACTCCGATCTATGCGGCTCCCCTTCGGATTAAGGAACCTACAGTTTCGGATCTGAATGTTGCGGCAGCAGCAGCCCACGCCGCGAGCGCTACCTATGCACCACCATCAACAACGGATCGGACCCACCGCTGGGTTCGAGTGCGCAACAAACACCCAATCCCCCTCCCAACCCGCAAACTGGGAACGGAGGAAATGGGAGAGATCCACCTAACAGAGCCAACGAAGGCGACGATCACGCCTACAACCAGATCAACCTCAACGAGGAAGGCTGGCGCCAAGCACGCGAGGCCGTGGAAGGCAACATAATCCTACCTATGAATGCCTCCTGAGATCTACTGATGGCATACCACCTCCTCCTGATCGATGAGCACAACCGACAGGTGAAGCTGATGGAGGAGCTCGACAAGCATAAGAAGGCAGTTGCGGAATATAGCACGCGGCGAGCTGCGCTCTCCGCCGCTGACGGCTCCACTTCGCATGGCAACAACGCCAACAAGTATCGTTCCCACACGGAGCGCATGGACCCCACCGCGCGACACGAGGTCACCAGGGCCCTCAACACGTCCTTCATGACGATGGACTCGCACGGCAACGTCATGCCGAAAACACCGCAGGCTGCGATCATGGCGGCCACTACCTATCTCGCGTCCCATCCGCCTCCGGCGGGCGACCCGAAGAGCGCCATGCATAAGTACGCGCTAGAAGGCCTCGGACTCGTCGGAGCTACGCTCCACGACGAAACTCCTGCGGAGCCGAAGAAAAAAACTGCGGTCAAGTTCACTCGAAGCCCTACACCCTCATCCGAGGAGGACGAGCACGACCTGCCCCGGCACCTCAAGAGCCCACGGCACCGCAGCAGCAACTATGATGCTCGCAACGAGCTCACCCAACACAAGATCGACAAATCACGTGCTAAACACGCGTGCTTAACTGAGTCCAAAGAGGAGGGTGACGAAGAGCTATGCGGAGCCAGATGCTTCAGCAGATCCGTTCGGCGAACGTGGATGACGAAAAATTTCAAGCTCCCTTCAGACAATCCGAAGTTCGACGACATGCAGGAGCCAAAGGCTTGGCTCGATGATCACCTGTCGTTGGTCAAGCTCCATTGTGGCAACAAGAACACTACCTTACAATGCCTTCAGCTGCAGCTGACAGGTGCGGCCAGGGTCTGGCTCAGCAGCCTATGCTCCGGCTCCATCCGAAGATGGGAAGAGCTGGTGTACAGCTTCATCGGCAACTTCAAGGACACCAGCATGAGGTCGGCCTCAATCGAAGGGCTGTGGGCCTGCACCCAACGGGCAAGCGAGTCCATCCGCTCGTACATATTATGCTGGTCCCACATTAAGAACTCCGCCGCGCACATATCCGAGGAAAGAGCAATCGACGCCTTAAAGGACGGTGCCAAGCGCCCAGATTTCAAGGAGGAACTTGGGCGCGTCAAGCCCAAGACACCCGACCACCTCATGGACATCGCCAACAGATGGGAAGATGGCGAGGATTCCGTCAACCGAGCGCATTCGGATGACGAAGACGACTACGGCCACAGGCGCGAACTCTGTAGCAAGAGAAGATCGCGTGTCTACGACGATCGCGATGGAGTCGACATAGTCGCGACAGGATACGCCAATCGATGCGATGACGGCAACCGCAACAGCGGATACCGCGGTAGCAACTACCACGACGGCGGATGACCCACGCAAGCATGGCAACGTCGCAACCGCGACGACGAGCCTTCAACATACGACAAACTGTCTAGTCCCTGCACCATCCACTTCTACATAGACAAACAAGATGGTAAGAAGAAGGCCAGCCACATGCTCAAGGACTGCTGAGAGTTCCAGAAGCTCAGCGAAGGCCTCCCACAGATGCGGCGCCAGACCGTGAACCCTGGATTTGGACCCACACTAGGTACCATCACCCACGGAGCTCCTCCACCACCACCTGGTGGACCGTCGCAGCCGCCGGTCGCACCAGATCGAAACAACGGCGCAGACGGGTACCCTCTGCCAAAAGGTTCCCTGATGATCCAGAAGGGATGCCCAACCAACAGGGTGCAGAATAAGATCACCCGCCAAGTCAGCCTAGCCGTGACCTCTCCACCAGCCATACCTGAGTACCTCAGTGGCTCGGAGTCCTACATCACGTTCGATCATTCGGATCACCCACACCAGATCCCTCACCCAGGCCATGCTGCCCTGGTGCTCAAGGACTAGATCAGGGGATTCAAGATGAGTCGCGTCTTCATGGATGGTGGCAGCAGCATCAACCTGATATTCGCCAGCACACTCGCAGCGATGCGGATCCCGCTGTGCAGCCTGGAGCAGTCAGACACGATGTTCCACGGCATAGTCCCAGGGAAGGGCCTATACCCCTAGGCAAGATATGGTTCGACGTCATCTTCGGCCAGCCCGAAAACTTCAGGCGCGAGCGGCTAGAGTTCAAAGTGGTAGACTGGCCATCACAGTACCACGCCATCCTCGGGCGCATAGCATTCGCACGATTCTTGGCAGTACCGCACTACGCATACATGTTATTGAAGATGCCAGGACCTAGGGGCATCATAACCGTCCAAGGAAGCTTCACCAGGTCCGACCACTGCGACAGAGACTTCAACAGAATCTCCCAGTCATTCGACATGCAGGAGGAGCTCACGAGGCTCAGAGAGGTGACGGACAACGGGGCAGCCCCAGTCACCAGGAAAAACGCACTAGATATGTCATTCGATTCCACAGTCAATATGAAGAAGGTGTAGGTGCACCCAACAAACGCCTCCAAGACGGCGTTGATCGCCAACGACCTCAGTCCCGCATAGGAAAGCGCGCTCGTCAAATTCCTCCGTGAGCACTGGGAAATTTTCGCCTGGTGTCCTACGGACATGCCAGGAGTTCCCAGGGAATTCACCGAGCATGCACTCAATGTGTTTTCGGATGTGAAGCCAGTCAAACAGTCGATCCGATGACTGTCCGAACCAAGAGCCAAAGCTGTTGGAATCGAAGTCAATAGACTGCTCGATGCTAACTTCATCAGGGAAATCAAGGAGAGCGAGTGGCTGGCCAACATCGTGCTTCTCCCCAAAAAGGACACGGACATCCTGCGGATGTGCGTGGACTTCACATCGCTCAACAAGCACTGTGCCAAGGACCACTTCCCTCTACCATGGATCGATCAAATCATTGATTCGACCGCAAGATGCGAGAAACTCTTCTTCCTTGATGCCTACTCAAGCTACAACCCGATTTGGATGAAGGTCGAAGACCAGGAGAAAACGACATTCATCATGCCAGTCGGAGTGTTCTGCTACAACACAATGCCCTTCGGGTTAAAGAACGCAGGCGTGACATACCAAAGGTGCATGCACACGTTCCTGAAAAACTATACCAGTCGCAACATCCAGGTCTATGTCGACGACATAGTAATCAAGACCAAGGAGGCCAAGACGTTGGTCGACAATCTCCGCGAGACGTTCGATAACCTTGATCGCTACAAGATCAAGGTCAACCCAGACAAATGCGCCTTCGGCGTACCGTCTGGAAAGTTACTCGGCTACTTCATCTTCCAACAGAGGATCGAGGCAAATCCGAAGAAAATCAGGACCATACTGGCCATGGAGAAGCCGAAGAACCTCAAAGGATTCCAGCAGCTAGCTGGGCGGATCGCGGTGCTGAGCAGATTCATTAGCCGAATGGGTGAGAAGGCCCTACCCTTTTATTAGCTGCTACGCAAGGCGGACATGTTCGAGTGGACACCCGAAGTAGACGATGCGTTCGAGGACCTCAAGCGGCTATTCTCCACATCGCCTATCCTGGTCACGCCAAAGGAACGGGATCCATTGCTGCTATACATCGCAGCCACACATCAGGTGGTCAGCACCGTACTCGTGGTCGAGCGATCTGAAGATGGCAAGACCCATGGGGCCAACGCATAATCTACTACCTCAGCAAGTACTGACCCCGACAAAGCAGAGGTACCCTCACTACCAGAAGCTTGCCTACGGTGTATTCATGACAACGCATCGGCTGAGACACTACTTCTAGGAGCATCAGATCATGGTCGTCAATGATGCCCTGCTGTCAAACATCCTGAACAGCCCCGAAGCCACGGGGCACGTAGCCTTATGGGGCATCGAATTGTCCCCTCTGAACATAATCTATGATCAGCGCACTGCCATCAAGTCTCAGGTCCTCCTAGACTTCCTCGTCCATTGGATGGAACTCCAGCTACCGGATACTCTAGACATGTCGTAGTCCTGGACGATGCACTTCGATGCCTCCAAGCACTAGGCTAGAGCAGGGTCCAGCGTCATACTGACGTCCCCTCAAGGCGACAAGATGAAATACGTCCTTCGAATGAAATTCCGTGCCTCTAACAACGAGGCCGAATACGAGGACCTCATCTACGGCATGAGAATGGCCAAGGTATACGGCACAACACGCCTCATCATCTATGTCGATTCGAACCTTGTCGTCTAGCAAACGATGAACGAGTACGACGCTCATAGGGCCAACATGATCGCGTACCACGCGCTCTACAACTCACTCGAAGGGGAATTTGATGGCTATGAGCTTTGACACGTCGACAGGGAAAGCAACGAAGAGGCTGACAGGCTCGCCAACATCGGCTCCACCTGTGCACGGGTGCCACCAGATGTGTTCCTCAAACAAATCTGTGTACCCTATATCAAGAGAAATTTCCCAAAAGGCTCAGCCAAAGAAGCAGAACACTCGGGGGATGCGCTACCGAAGGCCAGGAAGGACCCTAAAAGCTGGACACGGAGGCCGAGCCGGTCAGCCTGATGTAGTTCATGGCTGTTGAAGAGACATGGACGCAGCCGTACCTTCGGTACCTGATAAACAACCAACTGCCCGAGGACCCGACAAATGCCCGACGTATATTTCGCCAGTCAAAAGCCTTCACCATCATTAACGGCGAGCTGTACAAGCACAGTATTTTGGGTGTGCTCCAACAGTGCGTCACCATCGGTGATGGCAAAAGCATCCTCCAAGACATCCACGAGGGTATCTGCGGACATCACGCAGGCAGCCGCGCCCTAGTCTCCAAAGCTCTATGAGCTGGGTTCTACTGGCCAACCACAATGAACGACGCCAAGGACATCGTCCAGAGGTGCAACACCTGCCAGAGATACACGGACAAGCCACACGTGTCAGGATCCGAGCTGAGGCCTATACCGCTGGCCTGGCCCTTCGCCCAAGCTGCCAAAATCCTCGCCAGGAGGCCACATCTTCCTCCTGGTAGCAATCGACAAATTCACCAAGTGGATCGAGGCCTTGCCCGTCACCAACCAAAGCGGCAAAACTACCGTCAAATTTTTCGAATCCATTGTCTATAGGTTCGGCGTGCCTCATAGCATCATACCGGACAACGACTCGAACTTCATCTCAAAGGAATTTCGAGACTTCTGCGGCAACCTCGAAATCAACATATCATACGCCTCCGTGGCGCACCTGCAGACCAACAGATAGGTCGAAAAGGCCAACGGCCTCATAGGAAACGACATAAAGAAGCGCCCGCTATGCCCACTTGAAAGGCTTGCGGGAGCCTGGGCAGACGAGTTACCTTCGGTTCTCTAGAGCCTTCGCACAACTCCAAACCGCTCAATTGGATACACGCCCTTCTTCATGGTGCACAGAGCCAAAGTCGTTCTACCTGCTGAGGTACGCCACAAGGCCCCACGGGTCATCGCTTACAAAAAAACGAATCATCAGCACCACTCGAAGACGCCGTCGACACACTCGACGAGGCACGCGACATCGTCGCGGCTCGCTCAACGGTCTATCAGCAGAGCCTCCGCAATTACCAAAGCCACCGGCCGCGCCCAAGGTCCTTCGTCGAAGGAGACCTTGTCCTGCGACTCAAGCAAGAAGGGCACAAAAAGCTCGAGTCACCCTGGGAAGGACCCTTCATCGTCACCGAAGTCATCCCAGGTGGCGCCTACCGCCTAATGGACGTCGCATCAGGAGTCGAATACTCCAACCCCTGGAACATCGCACGACTGAGACGCTTCTACCCCTAGTTACCTTTTACTTTCAATAAGGCTATTCAGCCAAGACTACTCAGCCAACAACATACCTCCTCGTTTGCTATGAATAAAAGCTAAGTTCCTTGGCCCAAATATCTTTTTCTCCTTACATTACTTCTCGCTAAATACGCTCGGGGTCTATGCCTCACCTCACGACTTCGTCGACTGAAAAAATGCATACAACCTGAGTAGCTGACCACGTCAGGCTAACGAAAAGGACATGCACATTACAAAGCACCATGTGCCAATACATATGAACTTTACAAAAGGGCATTACAAACCCACTCGGATAAATACAAATTTTACATTATCTTGTTTTCTTTACAGGACCTAATTGTTCTGGAGCACAACATTCGCTCGCTGCTCGAACAAATATATAATTTCTTCGGTATGCTGCGCCACAGCTGCGTAATGAGGGCGCATGTCCCATAAACTGCCATCTGGTAGAAGAGGAGGCCCATTCGCTATCTCTGCAATATTGACATCACGATGATGCTGTCGAATGAGAGAAAGGGCTGCCTTAACCCCAGCAATCAGCTGATGGTGCACCAACTCCTTGACGTGGCCTACATTCCGAAATTTACCAAGAAGACACAAAAAAGTAGAAGGCGTAGCGTCCAAAGAGAACATGACGGACCAAATGGCCACAAGTGATGACCTCTCCTGCTTCAGCACCCGAAGAAGCTGGTGTACGCGATCTTGCACCGTCGCAAGGACGATGGCTCGATCACGATCCATCCCAAAGAAGCCACCGGCTTCTAGCTCTTGTTGCGTCAGACAATTTATCCCAATTGCGACGCGCTCCTTCTCTTCCCTCGAAATGAGATTCACATCTGCACAAAGCACGGAATGATCCAGCATAAAAATAAGGTACACCCGAAAGAACATCGGTCATGAAGACTCACATTGAAGTTTCTCACCCATATGCCACAATTCCCCAAGCAAGAACTCCTCCCTGGCAGTGGCTCGCTCAGCCTTTGACTTCCACACATCCTCGTGGCCTCGGATGCTGAGGATATCCTTTTCTAGGCTACGGACATGATCACACAGAAAGGTCAATTGCGACGCTTCATACAAATATGGTCGAGGCTCAGGTGCAGTCGGAGTAACCACTGGAGCCTCACCCAAAGGACCCTAGGGTAAATAAGCAAGTATGAACGTCACAAGTACTTTTGGCAACAAAAGGGTAGACTTATATACATAAATAAAGCCACATCATGGAAAATTGGGACTTGTTCATCCACAAGATGTTACAAAAAACAGCAAAAGCAAAAAAGCTACACTAGCTATAGTACAAGGGCCTAAGAACCCGCATCTGGAGCAGCCTCAGAGCCAGACTGCCTGCCCTTGGCCTCTTGCTGCTGCTTCACCGCATAATCGGCTAGGAGTTTGATAAGCTTAGGGCCGTAATGCTTACAGCGAGAAGCAAAGAGGGTGAAAGCTACCTCGGAGCCATCCGCCGCTGTCGGCATCCTAGACGTGACTTGGGTCAGGTCCAGCTCGGCCCCGGACGCCATCGCCATGGCCAGCCCCATGGAGGCACCGATGCCCTTATGCTTGCGTTTGTACTCCGCTGGAGCTTCCTCTGACAGAGAATCCTCAAGGGAGTCAACATCGTCGAGGGCAACTCCCTTGAGGAAGACCTCCTTGTAGAAGCGCGTGAGCACCTTCTTGGCCTTCTCCAGGGAGCCAACGACAGCGGAGCAGTGATCCTCGATCGTAGCAGCAGCATCAGCCAAGACATATCCGTGCTCCAGCGCACCACGATCAAACATGATGCCAAAGGCATCTGACAAGAAGAAGAAAAGAAGACTTGAATGAGAAAGGATAAAATGCACTCAAAAATCAGAACACCCAAAGGATACAAGAGAAACTTATCAGAGATAGCCTTGGCAGCAGCCATGAGCTTGTCGGCCATTGCCTTCTCCCGAGTGGCTGCAACATCCACGAGCCACTGCTCGTGATCTTCAGCCTCCTTCTGCAGGCGCTCCTTGGCTTCCGCAGCATCCGCTACCTTCTTCTCCGCCTGGTCGAGGCTCTTTTCGAGAATGTTCAACCTTCGGAGCGTAGCATTGTTATCATCTGTAGCATGAATAAATGTTGGATTAACACAAGCAACAAACTTGAAGCACTCGAACATTAAACAAGGAGAAAAGCTACGCACCTTGGAGCTGCTTCAGCTCATCCTCCAACACCAGATGTTGCTGGATCGGAAGATTGGCACTATGGACAAAAGTCTACAAACAAAAGCAAATGAAAGCAATGAATAAAAGGCTCGGGGGATCCCCCCAGCGAAAGACAACAGATCAGATAATAAAGGACTCGGGGGCTGCCCCGCAGAGTAAAAAGGCAAAACTTACGTGCTTAGGTGTGGACTTCGAAGGTTTGCATGCTGCCTTCCGAGTCACGACTGCACGAGCTTCTCGCCTAGCAGAGCTCGGGTCATCGTACTTGGAGTTGGCCACCACCTGGGGAAATAGAAGTTGTCGGCTTCGATTCTGCCATAACTTCTTGGGTGTACCCGTCAAGGGACTCCTCCGAAGGGTTGCTCCGAGCAATTATCAGATCAACAACACACTAAAACTACATAGATGAACATGGAAGCAAGCCTCAAGAAGAATGACTTACGACTCGATGTCCGACAAACTGAAGACGGGAGCTACCTTCTCCTTCTTCTTCTTCTTCTTCTTCTTCTTCTTCTTGGCTGGCGGCTGTGGAGCCATCACCCGAATGGGCACAACAGGGAAAGGCGCAGACGATGCACCTTCATCCTCACCGTGCTGCTCGAGGAACTACGGACCCCTTGGAGTTGGTGGTGTAGACCCATTCAAAGATTCACTCCGGGAGCGCTTTTGGGTCCGCCCTTCGCTCTGCTCGGGGGCTTCCGCGTTAGGATATTGCGCTGGGGGAAGCTCGGATTCGGATTCCACAACTTCATTATCCAGCGCAACTGGAAATTTCTCAGGTAGAGGGGGCGTCATCCCCTCTACCTTGAGGCCCTACAAACAAAAGACAAAATAAAACAGGATAAGTAACACTAACAAGCTGCAAAGCACTCGAAAAAGCGCAATGCGCAAGCTACAAGTTTCCACCCGCGGAACAACATTTTTGGCGCTGAACGGGGAGGTCAAGGATTTCCCTGGGATGTCCTCGTCGGCCTTGTACTTCAGCAGGGGCCGAAGCACTCTATAAAGGTCACCCGAAGACAACTCCTTAGGTGAAACCCTTGTCGGATCGTTGCGGCTAGCATACAGGAACATCGGGTGCGCCCTCGCTTGGAGCGGCTGCACCCGACGCTTGAGGAAGGTGCGGATGATATCGACACCGTTGACCTCCTTTCCGACCACCAGCTGGAGTGCCTCCACGCGATGGTAGAGCTCCTCCACCTCCGTCGTTTCACCCTCCAAGACGTGGTTCTTCCACGACCTCTTCAGGATGATCTTTTGGGTTGAGTCAAAAGGGGCGAGACCAAATTGATGCCCGTCCAACTTGGCGTTGCGGATATAGAACCACTACTTCCTCCAATATTGGACGGACTTGCACATGGAAAAGGAGAAGAATAGGATAGAAGAACGGATGGAAATGATGTAGCCGCTGAGCGGATAAACACCGTCGGTGCCAGACTGCCTCTTCATGGAATAGAGCTTCCGGAAGAAGCCAAAGTGCGGCTCGATACCAAGCCAGTACTCGCAAAGAGTGATGAAACAAGCAATGTGGAGAAGATAATTGGGAGGCAAATGATGCAACCGAATCCCGTAGAAAAAGGAGTCCATGAAGGAATTCGTGGGCAGGAAGAGAAAGTCCCCTGACAACGAAGGCATAGAACATCACCTGAAACCCTTCGGGTGGGCGCGGGATTACCTCATTGCCGGGGAGGATGGCATCCTCCTTGTCCTTGGAGATCAATCCTACATTGCGCAATTTGCACAGATCCACCTCGCGCATATCCGTGCGCTTCCATCCACCGTTAGTGGCACGGGCCATAGTGGCGACCTTCTTGCCGGTGCCGGCGGCGCTCGACCCAGCTCCAGCAGTAGTCTTCTTCGACTTTCCCATCTAGCAGCGGTGGGAGCGGCGATGAGAGCGCAAGAACGAGGAAGGAAAAGTGTGGAGAATGTCCAGTGCATAGCGGAGGGCAGAAAAACTCGTGAAAGTGAAGGCAATGGAGATGAGCAAATGGCGAAGGGTAAACAGAAATCACAGTTTCCATGCGTTATAAAAGGACGAAGATGATGCACATGATCCATCGATTGAGAAGCCCTAGCGTGCCACTCAAATCTTACCATACACGTGTCAGCACTACACCAAACCATCGCCAACACGCCGTACACTACACATGGAAACCGAGGAGACGCCGTAATTTTCGCCACGTCTATGCGTGACTAGTCAACTCAAGTCAGGTGGTGGGGCCCATGATCGTTTCACCGCATCATCTCTGCTGCCGCAGACGGTTGAGATCACCAATCGTCAGCACTGACGCCATCAAGGCAAAGCTAGCAACGGCTCGAAGATTTCGGCTGATCATTCAAGTACTTACTCGAATCTACGATTCAAGAAACTACTCGGGGGCTACTCCTATCAGGAGCACTAGCCGCGCACCTGAGAAATTACTAAGGTAACATCACCTCAACATTATCTTCGAGTCCTACGTCGAGTCTGTGACTCCACTACGGACTCGGGGGCTACTCCCATAGGGAGCATTGGCTGAGCATCCGAAAAAATTGTGTCCATCGGACTTACACTAAAAACGACTGAACAAAAGTCTTTGCTCGAGTCTACGACTCGAACAGACACTCGGGGGCTACTCCCATAGGGAGCGCTGGCCGCGCACCCTATGAATTCTTCGATTGTGATCCTTCGGATCAAATACGATCAAAATATTTTTGGCAACTTTTCCCGAACCAACGCTAAGTGAGAAGCAGCCTCCTTGGCCACCCGAAACACCTCCGCGGTGATAAAATTTCGGATCCTGTGTCTACGACGCAAAGATAAGCCCTATAGATATCATCTGATGGCCTGGTAACGCACCTGACTACGCTCTGCCAGTAAACTCCCGTGTCAACAGGCACGATGAAAATTCCGACGGACGCGTTGGGTACATCACATGAAAATCACTGGGATTCGACTCCTATAACACCGCAACGGCCTGAGTCGAATCACACCAGAAATCGTTCCGAATTCATGTCCGAGGACTTGAGTTTGATGAAGATCGTGTTGTTTTGTCCTATGACAGTTAACTGGCCCTGATCCATCGGGTGAGCCAGGCACATGCATCAAAATTCCCTATGAACTAAAACATTTCTCCTTGAAATAACAGGGTCAACTACAAAAGCACCCGAAAGATTGAACAGTATCCTGCCGAATCTACGATTCGATTGAACACTCCGGGGCTACTGACATGGATATACCCTATGGGTGCACAACATTAGTATACCTGGTCCAGCCCAAGGACGGCCCACAACAGGACACACTGCCCATGAAGACTTCGGGTGGCCCAAGACCGTGATGTTTTTGACTCCTTGGAGTACAAGTCTAGATTAGATAGAATTTCAAAGGGTACCAAACCTAATTTGTAACCTACTCGACCTATCCCGGGACCTGCCTATCTATATAAAGGCCAGGAGGGTACGGCGAGAAGGATCTCTCTCAACACCGCATACACACCTCCAAGCCAGATTGCATCTGCGCACCCCTGTAACTTTCAGTTCCGCTGTAATCAAGAGAAGACAAGCAGGAGTAGGGTTTTTCCTCCGGGGACCTGAACCTGGGTAAATCTCGTGTCCCTGTGTTGCTTGTCTGTTAATCGTTCTGTGACTTCCAGCATCCCCATCTTCTCCAAAACCCAAGTCCATAACAATGGCCATTGATGAGATCGAACCTCGTCAGCTGGGAAGAGCTTCAGATTCCCCCGATCTAGGGACGATGGTGGCGGCGGCTATGGACTGTTTCGTGAAGATCTGATCGGGTACTTAGGGTTTTGGTATCGGAGGCTTCTTATAGGAGAAGGGAGATACCGAGGGGGTGACCGAGGTGGTCGCACCCCCAGGCGTGGGCCAGGCTTGGCCGCGCGGCCAGGGGGTGTGGGCCCCTCATGGCCCTCCTCCGTCTCGTCTTCTGGCTCCGTGTTCTCCTTAGTGAAATATTGACTTTGGATTTTGTCCCGTCCAATTCCGAGAATATTCATTTTCTAGCTTTTCTGGAACCAAAAACAGTAGAAAACAGGAAACTAACACTGTGGCAACTTTTTAATAGGTTAGTCCTAGAAAGTGTATAAAAATACCTCAAAGTGTAGACAAAGCAAAGCAAAGTGGATACTAAACAAGCATGGAACATCAAAAAATATAGATACGTTTATGACGTATCAAGCATCCCCAAGCTTAACTCCTGCTCGTCCTCAAGATCAAACCATTTGCAAGCATTGAAAGCTGGGATCAAAGTACTCTAAACATGAGCATGAAAGATGAAGTTCTAACAATAGGACAAAGTAAGTATGCTGCAACATGAAAGGATACAAACAAAGATTCATGAATAACAATGCATTGAAAGAAGTTTCTTTGTTTCACATATAGAAAACATAGCATAGTGGCATTCAGCTTGTCCCTCATGGAGTAGCAACACATAAATGCATAGGACACCTTCAAAGTTCATAAGGGTGACTAGATACAAATAATTCAAGAACAAGCAATATCAACAATATGAATCAATCAATAAGTTTTGTGACAATGCACATAGAACTAAGAATGGAAACTATGCTCTCTTAATTGGTGCCTAAGGATAGAAGGTGGAGACTCAATATAAAAGTGGAAGAAAGGCCCTTCAAAGGAAAGCAGGGATTTCAAGTCTCATAAAGAGCTTCCAAAAATTATGGTACTTGTTAGCTTTCAGCTCTCATTGCCCCTATCATAAGCATCTTGAAGTGATTAAGGTTAAAGTGAACAAAATATGGAGTATATGCTTGACAAAGTATAAGTTGGCAATCTCATGTCCCTTGAGTACAAGGGACGCTCCTCATGCTACTCAACTTTAGTCATCGGTAAGTTCTTGTCCTAGTAAGTACATGTGTATCATAGAGAACCAACAATCGGGTACCCCTTGCCCCATGATACAGGAGCTATCCCATATCAAAATGACAAGGCAACCAGACAATGAGCATCTCAGCAATCTTCTTATTTATCATGGGAAAATGGTGCTTTTTTCTATCTTTCCTCTTTTCTCATCTCTTTTTTCCCTTTTTCTCAATCTCTTTTTTCTATCTCTCTTTTTTTTGTAAGAAGAGTGCTTCATATATTGCTCACTATGGTGATGCTGCAAGTTTCCACCATGATTAGGCATGGCTTAGGCTAGCGGCCTAGATGTTTCTCTAACACACATACATAACTCCATGGACTTACACACTCCCCTTTTATTTCACACCGACGACATCCGCAAACAAAACATCATGATATCAACTGGGTACAATATACATGTGCAATATTGAAAGCATTCCCCGTGACAGCACGGTTCTGCTAATTTCCAACGTATAAGTGCAAGAATATACAACATAGATGACACAATGGTTCAAGTTTATTAGGGGCAAGAGAAATAAAGTGTGTCATCAAGTTTTTGAGAGCTTTAATCACTAACTTTCACATAACAAGTTTAATTTGGAAGATAGATAAAACAAGAATATACTTGGAATGGTGTAACACACCATGCATAGGAATTTATAGTGGACACTTTGGAATAACTTGGTTTCTTGGGAGTTGGATGCATGAGCAGAGCTTACTCAATACAAGTGGAGGTTAGCAAAATACTAAGAGCGACCAACTAAGAGAGCAATAATGGCCATAATCATGCGAAGTGACAAACCATTACTAATCAAAGCATAAAGTGGTACCACAAGTCAAAAACTAAATGATCATAGAGGCTAAGGTGATTGGTTCATAGTCATAACATGGTGTGAGCATGTGCGAAGTCAACCCAAAGAAAGCATCGAAGGAGAATACCACAACACTATGCTTTTGTATGCTAAAACAACGCATGATTCTTGCAAGGCACATTAAGAAATCTCAATTGTTTGGGACAAGTCATGCTACAACAATAGTCACTAAGCATAAGGTCAAAGCAAGATCCCTTTTCTACTACTAAAGCAAGAACTTTCTACTCCTTTCCAACACCAATCAACTAATTTGAAACAACACGGTGAAAGCGGGGGTCCAACTACTTTATTCAAGCAAACTAAGCAAATAAAAACCAAAAACGAAAACTAAGACGCTCCAAGAACAACACAACTGTGCATGAAACAATAAAAACGAAGTGTCTAGAAAGACCTGAGATTTTTATTGATGAAGAAGGGGATGCCTTGGGCATCCCCAAGCTGTGACACTTGTACCTCTTGAATATTTCGTGGGGTGACACGGGGTGGCATCACCAAGCTTGAGCTTTTGTCCATTCTTCATCTCATTACATCATTCTTCCCTTACACCTAAAATTTTTCCTTTATACAAAACTTCACACAATCTTCATTAGCAACATTAGTGCATTCGAAAGATAATAGACCTTTGGGTTTAGTTTCAAAACAGAAAAACTTTCACTAAAAACACAAGATGCTGTAGCAACTTCCTCAAAAAGCTCAATTTCCCAAAGATAACCCAAAAAGGAATCAATGCAGAGGCAAATGCAAATATTGGCAGAAATATTGTCAAAACATACCAGAAGGTAGAAACCGATTTTTTCGAAGACCTTCTGTTCCTCAAATCAAAAAGTGTTGAACTAACTAAAGTTAGCTAACAACCTCGAGGATTTATTCAGAAATTATAGCTCAATCCGACTTATAGAGGTTTTTCACGAATTTTAAAGTGGAGCACAAAAATCTGTTTCGAGACAGTAACTCCCCAAATCTTACTTCCCTCTCATTAGAGGTTATTCTTGGCACAAAAATCAAATAAAAAGTATAAGGAGAGGTTATTACATAAGTAATAACTTCCAATACTCAAGAAAACTATTGGGTTATCTCCCAAGAAGTACTTTTCTTTAACGCCTTTAAGTTAGGCACAAGAAGCAAGAATCAAGTATTTTCAAACGAAGAAGCATTAACATCAAATTTTTCTTTCAAAGGAGGAGCAACGGGTAACTTCTCTTTCCTCATAGGGAAGTATTCAATAGCTTTCTTAAATGGAAATTGATATTTAATGGTGCCATCTTTCACATCCCAAAAATTTCCAAATTTTGAAATGTGAAAAAAATAAACAAAATAAATAATTGTTGAAATTTAGGGTGAAAAGAAACTTTTTGTTTCAAAATAGAAACATCAAAACCCTTCCTAAATAAAATTTTAATAAAAGGGAATCCAACAAATTTCAATCAAGTGAAATGCATTCATCAATGAATGTATCTTGAAATTTAAACTTGGAAAAGCTAAACCAAAACCTTAAAATCCTAATGAAAGAAAATCATTTTCAAGATCTCTTTCTAAGACTATGGATTTATTCCATATAAAAAATTGTCAACAAACAATTATAAATTATCAAAAATGATAAACAAAAATATTATAAAACCATAGAAATTGATTTCATTCAATTTGGAGCCATGTATAAAAATTTATGAATTTATTAAGATAAAAGGAATTAATTTCCAAAGATAATAAAGCACCTATCTAAAATCCATACCAAATTGTGAGCAAAATAATCCTAAAAGGATTTAAAAAGATAAACAAATATTAAATAAAATTATACAAATTATAATCAGCAATTTTGGATCTATTAATAAAAAGATATGGATTTGATAAGGCAAAAGAAAGAAATAAATAAATAAGGAATATGTAAAATCCAAATTAAATCTTGGCCAAACAAATGAAATGAAAGTTTATTGAATAATAAAAGGAATAAAAGAGTCATTTGAATAAAATTTATATGGATTTAAAACCATATTGGATTTTATTTGAATAAAGACAATTGCCCAATTTAAAAGATTAATAAATCATATTAAAGTACTTAAAAAATTCAAAGTGAATTATTTACACTAATGAATAAATAAAACCTACTAAAAAGGATTTGGTAAAATTTGGATTTCAAATAGAAGTTGAAAATATATTTGAAATCTTAATTAAATAAAGACAAGTGTCTAAATTAATTAATTAACAAACCATAAAGAGAATAAAATAAATATTCTAAAATGGATTGTTTAATTACATAAATGAACAGATTAAAATTTTTCTGAAAGTTTGGTAAAGATGTGAATTCAAATGGTGTTTGAATTATTTGAACAAAAATCAAAACAGGAAAATAGAAAAGAAAAAGGAAAAAGAATTAGAAAGAAAAAAAATAAGAAAACAAACCAGCCCAACCTAGCTAGCCCATCTGGCCCAACTCGCAGCCCAACTAACCTTCCCCGAAACGTTTTCCTTCAGCCGCATCTGAACCCACGCAGTCACTGATGTGTAGACCCCACCGTACCCCCTCCACACTCGCTGACGCCAGGCCCCACTGCCAGCTCATCTTCTTCCTCACCCGCCGCTGACCACGCCCCTCTCTGGCCGTTTTACTGTCGATTGATTGCCGGCGTAAATTCGCGATAAATCCTCGATTAAACAACCCCGTGATCATGACCTCATAAGCGCCCTTCCTTCCTCTCCATTTCCCCTCAACCAGCGCCACCAGAGAGCCACCAGGCTGCCTCGATTTCTCACTTCAAACCTCCTGCCCCGACGACCTTCCGGTGACGATTCCGGCTACTCCTCACCTCCCCTTGTTCCCTGGCACATACAACCTTACTCCCCATCGCCAGGCGCATCTCTCGGTACCTTCCTCTCGTCCGCGTGTGCCATGTAGCCTCGGCATCATCTTCGACTGAGCACCGCTGCCGCCTGCCTTGACTCCGGCAGCTCCACACGATGAGACCCGACCATCCCCTCCTCTCTAGTTGATGCCCCTATGATCTACTCTCCCGTGCGCATCTAATGCCGCCTGTTTCGTGTCCTAGCAAGCTTCGTAACCTCGCCCCCGTCAACATCAGTACGTGCCCGACGACAGAAGCTTTTCCAGCGAGGAATTGCCAGCAGCTCTGAGCGCCCCTTCACCTGCAACGACAACCTTGAGCATCTACACGCTTTGGCGAACTCGGTGAGACCTTCCCCTCTCTCTCGCCTCCTGTATCACCGGCAACCTCACCGCCAGAGCGCTGCCGCCGCACAGCCACCACCAGCGCCGCCCACCTTTGGTCATTGCGATTTGGAGCGTTGGATCTTGATCTGTTAGCTAGGATAGATTAGTTAATCGAAGTGGTATCCTGTGATCTGCACCATACGATGCACTTTAAATCCAACGCGTTGTGTTAGCTGATCCAGACGAACTGGTATAGGCCAGTTAGATTAAGACACGTGGCCCTGGCTGTTGATTTAAAAACAGATTTGATCTATTAGATGTTAGATTTTGTAAAATTCATAACTTTTAATCCACACATCCAAATTTTTAAAATTTTATATCAATGGAATCAGCAAAAATAATAATTCCCAACCATGCCGTTTGTTTAGTATTTTGCTTCTGTAAAATTGGTTGTTTTTGCAGAAACATGTGGAGGCATAATTTGAGTATAAAAATTATTCTAAAAATGTTTTGAGGGTAAAATCTTTTGTAAATGGATTTTTTTGAACCTACTGACCATAAAAACCAACTTGTAGGTTTAAAAATATATTTTGTGATCCTAAGGAAAAATCTTTGAATAAAAGCATTTCTAGTTAAATAAAAATGTTGTTTATGTTTTAAAAAAATGCTTTTTGAGTAAAACCTTTGGAAAATGATTTGATTTCAACTCTCTGACCCTAAACACCAAGTTTTTGGATTTAAAAATATATTTGGTGAACCCTAGAAAATTATTACTTTGTTTAAAGGCATTTCCAACAAAATAAAATATTGCTTTGATTTAAAAATAGTTTTTAGATGAATCCTTTGGCAAATGGTTTAATATTAAAACACTTGACCTTAAAACACTAAAATTTGTGTTTAAAAATATATTTTTCAAACACTAGAAATTAGTAATTTGATTTAAATCATTTCTAGCAAAATAAAAATTATTTAAAGTGGCCATTTTCACTAACTTTACTTAAAATGGTTTTGCCACATTTATAAATGACCAATAGATGTTTTAGAATGTTTATAGCCTAATAGAATACACTTTTCCAAATAAAACAATCTTTTGCATGCTTGCATGCATTTCTTTGTTTTATTGTTTTATGTGATGAATTGTTTGAATGCTAGATTGAATTTGTGCCTTGATTGAATTGTAGTGAAATTTGAAGAGTGTGACTATTGCAAGATCAAGGAGTGAACCTATATTCTCTACTAAAAAGGCAAGTGGTGCTTCATACTTTTGTCCCATTATTTTCACTATGCATTAGTGATATTTCTAAGTAGGACTTGCATGGAATTTACTAAGTATGCTATGCCATGGGAAATCCTAGTAGATGATGCCTTAGTAGAATTTCCTAAGTTAAGATCCCTACTACTATCATGCTTAGCTTAGCTAGTAGAAAACAAGGGTGGATTATATTCGTGCTATGAAATATTTCTAAGTCTATGACTTGTGTTTTGTTTAATAAAACAACTATGTGAATGAATCACCTGGGTGGAATGGTGAGAATGGTTTGTGTTGAGTGGTTACTCAGGGCCCATTTCAATGGACTACCGTGGTGTATCACACTTGTGGAATGCTACCCAGGAACAAAGAGATTTGAGATGTCAAATGTTGAGAAGCTTCAAGTGCAGCCACATGGCATTATGGGCTCTGCCTGGATCATATAGGTTGCAATAACTTAGCCAAATGGACAGTTGGTGGTAGGGGTGATAGGTTTGGAGCGCATCCATTCTGGTCTAAGGGAAGGCTTCTGAAAGATCTTGTCTCGATGCATGTCGAGTCTTGTGGGGAAAGTGCACCACCTCTCGAGAAAGTAAAATCTAAGTACTTAGCCGTGTCCCCTGCAATGGACAATTTGAGCATGAAGACATGGAAGTTATCAAGAATCTCCTCTTCCCAATTTCTAAGTTAAAAACTTGTGGTTGGACAAGGGTTAAAGGATCTTTAATCATTTATTGGTAGATGCCTTGGGTGATTTTGACAAACAAAAACTTAGTGTTTTCAAATGATAAGGAAAATCTATTTTGAGTAAAGCAAGCCTAAGCTCCACTTAGCCAAATGCATATAGATGATAGATACCACTATTCTACCATAGTATCACTTGTCAATACAATTCAAATGTATTGACCCTTGTGGCTGTAACTTATTATGTTGCAGGTTTGTTTAATGTTAGTGAAGTGTGTTGATTAGGATTACAAGTCTACAACCAACATGATTTCCTGTGGCACTTTGAAGATGAAGGACTCCATGCTATATAGTTATTTCTCCTGCATTGTAATTAGATAGCCAAATGATCTATGTAAGATGTAATGAATTATTTTATTCCTGGTTATAAAGTTGTAATATGACCTTTGTTTCTTGATATTACATCTTAACTGTGGATGCTAGCTATTGATCCAGGGACTAGCATTGTAAACACAGGGATCTCTACCTTATTAAAGATTGGGACCTCTACAGATGGTATCAGAGCACTGTGTTGCCTGTAGGATTGTAACCCTATGATTGGACAAAACCCCTTAGAAAAATAGGAGTTGTTTTTATTCAAAATTATTTACAAACAATCTAGTAAACTCTTTCCTCAACCTTTTTGTTTTGAATCTACATCTCTTCCATTTCAACTTGATGGACAAAGCCTCGACCATGAGCAAAGGACTTCACCAACTCAAATGACTTCAACTTCAACATCACCAATGACTTCAACTTTAGTTTCATCAAGGACTTCAACTTGGACATCACTAAGGACTACAAGTGAGACAAGAATGTTACTCAAGACTTGAAGACTTAGAAGGAACCATCATCACCTTTGATGTTTTGTGACCAAGATGCAAGAATTTTTCCAAAGATACAATGATCTCATTCATGAGGAAACAACCAAGAAGAATGGGAAGATCTCAAGTGATAACCATAGTTTGACCACCATAATAGTGTTTAGTTTAAATCAAACACACTAACTTATGTGGTGTAGGAAAAATATTTTGTTGCCTAAAAATGTGCTTGAACCTTGTTGTTTGAGTGGAATGTTTGATTGTGATTGCTTGCACATTGCTTGTGTGAATTGTTGTGTGTGAGTAGAATTCTTTCCCTAGAAATCTTTGCCTATTATAATCCCAATACAACCCAAACAGATGACTTCTCCAAGAGACTCCAATATCAAGAATGGTGACAACAACAACCAAGAGATGATTCTAGCAACCCAAGCCCAATTGAATCAAGTGACAACTCAGATTTTAGCCAACAACAATGAGTTAGACCCAACCATGCAAAAGTTTTTGGAAACCCAATCCCAATTGTTGCAAAGGATGACTAATCAAATGATCAACATGATAAGCAAATCTTCCTAAGGAGATTGTGACAACAATGATGTCAAGGATGATATTATAGAAGGAACTCAAGCTTGCAATATTTGTGGGGACATGGAACACACTTCCAAAGAGCATGAGGATCAATGCCCTAATTGTGAAGAGAAGCATCCAACTAAACAATTCCCCACATCTCAAGTGACTTGTTTCCTATGTGAAGGAAATAATCATGTCCCTATTCAATGCCCCATCTATTCTATAGTTCAACAAATGAAGCAAGATGGAATGCATCAAATGTTTGGAAACCTCCATAAGGGAACACCTTCTACCAAGAAAGATGAAGGCAAAGTCAGAACCATGCCTCATAAATCCATACCCAAAGTGACCACAAAGTGTTGCTACTCTTGTGGAGAAGAAGGTCATATCTCTAGTAACTGCCCCAAGAAGAGAGAAAGATTTCCCACCTTTGTGGTGAAATATGAAGAGCATGAACTAGAAGAACTCCTAGCTTTGGAGAGACCCAAAAATAAGAAAAGGACAAAATCCAAGTGCATTGTTACAATTGCAAAGAGATGGGACGCTATGCCAGTGATTGCCCAGAAAAGAAGAACCAAGGAAACAAACAAGAGGCAATGATACCAAAGGAAAAGAAGGATATTAGCCAAGTGGTGTGTTTCAAATGCAAAGAGCTAGGACATTATACCAACAAGTGCCCAGAGAAGATACATCAGGATCCCAAGTAAGCCAAGATATAATCTAGTCAAAAACCTTTTTAAGGGTGGTAGTACCCTAGTTATCTTGAAGCCAACTTGTAACCTCTAGCCTTCCCAAATCTCGGGACGAGATTTCTTTTAAGGGTGGTAGCCTGTCACATCCCCAAAATTTCCAAATTTTGAAATGTGAAAAAAAATAAACAAAATAAATATTTGTTGAAATTTAGGGTGAAAAGAAACTTTTTGTTTCAAAATAGAAACATCAAAACCCTTCCTGAATAAAATTTGAATAAAAGGGAATCCAACAAATTTCAATCAAGTGAAATGCATTCATCAATGAATGTATCTTGAAATTTAAACTTGGAAAAGTTAAACCAAAACCTTAAAATCCTAATGAAAGAAAATCATTTTCAAGATCTCTTTCTAAGACTATGGATTTATTCCATATAAAAAATTGTCAACAAACAATTATAAATGATAAAAAATGATAAACAAAAATATTATAAAACCATGGAAATTGATTTCATTCAATTTGGAGCCATGGATAAAAACTTATGAATTTATTAAGATAAAAGGAATTAATTTCCAAAGATAATAAAGCTCCTATCTAAAATCCATACCAAATTGTTAGCAAAATAATCCTAAAGGGATTTAAAAATATAAACAAATATTAAATAAAATTATACAAATTGGAATCACCAATTTTGGATCTATAAATAAAAAGATATGGATTTTATAAGGCAAAAGAAATAAATAAATAAGGAATATCTAAAAGCCAAATTAAATCTTGGACAAACAAATGAAATGAAAATTTACTGAATAATAAAAGGAATAAAAGAGTCATTTGAATAAAATTTATATGAATTTAAAACCATATTGGATTTTATTTGAATAAAGACAATTGCCCAATTTAAAAGATTAATAAATCATATTAAAGTACTTTAAATAATTCAAAGTGAATTATTTGCACTAATGAATAAATAAAACCTACTAAAAAGGATTTGGTAAAATTTGGATTTCAAATAGAAGTTGAAAATATATTTGAAATCTCAATTAAATAAAGACAAGTGTCTAAATTAATTAATTAACAAACCATAAAGAGAATAAAATAAATATTCTAAAATGGATTGTTTAATTACATAAATGAACAGATTAAAAATTTACTGAAAGTTTGGTAAAGATCTAAATTCAAATGGTGTTTGAATTATTTGAACAAAAATCAAAACAGGAAAATAGAAAAGAAAAAGGAAAAAAGAATTAGAAAGAAAAAATAAGAAAACAAACCAGCCCAACCTAGCTAGCCCATCTGGCCCAACTCGCAGCCCAACTAACCTTCCCCGAAACGTTTTCCTTCAGCCGCATCTGAACCCACGCAGTCACTGATGTGTATACCCCACCGTACCCCCTCCACACTCGCTGACGCCAGGCCCCACTGCCAGCTCATCTTCTTCCTCACCCGCCGCTGACCACGCCCCTCTCTGGCCGTTTTACTGTCGATTGATTGCCGGCGTAAATTCACGATAAATCCTCGATTAAACAGCCCCGTGATCATGACCTCATAAGTGCCCTTCCTTCCTCTCCATTTCCCCTCAACCAGCGCCACCAGAGAGCCACCAGGCTGCCTCGATTGCTCACTTCAAACCTCCTGCCCCGACGACCTTCCGGTGACGATTCCGGCTACTCCTCACCTCCCCTTTTTCCCTGGCACATACAACCTTACTCCCCATCGCCAGGCGCATCTCTCGGTACCTTCCTCTCGCCCGCGTGTGCCATGTAGCCTCGGCATCATCTTCAACTGAGCACCGCCGCCGCCTGCCTTGACTCCGGCAGCTCCATACGATGAGACCCGACCATCCCCTCCTCTCTAGTTGATGCCCCTATGATCTACTCTCCCGTGCGCATCTAATGCCGCCTGTTTCGTGTCCTAGCAAGCTTCGTAACCTCGCCCCCATCAACATCAGTACGTGCCCGACGACAGAAGCTTTTCCGGCGAGGAATTGCCAGCAGCTCTGAGCGTCCCTTCACCTGCAACGACAACCTTGAGCATCTACACGCTTCGGCGAACTCGGTGAGACCTTCCCCTCTCTATCTCGCCTCCTGTATCACCGGCAACCTCACCGCCAGAGCGCTGCCGCCGCACAGCCACCGCCAGCGCCGCCCACCTTTGGTCATTGCGATTTGGAGCGTTGGATCTTGATCTGTTGGCTAGGATAGATTAGTTAATCGAAGTGGTATCCTGCGATCTGCACCATATGATGCACTTTAAATCCAACGCGTTGTGTTAGCTGATCGAGACGAACTGGTATAGGCCAGTTAGATTAAGACACGTGGCCCTGGCTGTTGATTTAAAAACAGATTTGATCTATTAGATGTTAGATTTTGTAAAATTCATAACTTTTAATCCACACGTCCAAATTTTTAAAATTTTATATCAATGGAATCAGCAAAAAGAATAATTCCCAACCATGCCCTTTGTTTAGTATTTTGCTTCTGTAAAATTGGTTGTTTTTGCAGAAACATGTGGAGGCATAATTTGAGTATAAAAAAATTATTCTAAAAATGTTTTGAGGGTAAAATCTTTTGCAAATGGATTTTTTTGAACCTACTGACCATAAAAACCAACTTGTAGGTTTAAATAAAAATGTTTGAATAAAAGCATTTCTAGTTAAATAAAAATGTTGTTTATGTTTTAAAAAATGCTTTTTGAGTAAAATCTTTGGAAAATGATTTGATTTCAACTCTCTGACCCTAAACACCAAGTTTTTGGATTTAAAAATATATTTGGTGAACCCTAGAAAATTATTACTTTGTTTAAAGGCATTTCCAACAAAATAAAATATTTCTTTGATTTAAAAATGGTTTTTAGATGAATACGTTGTCAAATGGTTTAATATTAAAACACTTGACCTTAAAACACTAAAATTTGTGTTTAAAAATATATTTGTCAATCACTAGAAATTAGTACTTTGATTTAAATCATTTCTAGCAAAACGGAAATGATTTAAAGTGGCCATTTTCACTAACTTGACTTAAAATGGTTTTGCCACATTTATAAATGACCAATAGATGTTTTAGAATGTTTATAGCCTAATAGAAACCACTTTTCCAAATAAAACAATCTTTTTCATGCTTGCATGCATTACTTTGTTTTTATTGTTTTATGTGATGAATTGTTTGAATGCTAGATTGAATTTGTGCCTTGACTGAATTGTAGTGAAATTTGAAGAGTGTGACTATTGCAAGATCAAGGAGTGAAATTTGAAGAGTCTTGTGGGGAAAGTGCACCACCTCTCGAGAGAGTAAAATCTAAGTACTTAGCCGTGTCCTCGGCAATGGACAATTTGAGCATCAAGACATGGAAGCTATCAAGAATCTCCTCATCCCAATTTCTAAGTTAAAAACTTGTGGTTGAACAAGGGTTAAAGGATCTTCAATCATTGATTGGTAGATGCCTTGGGTGATTTTGACAAACAAAAACTTAGTGTTTTCAAATGATAAGGAAAATCTATTTTGAGCAAAGCAAGCCTAAGCTCCACTTAGCCAAATGCATATAGATGATAGATACCACTATTCTACCATAGTATCACTTTCCAATACAATTCCAATGTATTGACCCTTGTGGCTGTAACTTATTATGTTGCAGGTTTGTTTGATGTTAGTGAAGTGTGTTGATTAGGATTACAAGTCTACAACCAACATGATTGCCTGTGGCACTTTGAAGATGAAGGACTCCATGCTATATAGTTATTTCTGCTGCATTGTAATGAGATAGCCAAATGAGCTATGTAAGATGTAATGAATTATTTTATTCCTGGTTATAAAGTTGTAATATGACCTTTGTTTCTTGATATTACATCTTAACTGTGGATGCAAGCTATTGATCCAGGGACTAGCATTGTAAACACAGGGATCACTACCTTATTAAAGGTTGGGACCTCTAAACCATCTTTCATATCAATCATGGCACCAATAGTTCTAAGAAAAGGTCTTCCCAAAGTAATAGGACAAGAAGCATTGTATTCAACATCCAAAACATAGAAATCAATAGGGACATAGGCATTGTTAACCATAATAAGAACATCATTAATACTCCCCATGAATTTCTTTTTAGCATTATCATCAAGTGGGACATCCAAATAGCTGTCACATCCCAAGATTTTCCAAATCTTGTAATGTGAAAAAAATAAATGAATAAAATAAAACTTTGTTGATTTTCAGGGTAAGAAGAAACTTTTGAATCCAATTGGAAACCTTCAAACCAATTTGGGTCAAATAAATCCTAAAGGGATTAAAAAGATAAATATTTAATAAAGAAAAATAAAAATATTTTATTACTACTTTGAAATCTTTTTATAAAAGGATTTGGTTTTCAAATAAAGGATTTTAAATAAGGATTATTTTATAAGCCAAATTAAAACTTGGCCAAGCCTTTGAAATAAAATATTTCTATTTGACACAAATAGTAAAAGTTTATTCAAATAAAGTAATAAGGATTTAATATCCAAGTTTTATTAATAAAGGTTTTACTATTTCTAAAAACATCAAAACTTATTTATTTGTTTTAAATAAGTTTTCCAAGTATTTTATATTCTCAAATAAAACCTACTGATTTGGTTTTGAAAATATTTGGATTTCAAAGGGAGTTTTAAAATAAACCAAATCCTATTTTGATTTAATAAACAAGGTCTATTTATTTAATTAATAATGGACCCTAAAAATAAAAATTATTATTTTATTTTGGACTTTGGTTTGTGTTGTTAAACAGAACCAAATTCAAAGTTGCAAAGTGTGGTGAAAGTTTGAATGGATTTGGATGTTGTTTGCTTGTTTGAATTTCAAAACAGAAATTAGAAATAGAAAAAGAAAAAGGTTTCAGAATAGGAAAAAAATGGATTTGGACTCAGCCCAGCCGGCCAAGCCCAATAAGCCATTCGCAACCCAGCTACACATTCCCCTCTGCGAAACGTTTTTCTACCTAAAACCGCACCCGCGGAGACACTGACCAGTGGACCCTCTCTTCCCTCTCACTTCCCACTGACAGCAAGGCCCCACCCCTCCAGCTCATTCTCTTCTTCCTCGCGCAGACGACGCCCTGCCGTTGCTGCCATTTACATCGGCGTTGAATACGCGTTGATTCCACGACCGTTACTCGTCGTGACTGCACCCTATTAACCGCCCAGGTCTCCTCTCCATTTCCCCTCACACGCCTCCCTCTCTCTGCCCCTAGGCTGCCTCAATTTGAGCTCGCAACGCCACTGCCCCGACCACCGTCCCTCCTCGATTCCGGCCGAGCCTCTCCACCCCGTGCCTCCCCGAGCACACGAGCACACTCCCCACTCCCAGGCGCATCTGCCTGTGCCCGCCGTTCAACCACGGGCGCCCCAGAACGACGTCTTCGACAAGCTTTGAGCGCCGCCGCGTCTGTTTTCTTCTCCGGCGAACTTCTCTGGTAAGAATAGACCACCCCGCGCCTTCTCGATCATGCACGCGTCATCGCCTCGACCATGCGCATCTAACCATGCTCTCTGTTTGCCCTCTTGTGATCTGTAGCATCAACCCCGACCACGAGCAGGACCATCTGACGCCGTCGACGACTCCGGCGAGCGATTACTTCCGTCCCCGTGCGCCCCTTGCTTCCTCGAGAGCACCTTGAGCACCACCACGACCACGCGTACACGGTGAGACCCTCCCCTGTCTTCTTTGCTTCCTAGAATCGCCGCTAGCCCACCGTCTGAGCGCGCGCCACCACCAGCCGCCGTGCAACGCCGCCCGTTGTTGACCAGATAGTGGTGTCCGTAGGATCTAGATCGGACGCACACGATAGAAACTAGGCGAAGCGGTAAGTAGCATCCTGCGCCGTGCGATCTGTTTAGATCCAACGCCCCGCAGAGGCCGATCCACCCGAACCGGTATCGACCAGTAGAAACGCGACGCGTGGCCAGTCCTTGTTTAAAACAGAATTTGAAAAACAGATTTAGATGCAGATTTGAAAACCCTATAACTTTTGATCCACACGTCCAAAAATTGCAAACTTTATATCAATGGAATCAGTGGAACAAGCCCTAGCCAACCTTGCAGTTTGTTTAGTAAAAAGCCTCTGGTAGATTGTTTGTTTTTGAAGAAACATTTGTATGCTTGTTTAGATTAGAAAAATTATTCAAAAATGTTTTTAGGGTTAAAACCTTTGCAAAATGGTTTGTTGTGAAATTACTGACCCTAGGAACCAACCCATGGTTTTAAAAATGAATTTGGTAAAGTTTAGTTTTGATTAATTGAATTAACCCATTTCTAGTCAAATAAAAATAATGGTTTTGTTGTGAAAATGTTTTTGAAGTAAAAACTTTGGGAAAATGTTTTGAATCAAACTTACTGACCCTAAACACCAAGTTTTGAGGATTAAAAACTTATTTGATGAAAGTCATAAAGTTTTGTTTTGATAAAAACATTTTCACCACATAAAATGATGAATGGATTTAAAAATGGTTTTTGGACAAAACCCTTTTTGCAAATGACTTTGCCACTTTGGAAAAATGTCCACTTGAGCCTTACAAAGTTTAGAAGCCTAGAGGAGACCATCTTTGCAAATAAAACTATCTTGTGCATGCTTCCATGCATGACTTAGAATCCATTATTTTATGTGTGTTTTGTTTGATTGATTTTGGTTGGAATGCTAGTTGATATTGTGTTTGCTTGATTAATTTGTAGTGAGGTTAGAAAGTGTGAAACTAGCAAGATCAAGAAGTGAACCATCATTCCCTACCAAAAAGGCAAGTGACACTATCATCTAAAGTCCTACTATTTTCATTATACTTAGTGGATTTTGAAACATGCATGAAAAGAATTTCTATACTATATGCTATGCTAAATCCTAATAGGATACCCTATACATTCCTTAGTGAAAACAATGTAGTTGTTACATGCTTAGCCATGCTATATTTTGAAAAGAGATACATGTTGAGATTTTATGAAGATGAGAAAAGGACTTGTGTTTTATATAATAAAACAAGGACTCAATGAACCACCTGGGTGGATAAGGATACTTTGAGTTTTGGAGAAGGTGGAAACAAAAGGAACCATGTCTATGGCAATCTCTTTGTGTTGTGCTCCAAAAGGAAACCACCCAGGAAACTTAGAGATTGAACATGTTTCTCCAATTGTGGCTTTCGTGTACAACCACATGCTATTATGGCTCTGACTTAGTCAACTACATTGGGAAGACCCATGCATTGTCTTTAGGTTACTGAAAATGGGGACCTGGAATCCTACATGGGTACTAAAGACAAGCTAGCAATGGTGTATGGGAGGACCCTCTGGAAAGACTTCGTCACATTCTCAATCTGCCAGTACTCCATCTTGGTGAACACTAATCCAGTGGCCACTGGTGGCAACAAGATGAGATTGTGACATGTGGGTAAAGTGTACTACTTCTGCAGAAGATAATAAAATCTAAGTACTTAGCCGTGTCCCCGGTTATGGACAATACTGAGCAACTAAAGTTTGAAGCTATGGGAAATCTCGACATTCCAATTTCTAAAAGAAAAACTTTTAAGTGATAACAAAAGACTTGATGCACTTGGGGGTACCAAGGCGCTCAAGAGATTTTGATAAAACTTGATGCACTTGGGGTTACCAAGGAGCTCAAGAGATTTTGATGAAAACTTGAACACTTGGGGTTACCAAGGAGTTCAAGGAGATTCTGATAATAACTTAAACACTTGGGCTTTACCAAGAAGATTTCAAAGATTTGATCAAAGATCAAACCATTTTGAAAAGATAGGATAAACTATTGCTTTCTGCAAATGAGCCTAAAACCCTACTTAGCCAAATATGCATGTAATGATAGGATCCACTCATATTCTTCATAGTAGTGAAACTTGCCAATACAATTCAAATGTATTGACCCTTGTGGCTGTAACTTGTAATGTTGCAGGTTTGATTGCTAATAGTGAAGTTGATTGATTAGGATTACAAAGTCTACAACCAACATGTCTGCCTGTGGCACTTTGAAGATGAAGGACTCCATGCTTATAGTTATTCCGCTGCAATGTAATGTAATAGCCAAATGAGCTATGTAAGATGTAATAAAATTATGTTATTCCTGGTTATAAAGTTATATTATGACCTCTGTTTCTTGATATTACATCTTAACTGTGGATGCTAGCATTTGATCCAGGGACTAGCATTGTAAACACAGGGGATTCCACCTTACCTTATATAAAGGTTGGGTCACTCCCTCTACAGATGGTATCAGAGCATTGTGTTGCCTGTAGGATTTGTAAACCTAGGATTGGACAAAAACCCTTAGAAAAATAGGAGTTATATTTGTTCCAAAACTTATTTACAAACAATCTTGTAAACTCCTTCCTCAACCATTTTGGTTTCAACTCTACATCTCTTCTACTTCAACTTGATGGAAAAACCTACCCCATGGCCAAAGACTTCACCATGAGCAAAGGACTTCTTCAACATCTTCAACTCTAATGACTTCAACATCTTCAACTCTAATGACTTCAACATCTTCAACTCTAATGACTTCAACATCTTCAACTCTAATGACTTCAACATCTTCAGCATATTTACCAAGGACCTCCAACTTGGATACCACTAAGGACTACAAGATAGACAAGGAAATCTTGCGCAAGATATGGAGACTGAGGAAATGCAAAATTAGAAGGAGTTCACTTCACTTGAAGTTTTGTGACCAAGAATTTTTCCCAAGGAAACTATGATCTCAGACAAGAAGAATCAACCAAGAAAGATGGAAAGATCACAAGATAACCATATAGATGGACCACCATATTTTAGCTAAGTCGAACACACCAACTTATGTGGTGTAACAAAAATATTTTGTTACCTAAAAATGTTCTTGAACTTTGTTGTTTGAGTGAAAAGTTGTTTGTGATTGGTTTACACCTTGTTTGTGTGAATTGTGATGTGTGTGATTAGAATTAATTCCTTAGAAAATCTTTTGACTATTCTAATCTCCCTTCAACCCAAACAGATGACTACTCCAAGAGACTCCAACAGCAAGGTTGATGACACCAACACCAACCAAGATGATAGCATGAAAGAGCTCATAGCAACCCAACACCAGTTGAACCAAATGACAGCTCAATTCATAGCCAACACCAATGGTGAAGACCCAACCCTGCAAAAGTTTTTGGAAGATCAAGCTCAATTGATGCTTAAGGTGACAGATCAAATGATCAACGTGGAAGAAAACTATTCCAAAAGAGTTTGTGACAACAAGGATGACAGAAATGTTATTCTAGATGGAGCCCCAGCTTGCATTATTTGTGGAGACAAGGATCATACTTCCAAGGAGCATGGAGATCAATGCCCCAACTGTGAAGAGAAACATCCTGTTGGCCAATGTCCCACCTCTCAAGCCACTTGCTACCTATGTGAAGGAAACAACCATGTCCCTATCCAATGCCCCATCTATTCCATTATGGAACAAAGGAAACAAGGTGGAGTGCAACAAATGATTGCAACCAATCCAGAAGGATCCAAGTCTACCAAGAAGGTTGATGACAAAGGAAAAGGTCCACTTATACCTCCAAGCAAAACAACCCAATTCAAAGGATCAAATAAGAGGAATGTGAATTTTCTAAAGAGCAATAAAAGGTCCAAGAAACATGTAGACATTCCTACCTACCAGATATCGTATGAACAACATGAACTGGATGCACTCCTAGCTTTGGAGAAACCCAAAAAGCAAAAGAGGGATAAAAGCCATGTGCAATGTCATAAATGTAAAGAAATGGGACACTATTCCAGTGAATGCCCAGAGAACTAGAAGAAAAAGGAAATTTGCCAAGTATGGTGCAACAACTGCAAAGAGCTAGGTCATTATGTGGCAACTTGTCCACAAGAGCCCCATAAAGAACTCAAGGATATCCACTGTTTCAATTGCAAGAACTCAGGACATTATGCAAGCAATTGTCCAGAAAAGATGAAGAACAAGTTGAACAAGCCTATGGAGAATCTCAACCTTGGCCCATGAGTCAAGTGTGGAAACAAAGGACAACAATGCAGATGTTTTCCCAGAGAAGTTTCCCCAAGATCCCCAGCAAGCCAACATGTAGTTTAGTTTGAAAATTTTAAGGGTGGTAGTACTCTAGATGCTTTGAGCCTACTTGTAACCCTAGCCTTCCCAAATCTCGGGACGAGATTTATTTTAAGGGTGGTAGCCTGTCACATCCCAAGATTTTCCAAATCTTGTAATGTGAAAAAAATAAATGAATAAAATAAAACTTTGTTGATTTTCAGGGTAAGAAGAAACTTTTGAATCCAATTGGAAACCTTCAAACCAATTTGGGTCAAATAAATCCTAAAGGGATTAAAAAGATAAATATTTAATAAAGGAAAAATAAAAATATTTTATTACTACATTGAAATCTTTTTATAAAAGGATTTGGTTTTCAAATAAAGGATTTTAAATAAGGATTATTTTATAAGCCAAATTAAAACTTGGCCAAGCCTTTGAAATAAAATATTTCTATTTGAGACAAATAGTAAAAGTTTATTCAAATAAAGTAATAAGGATTTAATATCCAAGTTTTATTAATAAAGGTTTTACTATTTCTAAAATCATCAAAACTTATTTATTTGTTTTAAATAAGTTTTCCAAGTATTCTATATTCTCAAATAAAACCTACTGATTTGGTTTTGAAAATATTTGGATTTCAAAGGGAGTTTTAAAATAAATCAAATCCTATTTTGATTTAATAAACAAGGTCTATTTATTTAATTAATAATGGACCCTAAAAATAAAAATTATTATTTTATTTTGGACTTTGGTTTGTGTTGTTAAACAGAACCAAATTCAAAGTTGCAAAGTGTGGTGAAAGTTTGAATGGATTTGGATGTTGTTTGCTTGTTTGAATTTCAAAACAGAAATTAGAAATAGAAAAAGAAAAAGGTTTCAGAATAGGAAAAAAAATGGATTTGGACTCAGCCCAGCCTGCCAAGCCCAATAAGCCATTCGCAACCCAGCTACACATTCCCCTCTGCGAAACGTTTTTCTACCTAAAACTGCACCCGCGGAGACACTGACCAGTGGACCCTCTCTTCCCTCTCACTTCCCACTGACAGCAAGGCCCCACCCCTCCAGCTCATTCTCTTCTTCCTCGCGCAGACGACGCCCTGCCGTTGCTGCCATTTACGTCGGCGTTGAATACGCGTTGATTCCGCGACCGTTACTCGCCATGACTGCACCCTATTAACCGCCCAGGTCTCCTCTCCATTTCCCCTCACACGCCTCCCTCTCTCTGCCCCTAGGCTGCCTCAATTTGAGCTCGCAACGCCACTGCCCCGACCATCGTCCCTGCTCGATTCTGGCCGAGCCTCTCCACCCCGTGCCTCCCTGAGCACACGAGCACACTCCCCACTCCCAGGCGCATCTGCCTGTGCCCTCCGTTCAACCACGGGCGCCCCAGAACGACGTCTTCGACAAGCTCTGAGCGCCGCCGCATCTGTTTTCTTCTCCGGCGAACTTCTCTGGTAAGAACAGACCACCCCGCGCCTTCTCGATCACGCACGCGTCATCGCCTCGACCATGCGCATCTAACCATGCTCTCTGTTTGCCCCCTTGTGATCTGTAGCATCAACCCCGACCACGGGCAGGACCATCTGACGCCGACGACGACTCCGGCGAGCGATTACTTCCGTCCCCGTGCGCCCCTTGCTTCCTCGAGAGCACCTTGAGCACCACCACGACCACGCGTACACGGTGAGACCCTCCCCTGTCTTCTTTGCTTCCTAGAACCGCCGCTAGCCCACCGTCTGAGCGCGCGCCGCCACCAGCCGCCGTGCAACGCCGCCCGTTCTTGACCAGATAGTGGTGTCCGTAGGATCTAGATCGGACGCACACGATAGAAACTAGGCGAAGCGGTAAGTAGCATCCTGCACCATGCGATCTGTTTAGATCCAACGCCCCGCAGAGGCCGATCCACCCAAACCGGTATCGACCAGTAGAAATGCGACGTGTGGCCAGTCCTTGTTTAAAACAGAATTTGAAAAACAGATTTAGATGCAGATTTGAAAACCCTATAACTTTTGATCCACACGTCCAAAAATTGCAAACATTATATCAATGGAATCAGTGGAACAAGCCCTAGCCAACCCTGCAGTTTGTTTAGTAAAAAGCCTCTGGTAGTTTGTTTGTTTTTGCAGAAACATTTGTATGCTTGTTTAGATTAGAAAAATTATTCAAAAATGTTTTTAGGGTTAAAACCTTTGCAAAATGGTTTGTTGTGAACTTACTGACCCTAGGAACCAACCCATGGTTTTAAAAATGAATTTGGTAAAGTTTAGGTTTGATTAATTGAATTAACCCATTTCTAGTCAAATAAAAATAATGGTTTTGTTGTGAAAATGTTTTTGAAGTAAAAACTTTGGGAAAATGTTTTGAATCAAACTTACTGACCCTAAACACCAAGTTTTGAGGATTAACAACTTATTTGATGAAAGTCATAAAGGTTTGTTTTGATAAAAACATTTTCACCACATAAAATGATGAATGGATTTAAAAATGGTTTTTGGACAAAACCCTTTTTGCAAATGACTTTGCCACTTTGGAAAAATGTCCACTTGAGCCTTACAAAGTTTAGAAGCCTAGAGGAGACCATCTTTGCAAATAAAACTATCTTGTGCATGCTTCCATGCATGACTTAGAATCCATTATTTTATGTGTGTTTTGTTTGATTGATTTTGGTTGGAATGCTAGTTGATATTGTGTTTGCTTGATTAATTTGTAGTGAGGTTAGAAAGTGTGAAACTAGCAAGATCAAGAAGTGAACCATCATTCCCTACCAAAAAGGCAAGTGACACTATCATCTAAAGTCCTACTATTTTCATTATACTTAGTGGATTTTGAAACATGCATGAAAATAATTTCTATACTATATGCTATGCTAAATCCTAATAGGATACCCTATACATTCCTTAGTGAAAACAATGTAGTTGTTACATGCTTAGCCATGCTATATTTTGAAAAGAGATACATGTTGAGATTTTATGAAGATGAGAAAAGGACTTGTGTTTTATATAATAAAACAAGGACTCAATGAACCACCTGGGTGGATAAGGATACTTTGAGTTTTGGAGAAGGTGGCAACAAAAGGAACCATGTCTATGGCAATCTCTTTGTGTTGTGCTCCAAAAGGAAACCACCCAGGAAACTTAGAGATTGACCATGTTTCTCCAATTGTGGCTTTCGTGTACAACCACATGCTATTATGGCTCTGACTTAGTCAACTACATTGGGAAGACCCATGCATTGTCTTTAGGTTACTGAAAATGGGGACCTGGAATCCTACATGGGTACTGAATACAAGCTAGCAATGGTGTATGGGAGGACCCTCTGGAAAGACTTCGTCACATTCTCAATCTGCCAGTACTCCATCTTGGTGAGCACTAATCCAGTGGCCACTGGTGGCAACAAGATGAGATTGTGACATGTGGGTAAAGTGTACTACTTCTGCAGAAGATAATAAAATCTAAGTACTTAGCCGTGTCCCCGGTTATGGACAATACTGAGCAACTAAAGTTTGAAGCTATGGGAAATCTCGACATTCCAATTTCTAAAAGAAAAACTTTTAAGTGATAACAAAAGACTTGATGCACTTGGGGGTACCAAGGCGCTCAAGAGATTTTGATAAAACTTGATGCACTTGGGGTTACCAAGGAGCTCAAGAGATTTTGATGAAAACTTGAACACTTGGGGTTACCAAGGAGTTCAAGGAGATTCTGATAATAACTTAAACACTTGGGCTTTACCAAGAAGATTTCAAAGATTTGATCAAAGATCAAACCATTTTGAAAAGATAGGATAAACTATTGCTTTCTGCAAATGAGCCTAAAACCCTACTTAGCCAAATATGCATGTAATGATAGGATCCACTCATATTCTTCATAGTAGTGAAACTTGCCAATACAATTCAAATGTATTGACCCTTGTGGCTGTAACTTGTAATGTTGCAGGTTTGATTGCTAATAGTGAAGTTGATTGATTAGGATTACAAAGTCTACAACCAACATGTCTGCCTGTGGCACTTTGAAGATGAAGGACTCCATGCTTATAGTTATTCCGCTGCAATGTAATGTAATAGCCAAATGAGCTATGTAAGATGTAATAAAATTATGTTATTCCTGGTTATAAAGTTATATTATGACCTCTATTTCTTGATATTACATCTTAACTGTGGATGCTAGCATTTGATCCAGGGACTAGCATTGTAAACACAGGGGATTCCACCTTACCTTATATAAAGGTTGGGTCACTCCCTCTACAATAGCAATCTTCCAAAGGTGGCAAATCAAGCATTTCATAAATCTTTCTAGGCATAATAGAGACACTAGAACCAAGGTCACATGAAGCTTTGAGATCAAAGTCATTCACTTGTATATTTATGATGGGTTCCCATCTATCTTCTACTTTCCTAGGAATAGAAGCTTTGTGTTTCAACTTTTCTTCCTTAATTTTAATGAGAGCATCTATAATGTGTTTGGTGAAAGCCACATTCATATCACTAGCATTAGGACTTCTAGCAAGCTTTTGTAGGAACATAATCACTTCAGAGATATTGCAACCATCAAGATCAAGATCAAACTTAGCATCAAGTAGTAGACTTATTGGGTTTAGGCATTGTGGTAGGAGGAATAGGGGCTTCTTATGGTTTGGTAGCATCCATATTGGTGGTGGTAATAGTACAAACAGTATTGTTTCTAGCAATTTCAGCTTCTCTTTCCCACTTAGCATGTAGTTTGGCTAACTGTCTAACATTTTCATCAATAGTAACTTGTATGGCATGAGTAGCAGCAAAGGTACTTTCCAAGGTTTCAGGTTTAGCAGCCATTTTATTAATCAAAGAAGACTGTGTTTCAGACAACGAGGAAATATTTTTCTCAACATTCAAAAGCTTTTCCTTCATAGTCTTGTTGAAAGTGGTTTGTTTACTAATAAAGTCTTTAAGCATGACTTCAAGTTTAGAGGGAGCACTTCTAGTATTGTTGTAGGAATTTCCATAAGTGTTGCTATTATTGGGAAGATAAGGCCTATACTTATTATTATTACCAAAATTATTCCTATAGGCATTGTTGTTGAAACTGTTGTTTCTAATGAAGTTCACATCAACTTTCTCTTCTTGAGAAACCAAAGAGGCTAGAGGAACATTATTTGGATCTATATGAGATTTTCCATTAACAAGCATAGCCATGATAACATCAATTTTATCACTCAAAGAGGAGGTTTCTTCAACATAATTTACCTTATTACCATGTGGAGCTCTCTCAGTGTGCCATTCGGAATATTTAACCATCATATTATCAACGAGTTTTGTTGCACTCAAGGTAATGGTCATAAAGGTACCTCCAGCAGCAGAATCCAACAGGTTTCTTGAAGAGAAGTTGAGTCTTGCATAAAAAGTCTGGATAATCATCCAAGCAGTCAGTCCATGAGTGGGACAATTCTTTACCAAAGATTTCATTCTTTCCCAAGCTTAAGCAACATGTTCATTATCAAGTTGTTTAAATTTCTTTATTTCACTTCTCATAGATATAATCTTAGCAGGAGGATAGTATTTTCCAATAAAAGCATCTTTGCACTTAATCCAAGAATTAATACTATTTCTAGGCAAGGACAGCAACCATTCTTTAGCTTTTCCTCTCAAGGAGAAAGGAAACAATTTGATCTTAATAATATCTCCATCTACATCCTTATATTTCTGCATCTCACAAAGTTCAACAAAGTTATTGAGGTGGGCAGCAGCATCATCAGAACTAGCACCAGAAAATTGCTCTTTCATAACAAGATTCAACAAAGCAGACTTAATTTCATAAAAGGTAGCATCAGGAGAAGGTGGAGCAATAGATGTGCTCAGGATATCATTGTTGTTTGTGTTAGTGAAGTCACACAACTTGGTGTTCTCAGCAGAGTTAATTTTTGCAAAGGTGGAGCAAGCCAACAGCAGCAGCATCTAGAGTAGAAACTATTTTTTTTGAGTATTTGATAAAAAGAAGCAAGAAAAACAAAGCAAAAGAAACTAAGCAAAACAAAAACAAAGTAAAGAGAAAGGTTGTGAAGGACTCCCCTTGTGAATCCGTCCTTAACTCCTCGGCAACGGCGTCAGAAAACATCTTGATGCGGCTCAGATCACTATAGAGCTTCGTTGGGAAACCCCAAGAGGAAGGTATGATGAGCACAGCAGTAAGTCTCCCCTCAGTAAGAAACCAAGGTTATCGAACCAGTAGGAGGAAGGAAACAACCCCAAGGTGTTGCTAACAACTTGGAAACCTGCACAACACAAACTCAAGGCTTTTCCCCAACAAACAGTGAGGTTGTCAATCTCACCGGTTTGCAGAAAACAAAGGATTAAACGTATGGTGTGGAAGGTGATGGTGGCTTGCAGAAAGTAAATAGTAATAGTGGAAGATGTATCAATGGTAAAGATTGGACCGGGGTCCACAGTTCACTAGAGGTGTTCTCTTTAAGATAAACAACATAACATGCTGGGTAAACAAATTACAGCGGGGCAATTGACACGACAAAGCAAGGCATAACATTGCAAATACTATACATTCATGATCCTATGAGATTCGATTGGGCATTACAACAAGATACATAGACCGCCATCCAACTGCATCTATGACTAGTAATCCACCTTCAGGTTATCATCTGAACCCCCTCTAGTATTAAGTTGCAACCAACGAATAACTGCTTTAAGAAATGTGTGTAAAGTAAACAATAAATTGTTCCATGAACAAAAGATTGTTGTTTTCTCCCTAGTAGCAACAACACATCTACAACCTTAGATATTTTTGTCACTTCCCCAGATTCAATATAGGCATGAACCCACTATCGAGCATAAATACCCCCTCTTGGAGTCACTAGCATCTACTTGGCCAAGATAGCTACTAGAAACGAAGAGCATGCAAGATCTCAAACAACATAGACATGATAGAATCAATAAGATAAAACCATTAACCAATCTGACATATTAATCTCAATATCCATCGGATCCCCGCAAACACAACATGCATGATTACAAATAGATGATCTTGATCATGGACGAAGCTCACAAGATCTAGATAAGATAGCATAAAGGAGGAGAAACAACCATCTAGATACTGTATGGACCCATAGTCCAAGGTGGAACTACTCACACATCACACCGGAGGCTGGCATGGTGATGAAGAAGGCCTTCGAGATGATCTCTCCCCTTCGGCAGGGTGCCGGGAAGAGCTTCAGATCCCTCGATCTAGGGACGATGGTGGCGGCGGCTACGGGCTGTTTCGTGGAGATCTGATTAGGTACTTAGGGTTTTGGTATCGTGGGCTTCTTATAGGCGAAGGGGGAGACCGAGGGGGTGCCCGAGGTGGCCGCACCCTGCCTAGGCGCGGGCCAGGTCTGGCTGCGTGGCCCAGGGGTGTGGGCCCCTTGTGGCCCTCCTCCGTCTCGTCTTTTGGCTCCGTGTTCTCCTTGGTGAAATATTTACTTTGGCTTTTGTCCCGTCCAATTTCGAGAATATTCATTATCTGTCTTTTCTGGAACCAAAAACAGTAGAAAACATGCAACTGGCACTGTGGCAACTTGTTAATAGGTTAGTCCCAGAAAGTGTATAAAAATATCTTAAAGTGTAGAAAAGAAGACGAGTCGGGGAGAAGGTACCGATGTGCCATGTCATATGGGCTATAGATGTCAGAAAAGAAGATGAGTATTTCACCATCATGCGTATGCCCAACAAACCCAAGACCAAGAAACCCACCGCGCAAAATGATCCATGGGTACTGGCTAAGAACGTCGAGCAATGCTTCTTCATTACCGACCCGTCAAGGCCTAGCCGTGTCATCGTGAGGAGAGGCAAAAGGTCCCTCGTTAGAATGGATGGAGTCGCCGACGAGAAATACTTCGATGGACTCGTCGGAGACCCGATGATAGAAGAACCCGATGAAGACGATGCAACATACACAAAAAGAATAAGAAGGACCACGCTACCTAGGTCGTCAGCTACAAGAACTCCTTCGTACACAAGGAGTCACGGCGATGAGACTGGCGGGGTCAAGTCAAAAAATACCAAGCATAAGGGAAAGAAGAAGAAGCAAAGTGCGAACAAGAAATAGTAAGATTGGTGTGGTCGAGAAATTAACACTCATCATTTTATGTGTATCGCTTATTAATAATTTTATGTATAAGTGTGTGTACTATACTATTAAACTCCTACGGATATGGCAACGGAATTGCAACTAACTTAGCTATCATTTTATGTGTGTTTGCCTCCAACGGAATTGCGCAATCATTTTATATGTGTTTGCCTCCGACTGCGCTATCTCATTTATGTGTGTTTGTATCCGACGACGTTGCTAGCTATATGATTTTATATATGTGTCGATGGAATTGCGCTATCATTTTATGTGTGTTTGCCCTCCGACGGAATTGCGCTATCATTTTATGTGTGTTTGTCTCCGACAGAATTGTGCTATCTCATTTTATGTGTGTTTGCCTCCAACGGCGCGACACTAGCTATATCATTTTATATATGTGTCGACAGAATTGTGCTATCATTTTATGTGTGTTTTCCCTCCGACGTAAGTGCGCTATCATTTTATGTGTTGCCTAAAAAAAGTTACCACCGGCGAATTCAGGTCATACGCCGGGTGTAGCACGCATTGGCCCCACCTGCCAGTGACCCAAACATTACCACCAGCGTATTCGTGAAAACGCCTAGGGTAATGTGCTTGTGGTCCCACCCGCGGGATAAGGTCCTCCCTAGCTCCTGATGCTAGATCGATCCCCACCCTCCTCGAGCGCGCGCCCGTCATCGTCGATCCCCCCTATCCGCCGACGGCAGCGAGGTGAGTCCCCCTGGCCCCCTCTCCCCTCCCTTCCTCTCTCCCCCTCGCCCTCCGCTACCTAACCCTCTCCACCTGTAAGGAGCCCGTGGACGGATCAGCCGCGCATCCCTCGTCGAATACCCGGAGGAGGAGGCTCCCATGGAGAAGCCGTCGCCATCCCGTCCGCCGGCGTCCCGTAGGTACTGATGCACCGCTGAGTTGATGTAGGAGCGCTGAGTTGGAAACCCCAAGAGCAAGGTGTGAAGCAGCACAACATCAAGTTTTCCCTCAGTAAGAAACCGAGGTTATCGAACCAGTAGGAGGAAGGAAACGTCACACAAGTGTTGCAAGCAACGCGGAGACCTACACAACACAAACTCAAGACTTTTCCCCAACGAATCAGTGAGGTTGTCAAGCTCACCGGTTTGCTGTAACAAAGGATTAAGCGTACCGTGTGGAAGGTAATGGTGGTTTGCAGCAAGTAAACGAGTAACAAAGGAAGATGTATCAGTGGTAAAGATTGGAGCGGGGTCCATAGTTCACTAGAGGTGCTCTCCTTAGATAAACAACATGGCATGAAGGGTAAACAAATTACAGCAGTCCAATTGACAGGAACTGAGCAAGGCATAACAATGCAATTACTAGTTAGAAAGATCCTATGAGATTCGATTGGGCAATACAACAAGATACATAGACCGCCATCCAACTGCATCTATGACTAGAAGTCCACCTTCAGGTTATCATCCAAACCCCCTCCAGTATTAAGTTGCAAGCAACAGACAACTGCTTTAAGAAAAGTGTGTAAGGTAAACAGTCCAGATGTTCCATGAACAAGAGACCATTGTTTTCTCCCTAGTAGCAACAGCACATCTACAACCGGAGAGATTATTGTCACTTCCCTTGGAAACTAGAGGCATGAACCCACTATCAAGCATAAATACCCCCTCTTGGAGTCATTAGCAATTACTTGGCCAAGATAGCTACTAACAACGGAGAGCATGCAAGATCACAAACAACACAGACATGATAGAATCATAAAGACAAAACCATTAATCGAACCAACATAATAATCTCAATATCCATCAGATCCTCGCAAACACAACATGCATGATTATAAATAGATTAGATCTTGATCATGAACGGAGCTCACAAGATCTATACATGAAAGCACAAAGGAGGAGATACAACCATCTAGCTACTACATGGACCCATAGTCCAAGGTGGAACTACTCACGCATCATACCGGAGAGAAGGCCTCCGGGATGATCTCCCCTCCGGCAGGGTGCCTGGAAGAACTTCAGATCCCCTCGATCTAGGGACGATGGTGGCGGCGGCTACAGACGGTTTCGTGGATATTTGATTGGGTGCTTAGGGTTTCTGCATCGGGGGCTTCTTATAGGAGAAGGGGGAGGCCGAGGAGGCGACCAGGGGGGCCAAACCCTAGCCAGGCACGGGGTGGGGCCCACCCACGCCTGGGGTGGGTCTGGCCGCCCTGGCCGGCCCCTCCGGCTCCCCTCTGGACTTCTTGTTACCCATAGAAAGTAATTGACTTTGATGTTTGTCCCGTACAATTCCGAGAATATTTCTTTACTAACTTTTCTAAAACCAAAAACAGCAGAAAATAGGCATCTGGCACTGTTGCAACTTGTTAATAGGTTAGTACCAGAAAACATGTAAAAAGCACCTCAAAGTGTAGACAAGTAAAGCAAAGTAGATACTAAACAAGCATGGAGCATCAAAAAATATAGATACATTTCCAACGTATAAACATCCCCAAGCTTAACTCCTGCTCGTTCTCGAGTAGATAAGTGATAAAAGAATAATTTTTGAGGTGACATGCACCCTCACTATAAAGATCCAACCATTTGCAAGCATTGAAAGCTGGGATCAAAGAACTCTAAACATGTGCATGAAAGATGGAGTTATAACAATAGGACATAGTAACTATGCATGCAACATGACAAGCTACAAACAAAGATCATGAATAACATGCATTGAAGAACGTTTGTTTGTTTCACATACAGAAAACATAGCATAGTGGCAATCAGCTTATCCCTCATAGAGTAGCAATATAGATGCATAAGACACCTTCAAAGTTCACAAGGGTGACTAGAAACAAATAGCACAAGAACAAGTAATAACACAATATGCATCAATTAATAAGCTTTGGAACACTGCACATAGAATGAAAACTATGCTCTCTTAATGGTGCCTAAAGGTAGAAGGTGGAGACTCAATAATGGTGGAAGAAAAGCTTTTTTTGTAAAGGAAGCAGTGATTACAAGTTTCAAAAAGAGCTTCCAAAAATTATGGTAATTGTTAGCTTTCAGCCCTCATTTCCCCTATCATAAGCATCTTGAAGTGGTTAAGGTTAAGTGGCAAAGCTGGAGTATATGCTTGATGAAGTATAAGTTGGCAATCTCAAGTCCCTTGAATACGAGGGCCACTCCTGCTCGTCCTCGAGTAGGTAAGTGATAAAAAGAATAATTTTTAAGGTGACATGCACCATCAAAACCAAGATCAAACCATTTGCAAGCATTTAAAGTTGGGATCAAAGAACTCTAAACATGTGCATGAAATATGGAGTTCTAACAATAGGACATAGTAACTATGCATGCAACATGAAAGGCTACAAACAAAGATCATGAATAACATGCATTGAAAAACGTTTGTTTGTTTCACATACAGAAAACATAGCATAGTGGCAATCAGCTTGTCCCTCATAGAGTAGCAAATAGATGCATAGGACACCTTCAAAGCTCACAAGGGTGACTAGAAACAAATAGCACAAGAACAAGTAATATCACAATATGCATCAATCAATTTGCTTTGGAACACTGCACACATGATGACAACTATGCTCTCTTAATGGTGCCTAAAGGTAGAAGGTGGAGACTCAAGTAATGGTGGAAAAAAGCCTTTTTTGTAAAGGAAGCCGAGATTTCAAGTTTCAAAAAGAGCTTCCAAACATTATGATACTTGTTAGCTTTCAGACCTCATTGCCCCTATCATAAGCATCTTGAAGTGATTAAGGTTAAAGTGACCAAAGATGGAGTATATGCTTGACAAATTATAAGTTGGCAATCTCAAGTCCCTTGAATACGAGGGCCATGCTACTCAACTTCAGTGACCTATAAGTTCTTGTCATTGTAAGTACATGTGTATCATAGAGAACCGCCAACGGGGTACCCCTTGCACATGGTACAAGAGCTTTCCCATAACCAAAATGACAAGGCAAGCAGACAATGATCATCTCAGCGATCTTTTTATTTACTATGTGCATAGCTTTTTATTGAGGATGCTTCGTAGATAGCTCACTATGGTGATGCTGCAAGTTTCCACCATGATTAAGCATGGCTTAGGCTAGCGGCCCAGGCGTTTCTCTAACATAGAATACAAACTCCATGGACTTACAAGCTTCCTCTTTATTTCACACCGGTGACATCCATAGACAAAAGAGCATGATATCAACTAAGTACAAAGTACAAGTGCAATGTTGAAAACGTTCCCCATGACAGCATAGTTTTGCTAATTCCAATGTATAAGTGCAAGCATATACAACATAGATGACACAATGGTTCAAGTTTATTAGGGGCAAGGAATATAAAGTGTGTCATTCAAGTTCATGAGGGCTTTAATCACTAAGTTTTCACATAACAATATAGTTTTTAATTGGAAGACAGCTGAAAACAAGAATATACTTGTAATGGTGTAACACACCATGCATAGGAGTTTATAGTGGACACTTTGGAATAACTTGGTTTATTGGGAGTTGGAAGCATGAGTAGATCTTACTCATACAATTGGAGGATAGCAAAAGACTAGGAGCAACCAACTAAGATAGCAGTAGTGGCCATAATCATGCAGACCAACAAAGCATTACTAATCAAATCATAGAGTGGTACTACAAGTCAAGGACTAAATGATCATAGAGGCTATGGTGACTTGTTCATAGTCATAACATGGTGTGAGCATGTGCCAAGTCAACCCAAACAAAGCATCAAAGGAGAATACCACAATACTATGCTTTTGCATGCTAAAACAACGCATGATTCCTTCAAGACACACTAAGCAATCCCAATTGTTTGGAACAAGTCATGCTACAGCAATAATCACTAAGCATAAGGTCAAAACAACACCTAGCATGTCATACTAAATTCTAAGTCACGGTCAATGCAAGCTCCTCTTGCACTTCAAGCAAGAACTTACTACTCCTTTCCAACACCAAGCAACTTATTTGCAAAACAACACAACGAGAACGGGGGTCCAAACTACTTTATTCAAGCTGTCGAGGTTTAATCTCGTCAATGCCCATTGTTATGGACTTGGGTTTTGGAGAAGATGGGGATGCTGGAGATCGTGGCACGGTTAACAGACAAGCAACCAGGGGACACGAGATTTACCCAGGTTCAGGCCCCCGGAGGGAAAACCCTACTCCTGCTTGTCTGCTCTTTGATTACGGCGGAACCGAAGGTTACAGGATGCGCAGATTCGATCTGGCGTGGATGCGTGTGCGAAAGTATGAGTCAAGTTAGATCTGAAGATCTATTGTGGTCTAGTCTATCGGGGGGTGGAGAGATTAGGTCGTGTGTGTAGTCATAATCTGTCCTCCTCGTTGGACCCTCCTAGCCTTTATATATGGAGAGGCTAGGTCTCGGGTGCCGATACGAGTAGGTTACAAGTTGTATTCAAACTCTAGTCTTGAGGTATCCTTGTCTTGTGCGCTTTGGAGTCCGTGTCCATATGTGCTTCGTGAAGCATAAACGTCTTGGGAATCCTGGACCCTGACAGGTCGTCGAGTGGGCCTTCCGTCGGGCTGGACCAAGTATGCTAACATCGGGTACCCGTAGGGCATATCCATGTCAGTAGCCCCCAAGTGTCCATCCGAAACATAGATTCGGGTGGAGACTTAGTTGTCTTGAACCTTGTATTTGGATGTCGGAGTCGAAAGTTGTGTCGAGTGCGAAGCACTTCACCGGAAGTTCATCGGGTCAGCTGAATTTGTTCGGCTGTTGTAAAGGAATCGACATCGTGGACGTAGTCAACACAATGGACTATAGGGTGCGCGACCAGCGCTCCCTATGGGAGTAGCCCCCGAGTGTCTGTTCGAGTCATAGACTCGAGGAGAGACTTTAATTCAGCCGTTGTTTGCTTCAGGTCCGTAGGACACAATTTTTTTTTCGGATGCTTGAATCAATCCTCCCTATGGGAGTAGCCCCCGAGTCTGTAGTGGAGTCGTAGACTCGGCGTAGGACTCGAAGATCTCGTGTGTGCGCGACCATCGCTCTAGTTTGGAGTAGCCTCCGAGTGTCTGGCGGAGTCATAGACTCGGGCAGAGACTCGAGTCTTGTATCTTGCAGTTATAGTAGGAAATCTCATGGGCGTACCGCTGACCCGAAAATACATCGGGTGCGCGACCAGCGCTCCTGATAGGAGTAGCCCCCGAGTGTCTAGTCGAGTCGCAGACTCGAGTGGAGACTCATGCGAGGACAAATCACTGACCCGGAAGTGCATCGAGTCAGCGTCTCATGCATAAGGATCCGAGAGTTGACGTAGCGGAGTGATGCGGCATTCTAGCCGGAAGGAGTCGATGTTGCGGATGAAGTTGACGCAGTTGCTTCTGTCGGGTGTGCGACCAGCGCTGCGCCTCTGTAGCATCAAGCAATGCAACCATCCGAGGAGTGACTCGACTCGGGTCTTGAGCTTATGGCGTAGCCAGTTGTTTTGTCGACTCCTGTTGGAGGACCCGATAGAATAGCTCGACGCAGTCGACGTCTTTGTAAGTTGCATAAAACATAAAGAATTATGAAGTACTTGTATCTTGTAAGAAATATTTGCCTGTCGGCTTGTATAGTAAGATTCTGGTGCCGATCGAGTCGACACTTTTGCACTGTATGCTAGGCCTTTTCGTTAGCCTGATTACCCTTAGTCTCAGTACCTTGCCGAGGCACTCGGAGTTCAAGGATTCGACGGTCAGGCAGAATCAGCTACTCGGGCTGTCGCGTTCGAGGTGCTCGAGTGCGTGGAGCCGATGGCACATTAGGTTACTCGAAGAGGGCGCAACCCCCGAGTGTTTCGAGTGCGAATTAAAAATAAAAGAATCGGCTCTAAGTAGAGAGAAACTTAGCTTTATTGGTAGTTGACATGGACGAAATTGATGCGGTAGCGGGTCACGCGGCGGACGTAGTCAACGCGGCGGACCACGGTCATAGCAGCGACGGGTTCCTGGGGTCGATGGCGCCAGCGAATTCCGCATCCGAAGATTGTCGCGGTCGAAGACCATGTAAGGTCGTCGCATCCGAAGGATGTATCGGGTTACCACAGCCGAAAACCGCGGTTGGTCGCCGAAGCGGAGGGAGCCCCAATTCCCACGGACGGCGCCAATTGTCGAGGTTTAATCTCGTCAATGCCCATTGTTATGGACTTGGGTTTTGGAGAAGATGGGGATGCTGGAGATCGTGGCACGGTTAACAGACAAGCAACCAGGGGACACGAGATTTACCCAGGTTCAGGCCCCCGGAGGGAAAACCCTACTCCTGCTTGTCTGCTCTTTGATTACAGCGGAACCGAAGGTTACAGGATGCGCAGATTCGATCTGGCGTGGATGCGTGTGCGAAAGTATGAGTCGAGTTAGATCTGAAGATCTATTATGGTCTAGTCTATCGGGGGGTGGAGAGATTAGGTCGTGTGTGTAGTCGTAATCTGTCCTCCTCGTTGGACCCTCCTAGCCTTTATATATGGAGAGGCTAGGTCTCGGGTGCCGATACGAGTAGGTTACAAGTTGTATTCAAACTCTAGTCTTGAGGTATCCTTGTCTTGTGCGCTTTGGAGTCCGTGTCCATATGTGCTTCGTGCAGCCGAAATGTCTTGGGCGTCCTGGACCCTGACAGGTCGTCGAGTGGGCCTTCTGTCGGGCTGGACCAAGTATGATAACATCGGGTACCCGTAGGGCATATCCATGTCACAAGCAAACTAAACAACCTAAGGAAAGCAAACAAAAACTAAGACGCTTGTACCTCTTGGATATTTCTTGGGGTGACACCATGGTGTCATCCCTAAGCTTGAGCTTTTGTCCATTCCTCATCTCATTGCATCATTCTCTCTCTACACCTGAAATTTTTCCTTCATACATAACTTCGCACAATCTTCATTAGCAACATTAGTTTATTCAAAAGATATTAGACCCTTGGGTTTAGCTTTAGAACAGCAAAAATTTCACTAAAAACACAAGATACTGTAGCAACTCCTTCAAAAAGCTCAATTTCCCAAAAAGAACCCAAAAAGGAATCAATAAGAAGCAAATGCAAATAATGGCAGAAATCTGTCAAAACAGACCAGCAGGTAGAAACCGATTTTTTCGAAGACCTTCTGTTGCTCAAATCAATAAGTGCTGAACTAACGAAAGTTAGCTAACATACTGGGTGATTTATTCGTAAATGTTCTGCTCAATCCGACTTACAGAGACTCCTCACGAATTTTTATGGTGGAGGACAGAAATCTGTTTCGGGACAACAACTCCCCAAACCTTACTTCCCTCTCATTAGAGGTCATTCTTGGCACAAAAAGCAAACAAAAAGGATAAGAAGATGTCATTACTAAAGTAATAACTTCCAAGACTCAAGGAAACTCTTAGTTTATCTCCCAACAAGTACTTTTATTTAACGTCTTTAAGTTAGGCACAAGAAGCAAGAAATAAAGTATTTTCAAATGAAGAAGCATTAACATCAAACCTTGCTTTCAAAGGAGGAGCAAAAATCAATTTCTCTCTCATCAATACCTTTCTTGAATGGAAATTAATATTTAATGGTACCTTCTTTCATATCAATGATGGCACCAACAATTCTAAGAAAAGGTATTCCCAAAATAATAGGACAAGAAGCATTGTATTCAACATCCAAAACATAGAAATCAACAGGGACATAAGCATTGTTAACCATAATGAGAACATCATTAATACTTCCCATGAGTTTCTTCTTAGCATATTCATTAAGTGGGACATCCAAATAACAATCTTCCAAAGGTGGCAAATCAAGCATTTCATAAATCTTCCTAGGCATAATAGAGACACTAGAACCAATATCACATGAAGCTTTGAGATCAAAGTCATTCACTTGCATATTAATAATGGGTTCCCAACTATCTTCTACTTTCTTAGGAATAGAAGCTTTATGTTTTAAATTCTCTTCCTTAATCTTAACAAGAGCATATGTAATGTGTTTGGTGAAAGCAACATGCATATCACTAGCATCAGGACTTCTAACAAGTTTTTGCAGGAACATAATCACTTTAGAAATATTGCAACCATCAAGATCAAAATCAAACTTAGCATCACTAGTAGTAGACTCATTAGCCTTAGGCATTGTAGGAGGAGGAATAGGGACTTCTTGTGGTTTATTAGCATCCATATGGGTGGTGATGGTGCACACACTATTGTTTCTATCAATTTCAGCTTCCCTTTCCCACTTAGCATAAAGTTTGGCTAACAGTTAACATTTTCATCAATCGTAACTTGTATGGCATGAGTAGCAGCAAAGGTACTTTCCATGGTTTCAGGTTTAGCAGCCATTTTATTAATCAAAGAGGAATGTGCTTCAGACAAAGAGGAAATATTTTTCTCAACATTTAAAATCTTTTCCTCCAAAGTCTTGTTGAAAGTGGTTTGTTCACTAATAAAGTCTTTGAGCATGACTTCAAGTTCAGAGGGGGCACTTCTAGCATTGTTGTAGGAGTTTCCATAGGTATTGCCATTATTAGGAGGATAAGGCCTATAATTGTTGTTACTACCAAAATTATTCCTATAGGCATTGTTGTTGAAATTGTTGTTTCTAATGAAGTTCACATCAACTTGCTCTTCTTGAGCAACCAAAGAGGATAAGGGAACATTATTTGGATCTAAAGGAGTTTTCCCATTAACAAGCATAGCCATGATGACATCAATCTTATCACTCAAAGAGGAGGTTTCTTCAACAGAATTTACCTTCTTACCATGTGGAGCTCTCTTAGTGTGCCATTCAGAATAATTAACCATCATATTATCAAGGAGTTTTGTTGCAGCACCCAAGGTTATGGTCATAAAGGTACCTCCAGCAGCTGAATCCAACAGGTTTCTTGCAGAGAAGTTCAAACCGGCATAAAAAGTTTGGATAATCATCCAAGCAGTAAGTCCACGAGTGGGACAATTCTTAACCAAAGATTTCATTCTTTCCCAAGCTTGAGCAAAATGTTCATTATCAAGTTGTTTAAATTTCATAATATCACTTATCATAGATATAATCTTAGCAGGAGGGTAGTACTTTCCAATAAAAGCATCTTTGCACTTAATCCAAGAATCAATACTATTTCTAGGCAAGGATAGCAACCATTCTTTAGCTTTTCCTCTCAAGGAGAAAGGAAACAACTTGAGTTTAATAATATCTCCATATACATCCTTATACTTTTGCATCTCACAAAGTTCAACAAAGTTATTGAGATGGGCAGCAACATCATTAGAACTAGCACTAGAAAATTGCTCTCTCATCACAAGATTCAACAAAGCAAGCTTAATTTCATAAAAGGTAGCATCAGGAGCAGGTGGAGCAATAGGAGTGCTAAGGAAATCATTGTTGTTTGTGCTAGTGAAGTCACACAACTTGGTGTTCTCAGCAGAGTTCATTTTGGCAAAAGTGGAGCAAGCCAAAAACAACAGCAGTAGCTAGAGCAGGAACTAATTTTTTTGTGTGTGTTCTTGATAAGAGAAAGCAAACCAAACTAAACTATTTTTTTTGGAGTTTTTGATAAAAAGAGGCAAACAAAACCAAGCAAAATAAACTAAGCAAACCAAAAACAAAGTAAAGAGAAAGGTTGAGAAGGACTCCCCTTGTGAAGATGTCCTTAGCCTCCCCGGCAACGGCGCCAGAAAACTTGTTGATGGCGCGTGGTCAACGTGGAGCGCTTCGTGGGGAAACCCCAAGAGAAAGGTATGATGCAGCACAACATCAAGTCTTCCCTTAGTAAGAAACCAAGGTTATCGAACCAGTAGGAGGAAGGAAACGTCTCAAAGGTGTTGCAAGCGACGTGGAAACCTGCACAACATAAACTTAAGACTTTGCCCCAACTAACAATGAGGTTTTCAATCTCACTAGTTGCTATAACAAAGGATTAACTGTATGGTGTGGAAGATGGTGATGGTTTGCAGCAAGTAACCGGTAACAGTGGAAGATGTATAAATGGTAAAGATTGGACCAGGGTCCATAGTTCACTAGAGGTGTTCTCCTTAGATAAACAAACATGGCATGCTGGGTAAAAAATTACAGCAGGGCAATTGACAGGACTAAACAAGGCATAACAATCCAATAATAGACATAAAGATCCTATGAGATTCGATGAACAAGAGACCGTTGTTTCCCCCTAGTGGCAACAACAGATCTACAACCTTAGAGATTTATGTCACTTCCCTTGATTAAATAGAGACATGAATCCACTATCGAGCATAAATACCCCCTCTTGGAGTCACTAGCAACTACTCGGCCAAGATAACTACTAACAACGGAGAGCATGCAAGATCACAAAAAACACAGACATGATATAATCAATAAGACAAGATCATTAATCAATCTGACATAGTAATCTCAATATCCATCGGATCCCCGCAAACACAACATGTATGATTACAAATAGATGAGATCTTGATCATGAACGGAGCTCACAAGATCTAGACATGGAAGCACAAAGGAGAAGATACAACCATCTAGCTACTACATGGACCCGTAGTCCAAGGTGGAACTACTCACGCTTCATACCAGAGGCTGGCATGATTAAGAAGAAGGCCTCCGGAATGATCTCCCCTCCGGCAGGGTGCCGGGAAGAGCTTTAGATCCCCCTGATCTAGAGACGATGGTGGCGGCGGCTACAGATGGTTTCGTGGAATATTGATCGGGTTCTTAGGGTTTAGGCATCAGCGGCTTCTTATAGGCGAAGAGGCGAGGCTGGGAGGTGGCCAGGAGGCCCACACCCTGCCCAAGCACGGGCCCACCCTAGGTCGCGCCTGGGGGGTGCAGCCGCCCTGTGGCGCCCCTCTATCTCTCCTCTGGACTCCGTGTTCTCCTCGGTGAAATATTGACTTTGGCTTTTGTCCCGTCCAATTCCGAGAATATTTCCTTACTAGCTTTTCTAGAAACAAAAACAGCAGAAAACAGGAAACTAACACTATGGCAACTTGTTAATAGGTTAGTACCAGAAAACATATGAAAAACACCTCAAAGTGTGAACAAAGCAAAGCAAAGTAGATACTAAAAAAGCATGGAACATCAAAAATTATAGATACGTTTCCGACGTATCAGGAATCTTGTGCCGGATACACTTGTCGTGTGGCCAAGATGACCAACTACGAGAAGTCGTTCTTCACTCCTGTTGTAGTGCCACCAATCCCCCAGACGAAGACAAAGAATAATCCGAGGATGATGAAGATACCGAGTCTAATATCCCCTTCCCGGAAAAAGATCAGGGCAGCACCGCTGATTTGGCAAAACCTTCTCCTCCACCTGCAACATAGATTCCAAAGGAAAACTTTGCATTATTCTGAGACAAGCATTTATGTAATAAGTAAACTACTTTATTTTTTGGTGCTGGTGTGTAAGAACTGATACTTTACTACTTAGCACTTTGTATAGATTTGATGTGTGCTCGAAAATTTCTTAAGCACTTTGTGTTTACACTTCTCGTTTTATCTGGCTTTTTACATCATCCCTTTCATGAGCCAACCTTTAGCATAAATTTTTTCCGAGCAACAGAACTCAATTGCTAAACCAGTTTAAACTCAGAAATAGAGCCGACTTATAGTACCAATAATTCATTACTCGGAAAATACCCGCATCTAAGCAATCGGATAAAAAACCAAAGTATAAACATAAAATGATATTTACACCTGAATGTAACATATTTATAGGTTTTCAAAAATCATAAGCAGAACGAACATGAGCATAAAGTACTTTCAATCATCCTGGAATTTTTGAAATTGACATGCTCTTTTGGAAATAAGATGGTAAAAAACTTCTCAGAAAAATATGAGGTAACCAATACTTTATTTCACTTTGAACATATATGTATAATTACAAGGAAATATAATTAAGAATAGATGAGACGTAGCTGTGCAATATTCTATGACGGTCTAATTCATCCGGGTCTGTACTAGCATCAGCTATATTTCTCTTTCGAGTATCAGGTCTATCCTTGATTAGTCTCATATCGGTTAAATAATATGAACCTATTATGCAGAACTCGACTAATCATAAAAGATCCTTCTCAAATCGGGAAAAGTTTGTGCTTTTATTTTTGCATGAGTCGTAGAACCAAATCACCCTTTCTGAAAGAACGATTTTGAACTCTTTGACTATGGTACTTGCGTAACTTCTGCTGATAGGCTGTAGATCTCTGTTTAGAAAGAATGCGAACTTCTTCGATTATATCGAGATCATCTTGTCGAGAGACTTCTGCATCTTCTTCGATATACGCTTTGATTCGGGAGATTGATGGATTAAATCACTCGAAAGAACTGCTTCTGCACCGTAGACCAAGAAGAAAAGAGTATATCCAGTTGATATGTTGGGAGTTCTTTGCAAGCTCCATATCACAGACGTTAATTCTTCCACACAAGCCCCCGCAGCATGACGAAGTGGTGCTTCGAGATGAGGTCAGAGTCCTTGTAAAATGAGACTGTTTGCCCTTTCGACTTGTCCATTTTCTTGTGAATGTACGACTGATGCAATATTGAGTCAGATCCCTTGATCTTCTCAGAATTCGGCCATCTCTCCCATGAAAAAGTTGCTCCCGTTGTCAGTAATAATATTATGCGAATATCCGAATTAGATAATTACGTCCTCGACGAATTTTCTAGTTATGGCTCCATCGCAATTTGTTACGGGTTTAGCCTCAATCCATTTTGTAAATTTATCCACCATCACTAGGAATGAGTAAATCCATACTTTGCCATTCATAATGGCCCTACCATATCAAGCCCCAGATCGCAAATGGGCATGTAACAGGGATTGTTCGCAGTTGATCAGCCGAAATGTGTGCCTGACGGGCATACTTTTGGCATTCTTTGCATGTTTTGACCAGTTTTTCGGTATCTGTCTTAGCTGTGAGCCAAAAGAATCCGTGTTGAAAAGCTTTTGCCACTAAGGATTTGGCTGCAACGTGATGACCGCATTCGCCTTTGTGGATCTCTCGTAAGATTTCCACTCTTTCTTTCGGAGAAATACAGCGCTGAAAAACCCCAGAAACACTTCGCTTATAGAGTTCACCATTGATAATTGTGTAGGATTTTGCTCGTCGGACGATCTGTCGGCCTAGAATTTTATCTTCGAGTAATTTTACTTCTATCAGGAAATTCAGATAGGGTTGTGTCCAGCTGAGAATTACAACCAGAACTGCTACTAAAGGTGAGTCGAATTTCTTCAAATAGTCCTCATCAACTTCTGTGATACCATGGCTTTATCGGTAAACATGGGAAGAGGACATTTTGTGCTCACGGGCCTTTGAAAAGCAAGATATGGCTAGAATCGTATCAATTTTGTCGGACATATGGGACTCGAGAAACAAATTGAGTCATGATGATCAATGCTATATGCCAACAAGGCGGTTGAACCGAAACATTGTATTTGTTATGAGAAAAAAGTGAAGAAAATATCCGTGCTCGATGCAAATTGCATGGACCGACAGAAAGGATTAGTGAAAGGAATTCTGATGGTGCAATCAGGGTAGAAGATGGCATCGTCTCGAAGGAAGGTGTAGCGTGAAATTCAGAGGAGTTCAAAGGATCATGATGCAAACTCTAGCACTTTATAGATCTTTGCAAACCAACATCACTTTAGGAATGTTACATTCGAGTCTAACCGCTCAGACTCGGTGAGTCTTTGATAGAAAAGCAGTCATCATAGGACATTAATTGCTCCAATTATCAAGTGGATTAGTGAACATAGGTTAGCATTCTCTAGTTTTATTGTCGGTTTCATCAGTAGATCTGCTAATGCGGTAGCACATTAGTGTGCATGTTTAGGTTGTGCTCATTCCACACCTGTTGTCTGGCTAGCCGAGAGTATATCTAACATCTTCTCCTCTTTGTCTCATGCTAGGTTCACAACTAGGGATAGTTGAAGGCAAGACAACATCGCTACCATCTGTTTCAGGAGCCTCTCCCCCAGTCTGCATCTTACCAACGATGTGTAGGAGTATATGCGCTACCATAGCTGTGAGCCAGATCGCCTGGGAACAATTGGTAACCAGTAATTCACAGAAAAATATTGCGAGATCGATAGAGGCATTTCACTGAACACATATCGGACCGCTTTTTTTTTGAACAAGGGAGGGGTCGCGAAGGACCCCGAAGCAGCATTTATTCAAAGCGGTGGGTACATATTTTCATACAGGTCCCTGAGGAGCACAAGATCTAGGGAATAGTCCTGTAGAACTACAAAAAAGACCCTAGGGGAAAAAACAGAAAAGCAATCCAGCCCCTGGCCTTTCACCACCGAGGACGGCAAGCCCACACCGGCCATCCAACCACCACCGGGGACGAACCACTTGGTGGAGGAGAGATGGGGCATGCCGGGAAGGCTCGCCAGCAAGGCCTCCATCTTGGAGGAATCATCGACGCAACTCTGGCGTCTGAAGGTGTCGACAACTCGGCCACAGATCACGCCGGCAAACTTGGCCGCCGTGTAGTTATCCTCAAGCTGCTGCATGGACCATCTCCGCCACCGCCCAGAACGAAGAACAACAGCGGCAGACTTCCCCCCTCGCCACCAAGGCCGGCCAGGGGAAAATCCACCGCTCCTCTACTCCATTGAGGGAAGCGACGCACACTCCCGAGCTTATTTGTCGAGCTGCAGAGACCTCCACACCACTCCCTAGCTCCAACCACCGGAGCAACAAGAGTGAACGCCGTCCGCAACCTCCTGGCACCGCTCGTCCGCACCAGCGAGTAGCTCGAAGGCGCGAAGCTCCACTCCAACATCCTAGAAGCAATCCTCCGTCCCCCGCCGCCACGGCCGGCCAACAGAAGGACTGGATCTGGCAGTTGCAAGCCAAACCTCGCCCCAGATGCAGTGTTATTCCAAGTAGCGGTGATCTTCTCCGTTAAAATCTGCCCGACCCCGAGCATCAATAAGCAGAAAAGGATCCCTAGGCAGCTGCAGATCTTCCTGCCTCGATCTGGAGCTCCGCTACCATCTACGGGTATACCGCCCAACTCCGGCAACATGCCGCAACACCTACCTAAACTACAGGCACCAGCACCTCCCCTCTGCCATCTCTCACCGGCGGCGCCGGCGAGAGAGGCTTCGGTTTGGTCTGGGCCCACACGAGCGGAAGGAAGGAACTGTAGCAGAGGGGAAGGGAAGGAGGAAGAGAGGAGGGGGATTGTATATCGGACCGCTTAAGCTCTAGTTACCATGATGCTATGACCTGATTGATACTTTGATCGGATGAAACATATACAATAGCTCGGGATCAAGAGTTAAATCCATGGTTAGTCATTAAACTTGCTTAGCAAAGTCAATACGGTCATTGTACAACATGAATACGAGTTTACGGTCACTGAAGACGCGTCGAAGGGTCATTGTCGGTCACCGCTCGTACCGTAGAGATGTATTTGCTGACGTGGCGAGACGGACCGTCAGTTAACTTAAAGGATATGTAGAGGGCGGCTTTTTTACAAACAATGCATTACTTTGCCTGCCTATCTCACGCAATCCCTTCTTGGCGAGCCCGCACCACCGCCTGCTGCCGCCCCGGCCGAAGCCGGCCGTCTCCGGCGCTGCTGCACTCCGGCGAGGCTCCTATGCCAGGAGCTCAACGTGCTGGCCGAGATCAAGCGCCCCAAGGCCTCTGCCGTGTGGAGTTCGCGCCGGCAAGGCCGGGGTCCGGGTGGCACGACGGAAGTAAGAAGGGCAGGGGATGGTCTCCGCCATGCCGCATCTCAAGGAGGTGGTCGTTGCCGCATAGATCCTCTCCATTGGCGAGCCCCGACCTGCACACAGACGACGAGGGACGCGAGCATGTGTGCGCCTTGCAGGCATGGTGTCGAGCAGTTGCAGAAGCTGCTGCGCCACCCATCCTCCCTGCAATCCGCCCTGTATGGTACATAGCTGATGTTTTGGATTTGGGTTCTAACTTCTGGAGTGTATAAGTAAAGTGGCCAAATCATTGTATTTGAATGACTATGTAAGAGACAGATTTCGGTGTTAAGATGAGCTGATTTGAACTGATGTCTTTCTGACTTGCATGTAATATCTCTCGTATATAATCCTTCCTGTGCAGAATTCATAGGAAATTTATCATTGATCCATGCAACAGTTCTGAGTATGAGGAACAACAGGTGCAGCGTTAACTGTATTTCATTGTTTGACTGAAGAAAATTTCAGGCTATCAGCTGCAATGAAGGGCATGAGAGCTTCGTCAGACCAAGCAGTCTGAGATGGGCAGAGAGCAACTCGAGGTGGGCGGAGAGCGCCGTCTCGGCCGTTTTCTCCGGCTCCGTCGCGGCCAGGGGTGGGCGGAGGAAGCCACGTGGGTGAACTTCAGGGCCATCGTGGCCGGAGATGGGCGGAGGGAGCCGGTGTGGGCTGAGCGGCGGCGGTCGGACCTGCAAGCTCCGCCCAGAAGCGCTCGTGCGCTTGTTGATCCGTGCTGGCCTCCTTTTGCTGTGAACTGCTGGTGTCAGTTCGATTTGGTTGGACGGTAGATGTAAGGGATGTTTTTGCAAACGAGACACAAGTAGAGGCTGACAATGGGTCCCAGATTGCCAGGTCATCAGATACGTCTCTACGATACCCCGCGGTAACCACGAGTGATGCTTCGACGCGTCTTCAGTGACCATAAACTCCTATTTCCGTTATACAATGACCGTGTTGATTTTACAAAATAAGTTTAGTGACTACCCATGAATTTAACTCCGGAATCAACAACCATGAACTTTAATGAGAAAGAAAGGAGTAGGTCGGGAACACACAGCTAAAACGACCTCCTCGCACTGGCCAACATGGCCCAGACGTTACGCTACTGTCTGAATAGACTACGCCTTCCGTTCTGGGACACGCCTCATCTTTGGCCTTGATCTACGTCACCCTCGGGATGCATGTCTGGCGTGACACCAGATCCGCCGCCGCCGATCCAGACCAGATCAAGATCCAAATCCCATAACTCGACTGGATCCATTTTCTAACGATCCTCTCCTCTCCCCTCCCCTCCCCTGTGTTTGGTAAACTACGGCGCGATGGAGTCCCCGTTGAGCAAGGTGGTCGAGCTCCGCCCCTGCACGCAGGGCTACAGCCTCCTCCTCAAGGTCCTCAGCGCCAAGCCCGTCGCCGTCCACAGGCCCGGTGGGGGAGGAGGGTTTAGGCAGGGGCAGCAGCCGCAGATGAGGATCTCCGAGTGCATCGTCGGGGATGACACGGGGGTCGTCGTCTTCACCGCGCGCAACGAACAAGGTGAGCAGATTTATCCAACCCTCATCCTTTTTTCCTCCCTAATTTCATTTCCATACTTCTATCTACTGTTAAATAGAAAATACAAATTTAACCAGTCAGGTATGAGGAATTCTACTCGTTCCATAGTCAGACCGGGCATTTACTAACTCACACTACCAGATCATGATCCGTCGGTGTCTGTCGAGTGCGTTCAAGCTGAACTAATAGTGACCTACTGCATGTTTCTGTCGGAATGTCATGTACTGGCTGGCTGCTGGCTTCACTTAATTACAACTGCTTGGTTCCTTCTTTGCCACGCTCGTTGGGATTTTAATTGTGCGAGTCTTCCTAATACTACTGCACATATGCCGCTTGATGGAGTAATCAGGGTTCAGCTATCTGGATTTGCAAAATTCACTGGACCCTGCTGGTTTCAGGTGGATTGCCTGCCCGGTTTTCAATAAATTCTTCTCTTCACATCTGTTTCTCAAATTGTTTTACAGATCTTACTCATTTCTGTCTTTAATGAGAAGTTAATCTCTCTATTTCTTCTTTTGAATGCATTGCTATACAGTATTTGTTTGGATTTTAATTATGCAAGTATATTGCCTGAGATAACCTTTCAATGATCATACTACATGGCGTCCTATTTTTTTTTCCCCATAATACTGTTGTTTCATACTACACCTATTATCGTTGTTATTACTCTTTCCGTCTCTAAATGGAAGTTGGTGAATATTGCCAGTTGACATGTATTCTGTAAGGTGGACTGCCAAGTGTATTACAAATTGAACCTACTAGAGCTAGTGCTTTCTAATGTGATACGGAGTACTTAAAAAAGCTTGTATATGTTCATGGTATTTGGCAAATTAGTCTCTTATATTCATATTCCTTCTCACAACCAGTTCTTTATTAATAAACAACGTGGAAACTGACGTGAAGTCATCTGTTTTCTCGCCAGTGGACGTAATGAAGGTTGGTGCGACCGTGGAGCTGAAGAATGCGAAGGTGGACATGTACAAGGGGTCGATGCGGCTGGCAGTGGACAAGCGGGGCACGGTGAAGGCCGTAGAGAGCCCGTCGTCGCAACTCAAGGTGAAGGAGGACAACAACCTATCATTGATCGAGTTTGAACAGGTCACCATGGTGATGTGAGAACAGGGTTTTTATGAGGAAGGCACATAAGCGATTCGTTTCAAATAAGCAATAAGCCGATGTGGTTGATGTTAACCTTGGATGGATTAGTATATTGTTATGAAGATTTCAGCCCTACCGTGTTGGACCTGTTGCTATGTGTGGACTGGTATATGAGTTGCCTTGCTGGTTGCCTTGTGGAAAAGATTTTTCGGTTGATGGGGCACTGAATAGGGAGTGCTACATGCTAATTGAGTGCTCGTAATAATGATCATGACGATCTTGTTCAGTATTGTGGATGGTTTATGGAGGCTACACACTAAAACAAGTCATACATGCCTTTAAGAAAAAGGCTAGAATGTTTATATTAGTGAACGGAGGGAGTATTTGATTTTCTTGGTTTTCTTCTTCGATATGGCTATGAAGTTGTGGTTTAAACACTTGCCTAGTAGGGCGTGCCCGATGTATTTAATGTTCATAACTTCTCATCTAAGATTAGTCCCGTTTGTGCATATTTGAGAAAATTGCAAAAAATCCACATTTGGGGCTAGGGTTTCAAAAAACCACCAGGTTGTGAATTTGTTTCAAAAAACCACCAACATTCACTAACATCGTTGCAAGAAACACTGGTTGGTCGTTTGGCGGATCGGTCATTTGGCGCTCATTAACAACAGTTCTGACTGGTGGACCCTGATGTCGGGCTGATGTGGCTGGGGTTGACGGTTGTTAACAGTTGTCTCCTTGTTTGAGCCACACCCATTCTCATCGCAGTTTATGTCGAGCCGCTCCCCCGTTTTGCCTAGTCCTTCATTGTCGCGCTGCCATGCCGTCCTAGAACGATGGCGAGACCAGCGACGATGATCTACTCCCGTCCTACGAGAGCTCGGTCAACCCGGATGTGAGTTCATCTTTCAGTATGTTGATTCTCTGTCAGAGTTCACCAAAATGTTCAGTTGTTTACAAGCATTGTTCTCTGTCAGATACTTCAAATTGGTTATCATACTCTAGTGGATCTAATGATAATAAAATTATCTGTTATTTATAAACATAGAACACCATGTTATTTGTACAATTGAATTAGCTACTTAAGTTTAATTCAATAAATTTTATAAGTTTTTTGCTTCCATATTTATTTGTGCTACTTTATAGAAGGGGTTTGTGGTACGGTGAACTAGCTTGATGACCCTTGGTGAGACCATCCGAAGAAGTGTTTGGTTAGGCTATTGGAATTGTGTGATCATGAAGAGAATGATAAAATCAAGCAGAACTATGAGCATTTTACAGCATACTATGTTCTGAATCAAGAGAAGAAGAATAAACAACTGGTGCCAGCTTCATGATACAAAATGTTTTTTCACCGGATATCTAACTTTCTACCATAAAGAAAGGACAACCATTCTGTTGGCACATTGCTATGACTCTGTCCTTGCAATTTCTTTGGTAGCAGAAGGCTATTCTCATCATACCACATTCTAGAGGCTTCCTTTTCTTTGCTCTTTCCTACCACTTGGCAGCACAAATGGCAACTGAATTCCTTCATCTGAATCATCTGCAGCCTCTAAATTTTTATCGGAGGAGGGAAAATAGTCAGTCTTGCATGTACTTGCTAAACTGCAATGTGATCGCCTTTCTTAACTGGCAGCTTCTTGAAAGAATAAATGGGAATGCATCCATCTGAATCAGAGTCTGACACAAGATAAAGTTCTTCCACATCTGTATCACCTTGAAAGTGGCTCATTGCCTCTGCTTTCTTGCTCTTCAAACCAGCATATATATATATAATTTATTTCTTCTTTTTCATTCATCATTTTCTCTTAATTTTCTTCTTTTCCATCTTGTTTTGTATCTTCCTCTGCATCTTGTTCCAAATCTTCACCAACATTTTCAAAATCAACTCCATAGTGATTTGAATATGCTATATCAAACACATAAGCATGCTTGTTGCTCTGTTCTCTGACCAGATAATCCTATCCTTCGCATTGGCACTTCAGACCCTGGCCACGGCTGCTGCCGCCAGGAACACCGTAATCACTACGAGGTTTGAGCTACCGGAGTAGTCGTTGTCATCCGCGAGATTCTTTTCCATCCCACCGCTACCAGCACCACAGTCCCCCACTAAACTTGGATTGGCACCACCGCCTCCATGCTCTGCAGTACCGCTGACAGTCTCCATGTCAAGGAGAGAAGTGAGGGACAGTGAGAGTGAGACGAGAGTCTAACCCGTTGACCCTAAAGGAACGGGTGTGGCTCATACAAGGAGACACGTTAACGGCTGTCGACCCCTCTGCATGTTACCCTCCCCCCTCCCCCCCGCCACGTCAGCCCAACATCGGGGTCCACTAGTTAGAACCGTTGTTAATGCGCACCAAACAACCGATCAGTGTTTCTTGCGACAGTGTTACTGAATGTTGGTGAGTTTTTTTAATCAAATTCGCAATCTGGTGGTTTTTTAAAACCCTAGCCCCAAGTATGGTGGTTGTTTCCAATTTTCTCATGCATATTTTTCTTCTGCAATTTGGAATGCGAGATGCAAAAAAAAACTCCGAAAATAAGTGATTTGAATTTGTCTAAATTCAATGTATCTATACACTAAAATATATCGTGTCTAGATAAATCCAAATCACTTATTTTTTGATAGGAAGACAAACATTCATTTGAACAACAATGTTGTAACTTCTACTTTTATTCCGAATCTTTACCTTTTGTCTTTTTAGATGGGAAATGATTCACATCCCTCGGACGACCATCGTCCGGGTTCTTTCGCATCGCGCGCGTCTAGCGATTGGTTCAGATCGGTCCGGCTCCGCGTGTTCCGTACGTATTTCGCTACAATCGTTCTCCTACAGATCGGTCCGCGTGTTCCGTACGTATTTCGCTAGAGATCGGTCTGGATCGGTTCGGCTTCTCCAAGCGTTAGGCAGATGTGCTACCAACGCTAGTTGTGGTTGGTACCGACAGCCAACGTCGCTGCTGCAAGGGGTACGAGGGCGTTGCTAGCAACAACTGATGTTGTTTTTGCTACCAAAAGGTGGGGTCGTCGCTACCGACGACCAATGTATTTGCTACAGTAGTACAAATATTTCGCTACAATCGTTCTCCTATTTTTTTTCTATAACATCCCTGGTGAGGTCTCTGACGAGGTGTGCAGAAAAGTCTCCGGTGATGTACCGGCGGAGTTAATTTTTTGCTACATTAGAAGAACTTTTTAGTTACAACCGTCTTGTGGTTTTGCTACAACAGTGCCAAATATTTGCTACAACAGTGCCAAGTATTTGCTACAAGGTCTTCGGCGAGAGTCATAGACGAATTTTTCCCGACGACGTTTCCGGCGAAGTTGGTTTTGCTGCATTAGCACAATTTTTTTGCCGCATGGTCTCCGGCGAGGTCTCCGGCTAAACGTTCTATTTCTGAAACAAACCGTTTTTTTTTTTTGCTTCGGAAGCAAAAGCGAGAACATATGTAGTAAAAGCGGGCAGTTTTACAGCAAAAACGGAATTGGGACGATTTTAGAGACACGTGTCACGCGGGGAGGAGGACGATGGGAACTCTCCATCGTCCGGGGGACTCCCAGCAGTTCCCTTTTTAGATTACGTTTTGTATCCTCTTTTTGTGGTCGATGGTCAACAAATTGACAGGTCATCTAAAAAAATTTGATAGGTGGACGGTCTGTTAAGTTTTGAAAGGAAAGCGGGAGTCCATCTTCCTCACGAGTCACCGCACGGCATCCCTCCTTACATTAACATCCCAAATCTCTCCCCTCTTCCGTCGTTTGATCTTTTCTTGCCTCGCAGCGGCGAGGACGCCCGCCGCCAGGCATCCATCTTTCCGCAATTCCGTCCATCCCAACCTCGCCAACCTCGCATCGCTTAATTTCTTCTCGCCTTACAACGCGGGCGACGCCCACCGCCTGTTCGACGTAATGCCTCCTAGGAAGAAGCTCAAGAGTGCGCCGCCGGTGATCGGCGTCGACCGCTTCGGCGCTCTCCCTGACCACATGCTTCACCACGTGCTCTCGTTCCTCCCAGCGCAGGCGGCCGTCCAGACTTGCGTGCTCGCCCGGCGCTGGCGTGACCTCTGGAAGTCCAGCACGGGCCTGCGCATCGTCGGCCTCGACGACCTAGACGAACTCAGTGTCCAAGACATCCACAAGTTCGTAGACTATCTGCTAATCCTGCGTGACCGCACCGACCTAGACACTGTCCAGATCAAACTCGACGAGTTCTCGAAAGAAGACCAGCCCTACGTGAACCTATGGGTCCGCTACGCCGTGATGTGCAAAGCTCGGGCGCTCACGGTTCATATCACTGACGGAGATCTCTGCCTAGACGACCTGCCTCTCGTCTCGCGTCATATGAAAACGTTGGAACTTTCTGGTGTAGCCCTGCGGAAGACCTTTCTTGATTTTGCTAGCTGTCCAGCTTTGGAGGATCTCAAGATGACAGATTGCGGCATCGAAGCCGATATGATTTCGTCCGTTTCCCTGAAGCACTTGAGTATCTCTGACTGCGACTCCGACTTGGATTGCCGGATCCGTGTTTCTACACCGGGCCTCGTATCTCTGAAACTAGTTGGCTTTGCGGGAAGAACACCCGTTCTCGAAAACATGGCGTTGCTAGAGACTGCATATGTAGATCTTGGCCCGAACTGGGAAGATGGCTGCTTGCATTATGACTCACATGGTGTTTTCTGTGGAGCAAATAATAATGCATGTGAGAATTGTGTTCGTATTGAAGACGGTTACAGCAGCGACTGTGTACTTCTGGGTGGTATCTCAAGTGCTAGAAACCTCGCGTTGCTATCTGAAAGTAGAATGGTATGACACTCGTCCTAAATCCTTTATGTAGCATTTTTTTTTTGTGTTTCACTATCTACATTGTTTTTGTTCATCAGCAATAAGCAGTTACATATCCATCGCCACCAATCTGAAGGTGTCTTAGAGATCGTCATCTTGCACTCTCAGTATTGGTTACTTTATTTTCTTACCTTCTGTATTTTCTTTCTAGTTTGTTTTCACAAGAGATTTGAAGCACTGCCCTACATTTAGCAACTTAAAAATTTTGTTGCTCAACGAGTACTGGTGCGAGGCTCCTGATTTGGATCCATTAGCTTGCGCTCTGAAAACTCACCTGTTCTAGAGAAGCTTACTCTTCAGCTATATTCCAAGGTATATAAATCTTCTAACTGGACAATTGCTGAAATCTTAAAAGTTATTGTCGACTAACTATCTTGGTTAAATGTTCTTATCTTACCATAGGGACCAAATCATGAAGTGGAACTGAAAGGAAGTTACACACCTATGGAGGGACCGTCTATAATACCGGAGCACCTTAACATAGTTGAAGTCAAGTGTAATGTGGTCGACAAGAGAGTTCTCAAAGTTTTGAAGTTCCTTTCTGCATGTAACATACGTAAGTTAACTAATTGGCACTTTTCATGCTCCCTATATTCTGAAAATAGCTTTCATATTTGAGAATGGAACTAAGAAAGCAAGCTGTGAAGAAGATAGTCTTGAATTAGTATGCAGGAAGAACAGTCTGTACGGGTACTTAATTATTTGAGGCACAAAACTCTGAACCACGTCGGGTGAGACACGAAAATCTGAGGAAAACACAACAAGTGGACTCGTTGATTAGTTTTGGTCTTGTGGGCACTTGTACAAATAATGTCTAAATCGATTGATCAGCACATGTTGATTAGCTTTGAACAGTAATTCGAACGTCCGGTAATACGATAGCTTGCGTCGTTTCATCGTTGCATAACTGGTGGTGCTAATTAATAGTACTAACAATTTTATAGTCTTGTTAAATTATCCCGTAATCAGTTCTTGTTCATACAGAATAAATGTAGTGCGATATCGTTATATTATATACCTGTAGTTGCATGCACATCTGTATGACCGTCTTTACATTATAGTCTTGCAAGTGATTCATTTCTTCGTTCCTCGGGAAGCCTTTACAGTTTACACTGTATTTTCTTCAGAAAAAGAAATCATGATTCCTTGTTTCAATGTTCCTTCCCCATGAAATTTGCTCATGTCTATCACTAGTGTTTTTCTGTTAGATTGCCAGATTATGCTACTGTAGAAATAATGGTCGTAGAAAATATAATCACGGTTCGTGCTCAGATTCATGTTAAGATAAGTTGCACCTGTTAAGTGGATCTCCTGCTTTCTTACTGCTACCAAACTCTGTTCCAGTATTCGTCATTTTCATTATCAAGTAACCGAGCATTTTTTTTAACTAGTGCAGATACGTTCACCAGACTCTTACACTGCCTTTTCGTCTGTGTACAGGATTTAGTTTCGAGTAAGGACGAGAAGATGTGGGTTGTCGGTGGATCTGCCATCACTTATGCGAGGCTGAAGCATGTACACTGCGCGACGATGTTTCCGTTTGCTGTTTTAGTGCCTTTTCGTTTCATGTCAGTTACACGTTGAGGACAGTGTAGAATCCGCAGTACCGTATATCTTGTAATTCCTCTTGCACTTTGGTTCATGCTGGAATTATTCAGTGCATTACTATTGCTGGAATTACTGGTCACCCCACCTGGAGAAAAGGTGTCCTCAGAACGGTGGTTTCTATCGGTTGCTCTGCAACTTTGTTCCCGTCACACCACTAAGAGCATCTCCATTCGTTTTGGTTCCCGCGTCCAAATTTGGCTCTGGATGGAGCTAATTAGCTCTGGATGGATCTAATTTTTTGGCCTGAGAATGACTGTTTTCTAGCCGGGTTCCCAACCGAGAAATAGCAGGGCGGGCTCGGGGCCAGCTCGCTGACGCCCGTTCCGGCGAGCTCGCTAGCAGCACCACCATGAGCTAGGCCAGCAGCTTGAGCACGCACGCGGGAGGTCTTGGTCGTGCGGGCGAGTTCGTTGCCGCCGACGCCATCAGCACCAGCCCGGCTGGTTCACGACCACCGGTATTGGGCGAGAACGGCTAGGAGGAAGGGCGGGCGACAATGGCGGCGGCAGCGCGAGTTGGGTTGCGGTGGCAACCTAGATGGTGGCGGTGCCGGGAATTGGATGGCGCGAGATGGAGGGCAGCGGCGGCGGGGCGACCTAGGTGGCGACCGCGACGCGAGTTGGGCAGTGGCGACAGCGCGACTTGGGTGGCGGCGGCGACGGGAGTTGGGCAGTGGCGACCGCGCGACTTGGGTGGCGACGCGTCGGTAGAGGAGGAGGAGAGAGCGAAGAACGTAGGGGAGAGAGAGAAAGAGTGGGTGGGGACCGGGGCCATATTTTTTTTATGTCTTTTTCACTAACGGTGGGCCACACGGACAAAAAAAAGATTTTTTTTACAAATATGGCCCCCTCTAAATTTTCATCGCTAAAACTGATCCCATCTTAACTCTATTGTCAAAAATAACCTGGCGGAAAGAGAAAAAGTTTACACGTGTAACATCCCGCCACAGCAGCTGGCGGAGCTAAGCTCCCGCCATAGGGACTGACGGGAAGGACATCCCGCCCCTGCCAACGGCGGGAGGGTACATGGCCGTTGATTGAAGAAATTCGGCTGCCATCTTTAGCTGATCAAAGCATGTATTTACTAATTAGTCTAGTTTAGAGGCCTACTATCTTGTGTTTGGCCTCAGTCTAATTAACCGCTAGTAATACATAACTATGATAGGTACCTACCTAGAACTTATTCCTTTCAAAATACACTAAAGCTGCCACAAGGGCACTGCAGGTCTCCTGCTCGCCATCATCAATAGAGCTTAATCAGTGCATGCGATTAGGAGTTGTTCTCATGATAGCTTAGAAGCCACCATCCGTCCATGGCCCTGGCGGTATGTCCCTGTCGCCGTTCTTGCTGGCGGGAGGTTAGCTCCGGCAGCTGCTGTGGCGGGGTGTTACACGTGGCACCTTTTTCTCTTTCCGACAGGTCATTTTTGACAATAGAGTTGAGAAGAGGTTAGTTTTGGCAATAAGAATTTGCAGGGAGCCATATTTGTAAAAAAATCCAAAAAAAAGGCAAATCCGGCGTTTCCGACGCCCCGGGAATGGCCTATGAACGACATACGTAAATTGAACAAAAATTGGTCTGAGATCCTCCTGGAAACGCTACTAACACGGTTTTTGTAATCCAGATGAAAAAATGGTCTGAAAATAATCTCCTAGGGTATGCTAGTGATGATGCTCTAAGTGTTATTAAGTGTTATAGATAGAGAAATTAACATTAGAACATCTTCACTCGGCTACCTAGGACGCCGATCCGGATGCCGAAAATAGGTCCGGACGCCGAAATTTTGTCCAGACTCGTATCCAGAAACCTGTTTTCGTCCGGATTTAGCCAACTTTGATCCGGACTATCCAGGCCATACCCAGGATCCTGGATACGCCCTGGAAACGCCGGACGAAGCGAATTCGGCGAGTGGACCCGCCCAGTCAGCATATATTCGGCCATATTCATCCAAAGTTCGCCCATATTCGCCCAAAATTCGCTCATATTCGCCCAAAGTTCGTCCATATAGATCATATTCGTCCAATATAAACCATATTTGCCCAAAATTCAGGCATATTCGCCCAAAATTCGTCCGTATCGCCCATATTCGTCCAAATTTCGCCCAAAGTTCGTCCATATAAACCATATTCGCCCAAAGTTCGCCAAAATTCGGGCATATTCGTCCAAAGTTCATCCGTATCGCCCATATTCGCCCAAATTTAAAGTTCGTCCATATAGACCATATTTGCCAAAATTCGCCCAAAATTCGGGCATATTCGCCCAAAGTTCGTCCATATAGATCATATTCTCCAATATAAACCATATTTGCCCAAAATTCAGGCATATTCGTCCAAAATTCGTCTGTATCGCCCATATTCGTCCAAATTTCGCCAAAAGTTCGTCCATATAAACCATATTCGCCCAAAGTTCGCCAAAATTCGGGCATATTCGTCCAAAGTTCGTCCGTATCGCCCATATTCGCCCAAATTTAAAGTTCGTCCATATAGACCACCAAAGTTCGCCCAAAATTCGGGCATATTCGCCCAAAGTTCATCATATCGCCCATATTCGTCGTCCGTATTGACCATATTCGCCCAAGTTCGACCATATTCGCCCAAAACCGCTTTTATTCGTCCAAAGTTCGCCCAAAGTTTGCCAAAATTTATTAAATTTTAGTCAAACGGGGAAACTCAGCTGGATAAGCGAGTGAAAAACTGGACGTACCCAGGCCGAAAACTTGTTTCGTCCGAATTTTGACCTGGATTCGCCGAGCGAGTGGAGATGTTCTTATACAGAGGCCACGCCATGCTTTCCATTCACAGGAAAATCATTTTGTGGGCTGCGATCGGAGAAACGCTTGGGCAAGGAAGTCCACGGTGGCACGCGTTGAGGGAGGCGGCTTGTTGGACTTGTTGGTAAAAAAAAAAAGGCAAATCCGGCGTTTCCAACGTCCCGGGAATGGCCTAGGAACGAGAGACGTAAATTGAAAAAAATTTGGTCCGAGATCCTCCTGAGCTACTAACACGATTTTTGTAATCAGATAAAAAAATGGTCCGGAAATAATCTCCTAGGTTATGCTAGTGATGATGCTCTAAGTGTTATTAAGTGTTACAGACAGAGAAATTAACATTAGAACATCTTCACTCGGCTACCCAGGACGCCGATCCGGATGCCAAAAATAGGTCCGGACGCCGAAATTTTGTCCAGACTCGTATCCAGGAACCTGTTTTCGTCCGGATTTAGCCAACTTTGATCCGGACTATACAGGCCATACCCAGGATCCTGGATACGCCCTGAAAACGCCGGACGAAGCGAATTCTGCGAGTGGACCCGCCCAGTCAGCATATATTCGGCTATATTCATCCAAAGTTCGCCCATAATCGTCCAAAGTTTGTCCATATAGATCATATTCGTCAAAAGTTCGTCCATATGGACCATATTCGCCCAAAATTCCGTATCATCCATATTCATCTAAATTTCACCCAAAGTTCGTCCATATAAACCATATTCGCCGAAAGTTCGTCTGTATCGCTCATATTCGCCCAAATTTAAAGTCCGTCCATATAGACCATATTTGCCAAAGTTCGCTCAAAATTCGGGCATATTCGCCCAAAAATCGTCTGTATCGCCCATATTCGTCCAAAGTTCGTCCATATCGTCTATATTCGCCCAAAGTTCGTCCGTATCGACCATATCGTCCAAAGTTCGTCGTCCAAAACCGCTTATAGTCGTCCAAAGTTCGCCCAAAGTTTTACCAAAATTTATTAAATTTTAGTCAAACGGCAAACTCACGAGTGGCTAGGCAGAAAACTTGTTTCGTCCAGATTTCGACGTGGGTTCGCAGTGGAGATGTTCTTATACAGAGGCCACGCCATGCTTTCCTGTCCTGTTGGACTTGTTTATGCTTTCCAGATCCGACGCTACCACCATCCACAGTTGACATCACCGTCCATCCATACTTCTCCTGCTTGACCTTGAGTAGTAATCACTTTCACTCACTCATTGGCTCCCTCCCTCCCTCCCTCTGTCGCTCGCACACACACAAAACACACTCTACTCTAGTACTCCACAGGCACGTAGGTTCACGCACAATGGACCGGCGGCGGGCGGGGAGCCCGACGTACGGCCACCGGCGCTTGCCGGCAGGGGGGATCTACTCCGCGCCCGCGTCCCCGGCGCACCCCCTCGTCCTCCAGCCCACGTCGTCGTCGCCGGTGCACCCGCTCGCCGCGCGCTCCAAGGCCCGAGCCGCCGCGGCGCTGGCGCACGTCATGGCGCGCCCGACGGGGGCGCGAGTCGCCGCGGCCGCCGCGGAGGAGGAGGACGACGGCTGCTACGAGAACGGATACGGAGATCAGGCGGACACCAACGGGGGGCGGCACGACGGCGGCGGCCGGAGCCCTTTGCACGGGTACAGCCGCCGGACCGCCGCCGCCGCCGGCAAGGACAAGGGCAAGTACTCCTTCGGTTTCGCGTTGCCCAAGGTATGTAGCATGTATTTACTGCTAATTACTGCTGTCCTGCTGGTGTCGTGTTATTAGCACCGTTAATTAATGTTTCCTATTTTTGGCGCCCTTGCTTCTTTCATTCTACTTCCTCCGGCCATATTAATTGACTTGGATTTATCAAATTTTAGATGAACCTATGTGCTAAATAGTGTCTAGATTTATCTAATTTTTGACAAATTCAAGTCAATTAATATGGGTCGAAGAGAGTATTTTAATTTTACTCTCTCGTAGGAGTAGTGGAAAATGTTATTACGCGTATCCCATGATCGTCATTTTTATACCGACGATTATAATCGAAATGCACACATATTCCGTGCGAAATTAGAAAGCTGTAGACAGCTGCTCAATTATCACTCGAACCGATCGATCGAAACAGCCACTCCTACAGTGAAGTGTTGTATTTTTGGCCGCGCCGGCAAGAACTCTAGCTTGATCTACTACCAGTAGTAGTACAATAGTCAGACCTTAGTAGCTTAGTGAACCCAAAAGTTAAATTACGAATCTCGAGACGGTCTGGGTCAACGTGCCTAATTAATGCGTGCTCTGACCTTGCAGTAGTAGCTTTTGTTTAATTAATGGGCATATCGATCCGCCGACCAAAGCTGGGAAAGAAAAGCCTCACGCACTTCAGACTATCTCGACGCCATCCAGCGCGTGCACGCCGCGGCCAACACAATTTTTTTTTGAACGAGAAGAGCCCCGAAGGCCTGAAAGTTTTATACTTAATCACCAATAGCGGAGGTGTACAATATTACAGAAGACTTCAGAAGAAGAAATGAACAAATAGGTCCCCTTTTTAAGTGGATAAGGTTTTGCTGAAAATTTTGAGTTGCTATCAGATCCCTCCCTATCTCCATTGCCGAGCTGAAGGTCAGCTGCACCGCCGCCGAGCACCGCGCGGGGACATAACCACTTGCTTCAGAACCGACGTTGGATGCGGCCGCTGACCCGAAAAAAGGCCCCCGATGGAGGTTAATAAGATGTTGGAGCTCACCGGCTGTAACAGACGGCATGCAGCCGTCAAGATAAAGCTCGCCGATGTCGCTTCCAAGCTCCGGTAATCCCTGACGGAAGAAACCTCGCTAGCTCCGTCGATGTCGAGCAACCCGCACTCCAGCACGACACTCCTGCCACGGGTGGGTGAAGGCGGGCAGAGATGGTCGGAGAAGCAGGGAGAAAACCGCCGGAAGGGGAAAGACCGAAACTCCCCTGGCCACGCCTTTCTCTCGCTGCTACCTGCAACCTCTCCCTCGCCGCCACGGCCGACCAAGAGGAACAAGGGAAAGCAACGGGCATTTAGGCTGGCCCGAGCGCCAAGCACGCGCTTATTACGAGGATTCGCTTGGAGTAGCATCACCAGCGTCTTCCTCCTCTGGAGGTTGCCAGGAATCACCCATCGCGGTCTCCTGCCGCCGCGCAGATGCGTCAGGAGATAGAATCCATCACCTCTTCCTCCTATGGTCACATCCCTGCTAGAACCCCTCCTCCCCTCGCCGCCACGGCCGGCCGGCAGAGGGAGAGCTAGCAGGTCACCATCACAGGAAATAAGAGGCAAACAAGAGCTCGAGCACCGAGCCGCCGTCAGACGAAGATCCCCCATCCCCCACCACCATGGCCGGACCAAAGGGGAGAACCCAAACTCCAGCAGCACCAAGCTCCAGCGAGCCTTTATTGAGGGAGATGCGAGCCCTTCCCCAGCACCACCCTCACCAGTGAGGCAAGGGGGCAAGGGGGCGCACCGCCGCCGCATCCCGACCAAGGAAAAGGACACGGCGCCCCCCCTCCTCCTGGCACCACCTGGCCACTGAACACGGGGACAAGGCCCCAAAATAACCTACTACTACAGCAACCGACGCCCCCCCCCCTCTGCCCAGCACAGCCATCAGCGCCGACGAGCGAGGCTTCAGGGCGGCGTGACGCGGAGGGAGGCTCAGGGAACTGTATCTCGGGGGAGGAAAGGATAAGGTCGGGGGAAAGGATAAGCTCGCGACCAACACAAATACTACTCCTACTACTTTTAATGGTCCCTTGATCGTTTGCAAATTTTTTATGGAGAAAACACAAATACTTTGACCTCTGTTAAAAAGACGAATTGAGTGCCAAAATTGCTACTACTTGTTTACAACACTAAGGGAAAACGTACATGTTAAATTTGCACAAATCCAAACCATAGTAACAAAACACAGGTGCACAAACCCAAACCAAAGTAACAAAACACAGGTGGACAAATCCAAACCGTAGTAACAAAATATAGGTGGCAGAGTGCGGGCGACGACCCCGGGTCTCTATGGGTGCGGATGGAGGCCTTGTGGTTGCTGGGCAGCGCCACGGCCGGTGCTAGGTAGGCAGCTTGGAGCCGTGCGGTGGCTTGGACCAGATATGGGCTTGGGGCAGGCCCCGGGCAGTCGGCATGCTTGCGGGGGCGGTGAATGGAGACGAGAAGAGTAGGAGGTTGGCGTGGAGGAGCTGGTTCATCGAGGATCTGATAGGTCTCGTGTCTGCGGCCTTGCTATAGGTTGCTCTAGTGGCAGTGTGTTAGGTCGGCGCGACGCCAAGCAGAAGTTTGACCGCAGCAGTCGGGGCGCGGGGATGCCTCTCTTTCACCGGCGCACTCTTTGCAGGTAGAGGCTGGGCAGTGGCCCTGGGATCGACGACTTTGGCATGGGAGTTGTTGTGCAGGAGGTTCCATGTGCGCCGTACGGTGAGCAGGAGGCTGCACGCCGTGGTACCGCTCTCTCGACAGCAAGGAAGTCGAGGCACCGGCTTCAGATAGGCGGCTGTGGTGTGGGACTGACGTGGTAGGCTTGGCGTGAGGTGTCGTGTCAACCACCGCATGTGTTTGGTTTCGATGGTAGGCAGCAGAGCCACTCCGCTCGGTGTGTTGCTCCTTAGCCCCGAGACCCTAGGGCCTGGCGGTCAAGATCACGCTCCAGGAGGCATCGCCTTGGAGATCTTATAACCCGCGGTGTGAAGGGTTCACGCCTGCGGTGTGGGGTGACTCTTTGGTCAAGGCAGTGGATGTCGGGGCGACGGCTCTGGACGGTGGACGTGTGTCGAGGCAGCGGTCTTAGGGAGCGGCCTCAGGAAACGTTTGCAGTCATGGCTCTAGGAGGCATCTATTAATGGAACCGATAGCCAGGTGAATCTTAAAAAAAAAAGAATATTAGGAACATACTAATGCGCCACAATTCGGTTTTCGGTTTTAGGTCTCATGGCTTTTATGCCCCATATTCGCCATGCATACTTCCTCCGGTTTAAAATAGTGTACGTTCTAGCTTTAAAATTTGTTTCAAAATATTCTACATTCTACTCCCTCCATTTTAAAATATAAGATGTTTTAGATTTGTGAAGAAAATATATCGTGTGTAGATTCACTTTAAACCTGAGTGAACCTATATATTAAAACAAGGCTAGATATATTTGCTTTACAAAACTAAAACATTTTATATTTTGAAACGGAAAGAGTAGGTTTTAGGAAAAACACAGGATACGAAATGTTGCTCCCTCTCTATTGGATGTTGTTATTTTTGGTGTTCTTTGGATTGGTTGTTTAGATATCTAAGCAGTACGCAATACTAAGTTTTCTGATTTTTTTTAGGAGGTAGACTAAGTCAGAATTTCTAACATGATCTAGTCGATAGAGTTTCTTTCACCTACATTTAAAAATGAAGAAAAGGTAGTTCTAGGCTTTGGTGGAGACTTGCTTTCGAAACTATTATGAAGTGTAATTGGACGCATCCCATGATCCAAACGCGAGGGCCGGGACGTCGGGTGGGCAACCGGAAAAAACTAGGACCAAAGCAGAGTAGACCGAAACCTTCAGTCCCTTGAATTATCCCCCTCCCTCCACCTCTGTTGTCCAGTCCGGCGGCCGCGGTGGTGGTTTGGCAGCCAGCGCCCCGCGGCATCTCTTCTCTCTCTACTCCGGCGACCGGCGGCGGTGGTCCGGCGACCTGCGGCGGCTCCCATGCTGCTTCGCTTCTTTTCTTCTCCACCCGCCGATCGGTCAACGTTTCCGCAAAACCGAAATTCTGTACTACTACGGCCCAGGCCTACGCGAGGCTGGCAGAGGGGAGAGGAAAAGTCAAGCTGAAGTCAAAGCTGCAGCGTCGACCAAACTAGTAATTCCAATGGACGCGGCCCGGCGCGGCGGCGCGCGGAGGCCGGGACCGTCCGCTGCGGCGTCGGACCCCCGACGCGCGGCGGCGGCGCGGGAGGCCATGGCGCGCATGGAGGAGGTGATGCTCGCCCACGCGGGCGCGCCCGGCGAGTTCAGCGTCATCCTCGAAGCCCCGCTCCCCACCCTCCAGCGCTACCGCCGCAACGCGGCGCCTCCGACGTCGGGCTCGTCCCCGCAGCGGCGCGGCGCGGGCGTCGTAAGGGACGAGGTCCCCGCGCGACTGCGGCGCGAGGGAAGCGTAACCACCGAGGACATCGGCGGCGCTCACGCTCCGAGGGCGCGACCTGCTGGCGCGCACGGAGTGGCAGTGCGCGGCCATGAGGAGGAAGAGGTGGAGCCCCCGGTGCGGATGAGAGACCCGCGGAGCATGCGGAGGGAGACCGGCCGCGTCAGCGCGCCTCCCGCCAGGGTCGCCGTCGCCGAGGTGAAACCGGTCGTCGCGTCGGAGACGCCGCTGGAGCAGCTTGCGCGCGGAGGGCGGAGTTCCAGCGCGGATAGGCGCGTGGAAGAGACACACACACCGGAGGCTCCCTTGGCTGCGAGGCCATCCAGCCGACGGTCAAGGCGGGGGAGCAGTGCGGAGGAGGAGGACGTTGTAAATGCGAAGGTAGCTGAGCCGGTGGTGGAGATGGAGGCCCAAGTGGAGAGTGTCCGGTGGCCTAGCAGCCAAGGGAGCGAGGATGGAGAGGAGGAGGAGCTGATGGCGCCTCCAAAGCCGCCACCGGAGGCAAGAGTCACCGGAGGCCATAGCAGGAGCAACTCACCGGCCATAAGTAATGTCAACGATGATAGCTTTTCTTTCGTTTGTTAATCTATATATAAGCAAAAAAAATTTAAGAAAGGATTAGAGTTTAGTATGATACCAATCTGCTCAAATTAGGCTAATATGTTCTGCTCTGTCTGCTGGTTCTGAAACTAACAATTCTTCTATTTTTTCCCCTTATAAATAAAACTAAATAAACAACGCAGTGTTAGGTTGACCTCTCCACGTATGAACCCAACGGTTCATACGGACCCTCGATTCGCGCCCTGATCGGGGGCGCCCAACCAAGTCAAGGTTGGTGGGCCCCTGTGGCAGCGCAATATATAGAGAGGTGGGGACCGGGGCACTGACTACGAGGTTCGTCGCGCCGCCGCTCTCCCCACCACAACCCCTTCCGATCTAGGGTGTCGCGCTTAGCCACGGGAAGCACCACCGACACTGCCTCGCTCACCCACGCTCACGCCGTCGCCCTCTACCATGGCCACTAGCACGGTATGTTTCTCTTCCTCACTGATCTCTTCCCTCTCCTCTTAGATCTTGGACAAGATCTTGCATAGGCAAAAGCAGCTACCGAATTGATCTAGCCTAGATGATCCTAAGACAGACTTCAACAATGGTATCAGAGCCAATCGTGGCTAGATTTGTTCGGTGCAAAAGAAATTCAAAGTAAAAGAAACCCTAGATCTACAGTGCGCCTGCCCTTACGGCCGCGTCGTTCCGCTCGATCTAGATGCGCATCCCATGCGAGGCATCTCGACGAAGAACACACCCCTCTGGGGCAAAGAAAACCACAAGATCTAACCCCCAAAGAAACACCAAAGAAATCCCAGATCCCGCAAGATAGACAGAAAGATCCCACCTCCCAGATCCCAAACCACCCCAAAGAAAACCCCAAAGGCCCGAAATTCTCAAAGAAAAAGGGTGAGCCGGCCGTTGCCGGCAAAAGGGGCACTTCCTCTTGGCCGCTTGACGGCGGCGCACCCACCCGCCGGTGGATGCGCTCGCCGGCAAGGAGCCAAGGGAGCGCCGCAGGGTATCACCGGGGAGGGGCATGGCTCACCGGAGCGGAGCGGAGGGAGGGGCGCGCCGTGGCGGCCACCTCGCCTCGCCCGACTCGCGGGCTCACCGGAGCAGGGCAGATGGAGGGGCACGCTGATGCGGCCACCTCACCTCTGCCGACCCGCTCGCACGTGGGGCAAGCCGCCGCCACCGCGCGGGCTCGAGAGAGAGGGAGGGGCCCGCTGGGCGGCGCCGCCTCGCCTCGGGCCGAGCCGCGAGAGAGAGTGGGGTAGGAGGGGCGCAGCCACCCATGTCGCCGCCGCGGTGCGGACACGGATCCGACGCGTCGCCGCCGGCGCACCCGACGCGGGGCTGCCGCGGTTGAGCGCGGCGCCGCCGCAGAAGGATGGCACGGGACGGACGCGGTGTCCACGCGGGGCAGCCGCGCGAGGCACGCGGCGCCGCCGCGGTGGGCACACGCGGGGCACGCGGAGGCGGGGTGGGGGGGGAAAGTGGAGTTAGGGTTTCGAGAGGGGCAGCTGGGGGCCTTTTTTTTATTCGGCCGAAAAGGGGGCGCGTCCGTCCGATCTAGGGCGGCAGAAACGGACGGCCGTGATCGCGCGCGGGGGGGCGCTGGCGGGCGGTGCCGGGCCAACCGAGCCAGGCCAGGTGGGCCGCTTGACGGGCCGGGCAGGCCGGGGCTGCTGCGAGCTGGCTGGGCCGGCGACGGGCTGCCAGACGGCGCGGGCGTGCGACGGATAGTCGCAGCGCGCGGATGGGCCTTGGGCCGCTATGCGCTGCCCACAGTTTTAGCCCAGTAGGGCGTTTCTGTCCAGTTTTCTTTATTTTTTTTTTTATTATTATTTTACAGAGCTGTTTTTAATAGTTTTGCTTAGTTTTTAAGCAATTTTTTGTATAGTTTTCTCTAGTCCTTTTACTTTTGAGTATATTGTGACTAGAGAACATTATAAAGGCAGAATTTTTCTGTAAAGTTTAAAGTTTATAAAAGTCATTATAAATGTTTCCGCTGCAAGTAGTTAAAGGTAATTGCTTAAATGCAAAAAAGTGATAGTTAATTTTTTCAAAAGATGTGATAAAGTGATATTAAAATGAGATTGTGATTGTGTTATTATATAACCAACGTTATTAATAGCATGATCATGATTTTTCATTTTATGTTAAAAGGTGCATTTATCTATGCAAATAGTTAAAAGTGTTAATTAAAGTTTTAAAGTGAATTAAATTTCAAAAAAGTATGTTAAAGTGATTATTGAAACAATTATGGTTCTGTTATTTTATGACCAACGTTATTAATAACATGATCATGTTTTGTTGCAATAATATATGCATTTATCTCTATTATCTGCCCAACGGTGATATAGATTTAATTGCATAAACAGTTGTATGTTTTAATTTATACCAACGTTGGATTAATGCATGCAATTGTTGTTATGGTTACACATCATTGTGGTGTAAAGGAAGAAAAGATGATGATGTTGCATGGCATGAAAAGAAAAGGACCATGCTCTATTAGATATGGCATATACCTTAGAGAACCAAAACATGTTTAATACCAACAAAAGTTGCATTATTTTTTAAGAACACAATTGAGAACGCTAATGCGGGCTCAATTGCAAAGTGTGCTTCCGCATGGGAGTTTATAGAAAAGATAAAGAGCTAGTTCACTGATTCTCAAAAGGCATATGCCCCACCTGCTGAAAGAGCCGGTGACAGAAAGGTACAATGGAGGTGCACATGGCATAAAAGACTCCGGATAAGCAACATGGCAGCTAAGCTTAAACCCATGGATGCTGATTTGGAGCTAAAGGCTGCACTCCTTGTTCACTTGGTGATGGCTTCACTGCCTCAATAGTTTGACACCTCTGTTGTCAATTATAGCATGTTCCCAGAAAAATGGGACATAGAAAAGACTAAACACCTTCATTACACGGAAATTTGATATGTGTATCCCATGTAGACAAAGATAACTATGAGTGTGATGTGGCAAGTATGCCATATGGTTTAAATATATTTGTGTGGGTGTTGCTACCCTACATGACAAGCTATATTTATTATCTTTGCATGAGAAAGTATTTTCTGTGTGTGATGTGAATAAAAAAGTTCCCTTGTCGAACAAAGAACAAAAGAAAAGAAAGCGAACTCTTGACTCATCGAAACTATGGCACTGCAGACTAGGCCATATTTCGAGGGGAAGAATAGAAAACCTCGTTAAAAATGTCATTCTTCCTCCGTTAGAGTTCTCCGACATAGAACAATGCATAGATTGCATTAAAGGAAAATATGTCAAACAAATTAAAAAGGGTGCAAACCGAAGCATAGCTACACTAGAAATAATCCACACGGATATTTGTGGACCGTTTCCGGTGAAAAGTGTGGATGGCTATGATTCATTCATAACATTCACCGATGATCACTCCCGGTATGGTTATATTTATCCAATAAAAGAAAGATCTGAAGCGTTGGATAAATTTAAAATTTTCAAAGCTGAAGTAGAAAATCAGCACGATAAAAGAATCAAAATAGTCCGGTCCGATCGTGGGGGGGAGTACTACGGTCGGCATACTCCATATGGACAAGTACCAGGACCCTTTGCAAGGTTCCTGCAAGAAAACGGAATAGTCGCCCAGTATTCTATGCCGGGCGAACCTCAGCAAAACGGAGTAGCTGAAAGGCGCAACCGTACCCTTATGGATATGGTGCGCAGCATGATGAGCTATTCCACCCTCCCATTGGGATTGTGGATGGAGGCGCTTAAAACCGCCATTCACATTCTCAACAGAGTACCAAGTAAGTCGGTGCCCAAAACACCGTATGAATTGTGGACAGGCAGAGTCCCCTCTCTGCACCACTTGAGGGTCTGGGGGAGCCCAGCTGAGGCAAAAGTTTTCAATCCAAACATCGCAAAGTTAGACCCCAAAACAGTATCTTGCCATTTTATTGGCTATCTAGATAAGTCCAAAGGCTATCGTTTCTACTGTCCCGACAGATATACAAAGTTTGTAGAAACGAGACATGCAATCTTCTTGGAGGACGAATTGATGAGGGGGAGCACGGTAGCTAGGAAAATTGATCTTGAGGAGAAGAGGGTGCATGCACCTAATCCGATGACTCAGGAGCCATTTTTCTCGCTACCTGTTGTGCCACCATTTACAACCCCTGAGGTTGTGGTGCCGGCACCTGTTATGACTCCACACGTGACAACAATGGGCGAAAGTTCGGAACCTGTCCATCAGGAGCCACCTGAACTCACTGTTGAGCACGAAAGGGAGCCAGAACGGTCACCTACTGTAAATGTGCCTGAGCCACAGGCAAGAAATGAGCAAGAATCTGATGAACTCAGACGGTCTAAAAGAGAACGAAGACCAGCCATTTCCAAAGATATCTACAAAGTTTACAATGTAGTTCATATGGAGGGCGATCCTACCACATATGAAGAAGCCATGAGTAGCCCTCACTCAGCCAAGTGGGTGGAGGCAATGGAAGATGAAATGATATCGATGAGTTCCAACAATGTTTGGGACTTAGAGGAAATTCCCAAAGGAGCCAAAACAGTAGGATGCAAGTGGGTCTACAAAACAAAGTATGACTCCAATGGGAATGTAGAAAAGTACAAAGCTAGACTCGTGGCAAAAGGCTTTACGCAAAGAGAAGGCGTAGATTACAATGAGACTTTTTCTCCGGTCTCATGTAAGGACTCCTTCAGAATCATCATGGCACTAATTGCACATTTTGATTTAGAGTTACATCAAATGGATGTCAAGACGGCATTTCTAAATGGAGATTTAGAAGAAAATGTTTACATGAAACAACCCAAGGGTTTTTTCATGGAGGGGAAGGAACATATGGGATGCCGCCTAAAGAAATCCATTTATGGGTTAAAGCAAGCCTCTAGGCAGTGGCATTTAAAGTTTAATGATACCATTAAAGGATTTGGATTCAAAGAAAATATTGAGGACAATTGCATTTATGCAAAGTTCAAAAGTGGGAAATATATTTTCCTCATTCTATATGTGGATGACATTCTGCTTGCTAGCAGTGATGTTAGTCTACTACTAGAAACAAAGAAGTTCTTGTCATCAAACTTCGACATGAAAGACCTTGGTGAAGCATCTTATGTTTTGGGCATAGAAATTCACCGAGACAGAAAAAATGGAGTGTTAGGACTGTCGCAGAAAGCGTATTGTGAAAAGATTTTAAAGAAATACAATATGCATGCGAGTAATTCAACACCTGCTCCCATAGTCAAGGGCGACAGTTTTGGGAAAATCCCAATGTCCAAAGAATCAATATGAGATCGATCAAATGAAGTCAGTACCATATGCTTCGGCTGTTGGAAGCTTACAGTATGCACAAGTGTGCACTCGCCCTGATTTAGCATTTATCACCGGGGTACTCGGTAGATATCAAGAGAATCCAGGCATAGAGCACTGGAAGATGGTGAAGAAAGCTTTGCGTTATGTGCAAGGCACAAAAGGCCTCATGCTAACATATAGAAGATCTGATTCCCTAGAGATAAAGGGGTATTCAGATGCAGATTTTGCGGGAGATAAAGACGACCGAAAGTCCACGACAGGGTATGTCTTTACTCTCGCAGGAGGTGCTATTTCGTGGAGAAGCGCCAAACAGTCGATAGTTGCATCATCTACGATGTATGCAGAATTTATAGCATGCTATGAGGCCATGGGACAGGCGTTATGGTTAAAGAAATTCTTACCCGACTTGAAAGTGGTTGACTGCATCAGCAGGCCACTAAAGATGTACTGTGACAACGAGCCCGCAGTATTTTATGCTCACAACAACAAGTCGAGTAATGCTTCAAAGTCTATAGATATAAAGTATTATGTTGTGAAGGACAAAGTCCAGGATCAAACTATAAGTCTCGAGCATATAAGGACAAAGGATATGCTTGCGGATCCGCTAACGAAAGGCTTACCACCCAATGTGTTCAAGGAACACATAGCCGGCATGGGTTTAACGGCAAGCCTATGATTCCTGGACTATAGAGGCCCAAAAGTAACAGAATTTGTTTCAAAATAGAAAGGTATATAGTGGCTGTCTGATTCTATCGGCAATTGAGCTGAGACGATGAAACATGCTCTATGTATCGATCTGTGATGAAATAAGTAAAGTGTAAAGTGAAAGGTAAAGTCGAGATCAAGGGGGAGAATGTTAGGTTGACCTCTCCACGTATGAACCCAACGGTTCATACGGACCCTCGATTCGCGCCCTGATCGGGGGCGCCCAACCAAGTCAAGGTTGGTGGGCCCCTGTGGCAGCGCAATATATAGAGAGGTGGGGACCGGGGCACTGACTACGAGGTTCGTCGCGCCGCCGCTCTCCCCACCACAACCCCTTCCGATCTAGGGTGTCGCGCTTAGCCACGGGAAGCACCACCGACACTGCCTCGCTCACCCACGCTCACGCCGTCGCCCTCTACCATGGCCACTAGCACGGTATGTTTCTCTTCCTCACTGATCTCTTCCCTCTCCTCTTAGATCTTGGACAAGATCTTGCATAGGCAAAAGCAGCTACCGAATTGATCTAGCCTAGATGATCCTAAGACAGACTTCAACACGCAGCACCATCAGGTTAGGCGACATTTAGTTGCTAAAAGTGGACAAACTGCATCAGGATTTAAGTGGTGAACAAAGTTGGTCTGACTTTCAGTTGTCGTTTAAGAAAATTGAAGTGTTGATGCATGTGCACGATAATCCGGTTATCATAATTGAAGAAGAACGATGTGTTTTTTTCCAGTTTTCAGTTATACGAAATGACCGGCTTATTATATTTGTCCTCGTTTACCTAGTTAGGTCGGAACGGCGTGGACTCAGGTGCAACAAACCGCCCACAATCAGCAGGAAGGTCAAGTTTCACACCACCTGTTGGGGCAAATGTCAGACCACTGCAAGCTGTGGAGGTGCCCAATGGGACAACTAGGGAAAGAAGGTAAGTTCATATAATTTTATTTTCTTGGCATCGTAGTGTCGTATGGCCAACAACACTTCTCAGAACATAAGTGTTACACTATTACTTGCATATTGCAATTTATGTTTTTCTCCTCGGACACGCAGCTGACCGCGTGTCATATTGTGTTATTAGAACAAAAGTGTCGAACTGTCGTGTGGCTTACAATCGGAGATGAAAATAGCCAAAAGAAATCGCAGAAAAATAACCTAGCTATGAAAAAAGCTAGGCTAACCAAACAAAGAAAACAGCTAGAAAACTGAACAACTATACATGGATGGATGTTCAGCCTTGTACGCAAGTTGGTTCCCTTTACCCAAGTCCAAAGTTGGTTCCTCTTGGTTTTAGGAAAAAGATAAGAGATATTGTTCATCTTATTCATGGTGATTTCAAATGATTTATGATTTTTTTCCAGTGGGATGTATGACATACAAATACAACCATAGTGGTGGTACGCAGTTCTGAAATATCAAGAAAGCTGGAACAAAATTCTTAACATATAAGTGAATGTGATAATTTTTTCAATGCTGTGTAGAACCTAAACTGCCCAGGATCCCTGGTAGACATGAAATAGGGATTTTATTTTTCACTTTTAACCATGCACCAAGGGTCTTATTCCTAGTTCTGAAAGTACGGCAGTGACGTGTTGCGCCGATCGGTTTGGCACAGGTGAAGTCAAACGACTTATTTATATGGTTTTTTATCAAGGAATTGGGGGCATGGGGATCTCCACCGTATAATTTATATGTAGTTTACAAAATAATTTCTGCTAATTTAGTTCCTGTTTTGATTCTACTAGTAATGTTGCACAAGAGAGTAAATGTGTCAGCCTATAAAAGAATTATCTGATACCACCATCTTGTCAACCAAATTGGCTAGCAACATACATGTTTATGTATCTTTCAACTTTTCAGCATGAGCATACTGTGTGCGTTGTTCTAACCGCCACACACCGTGCATCTCTTTTATTGACTCAAAATGTTACACAATAGGCCTCGCCAAAGTACTCTCGCATACTGTTGTTATTGTCTGAATAATTACATATTGCTGTTATTGTTGGAATAATTTTCACTAGTTTTGTCAAGATCAATCATCCGTAACGAACTTTAAGTCAAGTATACTCATAAATATGAATTGACAACATATTGCTGTAATGAAAGTTAATATATTTACATTGGAATGCTTTGTAGGACAATCTATCCAGATCCTACTTTTGCGCAGTCCGCAAGATCAAAAGACTCACATGACAGTTCAACACTAACAGAAGAGGTTCGCCCCTTAACTTTGTTGTTTTCAGCTCACGTTATGAGTTTTGACATTTTACTGTTTAAATATTGGTTCTATAATGAAACGTTCATGAATAATAACGGAGTAACTTGATACGAATGAGGCTACATCGGATTATGGTTGCTTTTCTTTTTCAGGTCGAGATGCTCAAAGATGAGAATGTGAATCTTTTGGAAAAGGTGTGTGTATGTGTTGTGAACAATTCAGTGAAATAAGTGAATGGGAAGTGTCTTTCTTTTGTATGGCACTCATGGTAATATTCTTTTTTTTTCAAACTTAGCTTGCACTAGCAGAAGAGAAATTTAGACAATCTGAAGCGCGAACAAGGGAGCTTGAGAAGCAAGTAAGTTGTTTGCTAATTCTGTACATATATAATTATCGTCCTAGTACGAATGATAGTAGTGTTTCGCAGCCTTAAGTTTGGTTAGTTTCATCTTTTTCAAGATTAAACTGAACTTCGTATGCACATTCCAAGGGGTTCATTTGGTCGTGTAACTGGTTAGCTGACTTGGTGTATGAAAATTATTAAACACATATTACCAGTGCAAGGAGATAATGTAATTATGACGATCACATGTTACATCACACTTTTTTTGGTTAATATGTTCAGGTTGCTAATCTTGGTGATGGGTTATCTATGGAAGTTAAGCTTATGAAAAGGTAACCATGAGCATAATTGGGTCCTCTTGCATGTTAGCTCGGCTGCCACATTTTTGATGATTTCTGACTTGAATGCAGGAGGGAAGAGATGCTAGTGAGAAAGGAGGTACAGTCTTTGTTTTGCATAGTTAAATGTTCTCTACTTAACAGTCTTGCTAATTTTAGAAAGTTGTTAGATAACATTGGCATTGACACCCCCAAATGTGATGAATAGTGCACTGGGTTCGTATTTTCACTGGACAAACTGGCATGATAATTTTCGCTAGATTAATGCAATGTACATGTATATATGCACCTGCATGCACTTCAGTTGGGGCATAGAAGTACATTCATTTTGTTAGTTGTATACTCATACTGCTACTGTTTGCCTGGTGGATGTTGTGCATGAACATGATATTGATACATGTGTTTTTCCATGAAATAAAAACAGCAAGAAATAAGGAAAGCGCTTATATCCAAGAATGATAAAAGTGAGGAAATCACCACTCTCCAACAACAACTCCAGGTAAACTACTTGCCTACTAACAAAAACAGTATCAGTTCAATCATCTGTGGTCAACTGTTGTTCTGTCTTCTAGTCTGCAAGCGAAAAGGCAGCACTTGCTGAGAGGAAACTCAACGAAGCCGAATCTGAAACGGAAGCCTTACGCACAATGACACACAGGATGATCTTGAGCAAAGAAGAAATGGTTACTGTCCTTTGCCTTTTAATTCAAATATGCAAACTGGCAGAGAGGTCCACGTTCTTGTGAAAATGATAATTTAAAGTTCATGATGTGTAGGAAGAAGTTGTTATGAAGAGATGTTGGCTTGCCCGTTACTGGGGCTTGGCAGTTCAATATGGTAAGTTAACGTCAGGGACTTATCAAATAATGTTGAATAAAGACTAAGATTCAAAAGGAGAGATATTCTTTAAGCAATTTATTTTTCTTAAAACTCAACGCTGGTCACGTGACATATGGGGACTTAAAACTCAATGCTGGTACTTGTCCTCATTGTATTCAAACAATCTGCTCTTTTCTGTGTTTCTTAACCCCCCATGAAAAAAACAATAACTTCACTCCCCATTTTAACTTGCCAATCTATTTCTGCAAGTTCCAAGTTGATTTTTGTATTCTTCAGGCATCTATCCAGACATCTCTATGTCAAAATATGAATACTGGTCTTCGTTTGCTCCTCTTCCCCTTGAGTATGTGACGTCTGCTGGACGGAGAGCTAAGAATGGATCTCATCATAGTGGCAAGTTATCAACCTTCTGACTGTATGAACTTGAAGTAATTCATGTATTAAATGTTTAACTGTTCCCCGTTGTATTTTGTAACAGGGAGTACTGGTTTGGAAGAAACAGACATGCTTGTTCATGATTTGACTGTCACGGCGGGAGAAGGCAACATAGAAACAATGCTTGCTGTTGATAAAGGACTTAAAGAGCTTGCCCTTTTAAAGGTTCTTATGTAAATTGATCGGAACCCGATATTCCTATTTTATGTTCGCTGTTCTGAACTCTGACACTGTTTGTTCCTAATTATAAGGTTGAAGATGCTGTTCTTATTGCTCTTGCCCAACATCATCGTCCTAATGTTGCAGAGCTATCAGATCCAGGTCTGTTAGTGTAGTAGATTTCCTTCTTTTTATTGACTTTGTAATAACTGAAATTATTAAGAAATATATTTTACAAAAATAATATTTTTTTTCGAGAAACCACAAAAAGCTCTTTGTGTTTCATTTCATTGAAAAGACAGAGTTGTTGTTACACCCTCCTAAGAAGTACACAGCAGGAACCAACAAAACAAATACAGAATCCTAGTGTACAAAAATAATATATTGAGATTTCATTCCGAAATTGCTATACATCAGAGAGGGTAACACATTTTTATGTTTTCTTATTTGCAGATATTAAATCATCCGGTGATGAAAAATTCACTGAAGCATTTGGTACCATCATCTTTATCTTTATTTTCTTCTGTCTTCATATACTTACCTACATGAGAATGCTGTTTGGAACTAGTTAGCTATTGCACAATGCTATGCTATTCTTATCGGAATTTTACAATTTTCTAATCATTGCGTAACTTAATTCTGGCTCTGCAGACCTAAGCAAAGAGGAAGAGGAAGATGTATTGTTCAAGCAGGTATCTACTGAATTATATCCCTTTCGTTTGATAATATAAGGCATTTTTTTCTTCATACGTATATGATGTATTTCATATTCCATTGCATAATAAGTGCTCCGTTCACTCGATACCCCTAAGATATACAACTTTACTTGGTATACCCTACATGCATGCGTCGAATATAGTAGTCTAGATATAATAAGTAGGGTAGCTTGGTCCTTTTCAATGTCTATTTGGTCTAAGTGCAAGACAATATACGCCATATATTTTTTAACGAAGAGACTTAATTGATTGATTGTGTGGGAGCATCCTAATATTTCTCCATGATGAACATGTCATTTGGTCCTATACTATTATGCTTGTATGTAGCATGGTTGTTTGAGGTACCAGAAACATTTCTGTAGGTTATTGATCACACGACTGATCCTAGCCTGTCTGGGTAGTGTTTGTATGTTCTTGTAATGAAGATGCATATTCCAATACTTGCTTATAGGGTAAATAATGTGGCACTTAAGTTAATGAAGTTGAATTGAGCCCATCTTTTTTAGCATCATCTGACCGAGTTTCTAAAACTGATTTTAACAATTTGGAGTTTTTCATTAATTTGTACAAAATATTATTGCCGCCGCAAAGTTGCCACTGCTTGTGAATGACAAGTGGGTCCAGTTCACATGCCACCGAGTCACCCATTAACATTTTCCAAAGCTGCGAACTTGTGGCATGGTTCATAGTATAGACTGTATTAGGGTTCAGTGAACAATTAAAAACATTTCAAGGTCTGCTAATCACAGTTTCATTGTTGGGTTACTTAATTCAACACTCTTCTGGTGGTTCAGTTTTATGTCGAGCAAGTAACATCTAGCCATCTCAGTTCTTATTTCTCAGATGAACGTATCTTCTGATATCTCTGCCATGTTTCCATTTTCTAAGTAAATTTACAAGTTCTTCCTGTTCTTGGGGATCAACATACTCCTAGCTTTTTTGTATCAAGCCTAGCTCTTGCTTATTTACCAAGGTATTATGTATTAACCAAAGGATTTAGAACAGCTAATTACAGTCACCAATTCTTGATGCAATCCTGATTAGTGATTACAATTTGATCTGGAAGAAAAAAACATGAACTTAAATATGCAGAATGCAAATTTCCTTTCTGGAAATTAAGAGGAAGATGAGAAAATAATGTACAGGTGGCATTCAATTGAACAGTGGGGAAGCGAGAAGAACCCAGATAATTAGTTGCAATATTGATTCTTGAGCGTCTGTTTCTCTGTTCCTTATTATGCTGGTGTTGCTCAGGCTTGGCTCATCTATTTCTGGAGAAGGGCTAAATCCCATAATGTGGAAGACGATATTGCGGAGGAGCGGTTGCAGATGTGGATTGATCGACATGACCAGCAACCTACTTCACATGATGCTGTAGATGGTATGTGCTTAACTGGTTATACATTGCCCACTTGAGCTAATTTTGTTTGTTTCTTCATTTCCTACAAAACATGCAGGCTGGAACAAATTGTGTTGTTCCAAATGTGAACACGTGACTTTGCATAATCGAGCCATACATAATTTATAAATTACAGAAACCATAGGACTTAAACTCATAACTCAAACCTGCCCCAGAACGAGCTGATTGGACTTTCTTCATCATGTAGAAGGTTAACCGTTTATTAGATGAAAAATTACATTAAATTGCTGATGCCAGGCCTACACAATCTATTAAGCGACAGCGGCCATCCATTTCGCAAACTTGAACTCCACACATTTCTTCCAATCTGCATTCCGTTTTGCCCACTCTTGAAATACATTTTGATTGATACAGTTGAGCAAGGCATACATGAACTGAGGAAGCTGGGAATCGAACAGCTGCTGTGGGAATTCTCCCGCCAGGAGGTGAACACGGCGGCCAAAGGTGAGTTGGCTGATGCCAACGGTGAATTGTCTGACGCTGAGGACGATCTGACGTAGGAGACTCGGTTTCTCAACAAGAGGCCACAATGGGATCGCTCCCATTCGGGTCAGTGGCACATGTGTGTACTATACAGAAACCATAGGACACTACAAAAATGTTTCTGGTTTTGGTTTGGAGTTCAGAGTTCTAGCTCCAGAATAGTTCATTGATTTTTTTTTGTGTACATAAAGTTACTAAAGCAGCTTTGAAGGGTGAATATATATGCTTAAGCAATGGGTGGCAGGTCTTCTCACCGACAGCCAAGAGCTCCTCACCCTTACTCAGAAAGTGAATCCTGTACATAAATAAAAATACAATGTAAGGGCCTGGTATATCTTCTGCGGTAGAACAAAAGGGGCAGTTGCTAGACAATGAAGATGCCGATACCGGAACAGAGCTCAGAAAATATGTATTCCCTCCGATCCATAATAATAATGCACTAAATCAACGACACTTATTATGGAGGGAGTAGGAGATTCACTATAACAGGTGCAACTTGACTTAACATGAATCTGAACACAAACTTTGATTAAATCTCTCCAAGATGGGAACACAAAATATGTCGTAGTAAGAAATTTCATGGCAAAGAAAAAGTGAAATAAGGAATCATGACATACATGTTATGTGCAGACCTTCTTTTCTGAAGAAAATGTGATGTAAACTAAAAAGACTACTTCCCAGGAACAAAGAAATGAATCACTTGCAAAACTATACTGTAGGGACATCATACTATGTGTATATAATGTAAGGATATCACACTGCTGTTAATGCGCATGGAAAATAACCAATTACAGGATAGTTTTACCTCTATGGGCAAGGAGCTTGCTCATATCCAACGAGACTATAAAAACTGTTATTGGTTAGCACCAATTTATGCAACAATAATAGCATATTACTGCATACATTTGAGTTACTTTTTAGAGCTATTCCACATGCGCAAATGCTAGTACTACCTCTGTTCGGGATTATAGGTTCTACGCGCATACCTAGGTTGTTAATTTGACTAATAAAACATAACTTATATATCACAAAAATTATACCATTAGAAAATATAACCTCTAAAGTTTCTAATGATATAATTTTTATGCTATATTATTTATATTTTGTTGTTCAAATTGGCAACCTAGTTATCCGCGCGGGACTTATAATCCCAAACGGAGGGAGTATATCACTACTCCTGATTCGGACGTTTGTACGGGTGCCCACAAGACCAGAACTAATTAAGAAGTCCACTTGTTATGTTACGCTTATGGTTTCTGCAACATAGTTAATTTCCTTTGGCAACAAAATGGATCAAATACTGGTTTTCCTTTTTGTGCTTTACCAGACGTGTCCCAGATTTTCATGCCTCAAATAATTTAGTCCCCGTACAAACTGTTTTTTCTGCATAAGTCAGAAGTTTCTTCTTCACCGCCTGCTTTCGTAGTTTCTTACCCCTATAATGAAATCTAATTCAGAATATAAAGAGTAAGGGAAGTGTTATTAGTTAGCTTACGTATGTTAAATGCCGTCAGGAACTTCATAACTTTGGCAATCTTCTTGTTTACCACGCTGCACTTGATTTCAACTATGTTAAGGTGCTCTGATATTGCAGATGATCTCTCTATTGAGCTGTAGCATCCTTTCATTTCCACTTGATGATTTGGTCCCTGTGGTAGGAAGACGCATTTAACTGGCTGAACTAGACCGAAATATGTTATATTTTCATTGTATGCCGAATTATGTTTAATTTCATGCCAACTATGTTTAAATTCATGCCGAATTAGCCCGAACAGTGCTCTGTATTCATATTATGCCAAGCATGCCGAAAACTGGTCGAATTTGAGTCGAATTTAGACGGAAAAAAGCCGACCTGAGAACTCGGTCTGAAAATGCGAGTGGAAAACTAAGAGTTCTTCGAGCCGTCGAAAACCAACTCAGTCCGGTGCTATTTAGATCTGAATTTTGACCTAGAAACGGTCAACTGGTGGACGTGCTCTAAGGATTATTTTTTGAGCGGGTTTTGAACATCCAGCGACTATCATCTGCAAATCCAAAACTACCGGGCGCTTCCAGGTCGTCGTGGGCTACAGGCCTACAGCATGGAGTACATAGGGCTTGGGCCCCCAAACCCAGGCAGCCTAACCCCCGTCAAATCTCCTCGTCGTAACCCAATCCACTCCCCCTCCGGCGAAAAGAAGGCGACGCGAGATGGCGGCGAGCACCTTCATGGGGTCGCCGTCCTGGCTCCGCATCCGGCTGCTCCCGTCCGGGCCCCCGCGCCTCGGCCGCCGCGCGCTCTCCTCCCGCGTCTCCGCGGCCGCCGCGGACACCGGCAGCCCGGTCCGCGTCCGCTTCGCGCCGTCGCCCACCGGCAACCTCCACGTCGGGGGCGCCCGCACCGCGCTCTTCAACTACCTCTTCGCGCGCTCCCGGGGCGGAAAGTTCGTCCTCCGCGTCGAGGACACCGACCTCGAGCGCTCCACCAAGAAGTCCGAGGAGGCCGTCCTCAGCGACCTCTCCTGGCTCGGCCTCGACTGGGACGAAGGTATTCACTTTTGCTTCACATTGCTGTAACCATGAACTTTCTCGTGACTAAATCTCTGCGCGTTGCTCCTCTCGAATTGTTGCGTTAGACAAAAATGGAGCATGTAATTTGCAATGGTTGTTTCTTGTAAGAAATCTGCAATGGCCCAGTTGATTATTAGGTTCTATTGGAGTATCGAATGGCAAGTAGAATCTGTTACTAGACCTCTTGCTTTCTGTACAAAGCAGGGTGATAAGCCTGTAGTAAAAAAAAAGTAGAATCTGTTACCTACGAATTGGTGTGCTCACCTCTCTGTACCTGTTTAGGCCCGGACATTGGCGGCGAATTCGGCCCTTACCGCCAGTCGGAACGCAACTCACTGTACAAACAGCATGCCGAGAAGCTTATGGAGTCTGGTGCAGTTTACCGCTGCTTTTGCTCCAGCGAGGTATCTTCCACCCATCTCTTGACCTGCATGTTTTCCTTGCTTGATTGGTGAAACACGGAGTTTTGTGGTTCCAGGTGCACATAGGCTGTTTTTGTTGGCTCCCATGAACATAGAGGACTGTCCTAAAATATTCATTTGGTTGTTTTGGGTAAACTGCTTGTGATTTTTTGCTTCTAATGAAAAATTGATGTAACTTATCCTACCATGATCACTGATGAATGAGTTAGTTAAAACCTGGTGAACAGTTGATGCCGTTATGTTGAGCAGACTCATGATCTGATCTGGCTGTAATATGCACTGATTAAATATTAGATCGTTTGACAAGTGTTATTGATACTTCAGGAACTTGAGAAAATGAAGGAAACTTCCAATCGGATGAAGCTTCCTCCTGTGTACATGGGGAAGTGGGCAACTGCTTCAGACGCAGAAGTACAACAGGAGTTAGAGAAAGGCACACCCTATACTTACCGTTTCCGAGTGCCAAAGGAAGGTTTCCTGAAAATTAATGACCTTATTCGTGGCGAGGTAATGGCGTAAGGCATATGCTTTGACACTATCATATGTGAACTGATTTCAAGCTCACTATTGTTGATAATTCAAAATTGCGAACTGTGCAAAGTGATATTACATACACTGAACATCGGATAGTTTTATAAAGGTCAGTTGGAATCTAAACACGCTTGGTGATTTCGTGATTATGAGAAGCAATGGCCAGCCAGTGTATAACTTCTGTGTCACTGTTGATGATGCTACCATGCGCATATCTCATGTTATCAGGTATAAAAAGGTTATAGAAAGTTGTTACATTTTGGTCCTTCTGACGGTCTGGCCCTGAATTCATGCATTTCCAATTTTCCATGGTTTTTCTAGAGCCGAGGAGCATCTACCAAACACATTACGACAAGCTCTCATTTATAAGGTAATTTCCCACACCTGCTTTTATTGTGTGTTGTGATTATATTCTTGACCTTCAGAATGTCCTTCTCAACTTAAATGTCTACTGCAAATGTTATCATCTTCTTCAGGCTCTTGGATTTGCAATGCCTTTATTTGCTCATGTCTCACTCATTCTGGCTCCTGATAAAAGTAAACTGTCTAAACGTCATGGGGCTACTTCTGTAGGGCAGGTAACTCACTGACTGTTGGAAATACTTGGCGTTTACCTGTATCAAAATATGTTACTGCAAGGTCGTATTCTTGATTTAAACTCCTTTACACTCTTTTGTTTTTCTTTCTCTGAACAGTATAAAGATATGGGCTATCTGCCTCAGGCAATGGTAAATTATTTAGCACTCCTGGGCTGGGGCGATGGTACTGAAAATGAGTTCTTCACTATTGATGACTTAGGTTAGTTTATCAACTCTTCTTACACTGAGCGATTTTGAAAACCAGAAGGACCTTTTTGTTTCATGAATTCTCACTTTCGTGTTCCATCATTTGCAGTTGAAAAGTTCACTATAAACCGCGTCAACAAAAGTGGAGCAGTCTTTGACGCAACAAAATTAAAGTAAAGCAAAGATTTTAACAATTTACATATTGCCATAAACTTTCTCACTCACTTGAACATGCCAATTTATGTATGTGCTTCACTGAACTATTCTGGAATGATCTGCTTTATGTATAGATGGATGAATGGACAGCATCTACGCTCACTTCCATCTGATTTACTCATCAAGGACTTCGAAGATCGGTGGAGGAACACAGGCATTCTTCTGGAGTCTGAAAGTAGTTTTGCTAAAGTAAGATTAAAATTATTATTTTTCTCACATCAGGGGTGTCTGTACTTTGGAACTACCTGCTGACGTATTTGACCCAGTATTTGGTTCCAAGAGTTTCTGTTTCTTTCTGACAACCACCAAAAGAAAACTATGTACAAGAAATAATGCTTGTTTATTCTTGATTCCATCATCACCAAGTCATTTATCTTTCATTTATTGCAACATTTTTAGGAGAATTTATTAGAACTAGTTGCTATCTTGGGAGGCTTCAATAATAATGCCCTATTCCCCTAAAAAAGAGTAATAATGCCCTATTTTGCGCAGGAAGCGGCTGAGCTTTTGAAGGAGGGCATTGATTTGGTAACAGATGCTGATGCGGCCCTTTGTAATTTACTGTCCTATCCCCTTCAAGACACTTTAAGCAGGTCTGCAAAACAGTCTAGTGTATAAAATTTGATGCCTCATTAACTCTTTATTTACCTTTTTCCTGAAACTACCGCCAAAATTGTTGCCAAAGGTGTAGTCTTGTAAATTACTTCGACCGAGTTGTTTTTTGAGGTAGGCCTGTTCCAGTGAATAAGTTTTTTATTCGCATGTTTTTAATGTCCAGTGATGAAGCTAAACCTGTGGTGGAAGACAAACTTTCTGAGGTTGCGTCGGCTCTCATTTCTGCTTATGATAGTGGTGAGCTTGGTCAAGCACTAGCTGAAGGCGATGATGGTTGGAAGAAGTGGGTGAAATCTTTCGGCAAGACTCACAAAAGGAAGGTCAGTGTTGATGATGGCAATTGTAGCTTGCTTTTGCCATCACCAGAATAATCTAGGGATGGTAATTGATGGTTTCCACGGATAGGCCAAACCACTGGAGCATCCAAAAATATTTATTATATTGAACTGACCCAATACATGCATGCAAGATTTAGTACACATTATTTTCCAGCCCTACCAGAAACCGTAACTTCTTCCAGAATCAACCTACCTCCATCACCTAACCCATGATATGTGGCGATGATGAAAGTGCAGCTAACTAATAATTAGCTTGATGCAAACCTTGACAATCCTGGCTGGTAGCAAAGCCCCTCGTTCAGCCCCATAAATACTGATTACCTCGAGTCATATACAACTTCAAGAAATAACTAATATTCATTGTGTTTGTTGTATCAATCTGTGACCAGGGGAAATCGCTATTTATGCCACTCCGAGTACTGTTGACCGGGAAGCTTCATGGGCCTGCCATGGGCAGCGCCATACTCCTCGTGCACAAAGCAGGCGCCTCTGGAGTAGTAGGCCCTCAGTCTGGTTTCGTGAGTCTCGACGAAAGGTTCAAGATCCTGAGAGAGGTGGATTGGGATTCGTTGCAGAAGGAGCAGGAGTCCCCTGCTGAATCCGCCGTTCCGGTGGCTTCGTAAAATTTTGTGTGTGATTCAGATCAACCATAGAATGTGAGATAGTAACAGTTGTGTGTTGATGGATATTGGTTTCTTACTTCCTTTTTATTTATTTTGCGTGTGTAATAGATATGGAGGATTTGTCCATACGTTTTGTAGGTTATTTTTGTATTTTGGGTTGCCTATTTCTTCCTTTGCTGGGAGGAGCTCATATCATATGTCCGTCTAGTAAGACGTAGTGACAGTTCAGGGCTTAATAAAGTGGGTTTTCTTTATCACGTCACAGGCTTGTGCTGCAACTGCCAGATTTGATGTTCTGAGATGTGTTGTATGCCATGTTCGTTTGTATCTCAAAACGAAATAATATCTTCTACATTTCAAAATTAAATATTCATGAGTTCTGATTTGTATTTTTTAATAAAGTACTGTTTATTTCATTAATTAACAGAAAGATACCTTAAGATACACTTTTGAAGGTTTTAGATTTAGAAATGAACACAATCTTCAAGATACAACCTTTGACAACAAAAATAAATTTATTCTATACAAATAGACCAATGTACACTTTTTAGCAGGAGTCACAATCGGGCGGTTGGACGAGGATAATCACGGGGTCAAATCTATAGGATACTATTTTCTGGCAAAGTAATCTCACAGCGTAAATCTATAGGATACTATTTTCTGGCAGAGTAAAGGTTCAACTTATTATCAGGAACATTAGTTGCACGAAACAACAAGATACCGCATTTTGAGCTAATTTCCTCCTATTAATAATTTAATATTAACATGAATTTTCAAACTTCCATCGATCTTTCTTTTGATTATAAAATTAGAGATAAAAGTAGATTTAATCCCTTGTCCTATGTTAAGAGCGCGGCCTTAGAACAAAGCTAGGGTATTTTTAGATATGCTTTTTTGCTCTTAATCGATTTACCTAAAATATAATAATCCTAGCATTTAAAATGATAAAATAGACAAAAATGACTTGCTTTTAAAAGTTCAACACAAAATAGACCACATCTGAAAATATTATAAAATAGCCTCTCTAAGAACGATCTATGGCTAGGGTACCGTGCTAGTTTACTACTCCCTCCGTTTGGGATTATAAGTCCCGCGCGGATAACTAGGTTATCAATTTGGATAACAAAACATAAATAGATAGCATAAAAATTATACCATTAAAAATTTTAGAGGTTATATTTTCTAATAGTATAATTTGTGTGATATATAAGTTATGTTTTGTTAGTCAAATTAACAACCTAGGTATACGCGTAGGACCTATAATCCCGAACGGAGGGAGTACTGTACTAGGTAGGGTAGACGTCGTGGCTCTAACCTAGAGCGTCAGAGCAAGTATAATAAGTCCTAGTCAGCCGGCTATAAGGATTAAACTAGTATTGTTTGCTTAGTTGGATGAGAGAAAAGAGGTGAGACAAGAGGGATGGGCTCTTATGCAATAGCCAGCTCTTACGCGTGCTCCTAGCCACGTTGTGAGTATGTGAGTGAGATCATTCACTTATAAACTAGTACTCTTTAAAGGTAACTATTATACTATTTGACTATAAGCTGACTATAAATGATCTTATAACCAGCAAGCCGGCAGTATTATTGGAACTGCTCTCATGCTATCTATCACGGCGCCCCAGCTCCATGGTCATAGAAAGAGGCTATTTCCTGAAATATTTTCAGATCCAGTCTATTTTATGCTAATGTTTACAAAACATGCCGAAGTTTCCAAAAACATGCCATTTCCGTCCAGGGTCACGCTAAACTTGTGCATTTGGGGTTTTAGGTCTCGTGCCGCTGCTTTCTCGCCCGACCACTCCTTTTGCGCCGCCGCCGCCGCCACCACCGCACCCGCGAAAACCTCTCCGCCGCCGCCGCCGCATCCTGCGCAGCTCCTAAACCCCTAACGGCCATGGCGTCCTCCTTACTATCCGACTGCTCCTCCTGCGCGACCTCCCGCCTCCTCCCCCTCCGCCGCGCCCTCCACCCGCCGCCGCCCCGCTTCCGCCCCTCTCCCGCTAAGGCGCCGCCGACGCCAAGGTCTCTCTTCACCGCCGCCGCCCCGCTCCCGCTCCTCCCCCGCGCGCGCTCCATGGCCGCGGCCTCTTCCGCGGACCCAGGTGCGCCCGCTCACTTCACTTCCTGTTCCTGAGCTGTCTTTACTTGTTCATTTGTGCCCGACTGTCCCTCTCGGAAAGCTCTCTGTGAGCAGAAGCACAACCTTTATACTACTTTTTTTTCTTATTGCATTAGTTAATTGTAGCAACGAACGAATTGTGCCAACCGAATTGGTACATGTATACATCTGTAAATCTTGTTCTACACTTCTACCTCATTTTGTTATAGTTCTGTTGATGGATTGATTCATTTGTGCAGCGACTGCCCTGGCCGATGGTTCTGCGAGGATCATCGACGGGAAGCTGGTGGCGAAGCAGATAAGAGACGAGGTCGGCGTCGAGATCGCGAGGATGAAGGAAGCCACCGGGGTGGTGCCCGGGCTGGCGGTCATCCTGGTAGGCTCGAGGAAGGATTCCCAGACCTACGTGCGGAACAAGAAGAAGGCGTGCGAGGCCGTCGGTATCAAGTCCTACGAGGTCAATCTGCCAGAGGACTGTTCCGAGTATGAGGTTGTCAAGAACATAGCGACATTCAACGATGATCCGTCGGTGCACGGCATCTTGGTTCAGTTGCCCTTACCCCGAGTGAGTTCTCAATATATGCTACTCTATGTGTAGTTAGTGCAACTGACTGGCATATTTATATCCTATTTTAGTTTTTTTATTTCTAGTGACTACCTACCTAGATATTATGTAGCATGCCACTGAAATACGGTTCAGGTATAATAGAACTGTTGAGGCTTCAACTTCAATGATGGCAGAATTCATCTACCCTACACCAAGCATTTCCATTTATAAATTCAAGTAACTGCATTGGTGTTGTATGATGGTGTTTAGAGAAGCTATCTGGTTACATTCTTTAGAGCTCATGGACAGTACAGATGAACACATATTTTTCGTGTGTTTGGGTTAATGGTCATATGTTAATTATTTTACTGTGTTTGTTGTCAGCCTTCTTTTCAAATTGACTGTCTTAGCTGATCATTGAGCTTCATTGTTCACCCGTATGTTATATTAATTTGCAGCATATGAACGACGAGAACATACTGAATGCTATGACTACATTCTTTAGAACTCATGGATAATACAGATGAACAAGTTTTTTTATTTTGGCTACTGATCATATGGCAGTTTTGGTCTTGTGTTTGTTTTCAACGACTGAGCTTTCCTTCCAAATTGACTGTCTTTGCTGATTCTTGAGCTTTCATTTCAAATTGACTGTTGTTGCTGATTCTTGAGCTTTGTTATTCACCCAGATTTTGTTACTAATTTGCAGCATATGAATGATGAGAACATACTGAATGCTGTTAGTATCGAAAAGGATGTCGATGGCTTTCATCCACTGAACATTGGACGACTTGCGATGCAAGGTCGGGATCCATTCTTTGTTCCATGCACCCCGAAAGGATGCATGGAGCTGTTACACAGAAGTGGAGTTGAAATTAAAGGGAAGAGAGCCGTTGTAATTGGACGAAGCAATATTGTGGGGATGCCTGCTGCTTTACTCTTGCAAGTACGAACTAGTTTTTCATTTGAAATAGCTGGATCAACTTTGTTTCAGCGTTTAATCTTTTTTTTTCATTGTTATTAGAAAGCAAACGCAACTGTGAGCATTGTACATTCACAAACCAAGAACCCTGAGGAAATAACAAGACAAGCAGATATTATCATCGCAGCTGTTGGAGTTGCTAACCTGGTCAGAGGGAGTTGGATAAAGCCTGGAGCTGCTATTATTGATGTGGGCATCAATCCGGTTGATGTAAGCCACCTACTCTTTCTTAGCTACAACCTTTTATTCTTCTTTTCCTGTCCTTTTTCTTGTTAGTGTTAAGATGATCTGTTTACTTTTTACACACTATTGTTTCTAAATGGAAAAGCTTTATGGTTTTATTAGTTAAAATATTATGAAGCTGTGCAACAAATGTTTCTCTCCAGTTCCCTCCCTGTGATAAAACCCTATGATAGAGATACACAGTCCCGCGCTTCTACCATTGAGGAGAGGTTTATGGGTGTTGCATTGTAACTAGCTTCTTAAGTTTCTGCCAACCCCACATTTGACTACTGCTGGTGAATTGTCTGATATTTTTTAAAAGTTTGGTCAGCATGTAGTGATCAATATATTCAGAACTCTGTTAATACCAGGAAGGTTTGAGTTGACTCATGTCTTCCAGTGTATATTTCTTCTTTTACTACTGGTACTTCCCTTGCAGCACGTGTCTTACTTTTGCTGCATGATATACTTACTGCTGATTTGAAATGCATCAGGATCCAGCAAGCCCTCGAGGTTATCGGCTCGTTGGAGATGTCTGCTACGAGGAGGCCTCCAAGGTTGCAGGAGCGATCACGCCAGTTCCCGGCGGTGTTGGGCCAATGACAATTGCGATGCTTCTGTCAAACACGCTCGAGTCAGCTAAGAGGATCCACAACTTCAAATAACTGCACAACCCTGAACCCAAAACTTAGGAGAGTGCTCGCTTAACCTTTGGTTTGGTCTAATCTACCAGGCAAAGATTTTGCCAACTGTTTATGTGCCTTTTGTTGGACCATAAAAGGTCAAACAAAAGTCATAGAATAAAATTCTGACAGGAGTGAGAAATTGATCCTGGCTTCGAACTGTACCGTGTTTGCTAATGTTCCATGAAACCCCAGTTCAGTCTGTGGTGCAATTTGATTATCTGAGTGGTGGGTCCCGCTGATGATTTGGCAAGGAGAGGGGAGGGAAGGAAACAATAGCTAATCTATCCAGTTGGATTCTTGGATTTTATTAGCTGTCTCAACTATTCTATGTATGGTACACTGCACTCATATGAATATGTGGTGGTTTGTTGGTTGCTCCTAACTGCTCCCACTCACAGCTGGATGGGAAGTTAGCTCATGAACCGTTTCTGTTCAGACAAGTAATCACTACAGTTTGTAGGCATGATATTGCTTGCATGCAAATGCAGGATGCTATCAATGGCCTCTTTGATTTGCTGTGAGAAAAATGATTCTGAAAAAGAGACCTAGATGTTTCCAACCTAAAATTATGACCTGGAACTGAATCAGAAATGCATAGAAGGTACTAGTATATAAAATAAAAACATGTATGTGTACAACTGAAATCATATGGGTCAATAACTCAATATAGCTCACCATGCATCATATGAGATGTCAGTTCAAGATCTTGATGTCTTGTCTTTCATCCAACAAATCTCACTTTTTATTCTTTTTCTGGCAAGGCTGCCTAGTGCCTAGTGCCAAGATGACACCCTGAAAAGAAAGTGACATGCCAAAAATTGGTGGTGTGATGTTGGTCGACATGAATAAAATATTGAGGAAAAGTTGAAAATGATTAGAAAAGAGGGCAAGAGCAGTTGCGCAACCACCCTGATGGATTGTTGCTTAAGCTAGCCGTTTTGTCAATATTTTAGTTACTTGTATTGTATCCCACGAAATTCCTGCAAGAACTATATGCGGTTGAAACAGGTCAGAGAGTTTTCTGAGGACCCATTTCTTGGTCCAGTCCTCTTGGTAGTTACTTCTAGATTTACATATATATTTTGGAGGATAAACAACTCATACAGTTCTAGTCTCATAAGCAAAGTGAAAAACAAGGAGAGACAGATCTTACATAGGTGCCATAGTCTCTGATATTAAGAGTAGGGCTCCAAAGTTTGTATCTTGCTGTTTTACTCATATTAATCGTTCTTGTAATGTGGCGGCTCATGTCCTAGCAAAGTCTGCTGAACATGATGCAAGGTCGAAATGAGGATGTCTCTCTCCTATAGCGACGTGCTTTGTCCTGTAGCGACCCAAGGTCCTGTTCATGGCGGCGGCCTAATCCCTCCCCATGGAAGGTTGCGAGGGTCCCCTTCAAAGAGATACGTGCTAGCCTCTGTCCTCCCCATTTCCTCCGCCTCACCAACCAAGCTCGCCGGCGAGAACTCCATTTTCTCGCCGATGGCTCGTCACGTTGAGCCCCGATCTAGAGTTTCCCGTCCGTTGACCCTGGCGATCTTCAAGGACGGAGGCCCCAATGAGCCGTGTGGGGGTGCGCGAACAGCGGAATCTGGAGCGCATGAGTGGATTGGAGATGAGTAGCTCGGAGACGGGATCAAAGCTCGACGCTGCTTGGGGGCTTCGGAAGCCTCGCTCGGTAAGGCTTCTCTCTGGGGACCGGGATCTGGGAGCTTCAATCTCTGCATTGGATCCTTCGACCCTATCTCCATTGTTGCAAGCGGCGCGGGGGAAGCTTCGATCTCGGAGGAGGCGCAGGACTACGTCTCTGAATACTCTGGTGCGGGGCTGCAATTCAGGCGTGCGGGAGATGGATCGGGTGGAGGTGTCTCTGAAGAGGCCCAGGCAGGGGAGACCTCGTAGGGCGACCTCACCGTTATCGAGGCTGGAGCAGAAGCTACGAAGTCCTCTCATGAAGCTCTGCAACACAATCCAGATGGTCCCAGATTTCTCGAGGAAGGAACTGGGTGCGGCAGTAGGGTTGTTGGACCTGAACCTTCAGTTAACTCTTTTCAGCGATCTTCTGAATGCTCTGCGGTAGTTTCAGAGATGGAGGTGAGCTCTGTTTGTTGACGGGAAGAGAAATTTGAGGAAAGCAGAGGAGGTCAGCATAGGAAATTCAGCATGTGGAAAGGTCATGGAGTTGATGTGGATGGGCTGGAGGAGAGCTGGAAGGCTTTATCTCCCAGCTTTGGGTTGGTCCTTTACAGCCCATGTTCCACCAACTTCTCCCACCACCATCCCCTCCCAGAAAGCCACCTGCCCCTCCATATAAAAACAAGGAAGCTGTAAAGCCTAGATCACCTTCCTTCCCCCTTTCTTTGGCGGCGGTGGTAGAGCTTACTTCTGGCTTACAGTGCTTGGGGTTGGAGGAAACAGATCCTAGTGTAGTGCTTGGCTGTCTGAACATGGGAGATAGAGGCAGAGGGGCAAAGGGAGAGGAAGAGGAGGAGGCAATGACCAAGAAAATTGGCAGTTGCAGCAAGGGGGTCAACCTCAGATGCAGCAGCAACCTCAGAACCAACTCAACCCTTATGATTTTGGGCAGTTCAACCCATAGTTCTTTCCCCACCAAGCTCCTTTTGGGTTCCATCTAGGTAGTATGCCACCACCTTGGGGATTCAACAACCCTTTTGACATGGTTATACCCTACAGGTACACGACCTTAGCATACCTGGTACAACCCAAGGAAGGCCCACGAGAATATACGCCAGCCCAAGAAGACTTTCGGGTGGCAAGGGCCCATGACGCCTTCGGATCCTTGGAGAGGAAGACTAGAATAGATAGAATATTCAAAGGGGCAAACCCTAAAACCTGCAACCGACTTGATCTGTGCCTGGGACCTGCCTATCTCTATATAAAGGCTAGGAGGGCACGACGAGGAGGGCACTTCATACCACCGCATACACACCTCCACGCCAGATTGCATCTGCGCACCCCTGTAACCTTCGGTTCCGCCGTAATCAAGAGCAGACAAGCAGGAGTAGGGTTTTCCCTCCGGGGGCCTGAACCTGGGTAAACCTCGTGTCCCTGTGTTGCTTGTTTGCTAACCGTTCCGCGATCTCCAGCATCCCCATCTTCTCCAAAACCCAAGCTCATAACAATGGGCATTGACGAGATCAATCCTTATCACCTTTCCCTCCTTTCCTAGCCCAGCAGCAGTTTGGTTTGCAGTCCAACCAATGGATTGCCCCCCCCCCCTCAACGGCAAAATCTGCAAGCTCCTGAACAGGCTGAGAAGACAAAATCTCAGAGTCAGTAGAAGAATAAGAAGAAGCAAGCTACTTCACAAAAAGATGTTGCTCTGTCTCAGCCTGCCAATTCTCAGTGGAATTATGTAGATGCCATCTGCTGGTGTTGTGGAGAACCTGGGCATATTCAGGCCAAATGTGAGAAAACCCTTGTCTGTTTTATATGCAAGAGCTCATCTCACACTGTTGACAAGTGCCCTGTCAGGAAGAGGCCTCACCAGATGGCCAAGTATATTGGTAGTGGTGCTCCTGGTCTGGGTTTCTACCATAGTGAGATGCCAGACTCTATGGCAAACCCTGTGGCTTCTACCAAGAACTGTGGGATTGTGCTTGTGGGAGAAGGCTCTCTGACTAAAAAAGGAGCTTGCTATGGAATTCTCCAAGATCTACAAGACCAACTGGCATTGGCAGATTAGGGAGCCGGGGACAGAAAACACCTTTCTGGTTAAGTTTCCTCCTCATATTGTGGTAGAACAGGTGATAGGCTACCCAAAATTTGGTGTTTCAAAACCAGGTGTGTGGGTCAAGGTGGAAGCTTGGAGTGATGATCCTGAACTAGTGGAGTCTCTGAAATCTACTTGGGTGAAAATCACAGGCCTGCAAACTAAGTGGTGTGATTGGAACACTTTGGAACAAGCTGTCTCCACTTGTGGGATCCTTGTGGATGTAGACTGGATAAGTATTTTTAGGAATAATGCAAAGGAAGTGAGGGTGCTTATCAAATGCAAAGATCCTTCAAAACTTCCTGCTGGTACACTTTTTAACTTTCAAGATCAGATGTTTCATCTGGGTTTTGTGGTAGACAATTCTGTTCCAATGGCTGAGGAAGAGGTTGCTCTATCTAAGGATCAAAATAGGCAAGATAGAGGGAATGGTGAAGACAATTATGATCAGTTTGGGGGCAATGGACAAAATGGCTTGGCTTGTGGTGGCACTTCCTCTCAAGCAAGTAGTGGGATTACTAGCAGAGAGAATGGCCAAAACTCTAGCAAGGTCAAAATGGCTACTGATTCTCCCAATGGATCCAGTGCAGTTTTCCAGTTGTTGGTACAGAGGGGATTAGTGGATGCTGAAGGGAACTTTATTTGGGACAGATATCCTATGGCTCCTGAGGCAGAAGTGGAAGCTAATAGATTCTGGATTGATGGACAGTCTGAAGAAATGGAGTACTCACAGAAAGAACCTGATGTGGCTTCACAAGTTGAGCCTGGTTGTGTTGCCCTTCCTGATGATATAATGCCTACCTTCAAAGATCTTGTGGTGAGAGAATGATATGATTCTCTTCTCACACATAAGGCTCCTAAAAACAGAAGTAGTGGGGGCATGTACAGCCAACTAGATAGAGTGCTAGGGTGGACAGGTCCAGGAACATTCTGGAAAAAGCAATGGATTTAAAGAAAGTGGCCAACCTGGAGGTTCCTAAGAGCATGAAAGGTATAATGTCTACTAATCCTTTCTCTGCCTTAGCTACTTCTGATATTGAAATGTTAACTAATAAGATAGGCCTTGATATATCTAGTGATAATTCTGCTAGTACTAGTGTTAATTTGAGTAGTTCTTCCCTTCATACTAGCTCTTCACCAGCACTTGAGAGTGCAGATGAGGAAGCAGAAGGATGGTTAGAGGTTATTCATAATTCTCGGGGCAAGCACCCGAGGGAAAGACGGTTATGATTAGTCTCTTTTGGAATAGTAGGAGTATTAGTGTTTCAGGTAGACATAAATATATAGATGATAATATTAGACCTCTTAAAGTAGATTATATTGGTTTTCAAGAAACTAAGAAAGATAATTTTAGTAATTCCTTTCTGAAAAATCTCCTTGGGGATAGGAATTTTGCTTGGAATTTCCTTCCTTCCCATGGGACTGCTGGTGGTATTTTAGTTGGTGTTAATTTAGATCCTTTTGATGTTATTTCTTGGTATATTAGATCCTTTTCAGTTAGTGTTATTCTTAAGAATAAGATTACTAGTTTTACTTGTAGAATCACTATTGTTTATGGGTCAGCTTGTGAAGAGAAAAAACAGGATTTTCTCTCTGAGCTTCATGAACTTTTATTAAATTGGGAAGGCCCAACTCTAATAGGGGGATTCTAATCTTGTTAGATCCCCTGAAGATAAATCCTCTAGGAATGTAGACTTTAAATGGGTTAACAAATTTAATGTTTGGATGGACCTTTGGGCCCTTATGGAAATTGGTCTTTCTGGTAGAGCTTATACTTGGGGCAATAATCAGGCAGACCTGATTATGTGTAAATTGGATAGGATTTTTTGTACCACTAGTTTTGATAATAAATTCCCTTTGGCTAGTGCTAGGGCCCTTAATAGGCTGGGAAGTGATCACACCCCTATAGTTTGGGATTCAGGGGAGGAGATCCTTCCAAGACCTTCTAGGTTTAAATTTGAAAAATGGTGGCTTAGCATACCTGATTTTAAGGACATTGTTTGCAAAGCTTGGTCTCTTAATGTTAATAGAGTTGATCCTTTAGAGGTTTGGCAGACTAAAGGCTGGAATTATAATACTGAGGCAACTATTAGGAAAAATAGAAAAGATCTGATTGATGAATCTGATGAGTTAGATATTAAGTCTGAAACTCACCCTCTTTCAGAGGATGAAAGAGGTAGATTAGATTCCATCTACTTAGAACTTCATAAATATTGGGTTCTAGAGGAAATAAAGGCTAGACAGAGATCCAGGGACATGAATGTCCTGGAGGGGATAGGAACACTACATATTTTCATGCACTTGCTAACCAACGTAGGAGAAAAAATTGATTAGTGTCCTAGAGGGTCCTGAGGGACCTGTCGCTGATATTAAAGACATGATTAAAGTAGCTACTGATTACTATAAGGATCTGTTTTCTTGGGAACCTAGACCTAATATTCAGTTGAAACATGAATTATTTTTTGAAGAGGAAAAAGTCAGTGATGCTGAAAACTTGGGGCTGGGAGCTGCATTTACTGAGGAAGATATTAGAGTAGCAGTTTTTCATTCTTATGCTGACGGGGCCCCTGGCCCTGATGGCCTCTCTTTTATGTTTTACCAAGATTTTTGGGATATCCTTAAAGGTGACCTTCTGTCTATGTTTAATGCCTGGCATGAAGATAAGTTGAACCTTTTTAGGCTGAATTTTGCTATGATTACTTTAATCCCTAAAGAAAATGATGCTAGAACCATGAAATTTTTTAGACCTATTAGTTTGTTGAATTTCTCCTTTATTTTTTTACTAAAGTTTTGACTAATAGACTGGCTGTTATTATAGGGAGATTGATCTCTCCAAACCAATCTGCCTTTATTAGGGGCCAATTTATCCTAGAGTGTGTGTTTACTGCTCATGAGGTTCATAGGAGTAAAAACAAAGGTCTAGTCCTTAAGATAGATTATGAGAAATCTTATGATAGAGTTAATTTAGATTTCCTGTTTGAGGTTTTAGAGCTTAGGGGCTTCTGCCCAATTTTCATCAGATTTATTAAGAAAATTACTAGAGGAGGCTCTTTTGGGGTTAGAGTTAATGATTTTGAGAGTGAATTTTACCTTTCTGGAAAAGGTCTTAGACAGGGAGATCCTATTGCTCATCTTCTTTTTAATCTAATGATTGATGTTTTCTCTAGAATGTTAATTAAAGGTGTTGAATGTGAGTCTATTAGAGGGTTGTGCCCTAACTTCATTCCTAGAGGGATTGTTTGTCTGCAATATGCTGATGACACTCTCCTTTTCTTAGAGGCAGACGAATCTGTAGCTACTAATTTGAAATGGATTCTTACCCGCTTTGAACAAATTTCTGGAATGAGAATTAACTATCATAAGAGTGAGCTTATCCCTATTAATATGGATGAAGCAGAGACAAATCCTTTCTTAGAGATCTTTAACTGTATTGTGGGTAAATTCCCTGTTAAGTATCTAGGTATTCCCTTACACTTTGAGAAACTAAAAAGGGAGGACCTACAACCTTTAATAGAAAATCTTCTTGGTAGAATTACTGGCTGGAGGGAAAAACTTCTTCCCTATGCAGCAAAAAGAGTTCTGATTCAAGCTTGTCTCTCTAGTATTCCTATCTACATGCTTTCCTTCTTCAAATTCCCTAAATGGGCCCTTAAGCTCCTAGATTCTCATTTAGCCAACTTTTTTTTGGAATGATGAAGAAGGTAACCATAAGTTACATTTAGCTAATTGGCCCTCTGTTTGCATGAAGAAAAACTTTGGAGGTTTGGGCATTCCAAATCTTTAGGATCTGAATTTGTGCTTGCTAGGTTCTTGGATTAAAAGGTATATCCAGGGGGAAGGAGCTCTGTGGAGGAAAGTGATAGATGCCAAATATAAAACCAAATCCCCTAACATTCTATGTTGTTATGATGTTCATCCTTCTAATTTTTGGAAAGGGATCATGTGGGCCTCTAGGGCAGTAGACATACGATATAAATGGCATGTAGGGGATGGTAAATCAATCAGATTTTGGGAGGACATTTGGTTTGGCAATTCTAACTCAGCCACCCAATTCTGGGAGATTTATCTAGTTTCAAATTAACAGACTAAGACAATAGCTGATTTGTGGGATGGTACTCAACTTAAGTGTGATTTTAGAAGAACCTTTGATGAAAATATGATGCTTCAGTGGTAAGAGGTATTAGGTATAGCCCAGTCCATTGTCTTCTTTGAGGATGAAGATCAATTAATCTGGCAATATGAAACTAAAGGTCACTATTCCTCTAGTTTGATGTACTCTTCAGTTAATTTTAGAGGGCTTATCCCTATTTTTCTTCCTGTTGTTTGGAAACTTCTTATCCCTCCTAGAATTCATATTTTTCTTTGGCTTTTGTCCCAGAATAAAATTTTGACTAGTGATAATCTTAGAGCTAGAGGGATTCCAAAACCCGTGGAATGCAAATCTGTTCACCATTTATTTTTTGAATGTATAGTTTCTAGGCTGTTATGGTCAGAGGTGCTTGAAACTTTTGGTGTCTTAATTGTAGATTTTGAATCTCTTACTTCAAAATGGATTGCTAATAAGAAACATTTACGGTTGAATGTTGTTCCTTCAGCTGTTCTTTGGATCATTTGGAACAATAGAAATAGCCTTGTCTTTAACAAGATATCTTGGATTAATATGAAACAGGTTTGGCGCCTGGTGCTCTCTTACCTGAAGGTGTAGCAGATGACGTCCAAAGACCTGGAAGGAGGGAAGATCGCCCTCATGATGGAAAAGATGCTCTGCAGACTGAAAAATCCACTAGTGATCGTGCTAAACTGATCTGCTCCGGGTTCGAGTGGATTTCCACTTGGAAAACCACGGCGAAGTCTATTTATGGGGGACATGCGTCGCAGGAGTACCTCCAGGCTCATCCTGAGGAGGAGGAATCTACTCATGTGGTGCTTTAGTCTGCTATTTTTGTCTTTTCGGTGCTTGCCGTCTATGGCCTGATCTTTGGCTTCGATGTGGTCTGCAGTAGTAGTATTCTGAACTATCTACTGCTTTTGGTCTAAGGACCTTCTGGAGCTGAGGCTCTGTTTTTAGTTTTTACTCTTTGAACCTTTTGTAGCTCTTGAACTTGGTGGTTTCATTCTCGTTAATGGAACTGGGGACAGAGTCCCTTTTGATCTAAAAAAAATGATGCAGGGTCCTATTGGCTTAATGAAACACCTAATGTAATCAGGGCCATTGTATGTACTGAACAATCTCGTATGAATGAATGAAGCTGCCCATTATCTAAAAAAAGCCGCTGAAAATCATGCGTGCATCTTATATTGTACTTAGATTTCTCACCAAAAAAGACACAAGTCTAAAAAGGGAGAAACGACGACACAAAATGAAAGAGGAATAATCATACTGCTCTGTTTGGAACTCCGAAATGCTCAATTTTTTGGTAGTTTAAGTATTTCAGATGAACTTACGAGTTGACAACGGCGTGGTCTTGGGGATGCACCTCCTGATAGCTTCTTGTTGTGGTTCCGACGAGTGAGAGCTTCGTGACGACGGTGCCTCTAGGCGTCGTGTTCCTTGTTGAAGGCGTCACAAGGGAAACTCGTGCTACTTGTCCGGTGGTGGCAGTTGGGCAGGTTTGGTGCCTCTCGACTTCAGCTCTTGTTGGTCGTGCGAGCTTGGCTAAATCAGATGGTGACGGTAGCGGTCTTGCTGCGAGCTCCGTGTTCTAGTGTGGTCTCGGTTGATCGGACCCCTTCAACGGCGCAGGTCATCTCCTCACCTTGCAAAGTGCTTGCGGATGCCCCTTTGGTTGGGTTCGTGGTCAAGGTTTGTGATGCTGATGGAATCTTGGTCTTGCAATGCCTTCCGATGGTGTTGGCAGAAACTCCTTATAGTTCTGGCACTCAATCATCCGCGCGAGCTTCATGTCTACATCATTCTCTCGGCGGAGTAAGGCCCTTCGACTATGCTAGATTCACTTGTTGGTCCTCGTGTGCTTCTGGTTTGCCAGCTAGTGGTTAGTCGCCAAGCAAGCAGGTGGTATTGCAATCTGCAAGGTCTCGCGATTTTGATTCCCTTCGATGGCGCTAGTGGCACTCATCTATGCGTTGCCTTTGCATGTCTTCCCTGGCGATGGCCGTCATGCGAGCACACCCGTCAGTGCTTCTTGAATGCACCTCTAACTTATCCCTTCCCTTGTGTGTGTGTTGTTTTTGTTTTGTCTCCCCCTCAGTTTCTCCCTATAAAACTCTAGTTCACTTGAACCCATATTGTAATAGGCCACAAAGTCTTATAGGAAAAAAATGAATACAATTCAGGTGGAGGGTCTTCTCCCTTCCCCGGTGACCATAAAAAAAACTTACGAGTTAACCGGGCTACAAAAACAAGTAGGATACAAATGTGCCCAAAGTTTTGTTGGGATGCATAATTGTACCTTGAAAAATCACCAACCAAACAACTCAATCCGCTTGAAGATTTTTTTGATTTACAACATGCCCTGTTCTGTCTTGTGTTGACACTGTCTTTCTATGAATTTGTTGAGCTTTATGTAGTAGCATGCTCTAGCATTGTCCTCCGATTGAGATTAATATTTATTGTGTTGTAGGTCATGATCTTGAGAAGTTCACACTACAAATAGAGCATAATGGATTTTTCTATGGACTACATGAGAATCTTCAATATATCAATGGGACGTGTGACTTCTTTGACAGTTGCAGCACTGAAATCTTCTCTCTTCTATCAATTCATGATTCCATTCAACATTTTGGTCATCCAATTGATGAGATACTAAGTGTGCATTGGTGTCTTCCTAGAAAATAAACAGCAGATAGTTTGTATTGCATTGAGTCTGATTCTCACATACTAGCAATGTGTGTAGGTGCTAAGGAACATAAAAGCTTGACCATCTTACTAGATCATACCAACTTCCTGAAGGGACTTAGAGAACAAGTAATTATGAATAAAGCTCCGACTGGTATGAAAAATGCCAAACTAGCTGAAGAAGAATTGGAAGATTATGAAGAAGAACGGGAGGATGAGACATATTCAGAGTTCTTTGACAGTGACTATGATGTTGCTAATGGTGATGATGACCTATTTGATGCTATAGCTGACAAGGAAATGAATGAAAACAATGAGCAAGTAGTGATAATAGGGCATGAGGATGATGCTGAGCTAGATAATGAGGACTTGCAACTGACAAGGGAACAACATCTTGAGTTGGCATACAAATTCAAGACTTTCCATCCAAAAGTGAATATGGAAAGCCCAATTTTCATAGTGGGCATGCTTTTCTCTAGAATGCCATAGTTTAGGAAGGCACTGACTTCGTACACCATAAATGAAAGAGTGAAGATTCACAAGACAAGAAATGAATCTATCGGACTAGATGCAATCTGCACTCTAAAACTACAATAGGGAATTGCCCTTGGATGATACAGGTGTCACGGGATATAAGGAAAGAAGCAATTGTAGTGAAAAAGCATTGTGCACTTCACACATGTGAAGAGTTTGGGAGATGAAGTAGTTGTCAACCCCTTTTTTACTCAATATTTCATTGATGAGTTCATAGATAACCAAAAGATGGGATTGCAAACATTTGCTACAAAAATTCAGAGAAAATTTAGTATATGCCCCAATAGGTTCAAGTTAGGAAGAGAAAGTAAAGAGGCACTGAATATTATTCATGGTGATGAGGCGGAGCAATTTAGCTTGATGTGGGACTATGGTAAAGAACTGAGGATATCCAATCCTGGCTCTAGGTTTTTCCTTGGCACAAATAAGGCAAACTATCAGTCAAACCTGGTAGAGAGAGAACATATGGAAACCTTGTAATGGTCCTATAATGGATGCAAGAGGGGATTCCTAAAAGGATGCATGAAATCGATTTGTCATTACAAAAATACCACCTGATGCGCGACACTTTTTTGGGTCAGCATAAGGGAAAAGTACCTGCATAAATAATATAGCCGACGGTTGGGTATTCTCGACACCATTTTTTACACAGTGGAGACTTTTACGCCATGACAGAGTCCATACCGTCATATAAATGTGCTGTGAAATATGGTAATCAATGGTGACACATTTTACTGCCGTCGTAGTTCAAAGGAGGCACAAATTACTGCGCTGTGGATTTCCACATGGGGTACTTGTGACGTACTCCATAGCAATTGTTCAATTTAGTGTCGCTGACTGGTGGGTCTAATCTCGGTTCGTTGCACATAAGCATCTAGAGGATGGAGAAATGAAATCCTAGACCTAAATGAAGCTCATTATCATCACATGGTCATGTTCAGCTCATTATCATCTCTTTGGAGATGAGGAAGCAAGAAATGAAATCCTAGACCTAAATGAAGCTCTACAACCTGAAGATAATGCAAAAGAGGTGCAACTCACTCAAAATGCATCTGTTGAGTGAATTTCCATCTTGTAGTTCCTATTGAACTTCATTTCATATGTGAACTTTGAGAGTCTGTTTTCATGTCACTACGTACATTGTGTGACAACTTGGAGACATTATTTGTTACTACATTATTACAACAGTACATGATCTTGCCACTATAAAAATTATAATACATTATTTCTACTACAAATTCACTCAAGTAGGTAGAGATACATACAGAAATACATCAACACCTCTCTTGTTGGAATTATGCCCTAGAGGCAATAATAAAGGTGTTATTATTATAATTCTTGTTCATGATAATGTTTATATTCCATGCTAGAATTGTATTAAGTGGAAACTTTAATACTTGTGTGGTTTGTGAACAACACCGTGTCCCTAGTACGTCTCTAAGGACTAGCTCATTGATTAATGATGGTTAAGGTTTCCTAACCATGGACATGAGTTGTCAATTAATAATGAGATCATATCATTGGGAGAATGATATGATGGACAGACCCAAACTAAGCGAAGCAATTAGATCGTGTCATCGTGTTCGTCTTTGCGAAGCTTTTCTTATGTCAAATATTGTATTCCTTAGACCATGAGATAATACAACTCCCTGGTATCGGAAGAAAGCTTTGAGGTCATCAAACGTCATCCTATGAGAGGGTGATCATAAAGGTGTCTCTCAGGTGATCTGAAAGTATCTGTTGGGTTGTATGTATTGAGATGGGATTTGTCCCTCCCAAGTTGGAGAGATATACTTCGGGCCCACTCGGTAATCGATATCAACACCGCTTGCAAGCATGTGGTTAAGGAGTTAATCACAAAGTGATATCGGATTACGGAACGAGTAAAGTACTTGCTGTGAACGAGATTGAACTAGGTATGACGGTACCGACGATCGAATCTCGGGCAAGTAAAATATCGCGAGACGAAGGGAATATATATATGGGATTGATTGAATCCTGGCATCGTGGTTCATCCGATATGATCATCGATGAATGTGTGGGAGTCAATATGGGTTTCCAGACCCCGCTGTTGATTATTGATAGAAGATCATGTCTGCATATTCTCGAACCCGCAGGGTCACACACTTAACATGTCTCGACGCTAGGATAGATTGGATAATTGGTTTATGAGTTTTTGTTCGGAGTCTCGGATGGGATCCGGGATATCACGAGAGGTTTCGGAGTGGTCTAGAGAATAAGATTCATATAAGGCAGTGCAATTTTTGGAGTTCGGAATTGTTCCGGGTTAATCGGTATTGTACCGGAAGCTTCTAGAACCTTCCGGAAGGGGACCAACGTGGCCCCACCTTTCGGGAGGTGGCTTGGGCCTATGAGGGAGTGCCCTGGACGCATTGGGCCAGGGGCACAAGGCCCCATAGGGCCCAGCCGGCCAAAGAGGGTTTAAACCCTAGATAAAGCTTCTAGAAGGGGGGGTTTCCTTGCCCCCCACTCCTCCTCCTTGTGGCCGCCGGTTTGGGCTTGGGGGAGGAGCTAGGGCTGCCGCCCCCCCTCTATATAAAGAGGGGTGGGGGCGCACCACCGCCCACACCTTCCCCTCCAATCCTAGCTGCCCTGCTGCCCTCCTCTCTCCCTCCCGACTGTTTGTAGGCGAAGCCCTGCTGCAGAAATTCTCCACCATATACACCACGCCGTCGTGTTGTAGATCCAATCCGTATCTTCACCATACTTGCTGGTCCGAGGAAGGAGGAGACGTCGAGGTGCTGCACGTGTGCATCTCACGGAGGCACCGCCACTTGTGGTGCTAGATCGGATCGGATCGCGAGGAGGAGAAGCGAGTACGACTACATCACCCACGTTCCGACGAACGTTCCGCTGTGCGAATCTTCAAGGGTATGAAGATCTAATCCAATCTCTCTCATTGTTTGCATCTCCTAGATTAGATCTTGGCTTTCCCTCTGTTCGCATCCGTAGAAAATTTTGATTTACTATGCCGCGAAACCCTTCAGTGGTATCAGAGCTAGATCTATGCGTAGATGTGTTTCACGAGTAGAACGCAACATGGTTGTTGCGGGCCTTGATGTTTTCTGTTGCAAGCCTCTTGTTTGTGTTCTTCTTATGACGCGGGATAGTGAGATTGAAGCGGTCCAGGCCAACCTTACGCGACATCGTTCGCGAGACCGGCTCCGCACTTGACGTGTGGCTTGTTCCACACGTGCGGCTGGTGGATGCCAGTTTCTCTCACTATAGTTGTCATGGAATCTACACCGGAGTTTGGCAACCATAATATCACCGTTGTGGCTTTCCGTAGGTAAGAATCGTTCTTAGCATCTACTCCCATAAGCCACGTAAAACATGCAACAACAAAGTAGAGGCGTCTAACTTGTTTTTGCAGGGAGTGTTTTCTGTGATATGGTATGGCCCAAGATGTGATGTGTATATTGTATGCGATGATCATGTTTTGTAATGTTTCACGACTTGCATGTCGATGAGTACACAACCGGCAGGAGCCATATGGTTGTCTTTATAATTGTGTATGACCTGCGAGTCAACTTCTTATACTCCATGTAATAGCTTTACTTTATCGCTAAGTAGTTAGCAATAGTTGTAGTTGCTATTCGTGGTGAAGGCAATCATGGTGGAGTGATGGAGATCATGTCGGCACGCACAAGATGGAGATCATTGCGCGAAGATTGGCTATACCATGTCACATAAAGTTATATGCATGTGATGTTTATCCTTTTATGTATCTTATTATGCTTAGATCGCGACGGTAGCATTATAAGATGATTCCTCACTTAAAGATCAAGATAAAACTGTGTTCTCCCCAAGTATGCACCGTTGCAAAAGTTCGTCGTGTCCAAGCATCACGTGATGATCGGGTGCTATAGACTCTACGCTCACATACAACGGGTGCAAGCCAGTTTTGCACACGCGGAAATACTTGGGTTTTACTTGACGAGCCTAGCATGTACAGACATGGCCTCGGAACACATGAACCGAAAGGTTAAGCATGAGTCATATGAATGATATGATCGACACTTCGTTGTCCACCATTGAAACCACATCTTTTCTCGTGAAGATCGGATTAGGTGTGGTGAATTTGGATCGTGTTCACTAAACAACTTGAGGGATGTTGAATTTAGTGGGAGTTCATCTAGTAATCTGGTTAAAAGTTGAACTAGTTATCATGAACATAGTCTAATTTGTACTTGCAAATATTGTAGATCAAATGGCTAAGTCCAACTTCAACTTCAACGTTTTTGCTGAGAAGGAAAAGCTTAGAAACAATGGGTCTAACTTCACCAATTGGTTCCGCAATCTAAGAATCATTCTCTCTGGCGGTCAAAAGGACTATGTCCTTGGGAAAGCGTTAGGTGACCCCCCTGCTGCAACTGCGCCGGCTGATGAGAAAGCTGTCTATCAGTCGTGCAAAGATGATTATGGTGTGATTAAGAGCACCATGTTGTTTGCTATGGAACCGGAACTTCAAAATCGTTTTGAAGACTATCCCGGGCCCTTTGAGATTCTCGAAGAGCTAAAAACCATGTTTCAGACTCAGGCCCGTTCTGAGAGATATGAGATCTCTGAGAAGTTCTTTAACTGCAAGATGGAGGAAGGGAGTTCCGTTAGTGAGCACGCCATTAAGATGATGGGCTACACTCGACGCCTTGAGCAACTGGAATGCACGATTCTAGAGGAGCTCAAGATTGACAGGGTTCTGCAATCACTCCCTCCCAGCTACAAAAGTTTTGTAGTGACTCATAATCAGATTGGTTCCACTGATACGATCACCGAGCTCTTCGCAAAGCTGAAGGCTGCGGAGATGGACATCAAGAAGGATAATCATGTGTTGATGGTCAACAAGCCCTCCTTTAAGAAAGGTAAGGGTGCAAAGAAGCCCTTCAAGAAAGGCGGCGGCAAGCGCGTTGCCCCTGCTGAGAAGAAGCTCAAGTCTGGTCCTAAGCCGGACACTGAGTGCTTCTATTGCAAGGACAAGGGTCACTAGAAGCGCAACTGTCCGAAGTACTTAGCGGACAAGAAGGCTGACACCATCAAAGGTATATTTGATATACATGTTATTGATGTTTTCCTTACTAGCCCTCGTTGTAGTGCCTGGGTATTTGATACTGGTTCGGTTGCTAATATTTGTAACTCGAAACATGAGCTACGGAATAGACGATGGCTTGCGAGGGATGAGGTGACGATGCGCGTTGGCAACAGATCAAGAGTTGATGTGATGGCCGTCGGCACGCTCTCCTTAGTTTTATCTTCGGGATTAGTTTTAAACCTTAATAAATGTTATTATGTGCCTGCGTTGAGCATGAACATTATTTCTGGATCGTGTTTATTGCAAGACGATTATTCATTTAAATCGGAGAATAATGGTTGTTCTATTTATATGAGTAACATCTTTTATGGTCATGCACCTCTTGTGAATGGTTTATTTCTTCTAAATCTCGAAAGGGATGAAACACACATCCATAACATTGAGGCTAAGAGATGCAAAGTAGATAGTGATAATACTACTTATTTGTGGCACTGTCGTCTAGGTCATATTGGTGTAAAGCGCATGAAGAAACTCCATTCTGATGGACTTTTGGAGTCTCTTGATTTTGAATCATTTGACACATGCGAACCATGCCTCATGGGCAAGATGATCAAAACACCGTTCTCCGGTATGATGGAGCGAGCAACGGAGTTGTTGAAAATCATACATACTGATGTATGCGGACCGATGAGTGTTTCGACGCGCGGTGGATATCGCTATTTTCTCACTTTTACCGGTGACTTAAGTAGATATGGGTATATCTATTTAATGAAACATAAATCTGAAACATTTGAAAAGTTCAAGGAATTTCAGAATGAAGTGGAGAACCATCGTAACAGAAAGATCAAGTTTCTACGATCCGATCGTGGGGGCGAGTATTTAAGTTATGATTTTCTCACGCATCTTAAAGCAAGCGGAATTGTTTCGCAACTCACGCCACCCGGAACACCACAGCGCAATGGTGTGTCTGAATGCCGGAATCGAACTTTATTAGATATGGTCCGATCGATGATGTCTCTTACTGATTTGCCGTTATCTTTTTGGGGTTATGCATTAGAAACCGCTGCATTCACTTTAAATAGGGCACCATCTAAATCCGTTGAGACGACACCGTATGAACTGTGGTTTGGTGCTAAACCTAAGTTGTCGTTTCTTAAAGTTTGGGGATGCGAAGCTTACGTCAAGAAGTTGATGCCGGACAAGCTCGAACCCAAAGCGGAGAAATGCGTCTTCATAGGATACCCTAAGGAAACTATTGGGTATACCTTCTATCACAGAACCGAAGGCAAAGTGTTTGTCGCAAAGAACGTTTCCTTTCTTGAGAAGGAGTTTCTCTCGAAAGAAGTGAGTGGGCGGAAAGTAGAGCTAGACGAGGTTATTGAACCTTCTCTTGAGTTGGAGAGTAGCGCAGCACCTGAAATTGTTCCAGTGCCGCCTGCACCAACAATAGAGGAAGCTAATGACAAAGATCATGAAGCTTCGGACGATGCTGCTACTGAACGTCCCAGGTCGACAAGGTCGCGTGCCCCTCCTGAGTGGTACGGCAACCCTGTCTTGACTGTCTTGTTAGTAGAAGACAGTGAACCTACGAACTATGAGGAAGCGATGATGAGCCCAGACTCTGAGAAATGGCTAGAAGCCATGAAATCCGAATTGGGATCCATGAGCGAAAACCAAGTATGGACTTTGGTGGACCCTCCTAGCGACCGAAAGGCCGTTGAGTGCAAATGGATTTTCAAGAAGAAAACGGACGCGGATGGTAATGTTACCGTCTATAAAGCACGGTTTGTCACGAAAGGTTTTCGACAAGTTCAAGGTGTTGACTACGATGAGACTTTCTCTCCCGTAGCGATGTTTAAGTCCATTCGGATTTTATTAGCAATTGCTGTGTTTCATGATTATGAAATATGGCAGATGGATGTCACGACTGCTTTCCTCAATGGCAACATTGATGAAGAGTTGTATATGATGCAACCCGAAGGTTTTGTCGATCCTAAGGATGCTGATAAAGTATGCAAACTTCAGCGTTCCATTTATGGACTGAAGCAAGCATCTCGGAGTTGGAACCTTCGTTTTGATCAAGTGATCAAGAGCTTTGGATTTGTTCCAAATTGCTACGAAGCTTGCATCTACAAGAAAGTGAGTGGGAGCTCGGTGACGTTTCTGGTACTATATGTGGATGACATATTGATTATCGGAAATGACATCAACATGCTTAACGATGTGAAGAGTTATTTGAACAAGTGTTTTTCAATGAAAGACCTAGGTGAAGCTGCTTATATATTGGACATCAAAATCTATAGAGATAGACAAAGACGCCTGATAGCTTTAAGCCAGAGTACATACCTAGACAAAGTTCTGAAAAGGTTCAGAATGGATAAGGCAAAGAAAGGTTCGACGCCTATGTTGTCAGGTAAGATATTGAGCAAGGCTTAGTGTCCAGCTACGGTAAATGATAGGGAAGCTATGAGCAAAGTGCCTTATGCCTCGGCCATAGGTTCTATCATGTATGCCATGCTGTGTACTAGATCGGATGTGTCCAATGCTCTTAGTTTGACGAGCAGATATCAAAGTGATCCAGGAGTGGAACACTGGACAGCCGTGAAGAACATCCTAAAGTACCTAAATAGGACTAAAGAAATGTTCTTAGTCTATGGGGGTGATGAGCAGCTCGTCGTAAAAGGTTACGCCGACGCTAGTTCCGACACCGACAAGGATGATTCTAAATCTCAGACAGGATACGTGTATATTTTGAATGGAGGAGCTATGAGCTGGAGAAGTTGCAAGCAAAGCGTGATCGCTGGATCTACAGTAGAAGCGGAATACATGGCTGCTGCAGAAGCGTCAAGTGAAGGAGTTTGGATCAGGAACTTCATCACTGAGCTTGGCGTGGTTCTAAGTGCATTGGACCCACTGGAGATATTGTGTGACAACACTGGCGCCATAGCACTCGCTAAGGAACCAAGATATCATCCAAAGACCAAGCATATCAACCGCAAGTTTCATATAATCCGAGATTATATAGCAGATGGAGATCTGAAGATTAGCAAAGTACATACAGATCTGAATGTCGCAGATCCATTGACTAAACCTCTTCCACGTGTAAAACATGATCAGCACCTCAGTGCCATGGGTGTGAGATTGTTGCCAAATGTAAACTAGATTATTGACTCTAGTGCAAGTGGGAGACTGTTGGAATTATGCCCTAGAGGCAATAATAAAGGTGTTATTATTATAATTCTTGTTCATGATAATGTTTATATTCCATGCTAGAATTGTATTAAGCGGAAACTTTAATACTTGTGTGGTTTGTGAACAACACCGTGTCCCTAGTACGCCTCTAAGGACTAGCTCATTGATTAATGATGGTTAAGGTTTCCTAACCATGGACATGAGTTGTCAATTAATAATGAGATCATATCATTGGGAGAATGATATGATGGACAGACCCAAACTAAGCGAAGCAATTAGATCATGTCATCGTGTTCGTCTTTGCGAAGCTTTTCTTATGTCAAATATTGTATTCCTTAGACCATGAGATAATACAACTCCCTGGTATCGGAAGAAAGCTTTGAGGTCATCAAACGTCATCCTATGAGAGGGTGATCATAAAGGTGTCTCTCAGGTGATCGGAACGTATCTGTTGGGCTGTATGTATCGAGATGGGATTTGTCCCTCCCAAGTCGGAGAGATATACTTCGGGCCCACTCGGTAATCGATATCAACACCGCTTGTAAGCATGTGGTTAAGGAGTTAATCACAAAGTGATATCGGATTACGGAACAAGTAAAGTACTTGCTGTGAACGAGATTGAACTAGGTATGACGGTACCGACGATCGAATCTCGGGCAAGTAAAATATCGCGAGACGAAGGGAATATATATATGGGATTGATTGAATCCTGGCATCGTGGTTCATCCGATATGATCATCGATGAATGTGTGGGAGTCAATATGGGTTTCCAGACCCCGCTGTTGATTATTGATAGAAGATCATGTCTGCATATTCTCGAACCCGCAGGGTCACACACTTAACGTGTCGACGCTAGGATAGATTGGATAATTGGTTTATGAGTTTTTATTCGAAGTCTCGGATGGGATCCGGGATATCACGAGAGGTTCTGGAGTGGTCCGGAGAATAAGATTCATATAAGGCAGTGCAGTTTTTGGAGTTCGGAATTGTTCCGGGTTAATCGGTATTGTACCGGAAGCTTCTAGAACCTTCCGGAAGGGGACCAACGTGGCCCCACCTTCCGGGAGGGGGCTTGGGCCTATGAGGGAGTGCCCTGGCCGCATTGGGCCAGGGGCACAAGGCCCCATAGGGCCCAACCGGCCAAAGAGGGTTTAAACCCTAGATAGAGCTTCTAGAATGGGGGAGGTTCGTTGCCCCCCACTCCTCCTCCTTGTGGCCGCCGGTTTGGGCTTGGGGGAGGGGCTAGGGCTGCCGCCCCCCCTCTATATAAAGAGGGGTGGGGGCGCACCACCCCCCACACCTTCCCCTCCAATCCTAGCTGCCCTGCTGCCCTCCTCTCTCCCTCCCGACTGTTTGTAGGCGAAGCCCTGCTGCAGAAATTCTCCACCATATACACCACGCCGTCGTGTTGTAGATCCAATCCGTCTCTCCACCATACTTGCTGGTCCGAGGAAGGAGGAGACGTCGAGGTGCTGCACGTGTGTATCTCACGGAGGCACCGCCACTTGTGGTGCTATATCGGATCAGATCACGAGGAGGAGAAGCGAGTACGACTACATCACCCACGTTCCGACGAACGTTCCGCTGTGCGAATCTTCAAGGGTATGAAGATCTAATCCAATCTCTCTCGTTGTTTGTATCTCCTAGATTAGATCTTGGCTTTCCCTCTGTTCGCATCCGTAGAAAATTTTGATTTACTATGCCGCGAAACCCTTCATCTCTTTCTTCTATTTCTTCTCCTTCACATTTCTAATCCTATTGATGACTCGATTCCTTTGTTGATCTTGCACAAAGAAGCAACATCTTCGATTTCTGGGCCCAATCTTTCAGGAACCATAGCAGGCAACACAAACTCAATTGAGTGGTCATACCTAGTGTCTTGCATAGCTTCATACATAGCCAACCTAGGATGCATTCCATCCACTCTTCTAGGTAGTTCATGCATTATAGGAATACCTGTCATACAATTAGGAGCATTTGGTGCTGGCAGACCCTGACTTGGGCATACATAATTCCTTCTCCTAGCTCTTCTAGTCCTTCAGCTGCCTCCAACCTCTCGTGTCGCTCCTGCCTCTCTTGTCTGTCATTCTTCTGTACTCCTACATCTCATTCTCCTTCCTAGCACCAGTGGATCGCCTACAATAGACATGTTGCAACTCCATTGCTACAATGATGTGAATGTTGGAGAAGATGGGATATAGAGGAATATAAAGAGATAAACCTACCTGACATATGTTGCACAGTTCAGAGCTCACAAGACAACAATGTCAAGTGCACACAAAATTGCACATATTTCACGAAATCAGGGAAATATATTTTATTTCAAACCTAGTTGTCTGGATACAAACTAAGATTCTTATACCCCTAGCAAACATTGCACAAAAAAGTGAATACAAGAAAACATACCCAAACATGAGTACAAGAGCAACATCCCTAATTTCCAGCTCTGTCTTCATCATCTTCTTCTCAATCTTCAACCTATCGACGACTGCATTGAGCTCTTCCACTTTAGACATTAGTGTCAAATTCTCTTCTGCCACTCCTCCAAGAATCCTTGTGCTCATGCATTGCTGCTTGGTGCCAACACAGTCATACCCAAGTTGCACACCACTGCCTCTATCACTCAAATCTGTACCGTGCTGCTACTTATATAAATAAAAAATTCAGAAAAAATGGCATGTCTGCATCTTCATTGCACTAAGATATAGTACAAAATTCAAAGATTTCAGAGAGAAGTTGGCATGTCTGCAAGTTCACCTTCGATTCGTTCTTCTAGTTTGGGTCATAGTACACCATGCTGGTCACCTCCCACTCCCCGCCATCACCATTGCTGCTGGAGCTGCCACCTATGCTTGCGTCGAGCACCGCACGATGCTCCCTCGTGCCGCTCGAAAAGACCCTTGACGGAGACATCCATCCCTTGTGAAGGTCCCCACCCACCAGTGGCGCACCCACGAGCCTCCCGCGCGGCGCGCTCTGCACTCATGTCGCTCGCAACAGCTCTGTCCGAAATCAGGGCTAAGGGGAAAGGATATAGGATCAAAACACGAATTAAATTCTATCTAGGGGGTTATCTACAAATTCCTAGGAAGCTAGCGTGCCCCACCAGCCAATGTGGTGTCCTAACCGGTAGTTTGAGATGACTGATGCACCCGGCTGATAAGTTCGTGTACCACCTAAACACAATTTGCATGTTTTTATGAAAATGCACTTAATGACAAATATTTGTATGACCCAGTGCAATTATCTCATTTGTTTTTAGTATTTTTGATACCCAGAAATAATATTTTCCTATTTATTTTGGAAAAACTAGGGCACAGGGTGCTCACGTCACGTACTTTATATCAGAAAAATAAACTAACATGAATTATGGATAATAAAAGTAAATTAGCATGATTTCTTACAGGAGGAAACGCATGAATTCGCATTAATTATGAGCGTGATGATAGCCGGGGGGACGGTAATAAAGAAGGGAAATGATGCGCGCCACACCGTGCCCACCTCCACCTTACCCACCCCACCCCACCCTACCCACCGCTCTCTCCCCTCCCCTCCCCCTCTTCTTCTCCCCGAGCCAGCCAGCCAGCCAGCGAGAGGCGAGAGACCAGGCCGCTAAGCGGAGGAGGCACATCCCACCATTTGGGCTTGCGGAGACCGGTTCCCCCGCTGCACCCCCGCAACCCTCTCCTCCTCCTCCCCCGCGCTCCCCTCCATTTGTCCCCTCCCCCCGCGCTCCCGATCTTAACCTCCATACCCCGGCCCGGCCTCGCTCCTCTGGCCCCCAAATCTTAACCCAGCTTTCCTCTTCTTCTTCTTCCCCTTCTTCTTCTAAAAGGAAAGGGAGGGGAGAGGCTCCCGTCTTTCTAGAAACCGACAGACAGGGAGGATGAGCGCCTCCAGGTTCATAAAGTGCGTCACCGTGGGGGACGGCGCCGTCGGCAAGACCTGCATGCTCATCTCCTACACCTCCAACACCTTCCCCACCGTGCGTACCCCCTTCTTCATCTCTCCCCTGCTTCTTTCTTTCTTTCTTGCTTTCTTTCTTGCTTCTTCCTGTTTAATGTCGTGCAAATGTTGCGCCTTTCAAGCGGATTGATTGATTCTTGGGGGGATACTTCCCAGTTTGGGTTAGGGTAATATAGAGCCTGGTTCTTGATCTGTAATTTGGGGGCGTTTCTGCGCTTGATTTGAGCCCGGCGGCCCCGAATTCGGGCAATGCGGCCGCGAATTTCGATCCCCTCTCGTCTAGGGTTGCTACTTTCTGTTGCTACCGAAATGGGGGATCTTCCCTGTTGATACGCCCCCAAATTAGGAGGTAGATATTTTATACTCCAGTAGTATGAAAAAGTTTCGCCAGTGATTGCGCTATCATTTATTTAGGAAGGAACGGCAAGCATCGCGGAAAAATTTCCTCCATTTCGTACCGACTTGGCTCCACTCCCAGCGAATGCGGGGGCAGCGGATCCGTTTCAAACAGAGGCGGAGATCGCTTTCCAGCCTTTCTTTTTAGCACTACCCTCCCTCCTCCTCCACCACTCACGCCGTCCGTATGGTTGGTGGGTCAGTCCCATTCCTTGTTCCTTTCACGCAAATCCACACCAATTGCAGCGCCACCCACCTTTTCACGCATGCTTTCGTTTTCAAATGTACTCGAATTTGTTTTCTTGAGGAAAGATATCTTCGAAACAAGGGCAAGATTCCACTCACGAGTTGCTTGCTTGTTTGTTTGTTTGGGGGACGCTACTAGAAGATTAGCTTGGAGCCATGAGTCATGGTGGCCATGTAGTAGCAGCAGCAGTAGAATATCCCTTGGACCACCACCTATAATACATGGGGTCTGCTGCTGTGCCATCCTGGTGTGCTTGTCTTCAGGCGGAGTGGCTCGCACATTTACCGTCCAATTTAATTGCTCATCTGCCGGCCATGTGGCTGTTTTTTTTTGTAGAACTTGGAAGAAATTATTTGTCTGCACACATTGTTGTCTTATATACTCCTACTACTATTGCTCTTTGCAGGACTATGTGCCGACGGTGTTTGACAACTTCAGTGCTAACGTCGTGGTTGATGGCAACACTGTCAACCTCGGGCTATGGGATACTGCAGGTAATAACTGGCTGTTCTTTCTGTCTTCGTTCCCTAATGGTTACACATGTTTCTGGTACCCAAGTTGTAAAAGTTCCTTCTTTGGGGCTGCAACAGGTCAGGAGGACTACAACAGACTGAGACCGCTGAGTTATCGTGGTGCTGATGTCTTCCTTCTGGCCTTCTCACTTATCAGCAAGGCTAGCTATGAGAATGTTTCAAAGAAGGCAAGACACCCATCCTTATTAGTATCTCTTATCTGCGAATATCTGTTTTTCTACACATTGCTGGTTCCAGAGATTTGTGGTCAAGTTCAGTGTGAGATACTCCTCCGATCCGTAACGTAAGCCTTTTTTAGTAGTTCAATTTGAACTGCTAAAGAGTCTTTACATTTAGGAACAGAGCTAGTAGTTTATAAGATTTCATGAGTTGACTATCTGATAAGAGATTATTATGCTTCCACCCATGTCTATGATGTTTGAGTGTTTTTTTTCAGTGAGATATGTTTCCATGTTGTGAAATATGCTTTTAAAACATCTTACATAGCAGGTCGAAATGCACTTTTTAAAATGGGTCTTCCATTAGTTTCCTATTCATTAGAGATGCTATAATAATCTGCCTAATTTATGTTCCCTGGTCATTGTCCTGACTTGTTAATTTTTGGTCTAATAATTTTTATGGTTATACATATATGGTCTAATCAGTTTCAGTTGCCACTTGCGATATGAAGATTTAACCTATGCGTTTATTGAATCTGAATTCCTTTTATTTCAGTGGATACCTGAACTGAAGCATTATGCACCAGGCGTGCCTATTATCCTCGTGGGAACAAAGCTTGGTAAGAAAGTGACATGCCTGCATTTTATTTGAAATCTGACCATTTGTTGTACTCCCTCCGATCCATATTAATTGTCACTGGATTGGATGTACTTAGCACTAAAACATGTCTAGATACATCCATTCTGCGACAATTAATATGGATCGGAGGGAGTATTTACTATGGAAGTGATCTTGGGTTCTAGGTACATAGAAAATAAATGAGTTTTTTAATCTAAGCATCTGTCAAGCTCCATATCATTACCACTGTGCTCGAGAATATTGCTAGGTAATTGATGATTTTTCTGCTCTTTAGTGTATCCCTTAGTTTCCCGTTGTCCTGCCATGTTCAGTTGTATTGCATTGTTCTTGGTGCTGGCGTTCTACCCTTGAACCATTGATGCTTTAGACTGCCAGTTGTACTCCATTTTCACCTTGTACATTTCCCCGGCAGATCTTCGAGATGACAAGCAGTTCTTTGAGGACCATCCTGGTGCTGTTCCTATCACTACTGCTCAGGTATGGACTTGGGATGGGGTGATATACCTCGTTACCCAAGCATTACATCAAGACTTGCTCTTTGTCTTAGTTTTCTCGCTCTTTCCCTTGACTATGTTGGCTAACTTTCTTTACATGCCAATTTTTTTTTGTAGGGGGAGGAACTAAAAAAGCTAATAGGCGCCCCATACTACATCGAATGCAGCTCGAAGACCCAACTAGTATTGCTATCTGCTCAGTTTGTTTGTTTAGTAGTGTAAAATGTCATGTGGGATGCTGACAGGGTTTTGTGGTCCTTGTGATTTGCAGAATGTGAAGGGCGTATTTGATGCGGCAATAAAGGTGGTACTAGCGCCACCAAAGGCTAAGAAGAAGAAAAAGGCGCAGAGGGGGGCTTGCTCCATCTTGTGATCTAATCAATCGGTAGACAAAGAAGAAGGGCGAAGTTGCCATGCTATATTATTGTTACGTCTTGCTTCAGCGGATCAGCACTCATGGTCGTCTCTACCCCCCAACCCCTAGGTTACTACCGGCAGCTGCAGCAAGGTCTTCCTTTGTCGAGGCATCGAGCGATCCATTTGTTTCAATTTTCTTCTTCCTGCCTTGTGATTATCGCGTGTTGACTGACAAGTCGTGGCAATTAGGTAACTTGCTTAGATGGTATTTTCCCGTGTTTGAGACCCCGTAAAAAAATATCTCGTTGTTATCTCGGTTCCATAAGTAGAGACATTATGATGTAATCGCACTCAGTTTATTTTTTGTTGTTTATTTTCACTTTTCAATGGAAAATTATGTTTCCCTTCTCATGGTGGTCTGATTCTTAGCATCCATGGAATGTGCTGTCATGTTTTTCAGCATTTGTTTTGAGCATGTGCAGTGTTTTGACCTGCCTTGGCAAACATATAATTGTAGATCATGGAAGGCATGTTTGCAACAGTGTATGGTTGTGCATTGCTAGTATATCATATTGGTAGGGTTATCTGCTGGGATAGAATATTTGAGATAGGTATGAGTCCTTGCTAGTCAGACATGTCAGTATGTTTATTTAAAGTATATAGTAGTAGTAAGGTGTACATGCCATCGTTTTTCATTGGATGTGGTGTGTTCGTTGGCTACCACTTGCCAGATGCAGCCGCTCTGAGTCTCAATTTTCCTCAAAACTTTCAATTGGCTCATTTAACTGGTAGATTTGATCACGTGTCCCATTTTACCTTGCACTTTGATGATTTGTCACCTGGTGTGAAGTAAAGTTTGGAAAATTATCAAGTCCCTCCATTTGACCCACCTAAATATTAAGATGCAAAGGGTGAAACCAGAGACTTCAAACAATCTTGATGCAACTTTTAGTTTTATTGAGAATCTCTTTTGTTCTTCTTGTTTCTGCATAGTCTATCCAATTATCAGGCTATAAATTTTGGTTCTACGGTATGTGAGATCGATACATGTCAGCTTGTAGCCGATTAAATATATATCGGGCTATCTTTCGCCAAATAGTACAAAAATGGTAAATACAACTTGCACTATAGATACCACAGATATGTTACAGTACTACCCTTTAATGCATGCCAAAGTCGATACCCTTGAGGCCTTGAACTTCTTCTAATAGAACTATCTGACTTAACTAATAACCGAAACAACTTACATCAGATTGACTACTTAAACAAAAAATACGAGCCACATAAATGATTGTTAAACTAAAAGTTAAATGAAGATCATTTGAAGTCGCCATCTCAGGTGCATCTTCCGCAGCTGAATATTTCTCCATGCACAACCTGTTGATGAACCATCGAAGATAAGACCTCAACAAGCTAGACTAACATCTAAGGTTCTTTATCTCGAAAAAAAAAACATCCAAGGTTCTCTATCTCGAAAAAAAAACTAAGGTTCTGAATAGTGTCTTTATTTTGGTGTTTTGGCTTATAGGTGTAAATGCACCTACTATAAAAAAATGCATAAAAACATAATTCAAAATGTCAAAAAAATTCCGGACAAATTTTTTGTCTGTATATCTGAACATTCTATGTTGCCTCACAAAGCTTCGCAAGAAAAGGACATTTTTTATGGCTTGTGCAAAAAAGACAAAAAATGACTTGTGAAAAGTCATATTGGAGCACTAAAAATTGTCTTTTTTGTACCGAACCCACGCAAAATGTTGTTTTACGCCAAAATTTTGTGTGCAAACATAAAAATGTCCGAACATACATGGGGATTTTTTTCCAGATTTTTTTGACATTTCCAAATATGTGTTTAAACAAGGTGCATCTACACCTATGAGTCAAAGTGAATTTCCCCTTTATACAACCACCTCCATAGGTGACAATGTAAGATCTTTGAATGCACAGTGGACGGGGACGCACCCGGCAGGCTATCGAACCACTGTTTTATCACCATATTGTTGGGGGAAAAAGACTAGGTCCTCAAACTTTTTCAATGAACAAAATATTTTTTTAGGTCCTCAATTGTTCATGGTATTCAAAGGGTCATGTTAAATATACATAGATCAAATTTCTACCATTGTGCTTCGACTGTAGGAATCTGAAACCATGGGAATTTCATTGTTCAATAGCTAGCGGACATGGTCCCATAACAGCATCGTCCCTCAGTGCATGTTATAATGGAAGAAAATGCTCGATCTCTTAGCCGGTCTGTACTTAGTGGAACCACATCGGTGCAATGTTTACATTTGCTACCATGGTGATAGAGGACCGAATCACCAAATGAAAATGGAATTAGAACAAACTCTAATCTACAATGGCAACACTCATGGATGTGTTATCTCCTTGGGCCTCGACACCTCACAACACATATGTAGTTCCTTGAATCAAACATCATGATGCCTCCTATTTCTATGCGCAATGATGCCTCTGTGATTCACAATCCAAACAAAATAATGAAGTCTCAGGAGACAAGAGAATGCCTATCCATGGACAAGATTTCCATGGCCTCAAATTGTTCCCGAGTGTCTTTTTTCTACATCCATTCACTTTATATTTTGACACTCACTCCATTGTGTTGTCCTCCTTATAAGCGCGTGGGATTCATAGAAGTCCTCTTGAATACATAACCGCTAATGGAACACATGTGCCTGTCTTTGATCAATATTACAACCAAGTCAATAAGAATTCAATACTTCACCAGCCATCTTTCCTATCATTAGTATATGTTCATGTCATATGAGTTATGACAGTGGATCTATAGACGCGATGGTTGTAAATAAATGCCTTTCATTGATACACATACATGCAACTCTTCCCCATATATATGGGGAAAGAAACTTTACCTACCATTTGTAAACTAATGTCCGTTCATATTCAACATGTCCAGCTAAAATGCATGTCCTAGCAATATTATTGGTCTGCACAATGTAGGATCTTCCGTTATAGACATCCTTGCTGACCTTGCATGACCATGCATAGTCAGCTCGCATGAGATAGCTAGAGGGACACATCACACGTGGAGTTTGAACTTGTGTTTCCTCTAATAGGAGAAGCATTGTTGTCAGTAGAAATGAGTGTTTGGAAATCTTTATTTTCAAAAATTCTCCAACATATGTTCCTTATGATCATGAAAGAACTACTCACAACTATAATAGTAAACACCACTAGGTCATATTTGGGTGCAGGGTGTAGAACTATTTGTGCATGTAGGCTACCGTTTGATATATCAGAACATTAGACCGATGGGGATTTTATGATTCCTATAATCCTAGATGAAGGAATTAGACCAAAGCTATTTGGTGATTTTTTATACCTACCAATTTCCAAAGGAATGTACGACACACAAACTTTTGAAATCTTGTTTCTTCCATTGTCTTACATTCCTAGGTAACTTTTGTTAAATTTTTGCAAAACGCGGAAATATTTTCAGGGTACCCATTGTTTCCTTGGTATCCTCCCACCATTTTAAATATCAAACGCTCACCTAGGGATTTTCGATCATGTTGGTCTCGCATAGCAGGGAAGATACCCGGTCTGACAAGCTAAGATGTTCTCTTCTGTGATTTAACCATCCTTCTCCTTACTAAAATGTGTGTCAATAGCAGTTTGTCAACTTATGGCATTTTTATAATGCGAGCCCTTAGATCTTCTAGTGACACTATCTATCATAAACCATTGAAATTAATGGTGGTCATGTTTGCCACCGAAGTTGGTATAAAATTACCAGCAATTGTTACTTAGTATGTATGATGGTTCTATGTAGACTATTTTGTATATAAAACATGCTTAGGTTCTCTGATTTGTTCTTTCCCTAGGTATGGACAACATGACACTCTGCCTTCCTTGTGCTAATTTACAGTATTCCAAGCCAAGCAGAAGAATAACACCTCACAAATTTCTGGAAAGCAATATGAAGACCAACTTGACCTCACTTAACGAGCAATAAAATAATGCTAGAAATGTTAATTATCATATGGGGTGGCGGTGTGATAGTTGGGGGCCCACCGAGGGCTAGCCAATGTCAACCGTCCATGCCCACGTGAACAACAAAATATATTATTTGTGATACATGGTACCACATTGTACAAATATTGACTAGTCACATGTAAGTATTTGTTTGACTACCATAGTACAATCCAATCCCACCATGTATTTGCGATTCCCTGTTGTCTGATATGCCATGATTTGTTGCTATGCTATGCGACAGCTGTCTGATATGCCATGATTTGTCTGCGCATGGTACTATTTGCATGTGAGCATGGTGTTCCGATGCTGAATTTCATACTGCCGATGGCATCAGGACGAGCTGATGAAGCAATGGTAGCACATTATGATCCACCCATGCATAATCTAGATATCCCGATACCTCCCATTCATATACGCACACACATATGCCAAACATTGGTACAAGGATCTCATATTCTCATGCTTGTGGCTCTCAGATAAATATATGTGTCTTGCCCTCTATGTGAGATTGATACATGCGATCTTGTAGCTCCTAGAATATATATTAGGCCATATTTTGTAAAATAGTACAACAATGTTAAATACATGTAAGTCTCTACTACTACCACCAATTTGCTTTAATGCATGTCAATATTGATTTTTTCGACAAAGAAAGTATAATAATATCTCGAAGATACCAATTATACCCATTCTCTACACCAACAAAGTGTCCAGCTAGAAACTGAAGATGCACACAGCAACAGTGACCAATCACTCGCAACAACAGCATGCTAACCACCATCAAAGACAACACCCAGACTACAAAAGAGGTTCTTCAAAGGTGATACTTCCAAGAAGAAAACAATGCACAAGCACCATCATCGCCCGATCAATGATATTAGGTTTTCACTCAAGAAAATTTCTAAGTTCTGGAAACAATTCCTTCAAGAAGGTCATTGCCAGGTATAACCAATGAAGGTTAGACCTTGGGTTTTCACCCTGAGAATCAAGACTCAATACTCAAGGAGTACCACCAGAAATGAAGTCCTCCAGTGTTGCCGCCCCCACTTGTCAAGGTCATTGCTACAAGTTACTAAACACCAAGATCAGTCTTCATCGCGTCGAAGCACCTCTCCACCATTTTTTCTGATCCTCCAATTGCAGCCGTCATGACATTCTCCGCCACTCTCAATACCATGGAAACTGAGAAGTAGACATGTCCCATGGCATCGACAAAAAAATGGAGGTTCGTACCACAACCACTTTAAACCGCACACAATAATGCACAGTCGCCCATGACCGAATCAAATCCGATCCAGAAAACCAAGAGCGTCCTGCACCAATCCGTAGATCTCCGATGGAGAATTCTAGAACTCGTCATCAGCCACATCAAGGAGGATCGGGGATTGGTAGATTATCAGTTTGGCGCAAGAAGACCGACAGGGAAGCCACCTTTTATTGACCCAGGTCAGCAGCCCACACATCACTAAACCACGGGACCATGCCGCATTGATCTCTCCCACCAGCAATCGAAGCCCCAAGACCGAGATGGAGAGGTAGGAGATAACAACACGCCCCAACAACTCGAGAACACATTGATGCCAGGCCACCACACGTGCCTACGCGGTGCTGCCACATGGCCACACCGCTATGCCCCTCACTTAGCGCCGTGTTCTGCACCGCAACTGTCGTATGATGCAGAGAGGGGATTTTGCGTCGACGTCGACCAGGCTTTCCCAAAGATGACCTCTCCATTGGCAGCGAGGAGGGCGTGGGGGAAGGAGTGAACTAGGGGGTGGTGGCGGTAGGAGGGCTCCTGGTCGCTCACGGGAGCGATGTAGGAGCTAACCCTATTTTTTGGTCCACTCTACCTATAATTATGTCAATGTTGATGACCTCAAACTTTTTTAAATAACCGTATGCTACTTTACTCATAATCAGAACCATGAAGAGACAAGAACAAAATTTTAATGGTAAAATTAAAAGTTGCATCAAAATAATTTATATTCTTTGATTTCACCCTTTGCACTTTGATAATTTTACATGTCCTTAGTCATCATCTTTCCCAAGTCGTAGAAGCCATCGCCTCCTCATGATTTGCAATTCCATCGGTTACTCACATGAACTACCCAATGTCCTTCGGTAGTCCTTGCTAGCATGAAGCCTCACCATTGTATTTCATGGATACACGTCTGCCAGCTGACGAGGCCATCAGTGACATGCCTCGCATATATATTTCTAAAATCATGTTTAAGGCCTAACGCTATGTCGTCGATCTCCTTGTGTCCTTGGCATATCCTTGAGGAAGTACTGATGTGATTCTGCGACTGGACCATTCTACGCCAATCCTGCCAATCCACTTCATTCACACTATGGTGACTCACATGAACTAGCCGATGGCCTCCGCCATTCCACGCCACCGCCACCGGACAAAGCCATCACCGCCAACCATCTCCGAACACCATATCTAGGGCCTCACGTTGCACCGTTTGCAGCCTTATGTCTTTGGCATACGTCGGAGGCAGTAGTGATGTAGTCTGAAGTTGGAGAGACAGTTCGGTCAGACCAAGAAATAGTGGTTAGGTTTAACCAACTCAGCAGGATCGGCTCGAGTTAGACAGTCTAATCCCAGTCTTAGGAGGACGACTTGTTGATTAGACCGCGTAATCTTAATAGCAAACTTTTTAAAGAATATAAATAGTGAATAAAGACCACGGTTGGCATTACGGTGTGGACTATCATAATCTTGTTTGCCCCACCCGCTCTTTGCCCAATTTAGTGTTTGTTGGACGACCTGCGTCTGAATAATTTTGTGGCTGATTCTCGATGGAAGATTCTAATATAAGAAATATACAACACGATTTATAACAATCAAAAACCGAGAGCTGGAGTTTACTAATCCTGGGGAAAATGACTGCACGACCACCTGGCAGGTTTGGTGTGCAAAATACAATTTTTAAAAACAGTAAATTGGACGTAAATCTCACTCTGCAAATATACTAGCGCTGATGTTACTCTTTTGAAGAAGGAAAAAAGTATAAAAAACAAGCGACGCCTGAGAGATTCGAACTCACGCGGGGAAACCCCATGTACTTAGCAGGCACACGCCTTAACCACTCGGCCAAAGCGTCTGTTTGATGCATAATTTTTGATTCTTATTCTCTTAGTTCAAGTAATTAGACGAAGGGAAATTTCCCAAAATATTGTTCCTTCTGTAGTCTTGTATTCCTAAGTAACTTTCTTAAACTTTTAATAAACACGGTAAATCTTTTTAGGTTACCCATTGTTTTTCTAGTATCCTCCTAGAGTGTTAGGGATTCAAGACACTTTGGATAAGCTTAGGTATTTTGTACTAATTGCTTCAAACACCCTTCTCGTTACTCTTATACAACTATCCATTGGCGGCAGCCAGGCATTAAATCTGCCAAGAAATGCTATCGCAAGCCGTTGAAATGGTGGTCATGTTTGCCACAATATTTGGTAACAATTACCAGGGAATGTTACTAATTAGTATGCAACAATCATTTTATACAGTCTATTTTGTAGTATGTAACAACATACTAGGTTCTGATTTGTTCTTTCCGAGGTATGCACAACATGAGTCTTTGCCTCCTTCACGCTAATTTAGTACTCCGCTTCACAAAGAATTGTGAGCTCTGCCATGGTGCTCCGGTCTGAAGTTTGTACTCAGCTGGAGCAGCCAGACCCACGGCTGGAACACACATCAATGATGTACCTTCTCAATTGAAAATAATCGAAATCTCTTAGAACATAAAAGGGTACACCCTTTCCTCCGTCGGGGATATTCCAATAGTGGCACATGCTTATCAACATTCACATCATCTAGATATCCTGATACCTCCCACTTGTATACATACACACATATAACATGCATTGCTACAAGCATCTCATTTTCCAATGCTTGTCTTTCTCAAAAAGATAAGTGTGCTCTTCAACATGCGAAGATTCATACATGCCAGCTTGTGGTCGATGAGATGAGTTGATAGCATAAAACTACCACTTTGTATGTCAAATTTCTCATTTCATACCAGTCGTTCTCGCAATCGCAAAATGGTACCACATTTGACCCTGATTATAGCAATGTGCCCTGATCTGCCTCTGATGACACCGTTTAACACCCGCGGGCCCACCTATCAGGGCCACGTGTCTGCGTTAGACGCCGCCCCGACACTCCTCGCTAACGGCCGTTAACCGGCGCCGCTTCGGACATGCTAGGGTACGGTTAGTCTCGCGCGTGCCTGTCTGTGTCTCTCCCCCCTCGCTGGCGATGGCGGCGGCGAGCTTGGTGGCGGCGACGAGTTCGGCGGCGTAGGAGATTTTGAGGAGGGATCACGTGGTGGCGGTGCGGAGCACTTTCTCTCCCCCAATGGCTCGCCGCTGCATCTCTTTACCTCTGCTGCCGCGCTGGCCAAGGCGGTGCTGGCCTCGCCGGCAAAGAGCATCCACCTCTCTCTCCGATAAACATCCCTGTTTTTTCCCTTATTTTCTCAGAGATGATAATGTCAGATTTGCAATGTATCATGGATTTAGTAAAGGTTAGTGTACTAAATGTTAGATCCTGCTTTTGTAATGGTTCATTTTTCAGTAAATAATGCTTCTGTAATTGTGAAATCTAGCAGTAAAGAAGGTTGATTACTGTAATTGTGTACTAAATGTTAGATTCTGCTTTTTATCCTGATTTAGCAGTAAGAAGGTTGATTACTATAATGTTGTATCCTGATGACTGTAATGTTGTAATTCCATATCCATGCTGTAATTGAATATAGATGATGATTGTATTTAATGGACTGTTTAAATTTCATAAGTTCTGTCATTGCTGTAATTGACTGTAGTGTTGTTCTTTATTTCACTTATGCAGTTTAGATGATGACATATGGGAGATAAGGTTCCATTTCCCTGGGCTAGACAATTTAGAGAGAACATTGGGCCAATCAGACATAACAGTGCTAAATTTGTTAGCACTTGTAGAAGGGCATGGATATGGAACCAACAATAAGTTGTATTATGTTGAAAAAAGGTAAAGGAAAGAGTGGAATAAAGACAATTGACAGTATGGGAAAGGTGTACAAGATGTTGAAGAAATTTGAGGATGACAAGCTGCTCAACATCACTGTACTGGATTCCACTGCCCCATGGCCTGTTGAGTTGAATATTGATGGCACAGAAGCTCAGCCTTTGCATGATGATGTTGTGTTTTTAGTTGACAAAGAAGATGTGACTTATTTGTCAGATTATCAGTCAGATGACCAAGAACAAGAAGAAGAAATAATCCCTATTGATGATGATTATTTTTCCCAGTAGCTATTGATGTTACAAAAGCCTTATATTTTGGCACACAATAAAGCTCCAATCTACAGAAGGGAAAGGCAGTTGATGTTGAATGCATAAGTGAAGATGAAGAAGAGGACTAGTTCCAGTACAACACATGTGAATTTAATCCTGAAGAGCACAATAAAGGGATTGAAGTTGAACTGGCCCTAAATAGAAAATTGAGGGAGGCGAGGAAACAGAGAGAAAAGGATGATGCTGAGCAAAATATTCTAGTGGGAGCTGAGGTTGACCTTGTTAGGAAATTAAAGGAGAATCAACAACATAGAGCAGTGGAGGATAATGAGAAGGCAGAAATGTTGGAGCTTCTCAATGAACAGAAGAGGCAGAGAGAAGACCCTCTTCTTCAATGTGAAGGAGACACTGATATTGAGGAGTTATTCTAGGATGAAGAAGGACACAAGGAATCAGATGTTGAAGAATTATCTGAACCAGACATATTTGCAAAGAAGCTAGCAAAGAGGCTAGGTCCTACTACCATGGCTCATCATGAGGCGGGTTTTGTAGAACCTTACTATTTTATCCCAAGTGATGATGAGATATGGAGCCATGATGAGTTGTGCTCTGATGATGATGGGTTTGTGACAAAGTTTGCTACTAGTTATGGAAGGAAGAGGAAATTGAGGAAACCAGCAAAAAGGATATGGTATGATCCAAACAGAGCTAACCCCCATGAGCAATTTTGTCTCAAACTATGCTTCAACACTGTCTATGATTTTAGAATTGCTCTTAGGACCTACCATATTGCACAACTGAGAAATTATCACTATCATAGAAATAGTAGTGAAAGGATCATTGTTGATTGTACTCAGAGAGGACCCCCTCAGAACTGTCCTTTCTTTCTATCTGCTTCCAAGATTGCACATGAGAAGACCTTCAAAATTAGGAAATTTAGAGCCTTGCATACATGTATACCTAGTGGAGAGAACACCAAGGTCACTATTAATTGGGTAGCTCATCAATCTGAGCAGGCTATGAGAGTTGATCCTAACACATGTGTGGATATTCTCATGGACAATGCTAGACAGAAATATGGTGTACAAATTCCAAGAAGAAAAGCATATAGGGCTAGGACTAAAGCATTCAAGGCTGTGATAGGTGATCAAAAGAGGCAGTACACACATCTTAGGGATTATCTGCAGGCTGTGCTTGATACAAATCCAGGAAGCAGGTGTGTGGTGACTACTAAACAGCTTGTTGAGCATCCTAGCCCAAATCCTAGATTTTATGGGTTGTTTATTTGCCTAAATGCTTCAAAGGAGGGATTTTTAAATGGATGCAGGCCTTTTATAGGTAACCTAACTTCTACTTCTTTGTTTGAATTCATGGTTGTTGCATGATACTTTCCTGTTGGCTAATTTTTTCTTTGCTATGCAATCTAGGTTTGGATGGATGTTTCATAAAGATCACCATTGGACAATAAATTCTTGCAGGTACTGGAAGGGATGAGAATGACAATATTTTTCCCATTGCCTTTGGTGTAGTTGACAGAGAAGACACAACTAGCTGGATGTGGTTTTTAACCCAGCTAAAGTATTGCTTGGGAGAGGCTTCTAGGTTTGGTACCTATACCATCATCTCTGATAGGCAGAAGGTACTAAACCCACCTTAAACATTTTTCCACTACATTTATTATTCTAGTATTGCATTGCCATGAACTGTGATAGGTAGAAGGCACTAAACCCAGCTAAAAATAATTGTGTAGGGACTGCTCAAAGCAATATACACAATATTCCCAAACTCACCACAAAGATATTGTCTTAGGCATATATATGCAAATTTCCAAACAGCTGGCTTCAGAGGAGAATCACTTAAGAAACACATGTTTGCAGCTTCTTATTCATACACTAGAGCAGGTTTTGTCATTGCAATGCAAGCTCTAAAAGATGATTGTGAAGAAGGTTACAATTGGCTAGTTCAAATTCCACCTGAAACTTGGGCTAGGAATTTGTTTGACACAACATGCAAGACAGACCTAGTAGTGAACAACCTCAGTGAGGTTTTTAATAAGATGATCTTGAATGTTAGAAACAAGCCAATTAGAATAATGCTTGAAGGGATAAGAGACAAATTGATGGTGAGGTATAGTGGGATCAGGGCAAAGATGCACAGAACCTACTGGGAAATCACACCTACTTATTCTGAATTGCTGGCAGAGTCCAAGAAGTATTCTAGGGATTGCATTGCTAAGAACTGTGAGGTTGGTTTATGACAAGTCACATATGGGGCTAGAATCCTTGCAGTGGACTTGAGGGCAAAAACATGCTCATGTAGGAAATGGGATGTCACAGATATTCCCTGCAATCATGCAGTGGCTGCAATCGTGAAAATTAAGCAAATTTCTGAGTACCATGTCAATGATTTCTTCAAAAAATCAACTTACCTAGCTGCCTACCAGCACTCAATTTACCCTGTACCTAGCCCTAATGACTGGACAAAGACAGACACTCTAGATATTGATCCTTCAGTCTTTAGAGACAAACCTGGAAGAAAGCAAACATTAAGGAGGAAAGGAGCATTTGAGGTGCCAACACCTAGGGATACTTCTTGAATGGGGACAATAACTTGCAGCAATTGCAAGCTCACAGGCCATAGGTACACCAGCTACAATGTCCCATTAAAACCTCACCTAGCAGTGAGGAAACAAATCAACATGGTAATGTGCATCTACATCTAGTTTACTAATTCCTGACCTTGTTTGCTTTCACAAAGTTAATTAATTCGTGACCTTGTTTATTGTTTGCAGTCACAGTATGCATCTACATCTGGTAGTACAGCAACATCACCTCCAAGGAAGCTTGCTACAACTCCAGCAAGAACTGCATCAGCCCCTCCAACTGCACCAGCCCCTCCAACAGCCCCTCCAAGGCAACCTGCTACAACTCCAGCAAGAACTATACCATCCCCTCCAAGGCAGCCTGTTACAACTCTAGCAAGAACTGCATCGGCCCCTCCAATTGCACCACAGAGATCTACAACCCCAAGACCCTTCCTTGCACCTAGGAGTGCTGCTGAAGGTGGTTCAAGTTCTGCACCAACAAGGCTTGGAAAAAGGCCAACAAAACTCATAACAAGGATGGCAAGGTACCTTAATGCAGGGAAGCATTCAAGCTACAAGAAGGAAAAATCTGATTCTGTCAAGGATGCTTGAAATGTGTATGAATCTATGTGTTGGAAACTATGTATGAATATTTGGAACTGATTATGTGTAAGGTTACTAAACAATTTGGAACTGATTATGTGTAAGCCTATGTGTTGGTGTCCTGGGAAGAGCTTGTTTAAAACTATGTATGAATCTAAATGTCTGCAAAACTATGTATGAATATTTGTTGGTTAAGACTATCTTTCAATTTGATGGTGAAGCTGTGATTGTTGTTGAAATGTGGGCAATAGTGTTGTTTTATGGATGGCAATAGTGTTGTTTTATGGATGTATTTTAGAATGTTATATTAAAGGTTAGTTTAAAAAGTTGTCGAGACCCCTCGAGGGTTCTCGACAACACAATGTTGCTTCTAGTTAAAGGTGGGTGACTTTAAAAAGTTGTTGAGACCCCTCGAGGGTTCTCGACAACACAATGTTGCTTCTAGTTAAAGGTGGGTGACTTTAAAAAGTTGTCGATACCCCTCGAGGGTTCTCGACAACATAGTGCTGCTTCTATTTAAAGGTGCATTAGACATACAAAGAGCCCAACTACACAAGCTACTAGTATTAGCACAATAAGTCATAATTTTCATACATTGACCCAAATGTTGGAGATATGCCCTAGAGGCAATAATAAAAGTAGTTATTATTATATCTTTGTGTTTATGATAAATGTTTACATTCATGCTATAATAGTATTAACAAGGAAACGTTAATACTTGTGTGATTTGTAAACTTAATTTGAAGTCCCTAGTAAAGCCTCTATATAATACTAGCTTGTTGGTTAATAGATGATTGTGGTTTCCCTATCATGAACATTGAGATGTTATTAACAACAAGATCATATTGTTAGGAGAATGATATGATGGACATACTCCTATAGATAAGCGTAGCATAAAGATCAAGTCATTTTAATAGTTCAATTGCTATATGATTTCTGATACATAGTAATCTAATTCCTTCGACCATGAGATCATGCATATCACCTTTACCGGATGGATGCTTTGATGACATCAAACACCACACCGTAACTGGGTGGCTATAAAGGTGGCATTGAGTGTTCAGAAAGTATTGGTTGAAACACATGGATCAAGAGTGGGATTTGTCCATCCATATGACGGATAGATATACTCTGGGCCCTCTCGGTGAAATGTCATCCAATTAGCTTGCAAGCATGTGACTGGCTCACAAGGGATCACATATCACGGGAACGAGAAAAGAGTACTTATCGGTAACGAGGTTGAACTAGGTATGCAGAGATACCGACGATCATAACCTCGGATAAGTAAACTATCGTGAGACAAAGGGAAATTGATATCGTATGTAAGTGGTTTATTCGATCGCAAAGTAATCGTAGAAATATGTGGGAGCCATATGAATTTCCAGATTCCTCTATTGGTTATTGTTCGGAGAAGTGTCTCGATCATGTCCGCATAATTCACGAACCGTAGGGAGACACACTTAAGGATTCGACGTTGTTTTGAGTAGTTATGGAATGATGAGAAAGAGACCGAATGTTGTTCGGAGTCCCGGATGGTATCCGGGATATCACGAGGAGATCCGGAATGGTCCGGAGAATAAGATTCATATAAGGAAAGTCCCGTTTCGGAGTTGGGGAATGGTTCCGGTGTTTTCATCGGGAATGTTCTAGAAGGTTCCGGAATGTCCGGCACTCCGGAGGGGAAGGGTACATGAATGTGTTGTATCAAGTTGGTATGATTGCATCATGTACTAAGTGTCATCGCTGAACCAAATAAAGGATTAATTCAAATCCTAGTTTGAAAAGTCAAACAGCTAGTTTGAAAAGTCAAACGGCTAAATTTGGAAAGAGGAAAAGAGGAGGAAGGGGAAACCGAGTTGGGGAGGAGTTCCCTCCTCCAACCGGCGGCGCACCTGTTGGAGATATGCCCAAGAGGCAATAATAAAGTGGTTATTAACATATCTTCGTATTTATGATAAATGTTTACATACCATGCTATAATTGTATTAACAGGAAACATTAATACTTGTGTGATTTGTAAACATAAAAGAGTCCCTAGTAAAGCCTCTTGTTAAACTAGCTTGTTGGTTAATATATGATCATTGTTTCCTGATCATGAACATAGAGATGTTATTAACAACAGGGTCATATCATTAGGAGAATGATGTGATGGACATACTCCTATAGATAAGCGTAGCATAAAGATCAAGTCATTTCAATAGTTCAATTGCTATATGCTTTCTGATACATAGTAACCTAATTCCTTCGACCATGAGATCATGCATATCACCTTTACTGGATGGATGCTTTGATGTCATCAAACACCACACCGTAACAGGGTGGCTATAAAGGTGGCATTGAGTGTTCGGAAAGTATTGGTTGAAACACATGGATCAAGAGTGGGATTTGTCCATCCGCATGACGGATAGATATACTCTGGGCCCTCTCGGTGAAATGTCATCCAATTAGCTTGCAAGCATGTGACTGGCTCACAAGGGATCACATATCACGGGAACGAGAAAAGAGTACTTATCAGTAACGAGGTTGAACTAGGTATGCAGAGATACCGACGATCATAACCTCGGATAAGTAACATATCGTGAGACAAAGGGAAATTGGTATCGTATGTAAGTGGTTCATTCGATCGCAAAGTAATCGTAGAAATATGTGGGAGCCATATGAATTTCCAGATTCCTCTATTGGTTATTGTTCGGAGAAGTGTCTCGATCATGTCCGCATAATTCACGAACCGTAGGGAGACACACTTAAGGATTCGACGTTGTTTGAGTAGTTATGGTATTATGAGAAAGAGACCGAATGTTGTTCGGAGTCTCGGATGGGATCCGGGATATCACGAGGTGATCCGGAATGGTCCGGAGAATAAGATTCATATAAGGAAAGTCCCGTTTCGGAGTTGGGGAATGGTTCCGGTGTTTTCATCGGGAACATTCTAGAAGGTCCCGGAATGTCCGGCACTCCGGAGGGGGAAGGGTACATGAATGTGTCATTGTAAGTTGGAATGATTGCATCATGTACTAAGTGTTCTCGCTGTCCAAAATAAAGGGTTTATTTAAATCCTAAATTGAAAAGTCAAACGGCTAGTTTGAAAGTCAAACGGCAATTTTGGGAAGTGGGAAGAGAGGAGGATTGGTGGAGGCCGAATTGGAGGAGGGTTCCTCCCTTGGCCGGCGCCCCACCAAGCCGACTTGGGGAGGGACTCTCCTCCCCTTGGCCGGCCAGCCCTCCCACCTATATAAGGAGGGGCAGGGCTCCCTCCTAGGACACACAAGTTTCCTATCCTCTAAACTAAACCCTAGATCTAGACCCCGGTTTAGAGCTATTCGGTTTAGAGCCTTCTAATTGGTTTAGAGCCTTCTAATTGGTGTGTCTAATTACTAGACCACTAATAGCCTCTCTCATAAGCTCCACCATACTCGCACCGGCTTAAGGCGAAGCCCTGCGGGATCTCCCCTCTACCTCCGGTACCACGCCGTTGTGCTGCCGGAATCGCGAGGAGAGTGCTACAACCTCCGCTGCCTGCTGGAACAAGGGAGAGGAAGGTCTTCGTCGAGTACCGAACGTGTGACCGACTACGGGAGCGCTGCCGGAACGTGGCGCCGGAAGGATCGTCTACACGATCTTGAGATCGGAAAGAGTACGACTACATCATCCACGAGAATCTGCTCTCGTTAACCGCTTTGGAATCTTCGAGGGTGAGTTCCACTATCGACTCGTTGCTACAATCTAGTAGATAGATCTTGGCTTGTTTGTTTGTATGCGATAGAAAATTTTTGTTTTCCATGCTACGAACCCCTACAGTGGTATCAGAGCCGTGTCTATATGTAGATCTGTTGCACGAGTAGAACACAATGGTCATTGTGGGCGTTGATGCTTTTATTGTAGATTGCTTTTTGTGTACTTTGCATCTTGCGGTATGTTGGGATGAAGCGGCCCGGGCTAACCTTACATGACATCGTTCATGAGACTTGCTCCACGTTTGACATGCAACTTGTATTGCATAAGTGGCTTTGCGGGTGCCTGTTTCTCCTAGCATAGTTAAGATCCAATTTACAACGGGTAATCAACAATGCTAGTATCAATGTTGTGGTTCTTGTTCGTAAGTTAGAACGACACTTATGGAAAGCCCCAAACCACGTAAAATATGCAAAGAAAGTAGAAGCGTCTAACTTTGTTTTGCAGGGGTGTGCAGTGATGTGATATGGCCATGATTGTGATTATATTTGATGTATGCAATGTTCCTTATTGTAAGTTGGCAACCGGCAGGAGCCATATGGTTGTCTTTAATTTCTGTTAAGACCTGCGTGTCTATTCAAAATAGTTGTAATAGTTGATGCTGGTGGACGACAACCATGAAGAAGCATCATTGACCTTGATGCTATGCCGGTGATGATGGAGATCATGTTCGTGCTTGAAGATGGAGATCGAAAGCACAAAGAAGAAAGGCCATATCATATCACATATTATGAATTGCCTGTGATGTTAATCCTTTATGCATCTTGTATTGCTTAGTAGACGACGGTAGCATTATAAGATGATCCCTCATGCACATAAATTTCAAGTTCTAAAGTGTTCACCCTTAGTATGCACCGTTGCCAAAGCTTGCTGCTTCGAAGCACCACGTGATGATCGGGTGTCTTTGATTCCGCGGGTGAATACAACGTAAGCAAGCCAGATTTGCTTATGCGGAAGCTAAGGTTTGATCTTGACGAGCCTAGCATGTACAGACATGGCCTCAGGAACACGGATCACCGAAAGGTAAAGCATGAATCATATAGTAGATATGATGAACATGTCGATTGTTCGCCATTGAAACTATATCAACTCTCGTGATGATCGGTTTTGATGTGGTGGATTTGGTTCGTGTGATCACTAAAACAATGTGAGGGATATTGTTTTGAGTGGGAGTTCACCTAGATTAATTTAATTATTAATTAGAACTCAATTTATCATAAACTAAATCAAAGTGAATTTGCATAGTTGTTGTAGTCATTGGCATCCGTTTACCACCTTGCGCTTAGTTATAATTGAGATGATAGAACTATAGAATTCTGGTTAGATACTTTACGAACTGGTATCGTATTGTTTTAAGTGTTAATCTAAAGTTTAAAAGTCCTATTGCAAACTTTCAGTAAGTTCCGGTTACTCCATGAAGTTTAATAATTAGTATTAAATCAAGAGTAACAATTCCAAGTGTTAGTATATAAGTATCATGTTTGTATCCATGATTCTTGATATTCAAAGGATTCCCTTAATATCAAGGTTATCTAGGATCTGAAAGAGTTGTTTCAGAAACCATGATGTGTGGAAGATATTGTGATATCTGAAACGAAGTATTGGTTGCAACATGATAGAGTATAATATGGCAAAAGTCATGTTCTCATATTTGATGAGAATTTGCAAAAAAGGTTGGAGACACTTGTTGTCCTAATCCTCCAAAAGGTTTTGGATAGCAACATTATACTCATAATTCATCGTTATAAGCTAAAAGTAGCTTGATCATGGAAGATTCCATGATAAGGGTGAATATTTGATGTAGGTAAAATGTTTACTACACCAAGAGATTACTAAAGAAAGGAATTTGAAAGAACACCAAATATTTGATGATGGTGATCTACTTCAAAGTGCAAGTCCAAAGACATTGGTATTTAATTATACACGCTTTGGACTATATGTCATATGTATGACTCCACTATTGATATTGATAGATTCTTTCAAATAGAAAAGGAAATATTGAAAGAGAATCTCATAAATATATGGCAGAAAAGAAAAGACTAGAATTGTTCAGTTTAAGTATATAGATGATATACATGTTATGGCTATATTCTTTGCTTATTAAACAATGTGGTTCTCAAGTATTTGATACTGAATTTGTTGGTGTGAATCGTCATACGAAACAACACAATTCATGAACTACAATGGCCTAAGTAACTAGCAAAAGAATATGTGATGATGTTTATCGAGAACAAATAAAGGGTTATTGTGTTGCTCGTTAAACATCAAAGCTTGCCTTCAAAGATTTGTTTTATCAGGTATTATGAGAACAAAAGGGTTGTTCAAATAATTGCCGTAATCCATAAAAGATGGATGATTCACAAATCTCGTTGGAGAAATCACATCCATAAAACTAGTGCTAAAATGTCGAAAGACAAATTGATTGAAAGATCACTTAGGAAGTGACATCGCTGTTTGAATTATATTGGAAAGATAACATGAAGAAACTCCATGTGGATGGAATTTTGGAGTCTTCTGATTTTTGATCAAATGACGCTTGTGAAACTTTCCTAGAGATAATTAAAACTTCGTTCATAGGCCAAAAGGGAACGAATGACTAGCTTGTTGGAACTTGTACATATTGTTGTACGAAATCCGTTATGTGTAGTCAAGAGCGATGGATTTCAACTTCATATGCTTTCTCCGAAAATTTGAGTGAATATATGAATATTTACTTAATAAGGATAAAGTATGAAACACTTGAAATAATCAAAGACTTTCAAGATGAAGTGCAAGATCATTGTAACAAAAATATAAATAGTTTATGATAAGATCATAAAGGAAGATATTTGAGTTACAAGTTTAGCATAATACCTAAGATTTAAGGAATCGTTCCGTGGATTTACATTTCCCGAAACACCATAAGAGTATGGAGCGTTCGAGATATGTAATTAAACCTTGTTTGACATGGTAAGATCAAAGGTATAATTCATAAAACTGCCATTGTATTTTAAAGATTAAAAGCTTTAGAGATTACCGTTTTTCCACTGAAAAGAGCTCCATCATAATCCGCTGAAATGACACCATATAAGGTTATGGTTTGGGATAAAACCCAAGTAGTCCTTTCTTAAACATTGGTATGCTATGCATAAGAAAGATGTTTGCAGCCAAAGTCGGATGAACCTGTCTTTGTATGTTATTTCGAATAACTGTCAAGTACTCCTCCATAACATCGGAGACAAAAGTGTTTTGTCACTTAAAACGTCAAGTTTCTTTAAGAAGGAATTCTTCGTGAAAAGTTAAGTGGGAGGACAATAGAAACTTTGATAAGGTTAAAAGAACCTTAGCTGTATGTGCAGAGTTGCGCAGCGCCGAAAAGTGTTTCGGAGGCAGCAACAATGCTCATGGTTCACGTACCTCAAAGGTTGTGGTCACGGAGATCCAAGTTCCTATTGAAACAAGTAGGTCGGATGAACAATCAAATACCAAGATTTGAGGGTTGAATCATTATTTGAGAATAATGAACCGACTACATGCAGAGAAGCGATGATGGGCCCTGACTCCGTAAAATGGCTTGAAGCCATAAAATCCGTGATAGTTCCATACACGAGAAATCAAGTTTTGAACTTGAAGGACCCTCGAGAAAGGTGTAAGACCTTATAGTTGTGTCTGGATCTATAAAGAAATAGACATGGATGTTTCACATCTATGAAATAGTCGACATGTTGGGAAAGAGTTCACAACAATGTTCAAAGGTTGACTATGACAAGATTTGATCTGTCATAGTGATATTTAGTCTAGACGGATTAATGTAGCAACCAATACATATAATTTGTTATATGGTAGTTGAATAAACAAAACAAGTTCTTCTAATAGAATCGTTACCTAGGACATGTGCATAACACGGTCCATAGGGTTTTGTTAATTCAAAGGATGCTAAAAACATATGCAAACTTCAATGGTTGAAGTAAGCATAGCGGAGTTGGAATCTTCACTATGATGAAACTGTTAAAAGAGTTTAATTTCATCGGAGACAATGAAGATGCTTGCATTTGCAAGAAATTAAGTGGGAGCGCTAAGACATATTTCTAATACATTATGTGGAGGACATATTGTTGATTAGAAAAGATGTATCTTTTATTAACACATATTAAGAATTTCATCCTGATGAAAGACTTAGGCAAAACCCAAATATTTGGCATCAATAGACGCTAATATGGTTGTGCCAGAAGTACATAGACAAGATATTGAATGAGTTCAATATAGAAACTACAAGAGAGGTTCTTGTTGCACAGAAAGGATTGAAAGAGTTCAATGTTGATGATATATTCAAGTGTATTAGCACTTGGTAAGTGAAACAAAGATTCAAGTATAGATTGATACTTGATGTATGAAATCACAAAGAGTATTTATATCAATCATACTATGATATGTACAAATCCAGATATGTCCTATGCTCTAAATGTTGTGAGCATATACCAGAATGATTTGTAAGATGATCATTGGACAATAGTAAGGATATTCTTATGATCTTTTGGAAGAACTAAGAGTATATTATTTGTAGAAGTGACAAATAGATGGTTAGTTCATTGTAAAAGTACTACATTGATACTAGCTTTGTCACAAAGTACAAATTAAGTTTATCTCAATCTAAATTAAGGGTGGCACAATATAATGGAAAGTGAGTTCCATAATGGATTTGGATGAGTTCCAAAGTTAAGACATTGTGAAAGATACTACAACAAAAGGCTAAGTATATGACTGCTATTATAGCAGCAAAAGAGGGCATTTGTGTCAAGTAGTTTGTTATCAAACTAGGTGTAGTTCACAGCGGGATAATACTATGAAGATATATTGTGCGACAATGTTATCAACATGTTTTAACCCCAAAGAACTAAAGGTCACACCGAAAGACCAAATTTATACAAAGCCATCTCATTAGAGAATGAGTGATGCGTAGAGACGCAAAGACATGCAATTACACACGGACCTGGAAGTGTCAGATCCGGAGATCAGTTGACCACTAGCAATCGTGTACATACAACACCGGAAAGCCATAGGTGTTGAATACACAAAGGTTTGAAACTAGATTATTGACTCTAGTGCAAGTGGGAGACTGTTGGAGATATGCCCAAGAGGCAATAATAAAGTGGTTATTAACATATCTTCGTATTTATGATAAATGTTTACATACCATGCTATAATTGTATTAACAGGAAACATTAATACTTGTGTGATTTGTAAACATAAAAGAGTCCCTAGTAAAGCCTCTTGTTAAACTAGCTTGTTGGTTAATATATGATCATTGTTTCCTGATCATGAACATAGAGATGTTATTAACAACAGGGTCATATCATTAGGAGAATGATGTGATGGACATACTCCTATAGATAAGCGTAGCATAAAGATCAAGTCATTTCAATAGTTCAATTGCTATATGCTTTCTGATACATAGTAACCTAATTCCTTCGACCATGAGATCATGCATATCACCTTTACTGGATGGATGCTTTGATGTCATCAAACACCACACCGTAACAGGGTGGCTATAAAGGTGGCATTGAGTGTTCGGAAAGTATTGGTTGAAACACATGGATCAAGAGTGGGATTTGTCCATCCGCATGACGGATAGATATACTCTGGGCCCTCTCGGTGAAATGTCATCCAATTAGCTTGCAAGCATGTGACTGGCTCACAAGGGATCACATATCACGGGAACGAGAAAAGAGTACTTATCAGTAACGAGGTTGAACTAGGTATGCAGAGATACCGACGATCATAACCTCGGATAAGTAACATATCGTGAGACAAAGGGAAATTGGTATCGTATGTAAGTGGTTCATTCGATCGCAAAGTAATCGTAGAAATATGTGGGAGCCATATGAATTTCCAGATTCCTCTATTGGTTATTGTTCGGAGAAGTGTCTCGATCATGTCCGCATAATTCACGAACCGTAGGGAGACACACTTAAGGATTCGACGTTGTTTGAGTAGTTATGGTATTATGAGAAAGAGACCGAATGTTGTTCGGAGTCTCGGATGGGATCCGGGATATCACGAGGTGATCCGGAATGGTCCGGAGAATAAGATTCATATAAGGAAAGTCCCGTTTCGGAGTTGGGGAATGGTTCCGGTGTTTTCATCGGGAACATTCTAGAAGGTCCCGGAATGTCCGGCACTCCGGAGGGGGAAGGGTACATGAATGTGTCATTGTAAGTTGGAATGATTGCATCATGTACTAAGTGTTCTCGCTGTCCAAAATAAAGGGTTTATTTAAATCCTAAATTGAAAAGTCAAACGGCTAGTTTGAAAGTCAAACGGCAATTTTGGGAAGTGGGAAGAGAGGAGGATTGGTGGAGGCCGAATTGGAGGAGGGTTCCTCCCTTGGCCGGCGCCCCACCAAGCCGACTTGGGGAGGGACTCTCCTCCCCTTGGCCGGCCAGCCCTCCCACCTATATAAGGAGGGGCAGGGCTCCCTCCTAGGACACACAAGTTTCCTATCCTCTAAACTAAACCCTAGATCTAGACCCCGGTTTAGAGCTATTCGGTTTAGAGCCTTCTAATTGGTTTAGAGCCTTCTAATTGGTGTGTCTAATTACTAGACCACTAATAGCCTCTCTCATAAGCTCCACCATACTCGCACCGGCTTAAGGCGAAGCCCTGCGGGATCTCCCCTCTACCTCCGGTACCACGCCGTTGTGCTGCCGGAATCGCGAGGAGAGTGCTACAACCTCCGCTGCCTGCTGGAACAAGGGAGAGGAAGGTCTTCGTCGAGTACCGAACGTGTGACCGACTACGGGAGCGCTGCCGGAACGTGGCGCCGGAAGGATCGTCTACACGATCTTGAGATCGGAAAGAGTACGACTACATCATCCACGAGAATCTGCTCTCGTTAACCGCTTTGGAATCTTCGAGGGTGAGTTCCACTATCGACTCGTTGCTACAATCTAGTAGATAGATCTTGGCTTGTTTGTTTGTATGCGATAGAAAATTTTTGTTTTCCATGCTACGAACCCCTACAGCACCCTCCAAGCCGAGTTGGGGAGGGACTCCTCTCCCTCCCCTTGGCCGGCCGGCCCCTCCACCTATATAAGGGGGGCAGGGCTCCCTCCTAGAGACACACAAGATCCTCTCCTCCAAACCCTAGTACCAAGCCGCCGCCGGCCCTAGGGCACTCGCCGCCGCCTAGGTGAAACCCTAGCCGCCGGCACTAGCCCCTCCTCGGCGTGTCTAAACCCTAGATCGTCGAATCCCTGCGAGATCTCCCCTCTACTTCCGGTACCACGCCGTTGTGCTGCCGGAATCGCGAGGAGAGTGCTACAACCTCCGCTGCCTGCTGGAACAAGGGAGAGGAAGGTCTTCGTCGAGTACCAAACGTGTGACCGACTGCGGGAGCGCTGCCGGAACGCAGCGCCGGAAGGATCGTCTACGCGATCTTGAGATCGGGAAGAGTACGACTACATCACCCACGAGAATCCGCTCTCGTTAAACACTTTGGAATCTTCGAGGGTGAGTTATTCTATCGACTCGTTGCTACAATCTAGTAGATAGATCTTGGCTTGTTTGTTTGTATGCGGTAGAATTTTTTTGTTTTCCATGCTACGAAACCCTACAGTGGTATCAGAGCCGTGTCTATATGTAGATCTGTTGCACGAGTAGAACACAATGGTCATTGTGGGCGTTGATGCTTTTATTGTCGACTGCTTCTTGTGTACTTTGCATCTTGCGGGATGTTGGGATGAAGCGGCCCGGGCTAACCTTACATGACATCGTTCATGAGACTTGCTCCACGCTTGACATGCAACTTGTATTGCATAAGTGGCTTTGCGGGTGCCTGTTTCTCCTAGCATAGTTAAGATCCAATTTACAACGGGTGATTAACAATACTAGTATCAATGTTGTGGTTCATGTTCGTAAGTTAGAACGACACTTATTGAAAGCCCCAAACCACGTAAAACATGCAAAGAAAGTAGAGGCGTCTAACTTTGTTTTGCAGGGGTGTGCTGTGATGTGATATGGCCGTGATTGTGATTATATCTGATGTATGCAATGTTCCTTATTGTAAGTTGGCAACCGGCAGGAGCCATATGGTTGTCTTTAATTTATGTTAAGACCCGCGTGTCTATTCAAAGTAGTTGTAATAGTTGAAGCCGGTGGACGACAACCATGGAGAAGCGTCATTGACCTTGATGCAATACCGGTGATGATGGAGATCATGTTCGTGCTAGAAGATGGAGATCGGAAGCACAAAGAAGAAAGGCCATATCATATCACATATTATGAATTGCATGTGATGTTAATCCTTTATGCATCTTGTATTGCTTAGTAGACAACGGTAGCATTATAAGATGATCCCTCATGCACATGAATTTCAAGTCATAAAGTGTTCACCCTTAGTTAGCACCGTTGCTAAAGCTTGTTGTTTCGAAGCACCACGTGATGATCGGGTGTGTTAGATTCTGCAAGTGTATACAACGTGAGCAAGCCAGATTTGCTCATGCGGAAACTAAGGTTTGATCTTGACGAGCCTAGCATGTACAGACATGGTCTCGGAACACGGATCACCGAAAGGTAAAGCATGAATCATATAGTAGATATGATGAACATGTCAATTGTTCGCCATTGAAACTATATCAACTCTCGTGATGATCGGTGTTGATGTGGTGGATTTGGTTCGTCTGATCACTAAAACAATGTGAGGGATATTGTTTTGAGTGGGAGTTCACCTAGATTAATTTTATTATTAATTTGAACTCAATTTGTCATAAACTTAGTCTAAACTATTGCAAATATGTTGTAGATCAATGGCAGCCCCTACCATCAATTTTAATGCGTTCCTAGAAAAAAAAAGTTGAAAATAATGGAAGCAACTTCGCGGATTGGTTCCGCAATTTGAGGATTGTCCTCACAGCTGGTAATTTGACCTATGTGCTGGATGCACCGCTGGGTGACCCACCTGCAGCTACTGCTTCCGATGAAGTAAAGAATGTTTACCTCACACGGAAGACTCAGTACTCCACAGTTCAGTGTGCTATCTTGTATGGTTTAGAATTGGAGCTTCAGAAAAGGTTTGAGAATTCAGACCCATATGATATTGTCAAGGATCTCAAATTGATCTTTGAGACTCATGCGGCAATTGAAAGCTATGAGGCTTCTGAAAAGTTCTTTAACTGCAAGATGGAAGAGGGCAGCTCCGTCAGCGAGCATGTGCTTAAGATGTCTGGGCACGCAAACAAACTTCAAAGCTTGGGTATTGTGATTCCTAATGCTTTGGGGATTTACCGTGTCCTCCAATCACTACCACCAAGTTACAAGAACTTTGTGATGAACTACAACATGCAAAACATGAACAAGACGTTGCCAGAACTCTTTGCCATGTTGAAGTCTGCAGAAGTGGAGATCAAGAAAGAGCACCAAGTGTTGTTGGTCAATAAGACCAACAAATTCAAGAAAGGCAAGTTAAGCAGAAGGGACACTTCAAGAAGGGTGGTAAGAAAGTTACCACGCCGACGAAGAAGACCAAGGCTGGACCTAAGCCTGATACTGAGTGCTTTTCTTGCAAGGGAGAAGGTCACTGGAAGCGGAATTGCCTAAAGTACTTGGCGGATTTGAAGAACGGCAACATCAAGAAGAAAGGTATATATGATATACATGTTATTGATGTGTATCTCACTAGTACTCGTAGTAGTGCCTGGGTATTTGATACTGGTTCGGTTGCTCATATTTGTAACTCGAAACAGGTGCTGCAGAATAAATGGAAGCTAGCGAAGAACGAGGTGACGATGCACGTTGGAAACGGATCAAAGGTTGATGTGATCGCGGTCGGCACGCTACCCCTTCATCTACCATCGGGATTAGTTTTATACTTAAATAATTGTTATTTGGTGCCTGCGTTAAGCATGAACATTATATCGGGATCTTGTTTATTGCGAGACGGTTACTTATTTAAGTCTGAGAATAATGGTTGTTCGATTTATATGAGTAATATGTTTTATGCACATGCACCTTTGATAGATGGTCTATTCTTATTGAATCTCGATAGTGGAAATACACATATTAATAACATTGAGGCTAAACGTTTGAAATCGAGCGATAACTCGACCTATATGTGGCACTGTCGTCTTGGTCACATTAGAGTGAAGCGTATGAAGAAACTCCATTCCGATGGACTTCTTGAATCACTTGATTTCGAATCACTTGAAAGATGCGAAGCATGTCTGATGGGTAAAATGACTAAGACTCCATTTTCTGGTATGATGGAGCGAGCTACGGACTTATTGGAAATCATACATACCGATGTATGTGGTCCAATGAGTGTAGCATCGCGCGGTGGTTATCGTTATGTTCTTACCTTCACGGATGACTTGAGTAGATATGGGTATATCTATTTCATGAAACATAAGTCCGAAACTTTCGAGAAGTTTAAGGAATTTCAAAGTGAGGTAGAGAATCAACGTAACAAGAAGATTAAATTTCTACGTTCTGATCGTGGAGGTGAATATCTAAGTTACGAGTTTGGCGAGCATTTGAAGAAATGCGGAATACTTTCGCAGTTGACACCGCCGGGAACACCACAGCGTAATGGTGTGTCCGAACATCGTAATCGAACTCTCTTAGATATGGTTCTTTCTATGATGTCACTTACAGATTTACCGCTATCATTTTGGGGTTATGCATTAGAAACAGCCGCATTCACTTTAAATAGGGCACCGTCTAAATCCGTTGAAACGACACCGTATGAATTATGGTTTGGGAAGAAACCTAGATTGTCGTTCCTTAAAGTTTGGGGGTGCGAAGCCTATGTAAAGAAGTTACAGCCGGACAAGCTTGAACCCAAAGCGGAAAAATGCGTCTTCATAGGATACCCGAAGGAAACTATTGGGTATACCTTCTATCATAGATCCGAAGGCAAAATCTTCGTTGCCAAGAATGGATCCTTTCTAGAGAAGGAATTTCTCTCGAAAGAAGTGACTGGAAGGAAAGTAGAACTTGACGAGGTTGTTGAACCTTCTCTCGAAATTGCGAGTAGCACAGCACCGGAAGAAGTTCCTGTGGTGCCTGCACCAATAAGAGAGGAAGCTAATGATGATGATCATGAAACTTCGGTTGAAGTTGCTACAGAGCCTCGCAGGTCAACGAGAACTCGTACCACTCCAGATTGGTATGATCCCGTTATGAGTGTCATGTTGGTGGACAACACCGATGACCCTGAGACATATGAGGAAGCAATGATGAGCCCAGATTCCAATAAATGGCAAGAAACCATGAAATCCGAGATTGGATCCATGTACGAAAACCAAGTATGGACTTTGGTGGACTTACCGGATGGCCGGAAGGCTGTCGAGAACAAATGGATCTTCAAGAAGAAAACAAATGCTGATGGTAATGTTACTGTCTATAAAGCTCGACTTGTCGCAAAAGGGTTTCGATAAATTCAAGGAGTTGACTACGATGAGACTTTCTCACCAGTAGCGAAGCTAAAGTCTGTGAGGATTATGTTAGCAATCGCTGCATATTACGATTATGAGATATGGCAGATGGATGTCAAAACAGCATTCCTCAATGGAGACATTGATGAAGAGTTGTATATGATGCAACCCAAAGGTTTTGTTGATCCTAAAGATGCTAACAAGGTATGCAAACTTCAACGATCCATCTATGGATTGAAGCAAGCATCCCGAAGTTGGAATCAACGTTTTGATAAGGTGATCAAAAGTTTTGGTTTTATACAAACTTATGGAGAAGCTTGTATTTACAAGAAAGTGAGTGGGAGCTCTGTAGCATTCTTAATACTATATGTGGATGACATATTATTGATTGGGAATGATGTAGACCTTCTTAATAGTGTCAAAGAATATTTGAATAATAGTTTTTCAATGAAGGATCTTGGCGAAGCAGCTTACATATTAGGCATAAAGATTTATAGAGATAGATCGAAACGCCAAATATCATTGTCACAAAGTACATATTTGGACAAAGTTCTAAAGAAGTTTGGAATGGAAGATAGCAAGAAAGGGTTCTTGCCCATGTTGCCCAATACGACCTTGAGTAAAACTCAAAGTCCGACATCGGCAGAAGATAGAGAAAGGATGAGTAAGACTCCCTATGCCTCAGCCATAGGATCTCTAATGTATGGTATGCTATGTACTAGACCCGACATTGCATATGCTGTTAGTTTAACTAGCAGATATCAAAGTGATCCAGGAGTGGATCATTGGACAGCGGTCAAAAACATCCTTAAATACTTGAGAATAACTAAGGATATGGTTCTTTCTTATGGAGGTGATGAACAACTCGTTGTTAATGGTTACACCGATGCTAGTTGGAACACCGATCCGGATGATTCTAAATCACAATCTGGATACGTATTTATTTTGAATGGTGCAGCAGTTAGCTAGAGGAGTGCAAAGCAAAGCGTTGTGGCGAGATCTTCAACTGAATTGGAATACATGGCTGCTTCAGAGGCTTCACAAGAAGCGATATGGATGAAAGAGTTCATTACAGAGCTAGGTGTGGTTCCTAGTGCGCTGGACCCAATGTCTATCTACTGTGATAACATGGGAGCCATAGCCAATGCGCAAGAACCAAGGTCACACAAGAAGCTGAAGCATATCAAGCTACGTTTTCACGCTATTCGAGAACATATCCAAGATGGGGATATAAAGATTTGCAAAGTATACACAAATCTGAATGTGGCGGATCCGTTGACTAAACCTCTCCCGAGGGCAAAACATGACCAGCACCAAACTGCCATGGGTGTTCGGTATATTACCATGTAATCTAGATTAGATGACTCTAGTGCAAGTGGGAGACTGTTGGAGATATGCCCTAGAGGCAATAATAAAAGTAGTTATTATTATATCTTTGTGTTTATGATAAATGTTTACATTCATGCTATAATAGTATTAACAAGGAAACATTAATACTTGTGTGATTTGTAAACTTAATTTGAAGTCCCTAGTAAAGCCTCTATATAATACTAGCTTGTTGGTTAATAGATGATTGTGGTTTCCCTATCATGAACATTGAGATGTTATTAACAACAAGATCATATTGTTAGGAGAATGATATGATGGACATACTCCTATAGATAAGCGTAGCATAAAGATCAAGTCATTTTAATAGTCAATTGCTATATGCTTTCTGATACATAGTAATCTAATTCCTTCGACCATGAGATCATGCATATCACCTTTACCGGATGGATGCTTTGATGACATCAAACACCACACCGTAACTGGGTGGCTATAAAGGTGGCATTGAGTGTTCAGAAAGCATTGGTTGAAACACATGGATCAAGAGTGGGATTTGTCCATCCATATGACGGATAGATATACTCTGGGCCCTCTCGGTGAAATGTCATCCAATTAGCTTGCAAGCATGTGACTGGCTCACAAGGGATCACATATCACGGGAACGAGAAAAGAGTACTTATCGGTAACGAGGTTGAACTAGGTATGCAGAGATACCGACGATCATAACCTCGGATAAGTAAACTATCGTGAGACAAAGGGAAATTGATATCGTATGTAAGTGGTTTATTCGATCGCAAAGTAATCGTAGAAATATGTGGGAGCCATATGAATTTCCAGATTCCTCTATTGGTTATTGTTCGGAGAAGTGTCTCGATCATGTCCGCATAATTCACGAACCGTAGGGAGACACACTTAAGGATTCGACGTTGTTTTGAGTAGTTATGGAATGATGAGAAAGAGACCGAATGTTGTTCGGAGTCCCGGATGGGATCCGGGATATCACGAGGAGATCCGGAATGGTCCGGAGAATAAGATTCATATAAGGAAAGTCCCATTTCGGAGTTGGGGAATGGTTCCGGTGTTTTCATCGGGAATGTTCTAGAAGGTTCCGGAATGTCCGGCATTCCGGAGGGGAAGGGTACATGAATGTGTTGTATCAAGTTGGTATGATTGCATCATGTACTAAGTGTCATCACTGAACCAAATAAAGGATTAATTCAAATCCTAGTTTGAAAAGTCAAACAGCTAGTTTGAAAAGTCAAACGGCTAAATTTGGAAAGAGGAAAAGAGGAGGAAGGGGAAACCGAGTTGGGGAGGAGTTCCCTCCTCCAACCGGCGGCGCACCCTCCAAGCTGAGTTGGGGAGGGACTCCTCTCCCTCCCCTTGGCCGGCCGGCCCCTCCACCTATATAAGGAGGGGCAGGGCTCCCTCCTAGAGACACACAAGATCCTCTCCTCCAAACCCTAGTACCAAGCCGCCGCCGCCTCCAAGCTGCCGCCAGCCCTAGGGCACTCGCCGCCGCCTAGGTGAAACCCTAGCCGCCGGCACTAGCCCCTGCTTGGCCTGTCTAAACCCTAGATCGTCGAGGGACTCTCTCATACTCCACCATACTTGCTCCGGCTTAAGGCGAAGCCCTGCGAGATCTCCCCTCTACTTCCGGTACCACGCCGTTGTGCTGCCGGAATCGCGAGGAGAGTGCTACAACCTCCGCTGCCTGCTGGAACAAGCGAGAGGAAGGTCTTCGTCGAGTACCGAACGTGTGACCGACTGCGGGAGCGCTGCCGGAACGCAGCGCCGGAAGGATCGTCTACGCGATCTTGAGATCGGGAAGAGTACGACTACATCACCCACGAGAATCCGCTCTCGTTAAACACTTTGGAATCTTCGAGGGTGAGTTATTCTATCGACTTGTTGCTACAATCTAGTAGATAGATCTTGGCTTGTTTGTTTGTATGCGGTAGAATTTTTTTGTTTTCCATGCTACGAAACCTACACCAAATTACCACAATAAGTTCAACATCCATTACTAGCTTAACAACCATTACCACAATAAGTTGAACATCCATCCTAACAAACTAAAAAGGTACACAACTAGGTTCTTACACAACACATATAAAAGTGTTCTTACCATCCATTACATAAATGGGCAACAAACTAGGTAGGTACTCCATCACTACTCATCACATATTGCTTTGATCCTCTTGATCTTATCCTTGTTACTATCAGTGACATTGAAAAGATCAAACAAGCTGTACTCTAATTTTTTCTTCTCCTCTTTCAGAGCCTGTTTTTCATCCTCCCACTTCTTCTGCTTCTCCTTATGAACTGCTACTTGGGTTTTTAGCAGATTCTTGAATTCTTCATTCCCTTTCTTGTACACCTCCATTTCATTCTTCAACCCTTCAATGTACTTCTCCATCGGTTCTTCCTGCTCAGCCTCACTGTAAATCCTCCTCCTGTTTTCTTCCATAGCCTTCTTCCCAGTCTCCTAAAAAAACTTGTTAGTCTCTGCAATAAGGCATGCATGTTTCTTGACAGCTTTTTTCTTCTCTTCAGCAAGATCCTTCAGCATCTTGGATGACTCATACCTCTCTTCAATTCTTGCACTATTACTTTGATTGTACATTTCCCATAGCCTAGCCAATGTATTCTTCATTGTGGCAGGCCGCTCTGTATCTATCCAACTGTGAAATCCACAATTATTGACCTGCTATACAATGATAAAAACAGTATCCCAGATCAGTCTACACTTATGATTTCATGAACTTATTGCTATAACAAAAACAACAACAGTTATACTAGGCTTATACTATCTATATGTTCAGAGCTAGGTAGCTAACAAAAACAACAATTATATTGGGCTCATCACAATTATTCCACTAAATATGTAAGAACAAGATGATGTTCTGTCCACTAAATATTCCAGGTTCACTGAGCTACCGTTCTATATTAACATATTAACTGATGCTTGCATTTTCTGGACACTAAGCGTTACACATTTACTAATAATTCCATATTAACTGATGATGATTGCAACATTACATTTAAGCATTCCATATTAGAAGATGATGCTTGCAGCAAAAAATTCCATAATAACATAGGTAGAACTTTCTGGTTAAGGAGATGATGATTCCAAATTTCATATTAACAAATTCCCTATTTCATATTAACAAATTCCATATTAGCATTTTCTGGTCACTAAGCAGATGATGATTCCAAATTTCTGGTTAAGGAAACTTACATGTCCCACTTGACATAGGTAGAACTTTTTGCCTGCGTTGATCCCTTCAAATGCAACACATTTGCACAATGACAACTTGTGGCCATGACATAGCTCAGGGAAATCATTAGCGATTCCATAAAATGTTGGGTCATCAGTGGTAGTGGGAGCATGGTCAAACGGAGTGAACTCCTAATCAAAGAGAAAATTGAGTTTAATCCAGGGGAATTTGGGGAAATCAAAGAAATCCCAAATCGTCCGAAACACTAATCATAACACGATGAAGGAATCGGAGCTCTTACCTCTAAAATGCTCTCACTGGAGGAGGACCCGTCATGCCAGCTGGGCATGGCGACGACGGCGGTGGCGAGGCACAGGCGGACGGCGGCGGAAAAGCGGCGGCAACGGCGCAACACCGAGCTCGGGGAAGAAGACAGTGGGAAGTGGAGGACAGAGACTGAGGTCCACCCCGAGGTGGTCCCCACTTAAAGCGGCACCGGTTAACGGCCGTTAGCGGGGCGTGTTGGGGTGGCGTCTAACGGGGCCACGTGGCCCTGGCAGGTGGGCCCGCGGGTGTTAAGCGGTGTCAATTCGCCATCAGAGGTAGATCGGCGCACATTGCTACAATCATGGTCCAATGTGGTACCATTTTGCGATTGCGAGAGCGACTGGTATGAAATGGAAAATTTGACACACAAAGTGGTAGTTTTATGCTATCAACTTCCGATAAGATATATATTAGGCCATCTTTTGTCAAATAGTACAACAATGGTAAATATAAGTGGGGCGCTATTCCTACCATCGAATCCGTGACTTACTATTCTTTAATGATGTCAAAGTTGATCCCTCAAATTTTTTTAAAATAACTATTTGCGACTTTATTGAAGATAGATTATGCAAAAACAAGATGAACATAAAAGATTCTCGATAAAACTAATAGTTGCATCAAGATTTTTTCAATTTTTTGATATCACCTGTTTGCACTTTGATAATTTGCTCCGTCCCTTGAGTTCACCATCATCATTTTCCCAAGTCGAATAAGTCTTCGCCTCTTGATCAGCTACTCCATCGACCCGCGACCCTCCAGATCCACTTCATTCACAACACAGTGGTCACATGAACTAGCCGAATGTCCAGATCTAAAAAGAAGAACTAGCCGTTGTCCTCTAGTAGTCCTTGCTAGCACGTAGCCTCCTTGTCTTCCACCATTCTCCACCATCGCCACCCGGCAAAGCCATCACCACCATTTCCATGCATCACAACCATATGCGAATCCCGTGATGATGGCCTAGCGTTGCACCGTTTCCTACTATGTATCCTTGGCACATGCTCAGGGCCGTGCCCGAGAAATCGAAGGCCCGGTGTGAAACAAAAATTTGGGCCCTCAACATAACCATTAACACAATTAGAAAAACAAGGTTTTATATTATATTATTATCAGGTTGGTGGTACAATTTTTGGAAGAATTACAGGCTCATATTCAACATGCCCAACTATATACAATTAGAAAAACAAGTTATAAATAAACGCCTTTCATTGATACAGAGACATGCAACTCTTCTCCATATGTATGGAGAAAGAAACTTTACCTACCATTTGTAAACTAATGTCCGCTCATATTCAACATGCCCAGCTAAAATCCATGTCCTAGCAATATCATTGGTCTCTGCACAATGTAGGATCTTCCGTTCTAGACATCCTTGCCGACCTTGCATGACCATGCATAGTCAGCTCGCATGAGATTGCTGGAGCGACACATCACATGTGGAGTTCGACCTTGTGTTTCCTCTAATAGGAGCAGCATGGTCGTCAGTCAAAATGAGTGTTTGGAAATCTTTATTTTAAAAAATTCTCCAACATATGTTCCTTATGATCATGAAAGAACTACTCACAACTATAATAGTAAACACCACTAGGTCATATTTGGGTGCAGGGTCACTGGCCCAAAAAGGTAATATTTCAATATTTGGGGGGGCAAAAGGCTAATTTTTTTCCCAATTAAGCCCCTTAAATATTTTTTCTTCAGTAAATGTTCCAAGTCTGGGGGGGGGGGGGGGGGGAGGCGGTGGCCCCCTCTGACTTGTGCATAGCTCCGCCAGTGTGCAGGGTGTAGAACTATTTGTGCATGTAGGATACCGTTTGGTAATATCAGAACATTAGATTGATGGGGATTTTATGACTCCTATAATCCTAGATGAAGGAATTAGACCAAAGCTATTTGGTAATTTTTTTATACCTGCCAATTTCCAAAGGAATGAACGACACACAAACTTCTGAAATCTTGTTTCTTCCTGTCTTACATTCCTAGGTAACTTTGTTATTTTTTTGCAAAACACGGAAATATTTTCAGGGTACCCATTGTTTCTCTGGTATCCTCCCACCATTTTAAATATCAAACGCTCAGGTAAGGATTTTCGGCCATGTTGGTCTCTCATGGCAGGGAAGATACTCGGCCCGACAAGCTAAGATGTTCTCTGCTTTGCTTTAATCACCCTTCCCCTTACTAAAATGTGTGTCAATAGCAGTCTGTCAACTTCTGAAATTTATCTAATGCGGGCCCTTAGATCTACTAGTGACACTATCTATCGTAAACCATTGAAATGGTGGTCATGTTTGCCACCGAAGTTGGTATAAAATTACCTGCAATTGTTACTTAGTATGTATGATGGTTTTATATAGACTATTTTGTATATAAAACATGCTAGGTTCTCTGATTTGTTTTTTCCTTTAGGTATGCACAACGTGACACTCTGCCTTCCTTGTGCTAATTTATAGTATTCCAAACCAAGCAGAAGAATAACACCTCACAAAATTTCTGGAAAGCAATATGAAGAACAACTTGACCTCACTTAACGAGCAATAAAATGATGCTGGAAATGTTAATTGTCATATGGGGTAGCAGTGTGATAGTTGGGCGGCCTATCGAGGGCTAGCCAATGCCAACCGTCCATGCCCACGTGAACAACAAAATATATTATTTGTGACACATGGTACCACATTGTACAAATATTGACTAGTCACAGGTAAGTATTTGTTTGACTACCATAGTACAATCCAATCCCACCATGTATTTACGATTCCCTATTGTTTGATATTCCATGATTTGTTGCAATGCTACGCGGCAGCTGTCTAACCAGCTGTCTGATATGCCATGATTTGTCTGAGCATGGTACTATTTGCATGCGAGCATGGTGCTCCGATGCTGAATTTCATACTGCCCATAGCTTCCGGACGAGTTGATGAAGCAATGGTAGCACATTATGATCCACCCATGCATAATCTAGATATCCCGATACCTCCATTCATATATGCACACACATATGCCAAACATTGGTACAAGGATCTCATATTCACATGATTGTGGTTCTCAGATAAATATATGCGTCTTGACCTATATGTGAGATCGATACATGCGAGCTTGTAGCTTCTGGTGTATATATTAGGACATATTTTATAAAATAGTACAACAATGGTAAATACATGTAAGTCGCTCCCCCTACCACTGATTTTCTTTAATGCACGTCAATGTTGATTTTCTTGACAAAGAAAATATAGTAATATCTCTAAGATACCAATTATACCCATTCTCTGCACCAACAAAGTGTCCAACTAGAAACTAAGGATGCACACGGCAACAGTGACCAATCACTCGCAGCAACATCACGCTAACCACCACCAAAGATAACATTCGAACTACAAAAGAGTTCTCCAAAGATGATGCTTCCAAGAAGGGAACAAGGCACAAGCACCGCCATCGTCCGATCAATGATCTTAGGTTTTCACTATGGAAAAAGTCCGAGTTCTGGAAACAATGTCTTTAAGAATGTCATTCCCAGGTATAACCAATGAAGGTCAGACCTTAAGTTTTCACCTTGAGAACCAAGACTCGATACTCGAAGAGAGTACCACAAAAAATGAAGTTCTCTAGTGCTGCTGCCCCACTTTTCAAGCCCGCTGTTGCAAGTTACTGAACACCAAGATAAGTATTCATCGCATCCAAGGCACCTCTCCGCCATTTTTTTCTGATCCTCCAATTGCAGCCGTCATGACATTCTCCGTCACTCTCAATACATGGAAACCGAGAAGTAGACATGTCCCATGGTATCGACAAAAAATGGAGGTTTGTACTGCAACCACTTTAAACCGCATAGTCTAATGCACGAACGCTCATGACCGAATCCCATTCGATCCAGAAAACCAAGAGCGTCTTGCACCAATCTGTAAATCTCCAATGAAGAATTCTAGAACCCGTCATCGACCACATCGAGGAAAATTGAGGACTGGTAGATCATCAGTTTAGCGCGAGAAGACCGGTAAGAAAGCCACCTTTTATTGACCCAGGTCAGCAGCCCACACGCCACTAACCACGAGACTATGCCGCCCTGATCTCCCCCACCGGCAACCGGATGCCCAACGCCGAGATGGAACAGTAGGAGATGAAGACACACACCAACAACTCGAGAATGCGTTGATGCCAGGCCACCACACATGCCTACACATCGCTGCCACATGACCACCCTGTTGTGCTCCTCACTTAGCGTCGTGTTCTGCATCACAACCGTCGTACGATGTGAAGAGGGGATCCATGTAGGGCCTAAGCTATGCCGTGTAGCGCCTTGTGGCCTTGGCATATACTGGAGGAAGCAGTGATGTGATTCTGCAGCTAGACCATTCTACGCCAACCCTCCCCATCCACTTCATTCACACTACGGCGACTCACATGAACTAGCCGATGGCCTCCGCCAGTCCATGCCACCGCCACCAGACAAAGCCATCACTGCCATGTCTAGGGCCTCACATTGCACTGTATGCCGCCTTGTGTCCTTGGCATATGCCGAAGGTAGTAGTGATGTGAGTCTGAAGTTGGAGAGACAGTTTGGTCAGACCAAGAAATAGTGGTTAGGTTTAACCAAATCAGCAGGATCGGCCTGAGTTAGACAGTCTAATCCCAGTCTTAGCAGGACGAGTTGTTGATTAGATCGCGTAATCCGGACAGCAAACTTTTTTATAAGAATATAAATACTGAATTAAGACCACGGTTGGCATTACGGGGGGTGGACTATCATAATTTTGTTTGCTCCACCGCTCTTGCTCAATTTAGTGTTTGTTGCACGACCTACTTTTGAATAATTTTGTGGCTAATTCTCAACGGAAGAGTCTAAGATAAGAAATATACAGCACGATTTTATCAATCACAAACCGAGAGCTGTAGTTGACTAATCCTGGGGCAAATGATTTTTCGTAGAAACAATAATGAACTGCACGACCACCTAGCAGGTTTGGTGTGCAAAATACAATTTTTATAAGGAAAATGATTGGGCTCCCCAAGGGATCGCTAGCTTCTATCCCCGGGTCGCACAGTAAGCCTTGGAAACGTACGTACAAAGATGTGTGGGCCTGATCTTATCTCTTCCCCTTCTTCTACCTTCCTCCCAACAAAACTTTCAACAAAAATCTTCACTGCCCAGTCGTGATGCTGCCGCCCAGCCGCGACGCTGCCCCTCCGCCTCGCCGAGCTTCTGCCTCGCGGCGCCGCCGTGCTCCTCCGTGACTCTCTCCTCCGCCGGGCCCTCCTCCACCATGCCTCCTTCTCCACGGTTGCATGGTGCTCGTGACCGGTGCCACCGAGCGCTTGCACCACCACTGCGCTCTCTTCCGTTCTGCTCGATACCAAGCTCGTGAGGCAGTGCTGCAACGACGGCTGGTGTTGCTACCGCTGGCGGCGAGGGCGGGCGGTGCTGCAACCATGGTGGGCGCCCTTGCAGCCGATGGCGGGCGGTGCTGCAACGACGGCGAGCGGCACTGCTAACATATGGTGGCGACCGACGCTGTATGCTACGGACGGCGGGGGACGATGCTATATAGGCACGGCGCCCCTGCTCGGTGTGCCCTGCTACAGAGGTACGGCGACGCTGCTACAACTCGCAGCAGGCCTTGCTACAGAGTCCCACCAACGCTGCTAGAGAGGCGCAGAGGCGTTGCTACAAGCGGCGTAAGGCTCTGCTACAAGAGATGTCTGGTGTTGCTAAAGGGGTACAATGACCTTGCTACAAAAGGTGCGAAGCCCGGGCACAACAGCCTTACTATAGAGGCACGGGGAAATCTTCTCCTCCGTCGACGGACTATTTTGCTACAATTGTTAATTTATTTTGCTACAACCGTTTTATGAATTTGCTACAACAGCGTAATTTTTTTGCTATAAAGTCTCCGGCGAGATCTCCCGACGGAAGTCTCCGGCGAAGTTGGTTTTGCGACATTAGCGCTTTTTTTTGCTACAAAGTCACCGGCAAGGTCTCCGGTGAGATCTCCGGCGAGGTCTAGTCTTTTTTCCATTTTCTGAGTCGAACCATTTTTTGCTACATGTAGCAAAAGCGGGACGTTTTGTAGTAAAATTGGTACGTTTTGTAGCAAAAGCGGGATTTGACAGAAAATAGGAGACACGTGGTTGGCTGGGGACCCGGGATAAAAACTTCAAATCCCCCGAAGGAGGCCTAGTATCACCCTTTTTATAAACAGTAAATATAATAGCGCTAATGTTCCTCTTTTGAAGAAGGAAAAAAGTCAAAAAAAAAGAAACGACGCCTGAGAGATTCGAACTCTCGCGGGGAAACCCCATGTACTTAGCAGGCACACGCCTTAACCACTCGGCCAAAGCGTCGGTTTGATGACTATTTTATGATTTTTCGGTTCTTACCTTAAGGAACTAGATGAAGGCAATGTGGCAAGATTATTTGGCACCTGCAAATTTCCGAAGGAATGTACAACGCATAGATTTCGGAAATATTGTTCCTTCTGTAGTCTTGTATTCCTAAGGACCGTACTAGGCGTCCCCGGGGGATCAAAACCCCCCATCCCCGGGTCCACGGCCGTTGGATGTCGCCACTATCAACCGTCCAGATTCTTCTATTTTTTCTGCTCTCATCTCTTTTCCCAACTCACACGCAAAAGGGCAAAAAACCAGGCGTCCCTGTACGGCTCTGAGCATCAAACACCATAGGGACTGGCGGAGCTCCGCCGTGAGCAGCGACCGCCACCGAGAGAGGCGAAGTTTGTATCGCCCAGTTCAGTTGACAACGGAGCCGACGCTTACAGCAGCACACAAACCAACCTGTAGGCTACAGAGACCACAACAACGGCCTGGAGCAACGTCGACGACGGTGGCGGACTGCTTGCAGCAGCACCGGCGTCCGCTTGTAGCAGCCGGCAGGCCTTTTGTAGCATCGCGTGTGGTAGCAAACCCCCGCTGCGGCTTGTAGCAGAGACGCCGCCGCTGTAGCAAGTGCTGACGCTGTAGCAGGGCATCGCCAGCTGAAGCGAGCACCGCCGCCGATGTAGCAGAGCGCGAGAGACGCCGCCGCTGTAGCAGAGCGCCGCAGCTGTTGTAGCAAACGCTGCCACCACCGCATGTAGCAGAGCGCCCCCGCCGCTGTAGCAGACCCCCGGCGCCGCTTGTAGCAGACCCCCGTCGCTGATATAGCAGACCCCTGGCGCCGCTTGTAGCAGACCCCCGCCGTGGATGTAGCAGAGCGCCGAGCCGCTTGTAGCAGACCCCTGCAGCCGCTATAGCAGACCCCGCCGCTGATGTAGCAGAGCGCTGCCACCACTGTAGCAAGCGGTGTAGCAGGGACGGGAGGCTGCAGGAGCCGGCCGTAGCAGGGACGGGAGGCGGCGGCGGCTCAACGGGCCACGCACGGACGCAGCAGCCTATGCAAATGCGCGACGACGGGTTCGACGCAGCAGCAGCTCGCCTAGGCAAGCACCGTTGTAGCATCGGGACCGGGCGGTGGGATCGAAGAAGGAGCGATGGAGAAGATGAGTTTGACCAGAATTGAGGAAGGGATAAGGCAGATGTTTATTTTTACCAGGACGGTGGACTAGTGGGGCCAAGCAAATCGGTACGCACTGGATCGAAACCATCCAACGGCCTCGCACCCGGGGGACGCGAGCGCGTGATCCCCCCGGGGAGATGTATCGTTTTCCTATTCCTAAGTAACTTTCTTAAACTTTTACTAAACACGAAAATCTTTTTAGGTTACCCATTGTTTTCCTGGTATCCTTCTAGAGTGTTAGGGATTCAAGACATTCGATTGGATAAGCTAAGGTATTTTGTAATTGCTTTAAACACCCTTCTCATTACTCCTATACATCTGTCCATTGGCGGCAGCGAGGCATTAAATCTGTCAGCAATTCTATCGCAAGTCGTTGAAATGGTGGTCATGTTTGCACCAAATTTGGTACACAATTAGCAGGGAATGTTATTACTAGTATGCAACAATCATTTTGTACAGTCTATTTTGTATGTAACGACATAGTAGGTTCTGTGATTTGTTCTTTCCTAGGTATGCACAACATGAGTCTTTGCCTCCTTCACGTTAATTTAGTACTCCGCTTCACAGAGAATTGTGAGCTCTGCCATGGTGCTCCGGTCTGAAGTTTGTACTCAGCTGGAGCGGCCAGACCCACAGCTGGAACACACATCAATGATGCACCTACTCAATTGAAAAGAATCGAAATCTCTTAGAACATAAAAGGGTACACCCTTTCCTCCGTCGCGAATACCCCAATATTGGCACATGCTTATCAAGATCCACATAATCTAGATATCTTGATACCTCCCACTCGTATAGAAAACATGCATTGCTACAACCGATCTCATATTCCCATGCTTGTCTTTCTTGGAAAGATAAGTGTGCGCTTCAGCATGCGAGATCCATACATGCCAGCTTGTAGCCGATGAGATATATATTAGACCATGTTTTGTCAAATAGTATAACAATGGTAAATACAAGTGGGGCGCTATTCCTACCACCGATCTGTGACTTACTATTCTTTAATAATGTCAAAGTTTTTTAAAATAACTATATTCGACTTTAGTAATAATATAGATAATGTAGAAACAAGAAAAACAAAAAAGATTCTTGATAAAACTAATAGGTGCATCAAAACTTTTTGAAGTCTTTGATATCACTCGTTTGCACTTTGATAATTTGTCCCGACCCATGAGTTCACGCTCATCATCTTTTCCAAGTCCAACAAGCCTTCGCCTCCTCTTGATCTGCAACTCCATCAAGCCATGACCCTATGCATCCACTTCATTGACACCACAGTGGCTCACATGAGCTAGCTGATGTCCTCTGGTAGTCCTTGCTAGCACCTAGCCCCCCTTGGTTTCCACCATTCTCCACCATCGCCACCCGACAAAGCCATCACCGCCATCGACATTCATCACAGCCAGTGGTGGAGTTACCGCAAACTGGTCCAGGGTGCACAGCTTCTAAGAAACAATACACTAAATTATGAAGTTTGTATCAGTTTTGAGCACATATAATTTTCCTTAAAAATAGAGTCAAGAAAATGGGGTAATAACTAATAAGTGGCAGACAAGATAGTAATAAATATGGAGAATTCATTGACTTTGACACTACTAATAAATATGACATTGACTAACAAAATATGTTGCTCCGCACAACTTGGTTTCGTTAACGTAAACACCATTTGTGATCTTTCTAATCCATCTGTTCCAGTAGGCAACCTACAAAACATAATGAATATGGAGAAATTTCAGTAAGAACACAAAATAGTACAATGAATAGATAAAATTAGTTAAGTGGACTAGTTACCATTACCTTTTAGAATTTATAGCCCCTCAATTTCATGAAGCGGTCAACCACCGGGTCATTAGTCACTTTCTTCATTTCTTCCATCTCCACATAGCAAATAAGGTTATCACTCAAACTTCCGTCGTTGAGGCGATTGCACAAATATGTTTTCACAATCTTCATTGCCAAAAAGCATCACTCAACGGTGGCAGTGGAAACGAGCAATACTAGTACTAGTTTCAATAGCCGGTAAACCAAAGGATAACATAAATGTTTTCTAGTTTCAACCAATATCCGAGACAACTCAACAGTTGTTTGTACATTGGAGAATCTCTCATCTGATTGCACATCTGCAATATAGAGACAAAGAGGATGACTAAGATCCCTCAGCTCTCCGGAATCAAAGTCTCTGGATTAAAGTTTGGCCAAACTCATCAAATTCTTCGAATTAAAATCATGGAATGAGTCTCTTGGACTAAAAGATGTGGACCATACCAGCAAGTCATATGCTGTCTCGTTGGAGAGATCGTCAAGATCTTGGACTAGCCAATCAAGAACATCATTGAAACAATCCACTTGCAAATGGTGCTTGTTGGTAATTCCAGTTCTTTTCCTTTTGTTCTTTGGGTTAATATAGTCTTCTTCCAATTCCAACTTGTCAAGATCATGTTTATCACAAAAGGTAAACAGTTCATGAAGGAGAGGTTCCCATCCGTGTCCTCTACACTCAACCAAGTGACTTCTAGTTTATTTCACACACTTCATAGCATTTACTATATCTTGATCCTTACATTCAAGTGCTTGTGACAAGATGTTTGTTACTATCAAAATAGTCACCATGAGATGCAAATAACACACCATGTCCAATTTCTTGAAGAATAGATCGCAATATTTCCTTTACAAAACAACTAGCAATATATTTCTGTACATCAGGACAAAGCATAATAGATTTGCTTGCACCATTAATACTCACGGGCTTGCGTAATTCTAGATCATGCTCTGCTAAAAAACATGGGCCTCTAAAAAATTACTTTGTTTAAAGAAGTCTTGGATTATCATGACCACGAAATGCCAAACCTTGTTTCAGCAATAATCTAGTAACATCAACCGAGCCATTTAGACAAGTATAATAAGCAAGCTTGGCAGCATCACTTGATGTTTTCATAGCTACATCAATGTGTAGCTCTTGTTTTAATAGAGCCTCATAGTCTTTCATTTCCTGGTTGTGAACATTGCCAACACCACCAGCATGATCCTTTAGTCCGTCACATTTGTTCCAACTATTCCAACCTTTAGCAACAAATGCATCATAACCATCCCCTTTACTATTTCGTCCCCTAAACAAGAAGCAACAAAAGAAGTATGCTCTATCCTTGGACTCGCTATACTCAATCGAGACTTGGTCACTTCAAAATTGGAGTTAGGGATTGGCTAATTGGAGGAGCCATGGACGAAATTGTGAGTGGAAAGGACCGATGGGGATTAGCTTCCAGCGTGTTGCAGCGTCGCCGGCAAGCGGCGGATTCAAGGCGTTCGATTCGGCCTCGTCGGGGAGCCGCCTGCCCTACGTTGGGACGGTTGAGTCCAGGACGGGGATGAGGGTACGATCGGAATATGCGGCACCGCTGCCGCTTTGGCTGCTTGGTCGCTCGCCAGTCGTGACTCCTGGAGTTTCTAGAGTTTACTTGTTTTGGCTTCACGTTCGTGGGTTGTTAGCCAACAGGCCAGGGTGCACACTTCTTGGGTTCAGGGGTGCACATATGGTGAAAATTAGCTGGTATGTAAAGAATTTTGTTTTGGACCCTGTGTTCTGTGCATCTAGTTGGGCCAACTGAGCTCCGCCCGTGATCACAACCATCTCCGAATCCCATGATCACGGCCTAGCACTGCACTGTTTCGTGGCTTTGTGTCCTTGGCATATGCTAAAGGAAGTAGAGATGTGAGTCTGAAGCTGCAGAGACAATACGTTGAGATATGTGAGTTTAATGCTGTAGAGAAAATTTGTTGAGACAGACTGGTTGTGGTTAGGTTAAACCAAATCAGCACGACCTGCCAGAGTCAGATGTCACCTAGTCTAATCCTGGTCTTAGGAAGACCAATCGTCAATGAAATTGTGTAATCCTAGGCCATCAAACATCTTATTAGAACAAATACTGATGAAGGCTGCATTTGTTTTGTATAATTCCGTGGCTAATTCTCAACCAAAGATTATATAAATAATAAATTAAGAACAATACAAACTCAATTTAACGATCAAAAGCAAGCCCTAGTTGACTAATCTCCAGCCAATTTAAGGAAAGGTATTTTTTTTTCAGAGCAAGGAAAGGTTAATTGGGTGACTACATGGCACGTATTGTGAGCGATCTGAAAAATAAAATCTTAAAAAATGATGAGTCGGAAGTAGACCTTACTCCATATTTACTAGCGTTTAAGAGATGGGAAAAATAAAAACAACAAAAACAAAACGACGCCTGAGAGATTCGAACTCTCGCAGGCACACGCCTTAACCACTCGGCCAAAGCGTCAGTTTGATTGCTTTTTTTATGACTAGTAAAATGCCCGTGCGTTGCTACGGGTTTTAATTTTTTTCGCTTTAACATGTAAACATAATGTATATAAAAAATCACGTGTATAGGAAATACAAACAAGATAATTGGACAAAATCCAAATGCCTCAATATTCATGTGAAAAGATGTGTCAAAATTCGATCATATCCAGTGATTCATCACCAATTCGCACGTGTGGGATTTTTTTGGGCCCTAGTAATGCGTCGACCGCAACAACTTGCAGATGCGTCAGCGGCAACAACGATCTATGGGAATATGCGGCACTCGGGGCAAACTCTTTGTCTTTGGTGGTGTACACCTTTGCGGTGGCGCTGATGTTGGGATGGCGGAGAAAAAACTGAGAACGACTAAGTAGGCGGAGAAAAAAAGTGAATATGGCACTAACTGTGAATTGATATTTGAAAAAGCTTGAGGTGGCTTCTGTAAATGCGGTCACGTATATTGGAGTAATATAAAAATTCGTTGAGTCACTAAGACCATGCTTGGACCGGTTTCTTTCGGACAAGCAGACGGCCTGCCTACTACTGAACGCAGCAAATTATTTCAGTATCAACTATCAAAACGTGCAGTTTATCCGACCTTTCAAGCCATTCAACATGACGGCGTGGTGCAGTAACGCATGGCGGAGTAGCTGGAAACTGAAGCCCATGGCAACAATTCTCCCAACCTCATCGATGGTAAAGTAAACAAGTTTGTTTAATATGTCCTCCTATCTCTACTAAAAAAATAGGAACATGTCCTCTAAAAGAATGTAAAGATAAAGAATAGGGACAGTCAGTCACGGTCTACTTCCTCTCTCTCTATCTTCCTTATCTTCTATCTCTATCCTCAAGAATTCACCTGCTGCCTCCCCACCGCCGGCGACCTGACCGCCACTCCCCTGCCTACCCAGCGCCGGCAACCGGTCTGCCACTCGCCTACCTCCCCGCCCACTCGATGACCGTGCTCTCCCCGCCGCTGTCGTCACAATCTCGCTCCGACGTCACGGGCCCTCTCGTCTCCGTCTCTCGCCTCAGGCCGTGACCCAGAGCTCGACGGGAGTTCAAGCGGCCGACCTTTGCTCTACCAGAGCTCGACGGGAGCACAGCGGTGGCCTCCTCCTCCGGTGGTCTGGGTGGTGAATCAGAGCGAGCTGCAAGGACTCCTTCGAGGATGACCCACTCCGGAGTGTTGGAGCGAACACAAGCAGCCTGCGACTGGTAATTCAGCCCCCTCATTGATTCCAAATTTAAGAGGTTGTGCATATTGGTGATGATCATATGGACAATCTATGGGGAGTTGCGGATGCAGGCTGCGATTTATGGCTTTGGACCAGTGTTGTTCAGCTCGACAGTTGGGAGCGCTTATGTGGCCTTGCCATCTCAACTGTAAACACTCGAGGTCGTGTTCGGAGCAGCATTGAGACAGTTGCTAAGGATACAAATTAGTGTGGCAGGACATAAAAGGTGTGGAGTGTGGTAGGTGGAGGCACAAAGGTACAGTCTAACACATGCGTTTATCTTTCTGGATCCTAACAGTCATCTTGGAGTTTATCTTCGTTGTTGTATACTTGCCTTCAATTCAATGACTTTTGAGGTGCTACAAGTAGAATATGGCATTCACAACCCCTGTTTTTGATACTTTTATGCCCATCTCTTTTCTTATTTAGGGTTAGGTTACTAAGTGTGCTCGCTGAAAATTCTTGTAGGGTGTCTGCCATCTGTTGGCAAATCTCGTGGCGTACCGTAACTCTGCTGACACTTCATATGATATGGCATAAGATGAGGATTTTAACAGTGAAATGGAAATGAGTGACTTGATGGATGCAGATATAGGTGTTAGAGCTGGAGTATTTGATAAATACGGTCAAGGTTATGCCTCTGAGAGCCATATGGGAGAGAGCTCTACGTCTTTTATCCATGCACCAATTTCACTCCATGATTTTGATGAAGGTAAACTGAACCCTAAACCCTTTAACCTTTTCATTTTGATGGGACTGGATTTTTTGTAAGAAGCCATGGAAGAAAGAATACAAGGCACACCAGAATTTTCTGAATTAATCACAGCTGATTAGGAAAACAGAATGCAGCGAGCACAACATGGAAGAAAATCTAGCATTTAGTCTTTTTATTGTGTACTGTCATATGCAATCATGAAAAGAGCTATCCATAACCTGAATTTGTACTGATATTAATGTTAATATAAGGACATTTTTTACTCCAAGCTTGTAATGTTTGCTGCCTAAGATGCCATCTTGACATCTTATAATAGAAAAATGCATGCAACCATGACACCAATTTCCTCCCAACACGTATTTGAATAATGTAACTATCTAGCTAGGTCACAATTGTTGCACTTGCTTTTTTGTGGCATAATGTTTTTGGTAAAACATCCATGCTGCTTCTCATGCCATTTGTGTGCCGAAAGGTGGACCAAATATATGCAATCTATTTGTGGGAATTAATTTTTATTTTTCCAAACGGGCAAACCTATTTATATGAAGTATTTATATCTTTTTTGCCAGCCAATATTTTCAAAGCAGATGATAATCCGGCTTGTCTGAGATCAAGGTGGCAATTAGAGGCATATCTTAACCAGCAAGCTGACATTCTTGAGAGGTGAGTGTCGCTTCTTACATTTAATCAGCTAATACCACCATGAACTTATAGTACTTACTGAAAACTAAAGGATATGTGCAGATTCTTTAACAGCAGCCTTTTTGCTGCAGGAATCCCAGCTCGGTGCCTTTGAATGCATTTAATGCAACTATGACACAACTTCAGACATTAGCTCCAGAGCTTCATCGTGTAAGTTATGGCACAGTATAATACATCTCATTCTTGACTATACAGGACAGTGAACAGCTCCCAGTACTTTTGGTTTATTTTTCTGCCTTTATTGTACCTGCCAGGTCCAATTCTTGCAATACTTGAATGCTCTGAGCCATGATGATTATGTTGCATCATTAGACAATCTTCACCGCTATTTTGATTACAGGTCAGTCCTAGAACCCTGATCATACTGTGGGAAGTGCTCAATATTTTGACCGCCTTTCTATGATTGAATGTTACGTTTAGCAAGTCACCAGATCTTTTCTGCGATTGATTGACGTTTTGACACTTGTTCTGTCCATTTAAACAAATACCTGATGGCGAGGCCTGACAACATTTTTGTTAATTTAATCAATGCCTTTAAGGAATATAATAACTAATATGTTCTCTGTCTACAAGGGCCTTTGTCGTTGCTTGAGAACCTATAGAAGCTGCTTAATCCAGTAACACACATCAAGCAAACTGAATGAAAAGAAGACGATGTACATAATAGTGTGGATATGTAGCAGGATATTAGATCGTGCGTATTCTCTAGCTACATATTAGATGCTAGTCCCATATTCACTACGAAATATTTATATAACTTTAAAATATTCTTCTCATTGTTTCTGTGTCATTTTCTGTGAAGGTAACACCACTTAAAATATTAATGGTATAGGTAATATAGATTAATGAATACTACTCGAGTTTCCCTTTGTGATACATTTTAGTGTCAAAGGAGAACATAACAGAGGATTCTCATTTATACTCTGTAATGAGTATGTTTTCACTGGCTAGACTTGTGGTTAGTCGCAAAATTGACACTAAAATATTTGTTTTGAAGCCCACCAGCATATCCAGTTAAAGTTCGGGGTCTCGTGTGTTGTTTTCAAAGCCCCTACAACATTTATGTATTGGAAAAATGTAAGAGTTACAACACAAATATATGTTTAAACTTCTCAGTAAAATCTACTTGTCATGATAACACACCTTGCATGTTATCTTTCTCAAGGAGGGTGGCAGCTAAGGTCCACATTCCCTGTTCAGCAAGTCGCCACTTTGTCATGTGACGAGCTACATGTTTGTCCCATATGCGCAGAACAATGAACTCCCCCTTTAAAGTATCACTCATTTAGCCATCACAAATACAAAAGTAGCATCAATGAATGATTTTATTTTGACCTACCTAATGTTCATCAGTATGACATCTCGGCATGGCGTGCTACGCTCGAATGACTTGCTGAATCTTACAGAGCCAACATGCACTACAATACCAATGATATCTACAAATGTACCAAATATAAATTAGTCCTTCATTTTTTTGTTGCATGGTCTGGAATTACACATGACATAAAACAAGTACGCACCTGTGAGCATTCTATTTCTAAGTCTATATGTGTCAATGAAATCCATGAACCGTGACGACAGTGTAGGGATGGAAACATTAGCTCCAGCATGATGAATCTCGGTCCGAGCATGCATGATGACGTAGTACTCGGTTGGTATGGCCAATGGAAATGTTGATGGCATATCAGTCGGCTCAAAACCCACATATTTGAAAAAGTACACCTCACCGACACGCAGCTCGCGGTTGAAACGAATTGCCTGCTGCCCGTATGCTATTGCGTCCATTTTATCCCCTGGCCAAACAGTCAAGTTTAGTTTATTCATATAAAATTTCAGCACTATCACCAAGTGAAGCATTCAACAAGCACACATTACAGTTGTTTCAGTCAAAGGAAGAGAGGAAAATAACAAGTGGGAATGATTCAGTAGTAAACAATCAGTACATATTGGATACTTTCACCAAGCATTAAGTTTAAATGAATGATAAAAAAATGAGCCTTATTAAAAAAAATATAATATCGAAATTGTTTTAGTGAATAAAATATTTTCCCTAAATTCAAGATCAAAGTTCTGGAATGCATTGAACAACACAACTGATGTTGCAACCTTTCACCAAAGACCAAGCTGTACAAAAATGGTATCTTATATTGTATTACACTTCCATGGTTCACCTCTCAGTTTAGGCTGAAGAAGTGTCGTCCAATTACTTTTCTTCTTCATTATTTTTGTATCTACACATGTATCAGCAACTAAGGATACAACTATTTCTATAACCTGAGATTAGGTATATCTCCTCTCAGTTTAAGTTTAATCTTGATCTATCTTGTATCCTGACTATGAATCAATCAACCAAGTCTAAACATGGTGATGAGGTAAAGAGGAAGTCTCTCCCCTTTTCAGATTATATTACATGTTTATAACCTTACAAATATCAAGTGAATAAAGAGGTTAGGGATGATGCTTCATCACCTTGAGCTAACAGTGTAACCGCAGAGACCGACTCCATCCTTACTTTTCTAAGGTTTCTAAAATTGAGTCTGTAGTGCAGTGTGTCGAATTGTGTCTATTACAGTAAGCACTGTCAGCGCGTGATTTCTTACGTCTATCAGACTTGGGATCCTAGCTAGATGAAGAATGAACTTGTAACCAGAATGCAGAGCTGCCGAACTCTAGCGACACTGTTCAGAACACCGATGGAGATACTACGTCTGCCAGTGACAGCGTTGTGCAGGTACGCTTGCAGTAGTTATGTATAGATTAACCGAACAGCTTTGTACTTGTATTGGCGCATGTTGGCAGGAAACGAGACAGAAGGTCACCTTGACAATATTGCATGTTCGGAATATAGAAAGCAATATAAAAATTAGGAATGCATGTTACTTAGCAATTGTATGATTTTCTTACAGATTGGTCGGCAAGGATGGCACGGTAGATCACATCTCCCCGTCGAGTCTGTTTGATCCGTCCATAAAGAATTTTGGCCGTCGTCTCCCAGGATCTGCTATGAATGTGTAAGGTTTCAACCCATCGGAATCTAACATGCCTACGCCAAAAAAACATGTATCAATAAAATATGATTTGATATATAAAACAATTATGCAGGAACCAAATACTTTGCCTTCTGAGCGGAGGCCAGACGAAGGGAGTCGGTTCTGGTACAGGTTCCGGTCTCGGCGCCATCACCCTCTTCGAGCCGATGCGCCCGAGGCTGTACTGCGATGGCATGGTTTTAGTTTTCAGTACTGAGACAAAATATGGTATGAGTATAGTCGGAGTGTGATATGGTACCAGGTGTGACATGGCAACCGGTCTGCCACTCGCCTACCTCCCCGCCCACTCGATGACCGTGCTCTCCCCGCCGCTGTCGTCACAATCTCGCTCCGACGTCACGGGCCCTCTCGTCTCCGTCTCTCGCCTCAGGCCGTGACCCAGAGCTCGACGGGAGTTCAAGCGGCCGACCTTTGCTCTACCAGAGCTCGACGGGAGCACAGCGGTGGCCTCCTCCTCCGGTGGTCTGGGTGGTGAATCAGAGCGAGCTGCAAGGACGCCTTCGAGGATGACCCACTCCGGAGTGTTGGATTGAACACAAGCAGCCTGCGACTGGTAATTCAGCCCCCTCATTGATTCCAAATTTAAGAGGTTGTGCATATTGGTGATGATCATATGGACAATCTATGGGGAGTTGCGGATGCAGGCTGCGATTTATGGCTTTGGACCAGTGTTGTTCAGCTCGACAGTTGGGAGCGCTTATGTGGCCTTGCCATCTCAACTGTAAACACTCGAGGTCGTGTTCGGAGCAGCATTGAGACAGTTGCTAAGGATACAAATTAGTGTGGCAGGACATAAAAGGTGTGGAGTGTGGTAGGTGGAGGCACAAAGGTACAGTCTAACACATGCGTTTATCTTTCTGGATCCTAACAGTCATCTTGGAGTTTATCTTCGTTGTTGTATACTTGCCTTCAATTCAATGACTTTTGAGGTGCTACAAGTAGAATATGGCATTCACAACCCCTGTTTTTGATACTTTTATGCCCATCTCTTTTCTTATTTAGGGTTAGGTTACTAAGTGTGCTCGCTGAAAATTCTTGTAGGGTGTCTGCCATCTGTTGGCAAATCTCGTGGCGTACCGTAACTCTGCTGACACTTCATATGATATGGCATAAGATGAGGATTTTAACAGTGAAATGGAAATGAGTGACTTGATGGATGCAGATATAGGTGTTAGAGCTGGAGTATTTGATAAATACGGTCAAGGTTATGCCTCTGAGAGCCATATGGGAGAGAGCTCTACGTCTTTTATCCATGCACCAATTTCACTCCATGATTTTGATGAAGGTAAACTGAACCCTAAACCCTTTAACCTTTTCATTTTGATGGGACTGGATTTTTTGTAAGAAGCCATGGAAGAAAGAATACAAGGCACACTAGAATTTTCTGAATTAATCACAGCTGATTAGGAAAACAGAATGCAGCGAGCACAACATGGAAGAAAATCTAGCATTTAGTCTTTTTATTGTGTACTGTCATATGCAATCATGAAAAGAGCTATCCATAACCTGAATTTGTACTGATATTAATGTTAATATAAGGACATTTTTTACTCCAAGCTTGTAATGTTTGCTGCCTAAGATGCCATCTTGACATCTTATAATAGAAAAATGCATGCAACCATGACACCAATTTCCTCCCAACACGTATTTGAATAATGTAACTATCTAGCTAGGTCACAATTGTTGCACTTGCTTTTTTGTGGCATAATGTTTTTGGTAAAACATCCATGCTGCTTCTCATGCCATTTGTGTGCCGAAAGGTGGACCAAATATATGCAATCTATTTGTGGGAATTAATTTTTATTTTTCCAAACGGGCAAACCTATTTATATGAAGTATTTATATCTTTTTTGCCAGCCAATATTTTCAAAGCAGATGATAATCCGGCTTGTCTGAGATCAAGGTGGCAATTAGAGGCATATCTTAACCAGCAAGCTGACATTCTTGAGAGGTGAGTGTCGCTTCTTACATTTAATCAGCTAATACCACCATGAACTTATAGTACTTACTGAAAACTAAAGGATATGTGCAGATTCTTTAACAGCAGCCTTTTTGCTGCAGGAATCCTAGCTCGGTGCCTTTGAATGCATTTAATGCAACTATGACACAACTTCAGACATTAGCTCCAGAGCTTCATCGTGTAAGTTATGGCACAGTATAATACATCTCATTCTTGACTATACAGGACAGTGAACAGCTCCCAGTACTTTTGGTTTATTTTTCTGCCTTTATTGTACCTGCCAGGTCCAATTCTTGCAATACTTGAATGCTCTGAGCCATGATGATTATGTTGCATCATTAGACAATCTTCACCGCTATTTTGATTACAGGTCAGTCCTAGAACCCTGATCATACTGTGGGAAGTGCTCAATATTTTGACCGCCTTTCTATGATTGAATGTTACGTTTAGCAAGTCACCAGATCTTTTCTGCGATTGATTGACGTTTTGACACTTGTTCTGTCCATTTAAACAAATACCTGATGGCGAGGCCTGACAACATTTTTGTTAATTTAATCAATGCCTTTAAGGAATATAATAACTAATATGTTCTCTGTCTACAAGGGCCTTTGTCGTTGCTTGAGAACCTATAGAAGCTGCTTAATCCAGTAACACACATCAAGCAAACTGAATGAAAAGAAGACGATGTACATAATAGTGTGGATATGTAGCAGGATATTAGATCGTGCGTATTCTCTAGCTACATATTAGATGCTAGTCCCATATTCACTACGGAATATTTATATAACTTTAAAATATTCTTCTCATTGTTTCTGTGTCATTTTCTGTGAAGGTAACACCACTTAAAATATTAATGGTATAGGTAATATAGATTAATGAATACTACTCGAGTTTCCCTTTGTGATACATTTTAGTGTCAAAGGAGAACATAACAGAGGATTCTCATTTATACTCTGTAATGAGTATGTTTTCACTGGCTAGACTTGTGGTTAGTCGCAAAATTGACACTAAAATATTTGTTTTGAAGCCCACCAGCATATCCAGTTAAAGTTCGGGGTCTCGTGTGTTGTTTTCAAAGCCCCTACAACATTTATGTATTGGAAAAATGTAAGAGTTACAACACAAATATATGTTTAAACTTCTCAGTAAAATCTACTTGTCATGATAACACACTTTGCATGTTATCTTTCTCAAGGAGGGTGGCAGCTAAGGTCCACATTCCCTGTTCAGCAAGTCGCCACTTTGTCATGTGACGAGCTACATGTTTGTCCCATATGCGCAGAACAATGAACTCCCCCTTTAAAGTATCACTCATTTAGCCATCACAAATACAAAAGTAGCATCAATGAATGATTTTATTTTGACCTACCTAATGTTCATCAGTATGACATCTCGGCATGGCGTGCTACGCTCGAATGACTTGCTGAATCTTACAGAGCCAACATGCACTACAATACCAATGATATCTACAAATGTACCAAATATAAATTAGTCCTTCATTTTTTTGTTGCATGGTCTGGAATTACACATGACATAAAACAAGTACGCACCTGTGAGCATTCTATTTCTAAGTCTATATGTGTCAATGAAATCCATGAACCGTGACGACAGTGTAGGGATGGAAACATTAGCTCCAGCATGATGAATCTCGGTCCGAGCATGCATGATGACGTAGTACTCGGTTGGTATGGCCAATGGAAATGTTGATGGCATATCAGTCGGCTCAAAACCCACATATTTGAAAAAGTACACCTCACCGACACGCAGCTCGCGGTTGAAACGAATTGCCTGCTGCCCGTATGCTATTGCGTCCATTTTATCCCCTGGCCAAACAGTCAAGTTTAGTTTATTCATATAAAATTTCAGCACTATCACCAAGTGAAGCATTCAACAAGCACACATTACAGTTGTTTCAGTCAAAGGAAGAGAGGAAAATAACAAGTGGGAATGATTCAGTAGTAAACAATCAGTACATATTGGATACTTTCACCAAGCATTAAGTTTAAATGAATGATAAAAAAATGAGCCTTATTAAAAAAAATATAATATCGAAATTGTTTTAGTGAATAAAATATTTTCCCTAAATTCAAGATCAAAGTTCTGGAATGCATTGAACAACACAACTGATGTTGCAACCTTTCACCAAAGACCAAGCTGTACAAAAATGGTATCTTATATTGTATTACACTTCCATGGTTCACCTCTCAGTTTAGGCTGAAGAAGTGTCGTCCAATTACTTTTCTTCTTCATTATTTTTGTATCTACACATGTATCAGCAACTAAGGATACAACTATTTCTATAACCTGAGATTAGGTATATCTCCTCTCAGTTTAAGTTTAATCTTGATCTATCTTGTATCCTGACTATGAATCAATCAACCAAGTCTAAACATGGTGATGAGGTAAAGAGGAAGTCTCTCCCCTTTTCAGATTATATTACATGTTTATAACCTTACAAATATCAAGTGAATAAAGAGGTTAGGGATGATGCTTCATCACCTTGAGCTAACAGTGTAACCGCAGAGACCGACTCCATCCTTACTTTTCTAAGGTTTCTAAAATTGAGTCTGTAGTGCAGTGTGTCGAATTGTGTCTATTACAGTAAGCACTGTCAGCGCGTGATTTCTTACGTCTATCAGACTTGGGATCCTAGCTAGATGAAGAATGAACTTGTAACCAGAATGCAGAGCTGCCGAACTCTAGCGACACTGTTCAGAACACCGATGGAGATACTACGTCTGCCAGTGACAGCGTTGTGCAGGTACGCTTGCAGTAGTTATGTATAGATTAACCGAACAGCTTTGTACTTGTATTGGCGCATGTTGGCAGGAAACGAGACAGAAGGTCACCTTGACAATATTGCATGTTCGGAATATAGAAAGCAATATAAAAATTAGGAATGCATGTTACTTAGCAATTGTATGATTTTCTTACAGATTGGTCGGCAAGGATGGCACGGTAGATCACATCTCCCCGTCGAGTCTGTTTGATCCGTCCATAAAGAATTTTGGCCGTCGTCTCCCAGGATCTGCTATGAATGTGTAAGGTTTCAACCCATCGGAATCTAACATGCCTACGCCAAAAAAACATGTATCAATAAAATATGATTTGATATATAAAACAATTATGCAGGAACCAAATACTTTGCCTTCTGAGCGGAGGCCAGACGAAGGGAGTCGGTTCTGGTACAGGTTCCGGTCTCGGCGCCATCACCCTCTTCGAGCCGATGCGCCCGAGGCTGTACTGCGATGGCATGGTTTTAGTTTTCAGTACTGAGACAAAATATGGTATGAGTATAGTCGGAGTGTGATATGGTACCAGGTGTGACATGACGTGGGTATGTTTTATATGCGATGGGATGGACGGAATTAGTGGTACTGGTTAATTGGCCTTAATTGTCGTGAGTTAAAAGGACAGCAAGATCAAAGGAGCATGATGTATTGTGGTACGACGTGACCCAGGCAAAGGCAGGAGTTTCCTGTGAGTTAATTGCCGTGAGTTAAAAGGAAAGCGAGATCAAAGGAGCCTGATATACTGTGGTACGACGTGATCCTGGCAAAGGTAAGAGTTTGGGGTGATTTATTGCAAAGGCAGAAGTTTCGGGTGATTTATTGCTGGTGGCCCACAACGGGAAAGGCAGCCGTATGCTTGACGAAAGACGACGACGTAGTGCATGTTTGGCAGAAAACGGAACAGCTTTGTATGTTTTAGATAGTAGAGATAGAGATTCCTCTTGTCGTAGACTAAGGAGTTAGACGAAGGCAATGTGGTGGGATTATCTGACACCTGCAAATTTCCGAAGGAATGTACAAGGCATAGATTTCCGAAATATTGTTCCTTCCGTAGTCTTGTATTCCTAAGTAACTTTCTTAAACTTTTACTAAACACGTAAATCTTTTCAGGTTACCCATTGTTTTCCTGGTACCTTCCCAACATCTTTCATATCAAAAGCTCTCCTAGAGTCCTAGGGATTCAACTTTCAAGACACTCGGTTGGATAAGCTATGGTATTTTGTAATTGATTTAATCACACCCTTCTCATTACTCCTATACATGTACATGTGTACATTGGCGGCACAGAGCCATTAAATTTGCTAGCAATGCTATCGCAAGCCGTTGAAATGGTGGTCATGTTTGCCACCAAATTTGACACACAATTAGCAGGGAATGTTATTAGTATACAACAATCATTTTGTATAGTATATTTTGTATGTAACAGCATACTAGGTTCTCTGATTTGTTCTTTCCCTAGGTATGCACAACATGAGTCTTTGCCTCCTTCACGCTAATTTAGTACTCCCTCCGTTTAAAAATATAAGATATTTTAGGTTTGTGAAGGAGATGTATCTAGACATCTTTTAGTATATAGATTCAAATGAATCTAGACACTAAAAGGTGTCTAGATACATCTCATTCATAAACCTAAAACATCTTATATAATTTCCAAACGGAGGGAGTACAATATTTTAAACCAAACGGAAGAACACCGCTTTCACAAAATTCTTACAAGAGAATTGTGAGCTCTGCCAAGCGGAAGTTTGTACTCAGCTAGAGAACTGTCTTGGCAGCCAGATCACGGCTAGAACACGAATCAATAATGCACCTTCTCATTTGAAAAGAATCGAAATCTCTTAGAAGATAGAAGGGTACACCCATTCCTCCGTCGTTGTTATCCGAATAATGGCACACGGTCATCAAGCTTCACATAATCTAGATATCCTGATACCTCCTACTCGTATACATACACATATATAACATGCTTTGCTAGCTACACGCATCTCATATTCCCATGCTTATCTTTCTCGGAAAAATAAGTGTCGCTGCAGCATGCGAGATCGATACAAGCCAGCTTATAGCCGATGAGATATATATTAGGCCATCTTTTATCAAATAGTACAACAATGATAAATACAAGTGGGGCGCTATTCCTACCACCGAATCCATGACTTACTATTCTTTAATGATGTCAAAGCTCATCCCCTCAATTTTTTTTAAAATAACTATTTCCTACTTTACTGAAGATAGATTATGCAGAAACAAGATGAACATAAAAGATTCTCGATAAAACTAATAGTTGCATCAAGACTTTTTTAAGTCTTTGGTATCACTTTTTTGCACTTCGATAATTTTCCCTGTCCCTTGAGTTCACCATCATCATTTTCCCAAGTCCAATAAGCCTTCGCCTCCTCTTGATCTGCTACTCCATCGACCCCCGACCCTCCCGATCCACTTCATTGACACCGCAGTGGTCACTTGAACTAGCCGATGTCCTCTAGTAGTCCTTGCTAGCATGTAGCCCCCTTGTCTTCCACCATTCTCCACCATCGCCACCCGACAAATCCATCACCACCATTGCCATGCATCACAACCATCTGTGAATCCCGTGATGATGGCCTAGTGTTGCATAGTTTCCTTCTTTGTGTCCTTGGCGCACGCTCAAGGCCGTACACGAGAAATCGGAGGCTCGGTGCGAAACAAAAATTTGGGCCCTCAACGTAATCATTAAGACAATTAGACAAACAAGGTTTTATATTATATTATTACCAGGTTGGTGGTATAATATTTGGAAGAATTACATCTTATCAAAAGGCGATCTCAGAATGCAAAATTATTCCTTGAGAGAAGAGTTTTAGCAGAAACATGATATCCTTCTAGCATTACTTGAGATAAAATCTTCAATTATTTCTTCATAAGAAACTTTCTCCAAAATATCGCTTTCAATTGCTACCATAGCCAACCCATATGTTAATTGCGAGAATTAGAGGAAAACTCATGTGCACGTGCAAAAATTATTACTTGGACTTGTCTAGATTCGCATGTATCGGCACATTAAAATACATATAGATACATATAAATCTAGACAAATTCAAGTCACATATTTCCAAATAGAGGGAATATGATACATACGAATCTAGACAAATTCAAGTCACATATTTCCAGATAGAGGGAATACAATACATGATGTATTGGAAAGTGTGTTCCTTGTAAACTGTGAACTATTATAAGACGTCCCAAAACGTCTTATCTTATAATTAGGCACAGCGGCAACAATTGATGTTTTTGTTAATAGTGCATGTCAGTTATATGAATAGAACTTATGCATACGGTAGCTGTTTTTTTTAACATACAGTAATATTTTTCAATATGATGTCCATAACTATATTCTAACTCATCGGACGATTTCATCTACGGCATATCCATGGCACGACATATGCTCGCCACAAGAGGGTCCTTCCAACACCAAAGAAGAAACCCACCATCTACCGAAGGAGCACAAGAGCTTTGGCCCAAAACACGGGCACTATGTTCAGATCATCATAATATGTACCATCGCCTGCACCCTACTCTGTGAATTACCAATAAGAAATATGGAAGCTTCCCTCTTATGTAAAGCAACATAGTCTATGTACCAGCGTGCTGTCTGGCTACAGTCTAGTGTGAATACATCTGCTACTTTTCTTATATCGTGCGTATTGGCTAACATCCACTAGTGAAAACGAGGCCTTTGGTTAAGGTCGGAAATGGGTTTTAACACCTGTTCTTCTACGAACCGGTGTTAAAGGGGGTGCCCGTACCAGCGTGGTCCATAGAGCAAAAAGGAGCACCCCTTTAACACCGGTTCAAGCCATAAACCGGTGTTAAAGGCGCACCAGTGGCCCGCGCAGCCCCCCCTTTAACACCGGTTCGTGGCTTGAACCGGTGTTAACGGGAGGGGGGGCTATATAATACACCGCAGCCCACACCCCTCTCTTCCATTTTTTCACTCTCTCATTTTGGAGCCTAGCAAGAGGGTGAGAGGTGTGCTAATTTGTGTTTTTTCCTATGCACAAGAGGTGTTCGGTGAAATGTCCGAGAGCTCGAAATAAGTTTTCTCGTTGCTCTTTCCTTCTCGGTCGAGGTCGGCAACTTTATCCTTTTATGTGTCATTTATGTACTATATAAATGGTCATCTCCCTATTATTTTTTGATATACTATATATTAATGCAGATAAACTGGCAAACCGTGGTCACAATGGTTTTATGTGATGTTCGTGTGTTCACTGTCAGAACAAGAAAGACTACTCAAATACCAGAACCATTCACACCCACCTGCTTCGATCCGGTTTTATGCCCAACTATAATTGTTGGACCAAGCACGGAGAAAAATGGGTTGTGATGGAAGACAACGAAGAAGAAGAGGATGATGACAACTATCATAATATGTATCCTGAATATGATGATACTGCAACGGGGGTAGATAATGAAGATCAAGAGGCAGCAGATGGGCCCGCTGATGACGATCTTGGTCGGGCCATTACTGATGCAAAGGAAGAATGTGAAACTGAAAAGGAAAAGGAGAAGCTGGAGCAGATGTTAAAGGATCACAAAACATTGTTATACCCAACTTTCAAAGATGGCCACAAAAAGCTAGGTACCACACTGGATTTGCTGCAATGGAAGGCAGAGAACGGTGTGACTGACAGCGCATTTTCAAAGTTGTTGGTAAAAATGAAGAATCTGCTTCCAAGAAATAATGAGTTGCCCGACAGTACATACCAAGCAAAAAAGATTGTCTGCCCTTTAGGATTAGACGTGCAGAAGATACATGCCTGTATTAATGCTGCATCCTCTACCGCGGTGAGAAGTACGAGAATTTGGATGCATGCCCGGTATGCACTGCACTGCGGTATAAGACCAGACGAGACGATCCTGACGATGTTGAGGGCGAGGCCCCTAGGAAGAAGGTTCCTGCCAAGGTTATGTGGTATGCTCCTATAATACCACGGTTAAAACGTCTCTTTAGAAATAAAGAGCATTCCAAGTTGTTGCGATGGCACATGGAAGACCGTAAGAAAGACGCGATATTGAGACACCCCGCTGATGGGTCACAGTGGAGAAAATTCGAGCGAGAGTACCCGGACTTCGCACGTGACGCAAGAAACTTAAGGTTTGGTATAAGTACAGATGACATGAATCCTTTTGGTGAGCAGAGCTGCAGTCACAGCACCTGGCCTATGACTCTATGTATCTATAACCTTCCTCCTTGGTTGTGCATGAAGAGAAAGTTCATTATGATGCCAGTGCTCATCCAAGGCCCGAGGCAACCCGGCAACGACATTGATGTGTACCTAAGGCCATTAGTTGAAGAACTTTTACAGCTGTGGGCCAAACCAGGTGTACGTATGTGGGATGAGCACAAATAGGAGCCATTTGACCTAGGAGCGTTGCTTTTCGTAACCATCAATGATTGGCCTACTCTTAGTAACATTTCAGGGCAGACAAACAAGGGATACAATGCATGCACACACTGTTTAGATGAGACTGAAAGTGTATATGTGGATAAATGTAAGAAGGTTGTGTACCTAGGGTATCGTCGATTTCTTCCGAACCTGCATCCAGTAAGAAAGAAAGGCAAGCATTTCAAACGTCTGGCAGAACCCCGGAGGAAGCCTGTCCTCCGTACCGGTGAGGAGGTATTTGGTATGGTCAAGGACCTAGAAGTAATCTTTGGAAAAGGTCCTAGCAGTCTATCTGTTCCGAATGACGATTCCGGACACGCGCCTATGTGGAAGAAGCAATCTATATTTTGGGACCTACCCTATTGGAAAGTCTTAGAGGTCCGCTCTTCAATTGACGTGATGCACGTGACGAAGTATGTTTGTGTGAACCTGCTAGGATTCCTAGGAGTGTATGGGAAGACAAAAGATACACCGAAAGCACGGCAGGACCAGCAACGTATGAAAGACCCTGAAGAGCCTATGCATCCTGAGAACGAGAAGGGTAAACGATGCCACTTAACTCCTGCCAGCTACGCTCTTACCAAAGCAGAGAAGGAAATCTTTTTTGAATGCCTGAGCAGTATCAAGGTCCCGTCTGGCTTATCGTCGAATATAAAGGGAATAATAAATATGGCAGAGAAAAAATTTCAAAACCTGAAGTCTCATGACTGCCACGTGATTATGATACAATTGCTTCCGATTGCATTGAGGGGGCTTCTACCTGAAAATGTTCGAGTACCCATTGTGAAGCTATGTGCATTCCTCAATGCAATATCTCAGAAGGTAATCGATCCAGAAAGCCTACCAGAGTTATAGACAGATATGGCCCAATGTCTTGTCAGCTTTGAGTTGGTGTTCCCACCATCCTTCTTCAATATTATGACGCATCTCCTGGTTCACCTAGTAGAAGAGATTGCCATTCTCGATCCTGTATTTCTACACAATATGTTCCCCTTTGAGAGGTACATGGGAGTCTTAAAGAAATATGTTTATAACTGTGCTAGGCCAGAAGGAAGCATCTCCAAGGGCTATGTAACAGAGGAGGTCATTGAGTTCTGTGTTGATTTTATTCCTGACCTTAAGGCGATTGGTGTTCCAGAATCACGACATGAGGGGAGACTGCGTGGAAAAGGCACCCTAGGATGTAAAACAATGATATGTAGGGACGGGCATTCTCTCAATCAAGCACACTACACGGTTTTACAAAGATCTATCTTGGTTGCCCCGTATATCAATGAACACAAGAATTTTATACGCCTCAAACACCCGGGGCAGTCTGATGAATGGATTATAAGTGAACACATGGCGAGTTTTGGCGGCTGGCTGCAAAGACTTTTCACGAATAACACCACCGTTGGGGATCAGTTGTACTTGTTGGCCAGGACACCATCTTCGACTGTATGTACTTTTCAAGGGTACGAGATAAATGAGAATACATTTTACACGATAGGCCAAGATAAAAAGAGCACCAACCAAAACAGTGGTGTCCGCTTCGATGCAGCAGAAGACAATGGGCAAAAGACCACGTATTATGGGTTCATAGAGGAGATATGGGAACTTGACTATGGACCTAATTTTAAGGTCCCCTTGTTTCGGTGCAAATAGGTCAAGCTAATAGGAGGAGGGGTTGAGGTAGACAAGAAGTACGGAATGACAACAGTGGATCTCAACAATCTTATGAAGGTAGACAAGAACTTAGACGAACCATTCGTCTTAGCCAATAATGTGGCTCAGGTTTTCTATGTGAAGGACATGTCTACCAAACCAAAAAAAAAGAAAAAATAAGCAAACAGATACATCACACGATGAGCCAAAGCGTCACATAGTTCTTTCAAGGAAAAGAAACATCGTGGGAGTGGAGGACAAGACAGACATGTCAGAAGATTATAATAAGTTTGATAAAATTCCGCCCTTCAGAGTGAAGACTGACCCAACCATCCTGTTAAACGGTGCTGATACTCCATGGTTACGGCCGACGCGATCATAAGATGGACTATATGTATTAATTGAGCCATTTTGGCACACATACGTATCTCAACATGGAAATCAATGTCATATTTCTTCTGTTAATAGTATATGTATTAAATGAGCCATTTTTATTCATGCCATTTGTTCCCGCCATTTTTCTTCCCGCCAGTTTTTCCTGCAATTTTTCTTCCCGCCAGTTTTTCCCGCCAGTTCTTCCCTCCAGTTATCTTCCTGCCATTTCTCACTATATATATGTAGGGTTGGCCTCCATTGTCATTGCACATCTCTAGACTCATATATGTAACCTCATCACTCTTTCCCATGGCTTCCACCGTAGCACTAACCCCCAGGGAGGCGGAGGCGCTTTGCGCCTCGAACTACCCCTGCTCGCCGGGCTACTATGTCCCCGTCGGCTGGATGCTAAGCGCCGGAGGCGTGCCGGTTCCTCCTGTCCCTCTAGGTGTGGCGCGCCGGATGGACATGACGAACCACTAGTACTTCGAGCTCACGCCGGAGCAGCGGAGGAATCCCAGATGGCATCCCGACTATTTCCCGACTTGGGAAGCCTTCTTCGGGGATCGGCGTGAGAGGGCGCTCCCCAGGCACGAGGAGGACGGTCCACCTCCTCCGAACTTCAACGAGGCCGGTCGTCGGCTGTGGTGGCGCGGTCGGACTCTCTAGAGCATCATGGCCTACGACACTACCGCCAACTCTAACCCCCGTCTGCGCTACCCTCAAGTCCAGCCCACGCGTACTCAGCCTTCAAGGTTCAATTACGACGACCCCGACGACAAGAGCGACGATGGCCGCGGCGAGTACGACGACTACAATGGCGATTATTACAGGTGCAGGCAGGAGCATCACTGAATCACTCCAACATTTCAAAACAAGTTCAGCCGATTGTGACTTAATCTGGCCAAGTATCTTAATTTTCAATTCTTTTATGTATCTTAATTTTCAGTCATGCTTTATGTAACTTACTGTTAGTTGCATTATGTACTTTAATTCCAGTTCTATCATAATAAAAATAACTTGGTATATTGATTATGTCTCAAAAAACCTTCACAAAATGACCTATCTCATTCGAGGTTTCTTAGCTTTGGGGTCAAATGACCAATGTTATGGCTAGAATCAAGGCATAGTTTGTGATAATGTGGCCATATTGTGCATACATGTGCATCATGGGATGGCAAACAATGTTGCAAGAGGAAGTTTTCCTTTTTGTCGCACCAAAAAGGCATTTTCCATTTTCCGATCATAAAAAACAGACGGTTTTATAAAGCAACCACCAAATGGCTAATTCAAAAAACTACCACCACATTTTACAAAAATAATAGACCACCTTATATGGACAATGTACCAACAGGGGAATCTGAAACCTTTTCGTCCACCTCTGGTGAAAAACACAAATTCCTGCCGAATCGATAGGAAGTGGGTCAGATATGAACTACAGGTACATGATACGATGATCATGATTTTTTACAAAAATCATTTTTAGGTTCACAATATGCTATTTTATCAAAAATCCAATGCAAGTTTAGCTAGGTTTTGTCAGATTCCAAAGTATAGAAAAGATGCGGCATTTAAATATCCAAACAATTCAAAAATGTTAATACAAAATAAAATATGATTTCCTCTAATAAAATAGGGTTAGATTCCTTTTTAGATGCTTAATATTTCTTATGTTCAAAGTTTTAGGGTTTGACTATTTTATTTTTGTTTTAATTGAATAATCAAAATTTATATGTAAGTGTTTTAATTATTTTGAAAATTTTCATCTACAGTAACTATAAAATGTTTTTATATGAATGGATAGATCTTATTTTTCTAAAAATTATGATATATTATTCATATTTTTCTGAGTTGAAATAAAAAAGATATGAATTTTCTAAATTATATCCTATTTTTTAAATTAAAAAAGCCCCTAACCCTTTAATGTACGGAATAAATGCCCCCCTTTAACACCGTTTTCAGCCACGAACCGGTATTAAAGGGTGGGGCATTTATTTCGTTTCGCGCGCACACCCCCCCTTTAACACCGGTTCCTGGCTGGAACCGGTGTTAAAGGGGGGGGTGCGGGCGCGAAACGAATTTCCCCCCTTTAACACCGGTTCTAGCCACGAACCGGTGTTAAGGGGGGGGGGGGGTTATAACGCGCGCCTTCCTCTTCCTCTCTCCCCCTAGACAGATCGATCGAACAGAGGAAGGAAAGCAGAGGAGCTCCATCGCGCCGTCGCCATCCACGCCTGTCGCCGTCGCCGCCCTGCCGTCCGCCGCCGCGTCCGTCCACGCCGCCGCGTCCGCCCTCGCCGTCTGCTGCCGCGTCCGTCCACGCCTGTCGCCGTCGCCGACCTGCCGTCCGCCCTCGCCGCCTCACACTGTCCTCGCCACCTCGTCCTCGCGCCGCGCGCCACTGCCCTCCGGCGATCGACCACCTCGCGGTATATTGTGTATATATGTTTTATAATTTTTTTAGAGATGTATGCATGTGAACTAAATTGGGAGCAAAGTATATATTGTGTATATATTATATATTATGAGATTTAGAGCAAAGTATATATTAAAGCAAAGTATATATTGTGTATATATTAGAGCAAAGTATATATTGTGTATATATGTATATAAATTGGGAGCAAAGTATATATTATATATAAAACATTCTAGATTAATTAGAAATTTAATTATATTGATGTGCACCAACGGATTCGCCGGCATATATCGGACCAACAATATCTATGTGTTGTCATCTCATAGTTTCCACAACATGAATAGTGTCGGCCTACAATGGGCCGCGACATTAAACCCTTGTTGCCGCAAAAGCACTAAGTCGGCAGATGATGCTGTGCCGAGCCAAAAAAAAAGTCGCCGAAACACTTTTCCGACGCGGTTATCCCTCATGGTGTTTTTTTGCCTCACGAGCGTGACGATTAAGCGTATGCCTCAGCGTCTATAAGAACCAGGGTACGACACGTCCATGTTATATTAATAGCGACACATTGGTAAACCGCACCTGCAAATCCTATCCATTTGACTCTGTTCAATCCAGGTCATAGGTATCCTCGGTTATATATTGTTGTAGGGTTTGGCCCTAGCGCCGCCAGCCACACGCATCCCCGCACACCCGACCGTGCGATGATGTACCCTCTCATATGAATCCGGGGTTTCTCCGAATTAGGGTTTGGAATGACCAAGCATGTATTAGGGTTATATTTTAATACTTTTAACCTGTCATATCATCATCCTTGCTCGAGCATTTCAATAGATGTATTACTGATATTTGTGTGATAATATTATTGTTTCAGAAACTATGGATCCACTTAGTAGAAACCTTGAAGAGGAAGAAATAATGGAGAACATGATCCATGAGGACACCTCACAATATCTAAACTTGGAGGGACATGATGACATCTCAAGTAGTCGTGGAGAAGATGACGACTCCGGTGAACGCACTTTAGTGATTACAAAGTCCATCGAGGTATATGCATGGATTAAGCCTCTGCTGACTTGTACCGATTGATTTGTATATATATGTACATGTATTAATTAATGCTTCTTTCTTCTTTTAGCCCTCCGGATCGACCAGGCAGCAACAATCTTCTTCTACGAAAAAGAGCAAGCGAGACGCGAGCCATCGGTTGAAAGATCGTGCAAAGTTCACGATAGAAGCAGTCCGTGTTGATGGCAGGCCGATGGAGCCCAAGAAGGCCGTAGACAAATTTATACGTCAGGCTGGAGTTCTTGTTAGGGACCAAATACCAATCATAATTGAATATTGGAATAAGCCAAAGAAGGGCGATGGTACCTTTATCGATGAAAGATCCAAAGAAACGCTTTGGAGCATAGCTGTTGGTAAATTTCACCCTTCCGCCAGAGGAGGATGAAAATAAACCGGTTATAAAGGAAAAGATCAACGAGTGGACTCTAAAGAATATGGCTGACGCTTTCCGCAACTGGAAGACAAAATTGAACAAATTTGTCAAAGCTTGCGAGACTCCAGATTTCGAAGACGCATATTATGCGAAGATAAGACCTCACTGGCCCGAATTTGTGGCATACAAGGAAGGTGCTATAACTATAAAGAGGTCAGAAACCAATACGCTAAATGCCCAGAAGAAGGAATATCACCAGAGGACGGGGTCAGGTGGCTACATATCTCAGAGGCCTAAGTGGGAGAAAGCTGAGAAGGCCCTGCGCGATAGAGGGATCACACCCAAGACACATGGGTGGGACCTACGTGCAAAGACTTGGTTCTACGGAATCGGGGCAAGGTTGGACCTAGAAACGGGATTGTGTATCTTCCCAACCCTCCTTGCCAAACCCGTCACTGGACTCATCACGGCATACGAGGAAACAGCCGCCAGGACCTTTCATCCCGACAGAGAGAATGACCAGCTCACACGCACCATCGGTAAAAAAGAACACCCTGGACTTGCACGAGGCACAGGGGTATGACGTGGAAGGATGGGTTTGCCGAGTGGGGCGACTCTTACAGATGGCGCAACAGAAAAGAAAAAGAGCGTACAGAGCGGATAACACAGATAGAACATGCACTTGTGGTGCTGCAGGCGCAAGTGAATGCACAAAAGAGCCAGCAAGCTACCGGCCCATCTCAGCGGCACGAAGATCCTGCATTGGAAGTTGCCGGCGGCCCAGACTCTGCGCGGAAAAGCAGCGTGGCTTCCACGGAGAACGTGCAACCCACGCTTGAAATGACGGGTCCTCGATACCCCGTGGATGAGATCACGGAGAGCGAACACGTTGAGCTGCATGTGAGATTAATGGGCTTATCCATTAAGGTGGCGGTCGGCTATGCCTTACCTCCTGTAGCTGGTGGAACTTACCACTGCCGACCGATTCCAGATGGCTATTCTATTGTCGGGGTGGATGAGGTTTTGAAGGAATATGAGAAAGCATAGCTTGACCATGCTACAGGTGAAGGGGAAACTCAACTCAAATTTGTAGTGAAAACAACCATTCTTTGGAAGAAGGAACACATCGTGCTTCCAAATTGGAGGCCACTGGCACCCCCGCTGTCTCCGCAGCGTCAGCAGTCTGAGCCACCTCAGCCGTCTCCAAGTCATCAGAATACTCCCCTGTCGTCTCTGGCGCTTCAGCCATCTCCGGCACACCAGCCATCTCCTACGCGACAGCCATCTTTGGCGCGCCAGCCATCTCCTGCGCGTCAGCCATCTCCGGCGCTTCAGCCATCTCCTCAGCGTAAGCAGAAGAGCACTGCCACGAAGAGCATCACTAGCACTACCACAAACAAATCCGCAGGAAACCGTATGCCAAAGAGTTCAATAAACTACGTCCCGCAGCCTTCCGCCAAGCCATTGCCGGTTTTACTGTGGAATCTCAGCGACGAGGAGACCAATAGGATCTCAGAAGAAGAGGTCAAGAAATTCTTTGCACCTAGACGGGCGAGCCAATGGAGAAACTAGATCCGACAATGGTGGAGAAGTTTTACAATAATCTTTTGAAACCTGAAACCCCACTTGTGCTGGACTATGAGCGCCGGATTATGAAGGGGGATGCAAGGCGGAGGGAGTCTGAAAGTAGCAGTCGTGCGGCACCCCAGAAAATAGTTCCCATGCTCGGAGAGCAGGAAAACCAATCATGTGCCCCGCTCCAAGTGTTCGACACACGGAACACTTCTCCTGTAAATGATTACGAGGCAGAGCTACAAAGAAAGGCCAATGAGATGGGGATGACTTACATTGCATATTTGAACATCATGGGAGACAACTTGCCCAAAGGCGATGCCAACCCCATATAACCATGGAAGTATGGGAAGAATCTCATCAAGAAAGAGGAGCTCAAGAATCTACCAACAAAGATGCGAAGATTGCATAAGTGGTACATTGATTTCTGCAAGACGAGAAAGGAAGAATGGATCACGGCGCATATAAGAGATCAGATTTTCTTGTGCGGAGACGACGAGATCAGCTTCAACATTCAAGACTTGTATTTTCTATCCAATTAGAAGGAACTCGACAAAGCTGCCATCAGCCTTTATTGTATGTAAGTACCATTTCTGTAATTTCTATCTCATCTCATTCAATTCATCAATTTCATATATATATGCTCACCATATATATATATATACTATTATGCAGGAAAAAGGTTATGGAATGCATGAAAAGAAGCCCTTTTGACATTGGGTTCGTTGACCCAAATAGAGTTCATGAACAAGTGGTAAAACTCAAACCCGGTCAAACAGAAGATTTCTTGCTAACGTCTTTACCAAGACAACAAACCAAAAGGGAAATACTATTGCCTTGCAACTTATCGTGAGTGTTACCCTCTCTTGTACACATTCTGTTTCGGCTTACTCGATGTTAAGTGTAACTGATGATGAGTTATGCATGCGTAGGTTCCACTTTATTCTACTAGTCATTCAACCTGACTCAGGAAAAGTCATTGTCATGGACTCGTTACGAAAAGACCAAGAGCTATGGGCAAACTTTAAAGAGATGCTCCAGAGGTAATTTCAATCATATTATCGCACTAGATCGGCAACTTTCGTGACAACAAGTAATTAATTACTCCTTTATCCATTTTCTTTGCCGGACAAGGTTTGGAAAAGGTTCACGGGCAGGACCGTGGGTGAATGGTCAGAAGAACTAAAATTTGTAGACCAAAATGTAAGTAATACTAGCTAGCTAGGTCTGCGTATCTCTTTGATTCTGCTTCCAATTCCATTATATCATGTTTTATTGATTATTATTTTGATTGAACTCTCTATTCTCGTAAAGTGCGCGCATCAGGGACCCGGCAATAACTTATGTGGATACTATGTTTGCGAGTTCATTCACAACACGATATGTGCAACGGGCCAAGCCGCACTAGAACAACTTAGAGTAAGTAAACAAAGTACACAACATTATTTTATTACCATCAATTGTGTTGAGTTTTATTCTTATATATATTGACCCTATTCTTTATATATATTTAGATCGAACGGATGCGGGACCAACTCCTACCATTTGACCGCATACGAGCCATTTAAGAGGAATTGGCGGGGTTCATACTTGATGAGGTCGTCACGCCTGGCGGAGAACTCTTTACATATCCACCAAAATGAATGTTGTATATATGCTTGAACGTGTTTGTCTTGTACTTGATGCTTCAACGCTTACGGAGAATACCATACAATAACGATGTTTGTGTATAATAATAGTTGCTTAATTATTCATGTACTCGTATGTACCGACGATGATATATGTGTATACCTCTCCCGATCGATTCCCCCTCCCCCCTCCCCGTCCCCGCCGCGCCGCAGAAATACGCCCAGAACGGGGCGGCGGCAGAACTCTGCCGCGGCAGAGATTTATGCCCTTTTCCTGCCGCGGCAGAGATTTATGTCTTTTTCCTACCGCGACAGAGAACCTTTAACATCGGTTCGTGTGTGTGGGGGGGGGGGGGGGGGGCTGACAGCGGTTCGTATAAGAACCGCTGTTAAAGGGGAGGGGGCTCTAACACCGACCCCCCAACGGTATACACAAAGGGGAGATGCCTCTACGAACCGGTGTTAGAGGCCTTGTTTCCACTAGTGATCTAACAATGCTACTCAAATTCATATCAACGTCGAACCTAACGGTATACACAAATGAGTTAAGCCGCGGGCATGGCTTGTCAGCGTGCAGACTTTCCTTGTATTACTAGTAAGCGTGTACGTGCAATGCACATTTTTCTAAAATGTCATGCGTATTTGACTTATATTTGCTTTTAACCGAATTGAATTTTATGCAATTTTTGCTCCACTTGAAGGTATCGTGGGTTTTTTAAAAAAGGTGTCATGGACTGACGGTATAACCACGTGCATGCAATGTACACCAGTTAAAATCGACAAGGTACAAAAATTATATTGCTATAGGTTTCCAAAATATTACACCCACTTCCAGTTTAAAGCAACACTTTAGAAATATATTACTCCATCCGTTAATAGATGTCTCAAATTTATCAAAATTTAGATAAATCTAGACACTATTTAGTATATAGATTTATCTAAAATTTTAAAAACCTAAGACATCTATTCTTGGATAGAGGGAGTATTAAATAACAATACCCATGCTTTGTTCTATGATAAAGGCCTTTTTACGCAATCAATAAAGCTCGCTCCATGTGTCGTCCAGCTTGGTGGCAATGGCGTCATCCGGGAAGGCAGCAAGGAAGGCGGCGTCAAGGGCGGCCGAACCCCTGACGGTTTGATGCGGGAGGGCGAAGGTGCTGGCGTCTAGTAAGGTGACGATGGCAATGGCGAGGAAAGCGGCGATGGCGGCGTCTAGGAAGACAGCGATGGCGTCGTCTAGGAAGGCGGCGATGGCGTCATCTAGGAAGGCGGCGATGGCGGTGGCAAGGAAGGCGGCAATGGCATCGTCAAGGCCGGTGATGGAGGCGGAGAGGAAGGCGGCAATGGCGGTGATGGAAGCGGCGAGAAAAGCGGCAATGGCGTCGTCAAGGGTGGGGATGGAGAGGCAGCGTCAGGAAATCGGCCATGGCAGCGGGGAGAGGGAGGTGACGCTGGTACAGGGGCATCCGTTGCGGTGGCGATGCAAGAGGCGTGATTTTAGCGATACGGGATCGCGGCCGGGTGCGATAGTTTCCTTAATTTTGGGCTTCTTTAGTACGGATGGGTCATTGTATGGAAGAGTTTTAGTCCGTCAAAGCTAATTGCTAGGTGCACCAAAGAGTCAGGTTAGGCTAATAAAAACTGTTGGATAGTGTTTAGACTGCCTAATTGTGCTGTTGTAAGGCGTGTGTGTATGTGTGATCGTGTGTCTTTAGCGAAATTTATGTTGGTGCCCAGTAGATATATATATTTTTTGTACAGTACTCCGACGTTCAATATACCGCGCACATGAGTTTATTATACATGTTTATAATTTCTAATATACTTCGTTGCTACATACTACATGCCCTAAAGTGAATTTTATATAAAAAATCATTTAAGTCTATATACCGTATATTATTTGCCTATATACTGTTTTTTTATATATATATATAAGTGGTATATTAAAAATAATAAGGATCTTGATGAATTTTTTTCGTACTACTTGTATCGAGATATCTTATATTGAGTATGAGAGTAGATACAACCAAGAGTATATAAAAGGAGTCCTGGCTTGATTATAGTTATGAGAAAGAAAGCAGTAGAGAAGCCCTAGACGGTCTTCTTGGGCTTAGAGTGGTGGTGGTAACTATACAGGTCTTGTAGCTTGTTCCAGGACTCCTCCCTCTGCATCTTGACCTGCTTGTAGAAGTTGGCGATGAACGCGTCGGCCTTGGTGAAGAGCTCGTGCTTGCTCATGAGGTGATCACCGGAGGAGGAGGAGGAGGCGTGGTCGACCTTCCACTTCCTCTGCGCCTTCTCCGCCTCATCATGACCCTCCTGGACCGTGGACGACAACGTCGCGTCCACGACCTCGCCGTGGTCGTCGGGGTCCACGCTCCCGAGGAAGAAGATGCTTGCCCTAGAGGGGCACCTCCTGATCTTCTCCTTGAGTTTCCTGCCGACGCCCACCACGTCCTTGATGGCAAGCAGTTTTACCTTTACCTCCCTAATTTGTATTATCTCCTGCTTGATGGGCAGCGGCGGCGAAGCAAAAGTAGTGGCACCGCTAACAATGTGGTGGTGATCCGCGTTGGTCGTCATCATAACAGCCTGGTTTACTAGCTTGGTCTGCAGGTTTGGAGACGACGATGTTCCTGACGACGACGATGACGACGACGACGACGATGACGACGACTTGTTTTCGCCACGCAGGCCTGCGGGCGAGAGGAATCCGGCCTGGACGGCGAGGACGAGGACGAGGACGTTGAAGAGGAGGTAGAGGTAGGGCGCCCTGAGGGAGGGAGGCAGGAATGGCACGAGGAGGAAGAGGAGGAGTGCAGCTATCCTGGCCAGAGCCGGGCCAGCTATCGCCGTCTGCTCCATAACCAGCTGTACCAGTTCGAGGCCAAACACTTGGTAGCTAGCTGTGGCAATCGTAGCTAGCTAGAACTGGAAGGATCGGAGACTCTCTATATAGGAGTAGTAGTGGTACTCTCTGGGTATATGCCTGCCGTGTATTTATATACCGTGTGTACCGTGGTAGCTGCGCGCATGCATGTGCTAGCTGCATGTGATCTAGACGATAATAAGCTCTCTTATTGCCAAGGACCGATCGACCGATGGTGACGAAACTAAAGCTGGCTCGCACGTATATATCGATCGCCACATGCACATCTAAGGCTGGTACCACTAGCTAGTGAAGAAGTAGTGATGCACACAAAAGATAGACGACGCATGCAGTGGCGATGGTCGGAATAGTGACTTCCTCCGGTGATACGTGCTTGCCTACGAGCCAATTGTGTCGGTGTTGTGGGGGCAAATTCCAGCCGCCCACCTTTTCTCCTGAAGTGATTTCAACCCTGCGATCCTGATGCTACTTTTTGTATGGCACTGCATGTCGACCGGCAGTCCTGATCCCACTTGGTAGATCCGTGGTACATTTCTCACCATAACTTTTTTTTTCTTTCTCTCTCTCTCTCTCTACATTCACCTTTCTATCCTTTGCTTTCTGTCGCTACTGCTTCCATTTTGTTCTTTCAGCTTTCTATCCTTCCTATATTTCTCACCCGTACGTGCTACAATTTTGCTTTCCTGTATTTAGTAAGATCTTTCTGTTGGATGAGATTTTAATTTGTCATGGGGTTTTATTAGGTTACCAATTTTCAGATACAAACAAGTGTATCGAGACGTACTATTCACATCATCAAGTAAAAGAAAGAGAAGCACAAGCATGTACATTAGAGAATTGAATATACACGCAGGTGTTAACACTAGTAGAAAACAGGCTATCCGTTCGCGCACTCTAACAGCATTAGTCCTGGTTGCGTCACGAACCGGGACTAACGCTAGCACGCGTCCCGGTTCGAGCGGACACGGTGGCCGGAGGCATGCGTCCCGGTTCGGGTCATGCGTCCCGGTTTGTAACAAACCGGGACTATACGACGCTCCAGCCCTCTGCCTCCCCTCTGTTTTTTCTTGGTGGAAGGTGTGAGAGGTGTGCTAGTTTATTTTTTTTTTCTATGCATGCATTCAAGGTGTTTGATGAAATGTTTGAGTGAATGATCCCGTTCAATTTCTCACAGAACAAAAATATAGGTGTCCGAGACGCACTTGAGCTTTCTCCTCTTTATTTCCCTCGATCGAGGTTAGCAATCTTATATTTTCTCTGTCATTGATACAATGCATGTGTCGATGTGAATTGGTCATTTCACTATTTATGATGTTCCGTTTTTTATAAACTTAATTATATGATGCAGATGAACAATCGGAAATGGATGTACGGTGACCGACGTGTATCCGGGTAAATTAAAGGCGTGGATAAATTTATCGATGTGGCTACAAAGAGAATGATTTTATACGTTGTTCATGTGTTACATGTCGGAACAACAAGGAGTACTCTTCCTCGAACATCATTCACGGCCACCTGGTTATGAAAGGTTTCATGCCCAACTATAATTGCTGGACCAAGCACGGGGAAACAGGGGTTATGATGGAAGACCGTGAAGAAGAAGATGATGATAAAAACTATCATGATATGTTTCCTGAATACAGTGATACTGCAATGGAAGACAATGAAGAGGAAGGAGGGGAAGAACGGGCATCAGATGAGCCCGCTGATGAACTTGGTAGGGTCATATCTGATGCAAAGCGAGACTGTGAAATAGAAAAGGAGAAGTTGAAGTTAGAGGGCATGTTAGAAGATCACGAGAAATTATTGTACCCAAATTGTAAAGATGGCAGCACAAAGCTCGGTACCACACTGGAATTGTTGCGATGGAAGGCAGAGTGTGGTCTAACTGACTCCTCATTTGAAAAGATGCTGAAAATAATGAAGCCCAAGTTTCCAAAACATAACGAACTTCTCGAGAGTAACTAAGAAGCAAAGAAGACTCTTTGTCCTCTAGGATTAGATGTGCAAAAGATACATGCATGCATTAATGACTGCATCCTCTACCGCGGTAAGGAGTATGAGAATTTAGATAAATGCCCGGTATGCAATGCATTGCGGTATAAAATCAGACGAGATGACCCTGGTGATGTTGAGGGAGAGCCCCTCCGGAAGAGGGTTCCTGCTAAGGTTATGTGGTATGCTCCTATAATACCAAGGTTGAAACGCATGTTCAGAAACAAAGAGCATGCCAGGTTGTTGCAATGGCACAAATAAGACCGTAAGAAAGACGGGAAGTTGAGACACCCTGCTGATGGGTCACAGTGGAGAAAAATCTAGAGAGACTTCCCAGACTTTGCAGGTGACGCAAGGAACTTATGGTTTGGTCTAAGTACGGATGTCATGAATCCTTTTGGGGGAGCAGAGCTGCAGTCACAGCACCTGGCCCGTGAATCTATGTATCTACAACCTTCCTCCTTGGTTGTGCATGAAGCGTAAGTTCATTATAATGTCAGTGCTCATCCAAGGCTCGAAGCAACCGGGCAACGACATTGATGTGTACCTAAGGCCATTAGTTAAAGAACTCTTACAGCTGTGGGGCAAACCAGGTGTACATGTGTGGGATGAGAACAAACATGAGCCATTTGACCTACGAGGGTTGCTTTTCGTAACCATCAATGATTGGCCTGCTCTTAGTAACCTTTCAGGACAGACAAACAAGGGATATAAGGCATGCACGCACTGTTTAGATAAGACTAAAGGTACATATTTGCATAAATACAAGAAGGTTGTGTACCTAGCGAATCGATGATTTCTTCCGACCAATCATCCCGTAAGAAAGAAAGGCAAGCATTTCAAAGGTGAGGCAGATCACCAGAAGAAGCCTGAACTCCCTGCTGGTGATGATGTATTTGGTATGGCCAAGGACATAGAAGTAATCTTTGGAAAGGGTTCCGGCGGTCAATCAGTTCCGAACGACGTCGCTACAGGACACGCACCCATATGGAAGAAGAAATCTATATTTTGGGAACTGCCATATTGGAAAGTCCTACATGTCCGCTCTTCAATCGACGTGATGCACGTGACGAAGAATCTTTGCGTGAACCTGCTAGGATTCCTAGGCGTGTATGGGAACACAAAAGATACACCAGAAGCACGGGAGGACCAACAAATTATGAAAGATCCAAAGAACATGCATACACAGAACAAGACGGATAAAGGGCGTCACTTAAGTCGTGCCAGCTATGCTCTTAGCAAAGCAGAGAAGGAAATCTTTTTTGAAGTCCTTTATAGTATCAAGGTGCCGTCTGGCTTCTCATCTAATATAAAGGGGATAATAAATATGGCAGAGAAAAATTTCCAAAACCTGAAGTCTCATGACTGTCACGTGGTTATGACGCAGTTGCTTCCGATTGCATTGAGGGGGCTTCTACCAGAAAATGTTCGAGTACCCATTGAGAAGCTGTGTGCATTCCTCAATGCAATATCTCAGAAGGTAATCAATCCAGATATTCTGCCAAGGTTACAGAAGGATGTGGTACAATGTCTTGTTAGTTTTGAGTTGGTGTTCCCACCATCCTTCTTCAATATTATGACGCATCTCCTGGTTCACCTTGTGGAAGAGATTGCCATTCTCGGTCCTGTATTTCTGCACAATATGTTCCCCTTTGAGAGGTTCATGGGAGTCTTAAAGAAATATGTTCATAACCGTGCTAGACCAGAAGGAAGCATCTCCAAGGGATATGGAACAGAGGAGGTCATTGAGTTTTGTGTTGACTTTATTCCTGACCTTAAGCCGATTGGTGTTTCTGACTCGCGGCATGAGGAAAGACTAAGTGGAAAAGGCACGCTAGGAAAGAAAGCAATGATATGTAGGTATGGGGATTCTTTCACTAAAGCACACTACACAGTTCTACACAATTCCACCTTGGCAGCTCCGTATATCGAGGAACACAAGAATATTGTACGCTCCAAAAACCCGCGGAAGCCTGACTCATGGATTACAGATGAACACATGAAGTCTTTCGGTGGTTGGGTGCGACATCTCTTGAATGACACCACTGTTAGAGATCAGCTATACTTGTTGGCCGCGTCACCATCTTCTACTATATTGAATTTCCAAGGGTACAAAATAAATGGGAATACATTCTACACGATCGCCCAAGATAAAAAGAGCACCAACCAAAATAGTGGTGTCCGCTTTGATGCAACGGACGAGAATGGGCAAAAAGGACACATACTATGGTTAGATAGAGGAGATATGGGAACTTGACTATGGAGTCTCTTTTAAGGTCCCTTTGTTTCGCTGCAAATGGGTCAACCTGAATGGGGAAGGGGTAAAGATAGACCAGTTGTATGGAATGACAACAGTGGATCTCAACAATCTTGGTTATAGAGATGAACCATTCGTCCTAGCCAATGATGTGTCTCAGGTTTTCTATGTGAAGGACATGTCCTCCAGACCGAAAAAAAGAAAAAATATGCAAACGAATACATCATATGATGAGCCAAAGCGTCACATAGTTCTTTTAGGTAAAAGAAACATCGTGGGAATCGAGAACAAGACAGACATGTCAGCAGATTATAATAAGTTTGATGAAATTCCGCCCTTCACAGTGAAAACTGACCCAAGCATTCCGTTAAGTAAAGAAGATGCTCCATGGTTACGTTTGAAGCGATCATAAGGAAGGACATACGCCAAGAAGTTCATACTCATATTGTGTACCTCTAGTTCATGTCTAGCCGGTCGGCTGCATATTGTGAACCTAAATGCCATGAGACATGATAGCTCATTTTGTGAAGGATATTTTATGATGTTTGCTATTTTACAAGTTTAATAAATGTATTGAGGGACAGTCCCAGTTTGTGGCTTGACCGGGACTATATATAGGGGGCCTTTAGTCCCGATTTTGTAGTCTCGGTTTTTAATAGTAATAAATGTCTTGAGTGTTAGTCCCGTTTTGTGGCTGGACCGGGACTAAAGGGGGCCTTTAGTCCCGATTCGTAGAACGACTTTACCGAACTATGAAGAAGTTGTCCCAATTCGTACTTACCATTAAGATATGATCTCCAAACGCGCGTGGTCACATATTAGGGAGTGCCTCTATGACCAGTTTGTTGGAGATGCTGGAGGACTGGGCTCCGACGACATCTCCCTCAAACTGGCCGTAGTGGTGTTCCTACTCTGGCACACCATCTTGCAGCTTGTAACTTCTATAACTAGATCAATACGCCTGGGAGCTAACTAATTTCACATATTAGGGAGTGCCTCTATGACCAGTTTCTTGGAGATGCCGGAGGACTGGGATCCGGCGGCATCTCCCTGAAACTGGTCGTAGTGGTGTCCCTGCTCTCAAAAACCATCTTGGAGATGCCTCAATCTGGCTAGAGGAGTGGACTCATAAGGATGCCTATTTATAGTACAAGTAGCTCGGCATAGTGTCCACAGTCATGACATAATGTCGACACTCACCCCTATTATTAGTGCTGACTCCTGTTTTGTCCCGGTTGGTGTCTCCAACCGGGACTAAATGTTCATCTTTAGTCCCGGTTGGTTACACCATCCGGGACAAGGTACAAGCCGCACGACATAATGTCGACACTCACCCCTATCATTAGTGTTGCCTGGCCTAGCCTGCCAAAATCCCTCCAACCGGGACTAAAGATGAACCTATCATGTTCGAGGTTTCATGGCTTTCGGTCCAAATGACCGATGTTATGCACGTCGGTTCGACCATAGTTCGAAAAGGGAAAAAATTCAAAACCGGCATAAGAAATTCAAAAAAAGTCCGAACAATGTAAATCTTTCGCGTGGTGTCATATTATGTGACATAGTTGCAAGGAAAAATACCAGACCTTGTATATTGATCATGTCTCGAAAAAACCTTCACAAAATGACCTATCATGTTTGAGGTTTCATGGCTTTCGGTCCAAATGACCGATGTTATGTGCTGAATCGCGGAATAGTTTGTGATGATGTGCCCATATTATGCATGCATGTGGACATTGGGATGTAGAACAATGTTGCAGGAGGAAGTTTTCCTTTTCTTCGTACGGAAAAGCCATTTTCCATTTCCGAGGCGCAAAAAACGGGTCGTTTTGTGAAGTAACCACCAAAATGCTGTTTCAGAATGCTACCGTACCATTTTTCTAAAATATTAGACCACCTTACATGGACTATCTCCCAACCGGGACATCTCAAACCTTTCCGTCCATCCCGGGTAAAAAGGACAAATGTCTGCCGAATCGGTAGGAAGTGGGTCCGGTTTGTACTACAGGTACATGATCTAACGCCCGTGATTTTTTGAAAAAAATCATTTTTAGACTCGTAATATGTGGTTTCTTCAGAGATCCAATGCAAGTTCTAACGATGCTCGTCCCCTATCTTCATGCACGCCGGTTCGACCATAGTTCGAAAAGGGAAAAAATTCAAAACGGGCATAAGAAATTCAAAAAAAGTCCGAACAATGTAAATCCTTCACGTGGTGTCATATTATGTGACATAGTTGCAAGGAAAAATACCATACTTGGTATGTTGATCATGTCTCGAAAAAACCTTCACAAAATGACCTATCATGTTCGAGGTTTCATGGCTTTCGGTCCAAATGATCGATGTTATGTGCTGAATTGCGGCATAGTTTGTGATGTTGTGCCCATATTATGCATGCATGTGGACATTGGGATGGAGAAAAATGTTGCAGGAGGAGGTTTTCCTTTTCGTCGCACGGAAAAGCCATTTTCCATTTTCCGAGCACAAAAAATGGGTCGTTTTGTGAAGTAACCACCAAAATGTTGTTTCAGAATGCTACCGTGCCATTTTTATAAAATACTAGACCACCTTACATGGACTATCTCCCAACCGGGACATATCAAACCTTTCCGTCCATTCCGGGTAAAAAGGACAAATGTCTTCCAAATCGGTAGGAAGTGGGTCCGGTTTGTACTACATGTACATGATCTAACGCCCGTGATTTTTTGAAAAAAATCATTTTTACACTCGCAATATGTGGTTTCTTCAGAGATCCAATGCAAGTTCTAACGATGCTCGTCCCCTATATTCATGCACGCCGGTTCGACCATAGTTCAAAAAGGGAAAATTTCAAAATGGGCATAAAAAATTCAAAAAAGTCCAAACAATGTAAATCCTTCGCGTGGTGTCATATTATGTGACATAGTTGCAAGGAAAATACCAGACTTGGTATATCGATCATGTCTCGAAAAAACCTTCACAAAATGACCTATCATGTTCGAGGTTTCTTGGTTTTCGGTCCAAATGACCGATGTTATGTGCTGAATCGCAGCATAGTTTGTGATGTTGTGTGTCCATATTATGCATGCATGTGGACATTGGGATATAGAACAATGTTGCAGGAGGAAGTTTTCCTTTTCTTCGTACGGAAAAGCCATTTTCCATTTCCGAGGCGCAAAAAACGGGTCGTTTTGTGAAGTAACCACCAAAATGCTGTTTCAGAATGCTACCGTCCCATTTTTCTAAAATATTAGACCACCTTACATGGACTATCTCCCAACCGGGGCATCTCAAACCCTAAACCCTAAACCCAAGTTTCTTCCCGCCATTTCTTCCCTCCATTTTTCTTCCCGCGATTTCTTCCCGCAGTTTTCTTCCCGCCATTTCTCTTCCCGCCACTTCTTCCCGCAGTTTTATTCCCGCCATTTCTCACTACATATATGTAGGATTGGCCTCCATTGTCATTGCACATCTCTAGACTCATATCTGCAACCTCATCACTCTTTCCCATGGCTTCCACCATACGACTAACCCCTAGGGAGGCAGAGGCGCTTTGCGCCTCGAACTACCCCTGCCCGCCGGGCTACTGCGTCCCCGTCGGCTGGATGCTGAGCGCCGGAGGCGTGCCGGAGGCGTGCCGGTTCCTCCTGTCCCTCTAGGTGTGGCGCGGCAGATGGCCATCACGAACCACTACTACTTCGAGCTCACGCCGGAGCAGCGGAGGAATCCCAACTGGCATCCCGACTATTTCTCGACTTGGTAAGCCTTTTTCGGGGATCGGCATGAGAGGGCGCTCGCCAGACACGAGGAGGACGACCCACCTCCTCCGAACTTCAACGAGGCAGGCCGTCGGCTGTGGTGGCGCGGCCGGACTCTCAGAGCATCATGGCCTATGACATGGCCGCAGACTCTAACCCCCGTCTGCGCTACCCTCAAGTCCAGCCCACTCGTACTCAGCCTTCAAGGTTCAACTACAGCGACCCCGATGACGACATCGACGACCGCCGCGGCGAGTACGACGACTACAGTGGCGAGTATTACAGGTGTAGGCGGGAGCATGACTGAATCACTCCAACATTGCAAAACAAGTTCGGTTGATTGTGATTTAATCTGGCCATGTATCTTAATTTTTAGTTCTTCTATATATCTTAATTTTCAGTCGTTCTTTATGTAACTTAGTGTTAGTTGAGTTATGTACATTAATTCCAGTTCTATCACAATAAAATTTTCTTCCCACCCATTAATATATAAAAAATATAAGTTAATTCATTTTTAATTTTAAATGGTTCATATTTTAAATGGTTACATTAATTATTTTTAAAAACAGAAAATGGTTTTGAATTAGTTATTCAAATCCCAACACTCTTTATGTTTAAAGTTTTTCTAAATTCCAAATTAATATATAAAAAATTTAATTTAATTCATTTTTAATTTTAAATGGTTCATAGTTTAAATGGTTACATTAATTATTTTTCTAAATTCAAAAAATGGTTTTGAATTAGTTATTCAAATCCAAACACTTTTTATGTTTAAAGTTTTTCTAAATTCCAAATTAATATATAAAAAATATAAGTTAATTCATTTTTAATTTTAAATGGTTCATAGTTTAAAATGTTACATTAAATTATTTTTAAAAACAGAAAATGGTTTTGAATTAGTTATTCAAATTCACACACTTTTTATGTTTAAAGTTTTTCTAAATTCCAAATTAATTATCATTTTAAAAACATTACAAATTAAAACCCTAAAATAAAAAATAAGGCGGTAATAGAGAGATAATTTGTGAAAAAAATTGAAAACAGGACCTTTAGTCCCGGTTTTTGATCCAACCGGGACTAAAGGCCCCCTTCGCGTGCCGCTTGGGCTCAGCCCAAAATATGAAAAAAAGTGGCGAATACGTCCCGGTTGGTGCTACCAACCGGGACGTATGACCCTTTAGTCCCGGTTGGAGCCACCAACCGGGACAAAAGGTCCTTCGTTTATAACTGGCTCGCATGTTCTTCTTCCCCATCTGATTTCTCATCGACGCGCACACAGAAGACGCTGCCCCCGCCGCCGTGTCGTCCGCAACAAGCAAAGGAGCGTCGCCCGGTCGCGGCCACCATCGCGCTGCCATCGTCCCGTCCTCCACCATTAGCATCGGCGCGCCGCCGTTGCCGTACGTGTTCGCCTGTAGGCCTTGCGTCAACATCGCCATCGACATCGTCGTTGACATAGTCGTCGCTCCAGAACTCGCGCGGCCTCCCCGAGCCCTCCGTCCGATCCACGGTGAGCTGCTGGTCCCCGTGGACCCTTCCCCCTCCTCCCTCTCGCCATGTATCGTCCTAGCAGCGTGAGACCAGTCCCTCTGCCGCAGAAGCTCATCGACGGCCGTGCTTCGATGAACTACAGGTAGCAGCGCCGCCACCCTTAGGCTCGTCATCATCCCCTACATCGAACCCACCTATCTGCGCAGTCCCACGAGACACTATCGCTGTCCCCGCTGCTGATCTATGGTATCCTTCGGCTTGATGTCGCGCTGACGTCATGTTGACGTCAGTCGTGCACGGTCTGACCTGGTCAAACCCAGCCCGGGTCCCACCTGCCCGCGTGGACGCTGAGGTGGCTCTAGGGCCACTTTGTCAGCCACTGCGGCTAGGTGATGCATGTGTTTAAAAAGTAATTCCCATTTGGTTAATATTTTCAGAAAATGAATTAAATCTTATAAAATCAATAACTTATTAATTATAAGTCAGAAAAATATGAATAATATATCAAAATGTTTAGAAAATTGAGACCTACCTATCTAAGCTATCATCATACATTGTCAAGCAACTTAAAAACCCTAGCTTAGATAAGGAAGCATCAATACCCCTTAGGTGCATGTGGGTTCGACGATGTGCGTTCGCCAGGGCATTCTGAACCCTCTTAAATCGATTCCAATATGGTATTTTGTCAGTATCTAGTGTTACCTATCTGCTGGATAGTTTCCCTTTTGTAGCCTTATACTCATGTTCCCCTCTCATATGCATCCGAGGTTTCTCCGAACTAGGTTTTACACCCCTCCGAACTCCGGAATATTGATTTTAGTTGATTTTAGCTAGAGTTACCTATCTACTACACAATTTCCTTTAGCTAGGTTTAGGGTTTAGGGTTTAGGGTTTCTCTTCATTTTTATTATTGTGTATGTATATATTAGGGTTTCTCTGAATTAGGGTTTATATCTCTCAACACCCTACCTAACATTCTCCCTTAGCCGCTTTGACTTATCCGTTTTTCCACCTATGCAGAAAATATGGACCCATACGACAGAGACGAAGAAAAGGAAGAGTTGATCCAAGGTGTGATCCGCGGGGAAGAAAATTTAGATCTATCAACGTTTCTGAACAACTCCGGTGAGGGTGATCCTCTTTTTGCCGGAAGAGACAACTTGTTTGAGGTTGAAGGTGATGCCTTCCGCGAGGGAGAAGGCGATGCCTTGTGTGATCGAGAAGACGACCGCTCCAGCGAGGTGCATGTAATATAATTAATTCATTAATTAATCATCTGTTGTCTATATAGAAATAGTAACGATGATCTTTCTTGTTTTAGCCCTCCGGATCGAACAAATCTACTGAAAAGAGCGGACGAGGCCCAACCAAAAAGTTGGAAGACCATGAGAGGTTCAGGATTGAAGAAATCGGTGAAGACGGCAAACCGACGGCTCCGGTTGTTGTCGCAAACAAATTTGTGGCACAGTGCGGAGTAATCGTTAGGTACTTCGTCCCGGTCACCATTCGAAATTGGGATAGGCCTGCTGATGCGGAAGAAGAGGGAACATGTTTATATGTCCCTAACATGGCCAAAGATTTACTGTGGAAGAGGCTCATGCTTAATTTAAAACTACCAAAGATAGAGCTGGATCCAAATGTGGAGGATCCAGTTGAGGACGCCTTCGAACATGGGAAAGCCATGGAGATGAAGGTCAGGGAGTGGGCTATGAAGAATATGGCCCAATGTTTCACCAACTGGAAGAAAAGATTGCACCTTGACTATGTCGTGAAAGAGAAGACTCCGGATTTCGAGAAGATTCAGTTTCAGAAGATAAAACCATTCTGGGCTGAGTTTGTGAATTACAAGACATCAGAAAAAGCTTAGAAAATGTCTGCAATGAATAAGCTGAATGCTGCTAACAAGAAGCATCACCATACTATGGGGCAAGGTGGCTACAGGGCTGGTATTCCTAAGTGGAAGAAACTTGAGGATGAACTGCGTGCTAAAAAGATCATCCCAGAGACAGACGATTGGATCGAACATGCAAAGAATTGGTTTTATGGGCATGGGGGCACGTTGGACTCGGAAGGGAAGTGTATATATAACATACAACATAAATAAGACCCCTTGCCAATCGAGAAGATGAGAAACGTAGTAAATGCTGTTAAACATGGGGACTTCATTCCCGATAGAGAGAATGATGAGCTCACACTCGCCCTTGAAAATAAGGAACATGATGGACGAACACGAGGCACAATAGGCTCCCAACCATGGAGCACTGGGTTTCCCAAAGAGAGGAAGAAATATCCTGATAGAAGCCCTAAGAGGAGAAAAGACAAGGCGGAAGTTGAAGCGGATATTCAGAAAGAGGGAATGCGTATAATTGAAGAACGAATAAAGCAACAAAAAGATCAAATTAATGCACTTAGCCAGCAAGGTACTACCAGCCCATCTCAGCAGCACATGGTGGTAGAACCTGTATTCGATGCTACCGGCCTATCGAATAATCGAAAAACCAGTGTGGCTTCCACCGAGGTCCTGGGTGATGACAATGACGATGACAGATGGTGCACCGACGATGGCCCGTGTTTGCTACCCAGTGATGATATCACACAGATGACACACTGCGAGCTACATGTCAAAGTTGTGAACATATCAATGAAGGTGGCGGTCGGCTATGCCTTACCAATTGGACCCACACCAACTTATCATTGTCGTCCGGTTCCATAGGGCTACGCTACTGTCGAGGTGGATGAAATCATGCCCACCTTTCAAGGTTTGAAGCTTGACTACCCTGTAGGTGAAGGGGATGTGACTGAACTGGGAGAAGCAACAAACGTCACCATTCTATGGCCAAAGGAATGTATCGTGCTTCCAAATCACACACCAAGGCCATCTTCTCCGCCGCCTCACCCGTCTCCAGCGCGGTCGTCGCCGTCGCGGCAGCTTCATCGCCTCACCCGGCTCCGTCGCCTCACCCATCCCCGTCGCCTCACCAGTCTCCGGCGTAGCCATCGCCGCGGCAGCCATCGCCGACGCCTCAGGAAAAAAAGCGTAAGCGTACCACCGCTACTCTACGGAGTGGTAAGCGATCGCCGACATGTAAACAGGAGCCTCTTCCAAAAGTACCAAAGGTTCCTCCCAAGAGAGCTTATGACTGTACTGAAGAGGAGACTATGGCGATCGTTGAGGCAGAAACGACAGCGTTTTTCGCTAAGCTGAGGCGGCCGAAAGAGCCAGAGTTCCCCAGCACCAAAGAACAAAAAGCCCGAGTGTTCAAAATGCTAGAGGCCCTTCACCAACCCGAGCCAAAGCTGCCATCAAACTATGAGCGCTCTATTCTCAAGTCACATGCGGCACAACAACTGTCGAAGAGCAGTACTGATGCAAGCAGGAAATATGTTCCCCAGCTCGGAGAACAAGCAAAACAATCTTGCGCCTCTCTCAAGGTGATTTCCCATACCAATGTGGGGTCGAGCAAATATGCGGCCGAAGAGCATTATGATCCATATGTAGTTGTACTATACGGAGAAGCTGCCGCTGCTCAAGGTATGAGTATTGCCCACTACTTATCCCAGTTATAGTACTTCCCCGTGGGTGAAGTAGCATACAAATACCAGTATGGCAAACCTCTCGTCAAACCTGAGAAGGTAAATATCTTCCAACAAAAATGCGAAGATTGCATAACTGGTACATGCATGCCACAAAGGCCGGGGCTAACTGGATAATGTTAAGGGTTACGAAAAAGCATTACGGGAAAGAAGTAGATGACATGATAGCTATTGAATTTGTTGAACTATTTCAATTATTCAATCAAGACGCCTTGGACAAATTGATCATCAGTGCCTATTTTCTATAAGTACTAATTCTGTAATTAATTTAGTCTCTAGCTCTATCACCGCGTTTATTGCATGTATATAATCATACTATAATATGCAGAACGAAGATTCTCCATTGCATCAGAGGACAAATCTATGACATTGGGTTCATTGACCCATATTGGGTTCATCAAGCTAATCTAAAAACAATCCCCCATGATACGGAGGATAATATCGTACACGCGTTAAGGTTTTAAGAAACTAGAAGGGAAATACTATTTCCTTACAACTTCGAGTGAGTGTTATTGTCTTGTATACACTTTCTTTTTCGCTTACTCGACATTAAGTATATAATTGATGAGTTATGCATGCGCAACTTTCACTATATTCTATTAATCATTCAACCTGACAAAGGGCATGTACTAGTCATGGACTCGAAACATAAACCCCTTGAGACGTGGAAGGACATGCAGAGGATTCTCCAGCGGTAATTCTAATCATTATGACACTATATAGACAACGTTCATAAATTTTATGATATCAAGTAATTAATAACTTCTTTTATTCGTTTTCTTTGCCGGGCAGCACTTGGAAACGGTTCACCAAGAAGGCTAGGGGTGTTTGGAAAGAGGAGCTTACATTTAAACCACTAGATGTAAGCACCACTAGCTATATCTGCGCATCTCTTTGATTCTATTTTTGATACCATTATTATCATGCTTGATTATTATTTTGATTGAACTATGTTCTCGTAAAGTGCCTGACGCAGGGACTAGGAAATAATTTATGTGGATACTATGTTTGCGAGTTCATCCGTCAGACGTGCTGTGAGAAGGAGAGAAATTTAGAGCAACTTAACGTACGTAAACAATTTCTATAGTTTTTAATTACCATTAAATTGTGTTTAGTTTCATTCATATAGGTTGACTCCTTTTTTAAATCAGATCGAATGTCTACGGGACGGTCTTCTGCCAAAGGATCGCGTACGAGCAATTCAAAAGGAATTGGCGGGATTCTTGAATGCAGAAGTCCTAGACCCAAAAGAAGAATACTATACGGGTATGTATATACAATAGGGATTGTACAAAGAGCTTATTTTGTATGTAGTGCATGAACTCCGTGTATCGAATGTAATATGTTCGACACTTGGATCTATATTGTCATGATGATCTTGTGTAATATAATGGTTTCTTCATTGATGAGTGTAAAACACAATAAAAAATAAAACAATATAAATAAATTCTCTGCCGCGACACAAAAAGTGGCCAAAATGCTGCCGCGGCAAAAAAGGTTGACAAAATGAATTCTCTGCCGCGGCAGAGAAATGTGCTAAATCTCTGCCGCGGCAGAAGGTTATTTATCCCGATTCGTGTTACGAACCGGGACGATTGCTCCTCCCCCTCGCACGGAGCAGCGGCCATGTGTACGCTGTTTTGTCCCGGTTGGTGGGGCAACCGGGACTAAAGGTTGAGGCTTTAGTCCCGATTGCCCCGTCCCGGTTAGGGAACCGGGACTAAAGGCCCTTACCAATTAGGACATATGGGTCGTTCTGCACAAGTGTAATTAAGTGCAATTTGCCTGGTTTAGTACGTACATGCATGGATTGATCGATGCATAGCTTGAGACATTTATCAACACGTAGATGTACGACTTGTTTTTTCGAAGCTGCACGTATGTGGGGCAACGATTCTAACTGCCGTTGGCTAGTTTGATTGATCAAACCTTTGGAACGTATGGTACGCCGACGGCCGTCTTTGGCGTAGCCTTTTTGGCAAAGGTTTTTCTCGGCGGAGCACATACAAGCCGGCGGCGTATAGAAATGCCGTTGGCTTACGCTACGTCGACGGCTTTGTCCTCGTCGTACGCTACGCCGACGGCTTTGCCATTGATGTAGCGACCGTCGGCATAGCATGTCAGCCGGTTGTAAAAACATTTTTTTAAATTTTTTTTCTCAATTTTTTAATCTTTAAATTTTTAGAATTGTTAATCTCTCATTTTGAACATTTTTAATATTAATTACACTTAATATTTGATTAAATTGCAGTCTTGGTCAAACTTCCCCGCCGGTCACCCATCCTAATACTACTCCAGCTCCATCACACTTAACTTTCTCGTTCTTTCAGAATCTGTTTTCGCAAAGTAATTCATACATTGTTGTCCATACTATGATATCAATCATATTAACTTTTATATCATCGTGTCACATGTTTGTATTTTTTGAAATTACAAATAATTATTTAAGTAAACATTAATAAATAAGTAAAAATATTATTAAATTCAAATAAAAATATAACAATTTTACTTTTTTGTATTTTTCTATTTAATATGGAATAATTAATATCTTTATACCTGTAAATCTGAATTCGACAAATAATATGTCTAAATTGATCAGAAAATGAGAGCAATACAAATATGATATCCATTTCAACTAAACACTAACCCTCCGTTTTTGAATTAGCTATTTGGTGGTTGTTTTAGAAAATCTCCCTTTTTGCGCTCGGAAAATAAAAAATACCTTTTTGGTGCGATGAAAAGGAAAAAATGCATTGTATCTTTGATAAAATAGCATATTGTGAACGTAAAAATTATTTTTCTAAAAAAACATGAGTATCGGATCATGTCCCTATAGTTTATATATGACCCACTTCCTACCGATTCAGCAGCAATTTGTCTTTTTCACCAGAGGTGGACGGAAAGGTTTCGGATCCCCCTGTTGGGACATTATCCATATAAGGTGGTCTAGTATTTTTTTTTAAATGTGGTGGTAGCATTTTGAATTAGCCATTTGGTGGTTGCTTCACAAAATCGTCTGTTTTTTGTGCTCGAAAAATGGCTTTTTGGTGCTACGAAAAGGAAAACTTCCTAATGCGATATTGTTTGCCATCCCATGATGCACATGTATGCATAATATGAGCATATTATCACAAACTATGCCTCGGTTCTAGCCATAACATTGGTCATTTGACCCAAAAGGCAAGAAATCTCGAATGAGATAGGTCATTTTGTGAAGGTTTTTTCAGACATAATCAATATGTCAGGTTTGATATTTTTCCTTGTAACTATGTCACATAACACCACGCAAAGGTTTCACATTGTTTCGATCATTTTTGAATTTGTATACCCGTTTTAAACTATCGTCAAACTTTGTCGAACGACGGGCATGAAGATTCTTAGCTCGGAGCCAAGCCTCGCTAAACTTGCATTGGATCTTTGATAAAATAGCATATTGTGAACCTAAAAATGATTTCTGAAAAAAAACATGAGCATCGGATCATGTACATGTAGTTCATATCTGATCCACTTCCTATCGATTCGACAGGAATTTGTCTTTTTCATCCGGGGTGTACAAAAAGGTTTAAGATCCCCTTGTTGGGACATTGTCCATATAAGGTGGTCTAGTATTTTTATAAAATATGGTGGTAGAATTTCAAATTAGTCATTTGGTGATTGCTTCATAAAACCGTCCGTTTTTTATGCTCGAAAAATGGAAAATGGCTTTTTGGTGCGACGAAAAAGAAAACTTCCTCCTGCAACATTGTTCGCCATCCCATGATGCATATGTATGCACAATATGGGCACATTATTACAAACTATGCCTTTGATTTTAGCCATAACATTGGTCATTTGACCCGAAAGCCAAGAAACCTCGAATGAGATAGGTCATTTTGTGAAGGTTTTTCAGACATAATCAATATACCAAGTTTAATATTTTTCCTTATAACTATGTTATATAATATGACACCACGCGAAGGTTTCGCATTGTTTCGATCGTTTTTCAATTTTTTTGCCCGTTTTAAACTATATAAAATATTTTATGTTTCACTTAATTTTTATTCAAAAATGTATACTATTTGAGTGTAGATAGATAGGTCTTATTTTTCTGCAAATTTTTATATATTATTTATATTTTTATGAATTAGAATGATTTAGTTATGATTTTTCAAAGTTTAATGAGGTAAAAAAAATAGCTATGCCGAGGGCAGTCGTCGGCGTAGCATAGGATACGCCGAGGACAATTATACACCGATGGCTGCTTGGCGGGACTGGTCTGGATGATGGCTACGCCGACGGTCCCGACGTTTGGTCGTCGGCGTAGCCTCCTATTCCTGTAGTGTATTCTTGCGCATAGGCCATGCTAATCTTCTCTGTATCGTTTCAATTTTATCGAATGCCTCTGAAGTTTTTGTTTCTGGCCGATCCCTGCGAAGAGACCTGGCGTGACCTCTCCAAATACCTAGTCGCTACATAAACATATAAAAGGGCTAATCCTTGTCCGGCCGGCCGCGCAGGCCTGGATCGCATCTGATCAAAGAACCCTTTCACTGCATAACACCCACGCCCGCCAGGCATAACACAGACAGATCCTTTCCGGCCGAAAGGGACGCCACAACTTTATACCACGCACAACCGATCCATCTATGATCAATCCACACTACGGCACATAGGCTCTTTGTCGTGTGGGCAAAAGACACGGCAACGGCCTTTCAGAACACGGCAAAGGCTTTGTCGTGTGTATAAACACGGCAAATGCCACACGTCAACGTTCGCCACGGCAAAGAGCATTTGTCGTGTGTTTTCTAAATAAGACACGGCAAAAACTTTGCCGTGTGTCTTATGTGTAGACACGGCAAAGTAAAGTGAGATGATGGTGCATATTCTTTGTTGTATGTCTTCTCAAAATATACACGGCAAAGAAGCTGTTTTTGCCGTGTGTCTTCTCAAAAAGTACACGACAAAGAAGCTGTCTTTGCCGTGTGTCTCGTGGGTACACACGGCAAATGCCCGGCGAGGGCACACGGCAAAGAGACCACCGTCTGCAGCCGTTAGCTCCTACCGTCAAGTGGACCTGTGGGGTCACGGGTCCCACCTCGTTGCCGTGACAACACCTATGCCGTGTGCCGTTGTCGACTTTGTCGAATGTATTTTCTTTGTCGTGTTCCTGTGGGTCTTTTCCGTGTATATTTCTTTGTTGTGTTTCTTTACAGAAATTTGCCGTGTTTACGTACTTTGCCGTGTACTTTCTGAGTTACACACGATAAAGACAGACTTTCCCGTGTTTCGGTCCGTTTGACACACGGCAAAGACGTGTCTACATGACAACGATATTGTTTCCTGTAGTGCCACCTACAAATCCATCCAGCCACATATACACTTACGCCAATTCATTTTTGGCACAAGTCCATCGCAGGAGGGGCGGTGTGTTCCTCTTGGCTTCACGGCGATGGAGTAAAACAAGTACGGTGAGTATTTTGCACATCATGTGTATTTCTTTCTCTATAGGTTTGGATTCTCATGGCGTACAGGTTTTACGTGTTGCCTTCCGTCACATACGAGGCTTTTTTGTGCTAGACATGATACATGACAGGTGTTCATCGTCCCCGATCGGCTTTATGCCTTGTGATCGATAAAGGCACACGTGGCTTCAAGCCAAACAGGTTATTTGACAGGTATCATTATTCCTGGTCATGGCTTCGAGCCAAGCACCTATATGACGGGTAATTATTATCCCGGTGGAGGCTTCGTGCCACACATGATATATGACAGGTGTTCATTATCCCGATCAAGGCTTTATGCCTACAGACGTGTTTTTTTTTTTGAACAGGAGAGCCCCAGAAGGGACAGGAAGCCTTCGTTAAAATACGACGGTGGAGCTACACATTTTCACGCAGAACCCTAAAAAATATGAAAAAACAAACAGGTCCAAACGCTTTACAAAGAGCACCCTAAAACATAAACAAGAAACGCAATTGGGTCCTCCTTCCAACACGCCTCTGCTTCTGACTGGCCTCACGATGGAGGTTGAGGGAGCGCCGGGTCTTGCCGGCGAGCTTGCTAGCCTCGATGCGGCTTGGATAATCGGCTGGCTGCATGCCTCCGATTTGGATCTGCAGAAAAAGATGGCTTCACTTCTCCAGGAAAGATCATCACCGCCGTCACTCGGATCAACATCCATGGCAGACGCGACCTCCGCGTCCAGATCCGGAGAAGACACCGAGAAAGAGCAATGATGAGCTTCCAGGATCTGCTGCCGATGCTCCCAGAAACCGAGCTCCTCCCTCAGAGCTCCTGCCCGAGATGAGGGAGGGAAGCCGTAGAAGATGCATCTGCAGCAAATCCAAGGATAGGGTCTCCTAGGAAGAAGCCAGGTCGTGGTGCCGCTAGTGCGCTCCCCCTCGCCACCAAGGCCGGCCAGGAGCCACTTCAGCACGACACGCACTGCCGGAAGGCAACCTTCCCCCTCGCCGCCACGGCCGACCGAGAAGGATCGCTTCCAGCAGCACCAGATCTTCACCAGGTAGCCAACGTTGAATTTATTCCAGGAGGCGGTGTTTCTCCACTCCCTTTCCCCCTCCAGCCATCGGAGTTGAAGAAGAAGAAGGAGGAACCCTAGGGCTGGCCAGATCCCAACGCCAAGATCTGCCCATCCGCTCCATCTACTGGGCATAGCGCCCGCAACCGGCAAAACGCCAAACCTACCCCTAAACCTATCTACTACGGCGCTCTCCCTTCTCCAACTCCGGCCAGCAGAGCCGGCGGAGAGGAGTCGGGGGAGGCCAAGAACGAGGGCGGCGACTCTCAACGGGAGGAGGGGTGAAGAGAGAGAACCTGTTCAGTGGGGACAACTGCTCTAGTTTGCCTACAGACCTGTTTCCCTTGATGACACACGCGACTTCGTGTCATATGTGACGAATGATTTTTATCTCCAATGACGGATTTGAGCCAAATAGTCTATGTGACGGGCGATCACCATACCCCATCGCGGCTTCGAGCCAAGCAGTTTATGCGATGGGTGAGGTTCATCTCAGATCACGGCTTCGAGCCAAACATGTTACGTAACAGGCGGCCACCATCTCTGATCCAACTTCGACGGACAAGGTCGGACACCAATTTTGAAGCTTAATTTGCGAAATGTTTGTCCGACAAGACATAACATTTGTAGGTTATGATGGTAGACAAGGCTAACCAGGCAAGCCGGCAATATTAGATAAATATTAGTCGATCGACACAAGATCATTGTAACATCCCATGTATACAAATTTCTCATAGTGGATTTTGGCCTCCGTGCCACTGTGTTTTTTTTTCTAATTTGGCTTTCCACGTTAAATATGTGTCTCATATGTGCTTCGTTTTTGCTATTCATCTTGTTGGATATTTTATCAGATTTGTTAAGTCCTATGAAGCCAAAATATAAAAGATGACGATGTTGATCCTATCGGCGCAGTTTAATCGGATGTAATTTATGGACATAGGTCCATGAATATAATTAAATGGAAGTCTTTCGGGACTCTAGGAATTAGTAACTTAGCAATCGTCGTTGTCAGATGCATTCAGGTGCAAATATAGAAAATACATGTGAAATGAGAATTTGTACACTATCGCTAATAGTGTGGAATATAAGTTATTTGCAACCATTTATTTATATACAAGAGTATACTGGCAAGCCCGCACTTAAAATGCCAATGCAGATAAATTAAATATTTATCTTGCTAAAACACTTTCCTACTAAGTTGTTTGGCTAATAGAGTGTTTTGTGGGATTTTTTTGTCTGATAGTACAATTGTAAAGTATCAATCCTTTGCCTGCGTTGGCAAAGGAAGTCAACGCAACCCCAAATAGGCATACCCTGCTCTTCTTCATGCTCTTCCTTTTCTTATTTGTAAACTAATGCCCGCTCATATTCAACATGCCAACCTAAAATCCATGTCCTAGCAATATTGTTGATCTCTGCACAATGTGTAGGTAGGATCTTCCATTCTAAACATCCTGGCCGAGCTTCTGTGACCATGCATAGTCAGCTTGCATGAGATAGCTGGAGCGACCCAACACGGATAGAGACTGACCTTGTGTTTCCTCTAATTGGAGCATCATGGTCTTCCGTAGAAATGAATGTTTGGAAATCTTTATTTTTTTAAAAATTCTGAACATCTCTGTTCTCTTATGAGCACCAAATAGAACATTAGATTGATATGAATTTTATGATTCCTGTAATCCTACATGAAGGAATTAGACAAAGCTATGTGGTGATTTTTTTTTATACCTGGCAATTTTCCAAAGGAATGTACAACACACAAACTTATGAAATCTTGCTTCTTTCGTTGTACTCCCTCCGTCCCAAAATAGATGTCTTAGATTTTACAAAATTTGGATTAATATATATACTAAATGGTGTCTAGATTTATTCAAATTTTAACAAATTTAAGACATCTATTTGGAGACGGAGGGAGTATTACATTCCTAGGTAACTTTGTTAAATTGTAAAACATGCAAATCTTTTCAGGCTATCCATTGTTTCCCTGGTATCCTCTCTCCATTTTAAATATCAAACGCTCCCCCTAGGGATTCAAGCAATTTTGGTCATGTTGGCCTCACATGACAGGGAAGATACTCCGGTTTGATAAGATAAGATGTTCTCTAATTTGCTTTAATCACACTTGTCCTTACTGAAATGTGTGTCTATTGGCGGCAACAATCGGCCAACTTCTCACATTTTTCTAATGCTACTAGTGATGCTATCTATCCTAAACCATTGAAATGGTGGTCATGTTTGCCATCGAAGTTGGTATAAAATTTACCAGCAATTGTTACTAGTATGAATGATTGTTTTATATATACTATTTTGTATATAACATGCTAGGTTCATTGATTTGTTTTTTCCCCTAGGTATGCACAATGTGGCACTTTGCCTTGCTTGCGCTAATTTACAGTATTTCAAACCAAGCAGAACAATGCTTCATAAAGTACCTTGAAAGAAATATGATGAACAACTTGACCTCACTTAATTAAGGACATTATAACTGAGCCAAATAGGCTGCCTCTCACCACCTCTGCCATTTCAACCGTCCGATCTTCCTCCCTAGACGTTTGGGACCGTCAGATCGATCAAATCGGCCTACTGTCCTTAATGAACAATAAAATGATGTAAGGAATGTTACTTGTCATATGGGGTGGTGGTGTGATAGTTGGGGGCCCACATGGGGCTAGTCAATGTCAATCTTGCACGTCCTTGTAAATGATATGTTACTTGTGATACATGGACATGGTACCACATGATGCAGATATCGACTAGGTAAGTATTTGTTTGATTGCAGTATATGGTCCAATTCCACCTGGCTTGGACTGTGTACTCGCGATTCCATATTGTATGATAATGCCATGATTTGTTGGTAATGCGATACTACTCCATTTTCTAACTTTCTGGGTGTATCAACCATGGGCCTGTACTATCGCTCAGGATATAATGGATGCCAGGGTATGCATTTGTATGCGTGTATGTTGCTTCGAGGCTTAATTTCCTATCGTCCATGGCCAGAACACGAGCTGATGATGTATCGCCAGCACATATTATCCCAATAGTGGCACTTAGTCATCCACTCATGCATAATCTAGACATCCCAATACCTTCCATTCATATACATACACACATATGACAAACATTGGTACAATGATCTCATATATATACTCATGCTTGTGGTTCCCAGATAAACATATGCGTGCTGCTGTATATGAGAGTGATACATGCGAGCATGTTGATGCTGAGATATATATTAGGCCATCTTTTGTCAAATAGTACAACAATTCTAAATACATGTCAGTCGCTACTCCTACCACATATTTGTTTTAATACATGTCAACGTTGATGCCCTCAAACCTTTTTAAATAACTATCCGACTTTACTGATAACCAGATAGACTTTGCAGAAAAAGAACAATTTTTCTGATGAAATTAAATGTTTCATCAAAATTATTTATATTTTTAGATTTTACCCTTTGCATTTTGATAATTTTACCTGCCCTTCCGTCATCATCTTTTCCAAGTCCAAGAAGCATTCGCCACCTCTTGATATGCGAATCCATCGAGCCCCAACCCTCCTCGTCCACTTCATCCACACTCCGGTGACTCACATGAACTAGCCAATGTCGTTTGGTAGTCCTTGCTAGCAGGAAGACTCACCATTGGCTTCCACCACTCTAAATGGCTACACCACCGCCGCCTGACGAAGCCATCACTGCCATGCCTCGGCTATCTCTGAACACTATGTCTAGGGACTAGCGCTATGCCGTCTAGCGCCTTGTGTACGGTATATCCTTGAGGAAGTAGTGATGTGTAGCTAGGGAGACAGTTCTCGGTGAGACGAACAAACACCGACGGCCTCCGGTAGTCCTCGACCATTCTACGTCAACCCTCTCGATCCGCGTGCTGCTGCCAGCCTCTCCTCTTCCTCGAGTAAACAGTGCTTTGAGAGTCGCCTCGTCTCTTCCGGGCCGACCTGAAGCCTCTCCGGCCGGCGATGCCGGTCGGCGACGGCGGAAGGGAGGCGCCGGATCCGTAGTAGTAGCTAGTAGATCTAGGGTTCTTGGTTGTTTGCCAGTAGTCTGGAGTAGGGCACCGGGGTCTCCTGGCCGGATCTCGTGCATCCAACGCAAGCCCTCTTTCTCTGTCGAGCTCCGGTGGTCGGAGGGGGCAGAGGTGTGGCGACGCGTTGGGATCTCTGAAAATAAGGCCTATCTCCTGGCTCTCTTCTTGTTAGTGGTTCTGCTGGTCCCCCCCTTTTCCTTGGCCGGCCGTGGAGGCGAGGAAGGAAGAGGGGATTTCTCTGCAACCCTACGAGTGGGGGAGGCCTCTGGATGGTATACCTTGCTGGTGCATCGGCGCTGCACCGCATGGTCGCCGACGCGGATCTCTGCTCTGCTTCTTTGGTGGAAGGAGGCGAGGTCCTGGGAAGCGAATCCCTCCAATAAGTGCCTGGTTGGTGCTTGCCATGACCGGCGATGGAGCCGTGCTCCCAATCTTTCTCTGGCCTGCCGAGGTGGCGAGTGGAGAAAGTGCGGTAGCCAGCTCTTCTCGGCCTTGTCGTGGTGGTGCGACCACCATCTGCTGCAACGACGACGAGCTTATCATGCGGTGGTCATGGATGACTCCGCGTTCTTCGGCCGACTCAGCGGTCCTGTGAGACGCCAAGATGGCGCTCAGTTCAACCTCCAAGATGGAGGCCTCTCCAGGTGCTTCAGGTCGGAGCTCCCTCCTTCTCGCCGCCAAGTGATTCGTTCCCGGCGGAGTCAAGAAGGCCGACTTCGGAAGCCCTTCTTCGGTGGCGACGACCAAGGACTTGATTGCGTTTTTCAGTTTCTTCCCAAGGTCCTTTGTGCACTTGTTCAGGACTGCTTTGCATTGTCATCCTTTTTCAGGGTCATGTTTGTAATTGTTTCCACCGCTTAATGAAAGTCTGCAACATGGGGTCTTTCCAGACCCCTTCCTTGTTCAAAAAAAACCCCTCTCGATCCACTTCATTCACACTATGGTGACTCACATGAACTAGCCGATGGTCTTCGGTAGTCCTCGACCATTCTACGCCGCCGCCACCAGATATAACCAGCACTGCCATGTCTCACAACAATATCCGAACACTGTGTCTAGGGCCTCACGTTGCACCGTTTGCCACCTTGTGTCCTTGGCATACGCCGGAGCTTAGGCCTGGGCATTTGGTTCACCCGAACCAATCGGTTCGGTACATCAGGTTATTGAAGTATTTGGTTGTGAGAAACGTTGACCTATTGGTTAATTCGAAAATGAGCCAACCGAGGTTCCGGGTGCACTAGAAATTCGGTTCGGTCCTCGGTTCTGACCGAACAGAGCCGGTGCGTTTTTACCAGCAATCGTGGACATCAAACTTTTCTCTTAGAATAAATACTGAATTAAAACCACAGTTTGCATTACAGTGTGGATTATCCATAGTAGCCGGATACGGGATCGATGCCACGTTCCACGATCCCGGATCGATCGACCCAGATCGGGGGTCGGGGTCGACTAGGGATCGTTGAGGATCGATGCCGGGATCGCGATCCGGTATGAGAAGATCGATCTCCGCTTGGTGGGCTGAGTAGGTCCTCTGTTTGAGGAAATTAATCGCGTCAAACAACTCAGCAGCTGCCGTGTAACATGTGTTGGGCTGGATTATGTCCGTGGTTAACAAAGTATAACAAAAAAATAGATCCCACAGACTTGGCCCATGAGTAAATTGTTTCATCAATGGACTGTCGACCCAGATTACCGACCCGCAATAATAGGGATCGAGAGCCACGTACCGGATTAATGTTCCGAAGAATAGTACCCCTCTCGATCCGTGGGTCGTAGCTACCGTGATCCCCGTACCTCGACCCCGTTCCTCGACCCGGTCGATCCAAAATTTTGGCAACTATGGGATTATCGTAATCGTGTGTGCTCCACCCGCTCTTGCCGAATTTAGTGTTTGTTGGACGACATGCTTTTGAATAATTAATTTGGTGACTAATTCTCAACGGAAGATTGTAACGTAAGAAATATAGAACACAATTTAACAATCACAAATCGAGCTCTAGTTGACTAATCCTTATTTTTGAGCTGTAGTTGACTAATCCTTATTCCTGGGCCAACTGATTTTTCGTACTGGAAACAATAGCGAACTGCACGACCGCATGACCGGTATGGTGAGCAAAATACGATTTCTAAAAACAGTAACTTGGAAGTAAATCTCACTCTGCAAATATACAGCGGTAATGTTCCTCTTTTCAAGAAAAAGGAAAAAGTTTGCCGAAAATAAAAAAAGAACGACGCCTGAGAGATTCGAACTCTCGCGGGGAAACCCCATGTACTTAGCAGGCACACGCCTTAACCACTCGGCCAAAGCGTCAGTTTGATTACTTCTTTTTATGAGTGGATAAAGGCAATGTATGTGGTGAGATTATTTGACACCTTAACCACTCGGCCAAAGCGTCATTTTGGGTTAAAATTATTAAATAAGCGTACTTTTCATATTTCCATTAATCCTAGATCAAGGAATAGACGAAGGCAATGTGGCGAAATTATTTGACACCTGAAAATTTCCAAAGGAATGTACAACGCATACGTTTCTGAAATATTGTTCCTTCTGTACTCCTACATTCCTAAGTAACTTTCTTAAACTTGTACTAAACGCATAAACCTTTACGGGTTACCCATCGTTTCCATGGTATCCTCCCAACATCTTTCATATCAAAAGCTCTCCTTAGGATTCAAGACACTCGGTTGGATAAGCCAAGATATTTTGTAATTGCACTAATCACCCTTCTCGTTACTCCTATACATGTGTCCGTTGGCGGCTGCGAACCATTAAATCTGCTAGTAATGCTATCACAACCGGTTCAAATGGTGGCCATGCTTGCCAAAGTTGGTTCACAATTACCATGGAATGTTATTAGTATGCAATAATGATTTTGTTCAGTCTATTTTGCATGTAACAACATACTAGGTTCTCTGACTTATTCTTTCCCTAGGTATGCACGACATAAATCTCCGTCTTCTTCATGCTAATTTACATAAACCAAGCGGAAGAACACCTTTTCACAAAATTCTTACAAGAGAATTGTGGGCTCTGATATTGTGCTGCGGGCTAAAGTTTGTACTCTGCCGAAGAACTGACTTGGAAGCCACATCACGGCTAGAGCACCAAGCAGCCATGCACCTTCTCATTTGAAAAGAATCGAAATCTCTTAGAAGATAAAAGGGTGCACCCTTTCCTCCGTCGTCGTTATCTGAATAATGGCACATGCTTATCAAGATCCACATAATCTAGATATCCTGATATCTCACACTCGTATACATACACACATATAACACGCATTGCTACACGCATCTCATATTCCCATGCTTGTCTCTCTTACAAAAATAAGTGTGTGTTGCAGAATGTGAGATCGATACATGCCAACTTGTAGCCGATGAGATATATATTAGACCATATTGTTTTTAAATAGTACAACAATGGTAAATACATGTGGGTCAGTATTCCTACCACCGATCCATGACTTACTATTCTTTAATGATGTCAAAGTTGATCTCCTCAAACTTTTTTAAAGTAACTATATTCGACTTTACTAATAATATAGATAATGCAGAAATAAGAAAAAAATATTCTTGATAAAACTAATAGTTGCATAAAAAAATTGAAGTCTTTGATATCACTCGTTTGCACTTTGATAATTTGTACCGCCCCACTAGTTCACGCTCATCATCTTTTCCAAGTCCAACAAGCTTTCGCTTCCTCTTGATCTGCAACTCCATCAAGCTCCGACCCTCTGCATCCACATCATTGACACCACAGTGGCTCACATGAGCTAGATGATGTCCTCTTTGTTGTCCTTGCTTGCACCTAGCCCCCCTTGCCTTCCACCATTCTCCACCATCGCCACCCGACAAAGCCATCACCGCCATCGTCATTCATCACAGCCATCTCCGAATCCCATGATCACCGCCTAGCATTGCACTGTTTCCTGCTTTGTGTCCTTGGCATATGCTAAAGGAAGTAGAGATGTGAGTCTGAAGCTGCAGAGGCAATTCGTTGAGAAATGTGAGTCTGACGCTGCAGAGACGGTTTGTTGAGACAGACTGGTTGTGGTTAGGTTAAACCAAATCACTTGGTCTCATCCTGGTCTTAGGAAGACCAATCATCAATGAAATTGTGTAATCCTAGGCCATCAAACATCTTCTTAGAACAAATAGTGATGAAGGCTGCATTTGTTTTGTATAATTTCGTCGCTAATTCTGAACCAAAGATTATATAAATAAATTAAGAACAATACAAACTCAATTTAACGATCAAAAACAAGCCCCAGTTGACTAATCTCCAGCCAATTTAAGGAAAGATTAATTAGGTGACCACATGGCACATGTATTGTGAGCGATCTGAAAAATAAAATCTTAAAAAATGATGAGTCGGAAGTAGATCTTACTCTCCATATTTACCAGCCAATTTAAGGAAAGATTAAATGGGTGACCACATGGCACGTACTGTGAGCGATCTGAAAAATAAAATCTTAAAAAATAAAAAAGAAACGATGCCTGAGAGATTCGAACTCTCGCGGGGAAACCCCATGTAATTAGCAGGCACACGCCTTAAATACTCGGCCAAAGCGTCTGTGTTGTTTTATTTTTTACCCGTATATTAATGATCTGATTAGTTAGATGAAGTCTGATTAGGTTGGTTCTCATCGTCAATTTTCCACGTTAAACAGAACAAATCTCGAACAAATACTGATTATTATATATCACCGTTAGTTCACGGTGTACAACATCTATCATCATCGTCAGGCTCCATCTCGAGCTCTGAATCATACTTTCGAGGAAACCACTACTTTATCACCATACTTTCGAGGAGCATGACCAGCTCTTCAAACTTTTTCAATGAACAAAATAGCATTTTAGCTCCTCAATTGTTCCTGGTAATTCATAGGGCTCTGACAACAATTTTTTGTCCGTTGGTGCTTTCAATGTAGGTGTCTGAAAAATTCCATGTAAATTTCACTGTTCAATAGCTAACAAACATTGTCCCACACAGAGTGCATGTTATACTGGATTAGAATGCTCGATCTCTCAGCTGGTCTCTACACCGTGAAACCTCATCGGTGGTCCAATGTCTAAATCTGGTGCAATGGCAAACGTGGACTGAATCACCAAATGCAAATGGAATAAGAAGAAACCCTAATCAACATTGGCAACGATCTTAGTTGGACCAGCTCCTCGGGATTTAACACTGGACACCACATGTGGAGATCCTTGACTCAAACATCATGATGCCTCCCATGTCTATATGATACCGTTCCGATGCACCTTAGAAGCAAACTAAAGAAGTCTTAGGTGACCAGAGAATGCCTATCTAGGGCCGAAACTGCCCATGCTCTCGAATGACCCTGAGCTAGGTTTTTTTTTTTACATCCATTCACTTTTCCTTTTGACACTCGCTCCCTCTTGTTGTCCTCCTTATAAGTGCTCGAAATGCATAGAAATCCTCTTGAATATATAATCGGTGATGGATCACATGTACCTACTTTTTGATCAATATCACAACCAAGTCAATAAGAATTCAATACTTCACCAGCCATCCATCCTGTCATGAGCATGTGTTCCCGTCATATGAGCTATGACCGTGATTCTATAGATGTAGCAATCTCAAAAAACGTCCTCCATTAATACAGAGATATGCAACTCTGGCGCATATATATGAAGAAAAAAGTTTTCCCTACCACTTCTAAACTGTGTTCGCTCATATTTTACATGACCAGTTAAGATCCGTGTCCTACAAAATATCCATGACAATATCGTTGGTCTTTACAAAATCGCGGATTTCCGTTCTAGATATCCTTGATCTGAACTTGTCTGACAATGCATAGTCAGCTCGCATGAGTTAACTGGAACGACCGGAACGCATCCCAACAACGGGTTCAGACTAGGGATATAAATGGCACCTAAATGGCGGCCGCAAGTCCCGTTTATTCAACTCGTTTGTTTTTTTTTGGAAAAAAGAAAATTTTATTAAACTAAAGTATTGATAAATGGTATTATGCGGGATTAAATGGTGCGCCGCTTACATCTCTAGTTGCGACCGACCTTGTTTTTCCTCAAATAGTAGCAACATGGTCGCCGGTCGAGATGAGTGTCTAGAATTTAGAAATTTACGTTTCAAATGTTCTCCAACATCTGTTCTTTTACGAGCACCCAACAAGAACTACTCCCAAGTATAAATGTAAACACCACTAGTCAGTAGGTCATATTTGGGTGCAGGGTGTGGCACTATTTGTGCATGTAGGCTACGTTTGGTAGATAAGAACATTAAATTGATGGAAATATTAAGATTCCTGTTAATCCTAGTGTTAGAATACTTCTACCAACCAACTACTTCAAAAGACCGATATGTTAGAAAATTGTGGTATAATATACTTAACACCTCTTCACATCCGACTTGGATGTGGAAACAAAAATGCCTCCCCTCACTCCCTTTACTAAGGAGAGATGGAGAAAGATGTGGGGGCTAAGACTCGAACCTACGACCTCGGGCTCTGATAGCATGTTAGAATACGTGTACCAACCAAGAAGTCCAAAAGACCGATATGTTAAATAGTTGTGATATAATATATTTAGGGCATCCCAAGACGTGTCTTGGCCGGGAGGAAAATGGATGGCCGCACTTCAGCCTGAAAATGCAGAAGCAAGGCGACGACGACCAGGCATCGTCTGCGAGCTTAGGAGCCGTAGCTCCATCGCGTTAGCCACCGCTTATGAGCTCCACCTCGATCTAAGAGTCCCCGTCCTCCGCTTCCTTTTCACCAGAGCTCCACCACCACGATGGCTTCAACATCAAAGGCAAAGCAGTCGTCTCCCCTTCAGTCCTGAGGATCCGGGACAAGGCGAGTTGTTTATTGGGTATTTTGGTAGTAAATCCACACCTAAACTTTAGGCCCAGCCTTTCGAGCGACGCGACGAAGAGGATGGTGGCGAGAAGTCGCCGGAGGTGGCTCACAAGCTCCAGCGCCCCTACCGGACAGACTTGGATCCGACATGCACGCACAGGACTACGGGAGGTGGACATGGACATGGCGGGGCGGTGACACAAGATCTAGGCCAGGGCCATCTCCAAAAAAATTGGGGGCCTCGGTGCGAATTGGAAATCGGGGCATCAACTTTTTAGAACCCGTACAACTAATAAAACGAAACCAAACTAGTATAACTTTAGATGTTTTATTTCATAGTAATATTCAGAAATATCTCAAATGTTAAGGCACCGTGGTGGGCTTCACCTGCGGAGCTGACGACAAACCGAGCTGGCCGGCGAGAGAAGCCTAATTACAAGACTACAGAGGAGCCAAGCCCAACAGAAACCAGTTCGGTACAAAAAATAGAAAACAGACTGGACCATTTGTAGCAAAATCTTCCGATATAGATAGCATGCACAGAGCGCCATATCGAAGCAGTGTTCCTCGCCCGTGGTCGGAGCAGAGGGGCGACACCTCGCCCCTGCCGGAGGTGAGCCCGTACAAGGGAGCAGTGTCGTCGTTCCCCCTCCCACGACCAGTGCTCACCATCTCGCTGCGCCGGTGCTTCACTTGTAGGACGGCGAGCTCCGGCCGGCGAGATGGGAAGGCGGCGAGCTCCGGCGACGCCGCGGTGCGTGGCAGGAGCGGGCGCTGTGAAGTCCGTCCGCGTGAGAGCTCCGGAGACATGCGGGGGGCTGCGTCCGGCGCGTGGCGATGCAGGGCAAGGACAAGGCGCGACCGGCCGCGGGCGGCGCGCGGCGAGCTCCGGCAGTGGAGGAAACAGCCGGCGGCAGCGCGAGCGGTCTCCGGCGGCGAGCGCGTGCTCACGACCTGTGGCGGCGCACAGAAACAGGCAGCGAGCAGAAACCGTACGCGCGTGAGGAGATAAGGTATACGGGAGGGGCCCACCACGACTTGATTGGCGTGGGGCATCGACCCAGGGTATAGAGTCAGGCGATTCCTCGGAGGAGAGGTATCATTTGCCCTTTGAGATCGATGAACCGCTAATTCTGTGGAACAAACGTACCGTCCAGACTGTATGACCCGACACGGATCTGCTACGATTACGTTAGTGTGTCCAATTTTTACCGTTCAAATTTATCAAGATTCGTATGTAACTAGTTAAATATTTAGACTAGATATATTTGTATTTACACAAAATTAAGGCTATTAATCAAATGTCTAGAAGCAAAAAGAATAGAAAGAACAAGATTCCGTCAACCTCTGCTCACCACAGATTCTGCCCCCACAATCTTCTAAAAACTTGCTTCTCTAGAATCACAATCTAAAAAGAAGTCGGTCCTAACTGGTGTAGAGCAACAAACGGAACGGTAGGCTTCACGATGGTCCAGTCCGTCTCTACTTCTCTACCATTGCTGCCCACGGTTCATTGACAAATGATATACGCGAGGGAATACAGCACAGTATCACCAATCTTGCAAGGAAGGAACAGTGTCGACAGAAGGAGCATTTGTGCCCGTGTTCAAAGATGCATTTCCGAAGGGCAACCCCTTCTCTTCGTCGTCGCTACTTGAATATTGGCACTTGGAGATCCTACCTCGCATAATCTAGATATCCCGATACCTCCCATTCATATATGTACACATATATGACATGTATTGCTATAAAGGATATGATATTCTCATGCTTCCCCGTTCTCAAACAAAATAAACGTGGGCTGCAATATGTGAGATCGATATAGGCCAGCTTGTGGCCACGTAGAGATATATATTAGACCATCTTTTGCCAAATAGTACAACAATGGTAAATACAAGTGGGCGATACTCGTACCATGTATTTGCGATTTTACTATTCTTTAATACATGTCAAAATTTATGCCATCAATTTTCTAAAAAATAAGTACAACAATGGTAAATACAAGTGGGAGCTACTCGTACCATGTATTCACGACTTACTATTCTTTAATACATGTCAAAGTTTATGACCTTAGACTTTTTAAAATAACTATATACCTGATTTTACCCATAATTAGATAGATTATGCAAAAAAGGTAAAATAAAGTAGATTCTGCATAAAACTAAAAGTTGCATCACGACTATTTGAAGTCTTTGATTTCACCCTTTGCACTTTGATTATTAGTGCCACCATGTAAGTCCACAGTCATCATCTTTCTGAAGTCCAACAAACCTTTGCCTTCTCTTGATCTGCAACTCCATCGAGCTTCGACCCTACCCATCAACTTCATTGGGACTGCGGTGAGTCACATGACCGATGTTGCCATCGTTGTCATGTGTCACAGCCATCTCCGAACACCATGTCCAGTGGCTTGTGCATGGTCTACGCCTTGTGGCCTTGGCATACATTGGAGCAAGTAGTGTTGCGAGTTTGAAGTTGGAGAGATAATTCGATGTCTCTCCGATCCATAATAAGTAGTTTTGTGAGGCTTATATTTTATAATCATGCTAAATCAACAACACTTGGGGAGTAATAAGATTAGAGAAAATCTTACTAATATACGTAACAATGGTTTTATATAACATACTAGGTTCTCTGTTTTGTTTCTTTTCCTAGGCATGCACAACATGACACTTTACATTCGTCACGCTAATTTAAAATATTTTGAACAAGGTGAAAGAACAACGCTTCACAAAATTGTTACAAGGGAATCCCGAGCTTGCACTATTGCTCAGCATATATCGGATGCCAGCGTCTGCGTTTGCATTCGAGCAAGGTGCTTCGGGGCTGAATTTCGTACTCAACTGGTGAACTGTCTTGGCCATCAGACCATGACAGACAGAAGAGCATTTGATGCACCATCTCACTTGGAGGGACATAACATTTCTTCCAAGACAGAGGGGTAAACCCTTTCCTTTGTCGTCGCTACAAGAATCTTAGCACTTGGTGATCCAACGTCGCATAATATAGATATCCCGATACCTCCCGTTCATATATCTACACACATATAACATGCATTGCTACAAGGATCTCATATTCTCGTCAGGCAAAAAAATGGATCTCATATTCTCATGCTTGTACTCTCTCCGTTTAAAAATATAAGATGTTTTAGTTTGGGAAGGAGATGACACTAAAACATCTTATATTTCCAAACGGGGGAGTAGTTCTTAAGAAAATAAATGTGCTAACGAGATATAGGTCAGCTTGTAGCTACGAGATATATATTGGACCATCTTTTGCCAAACAGTACAACAATAGTAAATACAAGTAGGTGCTACTCCCACCGTGGATCTGTGAATTACTATTCTTTAATGCATTTCAAAGTTTATATGCCCTTAAACCTCTTTAAAATAACTATATATACTAAAAGTTGCATCACGACTATCCGAGGTCTTTGATTTCACCCTTTGCACTTTGATTATTAGTGCCACCTTGTAAGTCCACATTCATCATCTTTCGCAAGTCCAACAAGCCTTTGTATCCTCTTGATCTACAACTACATCGAGCCTCAACCCTCCCCCATCTACTTCATTGGTACTACGGTGAATCACATGACCGATGATGCCATTACCGTCATGCCTCACGGCCATCTCCGAACACCATGTCCAACGCCTTGTGCACCGTCTGCACCTTGTGGCCTTAGAGACAACTCGACCCCCCTCCGATCCATAATAACTAGTGTTACGAGTCTTATTTTATAATGTGAGCATTTCTTAAATTTTTTTGTTTAGAAAATAATGAATTGGATGTAGTAGATCTTGAAACATAGCACCGTTTATAATGTTTTCCTCATTTTAAGAGAGAAAAAATGAGGACCAAAAATGAAACGACGCCTGAGAGATTCGAACTCTCGCGGGGAAACCCCATGTACTTAGCAGGCACACGCCTTAACCACTCGGCCAAAGCGTCGGTTGTGGCCAGTCACTTACTACAGGCTATATGTCCTAGGTGTCTGAGCAGGACGCGCGATGAACAAAACTTATATTACCACTTGGAAGCAAATAGTGATTATTACATATCACCATAATTCATGGCGCACCTCACATCTATTATGATAGTGGTTAATTTCCTTCAGTCTCGAGCTGGAGCTGGAGGTCTGAACCATGGCGAGGATCATCTACCCCATGGCGTACTTGTGCGTCCAGCCCCTGGCGGTGGACTCGTACCTGGCCCTGTCGGCCTTGCACATGTGCGCGATCTCCGGCACGAGCGGGTCGTCGGGGTTGGGGTCGGTGAGCAGGGAGCAGATGGAGAGCAGGACCTTGGCGATGGTGAGGGCGGGGCTCCACTGGTCCTTGAGGATGTCCAGGCAGATGTTGCCGTTGCTGTTGATGTTGGGGTGGAACACCTTGGTCTTGAACGCCACCTTGGGCGGCTTGAACGGGTAGTCCGGCGGGAAGTGGATGCTCACCACGAACACCCCGCCCGAGTAGGGGCTCTCCCCCGGCCCCATGATCGTCGCCTGCCAGTGGAACATGTCCCCCGACGACACCGGACCTGGACCAAAAATTCAGTTCAGTCAGTCAGGCATGAACCTGCTTTGATGTATCTTCTGAAAAAATTAGAGAAGATTATGATGTTCACCTGCGCTGCAGGAGGTTGGTGGGTCCCTCTGCAGGTCCCGGAGCTCCTTGACGATCCTCCGAAGCGCCATGCTAGGTCCTCTTCTCCTACCGCTAGTTTCTCAACCTGTTCTTCAGTCCAGGGAGAAGGATGGAGCTGTATCCTATCCTGGTCTGAAATCTGAAGTTGAAGCTGCAGAACTGAACCTGCCTGTTTCGATGGCTCGTGTACCGACGATCGCCGAGGCCATATATAGAGAGAGACACAATTACACAACAGCTAGGAGGCATTGGATTCTCGAATGGGCCGACGTCGAAAAGAAGATGTAGCGTGATTCTCATTCTCTTCCAATATATTTTTATGGAGGAACATATCACACCAAATATTCTGACCGAAAGGGCAAGTGATTTCCTCAAAGGGGCAGTGATTCTGACCGAAAGGGCAAGTGGGAGAAGTGCCAACCCTTTTTGTTCCTCATGATGGCTATTGTTCGTGGAATTTGATCCCCTCGTGTCCATTTCATGTGATTGGGGAAAGAAGAGTTCTCGCATCGACAACCAACGGCACGGAGGAAGGCGGCGACCGGACTTTCTTTCGATCACAAGTACATTTCTTTTCGTAAAAATGGAAGCTCCATTAGTACAAATCTCTGCACTAGTAAGGATGCTGACCACCACAATGTTAACTGTAAGAGAGTTGACGCTGAAAGCAACAAAAGAAAAGGAAAAAATCACATATAAGACTGTAAAGTCTAAACTGAATAACTATGCGTGATCGTCACTAGGAAGAAGGGATATTCGGGCTTATCACCACACGGATCCTGTGCTGTTCATAGCCAAATCATATACTCCTAGTACTTGCTGTTCTGCCTTGCTGGTTCTTACGTGTGCTTTTTGCTACAAGCACTGCAAAATACTTTAATTTTCCACGATATACTTCTTTCAGATAAGATTCCAATAGTATAATTTTTGAAGCGTATGACTCATATTATATTAGTCGAATTTATGGTAAAAATTAGGTTCAAGTTTTGAGACGGTCTTACATATTTAAAAAGCCGGAGTATTAGGTACTACCTCCTTCTCAGTTTATTAGGCTCGCACGTACGTCTATATTTAGATGTTTGGGTGGAACACCTTGGACTTGAACGCCACCTTGGGTTCCACTGGTCCCTGAGGACTCATCTTTCCCGTTCTGCCAGGACACAAGACTATTTAAAACAAAGTTGTAAAAGGCGAATCTGTTGCTCCTCCGACACGGACAAGGTTTTCTAACCAGAGTCTTTTTTTTTTTGGAAATGGAATCTGGTTTTCTAACCAGAGTATGACGGCGAATTTTTGCGGAGCTGAACCCCATGCTGTTCCTAAGGAGGTGAGCTGGTGTAAACCATCACCCAATACTTATAAGCTGAATGTAGACTCTTACTGAACTGAATACGGGCAATGAAAGTTTGAGTCCTGCGGATGTAGGGTTTCTGGTTTGGTGTTTTGTGATTTGGACTAGCGGAATTGGCAAGCGGGGGCGACAGCACATGAGGAATTCAGTGTCTAATCATGCAGGGTGAAAATCCAATGTCTGGCATTAACCGGTTGTGCCTGGCAATAACCTTACTGAAGGCATTTTTTTGTATGTGAGGACTTTCTCTAGGGTTAAAACCTATGGTCTTTGATCAGGACGATGACGGCGCTTGAGCACTATTCCCTTCTTAGAGGCATCGCTTTTGGAGTTGTTGGATTTCTGGTGCTGTTATGGTGGTGTTTTGTCCGCTGTTTCAAGGATCCGATCACTGTAGCGTTTTTTTTAATTCTTCTTTGTTTTGTTGGCTGTATGCATCCGTAATGTCAATAGAGTATTGCGTTGTTGCAGAGGCTGGTGTAATTGGTATCTCCTGATATTAATATATGCTTCTTTCAAAAAAAAGTAGACTCTACTATTTTCGGAGTGGAGGTGGAGCTGTTATCCATCTAGCTAGTCCAAGGGTTTAGTGGAATTATTGAGATATAGAGTCCATACAAAGCTGTTCTAGTTGATTGCTTCCAAGTTACCAACAGAATTTGTCCTATTGTTATCCAGCATTGTTACACGGAAGCTAATATGACGGGGCATAGTATTGCTAGATTTTATTTTGATTCAAACTCTTCTGTGTTTTGGACTGCGGCCCCCTGAGTTTTATTGCTACCGCTATGACGAACGATGTATCCTTGTTTGCTGTGAAATAAAGTGCGCCCGGTGATTTTCCCTAAAAAAATTGCACCTCAACCCCTCCAAGACTTCACCAATATGCTTGGCTGCTTGGGTTTTAAGCCGGCCTATGGAAAACTAGAAACAATAGTCTTCTAGAATGGGATTGTCAGACCAAAATGGGAATATACCCGATGACGCCAATGAACGTTGTACCCAGGCCAGTCGCTGTTGCTAGCACCACGACATCCTTGTTGACTTGGCTATCGATTTAGCTCATAATCTTATTTCGGTTTATTTTCCTCTTCTAGGAAACATCTGTTTATAATTACAAATGCATAATAATACATCTTCATCTAGCTCACTTTTTTTTTGAAAATGGGTGTTTTGTTACTTTAAAAGTTTACACCCGGCCTCTGCATAGCTAGGATGCACACAGCCGAACAAACACACAACTCGAGTCCAAAGCGAAAGTACCAAAATTACAAATAGTTGAAAAAATAAAGAAAATCCTCCATAACTTGCTATGAAAGCTCTATCCGTAGATCACGCTGCTATCCATGTCGGAAGAAAATATCCCTCGCCGTGTCCTCCAACCATATACAGTCCGTCACAAACAAGTTGTGGAACTCCATATGTTATAGAGAGGTCCATGATCGGAGGATGGCCGTGACTCGATAGATAACCTGCAAGGGAGAAGACACAATGTTATTAAAAATCCTGTCATTTCTACATAGTCAAAGCAACCAAATAATGGCAAGCGCTTCCACCCTAAATAAAGTCTCATATTTATCCTCAATTCCATTTAGCCAGTTGCCAAATACATTGACCACCGAACATGGAGGAGATAAACCAGAGGCTATTTGGATGATTGACCATATAGCACGAGCAAATTTACAATGGAAAAACAGATGCCGTATTGTCTTATTATGGTGACAAAAAACGCACTGTATACTTTCATGCCAATTTCTTCTAACAAGATTATCTTTTGTGAGAATAACCCCTTTACGTAGATACCATGCAAAAATCTTCGTTTTAAGGGGTATTTTCATCTTTCAAATTTTATTATTATCATCGACTGGAATATCAGGTTGGATCAAGGCTTTATACATAGAATCAACAGAAAATTTACCACTCTATAGTAAATTCCATTTGAATTCGCCCACACCCTTAGACAACCGTATCCTGGAAAGTCTAATAAAAGATTGTTTCAAGACACCAATCTAGGGCCTATGAGACTTCATCTGAAAGACACATTAGGCGGATTATTTTCTGTTACCATGGAAAGTGTATCCCTTTATGTCTAACGATCGAATATAAAGCCGGATATTGTTCACGGAGAGAGGTTTGGCCAAGCCATTTATCTCCCCAAAACCTAATCTCTGATCCATCCTTAATATTGAAAGAACCAAACCGAAAGAAGTTCAAATCCTTAAACATGTCAGCACCCAGGTTCAAATCCTTAAAGATGCCAATATGAATTTCTATTTATGATATTAACGCTTCCCTTACAATTTTCTTTACAAAAGTAAAGAGGTAGAGAAATCCTGTATTTCTTTCCTTAAAATGAGATGATGGTTTGATCATGTTCAGTTGGTACATACTATTTGATTGGCTATATTAGACTACAGTAGATTAGAGGAACATAGTGATAGATCAGGTGTTTAGCATAACTCGATATAGTGAAATAGATCTATCCTAATCCGCTTTGTTGGCAAGGTTTGAGCTAAAGTCATAGTGTGAGATTTCGGTGTTTTATCCGCAGAATCATGTTCTCTTTGGATCTAAATGCCTCTCCTTTCTAAGCAAGTTGGCGCTTGACCAATTCGCACTGAGAAGCATTTCATTGCTCTTCTTAGGCACTGCCAACGATAGTTCTCGAACATTAGTTTAGCTAGAAATATTGAATAGGAATGGCGGTGAGATTAGAAGTCATAGTGTGAAGTAAATTTTTGGCAAATATATGGGGCATAGAAGCGATATCTCTGCTTTAGTGGAGGACGCTTTCTGCAACTTACATACTCATAGATCCATGGTCATAACTCATAAGATGAGAACACGCATTCATTACATGTAGGATGGATAGAAGATTGTTAAATTCTTATTGAGTTGCTTGTACTATTGATCAAAGATAATCATATGTCGTCCATCACATGTTATATATAATTCAAAGAGTACTTTTGTGTCTCTCTCCGCTCATAATAAGGACAATATGAGGGAGATTATCAAAAGGAAAAGTTAGTGGATGTTGAAAAACAAGACTAATGCGAGGATGGTTTAAGAGCATGGATAATATTGGCCTTAGATAGGCATTCTCTAGTTTCTTAATACTTTAGTTTGCTTTCAAAGTGCATTATAAAGGTATCGTAGGGCATAGAGATGGGAGGTATCGTGATCTTTGAGTCAAGAAGATCCACATGTGGTTTCAGGCATCAAAGCGCAAGGAGGTGTATTAGACGGATTAGGGTTTCATTGTATCCCATTGTGACATGGTGATTTAGTTCAGTGTTATCATTGCGCCTATTACCATAGTCGTTGGAGCACGAATGATGTTCTTGCTGTAGACACAAAATGGGAGTTAAATCATTCTTTTCATTATAGAAGGCATTATGGTATCATGTTTGTTATCCGTTAAACAAATTCCCATTGTTTGGAATTCTTACATTCCAACTACCATAGGCCAAAAATCGCCATGGATCCTAGTTTATGTAAAAATGTACTTACCTTTGAACACCACAAATAATTAAGGACCTGAAAGATTAGTTTTTTGATGAAAAAGTTGGAGGACACATTCTTGTCCCTGGACAATATGGTGATGAATCAATGGTTTGACATCTTACATCGTGTGTCTCTAGCTACTGTATATTCAATGATCTTAGGATCTCACCTACTAAGGTCGGTGGATGATGAGGCTATACAAAATCTTTGATGTTAGTGTAGCTTATTCAAGTCTGGTCCTCTACAGTTTCTTCACCAGATGTATTAAACATGAAAAAATAATGAGATGTAAAATGTGAAATTAAAGATGACAAATTCAGATAAACTTTGCATAAATTTTAGTTTTATCGAGAATCGTTTTTTGTTCTTGTGTTTGTTTAGTCAATCTGATGTACGTTTTTTTGTTTATGTGTTAAGCTAGATTGTTCTCTTTAATAAAAAGTTTGAGGTCATCAACTTTGACATCCATTAAAAGATACAAGTTAAAAAGAACAATAGGTGTAGTACTGCATTTATATTTACCATATTGGTGTACTATTGGACAAAATAAGTCCATATATATACTTCATCGGCTACAAGATGGCATGTATGGGTCTCACATATTGCAACACATGTGGTGATCATGTTTGAGTTGAAGTCGTAGTGTGCTTTTAGTGTTTTATCCGCAGAAACGAGTCATGTTTTCTTTTGGATCCAAATGCCTGTTCTTGGTAAGAAAGTTGTTAGTTGATCAATTTGCACGGTGAAGCATTTCATTGCTCTTCTTAGGAATTTCCAACGACAGTTCTCAGACATCGGTCAATGTGGACATGTTGATTAAAGAATGGCTATGAGTTTAGAACTGGTAGTGTAAAGTAACTTTTTCCATACAAATATATGGAGCAAAGATGCATATCTCTGTATTAGAGGAGTACAATATTCTTCTACTTACACACTTTTAGATCCATGATGATAACTCAGTAGATGAGATGAGAACACACACTCATTAATGGTAGGATGGCTAGAAAAATTGTTAAATTCTTTTTGAATCAGTTATACTCTAGATCAAAGATAAGAATATGTTCCCCATCACATGTTACATAATCAAAGAGTACTTCTTTGTCTCTCGTCAGTTCATATTAAGGACAATACGAGGGAGAGTTCCAAAAGGAAATGTGAGTTAATGCCTGGATGAAGAAAAAGACTAATAAGAGGATGGTTTAAGAGCATGGAGAATAATGACCCTAGATAGGCATTCTCTGGTTTCTTCATAATTTAGTTTGCTTTCAAAGTGCACTATAGCGGTATCATAGGACAAAGAAATGGGAGGCATCGCGATGTTTGTGCAAACGAGCTCCGCATGTGGTTTCAGGCGTCAAAACCCAAGGAGCCACGCTAGACGGATTAGGGTTTTGTTGTATTCCATTGTCACTTGGTGATTCAGTTCAATGCTACCATTGCACCTATTACTATAGTCGTTGGAGTAACGATGATGTTCTTGATGTAGACACCGAATGGGAGGTCAACCATTCTTTTTCATTATATAAGGAATTATGTGATCATGTTTGTCATCCGTCAAACAATCATATTCCCATGGTTTCGAATTCTTACATTCCAATCACCAATGGCCAAAAATCATCATGGATCCCTTGTTTATGTAAAATATACTCACCTTTTGAATACCAAGAATAATTAATGCCCCGAAAGATTATTTTGTTCATGTAAAGTTGGAGAACCTGGTCTTGTCCCCAGACAATATGGCGATGAATCAATGGTTTCCTAACTTGCCTAGTGTGTCTCTATCTACTGTACATTCAATGATCTTAGGTTCTCACCTAGTGAGGTAGGTGGCTAATGATGTTGAAACATTTGAGGTTAATTATTCCTCGATAGTTCCTTCACCGCCCTCGACAATTTCTTCACCAGATGTAAACGTGAAAAAATATTGAGATGTAAAACGTGGAATGAGAGACAACAAATTCAAATAAGCATTGTATAAATTTTAGTTTTATCGAGAATCCTTTTTTATGTTCTTGTTTTTGTTGAGTCAGTCTGATGTAAGTTGTTTCGGCTACGAGTGAAGATGGATTGTTCTCTTTAATAGAAAGTTTGAGGCTTCAACTTTGACATACATTAAAGAACAACAAGTGAAAAATTGCAGTAGGTGCAGTTCCGCATTTGTATTTAACATTTTTGTACTATCTGCTCAAAGATGGCCATATATACTTCATCGACTAAAAGCTGGCATGTATCGATCTCACATACTGCAGCACATAGTATACTTTTTCCTGAGAAGTACAAGTATGATAATATGAGACCCTTTTAGCATTGTATGTTATAAGTGTGTATAAGAATGGGAGGCGTCAGGATATCTAAGTTCGGCGCCGGTTGAGAAACTTGTGTCATTGTTCTGATAACAATGACCGAGGTAAGGGTTAGCCATATTTTCCCTAGTCAATTCAGCTCCTATTTCTTGCAATATGGTGGGCATGCTCCTTGGAGCTTTTCGTCAAGGACGGCCCGACTGCAACAATATATCGTTGCCAGCACATTTGGATTGATTGGAGCAGATTCTGGGCAATATCGTCGACGACGTTCAGCTCCACCATGTTCATAACGTTGAGGAGATCCTCAATGATTACCAAACAAACAAACCAGGTTACACGCATCTTGCTCTTGAGTAATTAGATTTTCGTTTGTTTTCATATCCAGTACCAATTTGACGTGTATTAAAAGATACAAGTAACAAGTTATAGTACTACCGTCATACCGGTTTATTAGCCTAACACAAAGTTCAAGAAAAATGTTTGAGTACAAATTTGATCATCGAAATATGAATCATGTCACAAAAACTATATCACTAGATAGATCTTTCAAATATGAATCCAATGGTATAATTTTTGTGATATATAGTTCCTGTTTTATTGATCAATTTTATGATCAATATTTTATTAAACTTCGTGTTAGCCTAATAAACCGGTAAGGAGGTAGTAGATGTAGTGCCACACTTGTATTTACATGAAACAGAGGTAAAAGCTTTGGCTCATTCTATTAATTAAGAAGAACATTGTCTGAATTAATTAAAGCAAAACTGGATGAAAACAATTACAACAAATCACAGGCAGACTACCCTAAAGCATGCAACTCCCATACCCCTTATGCAGATCAACTAACATGCTACAATCCCAAACTCTCAACACACTGGTCAACACATCGCAAAGATACCCACTAAAAACACATGAACAAAGATCATGGGTATGACAAACCGAAAAGATGAGAATCGTCCATCAATTAAGAAGATACAAACGCCTTCCTTGTAGTGCCACTCTTCTTGCTTTTGCTCCAGAAAGAGTCATTCATCTTCTTAATTTTGCCCCGTGTAGCCTTCTCGGTTAGGAGACAGGCAATCTCTTTGCCAGATCCAGGGCTAGCCACCTCTAAACTCATGAGTAAGTCGCAGAGCTCTTTTGCAAAAAGATCCTCAGAGTTGGCATCCAAAACTCCATGGTCCATAAAGGCAGACGACTGGCAGGGCTCCGCCGGTGTTGGCGAGGGCGTCATGGGCACCGCCAAGTTACCTAGTGAGCCTATCTTCATTGATAACACTACTGGTTGCTCCCCCCATAGATCCTATAATTTAGGCATGATTTACAGAACTGGATCCACGACCTCCATGATCATATCACTCCTAGAGAGAGACGACACCTCATGTAGTGATGAAGAGCATAGAATAGCACGTGGGGAGAAATCTCCATAGAGGACTGCTTCCCCCCATTTATAGAAGAAAGGCGGATCTCATGCGGCAAGGCCACAACTTGCACAACCTGAAGTTTGCTAGGAGCGTGCTCTGCTCTCTCCAAAACACTCCTGACACGCACAAGGCAGTCACAGAGCTCAGCACGAAGTAACTCGGCCTCATCTAGGGGGCATGTTGCAAAGGAACGTATGCTGGGTAGCCTCGTCAATGGGTGAAAGGCGGCGAGGGAGGTGATGAAGTAGCTCACCAAGGTTCCTTGATTCGGTTAGTGTGGCTATGGATCTCTACACAGCAAAAGCGGGCAACATGATCGAACCAAAGGAAGCACATACACTAGATTGGTCCATGTACTCATCGGAACGATGGCCTCTCAAAAGGCATCAGAAGCATGTTGATGCCTGGATGTAGAAAAATACTAATACGGGGATGGTTTAAGAGTATGGAGAATATTGATCCTAGATAGGCAATCTCTGGTTTCTTAATAATTTAGTTTGCTCTCAAAGTGCATTATAAAGGCATGGTAGGACAAATAAATGGGAGGCATCATGATGTTTGTGCAAAGGATCTCCACATGTGGTTTCAGGCGTCAAAACCCGAGGAGCCACGCTAGACAGATTAGGGTTTCGTTGTATTCCATCGTCAATTGGTGATTTAGTTCAATGCTACCATTGCACCTATTACCATAGTCATTGGAGCGTCGATGATGTTCTTGATGTAGACACCGAATGGGATCGGAGGTCAACCATTCTTTTTCATTATAGAAGGCATTATGGGATCATGTTTGTTATCCGTTAAACAATCGTATTCCCATGGTTTTGAATTCTTGCATTCTAATCACCAATGGCCAAAAATCGTCATGGATCCCTGTTTATGTAAAATGCAGTCACCTTTTTAATACCAAGAATAATTAATGCTCTAAAATATTATTTTGTTCATCTAAAAGTTGGAAGATCTGGTCTTGTCCCCGCACAATATGGTAATGAATCAATGGTTTCATAGCTTGCCTGGTGTGTCTCTAGCAACTGTACATTCAATGATCTTAGGTTCTCACTTAGTGAGGTAGGTGGCTAATGATGTTGTACAAAACATTTGAGGTTAATTAGTCCTCGGGTAGTTCCTTCACCGTCCTCAACAATTTTTCTTCACCAAATGGAAACATGAAAAATATTGAGATGTAAAATGTGGAATCAGAGACGGCAAATTCAGATAAGCTTTCTATACGTTTTAGTTTTATCGAGAATCCTTTTTTATGTTCTTGTTTTTGTTGAGTCAGTCTAATGTAAGTTGTTTCGGCTACGAGTGAATATGGATTGTTCTCTTTAATAGAAAGTTTGAGGCATCAACTTTGGCATACATTAAAGGACGACAAGTAACAAATCGCAGTAGGTGCTGTAGGGTTTCGTAGCATGGAAAACAAAAATTTTCTATCGCATACAAACAAACAAGCCAAGATCTATCTACTAGATTGTAGCAACGAGTCGATGGAATATCTTACCCTCGAAGATTCCAAAGTGTTTAACGAGAGCGGATTCTCGTGGGTGATGTAGTCGTACTCTTCCCGATCTCAAGATCGCGTAGACGATCCTTCCGGCGCTGCGTTCCGGCAGCGCTCCCGCAGTCGGTCACACGTTCGGTACTCGACGAAGACCTTCCTCTCCCTTGTTCCAGCAGGCAGCGGAGGTTGTAGCACTCTCCTCGCGATTCCGGCAGCACAACGGCGTGGTACCGGAAGTAGAGGGGAGATCTCGCAGGGCTTCGCCTTAAGCCGGAGCGAGTATGGTGGAGTATGAGAGAGCCCTCAGTGTTCTAGGGTTTAGACACACCAAGGAGGGGATGCTAGAGCCGGCAACTAGGGTTCCAGGGACCCCCAAGTCGGCGGCTAGGGCAAAACCGTAGGGGGCGGCGGCGGCTATGGTGGTGGCGCCAAGCTAGGGTTTGAGGAGAGGGACTTGTGTGTGCTAGGAGGGAGCCCTGCCCCTCCTTATATAGGTGGAGGGGCCGGCGGCCAAGGGGAGGGAGGGGAGTCCCTCCCCAACTCGGTTTGGGTGGTGCGCCGGCTTGGGGAGGAGGACTCCCTCCCCAACTCGGTTTCACCCTCCTCCTCTTTTCCTCTTTCCAAAACTTGCCGTTTGACTTTCAAACTAGCCGTTTGACTTTTCAATTTAGGATTTGAATTAACCCTTTATTTTGGACAGTGAATACACTTAGTACATGATGCAATCATTCCAACTTGCAATGACACACTCATGTACCCCTTCCCCTCCGGAGTGCCGGACATTCCGGAACCTTCTAGAACATTCCCGATGATAACACCGGAATCATTCCCGAACTCCGAAACGAGACTTTCCTTATATGAATCTTATTCTCCGGACCAATCCGGATCTCCTCGTGATATCCCGGATCCCATCCGAGACTCCGAACAACATTCGGTCTCTTTCTCATAATACCATAACTACTCAAACAACGTCGAATCCTTAAGTGTGTCTCCCTACGGTTCGTGAATTATGCGGACATGATCGAGACACTTCTCCAAACAATAACCAATAGAGGAATCTGGAAATTCATATGGCTCCCACATATTTCTACGATTACTTTGCGATCGAATGAACCACTTACATACGATACCAATTTCCCTTTGTCTCACGATAGTTTACTTATCCGAGGTTATGATCGTCGGTATCTCTGCATACCTAGTTCAACCTCGTTACCGATAAGTACTCTTTTCTCGTTCCCGTGATATGTGATCCCTTGTGAGCCAGTCACATGCTTGCAAGCTAATTGGATGACATTCCACCGAGAGGGCCCAGAGCATATCTATCCGTCATATGGATGGACAAATCCCACTCTTGATCCATGTGTCTCAACCAATACTTTCCGAACACTCAATGCCACCTTTATAGCCACCCAGTTACGGTGTGGTGTTTGATGTCATCAAAGCATCCATACGGTAAAGGTGATATGCATGATCTCATGGTCGAAGGAATTAGGTTACTATGTATCAGAAAGCATATAGCAATTGAACTATTGAAATGACTTGATCTTTATGCTACGCTTATCTATAGGAGTATGTCCATCATATCATTCTCCTAACGATATGATCTTGTTGTTGATAACATCTCAATGTTCATGATAGGGAAACCACAATCATTTATCAACCAACAAGCGAGTGATGTATAGAGGCTATACTAGGGACTTCAAATTAAATTTACAAGTCACACAAGTATTAATGTTTCCTTGTTAATACTATTATAGCATGAATGTAAACATTTATCATAAACACAAAGATATAATAATAACTACATTTATTATTGCCTCTAGGGCATATCTCCAACAGTCTCCCACTTGCACTAGAGTCATCTAATCTAGATTACATGGTAATATACCGAACACCCATGGCAGTTTGGTGCTGGTCATGTTTTGCCCTCGGGAGAGGTTTAGTCAACGGATCCGCCACATTCAGATCTGTGTGTACTTTGCAAATCTTTATATCCCCATCCTGGATATATTCTCGAATAGCGTGAAAACGTAGCTTGATGTGCTTCAGCTTTTTGTGTGACCTTGGTTCTTGCGCATTGGCTATGGCGCCCATGTTATCACAGTAGATAGACATTAGGTCCAGCGCACTAGGAACCACACCTAGCTCTGTAATGAACTCTTTCATCCATATCGCTTCTTGTGAAGCCTCCGAAGCAGCCATGTATTCCGATTCAGTTGAAGATCTCTCCACAACGCTTTGCTTTGCACTCCTCCAGCTAACTGCTGCACCATTCAAAATAAATACGTATCCAGATTGTGATTTAGAATCATCCGGATCGGTGTTCCAACTAGCATCGGTGTAACCATTAACAACGAGCTGTTCATCACCTCCATAAGAAAGAACCATATCCTTAGTTCTTCTCAAGTACTTAAGGATGTTTTTGACCGCTGTCCAATGATCCACTCCTAGATCACTTTGATATCTGCTAGTTAAACTAACAGCATATGCAATGTCGGGTCTAGTACATAGCATGGCATACATTAGAGATCCTATGGCTGAGGCATAGGGAGTCTTACTCATCCTTTCTCTATCTTCTGCCGATGTCGGACTTTGAGTTTTACTCAAGGTCGTATTGGGCAACATGGGCAAGAACCCTTTCTTGCTATCTTCCATTCCAAACCTCTTTAGAACTTTGTCCAAATATGTACTCTGTGACAATGATATTTGGCGTTTCGATCTATCTCTATAAATCTTTATGCCTAATATGTAAGCTGCTTCGCCAAGATCTTTCATTGAAAAACTATTATTCAAATATTCCTTGACACTATTAAGAAGGTCTACATCATTCCCAATCAACAATATGTCATCCACATATAGTATTAAGAATGCTACAGAGCTCCCACTCACTTTCTTGTAAATACAAGCTTCTCCATAAGTTGTATAAAACCAAAACTTTTGATCACCTTATCAAAACGTTGATTCCAACTTCGGGATGCTTGCTTCAATCCATAGATGGACCGCTGAAGTTTGCATACCTTGTTAGCATCTTTAGGATCGACAAAACCTTTGGGTTGCATCATATACAACTCTTCATCAATGTCTCCATTGAGGAATGCTGTTTTGACATCCATCTGCCATATCTCATAATCGTAATATGCAGCGATTGCTAACATAATCCTCACAGACTTTAGCTTCGCTACCGGTGAGAAAGTCTCATCGTAGTCAACTCCTTTAATTTGTCGAAACCCTTTTGCGACAAGTCGAGCTTTATAGACAGTAACATTACCATCAGCATCTGTTTTCTTCTTGAAAATCCATTTGTTCTCGACAGCCTTCCGGCCATCCGGTAAGTCCACCAAAGTCCATACTTGGTTTTCGTACATGGATCCAATCTCGGATTTCATGGCTTCTTGCCATTTATTGGAATCTGGGCTCATCATCGCTTCCTCATATGTCTCAGGGTCATCGGTGTTGTCCACCAACATGACACTCATAACGGGATCATACCAATCTGGAGTGGTACGAGTTCTCGTTGACCTCCGAGGCTCTGTAGCAACTTCAACCGAAGTTTCATGATCATCATCACTAGCTTCCTCTCTAATTGGTGCAGGCACCACAGGAACTTCTTCCGGTGCTGCGCTACTCGCAATTTCGAGAGAAGGTTCGACAACCTCGTCGAGTTCTACTTTCCTTCCAGTCACTTCTTTTGAGAGAAATTCCTTCTCTAGAAAAGATCCATTCTTAGCAACGAAGACTTTGCCTTCGGATCTGTGATAGAAGGTATACCCAATAGTTTCCTTCGGGTATCCTATGAAGACACATTTTTCCGCTTTGGGTTCAAGCTTGTCCGGCTGTAACTTCTTTACATAGGCTTCGCATCCCCAAACTTTAAGGAACGACAATCTAGGTTTCTTCCCAAACCATAATTCATACGGTGTCGTTTCAACGGATTTAGATGGTGCCCTGTTTAAAGTGAATGCGGCTGTTTCTAATGCATAACCCCAAAATGATAGCGGTAAATCTGTAAGTGACATCATAGAACGAACCATATCTAAGAGAGTTCGATTACGACGTTCGGACACACCATTACGCTGTGGTGTTCCCGGCGGTGTCAACTGCGAAAGTATTCCGCATTTCTTCAAATGCTCGCCAAACTCGTAACTCAGATATTCACCTCCACGATCAGAACGTAGAAATTTAATCTTCTTGTTACGTTGATTCTCTACCTCACTTTGAAACTCCTTAAACTTCTCGAAAGTTTCGGACTTATGTTTCATGAAATAGATATACCCATATCTACTCAAGTCATCCGTGAAGGTAAGAACATAACGATAACCACCGCGCGATGCTACACTCATTGGACCACACACATCGGTATGTATGATTTCCAATAAGTCCGTAGCTCGCTCCATCATACCAGAAAATGGAGTCTTAGTCATTTTACCCATCAGACATGCTTCGCATATTTCAAGTGATTCAAAATCAAGTGATTCAAGAAGTCCATCGGAATGGAGTTTCTTCATACGTTTCACTCCAATGTGACCAAGACGACAGTGCCACATATAGGTCGAATTATCGCTCGATTTCAAACGTTTAGCCTCAATGTTGTTGATATGTGTATTTCCACTATCGAGATTCAATAAGAATAGACCATCTATCAAAGGTGCATGTGCATAAAACATATTACTCATATAAATCGAACAACCATTATTCTCGGACTTAAACAAGTAACCGTCTCGCAATAAACAAGATCCTGATATAATGTTCATACTCAACGCAGGCACCAAATAACAATTATTTAAGTATAAAACTAATCCCGATGGTAGATGAAGGGGTAGCGTGCCGACCACGATCACATCAACCTTTGATCCGTTTCCTACGCGCATCGTCACCTCGTTCTTCGCTAGCTTCCGTTTATTCTGCAGCACCTGTTTTGAGTTACAAATATGAGCAACCGAACCAGTATCAAATACCCAGGTACTACTACGAGTACTAGTGAGATACACATCAATAACATGTATATCAGATATACCTTTCTTCTTGATGTTGCCGTTCTTCAGATGCGCCAAGTACTTTGGGTAATTCCGCTTCCAGTGACCTTCTCCCTTGCAGTAAAAGCACTCAGTATCAAGCTTAGGTCCAGCCTTGGTCTTCTTCGCCGGCGTGGTAACTTTCTTACCACCCTTCTTGAAGTGTCCCTTCTGCTTAGACTTGCCTTTCTTGAATTTGGTGGTCTTATTGACCAACAACACTTGGTGCTCTTTCTTGATCTCCACTTCTGCAGACTTCAACATATCAAACAGTTCTGGCAACTGCTTGTTCATGTTCTACATGTTGTAGTTCATCACAAAGTTCTTGTAACTTGGTGGTAGTGATTGGAGGACACGGTAAATCCCCAAAGCATTAGGAATCACTATACCCAAGCTTTGAAGTTTGTTTGCGTGCCCAGACATCTTAAGCACATGCTCACTGACGGAGCTGCCCTCTTCCATCTTGCAGTTAAAGAACTTTTCAGAAGCCTCATAGCTTTCAATTGCCGCATGAGTCTCAAAAATCAATTTGAGATCCTCGACAATATCATATGGGTCTGAATTCTCAAACCTTTTCTGAAGCTCCGATTCTAAACCATACAAGATAGCACACTGAACTATGGAGTACTGATTCTTCCGAGCGAGGTAAACATTCTTTACTTCATCGGCAGCATCAGCTGCAGGTGGGTCACCCAGCGGTGCATCCAGCACATAGGTCAAATTAACAGCTGTGAGGACAATCCTCAAATTGCGGAACCAATCCGCGAAGTTGCTTCCATTGTTTTTCAACTTTTCTTTCTCTAGGAACGCATTAAAATTGATGGTAGGGGCTGCCATTGATCTACAACATATTTGCAATAGTTTAGACTAAGTTTATGACAAATTGAGTTCAAATTAATAATAAAATTAACCTAGGTGAACTCCCACTCAAAACAACATCCCTCACATTGTTTTAGTGATCACACGAACCAAATCCACTACATCAACACCGATCATCACGAGAGTTGACATAGTTTCAATGGCGAACAATCGACATGTTCATCATATCTGCTATATGATTCATGCTTTACCTTTTGGTGATCCGTGTTCCGAGACCATGTCTGTACATGCTAGGCTCGTCAAGATCAAACCTTAGTTTCCGCATGAGCAAATCTGGCTTGCTCACGTTGTATACACTTGCGGAATCTAACACACCCGATCATCACGTGGTGCTTCGAAACAACAAGCTTTAGCAACGGTGCTAACTAAGGGTGAACACTTTATGACTTGAAATTCATGTGCATGAGGGATCATCTTATAATGCTACCGTCGTCTACTAAGCAATACAAGATGCATAAAGGATTAACATCACATGCAATTCATAATATGTGATATGATATGGCCTTTCTTCTTTGTGCTTCCGATCTCCATCTTCAAGCACGAACATGATCTCCATCATCACCGGCATTGCATCAAGGTCAATGACGCTTCTCCATGGTTGTCGTCCACCAGCTTCAACTATTACAACTACTTTGAATAGACACGCGGGTCTTAACATAAATTAAAGACAACCATATGGCTCCTGCCGGTAGCCAACTTACAATAAGGATCATTGCATACATCACATATAATCACAATCATGGCCATATCACATCACTGCACACCCCTGCAAAACAAAGTTAGACGCTTCTACTTTCTTTGCATGTTTTACGTGGTTTGGGGCTTTCAATAAGTGTCGTTCTAACTTACGGACATGAACCACAACATTGATACTAGTATTGTTAATCACCCGTTGTAAATTGGATCTTAACTATGCTAGGAGAAACAGGCACCCGCAAAGCCACTTATGCAATACAAGTTGCATGTCAAGCATGGAGCAAGTCTCATGAACGATGTCATGTAAGGTTAGCCCGAGCCGCTTCATCCCAACATACCGCAAGATGCAAAGTACACAAGAAGCAATCGACAATAAAAGCATCAACGCCCACAATGACCATTGTGTTCTACTCGTGCAACAGATCTACATATAGACACGGCTCTGATACCACTGTAGGGTTTCGTAGCATGGAAAACAAAAATTTTCTATCGCATACAAACAAACAAGCCAAGATCTATCTACTAGATTGTAGCAACGAGTCGATGGAATATCTTACCCTCGAAGATTCCAAAGTGTTTAACGAGAGCGGATTCTCGTGGGTGATGTAGTCGTACTCTTCCCGATCTCAAGATCGCGTAGACGATCCTTCCGGCGCTGCGTTCCGGCAGCGCTCCCGCAGTCGGTCACACGTTCGGTACTCGACGAAGACCTTCCTCTCCCTTGTTCCAGCAGGCAGCGGAGGTTGTAGCACTCTCCTCGCGATTCCGGCGGCACAACGGCGTGGTACCGGAAGTAGAGGGGAGATCTCGCAGGGCTTCGCCTTAAGCCGGAGCGAGTATGGTGGAGTATGAGAGAGCCCTCGGTGTTCTAGGGTTTAGACACACCAAGGAGGGGATGCTAGAGCCGGCAACTAGGGTTCCAGGGACCCCCAAGTCGGCGGCTAGGGCAAAACCCTAGGGGGCGGCGGCGGCTATGGTGGTGGCGCCAAGCTAGGGTTTGAGGAGAGGGACTTGTGTGTGCTAGGAGGGAGCCCTGCCCCTCCTTATATAGGTGGAGGGGCCGGCGGCCAAGGGGAGGGAGGGGAGTCCCTCCCCAACTCGGCTTGGGTGGTGCGCCGGCTTGGGGAGGAGGACTCCCTCCCCAACTCGGTTTCACCCTCCTCCTCTTTTCCTCTTTCCAAAACTTGCCGTTTGACTTTCAAACTAGCCGTTTGACTTTTCAATTTAGGATTTGAATTAACCCTTTATTTTGGACAGTGAATACACTTAGTACATGATGCAATCATTCCAACTTGCAATGACACAATCATGTACCCCTTCCCCTCCGGAGTGCCGGACATTCTGGAACCTTCTAGAACATTCCCGATGATAACACCGGAATCATTCCCGAACTCCGAAACGAGACTTTCCTTATATGAATCTTATTCTCCGGACCAATCCGGATCTCCTCGTGATATCCCGGATCCCATCCGAGACTCCGAACAACATTCGGTCTCTTTCTCATAATACCATAACTACTCAAACAACGTCGAATCCTTAAGTGTGTCTCCCTACGGTTCGTGAATTATGCGGACATGATCGAGACACTTCTCCGAACAATAACCAATAGAGGAATCTGGAAATTCATATGGCTCCCACATATTTCTACGATTACTTTGCGATCGAATGAACCACTTACATACGATACCAATTTCCCTTTGTCTCACGATAGTTTACTTATCCGAGGTTATGATCGTCGGTATATCTGCATACCTAGTTCAACCTCGTTACCGATAAGTACTCTTTTCTCGTTCCCGTGATATGTGATACCTTGTGAGCCAGTCACATGCTTGCAAGCTAATTGGATGACATTCCACCGAGATGGCCCAGAGCATATCTATCCGTCATATGGATGGACAAATTCCACTCTTGATCCATGTGTCTCAACCAATACTTTCCGAACACTCAATGCCACCTTTATAGCCACCCAGTTACGGTGTGGTGTTTGATGTCATCAAAGCATCCATCCGGTAAAGGTGATATGCATGATCTCATGGTCGAAGGAATTAGGTTACTATGTATCAGAAAGCATATAGCAATTGAACTATTGAAATGACTTGATCTTTATGCTACGCTTATCTATAGGAGTATGTCCATCATATCATTCTCCTAACGATATGATCTTGTTGTTGATAACATCTCAATGTTCATGATAGGGAAACCACAATCATTTATCAACCAACAAGCTAGTGATGTATAGAGGCTATACTAGGGACTTCAAATTAAATTTACAAGTCACACAAGTATTAATGTTTCCTTGTTAATACTATTATAGCATGAATGTAAACATTTATCATAAACACAAATATATAATAATAACTACATTTATTATTGCCTCTAGGGCATATCTCCAACAGGTGCAGTGCCACATTTGTATTTAAATTTTTTGTACTATCTGCTCAAAGATGGCCATATATACTTCATCGGCTAGAAGTTGGCATGTATCGATCTCACATACTGCAGCACACAGTATGCTTTTTCCTGAGAAGTACAAGCATGAGAATATGATATCCTTGTGGCAATGTATGTTATATGTGTGTATAAGAATGGGAGGTGTCAGGATATCTATGTTCGGAAGTGGTTGAGAAAGTTGTGGCATTGTTCGGATAATGACGACCGAGGTAAGGGTTCGCCAGACTCTACCTGGTCAATTCAGATCCCGTGCCGTTTAAGATTGTGGGCATGGTCGATGGAGATTTTCGGCATGGACGGCCTGACTGCATCGATATACCATTGCCAGCACATTTGGATTGATTGGAGTAGATTCTGAGCAATATCATCGACGACATTCAGCTCCACCATGTTCATAACGTTGAGGAGTTCCTCAATGATTACCAAACAAACGAACCAAGTTACACGCATGTCCATGTTGAGTAATTAGTTTTTCGTTTGTTTTCATCTTTAGTACCAATTTTGACATGTATTAAAAGATACAAGTAACAAGTTATAGTACTCCCTCCATACCGGTTTATTAGCCTAACACAGAGTTCAAGAAAAATGTTTGAGTACAAATTTGATCAACGAAATATGAATCATATGTCACAAAACTATATCACTAGATAGGTCATTCAAATATGAATCCAATGGTATAATTTTTGTGATACATAGTTCATGTTTTATTGATCAATTTTATGGTCATTTTTTTCTTAAACTTCATGTTAGCCTAATAAACCGGTAAGGAGGTAGTAGATGTAGTGCTACACTTGTATTTACGTGAAACAGAGGTACTCCCTCCATACCAGATTATTGGGCTAAATTAGCAAAACTCTAGGATTTAGGTAGTTTCCTATTGGTGATGAAAAAGGAGAAAGAAGCAATGATTTTTCTTTGATCCATGAAGTAATTAAAGCATGATGGGAGGAGAAAGACCATGCGGCACAATTAATTAATAGAAAACCGGACGAAAACGGATACAACAAATCACATGCGGACTACCCTAAAGCATGCAACTCCCCTACTCCTTAGGCAGATCAACCAATATGCTACAATCCCAACCTCTCAACACACGGGTTATCACATCTCAAAGATATCCACTAAAAACACATGAACAAAGATCACGGGTACGACAAACCCAAAATATGGAATCATCCATCAATTAAGCAGATATGAATGCCTTCCTTGTAGCACCACTCTTCTTGCTTTTTCTCTTGAAATAGTCCTTCACCTTCTTAATTTTTCCCCGTCATAGCCTTCTCGGTTAGGAGACAAGCAATCTCTTAGGAAGATCCAGGGCTAGCGACCTATAAAACTCATGATTAAGTCGAAGAGCTCTTTTGCAAAGAGATCCTTAGAGTTGGCATCCAAAACTCCATGGTCCATAAAGGCGAACGCTTGGGAGGGATCCTTCAGCGGTGGTGAGGGCGTCATGGCACCGCCAAGTCACCTAGTGAGCCTATCTTCATCGAGAGCACGAATGATTTCTCTCCACATAGCTTCTATAATTTAGGCATAATTTGCAGAACTGGATCGACGAACTCCATGATCACATCACTCCTAGAGAGAGACGACACCTCATGTAGTGATGAAGAGCATAGAATAGCACGTGAGGAGAAATCTCCATGGAGGTCTGCTTCCCCCTCATCAATATAAGCAACCTGGATCTCATGCGGCAAGGGCACAACTTGCTCAACCTGAAGTTTGCCAGGAGCGTGCTCCGCTCTTGCCCAAACACTCCCGACATGCACAAGGCAGTCACGGAGCCCAGCACGAAGCAACCCGGCCTCCTCCAGGGGGCATGTTGGAAAGGCACGTAAGCTAGGGTAGCCTCCTCAATGGGTGAAGGCGGCGAGGGAGGTGGTGAAGTAGCTTGCGAGGTATCGTGATCTTGTTAGTGTGGGTGTGAATATCTACACGGAAAAAGCAGGCGACATAATTGAACCGAAGGAAGCACATACACTAGATTAGGTCTCCTCACTCGTAGGCATGATGGCCCCTAGAGAGGCATCATTCCCGTAACCATGCAGTGGGAGTTGCTTATGAAGGAGATATGCCCTAGAGTAAAATAATAAATGTGTTTATTATCATATCTCAATTAGATCGTAATAGTTTTATATCTTGCTATAACTTTATCAAGCGGAAACATTGATGTAGTGTGGTATACAAATAACCAAAGTCCCTAGTAGCCTCTATATAACTAGTTCGTTGGATAACCAATGATCAAGGTTTTCTGATCATGGAGCATTTATGTCAGTTGACAATAAGGTCATGATATTGGTGAATGGCATGTTGTACATGCTTACCCATATAAGTATTGTGACGTGATCAAGTCGCATGGTTTATCGTTGCAATATTTATAAACTAAGTGACATTCTTATTAGACCGTGAGATCATATCTAATCATCATCACCAGTGGCTGCTTATACTGCATCAATCATCACACCGTAATAGGGTGATCATAAATATATATGTTGGGTATTCTAGTGGGACACATTTAGGCGTATGCATCAAGATCGGGATTTGTTCTCCCGCGTGATGGGAAGATACACTAGGCCCACTCGGTGACATTGCATCCAATAAGTTGCAGCGAATGACTAGGTCATGAGGATGTGATATCATCAGAACGAGTTAATTATACTTGTTGGTAACGAGATTGGTATGTTGTACCGATGATGAAGTCTCGGACGAGTTATGTATCTAAGTAACAAAATGAATCGTACACGGAGTTTATGGTTCAAACGATAAAACATCGTGGAATGCACATGGGTCATTATGAGCATACTGGTCCCGCTAATGATCATTGTTATGAGAGGGTTCTCGATCATGTCTGTGACGTCCTCGAACCGTATGGTAACACACTTAAGGGTTCTACGATGCTTGGAGATCATTATGGAATCGTTGGCATCACCGTTGGAAAGAAGAGAGAAAACTGAAAGTGTTTCGGGTAAAGTCTAAAGTTGTTTGGAGTGATAAAAAGGAGTTTTTGATTATGAGGAAATGTTAAATATAATTTTTATATTAATTTTCTGAATTAATAAATAAAATCCTAATTTAAAAATGATTTTTGGGATAACTCCCTAATGGGCCAATTGTTGGAGGAAAAAGGCCCACGGGGGAGGGCACCCGCCGGCCTGCCTTGCCGCGTGTGGGTGGGTGGATCTCACCCGGCCGACCCCTCCTCCCGCCGCACGCCTCCACCCTTCCTCCTCCATTAGTCCCACATTGCTAGCTGGCAAGGTGGGGTTCCCTCCCCTTCTCCTATATATAGGGGAATAGGGAGAGGGAAAATACACACAATAAATTGGAAAATTCCTAAGCTATATTACTTAGGGATTTTTCCTCTCTCTCTCTCTCTCTCTCTCTCTCTCTCTCTCTCTCTCTCTCTCTCTCTCTCTCTCTTCCCGTTGAATCTCGTGTGCGCGGTTCCAAGAAGAACATCGCATGTGAGAGACGACACCACCCCATCGCGCCATTGCACTGCTGGGTCCCAGTTTCATAAGGTCTACTTCTGCATCCCGGTTGGATCAGGGAGAACAGAGGTCGTCGTCGGGTGCCAGACGTGTGCGAGGCCACAGAGGCACTACCAGTTATGGTGCCAGAGCTATCGTACAAGGATCGGGAGGTGACGTGCGAGGAGCAACACGACCTTGAGGTCAGTTATGAGTACAACTACAACGTTCCTACGCAGCACTAGAAAACGACAAGGGTTGTGGCTGGTCGAAGGAACCCTCCCACTCTCCATTGATACGGGTACGACATGCGGTCATGGTGACTGTGCGGCCATCATCACATACCTACAGGGCGGCGAGGGCGAGCCAGATGGCTGGGTCAGCCTTGCGGGCGGCTAGGACAGCCACAGTCAGAGTAGGGGCACAGGTGAGCGGTGGAGCCAGAAAAGCAGACACAGGTAGTGGAAAGCGGAGTGGCCACCGTCGTTATAGTCTGGAGGGGGTTGAAACTAGGAGCCATTCTTTGTAACTACTAGCAACTTCTCGTTTACTTCCTCCACGAACAAACCGGCGGTCTGCAAGGAAGGGGATGTATTGGAGAACACGACCACTGTGACCCAGGTGACAGCAGCGCCGGGCTTCGAGATGGATGAGGAAGGTGCAGAAAGTGTTCCGGATCCGGTCGCCTAGGTGGTCGGGGTGGCCAGAGACGGGAGATCATGGAAGCGATGGAGTGTCCGTCGCAGCCATGGTCGATAGAGCGGTTCAAATCTGGCCTCATCAGAGATTATGACTAGCATTATACTCTCTTCGTTTCAAAATATAAGATATTTTAGTTTTTTTAAAAAACGCATGTATCCGGACGTCTTTTAGTGTGCAGATTCATTCGTTTTACTTTGAATTTATAAACTAAAAGAAGTCTAGGTACATGCGCTTCAGAACTAAAACATCTTATAAATTAAAACGGAGGGAGCATTTATCAATTTTGTACCATCTGACCAAAGATGGCCATATATACTTTATCGGCTACGAGGCGACCTGTATCGGTCTCACATATTGCAACATAAGTATATTATTACTTCTGAGAACTGTGAGCATGAGAATATGACATCCTTTGTAGCAATGACTGTGTACGTGTATACGAATGAGAGGTATCGGGATATCCAAATTCTGTACAACCAGATGAGCTGGTGGAATTATAATGACCATGGAGGTATGGGTTCATCAGATTCTCCCTAGACAGCTCAGTCCCTTTTTTGTTTGATAGAAATCTTGAACAAGAAGTTCGGCAAACACGACCTGACTACAGCCATCTACTGTTGCTGGTACATTTGAAAGAACGGTGCAGAAGCGTCTATGTGCAGAAATCAGTGACGGGGAACATATTCTGGGATATCATTAGTGACCTTCTTCAGCTCCTTCCATTTCAGCACATTGCGGAGTCACTTGAGTAATAAAGCAAACTATCAGATTTCGTCCTTTTTTCTGTTCCTTTTTTTTGTTCTTCTTTCGACTGGACTAAAATCCTCTCTGCATACTAGTTGCATCAAATTTCTACCTGCTTGTGGCAATGGAAGCGCATGTTCAACGACTGATTCTGGAAACGGACAGTACTATGGTGGCGACAAAGTTATGCAGAGAGGGTAAGGATCATTCGTCCTATGGACCGCTGGTCGAGGAAATAAAAACCCTACTGAACGGCTTTGAAGCAACAACGGCACGAGCAGTGCGGCGTTTGGCGAACGAGGCTGCACTTAGGTTCAGTTTTTTTGGCGGCTTCTCGAAGAAGCCTCCCTACTCCTAGCTTCCTGGGGAAGCCGGTTCAAAAAATTTACAAGACTTTCAAAGTGGTTAAGTCTAAACTAACTTGGAAGCCTCACAAAATTTTGGAACCGGCTTTCCCAGGAAGTTGGGGGTAGGGCGGCTTCTCCGAGAAGCCGGAGAAGCCGCCAAAAGAACTGGGCCTTAGTATGGCGAAGGAAGGCTGCGAGAACAAATTATGTAAGGTGTGGTTTAGGTTGACATCTGCTTGCTTTGTAAACTGAATTGTGCTCGACTCTCAGCTTCGGCTTTATTTAATTGCAGCGTTTGATCTAAAATAATATTTTCACCACATTGCTTTCGTCTAATTCCTTCAGCTAGGATTAGCAGGAATCATAAAATTCTATTCGGTCTGATGTTCGAGCTACACAGGGCCGGTCCTGAAATCTGGGGGCCCGGTGCAACGTAATAAAGCGGGCCTTTAGTTTACATATAAAATTAATTTTATTTTTAACATGGAATGATACAATCAAATTGATGGATGAAAAACAAATTAAAAGCCCATATACGTATGCCATAAATAAGATCTTGTTCCATTTTTTTAAGAAATAGCCCATATACGTATTCACATCTGGAGGCCCTGTGCACATGCACAGGCTGCACAGGCTCAGGGCCGGCCCTGGAGCTACAAAATGTGGCATACATGCACGAGTAGTGTCACACTCTGCACCGAAATATGGCCTAGTAGTGTTGAGCAGCTCTGCAGTGTTCATAAAAAATAGATATTGGAGAATATTTCGAACATATATGTTTCCTGACACTCATTTCGATTGCCAACCATGTTGTAGTGATTCATCCCTTTCATGCCCCAGGCTCACATTTGAGGAAACACAAGGGAGATCTCCACCCGTGTCAGGATGCGTCAGGACACTGTTGCTACATATCTAGCGCAAGCTCAATACACACAAGCTCGGCTGAGATGTCTAGAACAGAAAAAAAAAACAGGCTCGCTCGCTTGAGTGGCCGCCCTTCTTCTCCCTGCCCTACCCCTCCTCCACTCACTCTCTCCCGCAGCCACCACCGGGTGTAGCCCGCACGGGACTAGCAGTGGCAGGATTGTGGGGACAGGGGCTTTGCGGGCCCTTTTGGGTCAGGCCGGCGCCTAGGCTACCACGATTGCGGTGGAGGTAGTTTCCATCCGCGCATATGCGATATCGCTGCCCCCGCTCCTACGGTCACTATTCTCGGGACTCGAGCCTCGCGACGATATCCACACTGAGATGACAAGGATGGCGCCTTTTCAGTGGTGGCACGTGCTGGTCGGCGGAGGGTTGGATGGAGCCCTACGGATCGTCCAGGGTAATCAGTGGTTCAATAGCCTGCCAGGTGTGTTTCGTGCCATCTATCTATTATATACTAAAAGCAATACTAGCTGAATGCCCGTGCGTTGCTACGGTTACGAAAAAATTATTTTAGATAAATACATTAATACTTTAAAAATACAATGCTCTTATTTAGCGTCCCTTAAAATTTTATTTTACGAGTACATATATGTAAATGCATGTAATTCTGCAAAAAAGTATAATGCATGTAAATATTTTTATATTTAATGGTAACACCTTCCAAACCGAGTGAAAGAGCAATCTGGCACACTGCCCATGCTTCGCCACGGGATCAAAATAATAATACATAACTAATTTTAAGTACTCTCTCCATCTTAAAATAAATGTCTCAGGTTTTTTAAAATTTAGATGAGTCTGTATACTAAATAGTATCTAGATTTATTTAAATTTTGACAAATTTAAGACATCTATTTTAAGACAATGAAAGTATGACTTTCTATATTATATGGTCATACCTATAGTTCTATTTGGTATCTTCGACAACATCTTTTGTTGTGCTTGCAAGACCATTTCTTTTGGCACAATTTAAGAATGAATAGCAATATAGTTTGAGTAGGTCGCACGTCATCAGCTTCCTTTTGCATAATGAGATTAGCTTCCTCGTATTCATCTCTTTTACTCTTTGCTTGATATTTGCTTACCTTAGACAAAATTTAGATAAATGTGCTTCCTTCACGTCCGTTCTCTCTCAGCTCTTATGGTTACCAATGTGTGTATTAATTAGTTGTGCGTATGTGTTCATGCAGATTGTTGTAATCCTTGTAAGCTAATGACAGATGTTGCTCCTCAGATATTTTGAGGAAAATCAATTAGTACAAGAATGGATTCGTATGATGAGAAGATGTGAGAGCTGCAAACCTCTAGCGATGCACCATGGGCCGCAAGAGCTGCCTCTCTAACCTATCAGTGGTTGTAACCTGTAAACCTAGAGCGAAGCACCATCAGCTGCAGGCTGCCGCTAGAACCATGATAAATCGATATGGCCAGCGTTGCATGGAGGGTGGCATGGTCGCGCGGGCGAAGCTGCGGCCTTTGCCGATGACGAATATGCCGGGGCGGCCGTTGACGAAAAAGATGGGGAGGCATGTACGCGTGTAGGAGACGCCGTTCTTCAGCAGTCCGCGGTGAGTGCGGGGTGTGCAGAAGACCAGTTTCAGCCTGCAGGGGCGTGGACGCCGTGGAGTCAGCTGGCGGCGGGGCAGGGTACGAGGTGGGGCGGCCGTGTCTTGACGGGGTTGCTGATGAAGTTTTTATCGGATCCAAACCGAGTCGTTTAATTAGGCCAACTTGACTTGATCCGATTCCAAACCGAGTACGACTCACGGTGACGCACGACGTAGCTAGCGGCAGCGACGGATCAAAGGAAACCCGGACGACGGACGAAGCGACGAAAACCACCGTAAGACAAATTATAGTATAGATAAGGGTGTTTTTCGAGACACTACGTTGATCCACATCATCTAAATTATTTTTGATAGTTAGATCTGAAATCTATGATTACGATTTAACTAAATAACGTTACTTAGTTAGTATACACATATGCAGAAAATCTGTCACGTCTTTGATCGGTTTAAGAAAAAAAGTTTCTCTCTTGGACAACACATTCACCGATCAATCTCCACCAATGGTTGTGCCGATGTACGTGTTGATACACCAAAAGGAGTCCGTGTGCTGATAGAATCGAACCAAGGAGTCCCGGCCGGCCGTTGCCAGTTCATCTATTGGTTGAGCCGTAGAAATACAAGTCCCGAAGTCCGAATAATATACGTATGTGAGTTTCTCGAATAACATGTCAGACTGGGTCCCATGCACAGCCATTTATTAGTAACTTTTTTTTATGGAACATGTATTAGTAACTTATAAGCATATCCCTCGAAGCGCTGCATATCAGCCGGATTACAAACAACTTTGTTTGTTAGTTATATAGTCTATAATCCAAGTCAGTTTTTAGAATTAACTGATGCACACGATCAACATCTATAATGCAATATAATACCGTTACTATTACAACCATCATAATATGTATTTATTTTTTAAACTATAATGCATTCGGAATTAATTATATGACCTAACGAGTAAGATTTTTTGGTGTATGTATTGAGATTCGTGAAAAATAAGTCCGGATGAGTTACAATAACAAAAGTTTCAACCCAAATCACTTAACAAGATAGATTTTATTTTATGAGATGTACTATAATACATTTATTTACCCATTTATGTCGAAGGCAGCTAGCAATATGTCATAAGGATCAACGTGAGTTTTTGCTCTTTGTTGAAAATCTGTACATAATATGTTTTGCAAACATTTAGGTGCACATGAACTATTTGCATTCATCCAAAAATCAGGACGCACATAATCTGTGTATGCATAGACACAATACAAATTACTTCCGTATAAGTAACATTTACATATGTGTAATCTGAGATGTGTACATGGCATGTAATAAGTAAGTATTCGACTAATCGCAACCTACATGAGAGAAGTGCTTATGTATAGATAAATTAATGGTGAAGGTATCAGCCAGACAGAGCTATAGCTCTATGGACTTAAGCTACCTTGGGGTTACTAACCAAAGAAATGCCGAAACGTTAATTTCGAGTGGCTTAAATGGGCTGTTGTAATAGTATTGAAATCTCAGATAGATTCCTGAAATACCAAGAAAATGTTTACACCTCCAAAACTTTAGGAGATTCTCATAATTGATCATCCAAAAATTTACAACCCTAGCTTTAAATAAACATACGACATGGCTACAAAAATTGCGACAAGCTTATAAAACACAAGATGATTTATTTTCATGAATGTAAAAATTATACAACTTCTAAAATAATATAGGTGATATCCAACTGCTGAGAAGAATATTTGAGCGGTACAAGGATGAGGACCCAAAAATTCAAGGGCTAGCTAAATTATTCAACCAAAGTTCAAAAAACCAAACAAAAAATTATTAAATGCACAATTATGGATTCTAAATTTTATGATCCAATTTTAGAACATAATAGGGAAAACACAGAACAACTTCCATAGTTTTACATAAAACTTAAAACTTCAAATGATTTTCCAAAAAGAAAATACATTTCCAAAAATTTATGAACAAACTAAAAAATAGTTTAACCATGTCTTTTAAAATTCTTTATTTTTCACATAAAAATGGCAACTACTCATCCTCTTGCACTATCTCAAACTGGGAGTGAGGTCATGCTACATAAACTCATGTTGCATAGCTTATTCATCCATGTACCGGTAGGGATTGACAAGTGACGCATCACAAGGCATGCTGACTCACCGGCATAGGGTAGTTGGCCCGAACAACATCGATGAGGTGTGTATGTGTATAGTGGGAGAGTTTGTATAGCATGTGACTTGAGAGATAGAGAGGGGGAGATATAGAGAAGAATGGATATGGTGGAGAGTGAACAATAAGAACTAACGGCTCAGAGAACCGTAGTACGTCCCGCATGTTTTGGTGGATTATTTGAAGCATGCAAATCATGTATTAACAATACCGATATAGTACCTCGCTACGGAGAAAAATCAATGGATGATATATGCATTATAATCTTAAATGAAACACATTTGCAATGGTATGATACATACATTAGATTAATCACCCAAAATGTGTATATGTAACATGTCAATAAAATGATATGACGATTTCTATTTTTTCCCAAAGCCTAACAGAAAAAGTGAGGATAAGACAAGATTGAATATGATCCACAATATGATAAATGTACATGAAGCTTTTGCGGATCACGGGTTGATTAATAGTACAATACCCTAGCTAATATCATTGATCACAACTTTTTTAGGGACACACTTCTCAAAAGACAGGGTGCTAAATTGGTGCTTAATCCCTTAGTCGGCAAGGAGAGAATTAAATTTCCTAAAGGACATGCCATATGGAATTGGATACATCAAGTAAACCACTATATGGTCACACCAGAATAATGATCGAGCCAAATTTATTGGTACGACTACATATCAACTGTCATGATAGACAATGCATGTTCCTAATAATGAATACACATAAACTATACATGACATGTTGATCTATGGTTACTTTGCCTCCTACAATCTTAGTGGATGATCAATGTGAGATGAGCTGGCGGAGATGGTGGAATGCTGACCGGGTGCCTGTCTTACTTGTATGAACCACAGACATTCATTCTACCACACTGAAAAGAAAGTTAAAATCTTCACTATTTCAACTTTGATAAAGCATCTCTTTAACATAGATTTGGAGCAGTAGAAATGTGGACATGGTCAATAGTTTACAAATTATAAGAGAGAACAATAATTTATTATAGCATACACAAATGAATAAAGAGAGAATAATAATTTATTATAGCATACACAAATTTGGAACTCTATGATGTTACTTTCAATATATTAAAGATGAGTCCCTCGCAATTGCGAGGGCCACCCTGCTAGTTCTGCAAACAACGATCATACAATATGATGTATTGCGGTGGGTGGCCAATAAGACGAAGATCTGCTTGATGTCTGTTTTCGTTGTGTTGGCCTCGAGAGGCGAGTTCCGGAAGGCTCTGCCAAACTCTCATGGGAGTATCATACCCGGAGATTTCTGAATCGGGAAGTATTCGCTCGTACGTACCCATGATTTTTTTTGGCCGTTTGGTTTCAGAGGGAGCATTACGAATCTATCTTTGCATCTGTTACCATTATATGTCATGTCTTAGATGATTCCCGGTGAAGTTAGATGTAGAGAATGTCATGAAAACAGGAATATACGGGCTAGTGTTGATGATTTGAGTCGTTGTGACGATGAGGAACTGGTTGCATGATCCGTGACTCGCAGCAACGTCTTTTTTGGGGGGCGACAATATAGGAGAAGTTCACAATCCTATCTTGCAGGGTGAAAACCTAATGTCTGATTTTAATTGGTTGTGTCTAACAATGGTCTTGTTGGAGGCATTGTTTTTGTGAGAGGGGACTTTCTTCAAGGTGAAATCTTATGATCTTTGATCGGACAACGACAACACTTGTGCACTATTTCATTTTTGGAGTGGTTGGACTGTTGGTGTTGTTAGTGTCGTTGCTATGAGGAATCGTTCTCTATAGCGAGACTTTTTCTTTTGGTAATTCTTTTTTTATGGATTGTGTGCATCCGTAAGGACACTAGGGCATGCGTTATTGCGGAGGCTGGGTGTAATTGGTATCTCTGCGATATTAATATATGTTCTTTATAAAAAAGTTCAAAACCGTTGATGTTAGTCTATCTTATTCATGTTTGGTCTTCGACAATTTCTTCAACAGGTCCATGCATGAAAATATATTCAGATGTAAAATGTGAATTATGAGACGATGACTTCAAGTAATCTTGACATAACTTTTAATTTTTTTCTTTTGCATTGTTTCTCTAGTTTTATTTAGTCAATCTGGCATAAACAATTTTGGTTAAAAATTATCAGTAGTCAGACGACCTCCTCTTAAAAAGTTCGAGGGAATCAAGTTTTATATGCATTATAGAATAATGAGTAACATATCCATGGTAGATTTAGAGACCCACTTGTATCTACCATTGTTTACTATTTGATAAAAGGTGGCATAATATATATTCCATCGTTTGCATGCTGACATGTATGGATCTCACATACTGCGGTGCGTGCACATTTTCCGAGAACTATACAAGCATTAGAATATGAGCACCTAGTCACAATGCATGTTATAGGTGTGTATATGACCAGCAGGTGTCTGGATATCTAAATTATGTGGGTGTTCATAAACATGTGCCACTATTTGGATAATAAAAATAGAGCTAAGGGTTCACCCGACTGTTTTGTAAGTTATATCGATTATCTCTAAATGATAAGGTGCAGGATCCCTTCTAGCCAAAACAATTCTCCAACCAAGTACGTAAATTCAGCTTGGGAGCACACCAAACTCCTACTAAAATGCTAACCTATTTCATCATATACACAACAATAGTACATTAGTATTAGCTCATGGCCCCATTGTAAACAATTGTGATTGTTCTTTTGCTGATTTCAAATATTTTTAATTAGTATAAGGAATGCAAAGTGTCACTAAGACAAAAATGTGCAATATATATTTTTTTAGAGGCACTCTACACTGTCTTTTACAACCCAATCTAATTTGTCCTTAGATGCATTAAGAGACATTTTAGATAATGCCTTAGCACTAGAGATATCCACCTAGAGAATTCTCCAAAATAACCCTTTAGTCTTCATGTATCAGCATTGCAAGAGACATTCTTGAGAATGCCTTAATAACAGAGGAGCCGTTTTATGGTGATTGAGGCGGAACTTTTCGTTCCACGAGTTTCCGTCAGGTTTCGTTAGCTTTGATATTTTTTAACCGTTGATTAAACTATTGATTACGTTCTATCAAGCTTTGTCATAGGATCAATTGGTCTCTAGTTAAGATACAAGAGGCTATTCTAAGGCGGGTTAGTTTTTTCCCTATTTTTTTTGCCAGACCATGTGCGCTGGGACGATCGACCTCTAATCAGCCAAAATAACACTTTTTTATTCCGGCCCCACCTTAATTTTGTTCTGGCTTCACAATATTTTTTCGGTCTCTTTCCACCAGGTTTTGTTCCGTCTCTTTCCACTGTCTCTTTCCACTTTTTTCACCGTCTCTCAAGGTGATCCAAAGGTTGCAATGTGTCACTGCTTTGTGTGGTTACTATTAGGAATTTTCTTATAATGAAAAATAGTCATACTCCTTCAGCATGTCTGATCACGGTTTGGTTGATTAGACGTTGTCACATATTTGACGCTTTGACTAGCTGCAGAAAACACGACTTGCAAAATATCATACATCTCAGGATTTTGGAAAGAGAACTGGGAAGGTGCATCAAGGTGAAATGAGAGACAAGGGGTTCAAATAGTACTGAAGTACTTTCAGTTTTTTCGAGATGGCCATATATAGGTGAAATCACCTTTGATATGCACTAAAGGACAATAAGTAACAGAACATGCGTAGGTGTAGTGCCGCAGTTGTATTTACTATTATTGTACTATTTGACAAAAGATGGCCATATATATTACATCGGCTACAAGCTGGCATGGATCGATCTCACATATACTGCAGCGCATGTATATATTTCGGAGAAGTAAAAATATAAGATCCGTGTAGCAACGCATACTATACGTCTTTTTTCCTTCTTCTTTTTTAGTTCCTCTTTTGATTCTCTGGTCACTACTGTATCGAACTTTCATCAACTTAAACGCACTGCCAGAAGAACCACCGTCATTATTTCCCCTAAAAATTCGTTCGCTCCGAATGCGAAGGTGTGTTCCAACCATCGTCTGACGGCCAAAACAGTTCTTCACTGAGGCACGAAAAATTCAGCCCCGGAGCATGTACCAAGACGCAAAGGCAAACCTAGGCATCCTCAGATAGAGAGTACAGCAGTGCCAGGTCAAGATTCCACTGTAAGATTTATGTAAGATTTCAGAAGTATGTGTTGTATTCCCTTGGAAATTGGCATCTTGCCTAGTGTGTCTCTTCGGTTACCATCTCGCCTGGTGTGTCTCTGGCTACACTGTACATATTTGGTTTACATCTTGCCTGGACCCGTCTTTTTACCCGTATGGTGATGAATTGACATCTTGCCAAGTGTGTCTCTGGATACCGTACATTCAATGATCTTAGGTTCTCACCTAGTGAGGTTGGTGGCTAATGAGGCTGTTCAAAACATTTGATGTTAGTGTAGCTTATTCAGGTCTAGTCCTCGGTAGTGTATTCACTAGATGTAAACATGAAAAAAATTGAGATGTAAAACCGTGAAATTACAGACGACAGCTTCAGATAAGATAAACTTCAAAAAAAACTTCAGATAAGCTTTATGTGACTTTAGTTTGATTGAGAAACCATTTTTCCGTTCTTGTTTTCGTTTAGTCAATCTGATGATGTAAGTTGTTTTGGTTATGAGTGAAGCTGGATTGTTATTTTTTTTTTGAGGGCATTAACTTTGACATGTATTAAAGGATGATAAGTAACAAATCACACTAGGTGTAGTTTCACGTACTGTATTTACTGCTGTACTATTCAACAAAAGATGTCCATATATACTTCATCGGCTACAAGATTACATGTATCGGTCTCACATATTGCAACATATGTTTATTTTTTTCGGAGAACTACAAGCATGAGAATAAGATATCCTTGTAGCAGTGCATGTTATTCGTGTGTGTATATGAATGAGAGGTATGGGGATATCTAAATTCTGTGGAACCAGACGAACCGGTAGAATTATTGGGATAATGACCATGGAGGTACATGTCCACCCGATTCTCCCTGGCCAATCCAGCCCCCTTGTGGTTTGGCAGGCATCGTTGATCCAAAAGTTTAGCAAAGACAACCTGACTGCAGCCATCGACTGTTGCTGAACGGTGCAGACGTGTCTAGAAGCAGAAATCAGTGACGAGGGAACACATTCTAGGATGAGGTGTGCTTCGGTCGCCCCCCCTCCCCTCTCTCCCCCCCTCTTAATCTGTATGGGACGTTTTATTTTTTTGACCCGTCGAAACCCATATCAAGACCACACATATATTTTCGTATATGTGTACTCGGTCGAACTAAGTATAATCCATATTCCGGCCGGCTGATCCCATCTCCCATTATCGCGATCTACGTCTTTGCATGTCATATTTTAAATTTTTATTGTTTCTGTTATATAACTTTCGATTTTCGCCTTTCGTAGACACATAAGTATATGTGTATGGTAAGTATACGTCTAAGAGGACCATACGGATTTTAGGTGGGTTGTATGGTCCTCTAAACAATCGGTATCGAGTTTTTGTTTATCAAAGTTTGAAAAGAAGTGAGGAGGACCGAAGCAAAATTGTTCCGGGATATCAACGCGAGGCGCAGGAAATGCCTGATAGCCAACCTGAACACGGATCCAAAGGGGAAATTGCCCACTGGGAGCTTGCCCATGACATTTGGCATAGCAGCTAGCAAATTTCCAGGGTGGAAAACGACGCGCTTGCTGTGACATTCACGCTGAGCGAGCTGGATATGAGGTGTTAGGGGAGATGAAATGCGATTCGGCACCGGGCCCTGATGGTCTACCGGTGGCATTCTTTAAGCTGTTCTGGGGAACACTTAAGGCTATCATTCTCGACATCCTTCACTCCTTCGTGCTTGGTAGGGCAGACATCTCTAGACTCAACTTTGGTGTCCTAACTCTCATTCCCAAGGTAGTAGGGACCGACTCGATTAAACTGTTCAGACCTATAGCTTTAATCAATGTTATTTTCAAGTTTGTTGCTAAAGCCTATGCCAACAGACTGTCTCCCATTGCCCATAGGACGATTGATGGCTGTCAGACTGCATTTATCAAGGGCAAGGGCCTACACGAGGGTGTGTTGCCCCTTCAAGAAACCATTCAGGAGGTCAAATCAAAAAAGTACAAAGGGGTTTTCCTGAAACTGGACTTCCAGAAAACCTATGATCGAGTAACCTGGAGTTTCTCTGATCAGTTCTCACTATGAAGGGTTTTGAACCAGTCGTTGTTCACCGCATCATGCAGCTGGTCTCTGGGGGGCACACAACGATTAACATCAACGGGGATATTGGGCCATACTTTAGGAACGAAAGAAAGGTAAGGAAGGGTGACCCGCTTTCGCCGCTTCTATTCGACTTCATGGCAGACTCCCTGGCCATGATCCTGGAAAAGGCCAGAAAAGCGGGGCATATCGAGGGACTGATCTCGCACTCATCCCTTTCGAGCTCTCTCACCTTCAATATGCTAATGACACAATGATTATGTTTGAACCAGACGCACTTTCGATAACCAATATAAAATTTTTGTTTGTCTATTTTGAAAACATGTTGGGGCTCAAAATCAACTTCAATAAGAGTGAGGTGGTCATTTTGGGTGTGGACCACGGGGAACAAGTCAGGGTGGCTAACCTTCTTAATTGCAAGTTGGCGCATTTCTCCATCAAATACTTGGGTCTACCGGTTAGCGCACGCGCCTCTCCCTCAAGGACTGAGAGTTCTTGACGGAGAGAGTGGGTCAGAGAGTTGACCCATGGCAATGGAAATTCATAGTCACAGCGTCTCGCCTCGTCCTCACTAATTCTTGCCTCTCGAGCCTACCAACCTTGGCGATGTGCCTCCACCTCCTCTATGAGGGTACTCACAAGGCTATGGATAAGACTAGATGTAGTTTCTTTTGGGAAGGGGTTGGAGACTCCAGGAAATACCATCTGGTGAATTGGCCAACAATATCCAAGCCGAAGGATCGGGGGGGGGGGGGGGGGGGGGGTTGGGGTAATTAACACCAAGATTATGAACGTGCGACGCTTTTTGCCAAATGGGTGTGGAGGCTATGCCAACATGAGAAGGGTCTCTGGACAGAGATTATTTATTTGAGCCAAATATCTAAGGGAAGGAGAAGTGATTGTTAGAGAGATATGTGTATATTCTAGTTTCCTTACTAGTTAGAAGGTTTTCTGCATATTTTACACCTATACATGTACTATATATTGTGGTCTTTGGTCCCTTGGAATACAAGTTGCTTATCTCAAACATGGTATCAGAGCCTAGGTTAGGACTTCTTTCGGACGCGCAACTCGTTCGCTAAGTTCCGCCGCCGTGATTGCCTCTGGTGCATGCGTGCTTGCTTCTCCACTCGTATGTGCTTGCTTTCTCCACCAAACTTTTCCTGAGATTGGTTCTGAGATCCAGATCGATCAGCCAATCAGCTGTTGATCGGTAGTTGACAAAAAAATGTCAGCTCCGTTATTTGTTGTGGATGATTCTTCCATCGCCTACGTCTGGCATTTGGACCTTCCTTCGATACTTGGTCCTTTTCCGTCGACGCCTTCTTTGTCGGCATGCCGTTCTACATCAACTCGCGCGGCTTATCCACGCAGTTGTGGCTGCCTTTCGCCGACTCCGCCTTTGTCGGCGTGCAGCTCTACGTCGGCTCTTGCAGCTTCTTCACATGGTTATGGCCTCCTTTCGCCGACTTCGTCTTTGTCAGTGCGCCGCTCTATGTCGATTCTCGCGACTTATTCACGCGGTTGTGTCTGCCTTTCACCGACTCCGTCCTTATCGGCGCGCTGATCTACATCGTCACCTTTGGCGGCCTCTGTGTGTTGATGGCAGCTCTTCGTCAGCACGTGATTCTACGTCACCCGTGTCCCTATCTGCGCACGAGATAGCGCAGCTTCGATGCCTGCTTGATGCTGGGATTCTTCATCGACAGGTTCTGCTGGCTCTGCAACTGACCTTTCTGGCCTTGAGATACCACCTTCTCCTCATCCAGGTACATCATCATGGATTTTAGATACTAGAGCCTCTTTTCATATGACTTGTGATTCTTCCTCTTTGACTTCTGTTCGACATGTCGAGTCTCCTATTAATGTTCTTACTATTGATGGTACTCCCCTCCCAGTTGTTAGTCGAGGCATTCTTAGTACTTCCTCATTTCATGTTCCTTCTGTTGCGCATGTTCCTCAACTTAACATGCGACTCTTTTCTGGTAGTCAGATCGTTGCCTCTCATTATAGTATCACTCCTGACTTTGATTCCTGTTCTGTTCAGGATCGTTGCACCGACACTTTGCTTGGTGCTGTCCCCCGACACCATGATGGCCTCTGGGAGTTTGACTGGCTTCGTCTTCCCTCCGCTGCGACCGTCGCCAGTCTCTCGGCCCTTGTTGCTGCCTCTACTAGCTCTTTTCAGCAGTGGCATCATTGTCTTGGACATTTATGTGGTTCTCGCCTCTCGTCATTAGTTCATCGTGGTGTTCTGGGGTCTGTCTCCAGAAACGCTTCTTTGGATTGTCTGGGTTGTAGGCTTGGTAAGCAAATTCAGTTACCCTATCCTCACAGTGAGTCTGTGTTCGAGCGTCCTTTCGATCTCGCTCACTCTGATGTTTGGGGTCCGGCTCAATTCGCGTCGAAAGAGGGTCATCACTACTATGTTATCTTTATAGATGATTTTTCTCGCCACACTTGGATAATTTCATGTCTTCTTGTAGTGAGGTTTTGCCTATCTATCTATAAGAAATTTGTTTCCATGGTACGTACCCTATCCACCCCTATTCGTGTGTTTCGTGCAGATTCTACTGGCGAGTACATCTCTCATTCATTGCGAGCCTTTCTTGCTGAGGAGGGTACACTTGCTCAGTTCTCTTGTCCTTTCTCTTCTCTTCCGCCTCATTTTTGGGCCGAGGCTATTTCCACTGCCACCTACCTCATCAATATTCAACCCTCTGCTACTCTGCAGGGTGGTATTCCTCTCAAGCGTCTCTCTGGTCATCCTCCTAATTATTCGGCGCTTCGTTTGTTTGGTTGCGTTTGCTATGTTTTTCTTGCCCCTCGCGAATGCACCAAACTGACCGCTCAGTCTGTTGAGTGTGCCTTTCTTTGATACACTGATGAGCATAAGGGATATCGGTGTTGGAACCCCGTTGGCCGTCGGATGTGCATATCTCGTGATGTCACTTTTGATGAGTCGCGTCCCTTCTACCCGCACCCCTCCTCCAGGGGATTCTCGGTGGAGGACATATCCTTTCTCTGCTTTCCTGACACACCACCCTCTGTGCCTATTGATCCTCCCCCATGCCCCATCCTTGTTGATGCTTCACCTTCCGCACCGCCACCCTCCCCACCACCTAGTTCTTCTCTTTCCTCTTTTGACCCTCCACCGACTTCACCATTGTCTCCTTTCCCTTACATTATTCTTGTCGCTCTCATGTTCCGGATGCTTCCTCTGACGTTTATTCCTCTTCTGATGGGCCTGCTTCCTCTGATGAGGTGACTCCTCTTCCCGCTCGCCATCGTCGTCCACCTAATCGCTATTCTCCTAGTCACTATGGTCTTTTTGTTTCCCTTGAGCCGACTTCTTATCGGGATACTGAGCGTCATCCCGAATGGCAACTTGCCATGTCCGAGGAGATTGCTGCGCTTGAGTGCACCGACCCCTGGGATCTTGTATCTCCTCCTCCCGGTGTTCGTCCCATCACTTCCAAGTGGGTCTACAAAATTAATACACGCTCTGATGGATCTCTTGAGCGCTACAAAGCGCGTCTTGTGGCTCGTGGCTTCCACCAGGAGAAGGGCTGTGATTATGATGAGAATTTTGCACCTGTGGCCCATATGACCATTGTGCGCACTCTTCTTGCTGTGGCCTCTGTTCGCCGCTGGTCTGTGTCTCAGCCTGATGTTCAGAATGCATTTCTCAATGGTGAGTTGCGTGAGGAGGTTTACATGCAACCTCCTCCAGGGTACTCTGTCCCTGATGGCATGGTTTGCCATCTTCGGCGCTCTCTTTATGGGCTAAAACAGGCCCCTCGCGCCTGGTTTGAGCGTTTCGCCTTTGTGGAAACTTCTGTTGGTTTCTCCCCTAGTGATCATGATCCTGCGTTGTTTGTTCACACTTCTCCTTGTGCACGCACTCTTCTCCTCCTCTATGTTGATGACATGATCATCACCGGCGGTGACTCTGAGTATATTTCCTTTGTTAAGTCCCGTCTTCATGAGTATTTTCTTATGACTGATCTTGGTCCTCTTCACTACTTTCTTGGGATTGAGGTTTCCTCCACTTCTGATGGATTTTATATCTCTCAGGAAAAGTATATCCAGGATCTCCTTGCTCGTGCTGCTCTTGGTGATGAGAGCACTGTTGATACTCCTATGGAGCTCAATGTCCAGCTTCGCGCTTCTAATGGTGATCCTCTCCCTGATTCGACACGCTATCGTCATCTTGTTGGGAGCCTTGTCTAACTTGCTGTCACTCGCCCAAATATATCATATCATGTCCATATTCTGAGTCAGTTTGTCTCTGCTCCCACCTCGGTTCACTATAGTCATCTCCTTCGTGTTCTTCGCTATCTTCATGGCACGATCACTCGTCGTATATTCTTCCCTCGTTCCAGCTCCTTACAGCTCCAGGCCTATTCTAATGCTACGTGGGCTAGTGATCCTTCGTATCGCCGCTCACTTTCTTCGTATTGTGTGTTTCTTGGTGGTTCTCTCATTGCATGGAAGAAAAAGAAACAAACTGCAGTTTCCCGTTCGAGTGCAGAGGCTGAGCTGCGAGCTATGTGAAAGGACTATATCTTCCCATGATGTTTTTGGTGTTAATGATAATCCCAATTGTGTTTGTAATTGTGCGCTTGAGTTTCAGGGGAAACGTTGTTGATGTCTCCTTCTATTGTGGTGGATGCTCTCTTGGGATCTCTTGAAGACGGTGGCCCTTTTAGTTTTCTCCTAGTTTCTCTCCGGTTGTTGTTTTTAGGTCACCGTACTATTAAGAGGGGGTCCATCTTGGAAGGCTGTGGGAAATCTCTTGTTCTTGCACAAACCTTTATGCACCGCCACAGCCATCCCACTATTCCGTGAGAGAGAGCGTGTTCCTGTTCTGTTGGAGCCTTCTGTGTCTCACCGGAACTTCCGGCCTGGCGCCGGAAGTTCCGCTTAGGCCTTTTCTGCAGGCTGTTCTAAGCTTTGTTCCACAGCTAGTTCCGCCCCAAGTTCGGGTGGTGAATCAGTAACCTTCTGTATGAAGCGTTCTATTTGCCAGAACTTGGGCCGAAACTTGCGTCGAAACTTGTCCTGCCAAAAGGTCCTGAGCGGAACTTCCGCCCAGACACCGGAACTTCCGGCCAGATCCGGTTCGCGACCAAGAATTTCCTCCCCTAGTTCCGCTACAAGTTCTGGTGGTGGCTCAGTAACCTTCTGTTTTGAAGTGTTCTATTTGCCGGAACTTGGTTGGAACTTGCGTCGGAAGTTCACCGGAACTTCCGATCTGTTTGGACCGGAACTTCCGGTTGCGCTTCTGGAGCGGGCGTCAACGGTCTGATGACAGTTGGAGCCAGGCTGGGCGGAACTTCCGACCTCTCACCGGAACTTCCGGTGAGGTCGCGGGGGCTGTAACGGTTCAGCGCGAGGGGGCCTATTTAAGGCAATCCTCTTCTTCCTCCCACTCTCTCTCTCTCTCGAATTTTTCTCTCTCCTCCATTAATACTTGAGCTTCACCGCGCTAGATCTCTCTCTCTAGCCACTCAAATGACTTGATCTTTTGAGAGGTGAGGGAGGTGACCTAGATCTACACTTCCACCAAAGAAGATTTGATTTCCCCCACCCATCCTTTGTGGATCTTGTTGCTCTTGGGTGTCTTGAAACCCTAGACGGTGTAGGGCATCCTTGGAGCTAAGACTTGTGTTGTAAAGCCTCGAGGTGTCGTTGAGGGCCTCCAATTGAGTTGTGGAGCCTCCCCCTCAACCTTGGTGTAAAGGTTTCGGTTGGCGCCTTCAAGGTCACTGGTTAGTGGATTGTGAGGCCTCCTTTGTGGGGGAGCTCACCGGAGAAGAAGGTGAGGCCTTTGTGGCGCTCGGGTGACCTTGTGTGGCCCCGACACCTCTCCAACGTAGACGTAGCTCCTTGGGAGTGAACTACGGGAATTACATCTCCGTGTCCCCGCTCCGGTTACTTTGTTCCCTTCCTTTACTTCTTGCTATTTACCGTTTTTGTGGTTGGTGTTTATTTTCTTGCATTTAGGTTGTTCACTTAGTTGCATCTCTAGAAAACTTTCCTTCTCGTTAAGCCTAAAAGTGAGAAACAAATTAAAATTGGGTAGACGCCTATTCACCCCCCCCTCTAGTCGTATCAAGTCGGTATTAGAGTATAGGTCGGTGTGGCTATTCGGATTGTAACTCTATCTCTATTAGTCTTGGAGTCCAAGTCCGTTGTAATCTATATAAATAGCTCACCGTGGCTAAAATCAATACAAGTTATTATTCTCTCAAACTATCATGGTATCAGACGCCTAGGTTTTCCGCACCTGGGATGGCGCCTCCACCTGCGCTGCCAAAGCCGTCGCCGCTCCCAGCTCGGCCCCTCTTCTCCATGGCCGAGTTCCATGCTACCGGTGTCACTCCCTCCCCCTTTTTCTCCTCTACAACTACAACCACACATCCACCACCTCCCCAGATTCCTAAGATCTCTCTAGCCGACACCATCGCCGATGTCTCCCCCTTCATACCGATCTTGCTTGACCTCAGCGCCCACAACTATTACCACTGCTCCACCTCTTCACCATCCACCTTGGCCGTTGCGGCCTCCGTCACCATATAGATCCCTCCCATCCTCCATAGCCCGCCGATCCCCGTTGGGTCAAAGATGATCTCGCCATCATCCAGTGGATCTACACCCGCATCTCCACGGAGCTCTTCAATCTGGTCTCCTCCAACGACGCCACTGCCGCCGATCTATGGGCCTTTCTCCAGCATCTGTTCCAGGACAACTCCGACGCGCGCATCAACACGCTCAACACGGAGCTTCGCACGACCACCCAGGGAGACGCCCCGGTCACCGTCTTGTGCCAGCGGATCAAGGCCATCGGCGACAAACTCCGTGAGCTTGGTGATCACGTCGATGATCGTACCCTCATCAATGCCTTCCTCGTCAGCCTCGGAGATCAGTTCGAGAAGCAGCAGTCTTTCATCCCCATGTTGAAGCCCTACCCCACCTTCAAGGAGGTGTGTTCCCTCCTCCAGCAAGAAGAGAAGAATCAAGCTCGCAAGGCACAACGGGCGCCACACGTCTTCCATGTCGCCGCCCCTGCCGTGGCAGGGAATCCGCCCTTTGGGCAGCCGCGGCAGCCGCCCGTGCAACCACCTCCTGCCGCACCAGCCGCGGCCCCGAACCCGCCTCCTGGATGGCGCCCGAGACCTAATTACAGGGGCAAAAACCCGACCTACATGCCTCCCTCGACGCGCTCCTCCGGCCCTGCACCCGCTTCGTCATCGCTTGCTTCTTCGCCGCACGCGCCACCGTCCTGGCCTCCTCAGCACGACCCTTGAACTGGCCTTGTGCAGGATTGGTCGATGCCATGGTCGGCCCCGTCTTCGTATGGCGCCCCTCCTGCATACACGTGCGCATGGAGTCCCAGTTTTCGTCCAGCCACAGGCTCTCCCGGCCTCCTCGGCCCTCGTCCGCCGGCTCATGCCTACACCGTGACTGCTACACCACCATCTGGCGTGCCCTACTACCACATGCCGGCCTCCTATGGCACCATGCAAGCTCCGTACGTGTACAACCAGCTACCATCCCTCCCCTACGTCAACATTCCAACTCCCGGATCCTCCGCTCCTCCCTAGCAGCCGACCTAGGACCAAGCCGCCTTCATCAACGCCATGAAAAACTTTACACTAAATAACGAAGGTACGGATTGGATTTTCGATTCTGGTGCATCCTCGCATATGTCTTCAAATATGAATTTGCTGTCAACTTGTTTCCCCTCTGCTTTTTCCACAATCACTATTGGCGATGGCTCCACAATTCCTGTCTCTTGCGCCAGAAATTCTCACACCTCTTCATCTTATGCTAATTTTCTTCTACGTAATATTCTTGTTGTTCCCTCCTTAATCAAAAATCTATTTTTGTTCGACAATTCTGTATTGACAACAAAGTTATTCTGGCTTTTGATCCTTTTGGTTTGTCTGTGAAGGATCTGAAAACAGGGAAGGTCCTCGCTCGGTACAATAGCACGGGCGATCTTTATCCACTTCATGGCGTGCCCACATCCACCCCCCGCGCCATGCTTGCATCCGTTGATTTATGGCATTGTCATCTAGGCCACCCCAATAAAACCACTCTATCGTCTTTGCTTCAAGAATTCTGTATACCTGGTTCTAGTTCCTCTCACAATCCCTCTCTCTGTAATGCCTGTCAATGCGGCAAACATGTTAGATTACCTTTTGGTACCTCACCTACTGTTAGTAATTTCCGTTTGAGCTTCTTCATTGTGATTTATGGACCTATCTAGTTCCTAGTGTTTCTCGTTATAAATATTATCTTGTGATACTGGATGACTACTCTCACTATATTTGGACTTTTCCTCTTCGTGCAAAATCTGATGTGCATACAATTTTCATAAATTTTTGGAAGTATGTCCTTACTCACTTTGGCTTGCCTATTCGATTTATTCAATGTGATAATGGACGAGAATTTGACAACACTCAGAACCGCAGTTTCTTTCTTTCTCAAGGAATTCTTCTCCTTTTTTCATGCCCTTACACTTCTTCTCAAAACGGTAAAACTGAACGTTCTCTTCGTTCTATAAATGACATTCTCCGCACTTTACTTTTGCAAGCCTCTCTTCCTTCTCGTTTCTGGGCTGAAGCTCTTCGCACTTCCACATTACTAATCAATGTTCGCCCCACCAAAATGTGTCCTCTTTATTCGCCCTTTCAATCTTTGTTTTTCTCTCACCCAGACTATTCTTTCTTGCGTGTTTTTGGTTGCCTTTGTTTTCCAAACATTGCCTCTACAGCCTCCAATAAACTCGAACCATGTTCATTACCTTGCATTCATCTTGGCCTTTCTGATGATCACAAAGGATATCGTTGTTTTGATCCCTCTTCTGGTCGTGTTATTGTTTCTCGCCATGTTAATTTTGATGAAAATACCTTTCCTTATGTTCCCACCAAACTCACTCCCCAAACCAAACCGCCAGTCCCTACCACTACCAAAACACCCTTCGTTCAACCCACTGTCGCCCCTGTCGCGGCAGACTTTTGCCCCGTTTCTCTGCAACGGCAGCCTACCGCGGCAGGATTTTCGTCGGTTTCTCTGTCGTGGCAGCCTGCCGAGGCAGACTTTCCGCTTGTTTCTCTATCGCGGCAGCCTGCCACGGCAGAACTTTCACCCGATTCTCTGCCACGACAGGAACCTGTCACTTCCCCTACCCCTACCACCGAACCATCTACCCCATCACCCGGATCACCAACACGTACTATCGAGTCTTCCTCCACACCCCCATTACCACCTAATGCTGTTCCTATTCAACCACCTACAAATGATCACGTCATGTGCACTCGTGGCAAATGTGGCTTTCTTCTCCCTTCTAAACGTCTCAATCTCACAGCCACAACCACAATTTCCCCTGTACCCACATCCTCCAAACGTGCGCTTCTTGATCCTCTTTGGTTCTCAGCTATGCGTGATGAATTTGATGCTCTTCAACAAAACAATACATGGATTCTCATTCCCAAACCTTCTGGCGTTAATGTTGTTTCTGGAAAATGGGTTTTTCGACACAAATTTGATTCTGATGGCACTCTTGCTCGTTACAAAGCTCGATGGGTTTGTCGCAGTTTTTCACAACAACATGGCATTGATTTCGATGAGAATTTATCCCCTGTAGTCAAACCAAGCACTATTCGCGTTGTTCTTAGTCTTGCCGTTTCTACTTCATGGCCGATTCATCAACTTGATGTTAAAAATGCTTTTCTCCACGGTACTCTTAATGAAACTGTCTATTGTCAGCAACCCTCTGGGTTTGAGCATCCCTCTACTCCAAATTTTGTCTATTTACTCAAAAAATCTCTTTATGGTCTCAAACAGGCTCCTCGTGCCTGGTTTCAATGTTTTCCTACTTTCATTCAAACCATTGGCTTTATATCTTCTAAATATGAATCTTCTCTATTCATTTTTCGTTCCTCTGAACATACTGCATATCTTCTCCTTTATGTTGATGACATCGTTCTTACTGCTAGCTCTGACTCTTTTCTCCAACATATTATTTCTTCTCTTCATCGTGAATTTTCCATGACTGATTTAGGGCCTCTTCATCATTTTCTTGGCATTAATGTTTTGCACACAAAATCCTCTCTTTTTATTTCTCAATGACAATATCTTTTGGATTTGCTTTCACGGGCTGGTATGTCTGATTATCAACCTTCTCGCACTCCGGCCTACATATGTGCCAAACTGTCGGCCTATGGTGATCCTATTTCCGATCCCACTTTTTACCGTAGCATCACTGGTTCTCTTCAGTACGCCACTCTCACTCGTCCCGACATCTCTTATTCGGTTTAGCAAGCCTGTCTTTTCATGCATGATCCTCGTGCTCCTCACCTTGCTCATGTAAAACGAATTCTTTGCTATTTAAAAGGAACTCTTGATCATGGTCTTCTTCTAAACTCTTCTTCCCCTACAAGCTTGACAGTTTATTCTGATGCAGACTGAGCAGGTTGTCCAGACACTCGACGGTCCACATCCGGATTTTGCATTTATTTAGGAGATAATCTTGTTTCTTGGTGTTCTAAAAGGCAGGTAACAGTTTCTAGGTCTTATGCTGAGGCTGAGTATAGGTCGGTTGGCCATGCCGTGGCGGAGGCGGTGTGGCTGCGTCAGCTACTCATCGAGCTTCATCGACGCCTGGAGCGAGCCACCATTGTTTATGGTGACAATATTTCTGCAGTCTACATGGCCTCCAATCCCGTTCAGCATCGGCGCACAAAGCATATCGAGATTGATATTCACTTTGTTCGAGAGAAGGTGGCTCTTGGCGAAGTTCGAGTTCTTCATGTTTCTACAAGTGCTCAATTTGCTGATATTTTTACTAAAGGACTCCCCACTTCATCGTTTACATACATTCGCTCCAGTCTCAACATCGTTACTCCTGACGTTGAGACTGTGGGGGGATATTAGAGTATAGGTTGGTGCGACTATTCGGATTGTAACTCTATCTCTATTAGTTTTGGAGTCCAAGTCAGTTCACTGGTGGAAACGAGGCCTCTAACACCGGTTCTTAGAGGCCTCTAACACCGGTTCTAGAACCGATGTTGGGGGTTCGGTGTTAGAGGCCCCCCCCCTTTAAAAGTGGTTCTTATACGAACCAGTGTTAAAGGGTGGCGCACGTGGGGCTGCCGCAGCGCTCAGCACCCCCCTTTAACACCGGTTCGTAAAGGTTCTGTGCCGCGGCAGGAAAAAGAGATATATCTTTGCCGCGGCAGGAAAACGACATAAATCTCTGCCGCGGCAGAGTTCTGCCGCCGCCCTGTTCTGGGCGTATTTCTGCGGCGCGGCGGGGACGGGGAGGGGGGAGGGGAATCTATCGGGAGCGGTATACACATACATCATCGTCGATACATACGAGTACATGAATAATTAAGCAACTATTATTACACACAAACATCGTCATTGTGTGGTATTCTCCGTAAACGTTGAAGCATCAAATACAAGACAAACACGTTCAAGCATATATACAACGTTCATTCTGGTGGATATCTAAAGAGTTCTCTGCCAGGCGTGACGACCTCATCAAGTATGAACCCCGCCAATTCCTCTTGAATGGCTCATATGCGGTCAAATGTTAGGAGTTGGTCCCGCATCCGTTCGATCTAATTATATATGAAGAATGAGGTCAATATATATATAAGAATAAAAATCAACACAATTGATGGTAATAAAATAATGTTGTGTACTTTGTTTACTTACTCTAAGTTGTTCTAGTGTGGCTTGGCCTATCGCACATATCGTGTTGCGAATGAACTCGCAAACATAGTATCCACATAAGTTATTGCCGGGTCCCTGATGCGCGCACTTTACGAGAATATAGAGTTCAATCAAAATAATAATCAATAAAGCATGATATAATGGAATTGGAAGCAGAATCAAAGAGATATGCGGACCTAGCTAGCTAGTATTACTTACATTTTGGTCTACAAATTTTAGTTCTTCTGACCATTCACCCACGGCCCTGCCCGTGAAACTTTTCCAAACTCTGTCCGACAAAGAAAATGGATAAAGGAGTAATTAATTACTTGTTGTCATGAAAGTTGCCGATCTAGTGCGATAATATGATTGAAATTACCTCTGGAGCATCTCTTGAAAGTCTGCCCATAGCTCTTGGTATTTTCGTAACGAGTCCATGACAAGGACTTTTCCTGAGTCAGGTTGATTGACTAGCAGAATAAAGTGGAACCTACGCACGCATATCTCATCATCAGTTACACTTAACATCGAGTAAGCCGAAACAGAATGTGTACAAGAGAGGGTAACACTCACGATAAGTTGTAAGGAAATAGTATTTCCCTTTTGGTTTGTTGTCTTAGTAAAGACGTTAGCAAGAAATCTTCTGTTTGCCTGGGTTTAAGTTTTACCACTTGTTCATGAACTCTATTTGGGTCAACGAACCCAATGTCAAAAGGGCATCCTTTCATGCATTCCATAAACTTTTTCCTGCATAATAGTATATATATACATATATGGTGAGCATATATATACATGAAATTAATGAATTGAATGAGATGAGATAGAAATTACAGAAATAGTACTTACACACAATAAAGGCTGATGGCAGCTTTTTCGAGTTCCTTCTGATTGAATAGAAAATGCAAGTCTTGAATGTTGAAGCTGATCTCGTCGTCTCCGCACAAGAAAATTTGATCTCTTATATGCGCCGTGATCCATTCTTCCTTTCTCGTCTTGCAGAAATCAAGGTACCACTTATGCAATCTTCGCATCTTTGTTGGTAGATTCTTGAGCTCCTCTATCTTGACGAGATTCTTCCCATACTTCCATGGATGTATGGGGTTGGCATCGCCTTTGGGCAAGTTGTCTCCCATGATGTTCAAATATGCAATGTAAGTCATCCGCATCTCATTGGCCTTTCTTTGTAGCTCTGCCTCGTAATCATTTACAGGAGGAGCGTTCCGTGTGTCGAACACTTGGAGCGGGGTGCATGATTGGTTTTCCTGCTCTCCGAGCATGGGAACTGTTTTCTGGGGTTCCGCACGACTGCTACTTTCAGTCTCCCTCCGCCTTGCATCCCCCTTCAAAATCTGGCACTCGTAGTCCGACACTAGTGGGGTTTCAGGTTTGAAAAGATTATTGTAAAACTTCTCCACCACCGTCGGATCTAGTTTCTCCTTTGGCTCGACCCGTCTAGGTGCAAAGAATTTCTTGACCTCTTCTTCCGAGATCCTATTGGTCTCCTCGTCGCTGCGATTCCACGGTAAAACCGGCAATGGCTTGGCGGAAGGCTGCGGGACGTAGTTTCTTGAACTCTTTGGCGTACGGTTTCCTGCGGATTTCTTCGTGGCAGTGCTGGTGATGCTCTTCGTGGCAGTGCTCTTCCGCTTACGCTGAGGAGATGGCTGACACGCAGGAGATGGCTGGCGCGCCGAAGATGGCTAACGCGTAGGAGATGGCTGGTGCGCCGGAGATGGCTGCCGCGCAGGAGATGGCTGAAGCGCCGGAGACGACAGGGGAGTATTCTGATGACTTGGAGACGGCTGAGGCGGCTCAGACTGCTGACGCTGCGGAGACAGCGGGGGTGCCAGTGGCCTCCAATTTGGAAGCACGATGTGTTCCTTCTTCCAAAGAATGGTTGTTTTCACTTCAAATTTGAGTTGAGTTTCCCCTTCACCTATAGCATGGTAAAGCTGTGCTTCCTCATACTCCTTCACAATCTCATCCACCCCGACAATAGCATAGCCATCTGGAATCGGTCGGCAGTGGTAAGTTCCACCAGCTACAGGAGGTAAGGCATAGCCGACCGCCACCTTAATGGATAAGCTCATTAATATCACATGCAGCTCAGCGTGTTTGCTCTTCGTGATCTCATCCACGGGGTATCGAGGACCCGCCATTTCAAGCGTGGGCTGCACGTTCTCCGTGGAGGCCACGCTGCTTTTCCGCGCAGAGTCTGGGCCGCCGGCAGCTTCCAATGCAGGCTCTTCGTGCCGCTGAGATGGGCCGGTAGCTTGCTGGCTCTTTTGTGCATTCACTTGCGCCTGCAGCGCCACAAGTACATGTTCTATCTGTGTCATCTACTCTGTACGCTCTTTTTCTTTTCTACCGCGCCATCTGTCAAAGTCGCCCCACTCGGCAAACCCATCCTTCCACGTCATACCCCCTGTGCCTCGTGCAAGTCCAGGATGTTCTTTTTTACCGATGGCACGTGTGAGCTGGTCATTCTCTCTGTCGGGATGGAAGATCCTGGCGGCTATTTCCTCGTATGTCGTGATGAGTTCAGTGACGGGTTTGGCAAGGAGGGTTGGGAAGATACACATTCCCGTTTTTGGGTCCAACCTTGCCCCGATTCCGTAGAACCAAGTCTTTGCACGTAGGTCCCACCCATGTGTCTGGGGTTTGATCCCTCTATCGCGCAAGGCCTTCTCAGCTTCCTCCCACTTAGGCCTCTGAGATATGTAGCCACCTGACCCCGTCGTCTGGTGATATTCCTTCTTCTCGGCATTTATCGTATTGGTTTCTGACCTCTTTGTAGCTATAGCACCTTTCTTGTATGCCACAAATTCGGGCCAGTGAGGTCTTATCTTCGCATAATTTGCGTCTTCGAAATCTAGAGTCTCGCGAGCTTTGACAAATTTGTTCAATTTTGTCTTCTAGTTGCGGAAAGCGTCAGCCATCTTCTTTAGAGTCCACTCTTTGACCTTTTCCTTTATAACCGGTTTATTTTCATCCTCCTCTGGCGGAAGGGTGAAATTTACCAATAGCGAATTCCAAAGCGTTTCTTTGGATCTTTCATCGACAAAGGTATCGTCGCCCTTCTTTGGCTTATTCCAATATTCAATTATGATTGGGATTTGGTCCCTAACAAGAACTCCAGCCTGATGTATAAATTTGTCTGCGGCCTTCTTGGGCTCCATCGGCTTGCCATCAACACGGACTGCTTCGATCGTGAACTTTGCACAATCTTTCAACCGATGGCTCGTGCCTCGCTTGCTCTTTTTCGTATAAGAAAAGTGTTGCTGGCTGGTCGATCCAGAGGGCTAAAAGAAGAAAGAAGCGTTAATTAATACATGTACATATATATACAAATCAATCGGTGCAAGTCAGTAGAGGCCTAATCCATGCATATACCTCGACGGACTTTGCAATCACTAAAGTGCGTTCACCGGAGTCGTCATCTTCTCCATGACGACTTGAGCTGTCATCATGTCCCTCCAAGTTCAGATATTGTGAGGTGTCCTCGTGGATCATGTTCTCCATTATTTCTTCCTCTTCAAGGTTTCTACTGAGTGGATCCATAGTTTCTGAAACAATAATATTATCACACAAATATCAGTAATACATCTATTGAAATGCTCGAGCAAGGATGATGATATGACAGGGCTTCCGAGGGGTGAAAACCCTAAAGCATACACATACACAGACACATATACATACACATACACATACACATACACATACACATACACATACACATACACATACAAAAAATATATACATGAAAACCCGAAAGCATGCTCGACAACTTAATCGGGGTTCCGAGGGGTGAAAACCCTAATTCGGGGAAACTCCGGATGTATATGAGAGGGGTTACTATGTTCTCTAATTAAACTTGTCTTGAAAGTTGTTCAACAATGCATAATTATACCTTAAATAGTTAGATCTCATTTTTCTGAACATTTTTATATATTATACATATTTTTATGACTTATAAATCATTAGATATTGAATTTACAAGTTTTATTTATTTTCTGAAATTGTTTAATTAATTTAAATTGAATTATTACATCAGTTGGGCGGTTTAAGCTATTTACACCGCTACTGGTCCTATCCACTTTGGCTGACTGTGGGCCAGGGGCCATGTCACTGCCACCTCAGGCGGGCCCGTGGGGGTCAGGGGCCATGTCACTGCCACCTCTGGCGGGGGTCACCGGCGACGACAGAGGCCACGCCAGGACGCGGAACTGAGCTCGTTCGAACGGGCGCGACATGGGGATCCTAAAAATGGCGGCGCTGCTGGCTTAAGGTCATCGGAACAGCGACTCCGGCGAGCGGCGGCAGCAGCGCTCACAAATGGACATGGGGGAAGCGGACCAGAGCGAGAGAGGGAGAGAGGGATGACGCCTGAGCACCATTTGCTCACCAGGAGGTGATTGAGAGGGTCGGCGAAGCGAACGGCGGCCAGAATCAAAGGCAACAGCGACGGCCGGAGCTCGGGAAGGAGCGGTTGATTGCGTCGACTGGGGGATCCTCATCTCGATTCCTTCGGAGAGGAGGCTCAGTACAGCGAGGCGAAGGCGAGGGCGTGGACGGCGACGGCGACGCGCTGCGGCAGCCTCTGCTGTTCTTCCTCTGCGCGCGCTTGATCTGGCTGGGGGGTGAAGAAGGAAGTGGTGCGTGTTATAAATCCCCCCTCTTTAACACCGATTCATGGCAGGGGGAATTCGTTTCGCGCCCGCACCCCCCTTTAACACCGGTTCCAGCCACAAACCGGTGTTAAAGGAGGGGGGTGCGCGCGAAACAAAATAAATGCCCCCCCTTTAACACGGGTTCGTGGATGGAACCAGTGTTAAAGGGTGGGGGCATTTATTTCGTAGATTAAAGGGGTGGAGGCATTTTTAATTCAAACAATGGGATAGAATTTAGAAAATTCATATCTTTTTCATTTCAACTCAGAAAAATATGAATAATATATCATAATTTTCAGAAAAATAAGATCTATCCATTCATATAAAAACATTTGATAGTTACTGTAGATGAAAATTTTCAAAATGATTAAAACACTTACATATAAATTTTGATTATTCAATTAAAACAAAAATAAAATAGTCAAACCATAAAACTTTGAACATAATAAATATTAAGCATCTAAAAAGGAATCTAACCCTATTGTATTAGAGCAAATCATATTTTATTTTGTATTAACATTTTTGAATTGTTTGGATATTTAAATGCCGCATGTTTTGTATACTTTGGAATCTGACAAAACCTCGCTAAACTTGCATTGGATTTTTGATAAAATAGCATATTGTGAACCTAAAAATGATTTTTGTAAAAAATCATGAGCATCGTATCATGTACCTGTAGTTCATATCTGACCCATTTCCTATCGATTCGGCAGGAATTTGTATTTTTCACCAGAGGTGGACGGAAAGGTTTCAGATCCCCCTCTTGGTACATTGTACATATAAGGTGGTCTAGTATTTTTGTAAAATGTGGTGGTAGTTTTTTGAATTAGCCATTTGATGGTTTCTTCACAAAACCATCCGTTTTTTATGCTCAGAAAATGGAAAATCCCTTTTTGGTGCGACAAAAAGGAAAACTTCCTCTTGCAACATTGTTTGCCATCCCATGATGCACATGTATGCACAATATGGCCACATTATCACAAACTATGCCTTGATTCTATCCATAACATTGGTCATTTGACCCGAAAGCCAAGAAACCTCGAATCAGATAGGTCATTTTGTGAAGGTTTTTTTGAAACATAATCAATATACCAAGTTTGATATTTTTCCTTCTAACTATGTCACATAATATAACACCACGCGAAGGTTTCGCATTGTTTTGATCATTTTTTATTTTTTTATCCCTGATTTAAACTATCGTCAAACTTTGTCGAACAACGGGCATGAAGATTCTTAGCTCGGGGCCAAGCCTCGCAAAACTTGCATTGGATTTTTGATAAATAGCCTATTGTGAACCTAAAAATGATTTTTGTAAAAAATCATGAGCATCGTATGATGTATCTGTAGTTCATATCTGACCCACTTCCTATCGATTCAGCAGGAATTTGTCTTTTTCACCAGAGGTGGACGAAAAGGTTTCAGATCCCTCTGTTGGTACATTATCCATATAAGGTGGTCTAGTATTTTTGTAAAATATGGTGGTAGTTTTTTGAATTAGCCATTTGGTGGTTGCTTCACAAATCCGTCCTTTTTTATGCTCGGAAAATGGAAAATGCCTTTTTGGTGCGAAAAAAAGGAAAACTTCCTCTTGCAACATTGTTTGCCATCCCATGATGCACATGTATGCATAATATGGCCACATTATCACAAACTATGCCTTGATTCTAGCCATAAGATTGGTTATTTGACCCGAAAGCCAAGAAACCTCGAATGAGATAGGTCATTTTGTGAAGGTTTTTTTGAGACATAATCAATATACCAAGTTTGATATTTTTATTATGATAGAACTGGAATTAAAGTATATAATACAACTAACAGTAAGTTACATAAAGCACGACTGAAAATTAAGATACATAAAAGAACTAAAAATTAAGATACATGGCCAGATTAAGTCACAATCGGCCGAACTTGTTTTGGAATGTTGGAGTGATTTAGTCATGCTCCTGCCTACACCTGTAATACTCGCCACTGTAGTCGTCGTACTCGCCACGGCCGTCGTCGTTGTCATTGTCGGGGTCGCCGTAATTGAACCTTGAAGGCTGAGTACGCGTGGGCTGGACTTGAGGGTAGCGCAGACGGGGGTTAGAGTCTACGGCAGTGTCGTAGGCCATGACGCTCTGGAGATTCCGACCGCGCCACCACATCCGACGGCCGGCCTCGTTGAAGTTCGGAGGAGGTGGGCCGTCCTCCTCGTGCCTGGCGAGCGCCCTCTCACGTCGATCCCCGAAGAAGGCTTCCCAAGTCGGGAAATAGTCGGGATGCCATCTGGGATTCCTCCGCTGCTCCGGTGTGATCTCGAAGTTGTAGTGGTTCGTGATGGCCATCTGGCGCACCACACCTAGAGGGATAGGAGGAACTGGCACGCCTCTGGAGCTCAGCATCCAGCCGACGGGGACACAGTAGCCCGGCGGGCAGGGGTAGTTCGAGGCGCAAAGCGCCTCTGCCTCCCTGGGGGTTAGTGCTACGGTGGAACCATGGGAAAGAGTGATGAGGTTGCAGATATGAGTCTAGAGATGTGCAATGACAATGGAGGCCAACCCTACATATATATAGTGAGAAGAACTGGCGGGAAGAACTGGCAGGAAGAAATGGCGGGAAGAACTGGCGGGAAGAACTTGCGGGAAAATATGGCGGGAAGAAAAATGATGGGAAGAAAAATGGCAGAAAGAAATGGCAGGAAGAAAAATGGATCATTTAATACATATACTGTTAACAGAAGAAATATGACATTGATTTCCATGTTGAGATACATGTGTGCCAAAAATGGCTCAATTAATACATATAGTCAATCTTATGATCGCGTCGGCCGTAACCATGGAGTATCAGCACCTTTTAACAAGATGGTTGGGTCAGTCTTTACTCTGAAGGGCGGAATTTCATCAAACTTATTATAATCTTCTGACATGTCTGTCTTGTCCTCCACTCCCACGATGTTTCTTTTCCCTAAAAGAACTATGTGACGCTTTGGCTCATCGTGTGATGTATCTGTTTTCTTATTTTTTTTCTTTTTTTCGGTTTGGTAGACATGTCCTTCACATAGAAAACCTGAGCCACATCATTGGCTAAGACGAATGGTTCGTCTAAGTTCTTGTCTACCTTCATAAGATTGTTGAGATCCACTGTTGTCATTCCATACTTCTTGTCTACCTCAACCCCTCCTCCTGTTAGCTTGACCCATTTGCACCGAAACAAGGGGACCTTAAAATTAGGTCCATAGTCAAGTTCCCATATCCCCTCTATGAACCCATAATACGTGGTCTTTTGCCCATTGTCTTCTGCTGCATCGAAGCGGACATCACTGTTTTGGTTGGTGCTCTTTTTATCTTAGCCTATCGTGTAAAATGTATTCCCATTTATCTCGTACCCTTGGAAAGTACATACAGTCAAAGATGGTGTCCTGGCCAACAAGTACAACTGATCCCCAACAGTGGTGTTATTCGTGAAAAGTCTTTGTAGCCAGCCGCCAAAACTCGCCATGTGTTCACTTATAATCCATTCATGAGACTGTCCTGGGTGTTTGAGGGTTATTAAATTCTTGTGTTCATTGATATACGGGGCAACCAAGATAGATATTTGTAAAACCGTGTAGTGTGCTTGATTGAGAGAATGCCCATCCCTACATATCATTGATTTACATCCTAGGGTGCCTTTTCCACGCAGCCTCCCCTCATGTCGTGATTGTGGAACACCAGTCGCCTTAAGGTCAGGAATAAAATCAACACAGAACTCAATGACCTCCTCTGTTACATAGCCCTTGGAGATGCTTCCTTCTGGCCTAGCACGGTTATGAACATATTTATTTAAGACTCCCATGTACCTCTGAAAGGGGAACATATTATGTAGAAATACAGGACCGAGAATGGCAATCTCTTCTACTAGGTGAACCAGGAGATGCGTCATAATATTGAAGAAGGATGGTGGGAACACCAACTCAAAGCTGACAAGACACTGGGTCACATCTGTCTGTAACCCTGGTAGGCTTTCTGGATCGATTACCTTCTCAGATATTGCATTGAGCAATGCACATAGCTTCACAATGGGTACTCGAACATTTTCAGGTAGAAGCCCCCTCAATGCAATCGGAAGCAATTGCGTCATAATCACGTGGCAGTCATGAGACTTCAGGTTTTGGAATTTTTTCTCTGCCATATTTATTATTCCCTTTATATTCGACGAGAAGCCATACGGGACCTTGATACTGCTTAGGCATTCAAAAAAGATTTCCTTCTCTGCTTTGGTAAGAGCGTAGCTGGCAGGAGTTAAGTGACATCGTTTACCCTTCTCGTTCTCAGGATGCATAGGCTCTTCAGGGTCTTTCATACATTGCTGGTCCTGCCGTGCTTCCGGTGTATCTTTTGTCTTAGGAAGCCTAGAAGGTTCACGCAAACATTCTTCGTCACGTGCATCACGTCGATTGAAGAGCGGACCTCTAAGACTTTCAAATAGGGTAGGTCCCAAAATATAGATTGCTTCTTCCACATGGGCGCATGTCCGACATCGTCATTCGGAACAGATATACTGTCAGGACCTTTTCCAAAGATTACTTCTAGGTCCTTGACCATACCAAATACCTCCTCACTGGTACGGAGGACAGGCTTCCTCCGGGGTTCTGCCAGATGTTTGAAATGCTTGACTTTCTTTCTTACTGGATACAGGTTCGGAAGAAATCGACGATACCCTAGGTACACAACCTTCTTACGTTTATCCAAATATACACTTTTAGTCTCATCTAAACAGTGTGTGCATGCATTGTATCCCTTGTTTGTCTACCCTGAAATGTTACTAAGAGCAGGCCAATCATTGATGGTTACGAAAAGCAACGCTCGTAGGTCAAATGGCTCCCCTTTGTTCTCATCCCACATACGTACACCTGGTTTGGCCCAGAGCTGTAAAAGTTCTTCAACTAATGGCCTTAGGTACACATCAATGTCATTGACGGGTTGCCTCGGGCCTTGGATGAGCACTGGCATCATAATGAACTTCCTCTTCATGCACAACCAAGGAGGAAGGTTATAGATACATAGAGTCACATGCCAGGTGCTGTGACTGCAGCTCTGCTCACCAAAAGGATTCATGCCATCTGTACTTAGACCAAACCTTAAGTTCCTTGCGTCACGTGCGAAGTCCGGGTACTCTCGCTCGACTTTTCTCCACTGTGACCCATCAGCGGGGTGTCTCAACATCGCGTCTTTCTTACGGTCTTCCATGTGCCATCGCAACAACTTGGCATGCTCTTTATTTCTGAAGAGACGTTTTAACCGTGGTATTATAGGAGCATACCACATAACCTTGGCAGGAACCTTCTTCCTAGGGGCCTCGCCCTCAACATCGCCAGGATCGTCTCGTCTGATCTTATACCGCAGTGAAGTGCATACTGGGCATGGATCAAAATACTCGTACTTCTCACCGTGGTAGAGGATGCACTCATTAATGCAGGCATGTATCTTCTGCACGTCTAATCCTAGAGGGCAGACAACCTTTTTTGCTTGGTATGTACTGTCGGGCAACTCATTATTTCTTGGAAGCAGATTCTTCATTTTTACCGACAACTTTGAAAATGCGCTGTCAGTTACACTGTTCTCTGCCTTCCATTGCAGCAAATCCAGTGTGGTACCTAGCTTTTTGTGGCCATCTTCACAAGTTGGGTACAACAATGTTTTGTGATCCTTTAACATCTGCTCCAGCTTCTCCTTCTCCTTTTCAGTTTCACATTCTTCCTTAGCATCAGTAATGCCCCGACCAAGATCATCATCAGTGGGCCCATCTGCTGCCTCTTGATCTTCATTATCTACCCCCGTTGCAGTATCATCATATTCAGGATACATATTATGATAGTTGTCATCATCCTCTTCTTCGTTGTCTTCCATCACAACCCCTTTTTCTCCGTGCTTGGTCCAACAATTATAGCTGGGCATGAAACCGGATCGAAGCAGGTGGGCGTGAATGGTTCTGGTATTTGAGTATTCTTTCTTGTTCTGACAGTGAACACACGGACAACACATAAAACTATTGTGACCATGGTTTGCATTAGCCACAACGATGAAATTTTGGAGGCCCGTAATGTACTCGGAAGTGCGTCGGTCACCGTACATCCATTGCCGGTTCATCTGCATTAATATATAGTATATCAAAAATTAATAGGGAGATGACCATTTATATATAGTACATCAATGACACATGAAAGGATAAAGTTGCCGACCTCTACCGAGAAGGAAAGAGCAACGAGAAAACTTATTTCGAGCTCTCGGGCATTTCACCGAACACCTCTTGTGCATAGGAAAAAACACAAACTAGCACACCTCTTACCCTCTTGCTAGGCTCCAAAATGAGAGAGTGAAAAAATAGAAGAGAGGGGTGTGGGCTGCGGTGTGTTATATAGCCCCCCCTTTAACACCGGTTCAAGCCACGAACCGATGTTAAAGGGGGGGGCTGTGTGGGCCACTGGTGCAGGGCCTTTAACACCAGTTCGCGGCACAAACCGGTGTTAAAGGGGTGCTCTTTTTTTCTCTATGGACCACGCAGGTACGGGCACCCCCTTTAACACCGGTTCTGTGTTAAACCCCATTTCCGACCTCAACCAAAGGCCTCGTTTCCACTAGTGGTTGTAATCTATATAAACAGCCCACCGTGGCTAAAATCAATACAAGTTATTATTCTCTCAAACTATCAGTTGCATGTTCCTGGAACCCAGCAGGGGCTGGGGATTTCCTGTCGATTGTGCAAAACCTCAAGGGTACGCCAAGGAGGCTGGTGTGGTTATGATTTTCTGCCATGTCCTGGGCTCTAAGGAACATTCACAATGAGATGATTATTGAGAAGAAGTTCATATCTTCTCCCGCTGGCTGCATATTCCAAATGATCAACTTTTTGCAGATGTGGGAAGTGCTGATCAAACGCAAGGACAGACAAGCTTTGGAGGCGGCATTGATAGCGCTTAGAGCTCTCTACTCCAGGATGCGCCAGAACTAGCGCTTAGAGCTCGCTACTTTCCTTCTTTCTATCTCCTAGGCTTAGTCTATAGTGCTCTACCTTTTATCTTTGGAAAATGATTCTCGTCCCCCGGGGGATGACTCGCTTCCATCGTCCGGGTGCGTGCGCCTTTAGATCGACACGTCCTTTCTTCGGCCCCATAGCCTGCCCATTGAGTCCGACCCAGTAAAAACATCTGCCTTATCTTCTCCCAGAGTCCCAGTCACCATTGTCTTCTCCACCGCGTCGTCTCCCCATGCCCACTTCATCTTCCCCGTCCGCAGTTTCCTCTACCAAACAACACGCTGATGCATCCCTCCTCTTCCTCCGGTGGGCACACCCTCCTTCCCTGTCTGCAGCTGGCGCCACCAAGCCACAACCGCCGCACAAGCCACACGTCGTTGTCTCCTCGACCGCTGCGCTCCACCCGCTTCATCTGCCTCGTCGGGCCTACTACTAGTGTTGCTACCGGTGGTAGAGCTTCTTCTACAATGATCAGCCAACCTTGCTACAAGAGGTAGCCGATCTTGCTACCTATTGTGGGGGATCTGTCACCAGAAGTGCACCGGTGGTCGGGCTCTGCTACAACGGCCAGCCGGCGTTGCTATTTGTGGTGGGGGAATCTGCTACAATGGGTTACGAACCTTGCTATAAGAGGTGGCCGACCCTGCTACCTATGGTGATGGGATCTGCTGTCAGCGGTGCACTGCTGGTCGGACTCTGCTACAACGACCGACCGATGTTGCTACTTGTGGTAGGGGAATCTGCTAAAATGGGTGGTCAACGTTGCTAGCAGAGGTGGTGAGCTCTGCTACAACGACTAGTCATCTTTGCTACAAGGGCGGCCGGAATTGCTATCTGTGGTTGGGTAATCTGCTACAACGGATAGCTGACATTGCTACCCGTGGTGTGAGGGGGCTCTGCTAGAACTTCCGAGTGCCGACCGGCCTTGCTTTCCGGTGGTGGGGGCTCTGCTACAAGGGGGCGGCTGACATGGTTATACCCCGCGGGTACACGATCTCAGCATACCTGGTCCAGCCCAAGGAAGGCCCACGGCAAATATACGCTGGCCCATGAAGATTTTCGGGTGGCCAAGGCCCATGACGCCTTCGGATACTTGGAGAGCAAGACTAGAGTAGATAGGAAATTCAAAGGGGTAAACCCTAGAACCTGTAACCGACTAGGTCTGTGCCCGGGACCTGCCTAAGTCTATATAAAGGCCAGGAGGGTACGACCTAGATCTCTCTCATACTTACGCATACACACCTCCATGCCAGATTGCATTTGCGCACCCCTGTAATCACCGGTCCCGCCGTAATCAAGAGCAGACAAGCATGAGTAGGGTTTTCCCTCCGGGGGCCTGAACCTGGGTAAACCTCGTGTCCCCGTGTTCCTTGTTTGCTAACCGTTCCGCGATCTACAGCATCCCCATCTTCTCCAAAACCCAAGTCCATAACAATGGGCATTGACGAGTCGAAACCTCGTCAATTGGCGCCGTCTATGGGAACTGGGGACGCTGATTGTGCGATCGTGACGGTCCCAACCCGAGCGATCTACAACTCTGCGACGATGGAGTGTCACCTCCTCTTCGGCGCTTTCGACTTCACCGCCCACTCGCCTGCCACCATGAAGGACTTTGAGCCCGTAGGCGACGAACTCGAGATCCTGTTCGGGAGCTTCTGCTTCTAGGTGGGGCAAATTGGCACCCTCCGCCTCCCTGAGCGGGTGCCCCTACCCTCAATCAGGCCCGCTTCATGGGCCCCACATCCTGTGCTACGCACAACATCATCAACAGATGATTCCTACGACAGCAGCAGCTGTAACTCCGATCTGTGCGATCCGCCATCGGACGAGGGGACCTACGGTTCCGGATCCGAAAGTTGCGACAGCAGCGGACCAATCTACGAGCGCTACCAATGCGCCGTAGTCATCTAGAGCGACGTGGAGCAGCAAACACCCAACCCGACACCTAACCCGCCAGATCGAAACGGCAGGAACAGAAGAAGCCAGTCCCCGCCACCCGAAGGGGACAACAACTGCCATCTCATCCGCATTAGCAAAGAAGGATGGGTCCAGGCACGCACCGCCGTGGCAGGCAGCATAGTCCTGCCTGCAGACTCCTCACGGGATCTGCTGATTGCCTACCATCTGCTCCTGATCGAGGAGCACAAGAAGCAGGTCAAGATGCAAGAGGTTCTCGACAAACACAAGCAAGCAGCCTCGAAGTCCAGCGCGCGACGAGCTGCGCTCTCCGCCATGAACATCGGCTCAAGCTCGAACGGCAACCACGACAACAAGCATCGCTCCCAAACGGAGAACATGGACCCCAAGGAGCGTCGTGAGGTGACCCGAACCCTCAACGCATCCTTCATGGAGATGTATGCCGACGGCACCATCATCCCGAAGACACCGCAAGCTACGATCATAGCAGCCACTGCGTACCTCGCGGCCCACCCACCTCCGGAGGGGGACCCGAAGAGAGCCATGCACAAGTCCGCACTCACCGGACTCGGACTCGTCGGAGCTGCGCTCCATCAAGAAGCTCCTACGGAGCTGAAAAAGAAAGCTACGGTCAGGTTCAACCGCAGCCCCACTCCTTCATCCGAAGAAGAGGACCATGACCTTCCTCGAAGGCATAAGAGCTCGCATCATCGTAGTCGCGATTACGACGCCAGAGACGCGCTAACACAGCGCAAAATCGACAAAGCACGAGCCAAGAGCGCATGCTCGTCTGAATCCGAGATGGGCCAAGACGAAGGAGAACTCTGCGGAGCCCGGTGCTTCAGCAGATCTGTCCGACGAACACGGATGCCGCGAAATTTCAAGCTTCCTTCGGATACTCTGAAGTTTGACGGCACACAAGACCCCAAGGCATGGCTCAGCGACCACCTGTCATCCGTCAAGCTGCACGGTGGAAACAAAGAAACCGCCATGCAATGCCTTCAGTTGCAGCTGACAAGCGCAGCTCGGATCTGGTTCAGCAACCTATCCTCAGGTTCCATCCGAAGCTGGGAGGAACTGGCTTACAGTTTCATATGAAACTTCAAAGGCACCAGTAAGAGGCCCGCCTCGATCGAGGAGTTGCGAGCCTGCACTCAACGAACGGGCGAATCCATTCGCTCGTACATCCTGCGGTGGTCCAACACCAAAAACTCCGCGACGCACATCTCCGAAGAGAGGGCAATCGTCGCCTTCAAGGACGGCGTCAAGCGCCAGGACTTCAAGGAGGAACTCGGGCGCGTCAAGCCCAAGACACTGGACCACCTCATGGACATCGCCAACAGGTGGGCCGACGGCAAAGATTCCATCCACCGGGCGCACTCGGAGGAAGAGGACGAGTACGGCCGACGACGGGAACGCTGTAACAAGAGGAGACCACGCGTCTACGACGACCGCGATGGACCCGACATGGTCACGACCGGCTACGCCGATCGTCGCAACGATGCCAACCACAATAGTGGCGGATACCACGGAGGAAATTTCCGCGATGGAGGACGCCCAGCACAGTCGTGGCAATGCCGCGATCGCGATAACGAGCCCTCAGCATACGAAAAGCTTTCGGGTCCATGCACCATTCACTTCTACATCGACAAGCAGGATGGTAAGAAGAAGGCAAGCCACATGCTCAAGGACTGCCGCGAGTTCCAGAAGCTCAGCGAAACCATGGCCTAGATGAGGCAGCAAGCTCCGCCACCTGGATTTGGGAACGCACCCACACCAGGTGAAATAGCGCATGGAGCTCCTCCACCGCCACCTGCAGGAGGCCCTAACCAACCAGTCGCACCAGCACAGAACAACGCTGGGCACGGGTATCCCCCGCCAAAAGGAGCACTGATGATCCAGAAGGGGCGCCCGACGAATAGGGTGCAGAATAAAATCACCCGCCAAATCAACCTGGCCGTGACAACTCCACCCGCCATCCCTGAGTACCTCAGCGGATCGGAATCCTGCATCACGTTCAGCCGTTCGGATCACCCTTGCCAGATCCCTCGCCCCGGCCATGCTGCCCTGGTGCTGGAGGCGCAGCTCGGAGGTTTCGAGATGAGCCGCGTCTTCATGGACAGCGACAGCGGCATCAACCTGATGTTCGCAAGTACTCTAGCAGCAATGCGGATCCCGCTGTGCAGCCTGGAACAGTCAGACACAACGTTCCACGGCATCGTCTCAGGAAAAGGCATATTCCCCTGGGCAAAATATGGCTCGACGTCATCTTCGGCAAGCCGGACAACTTCCGATGCGAGCGGCTTGAATTCGAAGTGGTGGACTGGCCATCACAATATCACGCCATCCTCGGGCATGTAGCATTCACAAGGTTCTTGGCTGTCCCACATTACGCATACCTACTACTCAAGATGCCAGGACCCAGGGGCGTCATCACGGTCCACGGGAGCTTCACCCGATCGGACCACTGCGACAGGGACTTCAACAGAATCTCCCAGTCATTCGGCCTGCAGGATGAGCTCGTAAAGCTCCGCGAGGTGACGGACAATGGGGCACCCCCAGTCGCACGACAAAATGCACCCGACATGTCCTTTGACTCCACCGTCAACACAAAGAAGGTGCAGGTCCACCCAACGTATGCCTCCAAGACGGCACTGATCGCCAGCGATCTCAGCCCCGCATAGGAAAGCGCGCTCGTCGAATTCTTCCGTGAGCGCTGGGAAATCTTCGCCTGGTGTCCTGCGGACATGCCAGGAGTTCCCAGGGAATTCGCCGAGCACGCACTCAACGTCTTTCCAGACACCAAGCCCGTCAAGCAGTCCATCCGGAGACTGTCCGAGCCACGGGCCGAAGCCATCGGAATAGAAATCAACAGACTGCTCGCTGCAAACTTCATCAGGGAGATCAAAGAAAGCGAGTGGCTCGCAATACAGTGATGGTCCCCAAGAAGGACACGGACATCCTGCGGATGTGCGTAGACTTCACGTCGCTGAACAAGCACTGCCCAAAGGACCACTTCCCCCTTCCTCGGATCAATCAGATCATCGATTCGACTGCAGGATGCGAGAAACTCTTCTTCCTCGATGCCTACTCCGGCTATAACCAGATTCGACTCAAGGTCGAAGATCAAGAGAAAACGGCGTTTATTACACCATTCAGAGTGTTCTGCTACAACACAATGCCCTTCGGGCTAAAGAACGCAGGTGCCATGTACCAGCGATGCATGCAGGCATGCCTCAAGGACCAGATCGGTCGCAACGTCCAAGTCTATGTCGATGACATAGTCATCAAAACCAGGGAGGCAAGAACGCTCATCGACGATCTCCGCGGGACGTTCGATAACCTCGACCGCTACCGGATCAAGCTCAACCCTGAAAAGTGCACCTTCGGTGTCCCATCGGGTCAGCTGCTTGGATACTTCATCTCCCAGCAAGGGATCGAGGCGAACCCGAAGAAAATCCGGGCCATCATGGCCATGCAGAAGCCGAAAAACCTCAAGGGTGTCCAGCAGCTCGCAGGACGAATAGCGGCATTGAGTAGGTTCATCAGCCGCATGGGCGAGAAGGCCCTGCCATTCTACCAACTTCTACGGAAGGCAGATAAATTCGAGTGGACGCCCGAAGCGGACGAAGCATTCGAAGACCTGAAACGGCTGCTCTCCACCTCGCCCATCTTGGTTACGCCAAAGGAGCGCGAGCCCCTACTACTGTACATAGCATCCACACACCAGGTGGTAAGCACCGTGCTGGTGGTCGAGCGACCCAAAGAAGGTAAGACCCATGGGGTCCAACGCCCAATCTACTACCTCAGCGAGGTATTGACGCCAACAAATCAGAGGTACCCTCACTACCAGAAACTCGCCTACGGCGTGTTCATGATGGCTCGACGGTTGAGCCATTACTTCCAGGAGCACCAGGTGATGTTCGTCAATGAAGCACCCCTGAATAGCATCCTGAACAATCCGGAGGCCACATGACATGTGGCCCTGTGGGGCATCGAGCTGTCACCCCTAGACATCATCTACGAGAAGTGACTCGCAATCAAGTCTCAGGTCCTCCCGGACTTCCTGGTACACTGGATGGAGCTGCAGCTACCAGACACCCCAGACCTATCGCAGTCATGGACGATGCACTTCGACGGCTCCAAGCGCGAAGCTGGAGCAGGAGCCGGGGTCATACTGACCTCCCCGCAGGGCGACAAGATGAAATACGTCCTTCGGATGAAATTCCGAGCTTCCAACAACGAGGCCGAATACGAAGCCCTCATCCACGGCATGAGGATGGCAAAGATCTGCGGTGCTACGCGCCTGGTCATCTATGGTGACTCCAATCTGGTCGTCCAACAGACGATGAATGAGTGCGACGCATACGCCGAAAATATGATTGCGTACCGCGCACTCTACAATGCACTCGAAGGAGAATTCGACGGCTGCGACCTTCAGCATGTTGGCAGAGAAAGCAACGAAGAAGCCGACAGACTCGCCAACACCGGTTCCACCTGCGCAAGGGTGCCACCAGGTGTGTTCCTCGAACAGATCTGCGTGCCATCCATCAAGCGAAAATTCCCCATGGGATCACCCGAAGAAGCAGAACACTCGGGGGCTACGCTACCCGAAGGTCATGAAGGACCCGAAAAACTGGACACAGAGGTCGCCACGGTCAACCTTGTGCAGGTCATGGCAGTCGAAGAAACCTGGACACGACCGTACCTCCAGTTCTTAATAGACGGGGAACTGCCGGTCAAAAGCTTTCACCATCATTAATGGCGAGATGTACAAGCGCAGCATTACATGTGTACTACAAAGGTGCATCACCATAAGTGACGGGAAAACCATCCTCCAAGACATCCACGAGGGCATCTGCGGCCATCACGCAGGCAGCCGCTCCCCTGTCACCAAAGCTCTACGAGCCAGATTCTACTAGCCAACGGCCATGAGCGACACAAAGGACATCGTCCGAAGATGCAAGGGGTGCCAAAGGTTCGCCGACAAACCACACGCACCCGGGTCAGAGCTCAGGCCCATACCTATAGCCTGGCCTTTCGCTCAATGGGGCCTCGACATGATCGGCAAACTGCCAAGGTCCTCGAAAGGGGGGCACGTCTACCTCCTGGTCGCAGTCGACAAATTCACCAAGTGGATCGAGGCCATGCCGGTCACTAACCAAAAGGGCAAGACTGCCGTCAAGTTCTTTGAATCCATTGTCTACAGGTTCGGCGTACCACATAGCATCATCACCGACAATGGATCGAACTTCATCTCCAAATAATTCCAAGACTTCTGCGAAGGCCTCGAAATCAACATCACATACGCCTCGGTGGCACACCCGCAAATGGACGGGCAGGTGGAAAAGGCCAACAGCCTAATCGACGCTGGCATCAAGAAGCACCTCATGAGCCCACTTGAGCGAAAAGCTGGAGCCTGGACGAAAGAGCTACCATCTGTCCTATGGAGCTTGCGTACCACGCCAAACAGCTCCACAGGCTACACGCCATTCTTCATGGTGCACGGAGCCGAAGCCGTGCTACCAGCCGAAGTACGCCACCAGGCCCCCCGGGTCATCGCTTACAACGAAGCTGAATCCATGGCTGCACTCGAAGACGCCGTCGACACACTCGACGAGGCACGAGACATAGCAGCAGCTCGATCAACGGTGTACCAGCAGAGTCTCCGCAACTACCACAGCCGACGGCTGCGCCCAAGGTCCTTCGTCGAAGGAGACCTCGTCTTGCGACTCAAGCAAGAGCGACCGAAGAAATTCGAGTCACCATGGGAAGGACCCTACATCGTCACCGAAGTCATCCCAGGTGGCGCCTATCGCCTCAAACACGTGGAGTCTGGAGTCGCATACTCCAACCCATGGAACGTTGCACATCTGCGACGATTCTACCCTAGCTACCTACCCCTTTACTTTCAATAAGGCTTTTCAGCCAAGGCTAGTCAGCCGAACAATGTACTTCCTCCATTACAATATAAATAAAGCTAAGTGCCTCGCCCCAAAAATTCGTTTCGCTATTCACACCTTTACTTCATGCTAAAAACGCACTCGGGGGCTCCCCCCCACCTCACGATTTCATCGACTGAGGATAACACGTGTACACCTGAGTAGCTGACCATGTCAGGCTAACGAAAAGGACACGTACGCAAACAAAGCACCGCGTGCTCCAACAACAAACAAACCTTTATAACGAAGGGCACAACATGCCCAGTCAAAAATATACAAATTTTACATCTATCTCTTTTACCGGTACTACCTACCCTGAAGAATAACCTGAGCACACTGCTCAAATAGATCTACGATCCCTTCGGCATACCGCCCTACAACCGCGTAATGCGGACGCATATCCCACACACCACCATCTGGTAGAGGGGGTGGTCCAGCCGCTACAATGGACAGATCTACATCAGGGCGATGCAGCCTCACAAGAGACAATGCAGCCTTCACACCCGCGACGAGCTGATGCCGCACTAACTCCTTGACATGATTCACGTTCCGAAACTTTGACAGAAGACCAGAAAGGGTTGTCGGTGCAGCATCCAACGGAAACATCACATGCAGAACCGAGGCGAGAGAAGTCTGCACTTGACGAAGCACCCGCCATACTTGGTGAACGCGATCCTGCACCGTTGCCAAAACCATGGCACGATCACGATCCATCCAGAAGAACCCGTCGGTTTCTATGTCCTGTTGGGTCAAGCAATTGACCCGAACAGCAAAGCGCTCCTTATCCTCCCTCGGAGAAAGATTAGCACCTGCAATACTTGCACAAAAGTAAGATGCAATGCCAGCAGGCGCATCCGAAGAAATAGGCAACAGCTCGAAGAAACTTACACTGAAGCTGCTCGGATAATCGAAGCAATTCCGCCATCAAGTACTCCTCTCTGGCAGCACCGCGATCCGCCTTGGACTTCCAAACGTCGGCATGGCCACGCACCCCAAGCAACTCCTTCTCGAGACTACGAACACGGTCTCGAAGAAAAGCAAGCTGCGATGAATCATCCAGGGAGGGCCACAGCCGCGCGGCAGGCGAGGCGTCAACGGGATCAGCACCCGAAGGACCCTAGACCAGCAGAAAGGCAAAGACATGAACACGCAGACGACGGAGCACACAACTCAACAAATTCATTAAGTGCATCAAAAGCCACTACGTGGCACAAGGATTTTCTCGTCAAAATAATTACAACAAAAGAGACTACAACTATCCTACAGCTACAACGCCTAAGACGCAGCGCCCTGAGTAGCCTCGGAGCCGGATTGCCTCGCCTTGGCTTCCCCTGCTGCCGTAGCGCGTACTCGGCCAACAGATCAATCAGCTTTGGCCCATATCGCTTACAGCGAGCAGAATAGGAAGCAAAGGCTACCTCGGCTCCATCCGCAGTCGTCGGCATCCGGGAGGTGATCTGGGGAAGATCCAGCTCCGCTCCAGCCGCCAAAGCCATTGCCAGCCCGACGGATGCGCCAATGCACTTCTTCTTGCGCTTGTACGCCGCAGGTGCTTCGGCTGATAATGCCTCCGCCAGAGCGTCAACATCATCAAGGGCCACACCCTTGGGGACAAGCTCCTTGTAGAAGCGCCCAAGGACCTCCTTGGCCTTGGCAAGCGAGCCGACGACGGTGCTGCAGCGATCTTCGACCGCTGCAGTTGCATCATCTAGAGCACTCCCGTGCTCAAGAGCAACACGGTCAAACTCGATGTCCGCGGCATCTGAGACAATAAAGACGAGGAATGAGCAAAAGCACCGCAGAAGAAAGACAAGAAAACCAAAAAAGACGAAGGTGAAGATACTCACCCGAAACAGCCTTGGCAGCCGCCATAAGCTTGCCAGCTATTTCTCTTTCACGCGCAGCCGCAGCAGTAGCAAGCTGCTCCTCGCGGTCTGTGGCCTGCCGCTGCAGGCGCTCCTTAGCCTCGGCCGCAGTAGCCAGCTCCAGCTCGAGGCGCTCCTTCGCACCAATGGCGGCCTCGGTTTTGTTCTCCGCTTGGCCGATGCTCTTTTTGAGATCATCAATCTCACGAAGGAAGTCGTGGACTGGGAAAGAAAATCCGCGAATGACGAAGTCAAGGAACATAACCAAAAACCTAGCGGGGGGACGGGGGATTACCTCGTTGCCTGGGAGTCTGACGGCCTCCCTATCCTACGGGATCAAGCCCCGCTCACGAAGCTTGCGGAGATCACTCTCCCGCGTCTCTGATCGCCGCCAGCCACCGTCGGTGACACGGGTACCGGCGGCACTCTTTTTCCCTCCAGCAGCGCTGGTACCAACCGCCGAAGAAGACTTCTTCGGCTTTCCCATTGCGGTACGGCGGCGCCGGCGACAAGAGCGCAAGATGGAAGAAGGAAATGTGGAAAGCTATTCCAGCGCGCAGCAAGAACTCTCAGAGAACAAGGAAGCAGTGAAACGAGAATAGCTGCGGTGAAAACAAACTAAAAGCTCTCCCCAATGATTATAAAGACGAAGACGATGCACGACAGCCATCCATCGAGAAGACCTAACGCCAACAGCAGGATCTGGCCATACACGTGTCAGCATCGCAACGAACTGTCGCTAACACGCCGTCCACTACGCGCGGAAATCGAGGCGACGCCGTAATTATCTCCATGCCACGCGTGACCGGTCAATTCAAGGTCAGACGGTGGGACCCATGTTCGTCCAGTCAAGTCACCTCTGGCGCAGCAGACGCTTGAGGTCATCGATCGTCACCACTGACGTCATCAAATCTATTCTAGCAATAGTCACAATTTCTTCGGCTTTAAAGCTAAGAGTACTCACTCGAATCTACGATTCGACTAATTACTCGGAGGCTACTCCTATCAGGAGCGCTGGCCGCGCACCCGAAAAACGAACAACACGTTACAGCACTGAACTGTTTCTTCGAGTCCCACGTTGAGTCTACGACTCCACTATGGACTCGGGGGCTACTCCCATAGGGAGGATGGATTTAAGCATCCGAAAAAATTTGTGACCTACGGACCAGACACTGAACAACGGCTGAATTAAGGTCTCCGCTCGAGTCTACGACTCGAACAAACACTCGGGGGCTACTCCCATAGGGAGCGCTGGTCGCGCACCCTATAAAATTTCGACTGCAATCCTTCGGATCAGTATGCAAAAACTTTTCGGCAGCTCTGCCCAAATTAATGCTAAGTGAGTAACATTCTCCTTGGCCACCCGAAACACCTCCGTGGTGATAAAATTCGGATGATGTGTCTGCGACGCAAAGATAAGTCCTACAGATATCATCTGATGGCCTGGCAACGCACATTACTGTGCTCTGCTAGTATGAACCCGTGCCAACAGGCACGATGAAAAATCCCTGACGGACGCGTTGGGTACACCAATTAAAATTCACTGGAATTCCACTCCTATAAGTCCTCCGCGGCCTGAGTCGAATTACGCCAGCATATGTTTCGGGTTTGAGTCGAGGGACTCGAACCTGAAGAAGATCATGTTGTTTTGTCCTAAGACAGTTAACTGAACCTGATTCGTCGGGAGAGTCAGGCACATGCATCAACCATCCCTACACATTCTCTTGAAAGACAGAGTTGCACCCGAAGGATTGAAGAGTCCTTAGCCGAATCTACGATTCAACTGAACACTCGGGGGCTACTGACATGGTTATACCCACGCGGGTACACGATCTCAGCATACCTGGTCCAGCCCAAGGAAGGCCCACGGCAAATATACGCCGACCCATGAAGATTTTCGGGTGGCCAAGGCCCATGACGCCTTTGGATCTTTGGAGAGCAAGACTAGAGTAGACAGGAAATTCAAAGGGGTAAACCCTAGAACCTGTAATCGACTAGGTCTGTGTCCGGGACCTGCCTAAGTCTATATAAAGGCCAGGAGGGTACGACCTAGATCTCTCTCTCATACTTATGCATACACACCTCCACGCCAGATTGCATCTATGCACCCCTGTAATCACCGGTCCCGCCGTAATCAAGAGCAGACAAGCAGGAGTAGGGTTTTCCCTCCGGGGGCCTGAACCTGGGTAAACCTCGTGTCCCCGTGTTGCTTGTTTGCTAACCGTTCCGCAATCTCCAGCATCCCCATCTTCTCCAAAACCCAAGTCCATAACAATGGGCATTGACGAGTCGAAACCTCGTCAGCGGCTGGCCTTGCTACCGGCGGCGACTTGTGCGATCATGGTGCTACGCGGCGGTGGTGCGGCAGTGGTTGGTGAGGTCTCAAGTCGGAGTTTCGAGGACTGCGGGTACGAGTTGAAGATGGGCGTTTGCCGGCTCACCGGCGAAGCCACGGCGCCATGGATGTCTTCTATGGCGATGGTGTCGTCTTCGACGACGGTTTTGGGGAGCGAGAGGCAATAGGACATGTGGCATGTTTTTTCCGTTCGTGGGAAAGGAGAGGTGCACACACGGGGCGCCTTAGTTGACATCGTCCAGGACACGTGTCAGGCTCCCGACCCGGGAGGATCGGGATTTTTTATGGAAAATGATACCTATCCCCCGGACGATGGGGCGTTTGCATCGTCCGGGTCGCTGACTTCATGCATCCTCGCACACGCAGCCTCCTCGCGATGTACACCCTCCCTGTTCCCACCACTTCTTCTTATCTTGTCGTTCTCCCCAACTACCCCCGCCTCATCTGCACTCCTTGACGCCCAACACCGCTGCTCCGCCGCCCCGTCTCCAGCGTGTTGCAGCCACCGGCCAGGTCCTCCTCCGTTTGCTCGCAAGCCTCCTCCTTATTCCAGGCTCCTCTGTCCACCTCCGCCCCGTCTCCGGCGACCTCTGTCCACCTCCGCCCCGACTCCGGCGACCTTTGCCCTAGCGACCTCCACCTCCGTCTCCAGCGACATCTGCCCACCTCCGCCCCCGCGATCTCCGTGCAGCACAATCGCTGCCTTCTGATGCCGGCTGCCGGCGAAGTCGCTTCCATGGGAAGTCAACCTTGCTGCCACAGGCAGCCGTAGTTGCTTCCAGCGGCGACAGAACTTGCTTCCAGCGATGGCCGAGTTTGCTTCCACGGGTGGACGAGCTTGCTTCCAGCGGTGGCCGGCAAAGTAGAGTTTTTGCTACATTAGAAGAACTTTGTTGCTACAACCGTCTTGTGATTTTGCTACAACAGTATCAACTATTTGCTACAAGGTTTTCGGCGAGAATCACCAGCGAGTTTTTCCGACGATGTCTCCGGCGAAGTCGGTTTTGCTGCATTAGCATAATTTTTTTGCTGCATGGTCTCCGGCGAGGTCTCCGGTGAGGCGTTCTATTTCTGAAAACCGTTTTTTTTTGCTTCGGAAGCAAAAGCGGGGACATATGCAGCAAACGCGGGATGTTTGCAGCAAATGGACACGTGTCAGCACGGAAAGCAGGACGATTGAAGCTCCCCATCGTCCCCGGGAACGCCTAGCACTATCCATTTTTTATCCCCCGGGAATGCCTAGCGCTGTCCTTTATCTTTTGACTGGTGATGGCATGTGTTGTGTTTTGTAATATGAATCTGCTACCGGTAACTCGCTGTGAACTATTTGGCTTTTTTATAATATAAAGCTGGGCTACGGCCTTCGGTTTAAAAAAATACTATCTGCCAGGCCTTGCGGAGATCCTTGGGCAATCAAGCAAACTATCTGCCAGGCTTTGCGCTTGTTACTGTTGAGTAGTCAGCTTTCGTCCTTATTTTCTGTTCCCTCTTTAGTTCTTCTTTCGATCTGGACTCAGATCCTCTCTGCTGACTAGTTGCATCAAATTTCTACCTACTCCAAAATCAGTTCTCTCCAAGTGAGAAGAAGGTACAAGATCATCTTGTTCCAACCATCATGGTCCGACTGCCTGGCCAGCTCTCCGGCAGAGTAAGAAATTCAGCCACGGAGCACCATACTCAGAGCCAAATGCAAACCCTGCCATCCTTCATATACAGAGCAGTAGCACAAGCTCGCGATTTTATTTTGTACAAACTTTGTGAAGCGTTGTTCTTTGGCTTGGTTTAAATTGTTATAAATTAGCACGAGGAAGGCAAACGTTGTGCATCACAGCCTTGCTAGCTAAATATCGGTTCAGTGCTAACAACAAATAAAGCAGAGTCTACTATGTTGTTATATACACTTATATAATAAAAACCTCCCGGGCTGCTCGCACGTGGCGTCTCCGGAGGACCCCATCAAAACCCTAAAAACCTCCACCTCCTGCCGATCTCCCCGACCAATGCTGTTGCTGCGCCGACGGTGGGCTGGCTCTGCGTGTCGGGAACCCTACGCTCAGGGAGATCGACACCGGGGCGTCGCGAGCGGAGACCGTGCGGCGGGGTGGCGACGTCTGCGACGGTGGGGCAGTGGTGTTCGCTCTGGCGGGACGGCGGCGTTTGCAACGACACACGGCTGGGAGGCGGGGATGAGGGCAGAGAAGGACGCAGAGATGACCGGAGGCGGCGGCGGCGTTGCATGTCCATGACTCGATTGCGAGCCTGATCTGGCGCTACCTCGGGCTCGTCTAGGATAGAGGTCGGCCCGCTCGTTTCGATTGCCGTGAGATGGCCCGACGGTGTGGGGACTACTGGATCGGCATGAATAAAGTGGATAGTCCTAGTGTTCCTCCCGCGCCAAGACGAAGATCTATTTGCTGCCTATTCTCCTTGATCTGGCGTAGAGCAGCATGTTCCAAAAGGCTCTGCTAGCGAACTTCCATGGACGACTCATGCCTGAAGATTGCTAGACCGGAAGGAATTCGGTCATGCGCATCTGTGTTTTTTTTGACCGTTTGGTTTCAGAGGAAAGTTGTGAACCTCTGCGATCTGTTACCATCATGTTCATGTCTTTAATAATTCATGGTGAAGTAAGATGCTGAAATATCATGAAAGCAGCAGGGACATGAGGGCTAACGATGGTGGTTTAAATCTTTGTGGAAACAAGAAATTGGCTTGATTATCTGTGATTCACAGTAGCGACTGTTAGTGGAGGCGCTAATATAGGAGAAGTTTACAGTCTTACCTTGCAGGATGAAAATCCAAGGTTTGATCTTAATTGGTTGTGCCTGGCAATAATCTTGTTGAAGACATTATTTTGTGAGGGAGGACTTTTTTCAGGATGAAAACATATGATCTTTGGTCGGACGATGCCGGCACTTGCGCACTATTTCCCTTTGGAAGGCATCGCTATTGGAGATGTTAGACTTTTAGTGCTATTTTGATGGTGTTAGTACCGCTGCTATAAGGCATTGATTGCTGTAGCGGGACTTTTTTTTCAATTTTTTTTTTCGGATTGTGTACAGCAGCTAGTGCAATGCGTTGTTGCGGAGACTGGTGTAACTCATATATTTCTGATATATTAATATATGCTCTTTATAAAAATATACACTTACATTATATATTACTACAATTTACTGGTAATTTTATACCAACTTCGGTGGCAAATATTACCACCATATCAGCTGTTCACAATGGTATTAGCAGATTTAATGGCTCGCATTATAATAACGAGAATGGGCACATTTATAGGACTAACGAGAATGGTGATTAATAAAAAAATGGAGAATATTGTTAGCTTATCTGGCCGACAATGTTCCCGGTAACGAGAGGCCTACGAACATGCCTTACTTGCCATGAATGCCTAGGGTGGTCGTTTGGTGTTAAGATTTTTGGGATGATTCCCGGGAAGCAATGGGTAACCTGAAAAGTTTTCAGTGCTTAGCACAGTTTAGCAAAATTACATAATTTCTCATGTCCATATTTATAGCCTCAATTTTGTTTAGATTCTTATGTATTAAGTTAAGTCTTTAGACTAGATGTATCCGAATTTAGACAAAGTTAAGACCATTAATTTAGATTGGAGGAAATAATTAGGATTGTCAGTTTACAGGAGGAACAAGATTTGAACACTTGATGTGTTTTACATCCATTGGAAGTTGTCAGGTATCAGATTTTTACCACATTGCTTTTGTTTAATTCCTTCGGCTAGGATTAGCAGGAATCCTAAATTTCTAGTCGGTTTAATGTGGGAGCTACAAAATGTGGCCTACATGCACGAGTAGTGTCACACACTGCTCGAAATATGACCTAGTCCCTCTAAAAAAATGACCTAGTGGTGTCGACTATTATACTCGTGAGTAGTTTTTCAGTGTTCATAAAAATATAGATACGGAAAATATTTTGAACATATGGTTTCTTGACACTCATATTGATTGGCAATGTTGTAGTTTTTTGCCCGTGTCATGCCGCACCATGACTACTAGGCTTACGAAATACAAGGGCGATCTCCACCCATGTCGGGATGCGTCTGGAGGGTCACTCCGGCTATCTAGCGCAAGCTGACTACGATGTGTAGAACAGCTGATCCTCTATTGCATAGAAACCAACGATATTTCCAAAGATATCTCCTTTTTTTCCAAAATCGGGAGCAAAGCCCCGGCCTCTGTATCAAACGATGCACACAACTTTTATTCATTATTAGAACCACAGTATTTGGCAAAGGGCATTATAAAGATCATATAAACCGGATCCATATTTTTTATAATATCTTAGCACTACAGAAATCTACCTAGAGACATTCTCTGAAATATCTCTTTAGTCTTCATGTATCAGCATTCCAAGAGACATTCTTGAGAATGCCTTAATAACAGAGACATCTCCTTTCATACACTCTCTGCAATGTCTCTTAACAACTATGTAAAGCATTAAGAGAGAAATCTTTGAGAACGCCTTAACAATAGTCATTCTCTAGAGACACTACATACAAACTACATATGTCTCTTCACTAAGAGAGACATTGGATAATGCCTTAAAATTAGATGTACAATTACAGCTCTATAGTATAATCATGAAACAAATTTGGAAGTTCAAATTATATCATTGTGCAAGTTTGCGAAGTAAGACCACGTGAAATACAAAAAAGAAACTTACCTACATATGGTTAGCGCGTTTTTCTAACATAGGTGTATACAACATCTATCAACATTTTCATATATGCCTACAACTGTATCTTGAAACTTGCTCTTGCTATGTCCATAAATATATGAGTTTAAACTTGACTTTTTTGGTTAAACTTATGAATTCAAACTATGAAAGGATGATTGTAAGAGCAACTCTACCAACCCCGCGAAAATTACTCTAGCCTAAAACATAACATTTTGGGGGAAACCAAATCATCTTCTAAAAATTAGAGGACCTCTTAAAAATAGCTCCATACCCTCTAAGTATAGGAGACATGGGGTGTTTTTACATGTTCCCCTAGGACAAAGTTTCTGGAGCGCAAGAAATTTACCCACTCGTTCTCGTCCTAGAACTGTGATCTCGCTGCCTCAGCAACAAATTCCCACCACATCACCATTGCCAATCGGACGCCGAGGTCGGCCAGACCCCATCTTGGTCATTCCCCGACCCTAAAAAACACATGTACTATTGGATATTTAGCCGATATAGTGGTACTTACACTAAAATAATGCCAACAAACAAAATTGATATTATTTGCTCCAAACCAATGAGCGGTAAACTATACTTGAGACCATGTAATGCTCCAAAAACAACTTATTGAGAAAAATGGTAGATAACCAACTTTCTTTCTTTGATAGGTGAACATCTTATATATGGCCGGTGGTTTATGACGTTGATGGTGTCAAAGAAACGATGTAAAATGTACAATCTACAAAAGGTGATCCAAAGGTTGCAATGTGTCACTCCTTCATGTGGTTACTATCAGGAATTTTCTTATAATGCAAAACAAGCATGCTCTTTCAGCATGTCTGAGATCACGGTTTGGCTCATTAGACGTTGTCACATATTTGACGCTTTGATTGACCGCATGAAACACAACTTGCAAATGACCGTACATCTCAGGATTTCGGAAATAGAACTGGCAAGGTGCATCAAGGTGAAATGAGAGACGGGGGGTTCAAATAATACTGAAGTACTTTTAGTTTTTTCAAGATGGCCATATAGGCATAATCACCTTCGATATGCATTAAAGGACAATAAGTAACAAATCATCGTAGATGTAGTGCCCCAGTTGCATTTACTATTGTTGTACTATTTGACAAACGATTGTTCATATATATTTCATTGGCATGCATCAATCTCACATACTACAACACATGCACATGTTTCGGAGAACTACAAGCATGAAAATATAAGATCCGTGTAGCAATGCATATTATTATACATGTGTATAGGAAGGGGAGGTATCGGGATATCTAAATTCAGTAAGATTTGACAAAGTCGCTGAAATATCCGGATAACGGCGATGGAGCCAAGGGTTCGCGGGATTCTCCCTGGCCAATTCAGCCCGACTTCGGTTTGCTGGGCATCGTTGATGCAACATGTTGGCAAAGAGGACCTGACTGCAGCCATCTACTATTCCTGGCACATTTGATCAACCCTACAACCGTGTCATTTAGCAGAAATCAGTGACACATCTGGGCAATATCATCAACGATCTCGAGTGCCTTGAAGCTCACCATGTTCTGTAGAACCTGGATGACCATCAAGCAAACGCGCCAGCTGCTGCGCCTGTAGGTGTTGGTAAATCAGCTAGCTTACGTCTTTTTCCATTTCCTTATTTTTTCAGTTCCTCTTTTGACTAGACCCAAATTACCTCTAGTCACTACGGTATCAAACTTCCGTCAACTTAAATGCACTGGCAGAGCCACCGTCATTTTACCAAAAACATCCGTTCACTCCAAATAAGATGGTGCACGATCGGCTCGTGTTCCAACAGTTCTTCGTCGGAGCACAAAAATCTCAGCCCCGGAGCACGTACTCAGACGCAAAGGCAAACCTTGGCATCCTCGTATACAGAGTATAGCAGTGCTAGCTCACGCTTCCATTTTAAGATTTATGTAAGTGTTGTTCCTGCGCTTGATTTAATATAGTACTCCGTAGTATTAATTATGGTTTAGCGCGAGGAAGCCAAAATGTCATGTAAATACCTAGCATTGCTACCCAAGAAACAAATTAGAGAACCTAATATGTTTATGTTATTACCTAAAACCCCTTTTATTAGCTAGGACTATTTGCTGGTAATTTTATACGGGGTACAAAATTTGGAGGCAAACACGACCATTTCAATGGTTTACAATAGTATTGGTAGATTTAATGGCCCGTATTAGAAGAGCGTAAGAAGTTGATGACTGCTGCCCCAATGGACACATTTGTCGGAGTATCTTCCCTGTGACGAAAGTCCATAATGGACATGCCCAAATTGCCTTGAATACCAGGCAAACAAAGATTATGGTTCTATAATCACACTGCCATCAGTACATTCTATGCTAATTGCAAGTAATCCTACTCTGATAAATCAATCCATCTATTCCCCTTTTCTTCTTGCCTTTCTGTTGTGTTTGTCCTTTTATATCGTGATCATGATGAACTGATACAGAGAGAGAAGGACGGTACAGTAACACATTGCGTCAGCAGATATCTTCGCTAGCTAAGCCCCTTGCCGATGCAAACAACCACTATGTCACCCTTTGGCAGCTCTTATCTCTGATTGAAATTACACGATTGCCCCTCCAAGATCGTAGGGCAGTTAGCTGCCTCTTCACAAAAACACATGCCATTAGTGTCGGTGCCCTGACTGGATCATGAGAAAGTGGCAGTGTACACACTGTATCCCCATAACACACTTTCTATAACAAAACTGGCCTTAGCTCATCAGATTTGCATGTTGCTTAGTTAAGTACAAATTGAGCAACAAAATTTGCATCGTGTAATTTTGCGTTATGTGAATTTGAAACAACCGGTACCAACTTGGCATAATTAACCGGTTGTGTGAATTTGAAATCCTCACACCTTTGTTGCGTCCCACCTACTCATAACAGCCTCTGCAGCCATGATACCTCTATGGGGCGGTCGATAAAAGAGAGGACATTCATGCTCATTGTGAGTTTCTTTCACTAGTGAGCAACTGCATTTCTGAAGATACTACTCCCCACAGCCTGGGAGCGGTGGGTGTGGGGTGGCAGTACGCGGCGACGATGAGCAGCGAGCCGCCGACGATGGAGGCGCAGGAGCAGGAGCACCACCAGCAGATGCACGGCGGCGTGGGGCAGGCAGCGGACTCTGGGTCTGCGGGGAGCGAGATTCTGCTGGGGGACCAAGACGACGGCGGCGAGACGCAAAGGGGAGGGAAGAAGCAGCAGTGCAAGAACCTAGAGGCGGAGTTGAAGCGGCATAAGAAGCTCACGGATCGCCTCTACAAGCTCCGCTCCCTCGTCCCCAACACCACCAAGGTAACCACGATCATCCATGGCTGCCGCCGGCCGGCATGTACCGTTAATTCTGGGCTGGTCCAGAGCTCAAACTAAATGCGATTGCGGAGGCAGATGGAGCAGGCGTCGATCATTGGGGATACCATCGACTACATCGTGGTGTTGCAGAAGCAGATGAAGGACCTGCAGGACGAGCTATCAGCAGAGAAGAAGAAGAAAAACTCCGGCCTTAACATGTATTACTATTACTCTCTATGTTCCATCATGTAGCCTCCACTGCGATAATACTGGTGCAGGGCGATCGATAAAAGAGAGGAAACATTCATTCATTCATGATAATTGTGAGTTTTTTACGCCACTGAGCAATTGCATTTCTGAATATACTACTCCCTCCAGCGTGGGAGCTTTGCAGGGCGACGGAGCGACGGCCGGGAGCACCGAGCCGGCGCTGATGACGGTGCAGGAGCACGGTAGCGCGGGGATGGCGGCGGCCTCGTGGTCAGAGGGGAGGAGAGAGATGCAGCTGGTCGACCAAGACGAGAACGGCATCGAGAAGAAGCAGCAGTGGAAGAAATTTGAGGTGGAGCTGAAGCGGCGCGAGAAGCTCAACAACCGCTACTACAAGCTCCGCTCCCTCGTGCCCAACATCACCAAGGTAACATCCACGGCATGAAAAAACCATTAATTCTGGACTAGCTCAAACTAAATTCGATTGCGGCGACAGATGGACCGGGCGTCGATCATCGGGGATACCATCGACTACATCGTGGAGTTACAGAAGCAGGTGAAGGACCTGCAGGACGAGATATCAGCAGAGAAGCAGAGGACAAACTCCAGCCTTAACATATACTCTCTATGTTCCATAATGTAGGAGAGTATATTTTGACAATACACTGTGAAACAGAGGATGTACTACTTACTGGCTACAATTATTTAGATGAAGCATTCCAATGCAGCCATGTCTGAACCATAATATCAGGGTGCAGTGCATGGAGGGATGAGAGCTCTGAATTCTCAACTCTGTCCTGTGCTCCTATATATATGATGTCAGGAGGTTTCACGGGAATCCGAATTAATATAGTACACTTGATCAAGAGTTCTCTGCTCTGGTACCGTCGCTGTCGGAATCCAAAAATTAAGACTTGGATGCTGTTGATCTCCGTGTATTCCACAAACGAAACTTTCAACCGATATACAATGGAAACCTCCTAGGAAGTTCTAGTATTGCACATCCCATTTAATAAAGGTTATTTGGTAAAACGCTCCATAAGCCTGTATTTTTTTGATGAAATACTCCATAAGTCCCATATAATGGGAAAAACAATTAATTGGTAGGATATTAGTATCATGGGGCAGTTAGCTGCCACTTCACTAAAACACATGCCATTAGTGTCATTTCCCTGACTGGATCATGAGAAAGTGGCAGTGTACAAATTGTATCCCCATGACACACTTTCTGTAGCAGAACTGACCTTAGCTCATCAGATTTGTTAGTTGCTTAGTTAAGTACTAATCGAGCAACAGCATTTGCATTGTGCAATTTTGCGTTATGTATGTGACCACCAGTACCAGTGAAGCATAATTAACGGGTGTGTGAATTTGAAATCCCTCACACCTTTGTTGCATCCCACCTACACGTTCCCCTAGACCAAAGTTTATGGAGCGTAGGAAATTTACCCACTCGCTCTCCTCACCATGATCTTGCTGCGTCGGCAACTATTTTCTGCCATTCGAGATGACCATATAGGTGAAATCACCTTTGATATGCATTAAAGGAAAATAACAAGTAACAAATCGCCGTAGGTGTAGTGTCCCAGTTGTATTTACTATTGTTGTACTATTTGGCAAAAGACGATGGCCGTATATATTTCATCGGCTCTACATCATGCATTGATCTCACATAGTGCAACATATGTATATATTTCGGAGAATTAGAAGCATGGAAATATAAGATCCATTTAGGAATGAAATTATACATGTGCGTAGGAAGGGGAGGTATCAGGATATCTAAAGTCCGTTAAGATTGGCAAGTTCGTGGAATTATTCGGATACCGACGACTGAGGTAAGTCTTCACCGGATTCTCCCTAGCCAACTCAGCCGGACTACGGTTTCTGGGCATAGTCATCCAGCACGTTGGCTTGTCTTCCAACCATGGTCTGACGGCCAAAACAGTTCTCCGTCGAAAGCACACAAAATTGAGCCCTGGAGCATGTGCCAAAACGCAAAGGCAAACCCAGTGCCAGCTCACGATTCCATTGCAAGATTTATGAGCTCGTTTGGCTCCCGTCATTTGGGGCTGGAATCAAGGAATTCATTCGTGATTCCAAGAATCAACTTGTTTGGCTGCCATGAAATTGGTTACATAATTCATTTGCAAATTCCATAATTTTCATTTCATGCCTAAGCTTAATTCCTTTTGGTACCTTGTCATTTGTGTGGAGTTGCTAAATGAAATGAAATGATATGATCAATGTCACTTCATTTCATTTCTACCAAATGAAATGAAATGATGGGGGCCAAACAAGCTCTAAGTGTTGTTCTTCGCTTTGTTTAATATAGTAGTCCGTATTAATCATTGTTTAGCGCGAGGAAGGAAAAATGTCATGTAAAGACTAGCTATATACCCGTCATGGCTAACGGAGAAACAAATCAGAGCCTAATACATTTATGTTTTTGCACGGTCCTCTCCGTTGCAGATAGAAAATACGCAGACCTATTGATACTAACTTGTTAGGAATAGACAAGTTGTATTCCTAGGGGCCAAAGGCCACAATATATAGTACAGGTACATGTGCAAATATGCAGGAAGCCCCCTAACATTGGGGAAACTACAATATACAAATATATACATCTAACACCCCACCTCAAACTCATGGTGGATCCAGAACACTGAGTTTGGAGAGTAAGAAATCATGCTGCGCTCTGGTCTGTGCCTTCGTAAAGAAATCCGCCAACTGTAAATCTGAAGGCACATACTGAAGCACAACAACCTGAGCCTGCACCTGAGCACGTGTATAGAAAGCATCAACACCAATATGCTTGGTAAGCTTATGCTTGACCGGATCACGTGCAACACTAATAGCACCTATACTGTCAGACAAAACAAGAGTGGGTGTGGTAATAAAGATCCCAAAATTCGCAAGTAACCACCGTAACCAGGTCACCTCAGCAGTCAACAAAGCCATAGCACGCAACTAAGCCTCAACACTCGAACAGGAAACCGCTGTCTGTTTCTTCGTCTTCCAAGCAATGAGCGAACCACCAAGAAACACACAGTAAGCAGAAAGTGAACGGCGATCCGAAGGATCACTCGCCCATGTAGCGTCCGAATAGCACTGGAGCTGGAGGGAGCTGGAACGAGGAAAGAAAAGGCGACGAGTGATCGTACCACGAAGATAACGAAGAACACGGAGAAGATGACTATAGTGAACAGTGGTAGGAGCAGAAACAAACTGACTCTGAATATGAACATGATAAGAGATGTCAGGACGAGTGACTGCAAGATAAACAAGGCTCCCAACAAGATGACGATAATGCGTCGGATCAGGAAGAGGATCACCATCAGTAGGTTGAAGCTTAACATTAAGCTCCATAGGGGTCTCAACATTGCGCTCATCCCCAAGAGTAGCACGAGCAAGAAGATCCTGAATATACTTTTCCTGAGAGATGTAAAAGCCATCAGAAGTGGAGGAAACCTCAATCCCAAGAAAGTATCGAAGAGGACCAAGATCAGTCATAGGAAACTGATCACGAAGACGAGCCCTAACAAAGACGATATACTCAGAATCCTTACCAATAATGATCATATCATCAACATAGAGAAGAAGAAGAGTGCGTCCACGAGGAGTAGTGTGAACAAACAGCGCTGGATCATGAGCACTAGGGGAGAAACCAGCAGCAGTCACCACAGAAGCAAAGCGCTCAAACCAGGCACGAGGGGCCTGTTTGAGGCCATAAAGAGAACATCGAAGACGACAAACCATCCCCTCAGGAACAGAATACCCAGGAGGAGGCTGCATATAAACCTCCTCAGTCAACTCACCATTGAGAAAGGCGTTCTGAACATCAAGCTAGGACACAGACCAATGACAAACAGAGGCAACAGCAAGAAGAGTACGCACAGTGGTCATATGAGCCACAGGAGCAAAGGTCTCATCATAGTCACGACCATGCTCCTGCTGAAAACCACGAGCCACAAGACGCGCTTTATAGCGCTCAAGAGATCCATCAGAGCGGGTCTTAATCTTATAGACCCACTTACACGTGATAGGGCGAATACCAGGAGGGGGAAAAACAAGATCCCAGGTGAGCGCAGCAATCTCCTCAGCCATGGCCAACTGCCATTCAGGATGATGCTCAGCATCCCGATAAGAAGTTGGCTCGGAGGCAACAGAAAGACCATACTGACTAGGAGAGTAACGGTTGGGGGCACGACGCTGACGAACATGACGAGTAGATGGAAGCTCATTACAGGAAGATGACTCAGGAGATGACGATGAAGAAGAAGGAATAGCAGAGGAAGACTCCGGAGAACGAGGAGAACTAGACGGAGCATAGGAGGACGGTGTCGAGGAAGAGGCATCAGGGGGAGGAGATCCTGAAGAAGACACAATAGGAGTAGAAGGAGGTGTGTCAGGAAAGAGAAGAAAAGAGATATCTTCCACCGGGTAGGTACCAGCGGTGGGACGAGGATAGAAAGGACGCGTCTCATCAAAAATAACATCACGAGAGATACGCATCCGACGACCAACAGGGTCCCAACAGCGATAGCCCTTATGCTCATCACTGTATCCAAGGAAGACACACTCAACAGACTGAGCAGTCAGTTTGGTGCGTTCGCGAGGAGCAAGGAAAACATAGAAAACACAACCAAACAAGCGAAGCATGGAGTAGTCTGGAGATTGTCCAGATAGGCGCTCAAGAGGGATACCACCCTGCAGAGCGGCATAAGGCTGAATATTGATGAGGTAAGCCGACGTAGCGACAGCCTCAGCCCAGAAATGCAGCGGAAGAGAAGAAGCAATCATCATGGCACGAGTGGTCTCAAGAAGATGGCGATGCTTACGCTCAGCAACGCCATTCTGGCCATGTGCGCCAGGATAGGAGAACTGAGCAAGGGTGCCCTACTCAGCAAGAACACCTCGCAACATCTGGGAGATATACTCACCAGCAGAATCAACACGAAACACGCGAATGGGGGTAGAATATTGAGTACAGACCATGGCCGCAAAACACTGATATATGGAGAGCACTTCACTGCGAGAGCGCATAAAATACAACCAAGTGTACCGAGAAAAATCATCGATGAATAAAATAGAGTAGCGATGCCCCCCTTTCAAAGCGAAAGGAGCCGGACCCCAAACATCGGAATGAACTAAATCAAAAGGTCGCTGAGATACAGACGCGCTAGTAGGATAGGGAAGCTGATCTGTTTACCCAACCTACAGCTCTAACAATGTAAAGACCCATCTCTTGAGACAGACCCCAGAAGACCACGATGAACTAATGGTGACTGGCGGGAGTCACAAAGGTGACCAAGACGATGATGCCACTGCTGAAAGGAGCTGGTAGCAGAGGAGACGATCGGAGAAGAACTGACAGATGAAGTGGCAGCGGAAGGAACACGAAGCCAGTCTAACTCCCAAAGTCCTGAAGAGTCACGGCTGCGAGGGCCAGCTCCAACCAGGGCCTGTGTGCGATGGTCCTGAACAACACAAGAATCAGCATCAAGAATGACGCGACAACCAGAGTCAGTAAGCTGGCTAGCAGAGAACATATTCATCTTAAGAAGAGGTACATGAGAAATATCAGGGTGCCCCGACTAGAAACAGGAAGAGAGGTACCATCATCCGTGAAAACACGGACATGGGAAGGGAGAGAACGAAGAGCGGACAGAAAAGAAGACTCAGAGGTCATATGAAAGGAAGCTCCAGAATCCAGATACCACGGGGACATAACTGACTGTGTAGAAGGTGGTGGTCGCGCAGTGCCGGAAGAATCAGTCACAGAACCAGCAGTGCCTGTCAAAGAAGAGCCTGTAGCAGCAAGTAGACCGCGAAGACTCCTGATAATGTCCTGATCAGAGAGAGCAACTACTGAAGATCCGGAAGGAGCCGACTGCCCACGAGCCTGGTTGTTGCTGACGTAAACTGGGATCCCGTGTATAACAGGTGGCCCAAGTGTGGCCATCCTTGTTACAGTAAGAGCAGTGACGAAGAGAACCACGGCGACCCTGACCACGAGCCTGTTGGTGCTGACTCTGACCCTGAAACTGCTGGTGCTGACTCTGACCCTGACCTAAAGGAGTAGATAGTATCGGCGGCGGCACAAAGGACCGCGGCTGAGTCGAGGGAGAAGACGGCATAGGAGGACCACGAGTAGTAAGCACAGATGGAACCGCAAGAAGACCAACACAACGGAGACGGGTCTCCTCAGCCCGAAGCTCAGACAACACCTCCGTGAGCGAAACACGACCACGAGCATTCAGCTGAGCACGCCGGGGCTCAAACTCCTGACGGAGCCGAGACAGAAACTCATAGATGCGGCGAAACTCTAAATCCGAGCGCACAATCTGGCAGCACGAGCATGTGCCACAAACAACAATATGGAGAGAATCAAGCTGACGCGAGATAGCGGCACTCTGAGTATAGAACTCATCAATAGTGGAATCACCCTGCTGAAGAGCATGCTCCTGGCGGACCACAGACAGATAAAGAGCATCCCCAGACGGCTGATAGCGCTGATGAAGATGTGCCCACTGAGCAGCAACAGTAGGGAGGCTCATGAACTCAGCAGCATACTGGGAAGAAAACTGGAGGTGAGAACAGTAGCAGCACGAGCATCCTCATCGACCCACTGAGTGTAAGCAGTCAGCGTGTGGCGATAGGCCTCGAGATCAGAAGAGTACTGCTTGAACTTCAGGTCCTAAGCAACAATAACACTATCATCGGCACTCTGAGCAGCATCCTTGGCCTTCTGAGAAGCATCAGCGCCGAGAACAATTGGCATCGGCAGAAGAGGAGCCACAGGAGCAGGAGGGCACGGCGGACAGGAGACCTCGCCAGAGAGCACACCCCAAAGATGGAGACCGCGCATGTGAACGCGCATAAAGGCAGCGAAATCATGGTAATTCGTGCCATCGAAGATCACCGGGCAGCGAGGAATCGCAACATAGCCCGATGCAGAAGACATCCTCAATTTTTTTTGGTCAACTCTCACATCTAACGAAAAAGAAACTGCTGTTTGTAGATCCGATCAGAGCCAACAGAGAGGAGGCAGGCGATCTGGAGCAGAAGGGCGGGCAGGCCAGGCGGGATCTGCAGCAAGTAGGAGGAGGCGGGCCGGTGCCGTTAGGTGACAGCAGGCGTGCGGGAGCTCGCGTGCGGGAGCTCGAGGCAGGGGAGCTGCCGGGCGGTTGCAGCGAGTAGGAGGAGACGGGCGGGCGTCGTGCGTCGGGATCCCGTCTGGATCCTGCGAGCAGAGGCAGTCGAGGCGTTCCCGTCTAGTAGCAAGTCGGCACAGATGAGCGGGTGCGGGTAGGCGAGGCAGGGGCGCGTCCGATGCGCGTCCAATCGATCTGGAACCGATTTGCAATTCCGGGCAGATGCAGCAGGTCCGATCTGGTAGATCTATCTGGGGAGAGGAAGTCAAAGATCAATCGATCTGGGAGCGGTGCGGTGAGACAGAACAACTTCACGCAAGCGGCCAGAACGGGAACCGGCAGTGGCCGGGGTGAGCTGACAACGGCGGCAATCACAAGCAGAGGACCGGTGGGCACGGGAACCCTAAAACCGGCTCTGATACCATGGTAGGAATAGACAAGTTATATTCCTCTGGGGGCCAAAGGCAACAATATATAGTACAGGTACAGGTGCAAATATGCAGGAAGCCCCCTAACATATGGAAAAACTACAATATACAAATATATACATCTAACATAACTGAGCTACATGATATGAATCAATATGAAGGAACATTAGGTGCTTCTAAATTCTTTCGTTCCCTTAACTTTACAATCATTTAATCAACAACTCGATCCTGTCTATGCCTGGGAAAAAGCTCGTGCTGAAGCTGGCGAGCCCAAGCCAGGTCTGCACGCAATCCTCTCCAAGGGACTCGGCTCGAGCCAACTTGGGCCGGCTCGCGAGCCTAGAGGCTTCTCACGCCTAGAGGCTTCAAATTTAATTTTAAGAAAGGAGGACATACAAATTCAAATACAGATGAATCTATTTTAATGAAAAAGCTTGAAGAGTGACAAGAGCTATAGTTCAGAGCAGTGTCACATTTCCTCCATGTTCAGGGCGGCAGACTACTTTTTGTAAGAATGAGATCTTTGCTACTACCAATATCTCGGCATCAGCGAAGTTCACAATATCATTAGGAAAGTGGACACAGAGGCAATAAAATAAAAGGGACAATCTGCATAAGACTTTAAACTGAAGAATTATGCTTGAGTATGTTACTTCTCAGAAGAGGAGATATTTAGGGTGATTTGCTGGTTCTGACATGTTCTTTATGCAAAGACTACAAACCACTTTAACTTCTCTTCATAAACTCGTTTCAAATAAGAATCCAATAGTACAGTTTTTGTGGCTTACAAATTATATCTTATAAGTCAAATTTGTGGTGAAAGTAAGGTTCAAATTTTAATGGGGTCTTACATATTTGAATGGAGGGAGTACCCCTACAAAATTTTGGCACGTGTGAAGGAGACAATTTAGGTGGCGACTTGTGCCCTCTGCTAGAATCGATTCACGATATTACTCTATAATGGAAAACACTGAAGTGGGTATGGGATGGCACATGGTAGGTTAGCAACAAATCACAGCAAAGATCAAATCACATCTTTTGATTCGTTGAAGAAGTGCCCCTCAGCTCCACCTCCAAGAACAGGCCAATCTGCTTCCCTACCAATGCTTTGAACCTCTTGAAAACTAGAAACAACAAAATCTTCGAGAATGGGGTTATCAGTTGCAGATGAATATACGTGATTCCTGCTGATGACCTTGGTGCCTAGGCCACTCGCTTCTGCCCGCATCAGGATTCCCTCGTTTGCTGGGATAGTAGATTCAGCTCCTAATTTTCCTTTGTGTTTGTTTCCCTTTTCAATCAATCCATGTCTGTATAATTAAAAATGTAAGAAAACACGGCATGAACTTAGCTAACTTGGTTTGGCGAGTGGATGAACAGGCCCACCATCCAGGTTCAAATCTCCACGGATGCAAATTTAGGTTCCTGTTTGTTCCATCCGGGCTTCCCTTACATTTTTCTATTAAAAAATAGGGCATAAGGTAGTAAAATGCTCTACTCCACTCCTTAGTAGAAAAAGGAGATGATGGATTGATCGTGTTCTGCTGGCACATACTATTGGATTAGCTATATGTGTCCAAGAGTAGCAGTACAGTGGAGCAAGATATTAATAGGTAATTTAAGCCGATGAGGCAGATTGGACCAAATCTGCTATATGTGGGCAAGGTTTGAGTGGCAGTCATAGTGTGCTTTCAATGCTTTAACTCGCAAAGTCACGTTTTACCGTTTTGATCCAAAGGCCTCTTCTTACTAAGCAAGGTGCCACTTGATTGAGTTGCATTAAAAAGCATTGCAATGTCCTTCTTATTCATTGCTAAGCATATTTTTAGCACATTGACTTTAACTTGGCATATTGGATAGGAGCGGCTATGAGATTAGAGGTGGTAGTTTAAAGTAACTTTGCCCCTCCAAATATATGGGACACAGATGCATATCTTAGTATTCATTGATAACATTTGTTGTAGTTGACACACCTATAGATCCACGATCATAACACATAAGATGAGAATACCCGCTCACTATAGAAAGGATGGGTCGTAAACTCTTGAATATTTATTGACTCGATTGAGCCTTGAATCAAACATAAGCATATGTGGTCCATCACCAAGTTATATTTAAATCCAAGAGGTTCTCTCTCTCTCTCTCTCTCTCTCTCTCTCTCTCTCTCTCTCTCTCTCTCTCTCTCTCTCTCTCTCTCTCTCTCTCTCGTGTGTGTGTGTGTGTGTGTGTGTGTGTGTGTGTGTGTGTGTGTGTCTGTCTGTCTGTCTGTCTGTATTATTTGGTCTCCTATTACTATTTTAGTTTTCATAAGGCATAAAAATGGGAGGCGTAATGATGCTTGAGTCAATGAGCTCTATATGTGATTTCATACATTGAATCCCAAGTAGTCATGCTAGGCGTGATCATTGTCATGGCTGATTATGGTTTCTTCATATCCCAATTGCACTTGGTGATTCTGTTTACCGCTACCACTGCAGCACTTACTCAAGTCGTTGGAGCACTCAAGGGGCTTGGTAGTGTAGATACCGTACGGGTGGTTCAATGTCTTCTTTCATTATAAGTTATAACAGACGTTATGGGACCATGTTTTTTATATCTATTATATACTAAAAGCAATATAAGGGGTTATTTCAGGCACCACGTTGATCCACATCATCAGAGTAATCTTACCCCTTAGATCTACTATTTGTGGCTATGATTTAAAGAAAACAAAGATTACGTAAAACAACTATTGGTACAAATAACTGTTAGAATGTCACGTCTGGGGTGCTAAATGCCATAAAATAGACGTGCAAATCGGCAAAGATACGGAGCCACATCATGCATGCTCCAAACAGATTTGGCCGCATCAAAATACATGCCTGAGACCATGCCACGTACGTATGAGTAGTTTAATGGCATAAAACTGACTTCCAAATCGGCAAATGATACGGGACCATATATGCATCCTACAAACGGATTTGATCACAAATTGATCCAAATAAGACGAGCTAGATCTGAAGGTTGCGGCTCAGATTTATCCAGGGGATATAGGCTATGTCACGTAATATTCATAGGATTTTCCTTTAAAAGTAATAATCCACATTTACGTGATTATTTGGGCAATCAGATCTCAAAGTTATGCCTCAAATTTAATAGGAGAACATAAGATATGTCACGCAATATCCATGGATTACATTTTTTAAAATGTCCAATGGGATTTGTATGTATAGAGTTGTGCCAAATACATGTTAAAATTAGTCATGCAAAATATGGCGCGTCTAATATATTTGATTGTAGTCTCTAGAGAAAAATTGATGGATAGAGTAAGTGTTAAACTTGGACTGTGCTATGTGAGAAAAAATTACAATCCGATCAAAAAATATATAACCGATGTGGAAGGGCAGCACATATAGTAGCCTATCGACTCAAAATGGTGTTCATATAATTAAACACGGATGTATATATACCCAAAAAAAATTAAAATGAATCATATAATTAACTAGATTACAAATCATGATAAACTAGATTATAAATCGTATTGTCTTCCAATTATGCATGTATATTTTATTTAATAACAATCAATATTATATATTTTAAATATGTGGGAACAAAGGCCAATTCTGATAAAAACAAAAGCACCATAAAGGTCCCTTGAAGTCAATGACTATTCGTTGCATTTTATCTTCTTATTTGGTAGTGGTATGCTAAAAATCAGAACTACAGAAAATAGACCAGCCTCTTAAATCTTGAAAGCCGCAAGGGAGGCATGCCTTAAAAGTGAACCTTGAGACCTTTTAGTGCACTTTATCTATGGACATATCTCTCACAAAAACATGCAACCAAAATGTTGTTTGTCTCGCACTAACGAGGTAACAAAGAAGGTCGACACTACGAGCCATTTGATCTACCTAAAAAATACTCGATATATAGAAAGAAATTGAGGGCTAAATATGAAGATTCTAGATGAAGTGAAAGATTGGTCATGATCCGTGGAAGTTAATGTCTCCGTTCCTCGCATCGTCTATTCTTCCATCTCTCAGATGGCGAGTGTGTAAAAAACAAATACGCAAAAGACAACGATGGAATCGACACCGTGGTAAAACTCCCGGGACAAGCCCTGTTCCCCTGCTATAGATCCAACCACAAGTAGCTAGGGGCACACAAATGATCTATGTGGGATTTTTGTCGAGGGACATATCTCTCCTAGAGACATCGTTTTGAATATGTCGTCCATCCTAGAACTAACAAGGAAAAAATGACATGACAAAAAGATGAGCAATTAGAATGATTGGTTTGGTGGAGTAAACCATGACAAACAAATTGGTATAACGATTTCCCATATTTTCCAATGCCGAGAACACTTTCATAAAGAGCTCACGAAACTAACAAAGAGTCTACCTAAACTACACCCACATGGAGATGCATGCAAGGAGAAATCTTTACACATTGAAGGATGAAGCTGAACATGTCATTGCTTCGTTCAATTTTTTGGCTTATTAATATTATATATATGGAAGAAATATGTTGGTGCAGACATACCTTAGGAATGCGACAAGATGAGAGATTAACTATTTTTTATAGATATAACAGTGATTTAGTGCCACAAGATGAGCTTTCTAATATATTTTGTAATTCGATTTAGCTGGATGGCATGATCAATCTTAGGGGGCATGATGTGTGGAAATGGAGGACCGATGTCAGTGATTAGGTATGTACTTCACAAGTGAATACTAGCACCCCTATAGAAATATCAATAACAAGAAAAAATATGGTTGGTGGAAGAATCGCTAATTGTACTTCCTCTTCCATATCCAAAGATATTTTTAGCTATTTGTATTTAGAAGATTTCAAAACATTGTACAATTATATTGTAAGGTGTATTTCCTAACTCCTTGGGGATTTTTTTATAGGTCACACACACAATTTTAAAGAAAAACTAGGTATAAACATTTTGAAAATATATATTAATCATGGATCCTATTATGTGATCAAACACACTTTTGTATCGACCTTATTGGTTTCCAAACCTTTATAAAAATATGAAGTGTCATTGCAATCACATAGTAAATTCAGTGATAGTTTAAGTTATTGGTACTATATATGTCAGTTCATGTTGACATATTCCTGATGTTACATGATTTCCCACATGTAAATGTGAATGAGAGGCTAGAATGACTTGGTTTGAGTATTTGAGATTGCATAATATGAACTGCAAATTTAATTGGATGTCGCTTTCAATCTATTAAAAAGATGATGCCCTCGCATTTGCGAGGGCCACCCTGCTAGTTTTATTTAAACAATGAAATTCCCATTGTTTTGAATTCCTACATTCGAAGCCTCAATGGGAAGAAATCGCCATGGATCCCTTCTTATGCAAAATGCATTAACTTCTTTAGTACGACAAATAATTGAGGACCTAAAAGATTGTTTTGTTTCTTCATATCCCTTTTTTTATCTCAATTACTGACGACCTACTGAGGTTTGTAACTAACGAGGTTATACAAAAGTGTTGATGTTAATGTAGCTTATTTAGGTCTGGTCCTTGGTTGTTTCCTCACCAAATGCCGGTGTTAAAAAATATTCAGATGCAAAAGATGAATCAAAGACGACATATTCAATTAATCTTGATGTAACTTTTAGTTTTACCAAGAATTCGTTTTGTTTGTTCTTATTTTTGTTTAATTGATCTGATGTAAGCTGTTTTGGAAGTCTGGAAAAGTTTTGGACGTATCTACTTTGACATGCATTACAGAATAATAACAAGATGGTGGTAGGTGCTGTGCAGCACATGTATTTACCCATTGATGTACTACATATTTTTACACACGATGCATGGTCTATTATATATTTCAGCGGCACAAGCTGACATGTGTCAAGCACATGTACATTTTTTGGACAACTATAAGTAGGCAAATTAAGATCCTTGTGCCAATGCATGTTATACGTGTGCACATATTCGAATGAGAGGTATTGGGATATCCAGATTCTGCGGAAGAAGAAGGTCTGGTGGAATTATTCTGATAATGACCATGGAGGTAGAGGTTCACCAAATTCCCCCTGGCCAATTAAGGCCTCTTGCGGTTTTATGGAAACCGTTGATCCAACAGTTTGGCAAAGACGACCTGACTGTAGTCATCTACTGTTGCTGGTATAGTTGCACAACGGCACAGATGTGACTTTAGACAGAAATACACGTCGGTGCAAACACGTCTAGATCAGCATGGCTAGGAGATCTCGATTATGATATCAAGCAAACAAGCCAGGTCTGCGCTTCCTTCTGTTGAAAGAATCAGCTTTCATCGTCTTTTCTGTTTTTGTCCAGTTCATCGTTTGATTATATACCCATATATCCTCTTTGGTACTGAACTTATAGCAGCTTTAATGTATTGGTGGAACAGCCGTCCTTTTCCCTAAAAAACATACTCCAAGTGAGAAGGTTCATGATCAGCTCGTGTTCCAAGCATGGTCGGTCCCATGTCCCAGCACACCGTACTCAAACGCAAAGGCATCTCCTTTCTCAACCACTACATTTTTTCTCCATATCTTGTTCGAAACGAAAAAATATGCATGTGACCTTTTTATTTATTTATTCAACAAAAGTCTGAAAAAGATCACATATAAAAAAAATCCTAAGCCACCACGTATCACCTACAAACCTGATAATAGGTGAAGATTATGCCTGCATGGTTTTATGCCCTGAACCACGAAATATCCCAACCAACTAGAAACTGAGGACATCGTCGAGGCACCCTCGCGGCAGAACGGGAGAGCTCATCCAGTCTAGCAGACTCTTAGCGAGCACCTAATACACACGCTACCGATCCACCACCACCGTCAAACTAGTGAGCATCTTCAAGGCTGAGATCCTCACAGCCCTCGCCAAACCTAACAACGACGCCTTCATGGCGCCAAACAACACCCCTGCCCTGTTCAAGCACACCAAGACACATCCATCAACAAGACCTCGTTTCCCATGCAACCAGGTCCCCCGCCGTCGACTCGATAGATGCAACACAGCTCCATCTCTTGCCTCTAACATTCAACACTATTCCAAAAATAATGCCCCCAAGAAGTAGAGCGACGCTAAAGCGCCTTCATCATCCGATCTAGGAGACCAGATCATAGGATTTTAGTTTTAACTTTTTAACCAGGCATGTTGAACGGAGTGGGCACATGTTTAGAAGTGGTAGGGTAAAATATTTTGCCCCTCCAAATATATGGGAAAAAACTGCATATTTACAGCTGACACATATATATATGTCCATGTTCATAACATGAAACACACTGCTCACGGGACATATGGATGGTTGGTGATGTTAGCTTAATCTTGATTTAGTTATCTGCATTGATTACCTTTTGTTCTGCATGTAGCTAGGTCAGTTTACTTGGTCCGTCGGTGAGATGTATGTGTGATACGTACATGGGCCGGCGAGCTTCCTGTACATGCATGAGTGGCGAGATGCTGGGCGTCGTGCGATGCGGAAGGTCTGGTGAGATGCCCTTGGTGGTGTGAAGCTGCTGTGGTGCATGTACTGTTAGTTTATCTAGTCGTTAGCTGCATGTACGGCCGGCTCTGTTTAGATCCTAGAGAGATTTTAGGAGAAGTGGGTCAGCTGTGCGTGCGTGTTAGTTGAGTTAGTGGCAGGTGTGGTGTAGTGGGTGCGTGTGTGAGCCTACTTATAGCACTTGTAATCAGCATCTTTACTGCACAAGGAGAAGAAATATACAGAGAAGAAAAGCTCGGCTGTGTGAGGCAGTGCGAGGCCAAATACTTTGTCTTTGAGTTCCTGTGAAAGCTACGTGAGGTAGGAGAGCTGCGTGAGGAAGCTCTGTCAATTGGTATGAGAGCTCTCTGCTCTCGGTGCCTGTGGTGATGGCGGACGACGCTGCTCGTGAGAAGGCCATGGCGGCGGAGCGGGAGAAGAAGGCGGCGGAGGAGCCGCTGACTCCACCAAAGGCGCAGCTGACCGCCGGCGACGGCAGCGGCAGCGGCGAGCTTCGCGTCGTCGGGCGTGTGGTTCGGCACGGCTCCCTCGTGGCGGCGGCACCGCCCCTCATGCTGAGCCGCACGAACTACTCCAACTGGGCCCTCGTTATGCGAGTGCATCTGCAAGGACAAGGACGATGGGAGGTCGTCGATCATGGCGTCGGCGACTACCACGACGACCGTGAGGCTTTGGGCGCCATCCTCCGCGCTGTGCCGCCGGAGATGTACCGCATGCTGGCGGTGAAGAGCACCGCAAAGGAGGCTTGGGACACCCTCAAAACTTTGAGGTTGGGCTCCGAGCGCGTCCGTGAGGCAAGGGCGCAAACTCGCCGCACCGAGTTCGAGAACATCCAGTTCAAGGACGGCGAGAAGGTGGAGCAGTTCGCCATGCGCCTCACCGGCATCATGCACGACCTGGAGGTCCTGGGAGATGGCGTCTCCAAGCACAAGGCCGTGTTGAAGTTCCTTCGGGTCGTGCCGAAGCGGTTCAAGCAGCTCGCGCACTCCATCACACAGCTGCTAGACCTCAAGAACATGACGGTGGAGGAGCTGACGGGTCGTTTCTTGGTTGTGGAGGAGGAACTCGACATGGAGGAAGGCGAGGGTGGGCAGCACGGTGGCACTCACCTGCTCCTCACCGAGCAGCAATGGCTGGAGCGCATGAAGAAGAAGAAGAACCATGGCAGGGACAAGAAGAAGCTGAGGTGCTTTAATTGCCAAGAACTTGGGCACTTTGCGTGGGAGTGCCCGGAGAAAAAGAAGGGCAACCATGATGATGAAGAAGAGAAGGCGCTGCTCGGCCGGTACGTCGACGACGAGCCGGCTCTACTCTGAAACTCCATGAAGGATATGGAATCAAGATTAGGGGGTGATTGTTAGCTTAATCTTGATTTAGTTATCTGCATTGATTACCTTTTGTTCTGCATGTAGCTAGGTGAGTTTACTTGGTCCGTCGGTGAGATGTATGTGTGATACGTACATGGGCCGGCAAGCTTCCTGTACATGCATGAGTGGCGAGATGCTGGGCGTCGTGCGATGCGGAAGGTCTGGTGAGATGCCGTTGGTGGTGTGAAGCTGCTGTGGTGCATGTACTGTTAGTTTATCTAGTCGTTAGCTGCATGTACGGCCGGCTCTGTTTAGATCCTAGAGAGATTTTAGGAGAAGTGGGTCAGCTGTGCGTGCGTGTTAGTTGAGTTAGTGGCAGGTGTGGTGTAGTGGGTGCGTGTGTGAGCCTACTTATAGCACTTGTAATCAGCATCTTTACTGCACAAGGAGAAGAAATATACAGAGAAGAAAAGCTCGGCTGTGTGAGGCAGTGCGAGGCCAAATATTTTGTCTTTGAGTTCCTGTGAAAGCTACGTGAGGTAAGAGAGCTGCGTGAGGCAGCTCTGTCAGGTGAGGTGTTGAATTCATATTGACCAAAGATAAGCATATGTGTTTCATCGTGTTTATATATTTAAGATGACTTCTATGCATCTCACTTGCTCATAAGGACAATACGAGGGAGTGTTACAAGGAAAAGTGAGTGGATGTAGAAAATTGGCTAACTTGAGGATAGTTTTAGACCATGATGAATATTGACCCAAGATTAGCATTATTTGGTCACCTAAGACAACATTAGTTAGTTTTGAAGGTGCATCATGAATATATGAGGGAACATGCATGTAGAAATGGTAGGTGCTGTGATGTTGGAGACAAGGAACTCCACATGTGTAGTCAAGTACTGAACCCAAAGAAGCTGAGATTGGCCGAAGCCTTACCATATTTGACTAGGGTTCCTTTGCATTCCATTTATTTTTGGTGCCATATGTTTCAAAACCAAAGGTGTGGCATCAAAAGCAAGCACGATCATCGTTGAGTAGGTTATTTCATTTGCATTTGGTAACTCGGTTCAGTTTAACATTGCAGCTACAACAATCATTGGAAAGCCAATGCGGTTTCATAATGTAGAGACTGGCCAGGTGATCGAGCATTCTCTTCCATTATAACATTCATTATGAGACCATCTTTTTCTCGTTGTTAAAGCAGTGAAATCCCCATGGTTGCAAATCCCTAAAATTGAAGTTCGAATGGAGAATAATCGCCATGGGATCCCTGTTTTTGTATCACTTACTCAATTTTTGAATAATACAAATAATTGAGAACCTGAAAACTCTTTTGTTCGTGGAAAAGGTTTGAGGACCCAGTCATGTTCGCCGGCAGTATATGGTGATGAAGCAGTGGTTCGAAAGCCTGACGAATGTGTCTTTGGCCATAGTGCATTCAATGTTTTTAGGTTCTCACCTACTAAGGTGAGTGATTAATGATGTCGCACGAAATCTTTGATGTCCTCGGGCATTTCCTTCACCATATGCATGCGTGAAAATATATTCAGATGGAAAAGGCGAAATTATAGACAATGACTTTAAATGATTTTTATGCAATATTAGTTTTACCGAGAATCTTTTCTATTCGTTCTTGTTTCAGTTTACTCAATCAGATGTAAGTTATTTTGGTGGCTATACATAGTTCTCCTATCACACGACTTACATGTGAGAAAATTGCATATAACACCAAGGTTTGGTGATATTGTTGTACAAAACACAGAAACAAGACACTAGTTGCAGCAAACCCCATGTTTTGGTGTAATCTGTTGCAAGCAGCACAAACAGAGGATTTAGAGGCTTATTAAAACATGTAGCCCTGTATTTCTATACAATATACCACCATTATACAGTAAATTAAAAAATGAATAGCATATCAGTAGAAAATATAGACTATGCACATCAAAATATTTGAGCATCAATATAGCATTATGTATATCATAGATAGCATCAACATCTGACCATATTATGAATCAAGTCCCAGTTAGCCCTAGCCCTTCCCTGCTAGCCCTTCCTCGCCTTGGCATGCGGCTGCGCCGCCATGAGCCTCATCTCCCGTCCCCGCCGTGCAGAATTAGCTACTGGCAAAAATTCATGAATTTTCGGATTAATATGGGCCTCATCTCCCGTCCCGTTCACCTCCGTTTCTTTGTGGAGAGCTCGTGTCTATTGAATCCTATTGAACTGGTGGACTAGCAAGTTGAACCAGTGGACTAGCAAATAGTCTAGTATACTCTATGTATGGTTATACACGTATATTGTACAAACATACTGGGCCACATGTTAGTTACGGTTTTAAGCCTCTAAATCCTCTCATGCAAAAAAAAAAACTCTAAATCCTCAATTTGGGCTGGCTGCAACAGATTACACAAAAACATAGGATTTATTGTAACTAGTATCTTGTTTCTGTATTTTGTGCAACAAGGTCACCAAACCTTGGTGTTATGTACAATTTTCTCTATGGTAGGCGCAATGGGCAGACACCTCGATCGTCATAGGAGCATGTGCCTGTCACGTGGGCCTGACACGTCAAGCTATGCTGATTGAACAGACTAATATCATATGCACGAACTGAACCGACTAATGTCATATTGCACGGCGGATCGATGGAAATCTCGCTTTATAAATGCATGTTAGATGGCATGTCACTCTGACGTGTGCATTAAAGAACAGAAGTAACAAATCATAGTGTAGGTGTAGTTCGCACTTGAATTTACCACTGTTGTAGGACTACTATTTTACAGAAGATGGCTATATATATTTCATCGGCTAGAAGCTGACATGTATCGATCTCACATACTGCAATGCTAGTATTTTTTTTATGAGAACTACAAGCAGCAGATCAATATGAGATTCTTCTAGCAATGCATGCATGTTACACGTTTGTGTGTATGAATGGGCGGTATCAGGATATCTAAATTTTGCACTGGCCGACACTCCTGCGCGAGTATTCGAATAACTACGACAGAAGCAAAGGTTCATGGTATCCTCACTGGCCAAAGGTTCGCTAGGAATCATCAATCAAGCTCGTCGGCAAGGACGGAAGACCAACATTTGAAAGAATGCTGTATACGCGTCTATGAGCAGATATTAGTGACCGACCGGAGGAGAAGATTCTGGGCAGCACGATCGAAGACCTACGATTTCAGAACGACAAGATGATCATCAAGCAATTCATCCAAGGCCATGCGCCTTTCGCTGTTGAGTAATGACTTTTACTCCTTTTTAACTTATTTTTTCTTTGTGGGAGGACCTTCCTTTGACTAGACCCAGATCCTCTCTGGCCACTAGGGAAACGCTCTGGCAGGGAACTAATTTTGAGCGGGAAAATGAGGCGGTAGCACATACTAGTATATGTTTACCGAGTGTTTTTCTTAATACACTCGGCAAACAGCTAGGCGGGAAAAAACAGAGGGGACCGAAACTCGCGTGTGAATAGAGGGCGTGAAAAAACTCAAAAATATGTCGAGGGTCTCACATGAATGACGGTCTATAAGGCTTTCTGCAGTAGTAGGAGCCCAAAAATTGCACCTCATAAGCCGACTTTGCCGAGTATTGACCATGATCCTTGAGCTTCCACGAGGTTTCATCTTCCACATTGTCATCAAGATGAACATGATTGAGTAGCCTCCAAAATTTCACAAATTGCTCCAAATGTTGGAGAGAGAATTGAGGCCCCAAGTCAATCTTTCCTATCCAAGCGCCTTCATGTAAGGCTTGGGAAACATTCCACTTCTTCCCCTTCGACAAAGAAAAGATGAGGGGAGCTATGTATTCTCACATCTCCACACCCAACCAACTGCAGAGAAAGGCAGCTGGCAGAGCATGACCAAACTTCTTTGTGTAAGAACGAGAGCTTGGATACTACTGATATATCTGTATCAGCTAAGTCCACATTATCAATACGAACGCGGAAGCAGAAGAAACAATAAAAGGGAGAATCTGTATAAGACTTTAAACTGAAGAATTATGCTTGAGTATGTTACTTGTCAGAAGAGTAGACATTAGGACTGACCTTCTGGTTCTTAAGTGTGCTTTGACGGAAAGACTTCAAACCACTTTAAGTTTATTCATAAACTTGTTTCCAATAAGAATCTGGTAGTATAGTTTTCGTGGATTACAAATCATATTTGTTAGTCAAATATATGGTGAATTAAGGTTCAAATTTTGAGGGTATCTTACTTATTTGAAAGGAGGGATTACCCCTAGAAATTTTGGCATGTGAGAACTGTTAGGAATAGACAAAGTTGTATTCCTCTGGGGGCCAAAGGCCACAATATATAGTACAGGTACAGGACAAATATGCAGGAAGCCCCCTAACATATGGGGGAAATACAATGTACAGATATATACATCTAACAGCCCCCCTCAAACTCATGGTGGATCCACAACACTGAGTTTGGAGAGTAAGAAATCATGTTGCGCTCTGGTCTGGGCCTTCGTGAAGAAGTCCGCCAACTGTAAATCTGAAGGCACATACTGAAGCGCAACAACCTGAGCCTGCACCTGAGCACGTGTATAAAAAGCATCAACACCAATATGCTTGGTAAGCTCATGCTTGACCGGATCACGTGCAACACTAATAGCACCTGTACTGTCAGACAAAACCAGACTGGGTGTGGTAATCGAAACCCCAAAATCCGCAAGTAACCACCGTAACCAGGTCACCTCAGCAGTCAACAAGGCCATAGCACGCAACTCAGCCTCAACACTCGAACGAGAAACCGCTGTCTGTTTCTTAGTCTTCCAAGCAATGAGCGAACCACCAAGAAACACACAGTAAGCAGAAAGTGAACGGCGATCCGAAGGATCACTCGCCCACGTAGCGTCCGAATAGCACTGGAGCTGGAGAGAGCTGGAACGAGGAAAGAAAAGACGACGAGTGATCGTACCACGAAGATAACGAAGAACACGAAGAAGATGACTATAGTGAACAGTGGTAGGAGCAGAAACAAACTGACTCAGAATATGAACAGGATAAGAGATGTCAGGACGAGTGACAGCAAGATAAACAAGACTCCCAACAAGATGACGATAACGCGTCGGATCAGAAAGAGGATCACCATCAGTAAGTTGAAGCTTAACATTAAGCTCCATAGGAGTCGTAACAGTGCGCTCATCCCCAAGAGCAGCACGAGCAAGAAGATCCTGAATATACTTCTCCTGAGAGATGTAAAAGCCATCAGAAGTGGAGGAAACCTCAATCCCAAGAAAGTATCGAAGAGGACCAAGATCAGTCATAAGAAACTGATCACGAAGACGAGCCTTAACAAAAGCTATATACTCAGGATCATCACCGGTAATGATCATATCATCAACATAGAGAAGAAGAAGAGTGCGTCCACGAGGAGAAGTGTGAACAAACAACGCTGGATCATGAGCACTAGGGGAGAAACCAGCAGCTGTCACGACAGAAGCAAAGCGCTCAAACCAGGCACGAGGGGCCTGTTTGAGGCCATAAAGAGAACGTCGAAGGCGACAAACCATCCCCTCAGGAACAGAGTACCCAGGAGGAGGCTGCATATAAACCTCCTCACTCAACTGACCATTGAGAAAGGCATTCTGAACATCAAGCTGGGACACAGACCAGTGACGAACAGAAGCAACAGCAAGAAGAGTACGCACAGTGGTCATATGAGCAACAGGAGCAAAAGTCTCATCATAGTCACGACCATGCTCCTGCTGAAAACCACGAGCCACAAGACGCGCTTTATAGCGCTCAAGAGATCCATCAGAGCGAGTCTTAATCTTATAGACCCACTTACACGTGATAGGACGAACACCGGGAGGAGGAGAAACAAGATCCCAGGTGCCAGTGCGCTCAAGCGCAGCAATCTCCTCGGCCATGGCCAGCTGCCATTCAGGATGATGCTCAGCATCCCGATAAGAGGTCGGCTCAGAGGCAACAGAAAGACCATACTGACTAGGAGAGTAACGGTTGGGGGCACGACGCTGACGAACAGGACGAGTAGAGGGAAGATCATCAGAGGAAGACGATGCAGGAGACGACGATGAAGAAGAGGGAATAGAAGAGAAAGACTCCGGAGAGCGAGGAGAACTAGGAGAACTAGACGGAGAAGAAGATGACGGTGTCGAAGAAGAGACATCAGAGGGAGGAGATCCTGAAGAAGACACAATAGGGGTAGAAGGAGGTGTGTCAGGAAAGAGAAGAAAAGAGATATCTTCCACCGGGTAAGTACCAGCGGTGGGACGAGGATAGAAAGGACGCGTCTCATCAAAAGTAACATCACGAGAGATACGCATCCGACGACCAACAGGGTCCCAACATCGATAGCCCTTATGCTCATCACTGTATCCGAGGAAAACACACTCAACAGACTGAGCAGTCAGTTTGGTGCGTTCGCGAGGAGCAAGTAAAACATAGCAAACACAACCAAACAAGCGAAGCATGGAGTAATCTGGAGACTGTCCAGAGAGGCGCTCAAGAGGGATACCACCCTGCAAGGCAGCAGAAGGCTGAATATTGATGAGGTAAGCCGATGTAGCGACAGCCTCAGCCCAGAAATGCGGCGGGAGAGAAGAAGCAATCATCATAGCGCGAGTGGTCTCAAGAAGATGGCGATGCTTACGCTCAGCAACGCCATTCTGGGCATGTGCGCCAGGACAGGAGAACTGAGCAAGAGTGCCCTGCTCAGCAAGAACACCTCGCAATATCTGGGAGATATACTCACCAGCAGAATCAGCACGAAACACACGGATGGGGGTAGAATATTGAGTACGAACCATGGCCGCAAAACGCTGATATATGGAGAGCACCTCACTACGAGAGCGCATAAAATACAACCAAGTGTACCGAGAAAAATCATCGATAAATAAAATATAGTAACGATGGCCACCTTTCGAAGCGAAAGGAGCCGGACCCCAAACATCAGAATGAACTAAATCAAAAGGTCGCTGAGATACAGACGCGCTAGTAGGATAGGGAAGCTGAATCTGTTTACCCAACCTACAGCCCTGACAATGCAAAGACCCATCTCCTGAGACAGACCCCAGAAGACCACGATGAACTAATGACGATAGGCGAGAGTCACAGAGGTGACCAAGACGATGATGCCACTGCTGAAAAGAGCTGGTAGTAGAGGCGACAACCGGAGAAGAACTGGCGGATGAAGTGGCAGCGGAAGGAACACGAAGCCAGTCTAACTCCCAAAGTCCTGAACAATCACGGCTGCGAGGGCCAGCTCCAACCAGGGCCTGGGTGCGACGGTCCTGAACAACACAAGAATCAGCATCAAGAATGACGCGACAACCAGAGTCAGTAAGCTGGCTAGCTGAGAACAGATTCATCTTAAGAAGAGGGACATGAGAGATATCAGGAACAAGAAAAGAAGACGTAGAAAGGGTGCCCCGACTAGAAACAGGGAGAGAGGTACCATCAGCCGTAAAAACACGAACAGGAGAAGGGAGAGAACGAAGAGCGGACAGAGAAGAAGACTCAAATGTCATATGAAAAGAAGCTCCAGAATCCAGATACCACGGAGACGTACCTGACTGTGTAGAAGGTGGTGGTCGCACAATGCCTGAAGAGTCAGTCACAGAACCAGCAGTGCCCGTCGAAGAAGAGCCTGTAGCAGCAAGCAGACCGCGAAGACTCCTGATAATGTCCTGATCAGAGAGAGCAACTGCTGAAGATCCGGAAGGAGCCGACTGTCCACGAGCCTGGTGCTGCTGACGTAAACTGGGGTCCCGTGTATAACAGGTGGCCCAAGTGTGGCCATCCCTGTTGCAGTAAGAGCAGTGACGAAGAGAACCACGGCGACCCTGACCACGAGCCTGCTGACTCTGACCCTGAGGCTGCTGCTGCTGGTGCTGAAGCTGACCCTGACCCGGAGGAATGGGCAGAATCGGCGGCGGTGGCGGCACAGGGGACCGCAGCTGAGTCGAGGGAGCAGGCGATAGAGGAGCACCACGAGTAGCAAGCACAGACGGAACCGCAAGAAGACCAGCAGTACGGAGACGGGTCTCCTCAGCCCGAAGCTCAGACAACACCTCAGAGAGCGGAACACGACCACGAGCATTCAGCTGAGCACGCCGGGGCTCAAACTCCTGGCGAAGCCGAGACAGAAACTCATAGATGCGGTGAAACTCCAGATCCGAGCGCACAATCTGGCAGCACGAGCATGTGCCACAAACAGAAGTACGAAGAGAATCAAGCTGACGCCAGATAGCAGCACTCTGAGTATAGAACTCATCAATAGTGGAATCACCCTGCTGAAGAGCATGCTCCTGGCGAACCACGGACAGGTAAAGAGCATCCCCAGACGGCTGATAGCGCTGACGAAGATGAGCCCACTGAGCGGCGACAGTAGGGAGACTCATGAACTCAGCAGCATACTGAGGCAGAACACTGGAGGTGAGAACAGCAGCAGCACGAGCATCCTCATCAACCCACTGAGTGTAGGCAGTCAGAGCGTGTCGATAGGCCTCGAGATCAGAAGAGTACTGCTTGAACTTCAGGTCATAAGCAGCAACAGCACTATCATCAGCACTCTGAGCAGCATCCTTGGCCTCCTGAGAAGCATCAGCACCAAGAACAATCGGCGTTGGCGGAATAGGAGCCACAGGAGAAGGGGGGCACGGCGGACAGGAGACCTCGCCGGACAACACACCCCAAAGACGGAGACCGCGCATGTGAACGCGCATAAAGGCAGCGAAATCAGGGTAATTCGCGCCATCAAAGACCACCGGGCAGCAAGGAATCGCAACATAACCCGATGAAGAAGACATCTCTCTCGCTCTTTTTTTTTTTTTTTTTTTTTTTTTGTCAGATCAGATCTAGACCCAGATCTAATTGAGACAGACGAAACAGACCAAAAGCAGCCGGCGGCAGTCCAGGCGGGATGGCAGAGAGAGAGCAGCTAGGAGCAGCAGTAGTGCTAGGGACCCAGGCGGGAACTTGAGCAGCAATACGGGAACAGGAGCAGCAGTGCTAGGGACCCTGTTGGTCCCAGGCGGGAGTCACGCTGCCGGTCAGGAGCAAGAGCACGCGGGCGGGCAGGTGCAAGAGCACACGGGCGGGCAGGTGGCAGCGTACGTGCAGCGGGCACGGAGTCCCACGTACGCGGTCAGTCCCGCGCGTGAAGGACCGGTGGGAGGCGGCCCGCGCGCACGTGGTCGGTCCCGCGCATGGAGGATGTGCGAGACGTGGAGGCAGTGCGCGATGGAGGACCGGTGGGCGGCCGGACAGATCGAAGCAGGCGGCGGATGCGGCCAGATCGGGAACCGGGATGACCGGGGCGAGCTGGCGGCGCAGTCAGATCTGTGGGCACATAAAACCCTAAAACTGCTTTGATACCATGTTAGGAATAGACAAAGTTGTATTCCTCTGGGGGCCAAAGGCCACAATATATAGTACAGGTACAGGACAAATATGCAGGAAGCCCCCTAACATATGGGGGAAATACAATGTACAGATATATACATCTAACAAGAACGAGACGATATAGGTGGCGACTTGTGCCCTGTGCTAAATCGATTCACTATATTACTCTACATTGGAAAATATTGCAGTAGGTATGGCACATGGTAGGTAACCAACAAATCAAAACGAGATCAAGTTACATCTTTACTTCCGATGAAGAAGTAACCCATAGCTCCACCTCAAAGACATTGCCAATCTGCTTCCCTACCAATGCTTTAAACCTCTGGAAAACTAGAAATAACAAAACTTCAGAATGGGGCCATCAGACGCCAAAGAACATATCTGGTACACACTGATGACATTCATACATAGGCCACTCTCTCCCGCTCGCACCAGGATGCCCTCGTTGACTGGGCTCCTAGATTCAGCTGCTAATTTTCTTTTGTGTTTATTTATTTTTAGGCAAGCTATGTTTTTAATTACTAATGTAAGAATACACATCATCACTTAGTTCACTTGGTTCGACTAGTGGATGAAGAGGCCCACCATTACTAAATCCTCTACTACTTTCCTTAGAAAATGGAGAAGATGGCCAGATTGGGTTATGCAGGCACATACTATTGGATTAGCTATGTGTGTCCTTGTTAGATGTATATATTTGTATATTATAGTTTCCCCATATGTTAGGGGGCTTCCTGCATATTTGCACCTGTACATGTACTATATATTGTGGCATTTGACCCCCAGAGGAATACAACTTGCATATTCCTGACATGGTATCAGAGCTAGGTTAGCCTCCTCCTACTCGCAACTTCGTCGCTGCAGCCGCCACCGTCCATGTCGCCGACGGTCTTGTCGTCATCGCCGTCGCCGGTTGCCACCTTGTTTCTGGCTGTCGTTGCCTGTTTTGTTTACAGATCGGTCTGCACTCGCCCGTTTCGTCTCTAGATCGGAACGATCTCGCACAGATCGGATCGAATCTCGCTCCACGCTCTGACTGCTTAGACTCAGTGGGTCGATGAGGATGCCCGTGCTGCTGCTGTTCTCACATCCAATGTTCTGCCCCAGTATGCTGATGAGTTCATGAGTCTCCCTACTGTTGCCGCTCAGTGGGCACATCTTTGTCAGCGCTATCAGCCGTCTGGGGATTCTCTTTACATGTTAGTGGTTCGCCAGAAGCATGCTCTTCAGCAGGGTGATTCCACTATTGATGAGTTCTATACTCAGAGTGCTGCTATCTGGCGTCATCTTGATTCTCTCTGTACTGCTATTTGTGGCACATGCTCGTGCTGCCAGATTGTGCGCTCGGATTTGGAGTTTCACCGCATCTATGAGTTTCTGTCTTGGCTCCGCCAGGAGTTTGAGCCCCGGCGTGCTCAGTTGAATGCTCGTGGTCGTGTTTCGCTCTCTGAGGTATTGTCTGAGCTTCGGGCTGAGGAGACCCATCTCCGTGGTGTTGGTCTTCTTGCGGTTCCATCTGTGCTTGCTACTCGTGGCCCTCCTATACCGTCTGCTCCCTCGACTCAGCTGTGGTCCTCTGTGCCGCCGCTGATACTACCCACTCCTCCAGGTCAGGGTCAGAGTCAGCACCAGCAGTCTCAAGGTCAGAGTCAGCACCAGCAGGCTCGTGGTCCAGGGTCGTCGTGGTTCTCTTCGTCACTGCTCTTACTGTAACAAGGATGGCCACACTTGGGCCACCTGTTATACACGGGATCCCAGTTTACGTCAGCAGCACTAGGCTCGTGGAGAATCGGCTCCTTCCGGATCTTCAACAGTTGCTATCTCCGATCAGGACATTATCAGGAGTCTTCGTGGTCTGCTTGCTACTACAGGCTCTTCTTCGACAGACACTGCTAGTTCTGTGACTGATTCTTCAGGCACTGCGCGACCACCACCTTCTACACAGTCAGGTACGTCCCCGTGGTATCTGGATTCTGGAGCTTCTTTTCATATGACCTCTGAGTCTTCTTTTTTGTTCGCTCTTCGTTCTCTCCCTTCTCCTATCCGTGTTTTCACGGCTGATGGTACCTCTCTTCCTGTTTCTAGTCGGGGCACCCTTTCTACTTCTTCTTTTTCTGTTCCTGACATTTCTCATGTTCCTCGTCTTAAGATGAATCTGTTCTCTACTAGCCAGCTTACTGACTCTGGTTGTCGCGTCATTCTTGATGTTGATTCTTGTGTTGTCCAGGACCGTCGAACACATGCCCTGGTTGGAGCTGGACCTCGTAGCCGTGACTCTTCAGGACTTTGGGAGTTAGACTGGCTTCGTGTTCCTTCCGCTGCCACTTCATCTGCCAGTTCTTCTCCGGTCGTCGCCTCTGCTACGAGCTCCTTTCAGCAGTGGCATCATCGTCTTGGTCACCTTTGTGACTCTCGCCTGTCGTCATTAGTTCATCGTGGTCTTCTGGGGTCTGTCTCAGGAGATGGGTCTTTACATTGTCAGGGTTGTAGGTTGGGCAAACAGATTCATCTTCCATATCCTACTAGCGCGTCTGTATCTCAGCGACCTTTTGATTTAGTTCATTCTGATGTTTGGAGTCCGGCTCCTTTCGCTTCGAAAGGGGGCCATCGCTACTATATTTTACTCATCGATGATTTTTCTCGGTACACTTGGTTGTATTTTATGCGCTCTCGTAGTGAAGTGCTCTCCATATATCAGCGTTTTGCGGCCATGGTCCTTACTCAATATTCTACGCCCATTCGCGTGTTTCGTGCTGATTCTACTGGTGAGTATATCTCCCAGATGTTGCGAGGTGTTCTTGCTGAGCAGGGAACCCTTGCTCAGTTCTCCTGTCCTGGTGCACATGCCCAGAATGGCGTTGCTGAGTGTAAGCATCGTCATCTTCTTGAGACCACTCGTGCCATGATGATTCCTTCCTCCCTTCCTCCGCATTTCTGGGCTGAGGCTGTCGCTACATCGACTTACCTCATCAATATTCATCCCTCTGCCGCTTTGCAGGGTGGTATTATTCTTGAGCGTCTATCTGGACAGTCTCCAGACTACTCCATGCTTCGCTTGTTTGGTTGTGTTTGCTATGTTCTCCTTGCTCCTCGCGAACGCACCAAACTGACCGCTCAGTCTGTTGAGTGTGTCTTCCTTGGATACAGTGATGAGCATAAGGGCTATCGCGGTTGGGACCCCGTTGGTCGTCGAATGCGTATCTCTCGTGATGTTACTTTTGATGAGACGCATCCTTTATATCTTCGTCCCACCGTTGGTACCTATCCGGTGGAAGATATCTCTTTTCTTCTTTTTCCCGACACACCTCCTTCTACTCCTATTGTGTCTTCTTCAGGATCCCCTCCCCATGATGGCTCTTCTTCGACACCGTCCTCCTCTGCTCCATCTAGTTCTCCTAGTTCTCCTCGTTCTCCGGAGTCTTCCTCTGCTATTCCTTCTTCTTCATCGTTGTCTCCTGAGTCGTCTTCCTCTGATGAGCTTCCCTCTACTCGTCCTGTTCGTCAGCGTCGTGCCCCCAACCGTTACTCTCCTAGTCAGTATGGTCTTTCTGTTGCCTCCGAGCCGACTTCTTATCGGGATGCTGAGCATCATCCTGAATGGCAGCTGGCCATGACTGAGGAGATTGCTGCGCTTGAGCGCACTGGCACCTGGGATCTTGTTTCTCCCCCTTCCGGTGTTCGTCCTATCACGTGTAAGTGGGTCTATAAAATTAAGACCCGCTCTGATGGATCTCTTGAGCGCTATAAAGCGCGTCTTGTGGCTCGTGGTTTTCAGCAAGAGCCTGGTCATGACTATGATGAGACCTTTGCTCCTGTGGCTCATATGGCCACTGTGCGTACTCTTCTTGCTGTTGCTTCTGTTCGTCACTGGTCTGTGTCCCAGCTTGATGTTCAGAACTCCTTTCTCAATGGTGAGTTGAGTGAGGAGGTTTATATGCAGCCTCCTCCTAGGTATTCTGTTCCCGCGGGGATGGTTTGTCGTCTTCGACGTTCTCTTTATAGCCTCAAACAGGCCCCTCGTGCCTGGTTTGAGCGCTTTGCTTCTGTAGTGACTGCTACTGGTTTCTCCCCTAGTGCTCATGATCCAGCGCTATTTGTTCACACTTCTCCTCGTGGACGCACTCTTCTTCTTATCTATGTTGATGATATTATCATTACTGGTGATGATTCTGAGTATATCACCTTTGTTAAGGCTCGTCTTCGTGATCAGTTTCTTATGACTGATCTTGGTCCTCTTTGATACTTTCTTGGGATTGAGGTTTCCTCCACCTCTGATGGCTTTTACATCTCCCAGGAAAAGTATATTCAGGATCTTTTTACTCATGCTGCTCTTGGGGATGAGCGCACTGTTGAGACCCCTATGGAGCTTAATGTTAAGCTTCAACCTACTGATGGTGATCCTCTTCCTGATCCGACGCGTTATCGTCATCTTGTTGGGAGTCTTGTTTATCTTGTTGTCACTCGTCCTGACATCTCTTATCATGTTCATATTCTAAGTCAGATTGTTTCTGCTCCTACCTCTGTTCACTATAGTCACCTTCTCCGTGTTCTTTGTTATCTTTGTGGTACGATCACTCGTCGCCTTTTCTTTCCTCGTTCCAGCTCCCTCCCGCTCCAGTGCTATTCGGACGCTACGTGGGCGAGTGATCCTTCGGATCGCCGTTCACTTTCTGCTTACCGTGTGTTTCTTGGTGGTTCGCTCATTGCTTGGAAGACGAAGAAACAGACAGCGGTTTCCTGTTCGAGTGTTGAGGCTGAGTTGCGTGCTATGGCCTTGTTGACTGCTGAAGTGACCTGGTTACGGTGGTTACTTGCGGATTTTGGGGTCTCTATTACCACATCCACTCTGGTTTTGTCTGATAGTACAGGTGCTATTAGTGTTGCACGTGATCCGGTCAAGCATGAGCTTACCAAGCATATTGGTGTTGATGATTTCTATACACATGCTCAAGTGCAGGCTCAGGTTGTTGCGCTTCAGTATGTGCCTTCAGATTTACAGTTGGCGGATTTCTTTACGAAGGCACAGACCAGAGCGCCGCATGATTTCTTACTCTCCAAACTTAGTGTTGTGGATCCACCATGAGTTTAAGGGGGGGGGGTGTTAGATGTATATATTTGTATATTGAAGTTTCCTTATATGTCAGGGGGCTTCCTGCATATTTGCACCTGCACCTGTACTATATATTGTGGCATTTGGCCCCTAGAGGAATACAAGTTGCATATTCCTGACATGTCCAAAACTTGTAGTACAGTGGAGCAAGATATTAATAGGTTTAGTCCTTAGCGTAATTTAAGCCAATGAAGCAGATTGGACCTAATCGGCTTTCTAGGCAAGTTTTGAGTGGCAGTAGATGTGCTTTCAATGTTTACCTCACAAAGTCACGTTTTACGTTTGATCCAATTGACAATTCTTGCTAAGCAATGAGCCACTTGATTGAGTTGTACTAACAAGCATCACATTGTTCTTCTTATGTATCGCCAAGGATATTTGTAGGACATCGGTTTTAACTTGGTATATAGAATAGAAGTGGCTTTGAGCTTAGAGGTGGCAGTGTAAAGTAACGTTTCCCCTCCAAATATATGGGAGAGAGATGCACATCTCTGTATTAATGGAGGACATTCGTTGCAGTTGACACACCTATAAATCTACGATCATAACTCATAAGATGAGAGCAAGCGCTCACTATAGAAAGGATGGGTAAAATATTGAATATTTATGACTTGGTTGAACCATGAATCAAATATGAGAATATGTGGTCCATCACTAGTTAGATATAAACCCAAGAGAACTTCTATCCATCTATCTCGCGGGCAGGACATATTCAGCCAAACGTATTGGCAGCAGCTTAATAAAATACGGGATGTGTAATGCTTTTTTACTCCTCTTGTTTCGCTGGTTGATCCATGTATCAACTTTAAGCGACCCATGAATTGTAACTTCTGTAGAATGATGGATATTGGATGATGTTTTTAATAAAGGTTGTGCATCAACCGATGCATAGGACGGGGTTTTTATCCCCTTTTTCGAGAAAAAAAATCTCAGGGGCAGGACAATGCAAGGGAGAGTTTCAAAACGAAATGTGAGTGGATGAAGTATCAAATATATCACTCGAGGATCGCTTAAGAGCATGTAGAATCATAGCCATATATAGGAATTATTTGGTCTCCCATGACAATTCTAATTTTCTTCCAAAGTGCATTATAAAAGTATCATGGACCATAGAAATGGGAGGCGTCGTGATGCTTTAGTCAAGGAGCTCATATGTGGTTTCATGCATCGAAGACCAAGTAGTTGTGTTATGCGTGATCGTTGTCATGGCTGATTAGAGTTTCTTCTTAATCCTATTGAACTTGGTGATTCAGTTCACTGTTAGCATTGCAACTATTAGCCAAGTTGTTGGAGCACTAAAGAGGCATGGTGATGTAGGGACCGGACAGGAGATTGAATCATATTTCATTGTAGCCGATGTTAGGGACCTTTCTTTATCTTTTAAACAATGAAATTCCCATGGTTGTTAATTCCTATTCCAAGCATCAATGGGAAGAAACCGCCATGGATCCCTGCTTATGTAAAATGTATTCATTTTTTTAGTACGATGAATAATCAAGGACCTAAAAGATTATAGTGTTCATGGAATAGTTTGAGGACCCATGGTTGTTCTAGAGAATATGGGGATTAATAAGTCGCTTGAAGCCTGCCAGGTGTCTCTTTTGCTACTATATGCGTTCAATGATCTTATTAGGATCTTAATTACTGAGGACCTACTGAGGTTTGTAACTAACAAGGGTATACAAAAGCATTGATGTTAATGTAGCTTATTCAGGTCTGGTCCTTGGTTGTTTCTTCACCAAATGCCAGCGTTGAAAATTATTCAAATACAAAAGGTGAATCAAAGACGACATATTCAATTAATCTTGACGTAACTTTAAGTTTTACTGGGAATTCATTTTGTTTGTTCATATTTTTTTAGTCGATATGACGTAAGTTGTTTTGGTTATGAGTGAAGTCCGAATTTTTTATTTAAGAAAAGTTTTGAACGACATGCATTACAGAATAATAAAAAGTTAGTGGTAGGTGCTGTGCAACACACGTATTTACCATTGATGTACTACATATTTTACAAACGATGCATGGCCTATTATATATTCCGTTGGCACAAGCATGACATGTATGGATCTCGCGTTACCGTAGCACATGTACATTTTTTGGACAACTAGAAGCAGGAAAATTAAGATCCATGTGGCAATGCATGTTATACTTGTGTATATGAATGAGGGGTATTGGGATATCCAGATTCTGCTGAAGTGGACGAGCTGGTGGAATTATTCGGATAATGACCTTGGAGGTAACGGTTCACTGGATCCTCCCTGGCCAATGCAGCCTCCTTGCGGTTTGGTAGGAACCGTTGATCCAACAGTTTGACAAAGACAACCTGACTGTAATCTACTGTTACTGGTATAGTTGCACAACTTTGCAGCTGTGTGTCTTCATCAAACAGAAATCAGCGACATGTTGGAGCAGACGCGTCTAGGTCAGCATGGTTAGGAGATCCTCGATTATCATATCAAGCAAACGAACCAGCCATCTGCATCTTTCGGCTGAGGAGTCAGCTTTGATCTTTTCTTTTTCTTTTTCAGTTTCTCTTTTGATTAGACCCATATCTTCTCTGGTCACTAGCTGTATCGAACTTCTACATGTTTAAATGTAACTTTTATCTGCTTAAATGTATTGGCAGAATGGCCGTTCATGACCAGCTCGTGTTCCAATAACGGCCCAGTGCACCGTACTTAAACGCAAAGGTACCACTACAATTCTTCTTTGTGCCTTTTTTAAATGGAGGATGAGACTCCGGTCTCTATATCATAAGATCGATAAAATGGTATGTCTTTGTGTTAATTTATTCAACAAATGTCTAACAAAGATCGTATTTTCTCGAGTACGAACCCCTCCCTCAAACAAGTAGAAGCCCGATTCATACTCATATCCAAAACCATGTATATCTATGTATAGGCAGACGGATCGAGAGGGTATGCCCATGTAATATTCTATAAGAGCGATACATTTATATCCAATGTCACATAAGTGAGTTCTGGTCAACCCCCAGGTCGCAACCCTAGGGTGACACCGGGGCAGAACCCTAGAGCCGTCGGGAGTCCTCCCTTCTCCGTCTCTCCTCGCCGCCGTTGCCGCTGGCCCTCGCCACGGTGGCGGCGGGCCCAGTTGCCGAAGGCGACTGGGGCTCATGGTGCATCAGAGGTGGGCATGGACACTGGGGCGGTGGCACCGGTTGTCGCGGTGCGGTGTTCAAGGCAGCGCCCGTGCGTCGGCCGGGGTCGTGGCCTTCTTCTGCGACCTTGGAGCGAGCCGGAGTGGTGAGGAGGGGGCGGGTGGCGGCGACAGGTTTGATCTGGACTTCGTTCTGATCCGGGCCTGCTAGGGTTGTTGACGTCATTTTGCCTTCTCCTTTGTTGTTCTGTCCAGCTATAAGCGGGTCGTATGGTTTGCTGAATAACGGAGGCGTGCCTAGGGTTCTTCCTTCAACCGAGATGAAGACCGGCCGGATGCATGTACTTATCGATCCAGTTGTAGTGGCATGTTCCGGAAGGCTCCATCGGCGAGCTCCACTAGGCGACTTATGCCTGGAGTTTGCTGGATCGGGATATTCGTTCGTGCGCAGCCGTGTTTTACTCTGGCCGTTTGGTTTCAGAGGGAGCGCTTCGAAGCTTTGCTGGCTATTAATATCATGGGGCATGTTCTCGTTCCATGGTACTGGCGGAGAAGGTCATGGAGGCTGAGATCTGGGGACTAGCAATGGTGGTTCGAAACTCTATGGCTATGAGTAATTGGCTTAGCGTTTCTTGACTTGGAGGAACGGCTTGCAAGTGGGGGCGATTGCACAGGAGAAGTTCCAAGTCTGCCTTTCAGGGTGAAAATCCAAGGTCTGGTCTTCACTGATTTTCCAGCGAACACCTCTTTTACATGCAACCTCTTTCGTTTTTCCGTTTAATCTTAAGGTGTTCTAGTGCATGCTAATTTTCCCTTTCTTTCTTGCCTGAGTCCGTATAGGAAAAAAAGCGTGCAACCATGAACTGGCTAGATTTATTTCTAATTAATCTTAAGATTTTCCAAACTCGTTTTTTTAACACCCAAACTCGTTCCTTGGACGTGTTGCATGCAAACTGTTTCCATTATTTCTTATTTTGTTCGGTCCCTACCTCATACACGTTTTGGAGGTGTCTATCTCATACAAGATTAGGACGTGTCAGCTTTTCGTGACAACATCAGTTTACGTAACTTTTCAACTATTAAATCTTAACCGTCAATTACAAATCCAATCGTTAATATAATTGTAGGGATGTGGATCAACCAGATGCCTCGAAAAACACCCTTATATTGCTTTTAGTATATAATAGATTTATTGACCTAACTTTGTCAATAATATATTTATATATTAATAACAACATATCATTTATTTTCCAATGGATGCAATATAATGTTTCAATTTTTTAAACTCTCTCCTTGATAACCGTATTCTTCAATCTAGCCATTCTAGTTGTGTCATGTAACATGGATGGAATATTTAAGGAATCTTAATTAGTTATCATTTTTTCTAGAAGATAGTAAATTTTAATGACATGTCCTATTAAATATTAAGAATCAAAAACTCGTTAGACTTAAATATTTATCCAAAAGGTCATACTGAGAGAAAAAACCATCTCAGTGTGATGTGTAGAAATACTCTCTAGCATTTGTAATCCTTAAAAGTAAAGAGTTTAGATAAGTATGAAGGTCCTAAGAATTAAAAGTGTATAATGAATTTCAAATTATGTAGTATATAAATATTAGAAAATATTTTTTATTCCTAAATAAATATTATCCCGAACATCTCCTGAAAACAACACAATTTATTTGTATTTATACTTAATAGTGTTTCGTTGCTCTCCCTCAACCATGAACATGTTTAATGAGTTCCCACGATTGTGCACCTATAGTAGCTTATGGATGGAGCTCAAAGGACAAAACTCCAATTTAGTTCACCTTCTTTCAAATACAAATTTGGTTTGCATTATGCCCATTAAATTATAAGATTATAGAGATATATCCCTCTCCTTCATTGTATCATCTTCGTAAGGTGAGGCAAGAGTGTCACATCTTCTATCCCATCATGTATTCTCCCCGTGAGGCTGCCACCATGTCCAATTGTAGTAATACTATGTCGTGACACGTCATGAGGGTAAGCTAAAATCACATCTCATATTGTTTTCTTGGTTTTTTTGTCGCTGAGGTGTTGTCATACAAAATAAACGAATATTTTCTAACATGTAAAATAAATGAATATTGGCTGCTTGTATTTTTTATATGCATTACTTATGACCTCTTTAAATATGCAAGGCGTTAACAGTATCGAATTCAGTTGGTCACGGATTGCTTACCTGCACGGCTTGCTCCCATAGGTGCGCCCTGGGTACGTGGAATGCATCCCGTCACTTTCCCCTATTTTCTTTTGATCATATTCTATTAATTGACAAAATAAAATCCAAAATATGGGAATACGGAGTATATGAAACTCTCAGTGATACTCGGCTCCTTGCCGTGCAAAGGGGAGTCCTAGAACTCATCATGGTGGCGCCCAGAGCTATAAGTTTATATAGAGATATCAATACCCTTAATTATATCATCTTCATAAGGTGAGGTGAGAGTGTCACTTGTACTTCTCCATCATGTAATTTTCCCGTGAGGCTCCTACAATATCCAATTGTATTAATACTATGATGTGACACGTCATGCAAAGCTAAAATCACATCTAGTATTGATTTTTTTGGATATATTTTTCCATCGACATAATAAATGAATATTTTTTTAACATGCAAAAAAATGAATATTGGTATTTTGTATTTAAATATGCAAGACGTTGACAATATCGAATTCCCATGGCTCGTGAGTGGGAGTGCCCGACGGTGTGCTCCCATCGGTGTGTCATGTGCATGTGGAGTGCCTATTTTCTTCCGATCGTCTGCTATTAATTGCTAAAATAAAATCCAAAGTATGGGAAAGACAGAGTATAAACTCTTAGTGATACTAAGCTCCTTGACACCCGGAATCTGAACCACAAATTAAAGATTAGATGATGCAAAAAAAACCCGGAGATATTTGGTTCAAGTATGTATATCTGAACTGATTAGATGATTAAAAAAATAGGACACGGATAGAGTCCAAACGATGTACGTGTGAATTCTCGCGTACTTACGAACGTCTGTTTCTTCATGGACCCACCAAGACTTCTTACACGTGATAGGTTGTACATAATTGTAGATCACGTAACCTATTTCGGCTTTAAATCTTAACCGTTATGATTAAGATGGACGAATCAGATAATTTAGTATATGTGGATCAACGTGGTGTCTCGAAAAATATCCTTATATTGTATAACTAGCACTGTGGCCCTCGCAATTGCGAGGGCATCATTTTTAGTGTCAAATGTGATAATTAAATAAATTCAAATTTCATGGATATTCACTTTTTATATACAGAATAATGTAGATGCATAATCTAAATATCTAACTATATATCAGATAGATTCTCAAGAAAAACCTATATATCAGATAGATGTGTGAACTCTTGGTTATTGTAGATTGTGTTGTAATCTATTGATATTTTGTCTAACAATAATCGGTGTACTGAGAATGTGCCCATTGGCATCTTACTCGTAATCTAAGTTAAATATACAATATGAAGAATGCTTTAATAAGATTGAAATTTAAAATGTCTTAGTTTTCTCATTTTAGTGAAAACATTCAAACTCTTTATGTCAAAATTAAGAAAGGCACATGGTCAATAGTCTAGTGTTCCTAATTTCAAAAAAATAATAGTCTAGTGTTCCTAATTTCAAAAAAATAATAGTCTAGTGTTCCTGTCTCCACCGGCTCCTCTCATATTGATAATTTGCTAAGTTGCCGGGAGATAGGGTAACCTTGGATCCACCTCTCTTGTGTAGGTTTAGGTATCTTTCTTATTACCACCTATATGGGGAGATGGTGTCATACCAATAAGTTCTGGTTCTTCACTCTACCGTATGACCATGAAGGTTTAGTCCATGGATCCAATGTCTCTTACGCCTTGTTTTTTTTATTTTTGCTCAGTATTTCAGAAATGGTGAAGCAATTGGGAAACCTGCATTTTGAGGCCCCATTTCAGAACAAAGAAAAAATATAGGAATTTAAAATATATGATTCCTATAGGGAAAATTACAATGCTACCATTTGGAACAAAGGAATAGATATCTCAGATTCATTTGAAATCCCTATGGAATAACATATTCCCTATCAATTTTGGAGGAAAACAAACATGAGGTCTCACCTCATATTTTCAACTTATTGTGTTAGCAATTCTTCCGTTTTTTTCCTCTGTGACATCCAAACGACATTTTGTAAGTTTTCATGTGGTTTTAGTTCCTACGTTTCTCCTATTAATGTCTTTTAACTTCATGCATTTCAAACGGAGCCTGAGTAATGTTGTCCCTAGATTTGTTTGACATATGATCTTAGTTAGGACACCAGGCCTTCTAAAATTCTAGTTATTATAAACCACAGATTTATGTTGTGGATATAAAACATGAATCTTAATCTTATTGATGAATTCTTCTAACCATTACGCCAGACCTGCTCTTCTTTACATTGAATTTGAATGAATCAAATTTCTTATTTGAACTATTTTATTATTTCAAATCTCATATATTAAATACAGTTGGCCTCCTAGATCTTAGTACTAATTTTTATATAAATTGTTTTCATATATCCAACAATTTCGTGGGCTTTATCTGCATTTTTATGGAACCAAAATACAAAATTTCTTTCATTCTTACTTCTAAAATTACATGTAAAATATTCGACGTCTTCTTTAATTTCTTAATAGAATGTTGGCTATCGAGAATTTCAATTGATATACTAAATATTCAATAACTAAAAAATGTTGTGCACACGCCTTGCACATTTTTTCTAATGATGTTTCAAACTCGGACTATATGAATCTTCGCCAAAAAAAACTCAGATTATATGAATAGATCAGCGTACCAAAGTAATTCCCTGGTCTCACACAATTTATTTCTGTTTAAACTTAAGGTTTTCTAGTCGCGACCTAATTTTTTTTGGGCTTAGTCATAGATTTTCCAGCGAACACCTCTTTTACATGCAACCTCTTTCGTTTTTCCGTTTAATCTTAAGGTGTTCTAGTGCATGCTAATTTTCCCTTTCTTTCTTGCCTGAGTCCGTATAGGAAAAAAAGCGTGCAACCATGAACTGGCTAGATTTATTTCTAATTAATCTTAAGATTTTCCAAACTCGTTTTTTTAACACCCAAACTCGTTCCTTGGACGTGTTGCATGCAAACTGTTTCCATTATTTCTTATTTTGTTCGGTCCCTACCTCATACACGTTTTGGAGGTGTCTATCTCATACAAGATTAGGACGTGTCAGCTTTTCGTGACAACATCAGTTTACGTAACTTTTCAACTATTAAATCTTAACCGTCAATTACAAATCCAATCGTTAATATAATTGTAGGGATGTGGATCAACCAGATGCCTCGAAAAACACCCTTATATTGCTTTTAGTATATAATAGATAGATAGATAGATAGATAGATGCTGCTGCATTATTGTATGACATAGCCGTACTATAAATATTGTGGCAGTAGGTTTATTATCTCAGACCACTGAACTCAGCATCACTCTTTGCACACCTACGCTCCTGCATTCATAGGCCATGGTTTGGGCTTCATGGTCTATATATATCAATACAATTATTTTTCGAAGTTGATCAAAAGCTTGCCTATCTCTTGCGTAGCAGTTACACGGTCTGTTAGATGCATAAGTGACGGTATCTTAACTGGGAAGATGATATTGATTGAACCATATATAGTGGAAGTGGGATGCACTGGGAACTCGGATTCGTGCCGTACTACCTTCCTCCGTAAATCTACAAGGTTTAACGATCATTCCTATGGGTGTTCGGAGTCAAAAATATATCATGGACGTGTGCCTGCAGTCGGAGCTGAATTAGTATATGCAGTGGCCACCACATTGTGGAAGTCGCAAGCTTTTGCTGGCCAAACAGATTCAGTGATATTCACCCAGTGAGTTCATGCGCCATTCTTGCATCAGATTGTTTGGGATAAAAGAGCTGAAGTAGTATATGCATGGGACAAACAGAAAGCTCGGTTCATTTGGGTGGCTAGCGTGAGAAGTACTACTAGCTTTTATTTTCTAGGTGGGATGAGTACGCATAAATCTCTTTGTGCCCACCAATACCGTGTAAGAATTCTGGTGTTGGGCAATAAAATGTGGCTAACTAACACTCCACTTACGAGCATATCTAAGGCCCGCGTCTACTGAAATTAGAGGTTGTATATATTTCTTGCGCAAATGAGAATATATCTTGGTATCTGAAACAGTAATACCGTCACGGCATTCTATTCTTTCTAATCCATCTTCTTCGGCAATCGGAAGCGAAAGCAGTATGGACTGCAATGGAGAAAACACACTGCAGTCCACCCATGTATGAAACCATGCATCGATGTCAAGTCTCAGCTCTGTTCAGTGTCAGAAAGTGCTACGTAATCTGTTCTATTTTTCAAACAAATGGTGGAATACACGATTTTATGATTGAAGTTTTTAATGTTAATAATATGTATTCTAGGAAAAATTGATCCAAGCACCTAGTAGGATTTGACACATGTAAACTTACGAATGCCATGCACAGATATAATTCTAGAATTGTTTCAATGTTTACATTCTAATATTATCTTCTTTGATTTTAGGAAAATGCACAGTAGCTGTAAATAAATTTGGTGTATAATTTTGAGGAATTTGTTTTATTTCGTATATGTGTTAATACATACAGTATATGATTCCAATCTTAGCACTATTTTGACATTGTAAATAATGTCCCTTCGTACTTACCATTTATCCGAAGAAGTCTATTTTATTATATGAATAACTCAACCTCTAGTGTCTTGCCGCTGTTGCGAACATTTTCGTAACAACTAAATCCTCATTTTTTAGTAGGAGTACATGTTGATGTAGTTTTGTGACACATGTCAACAAAGTTGAGAGATCACTACATATACGCCACCCATAGACCACCTTCCAAGTTTTCGGGTCACCATCAACTACACGGAAATCACAACAGCTACTGAACACATCCTTCATGCTCCATCATGGCGGTGGCGCCGAAGACGCCGCCACAGCAACAGGGGCATAGTAGTAGGAAAGACATATCTGAAGGAGTTATCACCGCCGGCCCGTTGACACCATCCAAAAACCGTATCGCCACCGATCTGAAGGATGAGCGAGCACACGGTTCCATCAACTATAAGACATAGCTGGTATGGGGTAGAGTTAATGCATATTTATTTGCCCGGATGCAGATCCCGCAACCCCAACGGTGCACCACGACATATGAACTCTAGACGGCAGTATTTCATCTTTCGCAGTAGCTCTATTAATTAGTGCTCCTGCATTATTGCACAAGATAACCGTACTATAAATATTGTGGCAGTAGGTTGATTATTCCACACTACTGAACTCAGCATCACTCTTTGCACACATACGCTCCTTCATATATAGCCCATGGTTTGGGCTTCATAGTCTATATATCAATACAATTATTTTTCGAAGTTGAACAAAAGCTTGCCTGTCTCTTGCGTAGCTGTTACACGGTCTGTTAGATGCAGAAGTGGCGTTATCTTATCTAGCTGGGTGTAACTCGGAAGATGATATTGATTGAACCATATATAGTGGGAGTGGGATGCACTGGGAACTCGGATCCGAGCAGCCGCATCCTGACCAGTAAATCTACGAGGTTTAACGATCATTCCTATGTTGCGGCACACATGGGGAGTTGAGTCCAATGGGTGTTTGAAGTCAAAAAGATATCGAGGATCTGGGCCAGTAGTCGGAGCCTAATTAGTATTTGCACGGGCCACGACATTGTTGGAGTTGCAAAGCTTTTGCTGGCCATACAGATTCACCGAGTGAGTTCAAGCGCCACAAATGCATAAGATTGTTTGGAAGAGTGATAGTGACCTTGCGGAGCATATGGTATGCTAGGCGGAAGATCATCCACAATGGTGAGTTTCAGAGCCCCATGACAACACATTTATTTATCCAGAGGTACCTCAGCAATCTGTCTATATTGGCACTGTGAGGGCAGCTGTCATTGGAAGACAGCAGCAAGTTTATCCCAAGTGGATCTCACCGTGAAGAATTGCGAAAGTATAGATTGTATTGATATTGATTGTGTTGATTATATTATGACTCCTTAGGCTGTTTATATAGTATTGAAAGACTTAGGGGGTAAGAAGACTAATAGATATAGGCCTAAATTACAATATGAAACTACCTGATATAACCTAACCGACATATACTCTAACACTCCCCCGCAGTCGGATCGGTAGTGACGCGGACAATCTGACTGGAGCATAAGCCGGAGGTGAGGTAGTAGCACTTGTTGCCGATGTCGATGTAGCCAGGAGTGGGATGTTGTAGTCGTGGTCGATGGTGTTGTTGGTGAAGTTGTCGCCATTGATGAAGTCGATGAAGTTGATGATGTTATTGTGTTGTGGTCGATGTCGTCGTTGAGCCTGGAGAATTCGCCGTAATAGTTAAGGTAGATGTAGTTTTAGTCGGAGTAGTCAAGGTAGGCGACACACCCGAGCTTGCCAAACTCGGGAGCGCGCCGGGGACGAGGGCACGCATCGATGTTGCCAATATTGAACGTGCAAAGACAGGGACCATCACTAACCATGCGAGCCAGAGCCGGATTTGAAGAAGCAGAGAATGTCTCCTTGAACGGTCGGTGCGCAGAAGTTGTCCGCCGATGTGTTGGAGTAGACGAAGTAGTTGCACAAAGAAATTTGATTAGTGCAAAAATAAAAATCTAGACTGCGACTCTCGCAGGGAGGTCGTGGTGGACGAAGTGATGAGATAGTTGTTGATGACGATTGAGTTGTTACAGTAGTCGATTTCGGGGATTAGACCCTTTTTTCCGCTTGTATGATCGCGACGTCGCTCGTGGAGAAGAACTTGTTAGCGTCGACGATGACCATGATCGGTGGTGGCGGCGACGATGCGGCAATGTTGTTGGTGTAGATGGTTATCGACAATGATGACCACGGGTGATGACAATCAAGGTAACGATGCCTAAGCACTGTCGTTGCTAGGTTAACCAATAAAGGTCAGACCCGGTGACCCTGGAACTCAAAACCCGGTACTCAGACAGTACCACCAAGCCTCGAGCACAATGCCAAGCCGGCATCATCCTTCCTAACCCTGACAATCTCAAACTCAAACCAAAATCCATATGCCTTGCAGGATTTGGTGGAAAGTTTTAGTATTGTAGATGCAAGTAAGTCACCATTGTGGTGGCCTTTATCCTAATTAGTTCAGAAAATGAACCAACTTTTTCAGAATGATGGTGTCATCATAAAAGTTAGTTTATTTTGTTGAACTAAAGAGGATAGAGGGTATCCTAATATTGACCCCACACCCGCATCACTATGCAGTATGAAGGTTCGACACTCAAGTTTGCCGGGTCCATATACCCGTACTAGAGAAACTCACACGCACCTAACATGCAGAATCCTAATGTGAACATGATCACACGACTTGTAAATTGTCCCCGCATGAGCGTGTTGGCGAGCCACGACAATGACCATTGATAGAACTAAAGGAAACAACCCTTCCGAGATCTTGTGCTTGATTCTCCCATGCGATACATCTGCAAACTTTTTACCTATAGATTGAGCGTCGATGCAGTGATTGATGTGTACATGACGTGTTGACAGCCCTTCTGCATATATCCACTACAACCGGGTGGACCCTTATATCGTCAGCCATGAACGTTGGATAAATAATATATCTCTTCCCAGCAACCGCCTGCTATTGGCCATCACTAACCACTTACTTCACTGAGACACTGATCGCTGATAGAAAGGGGAATGACCTGCATCGTCTCAAAAACTGGGGATGCACCATGGCTATCACAGCTTTTTGAGCAAAATAATAGGATTGCCGCACGCCACAAGGCACATATCGTTGTGGCATATTGGCCAGGGATCTTTCCCATGCATGCCACCCAGCCCCAAATCTTCCACCTCTTGTCGACGAGGTTGGGAAATCACGCCCAGATAAACCATTCACGGACCACCCTCAAGTTTCTGGTCCGCCTTCAACCACACGCCAGCGTCGCCACAGCTCCTGAACAAATCCTTCCTGATCCAGTGTGGCGCCAAAGATGACGCCACAACAACAGAGACGCAGCCGGAGGGCGGACGTATCTGATGGAGTCGCCACCGCTGTCTCGCTGACACCATCCACAAACCCTATCACCACCTATCTGAAGGATGAGCGAGCACACAGGGCCATTAACTCTAGGGTTAATTAGATAGATGCACTACAATTTCTAGCTATTTGAGAAACACCATTGCAACTATCAACTTTTGAAAAACGCCATTACAATTCTCTATACATTCCATAAACGCCGGTATGTCTATTTTTCACACACGTATAACACAATATACACTCATATTATTGCCGTACATACATATACAAGATGGGTCTCACTAGATTTAACTTTCGTTGCCAATTCATTTTTTTTGTAATAATGGTTTTATTATTTTGTAATATTATATTTGTAATAAATCAATACACACGTGTTGTATTTATGCTCTTCGAGAACAAAATGGCCACACATATGAAATACTCTTTTCGCTTGATATTTTTTGAACTCAATTTGCGCTAATTTATCGTATACTATTTAGTTAGTTAACGATATTTTTTTTGCTTTTGTGGTGCTTACCGATAGAGATACATATAACTCGTTGTAAATTATGGCTTTAATATTGTTTTCTGTGACATGGAAGAAGCATACAGTCAGCAGTCATCTAAAGCAATACACATAGCCTAAGCTGATTTTAGTGGGGGCTACCGTATATACGTATGTATAATGGAAATACAAGTGTATATTGTGGGATATACGTGTTAAAATGGCCATAATGGCGTATATGGAATGTATGCAAAATTATAGTGGCATTTTTTAAAAGTTCAAAGTTGTAGTGGCATTTCTCAAATAGCCCAGAATTGAAGTGGCGTCTATCCGAGAAAATTACAAAAAACCACCACATTTGGGGCTAGGGTTTCAAAAGACCACCAAAAATTTAAAAAAATTCAGAAAGCACCGGATTTGGGGCATGAGGTTGCAAATAGTACTGATCTGGTTTTGACGCTGCTCTAACGATGAATCTGACTGGTGGGGCCCGATGGTCAGGCTGACGTGGCATATCTGGATGGCCGGGTGTAGACGGCCGTTAACGGCACGGTACGCTCCCGCCCCCTGTGCATCGCCCTCGCCGCCACCCATACACCGCCGCCGCCGCGCCGCTCCCGCACCGGCCCCGCCCAAGCCAGCAGGGCGCCACCTCGGCGCCGCCCCGTGCTGCTCCGGTCAGCACCAACCAGCGACGTGCCGCCCTGTGTCCGGATCTCCCCTGTGCTCGTAGACCGCCTCTAGCCGGAGCTCGTGCTCGCCTGTGCCCGCGGTGCCCCAGCGGTGGCCGGCGGAAAATCCCCATCCCTGCGCTCGCATGTGCCCTTGCCGGCCCCCGGCGAAGCTCGACCGCGCCGACCGTGGCTAAAGCTTGCCCTCTCCACCCCCTGGTGGAGATCAAGCCCCTGGCCGGAACTCGACCGCGCCACTCCTGGTCAGAGCTTGCCCAAGCCGGCCCTTGGCAGAGCTCGCCCGTACCACCTCCGTTCGCTCGCTCGCCTGCACGCCTAGATGCACGCGTTTCACCGCTGTCGCGCCGCCCTGTTCTGTTCCGTCCAGCGTCGCCTCGCCCGTCCCCGTCCCCGACCAGCAGCGCCCCTCCCGGCCGCGCTCGGCCGGGCCTCGCCACACCGCAGCAACACCGCCGCCGCGCAGCCCCGTCCCGCTCCGTCCAGCGTCACCTCGGTCCCGGCCTGCAGCGTCCTGCCCCGCCCGAGACAACACCGCCGCCGCCCCGCCCCGTGCCGCTCCCACTACTAGGAAATAGGTTGTTAGTGGCGCACCCGAAATGCCCATCTGTGGCGCACTAGCAGTGCGCCACGTGCCTTGCGCTACGGCTATCTCCCAGCCGTGGCGCACTGCCTAGTGCGCCACGGTTGTGTCGAGATAGGCATAGCGCACCTGCTAGTGCGCCACGGCTATGTGGGCAGGTGCGCTACGCGTAGGATCTTCTGTGGCGCACTACCCAGTGCGCCACTAAGCTTCTATAGTGCACTTTAGGTGTAGTGCGCCACAGAAGGTAGATCATGTGCGCCACAGGTATGCTTTTTGTTTTTTTTTAATTTCCGAGCCAGATTATATACAGATTATATATACAATATTACAATAGATATACACACACAGATACAAGATATACAATTATATATATAAATACACAATATGAAAAACAAGATTGAAACAAATACATATAGATAAGTCTCATACATGAATACATAGTATAAGTTATATTGTTTCGATCAAGTTACAAAGTAGTAGTTGGTGACATGCGAATACATGTGTCGATCGAACAAGTTAGAGCTCGGAAGCTCGCCTAGACATCTAAACTAGCTAGACACAAACGCGGCATAAACAACCAAAGAAGATAAGCATGATCACCGCCGCGACGAAGGTGTAGGTCTTCATCTGGTTCCTTGTCGTCCTAACTCCCGCTAGATAGCGCGTGTATCTAGCTTCCGCCTCCGCCATAGTGTTGTACCCTTTGTAGCTATTTCCGCTGAAACGGTACACCTGTCTCTGGCAGTCTTCCCAATCATCGTAGACTCCGGGAACCCGTCCCTTGTACACGACGTACCACGTCATCTACAAGTTGACAATAATAATTAACCGGTGATTGAAAAAACATGTATAATTAAAGTCGCATATGAAGATACACTTATAGAAAGTACTCCTAAATCAAAAAGAGCAAACTCAAAAAGCATGCCTCATATATAACTAGGTTGTTGGACACAGGAATATGCTACGATGGAACCGTACGCCAAGTAGGATGCACAACACCTGGACTTGTGCATAGCACAAGGCGTACAATCCCATCGTAGCACATTCACATATATAGTGTGCCACGACATTTTAATCATCGGCATTATTCTCGAAAAAGACCAAAGTAGCTCGAAAAGCATGCCTCATATATAACTAGGTTGTTGGACACAGGAATATGCTATGATGGAACTGTACGCCAAGTAGGATGCACAACACCTGGACTTGTGCATAGCACAAGGCGTACAATCCCATCGCAGCATATTCACATATATAGTGTGCCACGACATTTCAATCATCGACATTATTCTCGAAAAAGACAAAAATAACTCGAAAAGAATGCCTCATATATAACTAGCTAGGTCGTTGGACACACGAATATGCTATGACGGAACAGTCAGCCAAGTAGGATGCACAATTCCTGGACTTGTGCATATCACAAGGCTAACTATCCCGTCATAGAACATTCACATATATATTGTGCCACGACATTTCAATCATCGGCATATTCTCGAAAAATACAAAAATAACTCGAAAAGAATGCCTCATATATATACATAGATCATTGGACATAGGAATATGCTATGATGTAACCGTGAGCCAAGTAGGATGCGTAAGACCTGGACTTGTGCATATCACAAGGCTCACAATCCCATCATAGCACATTCACATATATAGTGTGCCACGACATTTCAATCATCGGTATTATTCTTGAAAAAGACAAAAATAACTCGAAAAGAATGCCTCATATATATACATAGGTCGTTGGACACACGAATATGCTATGACGGAACAGTCAACCAAGTAGGATGCACAATTCCTGGACTTGTGCATATCACAAGGCTAACTATCCCGTCGTAGCACATTCACATATATATTGTGCCACGACATTTTAATCATCGGCATTATTCTAGAAAAAGACAAAAATAACTTGAAAAGAATGCCTCATATATATACATAGGTCGTTGGGCACAGGAATATGCTATGATGGAACAGTGAGCCAAGTAGGATGCACAAGACCTAGACTTGTGCATATCACAAGGCTCACAATCCTATCATAGCACATTCACATATATAGTGTGCCACGACATTTCAATTATCGGCATTATTCTCGAAAAAAGAGTAAGGAAAAAAAGGACCAAAGTGAGCAAAGGACCAAAGATTAAGAAAAAAACTAAGCATTGATTGATATATAATAATAATAAGCAAAATAAGTAAGCGATGATTCATAAAACTAATAAGATAAGTACACTTGTCCACACACACAAAAGTCATCTATAGTTTGTAGCTACAACTAGGCCAACATCAAGCCTTCTGGCTCGGCTTAGGGAACGGGAGGACGCCTTGTCTCGTCATGAACTTCCTATAGTCACCCTGCATCTCTAGGCGATCTTCTATGTCACGGTTATTCGGGATATTTCCTCCGTAGAAGATCCCCCCCGAAGTCATGACATCACGAAAGATGATTGCCCCAAACTGCTGCTGGATGCGATACATCTCTTGTCTAATATCTAAATTATTGATCTTGGCCTTTGCTTCAGCCCACTGTTTGAGATGATCTGGCAGCGTAGAATTCTGCTGGTCAAGTAGGAACGCCCTCATGTGATGGAGTGCGTAGTAGGCTTCCTTCTTACTGTTTTCCGGCAGCTTCACGCAGGGGAACTCCGTTACGTGGTTGAAGACGTGCCTGCCGAACTTGACCTTCGTACGCACGAAGGTGGTGCCTTCCGTCGAGGCAAAGCCAGTGAGAGCACCATCCAGAACTTCCTTGATCTTGTCGTAGTTTTTCTTCTTTTCTAGACTCCCCGAGTCGAAATACGTGGCGTGGGAATGCTTCGGCGATAAGGAGATGAGCGTGCAGTGTTCATCTCTGCGCAAAAAATTCAAATGGAATGTGTTGGAAAAAGAATGATGATGATCTAATAAAGCCAATCGACGGTGGCGAGTGAATAACGACTTACACGGGAAAGTAAGGCACGAGAATGTATTCCTTTGTCTTGTTCGCCACGAAGATTATTTTTAGGTATGAAGCCACGATACGTCGTTCGGCGGGGGAACCCAAGCAGCCGTCTCGCATGTAGTAGGGGTCCACTATAGCGATGCCCGGTGTGTTCTCTCTAATGATCTGCATGGCCAGGCTGAGAGAAAACAGACGGACCATGGTATAGTGCAGCGGGTATAGGTGGAACATATTGAAGATGTCATCGAACCGCAGGAAGAACAGATCCGTAGGGGCATTGTCGACGAAGCCCAAGCCTGGTGGCACCTTAACCACGAATACCGGGTGCGAGGGATCTTTCTCCGATAGAAGGCATCTCTCTATCGTCAGCACGCCGTCATGCACACTCTGCAGTTCCGAACTGGTGAGCTTCCGCAAATTCTTAGGTAGCATGGGCTCACCCGCCACATGAATCCTCCACATAATACCCTCGGGTCTTGGTGGCCCATCCCGAAACCTGATCGGATTCGCAGTTGTTGACGCCACCGGCTGGCTCGAGCTGCTAGATTTTCTTTTCCTGCCCTTTTTTCCTTTTGGAGAGCGGGCAGGCACCGCAATCTGAGCACCGGCCGCCCTATGTAGTGTGTCAGGGCTTAGAATAAAGGGCCGGTTGGTTGTATCAGCTGGCTCTATAAAGGCGCAAGCTGGAGGCGTCTCCTGAGAACCAAACAGACGCTTGGTCATAGTGGCTTTCTCTGTGCGGCCACCAGCTAGGTCTTCGTTGCCAAACTGAGTGCTGAAGAAGTGATCATTCCAGTCTTCGTCGTCCTCAGCCGGATCTTGCGCCATGTGCATATCATCAACATGATCATCCGACCCACCGCGCGGAGGTGACGGCGAGGGCGGTAAGGGGGCCTTGCCACCACTTGTCACTGGCACGACAGGCGGTGCTGTTGTCTGTGGCATGATGGCCCCCGCCGTCCCCAAACGGATCATGCTCTTTGGCCATAGCAAGAATAAGCCGAAGCAAGTTCTGAGGACAGACGGCTCTTCTTCATCCGCTCCTGGGGATTGAATGGGAGGTTCCAAGTCGTCGCAGCCCCTTAGCACCCGACTAATTTTAACCCTGTGCACGCTATCTGACATCGGCCTTGAGTGGAACGTGCGCTGCAAGGGTTGAACGATGGTACCCTTGGCAACATCCCCCAGCTCGTTGTTCACGTAGCATAAGAGAGTGCAAGGAACATATGTCTGCGGAAAACATGTACGGCGTCGTCAAAGATGCCATAAGAGTAATAGATGGCATGAAAGGTGGTAATTAAAGCAATTTGTTTACCGTGATGGCGTCGAGATCGGCTAATGTCGACGCACCGCATACGGCGAAGGGCGTGCAAGAGACGGAAGGGCTGCTTGATGGCGCGGTGCTGGCCCCCAGTGTATTCTCCCTACCGACGGGTGCTTGGAGCTCCGGTGCCGCTACGACGATGGCAGGGGGGCACCAACATGTACTCCGGCGCCGCGGTGATGGCAGGGGGAGTCACCAACACTTGCGGCGCCGCGGTGCTAGCGGGCGGAGTCACGAACATGTAGTTTGCCTGATTCGTCGGCACCGCGTTGTTCGAGTGGCTGCTGACCATGCTTGGAATCAGGCACGGCCCTACTCGACCACCCGCACTCCAGTTCGCTATTGACTCCACCAAGGTAGGCCGGAAGGACGTGAGGGTGATTGCCAGGTTGTCTTGGATGATTTGCGGGATCCGCGCCACTTGTGCCTTAATTTCTTGAACCTCGCGGTTTTCCTCCTCGCTCCTTCCCGACGGCGCCACATGCGTCCTCGGCGGTGGACCAAAATGATCCACCCAATTCTTACCCCCGAGGCCGGCCAGACGGCCAGCCGACGACGACTTCTTCGTAACCGGCTCTATTTTCTTGGACCGGTTCATCGCCCTGTTAAAAGGGTTATCCCACCGGGTGGCCGTCGTCGACCCCTGGGATGAGGAACCCTGGGATCCATGACTAGCAACAATTTCCACCTCCTGCAGAAGAAGTAACAGTGAATCTTTTAGATCATCGATTAGATTGCAATCGAGTTGATCCGCGGTAATTAGATTATACTTACCACAATTTCCTCGAATTCCTTCACCGCAGGATCCGCGGTGAGTTGTTTGGTTTTTGGGTCCACATGGTAACGGGCCCTGATGAAGTTTCGAACCTTCCCGGGTTCAAATTTAGCAAAGGGGTTTTCTATCCCCTTGGATCTATACTCTTCGTCCTCCTTATTCCATTTGGCCTCCGCGGTTCTGTATCCACCAGATCCGAGATGGTGATGACCTATATTCATCTCCTGCAGCACCTTTCCCCGATTACTATTGGCCAGGGCTCTTTCGGATTCACACCTCTCCTTGAACTCCCGCAACTGATCTTCGGTGATCTGCGGGTCAATCTTCTGGATCTCCTCGAGACTTTTGCCTTCTTTATAGATCTTCTTCTTTATCCGGGTTCTCCAGCTGGCCAGGGCGGTGCTCATCTTTGTGAGGGCGGATTTGTTTACTTTGTTCCCATGATAATTTGTGTTCTGATACTTAGCGGGGAACTTGTATCTTGCGTGCAGCTTCTCTAAGAGGAGTGTGCGCAAGTGGCCATTATCTTTATGCCGGAGATTCTCGGTGTTGATCGAGATGGTTGTGTTGGAGATATGCCCTAGAGGTAATAATAAATGTAGTTATTATTATATATCTTTGTGTTTATGATAAATGTTTACATTCATGCTATAATAGTATTAACAAGGAAACCATTAATACTTGTGTGATTTGTAAACTTAATTTGAAGTCCCTAGTATAGCTTCTATACTTCACTAGCTTGTTGGTTGATTGATGATGTGGTTTCTTTGTCATGAACATTGAGATGTTATCAACAACAAGATCATATCGTTAGGAGAATGATATGGTGGACATACTCCTATAGACAAGCGTAGCATAAAGATCAAGTCATTTCAATAGTTCAATTGCTATATGCTTTCTGATACATAGTAACCTAATTCCTTCGACCATGAGATCATGCATATCACCTTTGCTGGATGGATGCTTTGATGTCATCAAACACCACACCGTAACAGGGTGGCTATAAAGGTGGCATTGAGTGTTCGGAAAGTATTGGTTGAAACACATGGATCAAGAGTGGGATTTGTCCATCCACATGACGGATAGATATTCTCTGGGCCCTCTCGGTGAAATGTCATCCAATTAGCTTGCAAGCATGTGACTTGGTCACAAGGGATCACATATCACGGGAACGAGAAAAGAGTACTTATCAGTAACGAGGTTGAACTAGGTATGCAGAGATACCAACGATCATAACCTCGGATAAGTAACATATCGTGAGACAAAGGGAAATTGGTATCGTATGTAAGTGGTTCATTCGATCGCAAAGTAATCGTAGAAATATGTGGGAGCCATATGAATTTCCAGATTCCTCTATTGGTTATTGTTCGGAGAAGTGTCTCGATCATGTCTGCATAATTCACGAACCGTAGGGAGACACACTTAAGGATTCGACGTTGTTTGAGTAGTTATGGTATTATGAGAAAGAGACCGAATGTTGTTCGGAGTCTCGGATGGGATCCGGGATATCACGAGGTGATCCGGAATGGTCCGGAGAATAAGATTCATATAAGGAAAGTCCCGTTTCGGAGTTGGGGAATGGTTCCGGTGTTTTCATCGGGAACATTCTAGAAGGTCCCGGAATGTCCGGCACTCCGGAGGGGGAAGGGTACATGAGTGTGTCATTACATATTGGAATGATTGCATCATGTACTAAGTATTCTTGCTGTCCCAAATAAAGGATTTATTTAAATCCTAAATTGAAAAGTCAAACGGCTAGTTTGAAAGTCAAACGGCAGTTTTGGGAAGTGGGAAAAGAGGAGGAGAGGTGGAGGCCGAGTTGGAGGAGGGTTCCTCCCCTTGGCCGGCGCACCTCCCTAGGCCGAGTTGGGGAGGAACTCCTCCCCTTGGCCGGCCAGCCCTCCCACCTATATAAGGAGGGGCAGGGCTCCCCTCCTAGACACACAAGTTTCCTATCCTCTAAACTAAACCCTAGATCTAGACCCCGGTTTAGAGCTATTCGGTTTAGAGCCTTCTAATTGGTTTAGAGCCCTCTAATTGGTGTGTCTAATTACTAGACCACTAATAGCCTCTCTCATAAGCTCCACCATACTCGCACCGGCTTAAGGCGAAGCCCTGCGGGATTTCCCCTCTACCTCCGGTACCACGCCGTTGTGCTGCCGGAATCGCGAGGAGAGTGCTACAACCTCCGCTGCCTACTGGAACAAGGGAGAGGAAGGTCTTCGTCGAGTACCGAACGTGTGACCGACTGCGGGAGCGCTGCGGGAACGCGGCGCCGGAAGGATCGTCTACGCGATCTTGAGATCGGAAAGAGTACGACTACATCACCCACGAGAATCTGCTCTCGTTAAACACTTTGGAATCTTCGAGGGTGAGTTATTCCATCGACTCGTTGCTGCAATCTAGTAGATAGATCTTGGCTTGTTTGTTTGTATGCGATAGAAATTTTTTGTTTTCCATGCTACGAACCCCTACAGTGGTATCAGAGCCGTGTCTATATGTAGATCTGTTGCACGAGTAGAACACAATGGTCATTGTGGGCATTGATGCTTTTATTGTAGATTGCCTTTTGTGTACTTTGCATCTTGCGGTATGTTGGGATGAAGCGGCCCGGGCTAACCTTACATGACATCGTTCATGAGACTTGCTCCACGCTTGACATGCAACTCGTTTTGCATAAGTGGCTTTGCGGGTGCCTGTTTCTCCTAGCATAGTAAAGATCCAATTTACAACGGGTGATCAACAATGCTAGTATCAATGTTGTGGTTATTGTTCGTAAGTTAGAACGACACTTATTGAAAGCCCCAAACCACGTAAAATATTCAAAGAAAGTAGAAGCGTCTAACTTTGTTTTGCAGGGGTGTGCAGTGATGTGATATGGCCATGATTGTGATTATATTTGATGTATGCAATGTTCCTTATTGTAAGTTGGCAACCGGCAGGAGCCATATGGTTGTCTTTAATTTCTGTTAAGACCTGCATGTCTATTCAAAATAGTTGTAATAGTTGAAGCTGGTGGACGACAACCATGGAGAAGCGTCATTGACCTTGATGCTATGCCGGTGATGATGGAGATCATATTCGTGCTTGAAGATGGAGATCGGAAGCACAAAGAAGAAAGGCCATATCATATCACATATTATGAATTGCATGTGATGTTAATCCTTTATGCATCTTGTATTGCTTAGTAGACGACGGTAGCATTATAAGATGATCCCTCATGCACATAAATTTCAAGTTCTAAAGTGTTCACCCTTAGTATGCACCGTTGCCAAAGCTTGCTGCTTCGAAGCACCACGTGATGATCGGGTGTCTTTGATTCCGCGGGTGAATACAACGTAAGCAAGCCAGATTTGCTTATGCGGTAGCTAAGGTTTGATCTTGACGAGCCTAGCATGTACAGACATGGCCTCAGGAACACGGATCGCCGAAAGGCAAAGCATGAATCATATAGTAGATATGATGAACATGATGATTGTTCGCCATTAAAACTATATCAGCTCTCGTGATGATCGGTGTTGATGTAGTGGATTTGGTTCGTGTGATCACTAAAACAATGTGAGGGATGTTGTTTTGAGTGGGAGTTCACCTAGTTTAATTTCATTAATTAATTTGAACTCAATTTGTCATAAACTTAGTCTAAACTATTGCAAATATGTTGTAGATCAATGGCAGCCCCTACCATCAATTTTAATGCGTTCCTAGAGAAAGAAAAGTTGAAAAACAATGGAAGCAACTTCGCGGATTGGTTCCGCAATTTGAGGATTGTCCTCACAGCTGGTAATTTGACCTATGTGCTGGATGCACCGCTAGGTGACCCACCTGCAGCTGATGCTACCGATGAAGTAAAGAATGTTTACCTTGCTCGGAAGAATCAGTACTCCATAGTTCAGTGTGCTATCTTGTATGGTTTAGAATCGGAGCTTCAGAAAAGGTTTGAAGAGTGAGATCCATATGATATTGTCGAGGATCTCAAATTAATCTTTGAGACTCATGCGGCAATTGAAAGTTATGAAGCTTCTGAAAAGTTCTTTAACTGCAAGATGGAAGAGGGTAGCTCCGTCAGTGAGCATGTGCTTAAGATGTCTGGGCACGCAAATAAACTTCAAAGTTTGGGTATAGTGATTCCTAATACTTTGGGAGTTTACCGCATCCTCCAATCACTACCACCAAGTTACAAGAACTTTGTGATGAACTACAACATACAGAACATGAACAAAGAGTTGCCAGAACTATTTGCTATGTTGAAATCTGCAGAAGTGGAGATCAAGAAAGAGCACCAAGTGTTGATGGTCAATAAGACCACCAAATTCAAGAAAGGCAAGTCTAAGCAAAAGGGACACTTCAAGAAGGGTGGTAAGAAAGTTACCACGCCGACGAAGAAGACCAAGGCTGGACCTAAGCCTAAAACTGAGTGCTTTTACTGCAAGGGAGAAGGTCACTGGAAGCGGAATTGCCCAAGGTACTTGGCAGATTTGAAGAACGGCAGATTTGAAGAACGGCAACATCAAGAAGAAAGGTATATCTGATATACATGTTATTGATGTGTATCTCACTAGTATTCGTAGTAGTGCCTGGGTATTTGATACTGGTTCGGTTGCTCATATTTGTAACTCGAAACAGGAGCTGCAGAATAAACGGAAGCTAGTGAAGAACGAGGTGACGATGCGCGTAGGAAACGGATCAAAGGTTGATGTGATCGCGGTCGGCACGCTACCTCTTCATCTACCATCGGGATTAGTTTTATACTTAAATAATTGTTATTTGGTGCCTGCGTTAAGCATGAACATTATATCAGGATCTTGTTTATTGCGAGACGGTTACTTGTTTAAATCCGAGAATAATGGTTGTTCGATTTATATGAGTAACATGTTTCATGCACATGCACCTTTGATAGATGGTCTATTCATATTGAATCTCGATAGTGGAAATACACATATTAATAACATTGAAGCTAAACGTTTGAAATCAAGCGATAACTCGACCTATATGTGGCACTGTCGTCTTGGTCACATTGGAGTGAAGCGTATGAAGAAACTCCATTCCGATGGACTTCTTGAATCACTTGATTTTGAATCACTTGAAAGATGCGAAGCATGTCTGATGGGTAAAATGACTAAGACTCCATTTTCTGGTATGATGGAGCGAGCTACGGACTTATTGGAAATCATACATACCGATGTATGTGGTCCAATGAGTGTAGCATCGCGCGGTGGTTATCGTTATGTTCTTACCTTCACGGATGATTTGAGTAGATATGGGTATATCTATTTCATGAAACATAAGTCCGAAACTTTCGAGAAGTTTAAGGAGTTTCAAAGTGAGGTAGAGAATCAACGTAACAAGAAGATTAAGTTTCTACGTACTGATCGTGGAGGTGAATATCTAAGTTACGAGTTTGGCGAGCATTTGAAGAAATGTGGAATACTTTCGCAGTTGACACCGCTGGGAACACCACAGCGTAATGGTGTGTCTGAACGTCGTAATCGAACTCTCTTAGATATGGTTCGTTCTATGATGTCACTTACAGATTTACCACTATCATTTTGGGGTTATGCATTAGAAACAGCCGCATTCACTTTAAATAGGGCACCGTCTAAATCCGTTGAAACGACACCGTATGAATTATGGTTTGGGAAGAAACCTAAATTGTCGTTCCTTAAAGTTTGGGGATGCGAAGCCTATGTAAAGAAGTTACAGCCGGACAAGCTTGAACCCAAAGCGGAAAAATGCGTCTTCATAGGATACCCGAAGGAAACTATTGGGTATACCTTCTATCATAGATCCGAAGGCAAAATCTTCGTTGCCAAGAATGGATCCTTTCTAGAGAAGGAATTTCTCTCGAAAGAAGTGACTGGAAGGAAAGTAGAACTCGACGAGGTTGTCGAACCTTCTCTCGAAATTGCGAGTAGCGCAGCACCGGAAGAAGTTCCTGTGGTGCCTGCACCAATAAGAGAGGAAGCTAATGATAGTGATCATGAAACTTCGGTTGAAGTTGCTACAGAGCCTCGGAGGTCAACGAGAACTCGTACCACTCCAGATTGGTATGATTCCGTTATGAATGTCATGTTAGTGGACAACACCGATGACCCCGAGACATATGAGGAAGCGATGATGAGCCCAGATTCCAATAAATGGCAAGAAGCCATGAAATCCGAGATTGGATCCATGTACGAAAACCAAGTATGGACTTTGGTGGACTTACCGGATGGCCGGAAGGCTGTCGAGAACAAATGGATTTTCAAGAAGAAAACAGATGCTGATGGTAATGTTACTGTCTATAAAGCTCGACTTGTCGCAAAAGGGTTTCGACAAATTCAAGGAGTTGACTACGATGAGACTTTCTCACCGGTAGCGAAGCTAAAGTCTGTGAGGATTATGTTAGCAATCGCTGCATATTATGATTATGAGATATGGTAGATGGATGTCAAAACAGCATTCCTCAATGGAGACATTGATGAAGAGTTGTATATGATACAACCCAAAGGTTTTGTCGATCCTAAAGATGCTAACAAGGTATGCAAACTTCAACGGTCCATCTATGGATTGAAGCAAGCATCCCGAAGTTGGAATCAACGTTTTGATAAGGTAATCAAAAGTTTTGGTTTTATACAAACTTATGGAGAAGCTTGTATTTACAAGAAAGTGAGTGGGAGCTCTGTAGCATTCTTAATACTATATGTGGATGACATATTGTTGATTGGGAATGATGTAGACCTTCTTAATAGTGTCAAAGAGTATTTGAATAATAGTTTTTCAATGAAGGATCTTGGCGAAGCAGCTTACATATTAGGCATAAAGATTTATAGAGATAGATCGAAACGCCAAATATCATTGTCACAAAGTACATATTTGGACAAAGTTCTAAAGAGATTTGGAATGGAAGATAGCAAGAAAGGGTTCTTGCCCATGTTGCCCAATACGACCTTGAGTAAAACTCAAAGTCCGACATCGGCAGAAGATAGAGAAAGAATGAGTAAGACTCCCTATGCCTCAGCCATAGGATCTCTAATGTATGCCATGCTATGTACTAGACCCGACATTGCATATGCTGTTAGTTTAACTAGCAGATATCAAAGTGATCCAGGAGTGGATCATTGGACAGCGGTCAAAAACATCCTTAAGTACTTGAGAAGAACTAAGGATATGGTTCTTTCTTATGGAGGTGATGAACAGCTCGTTGTTAATGGTTACACCGATGCTAGTTGGAACACCGATCCGGATGATTCTAAATCACAATCTGGATACGTATTTATTTTGAATGGTGCAGCAGTTAGCTGGAGGAGTGCAAAGCAAAGCGTTGTGGCGAGATCTTCAACTGAATCGGAATACATGGCTGCTTCGGAGGCTTCACAAGAAGCGATATGGATGAAAGAGTTCATTACAGAGCTGGGTGTGGTTCCAAGTGCGCTGGACCCAATGTCTATCTACTGTGATAACATGGGCGCCATAGCCAATGCACAAGAACCAAGGTCACACAAGAAGCTGAAGCATATCAAGCTGCGTTTTCACGCTATTCGAGAACATATCCAGGATGGGGATATAAAGATTTGCAAAGTACACACAGATCTGAATGTGGCGGATCCGTTGACTAAACCTCTCCCGAGGGCAAAACATGACCAACACCAAACTGCCATGGGTGTTCGGTATATTACCATGTAATCTAGATTAGATGACTCTAGTGCAAGTGGGAGACTATTGGAGATATGCCCTAGAGGTAATAATAAATGTAGTTATTATTATATATCTTTGTGTTTATGATAAATGTTTACATTCATGCTATAATAGTATTAACAAGGAAACCATTAATACTTGTGTGATTTGTAAACTTAATTTGAAGTCCCTAGTATAGCCTCTATACTTCACTAGCTTGTTGGTTGATTGATGATGTGGTTTCTTTGTCATGAACATTGAGATGTTAATTTGAAGATCATATCGTTAGGAGAATGATATGGTGGACATACTCCTATAGACAAGCGTAGCATAAAGATCAAGTCATTTCAATAGTTCAATTGCTATATGCTTTCTGATACATAGTAACCTAATTCCTTCGACCATGAGATCATGCATATCACCTTTGCTGGATGGATGCTTTGATGTCATCAAACACCACACCGTAACAGGGTGGCTATAAAGGTGGCATTGAGTGTTCGGAAAGTATTGGTTGAAACACATGGATCAAGAGTGGGATTTGTCCATCCACATGACGGATAGATATTCTCTGGGCCCTCTCGGTGAAATGTCATCCAATTAGCTTGCAAGCATGTGACTTGGTCACAAGGGATCACATATCACGGGAACGAGAAAAGAGTACTTATCAGTAACGAGGTTGAACTAGGTATGCAGAGATACCAACGATCATAACCTCGGATAAGTAACATATCGTGAGACAAAGGGAAATTGGTATCGTATGTAAGTGGTTCATTCGATCGCAAAGTAATCGTAGAAATATGTGGGAGCCATATGAATTTCCAGATTCCTCTATTGGTTATTGTTCGGAGAAGTGTCTCGATCATGTCTGCATAATTCACGAACCGTAGGGAGACACACTTAAGGATTCGACGTTGTTTGAGTAGTTATGGTATTATGAGAAAGAGACCGAATGTTGTTCGGAGTCTCGGATGGGATCCGGGATATCACGAGGTGATCCGGAATGGTCCGGAGAATAAGATTCATATAAGGAAAGTCCCGTTTCGGAGTTGGGGAATGGTTCCGGTGTTTTCATCGGGAACATTCTAGAAGGTCCCGGAATGTCCGGCACTCCGGAGGGGGAAGGGTACATGAGTGTGTCATTACATATTGGAATGATTGCATCATGTACTAAGTATTCTTGCTGTCCCAAATAAAGGATTTATTTAAATCCTAAATTGAAAAGTCAAACGGCTAGTTTGAAAGTCAAACGGCAGTTTTGGGAAGTGGGAAAAGAGGAGGAGAGGTGGAGGCCGAGTTGGAGGAGGGTTCCTCCCCTTGGCCGGCGCACCTCCCTAGGCCGAGTTGGGGAGGAACTCCTCCCCTTGGCCGGCCAGCCCTCCCACCTATATAAGGAGGGGCAGGGCTCCCCTCCTAGACACACAAGTTTCCTATCCTCTAAACTAAACCCTAGATCTAGACCCCGGTTTAGAGCTATTCGGTTTAGAGCCTTCTAATTGGTTTAGAGCCCTCTAATTGGTGTGTCTAATTACTAGACCACTAATAGCCTCTCTCATAAGCTCCACCATACTCGCACCGGCTTAAGGCGAAGCCCTGCGGGATTTCCCCTCTACCTCCGGTACCACGCCGTTGTGCTGCCGGAATCGCGAGGAGAGTGCTACAACCTCCGCTGCCTGCTGGAACAAGGGAGAGGAAGGTCTTCGTCGAGTACCGAACGTGTGACCGACTGCGGGAGCGCTGCGGGAACACGGCGCCGGAAGGATCGTCTACGCGATCTTGAGATCGGAAAGAGTACGACTACATCACCCACGAGAATCTGCTCTCGTTAAACACTTTGGAATCTTCGAGGGTGAGTTATTCCATCGACTCGTTGCTGCAATCTAGTAGATAGATCTTGGCTTGTTTGTTTGTATGCGATAGAAAATTTTTGTTTTCCATGCTACGAACCCCTACAGGTTGTCCGGGTGATCGCCGCCACTTGCGCACCGTACCCTTTGATGACAAGGGCGGGCTCCAAAGGAACCCTTGATGGGCTCACTTCGGTAATTTCCTCCCTGACCGTGCCGACCGTGTTCGGGCGCCGGTCCTTCGGCTTCTTCTTCTTATTATTAGGAGGATTGCTACCACTCCCTGTGCCCTCGCCGCCATCAGTGGTTTCATCGTCCGCCGTTCCTTCGGCTTCTTCCTCCGCGTCTTCCATCTCATCATCCTCGCTCTCCGAAGGATGGTATTTTTCATCGTCTTCTAGCCGCCATCAGTCAAAGTCTTGCTCGTTGGCGACTCCATCCATTCCGATGATGTTTCTTTTTCCTCTCCTCATGACAACACGGCTAGGCTTTGTCAGGTCGGTAATGAAAAAACATTGGTCCACTTTGGTAGCCAGTACCCACGGTTCATTTTTCGCGGCCACGTTTGCACCGGCGGCCTTGGATTTGGCTGCTTCGGGTATAACCATGGTTGTGAAATACCGGTCTTCTCTTTCGACGATCTTTGCCCATCTGACACGGAACATCGGCACCTTTTCTCCACAGTAGTCGAGCTCCCAGATCTCCTCGATTCTTCCGTAGAATCTTTCCTTCACGTTGTCATCGGTGTAGAATTCTGACGTTACGCCTGAGTTCTGATAATCACACTTGTTGTCCTTTTCCTCCGTGTAGAATGTGTAGCCGTTGATATCATATGCCTGATAGGTCACCAGGTTTTGCATCGGTCCCTGGGACAAGGTGAATATGATCTTTTCTGTGTCAGAAGAATGCGATCGCGGGGGATTATCAAGGAGCGTCTGCCTAAACCAACGCGTGAAATCTGAGTTGTGCTCTTTGATTATTTCTCCCTGCGTCCTCTGTATGCCCCGGTCACTGTACTTCTTCTCGATTAACCTTTTGTGCTTCTGTACCCAAGGATCAACCAGTTCTAAATGCTGTAGCGCGACGAGGTTTGCTCAATCAAAGTCTGCGCGTCGAAAATCGAAGTCTGCATGCAGTATGCGACGACCCTCTCGGTGACCAGATCCATCGAGCTTGCCAAGGTTCCTGTTGACGGGAAGACCGACAGGGTTCTCGATGTCTAGATAATTCGTGTAGAAAGAGATGCACTCTTCGGCCAGAAAGCCCTTGGCTATGCTTCCATCTGGACGGGACCTGTTGCGAACGTATCCTTTGATGTGTCCGTTCATCCTTTCGAACGCCATCATGCTGCGGAGGAACATCGGCCCGAGTTGTACGATGTCCTCCACGACATGGACCAGCAGATGCACCATAATGTCGAAGAATGCGGGTGGGAAGTAGACCTCAAGCTCACATAGTATCACCACGATCTCCTCCTGTAGCCTCCCGAGCTGATTCACACCAATCGACTTCCTAAAGATGACGTCGAAAAACTTGCATAGGCCAAATAACGTTTCACGGATGTGCTCGTCCATTATCCCTCTTAGTGCGACCGGAAGTACCTGCGTCATTAGCACGACACAGTCGTGAGACTTCATGCCGCTGAACCTCTCCTTCGCCTCGTCTAGGTATCTGCTTATCTTGCCCGCGTAGCCGTAAGGAAATTTGACTCCTAGAAGGCACTTGAAAAACTGTTTGATCTCATCCTGGCTTAGAGTGAAGCAAGAAGGTGGGCAGTAATATTCATTCTTCTTGAACTTTTTACCCTTCAGATGACCTTGTGTCGTCTCCGACTCATGATCATCGTCATCTTCCTGATCATCAGGAGTAGTGCGTCCTCCGTGAAGCTCCTTCCGGATACCCAAGCATATCAGGTCGTGCCTTGCTTCCAGACCATCTTTCGTCCTATCTGGCATGTTAATTATGGTGGCGACCAGACTCTCGCACACATTTTTCGTGATATGCATGATGTCGAGGCTATGAGGCGTGCGGAGAAACTTCCAGTATGGCAACTCCCAGAAAACAGACCTTGTTTTCCATACCTTCATCAGCGGCTTGTCTTGTTGCTGCCTCTTTCGCTTCTTTCCAGGCTTAGGACAATCTTTCCAGTTTTTCAGCAACTCTTCCACTTCTTCGCTGCCCCTACGCTCTGGGATTCCTCGGGTCTCTGATTTGCCATCGAACAGGTCTCCACGTTTTCTCCATGGATCATTCTTGCCGAGCCACCTCCGGTGCGCCATGAACACGGTTTTCGATGACCCTGGATCTTTCTCTAGTTGAAGATAGCTTGTGTTATCCATGCACCTAACGCATGCGCAGAATCCTTGGATAACCTGCCCCGAGATATACCCGCAACCTGGATAGTCTTGCACCGTAGTGACCAACGCGGCTCTCATAGTGAAATAATCTTGTGCGACGGCGTCGTAAGTATTGGCTCCAGATTCCCATAACGTGGCTAGCTCCTCTTTCACAGCCCGAGATACAGATTGATGTTGGTACCGTGTTGTTTTGGCCCTTGAATTAGCATACTCATTTGTATGTACTTCTTCTTCATGCACAACCATGGAGGGAGGTTGTACATCCATACAAACACGGGCCAAGTGCTGTGCGTGCTGCTCTGGCTACCGAACGGATTGAGTCCATCGGTGCTCGCACCAAGCCTGATGTTCCTCGAATCTCCACCGAATTCTGAGAATTCGAGGTCCAATGCTTTCCACTGGCTAGCATCTGAAGGGTGCGTCAGCAGCTCATCCTTTTCGGGGTCATCATCATCATCTCCTGGCTTCTTCCTTTCCGCATGCCATCGCATGAGCTTCGCTTCCTTAGGGTCCGCGGAATAGCGCTACAGACGAGGAGTGATAGGAAAGTACCATACCACTTTTTGAGGTGCTTTCTTCCCTTTCTTGTATCGAATCACGCCGCACACCAGACATGTGGTTTTCTCCGTGTCGTCGCCCCGATAAATGATGCAATCGTTGATGCATACGTGATATCTAACGTGCGGTAGATCGAGAGGACAGACGATTTTCTTGGCGTCCTCAATACTAGTTGGCCATGTGTTCCCCTCCGGGAGACGATCGTGCTAGAATGCCATCATATCGTCGAAGCTTGCGTCGCTCAATTTGTGTTTTGTCTTCATCTCCATAGCCTTGAGCGTTACATTCAACCGGGTATCATCGGGCCTGCATCCTTCATACAATGGAGTAACCGCGTCTTTCTCAAGTTGCACAAGCTTGGCTTTCTCTCTAGCGGCAGCCCTAGCGTTACTCGTCTGCTTGAGAAGCAGCTCTTGCACATAAGGGTCCCGCACCTAGCCTGACGTTGTTCCATCGTTGTCTGCTCCTCCGGCATCTAGATCATCATCATCCCGGTCTGCTTCCGCACCTTCACCATCTCTAGGAGACTCTTCATCGTCTCGCCCGTTCTCGCCGTGATGATGATCATCGTCATGTTGGCCACCTTCACCGTCTCCATCGTCTTTGTCATCGCTTATCCAACGAGTGTATCCATCCATGAAACCATGGCGGAGCAGGTGCGCCTGCAGATTCCCGGAATCTGGGTCGATCACCCAGTTGAGTTTGCATCTTCTGCACGGACATCTTATATCTGTCTTGTTATTTCGTATCATGTCGGCCGTCGCACATTTCAAAAATCTAGCCACAATGCCTTCGCTCATTATGCTGACCATTTTTGTCTGCACGGTGTACACGGTACAATTTGAAGTCTATTAGAACCACGTAATGAATGTATGCATGCAATGGTCGATAGAAAATTTCGGCATGACCTATCCTAAAATTAGGACCTTTGCGAAATGCCAAAGTCTTGCCAAAATGGAAATGAATCAACATTTTGGCAAAACAAATGGCAACTTGTTCACATACAAACACAAGAGAGAGAGACCGATCCATAGACACATGAACATATCATTATCCTCTACATACACACATGCATGAGCATCATCAATACTCTCCATATACACACACATATGACCATCGATCCTCTCCATACACACATCATGAGCATCGATCATCGACATACATATGAGCACATCATCCATATACACATGAACACATCTTTACATGGACAACTTACCGAGATGAGAGACCGATCGCGAGAAAGATGTAAAGAAGAGGTGCGCGCGAGACCGGAGAAGGAGATGAGAGACCGGAGACCTTCCTCTATTACTTATGTAACATCCAAGGCAAGTTCTACATGCTAAAAATGGTGAATGGGTGGAGAAATTGAGGTGGGAAGGAGAAGATCCCGACTTGATCTAAGGAGGAAGAAGAAGGGGAAAGTGAAGTGTGGGGTGGTGGATGTGGTCACACATGTGCACATAAAGTGCTGTCAAAAAAAATCGACACATCCATGGCGCACACGGCCCTAGTGCGCCACAGGGAGGAGTAACATCCGTGGCGCACATGCCATAGTGCGCCACAGGGAGTAGTAATATCCGTGGCGCACATGCCATAGTGCGCCACGGATGTGTTTGGCCGTTTCACAGCAGAGGGGGGGGGGGGCGTAGCGCACCCCCACCATGTGCGCCACAGTTGGCACTAACATCCGTAGCGCCCCTGACCTATGTGCGCTACAGATGTTTGGCGTGCGGCCAATAGGGCCCTGGCCCACACATATCTGTGGCGCACTATGGTCATGTGCGCCACTGTTGTTCTAGTTACTAGTAGGGCACTGCCCATAGGTGAGCCACGCCTGTTTTATCCGTGGGTCACTTCAACCATGTGAGCCGCGGATGTGCTGATTACCTATAGCCATTTTCCTAGTAGTGTCCGTCTAGCGCCGCCTCGGCCCCAGCCAGCAGCGTCCTGCCCCGCCCCAGCCAGCATCGCCGCCGCCCCGCCCCGTGTCGCTCCGTCCAGCGGCGTGTTGCCCCGCCTCGGCCCCGGCCAGCAGCGCCCCGCCCGGCCACGCCCCGTTAACGACCGTCTATGCCCGGCCGTCCAGATGTGCCACGTCAGCCTGACCATCGGGCCCCACCAGTCAGATTCATCGTTAGAGCAGCGTCAAAACCAGATCAGTGCTATTTGCAACCTCATGCCCCAAATCCGGTGCTTTCTGAATTTTTTTAAATTTTTGGTAGTCCTTTGAAACTCTCGCCCTAAATGTGGTGGTTTTTTGTAATTTTCTTCGTCTATCCAATTAACCCTTAACTCTAAGATGCTGCCAAGAAGGACATCACCGGCAATACTTATTTGCCCGGCCACAGCTCCCGCCACCAAAATGGCATACAAACTCTAACCCTAACTACTAGGTAACAACGGAGGACTAAAGTCCCACTCCCTCCTGCCACCGGAGAAGCAAGCGGAGGGACAGGGCACCAGCACCCATGCCGACAGATCGAGATAGTGGGGGGAATCTGGTGCCTTATTACATGAACTAAAACAAGATAAACCGCATGTTAATTCGTATTATTTTTATTGACAAGACTAAAATATAGTATGGGACATGTCAGCAAGAATTCGAGTCCATGCCTAAGCAACCATATTATTTGCTTCGGATCATGCATGTACTGATTGTCTAGACGTTTCTAAAGATAGTGTAGCCAATTTGGCACGTTTGAAGAATGATGGCCTGCTCGCATTATGCTGGCGCATACTATTTAATTGCCTAATCTATTATATACTAAAAGCAATATAAGATTGTATTTCGAGGCACCATGTTGATCTACATCATCTAAATTATTTGTGATAGTCAGATCTAAAACTTGTGGCTAGGAATTAAGGACTAATTTTACCTAATTGTGTAATCTAGATCGACACGCTTAACTACTGTACCAAAAAATATGTCATTTTTCAAGTGACCAAGTCGTATCTTTACAGGACTGTGGAGCAGCCCGTTAAAAAAAAGACTGTCTGTTAGAAAAAAAAACGAAGGCCTAGGACGTGGTGACAACTGGAAGTCTGGAAAGGTGGGACGTGATGTAGGATATAAAATATGAAAGAATACATTGTTCACTATATTGGAAAATACACAATTCTTAGTTCTGAGGAGCCGCTCCATGCATTGCATGCAAATTATAGGCATGACTCATGAGCAGGAGAGAAGTACGGTAATTAGTACTTTAGGTCTTTGGTTAATCATTTCGCTCGTACGTATTATACATCGCCAATAAGTTTATGAATTCAATATTCAATATGTGTGCATTTCATTACTATTGTACATACTGTGTGACAAGAAAAAAATGCTTATTACTATGACTTTGTAGCTATTAACAAGAATTTGAAAACCCTGCAAAAATACCAGAATTTGAACATGAAATTTATGGTTAAACTTGAATGTGAGCAATCGGAATATATTATGCTATTTCTGTTGATTTTACAATTATAGAAATTTGGAAACAATAAAATTCATCGAGTGGAATATTTTCAATATAAATTAATTGGATTCTCATTCGAGCCTTCCGCTGTGTCTAAACTTTTTACATATATTCCATAAAAGGGTAAAAAATTATGCGTTATATATTCTTTCTGGTTGTAACTCGGTCTCCTACATGTCTTTGGAATAGTGATGAATGGTGATTATGTAGTGTTCATGGAAGGATTTAACTTGATTATTTCCAGTTATAGATAAGTTATCATAATCAAAATTAAAGAAGGATTTGTAGAAAATTGGTGTCGTCGATAACATATAAAAATCTTAAGGAGCGATACACCAGAAAAATTGGTACCCGCATTACCGAGCATTGGCAAAGCAGTATGTGTAGGAGCATTGATTTCCAGAACCAACATCTTGAATGTGTGTCATTCACTAATTAGTTCAAAATTTCACTAATTTATTACAAAATATTGATCTAATAGCATATATAATAAATAATCTAAGCAAAAGTCTAAAAATTTATGTACAAATTGTCTATACATAGCTTATTATTTATGCATGCGGCGGAAACAAAAATTAAACTAGCGACCTTTCATATTGGGGTGTTGTCAAAACTCCATGTTTAATTGTACAAATATATTATCAGGATATAAGAATTAACAACATTATTTTTTGTTGAAGTATATTTTACAATTACTATAGTTCTTAGCAGTATAATCATATACGAAATAAAGGTCAAAGTTTTAGCAAAAATACCTTGCCATATCTAAAAGATCGTGTATTTGGAATGGCGTCGATGGAAAGAGAATTGTCGACGTGAGATAAAAAGGAATAGTTAGCACATTCTAAGTTTGATAACTCCATGTCTGATTATACGAATGTATTATTAGGAAGATATGAATTAACAACATCAGTTTGTATCTTAAAATATATTTTACGAATTGTTTATATCACTTCTTAGCCGTATAAACTTATACATAATAAATGTCAAATTTTCAGTTAAAAGACCTTACCGGGTCTGAAAAATCATGTATTTGGAATGAGGGTGGATGAAAGAGAATTGTCTACATAAGATAAACATGAATAGTAGCATAGTCTATAGAATAAGTTTGATTTCCTCGGATTTTGGCATACTCTATTTTAAATAATGAATCAAAACCACTAGATCATCATAGTATCCAAAAGAATGCAACTGGTAGATCTTCGTAATTCAATGTAGACATGTGGTACAATGGTTTAGATATATCATGGAAGTATGCCCCCATGGCATCTTTGTCTAAAATGTGACATATTTCAGACTGAACACATAATATCAATATTCCATAATTAAGGGAGTAAAGGAGAAAGAAATTGATTATGAGACGAGATAAATGAAAATTCTTAGTGCCTACTTGACCAATCAGAAAACAATAATTTCATCTATTCATTTTACTAGAACATATATTTGTTGTTAGAATACAAATTTTTATAAGTATTCAGACGGTTATAAAAAACTTGATAAATCACGTTCGTAGTACAGGACTTAAGAAAATGTGTGTTATCAGACATCATTTGGGAGAGCACCAGAATTATTAGATTAAATGTATATACCAACATGGACACTTGGAATATAAATATGGAGTGAACAGATAGAAATCTCAAATGGACAAGTATACCATGTATAGTTATGATCAAACAATATACAAGATCTCTTAGATTTAAGTTTAAAGCATATACACCGCCTTTGTCAAATATGCAGATTTTTTGAACTTATTGAAACTTTATACTTAGCAGAGGTTTTCTTATGTGTATGATAAAATTTACAAGCGTTAGAATTAATAGAAGGTAAGTAAATAAGATGTAGGTGGGTTGTTCAACTGAATTCAAGAGAAACAACAAGTTCAGATTAGTAACAAAATAATACATGAAGAAGGAAATAATCGGTACTAGAGTTAGCATAAGTCAATATTATCCTTCCTTAGATCCGTTGGACATTATTAGTAACTAAAAATATATAAGAACAATTTGACATAAACATGATACAACTATTGATGTGATGCATCAAATTAATTATTGGATAATATTTATATATTGTTTATTTCAATTCTTATTTGTATATGTGATGACAATGCAAGGTATTTTGCATTGCACATGTGTAACATGAAGTTGAAACTATTGGTTTGTATGGTCAATGGTGTTGTGTTTTGTATAGGGATATAAACATTAAATGTACAAAATTATTAAATTTAAGGATATATAATCCACATGTGAGTATGATGTTTACTATACAATTTCATTGGCTATATAACTGAAATATTTTAGTTCATGCAATACAAATATTCATAAAAGTACAAACTTATTTTTCAAAATACGTAAAAAACATGAATATGTTCTTTATAATTGTAATATTTAGTTCAACAATACCAATACCGTAAATACACAAAACTATATTTCAAATACGTTGAGCAAATGAAAGATGTTTCCCTCGCATTTGCGAGGGCCACTATGCTAGTTGTGGCTAGTAGTAGCAGCAGATTAGAGTATGCAGACAGGTAGTAAAAGAGATTGTGGTTGGCATAACTTGCGTCGATCAAGCTACGGGCAAGGTTTTAGTTGCGATTATAGGGTGGTTTCAGTGGTAGTGAAGTCGGGTTTAGTTTGTGATATAGAAATGCCTATACATGCTAAGAAAAGCTTCTTCATACCACTCATCAGTTGCACCGACAAGCTAGATTGTGTCAACTTGGCTTCTACTTGATTAAAAAAAGAGCTTGATGGCTCTCTTTTTCGCATAGAGCCTTGAATCCACCCTCTAGTCTTGAAATTTATAGTACACATGGAGTTCTAATCGCCGATGAAAAGTAGTACTACTCACATTTTTAGGAGATTAGTTATAACTGGGCATGTTGAATAGGAGCAAACATGGTTTTATAAGTGGTAGGGTAACCTAATCTCACCCTTCAAGTATGAGGGACACAGCTGTATATATCTATTAATAGTGGACATTTATTTACAACTAAAACACCTATAGATCCACGGTGATCAGAAGAGAAAACACACTCCCTGCAAGCAGGATGGCTGGTGAAGTGTTGTATTCTTATTAACTCAGTTGTACCATTGATCAATGACAAGCATATGTGGTCGATCACGGGTTATATATTCAGGAGCACGTCTATGTGTCTTGCTCACTAATAAGGAGGAAAATATGAGGGTTAATTCCAACAGGAAAATGTGTGGTTTCATTAGAAAAAAGAGTAACTAGATGATGGTTTCAAAGAGTTGAGAATATTGACCCTAGATAGGCATTCTTTGTTTCGTAATAATGCTTAAGTTTTCTTCCAAGGTGCATCACAAAGGTATCATAGGTCACAGAAATGAGAGGCATCGTGATGTTTGATTCAAGGATCTCCAATTCATGTGGTGCCAAATGTGAAATCCTAAGGAGTTGGATCAAAAGTGGCTGCCACTATTTTTAGGGTATATATTTTTGTATTCCATTTTCATTTGCCGATTATGTTTACTATTACCATTGTGCTTATATCAAACGTTGGAACATCGCTGAGGTTTCGTGCGTAGAGACCGACACAGATATCAGTTATTTTTTCCCATTGTAACATATGCTCTATGGCCATGGGGTTCTGATGGTCTTAAATTCCAACATCCCAAGCAGCAATTAATGGAAAAATATCATGGTGGGATATTAGCAAAAAGAATCATGGTGGGATTATTTTCTGTAATATGTACCACTTTTGATAATCAGGAACAATTGAGGAAAAACAATTTATATTAGTGGTGAAGTAGTGGTTCGGTAGCGTGACTGGTGTTTGGGATGGAATTCGAGCCGAACCGAACCAACTTGGCTCGATTCTCTAAAACTCGTTCAACTAACGAGCTAGCTAAACTCAGCTCGTTTACATAACGAGCCCATATTTGAAACTCCGCTCGACTCGGTAAACTCATGAGTAGCTCCCAAGTAGCTTGTTATAAGTTGCGAATATGAACGCATATAAAAAAACTAGTAATTCTCCTATTGTTTTGGAACTAGAACAACAATACTACTTCCATGATAACACGAACACAAGATCAATAAAAAGTATAGTAGCTTTACATCGATCATTGCAGGTTTAAAAAACATCCGTAGTAAGGCACTCATCTATGAAAGATTTCAAACTCTATATTTCAACGAGTTTAACAAGCTAATCGAATAGCTCACAAGTAGATCATTTAGCTTGGATGAACAAAGGAGCTCGAATATAAAACTCGGCTCGACTCGTTAGACACCAAGTTCAAGTCGAGTCGAGTCGAGCCGAGTTACAAGTTACTCATTTAACTCACGAGTTTCGAGGTATAAGTCCATCCCTAACTGGTGTGTCTCCTCAACCAATGTGCATCCAAGGATATTATGATCTTTTGTTCTCACATATCGTGGGTGAATAGTGAGGCTTACGTAGATCAAGCTGCGGGAAATGTTTTAGTTGCGGTTCACTAGTGGAAAAAGGCAAATCAGTCCCGGTTTGTAACTGTGTTTAGTCCCTGTTGTGCAACCAGGACTAAAGGCCCCCACCTTTAGGCCCTGTTGTGTTGCGAATCAGTAATAAAGGTTCTCCACATGACTCGGCTCGAGCGCTCGGGCTAGAGGGGTTTTAGTCCCGGTTGAGGTGTTCTGTCACGGCAACGTTTTAGGGAAATCGGCTGCCACGGCTGGAGATGGGTTTTAGGGTTTAGGGTTTTGTGCTTTCCTTTTTATTTTGTGTCACGTTTTGTGTTTCTCTTTTCATTTTTTGTTTTCATTTTAATTTTATGTTTATCATTCAATATAGAGATCGAACATACTACATATAGTACACAAAGTGACCTCTTTCTTCGTGCTTGTTCAAACATATTACATACAGTACACATTCATGCATATATAATATAATTTCTCTTATGATCCCTATTATACTTTAAATATAAATTGCCGATGGTATTCTTCGATTGGAGATATGACCTCCTTAAGTAAGATTCCCACCAATTCCTCGTGAATTGCTCGTACGCAATCCTTTGATAGGAGATCGTCCTGCATCCGTTCGATCTAATTAAAAGAAGGTGATCAAATGAAACTCAACACAACTAATGGTAATAAGATAAGATTGTGAATATTGTTGACGTACTACAAGTTTAGAAATAGGTCTAGTGTAGTCAGGATAGATTTATAATACAGTTTGAGGCTCTGTATGCATCTTGCGTTTTCACATCTTTTGTAATGTTCGCATGCAACATCTCATCTGTTTGCGTTTTCACATCTTTTGTAATGTTCGCATGCAACATCTCATCTGTTTGCAGCCAAAAAAGTCAGATGTAATGTGATTGTCCAGCATGATAGTTAATATGTATGTAATGTGATTGTACAGCATGGTCGGCAACATGTATGCTTACAACATCCCAACTGTTTTAGGATATAAAACATGGATATAATGTGATTGGCTGAGTTGTTTCCGACTGAAACATGCAAACATGCCTGCTTTCTTTCTATTTGTTTTCGCGCTTTATTTTTTCTTCGAGTCTTCTTTATTTATGCCATTACGTGCGTGCGATTTATTGTATGTCTATGTGTCTTCTTTAGTGATTTATTTTGTGTCCACATCTCTGCTTTATTATGTCTAGGCATTTTGTGTCTGGATTCTCGTCGTTGTATATCTTCGCTTTTTTATCGATTGGGTATTTCTCTTTTTTCCCTGAACATAGTGTTCTGAGTAGCTTATATTTTATTTTTTTAATGTGTGAAACAAAGCGTTTACATGTTCTTCTCTTTTTTTAACTTCGTGTCAGCGTATTCAGAGTTATAGACAATTCAAACGCGTTCGTGCGCGATGACATCATTCTCAATATGTGCGTATAGTAATATGTGAGCATTTTCTGCGTGTATTTCCATGTTTATTTTCCCTGGTTATTTTTTTGTCATCCTTATTCGTCGCTATATATCTTCGCTTCTTTATCGATCGGGTGTTTCGGTTTTTTCCCTGAATGTAGTGTCCTGAGTAGCTCATATTTTGTTTTTTTTTGACATGTGAAACGAAGCGTTTACATGTTCCTCTCATTTTTTAACTTCGTGTCGGCATATTCAGAGTTGCAGTTGACTGAAATGCGTTCGTGTGCAATGAAATCATTCTCGATATGTGTGTATAGTGACATGTGAGCATTGTATGCCTGTATTTCCAACTTTTTAGAGAGCGAGATAATCATGCCATTAAGCTAAACACCTAACTCGTAAAAAGGCTATCGATGTGATGCTTACAGCCATACAAGTTGTTGAATGATTTGGTCATGAAAGATTCTAACGATAAATGTATTCCCTACCAACCTCGCCCTGGGGAGGGCACAGAGAGAAGTCTAGTATTGATTAATAGATGTCACTTATTTACAACTAAAACACCTATAGATCCACGGTCATCAGACGAGAAAACGTGTTGACTGCAAGCAGGATAGCTGGTGAAGTGTTGAATTCTTATTAACTCAGTTGTACCATTGATCAAAGACAAGCATATGTGGTCGATCACCGGTTATATACTTAGGAGGACGTCTATGCATCTTGTTCACTAATAAGGAGGACAATATGAGGGTCAATTCTGATAGGAAAATGAGTGGTTTCACGGGGAAAAGACTAACTATAGATGATGGTTTCAAAGATTTGAGAATATTGACCCTAGATAGGCATTCTTTGTTTCCTAATACTACTTTACTTTTCTTCCAAGGTGCATCACAAAGGTATTATAGGTCATAGAAATGATACACATCATGATGTTTGATTCAAGGATCACCCTTATATGTGGTGCCAAGTGTAAGAACCCATGAGGTTTCTTAGGTAGAAACCGACACAAATATCAAGTATTCATTTCCATTGTAGCATATGCCCTATGTCCTATGGGGTTCATGTTGAGAAAAGGAGCAATTTACCAAGAGAATTAACCATAATAAACTCTAGATAAAACATGAATAGAACAATAGAAAGTAAACTAATCACGTGAATTAGTGAATACAGATTAAGGCAGATAACCAAACGGATTGCAAGGCATAGAACTTGAGATACCATTAGAACAAGGTTGAGAAAGAGGATGTACATCACAACAGCAGCAGAGGAACCGCCACCATTCGCATTGGCACCATCATCAGCCATGTCGTGAAGGAAGAGGTTGTTGAGGTCGAGAAAGAAGTCGTCGTTTGGAAACATGTTGGCGCTGCCGCTATCCGTGATGAAGTCAGTAGTCGCGCCAATAGCGCTCCCCAAAAACCTTATCGCCCTTCTTCCGTACAGGACTTAAAGCAGCGGGGTCTCGGAGGCCTACTATCTTGGCTCGCGGTGCACGCTGCAAGACGGGATGGGGAAGATCTAGGTAGCATAGCGCTCCCCAGAAACCTTATCATCCTTCTCCCGTACAGGACTCGAAGAAGCGGGGTCTCGGAGGCCTACTATCTCGGCTCGCGGTGCACACCGCAAGACGGGATGGGGAAGATCTAAATAGCATAGTGCTCTGGAACTGGTGGCACAATTGTGTGTGCGACGGTGTGGCCTAAGAGGAGGCACGACCTCTCTCTTATAAGCATAGAGGGAAGGCAGATAGGGTGCGCAGGAGATGAAACGGAGAGGTGGAAGTTGAAGCGAATAGGCGGCAGCCAACCGGATAGCCTCCACTCAGTTCATATTCATTTCCACTTAGCTCAGCGAGGCGCCGTGAGCAAGGAGGAGGAGAAGCGCGCATGTATATATGTCTTCTCTTCTCAATCTCGTAAAAGTAGTGGAAGAGCTCTCCTTATAAGCTGGTCCAACTTCCACTCAACTAGCAATGTGAGACTAAACAATTATCACGGCTCTTGCCTTGCATGAATGGGACAAATGGGCCTCTAAAATTTCAGAAATTTATTGGCATATAATAAATGAGCTGAGCCTATTTAGTCAAAAAATTCAACAGTTCACATGGTCTGAAATTCCAATATCCGAAGAACCAACGCCCAAATATCATGTGGGATCCTTTTTCTAGAATACGTACCTATTCTTGAATAGCAAGAACAATTGAGGAAATAAAAATTTGTACATGAAACAATTTTTAGTAGTGGTGAAGGCAGTGGTTCAATAGTGTGAATGGTGTGTCTCCTCGGCTAGTGTGCATCCAAGGATATTACGATCTTAGGTTCTCACCTACTTAGGTGGGTGAATAGTGAGGCTATTCAAAATCTTTAATGACGCTACTTCGGCATGTTAGGCGCAGTGCGCCATATCCCGCACGCTTCACTGTGATCTCATATAATATCCATTGTCTATAATAAGTAACAAATCATAGTATCATCGCACTTATTTTTATGATTGTTGTACTATTATACAAAAAATAGGTATATATACTTCATCGGTTACAAGCTGACATGTATCGTCAATCTCTGATGCTGCAACACACAGTATACTTTTTTGGAGAACTATAAGTATGAGATTATGAGATCCTTGTAGTAACGCATGTTATACATGTATATATGAATGTGAGGTATTGGGATATCTCCTCTTGTGGCATTATCCGTATTATGACGGCGGAGATGAGGGTTCACAAGATTCTTCATGGCCAACTCCTCTCCTGCGGTTTGGTGGGCATAGTCGATTCTTCTCGCAAGGATGACCTGACTGCAGCAATCTACTGTTGTTGGCACATATGGAGGACGCAGGAGCCATGTATTTAAGCACCAATCAATGGCGGAGGACCAGATTCTTAGCAATATCATCAACATCTGTAGCTCCTTCGTGGTCAGCATGTGGAGGAGATCTTCGATGATTATCAAGCAAACAAACATGGCCATGCGCGGCAATTTTACTTTCAGCTAACCATATGCATCTACCATCATATAGGTTACCTACCATGTGCACACATTAAATTTCTTGCACAAATTTCTCAAACTAGCAGAACTTAAATTGAATTGTATTGTCGTGATGTTCTTCTCCCACGAGCAAAGAAGAAGAAAACTGTTGAACAGTCTAGCATTAACATATATTAGTATTGATTGCAGTGAAGGAGAGCACTCCATTCCAGCCATGTATGAACCTTGCATCAGGGGTGCAGTTCCTCGAGAGATGAGAACTTTCAATTCTCATTTACTCGGAAGGCTCCTAGAAACACTAATTCTTATCATACGATTTGATCTCCTATTCCATAGTTACTCCAACTATGCAACTTTTCCCCACATGTATTCATTTTTCTTGCTTTTTGGGATGGTCCACTAGTAAGTATCATTGTTTCTTTGTGGTAATCCATGTGGGCATTGCGAGCTCACGGGGAATGAATTCCACTCCAAGTAACTTCGACAACTTAGTATTTGCAGCGTGTTACATGACAGTGTTGTAGTTGGGTGGGTGCAGTGGTGGTAGCATTTTCCTGTACTCCATGTGCTCCATATTACTACACATATTAGAATTGGTCAAATTCATACTTGATAATGTTTGATCAACTATATAGCATAAAATATTAAACATAAACAATATAAAACATATTCAATCTGAAATAATTTATTATAAAGGTTCTAATTATGTTTAGTTCACATGTTACATGTTGGTACTTTTTCCTATATATATAATTTTTCAAACTTTGCTAAGTTTGACTATGACCAAATCTATGCAGAGTTCTATAGAATAGAGGGAGTATTTTATTATTTTAGTTCCACGTGGAGCCAAATGTATGAGAAGTTTGTCTGTTCATATAATCATTGCTAGCTTCCCAAGTTTTTATAATCAATTGTCTATTTGCAAACAAAAAATTATAATCAATAGTGCTTTAAGTGTATTATATCTCTAAGTTTTGAAAAACTTTAATTTTCATTACATTAGGCATATACTAATCTAGATATGAGTAATATTTAGTTTTTTTATTATAGATGTAATACTAAAGATATAAATTATCCATATTTGTATTAAAAAATTAGAAGGTCAATGTTTAGGATGCAGCAAGACTGCAAATTTATATACATTTTGTCTAGTAGTTACTTGTTGCTTCATAAATAAATTAGTTTGCTAGGCCATAAGAAATTACAAGAGACCGCGAAACAATATATATAGGTTTGATCTTCTGGTGTGTGGACATAATAGATTGTTGTTGGTAACAAAAATGGCAACATGAAAATGTAAACTACTCGAGGAGGACTTCTACCATCCTATTTCATAGGGAAACAGAGACACTTCTTGAATTATGGACGACTATAATGGAACTGAATTGGCTCTCCACATCTCCTAGCAAAAGGTTAGGGTTTCGATTATAGCGTGCTTCTAGTGATTTAGTTTGAAAAATAGGTTTTATTTCTAATACTGAATTCCTCTCCTTGCCAACTTGATCAGCAATGCTAACTAACCTTCTCTGTATTGCCACTCCTTGCCAACTTGCATCCGCACGTGTGTGTACCTATAGTGATTTGAGCATGGATGAAAAAAAATCATTGTTCCTCTTATGCATTATCAAGCATATTTCTAGGATATTGGTTTTTAACTAGGAAATTTTGAATACGAGTGGACGTTGGTAGGTTAAAGTATATTTTGAAGGGAATATGCCCGAGAGGCAATAATAAATGTGGTTATTATCGTATTCCTTAATTATGATAAATTTTTATTTTGCATGCTATAATTGTATTAATATGGAAACATTAATACATGTGTGTTTAATAAACAAAAAGAAAGTTCCTAGTTATGCCTTTCTTATAAACTAGCTCGTTGATTAACAAGATGATCAAAGGTTTCCTGATCATGGACATTGGATGTTGTTAATAACAAGGTCACAACATTGTTGGAATAATGTGATTCACATTCATCCAAAGTATAGCATTACGATCAAGGTCACTGTGTTTATATTGCTATAACATCATACGAAGTAATCCTAATCCTTAGACCATGAGATCATGTCAATCACTAACACCGGAAGAGTTTCTTGATAACATCAAACGTCACACCGTAACAGGGTGATTATAAAGATGGGTTCAGAACTACTAAAGTGTTATGTTGAGGCCCATGGATCGAGAGTGGAATTTTTTCATCCCAATGACGGATAGATATGCTCTGGGCCCTCTCGGTGATATCACATTGTTTAGCTTGCAAGCAAGTGATTTGATCACTAGAATGTTATATCACGGGAACAAGAAAAGAGTGCATGTCAGTAACGAGATCAAACTAGGTATGGAGATACCGATGATCGAATCTCGGACATGTAATATATCGCGAAATAAAGGGATTAAGATACTAGCGTAAAAGGTTCTGACGATCACAAGAAAGTCATCGTTGAATGTGTGGGAGTCAGTATGGGTCTCCAGATCCCGCTTCTGATTATTGATCTGAGAGGGGTCTCGATTATGTCCGCATTATTCACGAACCGTAGGGTGACACACTTAAGAGACACCGACATCCATTTCGAGCAAAAGTTTCATGCCGAAAAGAATAACAAGCGCAGGAATTTATTTCACTAGATACCGAAACGGGTTTTCGGGTGAAATTGCAGAAAGTGTTTCTGCATGTGAAATAAAATACTAGCAAGGGGTTATATGTGAATGTTTGTCATTAAAGTAATTGACAAAATTCTGAATAAATAAAAGGAGTTTTATTTAATGAGAGCTTGCATTAAATTTCGTGGAAATTTAATGGGAATTTGAGTGGTTTTTTGCGTGGAGGGAATTGAAAGGCATTTGAGTGAGTGGAGTTTCCACCCACATGAATGTGGAAGAGGTGGGGGCAGCCCCATGGCTGGGTGCATGGCCCCTTGGGTGCCCCCCTCTCCCTATAAAAGGAGCCCCCTCCCTCTCTCTCACTCACACCTCCTCGCGAAGGATCTCTCTTCCCCCTTTAGAATTTCCCCATGGTCTCGGATCAGCGAGATACATGTTCCTGGTGGATTTTTCTGGAAGGATTTGTTGCTTCCGCTGCTTCGCTGGAGCGAGGGCGCGGAGGTTGTCGGGGTACCCGTACGTGTGTGCGATCACGGATGCACCACTGCTTTGAGGTGCTGGACTTGATCGTGCTGGACCGGCTGGACTAGATGGACTTCATCACGATATTGAGATCGGCAAGCGTTCTTCTACATCATCCACGAGTACAACCTCGTTAACGCTATTCGGTCTTCGAGGGTATGTATTCTATGGATGTATATCCACCCGTTGCTTGTATCTAGTAGATAGATCTTGGTACTTAGTTGTTCCCATCGTAGGAAAATTTTTGTTTTCTATGCTGCGAACCCTACAGTGGTATCAGAGCCGGATCTATGCATAGATACTTTGCACGGGTAGTACACATATGAGTATGTGGGCGATGATGATCATTTTATTGCTTCTTAGTTGTACTTTGGATATTGGTGGCATAGTGGGATGAAGCGGCCCGGACAAACTTTACATGTCCTCGCACATGAGACCTGTTCCACGCTTGACATGCAACTAGTTTTGCATAAGTGGCTAGCGGGTGTCTGTCTCTCCTACTATAGTCAATATCTAATTTGCAACGAGTTGTCAACAATTTGGTTATCCTCGTTGTGGTTCATGTTCGTAGGTAAGAACGGTTCTATCTCGAAAGCCCTATGCCACGTAAAATTTGCAATGGATAAATTAGAGGCGTCTAGTTTAGATTGTTGCTGGGCTAGTGTTATGATATAGTGATGTTGTAAGTAGAAGTATGAGATGATACTCTTATAGCATACATAACGTGTAAACTCCATAGACCTTGGATTTACACATAAAGGTATGATAGTGATCATACCACCATGCACATGATAGAGATCATATGCGGGAACCATATCATTCCACTAATAAACATGTGATGTTTGATAGCATCTTATATTGCTTGTTTGGCGTTTTATTAGCATAATAAGATGATCTATCATTTAGATATCAAGATAAAAATGTGTTCTTCCTTATGTATGCACCGACAATGTTTCGTCGCTTCAAGACATCACGTGATGATCGGGTGTACTTGAATCCACGAGCACATCTCGGGTGTAAGACAGTTACACATGCGAATACTAAGGTTCTTACTTGGCGAGCCTAGCATGTACAGACATGGCCTCGGAACACGGACCGAAAGGTTAAGCATGAGTCATATAGTAGATATGATGCCCATTTGATGCTCGCCTTTGAAGCTACACCGACTCACGTGATGATCGGACTTGGTGTAGTGGATTTGGTTCATGTAATCACCAAAAAGACACGAGGGATGTCGTTTTTGAGTGGGAGTTCATTTCTAATTTGGATTATTAGAACTCAATTTATCATAAATTAAATCAAAGTGAATTTGCATAAGTTGTTGTAGTTATTGGCATTCGTTCACCACCTTATGCATAGTTGTAATTGAGATAATAGAACTATAGAATTCTGGATTTTTACTTTACGAACTGGTATCGTATTGTGTTGAGTGTCAATCAAAGTTTAAAGTCCTATTGCAAACTTTTAGCAAACTCTATTTACTCCGTGAAATTTAATAGTTGGTATTAAATCGAGAGTAACAATTCCAGTGTTAGTATCTTAAGTATCATGTTTGCCTCCATGATTCTTGATTGTTTTTAAATATCAAGGTTGTCTAGGAGCTGAAAGAATTGTTTTAGAAACCATCATGTGTGGCAGATATAACGATATCTGAAACAATGTTTTGGTTGCAATATGATAGAGTATAATATATGTTCTCATATTGGATGAGAATTTATGAAGGTTGGAGATGCTAGACATCCTAATCATCCAAAAGGGTTTTGGAAAGTAATGTTATACTCACGATTCGCCTTTATAAGCTAGAGTAGCTTGATCATGAAAGTCGTCATGATAAGAGTGAATAGAAGATGTATGTAAAGTGTTTACTACACTAAAAGATTACTAAAGAATGGATTTTGAAAGAATACCGATCATTTTGATGATGGTGATCTACTTCAAAGTGCAAGTCCAAATGTATTATTATTTGAATATACACGCTTTGGACTATGTGTCATGTATATGACGCCACTTTTGATGTTGATAGATTCTTTTAAAAAGGAAAAGGAAATGCTGAAAGAGAATCTATAAAATATATTTGGCAGAAAAGAAAAGATTGGAAATATCCAATTTAGGTATATATATGATATACATGTTATGGTTTTATTCTTTGCTTGTTAAACAATGTGGTTCTTGGGTATTGGATACCGAATTGGTTGGTATGAAATTTCATACGGAACGACGCAATTCATGAACCACAATGGCCTAAGTAACTAGCAAGAGAATATGTGATGATGTTTATCGAAAACAAACAAACCGTTGTTTGTATTTCTCGTTGACATCAAAGCTTGCCTTCAAGATTTGTTTTACTAATAGTTATTTAAATCAGGTATTATGAGAACAAAGTTGTTCAAATAATTACCATATTCCATATAAGATAGATGATTTACAAATCTAGTTGGAGAAATCACATCCATAAAACTAATGCTAAAATGTCGCAAGACAAATGATTGGAAGATCACTTACGAAGTGACATCACTGTTTAAATTATATTGGAAAGAAAACATGAAGAAACTCTATTTTCATGGATTTTTGGAGTCTTTGATTTGATCAAATGACGCTTGTGAGACTTTCCTCGGGATAATTAAAACTTCGTTCAAAGGCCAAAGAAGAACGAACGACTAAAATACTGGAATATATACATATCAATGTATGTAGTCCATTATGTATAGTCGTAAGCGATGAACTTTAACTTCATATGCTTTTTCCGGAAATTTGAGTGAATATTCACTTAATGAGAAAGAAGTATGAAATATTTTAAATCGTTCAAAGACTTTCAAGATGAAGTGGAAAATTGTTATAACAAGAAAATAAATAATTTATGATTTTATCATAAAGGGATTTATTTGAGTTGCAAGTTTAGCAAAACACCTAGATTTGCATCTCCCGAAACACCATAGGAATATGGAGTGTTTGAGATTTGTAATGAAACCTTGTTTGACATGGTTGGATCAAAGGTGTTATTTATAAAGCTGCCATTATGTCACTACTAGGAAAATGGCTATAGGTAATCAGCACATCCGTGGCTCACATGGTTGAAGTGCCCCATGGCTAAAACAGGCATGGCTCACCTATGGGCAGTGCCCTACTAGTAACTAGAACAACCATGACGCACATGACCATAGTGCGCCACAGATATGTGTGGGCCAGGGCCCTGTTGGCCGCACGCCAAACATCCGTAGCGCACATAGGGTAGGTGCGCTACGGTTGTTACTGTCAACCTTGGCGCACTTGGAGGGGGTGCGCTACGCCTAAGCGCATGCCCCTCTCTGCTGTGAAATGGCCAGACACATCCGTGGCACACTATGGCATGTGCGCCACGGATGTTACTACTCCCTGTGGCGCACTAGGGCAGAGTGCGCCACGGATGTGTCGATTTTTTTTTGACAGCACTTTATGTGCACATGTGTGACCATCCACCACCCCACACTTCACTTTCCCCTTCTTCTTCCTCCTTAGATCTAGTCGGGATATTCTCCTTCCCATCTTAATTTCTCCACCCATTCACCATTTTTAGCATGTATAACTTGCCTTGGATGTTACATAAGTAATAGAGGAAGGTCTCCGGTCTCTCATCTCCTTCTCCGGTCTCGCGCGCACCTCTCCTTTCCATCTTTCTCGCGATTGGTCTCTCATCTCGGTAAGTTGTCCATATAAGGATGTGTTCATGTGTATATGGATGATATGCTCATATGTATGTAGATGATCGATGCTCATGATGTGTGTATGAGAGGATCAATGATGGTCATATATGTGTGTATATGGAGAGTATCGATGATGCTCATGCATGTGTGTATGGAGAGGATAATGATATGTTCATGTGTGTATGGATCGGTCTCTCTCTCTTGTGTTTGTATGTGAACAAGTTGCCATTTGTTTTGCCAAAATGTTGATTCATTTCCATTTTGGCAAGACTTTGGCATTTCACAAAGGTCCTAATTTTAGGATAGGTCATGCCGAAATTTTCTATCGACCATTGCATGCATGCATTCATTATGTGGTTCTAATAGACTTCTAATTGTACCGTGTACACCGTGCAGGCAAAAATGGTCCGCATAATGAGCGAAGGCATTGTGGCTAGATTTTTGAAATGTGCGACGGCCGACATGATACGAAATAACAAGACGGATATAAGATGTCCGTGCAGAAGATGCAAACTCAACTGGGTGATCGACCCAGATTCCGGGAATCTGCAGGCGCACCTGCTCCGCAATGGTTTCATGGATGGATACACTCGTTGGATAAGCGATGACGAAGACGATGGAGACGGTGAAGGTGGCCAACATGACGATGATCATCATCACGGCGAGAACGGGCGAGATGATGAAGAGTCTCCTGGAGATGGTGAAGGTGCGGAAGCAGACCGGGATGATGATGATCTAGATGTCGGAGGAGCAGACGACGATGGAACAACGTCAGGCTGGGTGCGGGACCCTTATGTGCAAGAGCTTCTTCTCAAGCAGACGAGTAACGCCAGGGCTGTCGCTAGAGAGAAAGCCAAGCTTGCGCAACTTGAGAAAGACGCGGTTACTCCATTGTATGAAGGATGCAGGCCCGATGATACCCGGTTGAATGTAACGCTCAAGGCTATGGAGATGAAGGCAAAACACAAATTGAGCGACGCAAGCTTCGACGATATGATGGCATTCTGGCACGATCGTCTCCCGGAGGGGAACACATGTCCAACTAGTATCGAGGACGCCAAGAAAATCGTCTGTCCTCTCGATCTACCGCACGTTAGATATCACGTATGCATCAACAATTGCATCATTTATCGGGGCGAGGATGCGGAGAAAACCACATGTCCGGTGTGCGGCGTGAGTCGATACAAGAAAGGGAAGAAAGCACCTCGAAAAGTGGTATGGTACTTTCCTATCACTCCTCGTCTGCAGCGCTATTTCGCGGACCCTAAGGAAGCGAAGCTCATGCGATGGCATGCGGAAAGGAAGAAGCCAGGAGATGATGATGATGACCCCGAAAAGGATGATCTGATGACGCACCCTTCAGATGCTAGCCAGTGGAAAGAATTGGACCTCGAATTCCCAGAATTCAGTGGAGATTCGAGGAACATCAGGCTTGGTGCGAGCACCGATGGACTCAATCCGTTCGGTAGCCAGAGCAGCACGCACAGCACTTGGCCCGTGTTTGTATGGATGTACAACCTCCCTCCATGGTTGTGCATGAAGAAGAAGTACATACAAATGAGTATGCTAATTCAAGGGCCAAAACAACACGGTACCGACATCAATCTGTATCTCGGGCTGTTGAAAGAGGAGCTAGCCACGTTATCGGAATCTGGAGCCAATACTTACGACGCCGTCGCACAAGATTATTTCACTATGAGAGCCGCGTTGGTCACTACGGTGCAAGACTATCCAGGTTGCGGGTATATCTCGGGGCAGGTTATCCAAGGATTCTGCGCATGCGTTAGGTGCATGGATAACACAAGCTATCTCCAACTAGAGAAAGATCCAGGGTCATCGAAAACCGTGTTCATGGCGCACCGGAGGTGGCTCGGCAAGAATGATCCATGGAGAAAACGTGGAGACCTGTTCGATGGCAAATCCGAGACCCGAGGAATCCCAGAGCGTAGGAGCAGCGAAGAAGTGGAAGAGTTGCTGAAAAACTGGAAAGATTGTCCTAAGCCTGGAAAGAAGCGAAAGAGGCAGCAACAAGACAAGCCGCTGATGAAGGTATGGAAAACAAGGTCTGTTTTCTGGGAGTTGCCATACTGGAAGTTTCTCCGCACGCCTCATAGCCTCAAAATCATGCATATCACGAAAAACGTGTGCGAGAGTCTGGTCACCACCATAATCAACATGCCAGATAGGAAGAAAGATGGTCCGAAAGCAAGGCACGACCTGATATGCTTGGGTATCCGGAAGGAGCTTCACGGAGGACGCACTACTCCTGATGATCAGGAAGATGACGATGATCATGAGTCGGAGACGACACAAGGTCGTCGGAAGGGTAAAAAGTTCAAGAAGAACGAATATTACTGCCCTCCTTCTTGCTTCACTCTAAGCCAGGATGAGATCAAACAGTTTTTCAAGTGCCTTCTAGGAGTCAAATTTCCTTACGGATACGCGGGCAAGATAAGCAGATACCTAGACGAGGCGAAGCAGAGGTTCAGTGGCATGAAGTCTCACGACTGTGTCGTGCTAATGACGCAGGTACTTCCGGTCGCACTAAGAGGGATAATGGACGAGCACGTCCGTGAAATGTTATTTGGCCTCTGCAAGTTTATGACGTCATCTCTAGGAAGTCGATTGGCGTGAATCAGCTCGGGAGGCTACAGGAGGAGATCGTGGTGATACTATGTGAGCTTGAGGTCTACTTCCCACCTGCATTCTTCGACATTATGGTGCATCTGCTGGTCCATGTCGTGGAGGACATCGTACAACTCGGGCCGATGTTCCTCCGCAGCATGATGGCGTTCGAAAGGATGAACGGACACATCAAAGGATACGTTCGCAACAGGTCCCGTCCAGATGGAAGCAATAGCCAAGGGCTTTCTGGCCGAAGAGTGCATCTCTTTCTGCACGAATTATCTAGACATCGAGAACTGTGTCGGTCTTCCCGTCAATAGGAACCTTGGCAAGCTCGACGGATCTAGTCACCGAGAGGGTCGTCGCATACTGCATGCAGACTTCGATTTTCGACGCGCAGACTTTGATCGAGCAAACCTCGTCGCGCTACAACATTTAGAACTGGTCGATCCTTGGGTACAGAAGCACAAAATATTAATCGAGAAGAAGTACAGTGACTGGGGCATACATAGGACGCAGGGAGAAATAATTAAAGAGCACAACTCAGATTTCACGCGTTGGTTTAGGCAGACGCTCCTTGATAATCCCCCACGATCGCATTCTTCTGACACGGAAAAGATCATATTCACCTTGTCGCAGGGACCGATGCAAAACCTGGTGACCTATCCGGCGTATGATATCAACGGCTACACATTCTACACGGAGAAAAAGGACAACAAGTGTGATTATCAAAACTCAGGCGTAACGTCGGAATTCTACACCGATGACAACGTGAAGGAAAGATTCTACGGAAGAATCGAGGAGATCTGAGAGCTCGACTACTGTGGAGAAAAGGTGCCGATCTTCCGTGTCAGATGGGCAAAGAGCGTCGAAAGAGAAGACCGGTATTTCACAACCATGGTTATACCCGAAGCAGCCAAATCCAAGGCCGCCGGTGCGAACGTGGCCGCGAAAAATGAACCGTGGGTACTGGCTACCAAAGTGGACCAATGTTTTTTCATTACTGACCCGACAAAGCCTAGCCGTGTTGTCATGAGGATAGGAAAAAGAAACATCATCGGAATGGATGGAGTCGCCAACGAGCAAGACTTCGACCAGTACGGCGATCCAAAGATTGAAGATGACGATGACTACGATGCAGCAACATACATCACAAGAAGAAAAAGGACAACCCTACCCAAAAAAGGTAGCCCGTTCGAAAGAAGAAACATTAAAGTGTCGGGGCTAAATTATTCAACCGCGACAAAGAAGGGAGAAAAGATTGTAAAACGCTAGCTCAAAAAATATTGTAAAACGCGTGGTCTAAAAAGATTGTAATATTCATGGACAAATTATTATAAAATTTAGTTATACTTTGAATCATATTTGTACCACTTTTATGACATATATTATCACTTTTGGGCATTTTTGGAATATTTAAAAGTATTTTAAAAACAAAACAAAATTTATATGGCATATATCTCCACTTTTGGGCATTTTTTAGAACATTTAAAAGTATTTTTAAAATAAAAATAAAAAAGTGGGGCACCAGGATTCGAACCTGGGTGCTCACAAGTTTAGAATAGAGCAGTGGGCAGAACCAGTGGGATAAGACAGTGCTAGTGTTAACTAGTGGGGTGGACGCCCTCTTATCTGATAGTCCAACCCACATAGGCGTAGCGCCCGTAGCGCACTTGGCCAGGGTGCGCTACGCCTATGTGGGTTGGACTAGTCAACCGCGCGTGCCACGTCCGCCTCTCTCATCCCCATCTCACAGACACCACACCGCCACCGCTGCTGCTTTCTCTCGATCCGCCACCGCCGCTGCTTTCTCGATCCGCCACCGCCGCGCTGCGCTCTCGAGGAGGAGGAGGCCCGCGCCGCTGCCGATCCGTGGAGGAGGAGGAGGCCCGCGCCGCTTGTGGAGGAGGAGGATCGCCCCACTCGAGGAGGTGGAGGCCGTCGTCGTCCGCCCGTCGTTGTCCGCCCGTCGTCCGCCCGTCAGTGGTGAGCGTCACCCCTCCCCTCTCTCGCTCTCTCTCCCTCTCTCTCCCTCTCTCTCCCTCTCTCTCCCTCTCTCCCCTCTCTCTGCAGGCCATGGTTAGGGTTCAGTAGGCCTCGCTCCATGTCATGCTCTCTTGATTCAAGCCTATCTCCTCCAGTTGGTTCCATTAGATTCATTAATTGTTCAACGTGCATTTTCACAAGATCAATGTTATTAGGAGTGGTTATTAGGATAAAGAAAAAACCTGATATAAAAAAAGCCTATACGCATGATAGCATCTCAATAAAAGAGCCTACTATATGATGCTCTCTGCCTCCCTTGCCCATCTGATTTCTCACTGTAATTCATGGCTTTTTGCCCCTTGTGGGTTGTGGCAGTGTTATCATCATTAAACTGACAGACATGATCTGTAGCAGTTCTGCTAGCAGTATTTCGACAAGAACCTTTTTAGCATCAGACATGATCTGTAGCAGTTCTATGTCTAGTTGTAGCCTCAACTCTACTTTGTTTCTTTTCCCCCTTCTGCACACTTGTTTTCAAGCACACTAGGATTGTAATTCACTGTAGACTGACCAAATCCTTAAGCTTAGTATTTTATAGTCTAAAGTAGAGTTTACTCTTAAATAATAAAGTGCATTTCCTTTTGTGCATATGGACAACTGTTAGGCATTCTATATCTTCTCTAATATTGGTGTATTAATGAAGATAAAGTCTATAACCTTAAGAATTATATTGTATATTACATCATCTGATGTTTTTGCATGCACATTAAAATTTAGTTGATCAAACAACATTCCTGATAGTTTTACTCTGTGGTGCAGAAAGAAAAGGATGCAGAAAGAAAAGGATGCATGACTATAATGCACATGGTTTGAAACCTGATAGTTTATTTCTCTATTAGTTCAGAGCATCCACACTATAATTCAGGTTTTAAGGTAGACACATATTTGTTGACGATATATATATGTTAGATGGCACTTTCATCATACCATTTAGCATCACCTACATGCTAAGGTAGTGTTGCATTGCTATTAAGAATTATAGTCCGATCTAATTAAACAAGAAAGAATAGCATGGGTGCTGATTTGGTCCTTATGGAAAACCAGAAATCTGCTTGCTGTCACTTGCTAGTAATCTGATAGTAATCTGCTTGCTGTCACTTTCTTCTGTGGTTTGGTCCTTATGGAAAACAAGAAAGAATAGCATGGGTCCTGATAGTAATCTGCTTGCTATCACTTGCTTCTGTGGTTTGGTCCTGATAGTAATCTGCTTGGTGTCACTTGCTGTAATGATCTTCTAGTATAGAAATCCTTGGTCCTTGTATGAACAACATTGTTGTCACTTAGTCATTTGTATTCTCATTTGCTTAGTCTGAAGTAGTAAAAGAAAACCTGGCTTAGTCTAAAGTAGTAAAAATGACAACAAGGATTGTTGTATTCTCATTTGCTTGCTGTCACTTGGTCATTTGTATGAAGCACCTTGAAATTGTGCTTGTGCTTGTATGAAGCACTTTATTATGTGTGTATGCAGGTTCTTGTATGAAATGAGTCCCGATTTTTGCCGGAATGTTGATTAACTTCCGTTTCGGCAGAAATCGGGCACTCCTAGTTTAAGAAAATTAGCAAAGGTCATGCTGGATTTTTCCGTGCATTTAACCAATTATTTGTTTTTATTAGTGCAAAGATGTGTGACAACGACGAGGCTGGATGTTCTAAGCGCATCAGCGCTGAAGGAGAACTCAGACCTCCGAATAAACAATTGACATTCTGGGAGGCGGCCCAGCGGCTAGAAGACGATGAAGAATACCATCCTTCGGAGAGCGAGGATGATGAGATGGAAGACACGGAGGAAGAAGCCGAAGGAACGGCGGACGATGAAACCACTGATGGCAGCGAGGGCACAGGGAGTGGTAGCAATCCTCCTAATAAGAAGAAGAAGAAGCCGAAGGACCGGCGCCCGAACACGGTCGGCACGGTCAGGGAGGAAATTACCGAAGTGAGCCCATCAAGGGTTCCTGTGGAGCCCGCCCTTGTCGTCAAAGGGTACGGTGGGCAAGTGGCGGCGATCACCCGGACAACCATCTCGATCAACACCGAGAATCTCCGGCATAAATATAATGGCCACTTGCGCACACTCCTCTTCGAGAAGCTGCACGCAAGATACAAGTTCCCCGCTAAGTATCAGAACACAAATTATCATGGGAACAAAGTAAACAAATCCGCCCTCACAAAGATGAGCACCGCCCTGGCCAGCTGGAGAACCCGGATAAAGAAGAAGATCTATAAAGAAGGCAAAAGTCTCGAGGAGATCCAGAAGATTGACCCGCAGATCACCGAAGATCAGTTGCGGGAGTTCAAGGAGAGGTGTGAATCCGAAAGAGCCCTGGCCAATAGTAATCGGGGAAAGGTGCTGCAGGCGATGAATATAGGTCATCACCATCTCGGATCTGGTGGATACAGAACCGCGGAGGCCAAATGGAATAAGGAGGACGACGAGTATAGATCCAAGGGGATAGAAAACCCCTTTGCGAAATTCGAACCCGGGCAGGTTCGAAACTTCATCAGGGCCCATTACCATGTGGACCCAAAAACCAAACAACTCACCGCGGATCCTGCGGTGAAGGAATTCGAGGAAATTGTGGTAAGTATAATCTAATTACCGCGGATCAACTCGATTGCAATCTAATCGATGATCTAAACGATTCACTGTTACTTCTTCTGCAGGAGGAGGAAATTGTTGCTAGTCATGGATCCCAGGGTTCCTCATCCCAGGGGTCGACGGCGGCAACCCGGTGGGATAACCCTTTTAACAGGGCGATGAACCGGGCCAAGAAAATAGAGCCGGTTACGAAGAAGCCGTCGTCGGCTGGCCGTCTGGCCGGCCTCGGGGGTATGAATTGGGTGGATCATTTTGGTCCACCGCCGAGGACGCATGTGGCGCCGTCGGGAAGGAGCGAGGAGGAAAACCGCTAGGTTCAAGAACTTAAGCCACAAGTGGCACGGATCCCGCAGATCGTCCAAGACAACCTGGCAATCACCCTCACGTCCTTCCTGCCTACCTTGGTGGAGTCAATAGCGAACTGGAGTGCGGATGATCGAGTAGGGCCGTGCCCGATTCCAAGCATGGTCAGCAGCCACTCGAACAACGCGGCGCCGACGAATCAGGCGGACTACGTGTTCGTGACTCCGCCCGCTAGCACCGCGGCGCCGCAAGTGTTGGTGACTCCCCCTGCCATCACCGCGGCGCCGGAGTACATGTTGGTGCACCCCTGCCATCGTCGCGGCGGCACTGGAGCTCCAAGCACCCGTCCGTAGGGAGAATACACCGGCGACCAGCACCGCGCCATCAAGCAGCCCTTCTGTCTCTTGCACGCCCTTCGCCGTATGTGGTGAGTCGACATTAGATGATCTCAACGCCATCACGGTAAACAAATTGCTTTAATTACCGCCTTTCATGCCATCTATTACTCTTATGGCATCTCTGACGACGCCGTACATGTTTTCCGCAGACGGATGTTCCTTGCACTCTCTTATGCTACGTGAACAACGAGCTGAGGGATGTTGCCAAGGGTACCATCGTTCAACCCTTGCAGAGCACGTTCCACTCAAGGCCGATGTCAGATAGCGTGCACAGGGTTAAAATTAGTCGGGTGCTAAGGGGCTGCGATGACCTAGAACCTCCCATTCAACCCCCAGGAGCGGATGAAGAAGTGTCGTCTATCCTCAGAACTTGCTTCGGCTTATTATTGCTATGGCCAAAGAGCATGATCCGTTTGGGGACGGCGGGGGCCATCACGCCACAGACAACAGCACCGCCTGTCGTGCCAGCGACAAGCGGTGGCAAGGCCCCCTTACCGCCCTCGCCGTCACCTCCACGCGAAGGGTCGGATGATCATGTTGATGATATGCACATGGCGCAGGATCCGACCAAGGACGACGAAGACTGGAATGATCACTTCTTCAACACTCAGTTTAGCAACAAAGACCTAGCTGGTGGCCCCACAGAGAAAGCCACTATCACCAAGCGTCTGTTTGGTTCTCAGGAGATGCCTCCAGCTTGCGCCTTTACAGAGCCAGCTGATACAACCAACCGGCCCTTTATTCTAAGCCCTGACACACTACATAGGGTGGCCGGTGCTCAGATTGCGGTGCCTGCCCGCTCTCCAAAAGGAAAAAAGGGCAGGAAAAGAAAATCTAGCAGCTCGAGCCAGCCGGTGGCGTCAACAACTGCGAATCCGATCAGGTTTCGGGACGGGCCACCAAGACCCGAGGGTATTATGTGGAGGATTCATGTGGCGGGTGAGCCCATGATACCTAAGAATTTGCGGAAGCTCGCCAGTTCAGAACTACAGAGTGTGCATGACGGCATGCTGACGATAGAGAGACGCCTTCTATCGGAGAAAGATCCCTCGCACCCGGTATTCGTGGTTAAGGTGCCACCAGGATTGGGCTTTGTTGACAATGCCCCTGCGGATCTGTTCTTCCTGCGGTTCGACGACATCTTCAATATGTTCCACCTATACCCGCTGCACTATACCATGGTCTGTCTCTTTTCTCTCAACCTGGCCATGCAGATCATTAGAGAGAACACACCGGGCATCGCTATAGTGGACCCCTACTACATGCGTGATGGCTGCTTGGGTTCCCCTGCCGAACGACGTATCGTGGCCTCGTACCTAAAAAGAATCCTCGTGGCGAACAAGACAAAGGAATACATTCTCGTGCCTTACTTTCCCGAGTAAGTCGTTATTCACTCGCCACTGTCGATTGGCTTTATTAGATTATCATCATTCTTTTTCCAACACATTCCATTTGAATTTTTTGAGATGAACACTGCACGCTCATCTCCTTGTCGCCGAAGCATTCCCATGCCACGTATTTCGACTCGGGGAGTCTAGAAAAAAAGAAAAACTACGATAAGATCAAGGAAGTTCTGGATGATGCTCTCACTGGCTTTGCCTCGACGGAAGGCACCACCTTCGTGCGTACGAAGGTCAAGTTCGGCAGGCACGTCTTCACCCAAGTAACGGAGTTCCCTTGCGTGAAGCAGCCGGAAAACAGTAAGAAGGAAGCCTACTACGCACTCCATCACATGAGGGCGTTCCTACTTGACCAGCAGAATTCTACGCTGCCAGATCATCTCAAACAGTGGGCCGAAGCAAAGGCCAAGATCAATGATTCAGATATTAGACAAGAGATGTATCGCATCCAGCAGCAGTTTGGGGCAATCATTTTTCGTGATGTCATGACTTCGGGGGGGGGGGGGGTGGGGGGGATCTTCTACGGAGGAAATATCCCGAATAACCGTGACATATAAGATCGCCTAGAGATGCAGGGTGACTATAGGAAGTTCATGACGAGACAAGGCGTCCTCACGTTCCCTAAGCCGAGCCAGAAGGCTTGATGTTGGCCTAGTTGTAGTTACAAACTATAGATGACCTTTGTGTGTGTGTGGACAAGTGTACATGCTACTATACTTATCTTATTAGGTTTATGAATCATCGCTTACTTCTTTTGATTATTATTATTATATATCAATCAATGCTTGGTTTTTTTGCTTACTATTTGGTCCTTTGCTCACTTTGGTCCTTCTTTTTTTCCTTACTCTTTTTTCGAGAATAATGCCGATGATTGAAATGTCGTGGCACAGTATATATGTGAATGTGCTACGATGGGATTGTGAGCCTTGTGATATGCACAAGTCCAGGTCTTGTGCATCCTACTTGGCTCACGGTTCCATCGTAGCATATTCTTGTGTCCAACGACCTATGTATATATATGAGGCATTCTTTTTGAGTTATTTTTGTCTTTTTCAAGAATAATGCCGATGATTGAAATGTCGTGGCACAATATATATGTGAATGTGCTACGACGGGATAGTGAGCCTTGTGATATGCACAAGTCCAGGAATTGTGCATCCTACTTGGCTCATTGTTCCGCCGTAGCATATTCTTGTGTCCAAACGACCTAGCTAGTTATATATGAGGCATTCTTTTCGAGTTATTTTTGTCTTTTTCGATAATATGCCGATGATTCAAATGTCGTGGCACAATATATATGTGAATGTGCTACGACGGGATAGTTAGTCTTGTGATATGCACAAGTCCAGGAATTGTGCATCCTACTTGGCTAACCGTTCCGTCATAGCATATTCCTGTGTCCAACGACCTAGCTAGTTATATATGAGGCATTCTTTTCGAGCTACTTTGGTATTTTTCGAGAATAATGCCGATGATTGAAATGTCTTGGCACAATATATATGTGAATGTGCTACGACGGGACTGTAAGCCTTGTGTTATGCACAAGTCTAGATGTTGTGCATCCTACTTGGCTTACAGTTCCATCGTAGCATATTCCTGTGTCCAACAACCTATGTATATATATATGAGGCATTCTTTTCGAGTTACTTTGGTCTTTTTCGAGAATAATGCCGATGATTGAAATATCGTGGCACGCTATATATGTGAATGTGCTGCGATGGGATTGTCCGCCTTGTGCTATGCACAGGTCCAGGTGTTGTGCATCCTACTTGGCGGACGGTTCCATCATAGCATATTCCTGTGTCGAACAACCTAGTTTTATATGAGGCATGCTTTTTGAGTTTGGTCTTTTTGATTTAGGAGTACTTTCTATAAGTGTATCTTCATATGCGACTTTAATTATATATGTTTTTTTCAATCACCGGTTAATTATTATTGTCAACTTATAGATGACGTGGTACGTCGTGTACAAGGGACGGGTTCCCGGAGTCTACGACGATTGGGAAGACTGCCGGAGACAGGTGCACCGTTTCAGCGGCAATAGCTACAAAGGGTACAACACTATGGCGGAGGCGGAAGCTAGATACACGCGCTATCTAGCGGGAGTTAGGACAAGGAACCGAAAGAAGACCTACACCTTCGTCGTGGCGGTGATCATGCTTATCTTCTTTGGTTGTTTATCCCGCGTTTGTGTCTAGCTAGTTTAGATGTCTAGGCGAGCTTCCGAGCTCTAACTTGTTCGATCAACACATGTATTCGCATGTCACCAACTACTTTGTAATTTGATCGAAACAATGTAACTTATACTATGTATTCATGTATGAGACTTATCTATATGTATTTGGTTCAATCTTGTTTTTCAAATTGTGTATTAATATATATAATTGTATATCTTGTATCTGTGTGTGTATATCTGCCTGTAATATTGTATATAAGCTGTACTGTATATAATCTGTCTCGGAAATTAAAAAAACAAAATAACACCTGTGGCGCACATGACCTACCTTTTGTGGCGCACTACAACTAAAGCGCACTTTAGAAGCTTAGTGGCGCACTGGGAAGTGCGCCACAGAAGATCCTACGGGTAGCGCACTGTTGGAATTATGCCCTAGAGGCAATAATAAAGATGTTATTATTATAATTCTTGTTCATGATAATGTTTATATTCCATGCTAGAATTATATTAAGCGGAAACTTTAATACTTGTGTGGTTTGTGAACAACACCGTGTCCCTAGTACGCCTCTATGGACTAGCTCATTGATTAATGATGGTTAAGGTTTCCTAACCATGGACATGAGTTGTCAATTAATAATGAGATCATATCATTGGGAGAATGATATGGTGGACAGACCCAAACTAAGCGAAGCAATTAGATCGTGTCATCGTGTTCGTCTTTGCGAAGCTTTTCTTATGTTAATAATTGTATTCCTTAGACCATGAGATAATACAACTCCCTGGTATCGGAAGAAAGCTTTGAGGTCATCAGACGTCATCCTATGAGAGGGTGATCATAAAGGTGTCTCTCAGGTGATCGGAAAGTATCTGTTGGGTTGTATGTATCGAGATGGGATTTGTCCCTCCCAAGTCGGAGAGATATACTTCGGGCCCACTCGGTAATCGATATCAACACCGCTTGCAAGCATGTGGTTAAGGAGTTAATCACAAAGTGATATCGGATTACGGAACGAGTAAAGTACTTGCTGTGAACGAGATTGAACTAGGTATGACGGTACCGACGATCAAATCTCGGGCAAGTAAAATATCGCGAGAAGAAGGGAATATATATATGGGATTGATTGAATCCTGACATCGTGGTTCATCCGATATGATCATCGATGAATGTGTGGGAGTCAATATGGGTTTCCAGACCCCGCTGTTGATTATTGATAGAAGATCATGTCTGCATATTCTCGAACCCGTAGGGTCACACACTTAACGTGTCTCGATGCTAGGATAGATTGGATAATTGGTTTATGAGTTTTTGTTCGGAGTCTCGGATGGGATCCGGGACATCACGAGAGGTTCCGGAGTGGTCCAGAGAATAAGATTCATATAAGGCAGTGCAGTTTTTGGAGTTCGGAATTGTTCCGGGTTAATCGGTATTGTACCGGAAGCTTCTAGAACCTTCCGGAAGGGGACCAACGTGGCCCCACCTTCCGGGAGGGGGCATGGGCCTATGAGGGAGTTCCCTGGCCGCATTGGGCCAGGGTCACAAGGCCCCATAGGGCCCAGCCGGCCAAGAGAGGTTTAAACTCTAGATAGAGCTTCTAGAAGGGGGGTTTCCTTGCCCCCCACTCTTCCACCTTGGGGCCGCCGGCCTTGGCTTGGGGGAGGGGCTAGGGCTGCGCCCACCCCTCTATATATAGAGGGCTGGGGGCGCACCAACCCACTACACCTTCCCCTCCAACCCTAGCCGCCCTGCTGCCCTCCTCTCTCCCTCCCGACTGCTTGTAGGCGAAGCCCTGCTGCCGAAATTCTCCACCAATTGCACCACGCCGTCGCGTTGTAGATCCAACCCATATCTCCACCATACTTGCTGGACCAAGGAAGTAGGAGACATCGAGGTGCTGCACGTGTGCATCTCACGGAGGCACCGCCACTTGTGGTGCTAGATCGGATCGGATCGCGAGGAGGAGAAGCGAGTACGACTACATCACCCACGTTCCGACGAATGTTCCGCTGTGCGAATCTTCAAGGGTATGAAGATCTAATCCAATCTCTCTTGTTGTTTGCATCTCCTAGATTAGATCTTGGCTTTCCCTCTGTTCGCATCCGTAGAAAATTTTGATTTACTATGCCGCGAAACCCTTCAGTGGTATCAGAGCTAGATCTATGCGTAGATGTGTTTCACGAGTAGAACGCAACATGGTTGTTGCGGGCGTTGATGTTTTCTGTTGCAAGCCTCTTGTTTGTGTTCTTCTTATGACGCGGGATAGTGAGATTGAAGCGGTCCAGGCCAACCTTACGCGACGTCGTTCGCGAGACCGGCTCCGCACTTGACGTGTGGCTTGTTCCACACATGCGGCTGGTGGATGTCAGTTTCTCTCACTATAGTTGTCATGGGATTAACACCGGAGTTTGGCAACCATAATATCACCGTTGTGGCTTTCCGTAGGTAAGAATCGTTCTTAGCATCTACTCCCATAAGCCACGTAAAACATGCAACAACAAAGTAGAGGCGTCTAACTTGTTTTTGCAGGGAGTGTTTTCTGTGATATGGTATGGCCCAAGATGTGATGTGTATAATGTATGCGATGATCATGTTTTGTAATGTTTCACGACTTGCATGTCGATGAGTACATAACCGGCAGGAGCCATATGGTTGTCTTTATAATTGTGTATGACCTGTGTGTCAACTTCTTATGCGCCATGTAATAGTTTCACGTTATCGCTAAGTAGTTAGCAATAGTTGTAGTTGCTATTCATGGTGGAGGCAATCATGGTGGAGTGATGGAGATCATGCCGGAACGCACAAGATGGAGATCATTGCGCGAAGATTGGCTATACCATGTCACATAAAGTTATATGCATGTGATGTTTATCCTTTTATGTATCTTATTATGCTTAGATCGCGACAGTAGCATTATAAGATGATTCCTCACTTAAAGATCAAGATAAAAACCGTGTTCTCCCCAAGTATGCACCGTTGCGAAAGTTCATCGTGTCCAAGCATCACGTGATGATCGGGTGCTATAGACTCTACGCTCACATACAACGGGTGCAAGCCAGTTTTGCACACGTGGAAATACTTGGGTCTAACTTGACGAGCCTAGCATGTACAGACATGGCCTCGGAACACAAGAACCGAAAGGTTAATCATGAGTCATATGAATGATATGATCGACACTTTGTTGTCCACCATTGAAACCACATCTCTTCTCGTGATGATCGGATTAGGTGTGGTGAATTTGGATCGTGTTCACTAAACAACTTGAGGGATGTTGAATTTAGTGGGAGTTCATCTAGTAATTTGATTAAGTTGAACTATTTATCATGAACATAGTCTAAATTGTACTTGCAAATACTGTAGATCACATGGCCAAGTCCAACTTCAACTTCAACGTTTTTTCTGAGATATAAAAGCTTAGAAACAATGGGTCTAACTTCACCAAATGGTTCCGCATTCTGAGAATCATTCTCGCTGGCGGACAAAAGGACTATGTCCTTGAGAAAGCGCTAGGTGACGCCCCTGCTATAGATGCGCCAACTGATGAAAAAGCTGTTTATCAGTCGCGCAAGGATAATTATGATTTGATTAAAATCGCCATGTTGTATGCTATGTAATCGGATCTTCAAAATCGTTTTGAGGAGTTCGCCGGGCCCTTTGAGATTCTCGAGGAGCTGAAAAACATGTTTCAGACTCAAGCCCGTTCTGAGAGATATGAGATCTCTAAGAAATTCTTTAACTACAAGATGGAGGAAGGGAGTTCCGTTAGTGAGCACGCCATTAATATGTCGGGCTACACTCAACGCCTTGAGCAACTGGACTGCAAGATTCCAGAGGAGCTCAAGATTGACACTCCTAGCTACAAAAGTTTTGTAGTTGATCACAATCAGATTGGTTCCATTGATATGATCACTGAGCTCTTTGCTAAGATGAAAGTATCGTAGGTGAACATCAAAAAGAATAATCATGTGTTGATGGTCAACAAGCCCCCCACCTTCAAGATAGGTAAGGGTGCAAGGAATCCCTTCAAGAAAGGCGGCGGCAAGCGCGTTGCCCCTGCTGAGAAGAAGCTCAGGTCTGGTCCTAAGCCGGACACTGAGTGCTTCTATTGCAAGGACAAGGGTCACTGGAAGCGCAACTGTCCGAAGTACTTAGCGGACAAGAAGGCTGGCACCATCAAAGGTATATTTGATATACATGTTATTGATGTTTTCCTTACTAGCTCTCGTTGTAGTGCCTGGGTATTTGATACCGGTTCAGTTGCTAATATTTGTAACTCGAAACAGGAGCTACGGAATAGACGGCGGCTTGCGAGGGATGAGGTGACGATGCGCGTTGGCAACGGATCAAGAGTTGATGTGATGGCCGTCGGCACGCTCTCCTTAGTTTTACCTTCGGGATTAGTTTTAAACCTTAATAAATGTTATTATGTGCCTGCGTTGAGCATGAACATTATTTCTGGATCGTGTTTATTGCAAGACGGTTATTCATTTAAATCGGAGAATAATGGTTGTTCTATTTATATGAGTAACATATTTTATGGTCATGCACCTATTGTGAATGGTTTATTTATTCTAAATCTCGAAAGGGATGAAACACACATCCATAACATTGAGGCTAAGAGATGCAAAGTAGATAGTGATAATACTACTTATTTGTGATACTGTCGTCTAGGTCATATTGGTGTAAAGCGCATGAAGAAACTCCATTCTGATGGACTTTTGGAGTCTCTTGATTTTGAATCATTTGACACATGCGAACCATGCCTCATGGGCAAGATGATCAAAACCCCGTTCTCCGGTATGATGGAGCGGGCAACGGACTTGTTGAAAATCATACATACCGATGTATGCGGACTGATGAGTGTTTCGACGCGCGGTGGATATCGCTATTTTCTCACTTTTACCGATGACTTAAGTAGATATGCGTATATCTATTTAATGAAACATAAATCTTAAACGTTTGAAAAGTTCAAAGAATTTCAGAATGAAGTGGAGAACCATCGTAACAGAAAGATGAAGTTTCTACGATCCGATCGTGGAGGTGAATATTTGAGTTATGATTTTCTCACGCATCTTAAAGCAAGCGGAATCGTTTCGCAACTCACGCCACCCGGAACACCACAGCGCAATGGTGTGTCTGAACGCCGGAATCGAACCCTATTAGATATGGTCCGATCAATGATGTCTCTTACTGATTTGCCGTTATCATTTTGGGGTTATGCATTAGAAACCGCTGCATTCACTTTAAATAGGGCTCCATCTAAATCCGTTGAGACGACACCGTATGAACTGTGGTTTGGTGCTAAACCTAAGTTGCCGTTTCTTAAAGTTTGGGGATGCGAAGCTTACGTCAAGAAGTTTATGCCGGACAAGCTCGAACCCAAAGCGGAGAAATGCGTCTTCATAGGATACCCTAAGGAAACTAGTGGGTATACCTTCTATCACAGAACCGAAGGCAAAGTGTTTGTCGCAAAGAACGGTTCCTTTCTTGGGAAGGAGTTTCTCTCGAAAGAAGTGAGTGGGAGGAAAGTAGAGCTAGACGAGGTTATTGAACCTTCTCTTGAATTGGAGAGTAGCGCGGCACCTGAAATTGTTCCAGTGCCGCCTGCACCAACAATAGAGGAAGCTAATGACAAGGATCATGAAGCTTCGGACGATGCTTCTACTGAACGTCGCAGGTCGACAAGGTCGCGTGCCCCTCCTGAGTGGTACGGCAACCCTTTCTTGACTGTCTTGCTAGTAGAAGACAGTGAACCTGCGAACTATGAGGAAGCGATGATGAGCCCAGACTCTGAGAAATGGCTGGAAGCCATGAAATCTGAATTGGGATCCATGAGCGAAAACCAAGTATGGACTTTGGTGGACCCTCCTAGCGACCGAAAGGCCGTTGAGTGCAAATGGATCTTCAAGAAGAAAACGGACGCGGATGGTAATGTTACCGTCTATAAAGCACGGCTTGTCGCGAAAGGTTTTCGACAAGTTCAAGGTGTTGACTACGATGAGACTTTCTCTCCGTAGCGATGTTTAAGTCCATTCGGATTTTATTAGCAATTGCTGCGTTTCATGATTATGAAATATGGCAGATGGATGTCAAAACTGCTTTCCTCAATGGCAACATTGATGAAGAGTTGTATATGATGCAACCCGAAGGTTTTGTCGATCCTAAGGATGCTAGTAAAGTATGCAAACTTCAGCGTTCCATTTATGGACTGAAGCAAGCATCTCGGAGTTGGAACCTTCGTTTTGATCAAGTGATCAAGAGCTTTGGATTTGTTCCAAATTGCTACGAAGCTTGTATCTACAAGAAAGTGAGTGGGAGCTCGGTGACGTTTCTGGTACTATATGTGAATGACATATTGATTATTAGAAATGACATCAACATGCTTAACGATGTGAAGAGTTATTTGAACAAGTGTTTTTCAATGAAAGACCTAGGTGAAGCTGCTTATATATTGGGCATCAAGATCTATAGAGATAGACAAAGACGCCTGATAGCTTTAAGCCAGAGTACATACCTAGACAAAGTTCTGAAAAGGTTCAGAATGGATAAGGCAAAGAAAGGTTCAGTGCCTATGTTGTCAGGTAAGATATTGAGAAAGGCTCAGTGTCCAGCTACGGTAAATGATAGGGAAGCTATGAGCAAAGTGCCTTATGCCTCGGCCATAGGTTCCATCATGTATGCCATGCTGTGTACTAGACCGGATGTGTCCAATGATCTTAGTTTGACGAGCAGATATCAAAGTGACCCAGGAGTGGAACACTGGACAGCCGTGAAGAACATCCTAAAGTACCTAAATAGGACTAAAGAAATGTTCTTAGTCTATGGGGGTGATAAACAGCTTGTCGTAAAAGGTTATGTCGACGCTAGTTTTGACACCGACAAGGATGACTCTAAATCTCAGACAGGATACGTGTATATTTTGAATGGAGGAGCTGTGAGCTGGAGAAGCTGCAAGCAAAGCGTGATCGCGGGATCTACAGTAGAAGTGGAATACATGGCTGCTGCAGAAGCGTCAAGTGAAGGAGTTTGGATCAGGAACTTCATCACTGAGCTTGGCGTGGTTCCAAGTGCATTGGACCCACTGAGATATTGTGTGACAACACTGGCGCCATAGCACTCGCTAAGGAACCAAGATATCATCCAAAGACCAAGCATATCAACCGCAAGTTTCATATAATCCGAGATTATATAGCAGATGGAGATCTGAAGATTATCAAAGTACATACAGATCTGAATGTCGCAGATCCGTTGACTAAACCTCTTCCGCGTGCAAAACATGATCAGCACCTCAGTGCCATGGGTGTGAGATTGTTGCCAAATGTAAACTAGATTATTGACTCTAGTGCAAGTGGGAGACTGTTGGAATTATGCCCTAGAGGCAATAATAAAGATGTTATTATTATAATTCTTGTTCATGATAATGTTTATATTCCATGCTAGAATTGTATTAAGCGGAAACTTTAATACTTGTGTGGTTTGTGAACAACACCGTGTCCCTAGTACGCCTCTATGGACTAGCTCATTGATTAATGATGGTTAAGGTTTCCTAACCATGGACATGAGTTGTCAATTAATAATGAGATCATATCATTGGGAGAATGATATGGTGGACAGACCCAAACTAAGCGAAGCAATTAGATCGTGTCATCGTGTCCGTCTTTGCGAAGCTTTTCTTATGTCAAATATTGTATTCCTTAGACCATGAGATAATACAACTCCCTGGTATCGGAAGAAAGCTTTGAGGTCATCAAACGTCATCCTATGAGAGGGTGATCATAAAGGTGTCTCTCAGGTGATCGGAAAGTATCTGTTGGGTTGTATGTATCGAGATGGGATTTATCCCTCCCAAGTCGGAGAGATATACTTTGGGCCCACTCGATAATCGATATCAACACCGCTTGCAATCATGTGGTTAAGGAGTTAATCACAAAGTGATATCGGATTACGGAACGAGTAAAGTACTTGCTGTGAACGAGATTGAACTAGGTATGACGGTACCGACGATCAAATCTCGGGCAAGTAAAATATCGCGAGACGAAGGGAATATATATATGGGATTGATTGAATCCTGACATCGTGGTTCATCCGATATGATCATCGATGAATGTGTGGGAGTCAATATGGGTTTCCAGACCCCGCTGTTGATTATTGATAGAAGATCATGTCTGCATATTCTCGAACCCGCAGGGTCACACACTTAACGTGTCTCGATGCTAGGATAGATTGGATAATTGGTTTATGAGTTTTTGTTCGGAGTCTCGGATGGGATCCGGGACATCACGAGAGGTTCCGGAGTGGTCCAGAGAATAAGATTCATATAAGGCAGTGCAGTTTTTGGAGTTCGGAATTGTTCCGGGTTAATCGGTATGGTACCAGAAGCTTCTAGAACCTTCCGGAAGGGGACCAACGTGTCCCCACCTTCCGGGAGGGGGCATGGGCCTATGAGGGAGTGCCCTGGCCGCATTGGGCCAGGGGCACAAGGCCCCAAAGGGCCCAGCCGGCCAAGAGAGGTTTAAACTCTAGATAGAGCTTCTAGAAGGGGGGTTTCCTTGCCCCCCACTCTTCCTCCTTGGGGCCGCTGGCCTTGGCTTGGGGGAGGGGCTAGGGCTGCGCCCACCCCTCTATATATAGAGGGCTGGGGGCGCACCAACCCACTACACCTTCCCCTCCAACCCTAGCCGCCCTGCTGCCCTCCTCTCTCCCTCCCGACTGCTTGTAGGCGAAGCCCTGCTGCAGAAATTCTCCACCAATTGCACCGCGCCGTCGCGTTGTAGATCCAACCCATCTCTCCACCATGCTTGCTGGACCAAGGAAGGAGGAGACGTCGAGGTGCTGCACGTGTGCATCTCACGGAGGCACCGCCACTTGTGGTGCTAGATCGGATCGGACCGCGAGGAGGAGAAGCGAGTACGACTACATCACCCACGTTCCGACGAACGTTCCGCTGTGCGAATATTCAAGGGTATGAAGATCTAATCCAATCTCTCTTGTTGTTTGCATCTCCTAGATTAGATCTTGGCTTTCCCTCTGTTCGCATCCGTAGAAAATTTTGATTTACTATGCCGCGAAACCCTTCACGCACCTGTCCACATAGCCGTGGCGCACTAGCAGGTGCGCTACACCTATCTCGACACAACCGTGGCGCACTAGGCAGTGCGCCACGGCTAGAAGATAGCCGTAGCGCAAGGCCCGTGGCGCACTGCTAGTGCGCCACAGATGATATTTTCAGGTGCGCCACGAATGGCCATTTCCCTAGTAGTGTGTTTAAAAAAATTAAATCTTTAGAGACTACCGCTTTTACACTGAAAAGAGCTCCATCTTGATCCGTTGAAATGACACCATGTAATCTATGGTTTGGGGTAAAACCGAAGTTGTCCTTTCTTAAATTTTGGTATGCTAAGCATAAGTAAGATATTTACAACCAAAGTCAGATGAGCATGTCTTTGTAGGTTATTTTGAATAACCATTGGGTATTCCTCCATAACACGTGAAGTTTCTTGAAAAAGAATTTTTTTTGCAAAAGTTAAGTGGGAGGACAATAGAACTTTGATAAAGTTAACGAACCTTAGCTAAATGTGATGAGTTGCGCAGCACCGGAAATCGTTCTGGAGGCAGCCATAATGCTCATAGCTTATGTGCCTCAAAGTTTGTGGTCACGGAGGTCTAAGTTCCTATTGAACCAAGTAGGTCGGATAAACAATCAAATGCTAAGATTTGAGAGTAAATCATTGTTGTTTGACAATTATGAACTGACTATAAGCAAAGAAGCGATGATAGGCCCTGACTCTATCAAATGGCTTGAAGCCATAAAATCCGTGATAGTTCCATACGCGAGAAATCAAGTTTTTTGAACTTGGAAGACCCTCCGGAAAGGTGTAAAAACCTATCGGTCGTATTTGGATCTATAAAGAATTAGATATTGATGTTTCACATCTATGAAATAGTCGACATGTCATAAAGTATTTTACGACAATTTTTAAGGAGTTGACTATGACAAGATTTGATCTTTCATAAGCGACATTTAGTCTAGACAGATTAAAGTAGCAACCACTACATATAATTTGGTATATGATAGATGAATAAACAAAACAAAGTTCTTCTAATAGAATGGTTACCTAGGATGTGTGCATGACACGATCCAAAGAGTTTTGTTAATTCAAAGGATGCTAAAAAGGGCATGCAAACATCAATGGTTGAAGTAAGCATCGCGGAGTTGGAATCTTCGCCGTGATGAAACTATTAAAGGAGTTTTCATCAGGAGACGATGAAGATGCTTGCATTTGCAAGAAATTAAGTGGGAGCGCTGAGACATATTTCTAATACATTATTTGGAGGACATCTTGTTGATTGGAAATAATATATCTTTTATTGACAAAGGTTAAGAATTTCATTTCGATGAAAGACTTAGGCAAAACCCGAATATTTAGCATGAATGTTTACATACATAGACAGTGACGTTAATATGGTCGTGCCAAACGTACACATATGAGATATTGAAGGGTTTCAATATAGAAATGACAAGAAAAGGATCTTGTCGCATGGAAAATAATTAAATCAAGATTCAAGTGTATCGACACTTGATAAGTGAAACAAGATTCAAGTGCTTTGACACTTGATGAGTGAAATCACAAGAATGTTTTGATCAATCATATCATGATATGTATACATCCAGATATGTCCTATGCTCTAAATGTTATGAGCATATACCCGAATGAATCATAAAAATGATCATTGGACGATAGTAAGGATATTCTTATAATATTTTGGAAGAATTAAGAATATATTTCATTTGTATAAGATACAAATAGTTCATTGAAAAATGATACTAGTTTTGTCACGAGCTACAAATTAAGTTTATCTCAATTTAAACTATGGATGGCACAATGTAATGGAAAGAAATTTCCATGACGGATTTGGATGATTTCCAAAGTTAAGATATTGTGACGGATACTACAACAAAAGGCTAAGTATATGAATGTTATAGTAGCATCAAAAGAGGGCATTTGTGTCAATTAGTTTGTTATCGAACTAAGGTGTGGTTCTCAATGGGCTAACACTAAAAATATATTGTACGGCAATAGTATCGACATAATTTAACCCTAAGAAACTAAAGGTCTCACCAAAAGACCAAATTTATACAATGCCATCTCATTGGAGAATGAGTGATGTGTGAAGACGCAAAGACATGCAAAATACATACGGACCTGAAAGCGTCAGATCTGTAGATTATGTTAACCACTTGCAATCGCGTATATGGAACACCATAAGCCATAGGTGTTCAATACGCAAAGTTTTCAAACTAGATTATTGTCTCTAGTGCAAAAGTGGGAGACTGAAGGGAATATGCCCGAGAGGCAATAATAAAAGTGGTTATTATCGTATTCCTTATTTATGATAAATATTTATTTTGCATGCTATAATTGTATTAATATGAAAACGTTAATACATGTGTATTTAATAAACAAAAATAAAGTTACTAGTTATGCCTCTCTTATAAACTAGCTCGTTGATTAACAAGATGATCAAAGGTTTCATGATCATGGACATTGGATGTTGTTAATAACAAGGTCACAACATTGTTGAAATGATGTGATGAATATTCATCCGAAGTATAGCATTACAATCAAGGTCATTGTGTTTATATTGCTATAACATCATACGAAGTAATCTTAGTCCTTATACCATAAGATCATGTCAATCACTAATACCGGAAGAGTATCTTGATAACATCAAACGTCACACCATAACAGGGTGATTATAAAGATGGGTTCAGTGCTACGAAGGTATTATGTTGAGGCTCATGGATCAAGAGTGGAATTTTTCCATCCTAATGACGGAGAGATATACTCTGGGCCCTCTCGGTGATATCACATTAGTTAGCTTGCAAGCAAGTGATTTTATCACTAGCATGCTATATCACGGGAATGAGAAAAGAGTGCATTTCGGTAACGAGATCAAACCAGGTATGGAGATACCGATGATCGAATCTCGGACATGTAATATATCACGAGACAAATGTCTTGAGTTACATGCGTATAAGGTTCACACGATCATAGAAGTCATCGTTGAATATGTGGGAGTCAGTACGGATCTCCAGGTCCCGCTGCTGATTATTGATCGGAGAATGGTCTCGATCATGTCTACATTATTCACGAACCATAGGGTGACACACTTAAGGGATACCGACACCTTTCGGATCAAATGATATGCCAGAGAAAGAAAAAAGAAAGCACAGGAATTTATTTCACTAGACACCGGAACTGTTTCGGTTGAAATTGCTGAAACTGGTTCTGCATGTGAAATTGAAATGTTGTAAGGGGTTTTATGTGAATGTTTGTTAATTCAAGTAATTAACAAAATTCTGAATAAATAAATATATAAAAGAGTTTTATTTAATGAGAGATTGCATTAAGTTTGGTGGAAATTTAATGTAGGTGAGTGGAATTTTGAGTGGGTGGCTATTTATGTGAGTGGGAGCTCCACCCACATGAATGGGGAAGAGGTGGGGGCAGCTCCATGGCTGCCACGCCATGGGAGGGGGCTTCCCCCCCTCTCCCTATAAAAGGTACCCCACTCCCTCCTCTCATCTCACAGCTCCTCGTGAAGGATCTCTCTCCTCCCTTTAGAATTTTTTCATGGTCTCGGATCAGCGAGATACATGTTCTCGGTGTGTTTTTCTGGAAGGATTTGTTGCTTCCACTGCTTCTCTAGAGCGAGTGCGTGGAGGTTGTCGGGGTACCCGGACGTATGTGCGATCACGGATGCACCACTATTTTGCGGTGCTGGACTTGATGGTGCTGGACCGGCTGGACTAGATGGACTTCATCACAATCTTGAGATCGGCAAGCGTTCGACTACATTATCCACGAGTACAACCTCGTTAACGCTATTCGGTCTTCGAGGGTATGTATTCTATGGATGTATATCCACCGGTTGCTTGTATCTAGTAGATAGATCTTGGTACTTAGTTGTTCCCATCGTAGGAATTTTTTTGTTTTCTATGCTGCGAACCCTTCATATTTTCCTCCATAGATATAGGGCAGAGCTTCATATCTATGTATTAATGGAGGACGTTTATTTATAACTAACGCACCTATAGATACTCTCATTACATGAGGATGGATGTTGAAGTGTTGAATTCTTACTGACTCAGATTATACTATTGATCAAAGATAAGTAGCCACGGTCCATCGGCGATTGTATATTCAATAATATGTGCATCTCACTCGCTTATAAAATTGACAATAGGAGGGATGGTCTAACGGAAGAGTGAGTGGATGTATAAGAAACACTAAATCCAGAATGGTTTTGGAGCATAAAGAACCTTGACCCTTGTTAGGCATTCTCTTGTATCATTGGACTACTTTAGTTTCCTTCAAAAGTGCATCACAAAGGTATCATAGGACACAAATATGGGAGGCATTGTGATATTTGAGTCAAGGAGATCCAGGTATAAAAGACTAGCTAGTGTATTCTTATGGTTTATTAAGGTGTCTCCGACTTCTTTTTTGCATTTGGTGATTGAGCTCAGTATTGACATTCCGTGGAGTGCCGATGAGGTTTCATGATGTATAAATCATATGTGAGAACGAGAATTTCTCCTCCTTTATAACAAGTGGTATGGTTGTATTCCCACATTCAAAACAACAATGGCAAGAATCCACCATGGAATCCATGTTTTTAAGGATTGACTCACTTTTTGAATACAAAGATAAAGGACATGAGTATCATATGTTATTCATGAAATATATTTGAGAACTTGTTCTTGTTACCCGTCAGTATGGTGACAGAACAATGGTTTGATAATGTAGCATGTTTATCCCTAACAATTGTGTGTTCCGATATGATAGTTTCTCACCTACTAGGGTGAGTGGTATATCCACTAGGATCCTTAGTTTGGTTTAGGGCTATTGGACAAAAAAATTAACTCTAGACGGGCTTTAACTATATAGGGATGCCCATAAAAAGCCTTAGAGGCCCCCTCCACCAGTGCGGGGGCCTCCTCGCAACATCTACTTCGTAGGCTTACATGGGATGTGGCGTGCTATTGTTGACAACTAAACCATGAGCGGTACCTCACATCAAGGTGAAGAAGAAGGCCTAAGGCAGGGGATGTCCGAAACGGTGATGCACACAAGGTACCTAGATTCAGATCCTTCGACAATGGCTAGATCCTAGTCCTGCTAAAATCACTATAAGAGAAACAAGTGCACATGTTATAGAGATTGTGAATCATCTAGATCTTAGCCCTAAGGCTTCTCGTAGGATAGCTTATAAGGCGGCCAGACCTAGGGCTTATAAAGGAATCCTAGCCGGTTGCGAATATAGGGTCCTAGACTAACCCGGCAGGTATACCCTGTCTTGTAATCCAAGGCTTCCAATCTTCCATCCTTAGGCGAACTACGGCTTGGGCCTTCCTTCATCATCTAGGTCTCCGTGTTGTCCTTTAGTAGGTTGGGCCTCCCGGTATGCCACCAAGCTATATCACCCTGATCTGGTAGAATATCGCTATGTCATGTCTATAACTATTTGGTATAACCCCACCAGGAGGTTTTCTCGTAGTATGTCATTCCACTATCAGTGTCATCCTCATCGACATCACCACCACCCTCCAAAATTCCACTACAACGTATGTGTCCCAATGACGAGTGGATCATACATGCAACTAAGTATTGGAAGTATAGTAATTCCTAATGCTAGATTTGGTGTCACTTTTTGGGCCCAAGATGTAGAGGTCACTATTTGAAGGGCTACTACTGACCTTTGATGTTAGTCTATCTTGTTCATCTAGCTCTAGTCCTCAAAATCTTGTTCGGCTGATGCATGTTCAAAAAATTGTCATATGAAGAAGATGAATTCAAATAATCTTGATGTAATCTTTTGTTTTATCGAGAATGTTTTTGTTCATTCTTATTTCTTGTTTTTGTATTATGTATGTTATATTAGTTATCAATAAAGTCTGGTGGTTGTCTTAATAAGAGCTTGATTGTTTCAACTTTGTCATGTGCAGTTGAGTTGTAAGTAACAAATCTATGTTAGCTGCAGTCTCGCACTTGTAATTTCCATTGATATACTACTTGACAAAATATTGTCTAGTATATATTTGATCGTATACATGGTAACATGTATCCATTTCATATCCGCATATGCATGAATAATTTTTCTAGAACTACAAGCATCAAAATATGAGGTCCTGGAACCTGGCCATGTTAACATGAACCGGTACGAACGTGAGGAACTGAAAAGGCAATCAGGAGGTGGCTCCTCTAAACCCATCTAGGGTCCCCCCCCCCCTCGTCGACAATGCCAGCGGTCCATTCCTCCTCTGTTGGCTTTAGGGCCTTGGAGGTGTGGCGTACCATGGCCTCTCGTCGGCGGGAGGGTTCTCGTTCTTTGTGTAGGGTTTTTTCGAGTGTCTTTTTTGGGATGTTGTGGCGGCGGTTATGTCCTGAAGTTGGAATAAGGTCCTCCCCATCCTATCCTCGCTCCAATGGTGCGTCTACTGCCGGCGGAGGACGCGTAGAGTCGTGTGTCTGGCGAGTCTCTTGGGATTCGGTCATTTTTTGTATTCATCGGTGTAGTTTGAGGCTAGTATTTTCCGATCTATGGTTTTCATTTTCGGTGACGGTTGCTGCTCTAGTGAGTTGGTCCTTTGGGTCTTTAGCACGACGACTTTCCGTCCGTCTACTACAACAAGCTCTACTACGAATAATTTTGCCCAACTCTGGTGATAGAGGGGCAAGGACGACGGCGCGCCTTTGGCTCGTGATAGTGTTTGTGGTCATCGCTAGGTGGTCCAATGACCTACTTGTAACTTTTATACTTTTGGGACTCTTTGTACTACTATTGATGATTATTAATAGATCATTGGATTTAAAAAAAATATGAGGTCCTTGTAGCAATGCATTTTATATATTTGCATATGCATGGGTGGTATCGAAATATCTAAATTGTGCAAGGGTTGATAAACACTAGATGCATTTGTATCTCGACAAAGTTAAGAACACTAATATGGACCACATGTTTTACTAAATAGTGTTTATATTAATTTATATTTTACAAATCTTCGACATCTATTTTCATACAAAGGGGAGTACTACAGATACAAACATGTCAGCAGGAACATCGAGGTACCATCTCAATTACTGGGACTGTCAACTGTTGGGAGGGCAATAGCTATAAAAATAATATGTCACTAGGCGAATAGGCCGGCCTCGCCCCGTCGCCTTCCTGACATCTTTTCAATGTGATTATCAGGGTAGAAATGTATGTGTTTTCATCTGCTTTGCTGAGATGTATTAACACTTCTTGTTTTGGAATGTTTTGTATCAATTCCAAACATATATATTTAAAACGATTGTGGGCGCACTATGCCACCTCTCAGTGGAACTTGCAAGTGAATTTATTAGGAAAAAACAATTGTTTACAATCAAAGTGGCACTATAGAACCATTAAACCCCTTTACGCCTGGTGAATGTATTGATCAAGTATGAAAATCATACAAAACTCATTAACCACACACGCATAAAAAGAATTTGCAAAGTTACCTTCATTAAAACGACTTCATTTTTTCTAGAATAGACAGAAGCATGGACATGCATCAAACATGCAAAAGCATGACAACAGTCCCCTCAACAAAGAAAGTACTACTCATCTAACATCCCCTAACCAAAAAAAGACTGAAGACATCCTGATCGCTATGAAGAGTCCTGCCTTGAAACAGGCCTCCCCTTTCAGACGGAAAGTATGAAGTAAAGCTCACGCCGAGGGCACCGTGAATTTATGTGCTTGCACAACCCCAAATATGAAGTTGTTTCAAATCATAATGTTGACTATGGGCCCAGATTTGGAGCTCGACCAATCTACCAAAGTTATTTCATGATTGAATTCAATGGAAAAGGAGCACCAGTTCAGAACATGTGTGACCAGAAAAAGAGGAAACATACTGCTCTACATCATTCCAGGTCTGCACATCGAGTTCAATCATGCATAAGTTTAGAAGTTCCTGTCAATTTGATCATGATGATAGAAATAATTGAAGCTGCAATGGGAGTCTTACTATTATATTTGAGCTAGATTTGTGCAGCACACAACCTCACACACACTACATATTTTAGCCAAATTATGCATCTGCAGGCTGCAACTACTACTCACACAACCTTGCTCAAAGAACTTAAACTAAACCATGGCACAAATTGACAAGAACTTCTAAACTTGTGCATGAGTGAACTCGACTAATATTAAACATAACAGAAATCAAACTTATCTTGATACATCACATTTGCCCCGGTACCTACATTGGGGATGAAAGCTCTAAAATATGTACTATGATTTTTTGCAAGCTGGATACTCATAGTTAACTCCTACTATGTTATATGCTATCGCCCATGCCAAATTCTAATGAAATTTTTCCATACTTGCTTCACACAGGGATATCGCATTCTACAACATGTGCAAGAGGTGTTATCACCAGTCAAGAGGTCTTATCGATGATTACCCTGATAAATAAGCAAAGTAAGCAAAACTTGAGAATGTTTATCCCCATATAGATAAATAGAAACGACATCAGAGAGAGCATTCTCTTGTGAGAGAGTATGCAGAGTTATTCCAACATCAGTACCTACCAAAGATGGTGTATCATTTATCTCATCGAAGCTTGACACTAATAAAAAAACATGAAGCTTTTTTAGAAATTTCTTGCAGAAACATATTTATTTGCAATATTGGCTATTATATATGATAAATGCATGGCCCTGATATACACATAAATAGTGTTCGTTGTGTTAAAGGTATGTACATTTAGTATGAATAACAATATAGTGAATAAAACCTTCTCTAAATCTCAGAAGTTGATGTGTCAATAACCTGAACAATAACTCAAGAAGGAAGCCTAGTACAGAAATAAATACTTAAAACATGTAAAAGGTTTTGCATTAGGACCTATCACGGAGGAAACAGTACTATATCTTACAAAAAACATTAGGCTGATTAGCTTCTCAAGCCACGCTGGCCTCTAGAACATCCATAGTTCGATTGCACACTAGAAGACTTACATGTGCAGCATGAATGTGTATTTGTTCAATTACACGGTACTCTAATTATTTTCTAGAAAAGGGAACTCTGATGAATATGTCTAATGGAAGAAAAAATTGTGGAAGTTTGACTGACAGTGTCTATTGTGACCCTTATATTTACGATTTTCTAGATATGAGAAAATATTAGATTATGATAAACCAAGGAGTCGGGAGAAAACAGTGGATGTGTCCTTGTAGGTTTAGACGCTTGACATTGCTAAAGAAACACGAAGCTTTTTCATACATATTGTTGCAGAAATATGTTTATTTGCACAAAGAGAATAGTCAGCACAAGATAGGCTTCTGAGATGTGTTCAGAGTTCAGAGTAATGCCAACAAGTAACTTAGATGAACAACGATCTATTTAATTCTTAAAGTGGATGTTATATGAAAATAAACGCACGACCCTGATATACAAACGAATAGTGTTCGCTGTGTTGAAAGTATGTACATTTAATTTAAAGAACAATATAGTGAATCAAACCTTCTCTGAATGTACCAAGGTCAATATGTGATGAACTTTCATAGCAGAACCTGTAAATCTCATACCAAGGTATATTCAATGAAGTTTCTCTTAATGTGAATTACCATGAAAGAGAACATATACTCCCTAGAATAACACTTATGGTGAGGTGCTTGTAAATATGAAAAATATAGTCAGGTCTAGAAGCATTGGTCCTTGCCACTAAATACACAATTTTTGTACCCACAAAGCCATATCAATAAATTTGGAAGGAACCCAGTTTGATGTGCTGCTCCATATTCAAAGGCCTCACTCCAACGTATAAACTATCTGTGCATCCCAGTGCTAGATTTTAGTAACACTACTGGTAAGTCCACATTGAACCATCGATATCAATGACCAGTTAATCCACATTTGAACCCTCACTATCACAAGGCATAATAGAAAAACGCCAATCTGGACCACCTAATATTCTCCGCACAAAATGTACCATGAAATATAAAAGGCATAAACAACTTAGTTATTAGTCGAATCCACAGCCTAGATACGCAACCCATATCATTGTGGAGAATTTGTACTGCAAATAGGATCTATCCTAATTGGTAATCCTGGTGACACAAATATATGAATAGAAATAGGGAGGTGCCATAGAAACCAATCATTAAAGTTCAGTTATAGCATTTGGACCTACATGCAGGACATCTCCTGGCATGAAAATTTATTATCTAGATAAAAGAAATTCTATCTCAACAGCTACCATTGGTGCAGAACACGCCAATATAACTTCAGTGGATATAAGAGGTCTTCTATAGATGCCAAAAAACATGCATACATGCTTTGTCAGCTTGCTATATTTTTTTAGCGACTCTTATGATTTCGATACGTGAAAACCCCTAATGGCATTTGTAATCCAGAGAAAAGGAAACCTTAAGGTAGCCTCTGCTTACCATAATACATCCACGGTGCACACGCTGCCACAACACTTAACTACATCGCTCCTTACTCGCACAATTCTAATCAATTCCCTTCAGACTTCAACTGATCTAAATTCAAGAAATCACGACATGAATGATAAGTCAAGAAGGAAGCCAGATGCACAAACAAATACTCAAAACATGTAAAAGGTTTTGCATCACGATCTATCACGAAGGAAACAGTATCATACTAAAGTAAATTAGAGATCTTTGATAATAAGATGCAATAATTGGTTAATTATAGCAGATGAAAAAATGTCGCAACTGGGAAAGACAAGGTCCAATCTATGTCCATGTTTTAAAGAAAAACACATGGTTATTTTTATGTTTATGGCAGGAAAAATTAAATTCATGAATGGAAAAAATAAAATTACCACTTTTAACCAATTGGCATATTAGGATATGCATTAGTTGGATGTGAGGAAAAGAAGTTATTATTAAGTAAGCTAGATTATAACTATGTACTGGTTATTTGCATGTGTGTGGGTATATATAATGTGGAGACAGTAAGTTATAAGACATGAAAATTGTATCTAAGGAGTGAGGTAGTGGTCCTTCATATTGGTTAATTTCTCCTTTTTACTTGGTGGGATGAGGAGAGAAATATGTAATTTGGTATGACTATATAGTTAAAAGCATAAATACGTATATAGGTAGTCTGATGCACCTATTTAGAACCTGGGTCTGCTTGCAATGCCTTTTTTATTTTCTTAGATTAAGGCATTTCCATTTGAGATATATCGTCAAATATAACTGATGGCATGGTTATCTCAGAGATAACATCTCCGAAATCTTTAAATGATCTAGATGACACCACACTTTGTAGTTGATCGATGGCCAAACTATACACGGAAGGCAGTTAAAAAACAACCACACTCATTAGGTTTGTTGGTTCAGTAGAGTTAGATGTCGCTGAGACAAAAAAAAAATAAAGAGATACAAACCTGCACTATGACAACTGATTCTGAAATTCTTCACGAGGGCCTTCACAAGGAGTGAACTCACATGGCTGAGAGCATCCGGTCACTTTGTGGTAGAGTTCCAAACACAAGTAGATCCCCAATATAGCTAAAAATGCCCTATGCACCTAAGAATCGAAACACATCAGAAGTTCTCGATCATGAATAGAACATTCGGAACCTGCATAGAGGAAACCCTACATCAGCTTTTGGAATATGTGAACTTATCAACCGATGCATGAAAAGAAGGCATGAACGGAAAATAGCAAGAAATAGAGAAGGGGAGGAGCACAAACAACCATCTAATCTACTTTTGCAGGGCTCCTGTACCTCGATTTGAGAGTAGGCTATCTAGTCGGAGAGAAAAATCTAGCAACCGAGCTATCTTGTTGGGCTTCACGCGGGAGAAGCACTCATCCCAGCGACCAACGGCGAGCTATCCCTCTATAGAGCCGTAGCCCACAGTTATCCTGGTGACGGTTCGGGTCGGCACGACGAACATGCCAGGGTTGGACACCTTGGTGCGAGGTGGAGCTCGGTTCGGGCCTCCATGCCCAACTCCATGAGGGTGTTGTCTACTCCCCCATGGTACGTCGCCGCTGCTCCTGTCTACTGGCGACGGCAAGAGGAAAAGGAGGCTCGTGCCGGCGTCCTTCCCAAGGATGGCACATGAGTAAGTGAGGGGCGATGAAGCATGGGAGGGCGGATGGGGGCAGAGCAGCAGTTCGGAGAGGGCGCCATCTACACGACTGGGTGAAGCACCGGAGGGTGTCGGCAGCCAAGGTCCTCGACGGCGAGGCGGGAGGGGAGACGATGGGGCAATGAGGGAGGGGAGGGGAGGCGAGATGGGGCGATTGGGAAGGAGGCTAAATCACGGTTCCTTAGGCTGGTCCTAGTGGTAGTATCATACTACTAGTATCATGCATATGATACTAGTGTATGATACTATGCCTCTAGTGCATTGTATCATATAGTAGTATCATAGTAGTGGTATATTTATTAATTTGTAGAATCTCTATGTAAAATGTGTGTACAAGATTTACTTGTCATTATGATTTCTAGTTTTACGTGCTATGATACGGTATCTACCTATGATACACTAACCACCTCTCTCTTCATTAATTATGGCGCCGCATCAGATTTTTGCCAAGTTGGCATGCATGATACACCTTATGATACTAGCACTAGGACCAGCCTTATCCCACGGAAGAACCACCGCACCCAAGCATTGACCAAACCGTCTTCGTACACCTGCCCGCACGTGACCCTAGGCCCACAAGCAGCGGCAGCGTGCGCGTGGCAAACGGCCTGAAAGGCCTCGCTTTTTCTCAGGATTAAGCTAGAGTAATGTGCCATTATTTCGCAAAGGCCTATGGAAGTAAGGGTTCGCCTGATTATCATGTAAGATAATTTATACTTCCTCTGATCCATAGTAAATATAGCTGATTCACTACGACTTTGTACTAGATTAGCGACACATATTATGGATCACAGGAAGTACCAAATTTGGTTGAAAACATTAGATTATTACAACGGTTTATAGTAGCACTAGAAGATTTAATGGCTCACATTACAGAAATCTGAAATGTTGCGCCACACTGCCAATGGATACACATACACTTATAGGAGTAAAGAGAATGGTGATTAAAGCAGAGTAGAAAATATCTTAGCTTATCTAACCAAATGAGTCACGACAGACATTAAGGAACGAGGTGTGCTTCGATGTCCAGTTTTCTTTTAACCCCGTTGAAACCCACATCCAGGTCATGTATATCTCCGTATAGGTGTACTCGATCGAGCTGGGTATACTCCACGTTTCCACTGGCTGATCCCACCTCCCGTTATCGCGATCTATGTCTTTGCATTTTTGAATTTTTGTTGTTGATGCTGTATACCTCTCGATTTTCACCTTCCGTAGGCACGTGAGCATACATGTATGATGTGAGTATGCATCTAAGAAAACCATACGGGCTTCGATGGGTTTGTAAGGTCTTCGAAACAAATCGGTGTCAAGTTTTTGTTTGTCAAAATTTGAAGAGAGGGGGGGGGGGGGCACCGAAGCAAAGTGTAAGAAACATGCTGAAATTGCCTTGAATCCCTAGGAAGCGTTTGCCATTTGACATGTTGGGAGGATTCCTGGAAAGCAATGGGTAATCTGAAATACGCACTCGTATGTAGCACAAGTTAAGGAAGGTTACTAAGAAAGATAAGATCGTAGAAAAATAGTATTTCAGAAATTGGTGTATTGTACTAGATTTATTGTTTTCATCTAATTTCTTCAGCTAGGATTACCAGCAACAACATTTCAATCTAACTCTCAAGCTAACAAACCGCACCCACAAACGTACCCTACATGCATGCATAGACTGTCCCCAAATATGACCTAGTCAAGCATTATACTTTGGTGTAGTTTTTCAGTGTTCATAAGATGACCCATGTTGGGCTATTTTCAAAGCGTAAGGATGTCCAAGGTCATTAACCGCGTCGGGATGCGAGCATGCGACCTAATCGCTCCAACTATCTTGCGTAGACAAAACAACAAACACACCACCTAGTATTAGAGTGTCCGTTTTTAACTGTTTAGCAGGACATGTAGTATTAGAGTATCTTCTTTCCCCTCCAATTTATGGGGGCATACTTGCATATCTCTGTATCAATGGAAGAATTATATATACTAACTGCTGCACCTATATATGTTCCACGGCATAACACACGAACACGCACTGGATACTGGTCGTACAGATTGCTGATAATGTGTTGAATTCTCATTGACTTGGTTGTACTATTGAATTGGCCCCGAAATTTGTTAGATTTACTCACTCTCTCAGTACCAACAACAGAGGACATGGAAAATTATTTTGTTCATGAAAACGGTTTGAGGATCTTGGCTTATTCCCCGATTGTATAGTGATGAAGCAGTGCTTTGGCAGGTTGTCGTGTTTGTCCCTAGCCATGTTCAATTATCTTAGGTTCTCGCCTACCGAGGTGGGTGCTAGTGCGGCTATCCAAAATCTTTGATGTTAGTCTGTTTGTTCAAGTGTGTGATCCTCAGCAATATCTACAGAAGATGCACGCATGTATAAATTTACAAGTGTTGTTAGGTGTAGAAGCTCCACGTGTGCCATAGTTTATTAGTGTTTCTTCATCTTCTATTTTCATTTCATGACGCAATCTACCATTGCACACACCACAATCATTGGAGTGGCAGTGATGTTTCATGGTGTAGATGACAATCGGGAGAGTGAGCTTCCTCTTTCATATGACTTGCATTAAGCGACCACAATTGTTAGCTGTTCAACGGTGATATTCCAATGGTTCAAATTGAAGCAGCAATGGCAAAAAGTCACCAATGGGTCCCTGAATTTGTTAGATTTACTCACTCGTTGAGTACCCAATAACAACAGAGGACATGGACAATTATTTTGTTCATGAAAAAGGTTTGAGGACCCAGGCTTGTTCCCCGATAGCATGGCGATGAAGCAGTGCTTTGGTAGGTTGTCGTGTTTTTCCCTGTCTATTTCATGTTCAACTATCTTAGGTTCGCTATCTTTTCTTTTTAGTCGATCCTATGTAAGTTGTTTTGGTTGTGAGTGAAGTCCTATACTTTTCTTATAATAGACGGAGGGCATCAAACTCAAAATGCACCAAAGAACAATAAGTAACAAACCGGTGGTAGGTGCAGCATCACGCTCGTATTATTCATCGTGTTGTACTATTTGACAAAAGATGGACTAATATATATCTTGCATACCACGGCTCATGTATATTTACTCTCAGAACTACGAGCATGAAAATATGAGATCCTTGTGGCAATGCATGTGACAGATTTTTATGTGAATGGTAGGTATCAGGACATCTGAATTCTACCCTGATTGACATACTTGTGCCATTATTCGAGAAACTAGCTACGACTACAGACTACAGAAGAGCGGTGTCCAGATTATCTCCTACTAGTGAGGTCCAGAGTCAGGTCCAAGCAAAATTCCTGGCATCCATCGTGTACAGAGCAATAGTATTCGCTCATAGTTCCTTTCCAAAAACCTCGCCAAGCCTTGTTCTTCCACGTGGTCTAAAATATTTTTAATCAGCACGTGGACGGCGGAGTGTCACATTGTGCATTACAGGAGAGTGGGAGCAGTTTAGCTCCAAATTTCATAACAACGACATAGCCCATGGAGCATGGTTGGCGAGGTAATATAGCGTGCATTACGTGACCTTGGGGCTTTTTGGGATTGTCCATTATTGAGTTCTATAGCTTGCAACCCATCCTAGCTCAAGGTCTCCAGATCAAGAAACCAACATTGCTGTTGTTCTTCGTATCCCATATGCATTTGGTGATTCAGTTCACCTTACCACTACATCTAGCGCAATCACTAGTGCACCAATGAGGTTTATGGTGTAGATACCATCCAAGAGATCAAGCATTATCTTGCATTATAATGTGCGTTGTGAGACCATCCACGTTTATTCATTGCTAAACAATAAAATCCTCGTGGTTTCAAATTCCAAAATTCGAAGCACCAATGAATAGAAATTACCCTGGAATCCATGTCTTTGTAACACTTTTGCTCTTTTTATGTTGAATGTCGTGAATACTTGAGGACTACACAATTGTTTCGTTCATAAAAAAGTTTGAGAACCCTATCTTGTTCCCCGATAGTATGGTCATGAAGTAGTCGTTCAGAAGAGCATTGGATGTGCCCCAGCCACTTTGCGTTCAATTGTTTTAGGGCATCACCTATGTATGTGGAAAAACTTGTCCATAAGCTGGGACCCACATACCACATCACAAGCTTATTGATTACATCACAATGTATCTAGTTGAACTTGTCTACAAGCTGGTCCCACGTGTCAGATAAAGTTGTACACATGCAAGAGAAAGGGGAGAAGCTAAAATAATATTTTATTGCTTATGGACAATCCACAAGCTTGTAGATCAGCCTTAAGGTTTTGAGCTTATGGATAGTTTATTGATAGCCTTTACTATGTATGTAAAACTTCTTGTTGGCTATTTTTTGCTTACGGATAGCCTTATTGCCAATATAGTGGATGCCCTTAGGTTCTCCCATACTAAGTTGAGTGGCTAATGAGGTTGCTCAAAATGTTTAATGTTAGTCTAGATTATCTAGGTCTGGTCCCGGTACTTTTTTCACCAGCTGCGTGTCTCAAAAAAAATAGATTCAAAAGGCGAACTTTCAAAGATAACGAATGATCTTAGTTGCCTCCTCCGATGCGACTTGTATGCAAAATACATGGCACCATGCCACCATGTTATACGTCATCCAGTTCTGTCACGTGGGCCCTCCATGACGTGCCAAGAGACTAAAACTCGGATTACATGAACACGACGAGAGCCCAACCGTTCTTGGTCGCTCCTGAGAAATAGGATCTCCCCAGCTTCATGGCCGCTGCCTGTCCCTGCCTCCTCCGTTGGTCACTCTAGCTACTGGAGGGGTGGGGACCCTGGTGTTCCGATTCCAGTTGTATTTAGGGTTATCCTAGTGCTTTTTTTAGAAGCACAATAAAAACGCAGAAGCTCACAATATGTGCATACACTCACCCCTATGAACACAAGCACACACACCCTACCACTATGAGCACCTACGAAAGACTGAACCGGCGGGTCTTGAGATTGACGAAGTCACCGCATGCGCCTCGCTAACGACGGAAATGTCGCCTCCTACTGAAAGAATATTCCACCTTTACGAGACACCAAAGCGTCAAACCTGGGGTTTGAACTCTGGTGTGTTGGGGGTACCACTGCCCTCCTAACCATCCAACCATGTGTTGGTTCTCGTCCTAGTGCTTCCTTGCGCGCTGACTTCATGGAAAAATAATTTGCTCCTAATTTTCCTCCATCTCAGCAACACTCCTACCGGTGGCTTCGGGGGCAGGTTGCCCGGTTGTCTCGCCGGTCTCTAGATCCGGTGAGACTCGTATCTGGTGGTCGACGTTCGGCACTCCCACGAGTGGAGGTTGCGTTGGCTGCTACAGTTGTGTTTGGCGTCTTGTAGTTGTGCGCGTGGAAGACAGCAGGCGACGGCGTTTCTCTTTTTCGACTGCGTCGGATGAAGATGACAGTATCGGGATCTGGTGACCACGAGGAGGATCCCTGGCCGGCGTGCCACAAAGTCCTGGGCTCGTCGTTTACGATGACTCGGTTCATCGACTCGAAAAGCATCCTCGTAAACGACGGTGCTCTCCCAGATCTAGGTATGGCGGTTGATCGCCTCTTTTTCGCTGCTACCATGGTGGCGGTGAAGGAAGCTAGACGGCGGTTCTGCGAGACACAAGTTTCTCCAAGGGTGGAATTGTAATTTTACTTACAGAGTTCTTTGTGCAAAGTTGCTCAACAAACATGTTTGCCTTAGGTGTTGACCATATATGTAATCTTTAGATTGTCTAATGGAATATATGGTTACTTCAAATAAAAAAATCTTGAATTACACAACGGATACAAACCCGACTTTAAATACTACTTCCGGTTCAACATTAGGAGGAGGAGCAGGATCTAGGTGGTAGCTGATTGGAGAGAGGGTGGGGACATATAGTAAGATGCACAATATTAATGCAACCAACTGATCTGGCAAGGGTTTCGAAATTGCATGTTTTTAAAGTGAGCCTTTTAAACAGATCTAGAGGGAGTAAGTTTGATGGCGTAAATTGTACCTCCATTAAAGGATAGTAAGTTAGAGATCATTCTAGTTGTAGTCCCGCACTTATATTTATCATTTTTGTACTATTTGACAAAAGATGGCCATATATATTTGCATCGGCTGCAAGATGACATGTATCGATCTCACGTACTACAGCGCATACATATTTTTCTGAGAAACACATTACTACAAACACGATAATATGAGAATTTTCTAGCAATGCATGTTCCACATATGTATATGAATGAGAGGTATCAGGATATCTAAATTTTGTAGCCCTGACAAAATTCGCGTTAGTATTTACGGCGGAGGTAAAGGCTCTAGTGATTCTGGTTGTTCCTTCCAGGATCCCTGCGGTTTTATATGCATCGTCGATCGTATATTTTAGCAAGAAAGAGGAGACCTAACTGCAGCCATCTAAGAAGAACGGTGCAGTGGAGCCGATTCAGGGCAATATCATCAATGATGTATATTCAGCCCCTTCGATTTCATCACGTCGAGGAGATCCTAGGTTGTCAAGACAACGAGCCATCACCGTTGCCCTGTTGTTGTGTAATCATCTTTTGTTTATTTCTTCCCTCCGTTTCAAATTATAAGATGCTTTATGTATGTGCAATCAGCTTTTGCTTATTTCTTCTACTCTCTTCTCGTTTATTTCCTGATCTATGTGTAATCAGCCTTTGTGATATATTTGCTCCCCGTTCCCTTGTAAGTTTATTTTGTATGCATTGTTCTCTCACTTGGTTTCAAATATCCTACTAAAACTTGGATCCTCACTGGTCGCCAGATTCACATGTATCAATATATCAAAACACATCTAGATGCATGTGAATCTAAACAAATCCAGATCACTTATTTTGGGACACAGGGAGTAGTAGATTATCGCGAGGAATGCAAAGTGTCATGTTGTGCATTACGGGAGTACTAGTACGCTACTACGGAAAGAGCAAATTAGAGACCCAAATATGTTGTTACTTACTAAATATACTATATAAATTCATCAGCATACATTAATACACAAAGAAAATCAGGAATTTGCCATGAGCATAGGGCATGGTACACGGAAAAGGAAAAATTCCTCTAAGCAGAGGGGATTCTGCGAGTAAGATCATCACGACAAACCATGTCGGTAAATTAGCTTCGGCAACTAGGGATTTGTCGACATAATTCCATGGGGGCTCATGACGAAGGTCTGCCTAGAGCCACAGTTGAGTAGTCAGCAAAGAAAAGCGCTAAGATCGACGAGCAATTGTAATTGCGGTTGTCAAATGGGGGTGCCATGTCATAGCTTTCACGTGAGTCATCAAGAAGACTATTGGCAAAGGCCTGATGGCGAGAACCACACGTCAGTAATTTGCGGTAAACTTTGCAAAGGCCGTCGGCAAAAGACAGAGGCTGGGACCCACCTGGTAGGAACTTTTTCTTGAGCCGACCTGCAACTACAGGTAAATGACGTGACTATTTGACTACGGTACGGATCGTCGAAGACCTAGGTTTCCACCGATATATAAACCCCTTGTAAGCCGCCGGTTGGGATGAGTTGCATCTGTGAAATCCCCGGCGTTTGTAAACACTTCTCGATATAGTGAAGTTTCGCTGGCTGGCGCCCGTGGTTTTTTCTCTCTTTGTTGGAGAGGTTTTTCCACGTTAAATCTGTGTCCTCTGCTGTGTTTTTCGTTTTCGTTCTTCGTTATCTTCTTGTCGCAATTGTAACAGTTATTGTGGCGGAGACAAAAAATTAAGTTTGAAGGTAAACATGACTTGACACCATGATACGAGTTATGGAGAACTAACCATATTCGATCTCAGAATTGCGGAGAATCACCAAGAGGGTTGCCACAGCCATCATGTGGATCCAGGCTCATTCGATCCAGTGCATGATGGATGTTGCACGAAGGTTTATATAGTTAGCATGACCCTCGATGGCTAAATAGTGAATCAATTCATGATGATTCAAAAGTTTTAAAGGAACTCCCCGGAGTACACGGAGAACATGTTGGCCTCTCTGCCAAATGGGGTAAACTTAACTTGACCAGGTAAGTATTCATATCGTTTTTGAGGAGTCAAGGTTACATGCTCAATGAAAGACTCCGCTTGCCTATGCGCGGCAGACGGCCAGTTTCATGTTTACAACAAGGGTGACCAAATCAATATAGAGAATATTTTAGCTTATCCGACTGAGTAATTACCTACAATGATAGTCTATAAGGAACATGCCCAAATGTCCTTGCATTCCTAGGGCATATCCAGTATTATAAATGTTGAGAGGATTTGAGGGGAAAAAATGGGTAAAGTCAAAATATTTCCACGTTCACAAAATTTGGTAATTTACTTAGAATGTTAACTTAGAGGAGGAACGAAATTTCAGGAATTGAATGATTGTGCCCCTACATTAATCCATTGGAAATTGGCAGACATCAAAGATTTCCACCACATGTGTATTTTGTCTAATTCTCTCACCTAGGATTGCCAAAAATCATAAAATCCCTACATGCACAAACAGTCTCACACACTGCACCAAACCATGACCTAGTGGTGTCTACTCTTAATACTTGGGAGTAGTTCATCTGTGTTCTTAAAATTACCAATATTTGATAAATTCCTTAACATAGGTATTTTGGAACACTCATTTTGATTGACAATCATGCTGGAGAGATTCGTCCCTGTCATGTAGAACATGATTTACTAGACTCCTATTTGAGGAAATACAAGGTCGATCTCCACCCGTGTCGAGATGGGATGTGTCCTTGTCACTCTGGCTACACTGCACGCAAGCTAACCACACATGTCGGCACAAGCTCGTCTAGGACAGCCGTATTAAATGGGCATTGAGAAGGAGCAGACGTGAATTAAGATGCGGTAGGGTAATTTTCTTTTCTGCTTCAAATATAGGGGCAGAGCTGCATATCCCTGTATTAATGGAGATCCTTTATTTTACAACTGATGCACCTACATATCCACATCATAAGACAAGAACATGCAGTCATTATAGACCCGATGGTCGTTTTTTTTGGAAAAGGGCGCATTTATTAAAGATAATGTTTACACCCGGCCTCTGCATAACCAAGATGCACACAGCCACACGACCGACAGAGCCAAGGTAAAAAGTATACAAATATTACACAAAGGCACTATGAAAATAAATGACTAGAATCTAAGACAGATCAATCCTCAAATCACGTGGCCATCCATGTTGGGAAAAAATATCCCTCGCCGTGTCCTCCAATCGTCTACATCCCTCCATAAATAAGTCGCGGAACTCGAAACATTGGAGAATCTTCCATGAACGGAGGATAGCCGTGGCTCGATAGATAACATGTAGAGGAGAAGACACAATGTTATTAAAAATCTTGTCATTTTTACATAGCCATAGCGACCATATAATGGCAAGCGCTCCCACCCTAACAAAGTTTTGTACTTATCAACAATTTCATACAACCAATTACCAAAAACATTGGTTACAGAACATGGCGGAGATAAACCAGAAGCTATTTGGATGAATGACCATATAGAGCGAGCAAATTTACAATAGAAGAATAAATGACGAATTGTCTCATCTTGATGACAAAAAAACACATTGTGTACTTCCATGCCAATTCCTCTTTACAAGATTATCTTTTGTTAGAATTACCCCTTTCCGTAAATACCAAGCGAATATCTTTGTCTTAAGGGGTATTTTCATATTCCAAATTTTATTATTATCATTAACATCGACCGGGATATCAGGTTGGATCAAGGCTTTATATAGTGAACCAACAGAAAATTTACCACTTTCTAGTAATTTCCATTTGAACACATCAACACCATCCGATAATTGTATTCTGGATAATCGTAAAAGTAGATTGTTCCAAGATATCAATCTAGGACCGATGAGACTTCTTCTGAAAGACACATTAGGAGGATAGTCTTCCAACACCGTGGAAATTGTATCCCCTTTATGTCTAACAATCGAATATAGAGCCGGATATTGTTCGCGAAGAGTAGATTGGCCAAGCCATCTATCTTCCCAAAACCTAATCTGTGATCCATCCTTAATCTCGAAAGCACCAAAACGAAAGAAATGCTTCTTGGTGGCCATAAGACCCGCCCAAAAATGTGAATCACCAGGTTTCCAAACCACTTTAGACACAGCCTTGGACCCCACATATTTCCTCCATAACATGGTTTGCCAGACACCATCTTCTGTAAGTAGTTTAAAAAGCCATTTGCCCAGGAGTACAGTGTTTTTGACTTGCATATCATGTATGCCCAGTCCACCAAATTCCTTCGGGCGGCAAACCACATTCCATCTGGTCAGTCGATATTTCTTTTTCTCACTATCCCCTTGCCAAAAAATCTTGAACGGAAATAATCCACTTTGGTCAAGACCCCTTTTGGCAATTGGAAGAACGAGATCATATACAGTACCATGTTAGTGAGTACTGAATTTATAAGTACTAGTCTTCCACCAAGGGATACCAAATAACCTTTCCAACTATTAAGACGTTTTTGTAACCTTTCCTCAACAAATTTCCATTCAGCAATTATGAGACGCCGATAATGAATCGGTATTCCCAAATAATTGATTGGAAACTGGCCCTGACCACAGCCGAAAAGTTCAGCATATAGGCGAGCCTCGTTTTGGGCCTCGCCAAAACAATACAAATCACTCTTATGGAAGTTTATTTTAAGCCCGGATAGCTGCTCAAATGCTGATAATATCAATTTCAGATTCTTAGCCTTCTCCAGATCATGTTCCATAAAAAGAATTGTATCATCAGCGTATTGAAGAATAGAAAGTCCACCATCAATAAGATGTGGAACCACTCCTTCAATTTGACCATCAGCCTTAGCTCTCTCAATAAGGATAGCCAACATATCAGCCACTATATTAAATAGTAAAGGCGATAGTGGATCACCTTGTCTCAGTCCTTTTTTGGTTTGGAAGTATTTGCCAGTATCTTCATTTACTTTAATGGCAACACTAACCCCAGACACAAACGACTGAATAAGAGAGCGCCACTCCTCAGAAAAACCTTTCATGCGGAGAGTTTGCTGGAGGAAAGACCATTTAACTTTGTCATATGCCTTCTCAAAGTCAATCTTGAACAATACACCATTTAATTTTTTTGAGTGTAGTTCATGGATTGTTTCATGCAAAATTACAACACCATCTAGGATATTTCTTCCTTGCATGAACGCGGTTTGGGAGGGGCTAACAACATTTTCAGCAACTGAATTTAGTCTAATCGTGACAACCTTCGTAAACATCTTAAAGCTAACATTAAGTAAGAAGATTGAACGATATTGTTGTATACGTTCTGCATTGTTAACCCTAGGCAGTAAAATTATATTGCCAAAGTTAAGTATAAAGAGATCCAATTGTCCGATTTGTAAAAACCCAAACAAATTCATCAGATCGTCCTTAATAACATCCCAGAATTTTTGGTAAAATTCCGCTGGGAAGCCATCAGGTCCTGGTGCTTTGTTATGTTTCATTTGAAAAACCGCTTTCTTGACCTCTTCCTCGGTATATGAGGCAGTTAGAAAGCTGTTTTCTTTATCAGAAACCTGAGGGATATCGGACGTTTGGGACTCATCCATAGAGAAAGAATTCACCTCTGGGGCCCCAAACAAGGATTTATAATAAGTAGTGATATATGACTTCAGATACTCCTGTCCCTCAATCATACCTTCATCCTGAATCAGAGAATGAATACGTTTCTTCTTATGCTTGCCATTGGCAACAGCATGGAAGTACCTAGTATTCGCATCTCCTTCCAAGATGAATTTTGCTTTAGAGCGTTGGTACCACTTGAGTTCCTCCTCACGCAGAAGTCGGGCTATCTCCGCATTCGATTGGCTTTTGAGCTCAATTTCATGTGCAGATAATGTCCTGACTTCTGCGGTAGCTTCTAAGTCATCAATTATAGATGTAAGGCGTATTTTTTCGTTTTTTAGGTTACCAGTTGTGTGCCTGGCCCAGCCCCGAAGGAACTTGCGTAAAGTACGCATTTTATTATTCCATCGAAGAATAGGCGTTTGGCCACCGACCGGTTTTTCCCAAATATCCTTAACCATCTCATAAAAACCATCACGGATCATCCAACCGAGTTCAAATTTAAACTCATTCACAGACTTTCGTGGCGGTAATCCAAAAGATAAAAGTAAAGGAGCATGATCCGACAAAGCCTCGATACGTTCTAGAGCGCGAACAGTTACCATAGGGAACTTTTGTTCCCAGTCAGTATCCATAAGCACTCTATCTAGTTTTTCATATGTTGGCTCCGGAAGACTATTATCCCATGTAAATTGCCTTCCTAACATTGTAACCTCTCTCAAGTCCAGACTGTCTATAACAGCATTGAACAGAAAAGGCCAATGTTCATCGAACCGGCCCCGACTCTTCTCGTGAGGAAATCTGAGCAAATTAAAATCCCCTCCTATAAGAATAGGATATGGATTATCCTTTTCCAAATTCACAAGCTCACGCAAAAAGTCAGCCTTATAAACATCCTGAGCGGCCCCATATACGGCGACTAAAGACCATGTGAAATTGTCAGCCTTGTTACGGATATGGAGTTTTATAAAAAAATCTCCCACCAAACTAGCTAAAACTTCCATAGTCTCATCTCTGACGCCTAACAGGATCCCCCCCAGATCGACCGCGCGGCGGACGTGATATCCACGTAAAGTCCACTCCATCAGAAAGGCGATTGAGTAGGGCTTGTGAAAAATCCCGTGTACCAGTCTCAGAAATACCCAGAAAATCCAAATTATAATCTCTCACACAATCAGCAAAGAATAAATGTTTAGCCAAGTCTCGAAGACCTCTGCTATTTGAAAACATTCCATTCATTGAGAAACTATAGGAGATTTGGATACACGGGATCTCTTTCGCGACCGCTGGCTCTTTGATTTTCGACCAGAATCTTTCAACTCATACAAAGAGGCAAGCCCGGTCTCATCAAAGTCCACCTCCGATACTTCACCGACTAAGTGAGAAAGGAGTTGACCATCTACTGTGGCATGCAACTCCTCTTTCTCAATTAGTGAAATATTAGGAAAAACACCGACCTTAGGAGTAACCGTTAGACGGTCAACCTCCATGTGTCGCAAAGCATTAGAAGAAAAAGAAACTTCCTGTACAGATCTACCCAAACTAATTCCAACATTGGCTAGCTTAGAAGACATAACAGGAGTAGAAAAAGACAAAAAAGACCTCGGAGAACTCATATTACCTGGCGAATCTAAGTTCCTCTCCGCCTTATGCCGCATGGCCTTGAGCATGGAGTCCTCATCAGTCGCAGACGCCCCAGAGGCATCGACTCCATGGCGCGCGCTCCGCCTGAAGGCTGTGCCACTCACCTGCACATCGACTGGCGAAGAAACCCGTGGTGGAGACCGAGAGAACCCAGACCCCTCCTGGATCCGGACGCCCACATCACCTGCCGGAGTCTCCTGATCCACCAAAGTGGGCGAGACGACCCCAGTCGTCCCCAGGTCCTCCCTGACTAGGGGGACACGGTCATCCTCGTCGTCATGGTCGGCCAACCCACCCGATGGTCGGTTAAGTGTTGAATTCTTATAACTCAGATGTATATATATGCAAGAGGACTTCTATGTATCTCGCTCGCCTGTAAGGAGGAAACTGCAATGGAGAGTGTCAAAACCAAAACTTAGGGGATGTAGAAGAAAAGACTTAATGGAGGATGGTTCGAGAAGAATGTAGAATATTGGCCTGGATTGGCATTTTGTAGTCTCCTAAGACTATTTTTCCTTCAAAGGTTCACCGTAAAGGTACCGCAGGCTTAGAAATGGGAGTCATTGTGATATTTGAGTCAAGGAGCTCCAAATGTGGCGTGAGGTGTCGAAGGACAAGGTGATGCCCCACAAGTGAGCATTGTTGACAATGGTTTCTCTGTCTTACACTAGAGTTTTCAGAAACTGTGACTTGGTGGAGGGAGACTTGGAGAAATATGTGAACATGAAACATATTCTGTCCATACTTGAACAATTATTTGGCATTAAGATTAACTTCCATAAAAGTGAGATATTTTGTTTGGGTATCAAAAACAAGTTGGAGTATTTTTTAAAAAAATTGTGAGATTGGTTCCTTTTCTTTTCGATGATTTAGTTTTCATATCCACTGAAAAATCCCTTAATAAAGAAGGAAAACCAACAGAAGATTGTTTTGAACAAAAGCTAGGGTGTTGTCAAGGCAAGTTTTGACCTTTAAGTTAAGGAGTTCCACATGTGGTGTCAAGTGTGGAAGGCCAAAAACTGCAATAGCCATTATATCGATGTTGTGTTTGATTTGGATTTATTTGTTTTTTCATGTTTAAGTCAAGGAGCTCCACATGAGTATTTTTCAAACATGAGGATTTCCATGTGCTTGGTTCCATTGACAGCCATAAACATATGCTGGAATAATTCGTGCTTATCATTTTGCACCAGGACTAATACTAGTACTGCTATACTCATGTTTGACGAGATACAAGGTCAATCCCCAGCCATGTAAGGATGTGTCCTAGTCGCTCCATCTATCTTGTGCGAGCTGACTACACATGGTCACCCAAGCTTGGCTAGATGTCAACAATGGCAGACCCTCCATATGTTTTGTAGAAACCAACGATTAGGACAATTTTAAATGTTTAGTTGGGCATATTGAACAGGAGTGGATGTGTGTTAGAAGTGCTACGGTAAATTATTTGTCTTCCCTCCAAGTATGGGGAAAAGCCACATGTCTCTATATTAATGTAAGAGGATTGATTACAACTGATGCACCTATGGTCCATAGTAAAAACGCGAGAACACTCAGTGATTACATATGGGTGGTAAAGTGTTGAATTCTTATTGAGTTGGTTGTACTAATGATCAAAGATATGTAAGGTGTCAAGTAGGATCCTTCCAAAGTACCACTTGTAATTCATTAACTTGGAGAAATTTAGTTCAACTTTTTTCTCAAAAATTGAACAAGATTTCGCCAAATAAACTAGAAGTGGAATTTTGGTGGGATTCCACTTGCATTCCTAAAGTCATGCAAATGTGGTGCATCAATTTTTATTCATTATAGAAGACTTAGGCATCTTGCTCTCTCATAGTGAGGAAAATTGTCAAAAGGGAAAATGAGTAGATGTGAAAAACACCAACTTGGAGGTGGTTTGGGAGTACGGAGATTCGTTGCCCTATATAGGCCATATCTCACCTCCTGGTAATACTTTAGTTTGATTTGAAAGTGCATCAAAAAGGTATCATATAGAGAAGAAACAATAGGCGTTGTGATATTTAAGTCAAGGATATCCATATGGTGTCAGATGTCAAAGCCTTAGGAGTCATGCCAGACATGAGAACTGTCACAGTTGATTAGGGTTTCTCCGTATTCCCATTTGCATTTGATGTCGCAGTGAAGTGCTACCATTATACACACCACAAGCATTGGAGTGCCAATGAGGGTTTCTCAAGAGGCCTATACGTGGACACAAAGGGGTCAACAATAATTTTAGGATAAATTGCGAAAGCCAGGACTCGAACTCGAGACCTTAGGCTCTGATACCATGTCAAGCTTCATGCACTAGCCAACGCAACCAAAAGTCCGAACTGATGGAAAGGACTAGTCCAATCCACTTATACACTTCAATCGTCGACATGGCCATGAGATTGAGCATTCTCTGTGTGTTAGGGGACAAACCACAATTGTTACTCGTTGAAAAATGAAAATTCTCATGGTTCTAATTCCATCAACTGAAGCAGCAATGGACAAAAATCGACAAGGGGTCCCTACTTTTGTAACATCTACTCAGTTTTTGAGTAATAAGAATAATTGAGGACATTTAAAAACACATGAAAAAGGTTTGCAGACGCTGGGGCTTGTTCCCCATTATATGATGATGAAGCAGTGGTTTGGCAGATTGTCATGTGCATCCCTAGCTACTATGTGTTCATCTATCTTAGGTTTTCACCTACTTGAGGTGGGTGGCTAGGCCATCCCCAACAGACCCCGCAAACGGACGCCGCGCATCCGATCATGTTCTCCTGGACCGAGTCCAAGCCCCCCTCCCCCCCCCCCCCCCCCCCCCCGCAAACGGACCGGACAGCACGGCGGGATCCGATTCGGTGCAAACCGGCCAAAACCTGGGGCTGGTTTGCAGGGGCTCGGAGGCCGGCCTCAGCCGTTCGCGTCCACAGCTGGGCCCACGAGTCATACACACAAAAATAGATAAATAACTAGCTGGCTTTGCATACGTTTCTAGGCCCGCTCGTCATACATACAAAATTACTAGTGGGATTAATTTAACTAACTAAATAAACTAACTAAGCATTGGCCCCGTCCTAGCTGGAGGTTTCGCCCGCCGGCCGCCAAGGCAGCGGTTTTGGCCTTTGTCCTCCGGCGGTTGCACGCCAGGGTCTCCACCTCCCTCAGCCTGGCCGACGTCGTGCTTGCGCGGTTGCGCGCCGCTCTCGCCTCCCAGTTGGTCGTGGCCAGGAGCATCTCCCGTTGGGCCGCTGCCACCACCACAGCACGCAAGGCCGTCGCGTCCTCCAGCACCTCTGCTAGCACCTCCCTCTTGCGCAACGCACATCTGCCAGGTCCTTCCGTTGAGCGGCGGAGTTCTTGGCCAAGGCTGTGGCCTCCGCCAGCACCTCCCGCTTGACCACTGACGCCAGCTCATCCGCTAGCTTGCCCCGTTTTGAGGCGGCCTTGGACAAGACGCTTCCCAAGGCCGCGGCCTCCGCCATCTCCTGCGCGTCCTGCCGATGCCGCTCCTCCTCCATCATGGATTCAGCGGCGAGCCGGGCAGTCTTCTCGGCCGCCAGTGATTGTTGTGCTTCCCACTCGTCCCGAGCCTCGATGGCTGCCACCACCTCCCTCGCCACCTCCTCAGCCTCCAGCCGAAGCCGCTCGGTGGGTTGCCGACTGGCGGCCTCCCTGGACTTGAAGGCTGTGTACAACTCGCGGGCGTACTTCTCTAGGACGTAGTGCATGGCATCGGCGCTATCGACTTCGCCCACCGCCGCCTCCGCCTGCTCGGCCTCCTCCTTTGTGTCCTCATTTGATTGCGCCACCAACTCCGTCTCGCTCGGCTCCAACTCTCCCATGTCCCTGTTGCCCCCCGAAGATTCACCGCCGCCTGACGGGGTAGGGGAAGGGGAGAAGGGGGATACGCGGCGAGGGCGAACTTGTTGAGGTCAGCCCAGGTCACAGGGAGGTTGTCCATGGTGAGGGAGTGAGGGAACAGCGAGGGGCTGGTGCTCTGTCGCAGCGGTCGGCCCCTATTTATATTCGCGGGGCTCGGCGGGAACGGCAACGGGCAGGAAATGGTGTGGCCTAGGCGGTAAAGGCCGGGGCAGCGGGCAGGAACTGGAGTTCTATCAGGACAATCGCCAGTCGCCATTAGCGTTGATACTCCTATCATCTCAAGCTTGATGGATCCCTACGGACAAGGGAACCCGCATATGGGGTAGCCGGTTGGGGGAAGGCCACCGCAACTGGGCTGAGCCCGGACGACATGTCCTCCACCCCTCACAAACGGACCAATTCGGAGGAAACTGTTGTCCGAAATGCGGGGGGGGGGGGGGTGCGTTGGAGTTGGCCTAATGAGCCTATTCCGAACCTTTGATGTTAGCCTAGCTTGTTTGGGTCAGTTTCTCGGGGATTTTCTTTAGCAGACACACACGCATGGGAAAATATTCAAATGCAAATGGTGAAACCATAGTAAGGATTGCAATTTTATCCATGGGTACGGGTACCTGCGGACACCATACCCGTATGGGTAGGGTTTGGCCGCCTTTTGATACCCATGAGTATTACCCATACCCTACCCGTTAAGCCATGGATATGGCAAGGGTAGAGCCTTGTACCCGTGGGTATACCCATGCCCTATCCGCTTTTCCATGTATATCAATTGTTAATGTGTCATGTGATTCGTCTACTCTAGTTGACTCATGAGTTATGACTATGAGATTAATTATAATTTCTAATTTTGATAATTGTTATGTACTCATCTATCTTCCAATGAGTTGAGATAATTTTTGTCAAATGTCCTACCGATAAATGTAAATTGTGAATAACATGTGTATTATTTGATCTACCCAGTCAATTTCAATAATTACGGGTTCTAGACCTAGAAAAAATAGTCATATTCCTCAATTAATGGAAAAGTACAATTCCAATCGAAACTTAATTTCCACTATCTTAAATGAATTCGATTTTTAAAAAATCAATCGAATTTGTTTTTGGGTTAAGCAGAAGAAGTTAATTACCTAAGTTTCAAACCCTAATTTTTATCCATAATCAGGGTAGCCAATTGGTACAACACCCGTGAGGTATGGGTATGGCTAAATTTGCATACCCGTTGGTATGGTTATGTGTATAATTTTGTACCCACTGGCTATACGGGTATGGATATAGTATTGCTCTACCGTACTCATTGTCATCCTTAAACAGTAGGCGATGACGCGATATAACTTTTATTTTTATCAGGAATCTTTGGTGTTCGTTATTTCTGTTTAGTCGATTCGATGTAAGCTGCTTTAGTTGTCGGTGAAGTCATATAGTTATTCTTTAGAAAAAATTGATGGCAGCAAAATTTGATATTCACTAAAGAATAATATGTAACTTTCCGGTGGTAGGTTTAGTGTCACACTTGTATTTATCATTGTCGTAGTGTGTGTACTATTTGGCAAAAGATGGCCTAACATATATATCTCATCAGCTACAAGCAAACATTTATCAATCTCAGTCACATACTACGGACACATATATATTTCTGTGAGAACTAAAGACATGAAAATATGAGATCCTTGTAGCAATGCATCTTATACGTGTGTATGTGAGTGAGAGGTATCTGGATATCTAAGTTTTATGGGGGTAGATAAACTTGTGCCATTATTCTTAAAATAGCGACTGAGACGACCCTTCACCCGACTATCTTGTAGGATGTGTCGTTTCTCTGGATATGAAAAGGTGCAGAATCAGCGCATCTGCCAACCATGGTTTGAGGGCCCAAAATGTTCGCCGTCCCAGGACAAAATTCATCCCTGGAGCACTGTAGTCGGATTCAAACACAATCCCCGGCATCTGTCATATACACTGCTACCGTATGAGCTCAGGGTTCCCTTGTAAGGATCATGTGAAGCCTTGTTCTTCAGTATAGTCTAAAATATTTTAAATTTAGCACGAGGATGGCAATCTTTCATGTTGTGCATAACGGGAGTATGATAGGGTTTGAGCTATATTTTTTTTTGGAGCAACCGGCAGGAGCTCTGTCTTTTCAAATAGATAGAGTGAAAACGAAACACACAGTACACGGGGCATGTTTTGGTTAAGGTGAAAACATGCCGAAAAAACAACGCAAAACAAACACCGAAAAATGCCTAATCAGGCTCCGCAGCCTAATCAGGGTTTGAGCTATATGTCCATACATCAAAAAAATTCATAGTAACTGCAGCAGCTTAGCGTTTGGAGTGGTTTTCATTATAGCGTTAGTGGGAGCGAGCAGTAGCATTTGTATGTTCTTTTTTTATTTTTTAAATAAAACCTTGAATTTCCACTGCGTGAGGCATGCGTGTAATAATCCCGATAGGAGCACATTATGGCTGTAATAGTCAAGATATCTATTGCTCAAAATAGAAATATTCAAGATACACTATACTTCTATGAAATCTATCAGCAGTCAGCAAATCAGTGTTCAGGGTGCAGGAGTACTGCAAATTAATTTCTACACCACTTTTGCTTCGGTGTCCCTTCCTCCTCTTCAAACTTTGAAAAACAGAAACTTGATACCGATTCTTTTCGAAGATCGTACGAACGCACCCAAACCTGTATGGTCCGTTTAGACGTATACTTAGTATATGTATACTCATGTGCCTGCAGGAGGCGGAAATCGGGAGGTATATAGCAGAAAAAAAATTCAAAATGTGCCATGCATAGCTCTTGATAAGGGGAGATGGGATCAACCGATAGGAACGTTGAGTATACCTAACTCGACCGAGTACACCTATACAGAGATATACAAGGCCTAGATATGGGTTTTAGCGGGTCAAAAGAAAATTGCGCCACGCAAACTTAAATTCGAGGAGGAGGGACACCGAAGTATTAATATTAATTAGTTGCTCGATCATAAAAAGGAATAGTTTGCTCAACTATACAGTATGACCCCACGAACCATACAGATTGCATCTTGATGTGTGTTGCATAATAGTTTATTGTTGGTGACACAAATGGGAAATATATGGGGAAGACTTGTACCATCCGATTTCGTAGGGAAACAGATCCATTTCTTGAATTACGGACCACCTGATTAGATCAAAACTTAACTGGCTCTCCTCAGCTCCGGCCGGGCACAGGGTTCAGTGATTTGCCTTGCAAAATCAGGTTGCATTTCTGATACAAAATGCCTCTCTTTGCCGGCTTGCTAAGCAACACTAACTGACCCTGCTACACCAATAGGCTAGCTTGTATCACCTAGGCTTTAATTTGAATCTATAGGCATTACTCTTGACAGTGACACTCATGGTCAGCAACACGTGTGTATGTATAATGTTCTGAGCACCGACGAAAAATATACTCATTATTGCATTATTATTTTTATGCATTTCCAAGGATATTCTAGGACATTTGTTTTAACTGGGCATATTGAATAATATGGGAGGACGTTAGTAGGGTAAAGTATTTTTCCTTCATATATCTAGGGGGCATAGTTGCTAATATATCTATTAATGGAGGACCTTTATTTATAACCGACGCATCTATAGATCCACTGCATATTGAAGACGAGAACACGCAATCATTACATGAAGAGTAGATGGTTAAGTGTTGAATTCTTATTGACTTGGTTGTTGTACTGTTGATCGAAGGTTCGCAGACTCGCAGTCCATCACCGGTTATATATTCAAGAGGACTCTATATGCGTCTTGCGTTTGCTCATAAAAAGGACAATATGAGGGAGGGTGTCTAAAGGAGAAGTGGGTGGATGTATAAAAAAACACTGAATCGACAATGGTTTGAGAGCATAGAGAATCCTGGCCCTAGACAGGCATTATATTGTCTCCTTCAACTATTTAGTTTGCTTTGGAGGCTTGGAGGTGCATCACAAAGGTATCATAGGTCATAGAAATGGGAGGCATCGTGATGTTTGAGTCAAGGAGCTCCATATGTGGTTTCTGTTCGTACAAATTTATCATGGTTGATTGTTGATTAAGATTTCTTTGAATTTTGTTTGCATTTGGTGATTCGGTGCACCATTATACTAGAGCATGGATGAAGTCGCATCCAGATGGATCATCATGAGGTAAGCACTCGGATCCATCGACTACATAGACTGGAGGGAATGGGACTGGAGTGGGAAATTTTCCTTCCCCGAACCATCAATATTGAAAATACTTAGGTGGATTAGGCCACATGGGTTAACTTTGCATCCTGAAAATCCCAAAGATATGACACAATCATGCATTACCATTCCACCCTAAAACCAACCGAACTGTTATGTGTCCCTCCTTTTTTTCTTCGAAATGGGGAGCGGAGCCCCGGTCTCTGCATCAAGCGATGCACACAGTCTTTATTTATTATTAGAACCACATTGTTTGACAAAGGCCATTACAAAGATCATACAAACCGGAACGGCCAAAGCAAAACACTGATAAAAAACGATAACCGTATCGCTAGCTCCCCAACGAGATCTATCAAACCCCTATCTACTTGTTTTGACCCCGCCCCATGGTTACCCACACTGTTGCCACTCGCCAAGAGAAGCTGGAGTGCCTTGGCGCGGCGGCACAAACTCAAGCAAAAGGAGCCCTAGAACCGCTCAGCATATCCGCGGAGTTGTGCCCACGCACACGCTCCGGATGTCGGCGACTTCATAAATCTTCCACCAACCCGTCATCAGCATGTAGATCGATACGCAAACTGTCGCCAAACCAGCCATCGACACCACCTCGGTGCCAAGAAGCACCACCCCCCGCGCGCTAGCCGCTCCACCCCTCCTGCCTCTTCCATCCAACGCTGCTCCACAGGCGATGATCCCAGGAGAGAACGTGATACCGACACCATGGCACCGCCATCGCCCGACCCGAAGATCTTAGGGTTTCCCCCAGAGTAGCACGAGTGAGGTCGACACAAGGTGCACAGCGATGCCTTCATCAAGGTAACGGCGTGGTAACGCCGCCATCGCCTGCCAATGGCTCTGTTTTCACCGGCACCTATGTCTCCCCGCCTCGCTGCTGGGACTGGAAGAAGGATCGCGAGATCTGCCAATCCAGTCGCAGGCCGGCCACCTTCGATGTAGAAGATGACCACCTCCACCAAACCCAGGGCCTCCATCCCGGGCGCCCTCATGATGCAAAGTAGGCCGCAGAAGACCTCCGGATGACACTGGCCGACGTTGAGGAGGTGAGGACGACCGATCCAGGAACCCTAGATCTCGCCACCACCCGCCGCCCAGGGATCGCTGCCGTCAGAGGTCAACGGTCGCCGCCCACCCGCCATCACTACTACAGATCCGTTGGAGCGTTGCCGATGTTGCTTGGATCTCAAGCCGTTGCCGCCATGGAAGCGACGCGCGAGAGGGCTGGGGCCCCGCCACCGCCTCGCCGCTGGAGCTTTGTCCGGCGGCTGATCCGGCAGCGGCGGAGAGGAGGGGCAAGCAGGAGGGGGTGGCTAGCCGGTAGCACGGGTTTCGACCGGGTGCGGCGACGGCGGCGCCGCACGGGGTCGGGAGGAGGAGGGGTCCGTTATATGTCCCTCCTATCTCTTATATGTCATTGATGGGGATCTTCTTTGGAGTACCATAAATAAATCATATGGGATGACATTTTTTTCCACCTTTTCCTTGAAATTAACATGTGGATTATGAAATTGATCTATATGCAAATGACATATTCATTGTCCTACCTGGTGATATTGGTTAGATGACAGTTCTCAAACAGTTATTGGACTTATAGACTTCGCTAACTAGCCTAGAAGTTAAAAATCATAAGTCTTCGATATTCCAATTAATCTTTGTAGTGATAAGCAGGTGATATTTTTCATGAGTTGGGTTATAAGGTTGCAGGAATTCCTTTCAATTATCTTGATCTCCCAATGGGGATCACTAAACCTAGCATTGCAGATTTATCTCATTTAGTAGACATTGTAGAAATAAGATTATCATACATAGCTTATTTTTTATCATATGGAGGCAGTTTAGTTATGTTTAACTCTGTTCTATCATCTCTTCCAACTCACTTTTTTCATGCCCTAGAAATTCCAAAAGGAGTGATTGATGTCGTGGACAAAGACAGAAGACACTACTTGTAGAGAAAGAACAAGAAGGATTGAACAAACTACCTAGCTGCTTGGATCAAATACTTAAACAAATTCTATAATAATGAGAATGTTACCTAGGTAATATTGGGTAGAGATGCATATTATTATCAATCAATGCCACATGCAGTCCAAATGACTGGATGATTCTGGTGGAAGGGGATATTTTCTCCAATATAAAATTATAGAGCCGTCATGAGATATGAGGCAAAAAAGGGAGACAATATTTTATTCTGCCGAGAACTTTGGATGGATGAGACATTGGAAACAAAATTCCCTAGGTTTTTTATTTTGCCAAAGATAAACTTTGTTCCATCAAGGAATTTCATGGAATGGGGGAAGATTTCCGATACCTTTTTTATCCCTCTATCCTTTCCCCGAAATGGAGGTGATACTCGGCCGGTCTCTGCATTAAAATGATGCACATGACCTACTTTGCTTATTATTCAACGTAGCTTTACAAAGAAAATACATATATCAACTCAAAACCACCTCACTAACGACAGATGTTGCAACACCTACAAACTTGATGATGAGAGTGTTGGGGCCATCGCCCTGACCTCCCACGTACACGCTTCATCATAAAACTAGAAGTCTCACGCAACCGCCTGACGGTGAACCAGAAGCACAAAACGGTCTGGAAGACCCTTGGCACGCACCAATGCACACGCTCCATAAGTTGCTATTGTCATGTTTCGTCGACCCATCTCAAGACAGGGATCAAAACATTGACCTTGGCCAAACACTCACCCTGCCTTGCGCATGTACATCACTATGTGTCCATCGCCGAGAAACCGCTGCGCCACACCGAGGCCTTGCACCATCAACGCGGTAGATGAAACACTGCTCCATCGTCTAACCTCCTCCAGGCATGCCGAGCTCCAGAACGATCCCCTCAAGATGTCGAATGACAACAAAGTGTCGTCGCCTTCCGATCCAGCAAGAACTCAGATCTAGGGTTTCCTACGTAACCTTAAGCATGAGGAAAGATTTGCAGCAACGACGCCGCTTTCAACAGGTAACGGCATCCCAGGATGCTGACATCGTCCGCTCCAACCCCATTGGAGCCTGGCTCTCACCGACCAACCGCCTCGCATCGCTTTCAACCTGCACACCGTAGCCAGGGGTCGAGCAACATGATAGGGAGGTTGCCACCATACCAATCGTTGTCTATCTGTTCGAAGAAAATCACGGCGTCGGCCACTCCATTTACAGATGGGGTTGTACCATGACGCCCGGCCACGCATAGCTCGTCAAAAGCCGGCACCACCATGGTGTCAGTCACCCTTCGTAGCCAGGACGAACCTCCCCGCCGCCCATAGCCGCTGATATTTTCCTGAAGCATATATCTTTTATTCCCATATTTTACTTTTTGTATATCTATATATACCTAATAATAAAGGACGAAGTGTTTTTTCCGGTCCAACACTTTTTTAGACCGTTTTGCCCTCGCACAAAACCAAATATTACCCACTATGCCAGTCATAAGTGAATTACCGGTCTTTTTATCGGTCGAGAGCGAGGGCGACCTGTTCGGGACAAACAGTGGGCTTTTTCATCGATGATTGGATGGGCCGAGTCGCCACTCTGTATCAATTGATTGTAGTATTCAATAGTCCCACATCGCTACTTTATGTTGAATTTCACATGTTTATATATATATAGGTTTTTCGTATGCCTTGAATCAGCAAGCCAATCGGAAATAAATTAAGCAGCACAATCGAGAGGACCAACTTCCCATATGGACGGTGAGACGACGGAGGGGGCGACTGGTCTTGGTTACGGCAGGACGAAACGGAGAGTCAAGACGACGCGCAACGAGTGAGATTGGGGGGCGAGATCGAGGCCTCCAGGGCCAGACGAGATACAGAGGAAGCGGGGCAGCGGCTCCACGGCGAGGTAGTCTCGAGATCGAGGCCTCCGGGGCCGGACGAGATCCAGAGGAAGCGGGGCGGCTCCACGGCGGGGGGTAGTCGAGATCGATGCCTCCAGGGCCGGACGAGATCCAGAGGAAGCGGGGCGCTCCACGGCGGGGGGCGAGATCGATGCCTCTGGCGCCGGGACAAGCTCCAGAGGAGGAGGGCCTGTAGGCAGAGAGGCGAGCAGGGCCGGATTTGACCCATGGCCAACATGGGCAGCGCCCTAGGGTCCACGCCTTAGAGGGGCCCATGATTTGCATGCTCCTTTATACCCCAACCAGACCGTTGTTTGGTTTTGGGTTAAAAAATTCAGATAAAAGACCCAACATGAAGAGGAAGCGAACAAACAAACAACCCAATGATAGAGACATCCAGGATCGATCTCTCCTGTAGTCCAGTTCGTGTTCGCCTGTTTCTATCCCATATGACCTACTATGGTCTGTTCAACTTCCCCGCCGACCAGTAGTGTTGATATCAACAGCAATAATCAATTGCAAGAATCTGATCTGGGATAGGATGATTTTGAAGCAACAAGTAGTGTTTATTTTACTACTCTTTTATTTTCTATGTCATTACATGGCATGGTTTTGTAGAAAATATTGATCCATAGAATATTGTGTTGTATTGATCTGACCCTTTGGGGTTTATATAGAGTTACACGGGGGTAGGTGGAGACTTGGAGTACAAGTTGTAGAGTCCTAGTCTATCTCTAGTTATACATGTATACGTACTCTAACATCCCCCCTGAAAGAGCATTTTCCTATCCTTCTGATTTTGATGTTTGATAACAACACACTTAGCGGTTTAATCGTGTGCTAAGTGTATCACAGGTTTGATAAGGGTGTGACACAAATATTGGCATAACAGTTCCCTTTGTGAAAAACCAATGTGTCAAACGGTAGTACCGGAAATACGACCGGTACTACCGCTTGACACCGGTACTACCGGTTCAAGTACCGGTTGGAACCGTGCAAGACTGATAAGGGTGGGTCTTAGTCAGTACCACCCGGTACCATGGAGCGGCACTACTGGTCTAACCGGTAGTACCGCTTGAGACAAGCGGTACTACCGCTTGGACACGGTCGTACCGCTCGGCAGTACCGGGCTGTTCTGAAGAAAAGCCACCCCTCTCTGTTTTGCTCAGTACCAAGCGGTACTTAGGACCGGTACTACCGCCCGGACCGGTAGTACCGCGTCATATGACCGGTACTACCGCTTAGGGGTAGTACCGCAAGGGCGATACCGGCCAAACCTGAAGAAGGCTCGACCAACTGAAGCATCTCCGGTACATGGTCCGGTACTGGACCGGTAGTACCGCTTGCCAGCGGTACTACCGCTTGAGTACCGGTACTACCGGTGCATTAATGGCTCCAACGGCCATATTTCGTGGAGGGGTATAAATACCCCTCCACCTACCTTGGGACAAACTGCTCAGCCACATTAAACTCAAGACCACCATTGGAGCCACCCAATCTTCAAGATCTCCTCATTCCACCACCCAAAGTCCTTGATCTTTGGGGAATCGAAGGAGGAGGCCCCGATCTACTATTTCACCAAAAGAGATCTTAATTTCTCCCTCATTTCATTGAGGGCCCCTTTGCTCTAGTGTTTTCTTGGAAACCCTAGTCCTTGTTTTGGTTCTTACAAGCTTGTCTTTGATTGCTTTGACAGCTTGCTTGTATTTGGGAGCCTCCGATTAAGTTGTGGATGTGTGCCCCAAACTTGTAACTGTGTCGGCTTCCACCTTGAAGGTTGCCGATATAGTGGAAGGTGAATCGATCCCGTTGGGGTGAGATTCATCGGAGAACAAGGGAGGCCTTTCGTGGCATTGGTGGTTTGAAACCACCCCCTCTCCAAACGTAGACGTACTTCCCCTCAAAAGGAAGGAACTACGGGAAACAAATCCTTGTGTCTCCGCGTCCACCATTTTGGTTACTTCTATCCTTTACCGCACCTTACTTACTTGTTACTAGTTTGTGTTGTGATAGCTCTTGCATAATTGTCATATAGGTAAATTCACCGTAGTTGCATTATCTAGAGAATTTACCTTATTGTCAAACCTTAATTTGAAAAAGAAGAAAATTTGAAGTAGCACCTATTCACCCCCCCCCCTCTAGGTGCCCATATGATCCTTTCAATTGGTATCAGAGCCTCGGCTCTTTATTCGGGCTTTACCGCCTAAGAGAATATGGGTAGCAATGATGGGGATGGTGGTAGTGAGCCGACTCCGGTGACCATGGAAGATCTCAAAAACTTGGAAACAAGATTGAGCTCTTCCTTGGTCAACGAAGTCAAGAAGATGCTTGAGCAACTTCTTAAAGACAAAGAAGGCTCATCACCCCCATATCCTCAAGAGGATCAACCATCCATTTTACCTAAAGGGAATACGTCAGTATCCCCCGAGGGTATGGTGGTGGGGGGTAAACTAGACAACGTTAATTCCTCCACACACAATGATGGTGGGAAGGGTGAGCACCGTGATTCATGGTACTCTCCCGACCCTCCAATCCCTCACCCTCATGTATACAATAGAGGTGACCCACCTAAGCTTGAAGAATCTGCTACTTTTGCTCAATGGCAATCACTAATGAGGACTCATATGCGCAGCTTTTGCATTGAACTATGGAACATCATCGAGCATGGACTCTTTATTGGGGATCCAAACAACTTGACAAGAAGAGAGATTGTTAATAGTCAACTCAATGCCACTGCTTTGCATATGATTCAACAAGGTTTGGGGACAAAGGATTATCCACACATTGAGCACTTTAGCATTGCCAAGGAAGCTTGGGATGCTCTCACTGTGTTGTTTGTTGGAAATGAGAGTATGAGGAGGAACCGATATGATTCTCTAAGCAATGAAGCCGAAGGCTTCTACATGAAAGAAGGTGAAGATCACGAAGACATTTACCGAAGGCTCAAGACCACCGCCACCGCTTTTAGGAATGTGGGTGCCTCACATGTGGATGATGCATGGATAAAAAGGAAATATGTGAGTGCACTCATGCTTTTGAGCCCACCGACTTGAAGAGCCTACAAGGTAGACACAACTACCATCTCATGACCTCAAATGAAGTTATGCAAGAGATGGCCTCTTTCAAGGTTGCCGCCAAGAATGCCAAAGATGCCCGTGCTTGTGCCCTTGGTATGAGCAATGTTGTCAATGTTGCTTTGAAGGCCAAAGTTGTGGACCATGGGGATGAAGATGATAGTGATGAAGGGCTTTCCATGGACCATCCCGATGAAGTCAAGATTGCTCATGGTCAATATATGGCTTTCTATGCAAAGAACTTTTGGAAGAACCCCGCCAAGTCCAAGATGGAAATGCAACGGAGAAGCAATCCAAATGGGAAAAGAGAGAATACCACTAGGTTGAGAACTTGCTTCAATTGTGGTGACCGCTATCACTTTGTGGCAAGTTGCCCCTATGAGAAGAGAGAAGATCATGGTGGTAAGCTTGTGTTGAAGAAGACTCTCAAGGCACCTTACAAGAAACCTTTCATCAAAAATAATCCCATCAACAAGAAGTCGGGAGAAATTGTCTTGATCACTCATGAAGAATACTCCTCCGACAATGAAGATGATGAAGATGAGGAAGAGTAAACTTCTCATGGTGTGGTTGCTCTAGCCACCACCTCTACTCCGACATTCTCACTCTTCGATTCTCCAAATGAGAACTCTTCCACCAAGAACATCACTTGCCTTATGGCAAGAGGAACGGAGGTATCCTCATCATCCCGCTCTACTCACTTAGATAATGATGAAATTGATGATGAGATGTATCTTGATGTTAAAAAGGAATTAATTGCCTTTGATGAGTTTATGACTAACCTAGAAGGTGATGCTAAGCTACATTTTGGTAACATCTTAGATCAACTCTCACATACTCAAGAGCTTCTAGATGTAAGATGTAAACTTGGGCATGAACATATGATTGAGCTAGAGGCTTTAAACAATGCTCTAGAAGAAGAACAAGAAACTAGGTTGTCACTTGAATTAAAACTTGAAGGGCTTGATGAGGCCAATGACATTATTGTTAACAAACTCATCAAAGAGCGTGATCATGCTATTGCTAAATACAAAAGGGCTAAAAAGGACAAGACTGAGTTTGGTGTGGTTCATGAAAAACTTGTCAAGGACTTTAGTTTGCTTAACAAGGCTCACAAGGCCTTGGAGAGTGAACTCTTGTCACTCACAAAGTCCCATGAAATGCTTCAAACTCAATTGGCCAATATTCCTTCACCTAGTAACTTCATTCCATCTAGTAGCACAACTATTCTTGAAGAGAATGCTAGGTTGAAGTGGGAGCTTGCTAAGGCCACATTTCCACAAGGCAACAAGTCCATTGATGATCTTTGAGCAAGCAAAGGCGTAGTGGTGATAAAGGGGGCATTGGTTTTGTTTACAAAACCAAGAAGAAGAAGAACAACAAGAAGAAGGACAATACCGCACAAGAGACCAACAAGACCATTGTGGAGAGTAAGACCACAAGTGGTAAAACTATGTCTCATGATGACTTTGCGGGAAGTGCTAACCCTCACTATGTTCTAATGCGTGATTATTATGGTGATGTGTATGCACAATATGTTGGCCCTTATGATGGTTATATTGCTTGGTCTATTTGGGTTCCCAAGACCCTTGTTGCTAACAAAAGAGGACCCATTGAAAAATGGGTACCTAAAAATTAGCTTGATCTTTTGTAGACTTATACTTCCGGAGGGTCAAAGTGGGTGCTTGATAGTGGTTGCACAAGGCATATGACCGGAAGCTCGTATATTGTCAAGGACTTAAAGCCAAATGATGATCAAATCACCGTGACATATGCCGACAAGTCAAAGTCTAAGGTAATGGGTTTCGGCAAGGTAGTGGTTGCTCACGACATTACACTCGTGAACGTCATGCTTGTTGAGACCCTTGGATACAATTTACTTTTAGTCCATTCTCTTGGAAAGATGGGCATTGCCGTCTTTGTTGATGATGATATTGTGGTCCTCATGTGGAGCAAGTCTCTCAAGGTCGCTTTCGTTGGGTACGTCGAACATGATTTGTATGTGGTGGACTTTTCGGGGCAAGCCACTACAGGTCCGATGTGCTTATTCGGAAAGGCCGATGTGGGTTGGCTATGGCATCGCCGACTAGCCCATGTCAATATGAGAACTTTGCAAAGTCTCCATAAAGAGGGCCATATTGTGGGACTAAAAGAAAATGTTTCCTTTGCCAAAGATCGTGTTTGCAGGGCATGTGTTCTAGGGAAGATGAATGACGCTCCTCACAAGCCTAAGAACCAAATCAAGTCTACCAAGATCTTGGAACTCCTCCATGTGGACCTATTTGGTCCTCCATCTCATGCAAGTCTTGGTGGGAAGAAATATTGCTTGGTGATTGTTGATGACTTTTCAAGATACTCTTGGGTTTATTTCTTGAAGTTGAAGAGTGAGACTCAAAAGACTTTTATCGACTTCATCAACTTGGTTCAACGGCAATACAATGTTCTCGTGTTGATCATAAGAAGTGACAACGGCACCGAGTTCAAGAACTACACCTTGAATGATTTCCTTAGTGATGAGGGGATAAAACATCAATATTCCGCTGCATACACCCCTCAACAAAATGGTGTGGCCGAAAGGAAGAACCGGACTCTTATTGAGATGGCTAGGACCATGTTGGCGGAGTTTAAATCTCCATACAACTTTTGGGCCGAAGCCATCTCCACCGCTTGCCATGCTTCAAAACGGCTCTACCTCCGCAAAGAAATCAACAAGACTCCATATGAAATACTTACCGGTAACAAGCCCAACATATCTTACTTTCGGGTGTTCGGTTGTAAGTGTTTCTATCTCATAAGAGGTGTTCGTTTGTCTAAATTCGAGTCTAAAGCATTAGAGGGTATTTTTGTTGGCTATGGTCTCGAATCTCACACTTATAGAATCTATGACAAGCTCTCCGGAGCCGTCATAGAATCTTGTAGTGTGACCTTTGAAGAATATGATGGTCCCCAAGGGGGGCGTGTTGATGCTTGTGATGCATATGATGAAATGCCTCAGGATGCCATAGGAAGAATGGGTGTGGGATTTATCTGCCCCGTTGAGGAACCCCTTATGGCGGATCGAGAAGAACTATGCTCCACTCAAGTGGAGCCCTCATCTTCACAACCTCAACATGCTCCATCCACCGAAGAGGACATTGACTCAAGCCAAAGACAAGATGTGGACCCTCAACATAGTGATCAAAGTGTGAACTCTAGTCAAAGGGAGCTTGGTCCATTCGATGGGTTGTCAAGTGGTGCCAAGTCAATTTGTCAAGGAAGATCCATACAAACTGTTTTGAGACAAGCTCAAATTGACGCTAGAAGAGCACTTGATCAAGACCAAGGTCAATCCTTGCCTCCCAATGTAGAGGATGATTCTAATAATGATCAAGGTCAAGATGATGGTCAAGACGAGGATCAAAATGATGAAGAGGGTCCTCCAAGAAACAATACGGAGATCCACGCTCGTCGCGAAGCTAGAAAGGAAAGAATGTTGGAATTAAGAGACCACACCCTCCAAAATGTTGTTGGAGATCTAAGGAAAGGTATCTCCACAAGAGCACAATTGAAGAGGTTCAATGAACACCAAGCACACATCTCCATGATTGAACCAAAGAAAGTGTGGGAAGCTCTTGAAGATTCGGATTGGTTAGAAGCTATGCACAGAGAGCTCAACAACTTTGAGAGAAACAAAGTATGGAAGTTAGTTGAGAAGCCAAAGGATTGCCGCAATGTTATTGGAAAAAAGTGGATATTCAAGAACAAGCAAGATGAGCATGGAATTATAGTAAGGAACAAGGCTAGATTGGTTGCACAAGGGTATTCTCAAATTGAAGGCATTGATTATGGAGAGACTTATGCACCCATGGCTCGCCTTGAGTCCATCCGTATCCTTCTTGCTTATGCAGCACATCATAACTTTAAGTTGCAACAAATGGATGTAGAAAGTGCATTTCTTTATGGTCCTTTAAATGAATTGGTATATGTTAAGCAACCCCCGGGATTTGAGGACCCCAACTTCCCAAACCATGTCTACAAACTTGATAAGGCGCTCTATGGGCTCAAGCAAGCCCCACGCACGTGGTATGAGCATCTTAGAGAGTTATTGTTTGACCGTGGCTTTGAGGTTGGGAAAATCGATCCCGCTCTTTTTACTAAGAGGGTCAATGGGGAGCTTTTTGTATGCCAAATATATGTTGATGATATTATCTTTGGCTCATCTAGCAAAGCTTTTAATGATGAATTCTCAAAGCTTATGACTAGTAGGTTCCGGATGTCTTTGATGGGGGAGTTGAGAGTATTTCTTGGCTTTGAGATCAAGCAAGTTAGAGGAGGGACATTCTTCAATCAAGCCAAGTATACTCAAGATATGCTCAAGAGATTCAAAATGCAAGATTTGAATGGAGCTCCTACTCCCATGGCTACAAAGACTCATCTAGAACAAAATCCAAATGGTAAATATGTGGATCAAAAGGTATACCGGTCCATGATTGGTTCTTTGCTTTACCTTTGTGCATATAGACCCGATATTGTGTTGAGTGTAGGTGTGTGTGCAAGATATCAAGTGGCTCCTAAGGAAAGCCATTTAATGGCGGTCAAGAGAATCTTTCGATATTTAGTCCATACCCCATTTTATGGTCTTTGGTATCCTCGAGGCTCAACATTTTCTCTTTGTGGATACACGGATTCGGATTGGGCGGGGGACAAGGATGATAGAAAATCAACATCCGGGGCTTGCCAATTCCTTGGTAGGTCCTTGGTATGTTGGTCTTCTAAGAAGCAAAATTGTATATCTCTCTCCACCGCCGAAGCCGAGTATGTTGTTGCCGCTAGTGCTTGCACTCAATTGCTATGGATGAGGAAAACTTTAAAGGAATACGGTGTCCATTGTGACAAAGTGCCTCTTCTATGTGACAATGAAAGTGCCATCAAAATTGCATACAACCCGGTGGATCACACAAGGACAAAGCATATTGAGATTCATCATCACTTCATTAGAGATCATGTTGCTCGAGGTGATATTGATCTATCCTATGTTTCAACCAAAGATCAACTTGCCAATATCTTCACGAACCACTTGATGAAGCAAGGTTTTGCTACTTGAGGAATGAACTAAATATCATAGATTCAAGGACCTTGACTTGATTATCTTGCACTCTCACCTAATACTCGACCCATATTTGGTTTAGGTGTAGGCATGGACATAGGGGGAGTGCGGTCCTAATTGATTGGACCATCCCTCCCCCCATTATGCGCAAAGTAAACAAAATCATTCCTCTTAATATCATTTTGTGATATGTGAGCTTAATGATGAGTTTCGGTAATGGACCCAAGATATATCTTCGTGGTGCCAAGCCGAGTATACTCAATTATGGTGGCCTAGGCCACCGCCCCCTCTCAATCGAGAGGTTTATGTGCGTACTCGTGTTTGTCATTTTTTATTTGATTTTTACTCATGGTTGTCATCCTGTGAATTGTCTTCACCATTCTTAGTCTCATGCACTCTAGTTTGGTTTTTAACTTCCTTTTTCTCGATTTTTAGAGTGCATGTGCTTCCCAGCTCACTTGTCTTAACCCAAGCCTCCTTACTCCCTCGCAAAAACCCTCTCTCTATCCGCACAAGAATCACCTTTGTTTCCTGGCTTTGGAATCAGATGGGACCGGTACTACCGGATGTGTGAGCGGTACTACCGGACCTGGCTAGTTCCCAGGTCGTCTCCTGGAAGAACTGCTCCAGGAACGGTACTACCGCCCACATGTCCGGTACTACCGGTCACCGGTACTACCGGTTGGGGAACCGGTACTACCGCTTACAAGCGGTACTACCGCTTCAGCAACTGGTACTACCGGTCGACGTTTTTCTGGTATATATTGGACACACGTGGGGAGGCACCCCTCAGTGCCTCATTCATCCCCACGCCCTCCACTCATATCCGCGTCGCCGCCGGAGACCTTGAAGCCGTCGGATCCCTGCCGCGCCCTCCTCTCCCCGGATCCCTCTTGGATTCGGCCTCTTGGCGGGCTCCCACTTCTTTCCATCGCCATGGATCCCGGTACAACCGCCCTTTCTCTCCCCGTTTAATTTCCTCATTGGATCTAGGTTTTGACTTAGATTTGTGGAGAAATTGACATGTTGTAAGGTTGTACTGCCATATGCTTCCCTTGTTACCGAGTAGAATCATCTATTTACAGTTTAATGCCGTCACTTTGGTCCGTTTCCATCAAATCTGATGAACTCGTGCCGCTCAACCGGTAGTACCGGAACTTTTTCCGGTACTACCGCTTGCAAGCGGTACTACCGGTCGTCAGGTCCGGTAGTACCGGCCCAAACTGACCGCATTTTTTCTGCTTAATATTGGATTCTCTTGTTTGCTCCTTATGATTCTTGTGCCCTTACCCCCTTGCTATCCTCCCTCGTGCTTTCACAGATGCAGGTGGTTCTCGGGGTGCGCGCAAGCGTTCCAAGACTAGCCGTGAGATTGTTGAGGAAGAGACGGAGTCTAAGGAAGAGGTTATGCCACAGCCAAGACACCGTTCCAAGTTGCCTGCCACTCGAGGTGGCCGTGGGGGTCGTGAGGGGGTTAACAAGCGCTCCTCCCTTTCGCCCCCTTCCTCCGGGCGTACCAAGAGTCTCAGCTCAGGGCCATCAGGGCCAAAGAAACTGTTTGACATCTCTGAGTCGGAGTTTCGGGCTCTCCGGATTGAAAATCCATACTCCCGCAACCGGAGCGAGGCCAGAGAAGACAGTCTTTTCTTCGATGATTTCCAAGAGCGTGTTTATCATGAGGTTCTTTTTACCAATATCCAGATGGTGGTGCCTCAGCAATGGATTGACATGGGGCACATTAACAAGAATCTTGACTACTTTGCTGAAGCTAAGGAAATCTGCTCTCACCTTGGCTTGTTCCCCATTATGGAGTTCCAGTATGACTATGATCCACTCCTCATTGCTCAGTTTTATGCCACTGCACATTTCCACACTGGCCGTATTCGGAAGATCACCTGGATGACTCAAGGTGCTGTCAAGGAAGCTACACTTGCGGAGTTTGCTGCAATATTGGGGTATGAAGATCGTGGCCGGGACATTCCTTGTGGTTTTCGCTGTCACATGCGGGATCACCCCTCCAAGAAGGATGTCCTTACATCTCTGTATATCCAGGGCCGTGGGATTGCTGGCAAGATCAAGGATCTTCTCCCCACGTATGACATTCTCCATCGCATTTTCCGTGAGACTGTTGCTCCTCGTGCGGGCAACAAGGATGAGATACATGGGTTCTCTGTAGACTTGTTGTTCAACACCTTCCTCAACTGAGACTCTGGCACTCCTCTTGATGTGTCAGACTTCATATGGAATGAGATGGTTGCTACTGCACACTCTCGGAGGGTTCCACCATTTGCTCCTTATATTATGGCCCTCATTGTGTCAAAGTGCCCCATCATTTCTAGGACACTCTCCACTCGCTCTCTCATTGAGCACAGGCCAAAGGCACTCAAGATCAAGACACATGCTAAACCCCGCGTTGCGGCGGGTGAGGAGGAAGAGGATGACTCTGAGGATGCTGACAGTGGGCATGACACTGACTATGTTGTCTCCCGTCGCAAGAATGCTAAGCCCTCTTGGGCCAAAAGGATGGAGGTCAAGCTCAAGAAGATCTTCTGCTTCCAGGTTGACAACCAGAAGCGCATGTATGAGGCGCATGTGTATGCCAAGAAAGCCAGTGCTCGGTAGAAGGACATGATGGCTGCTCGGGGTTTGACCGTCTCCGAGGGGTCCGAGACCAACATCACTCCAGAAGATCAGTGGATCTCTTAGCACAGCCGTTGGGACGATGATGTCTCTTCCTCGCACCACGCCCCACCCCCTTACGAGGAGGACCTTGAGGATGAGGAGGGGGAGGAGGAGGATGATTGACTGTCGGGACGGTAGTCTTGCACTTGCCCCTTTTTGGCGTCTTGATGCCAAAGGGGATAAGTTGCACTTTAGGCACGGGTGTTGCATGGGAAGTCACAAGATCGTTCTTATTTTGATCCTTTTATTGCTTGTGAACTTCGATTTCCCTCTATTTATGTGTGAGACTATGTGGATTTCCCTCTATTTATGTGTGAGACTATGTGGTTATGTAGTGGTTATGTCATGGATCCATCTTATGAGACTATGTGGTTTATTTCATTGGATCCATCTTGTGATGATATGTGTTATCTGTTGTCTATATATTTCTCATCACATGTTATTATGCAAAGGTATGATTTCAAATGCTAGTATCAATATTTGTGCACCCATGTTGGGTTTGTAAAATAGAGGGGGAGGTTTGTCTCTACACATCTAGGGGGAGCCCCGTCTCTATTTTACAAATCTCATATGCTTCCAATTTAAATCATCTTGCAAAAGTGTATTGTCATCAAACACCAAAAAGGGGGAGATTGAAAGAGCATTTTCCTATCCCTCTGATTTTGATGTTTGATAACAACACACTTAGTGGTTTAATCGTGTGCTAAGTGTATCACAGGGTTGATAAGGGTGTGACACAAATATTGGCATAACAGTTCCCTTTGCGAAAAACCAATGTGTCAAACGGTAGTACCGGAAATACGACCGGTACTACCGCTTGACACCGGTACTACCGGTTCAAGTACCGGTTGGAACCGTGCAAGACTGATAAGGGTGGGTCTTAGTCAGTACCACCCGGTACCACGGAGCGGCACTACCGGTCCAACCGGTAGTACCGCTTGAGACAAGCGGTACTACCGCTTGGACACGGTCGTACCGCTCGGCAGTACCGGGCCGTTCTGAAGAAAATCCACCCCTCTCTGTTTTTCTCAGTACCAAGGGTAATTGGGACCGGTACTACCGCCCGGACCGGTAGTACCGCGTCATACGACCGGTACTACCGCTTGGGGGTAGTACCGCAAGGGAGATACCGGCCAAACCTAAAGAAGGCTCGACCAACTGAAGCATCTCCGGTACATGGTCAGGTACTGGACCGGTAGTACCGCTTGCCAGCGGTACTACCGCTTGAGTACCGGTACTACTGGTGCATTAATGGCTCCAACGGCCATATTTCGTGGAGGGGTATAAATACCCCTCCACCTACCTTGGGACAAATTGCTCAGCCACATTAAAGTCAAGACCACCATTGGAGCCACTCAATCTTCAAGATCTCCTCATTCCACCACCCAAAGTCCTTGATCTTTGGGGAATCGAAGGAGGAGGCCCCGATCTACTACTTCACCAAAAGAGATCTTCATTTCCCCCTCATTTCATCGAGGGCTCCTTTGCTCTAGTGTTTTCTTGGAAACCCTAGTTCTTGTTTTGGTTCTTACAAGCTTGTCTTTGATTGCTTTGACAGCTTGCTTGTATTTGGGAGCCTCCGATTAAGTTGTGTATGTGTGCCCCAAACTTGTAACGGTGTCGGCTTCCACCTTGAAGGTTGCCGATATAGTGGAAGGTGAATCGATCCCGTTGGGATGAGATTCATCGGAGAATAAGGGAGGCCGTTCGTGGTGTTGGTGGTTTGAAACCATCCCCTCTCCAAACGTAGACGTACTTCCCCTCAAAAGGAAGGAACTACGGGAAACAAATCTTTGTATCTCCGCGTCCACCATTTTGGTTACTTCTATCCTTTACCGCACCTTACTTACTTGTTACTACTTTGTGTTGTGGTAGCTCTTGCATAATTGTCATATAGGTAAATTCACCGTAGTTGCATTATCTAGAGAATTTACCTTATTGTCAAACCTTAATTTTAAAAAGAAGAAAATTTGAAGTAGCACCTATTCACCCCCCCCCCTCTAGGTGCCCATACGATCCTTTCACCCCCTCAGTCGGAGCGGGGGAGCGGGAGTGAAGCGGACGCTTGCGACTGGATTTAAAGTCTTGTGCTTCCGTCGTCTTCACCTCCTTGTCATCATCATCTGCGTGGACATGATCATGGCAGGCACATAGGGGCGGTGACTGCGTCCCTTCTAGTGCCTCTCTTCCCTCCCGCAGTCACAGCGGGAGTGGCGTGGACGCAAGTGACAACGCGAACGCTGTTAACTGGAGTTCTTGAGTTGCTGTAGACGTTGTTCTTATAGTCGATGTCGAGGTAGCCGATCATGATGTAGCCGTGGTCGAGGATGTCGTGGTCATTGTAGCCACGCCGAAGGCGCAAAAGATTTGCGCGGTTTGTGTCGTAGGGTTTTAGGTTTTGTGCGGCGGCGGCACGGGTTTTGAGCGGCAGCGGCAGGGATCTGCGGCGGCGGTGGGTTTTTGGTTGTAGGTTTTTGTAGGCGGCGGCCGTGGCACAAGGAAAGCGGCGGCGGCGGATCACATAGGATCAACGGCGGCGGCGGGTTTTTGACCATGCGGGCGAGGCGATTGTGGGATCGCCCTAGCAGAGCACCGGGCTGCGGCGGCGGCGGGACCATGTGATGTTGACCTTGGCGATGTAGAACTTGACGAAGATCTTGGTGTAGTCGTACAACTTGACGTCGTAATTTGGGTCGATGTAGCTTGGCTCGGTGCAGTGCAGATCTTGATGTCGGTGAAGTTGCGTCTCGAAGCAGTGCAGATCTTGGTGTTGGTGTAGTCGTGTCTCGGAGCTGTGTAGATCTGGGCGGCTCGACGTAGAGCGTGATGTAGTCGATGTACTCGCCGTCGTGATCGAATAGCAGGAACAGAACCCGCCGTGAGCCAGGTCCTGGCCTCATGGAAAATCATGGATGCGAATGCATGCTCATAGGCCTCGTCTTGATTCTCACGTGAGATCCTTGCCTACGAACTTGATCTGCATGCGTGTGGACTCACGTGTCCGTGTATATCCGAAGTTGCACGGCATCTGACTGTCGTCGGAGATGAGCTGCTGCTGCAGCCTGGACACGCCGTGTCCGCTGGTGTAGCTCATGGATACGTGGCGATAGTGCCGGCTTGACTGCCATGCTTCTCCAGTGTAGGCATGGGACGCCGTCGGACGCGAGATCAGATTGGATCCGGCAAGCGCCGCCGGATGATTGGTTTTTGGATCTAGGGATTTATTTAGCTATAGTTGAATCTAATCTATAGAATTGGAAAACTTGAAATTAAATCTAATCTAGTCTAAAGAAGCGATCAGATCTTTGATCTAGATGGGGTGCCGCGCTCCTGAGGAGTAATCTCCGCGGGGGCGGCGCGTTGCGGAAGTGGTGGAAGAACCTAGGATCGGCGTCGTGAGGCAAACCGTTCTGATACTATGTAGAAAATATTGATCCTTAAAATATTGTGTTGTATTGATACACGGGGGTAGGTGGAGACTTGGAATACAAGTTGTAGAGTTCTAGTCTATCTCTAGCCATACATATATACGTATTCTAACATAAAGGAATTATACACTAGCCAATTATTCTAAAAGACCGATCTGATGGAAAGGGCTAGGTAGTATATCTATATTTAACACTCCCCTCACGTCTAGGCTATTTTAGTCCTTAGCATGGGATAGGAATAGGCCACAGAATCTTTTTTTCTTTTATTTTAATTTTGCGTGAGCAGGGTCTTGAACTCAAGACCTCTTGGTTCTGGTACCATAAACGATTTATACACTAGCGAATTATCCCAAAAGACCGATCTGATGAAAAGGGCTAGATAGTATATCTATATTTAACAAGTTTAAGTGCTTAACTATCATCATTGCTATACATCTTGAACTACGAATGTACGGTCGGCTGTTAACTATTAATACTTTGCAAGAAAAAATAGCCATATATGTCTATATGTTAATATACATGTAAATATATATACCTTATAAGAGCCCTTATTGTCAACTTCGCCCAAGGGCCCTCTAAAACATAGAGCCGGCCCTGGAGGCGAGGGAGGCGAGAGAGGAGGGTTGGTCCCTGGCGGCGCTACGCGAGCGAGGAGAGTGTGTGCGTTGCGTTGGTGGCGACGGGACTCCGGGCTCGCGTGCGTGTGTTGTGTCGTGGTGGGCCCAGGCGAGTGTGTGCTTCATGGTGTTGTGTGTGTGCTGCTGTGCCGTCATGTGAGCGTGTTGTAAAAACACCAATTAGATTTTAAAATTTCTATATTAGTAGTCTTTCTTTAATTTATTGTTAAAAGTTATTTTTTTGATATGCGTAGTCTATGAACATGAGGTGGAATAGAACTATAAAAGAGCCAACAACAACTTTGTAAGGTTTTTCGACACTGATCTTCGTCTTTTCCGGTGCAACGCACGGACATGTTTGCTAGTAGTAGACATATAGATGAAGCAGGGCTCCTATCGTTCGAGGTAAGAAATAGGCATATATATGGGAGTCGTTTAATGTTGGTCTCTGCACCAACTATGGATGTACACAACTAATAAGAAAGATACCGTTAAATGGCCGGACAAAATTGAAAATCCACCTAAGACTTTGAATTGAAGAAATAATTGTGAGTATATTGTTGTTGAAAGAAGAGATATTCAGCCTTGTCACTAGAAGAATCTTGTGCTGTTGAAGGCCAAATCATATTTTTAGCACTCGTTGGTTCTTACGTGTGCTGTTGCAAGCACAGCAAGCCACTCACATGTCCTTACTGTCACTGAATGCCTTTTTTTTTCTTGTCGAACGTGCGCCAAAACGTGTTATTTGAATTTGAAGATCAACATGATAGCACTAAAACTACATAACCGACATAGCTGGTGCTGGCTTAGACATCGCTGAGTGTGATGGAGAAAAAAAAGGATGCCAATTGATCCTCCAAGGCAAAAATGGAAATAAGTTTGAGTCATTTGATCAGTTCAGAACTTCAGATCTGCTGGACCAAAGTCATCAGTTGGTTGGATTCAGGCACTGGCCAACTGTTGCAATACTCTTTCTTGCAGCTAAGCATATCCGTCAACATTCAACCATCTTATATGGCTGTCTACCATGTATAAATAGTAAATTTCTTGCGCAAATGACACGATGATGTTAACCTAAAAAACTTTCAGTTAACTGTATTCTTATGATGTTCTTCTCGTATCTTCTTCAGCTGTCAGCAGAGAAGCAGAAATTTTTTGAACAGTATGGAACTAGTAGCACCGAATGCAACGGAGAGATGCAGCAAAATTGTTGAACAGTCTGACAGTATCAGTAGTACTACTGACTGGAATGGAGGACAGCACCCCAATCCAGCCATGCATCAGAGTGCAGTTCCTGCAGATCTCTCAACTCTGACCACTGTTCCTGTGCCTGAAGGTGATATGGAATCAGTTGCCTTTTCTTGTTTTCATAACAGAAAGATCATGTTCCCGGCCTCTGCATCACACGATGCAAGCATAAATTTGTTACACTTGATCAGGAGTTTTGCTCCACGTTCGAATATAAATATCACAGTTGGTTTATTGATCGGCGTTATTCCTGAAAAACTAAACTGAAGTATGAAAGCGCACTTTCGAGGACTGAGTGACTAGGGGAGGGTGTACTGAAGTGATACTCTTCCATCAACAGAAAGGATGCCATTTCATACGTGTAGCGATTAAGCTTCCTGTCACTACTTTGTAAGAGGCTTTTTCCCTTGGTAAAAAAAACAAGCAAGCAAAGATCCCAATCCTAATTCATACTACTGTCTGTATGTTTCATTCCCGAATTTCAAAATTTTGTTGGATGCTGAGCACATCCTTATATTTCTATAAAATACAAGCTTCGAGGAGCCGTGCATCTAAACCAATACACCCCTTGTTTCATACAGGATTACAGGTATCAAGCAAGCTTTCTGTCACTACTTGTAAGAACCTATCAATTTCCGGTAATGGAGATCGTGGTGTTTTCAGATTGCCAAAAGAAACCAAGCAAAAAAGAACAATGTCCTAATCCTACCGCTGTTGGTACATTCCATGTTTTAAATAATTCTGCTCCGAGAATTCCATCCATCCATTGGCCTTCTCTTTCTGCCTTTCTGTTGTGTCTGTCCTTTTACATGATGATCATGATGAACCGAGAGAGAGAATGAGAGAGAGGGGGACGGTACAGCAGTATTCAGTAACACATTTCGTCAGCAGATATCTTCACCAGCTAAGCCCCTTGCCGATGCAAACAACCTCTTACGTCACCCCTGCCCAGCTCTTATATCTGAGTGAAATTACACGCTTGCCCCTCCCAGATTACAGGGCTCATAGCTTCCTCTTCACTAAGACACATGCCATTAGTGCTATTTTCATGACTGTATCATGAGAAAGGGGCATTGTGCACATTGCATCCTCATGACACCTTTCATAAGAAAACTGGCCTTAGCCCATCAAATTCGCAAGTTGCTTACTGAAGCACTAACTGAGCAACCACATTTGCACTATGTAAATTCGAGCAACCGGTATCAGTTAACTTGACTTTTTTTAAAAAAAATATTTAACCAGAAGGGTAAATTTTGAAATCCCTCACACCTTTGTTGCAACCCACCTACCCGTAACAGCCTCGGCGGCGATGATACCGGTGCGGCCATCGATAAAAGAGAGGAAACATTCATGTCAATTGTGAGTTTTTTCACCACCGAGCGAGCAATTGCATCTCTGAAGATACCAGTGTATATGCTGATGATGCAACAGCCCCCTTGCATCCTGCACTTGGGATGATGATTCTTCAGTTAGCAATTGCTTTCGCCGCGGCCGTTCACACCGACCGATCGGTCCATCGCCGGGAGGCCTGCTGAGAGGTAACTTTCCTTTTCTTCCCATCCCAGAACAGCCATGACATCCAGCAATATGGTTTACTGTAATTCTGTTAGCTTAAATCATGTACTTGTCAATAATGGTCATGATGCATGCGTAGTAGTACTATATAAGTTGGGCGTGTGCAATCGTATGCAGTCTGAAGTTTCTTGCAGCCCTGTGGGAGTGGTGACATCAACGAATCCTATCCCTGATTCCGATCCTGTGAGGTGTCAGAGAAAGTCTTGCGCGTGCATGGCTTGATTGATTGATCGCAGAGCGTTTGATTGTGTCACTGACCAGCTCACTCGGTTGATCCTAGGAGGACAAGTTGATCGTCACTTGTACCGTGCTGATCGAGCCATGGGAGGAAGCGATCACCACCGTCAGAGCGTCGGCATTGCTGCGGCTGTTCATGGACATGGAGCAGGAGGAGGAGGATGCGGCGCCACGGTGGAGGCTGCGCTGAGACCGCTCGTCGGCGGCGCCCACGGCTGGGACTACTGCATCTACTGGAGGATCTCCCCTGATCAGAGGTATGTACCTGTGTGTGTTGGGTTCGTACCGTTCTTGCAACGAGAGCTCGATGATTCATGGCGAATTCGTGGCAGGTTCTTGGAGATGACGGGGTTCTGCTGCAGCGTGGAGTTCGAGGCTCATGTCGCCGCGCTCGGCGACCTGCCCTCCTCAATCCCGCTCGACTCCTCCTCCATCGGGTAATTGATTGAACTGGTCCATTGATTCTTCTTCTTATTCCTCGGCGCCGGCCATGCCATGTCGTCGTCGCCATTGATTCTTGTCGGGGCTCTGACCGCTGATTCGATCGAACCAGGATGCACGCGCAGGCGTTGCTGTCGAACCAGCCGATCTGGCAGAGCACCGGCGCGCCGCCTGGCCCGGATCAGCTCCGGGGCTACGAGGCGACCGGCGGCGGCGGAGACGAGAGGACGCGGCTCCTCGTCCCCGTTGCCGGCGGGATCGTCGAGCTGTTCGCCTCGAGATACGTACGTGCGGGCGCGCCTGGTCGATCATGGATACTACATTATTATCAGTTAGTTTCGGAAGTAGTTAGGGAGCACGCCGTTCGCGTGAGCCGACGCGCGCGACGGCGGCGGCCGGGCTTCGTCGCGGTGCACCGCACGCAACAGCCTTTGCGTTTGGATGATGCGTGCGTATATATACACGCCTGACTCGGGGTGGATGATTCCCTTATGCAGATGGCGGAGGAGCAGCAGATGGCGGAGCTGGTCATGGCGCAGTGCGGCGGCGCGCACGGCTGGCAGGAGACGGCGGAGGCGCCGGGGTTCGGGGTGGGACGCGGCGACAGCGGCAGCGGCGGACCCGGGGAGGATGTACGCGGCGGCGTCGCTCAACCTGTTCGACGGGGGCGGCGCCGGCGGGAGCGGCGAGCCGTTCCTGGGAGCTGTGCAGGACGACGGAGCGGCGGATGTGGGGTGGCAGTACGGGGCGGCTGGGGGCAGCGAGCCGGCGTCTTTGGCTGCGCAGGAGCACCATCAGCAGCTCCAGGGTGGCATGGGGAGGGCGACGGCGGACTCGGGGTCGGAGGGGAGCGAGTTGCAGCTGGGGGACCAAGACGACGACGGCGTCGACGTCGGCGAGACGCAGAGGGGCGGGAAGAAGCAGCAGTGCAAGAACCTGGTGGCGGAGCGGAAGCGGCGCAAGAAGCTCAACGACCGTCTGTACAAGCTGCGCTCCCTCGTGCCCAACATCACCAAGGTAATTAACCACCATGGTCCATGTCGTCCATGGCCGCAATTCTTGGCTGTTCTTCCAGAGCTCAAAATTCCATGGCGGGTGGCAGATGGACAAAGCGTCGATCCTCGGGGACGCGATCGACTACATCGTGGGGCTGCAGAAGCAGGTGAAGGAGTTGCAGGACGATCTGGAGGACCCGAACCCGCCGCCTCCGCACGGCAGCAGCAGTAAGGCCCCAGACGTGCTCCTCGACGACCACCCGCCGCCGGGCCTCGACAACGACGAGGACTCGCCGCAGACGACGACGTTTCCGTCCGGCGCCGGCAGGAAGCGTCCCCGGGAGAAGGAGGAAGTGGACGAGGAGAAGGAGGAGGCGGAGGACCACGACATGGAGCCGCAGGTGGAGGTGCGGCAGGTGGAGGGGAACGAGTTCTTCCTTCAGGTGCTGTGCTCCCACAAGTCCGGCCGCTTCGTCCGCATCATGGACGAGATCGCCGCCCTCGGCCTCCAGGTCACCAACGTCAACGTCACCTCATACAACAAGCTCGTCCTCAACGTCTTCCGCGCCGTCGTACGTCCCGCTCCCTCGCCGTTCTCTGGTCGATCGCCATTGCTGAACTTGGAGCACGCACGCAGGTTAATTTGCTCACGGATTATCCATGGCTTCCTGTTGGTTGCAGATGAGGGACCACGAAGTGGCGGTGCCGGCGGACAGGGTGAGGGACTCGCTGCTGGAGGTGACGCGGGAGATGTACGGCGGCGGCGGGCCGTGGTCGTCCCCGCTTCCGGCGCCGCCGCCAGCGATGACGCCCATGGACGCAAAGCTCGACGGCGGCGGCGGCGAAGGTCAGGCGATGGCGGCGCCGGTGGACCACTACCAGCTGCAGCACCAAGTGCTCGGCGGCTACCATCACCAGCATCTGCAGTACCTCGCCATGGATTGAATTGACCTGAGTGATTACTCAGTAGTAGTTCAATGTTCAATTAATTGTGTGATCGAATGTCTGATAAAACTTATGGGTACCTTCTCTCTGAATATCTCTGCCCTCCGTCGTTCAAATTGCAATGATTAGAACTTTAAATTGATTAATTTCACAACAGAACATGTGAAGTTTTGTTGTATTTGGGTGAAATTCGTTGATGTTTACTCGTGTTTTCGTGTATAAATAGATGTCAACCTACATAAATCTATGTCAATTAAGTTGGCACAGATGTGGAGTTCAGTTTATAAGGCATGCGCATAGTTCAAAAAAAGTTTAATCAATATTTTGATCAACAAAATATGAATTATATTATAAAAAATATAATATTGAAAACTTATTTTGAATATGAATCTAATGGTCAAACTTTTTGGACATACATCTCATATTTTGTTGACCAAATTGATGGTCAATGTTTTTTCTTAATTTACATGCATGCCTTATAAACTGGACCATAGAGAGTATATATTTTAGTTTGTCCACACAGCGCTCGTTCGAATGAGAATTATAATTTTTTTCGAACAAGCGTTACCATACATTTGAAGAGAGCGAAATCACGGTGTAAACAAAAAAATCAAAATGGTGTAAACTGGAAAAATCACATTATAAGATAAAAAATTCAGTTGCAATGGGTGTTCGTCTAGAAAATTTCTCATGGTTCAGCTACTATTCGCTTTTGTTTGAGGGTAACCTGTGGAGGAACTTGGATAATGTAACAAGGTTTTGGCTTATTTTCCCGATGCAGTTTGCAATTCTCGCAACCTAGAAACCGCATGATTACCGGATAAATTTAAAAATTAAATTTTGAATCCAAATTTTCTCGAAAAAGGTTATTTAAGTTTTAAGCATCCACTAGGCACAACATTAGTTGCAGCGTGGCAATATGCCACATTTCCGCAGTGTATGCACTTACCAGGTCGCATGTTCAAGACTTGTTCGACACCTTTCTGCATAATTATGAACATTTGTCCTCAAATAGAGAAAATCTATTTTTTATCGATGGTCTTGGTCCCCTGTCGAGTGCGGATCTAAAGGGAGGGGAGGCTACCAGCTATCGATCTGATCACATTCACAATCTCCTACACCTTCTTTCCCACATCACTAAAACCCTACCGATCTAGGGAGTGTCTTCTTCGCTAGATCATCTTCTTTGAGAACCGATCAAGCCTACATCACGCAGGTATCGATGGCTTCATCTTCAATGCCAACACCTAGTAATGATCATATACCCCTCTCTTTTTATGTGTAGTAGGTGTTCTACTGTGCTGTCATGCATGATCTTGTACTACAAATATCATTTATGATCTAACAATTCTATCAGATGCCATGAGTAGCAGTAGAACCCTAATTGTGATCAACAGATCACGATTTAGTTGTTTTAATCATGTTTTAGGAAATTAAGTTGTTCTTAACCCTTGGATTATCCCCTACTGTGATTTTTTTGCATGTTTAGCTCTTATGTATACTCTAATTGGCTTGCAATGTTAATTTTTATAGATCAATATTAATTAACCAATTGGTCAGTTCATGCTCATAATGTCTCGGTTATTCTTTATCAACATGTTCTTACTCATGTGCAAGCAATCCGAGGGGATCACGTTTTTGCAATCAAAACCCGCAAAACCGAGAAATCCTAACCCTAGAAATTTCCCCAATTCTACATGAACCCTAAAATTGGCAAAATGTTGCAATTAAATTGGGGATCGAAAGCTCACCTGGCGGTCGGGTCGTCGCCTCTTCCCTCCAGGGCTCATGCAGTGCCCGAGGCTACACGAGGGCGATGGCGTCGCGACGCCGTCCATCTCCCAACGGATAGGACAAGAGAAAACATAAAAGCGATAACGAATTACACAACGCAAATACTATTATCTCTGTCTAAATTCAGCTTGGACAGAAAATTTATTTCCCTGGCAACAACACATTAAGACATATTGGCATCCATACAGCCCGACGTTCTGTTAATGCTCTGATCTGTACTGTCGCCGTGCCATGTTCCATAGCTACAATGTGCAGACTAATTCAACTACTGTTGTTGCCCACGGAGGCACGGACCACTACCCCGGTCCTACTAGCCGGTGTTTGGCTACATCGGTAGATCATGTCTAGATGTATTTTGTCTTCTAATTCCTCAGGTCTTAGTAGCCGACTAAAATTGATTTATTCCTTTCAAGTTTCTGGAATATAAGGTTAGCCGAACTGTGAATAGTTAATTTTGTTCAATTCGAACATTTTCCCCGGGCGTCAATTGGGCATTTGTGGTGTACTTTAGCTATGATGCTATGTTGGCAGTCTAGGTGTAGCCATTGATGGTGGTAGTTCCTATTTCTTCTCTCATAAATGTTAGAGTATATCACGGTTTGGACATATTGGATAGTTATCCAATTCTATCTCTAGTAGTCTTCTTGACTTTCAAGTCTTCTAGTACTATATAAACAGTCCAAGGGCTCACGTTGTAATCACCACAAGCAATATCAATACAGATAATATTCCGTAATTCTACATGGTATCAGAGCGGTTCGTTCCGCCTAGGGTTTAGCCACCGCTTCCGCCGCGCCGCCCCCGGGGAGATCCTTCTCCGTCAGGGGACGCGCAATAGTAGATTAGATCTTATTTCGCCAAATTTCTCTCGCCGGCCGCTTGACCGACGTTTCTTCTTCTTTCGCTAACCATAGATCGGATTGCGTCATCCACCATATGTCGTCATCACGCGCCTCTACTTAAACCTCGGCGTCGACCAATCTTCGGCGAATCATCGCCAACGATTGTGCCAAGGAGGCTCCGCGCGGCGCCCCAAGGGACGCCTTCACGCGCTATGCCGGCTTCTCCGTCCTCACGTCGTCACCACGCCGGACCGTCTTCGCCTACATCAATCGGGACGCAAGTCCCCGAGTACGCGCCTCGCCGTCAACAAAGGGTTGCACCTTCATCACCCGTGGTCATCATCGCCGACAACCATCTACACCAACAACATCGTCACATCGTCACCGCCACCACCAATCATGGTCATCGTCAACGCCAACAAGTTCTTCTACTCGAGCGACGCCGCGCTCATACAAGCGGAAAATACGGGGCTAATCCCTGAAATCAACTACCGCAACAGTTTAATCGCCAACAACATCTACCTCGTCATCTTCATCCACCACGACCTCGCCGCCAGAGTCGCAGTCTAATTTTTTATTTTGCACTAAATTTATTTTCTTCTTACAACTACTTCATCTACTCCGATAAATCGGCGGACAACTTCTACGCACCGACCGTTCACGGAGAATTTCTCTGCTGCTCCCTCCGGCTCTGGCTCGCATGGCTCATGATGGTCCCTGTCTTCGCACGTCCGATATTGGCAACATCGACGCGTGCCTTCGTCCCCGGCATGCTCCCGAGTTTGGCAATCTCATCCAGACGTGTCTCCTACCTCAACTACTCCAACTCAAAACTACGTCTACTTCAACCACTACGGCAAATTCTTCCGGCTCAACGACGACATCGACCACAACACAACGACATCATCAACTTCATCGACTTCATCAACGACGACTACATCACCAATGGCATCATCGACCACGACTACAACGCCCTACTTCCGGCTACATCGACATCGACATCCTCTTCCATCTCCATCTTCGGATTATGCTCTAGTCAGACCGTTCGCGTCACTATCGATCCGACTGCGGGGGAGTGTTAGAGTATATCACGGTTTGGACATATTAGGTAGTTTCATATTGTAATTCAATTCTATCTCTAGTAGTCTTCTTGCACCCCAAGTCTTCTAGTACTATATAAATAGCCCAAGGGCTTACGTTGTAATCACCACAAGCAATATCAATACAGATAATATTCCGCAATTCTACAATAAGTTCGGCCAAGATTTTTGTCCTTTTCTTTTTTTTTCTTTGGGCTGATCCTTAATGTCCCTTTATGACACTAGGTTGTTGTAGAGACCCTATGTAATTGATATCTCTTGGTATTGTATTTTTTTTATCAAAAAATGATGCTATGTTGGGATTAAAATTCCGGGAAATGTAGAGGTGATAGTGCAGAGTTTGGTCTTACGGCATGACTAGCTCTGCTCCCCAAGATCAGTCATGCGCGCGCACACACACGTGAGGATTGCACTCTAGTTCACTTGTTAGAGCAACTCTAGCAGATATTGTAAACACGTGAAAACTGCCATTAGATTAAGGTTTCGAAAGAAAATTTGGCATGGGGAGAATATCCCGTAAAAGCGTGTGAACTGTTGAAAGGATCTTACGGGCACCTAGAGGGGGGGTGAATAGGTGCTACTTCAAATTTTACTCTTTTTCAAATTAGGGTTTGACAAGAAAGATAAATTCTCTAGAATATGCAACTATGGTGAATTTACCTATATGTCAAGCAAGCACAAACTAACACAACACTAAGCAAGAACAAGTAAGTAAAGTGCGGTAAAGGATAGAAGTAACCAAGGGAGTGGACGCGGAGACACAAGGATTTGTTTCCCGTAGTTCCTTCCTTTTGAGGGGAAGTACGTCTACGTTTGGAGAGGGGGTGGTTTCAAACCACCAACGCCACGAGAGGCCTCCCTTGTTCTCCGATGAACCTCACCCCAAGGGGCTCGATTCACCTTCCACTATATCGGCAACCTTCGAGGTGGAAGCCGGCACCTTTACAACAAGTTCGGGGCACACATCCACAACTGAATTGGAGGCTCCCAAATACAAGCAAGCTGTCAAGACAAATCAAAGACAAGCTTGTAAGAACCAAATCAAAGTTAGGGTTTCCAAAGAAACACTAGAGCTTGGGGGCCCTCAAGTGAATGAGGGGGAAATGAAGATCTCTCTTGGTGAAGATGTGAATCAAGGCCTCCTCCTTCGATTCTCCAAAGATCAATGACTTTGGATGGTTGGATGAAGAGATCTTGTGGATTTGGTGGCTCTAATGGTGTTGGTGTTCTTGAGCAGCTCGAGCAACTGGAAGAAGAAGATAAGGGTCCCTATTTATAGACAGCCCCCTCCACGAACCGTTTTCTGACCGTTGTAGAAAATTCAGACCGGAGACTCCGGTGTGTAGACCGGAGACTCCGGTCTACACCGGAGACTCCGGCCAATCTCCGGACCAGTCTCCGGACTGGCCATCTGACTAACCCAGCCCATTTCTTCACCAGCAACACCGGAGACTCCGGACTTCCAACACCAGAGACTCCGGTCCGACCAAAGTCTCCGGGTAATCTCCGGACTAGTCTCCGGACTGGCCATCTGACTGACCAAGCGCATTTCTTCACCAGCAACACCGGAGATTCCGTACTTTCAGCACCGGAGACTCCGGTCTGACCAAAGACCGGAGACTCCGGCCAATCTCCGGACCAGTCTCCGGACAGGCCATCTGAATGACCCAGCCAAGTCCTGGGAGGCACCACCGGAGCCAATACCAGAAACTCCTGACCACACCGGGGACTCCGGTCTTGGCAGACCGGAGACTCCGGTCTGGAGTTTCCAGAACAGTGGCAAATGTATGTGGTCTTTTCCCAAGGTGTGTGTCATGTTTATCTATGATAATACCAACCTGTGGACAATAACAAACTGTAAAATGATCTACTTGTTGTTAACGAACACCAAAAGTGATTATGACAATAAATGTCCTTTCAACTGTATTATATTTTGCGAGCAATGGAGAAAACCTTCCCTCGACCTCCACATACTCGGGGTGGGAGGCCGAACCGAGTGTGAACTCTTTCCTCCCTGAATTCTTGGCGCGTTGAATATTCCCCTCTCTGCTCTCCCTTCTGCCAGCCGCTGCCATCGCCTCCCAAAGCCTCCCGCCGCCTCCCCCAAACTTTCCGGCTTCCTCCAGCTACGCCCTGCCGCCTACTACTCCCACGCACCCGGCCGCGGCACTGGGAGGTCCTATCTCGCGGGGTGACCGTGTATTCTTCCATGACGGAAGGCATAGAGGCGCCACCGACCATGGACTCGGCACCGAGATGAGATTTGGCAGCACACTTCACCTAGGCGGCTAGATATCTTCCCGCTGCCACCGACGGAGTCAACCAATTCGACCACATCGACCCAGTCGTGGTAAGATCTCGTCCCATCTCCCTCGCGAGTTCGAATTCGTGGATTTTGATTTTAATATACGATTTCTATAGATGAGTTCGATGATGACCAAGAGCGAGCTCTTTTTGTTTGATGACTCATCGTGCTCGGACAATTCAGACATCAATGAGTTGCTCCATGACGATGACGCCGAGCACTTGGTCGTCATCCTCGCCATGAAGGAGCTTGAGGATAGGCGGAAGATGATGCATATGTGGTGGGGATTGGTTCATGACTGTCTTTGCATCCAGCGCAACCGCGCGTTTGGCCACCACGCGCTTATGCAAGATTATTTTGATGAGGTACCAACATACCCCCTACATCTCTTCCTTAGAAGGTTTCGAATGTGGCGTACCTTGTTTGTCAAAATTGTTGAACCTTGCGAGGTCAACTGCGAGTACTTTACTCGCTATAGAAACCCCGCCGACCTTCTTGGTTTCAGCGCCTATCAAAAATATTAGCAGCCATGCGGGTGATCGCATATGGCGTACCCGCAGACTATACCAATGAGTACCTTCGCTTTGGTGAAGATACAACCATTGAGTTTGTGCAGAGATTTGCCAAGGTGGTGATCCGGTTGTTTTGTCCTGTGTATTTTTTTCTTGGATTGACGAGATCACTAAATGATAGCAATGTTTTGCATAGATCCCATCTATTTTCAAAACTTGCCAGTGGAGATGCCCTGGCTTGCAACTACAAAGTCATAAACCATGACTATACAATGGGCTATTATCTTGTCGATCCATATATCCTGATTGGGCAACTTTAGTGAAGACCATCCATGACCCAAAAACAAGGAAAGACTACATTTGTCACTGTTGGAGATATGCCCTAGAGGCAATAATAAATATAGTTATTATTAAATATCTTTGTGTTTATGATAAATGTTTGCATTCATGCTATAATAGTATTAACAAGGAAACCATTAATACTTGTGTGATTTGTAAACTTAATTTGAAGTCCCTAGTATAGCCTCTATACTTCACTAGCTTGTTGGTTGATTGATGATGTGGTTTCTTTGTCATGAACATTGAGATGTTATCAACAACAAGATCATATCGTTAGGAGAATGATATGGTGGACATACTCCTATAGACAAGCGTAGCATAAAGATCAAGTCATTTCAATAGTTCAATTGCTATATGCTTTCTGATACATAGTAACCTAATTCCTTCGACCATGAGATCATGCATATCACCTTTACTGGATGGATGCTTTGATGTCATCAAACACCACACCGTAACAGGGTGGCTATAAAGGTGGCATTGAGTGTTCGGAAAGTATTGGTTGAAACACATGGATCAAGAGTGGGATTTGTCCATCCACATGACGGATAGATATTCTCTGGGCCCTCTCGGTGAAATGTCATCCAATTAGCTTGCAAGCATGTGACTTGGTCACAAGGGATCACATATCACGGGAACGAGAAAAGAGTACTTATCAGTAACGAGGATGAACTAGGTATGCAGAGATACCGACGATCATAACCTCGGATAAGTAACATATCGTGAGACAAAGGGAAATTGGTATCGTATGTAAGTGGTTCATTCGATCGCAAAGTAATCGTAGAAATATGTGGGAGCCATATGAATTTCCAGATTCCTCTATTGGTTATTGTTCGGAGAAGTGTCTCGATCATGTCCGCATAATTCACGAACCGTAGGGAGACACACTTAAGGATTCGACGTTGTTTGAGTAGTTATGGTATTATGAGAAAGAGACCGAATGTTGTTCGGAGTCTCGGATGGGATCCGGGATATCACGAGGTGATCCGGAATGGTCCGGAGAATAAGATTCATATAAGGAAAGTCCCGTTTCGGAGTTCGGGAATGATTCCGGTGTTTTCATCGGGGATATTCTAGAAGGTTCCGGATTGTCCGGCACTCCGGGGGGGAAGGGGTACATGAATGTGTCATTACATATTGGAATGATTGCATCATGTACTAAGTGTTCTTGCTGTCCCAAATATAGGATTAAATTGAATCCTAAAACAGAAAAGTCAAATGTCCAGTTTGAAAGTCAAACTGCCAAAAACAAGAAACTGTGGGAAACAAGCAAGAGGTGTTGGAACCAACCTGGAGGAGGAGTTGGACTCCTCCAGGCCGGCGCCCAGCCCAAGGCCGAGTTGGGGAGGGACTCCCTCCCTCCCCTGGCGCGCCCACACCCTCCCACCTATATAAGGAGGGGCAGGGCTCCCCTCCTAGACACACAAGTTTCCTATCCTCTAAACTAAACCCTAGATCTAGACCCCGGTTTAGAGCTATTCGGTTTAGAGCCTTCTAATTGGTTTAGAGCCCTCTAATTGGTGTGTCTAATTACTAGACCACTAATAGCCTCTCTCATAAGCTCCACCATACTCGCACCGGCTTAAGGCGAAGCCCTGCGAGATTTCCCCTCTACCTCCGGTACCACGCCGTTGTGCTGCCGGAATCGCGAGGAGAGTGCTACAACCTCCGCTGCCTGCTGGAACAAGGGAGAGGAAGGTCTTCGTCGAGTACCGAACGTGTGACCGACTGCGGGAGCGCTGTGGGAACGCGGCGCCGGAAGGATCGTCTACGCGATCTTGAGATCGGAAAGAGTACGACTACATTACCCACGAGAATCTGCTCTCGTTAAACACTTTGGAATCTTCGAGGGTGAGTTATTCCATCGACTCGTTGCTACAATCTAGTAGATAGATCTTGGCTTGTTTGTTTGTATGCGATAGAAAATTTTTGTTTTCCATGCTACGAACCCCTACAGTCACAGCACAAGAGGCAAGCCAAAAGGATATTTAGAGAGCTTTCAGTGTTTTGCAAGCTAGATTTTCTATTGTGTGAGGTTTTGCTCATTTTTGGGATAAAAATACCCTCAAGAACATTATGACATGTTGTGTGATTTTTTCACAACATGATCATCGAGGATGAGAGAGAGTTAGACACTTGGAGTGTTTCTATGTTAATGTTGGAAGCCGAGTAAAACCATAAAGGAATCATGATCGCATTCAAGCATTTCTTGAGTCTTACATGCAAATTGAAAATCACACCACCCATGAGAAGTTTCAAAAGGATCTCATTGGTCGCTACTTGGGCGAGGCATGGCCACCAGTGACCAACACTTGATATTCTATTTGTGTATGTGTGACATGAACATTTATTTGACCTATGTTTGAACTATTTGTTTTAATTATTTGATTGGAGCTATTTTTATAATTTGATTAGGATAAATATTGTAATTTGGATGATTATTTCATTGGAACTATTTATTTAATTATTTGATTGGATCTATTGCCTATGCTTTGATATGCAATATACTGAAATTGTGAAATCATATGTTTTACCATTCGAAAACATATTCTCTTTCACGTGCCGAGTTTGCAGGATATATTCCGCGCGAGCAGTTTTCAAACAAAACAAATTTTCGGTGGGCTGTAAACAAGTAATACAGTTCCCGCTAGATTTGTTCTTAAGAGTTCATCCCTAGTCATGCCAAAATCTTGGGTCTGCCCACAACTCCAGAACGTGACCCAAGTAATAGAACCTCTAGCAGATTCCTGATAAACCATAATCGGATAAGTGGAATTGGGGATAGCTGGAAAACGTGTATCCAGTTCAAGATGTCCCTAGCTAAAACAAAACAGATCCTCGATATCCAAACCGGATATTTGAAAAAGAAAGTCACGAGAGCTATCTAGATACATTTTCATAGATATTCCCTCCATTTTCAAAATATAAGATGTTTTAGCTTTGTGAAGCAAATCTATCTAGACTTCTTTTAGTATATAGGTTTACTCATGTTTAAAGTGAATCTACACACTAAAAAAGTCTAGATATATTTTCTTCACAAACCTAAAACATCTTATTATTTTAAAAGAGAGGGAATAGATGAGAGTGCATACAAATTGAGTTCATCATTTGACACACAAGAATCCTAGAAATCTACATGCGGCAGCACACTATAGCCTAACCGTAAATAAATGGATGAAAAGGCAGCACTAGAACATTACCGGGACCAAAATACGGCGACGCTTCTTCGTCGGGACACGGAGGCGATGCCTCTTCACTCGTCATCGAAGCCGGTGTCCCCCCCAAGTAGGCCTGGAGCAGCGTGTTGACTGGCTAAGCCTGGAGTTTGGTCTCGTGTTGCTCCGACGCCTCCAGGCCCTGCTCCGACTACTATTGACAGGCCGTATTTTGCGGATCAGGTGGTGAGGCTGCGGATTTGGTGGCCGAACGTAGGGGTAGGATTTGGCGGTGGCCGATGGCAAAGGAGGTGAGGCGGCAGGGGAAATCGTGGGAGTAGTCCGTATTTGGTCCTCTGACCCAAGATATAGGATCGAGTGGGATGAGACCCCGAGGCCCTTGATATATTTATCAAGCCTGTACAAATATGCGAGATCTGTTTCAAGGCATAGAATTGGCCCAAAACCAGGATAACGATGGAAGTTGTCCAGTTTTGGTTTCATATCAGAATATGCTAGAGATGATCTAAGGTGATGTTTGAACATTAGTATTGCCAACAACAATGGTTGGCATTGATTGTTATTGTTTCATGCTGATCACTTCTGTGTGACATTTAAGTCATACCCTATATTGTTTCCTTTTAGTAACATTTTGGCGGTGGATACTCAATGTATGGGCTATTTCTTACTATTATTTTATTATTCTAAGTGGAAATGTACTCTATGTCATCATGATAAAATATATTGAATAATGTCCTAATAATAAAGTAATGTTTGGCAGATATGATCGCCAGATATAATGTGTGAATGTACTACTCAAGATTATCATGACTTAAAAATATGTTGAATAATAATATCCTAATCGGATAACATCTGGCAGATATGATCGGGCAGATGGAACACCCTGATTTTGGCAGAGATAGCAGTCTGCTAAATGCAGCGTCAACACAACAGTTCATGTACAGTGTACCGCATAGTAGCAGTAGGTTCGGAGAAACCGACCTCCTTATCTGGTCCACGCCATCTCCACCGGGATAAGCGGCGGCGACGGCGGCGATGGAAGTGGAACACAAGGCATACGCGCGCGTGGGCCTCCTCGGCAACCCCAGCGACGTATACGGCGGCCGCGCCGTCTCCTTCGCCGTCGCCGGCCTCTGGGCCACCGTCCGCCTCCGCCCCTCCGACGAGCTCCTCGTCCAGCCCCACCCGCGCCACGACCTCGTCGCCTTCCCCTCCCTCACCGCCCTCGTAAGATCGCCGCCCCCAAAATCCAATTTTTTTCCTCATTCCTTCCCTCGTCAGTAGATACAGTAGCTAGCTCAATCTGATTCCGATTATCAACGGATCTAGCAGTCGCAGTAGTAGTACTAATCTTGTTGGTCCAGCAGATTAATCGGCAGCGGTTGTTCAATTGGTCAGATCAAGATCTATCTTTACTGTTCCATTGATCCGTGCAGGTGGACCGTCTGGAAGGGGGAGGGTACTACGGCGGCGTGCGGCTGCTGCTGGCCATCTGCAAGGTCTTCCACAGCCACTGTAGGCGCAACGGCATCGCCCTCGACGACAAGAACTTCACCCTCTCCTACGACACCAACATTCCCCGCCAGGTCCCCTTCCCCGCCAGGTCCCCTCCCCCTTGCTTCGCCACGGCTCATGCTTTTGTCGTAGCTAACTGACAGTTCTGTTTCCTCTGCATTTCTGCAGGCAGGGCTGTCCGGCTCGAGCGCCATCGTCTGCGCCGCGCTGAGCTGCCTCCTTGATTTCTACAATGTCAGGGACAAGATCAGGGTCGAGGTCAGGCCTAACCTCATCCTCGACGCCGAGAAGGAGCTCGGGATCGTCGCTGGGCTCCAGGACCGTGTCGCGCAGGTCTATGGCGGCCTTGTGTATATGGTAATCTTTGTGCGTTTCAAGCATTTTTGGGAGATTGATGGCAGCTATACAAGACAATCTTAGCAACTGATCACCTGCCATTTGGATATGATGATGATGAGTCATGTGCTAATCTTTCAATTTTGTTTTACTTCTCAGGATTTTAGCCAGGAGCATATGGATAAGTTGGGCCATGGCATATACACGCCGCTAGACGTCAATCTACTCCCTCCACTGTATCTCATCTACGCCGAGAACCCAAGCGACTCCGGCAAGGTTTGCTCGATCTTACTAAAATTGCAAACAGTTTTGCTCGAGCAATCTTGGCATGCTCCTTCTACTCACTAATAGCGACCTTCAAAACTTTGTGTAACTAATTAGGTCCATAGCAGTGTCAGACAAAGATGGTTTGACGGCGACCAGTTCATAATATCATCCATGAAAGAAGTCGCACAACAAGCTTATGATGGCCACAATGCGTTGTTGCAGAAGAATTATACCGATCTCGCGAGGCTTATGAATAGGAACTTCGACCTGCGGAGGTGAGTGAGACTAGCGTCAACGAAGCTTACGGATTATCAATCTCGTTAACCTCGACCATATATGAACGAAAGCTACGGTCGCAACAATACTAGTGAGTTAACTTATTGAGCACAATTGTTCGTAGGCAAATGTTTGGCGACGACGCGCTTGGGGCGCTGAACATAAAGATGGTCGAGGTAGCGAGGAGTGTTGGTGCCGCGTCGAAGTTCACGGGCAGCGGTGGCGCGGTGGTTGCGTTGTGCCCGGACGGGGACGCTCAGGCGGAGCTCCTGAAGAAGGTGTGCCAGGAGGCCGGCTTTGTTGTAGAGCTGATCCAAGTCGCCCCGTCGGTGCTGACTGAAGAGGAGCTGGCAAGCTTGTCAGATCACCATTAGACAGAAGATGTTCATAAGCAACTAGAGGTGAAACATAGCAAGCATTTCATCACTCCCAGTCACACGGGAGTTTTGATCCCGTGTCATGTGAACTATATTTTAAGAGTGGGAGGTGCTGTTTGGTACTTATTTCATGTCGTTGTGTAAGTGTAACATTGTTATTTTAGAGAAAAAAATAAATCGATCAAAGGTTATTTTCTTTGTTGCTAGATAGAGGAACAAAAATATATAAAAATCATGGATGAAACCAATGATTCTTTGTTTTCCATTGCTAGAGGATCCTCTCTTTAGAGCATTTCCAACCTCCGCGAATTCCAGACAGCTCCAATTCTAGGCCCATGAAGACCCGAAGGAGTTCCTGGCCTGACGATGGTCGAGCGCACGTCCTTCGACGACGTCTTGCCGGCATCGCTGGAGTTCGCCCTCGCCTAGTAGAAGGTCGAGTCGGAGAGGGAGGTGGCAGAGTGGCGGTGCCTCCTCGGCAACTTCATCGTCCTCGACGGCGACGATGGGGCCGACCCGAGACAGATGTGGTGCAGCGACGACGACCAGGGCTGCAGCCACCTGCCGAAGGACAAGCCACCTAGCGACTGTGACGATGATGGCAACGACCGCGACTACACCTTCTTCTACCACCGCCTGGGCATTTAGTTTAGGCTTTACTCTCCATTTTCATCACTTTGAAATTGTAAGATACTCGCCATGTTTCAACGAAATTGACCGTTTATGTTCACATTTGTGTCAATTAAAAATAATATATCGAGGGCATGGCTGGGAGCCATTCACCCTCACCCATAGTCAATATCACGTCGGCGCCCCATATATGGCCTAAAAAATGGCTCTAGCCTGTCGGGGACCGCTGGGGATGCTCTGCATATGCTCACATTTCATTGTCCCCTCAGGCCTAGCCCACACGACCAAAAATAAATCCTATGAGACCCGGTCTATATTCCTGAAGAATAGACCTACCTTCATACATAATGGCTAAAAAAAGGCTAATTAACCGATGAAAAAATGCTAGAAAACAGAAAATAGAAACACGTGTCAGTCATAGGAGAAGGTCTATCAATAGACCCGGTCTCATTTTTTTAGAACAATCCTGCTCTTTATTGATCGATAAGAATGTTTACAGGAATTGTGATAAAATTTGGGACCTGGAGCCACAGGTGGCGTCCCTTCTCTAAAGCTAGTGAATACTTGGCTATATTATGAGCTTCAAAATTATATGACCTATTCTCATGCACAAAGTTGCACCTCTCAAAAACTAAGCACCTTGCCTTGATCTCCCTTGCCAGCGGACCACATTTGCCCAATGTTTCTTCATAGATATCATCTACGGCTGTTTTACAATCAGATGCCACACAAATGTTTCGCTAAAGTAAATCTTCAGCCAATGCCATAGCTTCTCGGCATCCTATCATCTCCAGTACTGCAGGGTCTGAAAGGCCATCAATTACCAGCGCTGAAGCTCCCAAAAACATACCTCGTATATCACCACAGATAGCTGCAACAACGCCCTTATTCCCCGAGCGAGAGACAGAAGCATCCATGTTTATTTTCGCACATCCCTCCGGAGGTGGTTTCCAAGCAGCGCTATTATCAGAGGCTCTCCTTCTCGTCGGTTGTACAGGTTTAACAGCTGCCACTTTGAGTTCCTCTATGAAGGATTTAACGAACGAGTTGGTATAGTATGTACTATGAAAAATATCCACATGAATTGCCTTTCGACGTGCCATCCAAATTTCTCAAAGAGTGATAGCAGTTCTCACAAACTGTTCATGCGGCAAAGTTTCGATCATCTCAAATAACCATCGTCTAGCATCAGTTTCTCCACTAGCAATGAGAAAATCAATCATCTCTGCATCAGATAACGCCTAGACTGCACGAGCCATGTTACACTCAAACAAGGAGTGTTTCCAATAGTCCACATCTCCACACAACGAGCAATTACTTGTCGAGGCCATATTCCTATGTTCCAGAACATCCGCGGACGGCAAAGAGTGATGGGCCAATCTCCACATGAAAACTTTGATTTTGGAAGGCACTGAGATACCCATAAAGAACACCGATCCCTCTGGTCTTCCTAAAACCTGGAGGATCCAGCATTGCCTTCAAAATAGTCTTCACGAGTGAATTTCGTCTTACACGGCATCCGATAAGCAGAGCGCACGGAGAACACCACCTTTTTATCATAATTCCATGCCCAAAAGTCCCCAAGTCTACTTGTACAAATAGGGATATTCAGAATGGCTTCCACATCCATTGTAATAAAAAACTCCCGAAAAACATCCTGTTTCCATTCAACACTTGTCTCATCAATTAGAGAGATCACCAACACTGGAGGATCATCTTTGAGACAGGCAATAGGCCGACGCATTGAATCTCTAGGAATCCAGTTATCAGTCCAGATATTTGTCGTTCTGCCATCCCCAATGCACCTCACTAAGCCTTGGGCCAACACATCCCTTCCTTCCATAATGGACCGCCACACCTATGACGGATGAGACCCTAGCTCAGCCTCCAATATCGACCTGTTTGGAAAATATACAGCTTTCAAGATCCTCGCACTTAAAGACTCGGGATCCTATAATAATCTCCACGCCTGACGAGCAAGCAAAGAAAGGTTAAACAGCTCAAGGTCTCTGAACCCTAATCCTCCCATGAACTTTGGTCGTGTCATTGCTTCCCAGGAAACCCAATTAACTTTCCTCTTCCCTTGTTTACTCCCCCACCAAAACTGCCTTATAATTTTATTAATATGCTCGCACAGACCTTTTGGGAGCTTGAAACAGGATATAGTAAAGACCGGGATTGCTTGGGTTACGGATTTAATAAGGACATCCTTACCACCCGAAGATAGAATTTTTTCCAACCACCCCTTCACTTTATTCCAAACACGATCTTTGAGATACTTGAAAGTTCCATTTTTTTGAACTCCCAACATCAGTGGGCATACCAGGGTACCTGTCAGACAAAGACTCCTTCTGAATATCCAAAATATTCATCATACTTTCCCGGGTTGCCTGCAGGCACCCTTTGTTGAAAAATACAGATGATTTGTCTTTGTTTATCTTCTGGCCTGAAGCTTGACAATAGGTTTCAAGTAGGTTTGATACCTCTGTTGGAGATATGCCCTAGAGGCAATAATAAAAGTGGTTATTATTATATCTTTGTGTTTATGATAAATGTTTACATTCATGCTATAACAGTATTAACCGGAAACATTAATATGTGTGTGGTTTGTAAACTAAATTAGAGTCCCTAGTAAAGCCTCTTTGTAATACTAGCTTGTTGGTTAATAGATGATCGTGGTTTCTCGATCATGAACATTGAGATGTTGTTAACAACGATATCATATCATTAGGAGAATGGTATGATGGACATACTCCTATAGATAAGCGTAGCATAAAGATCAAGTCATTTCAATAGTTCATTTGCTATAAGCTTTCTGATACATAGTAACATAATTCCTTCGACCATGAGATCATGCTAATCACCATCACCGGAAGGATACTTTGATGACATCAAACGCCACACCATAACTGGGTGGCTATAAAGGTGGCATTGAGTGTTTGGAAAGTATGTGTTAAGGCACATGGATCAAGAGTGGGATTTGTACATCCATATGACGGATAGATATACTCTGGCCCTCTCGGTGGAATGTCATCCAATTGTCTTGCAAGCATGTGACTGGCTCACAAGGGATCACATATCACGGGAACGAGAAAATAGTACTTATTGGTAACGAGGTTGAACTAGGTATGCAGAGATACCGACGATCAAAACCTCGGATGAGTAAACTATCGTGAGACAAAGGAAAATTGGTATCGTATGTAAGTGGTTCATTCGATCGCGAAGTTATCGTAGAAATATGTGGGAGCCATATGAATTTCCAGATTCATCTATTGGTTATTGATCGGAGAAGTGTCTCGATCATGTCCGCATAATTCACGAACCGTAGGGAGACACACTTAAGGATTCGATGTTGTTTAGTAGATATGGAATGTTAGTAGGGATATCGAATGTTGTTCGGAGTCTCGGATGGGATCCGGGATATCACGAGGAGATCCGGAATGGTCCAGAGAATAGGATTCATATAAGGAAAGTCTGATTCCGGAGTTCGGGAAAGATTCTGATGTTTTCATCGGAGAGGTTCTAGAAGGGTCTAGAAGGTTCACCGGTCCGGAAGGGGAATGGTCTATGGATGTGTCATGGGTAAGTGGAATGATTGGATCATATCTTAGGTCACTTGGTGTGGACATTTGCAAGATAGAATTAAAGCTCTAAATTGGAAGTTAGACAGGAAGTTTGAAAAGTCAAACTGGAACAATGGTTTCCTAGTGGAAGAAGGAAAGAGTCCTTCTCTCAATCCAACTTGGGTTTGGGTTTGGATTCAAACCCACCCCTCTCAAGGCTGCCCCCTCTCATAAATAGAGGGGAAGGGCTGCCCCAAACACACAAGCCCTAGCCCTCCCACACCTAAGTCGTCGCCGCCGCGCCTCGCCGCCGCGCCAGCCGCCGCCGACACCTCCTCCTCCTACTCCCGGTCTTCTAAACCCTAGATCACCGGGAAACCCTAGATCCACCATAACTCGCAGCGGTTTAGGCAAAACTCTGCAGGATCTTCCCTCTACCTCCGACACCACGCCGTCGTGCTGCCGGAATCGCGAGGGGAGAACTACAACCTCCGTCGCCAGCTGGAATAAGGGAGAGGAAGGTCTTCATCAAGTACCGAACGTGTGATCGACTACGGAAGCGCTGCCGGAACGCAGCGCCGGAAGGATCGTCTACGCGATCTTGAGATCGACAAGTGTACGACTACATCACCCACGAGAATCTGCTCTCGTTAACCGCTTTGGAATCTTCGAGGGTGAGTACTCTAATCGACTCGTTGCTACAATCTAGTAGATAGATCTTGGCTTGTTTGTTTGCATGCGGTAGAATTTTTTTGTTTTCCATGCTACGAACCCCTACAACCTCAACCGCACAAGCATTACTCCCCTTAAAAAACAACAGGTTGTCATCCGCAAATAACAGGTGATTAACCATCGGAGCCGATGGAGCCACCTTGATACCGCCGATGTGCGATGACTGTTTAGAGTTCAAAAGACACGAAAGGCCCTCTGCTGCTAATAAGAAAAGATATGGTGAGATTGAATCTCCCTATCTGATTCCCCTTGTAGGTTTGAAAACATCCAGCTTTGTTCCATTGAAAAGCAAAAATAAACTGATTTTACCATCCCCATGACAACCTTTGTCCATTGTGGTGCAAAACCAAGTTTCTGCATAATTGCCTCCAAATAACCCCACTCTACATGATCATAAGCTTTCATCATATCAAGCTTTAAAGCACATACACCCACCTTCTTTGATCTACTCCTTTTCATAAAATGTAAGCACTCATATGCACAGATAATATTGTCTGTAATCACCTTCCAGGAACAAAGGTCGATTGTTCTTCAGATATAATGTCATGAAGTATCACTTTTAGGCGATTCACCAGGACTTTAGATGCAATTTTATAAAACACATTGCAGAGGCTAATCGGTCTAAACCAAGACAGCAAAGTGAGATTTTGTACCTTAGGAATTAAAACCAGAATAGTGTCATTAATGCTCTCTGCTGATTCTTCTCCCCTCACAATATCCAGGACTGCCTTCGAGACATCCCCAACACAAACGTCCCAATGTCTCTGAAAGAAATGCGCTGAAAAACCATCCAGACCCGGCGCTTTAGTAGGAAACATCTAAAAAGGCGCCCTTTTACCTCATCAAGGGTGTATTCTGCCATCAATAAATTGTTCATTGTCGCCGTGACCTTCCTAGGGACATGCTGTAGCACTGACTCTATATTATCGGTTCCTTCATATGTGTAAAGGTTACTATAGAACTCCTAGACCATGCCCTGCATTTCATTGCTATCATTAGTGAGTTGACCATCTTGGTGCTCAAGAGCCTTTATTAAGTTCTTCCTTCTCCTCATGCTTGCCCGCTGATGGAAAAACTTAGTGTTTTTATCACCCGCCGCGAGCCATTTGTTGGAGATATGCCCTAGAGGCAATAATAAATGTAGTTATTATTATATCTTTGTGTTTATGATAAATGTTTACATTCATGCTATAACGGTATTAACCAGGAAACATTAATACTTGTGTGATTTGTAAACTAAATTAGAGTCCCTAGTAAAGCCTCTTCATAATACTAGCATGTTGATTAATAGATGATTATGGTTTCCCTATCATGAACATTGAGATGTTATTAACAACAAGATCATATCATTAGGAGAATGGTATGATGGACATACTCCTATAGATAAGCGTAGCATAAAGATCAAGTCATTTTAATAGTTCAATTGCTATAAGCTTTCTGATACATAGTAACCTAATTCCTTAGACCATGAGATCATGCTTATCACCATCACCGGAAGGATGCTTTGATGATATCAAACACCACACCGTAACTAGGTGCCTATAAAGGTGGCATTGAGTGTTCGGAAAGTATGGGTTGCGACACATGGATCAAGAGTGGGATTTGTCCATCCATATGACGGATAGATATACTCTGGTCCCTCTCGGTGGAATGTCATCCAATTAACTTGCAAGCATGTGACTGGCTTACAAGGGATCACATACCATGGGAACGATAAAAGAGTACTTATCGGTAATGAGGTTGAACTAGGTATGCAGAGATACCGACGATCAAAACCGCGGATAAGTAAACTATCGTGAGATAAAGGGAAATTGGTATCGTATGTAAGTGGTTCATTCGATCGCAAAGTAATCGTAGAAATATGTGGGAGCCATATGAATTTCCATATTCCTCTATTGGTTATTGATCGGAGAAGTGTCTCGATCATGTCCACATAATTCACGAACCATAGGGAGACACACTTAAGGATTCGATGTTGTTGAGTAGTTATGGAATGATGAGTAAGAGACCGAATGTTGTTCGGAGTCTCGGATGGGATCCGGGATATCACGAGGAGATCCAGAATGGTCCGGAGAATAAGATTCATATAAGGAAAGTCCTATTTCGGAGTTGGGGAATGATTCTGGTGTTTTCACTGGGAATGTTCTAGAGGGGTCCGGAAGGTCCGGCACTCCGGAGGGGAAGGGTACATGAATGTGTCATGACAATATGGAATGGTTGCATCATGTACTAGGTCACTTGGCTGGGCAAAATAAAAGGAGAAATCAAATCCTAGTTTGAAAGTCAAACGCCAATTTGAAAAAGTCAAACGGCAAGTTTGCTTGGTGGAGGGAGAGTAGGAAACCTACTTGGGGAGGAGTTCCTCTCCCTCCACCCGCTGGCCAAGGAGGCCGACTTGGGGGAGGACTCCCTCCTCCCAAGCCGCGCCCTCCCACCTATATAAGGAGGGGCATGGCTGCCTCTCTTCCCTACACCCAACACACCCAAAACCCTAGCCCTAGCCGCCGGCCTCCTCCAAGTCACCGCCTCCTCCTAGGGTTTATCCAAGTCGCCGACTTGGGGCTTTCCCAAGCTCTAGCCGCCGGCCAAGCTCCCCCATTGGTGCCTCTAAACCCTAGATCACCAACGCCTCTCTCATAGTCCACCATACTCGCTCCGGCTTAAGGCGAAGCCCTGCGAGATCTCCCCTCTACTACCGGTACCACGCCGTCGTGTTTCCGGAATCGCGAGGAGAGTGCTACAACCTCCGCTGCCTGCTGGAACAAGGGAGAGGAAGGTCTTCATCGAGTACCAAACGTGTGACCGACTGCAGAAGCGCTGCCGGAATGCAGCGCCGGAAGGATCGTCTACACGATCTTGAGATCGGCAAGAGTACGACTACATCACCCACAAGAATCTGCTCTCGTTAACCTCTTTGGAATCTTCGAGGGTGAGTTCCTCTATCGACTCGTTGCTACAATCTAGTAGATAGATCTTGGCTTGTTTGTTTGCATGCGACAGAAATTTTTTGTTTTCCATGCTACGAACCCCAACAGTGGTATCAGAGCCATGTCTATATGTAGATCTGTTGCACGAGTAGAACACAATGGTCATTATGGGCGGTGGTGTTTTTATTATCAATTGCTTCTTGTGTACTTTGCATCTTGAGGTATGATGGGATGAAGCGGCCCGGGCTAACCTTACATGACATCGTTCATGAGACTTGCTCCACGCTGAACATGCAACTTGTATTGCATAAGTGGCTTTGCGGGTGTCTGTCTCTCCCATTATAGTATAGATCCAATTTACAACGGGCACTTGATAGTTCAAGCATCAATGTTGTGGTTCTTGTTCGTAAGTTAGAGCGACACTTATTGAAAGCCCCAAACCACGTAAAATATGCAAAGAAAAGTAGAGGCGTCTAACTTTGTTTTGCAGGGGTGTGCTGTGATGTGATATGGCCATGATTGTGAATATATTTGATGTATGCAATGTTCCTTATTGTAAGTTGGCAACCGGCAGGAGCCATATGGTTGTCTTTAAATTCTGTTAAGACCCGCGTGTCTATTCAAAGTAGTTGTAATAGTTGAAGCTGGTGGACGACAACCATGGAACGGCGCCATTAACCTTGACGCTATGCCGGTGATGATGGAGATCATGTTTGTGCTAGAAGATGGAGATCGGAAGCACTAGAAGAAAGGCCATATCATATCACATATTATGAATTGCATGTGATGTTAATCCTTAATGCATCTTGTATTGCTTAGTTAACGACGGTAGCATTATAAGATGATCCCTCAAGCACATAAATTTCAAGTTTTAAAGTGTCCATCCTTAGTAAGCACCGTTGCTAAAGCTCGTTGTTTCAAAGCACCACGTGATGATCGGGTGTGTTAGATTCTGCGAGTGTATACAACGTGAGCAAGCCAGATTTGCTCATGCGGAAGCTAAGGTTTGATCTTGACGAGCCTAGCATGTACAGACATGGTCTCAGAACACGGATCACCGAAAGGTAAAGCATGAGTCATATAGTAGATATGATGAACATGTTGATTGTTCGCCATTAAAACTACATCAAATCTCGTGATGATCGGTTTTGATGTGGTGGATTTGGTTCGTGTGATCACTAAAACAATGTGAGGGATATTGTTTTGAGTGGGAGTTCACCTAGATTAATTTAACTATTAATTAGAACTCAATTTGTCATAAACTTAGTCTAAACTATTGCAAACATGTTGTAGATCAATGGCGGCCCCTACCATCAATTTTAATGCGTTCCTAGAGAAATAAAAGTTGAAAAACAATGGAAGCAACTTCGCGGATTGGTTCCGCAATTTGAGGATTGTCCTCAATGCTGGTAATTTGACCTATGTGCTGGATGCACCGCTGGGTGACCCGCCTGCAGCTACTGCTACCGATGAAGTAAAGAAACTCGGAAGAATCAGTACTCCACAGTTCAGTGTGCTATCTTGTATGGTTTGGAATCGGAGCTTCAGAAAAGGTTTGAGAACCATGACCCACATGATATTGTCCGTGAACTCAAAATGATATTTGAGGCTCACGCGGCAGTTGAGAGTTATGAGGCTTCTGAAAAGTTCTTTAACTGCAAGATGGAAGAGGGCAGCTCCGTCAATGAGCATGTGCTTAAGATGTCTGGGCACGCAAACAAACTCCAAAGTTTGGGTATAGTGATTCCTAATTCTTTGGGGATTCACCGTGTCCTCCAATCACTACCACCAAGTTATAAGAACTTTGTGATGAACTACAATATGCAAAACATGGACAAGACGTTGCCAGAACTCTTCTCCATGTTGAAATCTGCAGAAGTGGAGATCAAGAAAGAGCACCAAGTGTTGTTGGTCAATAAGACCACCAAATTCAAGAAAGGCAAGTCTAAGCAAAAGGGAAACTTCAAGAAGGGCGGCAAGAAAGTTGCCGCACCGGCGAAGAAGACCAGGGCTGGACCTAAGCCTGATACTGAGTGTTTTTACTGCAAGGGAGAAGGTCACTGGAAGCGGAATTGCCCAAAGTACTTGGCGGATTTGAAGAACGGCAACATCAAGAAGAAAGGTATATCCAATATACATGTTATTGATGTGTATCTCACTAGTACTCGTAGTAATGCCTGGGTATTTGATACCGGTTCGGTTGCTCATATTTGTAACTCGAAACAGGTGCTGCAGAATAAACGGAAGCTAGCGAAGAACAAGGTGACGATGCGCGTTGGAAATGGATCAAAGGTTGATGTGATCGCGGTCGGCACGCTACCTCTTCATCTACCATCGGGATTAGTTTTATACTTAAATAATTGTTATTTGGTGCCTGCGTTGAGCATGAACATTATATCTGGATCTTGTTTATTGCGAGACGGTTACTTGTTTAAGTACGAGAATAATGGTTGTTCGATTTATATGAGTAATATGTTTTATGCACATGCACCTTTGATAGATGGTCTATTCTTATTGAATCTCGATTGTAGTAATACACACATAAATAACATTGAGGCTAAACATTTGAAATTGAGCGATAACTCGACCTATATGTGGCACTGTCGTCTTGGTCACATTGGAGTGAAGCGTATGAATAAACTCCATTCCGATGGACTTCTTGAATCACTTGATTTCGAATCACTTGAAATATGCGAAGCATGTCTGATGGGTAAAATGACTAAGACTCCATTTTCTGGTATGATGGAGCGAGCTACAGACTTGTTGGAAATCATACATACCGATGTGTGTGGTCCAATGAGTGTAGCATCGCGCGGTGGTTATCGTTATGTTCTTACCTTCACAGATGACTTGAGTAGATATGGGTATATCTATTTCATGAAACATAAGTCCGAAACTTTCGAGAAGTTTAAGGAATTTCAAAGTGAGGTAGAGAATCAACGTAACAAGAAGATTAAATTTCTACGTTCTGATCGTGGAGGTGAATATCTAAGTTACGAGTTTGGCGAGCATTTAAAGAAATGCGGAATACTTTCACAATTGACACCGTCGGGAACACCACAGCGTAATGGTGTGTTCGAACGTCGTAATCGAACTCTCTTAGATATGGTTCATTCTATGATGTCACTTACAGATTTACCGCTATCATTTTGGGGTTATGCATTAGAAATAGCCGCATTCACTTTAAATAGGGCACCATCTAAATCCGTTGAAATGACACCGTATGAATTATGGTTTGGGAAGAAACCTAAATTATCGTTCCTTAAAGTTTGGGGTTGCGAAGCCTATGTAAAGAAGTTACAGCCGGACAAGCTTGAACCCAAAGCGGAAAAATGCGTCTTCATAGGATACCCGAAGGAAACTATTGGGTATACCTTCTATCATAGATCCGAGGGCAAAATCTTCGTTGCTAAGAATGGATCCTTTCTAGAGAGGGATTTTCTCTCGAAAGAAGTGACTGGAAGGAAAGTAGAACTCGACGAGGTTGTTGAACCTTCTCTCGAACTTGCGAGTAGGGCAGCACCGGAAGTAGTTCCTATGGCGCCTACACCAATAAGAGAGGAAGCTAATGATGAAGATCATGAAACTTAGGTTGAAGTTGGTACAGAGCCTCGCAGGTCAACGAGAACTCATACCACTCCTGATTGGTATGACCCCGTTATGAGTGTCATGTTGGTGGACAACACCGATGACCCTGCGACATATGAGGAAGCGATGATGAGCCTAGATTCCAAAAAATGGTAAGAAGCCATGAAATCCGAGATTGGATCCATGTACGAAAACCAAGTATGGACTTTGGTGGACTTACCGGATGGCCGGAAGGCTGTCGAGAACAAATGGATTTTCAAGAAGAAAATAGATGCTGATGGTAATGTTACTGTCTATAAAGCTCGAGTTTTCGCAAAAGGGTTTCGACAAATTCAAGGAGTTGACTACGATGAGACTTTCTCACCAGTAGCAAAGCTAAAGTCTGTGAGGATTATGTTAGCAATCGCTGCATATTATGATTATGAGATATGGCAGATGGATGTCAAAACGGCGTTCCTCAATGGAGACATTGATGAAGAGTTGTATATGATGCAACCCAAAGGTTTTGTCGATCCTAAAGATGCTAACAAGGTATGCAAACTTCAACGGTCCATATATGGATTGAAGCAAGCATCCCGAAGTTGGAATCAACGTTTTGATAAGGTAATCAAAAGCTTTGGTTTTATACAAACTTATGGAGAAGCTTGTATTTACAAGAAAGTGAGTGGGAGCTCTGTAGCATTCTTAATACTGTATGTAGATGACATATTGTTGATTGGGAATGATGTAGACCTTCTTAATAGTGTCAAGGAATATTTGAATAATAGTTTTTCAATGAAAGATCTTGGCGAAGCAGCTTACATATTAGGCATAAAGATTTATAGAGATAGATCGAGACGCCTAATATCATTGTCATAAAGTACATATTTGGACAAAGTTCTAAAGAGGTTTGGAATAGAAGATAGCAAGAAAGGGTTCTTGCCCATGTTGCCCAATACGACCTTGAGTAAAACTCAAAGTCCAGCAACGGCAGAAGATAGAGAAAGGATGAGTAAGACTCCCTATGCCTCAACCATAGGATCTCTAATGTATGCCATGCTATATACTAGACCCGACATTGCATATGCTGTTAGTTTGACTAGCAGATATCAAAGTGATCTAGGAGTGGATCATTGGACAGCGGTCAAAAACATCCTTAAGTACTTGAGAAGAACTAAGGATATGGTTCTTTCTTATGGAGGTGATGAACAGCTCGTTGTTAATGGTTACACCGATGCTAGTTGGAATACCGATCCAGACGATTCTAAATTTCAATCTGGATACGTATTTACTTTGAATGGTGCAGCAGTTAGCTGGAGGAGTGCAAAGCAAAGCGTTGTGGCGAGATATTAAACTGAATCAGAATACATAGCTGCTTCGGAGGCTTCACAAGAAGCGATATGGGTGAAGGAGTTCATTACATAGCTCGGTGTGGTTCCAAGTGCGCTGGACCCAATGTCTATCTACTGCGATAACATGGGAGCCATAGTCAATGCGCAAGAACCAAGGTCACACAAGAAGATGAAGCACATCAAGCTACGTTTTCACGCTATTCGAAAACATGTCCAAGATGGTGACATAAAATTTTTCAAAGTACACACAGATCTGAATGTGGCGGATCCGTTGACTAAACCTCTCCCGAGGGCAAAACATGAACAACACCAAACTGCCATGGGTGTTCGGTATATTATCATGTAATCTGGATTAGTTGACTCTAGTACAAGTGGGAGACTGTTAGAGATATGCCCTAGAGGCAATAATAAATATAGTTATTATTATATCTTTGTGTTTATGATAAATGTTTATATTCATGCTATAACAGTATTAACCAGGAAACATTAATACTTGTGTGATTTGTAAACTAAATTAGAGTCCCTAGTAAAGCCTCTTCATAATACTAGCTTGTTGATTAATAGATGATTGTGGTTTCCCTATCATGAACATTGAGATGTTTTTAACAACAAGATCATATCATTAGGAGAATGGTATGATGGACATACTCCTATAGATAAGCGTAGCATAAAGATCAAGTCATTTTAATAGTTCAATTGATATCAGCTTTCTGATACATAGTAACCTAATTCCTTAGACCATGAGATCATGCTTATCACCATCACCGGAAGGATGCTTTGATGATATCAAACACCACACCGTAACTGGGTGGCTATAAAGGTGGCATTAAGTGTTCGGTAAGTATGGGTTGAGACACATGGATCAAGAGATGGATTTGTCCATCCATATGACGGATAGATATACTCTGGGCCCTCTCGGTGGAATGTCATCCAATTATCTTGCAAGCATGTGACTGGCTCACAAGGGATCACATACCACGGGAACGAGAAAAGAGTACTTATCAGTAACGAGGTTGAACTAGGTATGCAGAGATACCGATGATCAAAACCTCGGATAAGTAAACTATCGTGAAACAAAGGGAAATTGGTATCGTATGTAAGTGGTTCATTCGATCGCAAAGTAATCGTAGAAATATGTGGGAGCCATATGAATTTCCAGATTCCTCTATTGGTTATTGATCAGAGAAGTGTCTCGATCATGTCCGCATAATTCACGAACCGTAGGGAGACACACTTAAGGATTCGATGTTGTTGAGTAGTTATGGAATGATGAGTAAGATACCGAATGTTGTTCGGAGTCTTGGATGGGATCCAGGATGTCAGGAGGAGATCCGGAATGGTCCGGACAATAAGATTCATATAAGGAAAGTCCTGTTTCGGAGTTGGGGAATGATTCCGGTGTTTTCACTGGGAATGTTCTAGAAGGGTCCGGAAGGTCCGGCACTCTGGAGGGGAAGGGTACATGAATGTGTCATGACAATATGGAATGGTTGCATCATGTACTAGGTCACTTGGCTGGGCAAAATAAAAGGAGAAATCAAATCCTAGTTTGAAAGTCAAACGCCAATTTGAAAAAGTCAAACGGCAAGTTTGCTTGGTGGAGGGAGAGTAGGAAACCTACTTGGGGAGGAGTTCCTCTCCCTCCACCCGCCGACCAAGGAGGCCGACTTGGGGGAGGACTCCCTCCTCCCAAGCCGCGCCCTCCCACCTATATAAGGAGGGGCAGGGCTGCCTCTCTTCCCTACACCCAACACACCCAAAACCCTAGCCCTAGCCGCCGGCCTCCTCCAAGTCGCCGCGGCCTCCTAGGGTTTCTCCAAGTCGCCGACTTGGGGCTTTCCCAAGCTCTAGCCGCCGGCCAAGCTCCCCCCTTGGTGCCTCTAAACCCTAGATCACCAAGGACTCTCTCATAGTCCACCATACTCGCTCCGGCTTAAGGCGAAGCCCTGCGAGATCTCCCCTCTACTTCTGGTACCACGCCGTCGTGCTGCCGGAATCGCGAGGAGAGTGCTACAACCTCCGCTGCCTGCTGGAACAAGGGAGAGGAAGGTCTTCATCGAGTACCAAACGTGTGACCGACTGTGGAAGCGCTGCCGGAACGCAGCGCCGGAAGGATCGTCTACACGATCTTGAGATCGACAAGAGTACGACTACATCACCCACAAGAATCGGCTCTCATTAAACGCTTTGGAATCTTCGAGGGTGAGTTCCTCTATTGACTCGTTGCTACAATCTAGTAGATAGATCTTGGCTTGTTTGTTTGCATGCGATAGAATTTTTTTGTTTTCCATGCTACGAACCCCAACACCATTCAATTCTCGAACGTTGGCGCCACATATTTTCCCCTTGTGATAGAGTTCAATAAGCCTATCATTTATTTTAATCTCCAGATGACTCGGACCAACACGAGCTGGTTAATTATGCAAGTCTTCCAGCTGCGCTTTTAACTACTTGATCTCCTTCGTGACGCTGCCAAATGTGTCAGTGTCCCATCTATCGAGCCCACCTGCCAGCACAACTAGCTTATTCTTCACTCCTTCAACAGTGGGTTCCGTGCCTGAGTCGGACCATCCCTCCAGAATGCGATTTTTGAAATCTGCATGAGTCTCCCACATAGCTTCATACCGAAACTGTCTCCTACCACCATGGTTTCCTCTTCTATTAATTGCAGCAAGAGTGATGAGTGATCCGATGTGGCCGCCTCAAGGTGATGCAAACATGCAAAAGGAAACTGAGCGCTCCATTCTGCCGATCCCAAAGCTCGGTCTAATCTGACCCTTGTATAAGATCCTCTGGCAACCTTCTTCTCCCACGTCTAGAAGTGCCCCTTGAATCCTTGGTCAAGCAGAGCGCACACGTCAACAGCATCCCAAAAACCTTGGATTTGTGCATGACTATGTTGCCCAACTCCGTCGTGTTCATCCGACCGTAGTACCTCGTTGAAATCACCCATGCAAAGCCAAGGGAGAGTGCTAGTGGTACTGAAGTCTTTCATTATGTCCCAAGTTTTAAATCTTTCATGAATCTGCGCCTCACCATAGGCACGTAAACCTTCATGGCGTATCTCCTAGGCCGATAACTTTTGTATCAATATGATAATGAGAAAAACCAAGAATGTCGAGGTTTAAATTATTGTTCCAGAAAATACACATACCCCCGCTTCTTACCTCACTTACAACACCAAAAGCTCTATCATAGCCTAAGGAACCGGCCAAATTCTCCACACGTACTTTACTAATCTGTGTCTCGACAATGTAAAAAATATCCGGGGCAAACTTTCTGACAAAGTCTCGTAGCTCCTTGACTGTCGAGGCATTGCCCGCTCCTCGACAGTTCAGGCCGAATAGATTCATTGGGCTTGGCGGTACTCTAGCGAGGAGCCCGCCAACGCGCCATTGTTATGAGTAGTAGTGTTATCAACATCATCTCCTGTCTTCTTTCTCTTTGGGTCTCTCACGGGATTTGGACTTGGTGGTGCGTCTGGCTCGAACTATGTGATCATAGCTCCCACCTTGTTCGGCATACCCGATGAAATACACCCTCCGGTACTATCAGCAGCTGTAAGTTCCTTTCCCGCTCCCTCGATAGGGAGGGTTTGAGATGGAAGCGCATGCCGCTTCCTAGCAGAGTCCATGCTCGTCAGATTATTCTCACTCATTGCATCCTCGCCATCAGAATCATGGCCATCATATACTCGACCCTTCAAATCACCACGCCCTCCAGCTCTGCCACCACGTCCAGGGCCACGACCCCTTCCTCGACCTAGAGGTCGCCCCCTTGCCTCTAGTTAAAATCAGCACGTAAATCCTTATATATTTTCGCGGTATCTGCATGCACAGCATCACCATGGCACAGACCGCACACCAGTCAGGGAGCTTCTCATTCTTCACCAAAAAAATTAGTCTCTTTGACTCACGAATGATCGACACCGCAGGTTTCAGTGGCTTGCGAACATCAATCCTTACCCGTGCTCTATAGAAATTCTCCACAAAATCAACAGACGGGGGCTCCATCGCCACAAACTTCCCAACCTTGCTTGCTAGAGGCTGCACCAGGCCCTTAAATCCATCAGGTAAGTCATGGATTTGAATCCACATCAAGACATTATTTAGCTCGATTATTGATGGTTTCGTAAAGCCATCATAAGGAGCCATCAACACCGACTTACCCGGAAGACCCAGGGTCCACCGTTCATTACTTTGTCCCAATCACCAAGACACGTGAACTGCATAATGAAGAGATATTAATAACCCTAATTTTCACGTCCTTTGCCAGATCCCACGCAGAGCACATGTTCTTGAAAAAACAAAAGTGGCTGAATTCGGTCGCAGTATGAACTTTGACAACAACCAACCACCTAGTTGCTTCCTCCGGTTGAGTCTCAGCCTCCTCAAAAACAACAACGTCCATGTCTCCCTCCTCTAGACCAAGCCGCGCCATCAGATCCGCAACATCACTAGCTATTCCCGATCCCGGTTCACCCGTATTCGTTGCCATCGCCACTGCTCCCCAAACAAAGAGCTCCGGATCGATTCCCTCAGCAGCTCTAGAAACCTACCCTGTCGTCCCCGAAAACGACTCCAAGGCCGGGCAGGGATACCAGATCCCCCCTTGATCAGCCCGAGAGACTCCGGTGATCTACCGGGATAGGGATTGGAGAAAACGAAGACTCAACACCAGCCGCCGGCGCGAGAAGCAAAACCCTAGCTAGAGGGAAAACAGTTATGTTTTATCTAGACCCAGTCTCGTAGGATTTATTTCCCACGCGACCGGCCAGCCCAGCCCACAAGTCGCTGACACGAACACCCGGCCTACAAACCGAAGCCCACCAGACCACTTCCACTCCTCCAGCAGCCACCCACGCGCGCACAAACCGCGCCGCCGCCCGCCACCGGACTCCATCTCCTCCACCTCCCCTCGGCCGCCGGACGATGGAGGTAGCAGCTCCAATGGCTGGAGACGCCGCAGCGGTATGCCCGACCCCGGCCAACGACCTGGCGCCACGGGAGGCAGTCTCGTTCGACGAGGAGACGAGGGCCCTCATCGCCCCCGACGCCCGGAGCCTCCCGGCGATTCCGCCCTCCGCCGTCGAGGCCAACTTCGCGCGCTACTTCGTCGCCGGTAAAAGAAAAGAGTCCCAACTTTAGTACTCCTCATAATGATATACCTTGGACTAGAGGATTCTGAGCATAGCGCTCTTCTGGATAGCAGTCGATCTCTGGAAGAGGAACCTTGCTGTTATTAGATTCTCAGTGCATTTACTTGGATTTTGCTTTAGTTTCTCTGCAGTGTTTATTGCCTGGTTGTTTGTGCACATGTTGAACTATCGTGTATGGACTGCTTACATGGTTAACGCAGTTGTTGTGGAATTATCAGCTACCTTGTTTTTTTACCAATGAATTTATTCATCTCCACCTAATGTATGATGCTCTTTCTTTTTCATAATATTTGGTACAAAATATTTTGTGTCTCTGTGTATGCACTTTGAACACCGGTGCTGTAAAACAAAACTATTGGAAAACTAACCTAATGTCAAATTGAACCAAGATGTTTGAACTGGTTTCAAGAACTCTACTTCGAATTCATTTCTTCTCATTTTCTTTGCAGATTATCTCAACCCAGGACACGATCAGTACGTGTACCGCCATCCAAACGGGTAGGTTTTCAACATGTCAAACTTGTCTTTCGCAGAATTGTCGGCAACAAATGGTCTTTTGGTGAACTTTGCATATTCACTAGATCTGATGCCGGCGATTATTTCTAGGTTGTAGACAAAAAATGACTCGATGTATGTATGGACAAAATCACTGGTGTGATCTTTTATCATTGACAGATTACATAGTTCTAGTGTCAGTTATTTCTGATGCAAGTCTTGTCGCCATGCCAATCATTATTCTTATACTTGGCGCATTTCTTATGATTGCCTTGACCCCCTCTGGTTTTTCTGTTCATAAAAAAATCAGGTTGTGTGTGGTCGGTTTAGCTCCATCCCATGTTGCACTGAAAGAGGAAGGGGGAATAACTGCTATTGACTTCAATGTTGGGAAGACAGATCGTAGTGAGATCAAAGTCACAGGGAAGCGCAAAAGGGTAATTTGATTAATTGATGTATTTTCTCTGTTTGATTTGTTAATTGGTAGAATTATCTGACATCTGTTTCCTATTACAGAATGCACAACATTTGCAAGAAAATTCAGTGTTATGTAAAGTCTGTGCAAATGATAAATCTTTTGTGGTGAGGTTAGTCCGCTAGATCTCACAATTGATTATGCCGGATGACATTATATTTTTACACTGAAGTGTTTCATGTTAAACTTTCACAGGTGTTGTGTGAAAGGTTCACTTTTGGAGGTCAATGACAGATTGATCAAACAACCCAATCTTCTTAACACCTCTGTAAGTACCTCAACGAGAAGGATAACTTTGCTGCTTTGCGACTGGTGTGTCTTGTCTGTAGCATTGTCGTAACAATGGTCTGGCCTACATACACAAATCGAACCACCTATATTTTTTAGTTGGTACCGATTGTCTCTTACTGAAGATATTTATTTTGCAAAACTTTCTTGTCCATGATCATCTGAGATGTTCAATTTAGTTTTATTCTGAACTCAATATTGGTAAAGTTGCCAATTGAGTAGCACTGAAAAATGAGTTCAAACTTGAGAATTTTAGTTTAACATGGATAAACGTGCACTTTCATATTTGTATATTACATTCCATTAGTTATGTTGAAGCATGTCATGTTTTGTCCCGAAGTGCACACGAAACCTTGCCTGCAAATGGAAGTCTGTGATGTTTGCCTTTGTTCATAGAACATTCTGATTGTGCACATTAGTTTGCTTTGTTTACTGTATTCTTTTCTTTGGTCTGAAACGAGTCAAAAGACGTGATTTGTTCACTAGGCAAGGAGAAAGTTAAGAACAAATTGCCGAGACCACAGCCCATGCATGCCACAGCCAAATGCCAACATAAGATACAAAAGCCTACTCTCTCAGAATGATTTACCGAAATGGTTTTGCCCACGCATTTCCTTAATTTTTCAGCTTCCTTGACTTTTTGATGTTTACCATATTTTGAGCAGCACTACTTTCCTTTTGACTTGTAGACTGACAGAGAAGGATACATAGCAATTTTCATGCCGAAACCAGCTGACTGGCTGAAAATTAAGGATAATTTTCTTAGTTTTGAGGACTACAAGAACCTGAGAGGAATCTGCTGAGAGCAAAAGGTATTCGTACAATTTTACACCCTTTTTCTTTCCTGACAAGCGACTGCAATGGCCTTGGGCGAGCGTGTTCTAGACTTCTAAAAAATGTTTTCCGACATCATTTTCGTCACGCACACATGCACATCTGATTCATTTTTATGTGTGCAGGACATACTGGCCAATTGCCTATTGTTTTTCCGAATTCAGAGCTGGTGCTCAGGTCTCATGGACCATTGGCCTGATCCTCACGATGCCATTTATTTTCTTCAGAATTTGGGAGCCAACTCCAGATAACTGCATCTTTGCCGGTGATGATATTCAAGTGCAGCTGAAGCCTCTTATAGTGGTCGGTGAGGGAATCCTTCATCAAATCTGAAAAAAATGAGAATGTTGCATCTCCCTTCAAAGAAACTAGTTCTTCAAGACATAAGTTATTGTGGATGATTTTGAGACTTCTCGGAGTTAACTAACGTAGACAGATATGTGTAGTCCATTTTGAAACACTCCATCATCATATCCTTGGCCGTTCTGAAGAGAACGCATTGGGTACTCCCGTGGTCATAGTACTCCACCTGTGACATTTGAGCCGCTTGACGAAAATTATAAGGTCATGATCATGCTGCAAGATTGGGTCCTTGAACATTGCAAAATATGCCTCTGTATTTTCACGAATATCAACCTGCATTTTTTTTTTGTCCCAACACAAAAAAGATCCATCGTCTTCTCTGAACGAGATCTTGGAAATAAGACCAATGTTGAGTAATTATGAAACTGTTGAAACCATGCATTTCCTTGGTTTCAAATTGTGCTTCATAGAGTTTTAGTAACGTGTCATGATTTTTTTGAAGGTTTTGTATGTGTTACGGTGGGGTTTCATAGTGGTTCGAGTTTGACTAGAGTTTTGCTAAATATCATCATAAGATCTTAAAACCTTTTTGAAGTATTACCTAAACCTGTGTGAAACCATAGTTAAAATGAAATATGGTGAAAATTGTTATCAATAAGTATTATCGCTGGAAAAAACCCATCGGGCTCGTGGCGGCAGTGACAACCTTGCAGCAGTGTGGCAGTGAGGTCTTTATGGGCCTGATTCGGGCCTGACCGGGCCTATGCCTGGGCCTAGTGTGACCTTGCCGCCATGTCCGATCGGCAAACTGCCCTCAGTGGTGGAGAAAGGTCTTCTCCGGGCGGTTGCGGCGCTGCTACCTCCCATCTCAATGGAGGGTCTGACCCCTCCGCCTCGACGGCCACACAGTGTGCTTCGTCTCGTGCCATGACTCCAGTTCAAGGAAGCCGGGGCAGCGACCCTAGAAGGTGGGCTGCACGGATGGCTCTACGACGAGCGATGTGGCGGCACGGATGGCTCTACGACGAGCGATGTGGCGGCGGTGGTGGTACCTATCTAAGGTCATATGGATGGTGAGGAGCGTACAATGGGAGACCTTGGTGTTGGCGTCACTTTGGCTTTGGTAGCCACTAGATCGCGTTTCAAAGGCCTTACTCGGGGTCATCGGGTGGCTGAGACCGGGAGGGGCGAAGGTTTTTCCGAGCGAAAGCTCAAGGGTGCCAACAGCGATGATATCTGCGGGCGTCGTAACCCTCTTGTGGACGTCGTTGTAGTTACCTTCCTACGCTAGGGTTTCAGGTGAAAACCCTTGGCTGTCTGTCTCGGTTGCCTGTAACTCCTGTTGGTTTCTGAGTTATGGTCAACTTGATTTCTTCTGCCTGGTCAATGGATTTTTTTTATTGTCGACTTGATTTCTTCTGAGTTATGGTCGACTTGAGTTATTGTCTTTTTTTTTTCCGGGTTGAAAAGGCACACGATCGAGTTGAATGGCGATTGGGGAACCACGAGCCTTAATTTGTTTCAACTTGGAGAGCAGTTAAACCGGGGCATCTCATCAATTGCTACCTTAATTTCATACTCAACTGTGCCTTCTCGATTAGCTATACACACGGAGAGAGGCGAACGGGTGTAAAGGAGCACGATGATGCCATGCATGTTATTCCCCCTTTGTTTGATGATCTGTTTGCTTTTAGTTTCCATTGTATATATACTTCAGGTGCATGTCGTCTCGTCTCGAGGATAGATCATCTAGCTGCACGTACGCATGCTTGACTATTTTTTTTTTTTTGACATGGAACACTGGTATTCCATTAAACTGGGTCGGCAGAATCGCCGAACATAGCCATGTTTACAATGTTTGGGATATCTTCCAACCACACATGATAGAAGCCCCTCACTTCAGCTGCACCTAGACCTGCCAGAGCATGTGCTGGCTTATTACAATTACGCATGCTTGACTATTAGTACTATTCATGTATTTCTCCTCATGCTCATAGGCCGGAATTGCCTTTTTAATTGTGCAGCAACTAGTAGGGTACACCGTACCAGGTGTCAAACCCGCGCTCCGCCACATGTCCTCGCGGACAGCAAACGGCCAACGGCCATGGCAGCACCAACTAATGTTGACGCTGTGGTGATTCACAAGAAGTACAAGGGTCGTTTCCTCATGGTACACACTACTTATGCTTTTTTTTTGGTCATTTATTTCATTTAGTGCATCATCGTCGTCCTATTTTGTTTTGTCTACTTCTGCAAGCACAACAAGTGATGTGCTAGACATCAATCAAAGCAACTAGTCATCCGAGGGAAGGAATATGGCGCACGCATGAATCACTTACCCACAGATCATGAGGACATACATGCGGTGTTGACGGTGCAGCCCATGGACGAGGAGCACGCTAATGATGTTATATAGATCATGGTGAGAGTGTGAATCCTTGCTTATGTATGGTTGCTCACCACGCAATGCCGCCATGTGAAGCCAGATCCCACGCGAGAGCGGGTGAGCTCACTACTTTAGGAGGTCGAGGCAGCCTACACACAGAGGTCGATGAGGGCATGACTGAGCAACTGCCCACATATACAACATTGTCGCTTGCCGTAATGCACCGAGGAGATGACGGGGGATGTTCGAGAGGCGCGACGCGGTGATTGCCCGCATGGAAGAGTATGATGTCATCCGACTTCAAGCTCATGACGAGGCAAAAGATATATATGGGATCGATATATTTCAAATTTTCCAGTGGATGCACCCCCCCCTCCTACTATGCTTTCATGGTCGACTCAATACTTGTGAACACTATTTCTAGATTATAATATTTTGTATAGGCACACGGAGTATAGTAGAATTGCTCGTCCATGGCATTTTATCAGACAAGTGGATTTCCGAATCAACACATGAATACATAAGTTTTGGTGACTTAGGTTGGTTTTGATCTGGCTAGCTAGGAGGGCTGGAACTCATTACTATTTTATGGGCCAAATTGCATAGTTTTATGCAAACTACATATCACACAAATAAGTAACAACTACACAATGATATAATCTTATATGCTTCTGTACATTTGCATGTTTTCTTGTTAGGTTTGGTGCTATTTTGATATTACGCACATAGATACTTCTGATACATTTTGATTGGTGAACCCAAGCGAATATGAAATAGTATATATTTGACCATGGAAAAACAATGTAAGAGCAATACCGAATATCCTAGTATAGAGCTGTGTAGACATGTCCGTAATGTGTTGAACTTACATACACCTATTAGTACATGGTAGTTGTGTACCATAAAATAAAATATGTATTTACTTACACCTAAGACATACAACAATATAATCTAGAAACCTCTAATCAATAGATTTGTTAGATGATTCACTTAAGAGACCTCTAGGCAATATATTTAAGTTGCTGAAGTATTTTATATGACACTATAATTCATTTAAGAGTCACAAACTAATATGTAGAGTCTTGCAATTTTGTAAACTTATTCTTGGATCGAAGAGGACTTGACTTAATTGAAGATCCTTTTAAAGATACAATGTTTCAAAACAGGGAAAACCAATGTAACCTATGTTCTAGGATGTAATTTAAGTTAATTCAAACTATATTTCCAATGAAGCATTACAATATATCATAAATGAGTATACATTTATATTTATCAGCAAACGGTTTTATGTTAACTTTGTTAAGTGTGATAGAAAATTTTATTTGTTTGGATTTTATGTCGGCCAATTTTATGTCGATTGAGATAGCAAAAAGAATTGTTTTAATTATATTTTTTGGAAACGTTAGTAAATTTCCTATGCATTGAATAATTTATAGGGTATAAGCTATTTTATTTCTTCTAAGAACTTGTTGAACCACAAATGAAGATGGATATCCAAAGTGACGATGACATGTAGAGGATGACGGCTTTATTATGATGAAAACATACTTGGAGAAGTCATTGGAGATGTGCAGCAAGAGATAAAGACCTTTATAACAAGGGCCTTTAAACGAGTTGCTTGGTCCTTGATCAAAAAGAAGAAAGGATGAAACTCAATAAAGACATGGTTGTCAAGAGTAAATTGATAAATAGATTAAAAAATTAGATGCACTAGGAAAATGTAAGATGTTATTGAGACTAAAGGAACTATGAGGGGTGCGCAAAATTAAATGACCAATATGGCTGATGTGCATACCTATGCCTTCAGCTGTGTGAACACGATCTTGTCCATTATATGTAATATGTGTAGAGAGCTTGTTCAACTCGCCAGCGACGTGGTTGGTGGAACCTCTGTCATAGTACCAGTTGGTGTCAACTCCATGGGAGACATAGTTGGCACCCTTGTTTCCATGATCTCCATTATCACCACGGCATAGCGCCACCAACAGTCCTTCGCAGGGTGTCCATGGATGTTGCAAATCTGACAGGTGGTGTCAACATAGGGAGTGGGACAACGACGCCCACCATCATCATACTGGCGACCTTTGTAGCCACCTCCATCACGTCTGTCACCACCACGGTACCCGCGGTCCTCCTGACGACCATGGTCGCGTAGTCTTGATGCTGCCTACGGCGGTCCTCATAGCGACCACGATACTCATCTTCACAGCGATGGGGGAGGCCATCCTGCCACGATCTTGGCCACCAAGGTCATCTTGCCAGCGTTCCTAGCCACGCGATGGAGCACCACCTCCACGGCGAGCAAGATTGGCTGATGAAGAAAAGTTGGTGTCATCGGTTTTGTGCATGCGATCAAAGGAATGAACTTGGTTGAACAGATCGGGCGGTGTGTTGCTGGGGTTTGCACGGACAGCCATGATCAGTGAATTGTAGGGGCTTCCAAGTCCCTTTAGAACATACTAGACAATCTCATCATCATCTAGGGGCTTCCCTGTAGCAGCAATTTCTTTAGCAAGGGTTTTCATCTTGGAAAAATATTATTCATCAGATATGTCATTCTTCTTGGTCTCGGCGAGAGCAGATCACAGATGCTGGACCCTGGACTTCGAAGAGGCAGACACATGAGCATTGATGGCTGCCCAAACCTCAGCAGATGTCTCCAGGCCGATGACATGGGCCAAAACATACAGGGACAATGCGTTCAGGATCCACCAAAGGACTTGCTAGTCCCGGGCAATCCAAGAAGCATACTCGGGGTTCGGAATTGTGTCATTTTTCTTGTTGACATCCTCAGTTTCAAGCAGCTTGTCAGGGGCCTTGTATGATCCTTCTACTAGCTCGAGCACACAAGCGTCACAGAAGGTAGGGATGACAAGCGCCATCCACACCGGCGTTCTCCCACGCGAGGAGCTGCGCAGGAGGAGCTCCAAGGGCCGCAGCTAGAGCGGTTGCAGAGGATGACGAGGCCATGATCTCAGAAGAAAAAAGATATCGCGACGGCAGCAGATCGGCTGTGACATCGACGAGATCTTGAGGCAGCGGCGGCACAACCTGGTGCGGCGATGGCTAGTTTTGTCTTGTAGGGTTTTTGGTTGTAGGTTTTTTGGGCAGCGGCGGCACGATTTGGTGCGGTGGTAGCGAGTTTTGGTCTGTAGGGTTTGTGGCTTTGGTTTTGAAGGCGGCGGTAGCGGCTAGATCAGCAGCGGCGGCAGCAAGGGTTTTGACTGTGTGTGTGTGTGTGTGTGTGTGTGTGTGTGTGTGTGTGTGTGTGTGTGTGTGTGTGTGTGTGTGTGTGTGTGTGTGTGTGTGTGTGTGTGTGTGTGTGTGTGTGTGTGTGTGTGTGTGTGTGTGTGTGTCAACGTCTCCCAAGTCGGCAAGGGGCTTCCCATGGTAAGCAAGGGTCCACACCTTCTCTATGCCATGCATTAGCTCAACGACGTGCTTCTGAATATCTGATCTATGGGTTGCACTCTCAGCGCCTCACGGATCTCCTCAAGATCTGAAAGGAGGTTATTCAATGCACACCCTTCCTTCGCCTTCTCCCCAAGACCCCAAGCATGAGGATGAGACAGAGGGCCTGACCGCCGGAAACTGGAAAGAAGGTTGAGCTTAATTGTATGGGTCTTGTCCTCTCATGTTGCCTACTATCTGATCCATACTGCTACTCACCTTCACATGAGGCCACCATGCATGTAGAACGAGTGAACAGTACTGTAGGGATGATTACACGACTTAATTGAAGGTGTCTTGCAGTATAATGCACAGAAGTAACTAACCGGAGCTAGCAGGCCTGAGGCGTAAAACATCAGGAACTGCATTTTTATCTATAAGATGAATACAATACCTTTCCCATACAATTTTTCTTTGTGTTATCTTACACCGGCACGCATATTCAAGGATTCCTAGCATTGGCCATTTTTATTTACTTGCACCTAAGAAAGAATAAAAGAGAGATGCCAAATATTCAAGGGTAGATTACACGCGTCACTCTATATAATTCTTACTTACATACACCTTAGTAGACAATCATGAACTATTAAATTTTATATTTACTAGCACCGAGATACAGCTATATTGTCTAGAGACCTCTAATTAAGATATTTGTTACATGGTATGCTTAAGATCTCTCTATCAATATATTTAATGATGCTAAAGTGAATCATATGACTATAATTCTTCAAAGTGTCACATCTTAATATGTTGAGCCATGCAAGTTTGTGTTTTCTTCTCCAATCTAAGAGGACTAGATTTAATGAGAAATTCATTTGAAAAGGAAAAGTACCAAAACAGGAAACCAGTGTAACCTCTATTATAAGATGTGATTTCAACTTATTGGAAGCATATTTGCAACGAATCATTACAATTATCACACATGACATTGTAGACTAAATATTTAGCAACAATTTTTTTGGTGCAGTTCTATTAAGTGTGATAGAAAATTTTACTAGTTAAATAAATATTTACTATTAAAAGCAAAACGGTGATGTCACACGGTGTCACGCTTCACAGAAATTGCATGCCAAATACCACCACAGCATATGGCCCACGTTTAATCTTGCATTTGCACTTCCTTTTTTATTAGCACACCAGTAATATGCAACTAACAACTAGCGCATAACCCCTAATAACCAGCATGCAACCCATAACAAACAAAATAATCCGAACACACACCTCTAACAATAATCTCTATAATCTCAACAACCTTTTTCCAACAAACAATAAGCTAGCTGGCCCATGTTCAAACTTCTAACTACCTCTTACTCATCCTCTTCGCCAAGATGGCGAGTCGGCGGCCGTCCGGCATGTGCTAGCTCTGATCGTGCTCGATGTCCTTCGGTATCGCCGATATATCTTTGTTGTACGAGCTGTCAAAAGACGACTGCGACATGAAGGGATTCTAGATGATCGAGCACACCATTGATTTCTGGTCAGTTAGTTCAATGACTTCTGCAAGATTTTCTTGTACCCTAGATTTGAATTTCTTGACTAGATTCTTATTAGAGACGCATGTGTTTTCGCTTAATTTGACTCAAGACGTACGTACATATCTACTTCCCTGATCAGATTTTTTAACAAGGCTGCCACTGTCACCGCTTCGGACAAGAAGGTATCCGCGTCGGTTCCCGCCAATCCATGGAGGCTCTGCGAAGTGTTGCAGGTGAAGGAGCTCAAGTTTCTCATGGGCTCTTGTACGCGGTGTCAGCACATGTGTCGTCGATGTTTCTGCCCGTCCATGTCCACTTTTGACGTGGTCACCATCTCTTGGTCCCACTGTAGGACCGGGTCTTCGTGCCAAATACCAGGCGGCTTGCCTAGAGGGAGAATGTCGTCTCGGAGCTACAGCGGATCGGCTCTAGCCTTTTCATGCCCGTACTCTCCATGGTTGTCGTGGAGCTTCTGGAGACAGAGCACCTCCATAGTACGCGCTGGTGGACGTACGCGAGATGCGGCGATGAAGACTGGCATCTAGTGTTGATATCTTGCTCGTGTGCAAGTGGCAACTGAAGACACATGCACTAGCGGTCCGGCAGCTGTCGTGATCCCATCGGTGGCCCGGAGCAATAAGATCAAAGGAAGCCGGAGAAATAAAAGAAACACCTCGTGCTCACTTCAGCTAGTACTTATCTTTTTTTTACATATGTTGACTTCATGTATGCTTGGCTTTATTGCTCACAGAGTGATTCACGATATGAGACAACATAAATGCCAGTATGGTTTAGGAGTTAGTTCCGGGTTTTTTTCATGTTGGTAGAGTATACTATTTTTTGTGTCAAAAGTTTTTGCCCTCTTCTAGAACTTCAAAAGGCAAGTTTTGAATCGTTCAGAAAAAGGCTCCATGTCGCCCATGGCCAAACAGTCCGCACTCGAGTGTGTTTGGTTAATTTTGGGTCAATCTTGGGATGCTCATATTTTCTTACATTACTCATGTGATTTTATTCTTTGGTCATTGTGATGTTGTTATTCATATCCCCCGATCGAGGGACGATGGTGGCGGCAGCTACAGAAGATTTCGTGAAGTTTTGATCGGGTGCCAAGGGTTTCTGCATCGGGGGCTTCTTATAGGCGAAGAGGCGAGGCTGGGAGGCGGCCGGTGGGCCCACCCGCGCCTAGGGGGGTGTGGCGGCACTGGCTCGCCTCTCCGTTTCTCCTCTAGACTTTGTGTCTCCTACGGTAAAATATTGACTTTGTCTTTTGTTCCGTACAATTCTGAGAATATTGATTTTCTGCCTTTCTGGAACCAAAAACAGAAAAAAATAGGCAACTGTCACTGTGGCAACTTGTTAATAGGTTAGTTACAGAAAATATATAAAAACATCTCAAAGTGTAGACAAAGCAAAGCAAAATAGATACTAAACAAGCATGGAGCATCAAAAATTATAGATACGTTTCCGACGTATGAAGCATCCCCAAGCTTAACTCCTGCTCGTCCTCGAGTAGGTAAGTGATAAAAGAATAATTTTTAAGGTGACATGTACCGTCAAAACTAAGATCAAATCATTTGCAAGCATTGAAAGTTAGTATCAAAAAACTCTAAACATGTGAATAGAAGATGGAGTTCTAACAATAAGACAAAGTAACTATGCATGCAACATGAAAAGCTACAAAAAAAGATCATGAATAACATGTAATGAAAAACGTTTGTTTGTTTCACATACATAAAACATGGCATAGTGGTATTCAGCTTGTCCCTCATAGAGTAGCAAATATATGCATAGGACACCTCCAAAGTTCATAAGAGTGACTAGATACAAGTAGCACAAGAACAAGTAATATCACAATATGCATCAATCAATAAGCTTTGGGACACTACACATCGAATGGCAACTATGCTCTCTTAATGGTGTCTAAAGGTAGAGGGTGGAGACTCAAATAATGGTGAAAGAAAGGCCTTTCATAAAGGAAAGCAGGGATTTCATGTTTCAAAAAGAGCTTCCAAAAATTATGGTACTTGTTAGTTTTCATCCCTCATTGCCCCTATCATAAGCATCTTGAAGTGATTAAGGTTAAAGTGAACAAACTATGGAGTATATGCTTGACAAAGTATAAGTTGGCAATCTCAAGTCCCTTGAATACGAGGGCCACACCTCATGCTACTCAACTTTAGTCACATGTAAGTTCTTGTCATAGTAAGTACATTCGTATCATAGAGAACCGCCAACGAGGTACCCATTGCACATGGTACAGGAGATATCTCATAACCAAAATGACAAGGCAAGCAGAAAATGAGCATCTCAGCGATCTTTTTATTTACTATGTGCATAGATTTTTATTGAGGATGCTTCATAGATAGCTCATTATGGTGATGTTGCAAGTTTTCACCATGATTAGGCATGGCTTAGGCTAGAGACCCAGATGTTTCTCTAACACAAAATACATAACTCCATGGACTTACAATCTCCCTCTTTATTTCACACCGGTGACATCTATAGACAAAAGAGCATGATATCAACTAAGACAAAGTACAAGTACAATTTTGAAAACGTTTCCCGTGACAACACGGTTCTGCTAATTCCAACGTATAAATGCAAGCATATACAACATAGACGACACAATGGTTCAAGTTTATTAGGGCAAACAATATAAAGTGTACCATCAAGTTTGTGAGGGCTTTAATCACTAAGTTTTCACATAACAAAGAGACTTTTAACTAGAAGATAGCTGAAAACAATAATATACTTGGAATGGTGTAACACACCATGCATAAGAGTTTATAGTGGACACTTTGGAATAACTTGGTTTCTTGGGAGTTGGAAGCATGAGTAGAGCTTACTCATACAAGTGGAGGCTAGCGAAATACTGGGAGCAACCAACTAAGAGAGAAATAATGGCCATAATTATGCAGGGCAACAAAATATTACTAATCAAAGCATAGAGTGGTACTACAAGTCAAGGACTAAATGATCATAGAGGCTATGGTGACTTGTTCATAGTCATAACATGGTGTGAGCATGTGCCAAGTCAACCCAAACAAAACATCAAAGGAGAATACCACAATACTATGCTTTTTCATGCTAAAAACGCATAATTCTTTCAAGGCACACTAAGCAATCCCAATTTTTTGGAACAAGACATGCTACATAAATAGTCACTAAGCATAAGGTCAAAACAACACCTAGCATGTCATGCTAAAATCTAAGTCACAGTTAATGCAAGCTCCTCTTGCACTTTCAAGTAGGAACTTCCTACTCCTTTCCAACACCAAGCAACTTATTTGAAAACAACACAGCGAGAACTGTGGTCCAAACTACTTTATTCAAGCAAACTAAATAAACTAAGAAAATCAAACAAAAACTAAGACGCTCCAAGAACAACACAACAGTGCATGAAACAATAAAAACGGAGTGTCTAGACAGACCTGAGATTTTTACTGATGAAGAAGGGGATGCCTTGGGCATCCCCAAGCTTTGACGCTTGTACCTCTTGGATATTTATTGGGGTGACACCGGGGTGGCATCCCCAAGCTTGAGATTTTGTCCATTCTTCATCTCATTACTTCATTCTCTCTCTACACCTGAAAAAATTCCTTCATAGAAAACTTCACACAATCTTCATTAGCAACATTAGTGTATTCAAAAGATAATATACCCTTGGGTTTAGCTTTGGAACAACAAAACTTTTCACTAAAAACACAAGATACTGTAGCAACTCCTTCAAAAATCTCAATTACCAAAAGAGAACTCAAAAAGAATCAATAAGAAGCAAATGCAAATAATGGCAAAAATCTCTCAAAACAGACCAGCAGGTAGAAACCAATTTTTTCAAAAATCTTATGTTGCTCAAATAAAAAAGTGTTGAACTAAATAAAGTTAGCTAACATATTAGGAGATTTATTCGTAAAGTTTCATCTCAATCCGAGTTACAGAGACTCCTCACGAATGTTTTTGGTGGAGGACAGAAATCTGTTTCGGGACAGCAACTCCCCAAATCTTACTTTCCTCTCATTAGAGGTCATTCTTGGCACAAAAAGCAAACAAAAAGGATAAGGAGAGGTCATTACTGAAGTAATAACTTCCAAGACTTAAGGAAATTCTTGGATTATCTCCCAACAAGTACTTTTCTTTAACGCTTTTAAGTTAGGCACAAGAAGCAAGAAGAATCAAGTATTTTCAAATGAGGAAGCATTAACATCAAACCTTGCTTTCAAAGGAGGAGCAAAAATCAACTTCTATCTACTCATAGGGAAGTGTTTAATAACTTTCTTGAATGGAAATTGATATTTAATGGTGCCTTCTTTTATATCAATGATGGCACCAGCAGTTCTAAGAAAAGGTCTTCCCAAGGTAATAGGACAAGAAGCATTGTATTCAACATTCAAAACATAGAAATCAACAGGGACATAAGCATTGTTTGTAGGGTTTCGTAGCATGGAAAACAAAAAATTTCTATCGCATACAAACAAACAAGCCAAGATCTATCTACTAGATTGTAGCAACGAGTCGATGGAATAACTCACCATCGAAGATTCCAAAGTGTTTAACGAGAGCGGATTCTCGTGGGTGATGTAGTCGTGCTCTTCCCGATCTCAAGATCGCGTAGACGATCCTTCCGGCGCTGCGTTCCGGCAGCGCTCCCACAGTCGGTCACACGTTCGGTACTCGACGAAGACCTTCCCCTCCCTTGTTCCAGCAGGCAGCAGAGGTTGTAGCACTCTCCTCGCGATTCCGGCAGCACAACGGCGTGGTACCGGAAGTAGAGGGGAGATCTCGCAGGGCTTCGCCTTAAGCCGGAGCGAGTATGGCGGAGTATGAGAGAGACCCTCGACGATCTAGGGTTTAGACACGCCGAGGAGGAGGCTTGGCTGGCGGCTAGGGTTTGCCTAGGCGGCGGCGAGTGCCCTAGGCGGCGGCTATGGAGGGCGGCGGCGGCTAGGGTTTGGGTTTAGAGGAGGGCAACTTGTGTGCTAGGAGGGACAACCCTGCCCCTCCCTTTATAGGTGGAGGGGGGCACGCCAGGGGAGGGGAGTCCCTCCCCAACTCGGTTTCCACCTCCCTCTCCACTTCCCAAAATAGCCGTTTGACTTTTCAAATTGGCGTTTGACTTTTCAAACTAGGGTTTGATTAAACCCTTTATTTTGTTCAGCGATGACACCTAGTACATGATGCCATCATACCAACTTGATATAACACATTCATGTACCCTTCCCCTCCGGAGTGCCGGACATTCCGGAACCTTCTAGAACATTCCTGGTGAAAACACCGGAACCATTCTCCAACCCCGAAACAGGACTTTCCTTATATGAATCTTATTCTCCGGACCATTCCGGATCTCCTCATGATATCCCGGATTCCATCCGAGACTCCGAACAACATTCGGTCTCTTACTCATCATTCCATAACTACTCAAACAACGTCGAATCCTTAAGTGTGTCTCCCTATGGTTCGTGAATTATGTGGACATGATCGAGACACTTCTCCGATCAATAACCAATAGAGGAATCTGGAAATTCATATGGCTCCCACATATTTCTACGATTACTTAGCGATCGAATGAACCACTTACATACGATACCAATTTCCCTTTGTCTCACGATAGTTTACTTATCCGAGGTTATGATCGTCGGTATCTCTGCATACCTAGTTCAACCTCGTTACCGATAAGTACTCTTTTCTCGTTCCTGTGATATGTGATCCCTTGTGAGCCAGTCACATGCTTGCAAGCTAATTGGATGACATTCCACCGAGAGGGCCCAGAGTATATCTATCCGTCATATGGATGGACAAATCCCACTCTTGATCCATGTGTCTCAACCAACACTTTCCGAACACTCAATGCCACCTTTATAGCCACCCAGTTACGGTGTGGTGTTTGATGTCATCAAAGCATCCTTCCGGTGAAGGTGATATGCATGATCTCATGGTCGAAGGAATTAGGTTACTATGTATCAGAAAGCATGTAGCAATTGAACTATTAAAATGACTTGATCTTTATGCTACGCTTATCTATAGGAGTATGTCCACCATATCATTCTCCTAACGATATGATCTTGTTGTTAATAACATCTCAATGTTCATGATAGGGAAACCACAATCATTTATTAACCAACAAGCTAGTATTATAAAGAGGCTTTACTAGGGACTCTATTTTAGTTTACAAATCACACAAGTATTAATGTTTCCTTGTTAATACTATTATAGCATGAATGTAAACATTTATCATAAACACAAAGATATAATAATAACTACATTTATTATTGCCTCTAGGGCATATCTCCAACAGTCTCCCACTTGCACTAGAGTCATCTAATCTACATTACATGGTAATATACCGAACACCCATGGCAGTTTGGTGTTGGTCATGTTTTGCCCTCGGGAGAGGTTTAGTCAACGGATCCGCCACATTCAGATCTGTGTGTACTTTGCAAATCTTTATGTCCCCATCTTGGACATGTTCTCGAATAGCGTGAAAACGTAGCTTGATGTGCTTCAGCTTCTTGTGTGACCTTGGTTCTTGCGCATTGGCTATGGCGCCCATGTTATCACAGTAGATAGACATTGGTTCCAGCGCACTAGGAACCACACCCAGCTCTGTAATGAACTCTTTCATCCATATCGCTTCTTGTGAAGCCTCCGAAGCAGCCATGTATTCCGATTCAGTTGAAGATCTCGCCACAACTCTTTTCTTTGCACTCCTCCAGCTAACTGCTGCACCATTCAAAGTAAATACGTATCCAGATTGTGATTTAGAATCATCCGGATCAGTGTTCCAACTAGCATCGGTGTAACCATTAACAACGAGCTGTTCATCACCTCCATAAGAAAGAACCATATCCTTATTTCTTCTTAAGTACTTAAGGATGTTTTTGACCGCTGTCCAATGATCCACTCCTGGATCACTTTGATATCTGCTAGTTAAACTAACAGCATATGCAATGTCGGGTCTAGTACATAGCATGGCATACATTAGAGATCCTATGGCTGAGGCATAGGGAGTCTTACTCATCCTTTCTCTATCTTCTGCCGTTGTCGGACTTTTGAGTTTTACTCAACGTCGTATTGGGCAACATGGGCAAGAACCCTTTCTTGCTATCTTCCATTCCAAACCTCTTTAGAACTTTGTCCAAATATGTACTTTGTGACAATGATATTAGGCGTCTTGATCTATCTCTATAAATCTTTATGCCTAATATGTAAGCTGCTTCGCCAAGATCTTTCATTGAAAAACTATTATTCAAATATTCCTTGACACTATTAAGAAGGTCTACATCATTCCCAATCAACAATATGTAATCTACATATAGTATTAAGAATGCTACAGAGCTCCCACTCACTTTCTTGTAAATACAAGCTTCTCCATAAGTTTGTATAAAACCAAAACTTTTGATAACCTTATCAAAACATTGATTCCAACTTCGGGATGCTTGCTTCAATCCATAGATGGACCGTTGAAGTTTGCATACCTTGTTAGCATCTTTAGGATCGACAAAACCTTTGGGTTGCATCATATACAACTCTTCATCAATTTCTCCATTGAGGAACGCTGTTTTGACATCCATCTGCCATATTTCATAATCGTAATATGCAGCGATTTCTAACATAATCCTTATAGACGTTAGCTTCGCTACCGGTGAGAAAGTCTCATCGTAGTCAACTCCTTGAATTTGTCGAAACCCTTTTGCGACAAGTCGAGCTTTATAGACAGTGACATTACCATCAGCATCTGTTTTCTTCTTGAAAATCCATTTGTTCTCGACGGCCTTCCGGCCATCCGACAAGTCCACCAAAGTCCATACTTGGTTTTCGTACATGGATCCAATCTCGGATTTCATGGCTTCTTGCCATTTATTGGAATCTGGGCTCATCATTGCTTCCTCATATGTCTCAGGGTCATCGGTGTTATCCACCAACATGATACTCATAACGGAATCATACCAATCAGGAGTGGTACGAGTTCTCGTTGACCTGCGAGGATCTGTAGTAACTTCAACCGAAGTTTCATGATCATCATCATTAGCTTCCTCTCTTACTGGTGCAGGCACCACAAGAACTTCTTCCGGTGCTGCGCTACTCGCAAGTTCGAGAGAAGGTTCGACAACCTCGTCGAGTTCTACTTTCCTTCCAGTCACTTCTTTTGAGAGAAATTCCTTCTCTAGAAAGGATCCATTCTTGGCAACAAAGATTTTGCCTTCGGATCTATGATAGAAAGTATACCCAATAGTTTCCTTCGGGTATCCTATGAAGACGCATTTTTCCGCTTTGGGTTCAAGCTTGTCTGGCTGTAACTTCTTTACATAGGCTTCGCAACCCCAAACTTTAAGGAACGACAATTTAGGTTTCTTCCCAAACCATAATTCATACGGTGTCGTTTCAACGGATTTAGATGGTGCCCTATTTAAAGTGAATGCGGTTGTTTCTAATGCATAACCCCAAAATGATAGCGGTAAATCTGTAAGTGACATCATAGAACGAACCATATCTAAGAGAGTTCGATTACGACGTTCGGACACACCATTACGCTGTGGTGTTCCCGGCGGTGTCAATTGTGAAAGTATTCCGCATTTCTTCAAATGCTCGCCAAACTCGTAACTTAGATATTCACCTCCACGATCAGAACGTAGAAATTTAATCTTCTTGTTACGTTGATTCTCAACCTCACTTTGAAATTCCTTAAACTTCTCGAAAGTTTCGGACTTATGTTTCATGAAATAGATATACCCATATCTACTCAAGTCATCCGTGAAGGTAAGAACATAACGATAACCACCGCGCGATGCTACACTCATTGGACCATACACATCGGTATGTATGATTTCCAACAAGTCCGTAGCTCGCTCCATCATACCAGAAAATGGAGTCTTAGTCATTTTTCCCATCAGACATACTTCGCATCTTTCAAGTGATTCGAAATCAAGTGATTCAAGAAGTCCATCGGAATGGAGTTTCTTCATACGCTTCACTCCAATGTGACCAAGACGACAGTGCCACATATAGGTCGAGTTATCGCTCGATTTCAAACATTTAGCCTCAATGTTATTAATATGTGTATTTCCACTATCGAGATTCAATAAGAATAGACCATCTATCAAAGGTGCATGTGCATAAAACATATTACTCATATAAATCGAACAACCATTATTCTCGGACTTAAACAAGTAACCGTCTCGCAATAAACAAGATCCCAATATAATGTTCATGCTTAACGCACGCACCAAATAACAATTATTTAAGTATAAAACTAATCCGGATGGTAGATGAAGGGGTAGCGTGCCGACCGCGATCACATCAACCTTTGATCCGTTTCCCACGCGCATCGTCACCTCGTTCTTCGCTAGCTTCCGTTTATTCTGCAGCACCTGTTTCGAGTTACAAATATGACCAACCGAACCAGTATCAAATACCTAGGCACTACTACGAGTACTAGTGAGATACACATCAATAACATGTATATCGGATATACCTTTCTTCTTGATGTTGCCGTTCTTCAAATCCGCCAAGTACTTTGGGCAATTCCGCTTCCAGTGACCTTCTCCCTTGCAGTAAAAGCACTCAGTATCAGGCTTAGGTCCAGCCTTGGTCTTCTTTGTCGGCGCGGTAACTTTCTTACCACCCTTCTTGAAGAGTCCCTTTTGCTTAGACTTGCCTTTATTGAATTTGGTGGTCTTATTGACCAACAACACTTGGTGCTCTTTCTTGATCTCCACTTCTGCAGATTTTAACATGGCGAAGAGTTCTGGCAACGTCTTGTTCATGTTCTGCATGTTGTAGTTCATCACAAAGTTCTTGTAACTTGGTGGTGTAGGGTTTCGTAGCGTGGAAAACAAAATTTTCTATCGCATACAAACAAACAAGCCAAGATCTATCTACTAGATTGTAGCAACGAGTCGATGGAATAACTCACCCTCGAAGATTCCAAAGTGTTTTACGAGAGCGGATTCTCGTGGGTGATGTAGTCGTACTCTTCCCGATCTCAAGATCGCGTAGACGATCCTTCCGGCGCTGCGTTCCGGCAGCACTCCCACAGTCGGTCACACGTTCGGTACTCGACAAAGACCTTCCTCTCCCTTGTTCCAGCAGGCAGCGGAGGTTGTAGCACTCTCCTCGTGATTCCGGCAGCACAACGGCGTGGTACCGGAAGTAGAGGGGAGATCTCGCAGGGCTTCGCCTTAAGCCGGAGCGAGTATGGCGGAGTATGAGAGAGACCCTCGACGATCTAGGGTTTAGACATGCCGAGGAGGAGGCTTGGCCGGCGGCTAGGGTTTGCCTAGGCGGCGGCGAGTGCCCTAGGCGGCGGCTATGGAGGGCGGCGGCTAGGGTTTGAGTTTAGAGGGGGGCAACTTGTGTGCTAGGAGGGGCAGCCCTGCCCCTCCCTTTATAGGTGGAGGGGGCACGCCAGGGGAGGGGAGTCCCTCCCCAACTCCGCTTCAAGGTGGGCCGGCGGTGGAGGGGAGAAACTCCTCCCCAACTCGGTTTCCACCTCCCTCTCCACTTCCCAAAATAGCCGTTTGACTTTTCAAATTGGCGTTTGACTTTTCAAACTAGGATTTGATTAAACCCTTTATTTTGTTCAGCGATGACACCTAGTACATGATGCAATCATACCAACTTGATATAACACATTCATGTACCCTTCCCCTCCGGAGTGCCGGACATTCCGGAACCTTCTAGAACATTCCCGATGAAAGCACCGGAACCATTCTTCAACCCCGAAACAGGACTTTCCTTATATGAATCTTATTCTCCGGACCATTCCGGATCTCCTCGTGATATCCCGGATTCCATCCGAGACTCCGAACAACATTCGGTCTCTTACTCATCATTCCATAACTACTCAAACAACGTCGAATCCTTAAGTGTGTCTCCCTACGGTTCGTGAATTATGCGGACATGATCGAGACACTTCTCCGATCAATAACCAATAGAGGAATCTGGAAATTCATATGGCTCCCACATATTTCTACGATTACTTTGCGATCGAATGAACCACTTACATACGATAACAATTTCCCTTTGTCTCACGATAGTTTACTTATCCGAGGTTATGATCGTCGGTATCTCTGCATACCTAGTTCAACCTCGTTACCGATAAGTACTCTTTTCTCGTTCCTGTGATATGTGATCCCTTGTGAGCCAGTCACATGCTTGCAAGCTAATTGGATGACATTCCACCGAGAGGGCCCAGAGTATATCTATCCGTCATATGGATGGACAAATCCCACTCTTGATCCATGTGTCTCAACCAACACTTTCCGAACACTCAATGCCACCTTTATAGCCACCCAGTTACGGTGTGGTGTTTGATGTCATCAAAGCATCCTTCCGGTGAAGGTGATATGCATGATCTCATGGTCGAAGGAATTAGGTTACTATGTATCAGAAAGCATGTAGCAATTGAACTATTAAAATGACTTGATCTTTATGCTACGCTTATCTATAGGAGTATGTCCACCATATCATTCTCCTAACGATATGATCTTGTTGTTAATAACATCTCAATGTTCATGATAGGGAAACCACAATCATTTATTAACCAACAAGCTAGTATTATAAAGAGGCTTTACTAGGGACTCTATTTTAGTTTACAAATCACACAAGTATTAATGTTTCCTTGTTAATACTATTATAGCATGAATGTAAACATTTATCATAAACACAAAGATATAATAATAACTACATTTATTATTGCCTCTAGGGCATATCTCCAACAGGTGGTAGTGATTGGAGGACACGGTAAATCCCCAAAGCATTAGGAATCACTATACCCAAGCTTTGAAGTTTGTTTGCGTGCCCAGACATCTTAAGCACATGCTCACTGACGGAGCTGCCCTCTTCCATCTTCCAGTTAAAGAACTTTTCAGAAGCCTCATAGCTCTCAATTGCCGTGTGAGTCTCAAAGATCAATTTGAGATCACGGACAATATCATGTGGGTCTGAATTCTCAAACCTTTTCTGAAGCTCCGATTCATACAAGATAGCACACTGAACTGTGGAGTACTGAGACTTCCGAGTGAGGTAAACATTATTTACTTCATCGGTAGCAGTAGCTGCAGGTGGGTCACCTAGCGGTGCATCCAGCACATAGGTCAAATTACCAGCTGTGAGGACAATCCTCAAATTGCGGAACCAATCCGTGAAGTTTCTTCCATTGTTTTTCAACTTTTCTTTCTCTAGGAACGCATTAAAATTGATGGTAGGGGCTGCCATTGATCTACAACATATTTGCAATAGTTTAGACTAAGTTTATGACAAATTGAGTTCTAATTAATAGTAAAATTAATCTAGGTGAACTCCCACTCAAAACAACATCCCTCACATTGTTTTAGTGATCACACGAACCAAATCCACCACATCAAAACCGATCATCACGAGAGTTGATGTAGCTTCAATGGCGAACAATCGTCATGTTCATCATATCTACTATATGACTCATGATTTACCTTTCGGTGATCCGTGTTCCGAGACCATGTCTGTACATGCTAGGCTCGTCAAGATCAAACCTTAGCTTCCGCATGAGCAAATTTGGCTTGCTCACGTTGTATACACTTGCGGAATCTAACACACCCGATCATCACGTGGTGCTTCGAAACAACAAGCTTTAGCAATGGTGCTAACTAAGGGTGAACACTTATGATTTGAAATTTATGTGCATGAGGGATCATCTTATAATGCTACTGTCGTTAACTAAGCAATACAAGATGCATAAAGGATTAACATAACATGCAATTCATAATATGTGATATGATATGGCCTTTCTTCTTTGTGCTTCCGATCTCCATCTTCAAGCACGAACATGATCTCCATCATCACCGACACTGCATCAAGGTCCATGACGCTGCTCCATGGTTGTTCTCCACCGGCTTCAACTATTACAACTACTTTGAATAGACACGCGGGTCTTAACAGAATTTAAAGACAACCATATGGCTCCTGCCGGTTGTCAACTTACAATAAGGAACATTGCATACATCAAATATAATCACAATCATGGCCATATCACATCACAGCACACCCCTGCAAAACAAAGTTAGACGCCTCTACTTTCTTTGCATGTTTTACGTGGTTTGGGGCTTTCAATAAGTGTCGTTCTAACTTACGAACAAGAACCACAACATTGATACTAGTATTGACAATCACCCGTTGTAAATTGAATCTTAACTATGCTGGGAGAAACAGGCACCCGCAAAACCACTTATGCAATACAAGTTGCATGTCAAGCGTGGAGCAAGTCTCATGAACGATGTCATGTAAGGTTAGCCTGGGCCGCTTCATCCCAACATCCCGCAAGATGCAAAGTACACAAGAAGCAATCGACAATAAAAGCATCAACACCCACAATGACCATTGTGTTCTACTCGTGCAACAGATCTACATATAGACACGGCTCTGATACCACTGTAGGGTTTCGTAGCATGGAAAACAAAAAATTTCTATCGCATACAAACAAACAAGCCAAGATCTATCTACTAGATTGTAGCAACGAGTCGATGGAATAACTCACCCTCGAAGATTCCAAAGTGTTTAACGAGAGCGGATTCTCGTGGGTGATGTAGTCGTACTCTTCCCGATCTCAAGATCGCGTAGACGATCCTTCCGGCGCTGCGTTCCGGCAGCGCTCCCGCAGTCGGTCACACGTTCGGTACTCGACGAAGACCTTCCTCTCCCTTGTTCCAGCAGGCAGCGGAGGTTGTAGCACTCTCCTCATGATTCTGGCAGCACAACGGCGTGGTACCGAAAGTAGATGGGAGATCTCGCAGGGCTTCGCCTTAAGCCGGAGCGAGTATGGCGGAGTATGAGTGAGACCCTCGACGATCTAGGGTTTAGACACGCCGAGGAGGAGGCTTGGCCGGCGGCTAGGGTTTGCCTAGGCGGCGGCGGCGAGTGCCCTAGGCGGCGGCTATGGAGGGCGGCGGCTAGGGTTTGGGTTTAGAGGGGGCAACTTGTGTGCTAGGAGGGGCAGCCCTGCCCCTCCCTTTATAGGTGGAGGGGGACGCGCCAGGGGAGGGGAGTCCCTCCCCAACTCGGCTTCAAGGTGGGCCGGCGGTGGAGGGGAGGAACTCCTCCCCAACTCGGTTTCCACCTCCCTCTCCACTTCCCAAAATAGCCGTTTGACTTTTCAAATTGGCGTTTGACTTTTCAAACTAGGATTTGATTAAACCCTTTATTTTGTTCAGCGATGACACCTAGTACATGATGCAATCATACCAACTTGATATAACACATTCATGTACCCTTCCCCTCCGGAGTGCCGGACATTCCGGAACCTTCTAGAACATTCCCGATGAAAACACCGGAACCATTCTCCAACCCCGAAACAGGAATTTCCTTATATGAATCTTATTCTCCGGACCATTCCGGATTTCCTCGTGATATCCCGGATTCCATCCGAGACTCCGAACAACATTCGGTCTCTTACTCATCATTCCATAACTACTCAAACAACGTCGAATCCTTAAGTGTGTCTCCCTACGGTTCGTGAATTATGCGGACATGATCGAGACACTTCTCCGATCAATAACCAATAGAGGAATCTGGAAATTCATATGGCTCCCACATATTTCTACGATTACTTAGCGATCGAATGAACCACTTACATACGATACCAATTTCCCTTTGTCTCACGATAGTTTACTTATCCGAGGTTATGATCGTCGGTATCTCTGCATACCTAGTTCAACCTCGTTACCGATAAGTACTCTTTTCTCGTTCCTGTGATATGTGATCCCCTGTGAGGCAGTCACATGCTTGCAAGCTAATTGGATGACATTCCACCGAGAGGGACCAGAGAATATCTATCTGTCATATGGATGGACAAATCCCACTCTTGATCCATGTGTCTCAACCAACACTTTCCGAACACTCAATGCCACCTTTATAGCCACCCAGTTACGGTGTGGTGTTTGATGTCATCAAAGCATCCTTCCGGTGAAGGTGATATGCATGATCTCATGGTCGAAGGAATTAGGTTTCTATGTATCAGAAAGCATATAGCAATTGAACTTTTAAAATGACTTGATCTTTATGCTACGCTTATCTATAGGAGTATGTCCACCATATCATTCTCCTAACGATATGATCTTGTTGTTAATAACATCTCAATGTTCATGATAGGGAAACCACAATCATTTATTAACCAACAAGCTAGTATTATAAAGAGGCTTTACTAGGGACTCTATTTTAGTTTACAAATCACACAAGTATTAATGTTTCCTTGTTAATACTATTATAGCATGAACGTAAACATTTATCATAAACACAAAGATATAATAATAACTACATTTATTATTGCCTCTAGGGCATATCTCCAACATTGTTAACCATGATGAGAACATCATTAATACTCCCCATTAGTTTCTTCTTAGCATTATCATCAAGTGGAACATCCAAATAAAAATCTTCTAAAGGTGGCAAATCAAGCATTTCATAAATCTTCCTAGGCATAATAGAGATACTAGAACCAAGATCACATGAAGCTTTGAGATCAAAGTCATTCACTTGCATATTAATAATGGGTTCCCAACTATCTTCTACTTTCCTAGGAATAGAAGCTTTGTGTTTTAGGTTATCTTCCTTAATCTTAACAAGAGCATCTGTAATGTGTTTGGTGAAAGCAACATGAATATCACAAGCATCGGGACTTCTAGCAAGATTTTGCAAGAACAGAATCACTTCAGAAATATTGCAACCATCTATATCAAAATCAAGCTTAGCATCACTAGTAGTAGACTCATTAGGCTTAGGCATTGTAGGAGGAGGAATATGGACTTCTTGTGGTTTAATGGTCTCCATTCTAGTTATGGTGCACACACTATTGTTTCTATCAATTTCAGTTTCCCTTTCCCACTTAGCATGAGTTGAGATAATAGCCTAACATTTTTATCAATAGTAACTTGTATGGCATGAGCAGTAGCAAAAGTATTTTCCATGGTTTCAGGTTTAGCAGCCATTTTATTAATCAAGGAGGACTGTGCTTCAGACAAACAGGAAATATTCTTCTCAGCACTTAAATTTTTTGACTGTAAACTAGGAATTTCTCTATTCAGATTCTCAAGCTGATGACTAATGTTTTTCAATATAACAGATTCTTCTTCCATAGTTTTAGTGAATATCTTGTTTTTCTCATATTGCATCTGCATAAAGTTTTTTGTGGATCTTTCAACTTCTAGAATCCTATCTTTACTAGGCATCCCAGATCTACCATTGTAAGCATTTCCATTATTAGGAGGATAAGACCTATAGTTATTACCATAAGTATTGTTGCCAAAATTGTTGTTTCTAATGAAGTTCACATCAACTTGTTCTTCTTGAGCAACCAAAGAGGCTAAGGGGACATTGTTTGGATCTAAAGGAGCTTTCCCATTAACAAGCATAGCCATAATAACATCAATCTTATCACTTAAAGATGAGGTTTCTTCAACAGAATTTACCTTCTTACCATGTGGAGCTATCTCAGTGTGTCATTCAGTGTAATTAACCATCATATTATCAAAGAGTTTTGTTGCAGCACCCAAAGTTATGCCCATAAAGGTACCTCCGGCAGCTGAATCCAACAGGTTTCTTGAAGAGAAGTTCAAACCTGCATAAAAAGTCTAGATAATCATCCAAGCAGTGAGTCCATGAGTGGGACAATTCTTAACCAAAGACTTCATTCTTTCCCAAGCTTGAGCAACATGTTCATTATCAAGTTGTTTAAATTTCATAATGTCACTTCTCATAGATATAATCTTAGAAAGGATAGTACTTTCCAATAAAAGCATCTTTGCACTTAGTCCAAGAATCAATACTATTTCTAGGCAAGGATAGCAACCATTCTTTAGCTTTCCCTCTCAAGGAGAAAGGAAATAGCTTGAGCTTAATAGTATCTCCATCTACATCCTTATACTTTTGCATCTCACAAAGTTCAACAAAGTTATTGAGATGGGCAGCAGTATCATCAGAACTAGCACCAGAAAATTGCTCTCTCATCACAAGATTCAACAAAGAAGGCTTAATTTCATAAAAGGTAGCATCAGGAGCAGGTAGAGCAATAGGAGTGCTAAGGAAATCATTCTTGTTTGTTCTAGTGAAGTCACACAACTTGGTGTTCTCAGCAGAGTTCATTTTGGCAAAGGTGGAGCAAGCCAAAAACAGCAGCAACAGAGCAAGAACTATTTTTTTTTGTGTTTTTGAATAAAGAAAGCAAACCAAACTAGATTTTTTTTGGAGTTTTTGATTAAAAGAGGCAAATAATACCAAGCAAAAGAAACTAAGCAAACTAAAAACAAAGAAAAGAGAAAGGTTGAGGAGGACTCCCTTTGTGAAGACGTCCTTAGCCTCCCCGGCAACGACGCCAGAAAACTTGTTGATGGCTCAGTTGATGTGGAGCCTGTCGGGAACCCCAAGAGCAAGGTGTGAAGCAGCACAACAGCAAGTCTTCCCTCAGTAAGAAACCGAGGTTATCGAACCAGTAGGAGGAAGGAAATGTCACACAGGTGTTGCAAGCAACGTGGAAACCTGCACAACACAAACTAAAGACTTTTCCCCAACTAACAGTGAGGTTGTCAATCTCACCGGTTGTTGTAACAAAGGATTAAACATATGGTGTGGGGAAGGTAATGGTTTGCAGCAAGTAAACATGTAACAGTGGAGGATGTATCAATGGTAAAGATTGGATCTGGGTCCATAGTTCAGTAGAGGTGCTCTCTTTAGATAAACAACATGGCATGAAGGGTAAACAAATTACAGCAGGGCAATTGACAGGAACTGAGCAATGCATAACAATGCAATACCAGACAAAAGGATCCTATGAGATTCGATTGGTCAATACAACAATATACATAGACCGCCATCCAACTGCATCTATGACTAGAAATCCACCTTCAGGTTATCATCCGAACCCCCTCCAGTATTAAGTTGCAAGCAACAGACAACTATTTTAAGCAAAGTGTGTAAGGTAAACAATCCACTTGTTCCATGAACAAGAGACCGTTGTTTTCTCCCTAGTGGCAATAGCACATCTACAACCAAAGAGATTTCTGTCACTTCCCTTAGAAACTAGAGGCATGAACCCACTATCGAGCATACATACCCCCTCTTGGAGTCACTAGCAACTACTTGGCCAAGATAGCTACTAACAACAGAGAGCATGCAAGATCACAAAAAACACAGACATGATAGTATCAAATAGACAAAACCATTAATCAATCTGACATAGTAATCTCAATATCCATCAGATCCCCGCAAATACAACATGCATGATTACAAATAGATTAGATCTTGATCATGAACGAAGCTCACAATATCTATACATGAAAGCACAAGGAGGAGATACAACCATCTAGCTACTAAATGGACCCGTAGTTCAAGGTGGAACTACTCACGCTTCATACTAGAGGCTGGCATGATGAAGAAGAAAGCCTTCGGGATGATCTCCCCTCCGGCAGGGTGCCGGGAAGAACTTCAGATCCCTACGGTCTAGGGACGATGGTGGCGGCGTCTACAAAAGGTTTCGTGGAGTTTTGATCAGGTGCCTAGAGTTTCTGCATCGGGGGCTTCTTATAAGCGAAGAGGCAAGGCTGGGAGGCAGCTGGAAGGCCCACACCCTACCCAGGCGTGGGGTGGGCACACCCGCGCCTAAGGGGGTGTAGCGGCCCTGGATCACCTCTCCGTATCTCCTCTAGACTTTGTGTCGCCCACGGTAAAATATTAACTTTGGCTTTTGTCCCGTCCAATTCCGAGAATATTAATTTTCTGCCTTTCTGGAAACAAAAACAGAAGAAAATAGGCAACTGGCACTGTGACAACTTGTTAATAGGTTAGTTTCAGAAAACATATAAAACACCTCAAAGTGTAGACAAAGCAAAGCAAAGTAGATACTAAACAAGCATGGAGCATCAAAAATTATAGATACGTTTCTGACGTATCAATGTATCACTACGGGAATGGCACGCTACGCCGAGGGCAAAAAGCCGTCGGCGTAGACCAAAATGCCCTCGGCGTATGCTACGCCGACGGTTGCGCTCGGCGTAGCCTCCTCGGCAAAGGTCTCCCTCGGCGGATGCACTTTTGCCCATCGGCGTAGCTCTAGCCGTCAGCGTATGCTACGTAGACGGCCTTGCCCTCGGCATAGCCCTCGGTCACCCATCCTAACACTACTCTAGCTCCAGCATGCTTAACTTCTTGGTTCATTCCAAATCAGTTTCTGCGAAACAATTGTACCTAGTTGTCAATACTATGATATCAATCCTATTAACTCATATATCATTATGTCACATGTTTTTATTTTTTGAAACTATTAAACACTTATTTAATTAAACAATAATTAATAAATAAAAATATTACAGATTTAAATAAAAATACTATTGAATTCAAATAAAAATATAATAATTTTACTTTTTTTGTATTTTTCTATTTAATATGGAATGATTAATATCTTTAAATTCGTAAATCGGAATTCGATAAATAATGAGTCTAAATTGATCAGAAAAATGAAAGGAATCTAAATATGATATCCATATCAACTTATCACAAACCTCCGTTTCTGAATTAGCTATTTGATGGTAGCTTCACAAAATCCCTCTTTTTGCGCTCGGAAAATAGAAAATAGCTTTTTAGTGCGAGGAAAAGGAAAACTTCCTCCTACAATATTGTTCTTCATCCCATGATGCACATGAATGCATAATACGGGTACATTATCACAAATTATGCCTTGATTCTAGCCATAACATTTGTCATTTGACCCGAAAATCAGGAAACCTCGAATAAGATACGTTATTTTGTGAAGGTTTTTTGAGACATAATCAATATAGCCGGTTTGATATTTTTCTTCCAACTATGTCAGATAATATGATACCACCCGAAAGTTTTGCATTGTTTCAATCCTTTTTGAATTTTTTATGCCAGTTTTAAACTATCGTCAAACTTTGTCGAACGTCGGGTATGAAGATTCTTAACTCGAGGATGAGCCTCGCTAAACTTGCATTGGATATTTGATAAAATAGCATATTGTGAACGTAAAAATTATTTAAAAAAAACATGAGCATCAGATCATGTAACTGTAGTTCATATCTGACCCACTTCCTCCCGATTCGGCAGGAATTTGTCTTTTTCACCATGGATGGACGAAAAGGTTTCAGATTCCCTTGTTGGAAAATTTTCCATATAAGGTGGTCTAATATTTTTGTAAAATATTGTGGTAGAATTTTGAATTAGCCATTTGGTCGTTGCTTCACAAAACCGTCCGTTTTTTATGCTCGGAAAATGGAAAATGGTTTTTTGGTGTGAACAAAAGGAAAACTTCCTTCTACAACATTGTTCTCCATCCCATGATGCACATTTATACACAATATGGGTACATTATCACAAACTATGCCTTGATTCTAGCCATAACATTGGTCATTTGACCCGAAAGGCAAGAAACCTCGAATGAGATAGGTCATTTTGTGAAGGTTTTTTTGATACATAATCAATATACCAAGTTTGGTATTTTTCCTTCTCACTATGTCACGTAATATGATACCAAGTGAAGGTTTCGCATTGTTTCGATCGTTTTTGAATTTTTTATGCCCGTTTTAAACTATCATCAAACTTTGTCGAATGGCGGGTATGAAGATTCTTAGCTCAGGACGAGCCTCACTAAAATTGCATTGGATCATTGATAAAATAGCATATTGTGAATCTAAAATGATTTTTGTAAAAAAACACGAGCATCAGATCATGTACCTATAGTTCATATATGACCCAGTTCCTATCGATTCGGTAGGAATTTGTCTTTTTACCAGGGATGGACGGAAAGGTTTCAGATCCTCCTGTTGGAATATTTTCTATATAAGGTGGTCTAGTATTTTTTTTAATGTGGTGGTAGCATTTTGAATTAGCCATTTGATGGTTGCTTCACAAAACCGTTCGTTTTTTATGCTCAGAAAATGGAAAATGGCTTTTTGGTGCGACGAAAAGGAAAACTTCATCCTGCAACATTGTTCGTCATCCCATGATGCACATGTATGCACAATATAGACACATTATCACAAACTATGCCTTGATTCTAGCCATAACATTGGTCATTTGACCCGAAAGCCAAGAAACCCCAAATGAGATAGGTCATTTTGTGAAGGTTTTTTTGAGACATAATCAATATAACAAGTTTGATATTTTTCCTTCTAACTATGTCACATAATATGACACCACGCAAAGGTTTCGTATTGTTTCGATCATTTTTGAATTTTTTATGCCCATTTTAAACTATATATAATGTTTTATGTTTCACTTAATTTTTATTTACAAATGTGTAATATTTGAGTGTAGATAGATAGATCTTATTTTTCTGCAAATTATGATATATTATTTGTATTTTCCGAATTAGAATGATTTACTTATGATTTTTCAAAGTTTAATAAGGTAAAAGGGAAAATATCTACAACGAGGGCAGCCGTCGGCGTAGCATAGGATACGCTGAGAGAAATTCTACGCTGAAGGCTGCTTGGCGGGGCTGGCCCCGACGTTTGGTCGTCGGCGTATTCATCCAGTCCTGTAGTGTATGTGCATATGCTAGCATGGAAATCGAGACTCCGTAGATGCAGGCAGGTGATTATAGTTTTGTGTACTTCTCTAAATTATAAATTCACACAAACTCTTTGCATCCATAGAAACATGACCTAAAAGCTTAGTTAGGTAACAAAGTTCTCTCAAAAAAGTGAAGAAGTTGTGAAGAGATGATAAACTCTAAAGGTTTAATGTATCTTATGTGTTGACTTTCTTCATCACATGTTACTAAGATAGATGTGAGATAGATTACGACGTGGTAATATGTTTTTTTTTTGAGAAAATGGTAATTTGATTTTTGTGAGTTCTTTTAAGTGTGTTGTACTTGTAATCGTAGACCTGAAATCATTAGACCTAAGAGCATGTATCTTATTCCGTAGCAATGCACGGGTATTCAACTAGTGTTCTTTAAAAGAAAAAAAGCAACAGAAAAAATCCCAATCCTCGACAGTTTATTGACTTAATTTTTAGTAAACTGAAGTTTAAATCGACAAATCTTATACGCATGTTATGATATTATATTATATTCATATTACTTATTTTAAAACATATGTCTCCAATAAACAACACTTGTTACCTGGAAACTTAATATATGTGCTATTGCGGAATTATATTAAAAATATGAATAACTTAGCTAATATTCATTAGTATAAACTCGTTATTTAGAGACTGTGTCTAGAGACGGTTTACCTCTAAAATATAAAACCACCGGCTATGTTCATCACTCTTAGGCGGTCGTAATTTTTTGAGCGCCTCTAACTCTAACCTCAGACGGTTGGGAATCAGCACTGTCTCTAGGATGACTTTCCCCTCAGCCGCTCGTTAAAAAAAATGCCTCTAACGTTTAACCAAGGCGAACAATAATAGAAACCGTCTCACTACATCACTCAATTGCAACCGGTCATAAATATTAATCGCCTCCAGGGGTCTACTGAGGCGGGTCATTATGCCGCCCATCAAAAACTGGCATCATTATTCTCGAGGCAGCATGCGCGTGTTTTTAATATAATTAGAAAGTGGAGATCATTCACTAACCCACACCAACAATGTGCACTCTAGGACTACCGACAGTCCCGCATATATAAACCCGCTCGGCCTTCTACTTTCACGAGCTCGTGTCATTTTGCCCCAATTTGCCTAGTCACAAAACACAAATTTGCACCTTCCGTGCACGCCGAAGCTCCTTCGCTAGCACCATCACCCTCCCCTTAGTTGCGCCATGAAGCGTACGCGTGGAGACGAGCCGAAGGTGAAGCCAGTTGGAGGCTCAACAACAGATGGCTCGATCATCGCCGAGCAGATGGACGCGGTTTCTCCGGGCACGCGCGCCGCTCGTCGCCGCGTCGTTGATGCTTCGGGCTTCGTCCATCCAGTCGCTATCGAGCAGTAGGTGGCCGACAATGTCGTGGTGCCAACGGCAGATCTGATTGAGGGACATGCGACAGACGGAGGCAACCCTGTGCTCATCGCCAACGACCCCATCCTCCATGAACAAATCCTCGAAGAAATCGAGTAGATCGACGAGTTTGAGGAGGAGCCCTCCGATGAGACATCCGAGGTACAACTTTGCTAGCTTCTCTAGTCACGGTCGTAGATTTTACTATTCACACATAGGATTTTCTCACTCGTCTATAGATTCTTTTGCTCTGTCGCGCGCCTTCCTTATGTAGGGAATATATATGGTTCGAACGGTCGATTATTTTTAAAATTTAATTAGATATGCTTATCTGCCATCTAGTAAATTTATATTTTCTTAGATCTGTTTATCTGTCATATAGTAAATTTACATTTGCTTAGCTCAATATTACTGGAGTGTTGATTTCGATACACAACATGCATATATAGGTTACATAGTGTATATTATATTTCTATTTCTTACTGAGGCCAATGATTCAATTTTTTCCTAAAAGAGTTCAAGGGGAGACACATATGATCGATGGTGTCAGATTTTTTTAGGGATGAGTTAATACCTTGACAATAATATTTTGGTTCTTTGGTTCACTAACTCCATCTTAAAAAACTCATAGTGTGTAAGAATTATATTTCAATTTTACATGCATTCATAGCGTATAAGAATGATTACATTTCATTTCCTTATTATGGCCAATGATTTAAATTTTCCCCAAAATAGAGCCAGACAAATTGGTGTCAGATTTTTTTAGGAATGAGTTAGCGAATCCGGGGCACTATACAAGAACAATTTATAGGCTACGCAATTGGTACTTGGTTCGCTCACGCTATTCCTGAAGAAACTTATGAGACCCCATACTTTGTTCTACATATAACTCTGATCCAATTAATTTTCATTATATTTGGATACATGGAATGATATATGAACTGATCAAACTATTGCTGAGATATATTCTCTTTGATATTAATTTAATAGTCTTACATATGTTATCAATTATTGAGTTGTAATACAATTCAATCATATATATGAGTTCTAAGTTATGTTCTTAAAAATCAACAGAACGATTCTGATGAGGTGAACTCTAGCAAGCACTTTAGGGACTCCAAGAGCCCCTACGTGATGAGGCGGTTACAGTGGGAGATAATTCCTTTTCACCGTAAGGGGAAATTGTTTAGCACATTCTGTTGCAGAGCCATCAATACGGACATCGACAGCATAAACCAGCACGCGGTGAACCTTGGCAAAGGCCAAGGGCGAAAGCACCAGCCGAAGACCTTGGCGCAACACACAGCCTATGGTAAATTCCTCCAAAAATATGTCAGGACTGACTTGTTTCCCCTCGAGTAGGATGATGCTCCTGCTAAGGCGGCTCCGTGTCCCTGCTGCTGCTAGTGCTCTTGCTTATATTTTGTTTTAAGTTAAATATTACCTCTGGTTGCATTTAAGCTAAGAAAATATCTACATCCGTAGTCTCTGGTGGTTGAACTATTATAAGTACCTCATTTATATATTAATTTACTCCTTTATATGGAGTTCCTTTAATTTTCTCGTGTTCAATTATATTACTCATCATGCTGACGCACTGATCTATATCCGTAGTCTCTGGTGGTTGAATTAAGGATGGAAGTGGGTAACCTTTATATGGAGTTCCTTCAATTTTCTTGTGTTTAAATTTAAAACACTTACACCTTATTGCTTTGCAGAAAGCGCATGAACACACTATACGAGTCGGCCACATATTTTCTTTGAAGTATGAACCTCATTTACTCTTAGGACTCAATTTCACTCTACCAAGCATGTGTAAACACCTCTCTTTTCCTTTAAATTATGAATTATTCTCAAAATTTAGGAATAACAAAATCTGAAGTTCCAAATATATCCGGATTTTCAAATATTCACTCAACCAGACTTCCTTCAAAGAATACATGAAAAAAGGTTATATTGGTGAAAAATTCATAATTAAGAAACCAAATGATCTTACTCCGTGATTAAACATTTGAATTAGTCAAATTCAAAACACTTGCACCATATTGCTCTGCCCCAAGCACATGAACACTAGGAGTCATCATGCCTTTCAGGGTAAGATCCAAGGTTTATACTACGTCAATTAATTTCTTAAATTTATGAATCTCATTTAGTCTTAGGGGACTCAATTTCACTCTAGCAAACATGTATACACACCTTTCATTGCCTTTAAATTATGAATAATTCTCAAATTTTAGAATAATCAAACGTCAGAGTTTCGAATATTTTTATTTCGAACTACTAGTCGTCTTAGCTAGGGAAGCACTTGACGGTAAATATGAAATATTCGAGGAACGTGTGTTCTTAGAGATGTTTTCCACTTGCCGTTTGAGGCTAGTATTTGGCGGAAAATATCTGAAAATATTGGGACAAATATTTTAGATATGTGCCACGTTTTTTCTTTCCCACACGCCCAAACCATTATCCACCGTTTCCGCCTTCCACCACTGCCGCCTTCGGTTCCCTGCCTCTCCACCACCGCCACCTCCGGTCCCCTGCGGTGCGGACCGATCTCCCTCGTCTCCGAGGACCCCTTCGTCGTTCAGGTAGGTATGCGTGAAAACAAAACCCCAAAATCCCTAAATCAGCAACTTTGATTTAGTAATTTTGCAATGGAATTTGCCAATTTGCTTCTCGATTTTAAGGTTCAGGGTTACCGAGTTGCAAAGACCCGACGGTGTCTTCAGGAGAGCCTCCCCCATCCGGCCTGCATCTGTCCCAACTCTTTTCCCCTTGTATAAATCTCAAAATCTGCAATTCTTTATGGATTTCTCATTGTTCGTTGTCCTTTTAGTAATAAAGATTTAATTGTCACTTCATTGGTCTGTATCTATTTAATAGATGGAAACCTACAATGACGATGCAATAACACTCTAGCAATTATAGATTTTGCATTAGCTTTGGCGGTTTTGAATTCCAATCATTAGATGAAGAGCCCATTGAGAGAATTGAGTTTAGATGTATCAAAAGAACATTAAATTGCAGTCATATGTTTTGTATGCGTTTAGATGGTAGACATAATATTCCACTGCATTGAAATTTTTAAGTGTTGTTGCATCAGGGCTTCAACACAAGGGGGCATTGATTTTGATAAGCAAAGCCTTTTAAAAAACAACATGTATCTGAAAGAAGTTCATGTAGACTTCCTCTCAGACTAGTGTAAATCCGAATTTCCACTAAAAATCAAGTACTACGTCTACAGGATGGTTTATTGATCTGTTATGAAAAAGAAGTGCAAGCCGGTAAGATAATAAATTCTTGATCGTGTTATCAACAAGTTATTCTGTGATATTTAAATACTTTCACTAATCACAAGCATGTTAATTCTTCAATTCTCTATACTTGCCCACATATTTGGAGTTGATTTCACAAGAAAATATCTAAAGAATCGTCTTGCTGAACCTATTGATGTCCATGTTTGGCAAATAAATAGCAAAAAGCCAAAAATGGTTAGAATGAAGATACGAGCTGGATCAAATGCAACCTTGAGACTGAATGGGAGAAGATTGTGAGAAGCTTCAACTTAAAGCTGGATAGCATTGTCCTTTTTTGCTTTGATGAAAAAGATAGTGGAGAGGTACATATTCTGGTTGAGCAACTTCCACCGGGAGGTCCATTATAAATGCAATGCTAGTTTGTTAGAGAGTACTATTTATGCTAGCTAATTGATTTATGGACTGCACTTTGTATATACTACCATAATGTGTAATGGCTAAATTTGTATGGATTTCCCAACTATCTGGCTAGTGTTATCACGATCGAGCTGATATAAGTTCTTGAGTTAATCTTTCTATCTGGATGCTGAATCATAATTATGTGTCATGTCAGCTATGATCAAGTTTGAATTAGCATGCTACTATTTAAAATGATTTACACACACTAGAGATGGTCACTTTAAAAATCCGCTTCGAGGCACACTGGTTCTGAAGACAATCTTTGTTAGAATCCAACTCAGGTCTTACTATTGGAGACGGTCCCTAGTATAGGCCGTCTGGGGTTGAGGAGTTCTTGCAAGCGGTCAGGAATCCTAGCCGTCTCCAGCTAGTACATGTTAGAGACATTTTCCTTTTTGCACCGTCTGAGGTCGCGTATCTAAAAGCCGCAAAGAAAAAACGACTCAAGTGATGTGCTCTTAGAAGCTATATGCTTGAGCCAGAACGAGAAATTATCAGAAGTCTATGAGAAATTGGCGTCTCTAAGTAACTCGTTTATACTAGTGATTAGTTTTTTTTTTCAAAAGTCACTAACACCTAAATATAGTAAACTTACTTTCGAGAGGAAACTGGTGTTTCCTTACGATCGTGTTAATTTTCACCACTCATATATTATCATAGCTAAATATGAATTATCTGATGTGGTTGACTGAAACTTTAGCATTTTTTAGACAACCGGTGAATAAGGAATTCTTCCAAAACTATGACCTAAAGGTTATCATGTGCGGCGAAGTCCCATTTGTCACTAACACATTGCCCCTATACCATTTGACCTTAAAAGGGTGTAGTGCTCAAGAACTTGGGAGGAATATGCTGACACTAAAAGGTATTCGGTGCTTTGCTTACTTGAGAAGCGACAACGCAAAACATTGACGGCCTTGTTTCGGACTGAAATTTTAACGTTACATCCTTATACTTTCCCCTGAAATCTCAGTGTTCATAATAAACTCTATCATCTTGCATTATCATTTTCCGTTCCATGTACATGCACATCCGATTTTTTTATGTGTGCAGAGGAATTCACGGAGGTCCATTGCGTATTTTATAAGCTCGGAGTTGTAGCTCAGGTTTTATCGACCATTGGACCGATCCTCGCAGCTGTCATTTATTTTCTTCCAAGTTTGAGAGCTCACCCCAGATAATTGCATCTTTACCTGCCCCGATATTTAATTGCCACTGAAGCCTCATAGTGGCCACAGTGAGGGAGTCCATGAGCTTTTCTTGCTACATTTATAGAAGCTTCAACAACACTGATACTAAAGCTCAAAAAAAAAAAACACTGATACTTTTCATAGCCTACCGATTTGCAAAGATAATTTTGACATCAAAGTCATTTGAAGCTCATTGAAAGCTTATGTATTTAACTCCCTAACTATATAACTTTAACGTCGCTCCACAAGAAATACTAAAAGAAAATTAGGCGACAGGGGAAAGAGCCCCTCCAAAAGAGCCACGGACAAGAAACAGCTATAGGCCATCCCTTGTCCTCGGTGACGGGCGGCACATATGCGTTTCACACCTTCACATAAGGCCACCATCATGCACGTAGAACGCGTGAAGAATATGGTGGAATGACCACACGACTTAATTTAGGGTGTCTCGCAGTATAATCGGCTGAAGTTATTGGAGCTAGCAGGCTTGGAGTGTACAACATCAGGGACTGCATTTTTTTCTATACTAGCAAAAATGCCCGTGCGCTTGCACCGGGAGAATAAAAAGCTGGTGCAATCCAAATTTTCCGATGAAACTCTAACGGAAATCATTTGACTTGTGCTGGTGCTTTGTCCCAAAACATCAACATGATTCAAATGTTGCCCCAGTCGTTCGACTCACGTATAATATTTTTACCGAGATGAACATCAATATTTTTACCTAGATGAATATCACTTTAATGCCTTTTTTTAACCCCTTTTGTCCCTACACAAAACTAAAATAAATAGAAAAATGGTTCTTTACAGAATAGAAGTATATCGACTGTATTTAGGCATGTATTACAATATATAAGCCTATTATCTTTCTACATCAGAAAAATTAACAAGATTGTAGATAGTGTGTGAGGACGACAAATCAATCTAAAAAAACGAGCCTGACTGACTTTTGCTAACAAAAACGCATGCAATGAATTTGCAAGATTCGTGCATCGTCTTCTTCACGATCTGGCTCGTTGACATGAAGACTCACTTTACTATCATGAAACATATTTTCACATGGTACCTATGTAATTTTATAATTTTTGATATTTTTTCCTAAAAGTTCAGTACCTTGACTTTTAAAAAAGAAATGCCTTAAGCTTTGAAATGGAGGGTAGTATGATACACCGGCAATGCCCACATCTTCTATCTTTTTTTCCGGCGCACGAGAGAAACACATGCTTCCATCCCTTCTCTCCGAAGTAGTATGTTTTTCTCGTATCAGCCACTTCCCTTATTTGTCTATATAAGCTGTGACATCACAATACTTCCCAAGACAACTACCAGCACATTTTCTATGGTCTATCAAAGCAACAAATTTGCTACAGATTAAAGCATACACGGTTCACATCAGATTGTTGTACTATCCGAGAGGAACTACAATAGAAACAAAAAGATGAAAATGGAATTAAGTATTGTTTGAAATTTCAAGAAGGCAATGGTGCAATCGATGAATCAACAGGCAATGCACATCTGTCATTATGACCAATTGGATCAGAGTTAACACAAAAGATTGAGTTTTTGCTTACCTAAGCTATTGCATGGTTCGATTCAGGACGAAATCCCCAAATAGGAGAATGCTTCCCCTCAAAGAAACAAATTCGTCCAGTCAAAAGTTCTTGTGGATGCTTTTGCGAGCTCCTGGAGTTACCTAATGTACACAGTTGCATGTCATGATTCTCCAAACCTTCCATTGTCCTGTCCTTGTTGGTTCTTCTGTCAGCCAATTACCGTAAGACTGGAACATATTAAGACAAAGAACCGTTCTGAATATTACATACAGTTTTTTTTATCTAATCAGTGACATGAAGTAATTTACTCCCATTACCTGAACATCATTTAGGTTTTTCCATATCAAGTGCGATCTCAACAAGCTGAATGTTTCCCTGTAGTGAATCAGCCTTGCACGAGGGAAGGAAAGAGAAGCCATCAAGGAGTTTCAAACATTTCAAACGCCACTTCACCATCAGGAATTCAATCAAATGATGACCGCTGCACAGATGAATCAAGTGATATATTAGGGAACGCTCCCAGCAATTTATTTCAAAGGAATCAGGAAACTATATCAAGTAAATAAGGATGAACGATTTCTTCGAACCTCCGGTTGTGGTATGTGGTAATGAACACTGCCCCAGGAGAATTTTCCAGGAGAAAGGTAACCGTCACAAAGAGATCATCAAATTCTTAGCAGAATAGACACAGCGTGTGTTACTTAACGTAGGTCAGACAAAGTGACAAGAATGCAAATCAAGCGGAGTATAGATAAGTAGCTTACTTGCTGAATCATAAAGCACATCGGCTCCAAGAATAATATCAGGGTGCAAATCAAATACAGGTTCATCCCATTCTCCCCAAGTAAGTCCTACTACCTGCATGGTTAAGTAATGGCCCACTTGTAAAGCTGCTTTCGCAGGGAAGCAACCTGTAACAAATAACTTCAAATCAAAGCATACCTTACAGTTGGCATTGTTGAGACTGCATACTTGTCTGATGTTGTTCAGTACCTACTCATAGAAAGCGATTAGTATTGAGCCATCAAATAAGGTGGCATCCATTGCATTTCAGGTATCAGCGGGATGGGTTTGAGCTAACTTCTGTATTCTGTGCAATGTCTGTCAGCGTGACATCCGCTCCAACTTTTGCAGCTACTAAACCTGGTAGTGAGGTGCCCGCACCAAGCTGCAAGTTAGACTTCAATCAGCAAAGCGTAATTAAGAGCGACACTCAAATTCTGAGAAATATTTCCTTCCCAGAACAGAAAAATTCTGTAACAAGGGACTTAAGAGCTGCCACACAGCATCGCAGTAACAAGGAGGCCATAACGGGCATACATTGAGGATGAGCCAGGATTCCAGTACTAAAACACCGACAACAATTAGTACCTCGACAACCTTCGAACTGGAGAATCGCGACCTCTGCTGCCACACGTATTCCGCGAGGATGATGCTGCACGGCCAGACAAACATCCCGTAGTCCTCCTCTATATTCTGCGCACGAAAAGGCATGCAGCTTGTCAGGGAAACTGAAGGTGAATGTGCACAGCGTCGGCACCGGAAGACAAGACAGCCGAGCACTAGTCCTGCACTTGGCTCCTGGTGGGAGCAGCATTTCGCCGAACGGTTGGACTGCACCCACATAGTCCTTCCGTTGGTCACCGGCCGCCACTCTTAGGAACGAGAGGGAGTGTCGCGGCGGAACGCCGGACACGGGAGGTGGCTCTTAGCCGTGCAACGAACGAGCACCACCGGTGAAGCGGGTGTGAGTGTGACAGAGGGAGGTGAGACGAGACGGACCTCGACGATTTCGACGCGGAGGGCGTGGTCGCTCTCGGAAGAGTCGCCGCCGAAATAGTGGCGCGAGACCGTGGTCATACGCGCCGGTGGATCGCTGCTGGGTTCGTCCTCCTCCGCCTCCGACGAGGATGCGGAAGCAGAGCCCATTGCGTTTTGGAGGTGACGAGACGTAGGCCGTGGATCGATAAAAAGGCCGTCGTGTGGATACAAGATGAAAAGGTGCCAGAGCCATAAAAATTTCATCACGGTGATGTAGCTCAGATGGTCGGGCGCTCGCTTAGCATGCGAGAGGCACGGGGATCGATACCCCGCATCTCCACTTTTATTATTTCTACTTTTGCTTGGCAACGTGGCCATTTTTTTTTCACAATTCGAAGTATCTAACCGTACGGTAAATAAGTTGCAAAAAAAGAAGAAGTATGTGATGTTTGCACACGAGTTCAAGCGGCATGATAGAATTGTGCATCAATACCTTCTAATGGGCATATGTATTTTTGTATCAACATGTTAATATGTAAAGTCTTGGTGGATTGGGTTGGTTTTGAGCCTGTTAGGAGTGGTGAAGTGAGAGTCGCCCAAGTGAGACTGGGCCAACCGTAAGCCTTCCTCGGCGGTATCGCCGGCTGGAGATGGCGAAGGGGATGCGCTGGATTAGTTTGTAGTGGTAGATCTAGGTCTTTTAGTTGTTTGCCAATAGTTTGGAGTAAGGCACTTGTTTTCGTGGGCCAGAGTTGGTGCATCATGCGTTGGTGGCTGCTCCTCGTTGTGCTCCGGTGGACGGCGCTGACGTTGAGCTTTTCTATCCTAGGGATCTCCGCAAATAAGGCCTTGGTTCCTGTTTGTTTGTAATCTGCTTTTTGATGTTTCTCTAATGCATCTTCTCCCTCTGGTCGGTCATCGAGGCGAGGGGAGGAGGAAGGCTAGCAGGATCTCTAGTGGATTTGGAGGATGGCGGGGCTTCTCCACTTTTCTGGTGCATCGGCGTTGCGCGATGTGGTCGGTGCTGAGCCACATCACTCGACTCCTGAGGTTGGAGCCTGCGAGCCTTGCTCCTATAGTGAGGCCTCTTATCCATAACCGCTTTCGGCTGCAGTTCTACTTCATCAATCCTATGCTGCTCCTCTTGGTCGTCCATGGTGGCGAGGGAGAGGACGATGAGGGTGGAGGTCGAGATCGAGCTGGAGCTCTGTGTGGTGCCAGCATGCGGGCAGTGCTGCGCGCGCTGGAAACTGCGTTTTTTCAGAGTTCCAAGCGGTCACTGCATTGCGATGCCACTATCCATGGCGAATGGAGCCACTCTGAGCTCGGGTGCGGATGTGACCCAAGTTTCTTCTTCCTCCAAGCCGAAGCGCCGATGCGGAGGATCTTCCTCGATCCATGGTCGACGTTGGCCCAATTGGCATGTTCCCCGGTGGCGGCGCAAGCTCCCAAGCCTCAGTGTCCCGCAACAGTTGCGGTAGAGAAGACCAGGGACTTGATTGCTTTTCGGCTATTTTCTCTAGGGTCTTTCTTCTAAAAGTGTTAGCCTTATCTTTTATTTCCATATATCTTAGGGACTTTGATGTAAACTTGTACCCACCGCTTAATCAATGAAGTTCTAGGGCCCTCGAGCATCTACCCGTTCAAAAATAAGAGTGGTGCAAGTCACTATTATTTTCTGTGTTGAGTTGCACACATTTTTATTAGGACCGCCGTGTCAAACCATGGAACAAATGCACAATAATGTAAGGGTAGATTTTCTCAATTTCTCATGTGTGTATATCACATTTGATAGCTATTTTGGTGAAGATCGAATTTTATTAGCACAGATGTGTTGTTAGTTGATTGTGAAACTCAAGAGAAAATAAGGATTAGTTAATCACAAAATACCAGTAAACGAATTGCCAAATTACGATTGAACAACAAATCCTTCTAGAAATTTCATATTCTAGAATTTTCTAGTTACCTTGAATACACAACTATATATTATAGAAACCTAGAATCAGGATATTCATTAGATTGCACACACACATATACACAAAAGTGCAATAGGTTAGCATATGAAGTTGCATTTTTGTACCTTTTTCCTCAGATCTAAGGGGATTCAATTTACTGAATACATTTTAAGAGGCAATGTATGAATAGGAAAACAACTTATATAACTTTGGTTGCAAGATATTTTAGATTAGTGATGTTCGCAATGATAAGCATTGAAGTCTTACAAATGATAATGTATCTTTACATTTACCAGTAATATTATTTGTTCATTTCTTTAAGTGTGATAGACAATTTTATGTGAATGCATTTTATGTGAAGCAACGTTAACACATGGCACCCAATATTATATCACATGTAGTTATAAATAATTTTCTCCATCATGGAAATAAAACCACTGAAGATCATCATAAATGTTTTTGTATTTTTCATGGTGTATCATATATGAAAAATTATAAATGTTTGTCCACTCAAACAAACAATTTTTTATATATTTTGACAACATTTCAATGTATAACAGCCTAAAAACATGCATATTAATGTCTTTTTCTACGATGTTTTTACTATATCAAAGTATTTATTTGTTTGTTCCGGTCAATGTTAGGATTATGCTCTAGAGGCAATAATAATAATGGTTATTATATAATCCAATGTTCAATTCATAGGTTCATCGAACGGTTGTGAACCTTGATTATAAGAATCAAAAGAAGCATCACATGCAAGTGTAGTAAAGATGAACCACCAAGATGTTCCTAGTCCAGCATCTTGGACTAGCTCATGTTGTTGAGTGATCAACTTTCCTGGTCATATGTAAAGAGTATACCGCCAACTACTGGAGAGATAAGGGTATGGAACGATCCACGTGATGATTTACTATAGATGTAATCGTTAATGTTAATACTCAATTATTATATTTTGCTTAAATCCTTATACCATGATAATATCAAATACCCTCATGCTGTAAGAATTATCTTTGGTCTTGTTCCTAACACCATTCATAAGGGTAGATTTTCTTAATTTCTCATTTGTGTATGTCACATTTGATATGCTATTTTGTTAGGAGTATTATTTTTTGGGTGTAGATCGAATTTTTAGCACAAATGTGTTGTTAGTTGATTGTTAAACTCAAGAGAAAATAAGAATTAGTTAATCACAAAAGACCAGTTGCCAAATTAAGATTGAACAATGAATTCTGGTAGTCATTCCGTATACTATCATATAATCTAAAATTTTATACTATTTATTATAGAATCGTAGAGCCTAGATATTTTTAGATCCCACACATATATACACAAGAGTGCCATAGATCAGCATATGAAGATGTGGGTTGCACTTATCGCGGATATAAGAGGAATAAATTTACTAAATATTTTTTAAGAGGCAATGTATGAATGAGAAAACAACTTATATAACTTTGGTTGCAGGATATTTTAGATTAGTGATGTTCGCAATGATAAGAATTGAAGTTATGAATGATAATGTATCTTAATTTACCAAAAAAAGTATTTTTGAAGTGTGATAGAAAATTTTATGGTTCATGCAGTTTATGGGAAATAAACACATATCACACAACATTATATCTCAAATAGTTATATATGTATTTTCTCCATTATGAAAATAAAATTATTGAAGATCTTAATGAAGTTTTTTGTATTTCTATCATGATCACCATCGCATATGAAAAATTATAAATGTTTGTTAACTGCAACAAACAAACCAAACTTTCAGTCCATTTGTTAAGCGTTGTTGGTCCGTGTTAGGTGTTTCCTAATCTCCATATCATAGATTTAGACACAACTTTTAGTTGGCATGACAACAGTTTAGTGGTCAGTGTCTGTTTGAGACTACAATTTGTGCAGCCTGGAATATTTCGAAGAAGCAAAATAGCAGAGTTTTCAAGGGGGTTGAGCCCTCATTTGCTAGATTCATGGAAGATTCATTTTTGGGTCATCTATCGCTTCATAGATATAACATTAAACCGTCACTGATTCATCATCTTATTGATTGGTTTGATTTCATCTTTGTATAATTGCATGTAATTCGTCATTACTTACCTCTTAACTCCCTTCTACTTCTTTTGTAAATTTGTAAGTTTATTTTCAAGTTAATGAAAAAATCATAACTATATGGCCCTCCCCTTAGTATCTCGGTAAAAAAACCAAACTATTTTTGTAAATATTTTGACAATATATCGTGTTGATTGTGAAAACATCTCCAAAACATGCATATTGTTGTCTATTTCTACTATTTTTTCCATATCAAAATCTTTATTTGGTTGTTTTGGTCGACATCAACACTATAAGAAAAATCAGAATTGTATTTCCTCATCATTGAGATTTGATTATCTACTAGTTCTGACTGCTAGATAAATGCATATGATCTTCCTCATACCTCTTATTGTATGGAAAGGGTGGGGATTGTGCTCAATTCATTTGAGTGGAATATTGATTCGAAGAAGTCCTAATGTCTTGTTCGTCAGCTCCAGTTGCCAGGGGAGATGCTTAGTCCGGTTTGACCCTACAAAGTGTAGAATGTAACCATCTCTACCTTTCTTCGTTGGTGGGTGTGGAGTAAGCGAGATATTTTTTTTTAGGAAAGAGTATATATTAATATCACAGGGATACCAATTACACCCAACCTCTGCAGCAACGTATGCCCTAGCGGCCCTACAGATACACACAACTTAGAAAAAAATTACAAAAAAAGTTCCGGTACAGAGAACTAATCCTCAAAGCAACGACACTGACACCATCAGAACAACACCAGTAGTCCTCCACTTCAATAACAACACCTTTAAGAAGAAAACAGTGCCCAATCGCCGTCGTTGTCCGATGAAAGATCATAGGTTTTCACCCTGGAGAAAGTTCTCGCTCACAAAACAATGCCTTTAACAAGGTCATTGCCAGGCACAACCAGTTAAGGCCAGACCTTGGATTTTCACCCTGCAAAGTAAGACTGGAAACTCCCCCTGTGTTGTCTTTCCGCACCAATAGTTGCTGCAACGAGTCACAGATCACGCAGCCAGTTCTCCATCACCACAAGAACAAAAATCACCATCGCTACCCTCATATTTCCGCTTTCCTGACATTCTCCGTATCTGACTTTACCATGGCTCTAAGAATGGCACTTGGTGGGAACAAACAACAGAGCTTCGCAACGCTCCCGCTGAAACCAAACGGCTAGAAAAACAAGTTGCACACGACCGAATACCTTCCGATCCAGCAATCCCCAGGCATGATATGTCCATGAGAGTTCACCGGCGGAGCCTTCCGGAACCCGCCTCTTCAGACCAGATCAACGAGGGCAGACATCAAGCAAATCTTCGTCTTCGTGCGAAAGAAACCAAAGGACCACCTTCTTTATTAGATCCGACACAGCGATCCCAACACGGCCGGCCGGTTTCCGGAGAACGGATCGAGCAGGCCGACCATCGGTGCCGATGAGCACGTAGGCTTAGCACCGCCACTAAGGGCGCGCCATCGCCTCCATCTTGCAGCACCACGTCTGCCGCTTCCCCCAGATCCCGTCCAACGCCGCCCCGGTCCATCATCCGCCGACCCCGAGCACGAAACCACCGCTCCACGCAGCCCTCCTCGCCACAGCAGGGTGATGCCACCACGCCGATTCGCGCCACCTAGCCGGACGCCGCCGCGCCCCGCGCACGCGCGCCGCCGCCGGTCGTCGATCTTGGCCCGCACCTAGATCTGGCGAACCCGGGGGAGAAGAAGGGCCCCGCCACCACCGACGCCGAGCGGCTTTGCCGCCGGCGCGTCCTGGCGACGACGAGGAGGGAGGAGCGGAAGGGGAGGGCGGCCCGGCGGCGGTGGTGGGATTCCCCCCGGTCGCTCGTGGGAGCGACGCGGGAGGGGTACGTACGTATGTACGTACACAAGGGGAGTAAGCGAGATATGTGTCAAAACCCAACCATAGGCGTGAGCCCTCTTTGGCAGGCTCTTGGACTCCGCCGCCGTAAGGATCTGTTTTGATTAATGTTGATGCTCCACTGTTTGGCAGGCTCAGGTTTGTGATCCGGGACCATATGGGTATGTCTGTTGCAGCTTGCAGCAATACTGGGTATCTCCATTCCTGAGTTAGCTGAAGCCCATGCGGTAAGACCAGCTCTTTCTTTTGCCAGAGACGAGGGACTAAATAATATTCAGTTGGCCATCGATTGTCTTTCAGTGGTTCAGCGGATTGCTACCAAGGAGAAGGATCGCTCGCTCTGCAGTGTGGTCATTCAAGATATCCAAGAGGTGATCGATCTCTTCCTTTCCTGTTTGTAAGGTCTTTCATGTTAGACGCGAGCAAAATGTTGCTTCTCATCTTTTAGATAGCTCGTTGGTGTGAGTCTAATGGTTGTTCGTGGTCATGGTTTTGGTTACCGGTCGGGAAATCCGGTTACCGGTCGGGAAATCAGTTTACCGGACAAAAATCCCGAATTTATTTGAAATGTATGAAAATTTTAAATTTTAACAAAAAACCGATGTAAATAGTCATGCCGAGGACTGTAAATTCGAATTTTGAAATTTAAATTCGTCCGGTAACCGATCGGGATTTCTCGGTAACCGCGGTAACCGAAAATCCTGACCACCCTCGGGATTTTTTTCGTACCGGGAACCAAAACCTTGGTCGTGGTGCGCCCCCGGATTGCATCCATGAAACAATTTGTGTTGACATTATGTTGATTGATTAATAAAGTACACGCATTCTGCCAAAGAAAAAGAGGTGCCTGAACTGCTTGAATGATAACCCCCGTATGGATGAAAACAGGAATATATCAGGCAAGGGTATCAGTTTTCTTGTTCTTCCATGCGTTTACTGGAAATTGCAGATGTGCACGAGACTCTGGTTTTCTTAAACATTTGAGGTTTCAGGTTGTTGTTCAAAATTGTTGCATATATATAAGCTTCAGAGTTCAAAGAAAGGCCTGTCTGTCTGTCTGTCTGTCTGTTGCAGAGTACTATCAGATAGTCACTGTGTTGAAAGAACAAATATTCAAAGAACGCACTTTCCTCTGCCTTCCCCGTCAAATCAAGCAGGCGAAAAATAGAAATTTGGGGAGATGACTATGTGATGACGATGCTGATGACATCATTGTTTTCCTCTGTGAGCTTTCTTGTTTTTGCTGACGGCAGCGTATAGATGTGTGCATATGTATGCGTTTGCACGTTTGCATCGAGAACTAGAACTGCGTGCATATACTCCTACTAGGCTACTATATCATTTCGCCATTGATGGAACCGTTAGCGCCCCGCGTCTTGTTCCAAACTAGCCAAAAGCCAGTGGTCGAGATATCCATCATGACCGGCCACTCCATGTATATACGCACGCACGCGACCTCCATTGGTCATAGGCTAATAACTGGAGCAAACCGCAGAGGAGATCAACGCCCAATACAATGGCTGCTCGTGGGATAACTCTCGCTGCCACGGCCGTCGTTGTCGCCGTGGCCGCTCTGCTCCCGGCGACCGTCTCCGCCGCGACGGCGTACGTGGTCGGGGACGACGACGGGTGGGACACCGGCGTGGACTACGACGCCTGGGTGCAAGACAAGGAGTTCGTCGTCGGCGACACGCTCGGTACGTATGCATCGATTGTTCTCCTTTCTGCACGCACGAATACGGATGCGACAGGGCGGACCTGCGCCCCGGGCTGCCCGGGCTACAGCCCTGGTCGTGGCTGGCATAGTATACGTACATCCCTTATAATTTCACTAAAATTCATAAATGAAAGTATCCTAGCCCGTGTCTTTGGACCAGAATGACCAGGGCTGTCTAAAGAGCCCACTAAGACGGCAACCAGGAGACATAGAAAGGATCCATCACCGCACGCCTGCACGTGGACTGGATTACCTGTTTCTTTCCATCGCTGCCTCCAGCCTTGGACGAAAGCGCCCAGCAGCCAAGCCCTGCTAATTTAAACTAATCTCCTGCGGCTCAGGAGTACGATATTAATGCAAATGAACGATGATTAAATGAATTATAGTACTCCCTCCATTCCATATTAGGTTGTGTATAATTTTGCGTGCAAGTCAAACTATACAAAGTTTGACCAAGATTATACAAAATAATATAAATTTATATGATATAAAATTTATATAATATGAAAGTATATACTAAGACGATTCTAATAATATTATTTTTGTATTATATAAATTCATATTTATATCAAACTAGTTGGTCAAACATTGCAAAGTTTGACTTTGATAAAACCTCATATGCAACGTAAATTGGGACAGAGGGAGTATGTTTATGCTATACCGAGGAGAAATATTTACAAGTATCGAAGATTATGAGATTTCAGAGGGTTTCCAAAGTACAAAGCCACGTAAGAAACAACGTTTAGCTAGTGGAAGTTTACTTTCTTACCGACTTACGTATTTCCTCCATCCCGGTAACAAGTGACTTGGATTTGTCGAGATCAGTATATATCTATATATTAAAATGTGTCTAGATACAGGCGAATCTAGACAACCCGAGTCACTTATTTTTGGACGGAGTGAGTTGTATGTATTCATTCATACTATTTTTTGATAATTTTTTATTATCTTTGTAGGTTTTGGTTCTGTTTCTATGGTTGGTGAGGAAATGATATGCTAGAATCATACAAAATCACGGTTTAGGTACTAAAATGTGTCATGGTTATGTGATTATGCCACCATATCGTTTGTGCCATTTGGTTAAACATTGAACTTCTTTCATGTCAAAGCATCATTTATGCATTTTTTATCGTGCTTTGGCTAATATAATATGTTATCGCGAAGGGATAAGAAGGTAGTACAATATTTTTTTTTATAGTTTCTAGGCGTTAGAAATTAGCCCTGGTCTTTCTCAAATCCTGGTCCGCCACTGGATGCGTGGTGGTAGATGTGATGGAGTTGATTAATTATGCATGCAGAATTCGTGTACTCGACGAGCGGGGATGACGCCCACGACGTGGTGGTGATGGACGAAGGGGACTTCTACGACTGCACCTCGCTGACCAACCTGCCGCTGCTCAACTCCGGCGACGACAAGGTCTTTCTCAGGCAGTCCGGGACGTGGTACTTCTCCAGCAGCGTCGGGGACGACTGCAACGACGGCCTCAAGATGTCCGTCGATGTGAATTAGTGATCAGCGGATGCTCACGGCCGTTCGATCCGGCGGTGGACGGAGGGACCTATATATATATGTGCATCGTCATGCACGAATAAAAACTGTTTGATGTTCTTAGAGAATTACCACATGGAAGTACTTAAATTTAAACCTGACTCTCGCTAAACATGCATGACTGGCTGGCTGTAGCAACTCACTAGAGCGAAGCCTGGCCTCGATCGGCAGCAGGGTGCCTCTCAAAATCGATCTTCTTAATAATTATACTAGGGAATTAGGCGCGGCGACACGCCGCGCCCGTGTTACTGAATCAGTTGCGCACACGACGCTGACACATAGTCGGGAAGTAGTTCATATACTATTAGAGGGTTTTTACAGTACATCACATTGACATTGTCGGTGCATATTCATTTTGCTGGCTGTAAGACGGCAGGCACCGTATGAGTTTTCTTTGGGCGTACCGCCAATGTCATGATGGAGGTGCTCCTTTTTTTGAGGGGGGAAAGGGGCTCTTTGTTTCTTAAGCAGACGGCAGACCATTTCCTGGGCAGGGAGAGGACTACTCCGGTGATAAAAAGACTGTGGGCTCCAGGGTGCTCTCTGGCATGGTCATTAGTAGGGACCTGTGGCAGAGCCATGGCACCTGGTGCGGCGGCGAGGAGCAGGTTTGGCGCCTGGTCATCATCGGTGAAATCGTCGGAGGCTCAACTTCTGGAATCAGCGGGTTGAAATGCCAGCAAGTTAGAGAGTGATTCCGAATGCTAGAAGACCTGTGGTATTGTAGGATATTATTTCGAACATAAAGAACTAATTAATCTCACAAAATAACACCATTTTCAATCCCCATGCAGGATGTGGTACCTTGAAAGCTAGAAACAGTGACCCAGTAAATAGAGCTACCATGTTGTTCTCGAGGGATCCTTCATAGAGAGATTGTGCATTGAAGTTTTCAGCTGTGTTTGCCCCCGCAAAGTGACTATAGCAAGTCTATCACTTCGTGGAGAGAAAAAATGTCAGTATGCACTTTGTTTTGGGAAGCAAACGGTTAATGTACTGATACATATGTCGTTAGATGTACCTTCCGTTTTTCATAAAGATTTGTCTCCTTGGGTGTTGGTTGTTTCTCGAGGGGATAACATCAGTTTTCTTAGTTGCTTATCCAATTCATCTGAAATTGGTAACAGATAGGATTTCATGTCGTATACTAAAGGCAAGCAATGCATTATATAACACACAAGATGTTTGTTGTGAGCACCTGATAGAGGAGATCGTCGCATACGTTTGCTAGTTTATTATATGGCTTTATGTTGTAGGCGTAAAGAGTAAAATATTCGGGTTCTAGAACAATTTCTGTCACCTTGGTTTGTTTGGCAATTCTGATTCTCTGTGGATGGTTCATTGCTCTGTTTTTGGTTCTGAGGGACAGCAAGCACGAAATACTCAATTTTATATACTATATCTTCCTGCAGTTTATAAATACTAAATCTTCTATACCATCCCTTCCTTCAGTTTATCTCTGAACGCGAGTATTCGGTCTGCTGCTACACAACAGAGCAATGAACCTAGAATACGAACTGAATTTAAGTGTGCATTCGATAAAAATAGTTGCAAATTGTGTAATCAAGAATAAGTATAATATGAAAAGAATAGAAACTATGTGAGATATCAATTAGCCAAAAAGTAGAAGAGAGTTGCAAGCAATAGTAGCGAACATTTGGCTCATAGAGAGTGGTTTGCATGTTGAATGTGTATGGAGAGCGAACAATGCACATGTTGATACCAGAGTAAAAGAAGCAATTTGATATTCCGGAGGAAAATCCAGATGAGTGAAAGTTAAGAAGATACCTGCTGATCAAGAAATAGTAGCCCCGGGCCTCTAGTGCACTCGGCTCTTGTTTTCCCAAACACGTGTGTGCTACACAGATCCGCGAGCAGACACATCTTTTACCGAGCCGGTCTGCATTATCGATCTGATGAATTTTCTGCCACAATATATTTATTAGTAATGTTCAATGATAGTAACAAAAGGAAAAACAATGAAAATTTTATACATCTAGATAAATTGTGTGTCACTGCATCCAAAGGCTAGGGAAACTCAACAGTAGGCAAGCCATCCACCGGCAGGACAGCCGACGACTTGGCATGAAAACCAGAGGAAGCCAAGTATGAAACGCTCAAGCCTGTATATATACCAAGCCTTCTTTCAGTTTATTTCTGAAAGTGGGTATTCGGACTTGTGCTACTTAACCTTCTATTATATCGCCCTGTAGCATGAGCTGGATTTAAGTATTCATTTCATAAAGATGAGCAGGAAATAGATAACCAAGTGGCAATGTAGTATACAAAAGAGTATTCGTGAGTCGCTAATTAGTGAAAAAATAGAAGAGAGTTGAAGATAGCAGTAGCGAGTAGCGGCAGTAAATTGAGTAGGTAAATAAACATTTGGTTGACAGGAGATGGATTACATGCTAAATGAGAGCGGTAAATTTACAGATCAATGGTATAATTGAAGAGGTAATTCGATATTCAGGAAGAAATACTGGATGGGAAAATATCAGAAAGTTACCTGCTGGTCGAGGAACAGTAGGCCCATCAGCTGTTGCGCTCTGTTTGTGTTTTCCCACACATGTGTGAGCCGGACAATCCTGGATACAAATCTGTGGCTAGACAAATCCTTCACCGAGCCAGTTTGCATTGTGGATCCGGTGAAGTTTCTCCATAATATTATCTATCGGCAATATTCCAAAAGGGTGAGAAAGAACACAAAGACCGGACGTGAGAGATGAGCCGGAAAGATCATTGGAGAAACAAAAATATCCAAGACAATGCGTCGGTGCGGACATAGATCAAACCAGCCGTAGATAAGGGATTCCTGGTCGTGTTGCCCGCCCCCTTCATGGAGCCATAAAATATATCTCCCATTCAATGACGTAATGCAGTCCTTGTTCTTTAAGGCTGTGTCATTATAAAATAAGAAGATATTACGTTGTTGAATGTAAGTGGTATAGTGAGTGATGTAGCTTACCTTTCATGGAGCGCAACTATTTCAAGAACTGGTGGGTTGAAATGCCATTAAGTTGGAGTTGTGCTTTTGAAAGCCATCATCCCTGCAATGTTATAAGTTTATTTTTTTCATATTCAGAGAGCTGAGTTCAGTTGGTTGGCGGCACGTTATGTGTTGTTTAATTATATCTTGAAAATGAGAAACCAGCGTCTCCATAAATATCACAATCATGGTATCTTCAAGTGAGGATTCCAGCAGCAAGCTTGCAAGTATTCTGCTGTGCACTCCCTTTCACCCAAATTTAAATGAAGTGTAGGTTATTTTTGTGAATGAGCTAGGAGAAATATAATAGGTATACTGGAACACTGAGAGGTACTTTGACATGACATTCATCAGCAGGAATCAACAATAGTTTGCATAATATCAGATCATATAAGAGAACCTTCAGTTGGCATATAAAGTACAATGGAAAAATATTTGGACAATTACCTTTTCTTTCCCTTATTCTCGACAGAGCAAGCAATTAAAAAGCATATGTTAATGAAGGGCTTACTTTGGTCGCATAAATACTATCCGCAGAAACATGGGTAGACACAAATTTAAACTTTTTTTTAGACGATAAGCATCCCATCCAGTTTATTTTTAGAAGAAAGATAAAACCAAATATTAAGAAAATAAGAATATACCTGCTGTAATTGCCAATACAGGGAGAGTGGCATACTCGCTCAATGATGTAGAATGAATAATGTTGTTGGTGCAAACTTAATACATGATGGCTGCAGGACATCGGAAATCAAAAGCCTACAGTTCAAGGACAGGCTTTATCTAACTGCATGAAACAGAACCTTTGCTAGTTTCTAAAGTTAAAAAGATTTGCATTGAAGGGAACTGAATGAGAAAGGATTTGCATTCTTCTTGGTACTCTACTGTTTTTATCAAAATTATTTGTAGAAAGTGGGAACAGATGCTTTAGGCAGTGTGCAAGCTGCTCCTACAGAACCAAGAAATATAACTTGAGAACAACATTTAGTAACTGGATCAATAACCGCTTACCCAAACAAATCTCATGCTTCCAAGCATCTGCCTCAGACAAAGCACCTGTAAGCAAGAAAATTAATCTTGTGCTGGCATATTTTCCTGTTTTTCAGACACAATATGAACATTCTATTGGACATAAGAAAAACTAAAGTAGGGTACTCACAATAGTCTAAGACCCGTCTCAATTTGATAGCAAGAGCGCCACCATTAGATGTGGCGTTTTGAAAGCTTCCATACAATTTGTGGCGACTTATGAGCGGCCTCTTCCGAGAAATAAAAAACCTGAGAAAAATGAACCGCTACAGCAATCACAATAGTGTTTAAAATAATGCACTAACTTGTCTCCCCGAGAAATCAAAAACCTCAGAAAAATAAATTGCTACAGCAATCACAATATAATTTAAATTAATCTGCAAACTTGCATAAAACATCTACAATAGCTAGACTGAGTACCTGTGCTTCATAGAGAAGCTCTAGGTATGTTTTGGTCAAACCACTTCCAAATTGGCCACCATTTGCAGAATTGATGAAGAATTGAGAACCAAACAGGGAATTGGTGCAGCACGACAGACGGCAAAACCTAGCTAGAAAAAGGAAAAAAAAGATGCTAGGACCGATCAAAGAAGATGACTCACCATATAGCTTGCTGGAAGGGGCCGGGGCAAGAGCAGTTTCCCCGATCTTCACGCATGTGCCGCCCTCCTTATACGCCCGCTCGAATTTGGGTTCGTAGCCAGCATATCGTTCAAGTTCAGCTCCTTGTAAACACTTAGCAACGCGGCCGCGTGGTGTCCGCATCTTATGCTACTCCTCCATCTCCTCCCGCAGACCATGTCCCCCTGGATGGACGTCCTTTCGATCTGGCCAAAATCCAAATAAATTTACACCAAGAACGGCGGGTTCGCCCAGCACATCAGAGAACGCGAGGCGACGCCCCGGCTCTGCTCCTCGCCTCCTCCCGAGACGGCATGGCAACAGATGGGCACGTGGCCGTGGCAACCGGCGGCTGGTCCAGCGAAGACCCCGGCACGCAGATGGTGGCACCCCTTGGCCGGGCTCCCTCCGACGCTAGCCATCGTCGCGCTGCTTCTTCTAGCGTGGCCTCGTGGTGGCGAACGGCCAGTACGGCGAGGACCTCCGACACGCCGGCGCACGCCCCCCTGGCCAGCCCTCGCTTTATGGGAGACGGTGGAATTGAGAAGATCCTATACATGCTTGGGAGGCCCATAGCTCTGATGGCTGGTCACGAATTTCTTCAATGGAAGCGGTCAAGGGCTCAAGGTTGGGGAAAAGAGACGCCGTGTTCAATTTGGTCTGTGTCCCTGACCGCGGAGACAGCGGTTCAAAGCGGTGCAAGGAGGTCTCCGTGCAAACCACCGCGACCGAGTGAATGGGAGAGGTTACCTGTCCACGGCAATCATAAGAAACTACCGCACGTCATCTCGCAAGGCGTTACTGTAGATGTGTGCTATTGTAGCTATCTACAGTACCAAAACTGATTTGGCATGTCTAACAGAGGGCTGAAACTCTCCACTTTCATATATGTAGTTATATATAAAGAAACTGAATTTATATGGCGCGAACATTCCACCGCGACAGAATGACAGCGGGCCAATTTTTCGAGCGAGGGTTGGATAGCAACTCTCTGTTTTCTGTCGAATTGATCCGCTCACTTGTGCATTCGATAAAAGAGTGCTAAAGACGGGGCCAATCACACGCGGTTAATAAAATCATGGATATACAATGATAGGAAGACTAGTGGAAAAATGGCCTATAGTCCCGGTCTGTAAGGGCCTTTAGTCCGGATTTTACACCCGGGACTGTGAAATCGGAACTAAAGGCCCCTATCTTTAGTCTTCGTTTGTTATAACCCGGGACTAGAGGCCACCGCATGGCCCTTTTTTTGCAGTGGTGGGACGAATGATCTTTAGTCCCGGGTCGTAATACGGCCCTGGACTAAAGATATTTTTTTCATTTTTTTTTAATTTTTTCTTAAACTTTTGAATTGTTTGACTCCTTATTTAGAACATTTTTAGTACTAAGTATGTTTTATCTTAGGTCAAATTACACTTGTGGTCAAACTTCCCGTTCAGTAACCCATCCTAGCACTACTCCACCCTCAGCACGCTTAACTTCTCTGTTCCATCAGATGTCCTTGCGCGAAGCCCATTTGTACCTTGTTGTCAACACTATCATATCAATCATATTAGCCCATATCAATATGCCATACATCTTTATTTTTTGAAATTACAAACAAATATTTTAGTAAACAACAATAAATAAGTGATAATAATATTTTAATCAAATGAAAGTAAAAAAAAAAATATTTTATTCATTTTTTGCTATTTATTTATTTAATATGGCATAAATAATATTTTTAAATTTGTAAATCGAAATTCGACAAATAATATATCCAGAATTATTATAAAAATGTGAGGAATTCAAATATAGAATAAATAAAATTGCAAAAAAAATTCATTTTTTAAATAACTTTTTTTCCTTTTCGAATTTTAAAAATCTAAAATAATCCATAACGGCCGTCGAAATCAAACTCACAATTTTTTTCCGCACATTTTGATAGGTTGTACATTTTTTCCGACATCGTACGCAAAAGTAATAGCCATCACGACCCGGGACTAAAGGTCCAAAACAACCCGGGACTAAAGTTTCCTCGGGCTTCCAGCCACCAAAAACTGTACCAACTGGGACTAGTGCTCATACTAGTCCCGATCTATAACAAATCGGGACTAGTGTTGGACTCTGGACCGAACCGAAGACCCTTTTTCTACTAGTGGAAGTGTCTAGATCTCAGACGCCTGAGAACTTATTATGTCTAAGTCGCTGATATCGTCATAATATTTCAAAAGAAAACATGTCAGAGATTGGAATCGCTCCAATTTTGCCATAGTGTAGTTGCAAGAGATTTTGATGCGGTTCCATGCTAGGTACATCTGCCATGTAAATATACTTTATCTATCATCTTCTCTCCTCAAAGCTAGGATATTCCCTTTCTTTTCTCCCTTCCAGGTGGAGTTACCTTGCATGTTTCTGATACACTATTCCCTTGAACTGCTTCAAATGTTTGGTTCGCTTCTACCTTTGACACAAACTGGAATCGCTTTTTGGGTGAGTTGCACCGTATAGAACCGATTCAAACTATCCTTTGAACCATTTTTTCTACACAGTGTGGCTGGTCTTATTACCGGTACCAAACGGCAAGCCTCGCTGGGCTAGGCTAGGGTGGCTATTGCTCAAGAACCAAACGCACCCTAACTCCAGCATGCAACCACTAACCCTATAGTAAAAAGATAAGAACAAGCGGAATTTTACACGGTTCTTAGGCCCAACCTTCAAGAAGGAAACACCACACGTTGCTACGAGTCCAACCCCTATGTCGATCCTGGGATTTTCATTCCCAAAGTCGAGTTTTGATCCACCACCTTCAGCAAGAGAACACGACACATGCAACGTGTCATCATAGCCTGATTAGAGATCCTGTGTTTCCATCGGAGTCCGCCTACACGTTGTCAAAGCCACTTGTACCATCATCTCTTCTCCAGCTATCGACACCTCAAAAGCTAGATACCCCTAGGGAGGTAACGGAACACGGAGACGTCTCATGCTGCGTCGCCTCCGGTCATTGTCGCACCACCTTCAATACCAGCCATGACTTGTAACCTCATAGGGAGATACCGTGAGTAGCACCTGATGGCAGCAGGCATGACTTGGCGCCTCCACCGAGATGTCATCTGATGAAAATCATGACTTGGCACATCCACAAGAAGTCGACGCACGTAGAACCTGCACTACAACACGGGCGTTGGACCCTGGCGCTTATAGACGCCGAGACACATGCCTAATAGCCGCGCTCACGCTGGTGTGGCAAAAAAAAGGCGCCAAGGATAACTGCATCAGGAAAAGTGCATCGGCGGCGCTTTTTTGGCTTGACACAACATCATCCGTCGACCTATCGCTTCAGTGGCACCAGAAGTTGATACACATCGGTACACTAGATCACGGCGTATTATATTAGTGCCTTGACAGATACAATATTCAGTCGCGACTAATATGAATCACAATCAGTATAAACAAATTAGTTTGTTCATAACATTTAACTCAAAAATTTCAATGAAAATATGATTTAGTTGTATTTCCCTTACATATTTGAGCCCCTCTCTATTTCCATTACAAGTCGAAAAAAAGAGAAAACTAAAACTATAAAGGATAAGTGGCAAAACTTATCAATATCTTCTTTTGTCCCAACACGGGGACAAAATGAGACATCCTAAAATTTTCCACTAATCTTACCACATAATCTTAGTGTCTCTCTATTCTGCCCCTAGCTACTGTGAGCGTCGTGGCGGCATGTCATACACTAAAGTGACGCGCCCACACTGTCTGCCATCCCGCAAACATGAAACTATGACGGCTGTAGCGATGAGCCTGCCATCCCGCGAGGTGAGCCCCTACCATCCTCAGCGCATTGTATGGTGACGGCCGCAGAGACGATCCCACCATCCCGCAAGCTCGGTACTGCGACGACCGCAATGGCGAGCCTGCCATCCCGTGGGCCTGCCATCCAACCGTGGATCTAAAAGAGACAGAAGATCGTTTAGAAGAAGAACAAAATGGAACATGGTGTGAAGGAATAAGAACAAGATCCACTAGACAACATGGGTCTATAGATGAGATGAGAAAGATGTTAGACGAAGACACCTTACGCTCCAAGGCATCACAACATTTGGGAGGACCGATATAAGCAGAGATAGAACTTGGTAAGAACTTGATTTTTTTTAGAAATGACTGTTCAGATCTCATGGCATTGTACGAAGAGAGGAGTTGAGAGAGTAGGGACTAAGGGTTTCCTGTATTATATAGTAAACATGATGGAAAGTTGGTGAGACGATATAGGGTTTGCTTTATGGGCTATAAAACAAGTGTGGCTAGTTACGTGGGCCAAATTTGTACAAAGGTAACATACGTCGATCTCTAGCAAACACGATGGCGACCGGGCCTTGCTTCATTATTTTTGATAAAGTAATTACCACGAAAGTGTGTGTTCTGCATAATAAAATGCATTGTGGTGGTGATTTTGTGCAACAATTTGTGTTATATGTAATTTCATCGAACATAAAAGGCAAGGCTCGGTAGACAATGAGCCACACCTATCACCTAGACAATTAATGGCGCAACAAAGAATGCCTCTGTTGTCCAAGCGTGGCATTAAAAACCACGACCTTGCTACCACGTAACACAACACTAATATGTGCTAGTATCGAGTCTGCCACTCCAATAAGTGGTCATCATGAAAAAATGGTGCCGCGAATGCCCATTCGCTGGGTAACCAACTTTTGCGGGTAATTTTCGCTTGTGCCACCCTATAGAAGTTCCAGACATGTGGTGTATTTTTGTAGTGTCGATGAACCGGATCAAACCTAGCATAGAGGTGGAGGGAACGCCCCATACTACAGCCGCCCACGTAAGGCGATCACCATCTTAATACCCAGTCCTCGTGTCGTCCACACGACCAGGGAGGCCACTGCCATCGAAGATCCAGATCCGTCGCCCTAAAAGCCAAACTCACGCGCCACCAAAGACTTGTTGGAGATATGCACTAGAGGCAATAATAAAAGTGGTTATTATTATATCTTTGTGTTTATAATAAATGTTTACATTCATGCTATAACAGTATTAACCGAAAACATTAATACTTGTGTGATTTGTAGACTAAATTAGAGTCCCTAGTAAAGCCTCTTTAATAATACTAGCTTGTTGGTTAATAGATGATCGTGGTTTCTCGATCATGAACATTGTGATGTTGTTAACAACGAGATCATATCATTAGGAGAATGGTATGATGGACATACTCCTATAGATAAGCGTAGCATAAAGATCAAGCCATTTCAATAGTTCGTTTGCTATGAGCTTTCTGATACATAGTAACCTAATTCCTTCGACCATGAGATCATGCTAATCACCATCACCAGAAGGATGCTTTGATGACATCAAACACCACACCGTAACTGGGTGTCTATAAAGGTGGCATTCAGTGTTCGGAAAGTATGGGTTGAGGCACCTGGATCGAGAGTGGGATTTGTCCATCCATATGACGGATAGATATACTCTGGGCCCTATCAGTGGAATGTCATCCAATTAGCTTGCAAGCATGTGACTGGCTCACAAGGGATCACATATCACGGGAACGAGAAAAGAGTACTTATCGGTAACGAGGTTTAACTAGGCATGTAGAGATACCGACGATCAAAACCTCGGATAAGTAAACTATCGTGAGACAAAGGGAAATTGGTATCGTATGTAAGTGGTTCATTCGATCGCAAAGTAATCGTAGAAATATGTGGGAGCCATATGAATTTCCAGATTCCTCTATTGGTTATTGATCGAGAAGTGTCTCGATCATGTCCGCATAATTCACGAACCGTAGGGAGACACACTTAAGGATTCGATGTTGTTTAGTAGATATGGAATGTTAATAAGGGATACCGAATGTTGTTCGGAGTCTCGGATGGGATCCGGGATATCACGAGGAGATCCGGAATGGTCCGGAGAATAAGATTCATATAAGGAAAGTCCGATTCCGGAGTTCGAGAAAGTTTCGATGTTTTCATCGGAGAGGTTCTAGAAGGGTCTAGAAGGTTCACCGGACCGGAAAGGGAATGGTCCATGAATGTGTCATGGATATGTGGAATGATCGGATCATATCCTAGGTCACTTGGTGTTGGCATTTGCAAGAGAGAAATAATGCTCTAAATTGAAAGTCAAACAGGAAGTTTGAAAAGTCAAACTGGAACTAGGGATGGCAATGGAGCGGGTTTGGACGGATATAGCAAAACCAAATCCAAATCCAAATCCATGAAACTCACTCTAGCCCACCCACGAAGATATCCATGGGCATGGATGCCGCTCCAGATCCAAACCCGCCGGATATCCAGTATCCATGGATATCCATTGGTTTACACACTATATACAATAATCATAATAATATTCAGAATAACTACGATATAATAGCAATTTCCGACAGCATTTCAGCAAATATTATATGGATAATACATAGAAATATCAAAGCAATAATATTTTAACCACATAGTACTTAAAATATCACACGGTAACATCACAAAGTACATAGATGTCTCATAACAGTCTTAGAGAATGCTTTTTATTACAAGTTTTCAATACAACATCTCATAAATTCAATAGATATAGCAATGCATAGTAGAAATGTTGAGTGGTCGTCTGCCTCCTGGCGGCTGACTCGAGTACGACCTGGGGATGGGGCGGCGACACAAGTGCGACCTGGGCTAGGGGTTACACCATACAGTAATTGGGGGGAATTAGGGTTAATTAGGATTACTACTTAGGTGTGCTTTTGGGACTGTGTCTTGAAATTTGGGGCCATTTATTGTGTAAATATTGTATACATAAAAAAATAATCTTACTGACATGTGGGTCCCACATGTCAGTCGGGTATCCATTGGATATCCGTGGAGCGAAACTACTACCCATGCCCGCCCCATGAATTAGCGGATATCCGCCCCATGAAATCCGTGGATGTAATTAGGCCTCCATACCCTTGCCCACCGGGTCGGATATCCGTGGATACCCGGATCCATGGATAAAATTGTCATCCTTAACTGGAACAATGGTTTCCTAGTGGAAGAAGAAACAAGTCCTTCTCTCAATCCAATTTGGGTTTGGGTTTGGATTCAAACCCACCCCTCCCAAGGCTGCCCCTCCCTCTCATAAATAGAGGGAGAGGGCTGCCCCAACACCACAAGAGCCAAGCCCTCCCCACACACGCGCTGCCACCACGCCCTTGCCGCTGCCGCGCCGCCGCCGCTCGCCGCCGCCGCCGGTTCGTCGTCGACGCCCTAGCCGCCGCCGACACCTCCTCCTCCTCCCGGTCATCTAAACCCTAGATCTCCGAGAAACCCTAATCCACCATAACTCGCACCGGCTTAGGCGAAGCCCTGCAGGATCTTCCCTCTACTTCCGACACCACACCGTCGTGCTACCGGAATCACGAAGGGAGAACTACAAACTCCGCTGCCTGCTGGAACAAGGGAGAGGAAGGTCTTCATCGAGTACCGAACGTGTGACCGACTGCGGAAGCGCTGCCGGAACGCAGCGCTGGAAGGATCGTCTACGCGATCTTGAGATCGGCAAGTGTACGACTACATCACCCACGAAAATCTGCTCTCGTTAACCGCTTTGGAATCTTCGAGGGTGAGTGCTTCTATCGACTCGTTGCTACAATTCAGTAGATTGATCTTGGCTTGTTTGTGTGCATGTGGTAGAATTTTTTTGTTTTCCATGCTACAAACCCCTACAGTGGTATCAGAGCCGTGTGAAAGAACATGTTGGGCCCCATGTGTGGTTTGGTAATTAATGACAATCTTTATGGACTAATGTGTGTATTAAGTTATACTTGTAGGATTTGTCCATTAGCATCGCTTGGAGCATGTGTTGGCTTCAATGTCGATGAAATGAGATGTGCAAGCTCAAAATGCGCCATCTATAGAAGATCTCATGTTTGAGGCTTGCCATCCTCGGTGATCATGGATCGATGATGAAGAATCAAGAAAGGCGTTACATCTTGAGAAGGGCAAGATCGTCTACATCGAGCCCAATTGGAATGCTCAAGGCAAAGGTATAATCTTGATAGGTTTTCCCTTTTGCCGGTCTCACGTTGTGTGTGTGAGACCGGGTTTAGGATAGATAACCGTACTATTAAGAGGGGCTCTCGTATGAGTAATTCGATCACATCGTTCAGAGAGAGCTCAAACCTTTGCATATTTGCGTCATCATATTTGGTTGTTATTTGGTCTTATCCATGTGAGGATATAGAGCTTGTGGTAATCTCCATAACAAGCTCTTGTTCATCAAAATCGGATCTTCCGTTTGTATCTTATTGCGATCTTGATCTTGGCAGCTTTTCTGTTTCTCACCAAGTGAGGTATCTCACATTATTATACATGATACATTCTCACTTGGTGATAACCAATATTTTCACCTTTCATAGGGTAGCCCATGTCGTCCTTTTTCCAACGCAATTGGAATCGGGTCGATCGGAGTTACCAATCAAAAGTTATAGAGGTTTGAATTTTCCTAGGTACCAAAATGCGGTAGTACCGCATTTTAGTACCTAGCACGGTAGAAGGTTTTTTACTTCGTCATTTGGATATATTCTCCCTTGCTGGACTATGATGTTTCTTTGCATGATCTTATAGAGGTTGTTGTCCTCTTCGAAACGAGCCCAAGATCATCGAAATCGGAGTCCGGATGCAAAAGTTATGGCTGTTTTCGTTCTGTGATGACCGGTAGTACCGGACCAGGATCCGGTAGTATGTACCGCTTTTTGGTACCGGGGAGCGCAGAGAGAAAATGCGTTTGGAGTCCCAGGAACCCCAGGAAATGTACGGTAGTGCCGGGAAAGTCCGGTAGTACCGGGAAAAAGTCCGGTAGTACCGGAAATCGCGTTTTTGGGCTGCAACGGTTGGATTTTGGAGGGACCTATATAAGGGGCCTTCTTCCCCAATGGTTCCTCAACCATTCTTGCAAGTTTTCCCCTCCATTGTTGACCTTCTTGAGCTTGCTTTCTCTCAATCCCTCCGATGATTCTTGCATATTCTTGAGGGATTTGAAAGAGGAGATCTAGATCTACAATCCCACCAATCAATCTCTCCTCTAAGTGAGGGGAACATATTGGGATCTAGATCTTGGAGTCTTTTGTGGATTTCCTCCATTGTTCTTCCTCTCTTATTCCCGCATAAGCTTTTGTAGCTTTGGTGGAATTTGGGAGAGAAGGATTTGAACACCTTTGTGGTGTTCTTGCCATTTGCATTTGGTGCATCGGTTTGAGTTCTCCTCGGAGGATTTGGTTTGAGTTGCTCATTAGAGCTTGTCCCTCTTGGGTTCTTGGAACCCTAGACGGTTTTGTGGCCTTGGTGGCATTGTGGCCTTGGTGGAATTTGTTGAGGCCTTTTGTGGCATTTGTTGGGAGCCTCCAATTAAGTTGTGGAGAAGTGCCCCAACCTTGTGAGAGGTTCCGGTTGCCACCGACAAGTGCACCGATAGCGGAAGCGTGGATCGATCCCGTTGGGTTGAGATTCACCGGAGAATAAGGGAGGCCTTTTGTGGTGTTGGTGGTTTGATACCACCCCCTCTCCAAACGAGACGTACTCCATGTTGGGAGGAACTCGGTAAAATATCGGTGTCCCCGCGTGCCTCGGTTATCTCTATACCCGAGCTCTTTACTTATGCAATTTACATTGTGATAGCCTTCGTGCTTGAAGTAATATATATCTTGCTATCACTTTGTTGCTTGTATTGCTTAGCATAAGTTGTTGGTGCACATAGGTGAACCTTAGTTGTTCTAGGTTGTGCTTAACAAAGTAAACACTAGTTTTATTCCGCCTTTGTTGAGCCACTCTAGGAAAAGTTTTAATCGCCTATTCACCCCCCCTCTAGGCGACATCCGTATCCTTTCAATTGGTATCAGAGCACGGTCTCTCATTTTAGGCTTCACCGCCTTGAGAGTAAAGATGTCGGCTAGGGGATTAGTGCACAAGGACACGCTCACATTCGATGGCACAAATTATGATGTTTGGAAAATTCGCATGCTTAATTTATTTCGGGAAAGTCACCCAATTATCGAGGGATATCTATATGTGGGTCTCTCTTCTCCTATGGATACCCAAAACGAATCTTTAGAAGAGAAGTTGAACTCTCATATAGATGCTCTAGCTACTAAAATTCTTTTGCATGTTGTGAGCAATGTAGTTCTTTCTTCTATCATGCCTTATTCAAGCGCTCGTGAGATATGGACCAAGCTTCAAGATAAATATAGCAAGTCCAACATTTTTGAGGATGATTGTGTTGCTTCCACTTCCGGTCGAGATGAGTTCTCATCCTCTACCACTTCACCAACATGTGACTTTTCACAAGGTAATGATATGGTGAGTGGTGATAGAAATTGCAATTTGGATAGTGTGCTTACTATTTGTAATCCTTCATCTCTATCTAGTTGCAATGATCTTTCTTTGGACCCTAACACTTCTAGCACTACAAACTTCTTACATGCTTGTGTTAATAGTCCTTGCATATCATGTAGAAATGACTTGAATAAATCTCATGATGATATGCTCATGTTGTCTTGTTGCCATGATAAAAATGCTTCTATTTCCTCTAGTGCTTGTGTTGCTAACCATGTAGAGGAAAATGAAGATTCTATGGGACAAGACAAGGTCTTGAAGAGAGCTACAAGTGCAATCTCATCATCACCTTCCTTCGGTTCTCACATGTGCCTTATGGCTAAGGGAACAAAGGTAACCTCTTTGAATCCCATTGTATCTCATGATGATGATGATGAGGTTGAGAATGATAATGATGATTATAGAGGTAAGTATGATATTACCTCTATTAAGAAAATGGGAGAGGTTGTCTATAGCGCTCTCTTTAAAAATAAAAGTGCTTCCTCCAACTTTCTTGAAATCTTGAATTGTGCCATAGAAGGCAATGATCTTATTGAGGAGCAAGAAAACTTAATTGATGAAAAGTTTGCACTTGAGCATGAGTATGCTAATGAAGTTGCACAACTAAAGGACTCCCTTGGAGAAGAACAAACCACCAAAGAATCTCTTGAGGAGACTTTTACTCTAGAATTATCTAGAGTAAAGGAATACCATGATAGAGAACTTGCGGTGGCTAACTCCTTCAAGATTAAAAATGATGAACTTGAAGTTGCTTATGCTAAACTTGTTGAGGATTTTAAGCACCTCGAAAATGGCTCTCGGGTCGTTAAGAGGGAGCTCATCAAACTCACCGAGTCACATGAGCAACTTAAAGCTTCATATTTAAAAGAGCTTGACAAGTTGCCCTCACCTCTTGCTAATAATAATGATGCTTGTGCTACTAACTCTATTTCTTGTGAAGCGTCTATTTTGAAGGAGAATGTTGAGCTAAAGGCTCAACTTGCTTTGCTAACTAGCAACTATGGGAAATTAGAAGAAAGTCATGTTAAGGTCTCGAGCTCGCATGAGGATCTTCTAGTCTCCCATGGTAGGCTAAAGTTAGCTCATGAGGCCATCGTGTCAAAGGTAACATCTAGTGGGCCTCATGTGGACATTAGCACTATATCTACTCCAAATGTTATATTGCCATGTGCTAGTCCTTGTAATTCATCCCCTCATAACCATGCTATATCTTGTGATGAATTACATTCCTTGCCTTATTGCTCTAATAATGTAGCATCTACTTCCTCTAGTACTTTTGTTCAAACTAACCATGTAGAGGAAATCAAAGAGCTCAAGGCTCAAGTCACTTCTTTGAAGAATGACTTGAAAAAGGGTCATCAAGGGAAGGTCGCACTCAACAAAATCTTGAGTTTGCAAAAATCCCCCAATGACAAGTGTGGGCTTGGATTCAACTCCAACGTCAAGAACAAGTCCACTATCAAGTTGAAGCACAAGGACAACAAGAATAATGGCCAAGATCAAGTCAAGAATCCGGCCAACATTGTTTGCTTCAAGTGCAAGGAAGAAGGGCACCATGTTAGATCTTGCCCATTGAAGAAAAAGCCTCTTAGTTGGAAGCAACAAGGGAAGCGGCCTCAAGCTCCACCTCAAGTAATTAATGGCCTCTTCCTAAGAGGACTACTCGAGCTCTTCCTCGAGTTGTGGCTTCACCTAAGAAGAAATATGGCAAGAGTATAACTTGCTACATATGCCGTGAAAAGGGTCACATTTCTTCCTCATGCACTATTGGTATCTCCTCTTCCCATCCTATCTTGATTGATGATGCTTATTCACTTCGTAAGGATGAGGTTGGCAATGTGTTTGCCAAATTTATTGGTGCCCAATGTGGTGTCAAGAAAAGAACCATTTGGGTTGCCAAGCCTATTGTGACTAACTTCTTAGGACCCAACTTGGTTGGGGACCAACAAGCCAAAACTTGATCAATAGGTGTGTTTTGGAGGGCATTGGAGTCTTGGCTACATTATGAAGAATTGAGGGATCTTCATCAATTATTTTTGTCAAGCCAAGCCATTTGGATTGTCATGATTATATTATATTTCCAATGTTCCTCCTTGCGGTAACATATGCTAAACTCTTTACATTGAAAGTTACTCGCCCCCTTATGCATGTGTTGGTTTTGTATCTTCCATGCTTTTGTACATGTTGTGCTATCCACTTAATTATCTTGAGATATCAAGCATATTTGTGTATGATTAGGTGGCACACCATGTATGTGTGTTTATTATGTTTGAGCCTTGCTTGGTTATATTTGGTATCTTATTTGGCTCTTGTGAGAAATTAATGGATTATCCCATTTTGGGGGAGTGCTATGCTTGGGCATTCCAAAATCCTAAAATTGTGTGTACATGAGGAATACCACCTAGTATTTATATTGGATTATTGTTTAGTCTCTATGTGATATATTTCTCATGAGAAATTTAAGTTTTATAATGTCCATTAATTATCTCTATTTGTATTATTTTGCCTCACGATGGTTTTATGGTAGTATCACATTATGGGGGAGTCATATGCTTAGTGCTTATTACAATCCTAGAAAATGTGAAAATTCGAGGTTGTGTCACTTAAAATTGATATTGATAATTATCTAGCTCCTAAGTGACACACGTGCTCATACAAGTTCCAATTTGCTTGAATGCCCTTATTGCTCATATTTTGGATCTTGTTTGTGAGAGTGCTTCTTGGTATGTGTTTCCTCATATTTAGATATATATATACGCATGGAAATCATTTGCTTCAAGTTACTCTAATCACTAGTGTTGTGTGACAATTGGAAGCTACCAAGAATCTTGTTCGGAGCATCAAACTTAATTCTTATACTTTGTTATATGCTTCTTTGTGTGAATATGATCTTGGATATCCGAATGAACTACCTAGGGAAGATTATTCTCAATACTTCCTGTCATTGGAAAATTAGTACTAAATTTATGGTAGAATTTATTGATCATATTCACTTTGGCCCTTGCTTAAATCTTGTCCTATCTTTGGTCAAGTAAATGTATTGTGTGCTCCCATGTTTTCCTTGCTACTTTTGGATCCTTTTATTTTTATTGGTATCCTTTCGTGTTTTATTTATTGTAGGTACTAGTGATGATCCCATTTGTGTTCATTTTGCATTTAAAAGGAAAATCCTACATAATGCACTATCTATGGGGGAGCTCACCTATATTATTTAGAACACTCATATTTATGCTTCTTTGTTTGGTCCATATCGGGTTTTATGTGCTTGGAAGCTCAATCTTTTCGTTTTGGTATTTTGTGCCATCATGAGAAGTTTGGGGAGTTTGGTTTCTTGTTGGAACATTTCTCCTTTTGGGAGTTGGTTTTGTCTCATTCCTTGCTTCTTGATTTGACCATTTTAGAATGAGATAAATCCTTGAGCATTTTTATTTCTATATATTTTTGCTCTTTTGGCCTTAACTTAGTTCATTTGTTGAACTTGTGATTGTTCATGTGTTGAATTGGTTCTTTGATACAATTTGGACACCGCTTGTCTTGTCACACTCTTGTGTGTGCCATCTCGGTTTACTTGGTGTTTTTGTTCAAATTGTATCTCCTTTTTGGTTCTTGAAAGCTTTATGCATGCATATTTACTATATGTTTATATTAAGGCATGTTTGCTTTCTTTGATCCAATATATAGGGGAAACTCCACCAATTCCCATCGGCTAAGTTGTGCATGAAATTCAATTTCATATCAATGTGCACATAATTATGTGGAGTCTCTCCTATGTATTGTAGTTTCTCTAACTACTTTGGACCCAATAAGTTTGGGGACCATTTTGTACTTAAATGTGTTTTAGGTACATTGGAGATATATTGGACGCTTGTCTCTCAATTTTGAAGAAGTGATGCTTAGAACAAAATTTGAGGCAAGCTATAGGATGATCAACGAATTCAATACTCTACATCCTACCAATTATATCTCGGTAACAAGTATCTCTTTCTCATGCTCATATATCTTGATTCCAACCGGTTGCCGGTTGCCTTCTAGCATGAATTCATGTATTTGTAATTGTTGTAGTTCTAGCCATGGTTTTAATAGAACTCTCTATTGTAAATGTGTATAAGTTGAGATGAGTACATATAATTGGGACTATACAAAATCATGCATATAATCCTCCAATCCCAAATATGTCAATCTAGCAATTTTATTGCCTATCATTTCATCAACTTCTCTCATATGCAATAGTGAGATTTTTGCTAGTCTATTCTATCTTATGATACTTGTTGCCTTTCTCCATATATTCCAACTTTCTCGTTTTCCCTTGGTGATAGTTGTAATATATGTAGTATGTTGGTGTTTGAAGCTCATTAATGTACAATAAGATATATGTGAGCCTTTGGCCATGCTTTGAAGCTAAAATCTTATTGATATATGTTATGACTTCATTTTTGCCTTTTATGTGATTTATTGTATATCTTCCTTGTGCGTGCTTGTTTCTTTATGGATATATGTCATTGTGATGTTATCCACTTAAAAACATATACACAAATGGTGTAACTACCTCGGTGAATTACGCTCCTAGTTACAAGCCTGGATGAGCGGAAATGGTTAAAATAGTACGGTGGGGCCCAAATGCCACTCACAGGTAGACCTTTCGGCCGTCCTAACCATTTCCAAACATCGGAACAAGAACGGGCGGCGTAATCGGCAGGCGAAGGGATCAACTACATATACAAATGAGTATGTATGCAAGCCACCATACAATGGTTCTCAGAGTCATTCCATCTAAAAAGAAAGGAAATATTGCAACGCCATACGGCAAGATCCAAATATCCTAGATAGATATAATAGTTTAGGATATCTCCTCATACATCAAACATCAGAGTATCAGGCGGAAGCGGAAAACAAGATCCGAGTACGGATAAGAAGCAAATCGGCATAAGATGCCCCATAAATAAACACATCCCGCCCACAGATCTCACGGATCCCCGTTCCCGGAATCTCTACACCGAATGATCGTTGCCCACATCGTCCGTCTCCTCCACCCAGTATCCATCTTGCGAGTTTACCTGTTCATCTGAATCAAACAATTTATCGTGTGAGACCCTAGGGGTACTCAGCAAGTCTTTATGCCTCTAAAGGGGACACAACCTGGGGTGACGCAATTGCAGCAAAAGATAAACCCTACCAATTCTATAGATACTCGCTAACCATCCGCCTAACCAGAGATAGACGGATGTCCGTGAATTAATAACAACAGTTATAATGGTAATGTCCACAGATCCATCCTCCTCCTCGCTTACCGACGAGGAAGCGGACGAACAACCCCCCCCCCCCCATCCGTTGGCAGTTTTATTAACCATTCCATGAGTGTTGCACTATTTACTAGTCAGTTACTTAGTCAAATTAAAAGCGGTACTTTAGTTATGCTTGTCTATGATCGAGAAACTGTGCTCCAAGTCGTCCATAACCGCGGACACGGCTTTCAGAAAGTTTTACCCTGCAGGGGTGCACAAATAGCAACACACACTCGATCAACCTCGGAAAAACCAAATCAAAACCCAACGAGGCAGTCACGACAAAGCGATCATAGGATTCAGAAATATTTCAGGGGGCCACCCCATTAAGCTACCCGCGACGAAGTTGGCCGACTCCGAGGCGGACTCAAGGTTTGCGCCAATGGCTGTAAACGACTGGGAACCCGAAAGTGTGACTGGGCTTGTCGATACCGCGAAAACACTCCGCTTACCTAAACAGTACAGGTGCAGTACCTCGCACAATTTTAAATAAAGCAGTAAAGCATGGCATAAGTACAGGATGGTAAATAAAACCTCAAACTAGTTTGTGGCCCCAAGAAATAAGAATGAATCAAGCTCTGGCTCAGGGGGGTTCATAAGCCTCCCGGATGTGGATAGCGCGAATATTCAAGGAACAGGAATCAAGTACTCGGGGTCCTACGGGACACAAGTGAGCCTGAAAAACCAAATAGCAAATAGGGCTCACCGGTGCCACTTTCATTAGTTATCCCATTACTACTCAGATTAAGTTGTATAGGTACCTCGTTATCCATCAGACACTCACATACCCTACACATGTTGTTCTATGACTCGCATGGCTCAAACAACTCCTGTAGTAATGGCTCATGGGATGGAGGAACAAGCTTCGGTGGGGTTTAAAAGTAAAGGCTATGCAATACTTGGGATTCAGATTAATGCAATCGCGACTCAATGATGCAAGAATAAGATAGAGGCAATAGGTACTATATGTATGCAAGCATGTGGTAGTGCTTGCCTGGCAACTCAGTTGAAGCGAGAGAAGGATCTGGGTAGTGCTCCTGGGTATCTTGGTATATCCCCTGCTCAGCGTCGGGAGGTTGTTGGAGGTGGTGGATCGGGCAGACGTGCAGCGGATCGACGACGAGGCAGAGGCCGGCGGAGCTAGGGTTTCGCGTCGGAGCGGCGTCGGCCTGGTGGCTCTGGTCCTCCTCCTTCTCGACGGCGTGTACAGGACGATGCAGGGGACCCTCCTCGATCTCCCAGGCCACTTCAAGGACGCTCTGCACGACTGGATCAACGGGACGTGGTGGAGGCCGACGGTGGCCGGCGAGAGAGGGTGGCGCCAGTGGAGAGGAAGGAGAGGAGAGGGCAAGCTCTAGGGCGGATCTGGGAGAGGCAGAGAGGTTGCGGGGTGGAGGGAAAGGTGAGGGAGAGGCGTGGGTGCCGTGTGGGAGCAGGTAGGGTTAAAGGTGGCTCGGTGCCACCTTTCTCTCCTCCTCCTCACCTTCTTGGGGCCGGGCAGGACCAGGGCAGGGCAGGTGGTGGTGGGGCTGCCAGATGGGGACGGCCGGGCTGGGGCCCTCTTGGCAGAGAGAGAGAGCTAGAGAGAGAGAGGGGGGTAGGCTCGGGTGTAGCTAGGGTGGGAGCTAGGGTTAGGAGAGAGGAGTTATGGCTCGGGTGTAGCTAGGGTTTGGTTTGGGTGGTAGCTAGGTGGGCTAGGGTGGCCAGGTGGGGCCAGCTAGGAGGGGCTCGGCAAGGAGAGACCAAGGGGAGGGTGAGAGCTAGGGTTTGTAGAGAGGGGGCTCGGGTTAGGGTTAGGTTAGATGATGCCCATGGTGGTGGTAGGGTGTAACTAGTGTAGGTGAGGGGTTAGGTTTAGGGTTTAGATTAGGTGTAGATTTTGGAGAAAAGATAAGGAAGAGAGGGTAGGGCTTAGGGTTTAGGCATGATCCACATGACCATGCAAGGATGGAGATGCAAAGGGAGGGGAGATGAGGAGTAGAGAGAGAGAGAGAGAGAGATGTGGTGGAATGTTCTATCTTGACAAGACCAAGCAAGATCAAGCCAAGCTCAAACAAGATCTAGACAAGAAAAGAAAGGGTGAGATAAAAGGTGGTGAGGTATGGATGGAGATGGTGATGGGGTTTTAGAGGCTTGCATGCATCAAGCAAGATCAAGCATAAGGGGTAGAGAGGGATATGGGGAAGATCCACTCAAAGATTCAAATAAAAACCAAAAGGCTAGAAAAGGTGGTACTTGCATGGGCCATGCATAAATAATTAATACCATGCTTATTTTGTGAAAACAAGATTATTTACATGGCATTATTCTTATGCATTCCAAAATGTGGAGTAAGGCCTAAGCAAAAGAATTTAAGAGAAAGTTCCAAGTGGAGTAGATGGAGATGATCACATTGGATTATAATTGGGACTTGCTAGTGTGTATATTCCACTAGATGCTTACTATTCCCAAAAATATCCCCACATGAGCATAAATCCATAATAATCCATATGGAAGCTAGGATAAGAGTTCCACTCACAAGGCATGCAAAGGTGGCCATGTGGCTCTCCTAAACCAATAATGTGAAAACAATATGGTGCATATATGAGAGCATGTGGAGATAGAATGGATCCACACCAACACATATGAGCTAGAGGTAAAACCAAATGAATTGCAATGCTCATATATGGTGGAATGATGGAGTGATGGCAAGAAAGGTGGTGGAGTTAAATAAAAGATATGCCCCCAACTCAACTTGGGCATTTAAACAATATATCAATAACCAAATACAATATCAAGAGGCAAATACAATTAATGATGCATATGAGAGAAGAACCAAAACAAAAAGGGTTTTATATGATGCTCAAATGCAAGGTGGCATGATGACATGAGCATGATATATTTATGATGCAACAATTATATATATGAAGTAGCCATTATATTACTAGACCAAGTAGCATTACAATTGTTAGACAATTGGGATGCTACAACTCTCCCCCACTAAACAGGAATCTCGCCCCGAGATTCTAGGAAGAAGAAGAAGACTCAAAGAGGGTAGGATACTTGGCACGGAGCTCATCTTCACGTTCCCAAGTGGCTTCATCAACAGAATGGTGCGACCACTGCACCTTGCAGAACTTGATGGACTTGTTGCGAGTCCTTCTTTCTGCGACTTCAAGGATTTTAGTGGGGTGTTCTTGATAAGACAGGTCTTCTTGGAGATTGATAAGCTCATGATCCACGGTCCTGCCGGGATCCTTGAAGCACTTCTTGAGCTGAGAGATGTGGAAAACATCATGGACCTTGAGTTTTTCCGGGAGCTCAAGAGCATAAGCAACTTCTCCTCTTCTTCCACGAATTTTGAATGGACCGATGTATCTAGGGGCCAGCTTTCCTTTGATACCAAAACGGTGCATGCCTCTCATGGGAGTGACACGAAGGTAAACGAGATCACCAGGGACATACTCCATGTCCGTGTGCTTTCTGTCATAATTGCTCTTCTGGCGACTTTGAGCAATCTTCAGATTTTCAAGAATGATATGAACTTTCTCCTCCGCTTGAGTCACAATGTCAGGGCCAAACAATATTCTTTCTCCTGCACCCGACCAACCAATCGGAGTTCTGCATTTGCGACCATAGAGAGCCTCAAATGGTGCCATCTTTAGACTTTTCTGGAAGCTATTGTTGTAAGAGAATTCAGCATAAGGAAGACATTCTTCCCACTTCATGCCAAAAGAGATGACGCAAGCACGGAGCATATCCTCCAGAATCTGATTGATCCTTTCAACTTGTCCTTGCGACTGAGGGTGGTAAGCTGTGCTGAAGTTCAATTTTGTTCCCAAAGCATTTTGGAAACTCTCCCAGAACTTGGAAGTGAAGATGCTTCCACGGTCAGAACTGATCTCAAGCGGAACCCCATACAGAGAGACAATTCTGTTGATATAGAGCTCAGCCAACTGAATTGCAGAAATTGTTTCCTTGACGGGGAAGAAGTGAGCCACTTTAGAAAGCCTGTCAATGACAACAAAGATTGCATTGTTGCCCTTCTGCGACCTCGGAAAACCAGTGATGAAGTCCATCTCTACTTTCTCCCATTTCCATTCCGGGGGTTTCAATGGCTGTAGAAGGCCGGATGGTTTCTGATGGACAGCTTTCACTCTGCGGCAGACATCACACTCCGAGACATACTTGGCACAATATCGTTTCAAACCCGGCCACCAATATTGTGTTTTCAAGTCCATGTACATCTTTGTGCTGCCAGGATGGATAGAAAGAACAGAATCATGCGCCTCCTTGAGAACTTGCTCTCTCAAACCCGGGTAGTTCGGAACAAACATCCGGTGTTCAAAGAAAAGCGTGCCTTGGTCATCGACGTGGAAGGACTCATACTTCGGAAGCTGGATGTTGGAGATGACCTTTCTTGTGTACGGATCACCAAGCTGAAAGGAGCGAACCTTTTCTTCCAAGAGAGGAGTTGCTAGAAGGTTCAGGAGATACCCTTGTTCCACAATCTCAAGGTTGAGCTGACGGAATTCCTCGCACAAGAGAGGCTGTTGTTCTTCCATCATGAGGTTGTTGACATAAGCTTTGCGGCTGAGAGCATCGGCCATGACATTAGCTTTGCCCGGAGTGTAGTTGATGGTCAAATCAAAATCATTGATTGCCTCAATCCATCTCCTCTGCCGAAGGTTGAGATTAGGCTGAGTGAAGATATACTTCAAACTCTTGTGATCAGAAAAGATCTCACAACGGTTGCCAAGCAAGTAGTGCCTCCATACTTTCAAAGCAAAGACAACTGCTGCGAGCTCGAGGTCATGTGTCGGATAGTTGATCTCATGCGTCTTCAACTGTCGAGAGGCATAAGCAACAACTTGTTTTTCTTGCATGAGGACCGCACCCAATCCTTGCAAAGAGGCATCATAGAATATCTGGAAAGTCTTGGATGTATCCGGAGGAACCAAGACTGGTGTGGAAGTGAGCTTCTCTTTGAGTGTCTCAAAGCTTGCTTGACATGCAGGAGTCCAAAGGTATTTCTTGCCTTTCTTGAGGAGATCGGTAAGAGGCTTCGCTATCTTCGAAAAGTTCTGAACGAAGCGACGACAATAACTAGCCAAACCAAGGAAACTCCGCACTTCTTTGACATTTACCGGAGGAAGCCATTCAACAATTGTCCTTACAGTTTCCGGGTTGACGGCAATGCCCTTGGCAGAGATGACGTGACCAAGATAGGTTACTTAAGGCAGCCAAAACTCACATTTGGAGAACTTTGCATACAAGCGGTTCTCATGAAGCTTGTTTAGGACACACCGAAGGTGTTCTTCATGTTCTTTCTGTGACTTAGAATAGACTAGGATGTCATCCAGATAGACCACAACGAACTTGTCAAGATACTCCATGAAAACCGAGTTCATGAGCCTCAAGAAGGTGGCAGGTGCGTTGGTGAGACCGAAAGACATAACCGTGTACTCATACAGACCATAGCGGGTGGTGAAAGCTGTTTTAGGCACATCTTCCTTGCGAATCTTGATTTGGTGATAACCACTTCTCAAGTCGAGTTTAGACAACACCACAGCTCCAGCTAGCTGATCGAAGAGATCATTAATCCGCGGAAGGGGATATTTATTCTTGATGGTTTTAGCATTGAGAGCCCGATAGTCAACACAAAGTCTATCAGTCTTGTCTCGCTTCTTCACAAAGATTGTTGGGCTACCCCAAGAAGAAGTACTGTGTTGAATGAAACCCAACTTCTCTTGTTCATCAAGCTGCCGTTTGAGTTCAGCCAACTCAGCAGGACCCATTTTATAAGGCCGCTTGGAGATAGGAGCGGTACCAGGTTCAAGCTCAATTACAAACTCAACCTCATGATCCGGAGGCATACCTGACAACTCTTCAGGAAAGACATCTGGGAACTCACAGACCACCGGAACACTCTGAATAGCTTCCATAGCATCATCATTCAGAGCCGCCAAAAAGAAAAGCTGGATAGCAGGAGTCAGACTTGGAGAATAGACTATATGGCCTTCAGGAATCTTCAGAGGAACCGAGCGTTCAGCACAATCAATCACAGCTGCATTTGCTGTCAACCAATCCATGCCCAAGATGACATCAATGTCAGAATTGCCCAGAATGATTAAGGAAGCCGAGAACGAAGAGCCACCAATCTCAATTTGATTTCCATGGCTGGTTTTAGAAGCTGCCATAGTTGCTCCAGGAGAAAGGACCATTAACCGCTTAAGGAGAGGATCCATAGCTAACCCATTCTCATCTGCAAACTTGTGAGAAACAAAAGAATGCGATGCACCAGAATCAAACAAAACTCGTGCAGGGACTGAGTTAACGGATAGCATACCCATCACAACTCCAGGTGCATGCTCAGCTTGAGCGGCGTTGACACAGTTGGCACGAGCAATAGTAGACCCGGGCTTGGTGTTGATGTTGAGAGCCCGAGGTGGTGGTGCACGAACCATAGGAGAGCTTGCCGCAGATCTTGGAGGTGGTGGAGGGAGGGCCTTGTTTTTCATCGGACAATTCCAGTGTTGATGCCCAGAGTTTCCACAAGTGTAACAAGCACCAGGTGGACGTGGAGCAACGTAGCCAGGGACTCCGCCAGGCGCTCCAGGGTAGTGGTGGTTGTAGCCCCTGGGAGCAGCAGTGAGGAAGTTTGGTGGCCTTGCCGCGAAGCTTGAAGGTCTTGGTGGAGCCGGGAGCGACGGTGGGATGTTAGGAACCCAGACACGACGCTTAGAAGGAGCTGACATAGCTGAAGAGCTTGCTGCATCACGGTTGTGTTTCTTTGACTCCTCAAACACTTGCCTACTTGCCTCTTCCTGCCGAGCTGTATGCTGAAGTTCCAGGAACGACGCCGGCCTTGCATGTGTGATTGCATATTTAATCGATGCATTGAGCCCTTGCCGGAACCTCTTTTGCTTCTTCTTGTCATCAGAGATCTCATCGCCACCATAACGAGAAAGGTTCATGAAGTTTCTGATGTAGGTATTGACATTATCATTGCCCTGCTTGAGGTTGAGAAACACTTCCTTCATCCTCTCCATGACAATTTCTGACAGATACTTCTCTTTGAAAGCTCCAGTGAACTATCCCCAAGTAGGCTGAAAACCAGTGCAGTTTGCCTTCAGGTAATTCTCCCACCAGAGAGCTGCATCTCCCTTCAGAAGGTGAGTAGCACACTTTACCCATTCTTGCTCAGGAACATCAGCAGTCGCCAGTAACCTTGACATCTCACGCAACCAATCATCAGCATCAAGTGGTTGATCAGAAACATCAAATTGGCGTGGGTTGAACTTCAGAAAGCTTTTGATGTCTCCTCGCTTGGGAGGTGGAGGTAGCGGAACAAACTCATTCCTCCTGACACTTTCTTCAAAACGCTGCTGGTTCTGCTGCATTACTGCCAAGGCATTGGCGATGCTTGACAATGCTGCCCCCAGTTCAGGTTGTATGTCCTCCTCAACGGCGTGGTTGTGCCATCCTATGATTGATATAAAACACAAGTCAGTACTATGATGGAGAATAATAATAATCCAAAATAGTACCAAAATGGAATTAACCAAGATTAAAGGATACAATTTACTAAGATGATATTAAAATATCAACAAAGTTCAAAGCACCTAGAAGATATTAAGCATATCGCACACGACTGAAAAGGAGTGTGGTACACAGATATATCAAAGAAAAATTTTCCGCAAATTTCGGCATTAAAATACCAATAGATGCGCAAAATCACTTAACGAATCAAGATTAGTGACTCTACCAATTCAATATACAAGAGCGAATGATAAGAGTAGTGGTATGGTCGCGACTCCATCCCACACTCAAATCATTACTCCGCACATGAATAAGTATAACACGTATCCCAACACCTTCTTCTCAAGATGAACCTAAAGATTAGCGACTACGGAAACGAACACCCCAAACAAGATAACGTCGGATAACAAAGAATAAGACAGATCGCGTCGGTATACAACGAATCAGATAGATCACGTCGGTTTGCAAAAGCCTGTCGGTATGGAATGTACCAACAGTTGATAACCAAAAGGCCGATAAAGATAACAAGTTGGATGCAACAGATAGACAAGGAGTTACACAGACACACACACACACTTCCTATGGTACTACGGAAACCCAGAACACGTGAATCCTAGTTTGAATTTTAATAAGAGGATTGAAAACGTTACACTTCCTTACCAGAAAAGGGTGGGTGGGTGGGTAAGAAGAAAAATGGAAGCAGTCCTACTCTCGCGTTTTGTTTTTCCCTAGTATACATAGCTACCAAAATATTTGCTAGACAGACAACGACCATTTGGTTGAGACCCTGAAGGGCGGGATGGCTCTGATACCAATTGTAACTACCTCGGTGAATTACGCTCCTAGTTACAAGCCTGGATGAGCGGAAATGGTTAAAATAGTACGGTGGGGCCCAAATGCCACTCACAGGTAGACCTTTCGGCCGTCCTAACCATTTCCAAACATCGGAACAAGAACGGGCGGCGTAATCGGCAGGCGAAGGGATCAACTACATATACAAATGAGTATGTATGCAAGCCACCATACAATGGTTCTCAGAGTCATTCCATCTAAAAAGAAAGGAAATATTGCAACGCCATACGGCAAGATCCAAATATCCTAGATAGATATAATAGTTTAGGATATCTCCTCATACATCAAACATCAGAGTATCAGGCGGAAGCGGAAAACAAGATCCGAGTACGGATAAGAAGCAAATCGGCATAAGATGCCCCATAAATAAACACATCCCGCCCACAGATCTCACGGATCCCCGTTCCCGGAATCTCTACACCGAATGATCGTTGCCCACATCGTCCGTCTCCTCCACCCAGTATCCATCTTGCGAGTTTACCTGTTCATCTGAATCAAACAATTTATCGTGTGAGACCCTAGGGGTACTCAGCAAGTCTTTATGCCTCTAAAGGGGACACAACCTGGGGTGACGCAATTGCAGCAAAAGATAAACCCTACCAATTCTATAGATACTCGCTAACCATCCGCCTAACCAGAGATAGACGGATGTCCGTGAATTAATAACAACAGTTATAATGGTAATGTCCACAGATCCATCCTCCTCCTCGCTTACCGACGAGGAAGCGGACGAACAACCCCCCCCCCCATCCGTTGGCAGTTTTATTAACCATTCCATGAGTGTTGCACTATTTACTAGTCAGTTACTTAGTCAAATTAAAAGCGGTACTTTAGTTATGCTTGTCTATGATCGAGAAACTGTGCTCCAAGTCGTCCATAACCGCGGACACGGCTTTCAGAAAGTTTTACCCTGCAGGGGTGCACAAATAGCAACACACACTCGATCAACCTCGGAAAAACCAAATCAAAACCCAACGAGGCAGTCACGACAAAGCGATCACAGGATTCAGAAATATTTCAGGGGGCCACCCCATTAAGCTACCCGCGACGAAGTTGGCCGACTCCGAGGCGGACTCAAGGTTTGCGCCAATGGCTGTAAACGACTGGGAACCCGAAAGTGTGACTGGGCTTGTCGATACCGCGAAAACACTCCGCTTACCTAAACAGTACAGGTGCAGTACCTCGCACAATTTTAAATAAAGCAGTAAAGCATGGCATAAGTACAGGATGGTAAATAAAACCTCAAACTAGTTTGTGGCCCCAAGAAATAAGAATGAATCAAGCTCTGGCTCAGGGGGGTTCATAAGCCTCCCGGATGTGGATAGCGCGAATATTCAAGGAACAGGAATCAAGTACTCGGGGTCCTACGGGACACAAGTGAGCCTGAAAAACCAAATAGCAAATAGGGCTCACCGGTGCCACTTTCATTAGTTATCCCATTACTACTCAGATTAAGTTGTATAGGTACCTCGTTATCCATCAGACACTCACATACCCTACACATGCTGTTCTATGACTCGCATGGCTCAAACAACTCCTGTAGTAATGGCTCATGGGATGGAGGAACAAGCTTCGGTGGGGTTTAAAAGTAAAGGCTATGCAATACTTGGGATTCAGATTAATGCAATCGCGACTCAATGATGCAAGAATAAGATAGAGGCAATAGGTACTATATGTATGCAAGCATGTGGTAGTGCTTGCCTGGCAGCTCAGTTGAAGCAAGAGAAGGATCTGGGTAGTGCTCCTGGGTATCTTGGTATATCCCCTGCTCAGCGTCGGGAGGTTGTTGGAGGTGGTGGATTGGGCAGACATGCAGCGGATCGACGACGAGGCAGAGGCCGGCGAAGCTAGGGTTTCGCGTCGGAGCGGCGTCGGCCTGGTGGCTCTGGTCCTCCTCCTTCTCGACGGCGTGTACAGGACGATGCAGGGGACCCTCCTCGATCTCCCAGGCCACTTCAAGGACGCTCTGCACGACTGGATCAACGGGACATGGTGGAGGCCGACGGTGGCCGGCGAGAGAGGGTGGCGCCAGTGGAGAGGAAGGAGAGGAGAGGGCAAGCTCTAGGGCGGATCTGGGAGAGGCAGAGAGGTTGCGGGGCGGAGGGAAAGGTGAGGGAGAGGCGTGGGTGCCGTGTGGGAGCAGGTAGGGTTAAAGGTGGCTCGGTGCCACCTTTCTCTCCTCCTCCTCACGTGCTTGGGGCCGGGCAGGACCAGGGCAGGGCAGGTGGTGGTGGGGCTGCCAGATGGGGACGGCCGGGCTGGGGCCCTCTTGGCAGAGAGAGAGAGCTAGAGAGAGAGGAGGGTAGGCTCGGGTGTAGCTAGGGTGGGAGCTAGGGTTAGGAGAGAGGAGGTATGGCTCGGGTGTAGCTAGGGTTTGGTTGGGGTGGTAGCTAGGTGGGCTAGGGTGGCCAGGTGGGGCCAGCTAGGAGGGGCTCGGCAAGGAGAGACCAAGGGGAGGGTGAGAGCTAGGGTTTGTAGAGAGGGGGCTCGGGTTAGGGTTAGGTTAGATGATGCCCATGGTGGTGGTAGGGTGTAACTAGTGTAGGTGAGGGGTTAGGTTTAGGGTTTAGATTAGGTGTAGATTTTGGAGAAAAGATAAGGAAGAGAGGGTAGGGCTTAGGGTTTAGGCATGATCCACATGACCATGCAAGGATGGAGATGCAAAGGGAGGGGAGATGAGGAGTAGAGAGAGAGAGAGATGTGGTGGAATGTTCTATCTTGACAAGACCAAGCAAGATCAAGCCAAGCTCAAACAAGATCTAGACAAGAAAAGAAAGGGTGAGATAAAAGGTGGTGAGGTATGGATGGAGATGGTGATGGGGTTTTAGAGGCTTGCATGCATCAAGCAAGATCAAGCATAAGGGGTAGAGAGGGATATGGGGAAGATCCACTCAAAGATTCAAATAAAAACCAAAAGGCTAGAAAAGGTGGTACTTGCATGGGCCATGCATAAATAATTAATACCATGCTTATTTTGTGAAAACAAGATTATTTACATGGCATTATTCTTATGCATTCCAAAATGTGGAGTAAGGCCTAAGCAAAAGAATTTAAGAGAAAGTTCCAAGTGGAGTAGATGGAGATGATCACATTGGATTATAATTGGGACTTGCTAGTGTGTATATTCCACTAGATGCGTACTATTCCCAAAAATATCCCCACATGAGCATAAATCCATAATAATCCATATGGAAGCTAGGATAAGAGTTCCACTCACAAGGCATGCAAAGGTGGCCATGTGGCTCTCCTAAACCAATAATGTGAAAACAATATGGTGCATATATGAGAGCATGTGGAGATAGAATGGATCCACACCAACACATATGAGCTAGAGGTAAAACCAAATGAATTGCAATGCTCATATATGGTGGAATGGTGGAATGATGGAGTGATGGCAAGAAAGGTGGTGGAGTTAAATAAAAGATATGCCCCCAACTCAACTTGGGCATTTAAACAATATATCAATAACCAAATACAATATCAAGAGGCAAATACAATTAATGATGCATATGAGAGAAGAACCAAAACAAAAAGGGTTTTATATGATGCTCAAATGCAAGGTGGCATGATGACATGAGCATGATATATTTATGATGCAACAATTATATATATGAAGTAGCCATTATATTACTAGACCAAGTAGCATTACAATTGTTAGACAATTGGGATGCTACAACTCTCCCCCACTAAACAGGAATCTCGCCCCGAGATTCTAGGAAGAAGAAGAAGACTCAAAGAGGGTAGGATACTTGGCACGGAGCTCATCTTCACGTTCCCAAGTGGCTTCATCAACAGAATGGTGCGACCACTGCACCTTGCAGAACTTGATGGACTTGTTGCGAGTCCTTCTTTCTGCGACTTCAAGGATTTTAGTGGGGTGTTCTTGATAAGACAGGTCTTCTTGGAGATTGATAAGCTCATGATCCACGGTCCTGCCGGGATCCTTGAAGCACTTCTTGAGCTGAGAAGATCTCATGTTTGAGGCTTGCCATCCTCGGTGATCATGGATCGATGATGAAGAATCAAGAAAGGCGTTACATCTTGAGAAGGGCAAGATCGTCTACATCGAGACCAATTGGAATGCTCAAGGCAAAGGTATAATCTTGATAGGTTTTCCCTTTTGCCGGTCTCACGTTGTGTGTGTGAGACCGGGTTTAGGATAGATAACCGTACTATTAAGAGGGGCTCTCGTATGAGTAATTCGATCACATCGTTCGGAGAGAGCTCAAACCTTTGCATATTTTCATCATCATATTTGGTTGTTATTTGGTCTTATCCATGTGAGGATATAGAGCTTGTGGTAATCTCCATAACAAGCTCTTGTTCATCAAAATCGGATCTTCCGTTTGTATCTTGTTGCGATTTTGATCTTGGCAGCTTTTCGGTTTCTCACCAAGTGAGGTATCTCACATTATTATACATGATACATTCTCACTTGGTGACAACCAATATTTTCACCTTTCATAGGGTAGCCCATGTCGTCCTTTTTCCAACGCAATTGGAATCGGGTCGATCGGAGTTACCAATCAAAAGTTATAGAGGTTTGAATTTTCCTAGGTACCAAAATGCGGTAGTACCGCATTTTAGTACCTGGCACGGCAGCAGGTTTTGGAAAGTTGCCAAATGCCACTGCCCTCCTAGGTACCAAAATGCGGTAGTAACGCATTTTAGTACCTAGCACGGCAGAAGGTTTTTGACAAGTTTCCAAAAGCCACTGCCGGGCTAGGTACCAAAAAGTGGTAGTACCGCATTTTAGTACCTAGCACGGTAGACGGTTTTTTACTTCATCATTTGGATCTATTCTCCCTTGATGGACTATGATGTTTCTTTGCATGATCTTATAGAGGTTGTTGTCCTCTTCGAAACGAGCCCAAGATCATCGAAATCGGAGTCCGGATGCAAAAGTTATGGCTGTTTTCGTTCTGTGATGACCGGTAGTACCGGACCAGGATCCGGTAGTATGTACCGCTTTTTGGTACCGGGGAGCGCAGAGAGAAAATGCGTTTGGAGTCCCAGGAACCCCAGGAAATGTACGGTAGTGCCGGGAAAGTCCGGTAGTACCGGGAAAAAGTCCGGTAGTATCGAAAATCGCGTTTTTGGGCTGCAACGGTTGGATTTTGGAGGGACCTATATAAGGGGCCTTCTTCCCCAATGGTTCCTCAACCATTCTTGCAAGTTTTCCCCTCCATTGTTGACCTTCTTGAGCTTGCTTTCTCTCAATCCCTCCGATGATTCTTGCATATTCTTGAGGGATTTGAAAGAGGAGATATAGATCTACAATCCCACCAATCAATCTCTCCTCTAAGTGAGGGGAACATATTGGAATCTAGATCTTGGAGTCTTTTGTGGATTTCCTCCATTGTTCTTCCTCTCTTATTCCCCCATAAGCTTTTGTATCTTTGGTGGAATTTGGGAGAGAAGGATTTGAACACCTTTGTGGTGTTCTTGCCATTTGCATTTGGTGCATCGGTTTGAGTTCTCCTCGGAGGATTTGGTTTGAGTTGCTCATTAGAGCTTGTCCCTCTTGGGTTCTTGGAACCCTAGACGGTTTTGTGGCCTTGGTGGAATTTGTTGAGGCCTTTTGTGGTATTTGTTGGGAGCCTCCAATTAAGTTGTGGAGAAGTGCCCCAACCTTGTGAGAGGTTCCGGTTGCCACCGACAAGTGCACCGATAGTGGAAGCGTGGATCGATCCCGTTGGGGTGAGATTCACCGGAGAATAAGGGAGGCCTTTTGTGGCGTTGGTGGTTTGATACCACCCCCTCTCCAAACGAGACGTACTCCATGTTGGGAGGAACTCGGTAAAATATCGGTGTCCCCGCGTGCCTCGGTTATCTCTATACCCGAGCTCTTTACTTATGCAATTTACATTGTGATAGCCTTCATGCTTGAAGTAATATATATCTTCCTATCACTTTGTTGCTTGTATTGCTTAGCATAAGTTATTGGTGCACATAGGTGAACCTTAGTTGTTCTAGGTTGTGCTTAACAAAGTAAACACTAGTTTTATTCCGCCTTTGTTGAGCCACTCTAGGAAAAGTTTTAATCGCCTATTCACCCCCCTCTAGGCGACATCCGTATCCTTTCACCGTGTCTATATGTAGATATGTTGCACGAGTAGAACACAATGGTCATTGTGTGCAGTGGTGCTTTTATTATCAATTGCTTTTTGTGTACTTTGCATCTTGCGGTATGATGGGATGAAGCGGTCCGGGCTAACCTTACATGACATCGTTCATGAGACTTGCTCCACGCTCAACATGCTACTTGTATTGCATAAGTGGCTTTGTGGGTGTCTGTCTCTCTCATCATAGTATAGATTCAATTTACAACGGGCACTTGATAGTTCAAGCATCAATGTTGTGGTTCTTGTTCGTAAGTTAGAACGACACTTATTGAAAGCCCCAAACCACGTAAAATATGCAAAGAAAATTAGAGGCGTCTAACTTTGTTTTGCAGGGGTGTGCTGTGATGTGATATGACCATGATTGTGTTTATATATGATGTATGCAATGTTCCTTATTGTAAGTTGGCAACCGGCAGGAGCCATATGGTTGTCTTTTAAATTCCGTTAAGACCTACGTGTCTATTCAAAGTAGTTGTAATAGTTGATGCTGGTGGATGACAACCATGAAGCGGCGTCATTGACCTTGATGCCATACCGGTGATGATGGAGATCATGTTCATGCTTGAAGATGGATATCGGAAGCACAAGAAGAAATGCCATATCATATCACATATTATGAATTTCATGTGATGTTAATCCTTTTATGCATCTTGTATTGCTTAGTTCACGATGGTAGCATTATAAGATGATCCCTCAAGCACACAATTTCAAGTTTTGAAGTGTTCATCCTTAGTAAGCACCGTTGCTAAAGCTCGTTGTTTCGAAGCACCACGTGATGATCGGGTGTGTTAGATTCTGCGAGTGTATACAACGTGAGCAAGCCAGATTTGCTCATGCGGAAGCTAAGGTTTGATCTTGACGAGCCTAGCATGTACAGACATGGTCTCGGAACACGGATCACCGAAAGGTAAAGCATGAGTCATATAGAAGATATGATGAACATGTTGATTGTTCGCCATTGAAGCTACATCAACTCTCGTGATGATCGGTTTTGATGTGGTGGATTTGGTTCGTGTGATCACTAAAACAATTTGAGGGATATTGTTTTGAGTGGGAGTTCACCTAGATTAATTTAACTATTAATTAGAACTCAATTTGTCATAAACTTAGTCTAAACTATTGTAAATATGTTGTAGATCAATGGCGGCCCTACCATCAATTTTAATGCGCTCCTAGAGAAAGAAAAGTTGAAAACAATGGAAGCAACTTTGCGGATTGGTTCCGCAATTTGAGGATTGTCCTCAATGCTGGTAATTTGACCTATGTGTTGGATGCACCGCTAGGTAACCCGCCTGCAGTTGATGCTACCGATGAGGTAAAGAATGTTTTCCTCGCTCGGAAGAATCAGTACTCCACAGTTCAGTGTGCTATCTTGTATGGTTTGGAATCGGAGCTTCAGAAAAGGTTTGAGAACCATGACCCACATGATATTGTTCGTAAACTCAAAATGATATTTGAGGCTCACGCGGCAGTTGAGAGTTATGAGGCTTCTGAAAAGTTCTTTAACTGCAAGATGGAAGAGGGCAGCTCCGTCAGTGAGCACGTGCTTAAGATGTCTGGGCACACAAGTAAACTCCAAAGCTTGGGTATAGTGATTCCTAATGCTTTGGAGATTCACTGTGTCCTACAATCACTACCACCAAGTTACAATAACTTTGTGATGAACTACAATATGCAAAACATGGACAAGTCGTTGCCAGAACTCTTCTTCATGTTAAAGTCTGCAGAAGTGGAGATCAAGAAAGAGCACCAAGTGTTGTTGGTCAATAAGACCACCAAATTCAAGAAGCAAGGCAAGTCTAAGAAAACGGAAAGCTTCAAGAAGGGCGGTAAGAAAGTTACCGCGCCGACGAAGAAGACCAAGGCTGGGCCTAAGGTTGATACTGAGTGCTTTTACTAGAAGCGGAATTTTCCAAGGTTACTGGAAGCGGAATTTTCCAAAGTACTTGGCGGATTTGAAGAACGGCAACATCAAGAAGAAAGGTATATCCGATATACATGTTATTGATGTGTATCTCACTAGTACTCGTAGTAGTGCCTGGGTATTTGATAGTGGTTCGGTTGCTCATATTTGTAACTCAAAACAGGTGCTACAGAATAAACGGAAGCTAGCGAAGAACGAGGTGACGATACGCGTTGGAAATGGATCAAAGGTTGATGTGATCGCGGTCGGCATGCTACCTCTTCATCTACCATCGGGATTAGTTTTATACTTAATTAATTGTTATTTGGTGCCTGCGTTGAGCATGAACATTATATCCGGATCATGTTTATTGCGAGACGGTTACTTGTTTAAATCCGAGAATAATGGTTGTTCGATTTATATGAGTAATATGTTTTATGCACATGCACCTTTGATAGATGGTCTATTATTATTGAATCTCGATTGTGGAAATACACACGTTAATACCATTGAAGCTAAACGTTTGAAAATGAGCGATAACTCGACCTAGATGTGGCACTGTCGTCTTGGTCATATTGGAGTGAAGCGTATGAAAAAACTCCATTCCGATGGACTTTTTGAATCACTTGAAAGATGCGAAGCATGTCTGATGGGTAAAATGACTAAAACTCCATTTTCTGGTATGATGGAGCGAGCTATAGACTTATTGGAAATCATACATACCGATGTGTGTGGCCCAATGAGTGTAGCATCGCGCGGTGGTTATCGTTGTGTTGTTACCTTCACGGATGACTTGAGTAGATATGGGTATATCTATTTCATGAAACATATGTCCGAAACTTTCGAGAAGTTTAAGAAATTTTAAAGTGAGGTAGAGAATCAATGTAACAAGAAGATTAAATTTCTACGATCTGACCGTGGAGGTGAATATCTAAGTTATGAGTTTGGCGAGCATTTGAAGAAATGCGGAATACTTTCACAATTGACACCGCCGGGAACACCACAACATAATGGTGTGTCCGAGCATCGTAATCGAACTCTCTTAGATATGGTTCGTTTTATGATGTCACTTACAGATTTACCGCTATCGTTTTGGGGTTATGCATTAGAAACAGCCGCATTCACTTTAAATAGGGCACCATCTAAATCCGTTGAAACGACACCGTATGTTTTGTGGTTTGGGAAGAAACCTAAATTGTCGTTCCTTAAAGTTTGGGGTTGCAAAGCTTATGTAAATAAGTTACAGCCAGACAAGCTTGAACACAAAGCGGAAAAATGCGTCTTCATAGGATACCCGAAGGAAACTATTGGGTATACCTTCTATCATAGATACGAGGGCAAGATCTTCGTTGCCAAGAATGGATCCTTTCTAGAGAAGGAGTTTCTCTCGAAAGAATCGACTGGAAGGAAAGTAGAACTCGACGAGGTTGTTGAACCTTCTCTCGAACTTGCGAGTAGCGCAACACCGAAAGTAGTTCCTGTGGCGCCTACACCAATAAGAGAGGAAGCTAATGATGTTGATCATGAAACTTCGGTTGAAGTTACTATGGAACCTCGCAGGTCGACGAGAACTCGTACCACTCCTGATTGGTATGATCCCGTTATGAATGTCATGTTGGTAGACAACACCGATGACCCTGCGACATATGAGGAAGCGATGATGAGCCCAGATTCCAATAAATGGCAAGAATCCATGAAATCCGAGATTGGATCCATGTACGAAAACCAAGTATGGACTTTGGTGGACTTACCAGATGGCCAGAAGGCTGTCGAGAACAAATGGATTTTCAAGAAGAAAACATATGCTGATGGTAATGTTACTGTCTATGAAGCTCGACTTGTCGCAAAAGGGTTTCGACAAATTTAAGGAGTTGACTACGATGAGACTTTCTCACCAGTAGCGAAGCTAAAGTCTGTGAGGATTATGTTAGCAATCGCTGCATATTATGATTATGAGATATGGCAGATGGATGTCAAAACAGCGTTTCTCAATGGAGACATTGATGAAGAGTTGTATATGATGCAACCCGAAGGTTTTGTCGATCCTAAAGATGCTAACAAGGTATGCAAACTTCAACGATCCAAATATGGATTGAAGCAAGCATCCCAAAGTTGGAATCAACGTTTTGATAAGGTAATCAAAAGCTTTGGTTTTATACAAACTTATGGAGAAGCTTGTATTTACAAGAAAGTGAGTGGGAGCTCTGTAGCATTCTTAATACTATATGTAGATGACATATTGTTGATTGGAAATGATGTAGACCTTCTTAATAGTGTCAAAGATTATTTGAATAATAGTTTTTCAATGAAAGATCTTGGCGAAGCAGCTTACATATTAGGCATAAAGATTTATAGAGATAGATCGAGACGCCTAATATCATTGTCACAGAGTACATATTTGGACAAAGTTCTAAAGAGGTTTGGAATGTAAGATAGCAAGAAAGGGTTCTTGCCCATGTTGCCCAATACGACCTTGAGTAAAACTCAAAGTCCTGCAATGGCAGAAGATAGAGAAAGGATGAGTAAGACTCCCTATGCCTCAGCCATAGGATCTCTTATGTGTGCCATGCTATGTACCAGCCCTCCCCGCCCGTGCCGCGCCGCCGCTGCCGACACCACCTCCTCCTCTCCTGCCTTCTAAACCTAGATCGTCGGAAACCCTAGATCCACCATAACTCGCACCGGCTTAGGCAAAGCCCTGCGGGATCTTCCCTCTACTTCCGACACCACGCCGTCGTGCTGCCGGAATCGCGAGGGGAGAACTACAACCTCCGCTGCCTGCTGGAACAAGGGAGAGGAAGGTCTTCATCGAGTACCGAACGTGTGACCGACTGCGGAAGCGCTGCCGGAACGCGGCATCAGAAAGATCGTCTACGCGATCTTGAGATCGGCAAGTGTACGACTACATCACCCACGAGAATCTGCTCTCGTTAACCGCTTTGGAATCTTCGAGGGTGAGTGCTTCTATCGACTCGTTGCTACAATCTAGTAGATAGATCTTGGCTTGTTTGTGTGCATGCAGTAGATTTTTTTGTTTTCCATGCTACGAACCCCTACAAGACTCACACCACATCACAAGGATATTGCTTCCTGCCATCCATCACTTGAACGACTGTAGGCTAAGCCTCATGCGGCCACCACCATGCCACCACAAGCCCCTTGTGGTCATGCTTCGTAGGCCCATTGGCCCAAAGAACTTGGTCGTGTGACCTCGACATCACCGCCATGGCCAGCTCCTACTGCCACATCCAGTATCGAAGGTAGGAATAGAGTTTAAGGGGGGGGTGGCAACATGGTAATCATCCATTATAGGGGGCCAACCATGGAAATTTTCTCAAAAATGCTACTAACACAAGCTTGTTTTAGCATGCCATAGTGGGGGGCAAGCAAGGCCCCTGATCCTCCCCTAGCTCCGCCACTAGCCACACCTCATGTAGCAGCGGCAGTGTGATCACCACCGAAAGATCCTGGGGCCGTCGCCTTGACGTTTGTGCTCCGGCATACACGACCAGTGTCCAGGGCCACCGAGTTCTGACCAAAGATCCCCCTTTTCATGAGAACAGATAGGGAAATGAGGACCCTTCATCCGCTAAGCGAGGATTTTCCCACCAGCTTCTTCCAGTAGTGGTGGGTGGTTTGAGGAGAGGAGCCAGGTGGCGGCTAGGGTTTCCCCTCGAGCTGCCCTAGGAGTGGTGCAGGTGTCTAGCCGTATGTAGGGGGTCCCCCTCGACGTGAAGAATTTTTAGCCAAGCATTAGTCAATCTAAAATGTTTTGACAAGTTCAATTTAGCTTTACCAAAACATTATATATTTTAGTTTTCCAAAGCATTCTATATTTGGCAACAAGGTAGTATGAATACTTAGTACTGGCACGAAATGTTTTCCCCTCGCGTGAATAGATGGCAGCGGTGATCTAGGGTTCCACCCTAGTCACCGCCACCATCTGCCCCGTCTTCGTCCAAGAATCGACAGGTCCCCACCTCTCCTGTCTGCCGGTCCAGTGGCAAGAGGGGAAAGGGACCTGCGCTCGGTGCTGTAGTAAGTTCCCTGAAAGTGAAGTTTGGTCAACGAACATCAACGTGAATGAGCCTATGGCGGCGCTGAGCATGACAATAATAAGATATATCGGCCTCCTCATCCACCTCGCCGACATAGATCTCTCCTTTGGCATTGAGGATGACGGGGAATCGTCTGGACCGGTCGCTACACTCATGGAGTGGTGGATCTCCTGTGTTACAGGTTTGGTGTTAGAAGATTCCGATCAATTTGAAAGTTTGCTGACAATGACTTTAGCTCTAGGGTGTTGGTCCCTAGGGACACGTGCACAAAGACTTCGTGGCTGTCACCAACAATGTCAAGCAGGCTCTTATAGGGGACAGGGCCGGCCCAGTGTTGTACAATATGTGCGGCCCGCACAGGGCCCCAAAATTTGGAGGGCCCAAAATTTTAAATATGCCTACTATATATTTACTTGAATGAAAAAATAGTAGATATAATAGGCCTCATATGCTTTAGCTGGGCCGCACAAACTGTTCACATAGTGTGTCCGTGTCCTTGGCTCCTCGCTAGCTACCAACGCGGACGGAGTTCTCAAAAAAAAAACCAACGCAGACGGATCGATCCGATCGATAGGCGATTGTGACCAGCTGCAAACAGCCAAAAAGGCTACAGGAGAAGGCCCCGGATACGCCTTCACCTCCACGCGAGACATATCGCCGAGTCGCCGACGCGGGACTCAACAAACGCAGGTTGCCGTTCGCCAGGTAAGTTCTGATTTTGTTTTCCTATTTCTGGTTGATCGCTGTGATCGGTACCTGTATAGGCTAGGGCTAGAGTGACTTCCAAATTTTTGTACTCCCTTTGTCTTAAAATAGTTATCACATATTTTAGCAAAAGTTAGATGAATCTAGATATTATTTAGTATATATAGATTTATTAAAAATTTGAAAAACCCGCGACATCTATTTTAAAATGAAGGGATTATGTATTTTCACCAATGTTTCCACAATCATGAGGCATAAATCTGGTTTCAAATCTAATTGCATCTTAAAAAGGGGCTACTGATTTGTTATAAAAGAAACACAAGTGTTTGACCAGTCAGTCGATCATTCTATATATATACATCATAGCTGTTAAATAGTTCAAAATTTATATTATGACAGGGCCCTGTTTTAGAATTTCGCATAGGGCCCCAGATTTTGCCGGCTCGGCCCTGATAGGGGATCGACGACATTGGCGCGTGGGTTGCTCATTTTGGTGGCAGTAATAGTCGTTAGGGTCAAAAGAACTCAATCTAATATTATGTTAGTGATGTTTTGTACTTCTTTTAAACTTTTATACTCTCTTAGTCTTAAAATAGATGTCTTAAGTTTTCTAAAATTTGGATAAATCTATATACTAAACAATATCTATATTTATTTAAATTTTGATAAATTCGAGACATCTATTTTGAGACAGAGGGATTATAAGATCTAGATATTTTCCAAAAAAAATCTGAAGTAGTACTGATTACGGTGGTTAGGTAGTGGGGACGTATTCCGTGAAGATGGAGTAGACTAGCAGTACGAGTATCAACCTTAATCCAAGCCAAGAATCGCATTCCTGCCTCCACGCACGCACATGCATGAGTCGTGCGGGCCCAGTCCATCTTGCTGGCCCTGCTGTTCGGTCACTGACGTATGGGGCCCACCCGTCAGTGTTGCGTAACATTCTGATTACTTCCTTCCTGGCCCATAAAGCGCACAAAGCATAACGTCACGAGGGGCGATCGGACGCGCGCCGGCCGGCCATGATGTCGTCCACGGACGGCGTTGGCGACGGAGATCCGCTCGTACTCCTGCACGGCGACCTGGACCTGACAATCCACGAGGCGCGCGGCCTCCCAAACATGGACATCCTCTCCACCCTCCTCCGCCGCCTCTGCATCCGCCGCAGCCGCCGCCGCCGTCTCCCCACCCGCTCCGGGCTGGGCGGGGGCGTCGAGACCGACGCCGACAGCCCCCTCCACCGCCGACAGCCCCACGGACACCACATCCTCCCGACATCCGACCCCTACGCCGTCGTCGCGCTCTGGCCACCTGACACCACGCTCGCCCGCACCTTCGTCGTGCGCAACTCCGAGTGCCCCGACTGGTCGGCGCGCCTCCGCGTCCCAATCGCCCACGAGGCCTCCCACCTCGTCTTCCAGGTCAGGGACTCCGACCCCTTCGGCTCCGACCTCATCGGCGCCGCCCACCTCCCTGCCACCGCCCTCCTCTACGGCGAGCCCATCGTCGACGAGTGGTTCGAACTGCTCCGCCCCGACGGCCGGGGCCCGCCCAAACCTGGCTCCGCGATCCGCGTCTCCATCACCTTCACCCCAGCGACGTCCTACTCCCGTCGGCGCCACGGCGTGCCGGCGTACTTCCCGGAGCGGCGCGGGTGCGAGCTGAAGCTGTACCAAGACGCACACGTGCCGGCGGAGTACACCGCCGGCGAGGTTCCGTCTTACGAGCGGGGCCGGTGCTGGGAGGACGTGTGCATGGCGGTGCTCGGGGCGCAGAAGCTGGTGTACATTGCGGGGTGGGCGGTGGGCGCGAGGGTCAGGCTGCTGCGGGAGGAGATGTCGCCGGCGATGGCGGAGAAAGCGGCGGAGGTGAGGGCGCTCGCCGGCGTGGTGGTGGAGGAGATGACGCTGGGGGAGCTGCTCAAGTACAAGTCGCAGGAGGGCGTCCGCGTCTGCCTCCTCGTCTCCGAACACCACACCGCTCCACATCACACCTTATTATTGGGATCGACGGTATGGCTACTACTTCATTGAAATTTCATCAATATTTAGAAACCTTTCTTAAAATCATTTGAATACATATTTCATCAATATTTAGAAAAAATCTGCCATTTCGATATGTAGCGAAATAATTGGGATTCAGACAAAATTATTTCAAATGCTTAAAATCGGAGCCAAGTTTAAGCGTAATTGAATTTTTTGTCAAAATTTCTGAAACCTTGATTATACTATTTATCTACTGAATGCAAGTGGAACTTTCCAACATTGGCAATACAAAATATTGTTTTGTGAAACTTCCAGTTATTTATCACTACTGTGTGAATTATCGACCTAGGATTGCAATATTTATTTGTGTAGAATGTACCTAATTGCCTAAAATCATTTGAATACATCACATTTGGATTTGGACTAGAATATACATGTACTTTAGGTCTTTTGAAAACATCAGAGAATAAAAACGCTCATAATTGACCAAAATGCACATGCAAAAAAATATGAATTAACCTTTGTATATAACATGAGAACACGCATATTAAGGATAATGCACGATCCTACTTGATGACGGTGTTGAAATTCCCTTCCTATTGATCGGAATTGTAAAAATGTCATTTTAAAATTCTACAACCTCAATAGAGGTTTAGTGCGAGCCCTAACCATGAGGATTCAGCCTCGTGTACAACAATAGTGGTGTGTATGAAGAAGGAGAGGATAAATTGTAGGACTATCTGTATAATATGTCCTTGTTATGTATTCTTTCATGCAGGGAAGCGTGATGCAAACTAGTGGTGAAGACACGAAGAAGTTCTTCAGACACTCGTCCGTAATATGCGTGCTCTCGCACCGCTATCCTAGAGGCAAGCTCAACATGGCCAAGCAGAAGGCAAGCTAAGCTACCATATTTCTCTTATGCATAGAATATTATAAATCTTTCTAAACTAATTGTATATTCCTGTGAGAATACATATTCATAACTATATGGCAATTTGTTAGGATGCAGATCAAATTCAGATTAAAGTAAAGCGTTGAATCCCATTAGGTTGCCAATCCAACATGTTTCTATCTCACCACACTAGACACATCTCTACATAATATTCATCATCATCCTTATCTCTTCATGTCATTCTCGGCTTCTTCCCCTTTATGTATCTTCGTGGTTGAGGAACAAAGTACAGTTGAAAAGGAGAGGTAGCGGCTAGAGCTCAACTCTATGGAGCTAGGATGAAGTGTCCCATTCGATGAGGTCCAATATCTAGGAGCTCAGTTTATTGAAATTTTTATGCATGTTTTTGGTCATCCGTAAAATTTGGGATTTTGAAAATTCAATCACAACATGGTTAATGTTGAAAAGCTTTAGGGTTATGTTTCACTCACATGTGGGGTCGAATACTACAAGAATAAGTAAGAATTCAAAATAAGCTATTTTTAAGGAAAAACTGCTACTACCTCTGTTCCTATGAGTAATACGTACATGCATTCCAAGATGAAGATTGATAGAAAAATTGAACAACAATTTCTCGATTATATATTTCAAAGTTAATATTATTAAATTCGCATTAAACACTTCCTAATGATAATCAAATATTTCTTATATTCATGGTTTAATTCTTGGCCAAAGGAAAATCTTGAAAATTGTGCATGCCTTATCCATTGGAATGGAGGGAGTGCTATTGAATTGTGTAAAAATGTTCAACTTTCAACCAACCATTCTAGAATTAAAGATTTAGTAGTTGATGTGATGGTCAGGAGACTGGTTATACCCCAAACCCACCGGTGATCAAATCCCATGTTTGAAATCTAGTGTGCTTCATAAAAAGGAAAAGATATTCAATGGGAGGTGATGTTTCCCTTGACCGAGACCGAGACGTACCTGCTAACCACATCAATATCGAAGATCGGCGACTTTGGTGTTCACTAGATGTTGTTTGAGTGTGTACAACTAACCATGTGTGTCGGTTCAATACGCTTACATTTACCTTGGCTACTAAAACATCTCTTACCTTTGACATTAAATAAAAAATATAAGCATCTAAGCATTGTTCAAATTGGATAAAACATAAAATATTTTCCATTGCATTTGGAATATACCCTCCATATATTGGATTTAAATATTCTTGAACACATAAATAAATAACGAGTGATAAATATATTATAATATGTAACACTCCCATAACATCAGTTTAGTTTTAAGGTAAACAGGGTATCAAGGTTACTCTTTTTGAATAAATTAGTTCTTTCCCTAGATTCATTTCATTTAAAATGTTAAAAAAATAGAACAAGCTGCTTACATCAAGACACTCACATGTGAATAAAATAGCACAGAAGAACCAATAATAAAACTAAAAACGAGCTAGCTATCTGACCTTCGCACTAGAACTTCGAAGTCTAATACTATAGCCTAACAACCCATGAGAATCACACATTTATACTAAAACCACACAAAATATACAAATAAAACATCAAGTGCCAAAGAAGCTTTGCAGCTATATATTTATTTCAGTTATATGTTTGTGACTATCTTTAAAACAATTCACATAAGACTAATGGTGTGTCTGATAGTGTCTTATCTTAAAATACTCAAAGTATATCTTCCAACTCTATTGTGTTGGAAGCATACTGCTGGCATTTCCTTCTGCTAGTAAGTCAACTAGTAAAATTTTCTATTACACTTAAAAAATTAATCAGATAAACATTGATCCTAAATATGAAGATACAATTTCTTTGTGATATAATTTTGGCGCTCATGATTGCAAATAACTTTCCACCAAATTTTAATAATATATTACAACAAAAGTTACAACGGTTTTTTCTCCTTTCACACATTGACCCTTCTGAAACTATCATTAAATTGATCGATTCCTCTGATATTAGAGGGGGTAATCACAAAATGAAAAAGAGCATCCTATAATATATATTTTACAAAGAGCATGGCTTCATATATTAGTTCATGGCACTTGTGCTCTTGACATTTTCACATACTATAAAATATAGATTTAAATATCTTCTTACAAGTTTCTAGGCTATCTGTTTGTTTATCTTAGATGTAAAAATACAATATACTACATGGTTTTCTATTTATTGGACTATATGAAAATTGGATTCTAATAAAAAGTAAACATGAGTCCAAAAAAGGGTTTAAGGAGGAACAAAAATACATGGGTTCATAGACTAGTATGAGAAACTAGAGACCGTATGTTATTAAACATAAAGCATGATATAAAACAAAGCTATGTGATTTATCTAACTAAATTCATATAGAAGACATTTAACATATTCAATACATCGATAATTTAGAATTATCCTAATGCAATGTAGTGATTGGTTATATCAACAATTAGATGCTCAATAACCATGCTAAACCTAGATCATTTAGTAGATACAGTAAAGAAAGATATGCACTAATACTTTTTCTTATGACCAGTATGCACTAAATCGTTGGGATGTGGCATGTTTCAGTTGCTTGCTCCACAAACAATAAATCCTCGAGGGGTCCTATTTTCCACAAAGTTTTTCGTGCTTTGAATTGGCATTAATTAGTTGATTGGTCATCAAAATAATAACAAAAGATAATACAAATTTTTTTTCCATTGCTGAATTCATATCTACAGTAGCGTATCCTAGGGACTTTTAGTCCAGTTCGGTTTAGACAACAATATAATGGCGAGGTTGATAGGAACAATGATCCAACGGTGCCAAACGATGGTGGATTGAGAGACCTCCCAGTTGAGTCAGTTATAATATCCTTGATTATACCACTCGGGCCTATACAATATATCAATATTGAATTAGATGGCTAGTTTTGAGTTGGGGAAAATTGCGGGATCTAAACATGCACAAGTGGGACTAAGAGAAAAAGAGATAAAACAATAAGTTAAGATCCAGGAGCTAAAAAAATGGTATCATCATTAGACTTCACTTTTATCATTTTCAAATTTAACTTCGATAATAAGTTTATCTTTTTGTGATTTCTTATCTCAATAGTTTTTCCAAATAGAAGTTACAACTTCTTTTGCATGTACTAAAAAGTTGCAAGTTTAAAGCTGTGTATATGTACTTTTGTGTTATCATTCTGATTAAACATAATTTGCAATAGGATATGTCTCTTCTTTTCAGGTTTTATTGTCTATTATTGTAAATACAACCTAACTATTATATGTTCTTTCAAGTCTTGTCAAGGTTCATGTAAAAAATACTCTTGTCAAGGTTTATATCTTTATTTTAGGTGGATAACTCTCGGTCAATCGAGATTTAATTAATTTTAGTGGATCGATTGTATTAGCACAATGCAATTTCTTGTAAAGATTGACTTTTCCTTCTTAGGTATTGGGTTTTAAATGAGAGGTTGGGCTTTACAACTCCATTTCATATAGTACTGTGCAATTTGTTTTGCATTTGCAATTGCATACTCTAGTTCCACGAGAAAATATGCAAAAAATTATACACTATGTGAATTTCAAAATATGCAATTGCATATTTATGGCCATTTCAGTTTACGCAATACATGGTATTATACAAATTGTATATTAATGTGCAACTGCACATGGTAATATCTAGATGTGACTACATGTAGGTTTCATGCTTGATTACAGTCGACATGCAGTCCACATTCTATTTATATATTTACATACTGTTGTGTAATTGCATGCTACTATACAATTGTATACTATTTTGTCAATTAAATATGAAGTTCAACTATATACATACTATTGTGCAATTGTATAGTGTTTAATACCCTTAGAAATAGATGCAGTAATAAAAAAGGCCTCTAAAACAAGAAAAAAAACTGCTAAAAAAATCCTAACAGCAAAACAGACTTAGGCCCAACAAAACTGGTAAGGAGAAAAAGAAAAATGACAACAAAAAAAGCCACAAATAGAAAAAACAGCCAAGCAAGCCAATCCGATGGGGATGGGTGGGGTGGGGGTAGGAGCAATTTGCACCAAAATAACCCAAACTTGAAATAAATTCACATACTGAACTTTGGCCGAAACAATTTTATTAGGTCTAACCCTTTTTGCAGCACTGTATAGAGAATGCCGGGTTAGACCCAGTGAAATTGTTTCTGCCAAAGTTCAGTTTGTAAAAACAAGCAATCTGTTACTCCCACCCATATTAGTTGACTTGTATTTGTTAAATTTTGGATGAACCTATATACTAAATAGTATCTAGATTCATCTAAATCTAGACGAATTCAAGTCAACTAATATGGGGAGGGAGTACTTATTTCTTAACTTTTTCATACCACTTTAGGCTAAAGGGCTAAGTGAACTTACCTATACCTGACTAAGAAATTAAAGTATTAATTGAAAATATATTTGTCTACAAATTATTCTTACACAAGGAATTATAACAGAAATTAGAAATTGATGTACGCATCTCCAGCAGTGTGCAATTTGGATGTTAGATGCATGCGTTGATCAGTGCGACATCTCCAGCGTGCAGGTGGTGGGCACGCCGTACGCGCACAACCAGAAGTGCATCCTCGTCGACACGCCGGCGTCCGAGGCCACCCGCCGGATCACCGCCTTCCTGGGCGGCCTTGACCTCGCCGCCGGCCGCTACGACACCCCGTCCCACAGGCTCTTCGACGACCTCGGCAGCGTCTTCCGCGGCGACCTCTACAACCCCACGCTCGGTGACGCCGCCGCGGAAGTTGGGCCTCGGCAGCCCTGGCACGACATGCACTGCCGCGTCGACGGTGCCGCGGCGTACGACGTCCTGAAGAACTTCGAGCAGCGGTGGCGGAGGGCGACGGCCAAGCACCAGCACACGCATTGGAAGGATGACACCCTCATCAAGCTCCAGCGCATCCCGTGGATCCTCAGTCCCGCCGCTGGACACGACGACGACACCCTCCGCGTCCTGCCGGAGGGCGACCCCCAGTGCTGGCACGCCCAGGTGTTCCGGTCGGCGGACTCCGGCTCGGTGAAAGGGTTCCCGCGTTCCTGGGAGACGGAGGAGATGGCGGCGCGGCACCTGCTCTCCGACAAGAACCTGGCCGTTGAGCAGAGCATCCACGCGGCGTACGTGGCCGCGATCCGTGCGGCCGACCGGTTCGTGTATATCGAGACGGAGCGCTTCGTCGGGTCGTCGTACGCGTGGCCGCCGTCGTGCCGGCACCCGGGCGCTGGCAATCTCGTGCCGATGGAGATCGCGCTGAAGGCGGCGAGCAAGATCAGGGCCGGCGAGCCGTTCGCGGCGTACGTGGTGCTGCCCATGTGGCCGGCAGCAGAGGGCCGGCCGGGTTCGGCGCCTGTGCAGGAGGCGCTTTTCTGGCAGGCGCAGACGATGATGACGATGTACGAGGTCGTCGCGGACGCGATCGCGGCGTCCGGCGCCGCCGCGCACCCGCAGGACTACCTCAACTTCTACTGCCTCGGCAACCGCGAACTGGCGCCGCCGCCGCTGCACGGATGGGGGCCGGAGTCGACGGGCACGGAATCGCCGGCGGCGCTGGCGCGGAGGCACGGGCGGTTCATGGTGTACGTGCACTCCAAGGGGATGATCGTGGACGACGAGTATGTGCTCCTCGGTTCCGCCAACATCAACCAGCGGTCCCTCTCCGGCACCCGCGACACGGAGATCGCCATCGGCGCGCACCAGCCGCACCACACTAGCAGCGCCGGGGCCCGGCGGCCGCGCGGGCAGGTGCACGCGTACCGGATGTCGCTGTGGGCGGAGCACCTGGGCGGTCTGGATCTCCCGGAAATGGACGCGCCGGAGTCGCCGGAGTGCGTGAGGATGGTGAACCGGGTGGCGCGGCAGAACTGGGAGAAGTACGTGTACGAGGGGGAGGATGTGGCGGCGGAGATGCAGGGGCACCTGATGAGATATCCGGTGGAGGTGGGAAGCGACGGCATGGTGTGGCCACTGCCGGGGCACGAGTTCTTTCCCGACGTCGGCGGCAGGGTCCTCGGCTCCACCAACAAGTTCCCCGATCATCTCACCATGTAGTACTAGAGCCCCTGCATCTAGATACTGTATAACATTTACAAGTTTGAAAAGTGGGTTTAATATATGCTGCAGACTTAATTTAGATGGAGAAGATGAGTTAGATGCGTAGGTAATTAATCAGCTCATGTCAAGATTACAGAAGCATATTATTTCTGACAGACACTTCAGGTGTGGCGTGAGTGCGTATTTCCAAAATCTGGAGAAAATTTGACAACATCGACATAACATAGTATATAATCTAACTAGATAGGCATAAGCATTAATCTAAAATTTGACAACATCGACTACACAACATAGCTTGTTTTACACGCCAGACACACACTGTTAGGGGGTATGGACAAAATTGACCTAAATTGTAAAGGAATTCACAAACTGAACTTATGCCGAAACTATTTTACTCCACTAACACTTTTGTGTAGCGCCTAACGAAAAGGCGCTACACCCTTTGCCAGCGTGGCACGTGGGGCTCAAAGACCGCTTCAGTAGCGTCTCGACGTAAAACATTACAGTATAAAGCATAGCGCCTAACAGATAGGCGCTATACCAATGAATATATATGGTCCGCATCTCCATTAGATAAAAGATTTTAATAGCCTAGATGGTTGGCCTTTTATTGTTAACTAGTAGGTCCTGGGTTCGACTCTACATGTCACTAATTTTTGATTTAATTTCTTTTAGCTGGCCTGTGCTGCATCGGGCTGAATCTTGTTGTTCCACTCTACATGCCATTAATTTTTTGATTATTTCTTTTTGAGCTGACCTGTGCTGCATCAGGTTGAATCTTGTTTTAATTTTTCTGAGCTGGCATGTGCGTGAGAAACTGCTGCATCGGACTGAATCAAACATCAAGGCATGGACCAAAATCTTCTTAATTTACACTACTAGTATCAACTAGTACTACTATACTGTCTTCTCTATCCTATAACATCTATCTGGGTGTTAGTTACGAACTTAATTAGTTACTCCCTCTATCCACAAACTCATACTAGTTGACTCAAATTTGTCTAGATTTGGATGAATCTAGACACTATTTAATATATAGGTTTATCCAAATTTTTAAAAATCCAAGTCAAGTAATATGGGCCGGAGGGAGTAATAATATTTATGCCACTAAATTGGTATCACTAGATTTGTTTTCAAATTTAATTCCATAATATAAATTTCATCTAATATATGTTAATATATTTATCTATAAGGTTGGTCAAATTTAGTAAAATTTGACTTAGACAAAATTTAAAAATAAACTTATTTAGAACGGAGAGAGTATGAGTTACTACCATACTGGATAATACACGGACACCTAGCGCTAACACTGCATAAAAGAAGTATTATGGATCGAAATTTGCGCTGGCATTTGTCGTAATAAAAAAATAAAAAAATCGAGGAGGCCTGCCTGGCTAGCTCCATCGTGACGAGCTAGTTTGTGCTGCACGTTTCCAGGCCATTCACCAGAGGGAGCAGCAGGACTTAGAAAAATTAAATAAAAAAGTTGGTGGGATATGTGAGTCGAACCCAAAACCTGCTGGTCAATAATAAAGGGCTCAACCATCTAGGCTATGGCAATCTTTTGTCTAACATAGATACACATTGTATATATGTATTAGTGTAGCGGCTATCCATCCTTACATTACCGAAGCGGTCTCTATGACCCACGTGCCACGCTAGCAAGAGGTGTAGCGCCTTTGCAATAGGCGCTACACCGTGTAGTGTGGATCCTTTGCGTTAGGCGCTACACAAAAGGGTTAGTAGAGTAAAATAGTTTCAGCAAAAGTTCAATTTGTGAATTTCTTTGCAAATTAGGTCAGTTTTATCCATACTGCCACACTGTTATAGGTGGACGCAGGCCAACTCGGGCTGGCTCGGGCCGAGCCTGAAAAAGCTCGGGCCAAAACTGGCGAGCGCGAGCCAGCTCAGGAGTGAGGACGAGCCTCCTTCGCAGGCTCGGCCCGAGCGAAGCACGAGCTCGAGCCAGGTCGAGCAGGCTCGCGGGCCAGTTCCAGTTAGCGCTTCCTCTATGTGTTTTTCTTCAGAAAAGACTCAGTTTTGACTAGATTTTGCAAATTTAGCCACAGAAATTGAGTATCCATGGATCTAATAAAAATCTAAGAAAATAAATTATAGAAATTCAAATATAGATGGATCCATTTCAACAATATGATTGGGAAAATAGCAACAATCCAACAAGCAACAAACTGACGAGAGGTGGGAGGTGGGTAGCACAAATGCACATAAGATATGCCGGAGAAGGGATGCTACCGTGGGCGGCACACGAGGGGTGGGGCGGCGCCATCCTGGGCGGCGACGGTGACTCGACCTAGCTGCGGAAAAGCTGATGTCGTCGTCTCCCAGTCGTCCCAGAGTTAAATGGAAGAGCTGCCGAGCTTTTCCTCGTCGTCTCCAAGTCGTCATGCATCTCCTCTCCACTCCGAAAAAAAATTCACGGGCCACCAAGCTGGACCGAGCCGAGTCAGGCTCGACCCGAGGTCGTCACGGTCCGGTAATTGGGGCTCCGCTCGGTCCAGCTGTATTAGCGGGCCGAGTCAAGCTCGCACCGAGCCACATAACCCGGAGCGAGCTGAAAAGCTCGGTCTCCTCGTCCAGGTATACACACTGTCGGGAAAAAACCCGACTGAGGTGCTCCTCTCGCTGCCCCTCCCCCCCCCCTCCCCTCCTCCAGGGCGACGAAACGCCTCCTCCAAATCTTGTGGCTAAAGCTCGTCCCTAGCCCCTTCACTCTACCGTCAGGCAAAGCTCGTGCGGCGCTAGTGGCGGAGGAATCAACCTTGCACACGGCCTAGGGGGAGATATCGGGGGCCCCTCGACCTCGTGGCAGTGCGCTGTGGTGGGGGTGGACCTCGGGCGGTAGGGCTCCCTTCCCGGCAGGTGAGGGTGGCGGTGTGTGTCTAGCGGCGATGTCTACGTCGTCACCACGGAAGGGGCCCGTGCTGCGCGTGATCCATACGAGCACGGCCCGGACGGTTGGCTGCATGGCATGTCAGCATGATCCTGGCGGGGATGGTGGTGGTAGGCGTCGGTGCAAAATCAATAGAATGACGACGGCTCCAGTACCTATGGTAAGCATTGCACTGGATGGACGATACACTACTACTCACTCCAGTACCTATGGTAAGCATGTGCACAATACACCCATGTCAATATATTATACGTGGCAGTCTAGACACACGGTCATCAAAGTAAACTGCATGTCGCAGTCTAGACACACGGTCATCAAACTGCGATAGCACGAGCTCCTCACTCGCACTCCGAAACAAAAACAAAGCTGGCCAGCACCAGCGGGGGTTGATGAGCAACCGGCCACCAACAATGCATTAACTGCCTTTTGGATCCTAAGCGGCTGGCTTAGTTTTTTTTTCAAATTGTTTAACTCGTTAATATTATAGGGGAAATTTTTAACTCTAACTATGCTTAATTTTAGGTCAAATTGCACACCCACTCTCACACTACTTCTGCCCGGCACACTTAACTTATCATTTTTTTTCCGGATGAGCTTCCGAGAAAAACAAATAGACCTTGTTGATAATACTATCATATCAATACTATTAACACTTAGACCATGATGTCACACATCTTTATATTTTAAAATTCCAAACAATTATTTAAGTAAACATCAATAAATAAGTAATAATAATCTTAAATTAAAATAACAATAAAATGATTTTCCTTTTTCCTTTTTATTTAATATGGAATAATTCATATCTTTAAATCCGTAAATCAGAATTCAACAAATAATATATCCAAATTAATCAGAAAAATGAGAGGAATCCAAATATGACATCCATATCATATTTTTGAATCATTCATAATGTTTTTTAAAACTACACCGACGGAACCTATACCGTGATTCTAGCCATAACATTGGTCATTTGGCCCGAAAGGCTTGAAATCTCGAACATGATAGCTCATTTCTGAATGTAAAACTTGTTGGGGATCTCTGATAAAATACTATGTCACATATTTTTGACACCGCGCAAAGGTTTTACATTGCTTGGATCAAATTTAAATTTCTTATGCACATTTTAATCTATGGTCAAAACGACGGGCATGAAGATTCTTAGCTCGGGGCCGAGCCTCACTAAAAATAGCATATTGTGAACCTGAAAATGATTTTTCCAAAAAAATATAAGAATTGTATCATGTACATGTAGTTCGAATCCAATCCACTTCCTACCAATTTGGCATGAATTTGTCTTTTTAATGAGGGTTGAACGGAAAGGTTTAAGATATCCTGGTTGGGACATTGTTTATGGAAGGTGGTCTAATATTTTTGACAAATGAGTGAATCCATTTTGAAACTGTCATTCCGTGGTTGCTTAAAAAAACCGTTTTGGCACTCGGAAAATGGAAAATGTATTATACGAAAGTATATTTAATATTTTTATGTTTTACTTAATTTTTATTCAACATAAATGTGTAATATTTGAGTTCATATAGATAGATCTTATTTTTCTTCAAATTTGATATATTATTTGTAATTTTCTGAATTAGAATTATTTATTTATGATTTTTTTAGGATTAATGTGGCGAAAAGGGAAAAGAGATACGCCGACCGACGATGTAGGTGTGAAACCTTGGCTGGCGACTAAGCTGTCGGCGTAGGTGTGGCGTGAGTGCGTATTTCCAAAATCTGGAGAAAAATTGACAACATCGATGTAACATACTCTAACTAGATAGGCATAAACATTAAACTAAAATTAGACAAAATCAACTACAGAGCATAGCTTGTTTTACATGCCAGAGACTCTGTCGGGAAAAAAACCGATTGGTGTGCTCCTCTCGCCGCCCCTCCCCCTTCCAGGGCGACCGAAACGCTTCCTCCAAATCATGGTTAAAATAGCGGGCATGGAGATTCTTAGCTCGGGGCTAAGCCTCACTAAACTTGCGGTGGATATATGATGAAATAGCATATTGTGAACCTAAAATTTTTTTTCCCAAAAAATCATGAGTGTTAGATCATGTACTTGTAGTTCAAATCTGACTCACTTTCGACAAATTTGTCAGAAAATTTTCTTTTTAACAAGGGGTGGACAGAAAGGTTTAAGATACCATGGTTGGAAAACTTTCCATTTAAGATGGTCTAGTATTTTTGAAAAATGGGGTGGTACCATTTTGAAACTTCTATTTGGTGGTTGCTTCACAAGAAAATGGGTTTTTGATACGACAAAAAGGAAAAATTTCCTCCCGCAATATTGTTTGCAATCCCAAGATGCACATGTGTGCATAATATTAGCACATTATCACAAACTATGCCACGATTCTAGCAATAACATTGCTTGTTTGGCCTGAAAATCATAAAACCTCGAACATGATAGCTTATTTCTGAGATTTGTTTTTATGATATTTGCAAGGTTCCAAGTTTGATATTTTTTACTTGCAACTATGTCAAATAATATTGACACACACAAATGTTTTACATTGTTTGGATCATTTTTGAATTTCTTATGCACATTTTAAACTATGGTCAAAATGGCGGGCATGAAGACTCTTAGCTCGGGGCTGAGCCTCACTAAACTTGAAGTGGATTTCTGATGAAATATCATATTGTGAACCTAAAATTGATTTTTCCAATAAATCATGAGCATTAGATCATGTGCATGTATTTCAAATTTGACCCAGTTTCTACTGATTCAGCAGGAATTTGTCGTTATCACGAGGGGTGGACAGAAAGGTTTAAAATATCCTGGTTGGAACATTGTCCATGGAAGGTGGTATAGTATTTTTGACAAATGGGTGGAACCATTTTAAAACTTTTATTTAGTGGTTGCTTCACAAAACCCGTTTTTGGCACTCAGAAAATGGAAAATATGTTTTAAGAAAGTATATATATAAAATGTTTTTAGGGGTTTTTATTTTCGTGCCCTTGGTTCGTTAGTTGTACTCACTTTTTCCTAGCCGCTTAAATTTTCCTCAGTTTTCCCATATCCTTGTCCGAAACTCTCACACGGCCTGAAACTCGCTGTCTATAAGCCTTGCCGTTACATGCTAACAAGTAGGGCCACGTTCAGTCGGGTCTCGTAGTGGACACCCCTATGCACTTATCCAGATTAGCGTGGGACCCACTGTTGGGGTTCGGTGCAGAAAATCAAAAAAATTACTACGTGGCAAACCCGGGAAGACCAAGATCTATCTACTAGTAATGTAGTAATGGGAGGGGATATGGAGTTCATACCTTTGAAGACCGAGCGTGGTTAACGTACCGCGAGGAACATGGATGAAGAAGACGCCCCGATGCTAACCTCGAGGTCAATGTCCTTGTAGCTCCATGACAACTCCTAGCACCGAAAGCACGATGCCGCCAGAGGGAGTCACACACATACTATGCTTGATGACGACTCCCACTTCTCTCTGATCCAGCCGAGATTGCGGAAGTAGATCTCTAAGATCCAAATCCTGCAACAGGACGACGCTCCACGGTGAAGAACTCCTTGCTCGCACGGCCCGGACAAGGCGACCACGGTCACAAGAGAGAGAGAGGACAGATAGGCAACACAGTCCTTTTGTTTATTTATAGGTGGAAATTGATGTGTTTTAATCCTCCTATGGGAACCTCTTTACATAGGCGAAGGGAGGGGTTCCCTCCACCTTCAGGTTCATATGTGGGACTAATAAAACAAATGAAAAAGGTGCAAACCAGCTACTGGCCGGGTGGGCCGCCTGACCACCCGCGCCCGTCCCAGCTGGCTGAAGGCGGTCGAGGGAGGAGGCTTCGGGTGGGATGGCCAGGCGGTGGCCCACAATGCGACTGCCCGCGACAGTGTCGACCAGCGCCTGGCCCAGGTGGGACGTCCTGGCGTCCCGCTCGTGTTGGTGCACACCCTCACAGTGGCCAACTGTGGCAGCTTCCCGGGTGGGCCGGCCAATGCGGCCTACGAGCAACAGGGATTTCTGCAGGCTATGACGCGCAGTACCGACTGCCCACGTGCGACGCAGACTATCCGCTGTCCATGTTGGCTATTTCAAAAACAGCATCCTTTGCCATTTTCCGTCCGTTTCTTTTAAAGGATTTTACCTAACTAATAAGACATCTATAATAAATTTTTATTTAAATATTCTTTTACAATATATTAATTATAAACATATTCAAATAACTATTTATCTGAAAACCCTCTTCCGATCCTTTTCCTTATTCTTTTTCTGAACACCTTCGAATCTCTCCAAAACTTTTCTGGTCTTTCTCTTCTCACTTCTTCAGTGATTCAAACTAGCCATTAACGATCTCCAAGCTTCGTCAAGCACATAAGCGTGGTACCCAACAGTTCGAGAATACTACAGACATGGCCAGGACTCCTCTCTAACTAATGATCAACATCGGGACCTGGATGCCCAGAATGACCACATGTGTACTCAACGATATTTGTCGTTGAACCATAAACACTGTGTCTTATTCTTTTTGTCTCTACGATACTATATTGCCCGAGTTTTGATCAAGTGACATCCCCATGTCAGTGTTCAACCTCTTTACCGACAATACCTTCTTTACTTGATCTGATAAGTGATATCCCGGTGACCTAGTCATACACTGCGTAGCTTATGCATATAACTTCTCCAAGTGGGCCTAGAGTATCTTTTTTCATTCGGATGGACAAATCTCGCTCTTGACGTAGTCTCCTCAACCTGTTCTCTGGATACCCAATGACACCTTTATGACCACCATTTCATTGAGTGATTTCATGTGCCATCAAAGTAACCTCAGGTGACAGTGATTTGATATGGTCTCACGGTCTAAGGAAAAAGTCACTATGTTTCCTAATCATCATAACCTGAAATCTATGACATGATCATGATACGATGCTATAGATAGGGTATGTTCACCATTTGATTCTCCAATGAAATGACCGTATTGTAAATTAGGTGCCGAGGAACCAACATGATCAGGAAACTTTTGATCATCTGTTGACCAATGAACTAGTGACTAGAGTTTCACCGGGAACTACTGGTTGTTTGCATATCACACGTGTATTGACATTTCCTAATCAAAACAGTTATAACATGATATAAAACATAATCATAAACTTTATGAAATATGTCATCTAATATTTGACTTTAGGGCATATTCCCTTCACGTACAGCTTATCCACGTGAATGTCAGACCCACATCTTACCCAGGTTGGCGTTGGAAGATAGGACCTCGAGCCAGCCCCGTGCTCGCGCCCGTGCCGTTGCCTCCACTTTCTTCTTATCCAGCGATGGCGGCCATTCTCTGGCGACGGCGACCCATTTGTCTAGCTTCACTTCGTTCTGGCCATAGTATGGTGCCGTCCCATTGAACTGTATGAAGGATGACAATGGAAACCATGCATAGAAAAGGTTAGATCTCGCACCAAATTGTTCCGATTAGAGGGGGCGCTTGCTGTGGACAATCAATTGGCGCAAGTCGGGAGCTTAACTGGGTGCGCGCTTGCTGTGGAGAATGCGACCGACAGAGGAGCCGTTGCAATATAAAAAATTATACAACTCTTAATATAAAAGAGAGTTTATAATTGACACAACCCTTGAACACTTTCAAATTACAATTTCGACATGATAATGTTGTCCTAAGAAAATCTTGAGAGCTTACTATTTTTTAAAGCGTGAAAAGTAATGCATAAACTAAAGGGATCCCTAAACTAAAATCTTCCCAAATCTTTATGCCTCTTGCGTATACAACAATTATACACCTTTGAAAACTGTGAGTCACACTTAGGACATGATAATGTTGTGCTAAGAAAATCTTAAGAGTATATCATTTTCATAGAGTGAAATATAATGCATAAACTTGGATATATGAAACTTATACACCTTTGAACACTGTGAAATCGCACTTAGGACATGATAATGTTGTGCTAAGAAAATATTGAGAGTTTATCATTTTTATAGAGTGTAATATAATACATAAACTTGTGTATACGAAAATTATACACGTTTGAACACTGTGAAATCGCACATAGTACATGATAATGTTATGCTAAGAAAATCTTGAGACTTTATACACCTTTTAACACTTTGAAATCAAACTTAGGACATGATAATGTTATGCTAAGAAAATCTTGAGACTTTATCATTTTCATAGAGTAAAATATAATGCATAAACTTGTGTATATGAAAATTATACACCTTTGAACAATGTGAAATCACACTTAGCACGTGATAATGTTGTGCTAACAAAATGTTGATATATTATCATTTTCATAGAGTGGAGTGTAATGCATAAACTTGCATATATGAAAATTATACACCTTTGAACACTGTGAAATCGCACCTAGGATGTGATAAAGTTGTGCTAACAAAATCTTGAGAGATTATCATTTTCATAGTGGAATGTAATGCATAAACTTGCATATACAAAAATTATACACCTTTGAACACTTTGAAATCATACCTAGGATGTGATAATGTTGTGCTAACAAAATCTTGAGAGATTATCAATTTAATACAGTGGAATGTAATGCATAAACGTGCATATACAAAAAATATACACCTTTGAACAATTTCCCTTCAAATTATATTAAAAATCATTTGTTTATGGAGTTAAAGTATCGGTGGCAAAATCATTATTTTGCATGGATAGAGGGGTGGCCCTCGATAGATATAGGGGTTATCCTATCCGCTAGATCACAAAATATCAATGGTTGGTTGGCACGGTCCACGTGACAACTGTCTCGACCAATCAGAACATAGGAGCCAAGATAAGCACAAGTGTGAGAATTTGTGACTAAAAGAGGGGAAAACTGAGTAGAACTTAAAAACCAAGGGCAAAACTGACAAAAAGATTCAAATAGAAAGAGATTTGAAAATGGAAAATGCATATTTTATATAATAAAATACATCTTGGCATACATCAAACTATTTGCAATTCAAATATACATGAGTTTGATAATTATTGCCTCATTCAGACAAACTATGTTTTGGGAAGGGTTGTTTTGGGAAGAGGCTTGAGTAGAAAGCCATGAACCATAACAGATAGCATGTGATTTGAGAAGTGGTAATTTAGGTTAAAACTTGATTTCTATATATGTCTTATGGTGGAAGGTCACATAAGAAGACTCCCGGGTAGGTGTCACTATGTTTTGATCTTTTTGAATTTGTTGTACATAAAATGACTCAATTAGCTAGCTAAAACCCATTTGTTGACTCTCTGTTGACCAACTGAAAGTGCAATTGATGTCGCCTAGAGGGGGGTGAATAGGTTTTTAAAAATATTACGATTTAGGCTCAAATAAATGCGGAATAAAACTAACGTTTAATTTATTGAGCACAAAACCTAACCACTCGGTTCACCTAAGTGCACCAACAACCTATGCTAAGCAATATAATCAACAAGGTGATAGCAAGATAAATACTTCAAGCATGATGGCTATCACAAAGTAAAGTGCATAAGTAAAAGGGCTCGGTTGAGAGATAACCGTTGGATGCGGAGACGAAGATTTGTTTCCTGAAGTTCACTTCCAAAGAAGTTACGTCTCCGTTGGAGAGGTGCGATGGCGCAATGCTCTCCGAACGCCACAAATGGCTCACCTCGAGGTGTGGTGGCTCGATGCTCACCCAACGCCACACAAGGCCTCACCCTGGATGTGGAAGCATGCAACTCATCGACGCCACAAAAGGCTCACCCTATTCTCCCGAGTGCGCACCACAAAAGGCGGGCAGTCGCTCCACTATGGGACGCTTGAGGGCGGTCACCGAACCCATACAAGACTGGGGCTATCTCCACAACTCAATTGGAGGCTCCCAACAACAAAGCCACAAAAGGCCAACAAAGCAAAAAAAAGCTACAAGACCACAAAAGATCAACAAGACCACAAAAGGTCAACAAGCCAATCACACAACCGTCTAGGGTTCCAAGAACCCAAGAGTAACAAGCCCACAAGTTTGTACTCGCCGAATCTCTGAGAAGAACTCAAATCTATGCAACAAATGCAAGAGGCAAGTCCTTCTCTCTCAAATTCCACCAAAGCTACAAAAGCTATTTGGCTTGGGGGGATTGTAGATCTAGATCTCCTCTCTCAAATCCCTCAAAAAGATGCACGAATCATAGGAAGGGAAAGGGGAGAGGGACAACTTCTTCAAGGTCAACAATGGAGGAGAGAGAGAAAGCCACGAACCAAGAAGAAAAGCTGATACCCACGAAGGGGAATAGGAGCCCTTTTTAAAGGGCTCCCAGATCTTCCTGTTATGGGCATTCGCGACCCTGGCCGGAACTTCCGGTGGGAGACCGTAAGTTCTGGTGGCACACAACCAACGGTCAAAAAACTGCGAGCGGGAGACTGAAAACACGAGCCTGGTCGGAACTTCTGCCGGTCCACCGGAACTTCCGGTGGGAGCGGAACTTCCTGTGGAAATTCCGACTGAAGTTCCGTCAAATATGACACTTCCAAAACAGAAGTTTACTGATCGTGAGCGGAACGAGAGCCAGATTTTCAACCGGAACTTCCGACGGCAACAAGGCCCGAGCGGAACTTCCGGTCCCTGGCCGGAACTTCCGGCGGGGGCGGAATTACCACCGAAACTTCTGACCCAAATTCCATCAAATACAACAAACCAGATAGAGAGTATAGTGAACGTGAGCAGAAGAAGAACTGGAACTTCCATCGGAACTTCCGGCGGCAAAATGCCCTAGCGAAACTTCCGATGAGAAGCCGGAACTTCCGGCCAGGGAAATTCCAGAAACCAGAAATGCAATAACTTTTGCATCCGAACTCCAAACGAGATGAAACCATTTTTGTTGGAAAGATAACGACGAATAGAATCCACCAAAATATTGGGTATCACCTAGGGAGAAAATACCATGAATATATATGTGAAGTATCTCCCAAGGTGTGGAGCCAGAAAACTCGCAAGCTCAAAAACCGCATTAAGATATGCAAGTGAAATCCTTATTTGATGAACTAGAGCTTGTTATGATGATGAACACAAGCTCTAGATCCTCTCATGGACAAGAACCAAATAACAACCAAGAAATATGATGCTATGCATGCAAAGGTTTGAGCTCTCTCCGAACAATGCGATCGAGACACCCGCTTGAGAGCCCCTCTTGATACCCGGTCTCCCAACTAACAACACGAGACCGGCAAAAGAGAAGCCCTATAAAGATCATACCTTTGCCTTGAGCATTCCACTTGAACTTGATGTAGACCGTCTTATTCTTCTAAAGTGGGAACACCTTTCTTGTTTGCTCTTGCTTGATGAAGACTTGCAAAGTGATCCCCATACTCCATGGGGAAACCTCTTCTAGAACTTGTCTTCATCACTCCATGATCACGAGGATGGAAAGCTTCAAGCATGAGATCTTTTAGAGATGGCGCATCTTGAGCTCGCCCTTCTTCATCCCTTCTTGAGGTTGATCCAATCTTGATGCAACTCTTTGCACTTGCCTTGATCAACCTTCAAGCTCCTTATTTCTTCATATTTCAACCTTGAGACCAACACATGGCCCAAGCGATGCCAATGGAAAAACCTACAAGTGAAACTCAATTTATACATTAGTCCATAGAGATTGTCATTAATTACCAAAACCACACATGGGGGCATACATGCCCTTTCACCAACCACCGGAGGGTAAAACCGAGTATATTGCACGCGGAAGTATTATTACTGAAGAGCAAAACTGAGTATAAACAAATTGTCAGTTTTACTCTTGAGGGTATAACTGAGTACAACTAAGTCGTCGGGGTTAGACACGAGGAAAAAAACGTGACGCACGGTACACATGTCACGGTGCACGGGGGCAGTAGCGGACGCGTGTAGCCGTGCATAGTGCAGTAGCGTACGTAGTTACACGATGCAAAATGGTGCAACGAAACGTCCCTTCCCTTCACCATTATAGAGGCCTCCTCGCTCTCACTCATCACTCACTCACTCTCTCACTCATGCAACTGTCTCCATTGTCCCATCACTTTCTACAACCCCAAGAGAACCCCAACCGTGTCGGCGATGGAAAAGAACAACACGGTGGCCATCGTCGCCTCGTCCCCTTACATGCCCCCGTCGAGGCATTGAAGTCATCCACCGTCCCCGTCCCTGCTTCCGCCATATCCGCCGACGAGGAGGCCCCCGTCGGTCTCGGACATATCTCGCTCGACTAAGACCCCGGCGAGAAGGAGGAGTACATCAGGCCGGAGAACCCCTACGACACCAGCATCGTCGGCCCATGGTCGGAGGTAACTAGGGTTTTCTCCCCTTCCCTTGTTCTTCCCCCATTCCCATCGCTGGATGCTAGATGGTGTGTTATTAGGGTTTGGATGTTCGCATTTTCAATTGTTGCATGCTAGGTCTTTTTACATAAGCTAATCCTCTTGTGTTAGATTTCGATCAATCCCCATGTTTGTATTTCAATCATATTTTATTTGTCCTCTAAGTTGTAGTTAAGGGATTCCCTAGTTATTACTAGCGTCGATCTGTAGTTGGGATCAGTATTTTTTTGTTTGAGATTTGGGGATTGGGAAATTTAATCCACTCGGTTAATTTATGCGAATAATCAGGGGATTTCAATCGGTTAATTTATTGAAATAATCAATCTCGATAATCAAGGTATCTCAATCATGTCCTTATTGCATGCTACTATTTTTTCCAACAGGTGGATAGCAGCGAGCCCGCAGCGACGATGATTCCAAGCACACCAAGATTCGTCAGGTGTTGAGGGGGTTGAAGTCTGTACAGTACGGCGAGTACTTCGCTGGCACCGTCTGTAGGTTCCCCTTTTGCAATAGGAGACTCCTCGCCACCGACTTCAACCCCCTCGTTAAGCATGCCGAGGACGTGACTACCTACGGCCAGTCTGTGAACGTTAACTCTTTCAGAGCCAAGCACAAGGCGCTCGGCGTTCACCTCTGCAAACTTCAGAAGGTGTCCATCGAAGAGGGTCGCATGCCTCCGATCAAGTACAGGGCGCCCAAGGTCAAGGGTCTAGGAAGCAAGAAGTGGAGGAAGCGCCAGAGAGAGGAGGCGGAGGCCCTCCTAGCGGAGGCCAGGAGGGGCCACTAATCTTGTGCTACTGCTACTGCTACTGCTATAAAGCAGCTTCTTTTGTATTATCTGTGTTGAACTTGTCCACTGCTGCTGCTGAGTACCATACTTGATATCCTGTATTAGCTATTTTATCTGCATCTGCTTTGTTTACTGAATGTATTTATGGTGCTGGTTAGATTTGATGTTGTAGATTTACTACCAGATTGAGAAAAAACGAGGGAAAAAAGGAATAATGAATGAAGATAGAAGCTGCTCTAAATTCGTTATCTTTTTTGGCAAAAACACAACTGTTAGCGAGAGAGAGGGAGAGAAAATGCGCTCTTAAAAAGGATAATCATAACAATAATAAAAAGGAAACTTCCAATTAAGTGGCAGGTGCGCATGTACCTACTAAACATGCCCCACATGGTCTCACACTACGTCTCCCACGTCAGTATAATGCGGTCCCAACCAATCACCCCCACATGGTCCCGCATGGCACGACCCTACACATTAGCATACCGCGTTCCTGACAAACCGGCCCCACATAGTCCCACACCGCGTGGCCCCAGATGTTAGCCAACAATCAACCTCTTTTTGATGAGTTTCAGACAAGGAGATGGGCAAAAGTGAGAGAAAATTAAGCGGCCGGAGAAAAGTGAGTACAACTAACGAACCAGGGGCACAAAAATAGAAATCCCATGTTTTTATGTTTTACTTAATTTTTATTCAACACAAATGTGTAATATTTGAGTTTAGATACATATATCTTATTTTTTTGTTCAAAATTTGACTTAGAATGATTTAGTTAAGCTTTTTATAGGATTACCATGGAAAAAAGGGAAAAAAGAGCTATGTCGATGGCTATGTGTGAAACATGGACCAACGACTAAGCCGTCGGCGTAGGTTTGGCGCCGTTGCATTGCCGTCACAGCCAAGCCCCTACGGCGACTGCCAGACGGATGCTACGACGACGGCTACAGTCGGCATATCCCGTCCTACGCCGACGACAAACCTGGTCGACGGCCTCATTGATGGGTTGCCCAGCTCAGGACCTACACCAGCGGGCCTGACTAAAGGTCGTCGGTGTAGGATATGGCCATCGACGACTTGATATTTTCCTGTAGTGATGTTAGTACAAGTGACGGAGCAGTTTTGGTATGTGGCATCATATTTTGTGGAAATCGACCAAGTGAACACCATACCTTAGGATAATTTTTTTAAATAATACATTTTTAAATAAATTTCATAAATAATACACGAAATTGGTAATTTCGGAAACTATCGCAGCCTCGGAGACACGTGCCCCGACTAGGACCTTTTAGTGTACAAGGCCCTGACGAGCCCATCGGAGACATAGCAGGCATGGTAGCGCGGCTGTCGGGGGCTGGTATTCCAATAGGTCTAATCAGTGGTTGAGGCACCGATTATCCTAGAGGCCCCTTGAAGCCTGCATTGATCATGCAACGTGTTAGCCTTCCCTAATACAACGTGATCAATTTACTCGCCTATTTCGCTTGCTATCGATGCCCTCCATTTTTCCTGCCACCCGGTTATCGCCATTTTCCTCGCGCCACCGTTTCCTGCCGTTTTTCTCCCGCCACCATTTCTTGCCATTTTTTTCCGCCATTTTCTCCTGTCTGTTCTTCCTAGTGCCTCTATAAATCCGGGCATCGATATATTTTCTCTTCCACCAGTTCATCGAGTCCTTCTCTTTCTCTTGCATTCCTCCTCTTTCTCTCGCCAATCCTTCCGAGAATCCTTCATGAGTGTTCCTTGTTCAGACCCAGAGTATAGGCCTAGGAAGATGAAAGATGCTAGGTTACCAGAGGGGTGAAATAAGAGCGCTATTGGTGCGGCCATCTCGCCAAGGTGAAGGAGTCCATCGATTTCTCCACTTGCATGAGCATGAAGTTTTTCATGTGTGCCAACTACGACGCAAGCATGTCTCAGCAAGCAAGTTCATCGTACGAGAGGCCTCTAGTAGGTTCCCAAAGCATGATGAATATGAATGAATTACGTGAAGGGAATATGCCCGAGAGGCAATAATAAAGTGGTTATTATCGTATTCCTTATTTATGATAAATGTTTATTTTACATGCTATAATTGTATTAATACGGAAACATTAATACATGTGTGTTTAATAAAAAAAAGAAAGTTCCTAATTATGCATCTCTTATAAACTAGCTCGTTGATTAACAAGATGATCAAAGTTTTCCTGATCATGGACATTGGATGTTGTTAATAACGAGGTCACAACATTGTTGGAATGATGTGATGAACATTCATCCGAAGTATAGCATTAGATCAAGGTCATTGTGTTTATATTGCTATAAAAAATAATCTTAGTCCTTAGACCATGAGATCATGTCAATCACTAACACCGGAAAAGTATCTTGATAACATCAAACGTCACACCGTAAAAGGGTACTATAAAGATGGGTTCAGTGCTACGAAGGTGTTATGTTGAGGCTCATGGATCAAGAGTGGAATTTTTCCATTTCGATGATGGAGATATATACTCTAGGCCCTCTCGGTGATATCACATTACTTGGCTTGCAAGCAAGTGATTTGATCACTAGAATGTTATACCACGAGAACAAGAAAAGAGTATATGTCGGTAACGAGATCAAACTAGGTATAGGGATACGGATGATCGAATCTCGGACATGTAATATATCGCGAGACAAAGAAATTGAGTTACATGCGTATAAGGTTCAGACGATCACAGAAGTCATCATTGAATATGTGGGAGTCAGTACGGATCTCCAGGTCCCGCTGCTGATTATTGATCGGAGAGGGGTCTTGATCATGTCTACATTATTCGCGAACCATAGGATGACACACTTAAGGGATACCGACACCATTTGGAGCAAATAATATATCAGAGAAAGAAAAAGGAAAGCGCAGGAATTTATTTCACTAGACACCGAAACTGTTTCGGTTGAAATTGCTGAAACTGGTTCTGCATGTGAAATTTAATACTAGCAAGGGGTTTTATGTGAATGTTTGTTAATAAGAGTAATTAACAAAATTCTGAATAAATAAATAAAATAGTTTTATTTAAATGAGAGCTTGCATTAAATTTGGTGGAAAGTTAATGCATGTGAGTGGAGTTTTTAGTGGAGGCATGTTTATGTGAGTGGAGGCTTTTCATTTTGAGTGGGAGCTCCACCCACATGAATGTGGAAGAGGTGGGGGCAGCCCACCATGGATGGGCACATAGCCCCTTGGGTGCCCCCTCTCCTCCTCTCAAAGTACACCTCCTCGTGAAGGATCTCTCTCCCCCCTTTAGAATTTCCCCATGGTCTCGGATCAGCGAGATACATGTTCTCGGTGACTTTTTCTGGAAGGATTTGTTTCTTCCGCTGCTTTGCTGGAGCGAGGGCGCGGAGGTTGTCGGGGTACCCGGACGTGTGTGCGATCACGGATGCACCACTGCTTTTCGGTGCTGGACGTGATGGTGCTGGACCGGCTAGACCAGATGGACTTCATCACGATCTTGAGATCGGCAAGCGTTCATCTACATCATCCACGAGTACAACCTCGTTAACGCTATTCGGTCTTCGAGGGTATGTATTCTATGGATGTATATCCACCCGTTGCTTGTATCTAGTACATAGATCTTGGTACTTAGTTGTTCCCATCGTAGGAATTTTTGTTTTCTATGATGCGATGGTATCAGAGCCGGATCTATGCGTAGATGCTTTAAAAGGAGCCCCCTATCCCTATAAAAGGAGCCCCCCTCCCTCTCTCTCTCACTCACACCTCCTCGTGAAGGATCTCTCTCCCCCCTAGTATTTATCCCCATGGTCTCGGACTAGCGAGATACATGTTCCCGGTGGCAATTCGGCAAGAAAGAGTTGTGCTTCCTCTGCATCACTGGAGCGAGGAGGCGGAGGTTGCTCGGTGCCTCGAACGTGTGTGCGAGCACGGATGCGCCGCTAAGTTGCGGTGCTAAGGACTTCCTCTCGATCTTGAGATCGGCAAGAGATCGTCTACATCAACCACGAGTTTGGACTCGTTAAGCTTTGTCGGTCTTCAAGGGTATGTTGTCTACGGATGTATTTCCGCCCTTTGCTTGTATCTAGTAGAAAGATCTTGGTACATAGTTGTTCCCATCGTAGGAAATTTTTTGTTTTCTATGTTGCGAACCCTACAGTGGTATCAGAGCCGGATATATGCGTAGATGCTTTGCACGGGTAGTACACATATGAGTATGTGGGCGATAATGATCATTTTATTGCATCTTATTTGTACTTTGGATATTGGTGGCATAGTGGGATGAACCAGCCCAGACAAACTTTACATGTCCTCGCACGTGAGACCTGTTCCACGCTTGACATGCAACTAGTTTTGCATAAGTGGCTAGCGGGTGTCTGTCTCTCCTACTATAGTCAATATCTAATTTACAACGAGTTGTCAACAATTTGGTTATCCTCGTTGTGGTTCATGTTCGTAGCTAAGAACGGTTCTATCTTTGAAAGCCCTAAGCCACGTAAAACTTGCAATGAATAAATTAGAGGCGTCTAGTTTAGATTGTTGCTGGGCTAGTATCATGATATGGTGATGTTGTAAGTAGAATTATAAGTCGATACTATTACAACACACATAACATGTAAGTTCCATAGACCTTGGCCTTACACAAAGAGGTATGATGGCAATCATACCATGATGCACATGATGGAGATCAAATGCAAGAACCATATCATTTCACTTATTAGCATGTGATGTTTGTTGCATCTTATATTGCTTGTTTGGCGTTTTATTAGCATAATAAGATGATCCCTCATTTAGATATCAAGATAAAAATATGTTCTTCCTTAAGTATGCACTGATTATGTTTTGTCACTCCAAGACATCACGTGATGATCGAGTGTTCTTGGATCCATGATCATATTTCGGGTGTAACACAGTTTACACACGGGAATACTAAGGTTCTTATTTAGCGAGCCTAGCATGTACAGATATGACCTCAGAACACGGTCCGAAAGTTTAAGCATGAGTCATATGGAAGATATGATGCCCATTTGATGCTCGCCTTTAAAGCTACACCGACTCACGTGATGATCGGACTTGGTGTAGTGGGTTTGGTTCATGTAATCACCAAAAAGGCACAAGGGATGTCATTTTTGAGTGGGAGTCATTTCTAATTTGGATTAGTACAACTCAATTTATCATAAATTAAATCAAATTGAATTTGCATAATTTGTTGTAGTCATTGGCATTCGTTCACCACCTTATGCATAGTTGTAATTGAGATAATAGAACTATAGAATTCTGGACATTTACTTTACGAACTGGTATCGTATTGTGTTGAGTGTCAATCTAAAGTTTAAAGTCCTATTGCAAACTTTCAGAAAACTCTGTTTACTCCGTGAAATTTAATAATTAGTATTAAATCGAGAGTAACAATTCCAGTGTTAGTATCTTAAGTATCATGTTTGCCTCCATGATTCTTGATTGTCTTTAAATATCAAGGTTATCTAGGAGCTGAAAGAATTGTTTCAGAAACCATCATGTGTGACAGATATAACAATATCTGAAACAATCTTTTGGTTGCAATATGATAGAGTATAATGTATGTTCTCATATTGGATGAGAATTTGCAAAGGTTGGAGATGCTAGACATCCTAATAATCCAAAAAGGTTTTGGAAAGTAACGTTATACTCACGATTCACCTTTATAAGCAACATATCTTGATCATGAAAGTCGTCATGCTAAGGATGAATCGAAGATGTATGTAAAGTGTTTAATACACTAAAAGATTACTAAAGAATAGATTTTGAAAGAACGCCAGTCATTTGATGATGGTGATCTACTTCAAAGTGAAAGTCCAAAGGTATTTGTATTTGAATATACACGCTTTGGACCATGTGTCATGTATATGGCGCCACTTTTGATGTTCATAGATTCTTTTAAAAAGGAAAAGGAAATGCTGAAAGAGAATCTATAAAATATATTTGGCAGAAAAGAAAAGACTGGAAATATCCAGTTTAGATATATAGAAGATATACATGTTATGGTTGTATTCTTTGCTTGTTAAACAATGTGGTTATTGGGTATTGAATACCAAATTGGTTGGTATGGAATTTCATACAGAACGACACAATTCATGAACCACAATGGCCTAAGTAACTAGCAAGAGAATATGTGATGATGTTCATCGAAAACAAACAAGCTGTTGTTTCTATTTATCGTTGACATCAAAGTCTGCCTTCAAGATTTGTTTTAATAATCGTTATTTAAATCAGGTATTATGAGAACAAAGATTGTTTAAATAATTACCGTATTCCATATAAGATGGATGATTTAAAAATCTAGTTGGAGAAATCACATCCATAAAAAAACTAATGCTAAAATGTCGCAAGAGAAATGATTGAAAGATCACTTATGAAGTGACATCGCCGTTTAAATTATATTGGAAAGAAAACATGAAGAATCTCCATATTCATGGATTTTTGGAGTCTTTGATTTGATTAAGTGATGCTTGTGAGACTTTCCTCGGGATAATTAAAGTTCGTTCAAAGGCCAAAGAAGAACGATCGACTAAATTATTGGAATTTATACATATCGATGTATCTAGTCCATTATGTGTAGTCGTAAGCGATGGATTTCAACTTCATATGCTTTCTCAGGAATTTGAGTGAATATTCACTTAATAAGAAAGAAGTATGAAATATTTGAAAACATTCAAAGACTTTCAAGATGAAGTGGAAAATCATAGTAACAAGAAAATAAATGATTTATGATTTTATCATAAGGGTTTTATTTGAGTTGCAAGTGTAACAAGAAAATAAATAATTTATGATTTTATCATAAAGGGATTTATTTGAGTTACAAGTTTAGCAAAAACACCTAGATTTGCATCTCCCGAAACACCGTAGGAATATGGAGTGTTTGAGATTTGTAATGAAACCTTGTGTGACATGATTGGATCAAATGTGTTATTTATAAAACTACCATTATGTTTTAAAAGATTAAAGCTTTAGAGCTCCATCTTGATCCGTTGAAATGACACCATATCCTTTCTTAAATTTTGGTATGCTAAGCATAAGTAAGATGATTACAACCAAAGTCGGATGAGCATGTCTTTGTAGGATGTTTCGAACAACCATTGGGTATTTCTCCATAACACCAAGGACAAAAGGGTTTGTCGCGTGAAACGTGAAGTTTCTTGAAAAAAGAAAATTTTCGCAAAAATTAAGTGGGAGGACAATAGAACTTTGATAAGGTTAACGAAGCTTAGCTATATGTGTTGAGTTGTGCAGCACCGGAAAACGTTCCGAAGGTAGCCAGAATGCTCATGGCTCATGTGCCTCAAAGGTTGTAGTCACGGAAGTCTAAGTTCCTATTAAACCAAGTAGGTCAGATAAACAATGAAATGCTAAGATTTGAGAGTAAATCATTGTTGTTTGACAATGATGAACCGACTACATACAAAGAAGCGATGATGGGCCCTGACTCCGTCAAATGTCTTGAAGCCATAAAATCCATGATAGTTCTATAGACGAGAAATCAAATTTTGAACTTGGAAGACCCTCCGGAAAGGTGTAAAAACCTATCGGTCGTATTTGGATCTATAAAGAAACAAACATGGATGTTTTACATCTATTAAATAGTCGAAATGTCGTAAAGTATTTTACAAAAATGTTCAAGGAGTTGATTATGACAAGATTTGATCTTTCATAGCAATATTTAGTCTAGACGGATTAAAGTAGCAACCACTACATATAATTTGGTATATGGTAGATGAATAAACAAAACAAAATTCTTCTAATAGAATGGTTACCTAGGATGTGTACAAGACACAGTCCAAAGTATTTTGTTAAATTCAAAGGATGCTAAAATGACATGCAAACTTCAATGGTTGAAGTAAGCATCACAAAATTGGAATCTTCACCGTGATGAAAAAGGAGTTTTCATCTGGAGACGATGAAGATGCTTGGATTTGCAAGAAATTAAGTGGGAGCGCTGAGACATATTTGTAATACATTATGTGGAGGACATCTTGTTGATTAGAAATGATGTATCTTTTATTGACAAATGTTAAGAATTTCATTTCGATGAAAGACTTAGGCAAAACCCGAATATTTAGCATGGATGTCTACATGGATAGACCGTGACGCTAATATGGTTATGTAAAACGTACATCTATGAGATATTGAAGGAGTTCAATATAGAAACGACGAGAAAAGTTTCTTGTCGCATGGAAAAAGGATTGAATCAAGATTCAAGTGTATCGACACTTGATAAGTGAAACAAGATTCAAGTGTTTTGACACTTGATGAGTGTAATCACAAGAATGTTTTTGATCAATCATACCATGATATGTACACACCCGAATATGTCCTATGCTCTAAGTGTTATGAGCATATACCAGAATGAATCATAAAATGATCATTGGATAATAGTAAGGAAATTCTTATGATCTTTTGGAAGAACTAAGAATATATTTGTGTAGAGGTGACAAACAATTACAAATAGTTCATTGTAAAGTGTTACATTCATACTAGTTTTGTCACAAGATATAAATTAAGTTTATCTCAATTTAAACTATGGGTGGCATAATGTAATGTAAAGGAGATTCCATGATGGATTTGGATGAATTCCAAAGATAAGACATTGTGACGGATACTACAACAAAAGGCTAAGTATATGACTGCTATAGTAGCAGCAAAGGAGGGCATTTGTGTCAATTAGTTTGTTATCAAACTAAGGTGTGGTTGCAATGGGCTAACACTAAAGATATATTGTACGACAATAGTATCGACATGATTTAACCCCAAGGAACTAAAGGTCTCACCAAAAGACCAAATTTATACAATGCCATCTCATTAGAGATTGAGTGATGTGTGAAGACGCAAAGCCATGCAAATACACATGGACCTGAAAGCGTCAGATCTGTAGAATATGTTAACCACTTGCAATCACGTATATGGAACACCAAAAAGCCATAGGTGTTCAATACGCAAAGTTTTCAAACTAGATTATTGTATCTAGTGCAAGTGGGAGACTGAAGGTAATATGCCCAAGAGGCAATAATAAAGTGGTTATTATCGTATTCCTTGTTTATGATAAATGTTTATTTTGCATGCTATAATTATATTAATACAGAAACATTAATACATGTGTGTTTACTAAACAAAAAGGAAGTTCCTAGTTATGCCTCTCCTATAAACTAGCTTGTTGATTAACAAGATGATCAAAGGTTTTCTGATCATGGACATTGGATGTTGTTAATAACGAGGTCACAACACAATGAACTTGATCGTAATGCTATACTTCGGATGAATATTCAATGTTGTGACCTCGTTATTAACAACATCCAATGTCCATGATCAGGAAATCTTGACCATCTTGTTAATCAACGAGCTAGTTTTATGAGAGAGGCATAACTAGGAACTTTCTGTTTGTTTATTAAACACACATGTATTAACGTTTACGTATTGATACAATTATAGCATGCAAAATAAACATTTATCATAAACAAGGAATACGATAATAACCACTTTATTATTTCCTCTCGGGCATATTCCCTTCAGTCTCCCACTTGCACTAGAGACAATAATCTAGTTTGAAAACTCTGCGTATTGAACACATATGGCTTTCTGGTGTTCCATATACGCAACTGCAAGTGGTTAACATAATCTACGGATCTGACACTTTCAGGTCCGTGTGTATTTGCATGTCTTTGCGTCTTCACGCATCACTCATTCTCCAATGAGATTGCATTGTATAAATTTGGTATTTTGGTGAGACCTTTAGTTCCTTGGGGTTAAATCATGTCGATACTATTGTCGTACAATATATCTTTAGTGTTAGCCCATTGTGAACCACACCTTTGTTTGATAACAAACTACTTGACACAAATGCCCTCCTTTGCTGCTACTATAGCAGTCATATACTTAGCCTTTTGTTGTAGTATTCGTCACAATGTATTAACTTTGGAATTCATCCAAATCCATCATGGAATCTCATTTCCATTACATTGTGCCACCCATAGTTTAAATTGAGATAAACTTAATTTATATCTTGTGACAAAACTAGTATTAATGTAACGCTTTACAATGAACTATTTGTAATTGTTTGTCACCTCTACACAGATATATTCTTAGTTCTTCCAAAAGATCATAAGAATTTCCTTAATATTGTCCAATGATCATTTTATGATTCATTCTGGTATATGCTCATAACACTTAGAGCATAGGACATATCTGGATGTGTATATATCATGGTATGATTGATCAAAGACATTTTGTGATTACACTCATCAAGTGTCAAAACACTTGAATCTTGTTTCACTTATCAAGTGTCGATACACTTGAATCTTGATTCAATTATTTTCCATACGACAAGAACCTTTTCTTGTCGTTTCTATATTGAACTCCTTCAATATCTCATATATGTATGTTTGGCATAACCATATTAGCGTCACAGTCTATACATGTAGACGTTTATGCTAAATATTCGGGTTTTGCCTAAGTATTTTATCAAAATGAAATTCTTAACCTTTGTCAATCAAAGATACATCATTTCCAATCAACAAGATCTCCTCCACATAATGTATTACAAATATGTCTCAGTGCTCCCACTTAATTTATTGCAAATGCAAGCATCTCCATCGTCTCCAGATGAAAACTCCTTTTTCATCACGGTGAAGATTCCAACTCCGCGATGCTTACTTCAACCATTGAAGTTTGCATGACCCTTTTAGCATCCTTTGAATTAACAAAACCCTTTGGATCGTGTCATGTACACGTCCTAGGTAACCATTCTATTAGAAGAACTTTGTTTTGTTTATTCATCTACCATATACCAAATTATATGTAGTGGTTGCTACTTTAATCCGTCCAGACTAAATATCGCTATAAAAGATCAAATGTTGTCATATTCAACTCCTTGAACATTTTCGTAAAATACTTTACGACATGTCAGACTATTTCATAGATGTAAAACATCCATGTCTGTTTCTTTATAGATCCAAATACGACCGATATGTTTTTACACCTTTCCGGAGGGTCTTCCAAGTTCAAAACTTGATTTCTCGTGTATGGAACTATCACGGATTTTATGGCTTCAAGCCATTTGACGGAGTCAGGGCCCATCATCGCTTATTTGCATGTAGTGGGTTCATCGTTGTCAAACAATAATTATTTACTCTCAAATCTCAGCATTTGATTGTTTCTCCGACCTACTTGGTTCAATAAGAACTTATATCTTCGTGACCCCAACCTTTGAGGCACATAAGCTATGAGCACTATGGCTGCCTCCGAAACGATTTCCGGTGCTGCGCAACTCGGCACATTTAGCTAAGGTTCGTTAACCTTATCAAAGTTCTATTGTCCTCTCACTTAACTTTTATGAAAAAAATCCTTTTTCAAGAAACTTCATGTTTTAAGCGACAAACCCTTTTGTCCTCGGTGTTATGGAGGAACAACCAATTTTTATTCGAAATAACCTACAAAGACATGCTCATACAACTTTGGTTGTAAACATCTTACTTATGCTTAGCATACCAAAATTTAAGAAATGACAACTTGAGTTTTACCCCAAACCACAACTTCCATGGTGTCATTTCAACGGATCAAGATGGAGCTCTTTTCAGTGTAAAAGCGGTAGTCTCTAAAGCTTTAATCTTTTAAAAAATAATGACAGTTTTATAAATAACACCTTTGATCCAACCATGTTAAATAAGGTTTCATTACAAATCTCAAACACTCCATATTCCTATGGTGTTTCGGGAGATGCAAATCTAGGTGTTTTTGCTCAACTTGTAACTCAAATAAATCCCTTTATGATAAAATCATAAATTATTTATTTTCTTGTTACACTTGCAACTCAAATAAATCCCTTATGATAAAATCATAAACCATTTATTTTCTTGTTACAATGATTTTCCACTTCATCTTGAAAGTCTTTGAACGTTTTCAAATATTTCATACTTCTTTCTCATTAAGTGAACATTCACTCAAATTTCCCGAGAAATCTTATGAAGTTGAAATCCATCACTTACGACTATACATAATGGACTATATACATCGATATGTATAAATTCCAATATTTTAGTCGTTCGTTCTTCTTTGGCCTTTGAACGAAGTTTTAATTATCCGAGGAAAGTCTTACAAGCGTCACTTGATCAAATCAAAGACTCCAAAAATCCATGAAAATTGAGTTTCTTCATGTTTTATTTCCAATATAATTTAAACGGCAATGTCACTTCGTAAGTGATCTTCCAATCATTTGTCTTGCGATATTTTAGCATTAGTTTTTATGGATGTGATTTCTCCAACTAGATTTGTAAATCATCCATCTTATATGGAATACAATAATTATTTGAACAAACTCTATTCTCATAATACCTGATTTAAATAACTATTATTAAAACAAATCTTGAAGGCAAGCTTTGATGCCAATGAGAAATACAAACAACGGTTTGTTTGTTTTCGATGAACATCATCATATATTCTCTTGCTAGTTACTTAGGCCATTGTGGTTCATGAATTGCGTCGTTCTGTATGAAATTTCATACCAACCAATTCGGTATCCAATACCCAAGAACCATATTGTTTAACAAGCAAAGAATACAACCATAACATGTATATCATCCATATACCTAAATTGGATATTTCTAATCTTTTCTTTTCTGCGAAATATATTTTATAGATTCTCTTTCAGCATTTCCTTTTCCATTTTAAATGAATCTATCAGCATCAACAGTGGCGCCATATACACGACACATAGTCCAAAGCGTGTATATTCAAATACAAATACCTTGGACTTGCACTTTGAAGTAGATCACCATCATCAAATGATCGGTGTTCTTTCAAAATCCATTCTTTAGTAATATTTTAGTGTAGTAAACACTTTACATACATCTTCTATTCATCCTTATCATGACAACTTTCATGATCAAGATAATGTAGCTTATAAAGGCGAATCATGAGTACAACATCACTTTCCAAAACCCTTTTGGATGATTAGGATGTCTAGCATCTCCAACCTTCGCAAATTCTCATCCAAAATGAGAACATACATTATACTCTATCATATTGCAACCAAAATATTGTTTTAGATATCGTTATATCTGCCACACATGATGGTTTCTGAAACAATTCTTTCAGCTCCTAGATAACCTTGATATTTAAAAACAATCAAGAATCATGGAGGCAAACATGATACTTAAGATACTAACACTGGAATTGTTACTCTCGATTTAATATTAACTATTAAATTTCACGGAGTAAATAGAGTTTACTGAAAGTTTGCAATAGAACTTTAAACTTTAGATTGACACTTAACACAATACGATACCAGTTTGTAAAGTATTTATTCAGAATTCTATAGTTCTATTATCTCAATTACAACTATGCATAAGGTGGTGAAAGAATGCCAATGACTACAACAAATTATGCAAATTCACTTTGATTTAATTTATGATAAATTGAGTTCTACTAATCCAAATTAGAAATGAACTCCCACTCAAAAACGACATCCCTCGTGTCTTTTTGGTGATTACATGAACCAAATCCACTACACCAAGTCCGATAATCACGTGAATCGGTGTAGCTTCAAAGGAGAGCATCAAATAGGCATCATATCTTCCATATGACTCATGCTTAACCTTTTGGTCCGTGTTCCGAGGCCATGTCTGTACATGCTAGGCTCGCCAAGTAAGAACCTTAGTATTCGCGTGTGTAACTGTCTTACACCCGAAATATGATCGTGGATCCAAGAACACCCGATCATCACGTGATGTCTTGGAGCAACGAAACATAATCGGTGCATACTTAAGGAAGGACACATTTTTATCTTGATATTTAAATGAGGGATCATCTTATTATGCTAATAAAACGCCAAACAAGAAATATAAGATGCAATCAAACATCACATGTTAATAAGTGAAATGATATGGTTCTTGCACTTGATCTCCATCATGTGTATCATGGTATGATCGCCATCATACCTCTATGTGTAAGGCCAAGGTCTTATGGAACTTACACGTTATGTGTGTTGTAAGAGTATCGACTTCTACTTCTACTTACAACATCACCATATCATGACACCAGCCCAACAACAATCTAAACTAGACGCCTCTAATTTAGTCATTACAAGTTTTACGTGGCTTAGGGCTTTCGAAGATAGAATCGTTCTTACCTACGAACATGAACCACAACGAGGATAACCAAATTGTTGACAACTCGCTGAAACTTAGATATTGACTATAGTAAGAGAGACAGACACCCGCTAGGCACTTATGCAAAACTAGTTGCATGTCAAGCGTGGAACATGTCTCATGTGCGAGGACATGTAAAGTTTGTCCGGGCCGCTTCATCCCACTATGCCACCAATATCCAAAGTACAAAAAAGATACAATAAAATGATCATCATCGCCCACATACTCATATGTGTACTACCCGTGCAAAGCATCTACGTATAGATCCGGCTCTGATACCACTGTAGGGTTCACAGCATAGAAAACAAAAAATTTCCTATGATGGGAATAACTACGTACCAAGATCTATCTACTAGATACAAGCAACGGGCGAATATACATCCGTAGAGAACATACCCTTGAAGACCGACAAAGCTTAACGAGTCCAAACTCGTGGTTGATGTAGACGATCTCTTGCCGATCTCAAGATCGAGAGGAAGTCCTTAGCGCCGCAACTTAGCGGCGCATCCGTGCTCGCACACATGTCCGAGGCACCGAGCAACCTCTGCCTCCTCGCTCCAGTGATGCAGAGGTTGCACAACTCTTTCTTGCTGAATAGCCACCGGGAACATGTATCTCGCTAGTCCGAGACCATGGGGGATAAATACTAGAGGGGGAGAGAGATCCTTCATGAGGAGGTGTGAGTGAGAGAGAGGAAGGGACCGGGCTCCTTTTATAGGGTGAGGGGGCACCCAAGGGGCTATTCTCCCAGCCATGGGGCTTTCCCCTCCCCTCCTTTCATTCATGTGGGTGGACACTCCACTCACACAAATGCCTTTCAATTCCCTCCACTCAAAAACCCACTCAAATTCCCATTAAATTTCCACCAAATTTAATGCAAACTCTCATTAAATAAAACTCCTTTTATTTATTCAGAATTTTGTCAATTACTTTAATGAAAAACATTCTCATATAACCCCTTGCTAGTATTTCATTTCACATGCAAAAACACTTTCTGCAATTTCACCCGAAAACCCGTTTCGGTATCTAGTGAAATAAATTCCTGCGCTTGTTATTCTTTCCGGCATGAAACTTTTGCTCCAAATGGATGTCGGTGTCTCTTAAGTGTGTCACCTACGGTTCACGAATAATGCGGACATGATCGAGACCCCTCTCTGATCAATAAACATAAGCGGGACCTAGAGATCCATACCGACTCCCACACATTTAATGATGACTTTCTTGTGATCGTGAGAACCTTTTATGCTAGTATCTTAATCCTTTTGTTTAGCGATATATTACATGTCCGAGATTCAATCATCGGTATCTCCATACCTAGTTTGATCTCGTTACCGACATGCACTCTTTTCTCGTTCCCGTGATATAACATTCTAGTGATCAAATCACTTGCTTGCAAACTAATCAATGTGATATCACCGAGAGGGCCCAGAGCATATCTATCCATCATCGGGATGAACAAATTCCACCCTTGATACATGGGCCTCAACATAACATTTTAGTAGTACTGAAACCATCTTTATAATCACCCTGTTACGGTGTGACATTTGATGTTATTAAGATACTCTTCCAGTGTTAGTGATTGACATGATCTCATGGTCTAAGGATTAGGATCACTTCGTATGGTGTTATAGCAATATAAACTCAATGACTTTGATCGTAATGCTATACTTTGGATGAATGTTCATCACACCATTACACTAATGTTGTGACCTCGTTATTAACAACATCCAATGCCCATGATCAGGAAACCTTGACCACCTTGTTAATCAACGAGCTAGTTTTATGAGAGAGTCATAACTAGGAACTTTCTGTTTGTTTATTAAACACACATGTATTAACGTTTCCGTATTGATACAATTATAGCATGCAAAATAAACATTTATCATAAACAAGGAATATGATAATAACCACTTTATTATTGCCTCTCGGGCATATTCCCTTCAGATACATCTTCCACTGTTACTATTTACTTGCTGCAAACCATTATCACCTTCCACACCATACAGTTAATCCTTTATTATAGCAACTGGTGAGATTGACAACCTCAATGTTAGTTGGGGCAAAGTCTTGAGTTTGTGTTGTGCAGGTTTCCATGTTGCTTGCAACACCTGTGTGACGTTTCCTTCCTCCTACTGGTTCGATAACCTATGTTTCTTAATGAGGGAAAACTTGTTGATGTGCTGCTTCATACCTTGCTCTTGGGGTTTCCCGACGAAGCGTTCACCACGCATCACTCCCCTCCGGACTCCGTGTTCCTTCTGGTAAAATATTGACTTTGGCTTTTGTCCCGTCCAATTCCGAGAATATTTCTTTACTAAATTTTCTGAAACTAGAAACAGAAGAAAATAGGTAACTGGAACTGCGACATCTTGTCAATAGGTTAGTTCCAGAAAATATATAAAAATACCTCAAAGTTTAGACAAAACATAAGAAAGTTTATACAAAACAATCATGGAGCATCAAAAATTATAGATATGTTTACGACGTATCAAGCATCCCCAATCTTAACTCCTAGTCGTCCTCGAGTAGGTAAGTCATAAAAAGAATAATTTCTTAGATCACATGCACCATCACAATTTTGATCAAGGTATTTGTAAAGCATTGATAACTAGGATCAAAGTACTCTAAACATGAGCATGAAATATATAGTTCTAACAATAAGACATAGCAACTATGTTGTAACATGAAAGGTAACACAAATAAAAGATCATGAATAACAATGCATTGAAAGACGTTTGTTTGTTTCACATATAGAAAACATAACAAGATTGGTATTCAGCGTGTCCTTCATGGAATAACAAAACATAAATGCATAGCACACCTTCAAAGTTCATAAGGGTGACTAGATACAAATAATTTAAGAACAAGCAATATCAAAGTTATAAATCGATCAACAAGTTTTGGGACAATGCACATTAAACTAAGAATGATAACTATGCCCTCCTAGTTGGTGCATAAAGATAGAAGGTGGAGACTCAACATAAAAGTAAAAAAAGGCCCTTCACAAAGGGAAGTAGGGATTTCAAGTTTCATAAAGAGCTTCCAAAAATTATGGTACTTATTAGCTTTTATCTCTCATTTCCCCTATCATAAGCATATTGAGGTGATTAAGGTTAAAGTGAAACAAATATGAAATATATACTTGACAGATCATAAGTTGGCAATCTCATGTCCCTTGAGTACGAGGGCCGTTCCTCATTCTACTCAGCTTCAGTCACAAGCAAGTTCTTGTCATTGTATGTATATGTTTATCATAGAGAACCGTCAACGGGGTACCCCTTGCCCCATGACACAGGAGCTATCCCATATCAAAATGACAAGGCAACAGACAATGAGCATCTCAGCAATCTTCTTATTTACCATGAGTATGGTACTTTTTTCTTTCTCTTTTTTCTATATTTTTTTCTGAAGATGCTTCATAGATTGCTCACTATGGTTATGTTGCATGTTTCCACCATGATTAGGCATGGCTTAGGCTAGCCGCCCAGGCGTTTCTCTAACACATATATAATACTCCATGGACTTACAAGCTTCTCTTTTATTTTACACTGCCGACATCCATAAACAAAAGATCATGATATCAACGGGATAATATTTACAAGTGTTGAAAGTGTTCCCCATGACAGCATGGTTCTGATAATTCCCAACTTATAAGTGCAAGCATATAGACAATATATATGACACAATGGTTCAAGTTTATTAAGTGCAAGAAATAAATGTGTGCCATCAAGTTCGTGAGAGCTTTAATCACTAATTTTCACATAACAAAATTTTAATTTGGAAGGTAGATAAAAACATGAATATACTTGGAATGGTGTAACACGCCATGCATAGGAATTTGTAGTGGATTCTTTGGACAAACTTGGTTTCTTGGGAGTTGGATGCATGAGTAGAACTCATACTTGGTACAGGTGGAGGCTAGCAAAAGACTGGGAGCGACCAACTAAGAGAGCAATAATGGTCATAATCATGCAAAGCGACAAACCATTATTAACTAAAGCATCAAGTGATATCACAAGTCAAAAACTAAATGATCATAGAGGCTAAGGTGACTGGTTCATAGTCTTAACATGGTGTAAGCATGTGCCAAGTCAACCCAAATAAAGCATCAAAGGAGAATACCACAATATTATGATTTTGTATGCTAAAACAGCACATGATTCTTTTAAGGCACATTAAGAAATCTCAATTGTTGGAGACAAGTCATGCCACAACAATAATGACTAAGAAAAAAATTAAAAGCAATATCTAACATGACATGATAAAGTCTAAGCCACAGTCAAAACAAGCTCCCTTTTGTACCACTTAAGCATGAAGCTTCCTACTCTTTTCCAACGCTAATCGACTTATTTGAAACAACTCACAAACATAATAATCAATAAAGATTAGTGAGAATGTCTCAAAATCCACAAACAATAACTAAAAAGTTCTAAGACAAAAGCACAAGAAAACTAAAGCTAAACGCAAAGCTAGCAAAAGAGAACACTCACAGAACAAAAAGAATGAAAACTAGAGTGTTCTAGGCAATGAAAAACTAGGTATGATTTCTCCAAAATAGGAGTGTTAGGGTCCAATCAACTTATTTCAGCAAGCAAAGCAAAAGAAATCTAAAAGCAAAAAAACAAAGACGCTCCAAGAACAACACAATAGTACATGAAGCAATAAAAATGAAGTGTTTCGAAAGAAAACCTGAGACTTTTATTGATGAAGAAGGGGATGCCTTGGGAATCCCCAAGCTTTGACGCTTGTACCTCTTGAATATTTCTTGGGGTGACACGGGTGGCATCCCCAGGCTTGAGCTTTTTTCCATACTTCATCTCATCACATCATTCTTTCCGTACACTTGAAAATTTCCATACAAAATTTCCGTACACATCATTATTAATCCCCAAGCCTGTTGGAATTATGCCCTAGAGGAAATAATAAAGATGTTATTATTATAATTCTTGTTCATGATAAAGTTTATATTCCATGCTAGAATTGTATTAAGCGGAAACTTTGATACTTGTGTGGTTAATGAACAACACCGTGTCCCTAGTACGCCTCTATGGACTAGCTCATTGATTAACGATGGTTAAGGTTTCCTAACCATAGACATGAGTTATCGATTAATAATGAGATCATGTCATTGGGAGAATGATATGATGGACAGACCCAAATCAAGCAGAGCAATTATATCGTGTCATCGTGTTCATCTTTGTGAAGCTTTTTATTATGTCAAATATTGTATTCCGTAGACCATGAGATAATGCAACTCCTTGGTATCGGAAGAAAGCTTTGAGGTCATCAAATGTCATCCTATGAGAGGGTGATCATAATAAGGTAGAGATCCCTGTGTTTACAATGCTAGTCCCTGGATCAATAGCTAGCATCCACAGTTAAGATGTAATATCGAGAAACAAAGGTCATAATACAACTGTATAACCAGGAATAAAATAATTTATTACATCTTACATAGCTCATTTGGCTATCTCTTTACAATGCAGCAGAATATAACTATAACATGGGGTCCTTCATCTTCAAAGTGCCACAGGCAGTCATGTTGGTTGTAGACTTGTAATCCTAATCAATAAACTTCACTAACATCAAACAAACCTGTAACATAATAAGTTACAGCCACAAGGGTCAATACATTTGAATTGTATTGGCAAGTGATACTATGGTAGTATAGTGGAGTCTATCATCTATATGCATTTGGCTAAGTGGAGCTTAGGCTTGCTTTGCTCAAAATAGATTTTCCTTATCATTTGAAAACACTAAGTTTTTGCTTGAAAAAATCACCCAAGGCATCTCCCAATAGAAATTGGTGATCCTTCAACCCTTGTTCAACCACAAGTTTTTAACTTAGAAATTGGGATGAGGAGATTCTTGATAGCTTCCATGTCTTGATGATCAAATTGTCCTTTGCCATGGACATGGCTAAGTACTTAGATTTTACACTCAGCAGAGGTGGTGCACTTTCCCCACAAGACTTGGTTTTACCAAGACAAGATCTTTCAGAAGCCTTCCCTTAGACCAGAATGGACGCGTTCCAACCTATCATTCCCCTACCACCAACTGTCCATTTGGCTAAGTTATTGCAACCTATATGATACAGGCAGAGCCCATAATGCCAAGTGCCTGCACTTGAAACTTCTCAACATTTGACATCTCAAATCTCTTTGTTCCTGGGTGGCATTCCACAAGTGAGATACACAAGGTAAACCATAGAAATGGGCCTTGTATAACCACTCAGCACAAACCATTCCTTCCATTCCACCCAGGTGATTCATTCACTTAGTTGTTTTATTAAACAAAACACAAGTCCTTGACTTAGAAATATTCCATAGCATGAATATAATCCACCCTTGTTCTCTACTAGCTAAGCTAAGCATGATAGTAGTAGGAATCTTAACTTAGGAAAATTCTACTAAGGTTTCATCTACTAGGATTTCCCATGGCATAGTTTATACTTAGCAAAAATTCCATGCAAGTCCTACTTAGAAATATCACTAATGCATAGTGAAAATAATGGGACAAAGTATGAAGCATCACTTGCCTTTTTAGTAGAGAGTATAAGTTCACTCCTTGATCTTGCAATGATCACACTCTTCAAATGTCACTACAATTCAATCAAGCAAGGCACAATTTCAATATACCAATCAAGCAATCATCACATAAAATAATAAAACCAAAGCAATGCTTGCAAGCATGCAAAAGATTGTTTATTTCGAATAGTGGTTTCTAATGGGTTATAAACATTTTAAAACACCTATTGGTCATTTTATAAAAGTGGCAAAACCATTTGCAAAAGATTTTACCTATAAACCCTTTTTAAACCAAAACATTATTTTATGTGGTTGAAAATGCCTTTTAGCAAAGTAATAATCTATAGGGTTCAAAATATATTTTTAAATCATAAAACTTTGTGTTTGGGGTCAGAGAATTTAAATCAAAACATTTCCCAAATGTTTTTCTCCAAAAAGTAATTTTAACATATAAACAACATTTTATTTGACTAGAAATTTTCTAAATCAAAGATTTACTCTTTAGCTTTACCAAATACATTTTCAAATCCATGAGTTGATTTCTTAGGTCAGTAGGTTCAAAACCATCCATTTTCCAAAGATTTCACCACAAAAATAATTTTAGAATGAATTTTATATTCTAAATATGCCTACACAAGTTTCTGCAAAAACAACCATTTTAACAGAAGCAATTTACTAAACAAAGTGCATGGTTGGAAAGTACTTGTCTTGCTGATTCCTTTGATATAAAATTTGAAAATTTGGACATGTATATTTAAAGTTATGCAATTTACAAATTCACATATCTAATTGAAATGTTTCTGTTTTTAAATCACACTCAGAGCCACTTGGCTATTTCTTATTGGGCGGTACCGATTCGTCTGGATCGAGCACTGTGGATCATTGGATCTAATGCAAATCGCACGGCACAGAATGCTACGTACCCCTTCGTTTAAGTTATCTATCCTGGCCTTGCGATCTATATCCGACGGACAGAAATGCTTTGACCACGATCTGGTGGCGCTGGCGATGGCGAACGGCAGCGTGGCTCTGCTCACGGTGGTTCTGGCGAAGCAGGAAGAAAAGGAGGGAGAGAAGATGCTCACAGTGTTCGCGTGATCCCGGTGAAGCTCAAGGCGGTTTCCTTCTGTCAAGGGGCGCACAAAAACAGCGGCGATTGCTCACCGGAGATGGCGTCGGCGTCGGGCGTCCCTGTTCGTCGTCGTTGGCGGGGTTACAGGTCACGCTAAGGCAAAACAAAAGGCGCGTGAGAGGGGAGAGTGTGAGAGCATCAACGTGAGGGTCCGGGGTGGTCTGGGCTCACCAGGAGATGTCGCCGGAGTTCGAGCAGGAGGCGGTGGCGTGTTGGTGTCGTCGGAGGCGACGTCCTGGGGCGCGTGCGAGCAAGCTACCTCTACTGGAAGGCATGCCTGGTGCTGGCGAGCACACTCGTGTTCTCCAGAGGCAGTGGGATTGGCTGGCTTCGCCGGAATTCGAGCGGAACCTCGTCGGAGCCGGTGAGGTTGCAGCGAGCAATTAGGGTAGCCCTAGGGTGGAGAGGAGCTGGAAAAAGAGGGGAAATGGGGAGAAGAGGGAGGCGTTTAAGAGGGTGTGGTCAGGGGCAAGAATTATGCGGCCATTAACCCGAATTTAATCGCGAGAGATCAGCGGCAGAAACGGCGGCGAGGGAGGTGTGGTCGTCGCGGGGGTTGAAGACGATGGCCTGACAGATGGGGCTCAGCGGTCAGCGAGAATGAGAGAGAAGAGGTGGGGTCTTTTGTCAGTGACTATGCGAGTTCCTTTTCGGGTGCGAAACGTTTTCTCGCGGTTGGAGAGGGAAATGGGCTAGCTGGGCTTAGTGGGTTGGGTTGGCTTTGTTTCTTTTTTTTATTCTGAAACCTTTTCTTTTTCCATTTTCATTAATCTGTTTTGATTTTTATTTAACTAATTCAAACCCTATTTGAAATCAAACTTTTGCCAAACTTTGTGAATAATCAAACACTGTTTATTAACACATTCTAAAGTCAAATTTAGAATAATTCTTTTATTCTTTTTAGGGCATATTGATTATTTAAAGTAGGTCCTTGTTTTAAATTTAAATAAGATCAAATAAATTTTCAACCCTTATTTAAGTTTCAATTTTTCACAAAACCTTTCCAGTAGGTTTTATTTATTTATTATGGTGTCAAATAATTCACTTTGAATTATTTGGAATATTTCTAATATGCCTTATTAATCATTTAAATTGGGTATTTATCTTTATTCCAATGAATTTAAATATGGGTTTAATTCCATAAATTTATTTAGTTGATTTCTTGATTCCATTTAAGTTAATTAAATAACTTTTATACCACTTGGGTATATTCCAATATTATTTTCCCTTGATTTATTTAATCATTCTTATTAGGGATTGTTTTTATTCATATAGAAATAGAATTTGGTTAATGCCATTTTATTTTATTTGGAAAAATTCTTTATCCTTTTATTTTACTTGGATTTGGATTATACTCATTCCATTTGCTTATGGATTAGGCCAAGATCTAATTTGGTCTTTAAATATTCCTCATTTAATATTTCTTTCTTTATCTTATAAAATCCATATCTTTTTATTTATAGATCCAAAGTTGGTGATTCCAATTTGTAAAATCTTATTTAATATTTGTTTATCCTTTTAAATATCTTTAGGATTATTTTCTCACCATTTGGTATGGATTTTTAGATAGGTGCTTTATTAGTTTTGGAAATTCAATTTCCTTATCTTATTAAATTCATAAGATTTTATTTATGGCTCCAAATTAGGTGAAACCAATTCACATGGTTTTATAATATTGCCAATTGTCATTTTTGATCATTTATAAATGTTTTTTGACAAATTTTTATGTGGATCAAAACCATAGGCTTAGATATAACTTGGAAATGTTTTTCTTTCATTAGGGATTTAGGGTTTGGGTTTACTTTCCAAGTGTTTTAAATTTCCACATGCATTTATGAAGAATGCATTCCACTTGATTTGAATTTAGTTGGATTCAAACATTATTCAAAGTTTGTTTAATATGGAATTTAAGTTTCCATTTGGAATCAAAAATTTCTTTTCACCCTAAATTTCAACAATTATCTATTTTGTTTATTTATTTTTCACATTACAAAATTTGGAAAATTTTGGGATGTGACAGGCTACCTCCCTTAAAATAAATCTCGTCCCGAGATTTGGGAAAGATAGGGGTTACAAGTTGGTTCAAAGCAACTAGGGTACTACCACCCTTAAATTTTTTTCCAACTAGATTACATCCTAGCTTGCTTGGGATCTTGATGAAACTTCTCTCGGCACTTGTTTGCATAATGGCCTAGTTCTTTGCATTTGAAACACATCACTTGGCTATTATCCTTCTTTTCTTTTGGTATCATTGTCTCTTGTTTGTTTCCTTGGTTCCTCTTCTTTTCTGGGCAATCACTGGCATAGTGTCCCATCTCTTTGCAATTGTAACATTGCAACTGGCTTATGTCCTTCTTCTTCTTTTTGGGTCTCTCCAAATCTAGGAGTTCTTCTAGTTCATGCTCTTCATATTTCACCACAAAGGTGGGAAATCTTTCTCTCTTCTTGGGGCAGTTACTAGAGATATGACCTTCTTCTTCACAAGAGTAGCAACACTTTGTGGTCACTTTGGATTTGGCCTTATGATGCATGGTTTTGACTTTGCCTTCATCCTTCTTCTTCTTGGTATAGGTTGTTCCTTCATGAGGGTTTACAAACTATTGATGCACTCCATCTTGTTTCCTTTGTTGAACTATGGAATAGATGGGGCATTGGATAGGGACATGATTATTTCCTTCACATAGGAAACAAGTAGCTTGAGATGTGGGGCATTGTTTAGTTGGATGTTTCTCTTCACAATTGGGGCATTGATCTTCATGCTATTTGGAAGTCTGATCCTTGTCTCCACAAATATTGCAAGCTTGAGTTCCTTCTAGAACATCATCCTTGACATCCTTGTTGTCACAAACTCCTTGGGAAAGGTTGACTCCCATGTTGATCATTTGGTTTGTCATCCTTTGCAACAATTGGGTTTGGGTTTCCAAAAACTTTTGCATGGTTGGGTCTAACTCATTGTAGTTGGCTAAAACCTGAGTTGTCACTTGGTTCAACTGGGTTTGGGTTGTTATGAGTTCTCTCATGTGCATCTCTTGGTTTTTGTTGTTGTTACCATTCTTGATGTTGGAGTTTCTTGGAGTAGTCATCTGTTTGGGTTGGATTGGGATTAGAATAGGCAAAAGATTTCTAAGGAAGAATTCTATTCACACACATCACAAGTCACACAAACAATGTGCAAACAATCACAAACAAACATTCCACTCAAACAACAAGTTTCAAGCATATTTTTAAGCAACAAAATATTTTTGCTATACCACATAAGTTGGTGGGTTTGATCTAAACTAAATATGGTGGTCCAACTATATGGTTCACTTGAGATCATTCCATCCTTCTTAGTTGATTCTTCTTGAATGAGATCATGGTTTCCTTGGGAAAATTCTTACATCTTGGTCACAAAAATTCAAAGGTGATGATGATTCCCTCTAAGTTGTGTTTCCTTAGTCTTCAAGTCTTGAGTAATATTTCTTGTCTCACTTGTAGTCCTTAGTGATATCCAAGTTGAAGTCCTTGGTGAAAAATAAAGTTGAAGTCCTTGATGACATTGAAGTCATTTGAGTTGGTGGAATCCTTTGCTCATGGTGGAGGATTTGTCCATCAAGTTGAAAAAGAAGAGATGTAGAATTAAAACCAAAAAGGTTAAGGAAAGAGTTTACAAGATTGTTTGTAAATAAGTTTTGGAACAAATTCAACTCCTATTTTTTAAGGGGTTTTGTCCAATCCTAGGTTTACAAATCCTACAGGCAACACAGTGCTCTGATACCATCTGTAAAGGTCCCAACCTTTAATAAGGTAGAGATCCCTGTGTTTACAATGCTAGTCCCTGGATCAATAGCTAGCATCCACAGTTAAGATGTAATATCGAGAAACAAAGGTCATAATACAACTTTATAACCAGGAATAAAATAATTTATTACATCTTACATAGCTCATTTGGCTATCTCTTTACAATGCAGCAGAATATAACTATAGCATGGGGTCCTTCATCTTCAAAGTGCCACAGGCAGTCATGTTGGTTGTAGACTTGTAATCCTAATCAATAAACTTCACTAACATCAAACAAACCTGCAACATAATAAGTTACAGCCACAAGGGTCAATACATTTGAATTGTATTGGCAAGTGATACTATGGTAGTATAGTGGAGTCTATCATCTATATGCATTTGGCTAAGTGGAGCTTAGGCTTGCTTTGCTCAAAATAGATTTTCCTTATCATTTGAAAACACTAAGTTTTTGCTTGAAAAAATCACCCAAGGCATCTCCCAATAGAAATTGGTGATCCTTCAACCCTTGTTCAACCACAAGTTTTTAACTTAGAAATTGGGATGAGGAGATTCTTGATAGCTTCCATGTCTTGATGCTCAAATTGTCCTTTGCCAGGGACATGGCTAAGTACTTAGATTTTACACTCTGCAGAGGTGGTGCACTTTCCCCACAAGACTTGGTTTCACCAAGACAAGATCTTTCAGAAGCCTTCCCTTAGACCAGAATGGACGCGTTCCAACCTATCATTCCCCTACCACCAACTGTCCATTTGGCTAAGTTATTGCAACCTATATGATACAGGCAGAGCCCATAATTCCAAGTGGCTGCACTTGAAACTTCTCAACATTTGACATCTCAAATCTCTTTGTTCCTGGGTGGCATTCCACAAGTGAGATACACAAGGTAAACCATAGAAATGGGACTTGTATAACCACTCAACACAAACCATTCCTTCCATTCCACCCAGGTGATTCATTCACTTAGTTGTTTTATTAAACAAAACACAAGTCCTTGACTTAGAAATATTCCATAGCATGAATATAATCCACCCTTGTTCTCTACTAGCTAAGCTAAGCATGATAGTAGTAGGAATCTTAACTTAGGAAAATTCTACTAAGGTTTCATCTACTAGGATTTCCCATGGCATAGTTTATACTTAGCAAAAATTCCATGCAAGTCCTACTTAGAAATATCACTAATGCATAGTGAAAATAATGGGACAAAGTATGAAGCATCACTTGCCTTTTTGGTAGAGAGTATAAGTTCACTCCTTGATCTTGCAATGATCACACTCTTCAAATGCCACTACAATTCAATCAAGCAAGGCACAATTTCAATATACCAATCAAGCAATCATCACATGAAATAATAAAACCAAAGCAATGCTTGCAAGCATGCAAAATATTGTTTATTTCGAATAGTGGTTTCTAATGGGTTATAAACATTTGAAAACACCTATTGGTCAGTTTATAAAAGTGGCAAAACCATTTGCAAAATATTTTACCTATAAACCCTTTTTAAACCAAAACATTATTTTATGTGGTTGAAAATGCTTTTTAGCAAAGTAATAATCTATAGGGTTCAAAATATATTTTTAAATCATAAAACTTTGTGTTTGGGGTCAGAGAGTTTAAATCAAAACATTTCCCAAATGTTTTTCTCCAAAAAGTAATTTTAACATATAAACAACATTTTATTTGACTAGAAATTTTCTAAATCAAAGATTTACTCTTTAGATTTACCAAATACATTTTAAAATCCATGAGTTGATTTCTTAGGTCAGTAGGTTCGAAACCATCCATTTGCCAAAGATTTCATCACAAAAATAATTTTAGAATGTATTTTATATTCTAAATATGCCTACACAAGTTTCTGCAAAAACAACCATTTTACTAGAAGCAATTTACTAAACAAAGTGCATGGTTGGAAAGTACTTGTCTTGCTGATTCCTTTGATATAAAATTTGCAAAATTTGGACATGTAGATTTAAAGTTATGCAATTTACAAATTCACATATCTAATTGAAATGTTTCTGTTTTTAAATCACACTCAGAGCCACGTGGCTGTTTCTTATTGGGCGGTACCGATTTGTCTGGATCGAGCACTGTGGATCGTTGGATCTAATGCAAATCGCACGGCACAGAATGCTACGTACCCCTTCGTTTAAGTTATCTATCCTGGCCTTGCGATCCAAATCCGACGGACAAAAACGCTTTGACCACGATCTGGTGGCGCTGGCGATGGCGAACGGCGGCGCGGCTCTGCTCGCGGTGGTTCTGACGAAGCAGGAAGAAAAGGAGGGAGAGAAGATGCTCACAGTGTTCGCGTGATCCCGGTGAAGCTCAAGGCGGTTTCCTTCTGTCAAGGGGCGCACAAAAACGGCGGCGATTGCTCACCGGAGATGGCGTCGGCGTCGGGCGTCCTTGTTCGTCGTCGTTGGCGGGGTTACAGGTCACGCTAAGGCAAAACAAAAGGTGTGTCAGATGCGCGTGAGATAGGAGAGTGCGAGAGCATCAACGTGAGGGTCCGGGGTGGTCTGGGCTCACCAGGAGATGTCGTTGGAGTTCGAGCAGGAGGCGGTGTCGTGTTGGTGTTGTCGGAGGCGACGTCCTGGGGCGTGTGCGAGCAAGCTACCTCTACTGGAAGGCATGCCTGGTGCTGGCGAGCACACTCGTGTGCTCTAGAGGCAGTGGGATTGGCTGGCTTCGCCGGAATTCGAGCGGAACCTCGCCGGAGCCGGTGAGGTTGCAGCGAGCAATTAGGGTAGCCCTAGGGGTGGAGAGGAGCTGGAAAAAGAGGGGAAATGGGGAGAAGAGGGAGGCGTTTAAGAGGGTGTGGTCAGGGGCAAGAATTATGCAGCCATTAACCCGAATTTAATCGCGAGAGATCAGCGGCAGAAACGGCGGCGAGGGAGGCGTGGTCGTCGCGGGGGTTGAAGACGATGGCCTGACAGATGGGGCTCAGCGGTCAGCGAGAATGAGAGAGAAGAGGTGGGGTCTTCTGTCAGTGACTGTGCGAGTTCCTTTTCGGGTGCGAAACGTTTTCTCGCGGTTGGAGAGGGAAATGGGCTAGCTGGGCTTAGTGGGCTAGGTTGGCTTTGTTTCTTTTTTTATTCTGAAACCTTTTCTTTTTCCATTTTCATTAATCTATTTTGATTTTTATTTAACTAATTCAAACCCTATTTGAAATCAAACTTTTGCCAAACTTTGTGAATAATCAAACACTGTTTATTAACACATTCTAAGGTCAAATTTAGAATAATTCATTTATTCTTTTTAGGGCATATTGATTATTTAAAGTAGGTCCTTGTTTTAAATTTAAATAAGATCAAATAAATTTTTCAACCCTTATTTAAGATTCAATTTTTCAGAAAACCTTTCCAGTAGGTTTTATTTATTTATTATGGTGTTGGAATATTTCAAATATGCCTTATTAATCATTTAAATTGGGTATTTATCTTTATTCCAATGAATTTAAATATGGGTTTAATTCCATAAATTTATTTATTTGATTTCTTGATTCCATTTAAGTTAATTAAATAACTTTTATACCACTTGGGTATATTCCAATATTATTTTCCCTTGATTTATTTAATCATTCTTATTAGGGATTGTTTTTATTCATATAGAAATAGAATTTGGTTAATGTCATTTTATTTGATTTGGAAAAATTCTTTATCCTTTTATTTTACCATGATTTGGATTATACTCATTCCATTTGCTTATGGATTAGGCCAATATCTAATTTGATCTTTAAATATTCCTCATTTAATATTTCTTTCTTTATCTTATAAAATCCATATCTTTTTATTTATAGATCCAAAGTTGGTGATACCAATTTGTAAAATATTATTTAATATTTGTTTATCCTTTTAAATATCTTTAGGATTATTTGCTCACCATTTGGTATGGATTTTAGATAGGTGCTTTATTAGTTTTGGAAATTCAATTTCCTTATCTTATTAAATTCATAAGATTTTATTTATGGCTCCAAATTAGGCTTATAATATTGCCAATTGTCATTTTTGATCATTTATAAATGTTTGTTGACAAATTTTTATGTGGATCAAAACCATAGGCTTAGATATAACTTGGAAATGTTTTTCTTTCATTAGGGTTTTAGGGTTTGGGTTTACTTTCCAAGTGTTTTAGATTTCCAGATGCATTTATGAAGAATGCATTCCACTTGATTTGAATTTAGTTGGATTCAAACATTTTTCAAAGTTTGTTCAAGATGGAATTTTAAGTTTCCATTTGGAATCAAAAATTTCTTTTCACCCTAAATTTCAACAATTATTTATTTTGTTTATTTATTTATTTATTTTTCACATTACAAAATTTGGAAAATTTTGGGATGTGACAGATGGAGATCATGCTGGCACGCACAAGATGGAGATCATTGCGCGGAGATTGGCTATACCATGTCACATAAAATTATATGCATGTGATGTTTATCCTTTTATGTATCTTATTATGCTTAGATCGCGACGGTAGCATTATAAGATGATTCCTCACTTAAAGATCAAGATAAAATTGTGTTCTCCCCATGTATGCACCGTTGAGAAAGTTCGTCGTGTTCAAGCATCTCATGATGATCGGGTGCTATAAACTCTACGTTCACATACAACGGGTGCAAGCCAGTTTTGCACATGCGTAAATACTTGGGTTTGACTTGACGAGCCTAGCATGTACAGACATGGCCTCAGAACACACGAACCGAAAGGTTAAGCATGACTCATATGAATGATATGATCGACACTTTGTTGTCCACCATTAAAACCACATCTCTTCTCGTGAAGATCAGATTAGGTGTGGTGAATTTGGATCATGTTCACTAAACAACTTGAGGGATGTTGAATTTAGTGGGAGTTCATCTAGTAATTTGATTAAGTTGAACTAGTTATCATGAACATAGTCTAAATTGTACTTGTAAATTTTGTAGATTAAATGGCTAAGTCCAACTTCAACTTCAACGTTTTTGCTGAGAAAGAAAAGCTTAAGAACAATGGGTCTAACTTCACCAACTGGTTCCGCAATCTGAGAATCATTCTCGCTGGCGGACAAAAGGACTATGTCCTTGAGAAAGCGCTAGGTGACGTCCCTGCTGTAGATGCGCCGGCTGATGAAAAAGCTGTTTATCAGTCGCGCAAAGATGATTATGGTGTGATTAAGAGCACCATGTTGTTTGCTATGGAATCGGACCTTCAAAATCGTTTTGAGGAGTTCACCGGGCCCTTTGAGATTCTTGAGGAACTGAAAACCATGTTTCAGACTTAGGCCCGTTCTGAGAGATATGAGATCTCTGAGAAATTCTTTAACTGCAAGATGGAGGAAGGGAGTTCCGTTAGTGAGCACGCCATTAAGATGTCGGGCTACACTCAACGTCTTGAGCAACTGGACTGCAAGATTCCAGAAGAGCTCAAGATTGACAGAGTTCTACAATCACTCCCTCCTAGCTACAAAGGTTTTGTAGTTACTCATAATCAGATTGGTTCCACTGATACGATCACTGAGCTCTTCGCTAAGCTAAAAGCTGCGGAGGTGGACATCAAGAAAGATAATCATGTGTTGATGGTCAACAAGCCCCCTAGCTTTAAGAAAGGTAAGGGTGCAAAGAAGTCCTTCAAGAAAGGCAGCGGCAAGCGTGTTGCCCCTGCTGAGAAGAAGCTCAAGTCTGGACCTAAGCCAGACACTGAGTGCTTATATTGCAAGGACAAGGGTCACTGGAAGTGCAACTGTCCAAAGTACTTAGCGGACAAGAAGGCTGGCACCATCAAAGGTATATTTGATATACATGTTATTGATGTTTACCTTACTAGCGCTCGTTGTAATGCCTGGGTATTTGATACTGGTTCAGTTGCTAATATTTGTAACTCGAAACAGGAGCTACGGAATAGATGGCGACTAGCGAGGGATGAGGTGACGATGCGCGTTGGCAACGGATCAAGAGTTGATGTGATGGCCGTCGGCACGCTCTCCTTAGTTTTACCTTCAGGATTAGTTTTAAACCTTAATAAATGTTATTATGTGCCTGCGTTGAGCATGAAAATCATATCTGGATCGTGTTTATTGCAAGACGGTTATTCATTTAAATCGAAGAATAATGGTTGTTCTATTTATATGAGTAACATCTTTTATGGTCATGCACCTGCTATGAATGGTTTATTTCTTCTGAATCTCGAAAGCAATGAAACACACATCCATAACATTGAGGCTAAGAGATGCAAAGTAGATAGTGATAATTCAACTTATTTGTGGCACTGCCGTCTAGGTCATATTGGTGTAAAACGCATGAAGAAACTCCATTCTGATGGACTTTTGGAGTCTCTTGATTTTGAATCATTTGACACGTGCGAGCCGTGCCTCATGGGCAAGATGATTGAAACCCCGTTCTCCGGTATAATGGAGAGAGCAACGGATTTGTTGGAAATCATACATACCGATGTATGCGGACCAATGAGTGTTTCGACGCGCGGTGGATATCGCTATTTTCTCACTTTTACTGATGACTTAAGTAGATATGGGTATATCTATTTAGTGAAACATAAATCTGAAACGTTTGAAAAGTTCAAAGAATTTCAGAACGAAGTGGAAAACCATCGTAACAGGAAAATTAAATTTCTACGATCTGATCGTGGAGGTGAATATTTGAGTTATGATTTTCTCACGCATCTTAAAGCAAGCGGAATCGTTTCGCAACTCACGCCACCCGGAACACCACAGCGCAATGGTGTGTCTGAATGCCGGAATCGAACTCTATTAGATATGGTGCGATCGATGATGTCTCTTACAGATTTGTCGTTATCATTTTGGGGTTATGCATTAGAAACCGCTGCATTCACTTTAAATAGGGCACCATCTAAATCCGTTGAGACGACACCGTATGAACTATGGTTTGGTGCTAAACCTAAGTTGTCGTTTCTTAAAGTTTGGGGATGCGAAGCTTACGTCAAGAAGTTGATGCCGGACAAGCTCGAACCCAAAGCGGAGAAATGCGTCTTCATAGGATACCCTAAGGAAATGATTGGGTATACCTTCTACCACAGATCCGAAGGCAAAGTGTTTGTCGCAAAGAACGGATCCTTTCTTGAGAAGAAGTTTCTCTCGAAAGAAGTGAGTGGGAGGAAAGTAGAGCTAGACGAGGTTACCGAACCTTCTCTTGAGCTGGAGAATAGCGCAGCACCTGAAATTGTTCCAGTGCCGTCTGCACCAACAATAGAGGAAGCTAATGACGAGGATCATGAAGCTTCGGACGATGCTACTACTGAACGTCGCAGGTCGACAAGGTCACGTGCCCCTCCTGAGTGGTATGGTAACCCTGTCTTAACTGTTTTGTTGGTAGACAACAGTGAACCTGTGAACTATGAGGAAGCAATGATGAGCCCAGACTCTGAGAAATGGCTAGAGGCCATGAAATCCGAATTGGGATCCATGAGCGAAAACCAAGTATGGACTTTGGTGGACCCTCCTAGCGACCGAAAGGCCGTTCAGTGCAAATGGATCTTCAAGAAGAAAACGGACGCGGATGGTAATGTTACCGTCTATAAAGCACGACTTGTCGCGAAAGGTTTTTGACAAGTTCAAGGTGTTGACTACAATGAGAGTTTCTCTCCCATAGCGATTTTTTAAGTCCATTAGGATTTTATTAGCAATTGTTGCGTTTCATGATTATAAAATATGGCAGATGGATGTCAAGACTGCGTTCCTCAATGGCAACATTGATGAAGAGTTGTATATGATGCAACCCGAAGGTTTTGTCGATCCTAAGGATGCTGATAAGGTGTGCAAACTTCAGCGTTCCATTTATGGACAGAAGCAAGCATCTCGGAGTTGGAACCTTCGTTTTGATCAAGTGATCAAGAGCTTTGGATTTGTTCCAAATTGCTACGAAGCTTGTATCTACAAGAAAGTGAGTGGGAGCTCAGTGACATTTTTAGTACTATATGTGGATGACATATTGATTATTGGAAATGACATTGATATGCTTAACGATGTGAACAGTTATTTGAATAAATGTTTTTCAATGAAAGACCAAGGAGAAGCTGCTTATATATTAGGCATCAAAATCTATAGAGATAGACAAATACGCCTAATAGCTTTAAGCCAAAATACATATCTTGACAAAGTTCTAAAAAAGTTCAGAATGGATAAGGAAAAGAAAGGTTCAGTGCCCATGTTGTCAGGTAAGATATTGAGCAAGGCTCAGTGTCCAGCTACGGTAAACGATAGAGAAACCATGAGCAAAGTGCCTTATGCCTCGGCCATAGGTTCTATCATGTATGCCATGCTGTGTACTAGACCGGATATGTCCAATGCTCTTAGTTTGACAAGCAGATACGAAAGTGATCCAGGAGTGGAACACTGGACAGCCGTAAAGAACATCCTGAAGTATTTAAATAGGACTAAAGAAATGTTCTTGGTCTATGGAGGTGATGAGCAGCTCGTCGTAAAAGATTACGTCGACGCTAGTTTCAACACCAACCCGGATGATTCTAAATCTCAGACAGGATACGTTTATATTTTGAATGGAGGAGCTGTGAGCTGGAGAAGTTGCAAGCAAAGCGTGATCACAGGATCTACAGTAGAATCGGAATACATGGCTGCTGCAGAAGCGTCAAGTGAAGGAGTTGGGATCAGGAACTTCATCACTGAGCTTGGTGTGGTTCCAAGTGCCTTGGACCCACTGGAGATATTGTGCGACAACACTGGCGCCCTAGCATTGGCTAAGGAACCAAGATATCATCCAAAGACCAAGCACATCAACCGCCGATTTCATATAATTCGAGATTATATAACAGATGGAGATCTGAAGATTAGCAAAGTACATACGGATCTGAATGTCGCAGATCCGTTGACTAAACCTCTTCCACGAGCAAAACATGATCAACACCTTAATGCCATGGGTGTTAGATTGTTGCCAGATGTAAACTAGATTATTGACTCTAGTGCAAGTGGGAGACTGTTGGAATTATGCCCTAGAGGCAATAATAAAGATGTTATTATTATAATTCTTGGTCATGATAAAGTTTATATTCCATGCTAGAATTGTATTAAGCGGAAACTTTGATACTTGTGTGGTTTATGAACAACATCGTGTCCCTAGTACGCCTCTATGGACTAGCTCATTGATTAATGATGGTTAAGGTTTCCTAACCATAGACATGAGTTGTCGATTAATAATGATATCATGTCATTGGGAGAATGATATGATGGACAGACCCAAATCAAGCAGAGCAATTAGATCGTGTCATCGTGTTCATCTTTGCGAAGCTTTTTATTATGTCAAATATTGTATTCCTTAGACCATGATATAATGCAACTCCTTGGTATCGGAAGAAAGCTTTGAGGTCATCAAACGTCATCCTATGAGAGGGTGATCATAAAGGTGTCTCTCAGGTGATCGGAAAGTACTTGTTGGGTTGTATGTATCGAGATGGGATTTGTCCCTCCCAAGTCGGAGAGATATACTTCGGGCCCACTCGGTAATCGATATCAACAGAGATAGGTTCATTGTGCGAGGTTGTATGAATCGATGCCCTAAAGGCTCCCATAGGCCCAACTTATATAGTCGCCAGGTCCTAGGGTTACAGGGAAAAGTCTTAGCCGGACAGGTTACAGAGTCCTACACCGTCTATCACTAGTCTTGTGTATCTTGCACTCCAAGGCTCCGGGTACGCTGGTGACTCCACCGTAGCCTTCCTTTATCCGGCATGGGCCTCCCTTCTGGATCCACCTAACAGGGCCGCCCAGCAGGCCACAGGCCATGCTACCGACTATGGGCCACCCGGGTTAGTCGGATAAGAGACATGCTATGAGGATACCCATATAGCATATCCCTAACAGTAGCCCCCGAAGAACTCCGAGATCTTGCGCCGTCTTGCCTCTTCTCGTGGAATGCTCCGTCTAGATGGATGTCGGCAAATCGTCAAGCAATGTGTAGACCAGAAAACTTAAGATAACGCCCGTAGGCGGAATTTTCACAAGTGCAATCGCAAGAATTGTGCATAAAGGTTTTATATGATCCAAAAATGAACACTAAAGGAGGTAAAAGACTCAGCAATATGAGTGAACCAAAGAGCTTTATTTCATTGATCATATAAGAGGTACACAATTAGATAAAAGGTGCTAAGTGTAGAAAGGACGTAGCTGTGCTATGTTCCATGGCCGATCAACCTCCGGGTAGTCATCATCCGGGTCACGTCGCTTACGCTTATGATCCTCGTTGGGTCTATCCTTGAGTTCACGATTGTAGACAAGGTAGTAAGACCCATTGAGCAGCTCCTTGCTTATGATGAACGGTCCTTCCCATGGCGGGGATAATTTGTGTGACCTCTTCTGCTTAAGTCGGAGTACTAAATCCCCCTCTTTAAACGAGCAATGCCGAACGCGGCGACTATGGTAGCTGTGTAGCTTCTGCTGGTAGATGGCGGATCTTTGGCATGCCAAAACACGCTCCTCCTCGAGAAGGTCCACATCTAGGCGTCTGGATTCTTCAGCATCATCTTCGTCGTAGGCGGCAACTCTTGGTGCGTCGTGGAGGATGTAGGAAGGTAGGATGGCTTCTGCTCCATATACCATGAAGTAAGGGGTGTAGCCGGTGGATCTGTTGGGTGTGGTTCGTAAACTCCACAGCACAGATGGCAATTCTTCCGCCTAGGCTCCAGCTGCTCTGTGTAGCGGTGCCTCAAGACGTGGCTTGATTCCCTGCAGAATTAATCCATTGGCTCGCTCAACCTGATCATTGGATTGTGGGTGCGCCACAGATGCAAGGTCAAGTCGGATGCCTTTGTCCCAGCAATAGGCCTCCACTTCTCCGAGTGACAAGTTGCTTCCGTTGTCGGTGATGATGCTGTGTGGGAGACCAAATCTCACCACTAGATCCCGGACAAACCGAAGGGCAGTTGCCCCATCAAGCTTTCTAATGGGTTTAGCTTCTATCCATTTGGTGAATTTGTCAACTTCTACAAGCAGATGCGTAAATCCACACGGTGCCGTTTGTAACAGTCCCACCATGTCTAGCCCCCAGACTGCAAACGGCCAAGTTATTGGTATTGTTCGCAATTCTTCAGCAGGAACATGTGGTTGTCGGGCGTAATACTGGCATACCGTGCATGTCTCAACCAGCTTGTCGGCGTCCGCCTTCGCGGTCAGCCAGTAGAATCCTTGCCGGAAGGCTTTCGCGACCAATGATCGAGGAGCGGCGTGATGCCCGCAATCTCCGAGATAGATCTCGCACAGGATTTCCATACCTTCTAGCTGGGAAACGCACTTTAAGTATACACCAGTAGTGCTCCTTTTATAGAGTTGCCCATTGATTATGGTATAACCTTTTGCTCGTCGTACTATTTGTCGTCTTTCGACCTCGTCGTCGGGCAAAGTTCCGTGTTCGAGATACTCCATGAACGGTTTTGTCCAAGCCGGAGGGATCTTTGTCACCATGTTGACGAAAGAGTCAGCTCTATCCGGGTTGTCGATGTCGGCGCCCTTCACGGATGGTGTGCGTAGATGCTCTAGGAAAACTCCTGGCGGAATTTGCTTGTGCCCTGATCCAAGCTTAGACAGTAGATCATCCGCCTCGTTTTGCTCCCTAGGCACATACTTGACTTTGTAGCCCAAGAAGCTCTTGGCTATCTCGTCCACTTCATCGCGATATGCCGCCATCATAGGGTTCCGCGCGTTCCAGGTGCCAGCCACCTGCTGGGCAACCAAGTCGGAATCTCCACAGCAAACTATGCGCTTGATGCCAATATCCTTGGCTACACGTAGTCCGTGAATGAGTGCTTCATAATCCGCCATGTTGTTTGTAGCCTCGAAGTGGATCTGCAGAACGTAGTGCAACTTGTCTCCTTTTGGTGACTGTAGCAGTACACCAGCCCCCGAGCCGTTGAGAAACTTTGAACCGTCAAAGTGCATCACCCAGTACTCTAGTTCTGGCAACGGAGTAGCATCTGGCATCTCCGTCCAATCTGCAATAAAATCCGCCAAAGCTTGTGACTTGATAGCGTCGCGTCTCTTGTAGGTGATCTCGAAGGCGGCAAGTTCAATGCCCCACTTCGCGAACCTTCCTGTAGCGTCGCTGTTATTGATAATGTCGGACAATGGAGTCTTGCTCACTACTATGATTGGGTGCTCCTGAAAGTAATGCCTCAGTTTCCGAGAAGCGAGGAATACTCCATAAGCTATCTTTTGGTAGTGCAGGTAACGCTGCTTGGACTCCGTCAAGACCTCGCTCACATAGTAAACTGGTCGTTGAACTCCGTGCTCGTAGCCTGGTTCCTTCCGCTCTACCACGACGACGATGCTAATAACCCGGTTGATTGCCGCCATGTAAATTAACAGGGGCTCTCCAGGCTCGGGTGCTGCAAGGATGGGCGCTGAGGAAAGAATCTGCTTGAGCTGCTTCAATGCTGCATCTGCTTCGTCTGTCCACGTGAATTTGTTCGTCTTCTTCAGCAACTTGTACAGCGGCAAAGCCTTCTCTCCAAGTCGGCTGACGAACCGACTAACTGCTGCAACACAACCTGTTAGTCGTTGAATGTCCTTTAGGCATGTCGGACGGTTTATGTTTAAGATGGCCTTGATTTTCTCCGGGTTGACCTCGATTCCGCGCTGGGAAACGATGAAGCCCAACAATTTGCCGGCTGGAACCCCGAAGACACACTTCTTAGGGTTGAGCATCACGTTGTATTTCCGGAGATTATCAAAGGTTTCTTTTAAGTCGGAGATTAAGTCGTTTGACTTTTTAGACATCACCACGATATCGTCCACATAGGCGTGAACGTTCCGACCAATTTGGTCGTGAAGGCAATGTTGCATTGTCCGCTGGTAGGTAGCACCTGCGTTTTTCAGCCCAAAGGGCATCGTGACATAGCAAAACGTGCTGTATGGAGTAGTGAACGAAGTGGCCAATTGGTCCGACTTCCTCATCTTGATCTGGTGGTATCCTGAGTATGCATCGAGAAAACACAAAAGTTCTGAGCCAACCGTCGAGTCAATGACTTGGTCAATGCGAGGCAAAGCAAACGGATCTTTGGGACATGCTTTGTTCAAGCCGGTGTAATCAACGCACATTCTTAAGTCATTGGTTCCCTTTTTGGGGACAAGTACAGGATTGCCACCCATCGGGTGTGAAGGACTTCTCGGATAAACCCAGTCTTAAGTAATCTAGCTATCTCTTTGCCAATGGCGCGTCTCTTCTCATCTTCGAAGCGTCGTAGAGGTTGTTTCACTGGTTTACATTTTGGATCTATGTTTAAGCTGTGCTCGGCAAGTTCCCTAGGTACACCTTTCATGTCGGCAGGTTGCCAGGCAAAGATGTCCCTATTCTCACGGAGGAACTCGACGAGCGCGCTTTCCTATTTGGGATCCAGGTTCGTCCCAATGGCGACGGTCTTGGAGGCATCGCCTACCACAAGTTCCACCGGCTTGGTATCGATGGCGGCCTTGAACGCAGGAGTGGAGTCGAAGATCTTCTTCTTCGATGCGGGCATCTCTGAGTCATTGACCTTGCTCTGGATCTCCTTGAATTCTTCGCTGTAGAGGACAGCTTCTGCAACGGCTGCTTCGTTGATCTCGCAGTCCCTTGCCTTGGTAAAGCTTCTGGATACGGTGATGACACCGTTTGGTCTGGGTATCTTGAGTTTGTTGTAGACGAAGCATGGCTTGGCCATGAACGTGTGGAATATGTCGCGGCCGAATATGACGTGGTACACGCTCTTGAAGGGGACCACCTCAAAGGTCATGCGCTCTTGGCGGTAATTATTAACGTCGCCAAAGGCTACCTGAAGTGTGATGCACCCAAGGGACCGAGCCTCCCGACCAGGAACTACGCCATGGAACACGGTGTTGGTCCGCCTTAGGTTTGCCTCCGTCAAGTTCATCTTCTGCGGTGTATCCAGGTACATGATGTTGATGCTGCTTCCACTATCCACCATGCACTTGGTGAACTCCACGCCGTCAATCAATGGGTTGATGACCATGGCGTACTGGTTCTCCGTGGGCACAAGGTCTGGGTGGTCCGTCCTGTCCCAAGTTATTGTAACCTCCGACCAGCGCAGGTACTGGGAACTGGGGGGAGAGTGGCCATCAGGATCCTTAGAGATGTCTTCTGTTGTCGGACGGTGGGAGTGCCAAGGAAAGTGTGGTAGACTGGGGCCTTCTTTGCGAAGGGGTTCTTGCCCTTGTCGTCGCTCTTGGCGGCGTGCTTGGGGTCAACGTCCTCGTCCATGTCACTTGAATCCTTGGACTCCTCCTCCTTCTTCTTCCCCTTGCCCTTGCCTCGTGGTCTGTTCTTCCGACTTCGCTTGTAGCCGGACTCCGAGTCTTCCTTGAGGTCGTTGACGAACTTGCAGTGTCGATTGGTATGGGTGGCCTTGTCATTGGCGTCGAGGTGTACGAGGCACGGCATATCGCGGTTCTCTTCGTAGGTTTGGGGAACGTGGAGCGGCGTCGAGGTGGTTTCACTTCCTCGCTGCTGCCCGCGGCCCGCTCCCCTTCCTCGGCCATGTTGTCTGCCTTCTCCTCGTCCTGCAAAAGTCATAGCGACCATGTCAGTAGATTGCTTTTCTTCTGGAGCGGTTTTCCGCTCTGTACTGCTGTTCCTCCGTGCTTGGGTTGGAACGGCCGTTGCCGGCAAAGAGCCACGAGCATCGTCGGCGGCAGCTGCGAACTCACTAGCTAACTGAATCATCTGATTCAAGTCAAGCTGATGATTGTCCTGCAAGCACTTTAGCTTATGTCGGAGCAACGTACCCCTTTCCAACCCATCGATGAAGGCGGCCATGGCGGTCTGAGCATGCACTCCTGCGCAGGAATTTTTCATATCCAGCCAGCGGGAGAGGTAGGCGCGGGACGTCTCATGTTTCTCTTGCACGCACCGATGTAGATCACCCACAGTGCAGGGACACTTGTATGTACCCTCAAAGTTCTTGGTCAATGCTTCTTGCATATCCAGCCAGTTGTAGATAGATTTCTCCGGCAAGTCGTTGATCCATTGACGGGCCGTGCCTGCCAACATTAACGGGAGGTACTTAACGGCGACGTTGGGGTTGCCTCCGGCAATCTCCACCGCGTTGCCGTAGTCCTGCAACCATGTGGCGGGCTTGGCGGTGCCGTCATAGGGCTTGATGGTCTTGTCAATCCGGAAACCTTTGGGGTAAGTTGCGGACCATATTGCAGGTCCAAAGCAATGCGATGCCAGGTATGGTCCTTCCCGGGCCTCGTGGATCTTATCGATCCGCGAACATGCATCGTACGGCTCCGGGTTCTTCTTCTTGTTGTCAACAGGGGATGGGCTGCGTGAACGCCGCCGGCCTCTTCCACCATGGTGAGTGCTTGGCGGCGACGGAGGCGGAGGTGGCGGTGGGTTAGCCTTCTTGCTGTTACCCTCCTGCGACGCCTCACGCCTGTCACGGTTGCTTGTCGGACGCAGAGGGTCGTGGTGTGACCTGCTCTTGTGTCCTTGGTGGCGCTCTTCATCATGACGGGTCTGCGCCGCGTTGTCGCGGATGACGATGCCACACTGCTTTGGAGGGGGCATATCCGTGCGATGGTGAGCCTTGTAGTCTTCCTGACATCGGGGGATCGGGGCGGTGGCGATGGGCGGCGAGGTCGGGCTTTTTCTCCGTGGTCGGAGGATATGGGGATAGCATCCTTCCTGTTGCGCGCATCCCTCCGTCTTCGTTCTGATGAACCCGTCTGTGATACGACATCTTGAGGAGATCTATCCCTTGGCGGTTTGTACTGGCTAGATCGGCAGAGCGCTGGGTCAGACTCAAGCCTCTGATAGGTGGCCTTTTCCTGCTGCTTTACCGCCTTGGCCACTAGGTCATAGACCTGTTCTACTGCCTCAGGCGATCTATCCTGCTCCAGAAGGGTCTTGGCGACGGCGAGGTTAAGGAGTGGGGTGGGCATCACCTGCTTGCCTTCACTATCAATGTACGGCTTGGCCTGTGCCGGCTTCGAGGGAGCCCATCCTAGGTTGCGCCGTACACCAGCATCGTTGATGACGCGAGCCGGAGCCTTCTTAGCCTTCTGCTGCTGCAGCAGAGTCTTGTACTCGGCCTCCATTGCTCTAGCTTTCTCTATGGACTTCTGCGCGTTGATCAGATCTCGATCTAGCTTAGCGCCTTGCTCCGCGATGGCTTGCGCCTCCTCTAGCAGCTGCTGGCGCTTCTCGTCAAGCTGAGTCACGTTCCGGATATGATCAACGGTTAGTGGCTCGATGAGGAGATTGTCGTACATCACTCTATCAGCTGGAGTAACATGGGCTGGTGCTGACGTGGATACTGGAGGCGGCAAGTTTGCGGTGTTGTTGTTGCTCGGACCGGTGCCGAGTTCCTGCGGCTGCTACACCGGGTTAGGCGAAGGAGGCATGACCTTTGCGCGATCATCGTCGGCAGCAATTAGTGGCCCTTCCCCTTTTCCAGCGCCGTAGGCGGAGCTTTCCCGGGTTGATCTTCATCCATCGTTGTCCCAATGGTGACGAACACCCCTCGAGACATGACGGTGTTGTTAGCTTGCTCGTCGCGCGAGTACTCCTCCTCCATCTCCTGCATAGCGGAGTCTAGTTCTTCTGGACTGAAGTCTATCTCCTCTGAATCTACACTGAAATCAGCATAAAGCGCGTCAATGACAGAGTCGGAGGGTGCCAGGACTTCCTCGATGACGGGCGGTGGAGGTGCAACGGCCGCGACGATGACTGGAGGTGGTGGTGATGCTACGATGACGGCGGGAGGCGGTGGCGGCGGCTGCTAAACCGGAGGTTCTTCATCTCTGAGCGCAAGCTCCATCTGGGCTGCCACGTCAGTTGCCGCGTAGCTGTTGATGGTGCTCACCATCTCTTCGAGGGTAAGGCGTCCTGTCGCCTGCTGCCGACGTAAAGAATGTCGGAGAAGCGTGCCACGGTCCAGTCCTTCCACGAAGTGATACAAAGGGTTATCATCGGGGTAATTGGCTAGGTCGGCCCGTATACGGAGCCACCTGGCGAGGTAGTCGTGGGGGTTTTCGCCCTCTCTCTGAATGCAGCGCGCCAGGTCGAAGATGGTAACCACGCCGACAAACTTGGATCTCTGCTGTCCAGACGCGCGGATAAAGCCGGCGGATTTGCAGCGATCTTCCACCTTTATATCCTGCACAGGGGCGGTTTGGGTGGGTCTTGGATTTTTCTGATCTTTGCCGGCAAACTCCGAGGAGACATCCGACATCGATCCTTCCACAAACGTATCCTGCCCGTAGGCGGTCCGTGCGGGTCTTGATGCTTTCCGATCTTTGCCGGAAAACTCCGAAGAGAGATCCGACATCGATCCTTCCGTGAACGTATCCTGCCCGTAGGCGGTCTGTGCGGGTCTTGATGCTCCTCCGACTCCCAGGGAACTAGTGCCCGAGTCGGTTTCGCCGATGAAGAGGTGGATGTCTCCGATAGGAACGATCAAACACCACGTCGGGGTTCGTCTTTGCCGGGATCCAGAACTCGTCAGGGGGGACGATCGGAACATTGCCGGAGAAGAGAACACGGCCGATGGCTACGGTTTCGCCGATTCCTGCGAAGATCTTGGTCCTCACCCGCTGAAGAGCCTGAAGCGCCCCTTGCCCCACGGTGGGCGCCAACTGTCGTGGTATTGCCGACGAGTACGCCATGGAGGGGTCCTCACAGTGCGTGTTTAGAGACGTGGAGTAAGGCGGACGGTTGACGGGTACAAGGTAACACAGCTTACCCAGGTTCAGATCCCACGACGGTGGCGGAATCCTACTCCTGCTATAAATCACTATAAGGGCAATACGCCGAGTTACAGAGATAGGTTCGTTGTGCGAGGTTGTATGAATCGATGCCCTAAAGGCTCCCATAGGACCGACTTATATAGTCGCCAGGTCCTAGGGTTACAGGGAAAAGTCCTAGCCGAACAGGTTACAGAGTCCTACACCGTCTATCACTAGTCTTGTGTATCTTGCACTCCAAGGCTCCAGGTACGCTGGTGACTCCACCGTAGCCTTCCTTTATCCGGCATGGGCCTCCCTTCTGGATCCACCTAACTGGGCCGCCCAGCAGGCCACAGGCCATGCTACCGACTATGGGCCACCCGGGTTAGTCGGATAAGAGACATGCTATGAGGATACCCATATAGCATATCCCCAACAATCAACACCGCTTGCAAGCACGTGGTTAAGGAGTTCATCACAAAGTGATATCGGATTACGGAACGAGTAAAGTACTTGCTGTGAACGAGATTGAACTAGGTATGCCGATACCAACGATCAAATCTCGGGCAAGTAAAATATCGCGTGACGAAGGGAATATATATATGGGATTAATTGAATCCTGGCATCATGGTTCATCCGATATGATCATCGATGAATATGTGGGAGTCAATATGGGTTTCCAGATCCCGCTGTTGATTATTGATAGAAGATCATGTCCGCATATTCTCGAGCCCGTAGGGTCACACACTTAACGTGCCTCGACGCTAGGATAGAATGGATAATTGGTTTGTGAGTTTTTGTTCGGAGTCTCGGATGAGATCCAGGACATCACGAGAGGTTCCGGAATGGTCCGTAGAATAAGATTCATATAAAGGAAAGCAGTTTTCGGATTTCGGAATTGTTTCAGAATGTTCGGTATTGTACCGGAAGGTTCTAGAAGCTTCCGGAGTGGGACCAACGTGGCCCCACTTGTTGGAGGGGGGAGTGGGCCTACGAGGGAGTGCCCTGGCCGCATTGGGCCAGGGGCACAAGGCCCCATAGGTCCAGCCGGCCAAAACCCTAGGGGATCTTCTAGAAAGGGGGGAAGACTTGCCCCCCACTCCACCCTTGTGGCCGCCGGCCCTAGGGCTTGGAGGAGGGTCAAGGGGTCTGGCCAGCCCCCTATATAAGGTGGGCAGGGGGAGCACCCTCCCCCACCCCAAACCCTAGCCGCCATACGACTGCCCTCCTCTCTCTCTCTCCCGACTTCGCGTAGGCGAAGCCCTGCCACAGAAACTCTCCACCTTTGCACCACGCCGTCGTGCTGTAGATCCAATCTATCTCTCCACCCCACTTGCTGGACCGAGGAAGGAGGAGACGTCGTGGTGCCATACATGTGCATCTCTCGGAGGCGTCGCCACTTGCGGCGTTGGATCGGATCGGATCATGAGGAGGAGAAGGCTAGTACGACTACATCAACCACGTTCTGTTGAACGTTCTGCTGTGCGATTTCTTCAAGGGTATGAAGATCTCATCTATCCCTCTCGTTGATTGCATCTCCTAGATTAGATCTTGGCTTTCCCGTTCGCATCCGTAGAATTTTTTTGATTTACTGTGCTGCGAAACCCTTCAGGTGGAATCCCCAAGCTTGAGCTTTTTTCCATACTTCATCTCATCACATCATTCTTTCCGTACACTTGAAAATTTCCTTCATACAAAACTTCACACAATCTTCATTAGCAACATTAGTGTATTCAAGATAATAAACCTTTAGGTTTAGTTTTAACTCAATTAGATCATCCATTAAAATAGAAGCTACTGTAGCAACTTATTTTTAAAATCTCAAGTGATCAAAGAGAACTCAAAAACAAATCGGTTAAGAGGCAAATGCAAATAATGGCAGAAATCTGTCAAAACAGACCAGCAGGTAAAGACCGATTTTTTAGAAAATATCCGGTTGCTCAAAACGAAAAGTGCAAAACTAATGAAAGATAGATAATAACCTGGGGCATACGCACAAAGAATTACAGCTCAATACGACGTACTAGGATATTTCAGGAATTTTTACAGTGAAGCACAGAAATCTGTTTCGGGACAACAACTTCCCCAAATCTTCTCTCTCATTAGAGGTTATTCTTGGCACAAAAACCACACAAAAAGGATAAGGAGAGGTTATTACTGAAGCAATAACTTCCAAGACTCAAAAAAATAAAAACTTAAAGTAATAAAACAATGGGTTGTCTCCCGTAAGCGCTTTTCTTTAATGCCTTTTACCTAGGATTGATAGTTTGAGAAGATGCTCACATAAGAAATATAAATTGAAGTAAAAGAGAGCATCAAGAAGCAAATTCAAAACACATTTAATTCTAACCCACTTCCTATACATATAAATCTTGTACGCAAATAAATTCACAAAGAACAAAGTGACAAGCATAGGAAGATAAAACAAGAGTAACTTCAAAACTTTCAGCACATAGAGAGGTGTTTCAGTACCATGAAAACTTCTACAACCATATTTTCCTCTCTCATAATAATTTTCAGTGGCCTCATGAATAAACTCAATAATATAACTATCACATAAAGCATGCTTTTCATGATCTACAAACACATAATTTTTATCAATCTCAAAAATAGTGGGATTAAAACCTTCAAACTCACTTTTAATAATTTTATAACAAGATCACTGATCATTCTCAAGAGGTATGGGGTTCCAAGATAGAGTCCAGACCCCTCCAATATCATTTTCAATAGTAGTACAATTAATATTATCAACCAATATAGGACCATCATCTAGAGCTTTATCATAAACATTTTGTAAGCAAAACTCTTTAGTACCATGCATTTCGAAGTTAGGCACGAATAAAGGATTATCATAGATAACAGGAGCATAATTATTATCACAAGTTTTACCCATAGTAGATATTTCAAAAGAATCCACATGAACATAACATTCATCCTCCTTTGGTAAGCATGGGGGACAATCAAATAATGTAAGGGTGAAGAGTTACTCTCATTAGAAGGTAGGCATGGGTAGCTAATCCATTCTTCCTCCTTTTGTTCATTACTCTCCTCCTCTTTTTCATCTAATAAGCTTTCAGGTTTAGCAATTTCTTCTTTCATAGGCTCCTGCAAGGCATTAGTATCTTTCGTTGGTGGAGAGCATCTATTAAGATATTCAAGAATATAGCCATTTTATTCCTTGTAATTATCAAAGCAAAATTTAAGTATATCATAAACCTCATATTTATAAGGTGCATCATCAGTATTTTCAAGCAAATTAGCAAGTTCGAATGCACCCTTCCAAGCAATAAATTCTTCAATTTGTTCCACATCATAAAAGTCATAATTTCCCTTAACATAATAAGATATTACACATAATCATTATACTCACATTGAAAATGGAGGTGTTTATACCTCCTACAGCAACAAGATTTATCAAAGAAATAAGTAACATTATAAGTAGAGCACACGTTTCTAGCTATGGTATGCAAATTATCAATTTGTTCCCATAAGTGTTTCCCTTTTTGTGACAAGCGGTGTTCCTCATAATAATATTTTTGTTCTTCCATGAACCCACCATGACAATAAGATCTAGTTTCAAAGAAACCAACTATTGATAAGAAGCATGATAAAGCAAGACAATAACATAGCAACAAAAATAACAAATATAGTAGGAACTAATTTTTTTTGTATTTTTGATAAGAAAAAGCAAACCAAACAAAACTATTTTTTGTGTTTTTGATAAAAGGAAACAAGCAAAACAAAGAAAATAAACTAAGAAAAACAAAAACAAAGTAAAGAGATTGGTTGTGACAGACTCCCCTTGCAAGAATATTCTTTCTCTCAGAAAAGTGTTAGACGAGGAGGAACAGATTGAAGCTGTCCTTATCTCCTCGGCAACGGCACCAGAAAATCTAGATGGTGGCTCGGTTGACGTAGAACCTGTTGGGAGACCCCAAGAGCAAGATGTGATGAGCACAACAGCAAGTTTTCCCTCAGTTATGAAACCAAGATTATCGAACCAGTAGGAGAAAGGAAACAACTCCAAGATGTTGCTAGCAACTTGGAATCTGCACAACACAACCACAGAACTTTGCCCCAACTTATAGTGAGGTTGTCAAGATCACTGATTTGCTGAAAACAAAGGATTAAACATATAGTGTGGAAGATATCAATTATAGAAATTAAACAGTAAAAGTACATCAATGGTAAGGGAATGGACCGGGGTCCACAGTTCACTAGAGGTGTTTCTCCATAAGAGAAATAGCATGTTGGGTGAACAAATTATAGTTGGGCAATGATAGATTGAAAATGCATAAATATGCATGTACAAGTCATGATGATTCCTATGAAATTCGTTTGGGCATTACAACATAATACATAGGCCGTAATCCAACTACATCTATGACTAATAATCCACCTGTAGGTTATCATCCGAACCCCTTCCAGTATTAACTTGCAAGCAACAGATAATTGCATTAAGCAAAGTGTGTAAAGTAAACAAAATAATTGCCCGTGGGCAAATGATTGTTGTTTTCTCCCTAGTAGCAACATCACATCTACAACCTTAGAGATTTCAATCACTTTCCCAGATTACTAGAGGCATGAACCTACTATCTAGCATAAATACTCCCTCTTGGAGTTGCAAGCATCTACTTGGCCAAAGCATCTAGGAACAACAGAGAGCATGCAAGATCACAAATAACACAGACATGATAGAATCAATAATCAATCTTGGACACAGTACTCAATATCGATCAGATCCCAACAAACACAACATGTAGGATTACATAAAGAGATGATCTTGATCATGAACAGAGCTCACAAGATCTAAACATGATAGCACAAATGAGGAGAACCAACCATCTAGCTATTGCTATGGACCCATAGTCCAAGGGTGAACTACTCACGCATCACTCCGGAGGCTGGCATGGTGATGAAGAAGGACTCCGGGATGATCTCTCCCCTACGGCAGGGTGTCGGGAAGAGCTTCAGATCCCCCCGGTCTAGGGATGGATATGGCGGCAGCTACATACTCTTTCGTGGAATTTTGATGGGGTCCTTAGGGTTTCTGCATCGGGGTGCTTTTATAGGCAAAGGGGCAAGGTCGATGGGCGCCCGAGGGGCCCACACCTAGGGCTGGCGGGCCCCTGCCCGCGCCGCCACCATGTGTGGCAGCCTCGTGGCCCCACTTCGTCTCCCCTCCGGACTCTATGTTCCTTTTGGTAAAATGTTGACGTTGGATTTTGTTCCGTCCAATTCCGAGAAAATTTCTGTACTAACTTTTCTGAAACCAAAAATAGCAGAAAACAGGCAACTGGCACTGCGGCATCTTGTCAATAGGTTAGTTCCGGAATATGTATAAAAATACCTCAAAGTATAGACAAAACATAAGAAAGTTTATACAAAACAAGCATGAAGTATCAAAAATTATAGATACGTTTACGACATATCAAGCAGCCAGCTTGGGCCGCGCAAGAGCTTAATGATAGGAACCGAGCTGCGCGGACGGCCTTTCACGAATAGGAATATGCTACAAGGATGGAAAAATCAGGAGGAGAAGGGCGTGAGAGGGAACTAAAAAATGAGAGAGGAGAAAGCTCGGAACCATGATATAAACATGAAGAGGATGGCAGAAGAGGAAGAGCGCAGATATACGGAGGGACAAGTGCGCAAGGAGGCCCGTGATGCGGAAAGGAAGATATTAAGATAAAGAGCCGCTGACGCGCAGGCGGAAAATGAACGTGGGGACAAGACCAGGAAGTACCCACGCTAGAATCAGGGAAGGTTGATGTATGTCTTAGTAGTGTCATGATGTATCTTCCTTTTAGTTGTAGTGTCATGATGTATCTTCATTTCAGTTGCAGTATTGTTAAGTATCTTAATTTCCGCATTACTTTGTAGTTTTCAGTTAATTTAGGAGATAATGTATCTTTAGTTTTCCCGCAATAACGTTTCCCTCCAAATTGTTTTCCAGCCATAATGTTTCCCGCCAAATTGTTTCCCACCAAAAAAGTTTTACCAGCAAAAATTTCCTGCTTAGTTCTTCCCGCCATTTCTTGTTCGTTTACTCTATAAAACACCCTCCTCACAAAGCTGTGTAAGCACACCATTCATATTTTTAGCCACTATGTCGGGTTTTCCCCATAAAAGATATCTTAAGGCCTTTTTCTATTTCGCTAGGACTTGTAGGATAGACAATAATCCAGCCCAATTGGAGGAACTCATTGCTAGTGATTATCTTGAGCTAGGTGAGGAATTACATAGGAGAGGGTTGCCATCGAGGACCCCAGAGGAGATACGACAAGATCTTCTCAGGATCAATGCAAAGTGAAACAATCTTAAATTCAAGAGTGAAGCTCAAATGTAGAGGCATGTTGAGAACCCTTGGATGTGAATATAAGAGAGCGGACATGAAGATGATATCTTCATGACGCCGATCATTGGGACCAGGGTGAGAGCTTAGTGGGACAAGGCGCAAGCCAAGAAGAAGGCATCGTCGAAGGGTAAGGGCAAGGTATCGTTGAAGGGTAAGGGCGAGGCATCATCGAAGGGTAAGGGAGAGGCAATTACCTACCAGAGGAAGAACTATAGCAACACATAGTCGTAGGGAGAGTAAGGCATAGTCGTAGGGAGAGAGGGCTCTTATTTGTATCTTAATTACCTATCGTAATTTATGTTGAACTCTGTTGCAAGCTATGTTAAAGTGTTTGTCAAATAAAAATGAAAAATAATAGAAAGATGTGGCATATCATACATAGATATATGTCCGGTACATAGATATCACTGGTGTCAGCCACAGGGAGGGTGCGGAGGCCTAGGTGTACTCCCTCCGTAACTATCAAATACAAGTACCAGGAAACATTATAGTGTACAAATGTACTTCTAATCCTTTATCTCAATATTCTTATAGCTAACATACCACATGCAAGTCTACCCATAAACATACAGAAATGATTGTAGTTAGCGAGAAATTAGGGTGTACCCTTTAAAAGTGCGAAGTCCTGTCATGTAGCAACCTCCAGTCATCGGATCAACACCAACACCATGCAGCTACCTCAAGTTGCAGCCCTAGCCTCCACCATAGCCATTGCTTCCCATGAAAACCACCACCTTTCTCCACAAAAACGCTCCAAATCACTTTATCAAGCTATCCTATCAGTAGATCAGGCCTTCCATAGCTTCCTACTTTATTTCAGCCCCAGGTTTTTGTGGAAATCGTAGCAAAAATCGCAACAAATCGGAGCTGGAAATGATGGAGTGGGCTGGAAATGAGGAGGAAGTAGGAAAGAGAAGAAGAGAGGAAGAGAGGAGCGGGGCTGGCCGGCGCGGCGTGGGTAGATAAAAAGTGCTAGTCGGGGTCTCAAGCCCTGATTGGACTCGTCGGGGTACCAGGCTCTAAGTGGCCCCCGCTCCTCCTTTGTCGCCCGACAAGCCAGCATGCGGGCCTGCGGGCCACTTCAGTCGGGGCATCGAGTACCGAGGAGGCCTCGTCGGGCCTTTGTACACCAAAAGGTACTCGTCAAAGCACGGGCCTTGGAGACCACCCTAGTTTCTGAAATTACCAAGTTTGTGTATTATTCATAAAATTGATTAAAAATGTATTGTTTAGAAAAAATTAGCTCTGCTAGCTGCTCGTCCATGGAGCACGAGATTCTCGTCTGCTCACAAAAACAAATTCATGGGTAGCAAGAGATCACGTCAAGATCACGTTGGACGTGACGTGACTGGACCACACCGTCCAGCACTATTCTTTGGTGTTTTACAGCTCTACATTATTAATTATGAGTACCAGCTTCCATATTTTTTCTTTTGTATTTTCTAGTGGGCGACAACCTAGCCGGTTTCTCGTTCCCGTTTCAAATTGGTGACCTGGTGGGCACTGGAAATCATATGTCCGTTTGTGAAACCTAGAAACGGATGTGGCGAAGGTGCGTGACAAAAATAGGATGTGTTGTACTTGTACCGTCATCCTCTCACTTGCCGACTCACTCTCTTTTCTTGATTTTTTGTGCCATTATTTTTGCCTTTTTTGAACAAAGTGTTTTCATGTATGTAAACTAATAATTAAACAAACAAAGTATTATGTAAACCATTACCACACGAATAGCATTATTTTGGTAAAAGGGAGTTGTTCTCCATGTTTACATGCAACGTTTTGAACTCACTCTCTCTAGACTTCAACATGAGCGAAGCACATGAACTCGCTTCAGTGGGAATTGAAATGTTTGAGCCTGTAAAATTTCATTTCTTATCTATGAAGATTGAGGTATTTCAAGAGCGTGATATTTCCATGTTTATGATGGAATCGAAAATTTGGGCAACGAGAAATTTCTATATTTATATGGGAACCAAAATAAGAGATCTTCATGTGTCTATGGAAATTGTACCACTTGGATTGCGGGGAATTTCAATATTATGTGGGAATTGGAAGAACACCAAATATTTCTATACGTCCGTGGGAGTTAAAAATTTGTTGTGGAAAAGTTGCATTTTCTTTGGAAACTGTACCGCTTGGAGCACGGCTTACTTGTTTCTACGGAAATTGACTTGTTTGGAGGGCTGAAAATTTGTTAAAGTATTTACAGTGTGGGAATATAACTGTTCGGAGTGATCCATGATGATGAACTTTTAGAATTACTTCTATGTCCTATCATAAACCAACATCATAGGAAACATAATTACTTACATATGATCCAGACTAAAAGACACGAGCGCCTAGTATGCCATGATACAAGCACACACACGAGATTTTTTTCAAGAAAGCGGAAATATATTAATATCATAAAGACACCAGTTACACCTAGACTCTGCAACAATAAAATTGGAGCAAATACTGATAAATCATATATATGTTGTTGCCTACATATCCGTTTCATTTATGACAAGAGGATACACATGTCCTCATCTCAGCAAACACATTAGGAAAGCGAAGAGGAAGAGATGTCCCAAAGCTGACTTTTATTGAGCACCGAGGGCACACAAATCCAAATCCGAACAGAAAATAAGATGGGGCGGCGTTCTGTTTATTCTATCACCAAAGTCTGAGCCTCTTCTAACCTTCCTTGGTGGCATCGGTGTCGGCATCACCGCCGCCGGCGTCGGCACCAGGGCCGGTGGGGAAGCCCTTGTCAAGGGAGAGGGAGAAGGAGATGGAGAAGTTGGAGTAGAGTTCCTCAAGACGGACGATGTTGTTGTCGATCTCTAGCATGAGGGCAAGGTGGCGGCTCGTGCTACCAGCCTCACGATCCTCGTTGTTCTGTTCGATCTCCTCGAACATCATACGGTTGTGCTCCAAGATCCCCTTCATCTCTCTTATTCTCTGTTGAACTTCCTCCCCCACTTTCACATTCTCTCCTCCCCCATTTGAAAACACCTTCCCATTGTTTTTGTTTGTGCCGCTACCACTCTCCATCCTTTCCTCTCTCTCACCCTATTCTGGTACTGCTACACGAGGAAGAAGTGTATGTTCAAGCAGAGAACAAGAGGAAGCAGAGAATGATGTGTGTGTTTGCCCAGGGAGGGGGGTTATATCGACTCGTTGAGATCCTTCGATGTGGCTGGAAAAGAGCTGGCATTTATTGCGGGGGGGGGGGGGCGTCAACATTAATTTCGCTTTTCCCAAATAGTAGATATCCAATAAATAGATATATAACATCATGAAATGTGGAGTTTAGACTGAAAATGACCCAATGTTTGTCATGTATGGAAATTTAATTGATTTGCATCTATGGTGTGTGGTACCGGGGATCGTACCTATACACTACTACACTATTACTCGCTCAAACACGTATGGTAAGCGGTGACTGTCTGTGTATATGACATGTGCACAGTACACCCATGGTGTAGTGTGGCATTGCGACAATCATCCAAGTGGCATGCATGCCGTGTGGCCAAACGTGAGATGTTAACTGTGAGTATGAAGTGTTGGACTAGTTTTGGTATATGATATCATATTTTATAGAACTAGATGATACCCCCGCGTGTTGTTGCGGACATTAGTGTGAATCTTTAAAAAGAAACATGAGTTGTATTATATGATCAAAAGATAAGAATAAAAGTTAATTTGCACACTCAACTCTCTAGATAGTTGCAAATTGTATAAAAGGTAAGTGGCAAAAATGATCATTATTGATTACTCCAATTGTTCAAATTATAATGTATTTTCTTATTTTAATAGTAACCTTAACAAACGAAGGGGAATCTGCACAAATCCGAGTCAATTAATTTGGATCGGAGGAAGTACTATATAATTGAATCAAGTGTGCAAAGCCCAAAGGGAAATAACATCAAACGAAAACATCAATAAATGTATTTTCTGAAGGATACCAGTGTTCCAGCATACAAAAGATCCATTGAACTTTAGTACAACCAACGATAAAGAACATCATTTTCAATTTCCTTATTAACTTGTTGGGATCTAAAACAAAGACGGATTTGTTAAAGCTCGATATTTTCTAAAAGAGAACCAAATAGATCTCCACATATATAACTTGTGAAATCAAGGGGTAAACTCAACGAAGAAAAGGAATAAACAAACACCCGTTGTTAATAGCATGTCCAGATAGTGTCCTCACTATATCCAACACATATCCAGATACAACTTTATCTCCAGATACAACTATAGGAGTAAAAAACAAAGAAATGTAATAATAATATTGTAACTCTCTGTAGGAGTATTTTCTAGATGCATTTCTGCATGTGTCTACTTAAGTTGTACAAAGAGAGGAGGAAATTGGGAGAGGGGACTGTTCGGCAACATGTGAACTGAATATCAATTCAGTGAACCTAGTGGTTTTAATACATGTTGATGTTTTAAGATCCCTAGGGATACACGAAGAGAGCGAAGACGATGCGACTCACCTAGTCAGGGCCCCATTGAAACTATAGTTGTGGTATCCGATGTCACAATCGGCGTTTCCAACAGCTTCAGAATCACCTTCGTTACCATAAAGGAGATTTAAAATAACTGACACAAAAGCCAGATTGCCTTATTAGAGGTAGAAAAATAATACAACCATAGATTACAACTATACAATTGGGAGGACATACATGGTAGGCTGGTACCTGACGGTGTTGGTAGTGTGTTTAGTAGATTTAGCACTGAAAAAATCATTTGGAATTGCAGGCTTCCAGGTTATATGCTTTTGATTTTCGTAAAACGGCAGGTGACAGTAGCAACATACTAAACATGAAGATTAAGGTTTTTAACGGTATTATAGGAAAAACGGCATCTTCTCGTTTGCTGGTCTAAAGTAGCTAAAGTAGGACAACTTGTACAGGAAAATAATAGGACTCTTGAAGCCATATATTAGCAGTGTGTTGGCGCTATGCTAGACAGTGCACATCGCATGTGCCGGAAAGTTTACGGCCAACCAAACCAATATGCAAAAACATGTGGCTTCAATAAAATACTTCCAATAATTCCTTGCGTGCCTACTTGGTTGAGTCATTCCATCGTGTATCTCCCAGGCCTTCCAACAGCCTACATATTGAACAAAATAGATTTACATATATGGAATCAGTTTCTTAGAAAGAAATCATACAAAACTATTAACCAAGCCAAAATAAAATTATATAAGAAGATAAATATATACACAAAAGTAGATTGACGATGGCCTACACAACAGCCGGCGGATCGAACTCTACATGATCCTGAGCCCTAACAACAAAGGCAAAACACATAACTCATAGGAGATGGTATTCACCCAGGCATCCAAGCCATTGCCTCTGGATTGACCTTCGTTTGAGCCACGGCTGCAGCACGGTGACACATTCTAACCGAGGGATGAAGGATGGATGAGGTGGGTGGCTATGAAGCAGGTCAATCAGGATCTGGTCCGTGAGGGTGAAGGGATGGTGCCGATCAGGTGAATGGTGAGAAAAATGAAGCGGCAGCGGTGGAAGGCGGCGTGGGGCTCCGGTAGATCAGAAATTAAGGGGAATGCAAATAGAATGTATGGGTTGAAACGGAGCTCGAAATTTAAGGGTCTGCCCAGGCTTCTTGTATGCCTCCATAAGTTTCATCTGCAGTATTTTCTCAAGATAATTATGGAAAAGAAAGAGAGAGCGTTGTCGAGGAGTGATACGTCGGAAACGTATCCATAATTTTTGATGCTTCATGATTGGTTTATATCATTTGTCTTATGTTTTGTCTACACTTTTAGGTGTTTTATATCTTTTCTGAAACTAACCTATTAAAAAGTTGCCACAGTGCCAGTTGCATGTTTTCTTCTGTTTTTGGTTCCAGAAAGGCAGAAAATCAATATTCTTGGAATTGCACGTGACAAAAGCCAAAGTTATTATTTTCCCGGAGTAACACGGAACCACAAAGCAGAGCCGGAGGGGGGCCACAGGGTGCCCAACCCCCCCCCCTCCTAGGCGCGGGCAAGCGCTGGAGGTGCCTGGAGGGTGTGTGGGCCCCCTGGACCCCCACCGACCTTGATTCCTACGCCTATAAGAAGCCTCCGATGGGAAAACCCTAACGAATACAGAAGAAATCCACGAAAACCTCCGTAGCGCCGCCACCACCGAAAGGGAGATTCGGGGGATGGAAAGTCTCTGTTCCGGCACCCTGCCTTGACAGGGAAGTGCCCCCGGAGCCATCTCCATCGATCTCCACCACCATCTCCATCACCATTGCTGATTCCCATGATGAGGAGGGAGTAGTTCTACCCCGAGGCTAAGGGATCTACCGGTAGCTATGTGTTCATCTCTCTCTCTATGCATGATCTTGTTGTGGTCATGAGCTTTGTAATCAAGTAGATCTACCTTGCTACTCAAGATGTGTTTCTCCATAAGAGAAATAGCATGTTGGGTGAACAAATTATAGTTGGGCAATGATAGATTGAAAAATGCATAAATATGCATGTACAAGTCATGATGATTCCTATGAGATTCGTTTGGGCATTACAACATAATACATAGACCGTAATCCAACTGTATCTATGACTAATAATCCACCTGCAGGTTATCATCCGAACCCCTTCCAGTATTAAGTTGCAAGCAACAGATAATTGCATTAAGCAAAGTGTGTAAAGTAAACAAAATAATTGCCCGTGGGCAAATGATTGTTGTTTTCTCCCTAGTAGCAACAGCACATCTACAACCTTAGAGATTTCAATCACTTTCCCAAATTACTAGAGACATGAACCTACTATCTAGCATAAATACTCCCTCTTAGAGTTGCAAGCATCTACTTGGCCAAAGCATCTAGGAACAACAGAGAGCATGCAAGATCATAAATAACACAGACATGATAGAATCAATAATCGATCTTGGACATAGTACTCAATATCGATCGGATCCCAACAAACACAACATGTAGGATTACATAAAGAGATGATCTTGATCATGAACGGAGCTCACAAGATCTAAACATGATAGCACAAAGGAGGAGAACCAACCATCTAGCTACTGCTATGGACCCATAGTCTAAGGGTGAACTACTCACGCATCACTCCGGAGGCTGGCATGGTGATGAAGAAGGCCTCCGGGATGATCTCTCCCCTACAGCAGGGTGTCGGGAAAAGCTTCAGATCCCCCGGGTCTAGGGATGGAGATGGCGGCAGCTACAGACTCTTTCGTGGAATTTTGATGGGGTCCTTAGGGTTTCTGCATCGGGGTGCTTTTATAGGCAAAGGGGCAAGGTCGATGGGTGCCCGAGGGGCCCACACCTTGGGCTGGTGGGCCCCTGCCCGCGCCGCCACCATGTGTGGCAGCCTCGTGGCCCTACTTCGTCTCCCCTCCGGACTCCGTGTTCCTTCTGGTAAAATATTGACTTTGGCTTTTGTCCCGTCCAATTCCGAGAATATTTATATACTAACTTTTCTGAAACCAAAAACAGCAGAAAACAGGCAACTGGCACTGCGACATCTTGTCAATAGGTTAGTTCCGGAATATGTATAAAAATACCTCAAAGTGTAGATAAAACATAAGAAAGTTTATACAAAACAAGCATGAAGTATCAAAAATTATAGATACGTTTACGACATATCAAGCAGCTAGCTTGGGCCGCACAAGAGCTTAATGATAGGAACCGAGCTGCATGGATGGCCTTTCACGAATAGGAATGTGCTAAAAGGATGGAAAAATCAGGAGAAGAAGGGGCGTGAGAGGGAACTAAAAAATGAGAGAGGAGAAAGCTCGGAACCATGATATAAACATGAAGAGGATGGCAGAAGAGGAAGAGCGCAGATATATGGAGGAACGAGTGCGTAAGGAGGCCCGTGATGCGGAAAGGAAGAGATTAAGAGAAAGAGACGCTGAGGCGCAGGCGGCAAATGAACGTGGGGACAAGACCAGGAAGTACCCACGCTAGAATCAGGGAAGGTTGATGTATGTCTTAGTAGTGTCATGATGTATCTTCATTTTAGTTGTAGTATCATGATGTATCTTCATTTCAGTTGTAGTATTGTTAAGTATCTTAATTTCCGCATTACTTTATAGTTTTCAGTTAATTTAGGAGATAATGTATCTTTAGTTTTCCCGCCATAACGTTTCCCTCCAAATTGTTTCCAGCCATAATGTTTCCCGCCAAATTGTTTCCCACCAAAAAAGTTTTACCAGCAAAATATATTCCTGCTTAGTTCTTCCCGCCATTTCTTGTTCGTTTACTCTACAAAACTCCCTCCTCACGAAGCTGTGTAAGCACACCATTCACATTTTTAGCCACTATGTCAGGTTTTCCCCATAAAAGATGTCTGAATGCCTTTTTCTATTTCGCTAGGACTTGTAGGATAGACAATAATCCAGCCCAATTGGAGGAACTCATTGCTAGTGATTATCTTGAGCTAGGTGAGGAATTACATAGGAGAGGGTTGCCATCGAGGACCCCAGAGGAGATACGACAAGATCTTCTCAGGATCAATGCAAAGTGAAACAATCTTAAATTCAAGAGTGAAGCTCAAATGTAGAGGCATGTTGAGAACCCTTGGATGTGAATATAAGAGAGCGGGCATGAATATGATATCTTCATGACGTCGATCATTGGGACCAGGGTGAGAAATTAGTGGGACAAGGCGCAAGCCAAGAAGAAGGCATCGTCGAAGGGTAAGGGCGAGGTATCGTTGAAGGGTAAGGGCGAGGCATCATCAAAGGGTAAGGGAGAGGCAATTACCTACCAGAGGAAGAAATATAGCAACACATAGTCGTAGGGAGAGTAAGGCATAGTCGTAGGGAGAGCGCGCTCTTATTTGTATCTTAATTACCTATCGTAATTTATGTTGAACTCTGTTGCAAGCTATGTTAAAGTGTTTGTCAAATAAAAATGAAAAATGATAGAAAGATGTGGCATCTCATACATAGATATATGTCCGGTACATAGATATCACTGGTGTCAGCCACAGGGAGGCTGCGGAGGCCTAGGCGTACTCCCTCCGTAACTATCAAATACAGGTACCATGACACATTATAGTCTAGAAATGTACTTCTAATCCTTTAGCTCAATATTCTTATAGCTAACATACCACATCCAAGTCTACCCACAAACATACAGAAATGACTGTAGTTAGCGAGAAATTAGGATGTACCCTTTAAGAGTGCGAAGTCCTGTCATGTAGCAACCTCCAGTCACCGGATCAACACCAACACCATGCAGCTACCTCAAGTTGCAGCCCTAGCCTCCACCATAGCCATTGCTTCCCATGAAAACCACCACCTTTCTCCACAAAAACGCTCCAAATCACTTTATCAAGCTATCCTATCAGTAGATCAGGCCTTCCATAGCTTCCTACTATATTTCAGCCCTAGGTTTTTGTGGAAATCGTAGCAAAAATCGCAACAAATCGGAGCTGGAAATGATGGAGCAGGCTGGAAATGAGGAGGAAGTAGGAAAGAGAAGAAGAGAGGAAGAGAGGAGCGGGGCTGGCCGGCGCGGCGTGGGTAGATAAAAAGTGCTGGTCGGGGGCTCAAACCCTGATTGGACTCGTTGGGGGACCAGGCTCTGAGTGGCCCCACTCCTCCTTTGTCGCCCGACAAGCCAGCATGCGGGCCTGCGTGTCACTTCAGTCGGGGCATCGAGTACCGAGGAGGCCTTGTCGGGCCTTTGTACACCAAAAGGTCCTCGTCAGAGCACGGGCCTTGGAGACCACCCTAGTTTCTGAAATTACCAAGTTTGTGTATTATTCATAAAATTGATTAAAAATGTATTGTTTAGAAAAAATTAGCATGCCACAGTCTCTGCTAGCTGCTCGTCCATGGAGCACGAGATTCTCGTCTGCTCACGAAAACAAATTCATGCGTAGTAAGAGATCACGTTGGACGTGACGTGACTGGACCACACCGTCCAGCACTATTCTTTGGTGTTTTACAGCTCTACATTATTAATTGTGAGTACCAGCTTCCATATTTTATCTTTTGTATTTTCTAGTCGGCGACAACCTAGCCGGTTTGTCGTTCCCGTTTCAAATTGGTGACCTGGTGGGCACTGGAAAACATATGTCCTTTTGTGAAACCTAGAAACGGATGTGGCGAAGGTGCGTGATAAAAATAGGATGTGTTGTACTTGTACCGTCATCCTCTCACTTGCCGACTCACTCTCTTTTCTTGATTTTTTGTGCCATTATTTTTGCCTTTTTTGAACAAAGTGTTTTCATGTATGTAAACTAATCATTAAACAAACAAAGTATTCATGTAAACCATTACCACACGAATAGCATTATTTTGGTAAAGGGGAGTTGTTCTCCATGTTTACATGCAACGTTTTGAACTCACTCTCTCTAGACTTCAACATGAGCGAAGCACATGAACTCGCTTCAGTGGGAATTGAAATGTTTGAGCCTGTAAAATTTCATTTCTTATCTATGAAGATTGAGGTATTTCAAGAGCGTGATATTTCCATGTTTATGATGGAATCGAAAATTTGGGCAACGAGAAATTTCTATATTTATATGGGAACCAAAATAACAAAAGAGATCTCCATGTGTCTATGGAAATTGTACCACTTGGATTGCGGGGAATTTCAATATTACGTGGGAATTGGAAGAACACCAAATATTTCTATACGTCCGTGGGAGTTAAAATTTTGTTGTGGAAAAGTTGCATTTTCTTTGGAAACTGTACCGCTTGGAGCACGGCTTACTTGTTTCTATGGAAATTGACTTGTTTGGAGGGATGAAAATTTGTTAAAGTATTTACAATGTGGGAATATAACTGTTCGGAGTGATCCATGATGATGAACTTTGTAGAATTACTTCTACGTCCTATCATAAACCAACATCATAGGAAACATAATTAATTACATATGATCCAGACTAAAAGACACGAGCGCCTAGTATGCCATGATACAAGCACACACACGAGATTTTTTTTCAATAAAACGAAAATATATTAATATCATAAAGATACCAATTACACCTAGACTCTGCAACAATAAAATTGGAGCAAATACTGATAAATCATATATATGTTGTTGCCTACATATCCGTTTCATTTATGACAAGAGGATACACATGTCCTCATCTCAGCAAACACATTAGGAAAGCGAAGAGGAAGAGATGTCCCAAAGCTGACTTTTATTGAGCACCGAGGGCACACAAATCCAAATCCGAACAGAAAATAAGATGGGCGGTGTTCTGTTTATTCTATCACCAAAGTCTGAGCCTCTTCTAACCTTCCTTGGTGGCATCGGTGTCGGCATCACCGCCGCCGGCGTCGGCACCAGGGCCGGTGGGGAAGCCCTTGTCAAGGGAGAGGGAGAAGGAGATGGAGAAGTTGGAGTAGAGTTCCTCAAGACGGATGATGTTGTTGTCGATCTCTAGCATGAGGGCAAGGTGGCGGCTCGTGCTACCAGCCTCACGATCCTCGTTGTTCTGTTCGATCTCCTCGAACATCATACGGTTGTGCTCCAAGATCCCCTTCATCTCTCTTATTCTCTGTTGAACTTCCTCCCCCACTTTCACATTCTCTCCTCCCCCATTTGAAAACACCTTCCCATTGTTTTTGTTTGTGCCGCTACCACTCTCCATCCTTTCCTCTCTCTCACCCTATTCTGGTACTGCTACACGAGGAAGAAGTGTATGTTCAAGCGGAGAACAAGAGGAAGCAGAGAATGATGTGTGTGTTTGCCCAGGGAGGGGGGTTATATCGACTCGTTGAGATCCTTCGATGTGGCTGGAAAAGAGCTGGCATTTATTGCGGGGGGGGGGGGGGGGGGGGCGTCAACATTAATTTCGCTTTTCCCAAATAGTAGATATCCAATAAATAGATATATAACATCATGAAATGTGGAGTTTATACTGAAAATGACCCAATGTTTGTCATGTATGGAAATTTAATTGATTTGCATCTATGGTGTGTGGTACCGGGGATCGTACCTATACACTACTACACTATTACTCGCTCAAACATCGTATGGTAAGCGGTGAGTGTCTGTGTATATAACATGTGCACATTACACACATGGTGTAGTGTGGCATTGCGACAATCATCCAAGTGGCATGCATGCCGTGTGGCCAAACGTGATATGTTAACTGTGAGTATGATGTGTTGGACTAGTTTTGGTATATGATATCATATTTTATAGAACTAGATGATACCCCGCGTGTTGTTGCGGGGCATTATTGTGAATTTTTAAAAAGAAACATGTGTTGTATTATATGATCAAAAGATAAGAATAAAAGTTAATGTGCACACTCAACTCTCTAGATAGTTGCAAATTGTATAAAAGGTAAGTGGCAAAAATGATCATTATTGATTACTCCAATTGTTCAAATTATAATGTATTTTCTTATTTTAATAGTAACCTTAACAAACAAAGGGGAATCTGCACAAATCCGAGTCAATTAATTTGGATCGGAGGGAGTACTATATAATTGAATCAAGTGTGCAAAGCCCAAAGGGAAATAACATCAAACGAAAACATCAATAAATGTATTTTCTGAAGGATACCAGTGTTTCAGCATACAAAAGATCCATTGAACTTTAGTACAACCAACGATAAAGAACATCATTTTGCAATTTCCTTATTAACTTGTTGGGATCTAAAACAAAGACGGATTTGTTAAAGCTCGATATTTTCTAAAAGAGAACCAAATAGATCTCCACATATATAACTTGTGAAATCAAGGGGTAAACTCAACGAAGAAAAGGAATTAACAAACACGCGTTGTTAATAGCATGTCCAGATAGTGTCCTCACTATAACCAACACATATCCAGATACAACTTTATCACCAGATACAACTATAGGAGTAAAAAACACACAAATGTAATAATAATATTGTAACTCTCTGTAGGAGTATTTTCTAGATGCATTTCTACATGTGTCTACTCAAGTTGTACAAAGAGAGGAGGAAATTGGGAGAGGGGACCGTTCGGCAACATGTGAACTGAATATCAATTCAGTGAACCTAGTGGTTTTCATTTTTTTTCGATAAAGGGTGCTTTATTACTCAAAAAAGTTTAAGTATTAACCTAGTGGTTTTCATACATGTTGATGTTTTAAGATCCCTAGGGATACACGAAGAGAAAAATGCGACTCACCTAGTCAGGCACCATTGAAACTATAGTTGTGGTATCCGATGTGACAATCGGCGTTTCCAACAGCTTCAGCATCACCTACGTTACCATAAAGGAGATATAAAATAACTGACACAAAAGCCAGATGGCCTTATTACAGGTAGAAAAATAATACAACCATAGATTACAACTATAAAATTGGGAGGACATACATGCATGGTAGGCTGGTACCTGACGGTGTTGGTAGTGTGTTTAGTAGATTTAGCACTGGAAAAAATCATTTGGAATTGCAGGCTTCCAGGAAGTTTAAGAAAAGAAGTAAGCAGGAAGATGACAATATGCTTAAGATATAGCACCAATTCATATTCAATAAGGAAGTGTTTGTACCTATCACCATGAGGTTCGAGGGCAACCTTGCGACCACGTGGAGGTATTCTTAATTGCACAGTAGCTCTCTTGCGCCTTCCTCTGTGCTTCTCAGATGTAGTGCGAGATGAATTTACATCACTTTGAGACAAAAGGCTAGTGGATGTGCTGCCCAAAACAGTCCTTTGTGAGGCATTGTTTTCAGGTTTTCTCTTGACCCTACGGAAGTGACGAAGCCCAGCCATCTCCTACAATGATGGATTCAGAAGTTAGACTAATCTGAAAGAGAAAGTTTACTTGAATTTGAATGTAGCCTGCATGTCACCAATCATATATTAGAAAAGGCGCGGTCTATGAATCGTGCAGTTTCTTCAAGCCATATATTAGAAGGAACTTCACCAAATACCCAGCCACTATACATCCAATCACGATTCTCCATTCAACAAATGACCATACTGAAATAACAGTTCACAAATTGGCTATTTCAGCAAAAAGATAACACACTTAAGAACAACTATGCAGAAACAGCAACATACGAAAATGGTAATTTCAGGCATGAATTTAAGAGCTCAAAGATACAACAACTTACCAAAATCTTGTTCAAGTTGCGAATATTATGGCGTCAGAAAAGGGTGGCTGACCAACTCCCAAAGTTGTCTGTTGCTGTTCAAATTGGAAAACAATCATTAACAAACTCCACTACATGATGAGCTAGTATTAATTTAAACTAGCAGGCCCTAAAAAATATCCCTCCCATCTATCTATTGCATACTAATCAAATGCATAGTCAAATCTAATTAAGTATGTCGCAATAGGACAATAGTTAATTTGCACTGGAAGATATAGTGATGCAAAAGAGCACTACCAAGTACTAACGTGACTCAACAGGACTTGTAAGACAGGGGGACTTGCAGGACAATAGAATAAAATTCACATATAATATTTGACATCGAGAGTAAGAAGAGGCTAAGAAACTGAGTGTTTACCTCCTCGTAAACTTAAATTAAATGGAACCAAGCTTCAATTTGCATCTAGGGAATATGAGGTAGGGAGGACTGCTATCTCACCGGAGATGGGCTTGTGTTGTTGTCTTGTGACGAGTAGCAGAACCAAGGGAGCTCGGCAGAAGGAGGTCAGGACCGGGGGTGCTCAGCTGAAAGTAGGGAGAACCAGGGAAAACCGTAGATGGAGAGGCAGGATTGGTGCTCGATCCGTCGGTGAGTGGAGGCAGCTGCCAGATGCGGCTGATTCGTCAGATTCGAGACAGCGGTGACGGCGGGATGGAGATCGGATGCAGCGGCGACGTAATGAAGAATGTATGCAACGGCGGCGGTTTGCAGAACGGATGCGGCGGACTGGGTGGACGGGGCGGCGACCGTGGCCGGCGTGGAAGACGGCGGCGACCGTGTTGTGCGCTGGAGCAGGGCGAGATGGAACTGATTTGGGTGTTTCTTTTTTTCTGAGAGAAGGGAACGGGGGCTTCCAGTCTCTTCCTTTTCTCACAGGTAAACATAAAAAAAAGCGGGCTCCGTGCACGCGCAATGAAATAGATGGCGGGAAGCAGCAGGGCTTGCGCGCGAAGGACTAAAGAAAAACTCTGTGGGCTGGATACCCACAGGAATATAGCCTCACGTCTGTCGGCCTGGACGGACGCACAGGAACATATCTTCTCCTGTCGGTTATTAGGCAACCTATAGAAATATACCTATTTTCCTGTGAGTTGTTGCGGGACTGACAGAAAAATACCGTGGCTCAGAGGGTTAATCGTGTTTCTGGTAGTGATTGTAGGCTGGTACCTGACGGTGTTGGTAGCGTGTTTAGTAGATTTAGCACTAGAAAAAATCATTTGGAATTGCAGGCTTCCAGGTTATATGCTTTGATTTTCGTAAAACGGCAGGTGACAGTAGCAACATACTAAACAGGAAGATTAAGGTTTTCAACAGTATTAGAGAAAAAATGGCATCTTCTCGTTTGCTGATCTAAAGTAGGACAACATGTACAGGAAAATAATAGGACTCCTGAAGCCATATATTAGCAGTGTGCGTTGGCGCTATGCTAGACAGTGCACATCGCATGTACCGCAAAGATTACGGCCAACCAAACCAATATGCAAGAACATGTGGCCTCAATAAAATACCTCCAATAATTCCTTGCGTACCTACTTGGTTGAGTCATTCCATCGAGTATCTCCCAGGCCTTCCAACAGCCTACATATTAAACAAAATAGATTTACATATATGGAATCAGTTTCTTAGAAAGAAATCATACAAAACTATTAACCAAGCCAAAATAAAATTATATAAGAAGATAAATATATACACAAAAGTAGATTGACGATGGCCTACACAACAGCCGGCATATCGAACTCTACATGATCCTGAGCCCTAACAAAAAAGGCAAAACACATAACTCAGAGGAGATGGTATTCACCCAGGCATCCAAGCCATTGCCTCTGGATTGACCTTCGTTTGAGCCACGGCTGCAGCGCGGTGACACATTCTAACCGAGGGATGAAGGATGGATGAGGTGGGTGGCTATGAAGCAGGTCAATCAGGGTCTGGTCCGTGAGGGTGAAGGAATGGTGAGAAAAATGAAGCGGCGGCAGTGGAAGGTGGCGCGGGGCTCCGGTAGATCAGAAATTAAGGGGAATGCAAATAGAATGTATGGGTTGAGAGCAAGTACAATAGAGCCATGTAGGCTATAATAAATAAAATATAGTTTTTGTGCTGAGTTGAAAGAGAGAGGAGGGGAGAGAGAAGATAAGCCGGCTGTAAGTTAAGAGCCAGCATTAGCACGTGCTGTTTTGTGAGAGTGAAAGGTGGGCCACATTTTAATAAAATAGTATATCCTTTTGTCCAACCATTATGCATATTAGCTATATGATTAACTATAGATGATGTGGCTATACCTTATAGCCAACAATCGACTACACTATTAACTTGCTCTGAAGCGGAGCTCGAAATTTAAGGGTCTGCGCAGGCTTCTCGTATGCCTCCATAAGTTCCATCTGTGGTATTTTCTTAAGATAATTATGGGAAAGAAAGAGAGAGCGTTGTCGAGGAGATCCGAAGAGTGAGCGTCGAGGCTGTTGGCTTTTTTTTTTGTTAGCCTGACGTTTGGTGGCTGCATATGGCAATGGGGAAGAAAAGAATGATGGGCCCATTCTCCAATCAAGTGAGCATCAAATAGGCTAGAGTTGCGGGCTACATGAGATCTCAAATGGGCTGCACGCCCTGCACCAGCTGGTTTGGTTAGAACGTTGAACGGAAATGATACGGATGAGCCGATGTGTATTCTGATGTGGATAGATTGCGGGGGATTACTATTTAAATATAGAAGATTTCTCCAAGTGAACTTCATGCCACCATCTCGGCCGGTCAAAACTGAATTCACAATTAGCTCGACCACACAACATAATGGCAGCAGTGACGGAGATTTTTTTTACAAATATACCTCTCTGTAGATTTGTATTGCCAAAATTATCCTTGTCAGAAATATATCTATACCTAATAATAAAGGACGAAGTGTTTCTTCCGGTCAACTTTTTTAGACAATTTTATCCTCCCACCAAAACTCAAATTAAATAAGTTGCCACCGCCAACACAAAAAAACGATTCCACAAAAAAAATATTTCCTTTACTCTGCAAACACACAACTCGATAAAAGAGGAGAGAGACGGCTGAACACACAACTCGATAAGCTGCTGCTCGTTTGGACGACCACCGCTGCCGTCAGGAGCCGCACTAGGAGCTGTTTGCTGCATCGAGACGACATCCTGTACATCGACTCCTGCATGCGCCACCTCTCCGTCCTCCTTCGTGTCGGCATCTAGGGTGACCAGCGCCGTGCTCTGGACAACACAATGGTCCTGGGCATGCATACCACGACGCGCTGCTAAGTGACGGCAGAGTGACAACGTCCAAGGCCGGCGGCAGAGCCCTCGCTGCGCGATCTGATTAGGCGGCCACGGCCATCCCTTGGCGTTGCAGCGGCCAGATGGCGTGGCCCTCAACTGCACATGACTATCTAAGACAGCAGAGGTGTCGAGCGGCCGTGCCCTTCGTCTCACTGAAACAGACTAGCTTTCTCCGCTGAAGGAAACGGCCTCAGATGCAACCTTACAGTACTACTGCTTTTTATAAATAAAAATATCCTCGAACATTTATTTACAAATAAGTAATCTTGGTTTTCTCACTGTAATTGATTTCTTTACTATTCATACACATCTGATTTTTGCTTGCAGAGGCACCGTGGTGTAGCTTCTGGTCATGTCCACGAATAGTATTCTTCAGACCAATATAAGAGAAAACTATACCCTCACCAGTAGTTGTTTCATCCATCGTCATTGGTCACACAGCAGGAATCAAGTCGATCAACTATTTGGGGGATAAAATCAGGTGTTACCGCTACTAACCAAGAAAAATACACTACAATACTAGGTAGGTGTGGTTGTTGTATGTGTGCTATGTCAGTAACGCACATTCAAGAAACTCATGCATATGAGTTAAATTCTTAGCCTGTAGGCTGTAGCATTGGTTCCCGCCTAAGGATGGGTCTATATTCAGTAATATGTATCCTGTAGCATTTCTACCGTGTGCAAGATGAAATTTTACCTTCTGAGCAGTAATTGATGTCAAGATGATACTTCATCTTCACTCAAGACTGCACATACCGTCTTGTATTATCATTCATGTATGCGAGTGTGAATTTTGGTGGGAGTGGACTAGCTAGCTAACCATGCTCCTTGCTAATACTATACGTGATGTGATTCGAAATTTTTTAGTTTCTAGCAACACATGCCCAATTATTTGGCGTATTTGAGAGTAGATCAAAAAAAAATATAATAAAACTAAATATTAAGAGGAAAGGGAAAAGTGATGCTAGAGTTATGCATGTCTATCAACTTTGTGATAAAATTTATATTAGCCGAGTTTTCTTCAAAAAGTTGTTCTTTTTTATTTTCTGATGCAGCGCACGGGCATTTGTGCTAGTTGTTAAAAATAGCTTGACGGAATGAGGAAAAGATAACACGTGACTCTTGCGGCCATAGGGGGTGGCGGAGGTAACATGAAGTCATGCCGAATGGCCGAAGGTTCATCCCGCCTTTGGCTCTGGCGGAAGCGGTGGGCCCAGGTTTCTCAGTTGGCGAGAGGTTGTTCGCACGGTGGATGATGCCACAGTGCCACCACGTGCACTGACCATACCTCTGAATATTAACACCCCAATTATTTAAATTATTTTGATTGAAAACTGTTCGCACCTGTCCGTTTAAACACTTCCGGCCAAGTTGGAAAAAATATCACAGTACCTACCTGAAAACAACTCGTAAGGACACGTATAATGGTTTTATCTTACAGATTTACTAGAAATCAGGCGTCTGATATTTAGTTAAGTATCAGTCATCTTCTACACACCGTTAGATTTTATTTCAAGATTCGTGCTTCTTTTGTCCGTGGGCTGTTCTCGTTTTCTGTTGTCTTTATAGGCTGTCCGGTTGTCTAGTGGGCTCTCTTATCCTGGGGCCTACACACAAATACGTAGGATGCTTCTTTTTGATTGAATTTTTGCAGCTAGCTAGCTAAGGTTGTTTGGCAGGAGATACCGAGCAGGAAGGAGAAACGAGTAGCTAGCTAGCTAGGTTTACATCTTTTTTTTCTATTTCTTTTCTTTTTACTTCTTTTTTTCATTTTCTTTTTCCCTTGTTTTCTTCATTTCATTACTTTATTTTCTTATGTTTTATTTTAAGTAACATTATTTTTCTTCATGATTTTTAATAGTGTTTTTTCTGTTAAATCTATCAATTTATTTGCAAATTTTTTTTTAATCTAACAATTGGTTCCTCCTATAATATGGACGCGTTCCATGTAAGATAAATATTTTTTAAATATAGATATTATTTGTTACATGTGCAAAGTTTTTGTTCCCATTAACTTAATAGTTGTGTTTTCGCAAGCAATTATGATTTTTCCCTCGTGTTTCTAAATTTTGTTCCGCTCGGTCAATATTTTTGTTCCTCATGCACAAGTGATATTGTTCCATGTACTTCAAAATTTTGGTCAAGAACTTTTTGCTTCACTTGGTTCGAAATTCTTGTTCCACTTCTAGTCATAATTCGTTCAATATTAAACAGTTGCAACTTGATTGCAACTGAAACTCCACCAAAAACCAGTTGCAATTTAATTGTAATTGAGCCTCCTCCTGATGGTAGCTCCTGAAGATAGTTGCAACTGAGTCTCGCCTCAAGCCAGTTGCAACTTCATTGCAATTGAGCCTCCCTATGAAGCCAGTTGCAACTTTATTGAAACTAAGCATGTGATCCTATTTTTGAAAGTTGATTGCAACTGTGCATCGTCTAAATCTATTTTGCAACTTTGATTGCAACGTGCATCCTCATGAAGCCAGTTGCAACTTGATTGCAACTGAGCATCGCCCAAAGCTGTTTTTGCGTCTGAAGCTAGTTGCAACTTGATTGAGCCTCCCCATGAAGCCTGTTGCAACTTGATCCTCCTCATGAAGCCACTTGCAACTTGATTATACATGAGCATCGTACGAAGCCGTTTTTGCATCTTGATTACACTTGAGTCTCGTCTAAAGCCATTTTTGCAACTTGATTGCAATTGAGCGTCCCTCCGAAGCGTGTCATAATTTGATTGCATTTCATCCTCCTCATGAATCCAATTGCAACTTGATTGTAAATGAGCCTTCTCATGAAGCCAGTTGCAAGTTTATTGTAACTGATCCTCCTCTGTAGCTAGTTTCAACTTCAATGTAACTGAGCCTCCTCCTGAAGACAGTTGCAACTGAGTCTCGTATGAAGCCAGTTGCAACTTCATTGCAATTGAGCATCCCCATGAAGCCAGTAGCAACTTCACTGCAACTGAGTATCTGAACCTATTTTTGCAACTTGATTGCAACTAAGAATCGTCTAAAGCCATTTTGCAACTTTGATTGCAACTAAGCCTCCTCATTATTGCAACTTGAATGTAATTGAGCCTCCTCCGATGTTTGCAGTTGATCCTCCTCATGGAACCATTTACAAGTTGAATGCATCTTAGACCCCTCCTAAAGCCAGTTGCAATTTGGTTGCAACTGAGCCTCCTCCTACATCATGTTTCAACTTGGTTATAACTGAGCCTCCCCCTAAATCCAGCTGCAACTTTATTGTAACTGAGCATCCTCATTAAGCCAGTTGCAACTTGAATGTAACCGAGACTCCTAATGAGGAGAGTTGCAACTTCATTGTAACTGAGCCTCCTGCGATGATTGTAACCGAACCTCCTCATGGAACCATTTGCAAAGCCAGTTACAACTTGATTGTAACTGAGCCTCCTGATGAAGCCAGTTGCAACTTGATTGGAACTGATCCTCCTCATGGAACCATTTGCAACTTGATTGCAACTGAGCCTTCTAAAGTCAGTTGTAATTTGATTGTAACTGAGCCTTCTCGTGAAGCTAGTTGCAACTTGATTGTAATTAAGCCTCGTAAGATGATTGCAACTGAGCCTTCTCCTAAAGCCAGTTGTAATTTGATTGAAATGAGCCTTCTCTGATGATTGCAACAGAGGCTCCTCACGAAACTAGTTATAACTTGATTGTAACTGAGCCTCCTTATGAAGCCAGTTGCAACTTGATTGGAACTTATCCTCCTCATGAATCTAGTTACAATTTGATTGCAACTAAGCCTCCTCCTAAAGACAATTGCAATTTAATTGTAACTCAGCTCCTCGTGAAGCTAGTTGCAACTTGATTGTAACTAAACCTCGTAAGATGATTGCAACTGAGCCTCCTCACAAAACCATTTGCAACATAATTGTAATTGAGCCTCCTCCTAAAGCTAGTTATAACTTGATTGCAACTGAGCCTCCTCATGAAGCCAGTTGCAACTTAATTGTAACTGAGCCTCCTCCGATGATTGCAACAGAGGCGCCTCATGAATCTAGTTATAACTTGAATGTAACTGAGTCTTCTTATGAAGCCAGTTGCAACTTGATTAAAATTCAGCCTCCTTATGAAGCTAGTTACAACTTGATTGTAACTGAGCCTCGTCCGAGATGATTGCAACTAAGCCTATATCAAGCCATTTCCAAAAAAAAATTGCGTGTACCTTAAGTTAGATTAACATTCTAGTTGCAACTAAGCATTTATTGAGCCATTTTTTGCAAATTTCTTGTAACTTGCTAGTTGTGACTTTGCTTACAAATGAGTCTCTATCAAGCTACAACTTTGTAACCTTGATAGCAATCGAGCTCCACATTTGTATCATTTTTTCGTTTTCCATTAGACATGCGGTGTTTTCTTTTCTTTTTTAACGTGAAAATGTTTCAACAAATCAACCATCCTATTTTTATGGAATTTATAAATCACAATTTTGCTAATTTTATTTCCATTTTTTTCTACAAAATAACATTTTATGAGGAGCGGCAACTTTTACTTGTGGGTCCATAATGTGAGTGTATGTTTTTAGACTGCGTGTGAGCACATATCTTGGAGATAGTTGAAGAGATGTACATTAGACAATGACAAAAAAAGATAAAAAGAAAGATCAACACAGAAAAGATAGGAGGATGAAGAGGACGCGATGGGCGCGCGCCAGCGATGACCGCAACTGGTGCGGCGGGCAAATTATTGTCCTCTTCCTCTACTGGGGTGCTTAGTTAGTAGTGTTTTGCTGCTGAATTAACAAGTATTTGCGACCTGAATTTGTTATTGACAACAAAACGGCCAGGGAACCTGATTAGAAATGGGTGATGTCGGGTGTGAGCTCTGGGGCATGCCATGTTTTTGCTTGTCTTTGAATCTAACATGATAGGTCGGAACGGTGTGAACTTTTTTACTTTTTTTCCTAGATTGGAAATCGTCTCTAAACCTATAATTATCTACTTTAGTTTTCTAAAATAAGTGACTTCAATTTGTCTAAATTTAGATGTATCTATATACGAAAATACATCTTAATACATGTAAATATATAAATCTACGTCATTTATCTTGTGACTAAGGGAGTATTTATTTTTCTTTGTTGATTGGAAACCGGGCCGTGGCCTAGAGCAGCTGACGTCGCGACCCTTCGAATGGCCGCCCAATCCAGATCGTCCTCCCTACTCCTACCTCTGTCTCTGCATTTTATTCCTACAGGCTAACAACAACGACAATACAAGACAGAGTCAGAAGGGGTAGCTGCGCTGGGTTGCTGGGTTGATTTAGTTGTGACATCAGACAACGTCAGGTGACTGAGACTTTATTAAATATCAGGCCCGAGAACTTGTTAGGTCTCAGTCACCTCTCTTATCATTGGATTTACCTCGCGATTCATGCAACATGAGACATACACATGAGTTGCAACTAAATTGTAACTGTGATTTTAATGAGTTGCACTAGGTTGCAACTAAGAATTAGTATAAGTTATAACTAGGTTACAACTTAGAATTAGCACAAATAGTAGAATGATATCAGCGATTTAGACATAAGAAATTTTCATACGCCTGAGATCTAAACACTCCTAAGATTATGTGTCATGTATAAGATAAGACCGTCTTATCGATCATTGTACATGCCCTAATACGAAGTTTTTTTTCTCTCTAAGGTGCTTTGGTCTGAGTAGAGTAGGGAGTAGCTGGCTTGGGTGGGGGACAGGACAGAGTCCACATGCAGATTCCATTTTCCCGTCCTTGCAAAGTCTTTCCAGAGAGATGACTTTGCTTCCGCCATGAGCCAGACCTAGCTCAGGCACATCCCGCTTGTCCCCGTGGGGTGATGTCTGGTTCGCCATACGCAGTGGCCGGGAGGTACGATGTGGCACATTTTTCTCCTTCCGCTAGGGAATTTTTGCCAATCGATTGAAGGAGGTAATTTTGGCGATACCCAGAAAGGTATATTTGTAAAAAAAAATCCACCGACGGATCCAGCCCTCCTGTTACCCGACGGCTACCCGGGCTTCACTTCTGCCCTCGTCAAGAGCAAGTTGCTCCCAAGGCAGAAAATTGAAGATTACCGATGGCCGATGGACATATCGGGTGCGTTCGGCTGTGTTCCTTGGTGCCACCAATTGGGCCCAGGCCTGCGCAAGAAGCCCACCACCGCACCTGACACATCCCTGACACGTCCGACTCAAGGGTGCTCCTATTTGTCGATTCTGCGGCTCCAGACCAAAGGCGCAAGTTCTATACTAGTATTTTTTTTGCGAGTGCAAGTTGTATATTATTTGTGTTGTTTCTAGAACTATTTCACACTGGTTCACATGCCTTTTTTTTAGTAGCTAGTTTCCAAGCCTTTATTCGTAATACTAGCATGTTTGTTCACAACTTGTACAAAACACAAAATTAATCCCTTGTAATTCGAAAAAAAAACTTGCAAGTTGAAAAGGGTATGAACAATTGTTTCTTCTACTCGTTTTAAATTTCATGCTTGCTAACACACAAAAAAGTGAAAACAAATTTACATAATTTATTAGACAATTCTTTTGCAAGTAAGACCTTTTCTTGACACGAGGATGGACATTTATTTACACAAGCATGAACTTATATTGGAAAAAGAATAGGATGCTCTTAGGAAAAAAGTAATGCTTCTTCGGTATCGACACGATTCTGGATGGAAAATTCAAATCAAAGGTCTGAGGGGATGTGATGGCGTCCAGTACTGTTGTGGGACGCTTCGTTGGAAACCCCAAGAACAAGGTATGATGATCACAGCAGCAAGTTTTTTCTCAGTAGAAACCGAGATTATCGAACCAGTAGGAGGAAGGAAACGTCTTAAAGATGTTGCAAGCAACGTGAAAACCTGCACAACACAAACTCAAAACTTTGCCCCAACGAACAGTGAGGTCACCGATTTGCTGTAACAAAGGATTAACTGTATGGTATGGAAGGTGATGATGGTTTGCAGCAAGTAAACAATGGAAGATGTATCAATGGTAAAGATTGGACCGGGGTCCATAGTTCACTACAGGTGCTCTCCTTAGATAAACAACATGGTATGAAGGGTAAACAAATTACAGCAGAGCAATTGACAGGAACTGAGCAAGGCATAACAATACAATACTAGACAAAAATACCCTATGAGATTCGATTGGGCAATACAACAAGATACATAGACCGCCGTCCAACTACATCTATGACTAAAAGTCCACCTTCAGGTTATCATCCGAACCCCCTCCAGTATTAAGTTACAAGCAACAGACAACTGCTTTAAGCAAAGTGTGTAAGGTAAACAATCCACTTGTTCCATGAACAAGATATTGTTGTTTTCTCCCTAGTGGCAACAACACATCTACAACCGAAGAGATTTCTGTCACTTTCCTTGGAACTAGAGGCATGAACCCACTATCGAGCATAAATATCCCCTCTTAGAGTCACTAGCAACTACTTGGCCAAGATAGCTACTAACAACGGAGAGCATGCAAGATCACAAACAACACAGACATGATAGAATCAATAAGACAAAACCATTAATCAATCTGACATAGTAATCTCAATATCCATTGGATCCCCGCAAACACAACATGCATGATTACAAATAGATTAGATCTTGATCATGAACGGAACTCACAAGATCTATACATAAAGCACAAGGAGGAGATACAACCATCTAGCTACTACATGGACCCGTAGTCGAAGGTGGAACTACTCACGCTTCATACCGAAGGCTGGCATGATGAAGAAGAAGGCCTGCGGGATGATCTCCCCTCCAGCAGGGTGCCGGTAAGAACTTCAGATCCCCCCGATCTAGGGACGATGGTGGCGGTGGCTATAGACGGTTTCTTCATCGGGGCCTTCTTATAGGCGAAGGGGCGATCCAGGGGGTCGACCAGGGGGCCACACCCTGCCCAGGCGCGGGCTAGCCCAAGCCGCGCCTAGGGGGGCCTGGCCGCCCTGTGGCACCCCTTCACCTCGTCTTCTGGCTTCGTGTCGCCCACGGTAAAATATTGACTTTGGCTTTTGTCCCGTCCAATTCCGAGAATATTGATTTTCTGTCTTTCTGGAACAAAAAACAGAAGAAAACGGGCAACTGGAACTGTGGCAACTTATTAATAGGTTAGTTCCAAAAAAACATATAAAAACACCTCAAAGTGTAGACAAAGCAAAGCAAATTAGATACTAAAGAAGCATGGAGCATCAAAAATTATAGATACGTTTCTGACGTATCAAGCATCCCCAAGCTTAACTCCTCCTCCTCCTTGAGTAGGTAAGTAATAAAAAGAATAATTTTTGAGGTGACATGCACCATCAAAACCAAGATCAAACCATTTGCAAGCATTGAAAGATGGGATCAAAGAACTCTAAACATGTGCATGAAAGATGGAGTTCTAACAATAAGACAAAGTAACTATGCATGCAACATGAAAGGTTACAAACAAAGATCATGAATAACATGTATTGGAAAACGTTTGTTTGTTTCACATACAGAAAACATGACATAGTGGCATTCAGCTTGTCCCTCATGGAGTAGCAAGTAGATGTATAGGACACCTTCAAAGTTCATAAGAGTGACTAGATACAAGTAGTACAAGAACAAGTAATATCCCAATATGCATCAATCAAAAAGTTTTGGGACACTGCACACATAATGGCAACTATTCTCTCTTAATGGTGCCTAAAGGTAGAAGGTGGAGAATTAATATAATGGAAGAAAGGCCGTTCACAAAGGGAAGCAAGGATTTCAAGTTTCAAAAGGAGCTTCCAAAAATTATAGTACTCGTTAGCTTTCAACCCTCGTTGCCCCTATCATAAGCATCTTGAAGTGATTAATGTTAAAGTGAACAAACTATGGAGTATATGCTTGACAAAGTATAAGTTGGCAATCTCAAGTCCCTTGAATACGAGAGCCACACCTCATGCTACTCAACTTCATTCACCCGTAAGTTCTTGTCATAGTAAGTACATGCGTATCATAGAGAACCGCCAACGGGATACCCCTTGCACATGGCACAGGAGCTATCCCATAACCAAAATGACAAGGCAAGCAGACAATAAGCATCTCAGGGATCTTTTTATTTACTATGTGCATAGCTTTTTATTGAGGATGCTTCACAGATAGCTCATTATGGTGATGCTGCAAGTTTCCACCATGATTAGGCATAGCTTAGGCTAGCGGCCCAGGAGTTTTTCTAACACAAAATACATAACTCCATGGACTTACAAGCTCCCTCTTTATTTCACACAGGTGACATCCATAGACAAAAGAGCATGATATCAACTATGTACAAAGTACAAGTGCAATGTTGAAAATATTCCCCATGATAGCATGGTTCTGCTAATTCCAACATATAAGTGCAAGCATATACACTAGTGGAAACGAGGCCTTTTGTTGATCCTGGAAAAGGGCTTTAACACCGGTTCTTCTACGAACCGGTGTTAAAGGGGGGGCGTACCAGCGTGGCCCGTGCGGCAAAAAGGAGCCCCCCTTTAACACCGGTTCGTGGCACGAACCGGTGTTAAAGGACCCTACACCAGTGGCCCGCGCAGCCCCCCCCTTTAACACCGGTTCGTGGCTTGAACCGGTGTTAAAGGGGGGGCTATATAAGACACCGCAGCCCACACCCGACTCTTCCATTTTTTTCACTATCTCATTTTGGAGCCTAGCAAGAGGGTGTGAAGAGTGCTAGTTTGTGTTTTTTTCATATGCACAAGAGGTGTTCGGTGAAATGCCCGAGAGCTCAAAATAAGTTTTCTCGTTGCTCTTTCCTTCTCGGTCGAGGTCGGCAACTATCCTTTCATGTGTCATTGATGTACTATATATATAAATGGTCATCTCCCTATTAATTTTTGATATATATACTATATATTAATGCAGATGAACCGGCAATGGATGTACGGTGACCGCCGCACTTCCGAGTACATTACGGGCCTCCAAAATTTCATCGTTGTGGCTAATGCAAACCGTGGTCACAATAGTTTTATGTGTCGTCCGTGTGTTCACTGTCAGAACAAGAAAGACTACTCAAATACCAGAACCATTCACGCCCACCTGCTTTGATCCGGTTTCATGCCCAGCTATAATTATTGGACCAAGCACGGAGAAAAAGGGGTTGTGATGGAAGACAACGAAGAAGAAGAGGATGATGACAACTATCATAATATGTATCCTGAATATGATGATACTGCAACGGGGGTAGATAATGAAGATCAAGAGGCAGCAGATGGGCCCGCTAATGACGATCTTGGTCGGGCCATTACTGATGCAAAGGAAGAATGTGAAACTGAAAAGGAGAAGGAGAAGCTGGAGCAGATGTTAAAGGATCACAAAACATTGTTGTAGCCAACTTGCGAAGATGGACACAAAAAGCTAGGTACCACACTGGATTTGCTGCAATGGAAGGCAGAGAACGGTGTGACTGACAACGCATTTTCAAAGTTGTTGGTAAAAATGAAGAATCTTCTTCCAAGAAATAATGAGTTGCCCGACAGTACATACCAAGAAAAAGAGGTTTTCTGCCCTCTAGGATTAGACGTGCAGAAGATACATGCCTGCATTAATGACTGCATCCTCTACTGCGTGAGAAGTACGAGAATTTGGATGCATGCCCGGTATGCACTGCACTACGGTATAAGATCAGACGAGACGATTCTGGCGATGTTGAGGGCGAGGCCCCTAGAAAGAAGGTTTCTGCCAAGGTTATGTGGTATGCTCCTATAATACCACGGTTAAAACGTCTCTTCAGAAATAAAGAGCATGCCAAGTTGTTGCGATAGAACATGGAAGACCGTAAGAAAGACGCGATGTTGAGACACCCCGTTGATGGGTCACAGTGGAGAAAAGTCGAGCGAGAGTACCCGGACTTCGCACATGACGCAAGGAACTTAAGGTTTGGTCTAAGTACAGATGGCATGAATCCTTTTGGTGAGCAGAGCTACAGTCACAGCACCTGGCCTGTGACTCTATGTATCTATAACCCCTTCCTCCTTGGTTGTGTATGAAGAGAAAGTTCATTATGATGCCAGTGCTCATCCAAGGCCCGAGGCAACCCGGCAACGACATTGATGTGTACCTAAGGCCATTAGTTGAAGAACTTTTATAGCTGTGGGCCAAACCAGGTGTACGTATGTGGGATGAGCATAAAGGGGAGCCATTTGACCTACGAGCATTGCTTTTCGTAACCATCAATGATTGGCCTGCTCTTAGTAACATTTCAGGACAGACAAACAAGGGATACAATGCATGCACACACTGTTTAGATGAGACTGAAAGTGTATATTTGGATAAATGTAAGAAGGTTGTGTACCTAGGGTATCACCGATTTCTTCCGAACCTGCATCCAGTAAGAAAGAAAGGCAAGCATTTCAAACGTCTGGCAGAACCCCGGAGGAAGCCGGTCCTCCGTACCGGTGAGGAGGTATTTGGTATGGTCAAGGACCTAGAAGTAATCTTTAGAAAAGGTCCTGGCAGTCTATCTGTTCCGAATGACGATGTCGGACACGCGCCCATGTGGAAGAAGCAATCTATATTTTGGGACCTACCCTATTGGAAAGTCTTAGAGGTCCGCTCTTCAATCGACGTGATGCACGTGACGAAGAATGTTTGCGTGAACCTGCTAGACTTCCTAGGAGTGTATGGGAAGACAAAAGATACACCGGAAGCACGGCAGGACCAGCAACGTCTGAAAGACCCTGAAGAGCCTATGCATCCTGAGAACGAGAAGGGTAAACGATGCCACTTAACTCCTGCCAGCTACGCTCTTACCAAAGCAGAGAAGGAAATCTTTTTTGAATGTCTGAGCAGTATCAAGGTCTCGTCTGGCTTCTCGTCGAATATAAAGGGGAATAATAAATATGGCAGAGAAAAAATTCCAAAACCTGAAGTCTCATGACTGCCACGTGATTATGACACAATTGCTTCCGATTGCATTGAGGGGGCTTCTACCTGAAAATGTTCGAGTACCCATTGTGAAGCTATGTGCATTCCTCAATGCAATATCTCAGAAGGTAATCGATCCAGAAAGCCTACCAGGATTACAGACAGATGTGGCCCAATGTCTTGTCAGCTTTGAGTTGGTGTTCCTACCATCCTTCTTCAATATTATGACGCATCTCCTGGTTCACCTAGTAGAAGAGATTGCCATTCTCGGTCCTGTATTTCTACACAATATGTTCTCCTTTGAGAGGTACATGGGAGTCTTAAAGAAATATGTTCATAACCGTGCTAGGCCAGAAGGCAGCATCTCTAAGGGCTATGTAACAGAGGAGGTCATTGAGTTCTGTGTTGATTTTATTCCTGACCTTAAGGCGATTGGTGTTCCAGAATCACGACATGAGGGGAGACTGCGTGGAAAAGGCACCCTAGGATGTAAAGCAATGATATGTAGGGACGGGCATTCTCTCAATCAAGCACACTACACGGTTTTACAAAGATCTATCTTGGTTGCCCCGTATATCAATGAACACAAGAATTTAATACGCCTCAAACACCCGGGACAGTCTGATGAATGGATTATAAGTGAACACATGGCGAGTTTTGGCGGCCGGCTGCAAAGACTTCTCATGAATAACACCACTGTTGGGGATCAGTTGTACTTGTTGGCCAGGACACCATCTTCGACTGTATGTACTTTCCAAGGGTACGAGATAAATGGGAATACATTTTACACGATAGGCCAAGATAAAAAGAGCACCAACCAAAATAGTGGTGTCCGTTTCGATGCAGCAGAAGACAATGGGCAAAAGACCACGTATTATGGGTTCATAGAGGAGATATGGGAACTTGACTATGGACCTAATTTTAAGGTCCCCTTGTTTCGATGCAAATGGGTCAAACTAACAGGAGGAGGGGTTGAGGTAGACAAGAAGTACGGAATGACAACGGTGGATCTCAACAATCTTATGAAGGTAGACAAGAACTTAGACGAACCATTCGTCCTAGGCAATAATGTGGCTCAGGTTTTCTATGTGAAGGACATGTCCTTCAGACCAAAAAAAAATATATGCAAACGAATACATCATATGATGAGCCAAAGCGTCACATAGTTCTTTCAGGGAAAAGAAACATCGTGGGAATCGAGGACAAGACAGACATGTCAGAAGATTATAATAAGTTTGATGAAATTCCGCCCTTCACAGTGAAAACTGATCCAAGCATTCGTTAAGTAAAGAAGATGCTCCATGGTTACGTCTGAAGCGATCATAAGGAAGGACATATGCCAAGAAGTTCATGCTCATATTATGTAACTCTAGTTCATGTCTTTCGCGGTTTGTGGCTTGACCGAAGGATATCTTTCGCGGTTTGTGGATTGATCGGGACTATATATAGAGGGGCCTTTAGTCCCGGTTTTGTAGTCTCAGTTTTTAATATTAATAAATGTCTTGAATGTTAGTCCTGTTTTGTGGCTGGACCGGGACTATGAAGAAGTTGTCCCGATTCGTACTTACCATTAAGATCTGATCTCCAAACGCGCGCAGTCACATATTAGGGAGTGCCTCTATGACCAGTTTCTTGGAGATGCCGGAGGACTGGGATCCAGCGGCATCTCCCTGAAACTGTTCGTAGTGGTGTCCCTGCTCTCGGAAACCATCTTGCAGCTTGTAACTTCTCTAACTAGATCAATACGCCTGGGGAGCTAACTAATTTCACATATTAGGGAGTGCCTCTATGACCAGTTTCTCGGAGATGCCGGAGGACTGAACTCCGTCGGCATCTCCCTGAAACTGTCCGTAGTGGTGTCCCTGCTCTCGAAAACCATCTTGCAGCTTGTAACTTCTCTAACTAGTTCAATACGCCTGGGAGCTAACTAATTTCACATATTAGGGAGTGCCTCTATGACCAGTTTCTCGGAGATGCCGGAGGACTGGGCTCCGTCGGCATCTCCATGAAACTGGCCGTAGTGGTGTCCCCGCTCTCGAAAACCATCTTGGATATGCCTCAAACTGGCTGGAGGACTGGACTCACATGGATGCCTGTTTATAGTACAAGCAGCTCGGCATAGTGTCGACACTTACGAAATAATGTCGACACTCACCCCTATTATTAGTGCTGACTCGTGTTTTGTCCCGGTTGGTGTCTCAAACCGGGACGACTAAAGGTTCATCTTTAGTCCCGGTTGGTGACACCATCCGGGACAAGGTACACGCCGCACGACATAATGTCGACACTCACCCCTATCATTAGTGTTGCCTGGCCCAGCCTGCTGAAATCCCTCCAACCGTCCCATTTTTAGAACAATGTCATATTTCTTCTGTTAACAGTATATGTATTAAATGAGCCATTTTTCTTCCTTCTATTTCTTCCCTCCATTTTTCTTCCTGCCATTTTTCTTCCCGCCATTTTTCCCGCCATTTTTTTCCCGCCATTTTTTCCTGCCAGTTCTTCCCTCTAGTTCTTCCCGCCAGTTCTTCACTATATATATGTAGGGTTGGCCTCCATTGTCATTGCACATCTCTAGACTTATATCTGCAACCTCATCACTCTTTCCCATGGCTTCCACCGTAGCACTACTCCTGCCCGTCGGGCTACTATGTCCCTATCGGCTAGATGCTGAGCGCCAGAGGCATGCCGGTTCCTCCTGTCCCTCTAGGTGTGGTGCGCCGGATGGCCATCACGAACCACTACTACTTCGAGCTCACGCCGGAGCAGCGGAGGAATCCCAGATGGCATCCCGACTATTTCCCTACTTGGGAAGCCTTCTTCGTGGATCGGCGTGAGAGGGCGCTCGCCAGGCACGAGGAGGACGGCCCACCTCCTCCGAACTTCAACGAGGCCGACCGTCGGCTATGGTGGCACGGTCGGACTCTCCAGAGCGTCATGGCCTATGACACTGCCACCGACTCTAACCCCCGTCTACGCTACCCTCAAGTCCAGCCCACGCGTACTCAGCCTTCAAGGTTCAATTACGGCGACCCCGACGACGACAGCGATGACGGCGGCGGCGAGTACGACGACTACAGTGGCGAGTATTACAGGTGTAGGCAGGAGCATGACTGAATCACTCCAACATTCCGAAACAAGTTCGGCCGATTGTTACTTAATCTGGCCATGTATCTTAATTTTCAGTCGTGCTTTATGTAACTTACTATTAGTTGCATTCTGTATTTTAATTCCAGTTATATCTCCTTCACAAAATGACCTATCTCATTTGAGGTTTCTTGGCTTTCGGGTCAAATGACCAATGTTATGGCTAGAATCAAGGCATAGTTTGCGATAATATGGCCATACATGTGCATCATGGCATGGCAAACAATGTTGCAAGAAGAAGTTTTTCTTTTTATCGCACCAAAAAGGCATTTTCTATTTTTCGAGCATAAGAAACGGACGGTTTTGTGAAGCAATCACCAAATGGCTAATTCAAAAAACCACCAACACATTTTAGAAAAATACTAGACCACCTTATATGGACAATGTACCAACAGGGGGATCTGAAACCTTTCCGTCCACCTCTGGTGAAAAAGACAAATTCCTGCCGAATCGGTAGGAAGTGAGTCATATATGAACTACAGGTACATGATACGATGCTCATGATTTTTTACAAAAATCATTTTTAGCTTCACAATATGCTATTTTATCAAAAATTCAATGCAAGTTGAGCGAGGCTTTGTCAGATTCAAGTGTATATAAAAGATGCGGTATTTAAATATCCAATCAATTCAAAAATGTTAATACAAAATAAAATATGATTTGCTCTAATAAAATAGGGTTAGATTCCTTTTTAGATGCTTAATATTTCTTATGTTCAAAGTTTTAGGATTGGACATTTTTTTTTGTTTGAATTGAATAATCAAAATTTATATGTAAGTGTTTTAATCATTTTGAAAATTTTCATCTAAAGTAAATATATAATGTTTTACATGAATGGATAGATATTATTTTTCTGAAAATTATGATATATTATTCATATTTTTCTGAGTTGAAATGAATAAGATATGAATTTTCTAAATTCATATCCTATTTTTTGAATTATAAAATGACCCCACCACTTTAATGCATGAAATAAATGTCCCCCCTTTAACACCGGTTCGAGCCACGAACCGGTGTTAAAGGGGGGCATTTATTTCATTTCGCGTGCGCACCCCCCTTTAACACCGGTTCGTGGATGGAACCGGTGTTAAAGGGGGGGTGCGGGCGCGAAACGAATCCCCCCCTTTAACACCGGTTCCAGCCACAAACCGGTGTTAAAGGGGGGTATTAAATGCGGGCCTTCCCCTTCCTTCTTCCCCCCAGCCAGATCGAAAGCGCGCGAGCAGAGAAAACTAGAGGAGAGCGCCGTCGCCCCCCTCGCCGCGCGTGAGCTGTCGCCGTCGCAGTCGAGGCCCCCCGCCGCGCCAGCACCGTCCGCCACTGCGCGCGCCCGCGTCGGCCGTCACCGCCAACTCGGAGCCGCCACCGCCACCGCCACCGCGCGCGCCAACACCGAAGCCTCCGCCAACTCGGAGCCGCCGCCGCCAACCCCGCGTCCACGACTGCTGCCGCCGACCCCGTTCGCGAGTTGCCGCCACCGGCGGTGAGAGCTTATTTGTGTGTATATTGGTGGATATTGGATAAATTAGTGTATATTGTGTGTATATTGGATATTGATGTTATTTGTGTGTATATTGGATAAATGTTGCATATATGTATATATATTGTTGTGTATGAATAATTTTATTTGTGTGTAATTGCATATATGTTGTATATATTGTTGCATATATGTTGTATATAATGTTGCATGTATTAGTATAGGGTTATTAGTTTAATTAGGGTTTATTTAGTTTAGGGTCGTCACCTCGCTGCTCTGCAAGCGCCGCCGCTGGCCGTCGTCGTTAACGTTGCTCCGGTGACCCCTAGGTAGTGGCGCCGCCCGTTTTAGGTAGGCCGCATCACGCTGAGGCGAACCCGCTACCTCGCGCGCCCTAGGTCGCTCTCCAGCGCCGCCAACCGCCGCTTTCTGGAGCATCCTCCGATCAGTCACTGTAGCTAGCCCCTCTCATATGCATCCGGGATTTCTCCGAATTAGGGTTTGGACCCCTCGGAACTCCTTTAAAATTATCAAGCATCCTTAGGGTTTTAATTTCATTTGTGTATTTATTTGTGTATTTTTGTATGAATAATATGTATATTTTTGTATGAATCCAAGTACACTTGAATGTTTACTCTCTTACTCTAGATAATATTATTGTTTTAGAAACTATGGATCCACTTAGTAGAAACCTTGAAGAAGAAGAAATAATGGAGAACATTATCGATGAGGACACCTCACAATATCTGAACTTGGAGGGACATGATGACAGCTCAAGTAGTTATGGAGAAGATGAAGACTCCGGTGAGCGCAATTTAGTGATTACAAAGTCCGGCGAGGTATATGCATTGATTAAGCCTTTGCTGACTTCCACCAACAATCTTCTTCTACATGTATTAATTAACGCTTCTTTATTCTTTTAGCCCTCTGGATCGACCAGCCAGCAACCATCTTCTTCTACAAAAAAGAGCAAGCGAGGCACGAGCCATCGGTTGAAAGATCGTGCAAAGTTCACGATCGAAGCAGTCTGTGTTGATGGCAGACCGATGGAGGCCAAGAAGGCCACAGACAAATTTGTATGTCAGGCTGGAGTTCTTGCTAGGGACCAAATCCCAATTATAATTGAATATTGGAATAAGCCAAAGAAGGGCGACGGTACCTTTGTCGATGAAAGATCCAAAGAAACGCTTTGGAATTCGTTGTTGGTAAATTTCACCCTTCCGCCAGAGGAGGATGAAAACAAACCGGTTATAAAGGAAAATGTCAAATAGTGGACTCTAAAGAAGATGGTTGACGCTTTCCGCAACTGGAAGACAAAATTGAACAAATTTGTCAAAGCTCGCGTGACTCCAAATTTCAAAGACGCATATTATGCGAAGATAAGACCTCACTGGCCCGAATTTGTGGCGTACAAGGAAGGTGCTATAGCTACAAAGAGGTCAGAAACCAATACGCTAAATTCCCAGAAGAAGGAATATCACCAGAGGACGGGGTCAGGTGGCTACATATCTTAGAGGCCTAAGTGGGACGAAGCTGAGAAGGCCCTGCGCGCTAGAGGGATCACACCCCAGACAGATGGGTGGGACCTACGTGCAAAGACTTGGTTCTACGGAATCGGGGCAAGGTTGGACCCAGAAACAGGATTGTGTATCTTCCCAACCCTCCTTGCCAAACCCGTCACTGAACTCATCACGGCATACGAGGAAACAGCCTCCAGGACCTTCCATCCTGACAGAGAATGACCAGCTCACACGGGCCATCGGTAAAAAAGAACATCCTGGACATGCACGAGGCACAGGGGGTATGACGTGGAAGGATGGGTTTGCCGAGTGGAGCGACTCTTACAGATGGCGCGGCAGAAAAGAAAAAGAGCGTACAGAGCGGATGGCACAGATAGAACATGCACTTGTGGCGCTGCAGGCGCAAGTGAATGCACAGCAGAGCCATCAAGCTACCGGCCCATCTCAGCGGCACGAAGAGCCTGCATTGGAAGCTACCGGCGGCCCAGACTCTGCGCGGAAAAGCAGCGTGGCTTCCACGGAGAACGTGCAGCCCACGCTTGAAATGGCGGGTCCTCAATACCCCGTGGATGAGATCACGGAGAGCGAACACGCTGAGCTGCATGTGAGATTAATGGGCTTATCCATTAAGGTGGCTGTCGGCTATGCCTTACCTCCTGTAGCTGGTGGAACTTACCACTGCCGACCGATTTCAGATGGCTATGATATTGTCGGGGTGGATGAGGTTGTGAAGGAATATGAGGAAGCACAGCTTGACCATGCTACAGGTGAAGGGGAAACTCAACTCAAATTTGCAGTGAAAACAACCATTCTTTGGAAGAAGGAACACATCGTGCTTCTAAATTGGAGGCCACTGGCACCCCCGCCGTCTCCGCAGCGTCAGCAGTCTGAGCCGCTTCAGCCATCTCCTGCGCGGCAGCCATCTCCGGCGCTTCAGCCATCTCCGGCGCGCCATCCATCTCCTGCCCGTCAGCCATATCCGGTGCTTCAGCCATCTCCTCAGCGTAAGCGGAAGAGCACTGCCACGAAGAGCATCACTAGCACTGCCACAAAGAAATCCGCAGGAAACCATACGCCAAAGAGTTCAAAAAACTACGTCCCACAGCCTTCCGCCAAGCCATTGCCAGTTTTACCGTGGAATCGCAGCGACGAGGAGAGCAATAGGATCTCGGAAGAAGAGGTCAAGAAATTCTTTGCACCTAGACGGGCCGAGCCAAAGGAGAAAATAGATCCGGCGGTGGTGGAGAAGTTTTACAAAAATCTTTTGAAACCTGAAACCCCACTTGTGCCGGACTACGAGCGCCAGATTTTGAAGGCGGATGCAAGGCGCCGTAGGGAGACTGAAAGTAGCAGTCGTGTGGCACCCCAGAAAACAGTTCCCATGCTCGGAGAGCAGGAAAACCAATCATGCGCCCCGCTCCAAGTGTTCGACACACGGGACGCTCCCCCCGTAAATGATTACGAGGCAGAGCTAGAAAGAAAGGCCAATGAGATGGGGATGACTTACATTGCATACTTGAACATCATGGGAGATAACTTGCCCAAATGCGATGCCAACCCCATACAGCCATGGAAGTATGGGAAGAATCTCGTCAAGAAAGAGGAGCTCAAGAATCTACCAACAAAGATGCGAAGATTGCACAAGTGGTACCTTGATTTCTGCAAGACGAGAAAGGAAGAATGGATCACGGCGCATATAAGAGATGAGATTTTCTTGTGCGGAGACGACGAGATCGACTTTAACATTCAAGACTTGCATTTTCTATTCAATCAGAAGGAACTCGACAAAGCTGCCATCAGCCTTTATTGTGTATAAGTACTATTTCTGTATTTTCTATCTCATCTCATTCACTTCATCAATTGCATGTATATATATATGCTCACCATATATGTATATACTATTATACAGGAAAAAGGTTATGGAATGCATGAAAGGAGGACCTTTTGACATTGGGTTCGTTGACCCAAATAGAGTTCATGAAGAAGTGGTAAGAACCAAACCCGGGCAAATAGAAGATTTATTGCTAAGGTCTTTACTGAGACAACAAACCAAAAGGGAAATACTATTGCCTTACAACTTCTCGTGAGTATTGTTACCCTCTCTTGTACACATTCTGTTTTGGCTTACTCGATGTTAAGTGTAACTGATGATGAGTTATGCGTGCGTAGGTTCCACTTTATTCTGCTAGTCATTCAACCTGACTCAGGAAAAGTCCTTGTCATGGACTCGTTACGAAAAGAAAAAGAGCTATGGGCAGACTTTAGAGAGATGCTCCATAGGTAATTTCAATCATATTATCGCACTAGATCGGCAACTTTCGTGACAACAAGTAATTAATTACTCCTTTATCCATTTTCTTTGCTGGACTGGGTTTGGAAAAGGTTCACGGGCAGGGCCGTGGGTGAATGGCCAGAAGAACTAAAATTTGTAGACCAAAATGTAAGTAATACTAGCCAGCTAGGTCTGCGTATCTCTTTGATTCTGCTTCCAATTCCATTATATCATGCTTTATTGATTATTATTTTAACTGAACTCTCTATTCTCGTAAAGTGCGCGCATCAGGGACCCGGCAATAACTTATGTGGATAATATGTTTGCGAGTTCATTCCCAACACGATATGTGCGACGGGACAAGCCGCACTAGAACAACTTAGAGTAAGTAAACAAAGTACACACAACATTATTTTATTACCATCAGTTGTGTTGAGTTTTATTCTTATATATATTAACCTATTCTTCATATATATTTAGATCGAACGGATGCGGGACCAACTCCTACCATTTGACCGCATACGAGCCATTCAAGAGGAATTGGCGGGGTTCATACTTGATGAGGTCGTCACGCCTGGCGGAGAACTCTTTAGATATCCACCAAAATGAACGTTGTATATATGCTTGAACGTGTTTGTCTTGTACTTGATGCTTCAACGTTTACGGAGAATACCACACAATGATGATGTTGTGTATAATAATAGTTGCTTAATTATTCATATACTCGTATGTACCGATGACGATGTATGTGTATACCGCTCCCGATCGATTCCCCCTCCCCCGTCCCCGCCGCGCCGCAGAAATACGCCCAGAACGGGGCAGGGGCAGAACTCTGCCGCGACAGAGATTTAGGCCGTTTTCCTGCCGCGCCAGAGATTTATCTCTTTTTTCTGCCGTGGCACAGAACCTAACCGGTGTTAAAGGGGGGACCTGAGCCCTGCGGCAGCCCCACGTGCGCCACCCTTTAACACCGGTTCGTATAAGAACCGGTGTTAAAGGGGGGGCCCTCTAACACCGAACTCTCAACAGCGGTTCTACAACCGCTGTTAGAGGGCCCTCCAAACCGGTGTTAGAGGGGGGGTGTGCACTAGTGATACAACATAGATGACACAATGGTTCAAGTTTATTAGGTGCAAAGAATATAAACTGTGCCATCAAGTTCGTGAGGGCTTTAATCGCTAACTTTTCACATAACAAAATACTCTTTTTAATTGGAAGATAGTTGAAAACAAGAATATACTTGGAATGGTGTAACACACCATGCATAGGAGTTTATAGTGGACACTTTGAAATACATTGGTTTCTTGGGAGTTGGAAGCATGAGTAGAGATTACTCATACAAGTGGAGGCTAGCAAAAGACTGGGAGCAACCAACTAAGAGAGCAATAATAGCCATAATCATGCAGAGCAACAAAACATTACTAATCAAAGCATAGAGTGGTACTACAAGTCAAGAACTAAATGATCATGGAGACTATGGTGACTTGTTCATAGTCATAACATGGTGTGAGCATGTGCCAAGTCAACCCAAACAAAGCATCAAAGGAGAATACCACAATACTATGTTTTATATGCTAAAACAATGCATGATTATTTCAAGGCACACTAAGCAATCCCAATTGTTTGGAACAAGACATGCTACAGCAATAATCACTAAGCATAAGGTCAAAACAACACCTGGCACGTCATGCTAAAGTCTAAGTCACAGTCAATGCAAGCTCCTCTTACACTTTCAAGTAAGAACTTTCTACTCCTTTCCAACACCAATCAGCTTATTTGAAACAACACAGCGAGAACGAGGGTACAAACTACTTTATTCAAGCAAACTAAACAAACTAAGCAAACCAAACGAAAACTAATACGCTCCAAGAACAACACAACCGTGCATGAAACAACAAAACGAAGTGTCTAGACAAACCTGAGCTTTTCATTGATGAAGAAGGGGATGCCTTGGGCATCCCCAAGCTTTGACGCTTGTACCTCTTGGATATTTTTTGGGGTGACACCGGGGTGGCATCCCCGAGCTTGAGATTTTGTCCATCCTTCATCTTATTACATCATTCTCTCTCTACACCTGAAAATTTTCCTTCATACAAAACTCCACACAATTTTCATTAGCAACATTAGTGTATTCAAAAGATAATAGATCTTTGGTCTTAGCTTTGGAACAGCAAAACTTTTCACTAAAAACACAAGCTACTGTAGCAACTCCTTCAAAAATCTCAATTCCCCAAAAGAGAACTCAAAAAGGAATCAATAAGAAGCAAATGCAAATAATGGCAGAAATCTGTCAAAACAAACCAGCAGGTAGAAACATATTTTTTAGAAAATCTTCTGTTGCTCAAATCAAAAAGTGTTGAGCTAAAGAAAGTTAGCTACATACTAGGGGATTTATTCGTAAATTTTCAGCTCAAACCGACTTACAGAGACTCCTCACGAATGTTTATGGTGGAGGACAGAAATCTGTTTCGGGATAGCAACTCCCCAAATCTTACTTCTCTCTCATTAGAGGTCATTCTTGGCACAAAAAGCATACAAAAAGGATAAGGAGAGGTCATTAATGAAGTAATAACTTCCAAGACTCAAGGAAACTCTTGGGTTATCTCCCAACAAGTACTTTTCTTTAACGCCTTTAAGTTAGGCACAAGAAGGAAGAAATCAAGTATTTTCAAATGAGGAAGCATTAACATCAAACCTTGCTTTCAAAGGAGGAGCAAAAAGCAACTTCTCTCTCCTCATAGGGAAGTATTCAATACCTTTCTTGAATGGAAATTGATATTTAATGGTGCCTTTTTTCATATCAATGATGGCACCAACAGTTCTAAGAAAAGGTCTTCCCAAAGTAATAGGACAATAAGCATTGTATTCAACATCCAAAACATAGAAATCAACATGGACATAAGAATTGTTAACCATGATGAAAACATCATTAATACTCCCCATGAGTTTCTTCTTAGCATTATCATCAAGTGGAACATCCAAATAACAATCTTCCAAAGGTGGCAAATCAAGCATTTCATAAATCTTTCTAGGCATAATAGAGACACTAGAACCAAGATCACATGAAGCTTTGAGATCAAAGTCATTCACTTGCATATTAATAATGGGTTCCCAACTATCTTCTACTTTCCTAGGAATAGAAGCTTTGTGTTTTAACTTCTCTTCCTTAATCTTAACAAGAGCATCCATAATGTGTTTGGTGAAATAAACATGCATATCAGTAGCATCACGACTTCTAGCAAGTTTTCACATGAACAAAATCACTTCGGAAATATTGCAACCATCTATATCAAAATTAAACTTTGCATCACTAGTAGTAGACTCATTAGTCTCAGGCACTGTAGGAGGAGGAATAGGGACTTCTTGTGGTTTAGTGGTATCCATTCTAGTGATGGTGCATACACTATTGTTTCTATCAATTTCAGCTTCCCTTTCTCACCTAGCATGAAGTTGGGCTAACAGTCTAACATTTTCATCTATAGTAACTTGTATGGCATGACTAGCAGCAAAGGTACTTTCCATGGTTTTAGGTTTAGCAGCCATTTTATTAATCAAGGAGGACTGTGCTTCAGACAAAGAGGAAATATTTTTCTCAACATTCAAAAACTTTTCCTCCATAGTCTTGTTGAAAGTAGTTTGTTTACTAATAAAGTCTTTGAGCATGACTTCAAGTTTAGAGGGGGCACTTCTAGCATTGCTGTAGGAGTTTCCATAGGAATTGCCATTATTAGGAGGATAAGGCCTATAATTGTTGTTGCTACCAAAATTATTCCTATAGGCACTATTGTTGAAATTATTGTTTCTAATGAAGTTCACATCGACTTGCTCTTCTTGAGCAACCAAAGAGGCTAAGGGAACATTGTTTGGATCTAAAGGAGCTTTCCCATTAACTAGCATAGCCATATTAACATCAATCATATCACTCAAAGAGGAGGTTTCTTCAATAAAATTTACTTTCTTACCATGTGGAGCTCTCTCAGTGTGCCATTCAGAGTAATTAACCATCATATTATCAAGGAGTTTTGTTGCAGCACCCAAAGTGATGCCCATAAAGGCACCTCCAGCAGCTGAATCAATAGGTTACTTGAAGAGAAGTTCAAACATGCATAAAAAGTTTGGATAATCACCCAAGCAGTAAGTTCATGAGTGGGACAATTCTTAACCAAAGATTTCATTCTTTCCCAAGCTTCAGCAAGATGTTCATTATCAAGTTGTTAAAATTCATAATATCACTTCTCATAGATATAATCTTAGCAGAAGGATGATACTTTCTAATAAAAGCATCTTTGCACTTAGTCTAAGAATCAATACTATTTCTAGGCAAGGATAGCAACCATTCTTTAGCTTTTCCTCTAAAGGAGAAAGGAAACAGCTTGAGCTTGATAATATTTCCATCTACATCCTTATACTTTTGCATCTCACAAAGTTCAACAAAGCTATTGAGATGGGCAGCATCATCATCAGAACTAGCACCAGAAAATTGCTCTCTCATCACAAGATTCAACAAAGCAGTCTTAATTTGATAAAAGGTAGCATCAGGAGTAGGTGGAGCAATAGGAGTGGTAAGGAAATCATTGTTGTTTGTGCTAGTGAAGTCACACAACTTGGTGTTCTCAGCAGAGTTCATTTTGGCAAAGGTGGGCAAGCTAAAAACAACAGCAGCAGTTAGAGCATGAACTAATTTTTTTGTGTTTTTGATAAGAGAAAGCAAACCAAACTAAACTATTTTTTTTGGAGTTTTTGATAAAAAGAGGCAAACAAAACCAAGAAAAAGAAACAAAGAAAACTAAAAACAAAGTAAAGAGAAAGGTTGAGGACGACTCGCCTTGTGAAGACGTCCTTAGCCTCCCCGGCAACGGCACCAGAGAAACTTGATGTCGCCCAATACTGTCGTGGGGAGCTTCATTGGAAACCCCAAGAGCAAGGTGTGACGAGCACAACCGCAAGTATTCTCTCAGTAGAAACAGAGGTTATCGAACCAGTAGGAGGAACCAAACGTCTCAAAGGTGTTGCAAGCAACGTGGAAACCTGCACAACACAAACTCAAGACTTTGCCCCAACAAAAAGTGAGGTTGTCAAGCTCACCGGTTTGCTGTAACAAAGGATTAACTGTATGGTGTTGAAGGTTTTGATGGTTTGCAGCAAGTAAACAGTGGAAGATGTATCAATGGTAAAAATTGGAACGGGGTCCATAGTTCACTAGAGGTGCTCTCCTTAGATAAACAACATGGCATGAAGGGTAAACAAATTACAACAGGGCAATTGAAAGGAACTGAGCAAGGCATAACAATGCAATACGACAAAAAGATCCTATGAGATTCGATTGGACAATACAACAAGATACATAGACCGCCATCCAACTGCATCTATGACTAGAAGTCTACCTTCAGGTTATCATCCGATTCCCCTCCAGTATTAAGTTGCAAGCAACAAACAGCTGCTTTAAGCAAAGTGTGTAAGGTAAACTATCCACTTGTTCCATGAACAAGAGATCGTTGTTTTCTCCCTAGTGGAAATAACACATCTACAACCGAAGAGATTTCTGTCACTTCCCTTGGAAACTAGAGGCATGAACCCACTATCGAGCATAAATACCCCCTTCTTGGAGTCACTAGCAACTACTTGACCAAGATAGCTACTAACAACGGAGAGCATGCAAGATCACAAACAACACAGACATGATAGAATCAATAAGATAAAATCATTACTCAATCTGACTTAGTAATCTCAATATCCATCGGATCCCCGCAAACACAACATGCATGATTACAAATAGATTAAGTCTTGATCATGAACGGAGCTCACAAGATCTATACATGAAAGAATAAGGAGGAGATACAACCATCTAGCTACTACATGGACCCGTAGTCCAAGGTAGAACTACTCACGCTTCATACCGGAGGCTGGCATGATGAAGAAGAAGCCTTCGGGATGATCTTCCTCCTGCAGGGTACCGAGAAGAACTTCAGACCCTCCCGATCTAGGGACGATGGTGGCGGTGGCTATATATACGGTTTCGTGGAGTTTTGATCGGGTGACTAGGGTTTCAGCATCGGGGCCTTCTTATAGGCGAAGGGGCGAGCCAGGGGGTCGACCAGGGGGGCCACACCCTGCCTAGGCGCGGGCCAGCCCTAGCCGCGCCTAGGGGGGTCTGGCCGCCCTATGGCGCCCCTCCGTCTCGTCTTCTGGCTTCGTGTCACCCACGATAAAATATTGACTTTGACTTTTGTCCCGTCCAATTCCGAGAATATTGATTTTCTGCCTTTCTGAAACAAAAACAGAAGAAAACGGACAACTGACAATGTAACAACTTGTTAATAGGTTAGTTCCAGAAAACATATAAAAACACCTCAAAGTGTAGACAAAGCAAAACAAAGTAGATACTAAACAAGCATGGAGCATCAAAAATTATAGATACGTTTCCGACGTATTAGGCTGTCCAATAAAAGAAGGAATACAGATGACGCTTGGCGCAAGAGGGAAGCGGTGAAGCAAAACACACCGACAGAAAATAATCATAGAGTTCAAAAAATATTTTCACAAGGTTTTAAAAGAGAAAATGGTCCATCCATATCAAAGATGTTCACCAAGTTTTAAGAAATGTTAGTGTACATTAAAAAAATGTTCATGTGAGAGAAAAATGTAATAAGTACACAATTATTGTTCACGAGGTTTAAAAGAATGGACATGTAGTTAAAAAAATCATAAGGTTAAGAAAAGGTCCGTGTACTTCAAAAAAAAGTTCCCCGCGAGGTTAAAATATGTGAGAGAAATATATGTCCATGTAGATCAAAATAATTGTTCATAAGGTAAAGAATATTTTGTTCATGAGATATGATATATTTGACTGAGAAAATTTCCGGTTGCTTTGAGTGCCGCCCAGGCTTTGAAAAATTCATGGGGTCCGCATGTAGCAAGTTCTTTGTTTGTAAGCTGCAGCTCTATGTTACTAATTCTGACTGCCAACCACGGAGGTTTTTTTTGTATTTTTCTAGTTAGTCTACGGTCTTGCTGCCTTGAGTCCCGCTTGCACCCTGTGTCCCCAGGCTTGGCCTCGTACTCTACTGACATGGGCTCCTCTCCGTTGTCTGGGCCGGCACAACCCAGTTCCGCTACAAAGTCCGTTTCATCTTTCTTCCAACTCGGTTTTTATGCTTGTACAAAACATATTAATGTGAGATTGATGGAGAGTGATACATAGTCTAATGTTTTTCTATACTGACCGATGTACATGCGAGTTTCACGTGTACCGTATAAACCTGAATCCATATCCAACTCGCATTTTGTATCCTGGTCTGATCTCTCTAATATAAATATATAGTATCCGGCCTCTTGTGCCGTACGATTCCTCTACCAAAACCCTAGCTACTATAGCTCAATGTATCTGCAAAGATTCGATAAAAATAAATGTATTTGGGCTATACAAAAAAAGAAAATTATGCTTCTACAAAGGGAAAAAGCTGGGTTTGATCCCAACTTTTGTTTTCTGTGTGGATCACATATGAAATATACTTCGACAAAACTTGTGTAATAAAACATACGAGAAATGAAGATTTGATTGTATGTTTTTCTTCAGAATTTTCCGAGATTTTAATATATGTTTTTGAGTATTTTTAAAATGGCTCAAATAGCACTTTTCACTAGAAACAAGTGTTCTCCTACATGGAGGAAGGGATATAATAGGTACACCTCGACTAAAACATAGGAATTGTATTTAGAGGCTTGAGTTGATGAAAAGTTACTTCAAAACAAAGCGTAAAGGAATCATGAAGAACATATTCCAAAGAATTACAATCATACAAATCAAACGGCCTTTGTAATCCCTTTTAAGGATCCGATCCTCTGGAAATCATAGGAAATTCATCTGCATTTGTAATTATATTTGTTTTGTTGAGCAAGTAAGAACATTATTCTTTTGTTAATGTGTCATGGAAAGTAACGCCCAAAACTGCACGAGGAAACACTGTCCAGATCCACAATCAACTACTAACGTTATGAATACACTACAGGAAAATATGTTTTTGTGTGGGCGTATCATCAGGGCATACGGCAAACCCTAAAATTTAGTAAGGTACAATGAAACCTCAAAGCAAACAAAAAGCTCACCACAAATCTAATGGAAATCTCACGGCAAAAAACAGAAAAAGCACACGACAAAATATGGCTGTCAGCAAATAGGCGGACACGTGTCCAAGCCGCCCGCCCTTGACGGTGAGGAAACACAGCGGCGGAGCCAAATTTCTGTGATCTCTTGTCCAATACTAACGGCAAATCAATTAGGAGAAAAAAGTTAGCCTTTCTTATTCTTTTAGCAAATTAAAAAGCAGTGTGGCCATCAATTTCAGACGCGGTGGGCCACAACCTATCTAGTAGATTTCTCGTGATATTTTCTCCAAACTCCCGGTAAAATCTTATTTTCTACAAACTTTCCCGCGACATGGTTTCCGCTCGGGGACAAATTTTTCACAAAATATTTGTCAAAAGTATCAATTTGCTGAGAGCATACTAAATAATACCTAGGGCAAATGAGTCAGTAGAAAAACAATTTGCCCCAAAGAGTGCTTCGAGGGTTGCGTAATGACTCCAAAATTTGCATTTGTTCCTAATATATGTATGTAAGTGTTTTGTATGGTTGGAAGAGCCAAACTGTGATCTCCTTCGTAGACACGTGCTATCACCTAGAAAAGTTCTACTCCCTTCGACCCATATTAGTTGACTCAACATTTTCTAGATACATATGAATCTAGTTAAGTATCTAGTCTAGATGCATTCGTATCTAGACAAAATTAAGTCAACTAATATATGTCGGAGGGAGTAGTAGAGTTTAAGCGGAAATCTCCCACTCCGGATGCACCTGTCAGTGTTAACAAGGGTACAAATTCGGTTTTCCATGTTTATATGACCTAACCTAACTCAAACAAGAAAAAAGTTACATGTGAAAAGTATTTGTCAAGTGTTCCAAAAATACTCACAGCAAATCAACTTGTGGGACCCACTTAAGTATTTGTTGAGCGCATGCAAAATACTCATGGAAAATAAGCTATCATGGCAGTTCGCCGAGAGTTGGAAATAGACTCTCTCGGCAAATCTTTTGCCGTGTGTGGCTGATTTTATGGTCTTGACAAATAGGGAGATTTAATAGTCCTTTTTTTTCCAAGTAGATTTGCCGTGAGTTTTACTCACAGCCCAGCAAACGATTTGCCAGGATTTCGTGCTCAGAGACACACGGCAAACCAAACCGTTGATTTCCTTGAAGCGATGGAGGATATATTGATCTATGCCAGTAGGATATGCCTTCTCGAACGGATAACTCCTTGGCATAAACCCTAAACATGATTAATTAGTTAATCGTTGGTTGCCTAAGTACTGACCGTTCCTTCCTGGTCAATGATAAACTAGTGGCAACTAGTGGCGGTGTTGGCTGGCGCTGGTCGAAGCTGTAGTCGTCTCGATCGTCTCCTTCCGACACATCTTCTTGGATGGGCTAATTAAGATTTTCTTGTTGAGGTGGTAGATTAATTAAGGTAATAATCCATGGGTAGTGGAGGGCGGTCCGGGAAAGCATATCCTGATTCCTGAACTAACCATGGAGATAATCCCAGCCACGTGTATGTGACGCGGCGGATCGACACCGGCGGCTACCGGGTCCACGAATGCCAGTCGCCACGTCTCAGCTCCTAGTTCCAACGTCCACTCCCAAAAAGTCAAACTCTACTAGCAGTAGCAGCTATCTAAAATGGCATGTACACCATACAACAGGAGGGGCAGTAACCTAAAACGGCAACATCAGGACGAGCTCTTGTTTTTCAATTGCTGCCTTTGATTGTTTAGGATATCTTACTGGTCCATATTGGATTAGTTTAGCTTATCCTGCCATGGACGGCATCTTGGTTCAAAATTTGATGTCAATGGGAACATATATTGGCCGTACGGTTCAGCCATATATCGGTCTAGGTTGGATGTATCTAGGGTTAGCTAAGTACTCCCTCTGATCCATACTACTTGTCATTGGATTGGATGTATCTAGCACTAAATCATGTCTAGATACATCCATTTCTGTGACAAGTAGTATGGATCGGAGGGAGTATTTGAGATGAAACTAGCTGGCTTTGCGGGAAGAGAGGCGATATGGTTCCTGGGAGCATCATCTAGAAGATGTAAGGAGCTCGATTTAGTGCAAGAGTGCTAAACACCAGACATAGGGAATTAGGGATTAGAGGGAGTGTGATGGGGATGGGAAGAGTAGAGGGGTGGTAGTGAGGTCACCACTGAGGTATTAGAGGGCGCAATGGTAAAAGTGCTGCTCCATACGTCTCGAATTACTTGTCGCTGATTATCTATATGCACATATGTCATAAACATGTTTTATCATATACTTTCTTCGTTTAGAAATATAAGATGTTTTAGATTTGTGAAGTAAATGTATTTAGACACATTTTAATATGTAGATTCATTTAAACCTAGACACTAAAAGTTGTCTAGATACATTAGCTTCACTAACCTAAAATATCTTATATTTCTAAACGGAGGGAGTAGATATATGTGAATCTAGATAAATCCTCGACATCTAATTCGAGACCAAGGAGTACAAGTATCAAATGTCATGTCTTCTATTTATCCGTGAAGTTACATCAAGACTACGAAATTATATAAGCACACAAAAATCCATATTTTTTTGTTCTTTTTTATTTGTGTAATTTTCTCTGTGTTTTAAAAAACATTTCGCGTCACCAAAGCACATGGTCCTAGGTGTAATTCAACTCTCAGCTTTGGGAGAATCTTGATTAATTGACATTACTAAGACAATTTTATGATTTTCAGAAGATATTGTACAACAGTTAATGGTCTGACTTTCTTACTGAGTAAGACAAAACACCTAGATCAACAGATCAAAGAAATCAAAATGGATTAGTTGCTTCGCTCGATTGTTTAAGATATCACATTGGTGCACTGGATTAGTTTATCTTATCATGTTATGAAGGGTATCTAGATTCACAATTTTGATGTGTGTGCTTGCAATGTATAGACATGATTAAACAGTGTGTCTAGGTTGCATGTACCTAGATTGGTTAACCATCTGATTTTTCAGGAGGAGGGGAGAAATAGGTCTGAAAGCAAGCATCATCAAAGATGAAACGATCTCTATTCCCACAAAGAGACAAAAGTAACAAAATGGTTCATGGTAGGGACAAAGATAGATTTCAGACAATGAGGGGAGAGGATGCGAAGGGACGCCACTAGTTGTTTGACCTGCGTAGAGGGAACAAAATTGTTTTCACCAAATTCTTACTAAATACATAATTAGTTGACATGTTGTATTAAGACATATATTGTTAGTGTTTTAGAAGTTATCAAGTATTTAAGAATAAACATAATTATAAACTTATTAGGAATAAATATGTTTTGAAGTATATTAGTTAGCTGGTTCGGCTAAAGCAGAGTTCATCCGCCAGCAAAGCCAAAAATGCGAGACACGCCACAGCCAATGTCATGTGGGCCCCATCTTCTAGATTTTGCAAGAACAACTTAATCGATTCGCTTATAGGTTTTGTTACTATTTTGCAATAAAGTTTGAGGTATCTACGGAAAACTGTAGAGTTGTAATTATGTGTTACAAATACCTCTCCCATTCTCAGGGCTGTTTTGTCTTTGTGCTTATTCCTCTAACATTGCAAAGCCACTTTAGTGCACATTAGTAAATTTAGGTGCTATTTACAAGCGATCAATATGCAATTAAAGGATTAAAATTTGCAACTATTCGTTGTGCATTTCTAAATGTAAAAGTACTCAACCTTTTTGTCATCTTGAAATAGGCATTCATAAGGTCCACATGATAAATTATTATCACCTTAAATATATTTATAACCTATAAATGCCTAGTTTTATTTTTTAAATAAAATTCCTAGAATTTGTTTTCTTTTTTATGTTGTAATAAAATTGTTAGTCGAGGAATCATTTTTAAGAATTGTTGGTCAAGAAAAGTTTAGCGCCGCTACAGTGTGCATGTAATGTACCCCTCCTGGTTATTTTATCATCACAATCACGGGCCGCTGAATCAGCACCCGGGTTGTTCCGCGAATCAATGGACACGGAAATCAAATAAAATCCCACGATCTTTACTTTCCTCCCGAACACAAACCAAATCTCACAATTCCTTTCCTTTCCTTTCCTAACACCAATCAAAAATCAAATCAATCCGATCTCAAAGGAGCAGTTAATTGCAGGAGAGGCATTGCTAATTTGCGTCCCGTTCTTTGTTTCTTCTTTCTCTGATCCGAGTTGGCCGTCCGTCCCGATCGGCCACCGCTATAAAGGACTCGCCTTTTTTCTCTATCGCCGCCTCTTCCTTCACGTGCGAGCCGCCACCGCCGCTCCCCCATGCAAGCATAAGCGCGGCGGTACGAGTAGCACGGCTGTCCCGTGTGCGGTTTCTGGTCGGATCGACCGATCGATCGTTTTGATGGCCGTGGGGGAGTCCTCGCCGCCGGCCGCGGCCTCGGTTTCCTCGTCGTCGCCACCGGAGCAGCAGCAGCTGCAGCCGGAGGTTGGCGCGGGGGGACGGCGGACCGACAAGAAGGGCCGCCGCCTCGAGGTGTACACCGAGGTGCTCGCCCGCCTCCGCGCCGACGGCGCCAGCTCCGCGGAGATCTCGCCGGCCTTCCAGGACGCGCTCTGGGCCCACTTCCACCGTCTCCCCGCCAGGTGAGTCCCTCCGCCCACACCAATTGGCCGGCACTACCACTTGCCGGCGCCGCCCCCGCTCATGCCCCGTTCGTCGCCCGTGCAGGTACGCGCTGGATGTGAACGCGGAGAGGGCGGAGGACGTGGTGACGCACCAGCGGCTGCTCGAGGAGGCGCGCGACCCGCAGCGCCGGCCCGCCCTGGCGGTGCGCGTCGTTCAGGTAACAAATAAACATACTCCGGCGGAGCAGATCTCCTGAACTTGCACTGAATCTGTTTGGGTTTAAACCCACGAGGAATTCTTTTTGGCCAGATATAGTATCTCTGCATGTGATTCTCCATGAAGCAAGTTCTTTTGTTTGATTCTGATCCCCAGGTATCAAGGATCATTGGCGGTGATGTGGATGATTCCTTCCATCCCGAGATGCATATGGTTGCTTCGGACCACTTGCCTAGCCAAATGTGAGTGCGCGCTCTGAATTTCGTTCAGCTACCTCTGCATGTTCTCTTCTCTGTTTCTCTGTCTTGCAGTATGCTAATTATGGCCTGGTTGCACATGTATTCATCAGGGTCCATCCACCTCCGGCGTTCGGTTCTTCCTCCAATCTAGAGGCGCTAGCGCTCGAAGCAAACGAGTCTGACGTTTGTAGCACTACCAACAACGATGACAACAGTGTTCATCTTGTTACCAGGTACATAGTTTTCCTTGCAGTTCACAAGTGTTATGGCTTTCGATTTTCGGATTGGTAGTCATATGCAGATGTAGTAATGCTTGAATATTCTATAAAAAATGGATTTCATTTTCAAAAGTTCCGACCTTAGTAAAATGATACTTCTTTTGGCGTTGTAATCTTTCGATTTTAATGAATGTACATGCAGGTCTCCTGCATGGTCTTGAAAATGTGATTGTATTATGCCCCAGTTTAATGTACTAGAGAAAGACTATACAATGTCTGCTTTAAGAAGTTAAAACACCAGCACTTAGTTCCATATCTGCATTATTTAAGATGCTAAGAAGTTTAACTTTCTTTAACATGAACAATTATTCAGTCAGTTCTTCGAATGACAACGAATTTTCTTGAAGGGATTAATGGATGCCTTTATATTTTGTTTGTAGTTAATTAGTTCTCTCCATGTTCTGAATCTTTCAGGCCAATGCATGAGATAGCCTTTGCATCAACTGATAAGCCGAAGCTACTTAGTCAGGTACCCGAATTGCTGAGACAATCATAAACTCCATCTAATAGACCTGTGCTGCTGATACATTGCAAACTTATTTACAGCGGCAATCAACATACAGTTATCACGTCAAATAATTCACTGAATGCAGAAGCTGGCAAGTAGCCACTAAGAGGCAAGAGGCAATCATAATTGAATGGCAGAATAGATTTTATGAAATTGAAGATAAGAACAAAGTTAACAAGATGTAGTGAAATCAGAAATCAACATGCTGTACTAAACTCACTTGAACCGTAAAGTAAACCACTTACAGACTAGGACTTCTGCTCAGCCATTGCTTACACTGCCTTTTATGCATTTACAGCTGACTTGTTTGCTTGGTGAGCTCGGTCTTGATATCCAAGAAGCACATGCATTTTCAACCATCGATGGCTACTCATTGGATGTATTCGTGGTCACTGGTTGGCGTCTTGGGGTATGCAGAGTTTCCAGCATTTTACTGCAGCCAGTTATTCGTTTTCTAATAGGTGTTCTGGTTCTCATTTTCATATTGACGATTGCTCTTTTGCTGTCATTCCCAGGGTACTAAGCAGCTACAAGAAAAGTTACTAGAGAAATTTCGCAGAATTGAGGTACAAGATTCTCTGACCTTCTGAAGTTGGATACTTCCAACTGTACAAAATGCAATATGATGCCTGGTCAAGAATATTGTTTACTTACCTGTAAATAAGGCCCAATCCATGAAATGCGAAGTGCAATATGCAAAAAAAGTAAACATTAAAAATTGACACCGGTGATTGTACAACCCTGTCTTTGTATTTTCTCAAATAAAAAGCATGTTTGGCCTTTTAAAATTGGCTTGTATACAGGCACAAGCTTGGCCGGTTTCAAGCTCATCACCACTGTCCCTGGAAGGTCTTCAAGTTGGAGAGAATGTGCCATGTACCAGTGTGAAAATACCAACAGATGGAGGCGATTTTTGGGAAATTGACCTGAAGCTGCTCAAGTTTGGGAACAAGGTCGCTTCTGGATCTAACGGCGACCTGTAAGTTCCTGTTTTTGTTGCACAGTAAAGTGAAAATTATAGAACCTTTCAAATCTGCGGGTCTCATTGGATGCTTTGCTTTCTCAGATACCGTGGATCATATTGCAGTCAGGATGTAGCCATTAAAGTAGTGAGGCCTGAGCGCATCAGCGCAGATATGTACCGAGATTTTGCGCAGGAAGTGTACATTATGAGGTCAGTTAAAATCTTTAGCATCCATATAAAATTGTGCATCTCGCATTTGTTGCACATTCTCCAGTATTCAAGATGTCATATCTTCATACCACTTATGTGCATATGGACCTTAATAACTAAACACAAGTAGTTTATTGGTTATCCCATGCTTGCAGAAAGGTTCGTCACAAGAATGTTGTGCAGTTTATCGGCGCATGTACAAGACATCCCAACTTATATATTATAACAGGTATGTTACAATGAGTTTGATGTTTGTAGTTATAATTATCAGCAGGTAGACTGGTAATAGCATTTCCCTTTATTTTGCATATGTGCATGTTTCAGATTTCATGTCAGGAGGGAGTGTGTACGATTACCTCCATAAAAAGAACAGTTCTTTCAAGCTTCCAGAAATACTCAGAATGGCAACAGACATCTCTAAAGGAATGAACTACCTGCATCAGAACAACATAATCCACAGAGATCTCAAGACTGCAAATCTTCTCATGGATGAAAACAAGGTTGGTGTTTCTCCAAGATGATGCTATTCATTTATTCAGAATGTTTGATTAGTGATATTTTATCATGTTCGTTAAACTCTGAAATTAGAAATGTACGAACTTTTCAGGTTGTAAAGGTTGCTGATTTCGGTGTTGCGCGTGTGAAAGATCAATCCGGAGTGATGACTGCAGAGACTGGAACTTACCGTTGGATGGCACCTGAGGTTCGCCATCACATTCATACATCTCAATAGTTCATAACAAATCGGTTTGTTCTCATCTATTTTTACATGTGGATTATTGCAATTTCAGGTTATAGAGCACAAACCGTACGATCACAAAGCAGATGTTTTTAGCTTTGGTATTGTTATTTGGGAGCTGCTAACTGGCAAGGTAAACTCCAATTATTATTATTTTGCACAAATAGACTTCTGTTTTGTTAGTTCTTGTTTTTAGTAAGTACTCCCTCCGTTCACTAATATAAGACATTTTAGATATTTCAAGGTGGACTAGATACACTCCAAAATGAGTGAACATATACACTAAAACACGTCTAGATACATGTGTTTTAGAAAAAGGCTAGAATGTCTTACAGTAATGAACAGAGGGAGTAGTATATATTTATTTGTAGAATCAAGTTGATGGCTATAATTTTTTTATTTCTCCAGATCCCTTATGATTACCTAACGCCACTGCAAGCAGCAATAGGTGTTGTTCAGAAGGTAAGCACACATTCCATCACCTCTGCTTGGACCTGGAGTTAAGTTTGTGATAAACTGTAGCAGATAACTGGTACAGTATAATACCTGATTGAATCCATTAACCTAGTCCTGGAATATTTTTGATTTTTACGTTCATTTGATGTTAATCCTCCCCGTGCTGCATTTCTGCAGGGAATCAGGCCGACAATTCCTAAAGATACCCACCCCAAGCTAACAGAACTGCTTCAGAAATGCTGGCATAAAGATTCAGCCGAGAGGCCTGATTTCATCCAGATACTGGAGATTCTCGAAAGACTCTCCAAAGAGGTCAGCCCTTGCATCTTGTTATCATACTAGAGATAGTGTTGTAATTCGTGGCGCGTTTCGCCAGAATCTTTCAAGATCTGTTGCAGCACTAAAAGCTATCTCATGTTCGGTTTTTTCCACTGTTACTATTATTCTCACTTTAAAGTCAAAACAGGTGGTAGCCGATGGTGATGGTCGCCAGAAAACGAAGTCAGGTTTCCTTTCAGCACTGAAGAGAAGTCACTGAAGGGAAGGCAGTCACCATTCACCAAGCAATCTTCCTTTTACGTTTGTGCTCAAACTTAATCAGTTTCTGCGATTGTTGCAGCATACGACTAGAGGAATTATCATTGTAGTGTACACTGATAATTTTGTTATGTAATCAGCTGCTGTTTTGGCTCCTTTTACTATCAGTTCATTTTCTCTTCTGATCCTCTCAATATGTTTATTGTTCTATTGTTGAATGTTGAAACGTCCATAACTCTGAAAAAATATCTTGTTATGGCCTTATGCTATCATGGACTGAATTTCACCTTTCAAGCTTCATGATTGAAGTCAAGGGTTGGGCAAGTTAAACAACGCAAATTTTAAATAGAAATGTGTGGATAGGGACTATATTTTGGGAACTCGATATTTAGTTTCACGGCTTTGCTAGATCTCAGGAGTTTTTTAAATTCAACTAGTAACCCGATCTTGTTGGAGTTGCTGGTTTTTAGCCACGTTAGAGGTCCCGGAGTAGTGATGAGGTGGAGCTTGCTAGGGATGTGAAATCTATATTGGTGATGCCACAGAAGGACATGGAGACGTTGCGAGTCTAGGGCTTGGTGTTTTACTAGCACTAGAGAAGAACCACCATCACAGACGAGTGGGTGAGTGGGTTGATGAGTAAGTGAGCTGGTAGTGGCACATTAGCAATTAGACATGATAGGGCGGATACCGACGGCTAGGAGTGAGATAAGGGAGAGGCGGTGGCAGAGATGATAGAGGGTGGTGGCGCCTAGAGAATCAGGTAGATATTTTTCGGATCAAAAAAGATGGGAATGAATTTGTATCATGAAGACAATTTAATGCAGCATTGCACAATTAACCAATATAAAAAGGATTCTCATCAAATGTTTTATCCCTAGATTTGATCAGTAATATTTATCCCTAAGTAATTAACCAATTTATTGAACTAAATTTGATATGCAATATTTATCCCTAAGTAATGCAGCGCCAAAATCACTAATCAGAATGCAATTATTTATTATTTTGTACCCAATATGAACTAATCTGCATAAAAAAGAGCGGGTGCCAAAAATGTAGCCCACAACATTTTTAGAACCCTCTAAATTTTGGCCTGAATTTTGTCGGTCTAGTATATTAGAAAATCAACATATAGGTGTTGGTTATTTATACTAAACTTTGTTACTTATTTGCAATTAACACATTTTGTCGACATACATCTTTGCCATTGCATTTTAGTATTATAGTTAAAAAACTAAACATGTAGTTGAAAAAATAATTAGGATACAATATCTTTATTATCCAATTTTACGTTTACCATAGAAGATGAACTTAAATAACACATTTCGAGGAAGTGACCTAACTTGTTTCATTTTGAAGACCATATTAATCTTTTGTTAAACTTAAATCTTCTTGACCATAGAAAATTAAGACAACAAAATTGCATATCTCCACAGAAAAAAGTTAAGATACTTAGAAGAATTGTGAACATATGTATGTGTTCGTATCTATCTTGTTTTAATACTGTTGTAGAGATCTCAGTTCGATAAAGGTTTCTAGAGTGCATGGATGTCTATTTGAGGTGAAAGTAAATAGAAAGATGATTAGAAATGAAATTCTAGAAACTCACAGAACATCATCGAGGTGTTTGTCCTTAAATCATCTGATTGTTTTTTTATGGCCAATTATGTCCTTCACGTTACGCACAAGGCATGCATGCACATTCCGAACTTCTCTCGGAAACATGGAGCTCAAGTTGTATCAAATGCGCAATTTTTTTCTTGGTTTAATATGTTGTGTACACATAAAAATGCTCGTCTCCATACTTGTTAAAATGGTATCACTAGAAATAGATCCGCATAACAATGCATAAAAATGCTCGTCTATTTCCTTCATTGATTCATCTGCATAAAAATGTGCAATGCAACCTCCCAAAAAAGTAACTTGACTTGTACCTATCACCTTAACTAGCTCAATATCAAGCTAACCCGTCAATATTTGTATATTAGCTAGTTGAACTTGGAAAATCTAGCATTTCTATGTTTCTTGGCCGCCCTATTGTAGAACTGAATAGCATCGCTCTATCTTTTTTTCAAATTAACATTTGCTAGTAATTAATGGTGTTTTTGCAAAAGAACAGGCAAGCACTATATGGTCCAACTATTAGTACATTGGGGCCATCGCACATGGCTAAAATGGTTTTAATCGAACCACGATGAGTCTCAACATCACACGCGATTATTGAAATCGTTTACGGAGGGCCTGATCTCACGTGCATGTCCCTCCAAGTTTCAAGACCACAACAAGTTTTATGATCACCAGCAAATTACCTCTATTTCCAATAAATAAATACATGACGAGAGAGAAGTGAAGCCACCGTTAGTGAGCTTATTATCATATTCACTACATTTTCAGTTTTTTTTAAGAAGATTATGTCAAGGGGCACTTCTAGCTTACGGTCACCTGTGGTCACTGTCGAAATTCCCACCGGCCTATGGGTGCCATTTCTTGTCGAACGAAGGTGAGGGGGTTTTCATAACGGAGGGGGGGTGGAAGCAGAGTGCCGCCACCAGGAGAGGGAAGAACAGAGCACCTCCGATGCACCGCCGGAGCGGAGGGAAGGAACAAATAGGAGCCGCTGCAACCACCACTTCCATCTGATCTCCCATGTCGCTATATCACCGGTCGAACTGTCAGCCTCCCCTCCCGCTGCTGGCGCATCGTCGCATCGTCTCGCTGTCCCGCCCTTCCCAATCTCCTATGTGCGCCTATCTGTTTCCACCCCGGCCATCCCTCTAACCTCCGCTGCCTCCACTTTCGTCTCCGGCCAGCGAACCCGCACCCCCATGTTAAGTTTATTAATTGCCTCTAGCCCTCTCAATGCTCGATGTCGCCTTTTCCGCCACGTCCAGCCGTAGCATCATTGGATCTGTCGAGGTGGAGGGTGGTGACTGGTGAGGTGCAGCAGGTGGGCTCCGGCAAGTTTGGTGGTTGTATGGGGAGGAGAGTGCACCGGCCATGGTAGTGGAGACAAATCTAGGAGGATCATCGTCGCGTGCAACCATTAAGTGAGATTTCGGGTGGAGAGGAGAGATCCCGCACGGACAGGAGAAGAAAAGCGATCATAGGGGAATTGCAGGAAAGATAGTGAGAAAGCAATCTTCCTTTTACGATCGTGCTCAAAGTTAATCAGTTTTGCGATTGTTGCAGCATACGACTAGAGGAATTATCATTGTAGTGTACACTGATAATTTTGTTATGTAATCAGCTGCTGTTTTGGCTCCTTTTACTATCAGTTCGTTTTCTCTTCTGATCCTCTTAATATGTTTATTGTTCTATTTGTTGAATGTTGAAACGTCCATAACTCTGGAAAAAACATCTAGTTATAGCCTTACGCTATCATGAACAGAATTTCACCTTTCAAGCTTCATGATTGAAGTCAAGGGTTGGGCAAGTTAAACAATGCAAATTTTAAATAGAAATGTGTGGATAGGGACTATATTTTGGGAACTCGATATTTAGTTTCACGGCTTTGCTAGATCTCAAGAGTTTCTTAAATTCAACTAGTAACCTCATCTTGTTGGAGTTGGTGGTTTTTAGCCAGGATAGAGGTGAATGGACCACCTTGCCGGAGTAGTGACGAGGTGGAGCTTGCTAGGGATGTGAAATCTATATTGGTGATGCCACGGAAGGACATGGAGAGGTTGCGAGTCTAGGGCTTGGTGTTGTACTAGCACTAGAGAAGAACCCACCGTCACAGACAGTGGGGGAGTGGGTTGATGCAGGGCGTACCTGGAAATTTCGGGGACCTGTACAAAATTATAAAAACTAGACCATATTTACACATGGATAAAAATTGCTATTCTAGAACAGGATTAATATTTTTTCCTACTCCCTCCGGCCCATATTAATTGACTCATATTTGTCTAGATTTGAATGAATCTAGACACTATTTAGTATATAGGTTTATTCAAACTTTGACAAATCCAAGTCAATTAATATAGCTCCGAGAGAGTATAAGGCTACGTTTGGGAGCTCAGTTTTTTTGAAGTATTCAAAGAATACTTCGGTTTTTAATAAAAATATTAAAGTATCAAATACTTTAAGGCGTTTGGGACCAATAAATAAATACTATGATTTTGGAAACTAAAGTATCACCAAAACTGCAGTCTTTTTGCCGTATTAAAAACTTTAGGCCCGACCTCTTTATTTTCTTTTTTTCTAAACGGAGAAACGCGTGCGTTTTGTGCCCCTCGAGAAACGCATCTGCTTTGTCCCGCCATCTTCACCTCAGGCCCGGGCGTCCCACCTTCTGCACATGCGTGCGGCCCGGGCCTTGACGAGTAAGTGAGGTGGTGGTGGCACATGAGTAATTAGATATGAAGGACGGACAACGACGGGTAGAGGAGTGAGATAAGGGAGAAGCGGTGGCAGAGATGATAAAGGCCGGTGGCGGCTAGAGAATCAAGCAGTCAGGTAGATAGTGGGCGGATCGAGTAAGCGTGGTGGTGGAGATACATTGAATAATTTATTTTTCGGATCAAGAAATATGGGGATGAATTTGTATGATGAAGACAATTTAATGCATCATTGCACAATTAACCAATATAAAAAGGATTCTCAGCAAAGGTTTTTGAACTAGATCTGGTTTGCAATATTTACCCTCAAATAATGCAGCACCAAAATCACTGATCAAGTTCCAATTATTTATTATTTTGTACCCAATATGAACTAATCTACATAAAAAAGAACGGACACCAAAAATGTAGTCTACAACATTTTTAGAACCCTCTAAATTTTTGCCTGAAATTGATCAGTCTAGTATATTAGGAAATCAACATATAGATGTTGGTTATTTATACTGAACTTTATTACTTATTTGCAATTAACATATTTTGTCGACATATATCTTTGCCATTGCATTTTACTATTACATTTAGAAAAACTAAACATGTAATTTGAAAAAATAATTAGGATACAATATCTTTATTATACAATTTTACGTTTACCATGGAAGATGAACTTAAATAACACATTTCGAGGAAGTGACCTAACTTGTTTCGTTTTGAAGACATTGCATCCTATTAATATTTTGTTAAACCGAAATCTTCTTGGCTATAGAAAATTAAGACAACAAAATCACATATCTCCACAGAAAAAGTTAAGATACTTAGAAGAGTTGCGAACATATGTATGCGTTCGTATCTATCTTAGTTTTAATATATTGTTGTAGAGATCTCTATTTGATAAAGGTTTCTAGAGTGCATAGTTGTCTATTTGAGGTGAAATTAAATAGAAGAGATGATTAGAAATGAATTTCTAGAAACGCACAGAACATCATCGAGGGGTTTGTCCTTAAATCATTTGATTGATTTTTTATGGCCAATTATGTCTTTCATGTTAGGCATAAGGCGTGCATGCACATTCCAAACTTCTCTCGGAAACATGGAGCTCAAGTTGTATCCAATGTGCAATTTTTTCTTTGTTTAATATGTTATGTACACATAAAAATTCTCGTCCCCGTACTTGTTAAAATACTATCACTAGAAACAGATCCGCATAAAAATGCTCGTCTATTTCCTTCATTCATCCGCATAAAAATGTGCAAAGCAACCCAAAAAAGTAACTTGACGTGTACCTATCACCTTAACTAGCTCAATATCAAGCTAACCCGTTAATATTTGCATATTAGCTAGTTGAACTTGGAAAATCTAGCATTTCTATGTTTCTTGGCCGCCCTATGGTAGAACTGAATAGCATCGCTCTATCATTTTCTCAAGTTAACATTTGCTAGTAATTGATGGTGTTTTTTGCAAAAGAACACACAATCACTATATGGTCCAACCACTAGTACATTCGGGCCATCGCACATGGCTAAAATGGTTTTAATCAAGTTCACAAAAAAAATGGTTTTAATCAAACCACGTGCATGTCCCACCAAGTTTCAAGACCACAGCAAGTTTTATGATCACCAGAAAATTGCCTCTATTTCCAATAAATAAATACATGACAATAGAGAAGTGAAGCCACCGTTAGTGAACTTATTATCATATTCACTACATTTTCAGTTTTCTTTAAGAAGATTATGTCAAGGGGCACTTCTAGCTTACGGTCACGTGTGGTCGCGGTCGAAATTCCCACAGCCCACGAGTGCCATTTCTTGTCGGAACGGAGGTGAGGGGCTTTTCGGAATGGAGGGGAGGTGGAAGCATGGTGCTGGCACCACGGAGAGGGAAGAACGGAGCACCTCCGATGCATCGCCCGAACAGAGGGAAGGAACAAATAGGAGCCACCGCAACCACCACTTCCATCTGGTCTCCCATGTTGCCATCATCGATCGAACCGCCGGCCACCCCTCCTGCTATTGGCGTATTGCCGCATCATCCTGCCGTCCCGCCCTGCCTAATCTCCCATGTTCGCCTATCCGCTGCCACCCCGGCCATCCTCTCTAACCTCCGCTGCCTCCAGTTTCGTCTCCGGCCAGCGAACCCGCACCCCCATGTTTAAGTTTATTACTCGCCACTAGCCCTCTCAACGCTCGACGTCGCCTTCTCCGCCACGTCCAGCCGTAGGCGTCACCGGCCATATGGTGGTGAGGTGTAGCAGGTGGGTTCCGGTGAGTTTGGTGGTTGTATGGGGAGGAGAGTGCACCGACCATATGGTAGTGGAGACAAATCTAGGAGGAGCATCGTCGTGTGTGACCACTAATTGAGAGTTGGGGTGGAGAGGAGAGATCCCGCCCGAACAGGACAAGAAAAGTGATCAGGGAAGATGGTGAGAAAGAAAATACCAACCCAAGTATTAGCACTCATTGGCATCTTTTATACGAGTAGTAAAAGAAACTCCATGAAGCTCATGGAGCCCTCAAGACTAACCAACAGAGCGATAGTGTGGGGCCCACGTGGGGTTGGCTGACGCAGTACAGGACGCGCGCACTACGTCGAGGGCAAAAAGTCGTCGGCGTAGGCCAAAATGTTCTCGGCGTATGATACGCCTACGGCTTCCCTCGGCATAGCCTCCTCGGCAAAGGCCTCCCTCGGCGGAGCATATAGAGGCCGTCGGCGTATCAAAATGCCCTCGGCGTAGCGGCCGTCGGCATAACCTGTCGACATGTTGTAAAAACATTTTTAAATTTTTTTTTATTTTTTTCTCAATTTTTTAATCATTGCTTGAATTGTTTGACTCGTTAATCTCTCACTTTGAACATTTTTAACACTAATTATATTTAATATTTAATTAAATTACAGTCTTGGTCCAAGTATTAGCACTCATTGGCATCTTTTATACGAGTAGTAAAAGAAACTCCGTGAAGCTCATGGAGCCCTCAAGACTAACCAACAGAGCGATAGTGTGGGGCCTACGTGGGGTTGGCTGACGCACTATAGGACGCGCGTGCTACGCCGAGGGCAAAAAGCCGTCGGCGTATCATACGCCGAGGACATTTTGGCCTACGCCGACGGCTGCCCTCGGCGTAGCCTCTTCGGCAAAGGCCTCCCTCGGCGGAGCATATAGAGGCCGTCGGCGTATCAAAATGCCCTCGGTGTAGCGGCCATCAGCATAGCCTGTCGACATGTTGTAAAAATATTTTTAAATTTTTTTTATTTTATTTTTTTCTCAATTTTTTAATCATTGCTTAAATTGTTTGACTCGTTAATCTCTCACTTTGAATATTTTTAACACTAATTATATTTAATATTTAATTAAATTGCAGTTTTGGTCAAACTTACCAGTCGGTCACCCATCCTAATACTAGTCCAACTTCAGCACGCTTAACTTTCTCGTTTCTTCATAATCTGTTTCCGCAAAGTAATTCATACATTGTTGTCAATGCTATGATATCAATCTTATTAACTCTTATATCATCATGTCACATGTTTGTATTTTTTGAAATTACAAACAATTATTTAAGAAAACATTAATAAATAAGTAAAAATATTATTGAATTCAAATAAATTATAATAATTTTACTTTTTTGTATTTTTCTATTTAATATGGAATAATTAATATCTTTAAATATATAAATCGGAATTTAACAAATAATATGTCTAAATTGGTCAGAAAAATGAGAGAAATCCAAATATGATATCCATATTAACTAACCACAAACCCTCCGTTTTTGAATTAGCTATTTGGTGGTTGCTTTAGAAAATTCCCTTTTTGCGCTCGGATAATGAAAAATGCCTTTTTGGTGCGATGAAAAGGAAAACTTGCATTGGATTCTTTGATAAAATAGCATATTGTAAACCTAAAAATGATTTTTTTTAAAAAACATGAGTATCGGATCATGTACCTGTAGTTCATACCTGACCCATTTCCTGCCGATTCGATAGGAATTTGTCTTTTTCACCAGAGGTGGACGGAAATGTTTCGGATGCCCCTGTTGAGACATTGTCTATATAAGGTGGTATAGTATTTTTTTTTAAATATGGTGGTAGCATTTTGAATTAGCCATTTGGTGGTTGCTTCACAAAACCGTCCTTTTTTTGTGCTCAGAAAATGGGAAATGGCTTTTTGGTGCGAAAAAAAGGAAAACTTTCTCCTGCAACATTGTTCTTCATTCCATGATGCATGTGTATGCACAATATGGGCACATTATCACAAACTATGCCTTCATTCTAGCCATAACATTGGTTATTTGACCCAAAAGCCAAGAAACCTCGAATGAGATAGGTCATTTTTGTGAAGATTTTTTTGAGACATAATCAATATATCAGGTTTGATATTTTTCCTTATAACTATGTCACATAATATGAAATCACGCGAGGGTTTCGCATTGTTTCGATTGTTTTTGAATTTTTATGTCCGTTTTAAACTATCGTTAAACTTTGTTGAACGGCGGGCATGAAGATTCTTAGCTCGGGCCGAGCCTCGCTAAACTTGCATTGGATCTTTGATAAAATAGCATATTGTGAACCTAAAAATGATTTTTTTTTTAAATATGAGCATCGGATCATGTACATGTAGTTCATATCTGACCCACTTCCTGCCGATTCGGCAGGAATTTATCTTTTTCACCAGAGGTGGACGAAAAGGTTTCGGATCCCCTGTTGGGACATTGTCCATATAAGGTGGTATAGTATTTTTGTAAAATATGTTGGTAGAATTTTGAATTAGCCATTTAGTGGTTGCTTCACAAAACCGTCTGTTTTTTGTGCTCGGAAAATGGGAAATGGCTTTTTGGTGCGACGAAAAGGAAAACTTCCTCCTGCAACATTGTTCGCCATCCCATGATGCATGTGTATGCACAATATGGGCATATTATCACAAACTATGCCTTGATTCTAGCCATAACATTGGTCATTTGGCCCGAAAGCAAGGAAACCTCGAACGAGATAGATCATTTTGTGAAGGTTTTTTTAGACATAATCAATATATCAAGTTTAATATTTTTACTTATTACTATGTCACATAATATGACACCACGCGAAGGTTTCGCATTGTTTCGATCGTTTTTGAATTTTTCAGCCCGTTTTAAACTATCGTCAAACTTTGTCAAACGGCGGGCATAAAGATTCTTAGCTCGGGGCCGAGCCTCACTAAACTTGTATTGGATCTTTGATAAAATAGCATATTGTGAACCTAAAAATAATTTTTGTAAAAAAATATGAGCATCGGATCATGTACCTGTAGTTCATATCTGACCCACTTCCTACCGATTCGGCAGGAATTTGTCTTTTTCATCAAAGGTGGACGGAAAGGTTTTGTATCCCCCTGTTGGGTCATTGTCTATATAAGGTGGTCTAGTATTTTTGTAAAATATGGTGGTAGTATTTTGAATTAGCCATTTGGTGGTTGCTTCACAAAACCGTCCGTTTTTTATGCTCGGAAGATAGAAAATAGCTTTTTGGTGCGACAAAAAGGAAAGCTTCCTCCTGCAACATTGTTCGCCATCCTATGATGCACATGTATGCACAATATGAGCACATTATCACAAACTATGCCTTGATTCTAGCCATAACATTGGTCATTTAACCCGAAAACCAAGAAACCTCGAATGAGATAGGTCATTTTGTGAAGGTTTCTTTGAGACATAATCAATATACCAAGTTTGATATTTTTCCTTCCTACTATGTCATATAATATAACATCACGCGAAGGTTTCGCATTGTTTTGATCATTTTTGAATTTTTATGTTTGTTTTAAACTATATATAATATTTTATGTTTTACTTAATTTTTATTTACAACTGTGTAATATTTGAGTGTAGATAGATATGTCTTATTTTTCTGCAAATTTTGATATATTATTTGTATTTTCCGAATTAGAATGATTTAGTTATGATTTTTCAAAGTTTAATGAGATAAAATAAAAAAATAGCTACGCCGAGGGCAGCCGTCGGCGTAGCATAGGATATGCCAAAGGCAATTCTACGCCGACGGCTGCTTGGCAGGGCTGGCCTAGACGATGGCTACGCCGACGGCCCCGACGTTTAGCCGTCGGCGTAGCTTCCCATTCCTGTAGTGACGTGTCCACGGTCACCTAGGAAAGAGTCGTTATGTATGTCAAGCTTTGTTTTAAACATGTTGTGCCATCTAAAGGAAACTAGCTGAATGCCCGTGCGATGCTACGGAATGATACAAAATAAAGGTGTTTATTAACTCTCTGTTCTTAAAAACCAGAATAAGTGTGATAGTTGAATGCTCGTTGCTAACAACCCTTTAATGTCGTAAGCAAGCAGCCAATGCTCAAAGTCGGTACTAATCAACATGGCCTATTTAGTTGTCAAATTACTGTGAAATGGAGCATTCCAATGTTTTGTGCTTTGTTCATGCACACAAGATAAACTTCAGAAAAAAAGGAAGTATGGGTACCTCCATCGTAGACCAGCAGAAACGATGAACATGTTCCCTAGGGCAAGCCACCTATCAAGATGTAAAACTAAAGTGTACTGACAAATAAACTCTAAAGCAATCAATCAAGTTATGTACTTCAATCAAAACAAGAATCAATTGGAACTGGAGCCCCACGAGACTTAGGAGTTCAGGTGCATCTGCAGTTCTGCACGCCCTACGCAGATGCACCTTCTGCACATAGTTGTGCCCCTCCTTAAATCCATGTTTGGTAAGATTGATTTGTGAGCTTGTGTGTGTGATTAACGATTGTAAGACTTGTATATAATATGTAGATCAGTTTAGTACAATATTTGTTAGTGTGCTGGAGGGATCTGAAGCTAGCGAGTGGTCGAGTTTATCCCATCTTGGATTTGTTTTTTTTAAGAGGGCATGCATCAGAGTACTACTGTAATGTGACATTTGTATAAAAAATAACATGGCAATGTTCTCCAGAATTTACCCCTAGCATCCCCGACTAATGGTTCTTCTTGTATGTTGATGACCGGCGAGAGCTGACAGCCTACTCTGACCTTGTCATTGAATGCTTGTTAAACAGTGGTTTGGTGGAAACTGGCTCGACGCATCTGGTGCGTGGCCTATCACATATATATATGGGTACCAAAGGGTACAATACAGATACAGTTACAATTGTGTTACAAATATACAGTCTAACACCCTCCCTTAATCTTAACTGTGGCCTGAAATAGTCAGTAAGTTAAGATTGCGTCTACAGCCTATGAACAACGGGAGGGCCAACGGTTTGGTGAAGATATCAGCAAATTGATCTTTGGAGGAGATGAACTTGATCTGCAGGAACTTCTTTGCAACACGTTCTCTCACAAAATGATAGTCAACTTCGATGTGTTTCGTTCGGGCATGAAATACCGGATTCGACGCGAGGTATGTAGCACCGATGTTATCACACCAAAGGACAGGAGGCTGACTGTGAGAAATCTTCAACTCTCGAAGAAGGGATTGGACCCCAATAAGCTCAGCAGTAGCATCCGCAACCGCCTTGTACTCAGCTTCAGTGCTACTACGAGAAGCCGTAGCCTGTTTCCGAGCACTCCAGGCGATCAAATTAGGACCAAAGAATACTGCATATCCCCCCGTGGATCGCCTGTCGTCTGTATTACCAGCCCAGTCCGCATCACTGAAAGCCGAGAGCACACTAGAGGGTGCCGGCCGGAGATGCAGTCCATAGGAAACAGTGGACCGAACATAGCGGAGAATACGCTTGACAACAGTCAAGTGAGGCTCTCGAGGGGCATGAAGATACTGACAGACACGGTTAACTGCATATGAAATATCATGTCGTGTGATGGTAAGATACTGAAGAGCCCCAACAAGACTTCTGTACTCAGTAGCACCATCAGCAGAGAGCAGAGTACCATCATCAGCAGAGAGAGACGCAGTGGAAGACATGGGAGTAGTAGCAGCCTTACAATCCAGTATGCCAGCACGACGCAACAGATCCTGAGAATACTTCTGCTGAGAAAGGGCAAGACCATCATGTGGATAAGTGACCTCCAAGCCAAGAAAATAATGAAGTTTGCCCAGATCCTTGACAGCAAAATCAGAACTGAGAGCCAGAACCAAACGATCAGTGGCCGCAATAGGGGCGGGGGATGTACATGGTGACTTCTGGTCGCTGAAGGATGAACAATGAAGTATCAGCAGTGGAGGGAACAAACCCATGAGCACGAAGCGCAGAACCCAGGCGAGCATGCCAAGCTCGAGGAGCCTGTTTTAGACCATACATCGCTTTTACCAAGCGACAGAGGTGTTGAGGGCGATCAGGATCAACAAACCCAGGAGGCTGACGCATGTAGACCTCCTCCTCAAGAACACCATGCAGAAACGCATTCTGAACATCCAACTGACGAAGGGACCAACCTCGAGTGACAACAAGTGAAAGGAGCAGCCGAATCGTGGTTGGCTTAACAACAGGACTGAAAGTATCCTCATAGTCAAGACCGTACCATTGCTTGAAGCCTTTAGCAACCAGCCGAGCCTTGTACCGCTCGATAGAGCCATCTGCATGCCGTTTGACCTTGAAGACCCATTTGGAATCAATGACATTAATACCTGGGCGAGGAGAGACCAACTGCCAGGTGCCATTCTGACAAAGAGCCTGAATCTCGAGGTCCATAGCAGCACGCCAGTGAGGAATACTCATCGCTGCTTGATAGTGTCGGGGTTCAGCAGTAGGATCGGACTGTGCTTGAGCTAAGCAGGCAACGATCCATGCAACAGTGCCGTCGGTGCGTTCCTTGGGCCGATGAATACCACTCCGACTGCGTGTATGCGGACGAGGCGCAACAGGGGCGGGGGGCGGCTCATCGACGACCCATCGGTAGAGGAGGGCGATGCTGCAGGAGACGAGCTCCCAGGCGGAGGCACGGACGGTGGCGAGGCCGGCCCAGGAGGCGTTGGTGACACGGTCGGGGAAGAGGTCGGCCCAGGTGAGGCAGGCGGGGGCGACCCAGGCGGTGGTGACGCCGGCCCAGTAGAGGCGGGCGGTGGCGACGCACGTGGTGAAGACCGCGCGGGCGGCAGAGGAGGCGAAGGCGGCCCACGGCCAGCCGTCCGCGCAGGCGGCAGAGCAGCTGGGCCAGACAGAGCCGGAGAGGCGGCCTCGGGGCGCGTGTCCACTGCATGATCCATGCAGCGATCGACGTCGCAGCCAGCAGGAGCAGGTCCTGGCGACTCAGGTTCATGAAGGAGCTCGAGGCGAGCGCCACGTCCAGTACCTGCACCGTGGTTAGGCAATAACACAGGCGAATATGCAACATCCTCAAGTTGGTCAGGCGAGACAATGGAGTTATGAGTGGAGGTAGACAACGATGGAGAGGATGGCATATTCGAAAAAGGAAACAAAGTTTCGTCAAACACGACATCACGAGAAATATATACTCTATTTGTTGGAACATGGAGACACTTGTACCCTTTGTGAAGAGCACTATACCCAAGAAAGACACACTTTTTGGAGCGAAACTCAAGCTTATGACTGTTGTAGGGGCGAAGATGGGGCCAACAAGCACAACCAAAAACTTTAAAGAAAGTGTAGTCAGGGAGTTCATTAAACAACAGTTCAAGCGGTGTCTTCATTTTTAACACTCGAGTGGGAGTACGATTAATCAAGAAACAAGCAGTGGTAAAAGCATCACTCCAAAACCGAAAAGGCACGGAGGCATGAGCAAGAAGTGTAAGGCCAGTTTCAACGATGTGTCGGTGCTTGCGTTCGACAGCACCGTTTTGCTGATGTGTGTGTGGGCATGATACACGATGAGATATCCCAAGCTTATTAAAGAAAGAATTAAGGTTGCAGTATTCACCCCCCCAATCCGACTGAACATGAATGATTTTATGCTTTAGGAGTCTCTCAACATGCAATTGAAATTGTAAGAACACATTAAACACATCAGCTTTGCTTTTGAGGAGATAAAGCCACGTAAAGTGACTGTAGGCATCAATGAAACTAACATAAAATTTATGACCACGACAGAGGTTTGGGTAGGGCCCCATACATCTGAAAACACAAGCTCTAAAGGTGCAGTAACAACTCGAGAGGAAGACACAAACGGTAACTGATGACTCTTTCCTTGTTGACATGCATCACAAACGGCTAAACTTTTATTACTAGACGAAGTAGGGAGCTCATGTCGATGCAAAACATGTTGGAATTATGCCCTAGAGGCAATGATAAAGATGTTATTATTATAATTCTTGTTCATGATAAAGTTTATATTCCATGCTAGAATTGTATTAAGCGGAAGCTTTAATACTTGTGTGGTTTGTGAACAACACCGTGTCCCTAGTACGCCTCTAAGGACTAGCTCATTGATCAATGATGGTTAAGGTTTCCTAACCATAGACATGAGTTGTCAATTGATAATGAGATCATATCATTGGGAGAATGATATGATGGACAGACCCAAACTAAGCGAAGCAATTAGATCGTGTCATCGTGTTCGTCTTTGCGAAGCTTTTCTTATGTCAAATATTGTATTCCTTAGACCATGAGATAATACAACTCCCTGGTATCGGAAGAAAGCTTTGAGGTCATCAAACGTCATCCTATGAGAGGGTGATCATAAAGGTGTCTCTCAGGTGATCGGAAAGTATCTGTTGGGTTGTATGTATCGAGATGGAATTTGTCCCTCCCAAGTCGAAGAGATATACTTCGGGCCCACTCGGTAATCGATATCAACACCGCTTGCAAGCATGTGGTTAAGGAGTTAATCACAAAGTGATATCGGATTATGGAACGAGTAAAGTACTTGCTGTGAACGAGATTGAACTAGGTATGACGATACCGACGATCGAATCTCGGGCAAGTAAAATATCGCGAGACGAAGGGAATATATATATGGGATTGATTGAATCCTGACATCGTGGTTCATCCGATATGATCATCGATGAATGTGTGGGAGTCAATATGGGTTTCCAGACCCCGCTGTTGATTATTGATAGAAGATCATGTCTGCATATTCTCGAACCCGCAGGGTCACACACTTAACGTGTCTCGACGCTAGGATAGATTGGATAATTGGTTTATGAGTTTTTGTTCGGAGTCTCGGATGGGATCCGGGACATCACGAGAGGTTCCGGAGTGGTCCGGAGAATAAGATTCATATAAGGCAGTGCAGTTTTTGGAGTTCGGAATTGTTCCGGATTAATCGGTATTGTACCGGAAGCTTCTAGAACCTTCTGGAAGGGGACCAACGTGGCCCCACCTTCCGGGAGGGGGCATGGGCCTATGAGGGAGTGCCCTGGCTGCATTGGGCCAGGGGAACAAGGCCCCATAGGGCCCAGCCGGCCTAGAGGGGTTTAAACCCTAGATAGGGCTTCTAGAAGGGGGAGAGTCCTTGCCCCCCACTTCTCCCTCCCTTGGCCGCCGGCCCAAGGCTTGGAGGAGGGGCAAGGGCTGGCCGCCCCCCTCTATATAAAGAGGGCTGGGGCGCCCCCTCCCACACACCTTCCCCTCCAACCCTAGCCGTCCTGCTGCCCTTCCTCTCTCCCTCCCGACTGTTTGTAGGCGAAGCCCTGCTACAGAAATTCTCCACCATATACACCACGCTGTCGTGTTGTAGATCCAATCCATCTCTCCACCATACTTGCTGGTCCGAGGAAGGAGGAGACGTCGAGGTGCTGCACGTGTGCATCTCACGGAGGCACCGCCACTTGTGGTGCTAGATCGGATCGGATCGCGAGGAGGAGAAGCGAGTACGACTACATCACCCACGTTCCGACGAACGTTCCGCTGTGCGAATCTTCAAGGGTATGAAGATCTAATCCAATCTCTCTCGTTGTTTGCATCTCCTAGATTAGATCTTGGCTTTCCCTCTGTTCGCTCCGTAGAATTTTTTTGATTTACTATGCCGCAAAACCCTTCAGTGGTATCAGAGCTAGATCTATGCGTAGATGTGTTTCACGAGTAGAACGCAACATGGTTGTTGCGGGCGTTGATGTTTTCTGTTGCAAGCCTCTTGTTTGTGTTCTTCTTATGACGCGGGATAGTGAGATTGAAGCGGTCCAGGCCAACCTTACGCGACGTCGTTCGCGAGACCGGCTCCACACTTGACGTGTGGCTTGTTCCACACATGCGGCTGGTGGATGTCAGTTTCTCTCACTATAGTTGTCATGGGATTAACACCGGAGTTTGGCAACCATAATATCACCGTTGTGGCTTTCCGTAGGTAAGAATCGTTCTTAGTATCTACTCCCATAAGCCACGTAAAACATGCAACAACAAAGTAGAGGCGTCTAACTTGGTTTTGCAGGGAGTGTTTTCTGTGATATGGTATGGCCCAAGATGTGATGTGTATATTGTATGCGATGATCATGTTTTATAATGTTTCACGACTTGCATGTCGATGAGTACACAACCGGCAGGAGCCATATGGTTGTCTTTATAATTGTGTATGACCTGCGAGTCAAATTCTTATACGCCATGTAATAGCTTTACTTTATCGCTAAGAAGTTAGCAATAGTTGTAGTTGCTATTCGTGGTGGAGGCAATCATGGTGGAGTGATGGAGATCATGCCGGAACGCACAAGATGGAGATCATTGCGCGAAGATTGGCTATACCATGTCACATAAAGTTATATGCATGTGATGTTTATCCTTTTATGTATCTTATTATGCTTAGATCGCGACGGTAGCATTATAAGATGATTCCTCACTTAAAGATCAAGATAAAAACTGTGTTCTCCCCAAGTATGCACCGTTGCGAAAGTTCGTCGTGTCCAAGCATCACGTGATGATCGGGTGCTACAGACTCTACGCTCACATACAACGGGTGCAGGCCAGTTTTGCACACGCGGAAATACTTGGGTCTAACTTGACGAGCCTAGCATGTACAGACATGGCCTCGGAACACAAGAACCAAAAGGTTAAGCATGAGTCATATGAATGATATGATCGACACTTCGTTGTCCACCATTGAAACCACATCTCTTCTCGTGATGATCGGATTAGGTGTGGTGAATTTGGATCGTGTTCACTAAACAACTTGAGGGATGTTAAATTTAGTGGGAGTTCATCTAGTAATTTGATTAAGTTGAACTATTTATCATTAACATAGTCTAAATTGTACTTGCAAATACTGTAGATCACATGGCCAAGTCCAACTTCAACTTCAACGTTTTTGCTGAGAAGGAAAAGCTTAGAAACAATGGGTCTAACTTCACCAATTGGTTCCGCAATCTAAGAATCATTCTGTCTGGCGGACAAAAGGACTATGTCCTTGGGAAAGCGTTAGGTGACCCCCCTGCTGCAACTGCGCCGGCTGATGAGAAAGCTGTCTATCAGTCGCGTAAAGATGATTATGGTGTGATTAAGAGCACCATGTTGTTTGCTATGGAACCGGAACTTCAAAATCATTTTGAAGACTATCCCGGGCCCTTTGAGATTCTCGAAGAGTTGAAAACCATGTTTCAGACTCAGGCCCGTTCTGAGAGATATGAGATCTCTGAGAAGTTCTTTAACTGCAAGATGGAGGAAGGGAGTTCCGTTAGTGAGCACGCCATTAAGATGACGGGCTACACTCAACGCCTTGAGCAACTGGAATGCACGATTCCAGAGGAGCTCAAGATTGACAGGGTTCTGCAATCACTCCCTCCCAGCTACAAAAGTTTTGTAGTGACTCACAATCAGATTGGTTCCACTGATACGATCACCGAGCTCTTCGCAAGCTGAAGGCCGCGGAAGTGGACATCAAAAAGGATAATCATGTGTTGATGGTCAACAAGCCCACCTTTAAGAAAGGTAAGGGTGCAAAGAAGCCCTTCAAGAAAGGCGGCGGCAAGCGCAATGCCCCTGCTGAGAAGAAGCTCAGGTCTGGTCCCAAGCCGGACACTGAGTGCTTCTATTGCAAGGACAAGGGTCACTGGAAGCGCAACTGTCCGAAGTACTTAGCGGACAAGAAGGCTGGCACCATCAAAGGTATATTTGATATACATGTTATTGATGTTTTCCTTACTAGCCCTCGTTGTAGTGCCTGAGCATTTGATACCGGTTCACTTGCTAATATTTGTAACTCGAAACAGGAGCTACGGAATAGACGGCGGCTTGCGAGGGATGAGGTGACGATGCGCGTTGGCAACGGATCAAGAGTTGATGTGATGGCCGTCGGCACGCTCTCCTTAGTTTTACCTTCGGGATTAGTTTTAAACCTTAATAAATGTTATTATGTGCCTGCGTTGAGCATGAACATTATTTCTGGATCGTGTTTATTGCAAGATGGTTATTCATTTAAATCGGAGAATAATGGTTGTTCTATTTATATGAGTAACATCTTTTATGGTCATGCACCTCTTGTGAATGGTTTATTTCTTCTAAATCTCGAAAGGGATGAAACACACATCCATAACATTGAGGCTAAGAGATGCAAAGTATATAGTGATAATACTACTTATTTGTGGCACTGTCGTCTAGGTCATATTGGTGTAAAGCGCATGAAGAAACTCCATTCTGATGGACTTTTGGAGTCTCTTGATTTTGAATCATTTGACACATGCGAACCATGCCTCATGGGCAAAATGATCAAAACCCCGTTCTCCGGCATGATGGAGCGAGCAACGGACTTGTTGGCAATCATACATACCGATGTATGTGGACCGATGAGTGTTTCGACGCGCAGTGGATATCGCTATTTTCTCACTTTTACCGATGACTTAAGTAGATATGGGTATATCTATTTAATGAAACATAAATCTGAAACGTTTGAAAAGTTCAAAGAATTTCAGAATGAAGTGGAGAACCATCGTAACAGAAAGATTAAGTTTCTACGATCCGATCGTGGAGGTGAATATTTGAGTTATGATTTTCTCACGCATCTTAAAGCAAGTGGAATCGTTTCACAACTCACGCCACCCGGAACACCACAGCGCAATGGTGTGTCTGAACGCCAGAATCGAACCCTATTAGATATGGTCCGATCGATGATGTCTCTTACTGATTTGCCGTTATCATTTTGGGGTTATGCATTAGAAACCGCTGCATTCACTTTAAATAGGGCTCCATCTAAATCCGTTGAGACGACACCGTATGAACTGTGGTTTGGTGCTAAACCTAAGTTGTCGTTTCTTAAAGTTTGGGGATGCGAAGCTTACGTCAAGAAGTTGATGCCGGACAAGCTCGAACCCAAAGCGGAGAAATGCGTCTTCATAGGATACCCTAAGGAAACTATTGGGTATACCTTCTATCACAGAACCGAAGGCAAAGTGTTTGTCGCAAAGAACGGTTCCTTTCTTGAGAAGGAGTTTCTCTCGAAAGAAGTGAGTGGGAGGAAAGTAGAGCTTGACGAGGTTATTGAACCTTCTCTTGAATTGGAGTAGCACAGCACCTGAAATTGTTCCAGTGCCGCCTGCACCAACAATAGAGGAAGCTAATGACAAGGATCATGAAGCTTCGAACGATGCTGCTATTGAACGTCGCAGGTCGACAAGGTCGCGTGCCCCTCCTGAGTGGTACGGCAACCCTGTCTTGACTGTCTTGTTAGTAGAAGACAGTGAACCTACGAACTATGAGGAAGCGATGATGAGCCCAGACTCTGAGAAATGGCTAGAAGCCATGAAATCCGAATTGGGATCCATGAGCGAAAACCAAGTATGGACTTTGGTGGACCCTCCCAGCGACCGAATGGCCGTTGAGTGCAAATGGATCTTCAAGAAGAAAACGGACGCGGATGGTAATGTTACCGTCTATAAAGCACGGCTTGTCGCAAAAGGTTTTCGAAAAGTTCAAGGTGTTGACTACGATGAGACTTTCTCTCCCGTAGCGATATTTAAGTCCATTCGGATTTTATTAGCAATTGCTGCGTTTCATGATTATGAAATATGGCAGATGGATGTCAAGACTGCGTTCCTCAATGGCAACATTGATGAAGAGTTGTATATGATGCAACCCGAAGGTTTTGTCGATCCTAAGGATGCTGATAAAGTATGCAAACTTCAGCGTTCCATTTATGGACTAAAGCAAGCATCTCGGAGTTGGAACCTTCGTTTTGATCAAGTGATCAAGAGCTTTGGATTTGTTCCAAATTGCTATGAAGCTTGCATCTACAATAAAGTGAGTGGGAACTCGGTGACGTTTCTGGTACTATATGTGGATGACATATTAATTATTGGAAATGACATCAACATGCTTAACGATGTGAAGAGTTATTTGAACAAGTGTTTTTCAATGAAAGACCTAGGTGAAGCTGCTTATATATTGGGCATCAAAATCTATAGAGATAGACAAAGACGCCTGATAGCTTTAAGCCAGAGTACATACCTAGACAAAGTTCTGAAAAGGTTCAGAATGGATAAGGCAAAGAAAGGTTCAGTGCCTATGTTGTCAGGTAAGATATTGAGCAAGGCTCAGTGTCCAGCTACGGTAAATGATAGCGAAGCTATGAGCAAAGTGCCTTATGCCTCGGCCATAGGTTCCATCATGTATGCCATGCTGTGTACTAGACCGGATGTGTCCAATGCTCTTAGTTTGACGAGCAGATATCAAAGTGATCCAGGAGTGGAACACTGGACAGTCGTGAAGAACATCCTAAAGTACCTAAATAGGACTAAAAAAATGTTCTTAGTCTATGGGGGTGATGAACAGCTTGTCGTAAAAGGTTACGTCGACGCTAGTTTTGACACCGACAAGGATGATTCTAAATCTCAGACAGGATACGTGTATATTTTGAATGGAGGAGCTGTGAGCTGGAGAAGCTGCAAGCAAAGCGTGATCGCGGGATCTACAGTAGAAGCGGAATACATGGCTGCTTCAGAAGCGTCAAGTGAAGGAGTTTGGATCAGAAACTTCATCACTGAGCTTGGCGTGGTTCCAAGTGCATTGGACCCACTGGAGATATTGTGTGACAACACTGGCGCCATAGCACTTGCTAAGGAACCAAGATATCATCCAAAGACCAAGCATATCAACCGCAAGTTTCATATAATCCGAGATTATATAGCAGATGGAGATCTGAAGATTAGCAAAGTACATACAGATCTGAATGTCGCAGATCCATTGACTAAACCTCTTCCAAGTGTAAAACATGATCAGCACCTCAGTGCCATGGGTGTGAGATTGTTGCCAAATGTAAACTAGATTATTGACTCTAGTGCAAGTGGGAGACTGTTGGAATTATGCCCTAGAGGCAATGATAAAGATGTTATTATTATAATTCTTGTTCATGATAAAGTTTATATTCCATGCTAGAATTGTATTAAGCGGAAACTTTAATACTTGTGTGGTTTGTGAACAACACCGTGTCCCTAGTACGCCTCTAAGGACTAGCTCATTGATCAATGATGGTTAAGGTTTCCTAACCATAGACATGAGTTGTCAATTGATAATGAGATCATATCATTGGGAGAATGATATGATGGACATACCCAAACTAAGCGAAGCAATTAGATCGTGTCATCGTGTTCGTCTTTGCGAAGCTTTTCTTATGTCAAATATTGTATTCCTTAGACCATGAGATAATACAACTCCCTGGTATCGGAAGAAAGCTTTGAGGTCATCAAACGTCATCCTATGATAGGGTGATCATAAAGGTGTCTCTCAGGTGATCGGAAAGTATCTATTGGGTTGTATGTATCGAGATGGAATTTGTCCCTCCCAAGTCGGAGAGATATACTTCGGGCCCACTCGGTAATCGATATCAACACCGCTTGCAAGCATGTGGTTAAGGAGTTAATCACAAAGTGATATCGGATTATGGAACGAGTAAAGTACTTGCTGTGAACGAGATTGAACTAGGTATGACGATACCGACGATCGAATCTCGGGCAAGTAAAATATCGCGAGACGAAGGGAATATATATATGGGATTGATTGAATCCTGACATCATGGTTCATCCGATATGATCATTGATGAATGTGTGGGAGTCAATATGGGTTTCCAGACCCCGCTGTTGATTATTGATAGAAGATCATGTCTGCATATTCTCGAACCCGCAGGGTCACACACTTAACGTGTCTCGACGCTAGGATAGATTGGATAATTGGTTTATGAGTTTTTGTTCGGAGTCTCGGATGGGATCCGGGACATCACGAGAGGTTCCGGAGTGGTCCGGAGAATAAGATTCATATAAGGCAGTGCAGTTTTTGGAGTTCGGAATTGTTCCGGGTTAATCGGTATTGTACCAGAAGCTTCTAGAACCTTCCGGAAGGGGACCAATGTGGCCCCACCTTCCGGGAGGGGGCATGGGCCTATGAGGGAGTGCCCTAGCCGCATTGGGCCAGGGGCACAAGGCCCCATAGGGCCCAGCCGGCCTAGAGGGGTTTAAACCCTAGATAGGGCTTCTAGAAGGGGGAGAGTCCTTGCCCCCCACTTCTCCCTCCCTTGGCCGCCGGCCCAAGGCTTGTAGGAGGGGCAAGGGCTGGCCGCCCCCCCTCTATATAAAGAGGGCTGGGGCGCCCCCTCCCACACACCTTCCCCTCCAACCCTAGCCGCCCTGCTGCCCTTCCTCTCTCCCTCCCGACTGTTTGTAGGCGAAGCCCTGCTGCAAAAATTGTCCACCATATACACCACGCCGTCGTGTTGTAGATCCAATCCATCTCTCCACCATACTTGCTGGTCCGAGGAAGGAGGAGACGTCGAGGTGCTGCACGTGTGCATCTCACGGAGGCACCGCCACTTGTGGTGCTAGATCGGATCGGATCGCGAGGAGGAGAAGCGAGTACGACTACATCACCCACGTTCCGACGAACGTTCCGCTGTGCGAATCTTCAAGGGTATGAAGATCTAATCCAATCTCTCTCGTTGTTTGCATCTCCTAGATTAGATCTTGGCTTTCCCTCTGTTCGCTCCGTAGAAATTTTTTGATTTACTATGCCGCGAAACCCTTCAAAACATGGCTGACTATGGGAGACGCGGGATGACCAAGCCGAGCATGCCAATGGGACACCGACGTGCGGACATCGTTGAAGACCTCCGGCGTAGACGGCGCCTCCAACGCATACATGCCTTGGTGTATGCGACCGCTAAGCAGAACCTCCCGTGTGACCCGATCCTTAACAAGGAGATAAGACGGGTGAAATTCACAAAACACGTCATTATCACGAGTAAACTTACGAACAGAGAGTAAAGGACGAGTGACAAGTGGGACACGAAGAACATTACGAAGGCAAAGCCGACGATATGAACTAGACAGAAGGGAGGCCTGACCAACATGAGTGATGGGCATACCTGAGCCGTCAGCGGTGCGGACGTGGTCGTGGCCGCGGTAGGGCTCCTGCGCCTGAAGATGACCAGCCGCGTTGGTCATGTGCTCCGTGGCACCCGTGTCGAAGTACCAGGCGGGGTCGATTGGGTACGACGGGGTGTACCCTCCTCCACCGGAGTAGCCACCACCGGAGTAGCCACTTTGCTCGGCGATGGCGGCCTGTTTCTCATTGCCGCGCCCGTCGTTGCCGATGCCGAGGAAGTCCTTCTTGAAGCGACGGTGACAACGAGAGGCGTGCCCGTGGATGCCATAGAGATGGCAGTCGACATTGGGGCGACCGCGACGATTGGTGGACACAGGAGGACCACGAGGCTGCGGCGGCGGAGGAGGCGGGCGACCACCACCTCCCGTGGGCAGGCCAGCAGGGGGCGCGGCTGTTTGTAGCCACCAGGAGCGGCCCCACGGTAGACCGCGTTGTCATGGGGGTCGCCTTTCAGCTCAGCGTGACGGGCGGCGACGCGCTGCTCGGTGAAGAGGAGTCGCGAGTACAGGTCCCGTGGGGACATGGACGTGTCACGGCCCTGGACCGCCTCAACCAGGTTGTCGTAGTCGTGGTCGAGGCCGTGGAGAACAAAGTCCGTGAACTCCTCATTGCGAAGCGGCTGCCCGATGGCGTACAGAGTGTCGGCAATTGTCTTGATCTTGTTGAAGTAGACGTGTGCCGAGAAGTCGAGCTTTTTGCACTCGAGTAGTTGTTGGCGAAGGGCCGACGCACAAGCCGAGGAGTTGGCGGAGAAGCTGTCCGCCATCGTCGCCCAGACGTCGTGAGAAGTGGCAGCAAAGACGACTAAGCCAGCAACACCTTCGGTCAGCGACGATTGGAGAGCAGAAAGGATGGCCTGATCCTGCGCAACCCAGGTGCGGTACGCCGGGTTCTCAGCCGAGACCCGGGCGCCGGTGGTCGTGACAGCGGAGACGTAGCAGGGCGGGCACGGGTGACTCCCATCGACGAAGCCCTCAAGGTGACGACTGCGGAGGAGGGGGAGGATCTGCGCCCGCCAATACAGGAAGTTATCCTGCGAGAGGCGCACCGTGATGAGGTGCGTGAGTTGGTAGGGACCAGTGCTCGGACCATCGGCGACCGGGGATCCAGCGGGGGCAGCGACATCGGCCCCGGTGGAGACGAGGGGCGGCGCTGCAACCTCGACCGCAGCCGAGGAGAGGCCGATCGACGGCGAGGCCGAGGGCACCGATGACACCGACGGGGGCAGGGGCGGTACCGCACTAAACGGCACCAGCAGCGCCGACACATAGGACGGCGGCGGCAGGAGGAACCCAGGGGCGAACTACGAGGAGCCGAGGTACAGGGGGCGCGAGGTTGAGGACGAAGCCATCTGACTTGTGGTGCTGGCGGCGAGGATCACCGCGAGCTGCGGGGGAATCATGACAAGGGACGGCGAGGAGCTGGACAGGGCATCGGAAGAGGCCGAGGAAGAGCCGGAGGAGCTCATGATGGCGATCTTGGCGGCGGCGGCGCGACCGAGAGAGGCGGCGGCGGCGACGGCGGCCAAGGGCAGGGGGCGGCGGATAGGGTTTCGAAACCTAGTCTGATACCATGTTAAACAGTGGTTTGGTGGAAACTGGCTCAACACATCTAGTGTGTGGCCTATCACATATATATATGGGTACCAAAGGGTACAATACAGATACAGTTACAATTGTGTTACAAATATACAGTCTAACAGTAGGGACCAGTGCTCGGACCGTCGGCGACCGAGGATCCAGCGGGGCAGCGACATCGGCCCCGGTGGAGACGAGGGGCGGCGCTGCAACCTCGACCGCAGCCGAGGAGAGGCCGATCGACGGCGAGGCCGAGGGCACCGATGACACCGATGGGGGCAGGGCGGTACCGCACTAAACGGCACCAGCGGCGCCGACACATAGGACGGCGGCGGCAGGAGGAACCCGGGGGCGAACTGCGAGGCGCCGAGGTACAGGGGGCGCGAGGTTGAGGACGAAGCCATCTGACTTGTGGTGCTGGCGGCGAGGATCGCCGCGAGCTGCGGGGGAATCATGGCAGGGGACGGCGAGGAGCCGGACAGGGCAGCGGAAGAGGCCGAGGAAGAGCCGGAGGAGCTCATGATGGCGATCTTGGCGGCGGCGGCGCGACCGAGAGAGGCGGCGGCGGCGACGACGGTCAAGGGCAGGGGGCGGCGGCTAGGGTTTCGAAACCTAGTCTAATACCATGTTAAACAGTGGTTTGGTGGAAACTGGCTCGACGCATCTGGTGCGTGGCCTATCACATATATATATATATATATGGATACCAAAGGGTACAATACAGATACAGTTACAATTATGTTACAAATATACAGTCTAACAATGCTCATCGGATGTCTTCCACCCATGTGAGCTTCGTCAAAACGGAGTACTTTGGCGGCACCACCGACATGCGCCCGACTCGCCTTGGATGTCAAGCACGGCATCGAGGCGTTCCTGTTGTTGGTGCCGGTGCTCGAGTTGCGCAAGCTGTTGCGTCCATATTCGCCGTCCAACTCATGCCGCGAGGATGACTGAACTGGCGTGATATATTGCATGCACGTCGGTGCTCTGATCAAATCAATTTTAATCTCAGGGCGATAAAGGGCGGCCATGAGCCATCGTGGCGTCTCCGGCCGCGCCGCCGCTGAGACAGACTGCAGCAAAGTGGAGGACCCCCGAGCCTCAATTTTGTGCGCTTCGGAGGACAACTTGGCGTTTTTGTCGCCGAAAAAATGTTTCAGGCGTTTTAGTTTACCGGTGGCAATGTGTGTAATATGGACTTTGATGAAAGGGCAAAATCGTTCAGATGAAAGTGACGTACCGGACCATCAAGACCATAATAAGCCTTTTAATAGTATAAAGAAGATTATGTTTGTTGGTAGAAAGAATAATTATGTTTCAAAATTAAATGTTCATGCAACTTCTTTAGGCTAAAATTCACATATAAAAATATTTTTCCTATGGAACCTCTTCTCGTCATTTATTTCTATTGCCTCAAATATGTTCATGTATGAAAAATAAAGTAGCTGCAGATATTTGATCACCATCACTGTCAAGACCATCTCTTCCTCGGTTAAGAAACTGGTCGTTGATGGGTGCGCTGGCTACCATAACGGGTTTGCAGCTGTCACATTTCGGGTTCATGGCATGTATGTACTTCACCTCTTGATAACACCTTTTGTTGAGTTGTTGCTATCTAGAGCCAATTGTCTAGGTCTCGGTTGGTTCCTTCTCTAGCTGTCGCTGGACGAGTGTTATATCCGTGACGGCTTCCAGGGAGTTACAGACCTACCTGTGCAACTAGCACAACCTGTAGAGACGCGCTTTGCTGTCATTTTACTGTCATTTTGTCGTACTTGTTGGGAGCTTTGCGAAATAGTGTGCCTGCTTAAAATTTATTACATATGGTCAGGAGTACTTTGTGGCGGATTTTGCTTCAATCTAAATATGAATCTATAAAATTTTAAGTTATGTCAAAACGACAAATATATTTTTTATTTAAAAACTTTTGCATTTATTATTTCTTAAGTGTAAGAAAAAAGTAATCAAAAATCCGTAGCAACGCACGGACATTTAGCTAGTACTATTAGTTATTTATACTGAACTTTGTTACTTATTTGCAATTAACACATTTTGTCGACATACATCTTTGCCATTGTAGTTTACTATTATAGTTAGAAAAAATAACCATTTAATTTGAAAATATAATTAAGATACAATATCTTTATTATACAATTTAACGTTTATCATGGAAGATGAACTTAAATAACACATTTTGAGGAAGTGACCTAACTTGTTTCGTTTGAAGATAATGTGTCATGTTAATCTTTTGTTAAACCGCAAATTTCTTGACCATAGAAAATTAAGACAACAAAATCACATATCTCCACAAAAAAAATTAAGACACACTGTGAGCATACATATGTGTTCGTATCTATCTTAGTTTCCTTTAATATGGTTATAGAGATCCTATTCCGATAAAGGTTTCTAGAGTGCATGGTTGTCTATTTGAGGTGAAAGTAAATAGAAGAGATGATTAGAAATGAAATTCTAGAACACACGGAACATCATCGAGGGGTTTGTCCCTAAATCATTTGATTGATATTTTTATGGCCAAATATCTCTTTCATGTTAGGCATGCATGCACATTCCTAACTTATCTCAGAAACACTTAGCTCAAGTTGTATCAAATGCGCAATTTTTTTCTTGGTTTAATATGTCATGTACACATAAAAATGCTCGTCTCCGTAGTGGTTAAAATAGTATCACTAGAAATAGATGCACGTAGCAATGCAAAAAAATGCTCGTCTATTTCCTTCATTGATTCATTTACATAAAAATGTGCAATGCAACCCAAAAAGTGACTTGACTTGTACTACCTCCATTCCACAATGTAAGTCTTTTTAGCAAACCAAAACAACATGCTAAAAAGGCTTATATTGTAGAATGGAGGAAGTACCTATCACCTTAACTAGCTCAATATCAAGCTAACCTGTCAATATTTGTATACTTAGCTAGTTGAACCAGATGGTATAGTATTTCTATATTTTCCGGCCGCGCTATGGTAGAACAGAATAGCATCACTCTATCATTTTTTTTCAAATTAACATTTGCTACTCCCTTCGGTCTATATTAATAATCTTAACTTTATTTAAATACGAATACATCTAGTCTAAATACTTAACTCGATATATACAGATTTAGATAAAATTAAGGACATTAATATAGACCGGAGGGAGTAGCAATTGATGGTGTTTTTTGCAAAAGAACACGCAAGCACTATATTGTCAGACCACTAGTACATTTTGGCCATCGCACATGCAGGTCCGGCCCTGAGGGGGGACTAGAGGGGCAGCCGCTCCGGGCCCAAAAAAATTGGGAGCCCTTCCCAAATATTTTTTCCATATAGGCATAGTATAGATTCCAGAAAAAATAAAATATTACGTTTTCCTATGGACCAAATTGGGCTCTTTTCTTTTTCTACATCCACCTAGTGCTTTCGATTAGGAAACAGGAATAACGATCAGATCGAGATTAGCAATCACATCCATCTCTTTCACGCATAGGGCTAAACTCGAGTCCCCGTTCGGCTGTTCCCGTCCGACCCGATCGTGGGCATGCCCTGACGCACGCCATGACTCCCGCTCCGTGAGCCTGTGATGCCGTCGCTTGTCGCCTGTCGTTCCTTGCTCGTCGCCCATCTCATATGTGCTGCCCTTGCTCTCGTCTCTCTCGTAAGGACAGACGTCACACAAACGTCAGAAGGTATCAATTCTCAAACATTGCAAGGACAGACTGCCCTAATTCTATTTCTGAATAGTAGTTCTTCTTATTTTCAGCTGGCGGGGTTAATTGCCTATGGCGCATAGAAGAGCGGAGGACAACGTTGGCATTAACGTGGATAATTACAATGTGAGTGATCATGAACACGTACTCCATCTCCTTCAAAATCTGCTAGTGTTGATGAGGAACCAATTAGTGTGGATATTTATAATCTGGTAAATTGGACTAGTCTTGATAACAAAGCAAGAGATAAGTTAGTGGAAAAAGGGCCTACTAGAGAAGAAAATATTACTGTTGCATTAGCTGAAAATAACTTCTCAAAGTTAAAATTATTGAGGAAGTATTTGAGATCTATGATATCTAGAGAGCATTTAAATGGTTTGACAACTCTATGTATGGAGAAGACGTTATTGGACGAGATTGATATTAATTCTATTGTCAGTGATTTTGCTTCTAGAAACTCACAGAGAAAATTTTAGGTAATATATTATATTATTATTTTATATAAATATTATAATTGGTTATATTTTAAGTATTTATTTTTCATCATTACATATATATATATATGAGTAATATATATATATCTATATATAGAGTCGCGCTATTTGACTCCCAGGGTTTTAGATATTATAGATCTCAAATACCGTATATATAGAGTCGCGCTATTTGACTCCCAGGTACTCCCACCCTCTATCTTTAGAACCGTATATTACTTTTATGTCACGTAAATTTTGTCTTACTTCGTAAGTCGTGAAGAACATAATAAAATTTAGAAATGACATAATTTTTTTTTTACATGCAGTATAAAAATTTGACGTAAAATACATATTTTTGGTGTTTTTTACACTATAATGACACATAAACTCAATTTTTTTGTCGATTATTGTTGTTGGGGTGAATATATGGACATAATTATTCGTATACAAAACATAATTTTTTTCAATCTAACAACATAAAAATATGTTGGGTGCACCTGGGTGCTGAATAGGGTTTTTATATATATTATTTATATATATATATAATAGCAAGGGGCCTCAAACTTTAGTTTCGCCCTGGGCCTTTAAAATCTCAGGACCGGCCCTGCGCACATGGCTAAAATGGTTTTAATCATACCACTAACGGTAGCTTCACTTCTCTCTCGTCATGTATTTATTTATTTATTTATTGGAAATAGAGGTAATTTGCTAGTGATCATAAAACTTGTTGTGGTCTTCAAACTTGATGGGACATGCACGTGAGATCAGGGCCTCCCCTCCCGCTGCTGGCGCGTCGCCGCATTGTCTCGCTGTCCCGCCCTTCCCAATCTCCTATGTGCGCCTATCCGTTACCATCCTGGCCATTCCCTCTAACCTCCGCCGCCTCCACTTTCGTCTCCGGCCAGAGTACCTGCACCCCCATGTTTAAGTTTATTACTCGCCTCTAGCTCTCTCAACGCTCGGCGTCGCCTCCTCCACCAAATCCATACGTAGCATCACCGGATCTGTCGAGGTGGCAGGTGGTGAGGTGTAGCAAGTGGGCTCCGGCGAGTTTCGTGGTTGTATGGGGAGGAGATTGTACCGGCCATGGTAGTGGAGACAAATCTAGGAGGAGCATCATCGCGTGCAACCACTAAGTGAGAGTTGGGGTGGAGAGGGGACATCCCGCCCAAACAGGACAAGAAAAGCGATCATAACGGAATTGCAGTGAGAAAAAAAAGACCAACGCAAGCATTAGCACTCGTTGTCATTTTATTATAAAAAAGAGTGAATTCCACTTTTTATTCTTTACTTGTGCATTTGTGACACTAATTACCCTATATAGTGAAATTCATTTAAATTACCATGTTCGAAAATTTTAAACCCTCATTTTCTGATGCATATCTATTGGGCAAGGTGTGAGGTGACGATTGAACCTCAAAATTATCGAGATGGTAACAAAGAATTGAACATTTGGCGCAGAGAAGGGTAGATATGATCGACGACGATGTCCTCTGATCTTGACATATTTTGTGGCGGCACGTCGTCCTAACATATGAGCATTATCCAAGAACACATGTTGAATGTTAAAACAGAACAAAATATGCTTAGAATTTTCTTAAATAAAATATTCGGGTATAACTTTTACTAAATAGGATAATTAGTGTCTCAAATGCACAAATAGAAAGTAAAAAGTAGAATTCACTCTAAAAAAAACTCCGTAAGCCTCATGGACCTGGGTGGATGGCATGCACTCCCACACACATAGTGAAGGAAATTAGATAGTGTAGGGCCGGTTGGTTATGTGTGTCCACGATCACCTAGGAAAAAGTCGTTATGTGTGTCAAGCTTTGGTTTAAACATGTTCTACCATCTAAAGGAAATTATTTGTGTAGGTCGAAATAATGTTCCTGTGTTTTAAATTAAATGTTCATACGACTTTTAGAATAAAATTCACATACAAATATTTTTCCTATGGAACCTTTTCTCACCATTTATTTTTATTGCCTCAAATATGTTCATGCATGAAAAATAAAGTACGCTGCATATATTTGATCACCTTCACTGTCAAGACCATCTCTTCCTCGGTGAAGAAGAAATTGGTCGTTCCCCCGAAAGAAAGAGAAAAAAGCAGAAATTGGTCATTGATGGATTTTGATGTGGCGCGATATGAGAGTTTGAGGTTGCTTATACAGCCTCCCGTTCTTACCTCCCCCTCTGCCTGGCCCAGGTGCCGGCTAAAATCGTAGATCTTCATTGATTCCCCGTGATCGAGAGGACGAGGAATTCAATTGCAACGACGCTGAAGATAACTCCCTAACTACCTACAGATTGCATCTTCTTGGCGCGCTGGCTAACATGACAAGTTTGCGGCTGTCACATTTCGGGTTCATGGTATGTCAATGTACTTCACCTTCTTGATAACGCATTGTTGGTACCTTGTGGATAGTTTGAATTTCCCCTGTCGTTGGACGAGTGTTATTTCCGTGACGGCTTCCAGGGGCTTTAGACTTATCTGTGCAACCTGTAGAAACTCACTTTGCGTCGCTCCAAGGTTCTACAACTTCACCTTCTTTTGAAACAAGTTCCATCTGCTCTTCCAGTACTCAAACTTGGTCTTTAATATTAATTCTTTTATGCTCCGCAAAAGTTCGCGGCTAGAGAGGAGGAGGTGGATGTGGACTGCATGTGCGAGAGCCCTTAGGCTTGCTGAAATCTTACACCAAATATGACGACGATGATGCACAGGCATGTCAGTCGAGAAATCCGTGAAACAACAAGATTTAGGAGAGCCGATTAGCAGTATCATGTGTTGTCAATACACTATATATTTTTTAACTAGTTGTTCATTTATTTATGCCGAGTTTCATCTCTTACCTTGTACTGGTGAAGAAAATATCTTGTATTGCCTTGTCTATGATTCAAGGCACCTTATGGTATTTGGCGATAATTTTTAAGCTCTGTTAATGCGGCTGTTCTTGCTTGCTGTGATACTTAGTTACAGTGTGGTGCAATGGCAGCTGTGTGTTCGTCTCCCATGCATGTGTAGTACTCCCTCCGTTTCAGCTTACAAGTACTGCGCGTCTGCGTGCACATCTAGGTTGTCAATTTGACAACTAAAATATAAATTGTATAATACACAAATTATACCATTTGTTGAAACTATAACACCTAAAGTTTCTGATATATAATTTTATGCTATACAATTTATAATTTAATGTTTAAAATGGCAACCTGGCAATACGCGCATGACCTGTAAACCAAAACAGAGAGAGTATTTTCATTCACTTCTAATATCTGAACAAACCGTAACATGCAGGTTTCTACAATCTGCTGAACAAGTTGGCTTTGCCTGGCCCGGTGCACCGTACACAGAGCAACCAGATTTTCAATCCCAGAAAGAGATAGCAATCAGGACTCTTCAGATCAGATCAGTTAGGGCATGGAAATTAAACGATCCAGCAATTAAAAACAGGTGCACATCCTAGTAGTATGATTGAAAGTTTCCATTAGTAATAACAGAGTATTATAAACATATCCACAAATTCTTTGTGTAGACGATTCTTCAAGTACACAAGGAAAATTTCAATCAAAGGACTCCAAAGAAAGGATTGGTGATGGCAGAGTTCAGCTCCGCGCCGGCCGTATTCAGAATCGCCTTGTCAACCTTGTCCCTTGCCAGAAACAGGAACTCACTGTCTTGGAGTTTCTCAAATCCACACAGCTCAAGGAACTGTATGCCCCCGAGATTTCCAACCCTCTCCTGTAAGGTACAGAAACAGATCAGATCATCAGTCTCTGGTTGTTCGGCGGTCGGCGGTTCATTTTACCAATCCTTTTTTCTAGAACTATTCATTTTATACCAATCCTATAAGAATAGGAAACTCACCTGAAACGTAGCATTGCTGAGTCTGATCTTTCTGAATTTCTCCTCTTCTGGATTTTTTACTACGTTTCCAATGTAGGTGAGGAGCGTTTGAAAAGCCCTCTTCACTTCAGCATCCTTCTCCTGTCGCAAATACGCTCTCATGGTTAGGTAAATTTGATCAAATCGACAATAGTATCCAGTTTTTCTTTATGTAAGTTATGCAAAATCAGTATCAGTTTTGATTTAAGCTATGTGGATATACACTGTAGTACTGGACTATTGCATAAATCATACTACCAAGGATGAACACAAGAGGAATCTAAACACAGTGCAAGTCATTCACTATAAGACAGTGAGCTCACGCAAGCAAGAAATGTCGGTTCCAATTGTATGCAAATAGATTTCCGACAAATATCCCCTCCAGATATTATGCTTGGTGGTTGCAGAAAGTCATATCAGGCATTAATACAAAGCTGGAGATAAAGCACTGTATATTATCATATCCCATCTGCCTATTTTCTCCACAATTTTGTACAAATAGGTTGTTTCTCTCCATGTTGGTGCAACTGCTCGGTTCCATTATCTTCTACATTCAACTCTTCATGTTTTACTTTTTCATTTCAATAGAATTAAGCAAATATTCATGCCCCATGCATTATATCAGATTATGCACCAAGAACATACATTGTTACCTTTCCTCTATGAGTGCTACATCTGAGAAGACATAATCAAGGAGGAACACAAGCTTTTGGCCATCTAGAACAAATAACCATCTTAGTTACAGCCATTCTGCTACAGCTAAATGATGGCACAAACCCCATCTTAGTTACAGCTATTCTGCTACAGGATAAATGCTGGCACAAACCCATCTTCTTGTTTTGGTCAGAGGACGCATATAACAACGTAAAAAAACATCATGGGACTAAGAGACCTTTAAAACTGACATTCTAAGTTAATTAAGTAATAATATTCTTAGGTTCCTCAACCTCATCATAAACTAACGTGTATAGTTGTTACAACTGCCATTACATTCACATATATTCAGCAGCAAGTTTTCATTTTGATAAGATATTCAGCAGCAAATTTCTCTGTCAAACTGCTCCATTTAGTAATGAATACGTAGTTCATATCAAATGAATAAATTTCTGAGGAAAATCTGAATAACACAAGTGCCTCCAAGGGGAAATTAGAATTCATACCTTGTTTTGCTGCTTAATATTTCGTAAGCAATCCCTCATCCGCTCCGACTTTGTGGCTGGTCTGATAGGTAATGCACTCTGAAAATGTTTAGACTACATTTAATTAATTAAAAATGTTAAAGCATCTCTTACACAAAATAATATGGACTTGCATCTTGGGCTCTCTAGTACGATTCTAATGGGCCATGCACAAGCTACCCAATCAGAAATCAAGTAGGATTGATGCAGACGAGAAGTTCTGTATTTGTTCTGAGAAGTGAGAAGTTCAAAAGTACAAGAAAATCTGGCCGACTTCAGCTCACACGTTACATCTTGGAAAGGCAATTCAGGTGCTCAAGACAGTAGTGTGTCATGTTTAAACTGAGTCAGGTGCTTGAGACAGTAGTATATATTGTTCAAACTGAGTGGATGCACAAAATCCGGATCAACAGCTAATAATTAGGGATACATTTGAATTAAGAAAAGTTACCTTCTTCTCTTCAACAGGAGGTGGTGTGCTTGGCTTGGATGCAGATGGGACTTCAGCAGGCAATCCAAGTTTCCTTCTCCGTTCAGCCTGAGAATCAAAAAGACAAAACGTCATAGAGCCTAATTACAAGTCAGTTAGCAACTTAATAATATTGCACTCAGATGGATATCCCCAGGTTACATCAAAGTATTCCATTATGTTCCCATATGAAACATAAGAGAATACTATTAACTTAGCAATAGATGAATGTTCCGGACTAAGATGGATAAACAAGAGACCTTGTCCTCTTCCAGTTTCTGACGAATCTTTTCTCTTGCCCTTTTTTCTTCCTCTTTCTCAAGCCTTCTCAATTCTATGATGCTGCCGATGGTGAGGAAAAAATTAATCAACCTGGTACCGTTTGTATAAACATAGTAAAACAATCGGAATAAAGAACCAACCGTTTCCTTTCATTCACCTCCTCCATTCTTTTAGCTTCAAGAAGCTCCTTACCAATTCGTATACGTTCCTAAAATATGACTAATATGTGAGACAAAATACTAAAAATTAACGTTAGAAATGTAAAACAGATGAACATAAGAAATACTAATGCTAACACCATTACTTCCTAATGTCGAGCCAAAGTGCAACTCATAATGATGAGATGACAATTCTGCTAAAATATTAACATAAAATGCTACTGAGTATAAGTGGCTCAGCAAATAATGTTCCTATATTGATTGTATTGTACAAGATCTGCATGATTAAATAATTATAAAAAGGAGTAATGACAATCTGTACAAAAGAAGCCAGATTGAGATACATGATACATGTCATACCAGGTTCATTTGTTCTGATAAAACAAACATATATGCATTTTAAATATATACACAAGTATTTTACAAAACAAGAAGCTAAAAGAAAAGAAAAAAATAGAGGGTTAATGAAAGTTGATATACCTTTTCTTTTTCTCTCTCCATCCTTCTCTCCTCTTCTTCTTTCTTTTTACGAGCACGCTCCCTACAAATGGAGTGGATATAATAGTATAATATAAGAAAATGAGTTACAAAAAAATATTATGTCACAATTTCTTTGCTCATAACCTATGCTATTTTGATGCTACTATGCCAATCAATATGAGTTCTAACTCTACGCAGGTGGGGGGAAATTATAAAAATGGACCCTCTTCCAATAGAAGTGGTACATAAACTGCACAATCTTCCTGTTAGGAACTATCATCTCCCAAAGGATATGCTTAGAGCACTGCTTGTTCAGAAAACTTTACTCTGGCCATGCTACCATGCTTGATTTTACATTTTGGATATTCACTAAAGTTAAAGGTAAAACAGAAAGAACACAAGTATCCAAATGTCACTGAATAGATTCAGAACCAGACAATAAAATATATAAACAGACAAGTATCTGCTATTTCTAAAGAGGAATAATGCAACCACCAGCCCATGATTCAAGAGTGGTTCATAAAAGCACCTTAGCTCCTGTGCTTTAATCTTCGCTTCCTCCGGAGTAAGAGAGGGTTTATTAGCCACAATGTTTGAATTGGCCGGCACCTGACAGAGGTAAAATAATATAAGAAACCAGCAGATGATATGTGCTGGATGGAGTTTTTTTTTTTGCCAACATGATGATACTGTCTATTCATCTCCCATTGAACACAGTTAATGTATACTTAATGGGACAATTGACCTAAGTTGTGCATGGGCTGCACAAAGAAGCAGCCATTAATGGAGGAACTTTGCAAGTTGAATTTGGCATAGGCTATAGTTCAAAACGATTAAGCATAATACTCTGATGGGACATGCTTATTCTTAAAGTACAGACACTTCTTGAACCAAGGGATTGGAAAGTACATGAAAACATGTCATTTCGAAAATGTATACTTGCTTCCATATGTATAAAAAGCATTGCACCTTGAAAGCTCATGGATAACATGTATCAAGACTAGAGTATGCCACTAATTGCGATTAATTAAGTAAATGTCATCAAAAGATTACCAAAACAACTACTGCTATGAAGCACGTCCAAATTTGCAAACAAATCTCGAATAAACAAAGAACAAAACAAAAATGATCATACCATAGGCATTTCATCAATATCAGGATCCTCCTGGTGCTCAGAAAGCCAGTTAATGGCACCTTCGATGGTGCTATTACCTTGTAAAAGCACATGGGTTCAGCAAAGTTATGAAAAATCACTGAGTTCTAATTTAATATCAACAAAGGGCCTGTAAAGTGTGACGGCAGAAGGCAAGAAAATATTTCCTACAGATTGTTTATTCTGGTATACATTCAGATGACTTAGTATTTCAATGTCGCTATCATCTCAACAAAAAATAAAGTTTAATAAAAGAGATTATAATATAATGAACTGGTTATCATTCCTTTTCTCATTTTTATGTTATCCAATAGTTAAGCTATCTATATTATCTTTGACATGGTTTTTCTTAGGTATCACCTATTGTAACACGGCACTTTGAGTAAGGTTGTACTTTATTTGGTTCATATTATGAAAATTAAGGTATGGCATTTGATAATCAGCAGTCCAGCACCAACTAGTAACAGTGACAAAAGGAGACATAAGCCCCATTCGGAAAATAATCAGCATAGCTTACTACAACCCATCCCAAACAGGATGAAGCTGACGGGAGCCACAGAATAAGTATAAGGATAGTAAGTATAGATCCTTCTATATGCGAGGAACTTGAGACACTGTCAAGTATGTAGCATTCAAAGAATGCCAGAGCAGACCAGAAAAGTGCCACAGTCAATGTTATTTCTTATCATTGGCAATGCTAGGTAAGTGGCATCAGCAATCGTTAATATGACAGTCAATGGAGTTAGATTAGATGCTATGCATACCAGAAAAGTGAAGCGCCCTAGTGGCACGCCCCGCCGAGAACCCCATCGATTCGAGGTCCGCGAGCATCTCCTTGTTCACCTCCGGCGCCACCATCTCTGCTAGAATCGAACATAAACCGAATTACACAACAACCAACACTCAGTAAAGTCGTCGGCTTTTATCTGAATTTCGAAACCCCACCTTGCGGCTCCGCACTTGCGGACGCGTCCACGTCCATGGCCTCCGACGAGGCCGGCTTCAGCGGCGCCTCGAGATCGATGGGCTTGGCCGCCTCCATGGTCTTGTCGGTGAACTCCGCGTGGCCCGTGCGCTTCTTGTGCAGGTCCACCTCCTGCGCAACCAGATCGGTAAGCGAAACTGGATCAAGCACCGGCCGGGATGCATCTGGTAGGATGGGACCAGCGAATCCGGCCGAGTTTCGTCGGGAGACGGAGAGGGGGGAGGAGGGGAAGGGGGATCTTACGGTCTGGGAGCGGCAGGGCTTGCCGCAGTCGGCGCAGACGAGGTTGAGGACGGCTTCGGTGGACTCGGCGAAGTTGGTGTGGGAGGTGGCCTCGGCGTGCGCCTGCGCCTCCTCCACGCTCCGCAGCTGCACGCCGCAGTCGCCGCATCGCAGGGACAGCCCCGCCATTGCTGCTTTGCTTCCGATCGGGAGGATGGATTTGGGGGGGCGAAAGTCGAAAGCTGCTTCCTTTCGAGGAGGTTTAGGCGAGAAGACTAGGAAGACGACAGCCCGCTGCGCCTCTCCTCTACGGTGAAGTAGTAGATTTTGAGATCGGCCTTGCACACGATGATTTGTGTACGACACGGAACAGACTACCCGTATTGTGCTCGTAAAGATCCCTCTGCAAACCGAAACTGATATGGAGTAATATTTTTGTTTTTATTTTTTCTGACACAATTATAGGTAACAATAGATGCAATAGTTCATATCAAATTGTCACGATCCTATTCACTCAAAGCATGACCAAAAAATTGCACCGTCGTCACATGAAGTGGAAGAAGGTGGCATTAAGCAATATCGTCGTTGTTGCCGAGCTCACTGTCGCCACCACCACTCATTGGACACTCACCAAGCCACTTGTCGATCCACCACCGCTTGCCGGAGCACCACCGCCTTGAAGTACTTGTTTTCTTCTTTCCGAGATCTCAATTCTTGCTACTCCCTCTGATCCATATTACTTGTCATTAAAATGGATGTATCTAGCACTAAAACATGTCTAGATACATCTATTTTAGTGACAAGTAATATGGATCGGAGGGAGTAGCTTCTACCACCCTAATTGATATGAATTCATTTTGCGTGGATCCATCATCATTTGTTCTCCTCGACAATGAGCTCCTTCATTGCATTCTTCTCCTCGAATTGGATTCTCCTCTCCTCCAAGTTGTTTTTGTGCTTGGCTTCTTCTCAAAGCGATTTCCACCTTGAAATTTTCATTTTATTATTTTTCTGGCATGATCATCTTTGCCTCTAATGTTTCAGTCATCATCATTTCCTTTGACTTTACCATTTCATCAATTTTGTCCCTCAAGCTTGATGATCCGGCCTTGTTACTTAACCTCGCATTTGCCTTCTGGTTTCCTTAGGGCTTGCCTTGTTCCTTCCAGCCTCATCGCTACCATCATCATCATGCAATTGGATCATGGTTCATGGCCCCTTTCTCTCAACCTCCATTTGTCACTCTTCACAAGCAACTTCCAATAATGGTGAAGCACAGATGACTTCTTTTTGGAGGTCTCCATGCCCTTGTACCTTTGCATTGCTATTTTTTCCTACAATCACAAGTCAATGCATATGTGAGCAATATGATCATTTGAGATGCGCAAATAAATGACTCATATATTCATCAACGGTCACACCATTTGCATGTCGATCTTGCACTTGCTCCATGCATCCACTCCAATAGCTACAACAAGCTTTGATGACATCTCAATGACATTGGAGTGATCGATACGTGCAAGGTTGGCAAGCCGTAGCATGAGAACTTGTCCTCAATCCTTTACCAATATCTTTTCCTGTTTTGATCATTGTTGGACACCGCATCGAGCGACACTTGTGATGGCTGGGTTTCGTGCGTCCAACAACCAGGGTTATTATAGTACTTCTAGCAGCAAATATTATTTATATAAATAGGTAGCATATATACAGATAACGAAACAAACGGGTAACATCCAGGTGCAAACAAGAAAAATACAAAAAAGAAAGTTCGCTACAAGTGCCGCTTAAAATCTAACACTCAACCTAACCAAAAAACTACGATGAAAGATAATATTAGTATATATACTGACTTCCCAGATGGATGAAATCTGGCCAGCAACAGTTCGCCAGAAAAACATCACCAAAAGCCAGCAGAGATAGAACATAGATCGCCACACGTAAGAGAAACCTTGTCTTTAGAAAACATCACAGAAAGCTATCTAGCAGGCTTTAGGAGATCTCTGATCTTCAGTATTGCTCCCTGGGCCAGCATCTTGATGAACATGTCCACGAATGAGCGCTTGACCAGTATCATGACTAGACATTCTACCCACGGCTAGATTGAGTAGCGCATCTCAGCCCCAACCTTCAACATATTCTGATCCGTGGGAGAGTGAGAAGACCTGCCCAATATTTCATAAAGACAGAAGCATAGCAGATTAGTTCCATTGGCGACGAAATCAACTTACCAACAAAATAGTTCTATTGTGAAATTTTGAGATTGCCTAGATGATAGCAGCAATGCCAGCAATCTGGGCATTTCTACTAGCATACAGGTGTTGAGGGATCCACCGGAAGAATTGGGAGAATGTGTCTGGTCTATCTTTAACACCAACACTTATATATAATTGGGAGAACATCTGCACTGTCTGCTCGTGCCGTTTTGGACATGCCGTCCGTGCAGGGCCAAGAGATGTTGTCACCCTGCCCTGAGGCCTATAGCCCACGAAGGAACGCCATGGATCAGTTTCAGCGTGGCTTCCCCTCTACGCTGCCTCAAGTGGGAGCGCCCATGACCACCTTCGGCATGCACCAATTCACGACGACGGGGAACGAGCATGAGACCGTTTTTTCTTGCCAAGATGGTTGTACTTCTGTCCCTGTCTGTTCTTGGCGTGACGTCGGCAAAATCTACGGCACAACCACGACCGTCATGGATCAAAAGGCGGCTTTGCAGCTCAAGCAAAGGCGCGAGGCAAAGCACTCGTCTGAAGAAGATGTGCATCTCCTTCAGTTTCTCCCGCAGATCTCACAGGCTGCAGTCTGCCAGGAGCTGGGCCTGATAGAAGACACCAACGACTTCATCGACGTAACACTGCTGGACTACATCAACTTCTTGGAGCAGCCACTCCCGGCCGCCAGCTAATATCGCTAAGCTGGTGGTGGCAATAGGTGGGGTATCGTCGCCGTCCCAACTACGCCTCCCCGATGCGGAGCTCCAAGCTCCCTTGGGCGAGCTCCTAGCTAGAGGGAGCTCCTACGCGTCTCGCCTATCTATCAAAGATCCTAGGTTTCCTATGATGATCTACGTTAGTAGTGTTGTGTGGCTGTGCTTCGCCTCGCCGGGGTTTCGTTGATGTACCGTCTGGCCTACGCATGTGAGGCTTGTGGATGTTGCCGTATCTGTTTGCCTAGCGGTGTTGGTCCGTCTGAACTCGCTCCGTAGCGGGTTGTCTGTTCGAGCGTCTGCCCAGCACCAACCTATTAGCCTGAATTTGGTGCGTGTTTGGATGTTCTCTCTAGCGGTCATGCTGCTGCTAAATCTGCTTGTTGATTCCTTAGGTACCAGTGACAGAACAACTTAAGCTCCTAAACTCAAATGTGAGAGTCCTGAATGACAAGGCAAAATGGGCCTTAGTAAGAGATTTTATTGATCGAATGGCTATTGGCTAGCTCGATAGTCTGCCTTCAGGAGACCAAGCTGGCATCTCTTTCCGACGCGCTACGTCTAGAGATCGCCGGGCCCTCCTTCGATGGCCATGTTGCTCTTGATGCGGATGGAACTAGAGGCGGACAACTCCATGATCGGCCCTTGGTTGATTATTAGGGATCTCGTCAACTTGATAAAAGAAGCAAAAGATATGGATGCCACGTTTCCATGCCGCCCTCAACACGTCCAACCCGCACGAAATTCCTCTGATCGAACGTCATTACGCTTGGTCGAATGAACAAGATATGCCAGCCTTGGTACACCTTGACCGTGCTTTCTGCAATACGGAATGGGAATTGCGTTTTGCATCTACCAAATTACTGCCCTGATCCACCTGCTTCTCCAACCATTGTTCGTACTTTCTTCGTTTGGGATTATAAGTCCCGCGCGGATAACTAGGTTGCTAATTTGAACAAGAAAATATAAATATTATAGCATAAAAATTATATCATTAGAAACTTTAGAGGTTATATTTTTTAATGGTATAAATTTTGTGATATATAAGTTATATTTTATTGGTCGAATTAACAACCTAGGTATGCGCGTAGGACCTATAATCCCGAACAGAGGGAGTACTACTGATCAATGACGGTCTAGTCAAGCCTAGCAGACGGTTTAGACTTAAATCCTACTAGCAGTTTGTCGAGGGGTTTAGAGATGTAGTGACATAGAAAGGTCTTAAAAGGATTGGAAAAGAGTATCACAGTGCGGAGGCTATTGGATCTCAAACTATGTTGGTGGTATTCGAGTCATTCGAGTTTGTTTTTATGCTGCACTTGTTGGGTGAAATATTTGGACACACTGATCTCTTGACCCAAACTTTGCAAAGGAGGGACCAAGACATTGTGAATGCTATTGATATGCTTGATCTCACTAAGCAATAATTGTTAAATTTGCGAGAAGATAGTGGATGAAAACATTTTTTTGAAAAAGTCAAGGCTTTTTGTTTAAAGCGTAAAGTCAAAGTTCCTGACATGGATGCACGCTATAAGCCACTTCATAGATCTAAAAAGTTTTTCAAAAATGTTAATAATCTCCACAGCTTCCTTGTTGATATATTCTTGAGTCTTATTGATAGGTAATATAAAGAGCTCGAAAATAGGTTTGATGAGGTAAACACTCAGTTACTTGTTTGCATGTCATTATTGAATCCTATCAAATTCATTTGCTGCTTATGATTAAGAAAAGTTGGTCAAGCTTGCTCACTTCTATCTTAAGAATTTCTCAAAGCTAGAGTTATTGAAGCTTGCTTATCAATTGGCTATGTTTGATCTGATATGCGTAGGGATGAAAGATTTAGAAAGGTAAAAAGTATTGCTGACTTTTTTTTTATGCTTGTTGAGACAAAAAAGATTCTCTCCCATGGCATGGTGTACAAGCTTCTCAAGTTGGTGCTAATTCTTTCTATGACGACCGCTAGTGTTGAGAGGGTCTTTTCTTCAGTAAATTACGTGAAGAATAAGTTGAGAAATAAAATAGGGAAGCAATTCTTGAATAATTGCCTTGTTACTTTTCTTGAGCGTTGATCTTTCGTATACAAATAAAGGATGAAGACATCATTGCTCGCTTTCAGAGAGGAGATCGTAGGGTTAAGTAACTTTTTCATTGTTTTTCCACTGCAATTTAATTATTAGACCATATTGCCACTACTATGAAAAATTTCTAGTTCGGTTCTTTCTATTGTGAACCCACATATATTAAAATCGGTTTGCTGGAAAAAAAAATCTTGACTCTGAATACTCAACATAAAAATTCTGGTTCCGCCACTGTCACCGAGGCCAGCTCGATCCATCCGTCTATAGCATCCTAAATAACCTTCTCGATAGGATCAGCAGCAGCAGCAGCAGACAACGATGATCTGAGCCTGAAGCCAACGCCGATCGGGATGCCTAACTGTGTGACGTCGTGCAGTGGCGAAGGACCCCATAGGGTACAGTATGGTGGTCGTCTCAGCTAGCTCCACGTAGCACCTGCTCTATCTCTACATATTGGCTGCGCGTTAGTTAGAGCTTTGGACGGCGTGCATTGAACGTACGCCACACTGGTAAATAAGATTTATACATTGAGACTATGTTTCATAGCATTTTTCTGAACAAGGCCGGACAATACTAATTTGTGTCTTATCTATAAATTATTCTTAAAATATATATGCATGCACAAATTAAACTTACATACATTACGAGCACCGTGCAATCTCCGTGTCTATTTTCCGATGTTATGATTGTTTATTTTTTTCACGCACACAACATCAATCATGTACATTCTTAAATCTTGATTTTTTTGAACGGGATCCTTAAATCTTGATGACCCTTAGTTGATCAAATACACATCTCTTTCATGTTGAGTTTTTTTCGACCTATATTTATTAAATTTAGTTTCTTGACTATTGTGGCATTTTTTTAATCTTTTATATTTCGGTTAATTTTCTTTATGTCAAATGGATGTTTTTCTCTTATCTTGGGTTGGGGGAGGGGGCCATTGCCCACTCCACGCATCCCGCCAAAGGGAATGGCGGGAGCATGCGGGCCACATCATCACGCTAGCGGAAGGATTGGCTAGGGAGGTACGTAACATCCTCCCGCCTTAGTCGCTGGCGGGAGAAGTTTCTACAAGACAGCGTTCAGGCCTCGCCGCACTGATTCAGTCTCAGGCCACTTCCTTGCATGTCTTGCTGTTTCGTCTTTTTCCAATTAGATTAGATGCTGTAACTGATTACCACGACCACCCAAAGCAGCACATTCGTTGATTTCCCGCCAAAACTAATTGCTGCTCATACTTAGAGCAACTCCAGCAGGGGCTGTAAAACAGCCTCTGCACACTAAAAATCATTTTTTAGAACGCCGATGGCAAAAAAACCAAGCTCCAGCGGAGGTTGTAAAATGGAGCGTGTCCAAAATAATTTGCAGCACGCGGCAGAAAACGCTATCCAAAGATGTATGTTTGATGTGTGCGCTCCCACGCGCTGCAAAACTGAATCGACGCGCGAAGCCCAACGGCCGTCTGAAACTTCATGCGCGTGAATTGAGCCTTTCCCGCGGGTTCCCTTGTCGCTGCTCGCCAGCCGCCATCCTGGAGCTCCGCCGCTCCTCCGACGCCTGGCCCTTCATTGCCTGCTCTTGCCGCGCTCGGCCCTCCGCCGCTCCTCCCGACAAGGCCGCCCGCGCCTAGCCCTCCTCCGCCTGATCCTGGTCGCGCCAGGCCCTCCGCCGCTCCTTCAGGACGAGGTCGGCCACGCCCGACCGTCCGCCGCCCGCTCCCGGCCACTCGGCGCTCGTTGAAAGATTATATTTTAGGAACATAAAAGCAAGCCACAGAACAAACGAACATACAAAAACAATCTGAAACCATTCTTTATAGTTGTTATATAAAATTGTAAACCGGAACAAACAAACGGAAACTGTTTTCTTATTGTCGTTATATAAAATGTAAACCAGTACGAATTCTACGGGCGCACTCCTAAATTAGTAGCCTTCAGTTAGCAGCAAAGTTAGCGGGAAAAAATAGGTGCCATGGAGAGTAATTGTTTTCACAAGGGAATCTGCATGCGATCGCGTCCGAGCAGACACAGGCCCCATGCACATCCAGCCATTGCCCGCGGCGGGTAGCCTTTTCCGCTAGCGGAAACGCGTTCTACCACCAGCATCGATGTGTCCAAGCCTCCTCCCTGTAGTGGCTGTGGCGGGAAGGCCCTTCCGCCGGCAGCCAGGGCGTGATGTGTTGCCCGCCATAGGCAATGGCTAGGGGTGGACATAAAAAATCGAAACCGAATTAATCGAATCCGAATTAGCCGAAACTAATTTCGATTGGTAAATATGATTAACCGAATTTATAATTATTAATTCGGTTTGAACTTTTTGTTAACCGAAATAACCGTACAAACCAAAAATATACGTGATAGAGGTGATATTTATAATTCTATCCCAGGCGTCCATTACTGTACACATGGGACAAAAAACATACATGCAAAAGCTGTAAGGACAGCCCATGCATGTACGCATGTCTCCAGCCACATGCACGTACATGTTCATGGTTTAACTGTTAATGGTGTATATGAATTTTGTTGAAAGACTTTCAATTGTTTTCCTGTTTCGGATATAATCATGTATTTTAGCTGAACTCTTAACACGTACAATTTATTGAATGTATATGATTTGAAAGATAGACATCATTTTTTTAAACGAGCAAGATAGACATTATTCTTATTATGTTCTTTTTCTACACATGCGTTCAAGACATCAGCTAGCCATGTATTGCTTCAGGTCCTCGTCGACCTGGAGGTTAATTCCGGTGCGCCAATGAGTGGTTTAGTTTGTATGGATCTGACATAAATTATGGCACAGTGTTGTTATTTCTAGAAGTTCGGTTAAAAACCGAACACCGAACCGAATTGTCCGCTAACCGAACTATCGATTAATTAGAAAACCGAAATAATTTCGGTGCCTATTTTGTAGAAACCGAATTATAGAAAAACCCAAAAAACCGAACCGAATTAACCGAAAAAACCGAATGCCCACCCCTAGCAATGGCGGGATGTGCTACGTGGAGCTTTTCCCATCTCCCGCCCGGGTAATTTTGCCAATCGACTCCGGAGGAGGATAGTTTTGACGATAGGTAGTTGCTGCAGGGTATATTTGTAAAAAAAACCTCCATACGGGCTCTAATTAAACATATATTAAACAATAATATACCAAAATTGTGGAGGACGGGTCTGCTCTAGGTGGTCGTGCCTGTGTTGCCCTCCGGATTCTACCTAGATCCTTCCTTCGCCTCGTAGGTCACGCGTCACTCCTTGGTACACGGATGCGAGTTGCCGGATGCCGGGGCGGCGGCCCCGGAAGGTGGACTGCACGGGCGTCTTGGCGGCGGGGCGACGTGGCGGCGGTGATGGCTCCTCTCTTTGTACTATGAGGGTGGCAAGGAGTAGGCATCGGGGGCTCCTGGCGGTGGCAGCGCCCAGATCTCGTTTGGAAGCTCGGCTCAGGGATTGGGGCTGGTCCGAGATACCGAATTTGGCGAGAGTTTTTCCGGGCGAAAGCCCAGCGCTTTGGCGCCGACAACGGCGACACCTGTGGGTGTCGTTACCCTCTTGGGGATGTTGTTGTGGCTACTCTCACCATATTAGGGCTCCGGGTGAAAACCCTTGACCCTTGTGGTCTCGGCGACGGCGGCACCTATGGTGTCGTGACCTTCTTGGAGGCGTTGTCGTGGAGCTCCGGTCGTCTTAGGCTAGTCGCCCTCGGTGGCAATTTAGATGCTTTCTAGTCTTTTCAGTGTATCTTTGATCTGCTTGTAAGAGAAATTCCTCATCACTATGTATCGATTTGACCGTTTGACTTTATTTATAAAGCAGGACGAAAGCCTAACTCGAGGAGGAAATTGTGGACCACCCTCCGCCACTAACTCCATGCGGCGACGTGGAGTTGCCGTACCCATTCGGCATGGCCCCAACGCCAAGTGCTATCTGCCAGGGTCTAAACTCACTTGTGACGCCATCACGGGCTCACACCATGGCTGCTGCTGGATCCCGAGGACACGCGCGCTCCAAATCCTCCATATAAGTGATAACAGAAGGTACCTCTTTCTACACGTCTAACATAAGAGTGATGTGAAAATCGACGTCAACTTCAACGACGTGCTCGGTTCGAACCGGTAACGATGTGCAACTCAGATTGCTTGGTTCGAATCGCAGCGTGGACGTGGAGCGACTCCCCGTGCGCGTGTTTCTCGCCCAACATGGATGGTTCGACAACAGCTCTGTCTAAGGCCATCTACAATGCAAGGTGCTTAGCAAAATAAACCAAGCAGTTTCTTTCGCACCAGTGCTTATCTATATAAGAGAGGTGTCTAGTTAGGCGTCTACCTGATACAATTAAGCACCAATGCTTAAATAAAAAACTGGTTTATTTCTTTAAGCATCTTGCTAAGCACCTTGTAGTGTAAATGCCCTAAACCAATCTGGCACAGACACGTCGCCCGCGTCACAGGAGACGATGGCAGTTTCAATTTACAAGAGCAACCACAAACACAGAAATTGTACAAGGGGAGGCCGTACCTGCCGCTGCAATGAAGGTTTCCATGGGAATCCGTACCTCACCAATAGGTGCCAAGGTATATACAAATATATATATAAGTGGAAAATGTTATTGTTCTTTTTTCTGATCGAGCCATCAGGCAGTGTTTGGATATGTAGATATGAACGAGTGCGAGACGTGGTCACAAAGAGGCACACGAGTAAAATGCACTAGATTTTATGGTGCGTCTTGGCACACGGTCCTGTTGTGCTCACGACAATTCATGTACAAATTTTATCGCATTTCAGCACAGTTCCAACACGGCGGGGTACATGATTTAAGCAAGAATCTTGCACGCGATTACGTAAACTCACATAAGATAGATCTATATCTTAAGGCCAGTAAGCACGGGTACCAACGAAGAATGGATCCTCGTCTGCACAAACGGTGCTAGATTGTATATTGTCAAGCTCGGCTGGAGTGAGCGGCGCGCTTCCCCGAGAACGTCGCCACCGAGGAGCAAATGTACGAGGATCGGAAGACGGCGAAGAAGGCGGACCGCCTCAAACGGAGGGCCGACAAGGCGGAGAGGCGGGCCTTCGCCGAGGCGCAGCTCCGAGGTCCGACAATGACCGGCGAGGACGACCCCTGTTGGGACGATTTGTAGTCGTCGATTCCGGTGTCTGACACGACAGACTCCGATTTTTAGATTAGGTTTAGTTTTATCTGCACTAGTTTATATAATATGTGAACTACTCTGCCTCTATTTTCTGTTCTATGTTTTTAGTTTTATTCTATTTTCTAGATCTTTTGTTGTACTACTATTTTCTCAGTAAAATCGTGTTTGTAGCGCTGTATTTTCATGCGCATGCTGGGAGAGGTTTATTTTTCTTCTATTTTAGCGGGTCGCTTCCAGTGGAGAAATGGCGAGCGATCGCGCGCTGCAAAACGAATTTAGCTGGAGATGCTCTAACACAAATGAAGCTCGTAATCCACAGTGAACGCCAACACACACTGCCAGCGGATAATGTACATGTGGGCTGTGGATGTGAAAGGAAACGAACGACCAAATGTAGCTAGGAACCGAACAATTAAGGAGAATGACACATGCACACAGGAGCATCTAGCGTTATTGTTCATGTTCGGTAGTAGAGTAGTATCACCGGTAATACTAGTAGTACTACAAACCAAGACCCACTGGATCGATCTGGAGGGAAAACGAACAACCAAATGCAGGCCAGGAAACGAACAATTAAGGAGGGAGACACATGCACAAGAGCATCTCGCGTCATTATTCATGTTTCGGTAGTAGTACCACCGGTAATACTACAACCAAGACCCAGTGGATCGATCTGGAGGGAAAACGAAAATGATATTACACACACACGGACGGACGACAGTGCCCGATCAAGAACAAGACGACCTGAAACGGAGCAAAACCAAAACAAAAACAATGATGGGAGGAATAATGGGAAACGTACAGGAAAGAAGAAGAAAAAGAACAAGGGCCGCGCCAGCGAGAGGCCAGGGCTCGCCGTTGTGATCCTGTCAGTCACCGTAATATATTTTGCATTCGCCGAAAGAGACAGAGAGGGGCTCAGATCCATTCACCCACCGTCCCACGGGAAAAGTTGCGAAGGTTCTAAATGGTACCCTCCCGGGCTCGGAGATTTTGACACTTACGCTAAGAGGTAACCAGCGGGCCGTTGCATTGTGAAGTTGGAGGACGAGGCGGCAAGGGAAGCCGCACCATCCCTCGGATGCAAAAAGAGCTGCCTTTATGGGACTGACAACTGCTGCCAGGCTCCGTGTGAATGAAATCGCCGCCATCTTGCAGCACGTACGTGACGTCCGAATCTGTGGGCTCTGCTGTTACGACATCGAACACGACTTCGCAGGGCCTATCGTCTAGACCATCGTCTCGTTCAGGGATGGCGGCAACGACGACGCCCGCGAGCAGGATGATGAGGGCGCCGAGCTTCACGTGCAGCCGCAGCATGATGGTGGCAATATGAATGAATATGGTGGACTACTGACCAGCTAGCGATCCCAACTTTGCTATGTCTGCATGCCTTTCCATCCCATGTTTGTTTGTTGATCTTATATAAGATCGAGAATGGCCAGGCCGTCCTGCACTCCTGCCCCTGCCCTTTCCGCGGCGAGATCGACCACGTGATCTCCTGCCCATCCGGATCGTCCCGTATCTCATCATGGGTATTTTTAATTGCCTGCAAGCTCCGCACTAAACAACCACACGTCAACGTTTCGTTCCCCCTAAACACACGTGTATAGCATGTGAGATGCGAGAGCCATCAAGCTCTACGCACGCGGTCTCAGCAAGCATATTATTCTAAATATTTAATTACATACATATACGAATCTAGTAAAGTTGAGGACACTAATATAGACCAAATCAGAACGAGTGTTATTTTTTTGGAAATAATTAACAAAGTGAACTATAAGGACAACTCCGACACTCCTCGCAAACAGACCGGGGCATCCAAATCTGTTCGATCGGAAAGGGGGAAACTGTGGCGGGAAGCGGCCTCGTAGGAAGCAAGGACGGAAACTGTGGTAGAAACGGTCAGATTCGCCGCCCAGGCGAGAAACTATGGCAGGAGGAGCCCGTCGTCATTAATTGGAAACCATCGGCTCTATCGCAGACTAAAATAGATCGACACATGTCCTCGCTTGGACGGACAAATGCCCCAAGGCCTTCTACGGGCCAGAGCAAACGGACCGTTTCGGACAATTTCAGACTACAGTGTCCAAATTGCGAGAAACACTTGGAGTTGCTCCAAGTGAAATTTAGGTGGAATCATACTAATTTACACCTTAGCTAGTAGCTGGCTCTGCGCGGAATCAAAGTTTGTAGGAGGTGGTGACGTGGGTGCCTCACAGCTGATCATTAAATACCATATTATTATTTGATTTCGGGAGTTCCAATTATGCAGCACCGGGATTTGATGGATATGATGGCTTCCCACTTATTACCTCCGTTCCTAATTGACGTGTATACATACAAAATCTAGATAATCTGTTTTAACTAATTTAGAATCGAAGGGATATATTTTTTTAGAGGTTTCCCACCTACTCCAGTTGATCTCACAGTTCATGCCAGCACATATGACTAAGCTTCTTTAACAGGATGTGACATCCAGAATACATGAAAATAATTCTGACAGGCCTGGCTGGCATTAGAATACAAATTAAATTTAAAACAAACGGGCAGAGGCCAGATGTGCCTACTCGTGCCCAACTTCATTTAATAATGTAACTTATATCATATTCTCACTTGGCTCCAACTGATCTCACAGGTCATGCCAGCACATATGACTAAGAGCATGTCTAACAGACCCTTTAAAAGGGCCAAACCCGTATAATAACCGCCGGAATACGGGTTTGAGCTCCACCCGGCCGTCGTCTAGCAGGCCCCGTAAAAACGGCCCCCGCTCCGATTTAGCTGTTTTCGATTACGGGGCGGGCCTTCGCCCCCTACTTGTGCGGGGTGGGAGCGGGAATAGAGGGCCAAACCAGTATACTCTCCTTCATTGCGCGCGAACGGTTTCAGCGAAACCCAACCGCCGACGCCGCTCGATCTCCTCCGCCCCGCCCTTCCCGGGAACATCACGGCCGGATCCCGCTGCCATGGATCCTCCGCAAGGGCCGCCTACCGCCGGCGGTGCATCTCCAACGGCCGCGGTGGTTGATGTCCCCGTCGGAGGTCCGCCCAACGCCGGCGACGTGTCGGCCATGATCTCCGCCACCATCCCGTCGAAGAGGAAGAGGATTCCGAAGCAAATCTTCGAAGCCCCTTCGGCGGCCGCAGCTCCGCCGGCCATAGCCCCGCCGACTACCAAGAAAGTGGGCAGGATGAAGACGAAGGCGGCCAGGCCGAGGGGTGCTCCGCAGCCCAAGGTGAAGACAAAGCAGGTCAGCCGCATCGTCCTCGCGCCTCCACCGTCTTCCAAGGCCACGGCCCCTCCTCCCTCCGTTCTGTCCGATGTGATGCTCGTGCCGCCGCCACCCACCATGGACGTAGACAAGGTGTTCGATGTTGAGTCCACAACATCGTACATGGACATGCTCAATGAATCCACAGTGGATTTGGACGCCGGCATCGATGCGTTCGATGGGGAGTGCAACGTCGAAGAGATTGATGACGAGGAGGAGGATGAGGGTGACGAGGAGGAGGTGGTTGAGGTTGATCCGACTGTCGCCGGTTCTTCGTCGACGCCGAAGCCACGCACGGCGAACTACAGCGAGACCAAGCTCCTCATCACCGAGAAGAAGAAGGAGGTCAAGCTTGCCAAGGTGGAAGCAAGGCGGGAAGATGCCAAGTTGAAGGCCGAGCTTGACTTGAGGATGATCGCACTCAGAGAAGCCAAGGCCATGAAGGATCTCTTGGCCGAGGAGAGGGATATCATGATGATGCGCACCGACGGCATGGACGAGGATCAGCTGGCTTGGTGGAAGGAGACCAAGGCGGACATCATGGCGAGGAAGAAGGCTGCGCGTGAAGCTCGTGCTGCAAGTGCTCAAGGTGAGTCTCCGGCGAGTGGTGGCGCTGCTGGCGATGGACTCGTTGATGGTTGATCACATTTGGGAACTTCCGTGGCTTGAACATTGCCTATGATCGCGTTGTGATGTTAAAAACTATGAATTATGCATCACATATTTTGGATGTGCTATGTTTGATCTGAAATTGTTGTGCAAATTGTTGTCTAAAACCCTGTTTTGAGTGGTCGAAAACTCGGACGAGCTAGCAGAACCCGTATCCCCACCCCGTAATACGGGTTCTACTAGCTCGTCCGAGTTTTCGGCCGGCGAAAAGTGAATACAGGGCCCTCTACTCGCGTTTTAAGGGGCGGAAATATACGGGGCCTGTTAGACATGCTCTAAGACCAGCCACACTGGTGGTGCGGCGCATAAAAAACAGTGGTCTAGCTGCAGTGTATTGAATCGGTTGATACAGTAACATGGGACCCAACAGCCGACAGAAAACTACCCATATTCTTCTCATCTAGACGTGGTTGCTCTGTCCTTTATTGCTTGTGTCAGGATAGAAGTGAACCAAGTGTGTGAATCGCTTTTTCTTCGAACAGATTAAGTCGATGCTCTGTAGTGTATCGAACCGGTTCAAAGCATGGTTTGAATCGCTTTTTGGCAACGCTGTGGCTTAGACCGGCCACACTGTGAGAAAGAAGTGATTCCTAACACTCTCTCTCCTATCTTTGAATCGATTCAATACGATACAGGGCATTGGTTTCTCAGGACCTGACAACAAAAACGACTCAATTTTATGGTTAGCTTCTTTGCATGCATTTGTGGACCATGGTGGCAAGCTTGTGAGTGAGAAGGCCTGACAAGAGTAAAAAGTAGGTTGTTGTTTACTTGATAGCGTGCTGTACAGACAGTTCCACAGGTGCAGTAGAAATGTACCGATTCTTAGTCTAACAGTTTTTTCTTTGAATCGGCTCAACAGTGTGGCCGGTCTAAACTTCTTTAACATGACATGACATTCACAACACACAAAAATGATTCTGACAGGCTTGGCTGGCATAAAAATACAAATTAAATTTAAACATATGGCAGAGGCCAGATGTGCCTACTCGTGATTCACATATAATACATATAAAATTAAATTTATAGTAACGGGCGGAGGCCAGGCGTGCCCACTCATGGTTCATATATATAGTGCATATACAAATAAGAAAGACGCCAATTTGATCTATAAACTGGAAAGTGCAAAAGCGGGGTAGGAAATTGCCGTGCACGAGCGTTCTGGTTACCTCGTGACAGTTTCCGTTAGTTTGCTGATATAATAGTCTGTTTTTTTACATTCGCTTCTTAAAAAACTCGTTTTCCTTTTTTTTTTCATCCAACTCAATAGAGAAGGGGAAAGGGGAAAGAGGACTTTGTCGGCCTTGCGCCCGGCCCCCCTGGCCTAGGTTCCCACGGCTCCCGTCGCTGGCCTACCGCCGCCCACCAGCCCGCTGCTCTCCTCGCTCGCGCTCGCGGGCGATCACACTCGAGCCGCCTCCGAAGGATCCCGTCGGTTGATCCCAGCTCTTGTGCGCCGCTAGGGGTCGGTGGCCGAGCCCCAGCTCTCGTGCATGTCCGCCGTCCCAGTGCGGCAGCCCATCGACACGACACCGTTGCTCTTCCCCTGCTCCGGTGCGGCATCCCATCGACATGATGCCGCCGCTCTTCCTCTGCTCCGGTGCGGCGGCCCGTCCGTCGCAAACGGAGGATGACTCGTGGCCACTCCGATGGTGGCGGTTCCCAGCCGGACTCAGAGAAGAATAGGGATGGGCGGGGGCTTGCTGGAGTGTCGCACGGTGAAGGGGGATGGGTCAACCTCTCCCATTCACCGGAATGGAGAGAGAGGAGGTTGAGCAGCTCTAGATGGTGAGAAGTGGGCCGGGTAGGTTTGGGCGTTGGCAGAGCCTATAGCTGGTGACATCATCTTCCACCCTCGCTTCAAGATCCCGGCAGGGTCCATCACCGCCTGCTCACCTGTGGTTTTCACCGTGGTCACCCCAGTCCTGGACCACGCTGTCTTCCCTCTCTGGCACCAAATCGCCTTGTCGCGGCGCTGGTGGAGCGCCGGAGGCTAGACATCATGCACAAGCTCCATGGCCCCGACGAGGCGGCTGGGTGGGTCACCCCCATGTCCGTGCTATGGCTAGTCTTCCCTCTTGCCGCCGTGGGCATCGGGGAGGCCCTCCACTTCCCAGGAAACATGCTCTTCTACTGCCTGGAGTTCCCCAAGTCGTTGAGGAGCTTGGCAACGGCGTCGCTACTCATCGCCATGGGGTTCTACCCGGGCACAGTGGTCATCGGCGTCGTGAGGCGGGTCACGCCGTGGCTGCCGGGGAACATAAACAAGGGAAGGCTGGACAACCTCTATAGGATCCTTGCTGCGGTGGTGACTATCAAATTAGGTTATTTCCTACTTTCTGCCAGGCGATACAAGTATGTGAACCAGCCAATTGACAATGATAGCAATGTAGATACATATTGCTAAAGCTCCGCCTTGTTTTCTTTGTTGTTCAGAAAGGCTTGGTCTTGTTACCTCTCAGAATAGGTGTGTGTGTGATCACATTTGGTTCTGCATCTCACTCTCAGAACAGAAAATGTGTCTCTCACCTTGTTCTGATGGGGGCTATTTTTCTAATTACTGTAGCTACAGAGTACAAGATAGTTTTCCTTTCTGCAGTAAACGCAATATACTATATCACGTTCAAACCTATCTAATTTGCATACTGGCTTCACAAGGTGCCCCCCAAGTAAGCCCCATTCGATTCACAGAAAAAGGCGGCATTTGATTCGCAGGAACAAAAACGGCCCATTCTATAGATGAAAAATCCATGACGGAGAACGGCGGTGGTGGACGCGGCGGCGGAGGAAGAAGGAGTTTGGGGCAGGCGGCGGAGAACGAAGGCGTACGGGCATGTATTCTTTGGGGGGGGGGGGGGGGGGGGGCGTGGTTCGCATGAACGATTAGCGACCCGGAACGATGCATTGCCCGAGGGATGGGGATCGTTTTCCATTATACTCCCTCCGTTTCAAAATATAAGATATTTTAGGTTTGTGAAGAAAATGAATCTAAACTTCTTTTAGTAAGTAGATTCACCCTAAAGTTGAGTGAACCTATATACTCAAACAAGTTTAGATACATTTAGTTTATAAAGCTAAAACATCTTATATTTTAAAACGAAGGGAGTAGTATGGATGTGGCTGGATATCAGCCGAGACTTATTTTAAGTAGCAGTCGACGTGAGCTGCATGTGGATCGGTCAATTGATTTCATATCTAGCTTTACCGCAGCACTCTAATGCATGGGACTCGACTAAAGCGGTCGACTGAGACGTAACAAAATCTCAGTCACATGCTGTTTACCAAAACCGTTATAGTATACTCTATTCGATCTCAATTTAGTTGTCTTAATTTTTTTTAGATTGACATATATCTATTGTCTAGATTCGCACGAATCTACACACTAAAAAGAATGTCTCAACTTTTATACGAGTTTAGATACGTTCGAATCTAGATAAAATTGAGTTAACTCCTTCCGTTCAAAAAATAATGTCGTAGATTTATGTAGATATACATGTATCTAAACATATGTTTTAGTGTATCAAAACAAATTTAAACAAATTTGTCTAGATACACCTACAATTTTTTATTTGAAGTATTCTGCTTAAATAGAGGGTCTCCAAACTGGCTAGACATGTTCCCTTTGTTAGCAAAATTATCAAAGGACCCATGAACACCACGACCTCTTCCCCTCCCCATTGGTGGAAATCTTCCTCCATTCGAACCCCTTCCTATACCTGCACGTCCATGTCCTCGACCTCCATCAGCTAGGATGAAGTCACCCCATTCTAGTTTAGCATCGTCGTGATCCCCTGAACCACACTCCTCATACCAATGACCGATAAGCCCACAGACACCACAAAAAACAGGGAGCTTTTCATATTTTAGCTGGTAGCCTGGTACCAATCCTTCTTCTTGACCTTCGTGATAGAGACAAAGCGGGACAACTTTTTGTTGACATCAATTTTGATTCTGATGCGGGCGAATTCACCCGCAAATCCAGCCAGTAATTTAATTTGAACCTCCTTGACCTCACCCACCGGCCTACACATCTCTTTGATCACTGATTCCTTCATATAGTTATCTGGTAGATGCATAACATGAGCCCACACCTCCAGCTTGTCCAACACAATCGATCTTGAGTTTTGGAATCCGTCGTACTCCTCCAGCAATAAAGCGTACTTGTTCCTGAATAACCAAGGCCCCATAAACATGGCCTTATTCCAGTCGCCAAGACACCCAAACTGGATTGTAAACAGGTTGTCTTCAATTTTCTTCCACGCCGCCTCCTTCGCCGGGTTCCATGCCGAACGCATTTCAGCGTACAAAGCACTCGGGCTAAATCCCCTCGAAGTGTGAACTTTCGCAATCGCCAGCCACTTGGATTTCTCTTTCGGATCCGGAGCCTCATCCTCCCAAACAAAACCACCTCTTCTTCCTCGTGTAGATTCAATCTACCAAGGAGATCTTCCACCCCCTCTCTCTTTGCACCACCGCTAGACATCCGCTGATCACTCACGCCGAAGAGGGAGAGGATCAAAGAGACTCAGAAGGACTCTCAGCGGACAGGAGCAGCCGGAGGACAAAAACCCTAGGGTTAGGCCGCTAGCGACGGCTAGGAGGGCAGGGGAGGAGGAGTACGGGGACGGAGGCCTTCTTGGCGACGGTGCAGATTGGCGGCAGACAACAAGGCCTGGCGTGGCAGCGCGCATGCGGAGGCGGCAACGGGTGGCGGCGCTCATGCCTCCTCCTTGGTCGCCGGGTTGAGAACGACACCATCGATGGACGACGACTGCCTAGGAAAGTATAGGAGGAGCTGGACACAAGGACTAGCCCGTTGCACGGGTCGTCCATGCTGACGGCGTGTTCTATGAAGAACGTGCGGCCGACGATGTGGAACTGGAAGTAGCAGGCCTTGCGGTTGTTATCATCGTGGCGGTGGAGTTGGATTCGAGCAGCGTGCAGGAGCTCGCCGAGGCTGCGATAGCGAAGCCAAAAATGAGGGCTCACATGAGGAGCTGCCGGAAGTGCCTGGAGGGCAGGGTGCAGTACTGCACAGTGTAGCGGGACGGCAGACGCGCGAGGATCTCGTCGGCCACGAACTGGTGTCCGCAGACGGCGGCGGTCTGGTCATCATCAGTTGCCCCCTCGGACGCCATGTTTTGTGCTGCGCAAGATCAACCCTGCGCTGTCTTTGCACCGAGGAAATACATAAAGGGAACACAACATCTATGAGTCGAGAGTCCTGCCCGGCTAGCTAGTTCGAGTCCTTCTCTCATTTCTTGGGGCCTGCTGGACACGTGTACGAATAGTGGTGCGGCTGAGATTGAATTTCTTTCTGATACCAACTATGATCAGCAGAGCAGTACAAAATTAGTCCGGCGCCGAACTAGCTAATTAATTGTTGTTTTGGACTCGACCAAATTAAGATCGCGAGTCATGCAGAATTTCCGATGCAAATTATTTGATTGCTGTTCTCTTGATCTGTAGTTGTCAAACTCATATATGTCATTGCAATTTCTAGCCATATATGAGAAACGTCGCTTCAACTTTCATCTTATAAAACTTTTTTTGCCTAAGAGGCGACATGTGCACGCGCCTAAAGTGGACTGAGGAAGCAAACGTTTTAACTATTTTGTTAATATGACTCACTCTGCTTTATAGTATACTCTCTCCGCCTCAATTTAGTTGTCTCAACTTTGTTTAGATTGACATATATCTATTTTCTAGGTTTGCATGTATCTACACACTAAAAAGAATGTCTCAACTTTGTATACGAGTTTAGATACGTACAAATCTAGATAAAACCTTCCGTCCTAAAAATAATGTCTTAGATTTATCTAGATATACATGTATCTAAACGTATGTTTTAGTGTATCAAATCAAATTTAAACAAATTTGTCTAGATATACCTACAATTTTTTATTTGTCTAGATATACCTGCAATTTTTTTAAAAAAAATATCTGTCTACATGTACTTGCAATTTTTGATTTGTCTAGATATACTTGCAATTTTTTAAAAAAAATATATTTACCTGTATATACTGCAAATTTAGACAAATTTGCTGACATATTTTTCAAAACGGATGAAATACGTAAGAAACAAGAGTACGTCAGAGCTGTTCTCACCGAAAGAAAAACAGGAAATCTAGAAAACAGGCACCCTATGGATTGTCTTATCCGATCGAAATTGGACGCGTACTGTTCATAGAACAACATGCATAAGTTCATACCTCTTGTTCACACTTGTTCACACCTGCACGCACAAGTTCACACCTGCCCACGCTGTCAAACGTTCACACCCGCACACACCGGAATTCCTAATTCTCTACTGGTTGCATGCACTAAAATGCTATCGGAACTTATCAATATGAGATTTAGTTTCGAAGATCGTTGGTTATCGTTGGTTAGAGCAAGAACAGTAGTATAGCCAACTGCTGACTATAAGATAGTGTCATGTTATCTATAGTCAACCAAATAGCCAATATGTATAATAACAAGCTATAGAAATATACTACTTTATCAATAATTGGTCCACCATTCACTCTCACAAAGTGTCTAGGAGCACATGCTAGAGCTGGATCTTGCATGAGAGCCCACTCTTCTTTTCTCTTCTCTTCTCTCTCTTCCAACTCAGCATAAATATACTATTTAACGTCTTATAGCCAGCTGATGTCATCTTATTATACTTGTTCTTATTTAAATTTTCAAAGCTTACCTTAAATATACGAGGATGATGTCATCAATCTTGTTTCTGATACATGCATGCATGCAAATTGGAGAGTCCAAGAAAAAAAGGTTACATCCATGGACCTGTTCAAAACTATCGCACGCATGATTAATTAATTCCGGAGTAGTATTAGTTGTTCACGCGTTGCCGTGTAGAAGAAGGCATTGTCGTCAAGCGTGGAGCGACGACCGGCTACAACCGATCGACGAGGTCTGTCCGCAAGCATATCGTCCCGGTCAACCTATCGCTGCTCATCAAAACCGGAACTCTTGGGCCTTGAGTGTTCAGTTGTCGGTCTGCTTCACCGAGCTGACTTCAAATCTAGCTCGTCTATCGCCAATACTGTCTAGTTTTTCGATGAAAAAAGAAAGCAGCAGAGCGCACTAGTGAAGATTAGTACTACGTACGTCTTTTTGTTTTAGAACAGCTAGCATGCAGTACGAAATTAACAAAACAATGGTGGTAACAACCATGGTGAGCGTTTACAGCGGTGTTATAAACTCGCTCCTCGGCAAGCTCACTACTCTGATAGCGCACAAGTATGGCAAGCTGAAAGGCGGCGTCCGGAAGGAGGTGGAGTACCTGCGGGACGAGTTCAGCAGCATGAATGCCCTTCTCGAGAAACTTGCCGATATCGATGGGCTCGATGTTCAGGCCAAAGAGTGGAGGAACCAAGTGAGGGAGATGTCCTACGACATCGAAGATTGCATCGACGACTTAATGCACACCACGGGAATAACAATATAGGCCGACGGCAATATGTCGGGACCGTCGGCCTAGCTTGATGGGCCGTCGGCCAGTTTTACCGTCGGCGTAGGATAAATAGGCCGGCGGCAGCCGTCGGGACGTAAATGGGGCCGTCGGCGTAGCATACTAGGCTAACGACAGAGCGACGGCGTCAAGTCTACGTCGGACCAAAGCCGTCGGCGTAGCCATTTTTCTTTTTTGTCCCATTAATCTTAGAAAAACCATAACTAAATTATTTAAATTCGGAAAAATACATATAATATATCAAAATTTGCAGAAAAATAAGATCTATCTATATAAACTCAAATATTACATATTTGTTTAAAAAATATATATATAAAAACTATAAATACTTTCGTATAACAGATTTTTCATTTTTCGAGTGCAAAAAACGGGGTGTTTATGAAGCAATCACCAAATGAAAGTTTCAAAATAATAATACCACATTTTTCAAAAATATTAGACCATATTGAATGCACAATTTTTTAACCTGGATATCTCAAACCTTTTCGTCCATCCCTCGTAAAATAAACAAATTCATGTCGAATCGGTAGAAAATGAGTTAGATTTGAACTACAGGTACATGATATGATTCTCATGATTTTTTGCAAAAATCATTTTTAGGTTCACAATATGCTATTTTATCAGAGATCTAATGCAAGTTTAGTGAGGCTCAGCCCCGATCTAAGAATCTTCATGCTCCTCGATTTACAAAGTTTGACGATAGTTTGAAACGGTCATAAAAAATTCAAAAACGATCGAAACAATGCAAAACCTACGCGTGGTGTCATATTATGTGACATAGTTGCATGGAAAAATACAAAACTTGGTAGATTGATCGTGTCTCAAAAAAACCTTCACAAAATGACCTATCTCAATCGAGGTTTTCTGGATTTCAGGTCAAATGACCAATGTTATTGCTATAATCGTGATATAGTTTGCGCTAATGTGCCCATATTGTGAACTCGTGTATATCATGGGATGGCGGACAATGTTGCAGGAGGAAGTTTTCCTTTTCGTCACACCAAAAAGTTATTTTTTATTTTTGAGTGCCAAAAACAGGATGTTTTATGAATCTTACATAGTTTCAGTTGGTCTAATATTTAAAAGTTACGATATATAATTAAATAGATGACAGGGATTTCATATTTGGATTCCTCTCATTTTTCTGATCGATTTGGATATATTATTTGTCGAATTGTGATTTACGGATTTGTAGATATGAATTATTCAAATTTAAATGAAAAAAAGCAAAATAAATAAAATTTATTTTATTTTTATTTGAATTCAAGATTATTATTACTTATTCATTGTTGTTTACTCAAATAATTGTATGGAATGTAAAAAAATAAATATGTCTAACATTATAGTGTAATGGTTAATAGGTTTGGTATGATAATATTCACAATACGTTTTAGTTTCTTTATCGGAAACTCATGTGGAAGGAATGAAGAAGTTAAGCGTGCTGAGGTTGGAGTAGTATTAGGATGGATGACCGGTTGGAAAGTTTGACTAATTGTGCAATTTGACTCAATGCTAAGTATACTTAGAATTATTGTGCAATTTGACTTGAGGCTAAGTATACTTAGAATTAAAAATGTCCATGTGAGATTAACAAGTTAAAATATTCAAAAATGTTAAAAAAATTTGAATTTTTTTTCGAAATTTTTTTTTAGAAAAATATAGGCTGACGGTAAAGCCGTTGGCGTAGCCAAACGGCCGTAAGTCATCTAGGTGGGCCCTATATGGTCTACGCCGACGGCTAGCTATATACGCCGATGGCCTTTCTACGCCGACGGGAGGAGGGTCTACGCCTACGGGGCTGTACGCCGACTGCCATACGCCGACGGCAGTCGTCGGGCCAGCCTACGCCGACGGCATTTAGGGACTACGCCGACGGGACCCGGCCGTCGGCGTATTCAGCTTCTCCTATAGTGGCATCACCTCGTGTCGAATTATGGTGCCGCACCAAGAAGCTCCGGGCTCTTCAACAAGACAGCCACACTTGTGGAGAAACTGAGGGTGCGCCATCAGGTAGCCAACAGGATCCACGGGATCAAGGCTCGTGTGAAGGAGGCAAGTGAGCGGCGCATGAGGTACAAGCTTGACGACCACGTTCTTTCGGCCGTATCAAGTAGTACTGGTGATGTTGATCCAAGGGTGGTTTCCATCAATGTGGAGGCAGCTAGTCTTGTAGGTATGGATGGCCCAAGGGACGATCGAGCTTCTCAAACTGCTCATGGGTGAAGAAAAAGATGATGAGGCGGGACAAGGGCTGAAGGTGGTTTCTATCCTAGGATTTGGAGGTCTCGGTAAAACCACGCTTGTCAAAGAAGCGTACCGCAAGCTTGAAGCGAGGTTTGACTGCCGTGCTTTTGTATCAGTGTCTCAAAAACCTGACGTGCCAAGGCTTCTCAGTAAAGTGCTACACCAACTATCGGGACAACTCTCACTGCAAGATGCCCAACTGGACGACATTATCAAGAATATCAGGGAATATCTCCAGGATAAGAGGTAACAGTCTCTGCTACCTTCCTTTTCCTGTGTACGTATGTATTCATCATCCAATCAATATACTATATGTACATCGATCGCGGTCTCACACTCTTGTTACTATATATGTGTACTTTGTATGCAATTAGGTTGGTTAGGTGTGAGAGCAGGTCCTCTATAAATGCATTGTTTAAAATGGCTTTAGACATCCTAAACCATTTTAGAGAATATGGAGCCATATGCTTTTTCATATCCCTAAAAGCGAACTTTTATATTGTTCCTGTCACTTGGAGCCCACTGTGGCTATGGTATGTTAAAATGAGCAACTTAGATTAAATGTAAGGGCCAAAAGCCGATATATATATGTACATGTGTGGGGGCAATATGCCAAAAGGTTCTTATACAATGGACATATGCAAATAAGAGTTATACATCTCGCTAACATCCTCTCAAACTCATGGTAGATCAACGACACTAAGTTTAGAGAGAAAGAACCTATGTTACACTCTAGTCTAGGCCTCCGTGAAGAAATCCATCAATTGCAACTCTTGAAGACACATAGTGACGAGCGAGAACATTATCATGCACGGTAGTACACATAAAATAGGAACCAATACCTATGTGCTTGGTGAGCTCATGCTTCACCAGGTCAAGCGCAATGTTGATAGCACATGTACTGTTTCACAAGACGGGAGTTGGTGTAAAAAAAACACCAAAGTCATGCAGTAACCAACGTAAGCAAGTCACATGTGCAATCAAAAGATCCATAGCTCGCAACTCAATCTGTACACTCGATCGGGGAAACCGTACTATGTTTCTTCGTCTTCGAGGCAATGAGAGAAACACCAAGGAATACACATGAAAGAGACAGTGGATGGTGATCCGACAGATCGCTCGCCCACATAGCATCCAAGTAGTCATGGAGGTGGAGTGAACTAGAGAGAGAAGGAAAGATATTGTGCCACAAAGACATTGCAAAAAACGAAGAAGATGACTATAGTGGACCGAAGTAGGGGCAGAAACGAAATGGATCAGAATGTGCATAGGGTATTAGATATCTGGATGAGTGATGACAAGGTTTTTATTTAAAAATATAGGATGAAAACCCCAGCCACATCGAAAAGATACATACAGCCTTCTTTAGTAATTTGTTCAATAAAGAACTAGACAGAGAGAATATATCAGAAGACTCGAATCCACCACTCAACACCTACAAACCCGATAATGGGTAAAGATGATGTCAACAGGGCATTATACCCTAAAAACTCGAAAAAAAATCAGCTAGAAACCGGGAACTTCGTATACCCCGAGACACCGACTAAGCGAAATGAGAGAGCTCATACGATCTAGCAGAATCTTAGCGAGAATCTCATGCACATGCTACAGAACTCGTCACGATATTAGCCACTGGTCCATCTTCAGAGCAGGTATCCTCGTAACCCCATTCAGGCTTGTCGTCGACGCCGCCTTGGCACCAGACAATGCCTCCACCATGCATGTGTCCGCCATCACGCGACCCATGCCGAGACTCTGCTGCACCATGCCACCAAGACTCACTGTCGATGATGTGCAACAAATCGACACTGCTACCCCTTCCGACCCCTCCAGTCAGAATGAGCTCCAAAACCCCTTGCCTATCTAGAAGACCGCAACCCTCCATAACGTTAGTGGTCGTGCCGCCACTACTCTAGATAGCCGCCACCATCGGAGAGCCTCGCCACCAAGGTGCTCGGCCGCACCACGTCCAGACGAAGGGATAAGGCATCTCGCGCCACCAAACACGCATGGGAGGAGGCTAGGACCCCCTGCCCTCGAAAACGGCTAAGCAAACCACGCCCTTGGTGACGGAGGGAAGGCAGGAGGGAGGAGCAGTGGGGGATATTTGGTGGCGGCGATCAGATCCACTCTTGTCACACGCCAGGGCGCGCGAAGGGCCAGATGGAGTCCAATGACAGCATGGTTTGGTGGACTCCCAACCACATGTCGATAGTGGGATGGGTCAGACAAGAGAGCACCATCAGATGCACGAAGGTGAACACTGAGCTCCATAGGATTCTCGGCAGTGCCCTCATTACTAAGAGTGATACGAGCAAGAAAATCCTAAATGTACTTTTATTGGAAGAAATCACAAATTCCGAGAAAGCAGCGAAGGGGGCAAAAATCAGACATAAGAAACTACTCACAAAGATGATTCTTAACAAACCTTCGAATTATGCAATAAAACAGCTATGTGCATCTATTGATGCAGAGGCCGGGGCTCTATTCCCCATTTCCAAAAAAAACTTAGAGTCATCACGAGTGAGTTATACATCTCTAACATGATACACGTCTTAGTTCTTATATTTTGGTTCGTTTTCCTACCCTGTTCTTCCCCTAAATCAACGAAGAGCAGGAGAGTGGCCTCGTCAGCATGTGTGATGATAGAGGAGCCATGTCGGTGTGGACTCTTGGATTTCTGATTTACATACGGTGGACCTGTTATAGCTTTTCCATGGTGTGATATACTTCTTGACAATAGTTCGTGGCTCTCATGAGTTCCATCGATATAATGCAATGGTAATAGCATATTTTAATTAGTCAATACTACTAAAACTTATTAACCTTTCACAGATTCATTACTAAATAGGTAGTAACAAGAATATAACGATGTGCTAAAATGTCTTTATTTTGGTATGGTTATTATGGTGTCCCAACTGTCAAAGTTTAACATTTATATCGGCTAAAACATACTAGATCAGTAAAGAAAATATATATGCTGCTCACCATATAAGTTGCATATAATCTATGTGATTTTATGTGCAGGTACATCATTATTATTGATGATTTATGGGACTCCTCATCATGGCAAGTTATTCAGTGTGCTTTTCCAGAAAATAATCGTGGCAGTAGAGTGCTAACCACAACGAGGATTCACTCGGTTGCTCTCGCTTGTCGGTCCAATAGAAAAGATCACATTTATGACATGAGACCCCTTGATGAGAGAGATTCAAGAAGGCTATTTTTCAGTAGAATATTTGGTCCAGTAGAAGATTCCCATATTGCATTCGAAGAGTTTTCGGCTGACATTCTAAGAAGATGTGGTGGTTTGCCACTTGCAATAATCAATATAGCTAGCCTTCTGGCCTGCCAACCAACAAAGATGACATGGGAATATGTAAGGAATTCTATGAGATCCATGTTTGATGGAAATCCTACCTTGGAAGGAATGAAAGAGATATTAGACCTTAGCTATAGAAATCTTCCTCATCATCTAAAGACATGCTTGCTTCACGTTGGTCTTTATCCAGAGGACTATGTGATGAAAAAGAATGATTTGGTGAGGCAATGGATAGTGGAAGGCTTTTTTTTTTCTTGCGGGGGATAGCGGAAGGCTTTGTGAGTACAATTCCTGGGTTAGATGCAGAGGAAGTTGCATGGAGCTACTTCAACGAGCTGATCAACAGGAGTATGGTCCAAGCTGTGGAGAGGGATCACTGTGAAGAGGTGTTGTCCTGCAAAATACATGACGTGATGCTTGATCTTGTTAGATCCAAGACGGAAGAAGAGAATTTCATCTGTATAGTAGATTCAGCACATGTTACTACAAGGATGAACAGAAAAATCCGCCGACTCACCCTCCACTACGATGGCGAAGAAGAATAAGAAGAGCGAGCAACAATCATCAATATTGGGTCAGTGTCGCAAGTTCGGTCCGTTGCGGTTTTCAGAGGTTCTTTGTGGCCTTGTTTGCTGGAGTTGAAGTTTGCCCGAGTTCTCCATCTCGAATATCCCAAAACAAAGGCAATGGACCTCACTGGTATGTGTGGATTGTTCCAATTACGTTATCTCAAGGTTGCGTGTCACTACTACACCAGTCTGCAGCTACCTGCTCAATTTGGACAGCTACGGAAGCTGGAGACGATGAATGTGGAGTGGGATAATCGACGAGTGAGCATTCCATCGGACATCATAAGTTTGCCCAGGCTGACGCATCTCATTGTTCCACTAGGTACTGACCTGCCCGATGGGATTGGCGACCTGAAATCCCTGCGCACACTAGAATGGTTTGATCTGTCAGCAAACTCGCTAGAGAACATTGAGCATCTTGGCGAGCTGACCAACATGAGAGATCTTCAGCTATGCTGTGGCAGTACAGCAAGCTTTGTGGACGCGGCGAGGCGGATGGATGCGTTATGCTCTTCCCTCCAAAGGCTTTCGGCAGCAGCTGGTTCCAGCAGCCTTCGGAGCCTCGTTCTGACTTCTGAGTAATGTTTCGATACAATCCTCTGTTAGCTTGAGCATGCTGTCCCCTCCACCTCGCCATCTCCAGAAGCTCGACCTGTACGGCCACTGCTTTTCAAGGATCCCCGAGTGGGTTGCTCAGCTCCGGGACCTCTGCAGCTTGGCGCTGCTGGTGCGACAAGTGGTGCCAAAGCCCGATGGCGACGGCGATGATGGCGGTGTTGGTGTTCTTGTAGGGTTGCCCTCCCTCGTCTACCTAAAATTGCGGATTCGAGAATGCTCTAGACAAGGACGGCTAGTCTTCTCCGGCAGCCGCGGTACATCATTTGCATTTGTGGCTCTCAAGCACTTGATTCTCGAGTGCCCTAAGCTGTCGCTGGCTTTCCAAGCGGGGGATATGCCCATGCTGCAGAGGCTTGAGCTACGATTCAATTTGGAAGGGTGGGAGCAAGGCGGTGGATCATGCTTACCACTAGGCATCCACAACCTGCCACATGGAATCAGAGAAATCAACCTGTGGCGGCGGTTTGACTGCGTTGCTGGCCAACGCGACGTCGCAGCTGCAAGATCTGAGTTAGGGAGCGCGTTTCACGCGCATCGTCCTGGCGCGGACTTGTTCTTTGGAGGCGCGCCCTGGGAATATCCTGTCAGGAATAATCTGGATACTGCATCGCTAGCATCAGAGGAGCTACAGGAGTCGACGGGAGTGCCAAATGGGCTACAGAAGGAAGCTGCCGCAGCTTTGTAATTGACAAGCAACTGGAGGCCTGGGTTCCTCTAAAAGAGGCCAGATTCCATCCACTAGTTATGACAAGCAAGAGTGGACCCGGTGATGTATAAAGAGGAAGGGAAACAACTGGAGCTGAAGACGACGACGACAGAGGACATCTCTGTCACCTAACCTCTGTATATTCTCTCTCACCTCATGCCGGTCCATTCTCCCATCCCCTTCTATTGTATCTTGTATCCCAAGAACCTGTGATATTTTGTGAGCAATGAGAGAGAGATTATGATCGTAACAAGTTGATAAGTGTTCTTCGGCCCTTTGTTCAACGGCGTGAGTTAATTCTTGATGTCAATAGTGGTGTTAAAAGATCAAACATCTTTAGGTACGACCTTCCAGATCTTCTTTCGCTTAATCAATCTTGGATGGTTTTTTATGGTTGTCGCGAGGAGACATGTCTTTGCAATATTTACCCCCGACAATGGTGATTCGTACTCTCGGCTCCCCGATTTCTACCATGTTTTTTTTTCTGCGAACACACAGCTTGCATTACTCAAATCAGGGATTACAATCTTGGTAGCAAATATTTGCTAAACCATCTGGGCAGAGCATTGCCAACAGCCGTGCTAGCATGAGAGTTCTAGTGTAATTGGCCATAAAATGGCTACTACAATTCTGACTACGATTAACACGAGTAATACAAGTCTGACGGACTCTCAGCAGAGACTTAATCTCTTCTACCATTCACTACGGGAAAAAATGTCGCTGCCGTATAGACACGTCTTTGCCGTGTGCCAAACGGACCAGAACACGGCAAAGTTTTCCTTTACCGTGTGTAACTCAGAAAGTACACGACAAAGTACGTGAACACGACAAATTTCTAAAAAAGAACACGACAAAGACCCACAAAGGAACACGGCAAAGAAAATACACTCGGCAAAGTCGAGAACAGCACACGGCATAGGTGTTGTCACGGCAATAGGTGGGACCCGTGACCCCATAGGTCCATTTGACGGGAGGAGCTAACGGCTGCAGATGGTGGTCTCTTCGCCGTGTGCCCTCGTCGGTCCTTTGCCGTGTGTATTCTGCAGTATACACAGCAAAGGGCATTTGCCGTGTGTATTTCGCAATACACATGGCAAAGTCCTTTTTTTTTCTTTTTACCCCTTTTGTCACATTACTCTTAGGAAAATCATAAAAATTATTCTAATTCAGAAAAATACAAATAATATATCAAAATTTGCAGAAAAATAAGATCTATATATCTACACTCAAATATTAGATATTTATATTGAATAAGAATCTTCATGCTCGTCATTTTGACCATAGTTTAAAACATGCATTAAAAATTCAAAAATGATCGAAACAATGTGAAACCTTCGCGTGGTGTCATATTATGTGACATAGTTGGTAGGAAAAATATCAAACTTGGTATATTGATTATTTATCAAAAATACCTTCACAAAATGACCTATCTCATTCGAGGTTTTCTGGCTTTCTGGTCAAATGACCAATGTTATGGCTAGAATCAAGGCATAGTTTGTGCTAATATGCCCATATTGTGCATTCATGTGCATCATGGAATGACGAACAATGTTGCAGGAGGAAGTTTTCCTTTTCGTCGCATCAAAAAGCCATTTTCCATTTTCCGAGCGTAAAAAACGGTGGATTTTGTGAAGCAACCACCAAATGGCTAATTCAAAATGCTACCACCCTATTTTTCAAAAATACTAGACCACCTTAAATGGACAATGTCCCAACAGGGGATCTCAAACCTTTCCGTCCACTCCAGAAAAAAAACAAATTCCTAACGAATCAATAGGAAGTGGGTCAGATATGAACTACAAGTACATGATCTGATGGGCATGATTTTTTTTAAAAATCATTTTTCGGTTCACAATATGCTATTTCATCAGAGATCCAATGAAAGTTTAGAGAGGCTCAGCTTCGAGCTAAGAATCTTCATACTCGTCGTTCGACAAAGTTTGACGATAGTTTAAAAGAGTCATAAAAAATTCAAAAATGATCGAAACAATGCGAAACCTTCGTGTGGTGTCATATTATGTGACATGGTTGCAAGGAAAAATATCACACTTGTTATATTAAATATGTCTCAAAAAAACATTCACAAAATGACCTATCTCATTCGAGTTTTCGTGGCTTTCGGGTCAAATTACCAATGTTATGGCTAGAATCAAGGCATAGTTTGTGATAATATGCCCATATTATACATGTATGTGCATCATGGAATGGCGAACAATGTTGCAGGAGGAAGTTTCCCTTTTCGTCGCACCAAAAAGCCATTTTCCATTTTCCAAGCGTAAAAAACGGGGGATTTTATGAAGCAACCACCAAATGGCTATTTCAAAATGCTACCACCCCATTTTTTAAAAATACTAGACCACCTTAAATGGACAATGCCCCAACGGAGGGATCTCACACCTTTCCGTCCACTCCAGGTCAAAAAGACAAATTCCTGCCGAATCGGTAGGAAGTGGGTTAGATATGAACTACAGGTACATGATTTGATGGGCATGATTTTTTACAAAAATCATTTTTAGGTTCACAATATGCTATTTCATCAGAGATCCAATGAAAGTTAAGAGAGGCTTAGCTCCGATCTAAGAATCTTCATACCCGTCGTTCGACAAAGTTTGACGTTAGTTTAAAAGAGTCATAAAAAATTCAAAAATGATCGAAATAATACGAAACCTTCGCGTGGTGTCATATTATGTGACGTGGTTGCAAGGGAAAATATCACACTTTTTATATTGAATATGTCTCAAAAAAACCTTCACAAAATGACCTATCTCATTCGAGGTTTCCTAGCTTTCGGGTCAAATGACCAATGTTATGGATAGAATCAAGAAATAGTTTGTGATAATATGCCCATATTGTGCGTGCATGTGCATCATGGAATGGCGAACAATGTTGCAGGAGGAAGTTTTCCTTTTCGTCGCACCAAAAAGCCATTTTCTGAGCGTAAAAAACGGGGGATTTTATGAAGCAACCACCAAATGGCTAATTCAAAATGCTACCACCCCATTTAAAAAATACTAGACCACCTTAAATGGACAACGTCTCAATGGGGGATCTCAAACCTTTCCGTCCACTCTAGGTGAAAAAAGACAAATTCCTGCCGAATCGATAGGAAGTGGGTCAAATATGAACTACAGGTACATGATCTGATGGGCATGATTTTTTACAAAAAACATTTTTAGGTTCACAATATGCTATTTCATTAGAGATCCAATGAAAGTTTAGATAGGCCTAGCTCCGAGCTAAGAATCTTCATACCCGTCGTTCGACAAAGTTTGACGATAGTTTTAAAGAGTCATAAAAAATTCAAAAATGATCGAAACAATGCAAAACCTTCGCATGGTGTCATATTTTGTGACATGGTTGCAAGGAAAAATATCACACTTGTTATATTATATATGTCTCAAAAAAAACTTTACAAAATGACCTATCTCATTCGAGGTTTCTTGGTTTTCGGGTCAAATAACCAATATTATGGCTAGAATCAAGGCATATTTTGTGATAATATGCCCATATTGTGCATGCATGTGCATCATGAAATTGCGAATAATGTTACAGGAGGAAGTTTTCCTTTTCGTCGCACCAAAAAACCATTTTCTATTTTTCGAGCGTAAAAAAGGGAAATTTATGAAGCAACCACCAAATGGCTAATTCAAAATGCTACCACCCCATTTTTCAAAAATACTATACCACCTTAAATAGACAATGTCCCAACGGGAGGATCTCAAGCCTTTTCGTTCACTCCAGGTAAAAAAGACAAATTCCTGCCGAATCGACATGAAGTGGGTCAGATATGAACTACACGTACATGATCTGATGGGCATGATTTTTTACAAATATCATTTTTAGGTTTACAATATGCTATTTCATCAGAGATCCAATAAAAGTTTAGAAAGGCTCAGCTCCGAGCTAAGAATCTTCATACCCGTCGTTCGACAAAGTTTGGCGATAGTTTAAAAGAGTCATAAAAAATTGAAAAATGATCAAAACAATGTGAAACCTTCGCGTGGTGTCATATTATGTGATATGGTTGCAAGAAAAAATATCAAAAAATTTAAATTGAATATGCCTCAAAAAAAACTTCGCAAAATGACCAATCTCATTCGAGGTTTCCTGGCTTTCTTGTCAAATGACCAATGTTATGGCTAGAATCAAGGCATAGTTTGTGATAATATGCACATATTGTGCATGCATGTGCATCATAGAATGGCGAACAATGTTGCAGGAGGAAGTTTTCCTTTTTATAGCACCATAAAGCCATTTTCCATTTTCCGACCATAAAAACGGTGGATTTTTAGAAGCAACCACCAAATGGATAATTCAAAATGCTATCACCCCATTTTTCAAAATACTAGACCACCTTAAATAGACAATCTCCCAACGGAGGGATCTCAAACCTTTCCGTCCACTCCAGATGAAAAAGATAAATTCCCTCCGAATCGACATGAAGTGGGTCAGATATGAACTACAGGTACATGATCTGATGGGCATGACTTTAAAAAAATAATTTTTAGGTTCACAAAATGTTATTTCATCAGAGATCCAATGAAAGTTTAGAGAGGCTCCGAGCTAAGAATCTTCATACCCGTCGTTCGATAAAGTTTGACGATAGTTTAAAAGAGTCACAAAAAATTAAAAAATGATCAAAACAATGGGAAACCTTCGCGTGGTGTCATATTATATGACATGGTTGGAAGGAAAAATATCATACTTGTTATATTGAATATGTCTCAAAAAACCTTCGCAAAATGACCAATCTCATTCGAGGTTTCGTGTCTTTCGGGTCAAATGACCAATGTTATGGCTAGAATCAAGGCATAGTTTGTGATAATGTTCCCATATTGTGCATCATGGAATGGTGAACAATGTTACAGGAGGAATTTTTTCTTTTCGTCGTACCAAAAAGCCATTTTTTCCATTTTCCGAGCACAAAAAAGGAGGGTTTTATGAAGCAACCACCAAATGGCTAATTCAAAATGATACCACCCCATTTTCACAAGATTATATGGATGTCATATTTGGATTCCTCACATTTTTGGATCAATTTAGAAATTTTATTTGTCGAATTACGATTTACGTATTTAAATATATGAATTATTCCATATTAAATAGAAAAAGGAAATAAAATAAAATCATTTTATTTTTTATTTGGATTCAAGATTATTATTACTTATTCATCATTGTTTACTTAAATAATTGTTTGGAATCTAAAACTGAGATGTGTGACATCATGGTCCTAGAGTTAATAGGATTTATATGAAAGTATTATCAACAAGGTATGATTTCTTTCTTGGAAGCTCATTCGGAAGAAATAAAGAAGTTAAGCGTGCCAGAGCTAGAGTAGTGTTAGGATGGGTGACCAAAGGAGAAGTTTGATTATGAGTGAAATTTGACCTAAATCAAACATACAAAGGTTTAAAATATCCTATATGAGATTATCAAGTAAATAATATTCAAAAAAGTTTGAAACAAAATTGAATTTTTTTCATTTTTTTTGAAAAGGTAGTCTCTTTTCCGTGTACTTTTTCCACGAGACACACGGCAAAGACATCTTATTTGCCGTGTAATTTTCGATAAGATACACGGGAAAGAAACACGACAAAGACAACTTCTTTGCCGTGTATCTTTCGAGAAGACACACGACAAAGAATAGACACCGTTATCTCCGCGGGAACCGTCATCTTACTTTACTTTGCCGTGTCTACGCGTAAGACACACGGCAAAGTCTTTGCCGTGTCTTATTTAGAAAACACACGGCAAAGGGCCTTTGCCGTGGCGAACGTTGCCGTGTGGCATTTGCCATGTGTATAGACACGACAAAGCCTTTGCCGTGTTCCGAAAGGCATTTGTCGTGTCTTTTGCCCACACGGCAAAGAGCATGTGTGCCGTAGTGATTGGTGCATGGACAGATTGATCAGCACCTTCGCATCTTCACCGACTCAAGACAATCAGTTTCCACTAGGATTGGCAAGTTACACCAATGTAGGGCTAGGGATAGACCCTCCATAACCGCATGTAGTTCATCACCCAAAGGATCCCTGCATGACCGTAGCTTCCGACATGACGAGATAATGATGGTACCATCATGATCACGAACAACCATGCCAGCTCTTGCATTCCCCTTATTATCAAAGGACCCATCAGTATTAAGCTTACACCATCTAGCCTGCGGTGGCGACCAGAGCATAGGTAGCTTGGCAGTTAGATCCTTGTGTGCATGGAAACGTTGTTCCTCTTGATCAAAAATGAACTTTCCCTTTAGAATATCTTCAGTAGGATGACACTTGATGTTAACTATGGATTCCAGGTAACTCGTAAGAAAACAACAAGAGGCCTCCAACGCCGGTGGTGGTTTATCATGGATGATCTCATTGCGGACGTCCCAAATCCGCCAAAATGTCATGAGAATCATACTTCTCTTAGTGCTTGATTTATCCCACAATAGAGTCAAGAGCCATTCTACCCTAGTATTTTCAATAGAATCACCAGAAGGTAGATGCCACACTTCCAACATATAATACCATAGCTGAACCGCCAAAGTGCACCGAACAAATGTGTGAAAATTGTCTTTGGGCTCAACACCACACACCAGGCATTGATTAGTAACCTCCAAGGTTCGACGACACTTATTTCGCCAAGTGGGGAGTGAATTCGTCGCAAGACGCCAAGAATTTTTTTGAACCTTAGGTGGAACATTACTCTTCCATATGAGATCCCATACTTTTCTTGAGCCATCAGGTGATATACTTGTGGACTCAAGCCCGCCAAGACTGTAGCAATTCGATAGGCACTCTTTACTGGGAATAGACCATCCTTTTCAGGAGCCCAAACGATCTAATCATCAATCAATCTTGGTGATGGCTTCAGTTTCAGAATCTCCACTATATCCATTGGTATGAAATAATCGTACAGCAAATCCACACGCCAAGAGCCAACCTGGTCAATAATCTTAGAGACAAACCTCAATCTACACCTCCTCTTGCTCGACACCAATTTATAGTATAATAGGTTCTCGGGATCCAGGGGTACCTCCATATCCTTATGCTCTGCCCATTACACACTTTCCAAACTAATTATTTCTTCAGTAGTTCCAATCCATAGGAAATTGTAGTCCAAGTGGAGGAAGAATTGCCACCAAAAACGGTATCTTCTGGTCTCCCATTAGGGTAGTACTTAGCTTTTAGCACCCTAGCACACAGACTGTCAGGTTTTGTGAGCAATCTCCAAGCTTGTCTAGCAAGCAATGCTTCGTTAAACATATGTAAATCCCTAAAGCCAAGACCACCTTGGCATTTTGGCCTCTGGAGTTTATCCCAGGCACGCCAATGCTTCTTCCTTTTCCCATCGTTTGACCTCCAATAAAAGTCACGGACCAGCTTAGTTAGATCATCGCAGACCGATAATGACAATTTTAAAATCCCCATAATGTAAATAGGGAGGGCCTGAGCCACTGGTTTTATAAAAACTTCTCTGCCGGCCTGTGCAAAATTACCGTCACCCCACATCAAGAGGAGTTTTGTGAGGTGAGCTTGAAGATTTTGTAATTTACCCCGTGTCATACGGCCATGAAGAGTTGGCAACCCAATATATTTCTACTCAAAGACCAATTAAGTAACATCCAATGCTTGTTGCACTTCTTCCTTAACAGAAGTTGGAGATGAATCACCAAAAAACAGTGAACACTTGGAAGGGTTTATAATTTGACCTGTGGCTGCAACATACTCTCCAAGTGCTTGTTTAACTCGCAGGGCCTGATTCCGATCAGCTTTGAAGAATAAAAGTGCATCATCGGCAAAAAGCAAATGTGATATCCCAGGTGCATGATGTTGGGCCATGTAGAGATAAAACAAAACTTTTTCCCTCTAACGTGGTGATCCCAAGATCTAGCTGAGTTAGAAGGCCACGAAATTTACCAATAGACGCGTGGTTGCGGATTACTGATGAAGCGCGTAGTGCAGTCCTTGTGATCTCGATCCAATCAACGATCGTCCAAGCGCTGATGATACAACGCCTCTGCTGGTGTCCACACGTACGAGGAGGAGCGCCGGCGGTGAACTTCTAGGTTCGTTACGACGGCGGGACTGCTGTGGAGCTAGGGTTTCCAACTCATGGAATGACCTAACCGAACAACCATTAACCCTTCTGAGTTACTGTGCTCCACTATATATAGGGAGTGAACGTGGGCTCCACTCACGTGGCCCATTCACTAAAGCCCATATAATACCAGTCACTGTGAGTCCGACTCACTGACTCAGTCCAAATCCGGCTCGGGTCCAACCCAACCAGATTTCCGGTTCAGATCCAATCCGAACTTGCTCCTGCTCTTAAGTGTGTGACCCCGCAGGCTCATGGATACTTGGACACGATTGGGGTCCGACTCCAAACGATCAGTTGGTAGCGGCTCCTAGCAGAACGTTCCGACTCCCAAGTATCAAAGAGTCATGATGACTTGCCTTTCCAATGCGACTTGCGTCCGAGTCCCTTTTGCCTCACGATATACCTTGTCAGACTATAGGCGAATATATGTCATCCCTTAAATAGTCCGACTCTCTTCTCGATCCGAGATAAGTGATTCACCTAACTAACTCTTAGTCGATTGCCTCGGTTAACACTTAACCGAGTCGTGCATGGCCATGCTTTATCAGAGAATATCTCTCCAAGTGGAAGGGAAAAATCCCATCTTGGTTATTCACGTCACATAGCTTGATTCTCAGTCGACCCGAACTCTGCCTTTATGACTGCCCAGTTACGGATCAGCGTTTGACAGAACCTAAGTCGGTGATCCTCAACTCGGACTATGCAACAACCTCAGGTCTAATTATTACATTGATTGAGATATACAAATGACAACTTGTTCGTTGTACCTCAATATGGGTCAATCTGACTCTCTAAACTCTTTAGCCGAATCTATGTAAGTCGGAATAACATCACCATGCCCATGACAAGTGGAACCGAGTCATCAAGCCGACTTTCACATTGGTCTAAGTTGTGTATCCAGCACAACCTTAATGACCAAGGACATTTAGTATAAACAACATGAATGCATAGTTCCACAACTGAATCACATATTCAATGATACACATTAGATGTTTATACAAGGACTACTTAATATCTTTATGATATTTCCCAATAGTCTCCCACTTGCACTAGAGTCAATCTTCCGACATCACATGTCTAGGCATCTAATGCCCATAGCTCTTAGGTGTGCCTCATGCTTTGGCTGTGGTAACGGCTTTGTCAACGGATCTGCAATATTTGCATCCGTGTGTACCTTGCATAACTTGATATCACCCTGATCCACAAACTGGTGAATCAGGTGATACCGCATGAGTATGTGCTTGTTCTTCTGGTGTTGTCTAGGTTCCTTGGCTTGTGCAATAGCACCATTGTTGTCACAATACATGTCTTACGGATTGGACGAGCCCTGAACCACACCAAGATCCATGAGGAAATTCCTCATCCAAACAGCTTACTTTGCTGCCTCCAAGGCAGCAATATACTTAGCCTCTGTTGTAGATGAAGACACAGTCTCTTGCTTGGAACTCTTCCAGCTCACAACACCTCCGTTTATAATAAACATGTATCCGGATTGCGAACAAGAATCATCAGAGTTGGTAAGATAACTCGCATCCGTGTAACTATTTACACTGACTTCATTTTCACCACCATAAACCAAAAACATATCCTTAGTCCTTTTCAAGTACTTTAGGATATTTTTAGCCGTTGTCTAGTATATTTCTCCAGGAACAGCCTGGTATCTGCTCACAACACTCAGAGCATAGGAAACATCTGGCCTAGTACAAATCATGGCATACATGATGGATCCGACTGCAGAAGCATACGGAATCGCACTCATCCGACTTCGCTCATCAGTTGTCGAAGGACACTGAGTCTTGCTAAGTTTTACACCATGGGACATCGGTAAGAACCCCTTCTTAGACGATTCCATGTTGAACTTCTTCAAAACTTTGTCCAAATAAGTACTTCGACTCATCCAATGAGACGTCTTGATCTATCTCTATAGATCCGGATTCCGAGAATATACGTTTCCTCACCCAAGTCTTTCATTGAGAAACTCCTTTCCAATGATTGCTTGGTTTCTTGCAACATCTGGACATCATTTCCAATCAATAATATGTTATCCACATATAAGATTAGAAAGTTTACTTTGTTCCCACTAAACTTCTTGTACAAACAAGAATCATGATCACTCTTGATGAAGCCAAATGATTTGACTACCTCATCAAAGCGATATTCCAACTCCGAGATGTTTGCTTCAACCCATAAATGGATTTCTGAAGTTTGCACACTTTGTCAGCATTATCCGGATCGAAAAAACCCTCGGTCTATATCATATACACGTCCTCGGTTGAATTTCCATTAAGGAAAGCCGTTTTTCCATCCATCTGCCATATCTCGTAGTCGAAATAGGCTGCTATAGCTAACATGATCCGAACTGATTTAAGCATCGCTACGGGCGAGAAAGTCTCGTCGTAATCAACTCCTTGAACTTGTCGGAACCCCTTCACGACAAGACGTGCTTTATAGACAGAAACATTTCCATCCATATTAGTTTTCTTCTTAAAGACCCATTTGCACTCGACGTGTCTTGCACCGTCTGGCAGATCAATCAAATTCCATCCTTGATTTTCATCCATGGACTTTAACTCGGATCTCATGGCTCCAAGCCATGACTCGGAATCAGATCGCATTATCGCTTCCGAATAATTTGCCGGCTCATCAATGTCTAACAGTAATACATCACGAACACTTCGTAATCTCATCGATCTTCGTAGTACAGGTGCTGCTGCCAGCTCAGCTACCACGACCGGCTCAACCTCCAAGGTTTTTGCCGAATCGCTACTAGTCGGTTCCTCTCGAATTTCTTCGAGATGCACCGTGCTCTCACTTACTCCCCGACTGAGAAACTCTTTCTCAAGGAAGACACCATTCCGAGCGACAAACACTTTTCCCTCTTCTCAGTTGTAGAAGTAGTAACCCAAGGTTTCCCTCGGATACCCCACGAAAATACACTTATCCGACTTGGCCGTAAGCTTGTCCGACTGAAGTTTCTTGACAAATGCTCCACAACCCCAAATCTTAAGAAAATACAAACTCACATTTTTGCCTGTCCACATCTCATGCGGTGTCTTCTCTACCGACTTAGATGGTACTCTGTTTAGTGTGAACGCCGCTGTTTCTAGACAATAACCCCAAAATGATAAAGGCAGATATGTCCGACTCATCATTGATCGTACCATGTCCAACAAGGTTCGATTCTGCCTTTCCGAAACACCGTTCCTTTGCGGCCTTCCTGGCAGAGTAAGTTGAGGAACTATTCCACAACCTTTTAGATTGTCATCAAACTCATGGATCATTTACTTGCCTCCTCGGTCCGACCGAAGAAACTTTATTTTCTTGCCGAGTTGATTCTGTACTTCATTCTGGATTTTTTTGAACTTTTCAAGGGTTTCCGACTTATGTTTCATCAAGTAGATTGTAACACCCCAGTTTCAGTTAAACTCTAATTAGGGTTTTGTTTGTGCATCATGATCATCATCTAATAAAAATGCATGCAAGAAATATGCAAAACCCTAAACCCTACTCTTTCCCTCTACTTAAAAAGCATTCAAAAGGTTTTGAATATTTTGAAAAGTACCAAAAATTGTGGAGTCCAAATTGAGTAAAAGGGCCCCTCAGTATATTACATATTTTATAAAACCTCTGGTAATTTTCGAAATGGATCAGAACAGTTTGAAATTGAAAATACAAAGAGGAAATACAAAACAGAAATGGAAAAACAATTTTACAGAAAAAAATAAGCAAACCCTAGCTACGTGGGCCTAGCCCACCCTGTCCCTCTCCTCCCTGTCGCCAGCGCGCGCCCGCAGCAAGTCCAACAGCGGCCCACGTGGCCCAGTACCGCTTCGGCGTCGTCTGTGTCGTCTTCCTCCTCTGGCAAGCAACTCAGTGTCGTCTCCGACGCCGTTCGCCGTCGCCGCGATGCGCACCCCGCGCCGCGATGCCCGCCGCCGCTCTGGAGGCTGATAAGACCCCGCGCCGATGCCCTCGCTCACCCTTATCCTCTCTTTCTTCCCACGCGCTTCCTCTCTCTCTCTGCAGCCTGCCCCGAAACCCTAGCCAACGAGCTCGCCATCGCCCCACCGTCCCCGTCCTCCCCTCGTCAACTGAGGCCGCCTTGAGCTTCACCTCGCTCGTCTCCTTCGATTGCCCCAGCCAGCGCAAGCAAGCGTGGTCCCAGTCGCCGCAATCAGACCCTCGTTCCCGATGCCGGCCACCACTGCAAGCCAACGATTCTGGCCTCCCCGTGCCTCCTCGACCCCTCCATCGCGCTTAGGGTAAGCTACCGGTCCCTCTAGACCTCTCCTTTGCCTCTGTCGCGTGTCGTAGCTGTCGCTCACCATCGATCCGCAAGCTCTGCTGCCGTGCACCGTCGAGCTCGCCGTTCTGGTGACCAAGGAACAGCGGCACCGCCCCTATTAGGTCTGCCCTGATGCGGTGGTTCGAATAGGATAGGTACCGTAGCCCCTTGCGCCCTCCTCCGCCGTCTCCGGCGACCACCCGACGGTGGCCGTCGTGTGACGTCAGGCCGACGCAGCCCTGACGTGGGCCGTGGACCCGCTAGCTGCCAGCGAGGCCTGGACGTGGCCCTGGCCCCATCCTATTAGAATCTGGTCACCAAGCGTTCATAACCGTGAACACGGCTTTTTGAAAAGATTTAACCCTGCTGGGGTGTACAACTTTACCCACATGTACTAACCTTCTCTTAATGCCACTTAAGATTAGCCCTCTTCCTTGGAAGGCCGGTATAGGGTGGTTAGACATGACCTTTACCTTGCTTTCGCCAGAAAAATACGTAATTATTTAAATCTTAATTATTTAAATCCAGAAAATGGTTTAAATCTTATAAATTCAATAAGTAATTATTTATAAGTCAGAAAAATACAAATAATATATCAAAATGTTCAGAAAAATGAGAACTATATAATTAAGCTATAATAATGCATTGATCAACAACTTTAATGGTAAGTTTAAATAGAAGAACATAGTAACCCCTCATAGGTAATTTCGGAGTTTCCCTGAGTTAGGGTTTTCACCCCTCGGAAGTCGGAACCCCGTTTAAATTATCGAGCATGCCTTAGGGTTACTTTGGAATACAATTTAACTTGTCATATCATCATACTTTCTTGAGCATTGCATCGATGACATGTGTTGATTGTTTCCCTCTCTTTCCAGTGTTTGGTTCTTCGCGGTAGAATACGATATCGAGATCGAGATCAAAGACTAAGATCAACACCTTCGAAGTTCGAAGATCGACGAACAATACTTGACCAACTGTAACCAAGTCCAGTACAATATTCCCGAAGATCTGCTTATTGGTTATCAACTGGCAAAGGCAAGTATAGCCCCACCATGATATAATCCTATGCTTTCGAAAGCATTTCAATTCCTACCATGATGAATACGATTCTACTGTGGTCTTTTATCGATAGATAGAGTATCGTATCTGTTGCATTACTCCCTTGAGCTTATATTACCTGATCCACTGCTCCTAGCATATCTAGGTTTGGCTTATGTGCATTGCTAGAGCTTATATATTTGTTCTACTTAGCCATGCATCGCTGTCAGTGCTGGTTCATCCAGATGATGTATTAGATGCAGAGAATCTAGTATGACAGGAGAACGTGATGATATGAGATCAGAGGTGATATGAGATTAAACATGCTAAGGCTTGTATGGGAGGCCACAGTGGGATGTGGTTTTTCTAGTCCCATGCTCGCCACCACTAGGAACAGAGTTCTTGCCTTCAGAACCGAGACGAGCGTACAACCACACGGGGTCTGGACAACCTCATGACTAACTAACTTGCCTAGTAGATTCCATGAGTCACATAGTTTGGGTGTTCCATTCGACATGCATTCTGGAACTTCTCGAAGGCGGTGAAGGAGGTGCATTCATAACAGGTAGGTAAGCGTCGCCGGGGTTGCTTGGGGTCGATGGAGCCCCTGGTGAACCAACCTCGCCTCACATCTCTAGGGACCGGCTTCGGGACTTGACCCATTACGGCGGAACCATCCTTAGGGCGTGACTCATGGTCTCGGCGAAAGCAAGGTAAAGGTCGTGTCTAACCACCCTCTACCGGCCTTCCAAGGAAGAGGGCTAATCTTAAGTGGCATTAAGAGAAGGTTAGTACGTGTGGGTAAAGTTGTACACCCCATCAGGGTTAAATCTTTTCAAAAAGCCGTGTTCACGGTTATGAATGCTTGGTGACCAGATTCTAAGATCATAAAGAACTTGAACCGAATCATAAAATTTGGCAGATCAACGTGTGCTTAAGGATGCTTCCTCATGGGTACAAGGGGGTGATCCTAGTTCAGGAGATGATGATGATTTGGTGGATATCAAAATATGATGATCAATATTTCGGAGATGTCGCTCTCTTATCCCCTTTTAAAATACTCCGATTAGACGAGATTCTTCCCCCTCTTGTTTTACAAACAAAGATGGTTTTATGCAAAACAACTCCACTAGCCAGAAGTCTTGCGGAGTACACCCTGTACTCACCCTTGCGTTGTTGATACTTTTGGCAGAGTAAGTGTTCCCTTGAAGATGAGTTCTGTACTACATCGACACCGACAAATAGCTTGGGGTTCCCGGCCGGCAGCCTGGAATCTATGGGCTGGGACGTCATCGTTATGCTTCGGGCCTCTTAGGCCATTTGTTAAGTTTGCTATACTTAATAGCATAATTTGCCTTCCGTTGTTTGATATTTCTGGTCAGTGACCTCTGCTCATAATAATTTGGTTCTCTGCTCAGTTATGAGCTTGCTGTAATAATTTTTGTATCGTAGGGTCACTGTTGTGTTACCGATTCTTCACTAGATATCCTCGAGCTCAAGGTTAAGCTTATGTCAGACGGAGGTCAGGGATTTGTTTAGCCCTGATCCCAGGGGTGTCACAGGTTTTGGTATCAGAGTAGTACCGACCGTAGGAAAACCTCGCTATTGGTCGATGTTGAGTCTAGTGTTTGTGAAAACTATTTTAAAAGCTGAAAAGTATTTGCGAAAAATCTGGTATGCTTCTTTTTCTCCTTATCCAGTTTTGCTCTAATGCTAGGTTATCTTATCTTGTGTTGATTTGCAAAGTTATGATATCTCTTCTAGTCTTTCAAATCTTAGGTGCCTTCTTGGCATGCCATTTCTAAGCCAGTTGACCTAGTGTTGAGTTCTCTAGAGTGGTGTGTGTTATGAACTCCTTGTTTCCTTTGTTCTTGTTCATATGAGAGATTCCTTTCTATCATGATCTCTCTATTTTTGGATCCTACAATATAATGATCCATAGTGTTCTGTTCTAGGCTTCAAGGTTCCCTTTCGCCTCGAGTGCTTCCTTTTTATTTGTTCGGGTACTTCATAAGGTGTTCCTCCTTTTGGAAGCTACCTCGCGATTGCTACCTTGTAGTGGATGCCATGTCACTCAAGTAGTAGTTACTCCTTTCTTTGGGTTTTCGCCCTTGGACTTGAACCTAAGATCCCCAATTGTGTTGGATTCTGGTGTTGTGAATCTTGTACATGAAGCTAACCTTTAACCCAAGATCCATTCCTTTGACCCTTGTCGTTAATGTTCATACATTACCTCAGGATGGTTGGTACTATAATTCTAGCCTTCAAGCTTGTGGACTTTGTCGCGATTGAGTTATGACAACTAAGGACTTCCTCTACCACTAGTTATGGCAGATGTTCTTTAATGGAACCAAATAGATCACGAGAAGAGTACTCTTCGTGAGTCTCGCATCCATATTCGTGACTCTACCACACTTTATTTCTTCTATGCATTGGTTTTCGGAAGGTTGCTGACTTATGCATCCACATCTCGGGATTCTATCCTAAGTATGTTCCTTTCCCCTTGTCGTTTCCCGACCTTTGTCTACCAGTTGGTAGCCAAGTAGTATATGTGCATCGGTGTTTGCCGAAGCAAGATACTCTTGTGGTCCATCAAGACAAACCATTTCGAGATGTCAGGAGAAACAAACTGCGGTACCTCGTCATATCTAGGACCAGGTCAAAGTGTTGTAGTCCGTAGATCAAGAGGCATTGTTTATCTTCTGTCTGTTCCACCTTAAAGTATCACACTCTTTTATACTAAGAGGTCGTGCTGAGTTTTATGCTCCCTTAATGAAGTGATGCTCCTACACATATTTAACCACCCTTCCTCGAGCTTACGCGCTCGTGAATGATGCGTGTGCGTAATAATGTGGTCATCTGAGATTCTTAGCAATTATTATTGTTTTGAACTCTAAGTACATTTGAGTCATTCTTAGCGTGATTGGTTAACCCTATCACTAAGCGAAAAATGATAGTGCTACCAATTCCGCTATTCCTGTACATCTATTTCGTCAAAGAGTTAGGCTTGTGCCGAAGCTCTAAGACTGTGTCTCCTTGCCTTACAAAGCAAGTTACCTCTCGAACTAAGTGGCATACCGGTGGTTCGTGATATTCTGGACGTCTTTCTGGAAGTATTGCCTTGTTGCCACATGACTGTGTTGTCAAGTTCTTGAGCAAGCAAGTTCTCTGAACCGCTCCTTCCTCCAAGGATCCGTACTGGATACCCCTGAAACAGTTCGTTGATCTTATATAACAATTTGGAGAGTTGTAAGACAAAAGTTCTATCCGACCCAGTTCCTTCGTAAAGGGATGTCTAGTTTTGTTCGTATTGAAGAAAGATATTATCTCCTTCGTGGATATGTTATCTTCCCCCACACTTTGATTTGATTTGGGTTATTGTCAAATCAAACTCAGTTCCAAGGACTATCTTGATGGTGTTCTACTTGTGATGTTTCACTTGAGTACATCTTCATGTCCTTTGGTCTGACCAATACTCTTGCCTTGTTCATGTAACATATGAGTCCATCTTAATGGAATGTCTCGATATGTTTGTTGTTGAGCCCATCGACAATATCTTTATCTTCTCCATGTTAGACTAGATTCATATGGAATATATGGCATCACTGTTGGAAACTTTCGAGAACCGTCTTCGAGTCATCTCAAAGCATGTGTTCTGGATGTCAGAAGTGACCTTCTCTAGTTCATGTGCAAATGTTGAAAGATGTCGCCATGGATTCGAGAAGAGTTATCTCCCTCTCCTTAAGGATACATGTGTGTTTTATTGTTAGCACATTATGTGTGTGCACTTGTCTTTCGACAAGTTGCTAATACATGGGTATAGCAATCTAGCTCATCTTTTGGAGATTTATACTGTAGTCCATGTCTTGAGAATCTAGTGACATTATCTTTGCGGTAAATGTTGCAAACTTTCTATTCGAAAATGCTAAGTCTGAAGTATCTTTCCACCTAACCAAAGCTGAATCTCAAGCAACAATGATGGTTCGTGTTATTCAAGGTTTTGACATAGGCAATTTGTGCATTTGGCAAGATTGATGTAATGGTTGACACACTTATACCTTTCGTCATATTCCTTGATTTAGCAGTAACATCCACTCTTCATAAGGCTTCTTCGATAATTTATTATAGGAGTTGTTCTTATGATTTCCTTTGTATCTGAAGTCTGACCTTTACTTGATGCTTGCTTCGTCGAACATCAAGGAGAACCTTTAAAGTAGTGGTGCTAAATGTCTCTCGGTCAATTCTACAAACCCTTTTATGTTGGCAAGCGTATCGTTGTGCTAAGTACTTGAAGTCTAATAATGAAGTTTATTTCTTCTCGTGTCATCAGTAATCTTCTTATCTATTCATCCTAGTGGTGTAAAGTGATGTCATGATCTTTGGCAAAGATTCTGATAGTCCTAGATGAATAAAGAGTTTCCTTTGTTTTTCTTATCCATGTTTTAAGAATGACTATGATTTTGGTAATCAATAGTTTCTTTTGATACATGTTCCTTGTGACTCTTATGAGTCCTCTCCACCAAAACATCTTTATATCTTGGCCTTATATTGAATGAAAGAGTGACCCTTCTGTGTCAAAAGTAGTTCAACAACTTGGTTTTGTTGATCCCTCTCTCTGCAACCTGAAATCTCTACTTAAGCCCTTTTAGTAGAGGTTCCCTATCAAAGTCCTTCCTTCTAAGAAGCTTAAACTCTTTTGTAGCTCCATGGTCTCAATCCTTATAAAGACCATCCATCTAACAAACTTGAAACCTTCTCCTGTCGTTTCCTCTGTTACCTTGGCGTGTTTCATGTTTGTCATCTCAGAGTTGTTTCGGAACACTCCATCCATGAGATGACCATGAGATACTCTGCGTGTTGTTTAGTGTGTTTCTCTGTTATCCTTAGTATAACCCTGTTTCTTTCTCTCTCTGTCTCTCTTCCTACCTTTGGAATCTCGGGTTGACATTCTCGTAAGGGGGATAGAGCTGTAACACCCCAGTTTCAGTTAAACTCTAATTAGGGTTTTGTTTGTGCGTCATGATCATCATATAATAAAAGTGCATGCAAGAAATATGCAAAACCCTAAAGCCTACTCTTTCCCTCTACTTGAAAAGCATTCAAAATGTTTTGAATATTTTGAAAAGTACCAAAAATTGTGGAGCCCAAATTGAGTAAAAGGGCCCCTCAGTATATTACATATTTTATAAAACCTCTCGTACTTTTTGAAATGGATCAAAACAGTTTGAAATTGAAAATACAAAGAGGAACTACAAAACAGAAATGGAAAAACAATTTTATAGAAAAAATAAGCAAACCCTAGCTACCTGGGCCTAGCCCACCCTGTCCCTCTCCTCCCTGTCGCCAGCGTGCGCTCGCAGCAAGCCCAACGGCGGCCCATGTGGCCCAGTACCGCTTCGGTGTCGCCTGTGTCGTCTTCCTCCTCTAGCAAGCAGCTCCATGTCGTCTCCAACGCCGTCCGCCACCGCCACGATGCGCACACCGATGCCCGCCTCTGCTCTGGAGGCCGATAAGACCCCGCGCCGACGCCCTCGCTCGCCCTTATCCTCTCTTTCTTCCCACGCGCTTCCTCTCTCTGCAGCAAGCCCCGAAACACTAGCTGACAAGCTCGCCGTCGCCCCGCCATCCCCGGACTCCCCTCGCTCAAATGAGGCCGCCTTGAGCTTTGCCTCGCTTGTCTCCATCGATTGCCCCAGCCAGCGCAAGCAAGCGTGGTCCAAGTCACCGCAATCGGACCCTTGTTCCCGACACCGGCCACCGCTGCAAGCCATTGATTCCGGCCTCCCCGTGCCTCCTTGACCCTTCTATCACGCTCAGGGTGATCCACCGGTCCCTCTGGACCTCTCCTTTGGCTCTGTCGCGCGCCGTGGCCATCGCTCGCCGTCGTCCGTAAGCTCCGCCGACGTGCACCATCGAGCTCGCCGTTTCGCTGACCAAGGAACAGCGGCACCGCCCCTATTAGGTCTACCCCGATGCGCTGGTTCGAATAGGATAGGTCCTGTAGCCCCTTGAGCCTTCCTCCATCGTCTCCGGCGACCACCCGACGGTGGCCGTCGTGTGACGTCAGGCCGACGCGGCCCTGACGTGGGACGTGGACCCGCTAGCTGCCAGCGAGGCCCTGACGTGGCCCTGGCCCCATTAGTTAGTGCCTGTGGGTAGCTTCAGCCCAAGTGAGAAATGCCCCACCCCTCTGGTGACATCAGCATGCTTCTGTGTTGATGCAGTAAACCTTTTTAAAATGATTTAATAAATCTAGAAAATGGTTTAAATCTTATAAATTCAATAAGTAATTATTTATAAGTCATAAAAATACAAATAATATATCAAAATGTTCAGAAAAATTAGAACTATCTAATTAAGCTATAATCATGCATTGATAACATACTTCCATGATAAGTTTAAATAGAAGAACATCGTAACCCCTCACAGGTAATTCCGGAGTTTCCCTGAGTTAGGGTTTTCACCCCTCGGAACCCCGAAGTTCGAAGATCGACGAACAATACTTGACCAACTGTAACCAAGTCAAGTACAATATTCCCGAAGATCTGCATATTGGTTATCAACTGGCAAAGGCAAGCATAGCCCCACCATGATATAATCCTATGATTTCGAAAGCATTTCAATTCCTGCCATGATGCATACGATTCTACTGTGGTCTTTTATCAATAGATAGAGTATCCTATCTGTTGCATTACTCCCTTGATCTTATATTACCTGATCCACAGCTCCTAGCATATCTAGGTTTGGCTTGTGTGCATTGCTAGAGCTTATATATCTGTTCTGCTTATCCATGCATAGCTGTCAGTGCTGGTTCATCCAGATGATGTATCAGATGCGGAGAATCTAGTATGACAAGAGAACGTGATGAGATGAGATCAGAGGTGATATGAGATTAAACATGCTAAGGCTTGTATGGGAGGCCACAGTGGGATGTGGTTTTTCTAGTCCCATGCTCGCCACCACTAGGAATCGAGTTCTTGCCTTTGGAACCGAGACGAGCGTACAACCACACGGGGCCTGGACAACCTCATGACTAACTAACTTGCCTAGTAGATTCCATGAGTCACATAGTTCGGGCGTTCCATTCGACATGCATTCTGGATCTTCTCGAAGGTGGTGAAGGAGGTGCATTCATAACAGGTAGGTAAGCATGGCCGGGGTTGCTTGGGGTCGATGGAGCCCCTGGTGAAACAACCTCACCTCACATCTCTAGGGACCGGCTTCGGTACTTGACCCGTTACGGCGGAACCATCCTTAGGGCGTGACTCATGGTCTCTGCGAAAGCAAGATAAATGTCATGTGTAACCACCCTCTACCGGCCTTCCAAGGAAGAGGGCTAATCTTAAGTGGCATTAAGAGAAGATTAGTGCATGTGGGTAAAGTTGTACACCCCTGCAGGGTTAAATCTTTTCGAAAAGCTGTGTTCACGATTATGAACGCTTGGTGACTAGATTCTAAGATCATAGAGAACTTGAACCTAATCATAAAACTTGGCAGATCAACGTGTGCTTAAGGATGCTTCCTCATGGGTACGAGGGGGTGATCCTAGTTCAGGAGATGATGGTGATTTGGTGGATATCAAAATATGATGATCAATATTTCGGAGATGTCGTCTTATCCCCTTTTAAAATACTCTGATTAGACGAGATCCTTCCCCCTCTTGTTTTACAAACAAAGATGGCTTTATGCAAAACAACTCCACCAGCCAGAAGTCTTGCGGAGTACACCCTGTACTCACCCTTGCATTGTTGATACTTTTGGCAGAGTAAGTGTTCCCTTGAAGACGAGTTCCGTACTACATCGACACCGACGAATAGCTTGGGGTTCCCGGCCGACAGCCTGTAATCTATGGGATGGTACGTCATCGTTACGCTTCAGGCCTCTTAGGCCATTTGTTAACTTTGCTATACTTAATAGCATAATTTGCCTTCCGTTGTTTGATGTTTGTGGTCAGTGACCTCTTCTTGTAATAATTTGGTTCTCTGTTCAGTTATGATATTGCTGTAATAATTTTTGTGTTGTAGGGTCACTATTGTGTTACCGATTCTTCACTAGATATCCTCGAGCTCAAGGTTAAGCTTATGTCAGACGGAAGTCTGGGATTTTTTTAGCTCTGATCCCGGGGATGTCACATAGATATATCCATACCTACTCAAATCATCAGTGAAGGTAGTGAAGTACTCATAACCACCCCTGGCTGTCGTGCTCATTGGTCCACATACATCACTATGTACTAGTCCCAACAAGTCGGACGCCCTTTCGCAACTCTTTGCAAAAGGTGTCTTGGTCATTTTGCCGAGTAGGCAAGATTCACATGTCTCGAACGACTCCAAGTCGAACGAAGTTAGGAGTCCATCATCATGGAGCTTCTTCATGCATTTCCAACTTATATGACCAAGCCGATAGTGCCAAAAGTAAGTCATATTCAGATCATTTGGTTTCAACCTTTTAACATTTATGTTATAAACCGACTCACCATCAAGATTCAAAATAAATAACCCGTCCTGGACGGGTGCAAAGCCGTGAAACATATCATTCAAATACAAAGAATAACCATTATTCTTAATATTCGACTCATAGCCTTGCCTCATCAAACATGAAGCAGAAATAATGTTTTGACTGAGCACTGTAACATAATAACAATTAATCAGTACCATAATGAATCCGGAAGGTAAATGAAGTTGCATCGTGCCAACTTCCAATGCAGCAACTCTTGATTTGTTGCCGACTTGAATATTAGCCTCACCTCTTTCTACTCTCCTAGTTCTTACCAGTCCGTGCAACGAGTTGCAGATGTGTAACTAATCCGGTATCATATACCCAAGAACTATTATGTGCATCAGCAAGATAAATGTCTATAACATTGCAAACAAGTGTACCTGAGTCGGAAGTCATACCTCCACTCTTAGATTTATCTGCCAAATACTTGCTGCAGTTTCACTTCCAGTGGCCATCCGCCTTGTAGTAGAAGCAAGTGGATCCGGTTGAAGGAGATGGCTTAGTACCTGAGGAAGCGCTTGGGACTGGGTCCGAAGCCTGCTTTCCTCCCGACTTAGCCTTCTTCTTGTAGGGTTTCGTAGCATGGAAAACAAAAATTTTCTACCGCATACAAACAAACAAGCCAAGATCTATCTATTAGATTGTAGCAACGAGTCAATAGAATAACTCACCCTCGAAGATTCCAAAGTGTTTAACGAGAGCGGATTCTCGTGGGTGATGTAGTCGTACTCTTCCCGATCTCAAGATCGCGTAGACGATCCTTCCGGCGCTGCGTTCCGGCAGCGCTCCCGCAGTCGGTCACACGTTCGGTACTCGACGAAGACCTTCCTCTCCCTTGTTCCAGCAGGCAGCGGAGGTTGTAGCACTCTCTTCGCGATTCCGGCAGCACAAGGGCGTGGTACCGGAACTAGAGGGAAGATCTCGCAGGGCTTCACCTTAAGCCGGAGCGAGTATGGTGGAGTATGAGAGAGTCCTCGGTGTTCTAGGGTTTAGACACACCAAGGAGGGGGCAAGACGGCGGCTAGGGTTTAGCTAGGCGGTGGCTAGGGTTTGCCCTAGGGGCGGCGGCGGCTTGGGGCTAGGGTTAGAGGAGTAGGAGTTGTGTGTCAAGGAGGGGAGCCCTGCCCCTCCTTTTATGGGTGGAGGGAGGCGTGCCAGGGGAGGGGAGTCCCTCCCCAACTCGGACCCAAGGTGGTCCGGCGGTGTAGGAGGAGGGACTCCTCCCCAACTCGGATTCCCCCTCCCCTCCACTTCCCAAAATTGCCGTTTGACTTTCAAACTTGGCGTTTGACTTTTCAAACAAGGATTTGATTAATCCCTCTATTTTGTTCAGCGATGACACTTAGTACATGATGCAATCATACCAACTTGATATAACACATTCATGTACCCTTCCCCCCCGGAGTGCCGGACATTCCGGAACCTTCTAGAACATTCCCGATGAAAACACCGGAACCATTCCCCAACTCCGAAACGGGACTTTCCTTATATGAATCTTATTCTCCGGACCATTCCGGATCTCCTCGTGATATCCCGAATCCCATTCGAGATTCCGAACAACATTCGGTCTCTTTCTCATTATTCCATAACTACTCAAACAACGTCGAATCCTTAAGTGTGTCTCCCTACGGTTCGTGAATTATGCGGACATGATCGAGACACTTCTCCGAACAATAACCAATAGAGGAATCTGGAAATTCATATGGCTCCCACATATTTCTACGATTACTTTGCGATCGAATGAACCACTTACATACAATACCAATTTCCCTTTGTCTCACGACAGTTTACTTATCCGAGGTTATGATCGTCGGTATCTCTGCATACCTAGTTCAACCTCGTTACCGATAAGTACTCTTTTCTCATTCCCGTGATATGTGATCCCTTGTGAGCCAGTCACATGCTTGCAAGCTAATTGGATGACATTTCACCGCGAGGGCCCAGAGTATATCTATCCGTCATATGGATGGACAAATCCCACTCTTGATCCATGTGTCTCAACCAATACTTTCCGAACACTCAATGCCACCTTTATAGCCACCCAGTTACGGTGTGGTGTTTGATGTCATCAAAGCATCCATCCAGTAAAGGTGATATGCATGATCTCATGGTCGAAGGAATTAGGTTACTATGTATCAGAAAGCATATAGCAATTGAACTATTAAAATGACTTGATCTTTATGCTATGCTCATCTACAGGAGTATGCCCACCATATCATTCTCCTAATGATATGATCTTGTTGTTAATAACATCTCAATGTTCATGATAGGGAAACCACAATCATTTATTAACCAACAAGCTAGTGATGTATAGAGGCTTTACTAGGGACTTCAATTTAAGTTTACAAATCACACAAGTATTAATGTTTCCTTGTTAATACTATTATAGCATGAATATAAACATTTATCATAAACACAAAGATATAATAATAACTACATTTATTATTGCCTCTAGGGCATATCTCCAACACTTCTTAGTCCAAGAACTCTTCTTGAACTTAGCCTTATTCTGCACCATCAACACTTGACTGGCGCCCTTCTTGAGATCCGCCTCTGCCTTCTTGAGCATCCCATGAAATTCAGTGAGCTTCTTATCCATACCATGCATGTGGTAGTTCAAAATGAACTACCCATATGTACTAGGAAGAGAGTTCAGAATTATATCCGTAGCAAACTCTTCGCTAATGGGGTAGCCAAGCCTCTCCAGAGACTGCACATAACCAACCATTTTGATCACATGCAGACTCAATGGATCACTAGCCTTAAGCTTGCAACTCAGCAAAGCCTGAGAGACTTGATACCTCTCAGTCTTCGCCTGAGCCTGGAACATACTTTTGAGACTTTCGATCATATCATAGGCCTCAACATTCTCGAACTGCTTTTGCAAGTCCGGTCCCATGTGAGCAAGCATAAGACAGCTAATATCCGTGGACTCATCCTTAGCCCGACGGTAGGCATTGGTGGCAGCGACAGTCGCATTCTCATTTGGCTCATCTGGAAGTGGGTTTTCTAGGACATGGTCCTTCTTTTCTTGTTTGAGAACAATTCTCAGATTTTGATACCAGTTGGTAAAATTAGCGTCGTTCAGTTTATATTTCTCAAGAATGGTTCTTAACAAAAAACCGGATATCTGAGAGTGACTGCTACTAGGTGACATGATCTACAACAGAAAATTGCAAAACACTTAAGACATGTATTCATAAAGAGCAAGCATATTAAACTCTTTAATATTGTATGATCCACTAGAACCAACACCCCTCCGATGGTTACTTAGTGATTCAGGACCGTAAATAAGCAAGATGGCTAGTGAGATTTAGCATCACCGCTAGCCGCCAAGCGATCTAGGTAGACAACTCCTTGTCAATCATATCTCATACGACTCCTGTTGGATGGGTGGCATCACATGTCCCGGCTCCCGTCCGACTTTTCCCCGAGCCCCACAATCGTTATGATAGACCCGTCTAGCTTACCGAGTGTTTCCTCTATAAGAGTCTGACTCGAACCCACCTAGCCAGAAAGAATTGGTAGCACCTCAATTTTATGAGCCCACTACCAAAAATGTCCGACTTGTGATGGTGCAAACACTGCCGGGAAAACCGACTAGACCTTCTTTGAGGGATTAGATTTTACCGACTATCTAATAGAGGTAAAACAGATACATAACAATAACACAAAATAAAGCAATTATAATGTGAAATGGTATGGCTCTCTTCGTGGCTATCTACATCTCCACAAAGCCTATAATCCGACTCGTGCCAACTCTTGTCACTTGCCATCTTACTCCATGTCGCCGACTTGTACATCGACTTGCACGCCATCCGGATTCTCCAAACAGCTACACTAGCTTAGTAAAATAAATTACATAGAGAATCCGACACGCGGGTCGTTATACAATAAAATGACAGAACCTAGGCTCCAGCCGGCTGATAAAACCGTGATTCGCAGATCACGTATGGATTACACACATACATCACATGCACATGAACCATACCATTCACAACTTCCTGCAAAAACAAGTTATGCATAGATACGCTATCTACCGGCGTTGTGAAACTCGCAAAGATGTCTAACGCGCTACGACAGGGCAAAAACGTAGATCTCATCTACAATTTGGACATGGATTCCGACCATTGTTCCGATTCGATCAAACTCTTTGATCTTTGATCACTGCCTCTAGATTTACGTGTCACAGTCTACCCGATGGCAGAAGCCGACCGGTAGGGGTATGTCGTTCCACGACCTCAACAGTATGATCACGGAAATCAGATCTACCATTCCCCGAGTACAGTTGATCCAATCAACCTCATACAAAACCGACCTGTCTCATAGATCGACCACCAAAACAGCATATAGATCTCATCTACAGCCAACCGCATATAACATATGCGAGATCTCGAGCCTAAAACCAGAAGTTATCGCTCTGATACCACTGTTGGGCCATGTAGAGATAAAACAAAACTTTTTCCCTCTAACATGGTGATCCCAAGATCTAGCTGAGCTAGAAGGACACGAAGTTTACCACTAGACGCGCGGTTGCGGATTACTGATGAAGCGCGTCAGTTGATGCAGTGCAGTCCTTGCGATCTCGATCCAATCAACGATCGTCCAAGCGCTGATGATACAACGCCTCTGTTGGTGTCCACACGTTCAAGGAGGAGCGCCGACGGTGAACTGCTAGGTTCGTTACGATGGCAGGACTGCTGTGGAGCTAGGGTTTCCAACTGATGGAATGACCTAACCGAACAACCATTAACCCTTATGGGTTACTGTGCTCCACTATATATAGGGAGTGAACGTGGGATCCACTCACGTGGCCCATTCACTAAAGCCGATATAATACCAGTCACTGTGAGTCCGACTCACTGACTTAGTCCAAATCCGTCTCGGGTCCAACCCAACCAGATTTCCGGTTCGGATCCAATTCGAACTTTCTCCTGCTCTTAAGTGTGGGACCCTGCAGGCTCATGGATACTTGGACACGATTGGAGTCCGACTCTAAACAATCAGTCGGTAGCGGCTCCTAGCAGAACATGCCGACTCCCAAGTACCAAAGAGTCATGATGACTTGCCTTTCCAATGCGACTTACGTCCGAGTCCCTTTTGCCTCATGATATACCTTTTCAGACTATAGGCGAATATATGTCATCCTTTAAATAGTCTGACTCTCTTCTCGATCTGAGATAAGTGATTCACCCGACTAACTCATAGTCGATCGCCTCGGTTAACACTTAACCGAGTCGTGCATGGCCATGCTTTCCGAATCATATCATCCAAGAGGGCCCAGAGAATTTATCTCCAAGTGGAAGGGCAAAATCCCATCTTGGTTATTCACATCACGCAGCTTGATTCTTAGTCGACCCGAACTCTGCCTTTATGACTGCCCAGTTACGGATCAACGTTTGACAGAACCTAAGTCGGTGATCCTCAACTCGGACTATGCAACAACCTCAGGTGTAAGGATTACATTGATTGAGATATACAAATGACAACTTGTTCGTTGTACCTCAATATGGGTCAATCTGACTCGCTAAACTCTTTAGCCGAATCTGTGTAAGTCGGAATAGCATCACCATGCCCATGACAAGTGGAACCGAGTCATCAAGCCGACTTTCACATTGGTCTAAGTTGTGTGTCCAGCACAACCTCAATGACCAAGGACATTTAGTATAAACAACATGAATGCATAGTTCCACAACTGAATCACATATTCAATGATACACATCAGATGTTTACACAAGGACTACTTAATATCTTTATGAATACAATGGGAAATCTCATCATACATGATTGCCTCTAGGGCATATTCCCAACACATGACGACAATCTTTAATTGGAGATAGTTCATTTACATCAATTCCTTTATTTAAGAGAGCCGATAATCCGTCCGCTACGAACATGAATAAGAACGGGGATAAAGGGTCACCTTGCCGAAGCCCACGCGACGGTGCAAATGAATTCAAGAGGGTTCCATTGAATTTTATGGAATATCTCACTGAAGTAACACACGACATCATCCAATCCACAAATTGATGAGTGAAACCCAACTTTTGCATCACTTGCCTAAAGAAAGACCAATCAAACCTGTCATACGCCTTTGAGAGATCAAGCTTGTATGCACAAAAACTCTTTGTAGAATCTTTTTCTTGCTTGATGTGATGGATGCACTCAAAATGCCAAGAGATCATTGTCAGTGATCATACGCCCAGGAACAAATGCACTCTGAGCTAGGGAAATAGTGTTATCCAAAAGTGGCCTTGACCTATTCACGAAACAATTTGACACTACTTTGTAAATCATGTTACAAAGGCTAATAGACCTGTAATCAGAGAGCTTTACAAGATTCGTCACTTTTGGAATCATCACTATAGAAGTTGTGTTTGCTCCTTCTAGCATGACTCCCGTTCTGAAAAATTCCTGCACGCACCTATAACTTTCTCCTTCAAAACTCCCCAGTTGCGCTGAAAGAATTCTGGAAATCCATCCGGTCTCAGCGCCTTCAGAGGGCCAATTTGGAATAGAGCATCTGATATTTCCTTCTCAGAAAAATCAGAACAGAGAATAGCATTTGTATCATCTGAAAGACGTGGAGTAAACAAGTCGATTACTCGTGAAGTGTTTAGGTCATTAACAGCAGTAAACATACCCTAAAAATAATCATTCGCCATTTGTTGCATATGGGACACATCATCATGGACAGTGCCCAAGTCATCCATCAATGTATGGGTCTTGTTCTTCCTTGCTCTCCAAACTTACTATGAAAATATTTTGTGTTGCGGTCTTCTTCCTTTAGCCATGTGAGTCTTGACCTTCGCAACCACATCATTTCTTCTCGATAGAGGAGCTCATTCATCCTATCAATCACTCTCCTTATTTTCCGCCGATCTGCATTCATATGCATCAAGTCTTCCAATTGGGAGCGTGACTTTTCAAGTTTAGCTTTAACACTATCAAACTTGAATCTACTCCAAGCATGGAGCTTATGCATTGTCTTACCTGGTGCCTCCTACACATCACCAAGGTTGTTAACCTCTCCTACTGATTCCCAGGCATTTTGGATCACCCCAGGCAAGGTGTGATCACGTTACCACATTATCTCAAATTGCTTGCATCTCTTCCTACACTCGTGTGGCTGCTCCAATTCCCCTTTAACGAACACAACAACATGATTAGAGCATGGAGTCACAATATGTTTAACTGAATAGAAGAGAAAAAGATATGAACCGTTTATATATCATAATCTGACGGTTACTGTTAACTGGTACTCCATGTAGAATAGTATGGGATAATACACAGGCCCAATAGGGCCGGCTGCTCTCATATATATATAGACACAATTACAGGTACAAATCTGAAATACACGGGGACCTATATCTATACAATATATATCTCAACACCCTCCGCAGTCGAAGGATCGGCACCGACACTTAGACTGGAGCGAAACTCAAGAAAAGTCGTCGACGGCAATCCCTTCGTCATGATGTCTGCAAATTGCTGAGAAGTCGGCACGTGAAGAACTCGAACGTGACCGAGGGAAACCTGCTCACGGACAAAGTGGATATCCAGCTCAATGTGCTTGGTGCGCCGATGATGAACGGGGTTGGCGAGGAGGTAGACAGCCGATACGTTATCACAAAATACCATCGTGGCCTTGTCGACAGGACAAGAAAGCTCGGAGATAAGCTAACGAAGCCACGTGCACTCAGCCACGGCGTTAGCCATGGCGCGGCACTCGGCCTCGGCACTGGAACGAGACACGGTGGGCTGCCTCTTGGAGGACCAAGAGACGAGCGACGAGCCGAGGTAGACGCAGTAGCCTGAGGTGGAGCGCCGCGTGTCGGGGCAGCCAGCCCAGTCTGCATCCGAGTAGGCGACGATGTCGGTCGAGGACGAGGCGGGCGAGGCATGCAGCGAGAGGCCGAAGTCCATGGTGCCGTGGATATAGCGGAGTATCTGCTTCACCACTGACCAGTGAGCATCCCGGGGAACATGCATATGCAAGCACACCTGCTGCACGGCATACTGCAGCTCCAGACGTGTCAGCGTCAAGTACTGCAGGGCACCGACGATGGAGCGGTAGAACGGCGCGTTGGAGGCCAGTGACCCATCACTAGCCGAGAGCTTGGCCTTCGTGTCGACATGAGTGGACGCAGGGTGGCAATTAAGCATCCCTGCGCGCTCAAGAAGCTCATGAGCATACTTCCGCTGATGAAGAAAGAACCCGTCCGCGCGCCAGACAACCTCGATGCCGAGGAAGTAGTGGAGCGGGCCGAGATCCTTCAAGGCGAACTCAGCACGAAGGAAGTCGGTGAGCTGTCGAAGGAGCCCATCAGTGCATGCCATCAGGATGATGTCGTCGACATATAATAGCAGGTAGGCAGTGTCGATGCCTTGTTGATAGACAAAGAGCGACTCATCGGAGCGCGTGGAGCGGAAGCCGAGCTGATGGAGGAACACGGCGATGCGCTGGTACCAGGCGCGGGGCGCCTGCTTCAGTCCATACAAGGACCGAGAGAGCAATCACATGTGATCTGGGCGCTCGACTTCGACGAAGCTGATGGGCTGCTGGCAATACACCTTCTCGGAGAGATGACCATGAAGGAAGGCGTTGGAGACGTCCATCAACTACACCGGCCCTGCGCGAGAGGCGGCGAGGTGCAGAACGGTGCGGATCGTGCCCGGCTTGACAACCGGGGCAAACGTATTCATGAAGTCGACGCCGGCGCGTTGGCAAAATCCACGGACCACCCAACGCGCTTTGTAGCGCTCCAGCTTGCCATCCGGGCCGAGCTTGTGCTTGAAGACCCACTTGCCGGTGATGACGTTGGTGCGAGGAGGACAAGGGACCAGCTCCCAGGTCTGATTGCACTGCAGCGCATCGTACTCCTCCTGCATGGCAGCGTGCCACTGTGGGTCGCGCAAGGCGGCCCGTGCAGAGGTGGGAACTGGTGATGGCTCAGACGTAGACGCTGTGCATATGTACTGATCTGCGGGGTAGCGCGTGGACGGCCGGAGTACGCCCACACGCGTGCGGGTCAGCACACCCGTAGGGGGAGCAACGGCCGCGGCTGGGGCAGCAGCGGGAGAGGACGACGAAGCGGGCGACGACGAGGCTAGCGAAGAAGAGGCCGCGCTGGTCGGGGGTGACATAGACGGCGGCGTCGCGGGCGGTGACGACGGTGCGGGTGCTGGTGAAGGAGCGGGAGAGGGCACCGGCGCGGGCGTGGGCTCGGACGAGGGCGGAGCCTCGAAGGCCGGCGAGCCAGGGGCGACGCAGGCGTGGGCGCCAAGGGACCAGGCGGGGCAAAGCCTGGAGGGGCCGCCGTGGTCACTCGTCGGTGCGGAGGGCCGGCTGCAGGAGGGCCAACGGGCACCGGGGTCATCATCGAGGGTACCTGCTGAAACGGAAACACCAACTCAGCAAAGTAAATGTGCCGTGAGGTGAAGACACAATGCGAGACTGGGTCATAGTAGCGGTAGCCCTTGGTGTTGGCCAGGTAGCCGAGGAACACACAAGGGAGAGATCACGACGCGAGCTTGTGTGCGGTGGTGGCGGCGGTGCTAGGGTAGCAGCGGCAGCCGAAGATGCGAAGGTCATCGTAGGAGGGCGGCACACCGAAGAGGATTTGGTGCGGCGTGTATTGCTAACGCACGCGGCAGGGGCGGATGTTGATGACAAGAGTCGCCATGGAGAGGGCATCCGGCCAGAACCGTGGGGGCATGTAGGCATGGAACAAAAGGGTGCACACGCAGTCGTTGAGAGTATGAAGGATGCGTTTAGCATGACCGTTTTGTTGGGAAGTGTATGGACACGTGAGACGAAAGATGGCGCCATGGGAGGCGAGAAGGGTGCGGATGGTGATGTTGTCGAACTCTTTGCCATTATCAGTTTGTAAGGTGTGGATGGGGAGGCCGAATTGAGTGGAGACGTATGCGAAAAAGGCGGTGAGAGTGGCAGGGACGTCGGATTTTCGGCGAAGAGAAAAAGTCTACAAAAAATGCGAGTAATCATCCAAAATCACAAGATAATAGGTATAACCAGAATTACTCAGAACCGGCGAGGTCCAAACATCACTGTGAATAAGCTCAAAAGGAAAAGACGCGACTGTGGAGGAAGAGTTAAACGGAAGACGAACATGTTTGCCTAGATGACATGCTTCACAAGAATGAGCATCCGTTATATTACAAGTAAAATCAAATCCTTGCAGTATTTGATGCAGGGCGGTGGAGTTAGGATGGCCGAGGCAAGCGTGCCATAGGTCGACACCGGCGGAGAGGGCGAGTGGACTGCTGGCGGTGGTGGAGGACGACCAAACATGGTACAAATCATCGGGGCTGTCACTGTGGTGGAGAAGCATCCGAGTACGACCATCCTTAACAGAAAAACCAAAGGCGTCAAATTCCACAGAAACATTATTGTCGCGAGCAAGAGAACAAACAGAAACAAGATTTTGGATTAACTGAGGAGAAACAATGACATTATTGAGAGAAAGAGGGGTCGAGGTGGAGGGAAAATAGGCGGAGCCAGTGTGAGTAATAGGAAGGGCATGACCGTTGCCGACGATTATGCGAGAGGAAGTGGAGGCGGGAGTGGAATTAGAGAGGTTACCGGGGTGGGCGACCATGTGCGCGGAGGCGCCGGTGTCCATGAACCAGTCCCCGCCACCACCATACGCGCCCGCCGTGGTGGCGGACTGGAGGGCGGTCAGCAAGGCGGGGTCCCACTAGGCCGTTCTCGGGGGTGCGTCGTAGTAGGTGGGAGGAGCAGGGGTGCAGCATAGTAGGCGGGAGGAGTAGGCGCCGTGGCGTAGAGCGCCTGGTGCAGGGCCGGGCGCTGCCCCATGGTCCCCGGGTATGGGGCGCGCGGCACGGGCATGGTGTAGGCGTGGACGACCCCGGTCTAGGGGTTATGACCGGCGATCCATGGCGGCGTGGGGGCGATCTGCTGCGGTGGACAAGGCGTGGTGGCGGTGTCACCGAGATGACCACCACCGTTGCTGCCACTGTTGCGACGTCGACGACCATTACATCCTCCGTTGCCACCACCGTTGCCACCACCGTGTTGAGGTGGTATGGGCGTGAGCGGTGGGGGCGAGTAGAAGCCCGGGGGCAGACCCGGGGCGCGTGGGGCAGGGGCCAGGGCGCGTGGCACGAGGACAGGTCCACCCCGGGAGTAGCCGGCGACGAAGGCGGTGTGGGCCGCCTGAGCCCGAAGGTGCTTGATCCGGCGCTCCTCGAGACGGAGATAGGCCACGACCTGCTCGAACGTCGGCGTGGTGAGGAGCGTGAGGTTGGAGGCTGCGTTGCTAAGGTCCTCGCCGAGGCCGGCCGACAGCATGGAGAGCATGATCTTGTCATCGATCGGGAACTCCAAGTCGCGAAGCTCGTCGGAGAGGCTCTTGAGACGGAGGCAGTAGTCGTCGAGGGAGAGGTCGTTCTGGTGGGTGCCGAAGAACTCCTGTTGGAGGAACCTGACGCGCTGGATCTTGTTGTCGGTGAAGAGGCCAGTGATCTTAGTCCAGACGGCATGCGCGGAGTCGCCGTCGCGGAGGACGGTGCGGAAAATCTCGTTGGAGAAGGTATGGAAATACCAGCGGATGATGGTCGCGTCGATGGCCAACCAGTAGGGGTCGTGCGGCATGGCGAGGAGGTCGATGGTGCCGTCGACATGATCGAGGAGATCATACTCGCGGAAGAGGAGGCCAAAGTACGTCTTCCACGGGAAGAAGTTTGCAACGGTGTGAGAGAGCTTCACCGGCACGCGCTCGAGGATGAGGACGTCGCGGATGACGGCGACGGAGGGGCCGGCGAAGGGGTTGCTGCTCCCGGAGACGGTGTCGCTGAAGGGGTTCCCGGAGTACGGGGAGTTGAGATCGGCCATGATGGCGTCGGGGGCGGAAGCTGTAGTGGTGGGGAGGGGCGAAAGCGGTGGAGGGGAGGAGGGTCCGGCGGCGCACTGGGAGGCGACGGCTGGAGAGGAGAGGGAGGAGGCCGGCGGCGCTCGGAGAGGCGGCGGCTAGGGTTTGGGGAGGAGGCGACGGCTGGAGAGGAGAGGGAGGAGGCCATTGGCGCTCGGAGAGGCGGCGTCTAGGGTTTGGGAGGAGGCGGCGGCTAGGGTAGGAGGACCGGAGGGACCTCTGATACCATGTAGAATAGTATGAGACAATGCACATACCCAATAGGGCCGGCTGCTCTCATATATATAGACACAATTACAGGTACAACCCTGAAATATACGGGAACCTATATCTATACAATATATATCTCAACACTCCAAAACAGAGAACACGGAGTACTACCACCAAACGCTATGGAATACCTTAGTGTTAAGGGTAAATTAGTAAAAGACTCGTCTTCTCTCTCCTTAGGTTGTTCGTTCAACTGTTCCTATTTTCCGGCAACACGATCTTGCCGAGCGCTGCCGGTTCGTTGATGGTTTGCTGCCACCGACCACATCTGATAAACTGCGATAGAGATAGGCAGCAGACGCCACCATGCACATGGTGCCCCTAGTTCTCATCTTTTTTCAGAATCTCAAATGTCTCACGTCGCCTGATAAATCTATTGCTCCTGAAATTTCTTCCTAAACTCTTCAATCCTTTGGTCGCTATGTAAATTCTATGAAACTGAAGATCAAAACGGAATCCTTGTGATGGATATGTAATGACCGCATGCTTATTTGCCAAGTATCTCTCCATGCATATGGGATGACAATTCTTCAACTTTTAGCGCAAATATTCTGCCATGGAGAAATTACAAGAGTGGCAAGCAACGAATAAGTCAAAAGGGGAGGGAACAACGTGCTAGATCGCCATGGGAGGAAGCGCCGTGCGATGCCAGAGGAGGGGTAGGAGCGTGTGGATCGAGAGGGATAATCGGATATGCAGTTCGATCGAGAGATTCACGGAAAAAAATAGTAACCATTGTTCATTACCAGGGATAAAAAGTCTACAATACTCCTATAAATGGATGGTTGGATTGGCCTGGTACTCCCGTCCCTCTTCGGGAGTACCAGGGTACTGTAAAAATCCTCAAAAAGATTCCGCCATGTGTTCAAAGCAACTACACGACCAAGCCTTACTTTCACATTTGCATGTCCAGACCGCTTATTATCATAGGTATGAGACACCCTAGAAAACCCAAGGTCCACAAGTCCACAAATCTCAAGAGCATCTCAAAGAACTGCGCATTTCTCTTAAGGATAAACCATGCCCTGAGGTGTGATAATTTTGGCGCCACATATCTCTCCGCAAACCTGGTTTTTCATGCTCGCACAAAATACAGTAAGATTGATTTATATTTTGTACGAAAACGGATTGCACAAAAGCTACTTGACATTCGTTACATCTCAACCAAGGATCAAATCGCCGACGGCTTCACTAAGGCTTTACCAATAAAGGAATGTAATCTCAACCTTTCCAATTTTTACAAGGCTTAGATTAAAAGGATGTTAGATAATACCGTTGTAATTTACTTTTCTATTAGTATTGGCCGTTATGGTGTAGTTACCATCAGTTTAATACTTTTCTTGTATTTAACATGTAACCGATTCCCTCAACAGTGTAGATCGTTTCCTTCAAAACACCAACAATATGCCCAGTCAAGAAAACCAAGAGACGTGGGGGACTGCCCTTTGACGTCCGCGTCTGCTTCGGACCGCGTTCAGTTTTGTCTCGCGACGAGATGAATAGATGTCAAGTCATTTCTTCTACAGCTAGCAGTTCTTGACTTGGGGTAACATTAAGTTACTGGGCATCATTGCGTTTTTGGCCGGTCTTTCCCCTGATCAGTCGAGTTGTCCTTAACTCCTTCCTCGTAGGAAATGGGATGGGAATTAAAGGGGCGGAGAAGCTCCAGGCCAGCATAAAAAGTCCGGCCATCATGGAAGCAGCGCCCAGCCGCCAAGCCGCAATGCAATGCATGTGAACGAATTGATGTGATATGCCAAATACTAGTGATATGGCTTTGCATCGTTGCATGGACCTCGGCTGGGCTACTATTAATACGTTTTCATGTATTTTCACAAAAAAAAATGTTTTCACGCACATATCCACACTATAAACTGAGCTAGCATAGTAATCCATTGGAATAAAACATAATTATTCGTGCATATTAATCAATACTTTTTTTCTCCTAACTATAAGGTCTTTCACAATGGAGTGTATCTTAGTACGTTATGATGAGAGTAATAAATAGTTAAGAGACAACGTCTCCAATGCATTGTTTTTTAAGTGTTGTCTCTATATTTAATAACACTAGTAGAAAACGGCTCTTTCGTCCGGGCCATTAGTCCCGGCTGTGGCTGGGGCCGAGACTAATGGCCCGCACCGGACGGCCCGAGCCACCCCAAACCATAGGTCCCTGCCCGTCAGACACCATTAGTCCCGGTTTGAGATACAAACCGGGACTAAAGGGTCTAGGGCCTGCCGCTCGCTGTGGGCACCCCCTTTAGTCTCAGTTTGTATCTCAAAACGAGACTAGTGGTCTGACCCTATATATATGGCACAACCCCTCCCCTTCTCAACTGTTTTTTTCCTGGTGGGAGAGGTGGTGGGTTTGTGCTATTTTTTTCTTGTTCATATGCACTAGAGGTGTTCGGTGAAATGCCCATTAGAGCGATGCAACTTTAGGTCACACAAGACAGACATGATATGAGGTGTCCGATCCACACTTAAGTTTTCTCATCTTTTTTTCGAAGTGTGCTAAAGGTTAGCAACTATTTTCTCGTTTAGACCCCGCGGTACTAATTTTAGCATCGTGATTGCGTTTGATATATATTTGTATGATACAGATGAGCCATCTATGGATGTACGGTGACCGACGCTCTGCCACTTTCAGAGAAGGCGTGCGTTATTTTCATCTTGTGGCCGAGGAGAACAAGCGGCGGGATGGTTTTATGTGTTGTCCGTGTGTTGATTATAGGAATGAGAAGGCTCACACTTCCGCATGAGTCATTCAGAGCCACCTGCTTCGGTCTGGTTTTATGTACGGCTATAATGTTTGGACCAAGCATGAAGAAAGAGGGGTTGTGATGGAAGACGGCGATGAAGAAGAGAACGATGATGACAACTACCGATCTATGTTCCCTGAATACGCTGATACTGCAATGAAAGACAATGAAGAAGAAGGAGGTGAAGAACGGGAACCAGATGAGCCTATTGATGATCTTGGTCGGGTCATTTCTGATGCAAAGCGAGACTGTGACACAGAAAAGGAGAGTTTGCAGTTTGAGCAGATGTTATAGGACCACAACAAATTGTTGTACCCAACTTGTGAATATGGCCAGAAGAAGCTGGAATTGCTGAAGTGGAAGGCAGAGCCGGTGTGACCGACTCGGGATTTGAGAAGTTGCTGGTACTCATGAAGAAGTTGCTTCCAAGAAATAACGAATTGCCCACCAGTACGTACGAATCAAAGAAGCTCGTCTGCCCTCTAGGATTAGATGTGTAGAAGATACATGCGTGCCCTAATGATTGCATCCTCTATCGCGGTGAGAAGTATGAGAATATGGATAAATTCCTGATATGCACTGCATTGCGGTATAAGATCAGAAAAGATGACCCTGGTGATGTTGATGGCGAGCTACCCAGGAAGAAGGTTCTTGCCAAGGTGATGTGGTATGCTCCTATAATACCATTGTTGAAACGTTTGTTCAGAAACAAAGAGCATGCCAAGTTATTGCGATGGCACATGGAAGAACATAAGAAAGACGGGATGTTGAGGCACCCCGCTAATGGTCGGTAGTGGAGAAAAATCGAGAGAGACTTTCCGGACTTTGCTGGTGACGCAAGGAACTTATGGTTTATTCTAAGTAAAGATGACATGAATCCTTTTGGGGAGCCGAGCTGCAGTCACAGCACCTGGCCCGTGACTCTATGTATCTACAACCTTCCTCCTTGGTTGTGCATGAAGCGGAAGTTCATTATGATGCCAGTGCTCATCCAAGACCCGAAGCAACCCAGCAACGACATTGATGTGTACCTAAGGCCATTAGTTGATGAACTTTTACAATTGTGGGCCGAACCAGGTTTACGTGTGTGGGATGAGCACAAACAGGAGTCATTCAACCTACGAGCGTTGCTCTTCGTAACCATCAATGATTGACCTGCTCTTAGTAACATCTCAGGACAGACGAACAAGGGATATAATGCATGCACACACTGTTTAGATGAGACTGAAAGTATATATCTAGATAAATCTAGGAAAAATGTGTACCCGTACCATCGTCGTTTTCTTCCGCCCAGACACCCCTTAAGGAAAAAAGGCAAGCATTTCGATGGCGAGGCAGACACTACTAGGAAAACGGCTATAGGTAATCAGCACATCTGTGGTTCACATGGTTGAAGTGCCGCACGGCTAAAACAGGCGTGGCTTACCTGTGGGCAGTGCCCTACTAGTAACTAGAACAACCGTGGCGCACATGACTATAGTGCGCCACAGATGTGTGTGGGCCAGGGCCCTGTTGGCCGCATGCCAAACATCTGCAGCGCACTATAGTCATGTGTGCCACGGTTGTTAGTGTCAACCGTGGCGCACATGGGGGGTGCGCTACGCCTAAGCGCATGCCCCCCTCTGCTGTGAAACGGCCATAAACATCTGTGGCGCACTCTGCCTAGTGCGCCACAGGGAGTAGGAACATCCGTGGTGCACATGGCGTAGTGCGCCACGGATGTTTCTACTCCCTGTGGTGCACTAGGGCCGTGTGCGCCACGGATGTGTCGATTTTTTTAGGACAGCACTTTATGTGCACATGTGTGACCACATCCACCACCCCACACTACACTTTCCCCTTCTTCTTCCTCCTTAGATCTAGTCGGGATCTTCTCCTTCCCACCTCAATTTCTCCACCCATTCACCATTTTTAGCATGTAAAACTTGCTTTGGATGTTACATAAGTAATAGAGGAAGGTCTCCGGTCTCTCATCTCCTTCTCCGGTCGACGCGCGCACCTCTCCTTTCCATCTTTCTCGCGATCGGTCTCTCATCTCGGTAAGTTGTCCATGTAAGGATGTGTTCATGTGTATATGGATGATGTGCTCATATGTATGTAGATGATCGATGCTCATGATGTGTGTATGGAGAGGATCGATGGTCATATATGTGTGTGTATGGAGAGTATCGATGATGCTCATGCATGTGTGTATGGAGAGGATAATAATATGTTCATGTGTGTATGGATCGGTCTCTCTCTCTTGTGTTTGTATGTGAACAAGTTGCCATTTGTTTTGCCAAAATGTTGATTCATTTCCATTTTGGCAAGACTTTGGCATTTCGCAAAGGTCCTAATTTTAGGATAGGTCATGCCGAAATTTTCTATCGACCATTGCATGCATGCATTCATTATGTGGTTCTAATAGACTTCAAAATTGTACCGTGTACACCGTGCAGGCAAAAATGGTCCGCATAATGAGCGAAGGCATTGTGGCTAGATTTTTGAAATGTGCGACGGCCGACATGATACGAAATAACAAGACAGATATAAGATGTCCGTGCAGAAGATGCAAACTCAACTGGGTGATCGACCCAGATTCCGGGAATCTGCAGGCGCACCTGCTCCGCCATGGTTTCATGGATGGATACACTCGTTGGATAAGTGATGATGTAGACGATGGAGACGGTGAAGGTGGCCAACATGACGATGATCATCATCACGGCGAGAACGAGCGAGATGATGAAGAGTCTCCTGGAGATGGTGAAGGTGCGGAAGCAGACCGGGATGATGATGATCTAGATGCCGGAGGAGCAGACGACGATGGAACAACGTCAGGCTGGGTGCGGGACCCTTATGTGCAAGAGCTGCTTCTCAAGTAGACGAGTAACGTCAGGGCTGCCGCTAGAGAGAAAGCCAAGCTTGCGCAACTTGAGAAAGACGCGGTTACTCCATTGTATGAAGGATGCAGGCCCGATGATACCCGGTTGAATGTAACGCTCAAGGCTATGGAGATGAAGGCAAAACACAAATTGAGCGACGCAAGCTTCGACGATATGATGGCATTCTGGCACGATCGTCTCCCGGAGGGGAACATATGTCCAACTAGTATCGAGGATGCCAAGAAAATCGTCTGTCCTCTCGATCTACCGCACGTTAGATATCACGTATGCATCAACGATTGCATCATTTATCGGGGCGAGGACGCGGAGAAAACCACATGTCCGGTGTGCGGCGTGAGTCGATACAAGAAAGGGAAGAAAGCACCTCGAAAAGTGGTATGGTACTTTCCTATCACTCCTCGTCTGCAGCGCTATTTCGTGGACCCTAAGGAAGCGAAGCTCATGCGATGGCATTTGGAAAGGAAGAAGCCAGGAGATGATGATGATGACCCCGAAAAGGATGAGCTGCTGATGCACCCTTCAGATGCTAGCCAGTGGAAAGCATTGGACCTCGAATTCCCAGAATTCGGTGGAGATTCGAGGAACATCAGGCTTGGTGCGAGCACCGATGGACTCAATCCGTTCGGTAGCCAGAGCAGCACGCACAGCACTTGGCCCGTGTTTGTATGGATGTACAACCTCCCTCCATGGTTGTGCATGAAGAAGAAGTACATACAAATGAGTATGCTAATTTCAAGGGCCGAAACAACCTGGTACCGACATCAATCTGTATCTCGGGCTGTTGAAAGAGGAGCTAGCCACGTTATGGGAATCTGGAGCCAATACTTACGACGCCGTCGCACAAGATTATTTCACTATGAGAGCCGCGTTGGTCACTATGGTGCATGACTATCCAGGTTGCGGGTATATCTCGGGGCAGGTTATCCAAGGATTCTGCGCATGCGTTAGGTGCATGGATAACACAAGCTATCTCCAACTAGAGAAAGATCCAGGGTCATCGAAAACCGTGTTCATGGCGCACCGGAGGTGGCTCGGCAAGAATGATCCATGGAGAAAACGTGGAGACCTGTTCGATGGCAAATCAGAGACCCGAGGAATCCTAGAGCGTAGGAGCAGCGAAGAAGTGGAAGAGTTGCTGAAAAAGTGGAAAGATTGTCCTAAGCCTGGAAAGAAGCAAAAGAGGCAGCAACAAGACAAGCCGCTGATGAAGGTATGGAAAACAAGGTCTGTTTTCTGGGAGTTGCCATACTATAAGTTTCTCCGCACGCCTCATAGCCTCGACATCATGCATATCACGAAAAACATGTGCGAGAGTCTGGTCGCCACCATAATCAACATGCCAGATAGGACGAAAGATGGTCCGAAAGCAAGGCATGACCTGATATGCTTGGGTATCCGGAAGGAGCTTCACGGAGGACGCACTACTCCTGATGATCAGGAAGATGACGATGATCATGAGTCGGAGACGACACAAGGTCGTCGGAAGGGTAAAAAGTTCAAGAAGAACGAATATTACTGCCCTCCTTCTTGCTTCACTCTAAGACAGGATGAGATCAAACAGTTTTTCAAGTGCCTTCTAGGAGTCAAATTTCCTTACGGCTACCACTGAAGGCGGAAGAAACCGAAGGAACGGCGGACGATGAAACCACTGATGGCGGCAAGGGCACAAGGAGTGGTAGCAACCCTCCTAAGAAGAAGAAGAACCCGAAGGACCGGCGCCCGAACACGGTCGGCACGGTCAGGGAGGAAATTACCGAAGTGAGCCCATCAGGGGTTCCTTTGGAGCCCGCCCTTGTCGTCAAAGGGTACGGTGGGCAAGTGGCGGCGATCACCCGGACAACCATCTCGATCAACACCGAGAATCTCTAGCATAAAGATAATGGCCACTTGCGCACACTCCTCTTCGAGAAGCTGCACGCAAGATACAAGTTCCCCGCTAAGTATCAGAACACAAATTATCATGGGAACGAAGTAAACAAATCCGCCCTCACAAAGATGAGCACCGCCCTGGCCAGCTGGAGAACCCGGATAAAGAAGAAGATCTATAAAGAAGGCAAAAGTCTCGAGGAGATCCATAAGATTGACCCGCAGATCACCGAAGATCAGTTCCGGGAGTTCAAGGAGAGGTGTGAATCCGAAAGAGCCCTGGCCAATAGTAATCGGGGAAAGGTGCTGCAGGCGATGAATATAGGTCATCACCATCTCGGATCTGGTGGATACAGAACTGCGGAGGCCAAATGGAATAAGGAGGACGAAGAGTATAGATCCAAGGGGATAGAAAACCCCTTTGCTAAATTCGAACCCGGGCAGGTTCGAAACTTCATCAGGGCCCGTTACCATGTGGACCCAAAAACCAAACAACTCACCGCGGATCCTGCGGTGAAGGAATTCGAGGAAATTGTGGTAAGTATAATCTAATTATCGCGGATCAACTCGATTGCAATCTAATCGATGATCTAAATGATTCACTGTTACTTCTTCTGCAGGAGGAGGAAATTGTTGCTAGTCATGGATCCCAGGGTTCCTCATCCCAGGGGTCGACGGCGGCCACCCGGTGGGATAACCCTTTTAACAGGGCGATGAATCGGGCCAATAAAATAGAGCCGGTTACGAAGAAGCTGTCGTCGGCTGGCCGTCTGGCCGGCCTCGGGGGTAAGAATTGGGTGGATCATTTTGGTCCACCGCCGAGGACGCATGTGGCGCCGTCGGGAAGGAGCGAGGAGGAAAACCGCGAGGTTCAAGAACTTAAGGCACAAGTGGCAGATCCCGTAGATCGTCCAAGACAACCTGGCAATCACCCTCACGTCCTTCCTGCCTACCTTGGTGGAGTCAATAGCGAACTGGAGTGCGGGTGGTCGAGTAGGGCCGTGCCTGATTCCAAGCATGGTCAGCAGCCACTCGAACAACGCGGCGCCGACGAATCAGGCGAACTACGTGTTCGTGACTCCGCCCGCTAGCACCGCGGCGCCGCAAGTGTTGGTGACTCCCCCTGCCATCACCGCGGCGCCGGAGTACATGTTGGTGCCCCCTGCCATCGTCGCGGTGGCAGCGGAGCTCCAAGCACCCGTCGGTAGGGAGAATACACCGGCGGCCAGCACCGCGCCATCAAGCAGCCCTTCCGTCTCTTGCACGCCCGTCGCCGTATGCGGTGCGTCGACATTAGCCGATCTCGACGCCATCACGGTAAACAAATTGCTTTAATTACCGCCTTTCATGCCATCTATTACTCTTATGGCATATCGCTCTGCCGACGCCGTACATGTTTTCCGCAGACGGATGTTCCGTGCATTCTCTTATGCTACGTGAACAACGAGCTGAGGGATGTTGCCAAGGGTACCATCGTTCAACCCTTGCAGCGCACGTTCCACTCAAGGCCGATGTCAGATAGCGTGCACAGGGTTAAAATTAGTCGGGTGCTAAGGGGCTGCGACGACCTGGAACCTCCCATTCAACCCCCAGGAGCGGATGAAGAAGAGCCGTCTGTCCTCAGAACTTGCTTCGGCTTATTCTTGCTATGGCCAAAGAGCATGATCCGTTTGGGGACGGCGGGGGCCATCACGCCACAGACAACAACACCTCCTGTCGTGCCAGCGACAAGCGGTGGCAAGGCCCCCTTACCGCCCTCGCCGTCACCTCCACGCAGTGGGTCGGATGATCATGTTGATGATATGCACATGGCGCAGGATCCGGCCGAGGACGACGAAGGCTGGAATGATCACTTCTTCAGCACTCAGTTTGGCAATGAAGAAGACCTAGCTGGTGGCCCCACAGAGAAAGCCACTATCACCAAGCGTCTGTTTGGTTCTCAGGAGACGCCTCCAGCTTGCGCCTTTATAGAGCCAGCTGATACAACCAACCGACCCTTTATTCTAAGCCCTGACACACTACATAGGGCGGCCGGTGCTCAGATTGCGGTGCCTGCCCGCTCTCCAAAAGGAAAAAAAGGGCAGGAAAAGAAAATCTAGCAGCTCGAGCCAGCCGGTGGCGTCAACAACTGCGAATCCGATCGGGTTTCGGGACGGGCCACCAAGACCCGAGGGTATTATGTGGAGGATTCATGTGGCGGGTGAGCCCATGCTACCTAAGAATTTGCGGAAGCTCGCCAGTTTGGAACTACAGAGTGTGCATGAGGCGTGCTGACGATAGAGAGACGCCTTCTATCGGAGAAAGATCCCTCGCACCCGGTATTCGTGGTTAAGGTGCCACCAGGCTTGGGCTTCGTCGACAATGCCCCTGCGGATCTGTTCTTCCTGCGGTTCGACGACATCTTCAATATGTTCCACCTATACCCGCTGCACTATACCATGGTCCGTCTGTTTTCTCTCAGCCTGGCCATGCAGATCATTAGAGAGAACACACCGGGCATCGCTATAGTGGACCCCTACTACATGCGTGACGGCTGCTTGGGTTCCCCCGCCGAACGACGTATCGTGGCCTCGTACCTAAAAAGAATCCTCGTGGCGAACAAGACAAAGGAATACATTCTCGTGCCTTACTTTCCCGAGTAAGTCGTTATTCACTCGCCACCGTCGATTGGCTTTATTAGATCATCATCATTCTTTTTCCAACACATTCCATTTGAATTTTTTGCACAGAGATGAACACTGCACGCTCATATCCTTATTGCTGAAGCATTCCCACGCCACGTATTTCGACTCGGGGAGTCTAGAAAAAAAGAAAAACTACGACAAGATCAAGGAAGTTCTGGATGATGCTCTCACTGGCTTTGCCTCGACGGAAGCCACCACCTTCGTGCGTACGAAGGTCAAGTTCGGCAGGCACGTCTTCAACCACGTAACGGAGTTCCCCTGCGTGAAGAAGCCGGAAAACAGTAAGAAGGAAGCCTACTACGCACTCCATCACATGAGGGCGTTCCTACTTGACCAGCAGAATTCTACGCTGCCAGATCATCTCAAACAGTGGGCCGAAGCAAAGGCCAAGATCAATGATTCGGATATTAGACAAGAGATGTATCGCATCCAACAGCAGTTTGGGGCAATCATCTTTCGTGATGTCATGAATTCGGGGGGGGGGGGGGATCTTCTACGGAGGAAATATCCCGAATAACCGTGACATAGAAGATCGCCTAGAGATGCAGGGTGACTATAGAAAGTTCATGACGAGACAAGGCGTCCTCCCGTTCCCTAAGCCGAGCCAGAAGGCTTGATGTTGGCCTAGTTGTAGTTACAAACTATAGATGACCTTTGTGTGTGTGTGTGGACAAGTGTACTTATCTTATTAGGTTTATGAATCATCGCTTACTTATTTTGCTTATTATTATTATATATCAATCAATGCTTGGTTTTTTTGCTTACTCTTTGGTCCTTTGCTCAATTTGGTCCTTCTTTTTTCCTTACTCTTTTTTCGAGAATAATGCCGATGATTGAAATGTCGTGGCACACTATATATGTGAATGTGCTACGATGGGATTGTGAGCCTTGTGATATGCACAAGTCCAAGTCTTGTGCATCCTACTTGGCTCACCGTTCCATCGTAGCATATTCCTGTGTCCAACAACCTATGTATATATATGAGGCATTCTTTTCGAGTTATTTTTGTCTTTTTCGAGAATAATGCCGATGATTGAAATGTCGTGGCACACTATATATGTGAATGTGCTATGATGGGATTGTGAGCCTTGTGATATGCACAAGTCCAGGTCTTATGCATCCTACTTGGCTCACGGTTCCATCATAGCATATTCCTGTGTCCAACGACCTATGTATATATATGAGGCATTCTTTTCGAGTTATTTTTGTCTTTTTCGAGAATATGCCGATGATTGAAATGTCGTGGCACAATATATATGTGAATGTGCTATGACGGGATAGTTAGCCTTGTGATATGCACAAGTCCAGGAATTGTGCATCCTACTTGGCTAACTATTCCGTCATAGCATATTCCTATGTCCAACGACCTAGCTAGTTATATATGAGGCATTCTTTTCGAGCTACTTTGGTCTTTTTCGAGAATAATGCCGATGATTGAAATGTCGTGGCACACTGTATATGTGAATGTGCTACGATGGGATTGTGAGCCTTGTGATATGCACAAGTCCAGGTCTTGTGCATCCTACTTGGCTCACCGTTCCATCGTAGCATATTCCTATGTCCAACGACCTATGTATATATATGAGGCATTCTTTTCGAGTTATTTTTTTCTTTTTCGAGAATAATGCCGATGATTGAAATGTCGTGGCACAATATATATGTGAATGTGCTACGACGGGATAGTTAGCCTTGTGATATGCACAGGTCCAGGAATTGTGCATCCTACTTGGCTGACTGTTCCGTCTTAGCATATTCCTGTGTCCAACGACCTATGTATATATATGAGGCATTCTTTTCGAGTTATTTTTGTCTTTTTCGAGAATATGCCGATGATTGAAATGTTGTGGCACAATATATATGTGAATGTGCTATGACGGGATAGTTAGCATTGTGATATGCACAAGTCCAGGAATTGTGCATCCTACTGGGCTAACTGTTCCGTCATAGCATATTCCTGTGTCCAACGACCTAGCTAGTTATATATGAGGCATTCTTTTCGAGCTACTTTGGTCTTCTTCGAGAATAGTGCCGATGATTGAAATGTCGTGGCACACTATATATGTGAATGTGCTACGATGGGATTGTACGCCTTGTGTTATGCACAAGTCCAGGTGTTGTGCATCCTACTTGGCGTACGGTTCCATCGTAGCATATTCCTGTGTCCAACGACCTATGTATATATATGAGGCATGCTTTTTGAGTTACTTTGGTCTTTTTCGAGAATAATGCCGATGATTGAAATGTCGTGGCACACTATATGTGAATGTGCTGCGATGGGATTGTTCGCCTTGTGCTATGCACAGGTCCAGGTGTTGTGCATCCTACTTGGCGAACAGTTCCATCGTAGCATATTCCTGTGTCGAACAACCTAGTTATATATGAGGCATGCTTTTTGAGTTTGGTCATTTTGATTTAGGAGTACTTTCTATAAGTGTATCTTCATATGCGACTTTAATTATATATGTTTTTTTCAATCACCGGTTAATTATTATTATCAACTTATAGATGACGTGGTACGTCGTGTACAAGGGACGGGTTCCCGGAGTCTACGATGATTGGGAAGACTGCCGGAGACAGGTGCACCGTTTCAGCGGCAATAGCTACAAAGGGTACAACACTATGGCAGAGGCGGAAGCTAGATACACGCGCTATCTAGCGGGAGTTAGGACAAGGAACCGGATGAAGACCTACACCTTCGTCGCGGCGGTATCATGCTTATCTTCTTTGGTTATCTATCCCGTGTTTGTGTCTAGCTAGTTTAGATGTCTAGGCGAGCTTCCGAGCTCTAACTTGTTGAATCGTCGACACATGTATTCGCATGTCACCAACTACTACTTTGTAACTTGATCGAAACAATGTAACTTAGACTATGTATTCATGTATGAGACTTATCTATATGTATTTGTTTCAATCTTGTTTTTCATATTGTGTATTTATATATATATAATTGTATATCTTGTATCTGTGTGTGTATATCTGCTGTAATATTGTATATAATCTGTATTGTATATACTGGCTCGGCAATTAAAAAAAACAAAAAACACATCTGTGGCACACATGATCTACCTTCTGTGGCGCACTACACCTAAAGCGCACTATGGAAGCTTAGTGGGGCACTAGGTAGTGCGCCACAGAACATCCTAGGGGTAGCGCACCTGCCCAAACATCTGTGGCGCACTTGCAGGTGCGCTACGCCTGTGTCTACACAACCGTGGCGCACTAGGCAGTGCGCCATGGCTGAGAGATAGCCGTAGCGCAAGGCATGTGGCGCACTGCAGGTGCGCCACAGATGATGGTTTCAGGTGCGCCACTAAAGGCCGTTTTCCTAGTAGTGAGATCACCGGAAGAAGCCTGACCCCCATACTGGTGCTGATGTATTTGGTATGGTCAAGAATTTAAATTTAATATTTGGAAAGAGTCCTAGAGGACAACCTGTTCCGAAAGACGCCGACAGACATGCACCCATGTGGAAGAAGAAATCTATATTTTGGGAGCTAACCTATTGGGAAGTCCATGAGGTCCGCTCTGCAATCGACGTGATGCACTTGACGAAGAATCTTTGCGTGAATATTCTAGGCTTCCTAGGCTTGTATGGGAAGTCAAAAGATACACCAGAAGCATGGGAGGACCAGCAACATCATAAAAGACGAGACAACAAGCATCCAAGACAGTTTCAAGGGCCTACCAGCTATGCTCTTACCAAGGAAGAGAAGGAAATCCTTTTTGAAGTCCTTTTCAGTATCAAGGTCCCGCCTGGCTTCTCGTCTAACATAAAGGGAATAGTAAATATGAAAGAGAAAAAATTCCAAAACCTAAAGTCTCATGATTTCCACGTGCTTATGACGCAATTGCTTCCGGTTTCATTGAGGGGAATTCGACTGGAAAATGTTCGATTGGACATTGTGACGGTATGTGCATTCCTCAATGCAATTTCTCAGAAGGTAATCAATCTAGAAAGTCTATCAAGGTTATAGATTGATGTGGTCCAATGTCTGGTCAGCTTCGAGTTGTTGTACCCTCCTGTTGGAATTATGCCCTAGAGGCAATAATAAAGATGTTATTATTATAATTCTTGTTCATGATAAAGTTTATATTCCATGCTAGAATTGTATTAAGCGGAAACTTTAATACTTGTGTGGTTTGTGAACAACACCGTGTCCCTAGTACGCCTCTATGGACTAGCTCATTGATCAATGATGGTTAAGGTTTCCTAACCATAGACATGAGTTGTCAATTGATAATGAGATCATATCATTGGAGAATGATATGGTGGATAGACCCAAACTAAGCGAAGCAATTAGATCGTGTCATCGTGTTCGTCTTTGCGAAGTTTTTCTTATGTCAAATATTGTATTCCTTAGACCATGAGATAATACAACTCCCTGGTATCGGAAGAAAGCTTTGAGGTCATCAAACGTCATCCTATGAGAGGGTGATCATAAAGGTGTCTCTCAGGTAATCGGAAAGTATCTGTTGGGTTGTATGTATCGAGATGGGATTTGTCCCTCCCAAGTCGGAGAGATATACTTCGGGCCCACTCGGTAATCGATATCAACACCGCTTGCAAGCATGTGGTTAAGGAGTTAATCACAAAGTGATATCGGATTACGGAACGAGTAAAGTACTTGCTGTGAACGAGATTGAACTAGGTATGACGATATCGACGATCGAATCTCGGGCAAGTAAAATATCGCGAGACGAAGGGAATATATATATGGGATTGATTGAATCCTGGCATCGTGGTTCATCCGATATGATCATCGATGAATGTGTGGGAGTCAATATGGGTGCCTAGACCCCGCTGTTGATTATTGATAGAAGATCATGTCTGCATATTCTCGAACCCGCAGGGTCACACACTTAACGTGTCTCGACGCTAGGATAGATTGGATAATTGGTTTATGAATTTTTGTTCGGAGTCTCGGATGGGATCCGGGACATCACGAGAGGTTCCGGAATGGTCCGGAGAATAATATTCATATAAGGCAGTGCAGTTTTTGGAGTTCGAAATTGTTCCGGGTTAATCGGTATTGTACCGGAAGCTTCTAGAACCTTCCGGAAGGGGGCCAACGTGGTCCCACCTTCCGGGAGGGGGCATGGGCCTATGAGGGAGTGTCCTGGCCGCATTGGGACAGGGGCACAAGGCCCCATAGGGCCCAGCCGATTCTAGATAAGTTTAAACTCGTTTAAACTAGAGATAGAATTTCTAGATAAGGGAGAGTTTAAATCGTTTAAACTAGAGATAGTCTTGGAGGATGGGCAAGGGCTGGCCGCACCCCCCTCTATATATAGAGGGCTGGTGCGCCCCCTCCCCCGACACACCTTCCTCCAAACCCTAGTTGCCCTGCTGCCCTTCCTCTCTCCCTCCCGACTGTTTGTAGGCGAAGCCCTGCGGCAGAAATTCTCCACCATATACACCACGCCGTCGTGTTGTAGATCCAATCTATCTCTCCACCCTACTTGCTGGTCCGAGGAAGGAGGAGACGCCGAGGTGCTTCACGTGTGCATCTCACGGAGGCACCGCCACTTGTGGTGCTAGATCGGATCGGATCGCGAGGAGGAGAAGCGAGTACGACTACATCACCCACGTTCCGACGAACGTTCCGCTGTGCGAATCTTCAAGGGTATGAAGATCTAATCCAATCTCTCTCGTTGTTTGCATCTCTTAGATTAGATCTTGGCTTTCCCTCTGTTCGCTTCCGTAGAAAATTTTGATTTACTATGCTGCGAAACCCCATCAGTGGTATCAGAGCTAGATCTATGCGTAGATGTGTTTCATGAGTAGAACGCAACATGGTTGTTGCGGGCGTTGATGTTTTCTGTTGCAAGCCTCTTGTTTGTGTTCTTCTTATGGCGCGGGATAGTGAGATTGAAGCGGTCCAGGCCAACCTTACGCGACGTCGTTCGCGAGACCGGCTCCGCACTTGACGTGTGGCTTGTACCACACATGCGGCTGGTGGATGTCAGTTTCTCTCACTATAGTTGTCATGGGATTAACACCGGAGTTTGGCAACCATAATATCACCGTTGTGGCTTTCTGTAGGTAAGAATCGTTCTTAGCATCTACTCCCATAAGCCACGTAAAACATGCAACAACAAAGTAGAGGCGTCTAACTTGTTTTTGCAGGGAGTGTTTTCTGTGATATGGTATGGCCCAAGATGTGATGTGTATATTGTATGAGATGATCATGTTTTGTAATGTTTCATGACTTGCATGTCGATGAGTACACAACCGGCAGGAGCCATATGGTTGTCTTTATAATTGTGTATGACCTGCGAGTCAACTTCTTATACGCCATGTAATAGCTTTACTTTATCGCTAAGTAGTTAGCAATAGTTGTAGTTGCTATTCGTGGTGGAGGCAATCATGGTGAAGTGATGGAGATCATGCCAGAACGCACAAGATGGAGATCATTGCACGAAGATTGGCTATACCATGTCACATAAATTTATATGCATGTGATGTTTATCCTTTTATGTATCTTATTATGCTTAGATCGCGACGGTAGCATTATAAGATGATTCCTCACTTAAAGACCAAGATAAAACTGTGTTCTCCCCAAGTATGCACCGTTGCGAAAGTTCGTCGTGTCCAAGCATCACGTGATGATCGGGTGCTATAGACTCTACGCTCACATACAACGGGTGCAAGCCAGTTTTGCACACGCGGAAATACTTGGGTCTAGCTTGACGAGCCTAGCATGTACAGACATGGCCTTGGAACACAAGAACCGAAAGGTTAAGCATGAGTCATATGAATGATATGATCGACACTTCGTTGTCCACCATTGAAACCACATCTCTTCTCGTGATGATCGGATTAGGTGTGGTGAATTTGGATCGTGTTCACTAAACAACTTGAGGGATGTTGAATTTAGTGGGAGTTCATCTAGTAATTTGATTAAAAGTTGAACTAGTTATCATGAACATAGTCTAATTTGTACTTGCAAATATTGTAGATCACATGGCTAAGACCAACTTCAACTTCAATGTTTTTGCTGAGAAAGAAAAGCTTAAGAACAATGGGTCTAACTTCACCAATTGGTTCTGCAATCTAAGAATCATTCTATCTGGCGGACAAAAGGACTATGTCCTTGGGAAAGCGTTAGGTGACCCCCCTGCTGCAACTGCGCCAGCTGATGAGAAAGTTGTCTATCAGTCGCGCAAAGATGATTATGGTGTGATTAAGAGCACCATGTTGTTTGCTATGGAACCGGAACTTCAAAATCGTTTTGAAAACTATCCCGGGCCCTTTGAGATTCTCGAAGAGCTGAAAACCATGTTTCAGACTCAGGCCCGTTCTGAGAGATATGAGATCTCCGAGAAGTTCTTTAACTGCAAGATGGAGGAAGGGAGTTCCGTTAGTGAGCACGCCATTAAGATGTCGGGCTACACTCAACGCCTTGAGCAACTGGACTGCAAGATTCCAGAGGAGCTCAAGATTGACAGGGTTCTGCAATCACTCCCTCCCAGCAACAAAAGTTTTGTAGTGACTCACAATCAGATTGGTTCCACTGATACGATCACCGAGCTCTTCGCAAAGCTGAAGGCTGCGGAGGTGGACATCAAAAAGGATAATCATGTGTTGATGGTCAACAAGCCCTCCTTTAAGAAAGGTAAGGGTGCAAAGAAGCCCTTCAAGAAAAGCGGCGGCAAGCGCGTTGCCCCTGCTGAGAAGAAACTCAAGTCTGGACCTAAGCCGGACACTGAGTGCTTCTATTGCAAGGACAAGGGTCACTGGAAGCGCAACTGTCCGAAGTACTTAGCGGACAAGAAGGCTGGCACCATCAAAGGTATATTTGATATACATGTTATTGATGTTTTCCTTACTAGCCCTCGTTGTAGTGCCTGGGTATTTGATACCGGTTCAGTTGCTAATATTTGTAACTCGAAACAGGAGCTACCGAATAGACGGCGGCTTGCGAGGGATGAGGTGACGATGTGCGTTGGCAACGGATCAAGAGTTGATGTGACGGCCATCGGCACGCTCTCCTTAGTTTACCTTCGAGATTAGTTTTTAACCTTAATAAATGTTATTATGTGCCTGCGTTGAGCATGAACATTATTTCTGGATCGTGTTTATTGCAAGACGGTTATTCATTTAAATCGGAGAATAATGGTTGTTCTATTTATATGAGTAACATCTTTTATGGTCATGCACCTCTTGTGAGTGGTTTATTTCTTCTAAATCTCGAAAGGGATGAAACACACATCCATAACATTGAGGCTAAGAGATGCAAAGTAGATAGTGATAATACTACTTATTTGTGGCACTGTCGTCTAGGTCATATTGGTGTAAAGCGCATGAAGAAACTCCATTCTGATGGACTTTTGGAGTCTCTTGATTTTGAATCATTTGACACATGCGAACCATGCCTCATGGGCAAGATGATCAAAACCCCGTTCTCCGGTATGATGGAGCGAGCAACGGACTTGTTGGAAATCATACATACCGATGTATGCAGACCGATGAGTGTTTCGACGCGCGGTGGATATCGCTATTTTCTCACTTTTTCCGATGACTTAAGTAGATATGGGTATATCTATTTAATGAAACATAAATCTGAAACGTTTGAAAAGTTCAAAGAATTTCAGAATGAAGTGGAGAACCATCGTAACAGAAAGATTAAGTTTCTATGATCCGATCGTGGGGGCGAATATTTGAGTTATGATTTTCTCACGCATCTCAAAGCAAGTGGAATCGTTTCACAACTCACGCCACCCGGAACACCACAGCGCAATGGTGTGTCTGAACGCCGGAATCGAACCCTATTAGATATGGTCCGATCGATGATGTCTCTTACTGATTTGCCGTTATCATTTTGGGGTTATGCATTAGAAACCGCTGCATTCACTTTAAATAGGGCTCCATCTAAATCCGTTGAGACGACACCGTATGAACTGTGGTTTGGTGCTAAACCTAAGTTGTCATTTCTTAAAGTTTGGGGATGCGAAGCTTACGTCAAGAAGTTGATGCCGGACAAGCTCGAACCCAAAGCGGAGAAATGCGTCTTCATAGGATACCCTAAGGAAACTATTGGGTATACCTTCTATCACAGAACCGAAGGCAAAGTGTTTGTCGCAAAGAACGGTTCCTTTCTGGAGAAGGAGTTTCTCTCGAAAGAAGTGAGTGGGAGGAAAGTAGAGCTAGACGAGGTTATTGAACCTTCTCTTGAATTGGAGAGTAGCGCAGCACCTGAAATTGTTCCAGTGCCGCCTGCACCAACAATAGAGGAAGCTAATGACAAGGATCATGAAGCTTCGGACGATGCTGCTACTGAACGTCGCAGGTCGACAAGGTCGCGTGCCCCTCCTGAGTGGTAAGGCAACCCTGTCTTGACTGTCTTGTTAGTAGAAGACAGTGAACCTACGAACTATGAGGAAGCGATGATGAGCCCAGACTCTGAGAAATGGCTAGAAGCCATGAAATCTGAATTGGGATCCATGAGCGAAAACCAAGTATGGACTTTGGTGGACCCTCCTAGCGACCGAAAGGTCGTTGAGTGCAAATGGATCTTCAAGAAGAAAACGGACGCGGATGGTAATGTTACCGTCTATAAAGCACGGCTGTTGCGAAAGGTTTTCGACAAGTTCAAGGTGTTGACTACGATGAGACTTTCTCTCCCGTAGCGATGTTTAAGTCCATTCGGATTTTATTAGCAATTGCTGCGTTTCATGATTATGAAATATGGCAGATGGATGTCAAGACTGCGTTCCTCAATGGCAACATTGATGAAGAGTTGTATATGATGCAACCCGAAGGTTTTGTCGATCCTAAGGATGCTGATAAAGTATGCAAACTTCAGCGTTCCATTTATGGACTGAAGCAAGCATCTCGGAGTTGGAACCTTCGTTTTGATCAAGTGATCAAGAGCTTTGGATTTGTTCCAAATTGCTACGAAGCTTGCATCTACAAGAAAGTGAGTGGGAGCTCGGTGACGTTTCTGGTACTATATGTGGATGACATATTGATTATTGGAAATGACATCAACATGCTTAACGATGTGAAGAGTTATTTGAACAAGTGTTTTTCAATGAAAGACCTAGGTGAAGCTGCTTATATATTGGGCATCAAAATCTATAGAGATAGACAAAGACGCCTGATAGCTTTAAGCCAGAGTACATACCTAGACAAAGTTCTGAAAAGGTTCAAAATGGATAAGGCATTGAAAGGTTCAGTGCCTATGTTTTCAGGTAAGATATTGAGCAAGGCTCAGTGTCCAGCTACGGTAAATGATAGGGAAGCTATGAGCAAAGTGCCTTATGCCTCGGCCATAGGTTCCATCATGTATGCCATGCTGTGTACTAGACCGGATGTGTCAAATGCTCTTAGTTTGACGAGCAGATATCAAAGTGATCCAGGAGTGGAACACTGGACAGCCGTGAAGAACATCCTAAGGTACCTAAATAGGACTAAAGAAATGTTCTTAGTCTATGGGGGTGATGAACAGCTCGTCGTAAAAGGTTACGTCGATGCTAGTTTCGACACCGACAAGGATGATTGTAAATCTCAGACAGGATACGTGTATATTTTGAATGGAGGAGCTGTGAGCTGGAGAAGCTGCAAGCAAAGCGTGATCGCGGGATCTACAGTAGAAGCGGAATACATGGCTGCTGCAGAAGCGTCAAGTGAAGGAGTTTGGATCAGAAACTTCATCACTGAGCTTGGCGTGGTTCCAAGTGCATTGGACCCACTAGAGATATTGTATGACAATACTGGCGCCATAGCACTTGCTAAGGAACCAAGATATCATCCAAAGACCAAGCATATCAACCGCAAGTTTCATATAATACGAGATTATATAGCAGATGGAGATCTGAAGATTAGCAAAGTACATACAGATCTGAATGTCACAGATCCATTGACTAAACCTCTTCCACGTGTAAAACATGATGAGCACCTCAGTGCCATGGGTGTGAGATTGTTGCCAGATATAAACTAGATTATTGACTCTAGTGCAAGTGGGAGACTGTTGGAATTATTCCCTAGAGGCAATAATAAAGATGTTATTATTATATTTCTTGTTCATGATAAAGTTTATATTCCATGCTAGAATTGTATTAAGCGGAAACTTTAATACTTGTGTGGTTGGTGAACAACACCGTGTCCCTAGTACGCCTCTATGGACTAGCTCATTGATCAATGATGGTTAAGGTTTCCTAACCATAGACATGAGTTGTCAATTGATAATGAGATCATATCATTGGAGAATGATATGGTGGATAGACCCAAACTAAGCGAAGCAATTAGATCGTGTCATCGTGTTCGTCTTTGCGAAGTTTTTCTTATGTCAAATATTGTATTCCTTAGACCATGGGATAATACAACTCCCTGGTATCGGAAGAAAGCTTTGAGGTCATCAAACGTCATCCTATGAGAGGGTGATCATAAAGGTGTCTCTCAGGTAATCGGAAAGTATCTGTTGGGTTGTATGTATCGAGATGGGATTTGTCCCTCCCAAGTCGGAGAGATATACTTCGGGCCCACTCGATAATCGATATCAACACCGCTTGCAAGCATGTGGTTAAGGAGTTAATCACAAAGTGATATCGGATTACGGAACGAGTAAAGTACTTGCTGTGAACGAGATTGAACTAGGTATGACGATATCGACGATCGAATCTCGGGCAAGTAAAATATCGCGAGACGAAGGGAATATATATATGGGATTGATTGAATCCTGGCATCGTGGTTCATCCGATATGATCATCGATGAATGTGTGGGAGTCAATATGGGTGCCCAGACCCCGCTGTTGATTATTGATAGAAGATCATGTCTGCATATTCTCGAACCCGCAGGGTCACACACTTAACGTGTCTCGACGCTAGGATAGATTGGATAATTGGTTTATGAATTTTTGTTCGGAGTCTCGGATGGGATCTGGGACATCACGAGAGGTTCCGGAATGGTCTGGAGAATAAGATTCATATAAGGCAGTGCAGTTTTTGGAGTTCGGAATTGTTCCGGGTTAACCGGTATTGTACCGGAAGCTTCTAGAACCTTCCGGAAGGGGGCCAACGTGGTCCCACCTTCCGGGAGGGGGCATGGGCCTATGAGGGAGTGTCCTGGCCGCATTGGGCCAGGGGCTCAAGGCCCCATAGGGCCCAGCCGATTCTAGATAAGTTTAAACTCGTTTAAACTAGAGATAGAATTTCTAGATAAGGGAGAGTTTAAATCGTTTAAACTAGAGATAGGCTTGGAGGATGGGCAAGGGCTGGCCGCACCCCCCTCTATATATAGAGGGCTGGTGCGCCCCCTCCCCCGACACACCTTCCTCCAAACCCTAGTTGCCCTGCTGCCCTTCCTCTCTCCCTCCCGACTGTTTATAGGCGAAGCCCTGCGGCAGAAATTCTCCACCATATACACCACGCCGTCGTGTTGTAGATCCAATCTATCTCTCCACCCTACTTGCTGGTCCGAGGAAGGAGGAGACGCCGAGGTGCTGCACGTGTGCATCTCACGGAGGCACCGCCACTTGTGGTGCTAGATCAGATCAGATCGCGAGGAGGAGAAGCGAGTACGACTACATCACCCACGTTCCGACGAACGTTCCGCTGTGCGAATCTTCAAGGGTATGAAGATCTAATCCAATCTCTCTTGTTGTTTGCATCTCCTAGATTAGATCTTGGCTTTCCCTCTATTCGCTTCCGTAGAAAATTTTGATTTACTATGCTGCGAAACCCTTCACCTCCATCTTTCTGTAATATTATGACGCACTTCCTAGTTCACCTAGTCAACGAGATTAGAATTCTTAGTCCTTTGTTTCTACACAATATGTTTCCCTTCAAGAGGTTCATGGGAGTATTAAAGAAATATGTTCATAACTATGCTAGTCCATAAGGAAGCATCTCCAAGGGCTATGGAATAGAGGAGGTCATTGAGTTTTGTGTTGACTTTCTTCCTGGCCTTAAGCCGATTGGTGTTCCTGAATCTCGATATGAGGGGAGGCTGACTGGAAAAGGTACACTAGGAAGGAAAGCAATGGTATGTATGGACGGGGATTCTTTCAGTAAATCACACTACATAGTTCTACACAATTCCACCTTGGTGGCTCCATATATCGAGAAACACAAGATTATTCTACGCTCGGGAAACCCGGGAAAGCCTGACTCCTGGATTAAAGTGGAACACGAGGCCACTTTCGGCATTTGGTTGCAGACACATCTCATGAATAACAACACTGTTGAATATCAGCTATACTTGTTGTCACGATTACCATCTTCGACTATATGTACTTTCCAAGGGTACGAGATAAATGGTAATATATTTTACACGATCGCCCAAGATAAAAAGAGCACCCACCAAAACAGTGGTGTCCGCTTTGATGCAACAGATGGCAATAGGCAGAAGGACACATATTATGGGTACATACAGGAGATATTGGAACTTGAGTATGGACCTACTTTTAAGGTCCCTTTGTTTCAGTGCAAATGGGTTAAGATGACAGGAGGCGGGATACATGTAGACGAAAAGTATGGCATGACAACAGTGGATCTCAAAAATCTTGCATACATGGACGAACCATTCGTCCTAGCCAATGATGTGTCTCAGGTTTTCTATGTGAAGGACATGTCTACGAAACCGAGAAAAAGAAATCAGCAAAAGAATACATCGTCCGATGAGCCAAAGCGCCACATAGTTCTTTTAGGGAAAAGAAACATCGTGCGAGTGGATGACAAGACATATATGTCGGAAGATTATAGTAAGTTTCATGAAATCTCGCCCTTCAAAGTGAAAACTGACCCAAGCCTCCTGTTAAATGATGAAGATTCTCCATGGCTACGGCGCAGAAGAAAACCACAACAGTAGATAGGGATGTTGGTGATCTATGTAATATATTAAACCTTTTATGTAATATCATATTGTGAATCATATTGTGAGTCAAACATTTTACCCAGATCCACATGCATGCAACATTGGTCATTTTGAAACTAATACATCTTGCTTAATCAAACTAGACGACGACTCCCGGTGGCTGAGCCGCGGTAGGTGAAAACCCAAAGAGACGGAACCATCACACGAGCATAGCTCGGGTGAGATCCCTGAAGAATCTGCCAGGTGTCATCGACCCTGGTGTCCAACAAAGCCATATAGCGACGGATGTGCTCGTCCTCCTCCCTTACATGACGCCGTACCACCTCCTTGATGACCCACAAGTATAGGGGGTGTATTGTAGTACTTTCGATAAATAAGAGTGTCGATTCCAACGAGGAGCAGAATATGCTGAATAGTGGTATGGAGAAGGAAATCCTTGTGAATACTTAGCAAACGGATTTTTAGTGGTTTTCTGACAAGGCAACAAAACAAAGAGCAAGTAACAGAAGTAACGAACAAACAGAGCAAGTGGCCCAATCCTTTCTTATCAAAGGACAAGCCGATGGAAATACTTATAAGGACCAAACGTTCTCGAGGACACATGGGTATTCTGTCAAGTGCTTTTGCTGCAAATAGCTGAGTACTCTTCTTTGGTGTTTGTAAGTGTTGTGTGGCTGAACCTGTGCTAACATACCGCCCTTCCTAGTACTATTACATACTTGTGATTAACCCCCCTGCAAACATCCGTAACTACAGGAAAGTAATTAAGACATAAATCTAACCACAACCTTAAACTCTGAGATCCTACACTCCCTTGTGCAAAGGTGTCCTAACAGGGGTTCAGGTTTTTGTCACTCCGGCAACCCCGCGATTAGTATCCAAATACACAATGCATCCCCCTAGGCCCATAAATGGTGAAGTGTCATGTAGTCGACGTTCACATGACACCACTAGAAGAATAGCACCACAACTTAAATACTAAACCATTGAATAATAACTCATCACAGATTCACTACTAACAACATGACTTCTCCCATGTCCTCAAGAACACAACGAACTACTCACAAGACATCATATGGATCAAGATCAAAGATGATATGGTAATGGATAACAATCTGAACATAAACAATAATCCAATGGTTCCACTCACAAGCATAAACTACAATAATAATTAACATCGGGAAAGTTTCCCCTCAGAACTAAAGCAATATCCAACACAATTGTTACAGCGGGACGGAGAGGTGATGATGGTGCTGGTGGAGATGATGGTGTGGATGATGATGATGCTGATCCCGATGAAGCCTAGCTTGTTGATGGTGTTGATGGCGACGGTCTCCCCTCTCCGGGAAGGAATTCCCCTGGCAGAAATCTGTCTGCCGAAGAGATCTTTCTCTCTGTGTTTTCCGCCCCCAGAGGCGGCAGAAATCTATCTGTGGTTGCTCCCTGAGGCTTAGGGTTCCGAAGGGAAGTTATAGGCGAAGGGGGAGAGTCGGAGGCCGGGCAGGTGGGCCACACCTTCCCTAGGCACGGCCTCAGGTGGGCCCGTGCCTAGGGGGTGTGGTCCCCCTGCGGGCCCCCTTCGCTCCTCCTTCTGGCTTCCTTTGCCCTCAAGTAAAATAATATGTTTCCATATTTTTCTAGTATTTTTCTGATCTTCGCGAAATTGCACCGAAACGCCTTCTTTTCCATCAGAATCCAGACTCCGGCAGTCCATCCTCCAAAAATCATCCAACATGCATAAACAGATGAAAAGCCATAAGTAATACCGCATAATAAGAGAAATATCAATGAATAGAGGTAAATTATGATATAGAATGGTGATGCAAATTGGGTGTATCAACTCCCCCAAGCTTATACTTCGCTTGTCCCTAAGCGAATACTGAGCTCAGTAAACATGTCCACAGGTTTATGGAGTGAAGTGTCGATAAAAGAATACGAACAAGAAGCATCACACTTACCATTGCACAGCTCATAGAAGAAAGCAACTCACCATTATATAACTTAGCTTGCAACCAATAACATCAGTCACAATAGAGATGCATAAAGATAAATCATAATTGTAATTGGAAAACTTGTTCTTGGTCAGAGAACACCTGGCAAATAGTTTCACAGCAAGCTTTTTGTAGGAGTTTCAAAACAGGAGCACTCTTTGCTCAAAAAGGTTTTTCATAAGTGAAGGCTTTCAAAGTAATACTCAATAGATAAGAGTTTTGTGCAAGCAAGGAAGATAAAGAACATGATTGAATAAATCACCATATGAATGATTGAAACAAAACAACTCAAATGCTTGCTGGAGATAGAGAGGAAGTAGGTTTACTGACTCAACTTGAAAGTGGAAGAAAGGTACCTTCTTAGAGGGAAGCAGGGATTACAAGTCATAAAGAGCTTCCAAAATATTATGGTACTTACTAGTTTTGAGCCCTCATTGCCCCTATCATAAGCATCTTGAGATGGTTAAGGTTAAAGTGAACAAAGATGGAGTATATGCTTGACGAAATATAAGTTGGCAATCTCATGTCCCTTGAATATGAGGGCCACTCCTCATGCTACTCAACTTTTGGGCCGAGGCAAGTTCTTGTCATTGTAAGTACTTGCATATCATTGAGAACCGCCAACGGGGTACCCCTTGCACATGGTACAAGAGCTTTCCCATAACCAAAATGACAAGGCAAGCAGACAGTGAGCACCTTAGCAATCTTTTTATTTACTATGTGTATAGTTTTGTATTGAGGATGCTTCACAGAATGCTCACTATGGTGGTGCTGCAAGTTTCCACCATGATTATGCATGGCTTAGGCTAGCGGCTCAGGTGTTTCTCTAACACAAAGTACAAACTCCATGGACTCACAAGTTCCCCTCTCATTTCACATCGTTGACATCCATACACAAAAGAGCACGATATTAACGATGTACAGAGTACAAGTGCTATGTTGAAAGCGTTACCTGTGACAACACGGTTCTGCTAATCCCAACGTATATATGCAAGCATATACAACTTCGATGTCCACAATGGTTCAAGTTTATTAGGGGCAAGAAAATAAAGTGTGCCATCAAGTTCGTGAGAGCTTTACTAACTAGAGTCAATCTAGATTATATCTAATACCTATTGCTCTTGCGTGCGCCTCATGCGCAGGTTGCGGGAGTGGCTTTATAAAAGGATCGACAACATTTGAGTCCGTATGTATTTTGCATATCATGACACTGCCATCCTCAATGAACTCTCGAATTTGATGGTAACGCATGCGAATATGTTTGTTCTTATGGTGCTGTCTAGGTTCCTTGGCTTGTGCAATAGCACCATTGTTGTCATAATAAACGTCCATGGGATTGGACGCGCCCTGAACCACACCAAGAGAGATCAGGAAATTCCTAATCCAAACAACTTCCTTTGCAGCCTCCAAGGTGGCAATATATTCATCTTCTGTTGAAGAGGAGGCCACCGTATCTTGCTTGGAACTTTTCCAACTCACAGCACCACCATTCATGACAAACACATAACCAGATTGTGATCTGGAGTCATCTGATTCATTAAGGTAACTCGCATCTGTGTAACCCCTTACATTGAGTTCATCCTCACCTCCATAAACTAGGAACACATCCTCAGTCCTTCTCAAGTACCTAAGGATATTCTTTACCGTTGTCCAGCGACCTTCACCTGGATTAGCCTGGTATCTGCTCGTAACACTTAGAGCATAGGAAACATCTGGGCGAGTACATATCATTGCATACATGATGGATCCAATAGCCAAAGCATATGGGACCCTACTCATGCACTCACACTCATCAGTTGTTGAAGGACACTGAGTCCTGCTAAGTTTAATGTCGTGAGACATGGGCAAGAACCCCTTATTGTCCTCTTCCATGCTGAACCGTTTCAACACTTTGTCAATGTATGTACTCCGGCTTAATCCAATTAGCCTCCTTGATCTATATCTATAGATCTTGATGCCCAGAATATATGCCGCTTCTCCCAAGTCCTTCATCGAAAAACTATTTTTCAACGAGGTCTTAACAGACTCCAGCATAGGAATGTCATTTACAATCAACAATATGTCATCTACATATAAGATTAGAAATACAAGCTCTCTCCCACTTTCCTTCTTGTAAACACAAGGTTCTTGTTTGTTTTTGATGAAGCCAAACTCCTTTACAACTTCATCAAATTAAATGTTCCAACTCCCAGATGCTTGCTTCAGCCCATAAATAGACTTTAGAAGTTTGCATACCTTTCTAGCATTGTTTGGGTTGACAAAACCTTCAGGCTGCATCATATACACGTCCTCAGTTAGGATTCCATTTGGGAAAGCTGTCTTGACATCCATCTGCCATATTTCATAGTCGAAATGTGCAGCAATGGCTAAAATGATTCGTATAGATTTAAGCATCGCTACGGGAGAGAAAGTCTCGTCGTAGTCAACTCCTTGAACTTGTTGAAAACCTTTTGCAACAAGTCGAGCTTTATGGATGTGAACATTTCCATGCATATCAATCTTCTTCTTATAGATCCATTTGCACTAGATGGCTTTAAAACCATCAGGCAGGTCAACCAAGTTCCAAACTTGATTGTCTCCCATGGACTCTATCTCGGATCTCATGGCGATCAACCATTTCTTAGAGTCTGGGTCCACCATCGCTTCTGCATAGGTCGTAGGCTCATCATTATCTAACAATAATAATTCCCGCGCTTCGTGGAGCCTCGCCGACCTTTGTGGTTGTCGTGCTTCTATTGCCATGGGTTCCTCAACTTGTTCTGCTACAATACCATCACTTGTAGAAGCATCCCCGACTGGCTCATCTTGAACTTCTTCAAGTTGCACCGACCTTCCACTCGTTCCCTTTGTGAGGAACTCTTTCTCTAGGAAAACACTGGTACGAGCGATAAACACTTTGCCCTCTTCTCGGTTGTAGAAGAAATACCCTAAGGTTTCCTTTGGATATCCCACAAAAATGCACATATCTGATTTGGGTGTTAGCTTGTCCAACTAAAGTCGCTTGACAAATGCATCACAACCCCAAATCTTTAGAAAAGACAAACTGGGATTCTTCCAGTCCACATCTCATATGGTGTCTTAACTACAGATTTAGATGGTACCCTGTTAAGTGTGAAAGATGCCGTTTCTAGAGCATATACCCAAAATGATAATGGTAAATCCGACTGGCTCATCATCGATCGAACCATGTCCAACAAAGTTCTATTGCGCCGTTCAGAGACCCCGTTTATTTGAGGCGTTCCTGGCGGCGTGAGTTGTGGAATAATTCCGCAACTCTTAAGATGATTGCTAAATTCGTGACTCAAATATTCACCTTCATGATCAGATCGCAAGGCCTTTATTTTCTTGCCACGTTGATTCTCTACCTCACTCTAAAACTCCTTGAACCTTTCAAAAGTTTCAGACTTATGCTTCATTAAGTAGACATAACCATATCTACTGAAATCATCAGTGAAAGTAATGAAGTAGTGATATCCTCCTCTGGTTGTCGTGCTCATTGGTCCAAATACATCAATATGTATGAGTTCCAACAAGTCTGTCGCTCTCTCGGGAAAACCCGAAAAAGGCGACTTGGTCATCTTTCCAAGTAAACAAGCATGGCATGTCTCGTATGATTCAAAATCAAACGAAGTTAGAAGACCATCACCATGGAGCTTCATCATGCGTTTTTCACTTATATGCCCCAAACGACAATGCCATAAATAGGTAGGACTCAAATCATTAGGCCAAATCCTTTTAGCACTAACATTGTAAACAGATGCATCATCAAGATTTAAAATAAATAACCCCTTCACAATGGGAGCATCATCCATAAATATAGCATTCTTAGAGATTACACAACCATTGTTTGCACTCGCAAATGAATAACCATCCCTCATCAAACATGAAGGTGATAAAATGTTTCGACCATACTTGGAATGTAATAACAATTATTCAACTCCATAATAAATCCTGATGGAAGGTGAAGTTACATGATGCTGACGAACAATGAAGCAACCCTTGCTTTATTTCTGACGCGAAAATCCACTTCGCCCTTCTACACTTCTCTAGTACTTATTAGCCCCTGCATCGAATTACAAATATAATCAACCGATCCGGTATCAAATATCCAAGAGTTAACATAGGAATCAGTGAGAAGAATGTCCACAACATTTACAACAAGCGTACCTGAGTGGGAAGTACTATTACTTCCACTCTTCTTCAAAGAAGCCTGGTACTTGCTGCAATTTCTCTTCCAGTGGCCATGCTCATGACAAAAGAAGCACTCAGTGTCTTCTACAGGTCCAGCCTTTTGCTTGGGTGCAGTCTTAGGGATCGTATCCTTAGCCTTGCCCTTCTTCTTCCAAGAAGTACCCTTTTTTCTTGAAGCTAGGCTTGTTCTGCACAGCCATCACATGGCTATGCCCTGCACACTTCTTCATGTCACTTTCTGCTATTTTTAGCATCCCACATAACTCATTAAGTCCCTTCTCCACCCCATGCATATGGTAGTTCGAAATGAACTGGCCATAGCTAGACGGAAGAGACGCCAAAATGAAGTCAGTAGCCAACTCTTGGCCTAGTGGAAAACCATGTTTTTCCAAAGTCTGACTGTAACCAACCATTTTGATCACATGGGGGCCTACAGCTGCTCCCTCTGCCAGCTTGCATTCCACAAAGGACTTGGCGACATTGTACCTTTCAGTCCTTGCCTGATTTTGGAACATGTCCCTAAGCGCGACGATCATATCGTACGCGTCCTGATCCTCAAACTTATTTTGGAGTTCAGGTTCCATGCATGCAAGCATAAGACAACTAACCTCAAGAGAATCATCACATGCTCTCTTGTAGGCATTCTTAAGGGAAGCAGTTGCATTATCAGCAGGTTCATCAGGGATTGGGGTATCTAGAACCATTTCCTTTTTATCAGACCTGAGAACAATTCTCAGGTTGTAGACCTAGTCCGTATAGTTTGTTCCATTTATTTTATCTTTGTCAAGAATCGAACACAAAGAAAAAGGTGATGCAGTGTTCGGTGCCATTGATCTACAACAGTAAACATGCAAAATACTAAGCCATGTAACCATGAAAGAGTAAAACATATTAAACAATTTAATAGCATATACTCCCACTTAAATCAATATACCTCTATTAATACTAAGTGATTCAGGATCCACAATTAACAAGTCGAATAGTGAGCTTTAGCATCACTGCTAGAAGACAAGGTAAATCGGTAAGTGTTGTTCGTGACATTTCTATGTCAAAACTAGGCGCCCAACCTTTATGCCCCAAGGTCCTTAACTGTTAAGATAACCTTGTCAAGCTCACCAAGCCTATGCGTGTAGGTATCCAATACAAACCCATCCATCCAGGAAAACCGTGGCACCCTAATTTCATAGGCCCGCCAACGATTGTATAGGGCATAGGATGATGCAAGGTTTGGTTGGGAGGGCATGGTTTAACTTAAACTTTGTGAGGGATCGTTCTACTTCTATCATCTAAGCATGCATAGTAGTAAAACACATAAGAATAGCATTCACATAGATGTGACACAGTATGGCCCATTTTCTCATGGTGATCTCCATCGCCATAGAACCTGTCCACCATGATGATCTCCATCTTCATGTTCCATGTGAGCCATCCTCCAAGTGATGAGACCTCCAAGAACTAATACAAGCTATTACCCCTAACATCTAGTAATCAAAATTACATAGAATTGGGATCATCACAAGTTGGCACACATGCCATTACAATAATTGATAACACATATGGCTCTAGCCGTGTTGCCCTACTCACAACACACTGATACGTCGTAAACGTATCTATAATTTTTGATGTTCCATGCTTGTTTAGTATCTACTTTGCTTTGCTTTTTCCATACTTTGAGGTGTTTTTATATCTTTTCTAGAACTAACCTATTAACAAGTTGCCTGTTTTCTTCTGTTTTTGGTTCCAGAAAGGCAGAAAATCAATATTCTCGGAATTGGATGGGACAAAAGCCAAAGTCAATATTTTACCGTGGGGGACACAAAATCCAGAGGAGAGACAGAGAGGCAGGCCAGGGCGGACAAACCCCCCTAGGCGCGGCCAGGGGTGGGCCCGCACCTAGGTAGGGTGTGGCCCCCTGGTCGCCTCCCAGCCTCGCCTCTTCGCCTATAGGAAGCCCCCGGGGAGAAAACCCTAAATAATCCATCATACTTCCATAAAAAGTTGCGATGTGCCGCCGCCACCAAAGGGGAGATTCGGGGGACAGAAAGTCTCTGTTCCGGCACCCTGCCGGGACGGGGAAGTGCCCCCAAAGCCATCTCCTTCGATCTCCACCACCATCTTCATCACCGTTGCTGATTCGCATGATGAGGAGGGAGTAGTTCTTCCTCGAGGCTAAGGGCTCTACCGTTATCTATGTGTTCATCTCTCTCCCTATGCATGATCTTGTTGTGGTCATGAGCTTTGTAATCAAGTAGATCTACCTTGCTACTCAAGTGCTTTAATAGATCTCTGCTCTCCCCATGTGTGTGAAAGTGACAGCTTGCACGCCATGGTGGCACTTAGGCTTGAGTCTACATAAATACTCATCGTGCTTTAATAGAGCTATGCTTTTCCCCACCTGTGTGAAAGTAACAGCGTGCACGCCGTGTGTGGCACTTAAGTTATATTACATATATATTCATGAGTTATATTTGGATTTGGATGTCTTTATGAAATTGTGGTGTTTGTTGGAACCATCTAGCGCTCAAGGTGACAGTGTGGGGTTATCTAGATGGGGAAAGCGGACTTTGAGGTGTGGTGTTATAGCCCTACCATGGATTAGAGTGTCCAACCGGAGAGTAGTTAAGAGTAGTATCGTGAAGAGAGTATATTTATATGAGAGAGTGTTCACTAGTGAAAGTATGATCTCTATGCCTTGTTTCTAAGCATTGAAACACCGTTTGCATCTAAATCTGTTGCATGTTTGCTTGCTTCCATATTTATTCCATTTGTCGGGGAGGTTTTGGTCCTTTACCTTACCTCACCATCAAGCGATTTTCTGGCACCGTTAACACTTGTATTTCACTATCTCTTCGTCGAACTAGTGCACCTATACACCTGACAAGTGTATTGGGTGTGTTGGGGACACAAGAGACTTCTTGTATCTTGATTGCAGGTTGCTTGAGAGAGATACCTTTGACCACTTCCTCCCTGAGTTAGATAAACCTTGGGTAATCCACTTAAGGGAAACTTGCTACTGCTCTACAAACCTCTGAACTTGGAGGCTCAACAACTTTCTACAAGAATAGAAGTGCGTAGACATCAAGCACTTTTCTGGTGCTGTTGCCGGGGAGGTAAGGTAAAAGGTACTCACATCCTGGTGTGTGAGTGCTTGAAGTTATTTCCTTTAGATTCTACAATTTTGTATTTTTGTTTCTTGTTTTTACTAGTTAGGCTTAATGGAAAACAACAAAAAAATTAGAGAGCTTTATAGCATTTATCTTGAGTTAGGACATGAAGTGTTTGAAGGGAAAATTAAAAAACCTATGGAACTTCATTTGCATGCTAATAGCGATGTTATTAGTATGAATTCTTTGAACACCATTATTGCTAATGCTATGGAAACGTCTAAGCTTGGGGAAGCTAGTTTTTATGAAAATGATCTTTTTAGTTCCCCAGCTTTGGAAGATATCTATTCTATTGCTTATGATGATACCAAACCTCCAATATATGATGATTACAATGATGAATATGATATTTTCAGTCCACCTACTATTGCGGAGAAAATTTATTGTGATTACAATATGCCTCCTATATTTGATGATTATGGTGATGAGAATAACAATGATAGCTATTTTGTTGAATTTGCTCCCACTATAATTAATAAGAATGATTATGCTTATGTGGAGAGTAATAATTATTTTATGCATGTGGCTCATGATAAGAATGTTTTATGTGATATTTATATTGTTAATTTTATTCATGATGCTACTGAAAGTTATTATGAGAGAGGGAAACATTGTCTTATGTATCTCAACAATATTAAGTTTCCCCTCTTTATGTTGAATGTTTTGAAGTTGCATTTGTTTTGCTTTCCTATGCTTGTTGCTTTGTGCTTTCATGACTTGTTTCTTTACAAGATTCCTATGCGTAGGAAGTGGGTGAGACATAAATGTGTTTTGAATTTGCTTCTTGATGCTATCTTTTACTTCAATTCATATTTCTTATGTGATCATCTTCTCAAACTATCAATCCTAACTTAAAGGCGGTAAAGAAAAGTACTTGTTGGGAGATAACCTAAGAGTTTCCTTGAGTCTTGGAAGTTATTACTTCTTTAATGACCTCTCCTTATCCATTTTGTTTGCTTTTTTGTGCAAAGAATGACCTCTAATGAGAGGGAAGTAAGATTTGGGGAGTTGCTGTCCTAGAACATATTTCTATCCTCCACCATAAAAATTCGTGAGGAGTCTCTGTAAGTCGGATTGAGCTGAAACTTTACGAATAAATCCCCCAGTATGTTAGCTAACTTTCGTTAGTTCAACAATTTTTTATTTGAGCAACATAAGGTCTTCTAAAAAATCGGTTTCTACCTGCTAGTCTGTTTTGACAGATTTCTACCATTATTTGCATTTGCTTCTTATCAATTTATTATTGAGTTCTCTTTTGGGGAATTAAGCTTTTTCAAGGAAGTTGATTCAGTAGCTTGTGTTTTTAGTGAAAGTTTTGCTTTTCTAAAACTAAACCCAAGGGTCTATTATCTTTTGAATACACTAATGTTGCTAATGAAGATTGTGTGAAGTTTTGTATGAAGGAAAATTTTCAGGTGTAGAGAGAGAATGATGTAATGAGATGAAGAATGGACAAAAGCTCAAGCTTGGGGATGCCACCCCGGTGTCACCCTAAGAAATATCCAAGATGTACAAGCGTCAAAGCTTGGGGATGCATGGGCATCCCCTTCTTCATCAATAAAAAGCTCAAGTCTTTCTAGACACTTCATTTTTATTATTTCATGCACTGTTGTGTTGTTGTTGGAGCGTCTTAGTTTTCGTTTTTGGTTTTCGTTTACTTATTTTGCTTGAGTAAGCTGGTTGGATCTCAGCACACTTCTTTTGGAGAGAGACACACTCTGTTTTCATTGCCTAGAACACTCTAGTTTTCATTCTTATTGTTTTGTGAGTGTTCTCTTTTGCTAGCACTGTGTTTAGCCTTAGTTTTCTTGTGCTTTCAGCTTAGAACTTTTTAGTTCTTCTTTGTGGATTTGTGAGACAAGCTCACGGATTTTTGTTGATTATTATCTTTGTGAGTTGTTTCAAACAAGTTGTTGGTGTTGGAAAAGAGTAGGAAGCTTCATGCTTAAGTGGTACAAAAGTGAGCTTGCTTTGACTATGGCTTAGACTTTATCATGTCATGCTAGATGTGGTTTTGACCTTATGCTTAGTGATTATTGCTGTATCATGACTTTCTCCAAACAATTGAGATTGCTTAGTGTGCCTTGAAAGAATCATGCGTTGTTTTAGCATATAAAAGCATAGTATTGTGGTATTCTCCTTTGATGCTTTGTTTGGGTTGACTTGGCACATGCTCACACCATGTTATAACTATGAACAAGTCACCATAGCCTCCATGATCATTTAGTTCTTGACTTGTGATACGTCAGAAACGTATCTATAATTTCTTATGCTCCATGCTTGTTTTATATCATTTGTCTTATGTTTTGTCTACACTTTGAGGTGTTTTTATATCTTTTCTAGAACTAACCTATTAACAAGTTGCCACAGTGCCAGTTGTCTGTTTTCTTCTGTTTTTGGTTCTAGAAAGGCACAAAATCAATATTCTCAGAATTGGACGGGACAAAAGCCAAAGTCAATAACTTTCCGTGAGGGACACGAATCCACGCAACTGAGCCGAAGGGGGGCCAGAGGGTGGCCAGACCCCCTGGGCACGGTCCCACCCTAGGCCGTGCCTGGGGAGGGTGTGGGCCCCCTGGCCACCTCCTCGGCCTCCCCCTTCGCCTATAAGAGCCTCCCGATGAGAAAACCCTAAGGCACCCGAGAAGAAATCCGCGAAAAACACTAATGCGCCGCCGCCACCGAAGGGGAGATTCGGGGGACAGAAAGTCTCTTGTTCCGGCACCCTGTCGGGACGGGGAAGTGCCGTCGGAGCCATCTCCATCGATCTCCATCGTCATCTTCATCACCATTGATGATTCCCACGATGAGGAGGGTGTAGTTCTTCCTTAGGGCTAAGGGTTCTACCGTTAGGTATGTGTTCATCTCTCTCTCTATGCATGACCTTGTTGTGGTCATGAGCTTTGTAATCAAGTAGATCGACCTTGCTACTCAAGTGCTTCATTAGATATCTGCTCTCCCCATGTGTGTGACAGTGACAGCGTGCACTCCATGGTGGCACTTACAATAGTATCGACGTGTTTTAACCCCAAGGAACTAAAGGTCTCACCAAAAGACCAAATTTATACAATGCCTTCTCATTGGAGAATGAGTGATGCGTGGAGACGCAAAGACATGCAAATACACACGGACCTGAAAGCGTCAGATCCGTAGATTATGTTAACCACTTGCAATTGCGTATTTAGAACACCAGAAAGCCATAGGTGTTCAATACACAAAGTTTTCAAACTAGATTATTGTCTCTAGTGCAAGTGGTAGACTGAAGGGAATATGCCCGAGAGGCAATAATAAAGTGGTTATTATCGTATTCCTTATTTATGATAAATGTTTATTTTGCATGCTATAATTGTATTAATACGGAAACGTTAATACATGTGTGTTTAATAAACAAAAAGGAAGTTCCTAGTTATGCCTCTCTTATAAACTAGCTCGTTGATTAACATGATGATCAAAGTTTCCTGATCATGGACATTGGATGTTGTTAATAACGAGGTCACAACATTAGTGTAATGATGTGATGAACATTCATCCGAAGTATAGCATTAAGATCAAAGTCATTGAGTTTATATTGCTATAACAACTTACGAAGTGATCCTAATCCTTAGACCATGAGATCATGTCAATCACTAACACCGGAAGAGTTTCTCGATGACATCAAACGTCACACCGTAACTGGGTGATTATAAAGATGGCTTCAGAACTACTAAAGTGTTATGTTGAGACCCATAGATCGAGAGTGGAATTTGTTCATCCCGATGACGGATAGATATGCTCTGGGCCCTCTCGGTGATATCACATTGATTAGCTTGCAAGCAAGTGATTTGATCACTAGAATGTTATATCACGGGAACGAGAAAAGAGTGCATGTCGGTAACGAGATCAAACTAGGTATGGAGATACCGATGATCGAATCTCTGACATGTAATATATCGTGAAACAAATGGATTAAGATACTAGCGTAAAAGGTTCACATGATCACAGAAGTCATTGTTGAATGTGTGGGAGTCAGTATGGATCTCCAGGTCCCGCTGTTGATTATTGGTCGGAGAGGGGTCTCGATCATGTCTGCATTATTCGCGAACCGGAGGGTGACACACTTAAGGGATACCGACACCATTCGGAGCAAATGATATGCCAGAGAAAGAAAAAGGAAAGCGCAGGAATTTATTTCACTAGACACCAAAACTGTTTCGGTTGAAATTGCTGAAACTGGTTCTGCATGTGAAATTGAAATGTTGTAAGGGGTTTTATGTGAATGTTTGTTAATTAAAGTAATTAACAAAATTCTGAATAAATAAATAAAAGAGTTTTATTTAAATGAGAGCTTGCATTAATTTTGGTGGAAAATTAATGCATGTGAGTGGAATTGTGAGTGGAGAGGTTTTTATGTGAGTGGAGCTTCCACCACATGAATGAGGGAGAGGTGGGGGAACCCTCCATGGCCGGCGGCCATGCCCCCTTGGGCTGCCCCCTCCCCTATAAAAGTACCCCCTCCTCTCACTTGTCTCTCACACCTCCTCGCGAAGGATCTCTCTCCCTCCTTTAGAATTTCTCCATGGTCTCGGATCAGCGAGATACATGTTCCCGGTGGCTTTTTCTGGAAGAATTTGTTGCTTCCGCTGCTTCGCTGGAGCGAGGGCGCGGAGGTTGTCGGGGTACCCGTACGTGTGTGCGATCACGGATGCACCACTGCTTTGAGGTGCTGGACTTGATCGTGCTGGACCGGCTGGACCAGACGGACTTCATCACGATCTTGAGATCGGCAAGCGTTCGTCTACATCATCCACGAGTACAACCTCGTTAACGCTATTCGGTCTTCGAGGGTATGTATTCTATGGATGTATATCCACCCGTTGCTTGTATCTAGTAGATAGATCTTGGTACTTAGATGTTCCCATTGTAGGAAATTTTTTTGTTTTCTATGCTGCGAACCCTACAGTGGTATCAGAGCCGGATCTATGCGTAGATACTTTGCACGGGTAGTACACATATGAGTATGTGGGCGATGATGATCATTTTATTGCTTCTTAGTTGTATTTTGGATATTGGTGGCATAGTGGGATGAAGCGGCCCGGACAAACTTTACATGTCCTCGCACATGAGACCTGTTCCACGCTTGACATGCAACTAGTTTGCATAATCTGCTAGCGGGTGTCTGTCTCTCCTACTATAGTCAATATCTAATTTGCAACGAGTTGTCAACAATTTGGTTATCCTCGTTGTGGTTCATGTTCGTAGGTAAGAACGGTTCTATCTTCGAAAGCCTTAAGCCACGTAAAACTTGCAATGGATAAATTAGAGGCGTCTAGTTTAGATTGTTGCTGGGCTAGTGTTATGATATGGTGATGTTGTAAGTAGAAGTATGAGATGATACTCTTACAAAACACATAACGTGTAAGTTCCATAGACCTTGGCCTTACACATAAAGGTATGATAGTGATCATACCACGGTGCACATGATAGAGATCATATGCGGGAACCATATCATTCCACTAATAAACATGTGATGTTTGATAGCATCTTATATTGCTTGTTTGGCGTTTTATTAGCATAATAAGATGATCCCTCATTTAGATATCAAGATAAAAATGTGTTCTTCCTTAAGTATGCACTGACAATGTTTCGTCGCTTCAAGACATCACGTGATTATCGGGTGTACTTGAATCCACGAGCATATCTCGGGTGTAAGACAGTTACACACGCGAATACTAAGGTTCTTACTTGGCGAGCCTAGCATGTACATACATGGCCTCAGAACACGGACCGAAAGGTTAAGCATGAGTCATATGTTTTGATAGGATGACCATATGGATGCTCGCCTTTGAAGCTACGCCGACTCACGTGATGATCGGACTTGGTGTAGTGGATTTGGTTCATGTAATCACCAAAAAGGCACGAGGGATGTCGTTTTTGAGTGGGAGTTCATTTCTAATTTGTCTTAGTAGAACTCAATTTATCATAAATTAAATCAAAGTGAATTTGCATAATTTGTTGTAGTCATTGGCATTCGTTCACCACCTTATGCATAGTTGTAATTGAGATAATAGAACTATAGAATTCTGGATATATACTTTACGAACTGGTATCGTATTGTGTTGAGTGTCAATCTAAAGTTTAAAGTCCTATTGCAAACTTTCAGCAAAATTCTATTTACTCCGTGAAATTTAATAATTGGTATTAAATCGAGAGTAACAATTCCAGTGTTAGTATCTTAAGTATCATGTTTGCTTCCATGATTCTTGATTGTTTTAATATCAAGTTTATCTAGGAGCTGAAAGAATTGTTTCAGAAACCATAATGTGTGGCAGATATAACGATATCTGAAACAATGTTTTGGTTGCAATATGATAGAGTATAATATGTGTTCTCATATTGGATGAGAATTTACAAAGGTTAGAGATGCTAGACATCCTAATCATCCAAAAGGGTTTTGGAAAGCAACATTATACTCACGATTCTCCTTATAAGCTACATTAGCTTGATCATGAAAGTCGTCATGATAAGGATGAATAGAAGATGTATGTAAAGTGTTTACTACACTAAAAGATTACTAAAAAATGGATTTTAAAAGAATACCGATCATTTTGATGATGGTGATCTACTTCAAAGTGCAAGTCCAAAGGTATTATTATTTGAATATACACGCTTTGGACTATGTGTCATGTATATGGCGCCACATTTGATGTTGATAGATTCTTTTAAAAAGGAAAAGGAAATGCTGAAAGAGAATCTATAAAATATATTTGGCAGAAAAGAAAAGATTGGAAATATCCAATTTAGGTATATAGATGATATACAGGTTATGGTTGTAATCTTTGCTTGTTAAACAATGTGGTTCTTGGGTATTGGATACCGAATTGGTTGGTATGAAATTTCATACGGAACGACGCAATTCATGAACCACAATGGCCTAAGTAACTAGCAAGAGAATATGTGATGATGTTCATCGAAAACAAACAAACCGTTGTTTGTATTTCTCGTTGACATCAAAGGCTTGACTTCAAGATTTGTTTTAATAATTGTTATTTGAATCAGGTATTATGAGAACAAAAGTTGTTCAAATAATTACCGTATTCCATATAAGATGGATGATTTACAAATCTAGTTAGAGAAATCACATCCATAAAACCTAATGCTAAAATGTCGCAAGACAAATGATTGAAAGATCACTTACGAAGTGACATCGCTGTTTAAATTATATTGGAAAGAAAACATGAAGAATCTCCATATTCATGGATTTTGGAGTCTTTGATTTGATCAAGTGACGCTTGTGAGACTTTCCTCGGGATAATTAAAAACTTCGTTCAAAGGCCAAAGAAGAACGAACGAATAAAATATTGGAATTTATACATATCGATGTATGTAGTCCATTATTTATAGTCGTAAGCGATGGGTTTCAACTTCATATACTTTCTCCGGAAATTTGAGTGAATGTTTACTTAATGAGAATGAAGTGTGAAATATTTGAAAATGTTCAAAGACTTTCAAGATGAAGTGAAAATCATTGTAACAAGAAAATAAATGGTTTATGATTTTATCATAAGGGATTTATTTGAGTTACAAGTGTAACAAGAAAATAAATGAATTATGATTTTATCATAAAGGGATTTATTTGAGTTGCAAGTTTAGCAAAACACCTAGATTTACATCTCCCGAAACACCATAAGAGTATGGAGTGTTTGAGATTTGTAATGAAACCTTGTTTGACATGGTTGGATCAAAGGTGTTATTTATAAAACTGCCATTATGTTTTAAAAGATTAAAGCTTTAGAGACTACCGCTTTTACACTGAAAAGAGCTCCATCTTGATCCGTTGAAATGACACCATGAAAGTTATGGTTTGGGGTAAAACCCAAGTTGTCATTTCTTAAATTTTGGTATGCTAAACATAAGTAAGATGTTTACAACCGAAGTCGGATGAGCATGTCTTTGTAGGTTATTTCTAATAACAATTGGTTATTCCTCCATAACACCAAGGACAAAAGGGTTTATCGCTTGAAACGTGAAGTTTCTTGAAGAAGAAATTTTTCGTAAAAGTTAAGTGGGAGGACAATGGAACTTTGATAAGGTTAACGAACCTTAGCTATATGTGCTGAGTTGCGCAGCACCGGAAATCGTTCCGGAGGCAGCCATAATGCTCATGGTTTATGAGCCTCAAAGGTTGTGGTCACGGAGATCTAAGTTCCTATTGAACCAAATAGGTCGGATAAACAATCAAATACTAAGATTTGAGAGTAAATCATTATTGTTTGACAATGATAAACCGACTATATGCAAAGAAGCGATGATGGGCCCTGACTCCATCAAATGGCTTGAAGCCATAAAATCCGTGATAGTTCCATACACGAAAAATCAAGTTTTGAACTTGGAAGACCCTCCGGAAAGGTGTAAAAACCTATCGGTCGTATTTGGATTTATAAAGAAACAGACATGGATGTTTCACATCTATGAAATAGTTGACATGTTGTAAAGTATTTTATGACAATGTTCAAGGAGTTGACTATGACAAGATTTGATCTTTCATAGCGATATTTAGTCTGGACGGATTAAAGTAGCAACCACTACATATAATTTGGTATATGGTAGATGAATAAACAAAACAAAGTTCTTCTAATAGAATGGTTACCTAGGACGTGTACATGACATGATCCAAAGGGTTTTGTTAATTCAAAGGATGCTAAAAAGGGCATGCAAACTTCAATGGTTGAAGTAAGCATCGCGGAGTTGGAATCTTCACCGTGATGAAAAAGAGTTTTCATCAGGAGACGATGAAGATGCTTGCATTTGCAAGAAATTAAGTGGGAGCGCTAAGACATATTTCTAATACATTATGTGGAGGACATCTTGTTGATTAGAAATTATGTATCTTTTATTGACAATGGTTAAGAATTTCATTTCGATGTAATACTTAGGCAAAACCTGAATATTTAGCGTGAATGTCTATAGTGGATAGACTGTGACACCAATATGGTTGTGCCAAACGTACATATATGAGATATTGAAGGAGTTCAATATAGAAACGACAAGAAAAGGTTCTTGTCGCATGGAAAAGGAATTGAATCAAGATTCAAGTGTATCGACACTTGATAAGTGAAACAAGATTCAAGTGCTTTGACACTTGATGAGTGAAATCACGAGAATGTTTTGATCAATTATACCATGATATGTACACATCCAGATATGTCCTATACTCTAAGTGTTATGAGCATATACCAGAATGAATCATAACATGATCATTGGACTATAGTAAGGATATTCTTATGATCTTTTGGAAGAACTAAGAATATATTTGTTTAGAGGTGACAAACAATTACAAATAGTTCATTGTAAAGCGTTACATTGATACTAGTTTTGTCACAAGATACAAATTAAGTTTATCTCAATTTAAACTATGAGTGGCACAATGAAATGGAAAGAAAGTTTCCATGATGGATTTGGATGAAATCCATAGTTAAGACATTGTGACGAATACTACAACAAAAGGGCTAAGTATAAGATTGTTATAGTAGCAACAAAGGAGGGAATTTGTGTCAAGTAGTTTGTTATCAAACTAAGGTGTGGTTCGCAATGGGCTAACACTAAAGATATATTGTGTGACAATAGTATCGACGTGTTTTAACCCCAAGGAACTAAAGGTCTCACCAAAAGACCAAATTTATACAATGCCTTCTCATTGGAGAATGAGTGATGCGTGGAGACGCAAAGACATGCAAATACACACGGACCTGAAAGCGTCAGATCCGTAGATTATGTTAACCACTTGCAATTGCGTATTTGGAACACCAGAAAGCCATAGGTGTTCAATACACAAAGTTTTCAAACTAGATTATTGTCTCTAGTGCAAGTGGGAGACTGAAGGGAATATGCCCGAGAGGCAATAATAAAGTGGTTATTATCGTATTCCTTATTTATGATAAATGTTTATTTTGCATGCTATAATTGTATTAATACAGAAACATTAATACATGTGTGTTTAATAAACAAAAAGGAAGTTCCTAGTTATGCCTCTCTTATAAACTAGCTCGTTGATTAACATGATGATCAAAGTTTCCTGATCATGGACATTGGATGTTGTTAATAACGAGGTCACAACATTAGTGTAATGATGTGATGAACATTCATCCGAAGTATAGCATTACGATCAAAGTCATTGAGTTTATATTGCTATAACAACTTACGAAGTGATCCAAATCCTTAGACCATGAGATCATGTCAATCACTAACACCGGAAGAGTTTCTCGATGACATCAAACGTCACACCGTAACTGGGTGATTATAAAGATGGCTTCAGAACTACTAAAGTGTTATGTTGAGACCCATGGATCGAGAGTGGAATTTGTTCATCCCGATGACGGATAGATATGCTCTGGGCCCTCTCGGTGATATCACATTGATTAGCTTGCAAGCAAGTGATTTGATCACTAGAATGTTATATCACGGGAACGAGAAAAGAGTGCATGTCGGTAACGAGATCAAACTAGGTATGGAGATACCGATGATCGAATCTCGGACATGTAATATATCGTGAAACAAATGGATTAAGATACTAGCGTAAAAGGTTCACACGATCACAGAAGTCATTGTTGAATGTGTGGGAGTCAGTATGGATCTCCAGGTCCCGCTGTTGATTATTGGTCGGAGAGGGGTCTCGATCATGTCTGCATTATTCGCGAACCGTAGGGTGACACACTTAAGGGATACTGACACCATTCGGAGCAAATGATATGCCAGAGAAAGAAAAAGGAAAGCGCAGGAATTTATTTCACTAGACACCGAAACTGTTTCGGTTGAAATTGCTGAAACTGGTTCTGCATGTGAAATCGAAATGTTGTAAGGGGTTTTATGTGAATGTTTATTAATTAAATTAATTAACAAAATTCTGAATAAATAAAGAAAAGAGTTTTATTTAAATGAGAGCTTGCATTAATTTTGGTGGAAAATTAATGCATGTGAGTGGAATTGTGAGTGGAGAGGTTTTTATGTGAGTGGAGCTTCCACCACATGAATGAGGGAGAGGTGGGGGCACCCTCCATGGCCGGCGGCCATGCCCCCTTGGGCTGCCCCCCTCCCCTATAAAAGGACCCCCTCCTCTCACTTGTATCTCACACCTCCTCGCGAAGGATCTCTCTCCCCCCTTTAGAATTTCCCCATGGTCTCGGATCAGCGAGATACATGTTCCCGGTGGCTTTTTCTGGAAGAATTTGTTGCTTCCGCTGCTTCGCTGGAGCGAGGGCGCGGAGGTTGTCGGGGTACCCGTACGTGTGTGCGATCACGGATGCACCACTGCTTTGAGGTGCTGGACTTGATCGTGCTGGACCGGCTGGACCAGACGGACTTCATCACGATCTTGAGATCGGCAAGCGTTCGTCTACATCATCCACGAGTACAACCTCGTTAACGCTATTCGGTCTTCGAGGGTATGTATTCTATGGATGTATATCCACCCGTTGCTTGTATCTAGTAGATAGATCTTGGTACTTAGATGTTCCCATCATAGGAATTTTTTTTGTTTTCTATGCTGCGAACCCTACAAGATTGAATATTTGTTATGAGTTATATTTGTAGTTGGATGTCTCTATGAAATTGTGGTGTTTGTTGGAACCATCTAGAGCTCAAGGTGATAGTGTGGGGTTATCTAGATTGGGGAAGGCAGACTTTGAGGTGTGATGTTATAGCCCTACCTTGGATTAGAATGTCCAATCGGAGAGTAGTTAAGAGTGGTATCATGAAGAGAGGATATTTATATGAGAGAGTGTTCACTAGTGAAAGTATGATCCCTGGGCCTTGTTTCTAAACATTGAAACACCATTTGCTACTAGATCTGTTGCATGTTTGCTTGCTTTAGTCTTTACCTCACCATCAAGCTCCATCAAAGTATTTTCTGGCACCATTACCCCACGACAACAACAAGTCAAAAGCTCTATTCTGGCACCATTACCACTTGTATTTCACTATCTCTTCACCAAACTAGTGCACCTATACACCTGACAAGTATATTGGGTGTGTTGGGGACACAAGAGACTTTGTATCTTGATTGCAGGGTTGCTTGAGAGGGAATACCTTTGACCACTTTCTCCCTGAGTTCGATAAACCTTGGGTGATCAAATTAAGGGAAACTTGCTGTTGTTCTACAAACCTCTGCACTTGGATCCCCAACAACTGTCTACAATAATAGAAGTGCGTAGACATCAACTTGTAGTACCACTTTATGCTTTGATTAGTAATGTTTTGTCACTCTGCATGATTATGGCCATTATTGCTCTCTTAGTTGGTTGCTCCTAGTCTTTTGCTAGCCTCCAATTGTATGAGTAAGTTCTACTCATGTTTCCAACTCCCGAGAAACCAAGTTTTTCCCAAAGTGTCCACTATAAACTCCTATGCATGGTGCGTTACACCATTCCAAGTATATTCTTGTTTTCAGCTATCTTCCAATTAAAAAATATTTCGTTATGTGAAAACTTAGTGATTAAAGCCCTCAAAAACTTGATGGCACACTTTATATTCTTTGTCCCTAATAAACTTGAACCATTGTTTCGAATATGTTATATATGCTTGCACTTATACGTTGGAATTAGCAGAACCATGCTGTCATGGGGAACGTTTTCAACATTGCACTTGTACTTTGTACTCAGTTGATATCATGCTCTTTTGTATATGGATGTCACCGGTGTGAAACAAAGAGGGAACTTGTAAGTCCATGGAGTTTGTATTTTGTGTTAGAGAAACACATGGGCCGCTAGCCTAAGCCATGCCTAATCATGGTGGAAACTTGCAGCATCACCATAGTGAGCTATGTGTGAAGCATCCTTAATAAAAAAGCTATGCATATAGTAAATAAAAAGATCGCTGAGATGCTCATTGTCTGCTTGCCTTGTCATTTTGGTTATGGGAAAGCTCCTATACCTTGTGCAAGGGGTACCCCGTTGGCGGTTCTCTATGATATGCAAATACTTACAATGACAAGAACTTAGAGGTGACTGAAGTTGAGTAGCATGAGGTGTGGCCCTCGTATTGAAGGGACTTGAGATTGCCAACTTATACTTTGTCAAGCATATACTCCATAGTTTGTTTACTTTAACCTTAATCACTTCAAGATGCTTATGGTAGGGGCAATGAGGCCTGAAAGCTAACAAGTACCATAATTTATGGAAGCTCTTTTTGAAAATTGAAATCCCTACTTCCCTTTATAAAGGGCCTTTCTTCCACTACTATATTGAGTCTCCACCTTCTACCTTTAGGCACCATTAAGAGAGCATAGTTGCCATTCTTAGTTCTATGTGCAGTGTCCCAAAACTTATTGATTGATGCATATTGTGGTATTATTTGTCCTTGTCCTATTTGTTTCTAGTCACCCTTGTGAACTTTGAAGGTGTCATATGCATCTATTTGCTACTCTATGAGGGACAAGCTGATTGTCACTATGCCATGTTTTCTGTATGTGAAACAAACGAACGTTTTTCAATGCATGTTATTCATGATCTTTGTTTGTAGCCTTTCATGTTGCATGCTTAGTTACTTTTCTTATTGTTAGAACTCCATCTTTCATGCACATGTTTAGAGTTCTTTGATCCCAGCTTTCAATTCTTGCAAATGGTTTGATCTTGATTTTGATGGTGCATGTCACCTAAAAAATTATTGTTTTTATCACTTACCTACTCGAGGACGAGCAGGAGTTAATCTTGGGGATGCTTGATACGTCGTAAATGTATCTATAATTTTTGATATTCCATGCTTGTTTAGTACCTACTTTGCTTTGCTTTGTCCATACTTTGAGGTGTTTTTATATCTTTTCTAGAACTAACCTATTAACAAGTTGCCTATTTTCTTCTATTTTTGGTTCCAGAAAGGCAGAAAATTAATATTCTCGGAATTGGATGGTACAAAAGCCAAAGTCAATATTTTACCGTGGGGGAAACGAAGTCTAGAGGAGAGACGGAGAGGTAGTCCAGGGCGGCCAAACTCCCCCTAGGCGTGGCCAAGGGTGGGCCCGTGCCTAGGAAGGGTGTGGCCCCCTAGTCGCCTCCCAGCCTCGCCTCTTCGCCTATAAGAATCCCCCGGGGATAAAACCCTAAATAATCCATCATACTTCCAGAAAAAGTTCCGCTGCGCCGCCGCAACCAAAGGGGAGACTCGGGGGACAGAAAGTCTCTGTTCTGGTACCCTGCCGGGACGGGGAAGTGCCCCCGGAGCCGTCTCCTTCGATCTCCACCACCATCTTCATCATCGTTGCTGATTCCCATGATGAGGAGGGAGTTGTTCTTCCTCTAGGCTAAGGGCTCTACCGGTAGCTATATGTTCAACTCTCTCCCTATGCATGATCTTGTTGTGGTCATGAGCTTTGTAATCAAGTAGATCTGCCTTGCTACTCAAGTGCTTTAATAGATCTCTGCTCTCCCCATGTGTGTGAAAGTGACAGCGTGCACCCCATGGTGGCACTTAGGCTTGAGTCTACATAAATACTCATCGTTCTTTAATAGATCTATGCTTTTCCCCACGTGTGTGAAAGTGACAGCGTGCATGCCGTGTGTGGCACTTAAGCTAGATTACATATATATTCATGAGTTATATTTGTAGTATTTGTTTGTTTCTCTATCACGGTAGAGATTCTGTGTTTCCTTTTTTTTGCCATTTCGTTCTTTTTTCGTTTTTTGTTTCACTATAATTTCAAACATATATTTCAGTACACTTATTCTACGCTACTACATACAAAGTACACGTTGATGCATCTATATAATTAATATTCGATCCCTTGCAAGCATACATATATTCGATCATATTAAAAGGAAGAAATGCTTTGAAATTATATGGTCATCAATGATATATCATATCAACTATATGGAGATCACTAAGACATATAGAGTTCCGCGTCATCCACATAATGTTCTCCATGTACATCAAGGATGTAGAGGTCCCAACCTAATAAGGTAGAGATCCCTATGTTTACAATGCTAGTACTTGGATGAATAGCTAGCATCCACAGTTTAAGATGTAATATCAAGAAACAAAGGTCATAGTACAACTTTATAACCAGGAATAAAATGATTCATTACATCTTACATAGCTCATTTGGCTATCTCATTACAATGCAGCAGAAATAAATATTTAGCATGGGGTCCTTCAGCTTCAATGTGCCACATGCAATCATGTTGGTTGTAGACTAGTAATCCTATTCAACACGCTTCACTAACAACAAACAAAACCTGCAACATAATAAGTTATAGCCACAAGGGTCAATACATTTGAATTGTATTGGCAAGTGATACTATGGTAGAGTAGTGGTATTTATCTTCTATATGCATTTGGCTAAGTGGAGCTTTGGCTTTCTTTGCTCAAAATAAGGTTTTCCTTATAAGTTGAAAACACTAAGTTTTTGTTTGTCAAAATCACCCAAGGAACAACCAATAAAATTGGTTAACCTTTAACCCTTGTTCAACCACAAGCTTTTAACTTAGAAATTGGGATGAGGAGATCCTTGATAGCTTCCATGTCTTGATGCTCAAATTGTCGATTGTCGGGGAGACGGCTAAGTACTTAGATTTTACTCTCTCGAGAGGTGGTGCACTTTCCCCACAAAACTCGACATGCATCGAGACAAGATCTTTCAGAAGCCTTCCCTTAGACCAAAATGGACACGCTCCAAACCTATCACCCCCTACCACCAACTTTCCATTTGGCTAAGTTATTGCAACCTATATGATCCAGGCAGAGCCCATATTGCCATGTGGCTGCACTACAAGCTTCTTAACATTTGACATCTCAAATCTCTTTGTTCCTGGGTGGCATTCCACAAGTGAGATACACCAGGTATTGCCCCTAGGGTAACCACTAAACATAAATCCATTCACACCATTCCACCCAGGTGATTCATTCATAGTTGTTTTATTAAACAAAACACAAGTCATAGACTTAGAAATATTTCATAGCATGAATATAATCCACCCTTGTTTTCTACTAGCTAAACTAAGCATGATAGTAGTAGGGATCTTAACTTAGTAAAATTCTACTAAGGAATTATCTACTAGGATTTCCCATGGCATAACATACTTAGTAAAAATTCCATGCAAGTCCGACTCAAAACATCACTAATGCATAGTGAAAATAATAGGACAAATGTATGAAGCACCACTTTCCTTTTTAGTAGAGAATATAGTTTCACTCCTTGATCTTGCAATTTTCACACTCTTCAAATTTCACTACAATTCAATCAAGGAACAAATTCAATCTAGCATTCAAACAATTCATCACATAAAATAAAGAAAACAAAACAATGCATGCAAGGATGCAAAAGATTTTTTTATTGAAAAAGTGGTTTCTACTAAGACTATAAACATTTTAAAACACATATTGGTCATTTATAAAAGTGGCAAAACCATTTAAAATCAAGTTAGTGGAAATGGCCATTTTAAATCATTTTTGTTTTGCTAGAAATGATTTAAATCAAAGTAATAATTTCTAGTGTTAGCCAAATATATTTTTAAACATAAAAGTTAGTGTTTATGGTCAAAGTGTTTAAAATAAATCCATTTTCAAAAGGTTTCACTCAAAACCTATTTTTAAATCAAAGCAACATTTTTATTTTGCTAGAAATGCTTTTTATTCAAAGGAATAATTCCTTAGTGTCACAAAATATTTTTTTTAAAATCTAAAGTTGTTTTTTATGATCAGTAGGTTCAAAACAAAACATTTGCAAAAGATTTTACTCAGAAATCATTTCTATAATATTTTTTATACTCTAAATAAGCCTAGAAATGTTTCTGCATAAACAACCAATTTTCCAGGAGCAAAATGCCAAACTAAGGGCACTGTTGCAAAGTACTCTTTTTCCTGATTCCAATGATATAAAATTTGCAAAATGTGGACATGTGGATTAAAATTTATGAATTTTTCAAATCTAAACATCTAATAGGTCTATTTTCTGTTTTAAACAACAGGCAGGGCCACGTGGTTGTTTCCTATTGGGCCATACTGTTTTGTGTGGATCGTGTAATGTGGGCCGTTAGATCTAACTAGCATCGCACAGACTAGATCAACAGATACCGCTTCGCTAGATGTTCTATCCTAGCCAACAGATCAACATCCAACGGTCTAGAACGCAACGACCATAGATGGGCGGCGCAGCGACGGTGGACAGCGGCGGCGCGCTCTGCTCATGGTGGTTCCGGTGATACAGGAAGCAAGAGAGAGGGACAAGAAGCCCACCGGGTTCGTCGTGTTGCAGGGATGCTCGAGGTGGTCGCCCTCGACAAAGGGGCATAGGGAGTCTCTAGCGATTCCTCGCCGGAGTTCACGACAGCGTCGGGCTTGTCTGTTTGTTGACAGAGGCGAGGATTTAAGGCACACTAAGACAAACAGAGGGCGCTGTTAGATGTGTAAGATAGTCACGAGCACAGGAGCATCAAAGAGATGGGGAGGGGCGGTCGGACTTTACCAGGGTAGCTCGTCGGAGAGGGAACAGATTTCGGTGACGCTCTGTCATCGAAGTTGCCGAGCCTCTGGGGCATGCGTAGCCAAGTGAGAGATACTGGCGGATGCGCAAGACGATGGGGATCACGCTCGTGGAGCCTAGGGGCAGTGGGGATGGCTGGGTTGGTCAGAATTGCCGCCGGAGACTTGTCGGGCAGTGGAGTTGCAGCAAGGAATCGAGGCAGCCTGGAGGCAGAGAGGGAGGGGCAAGTGAGGGGAACGGAAGAGGGGACATGGGCGATTATGGGGGCGTCGTCGCAGCGAGAGATTAATCAGCCATTAATGCGAATTTTCGCAGAGGAATCAGCGACAGAAATGGCAGGGGAGAGGGCATGGTCGTCGTGGTGGGGAAGACGATGACGGGGCGGCAGTGGGGTCGGGGCATCAGTGAGCGAGGGGGTAGATCCGCGGGTGTGAAAGGAGTTCTCGCGGGGAGAGGAAGGTGGGCTGCTGCTGGGCTGGACTAGGCCTGGTTTGCTGGGCTGGTTCCATTCCATTTTTTTATTCTGTTTCTTTTTCCTTTTCTTATTTTCTATTTTGAATTTATTCAAAGGATTCAAACCTCAATTTAAATTAAGATTTTTGTCAAAGCTTTCCTAAATCTTTTTAGTAGGTTTATCTGTTTATTAATGTATTTAAATAATTCATTTTAGAATAATTCATTTTATTCTTTTATGGTTTATTATTTATTAAAAATAGACATTTTGTCTTTATTTAAATAAGATTTAAATATGTTTCCAACCCATATTATTTTATTTAAATGTTTCAAACTTTTATTTGAATTCCAATTTTTGTCAAACCTTTTCCAGTAGGTTTTATTTATTCATTAGTGTAAATAATATGTTTTAATATGATTTAATGTTCATTTAAATTGGGCATTTGTTTTTATTCAAAATAAAATCCAATATGGTTTTAAACCCATATAAATTTTATTTAAATAATTTTGTTATTCCTTTTAAGTTAATTAAGTAACTTTTATTCCACTTGGGCAAATTTCCAATTTATTATTTTCTCATGATTTAATTTACATTAGGATTTTGTCTCCATTAAAATAGGATTGAATTTGGTTAATGCCATATAATTTTATTTGAATATTCGTTATCCCTTTATTTTATTTGGATTATCTTTATTCCATTTGCTTATGGATTTTAACTCAAGGTTTAAATTGTCTTCCAAGTAAATTTCTTGGGATTTATTATTTATTTAGTTTAGGCAATTTGTCTTTATTTAAATAAAATTGGATATTGTTTAATCCTTATGATTTTATTTAAATAATCCTTTTCTCCTTTTTATTATTCAATAAACTTTCATTTGTTTATGGATTTCGCCAAGATTTAATTTGGCTTTTAAATATTCCTTATTTATTTATTTATTTCTTTATCCTATAAAATCCATATCTTCTTATTTATAGTTCCAAAATTGGTGATTCCAATTTGTATGATTTTATTTGATATTTTTTTATCTTTTTAAATCCTTTTAGGATTATTTTCTCATAAATTGGTATGGATTTTAGATAGGAGCTTTATTAGCCTTGGAAATTATTTCCTTTTATCTTATAAAATTCCTAAGTTTTTATCCATGGCTCCAAATTAAATGAAACCCATTTCTATGGTTTTATAATATTTTTATTCATCATTTTTGATCATTTATAAATGTTTATTGATAGATTTTTATATGGATCAAATTCATAGTCTTAGAGAGATCTTGGAAATGATTTTCTTCCACTATGGTTTTAGGGTTTTGGTTTATTTTCCCAAGTGTTTATTTCAAGATACATTCATTGATGAATGCATTTTACTTGATTGAAATTTTGTTTGATTCCCTTTTCATTAAAATTTTGTTGAAGAAGGGTTTTGATGTTTCCATTTAGAAGCAAAAAGTTTCTTTTCACCCTAAATTTCAAAAATTATTTCTTTTGTTTATTTATTTTTCACATTTCAAAATTTGGAAAATTTTGGGATGTGACAAAGGACCTCCTTCATCAGAAATCCCGCCCGCTCCTCTTGAATTGCTCGTACGCGCTGTTCTGGCTCTAGCTTTTCCCGCAAATCGTAAATATAATGTGAATCAACTTTCCGCTCATTGGTCAACTCGCGAATATATTCGCAGACGAAGTATCCACATAAATGAGTTCCTGGTGGCTGTTGTAATCTCTTCACTGTTTTATAAGTTAGCTCCTATTTGAATGAACCTGGAATTTTCTATCTGAACCGTGTCCAACACCTGCTCAGCAAAGAAAATGAACAAAAGAGTTATTAGTTACTTGATATCAGGAAATAAATGAAAGAGGCCGATATAATGCGATAATGATGAAATTACTTATGGAGCATTGCTTTCATGTCGCTCCACTACTCTTGGTCCCAACTTAATGAGTCGTGGACTTCAAGTAGGGACTTGTCAACTTGAATGTTTAGCAAGATCCAATGGAATCTGTGGAGGTTACATAAGCATACATGTATAGCTCATCAATTACACTAAACATCTAGTAAGCAAAAATAAAATGTGTACAAGATAAAAAAAACCACTTGAAGTTGAAAGCAAATAGTATTTCCTTAACAAAATTATTCTCGATTAAGAACATGCATAGGTCTTCCTCCACGTCCTTGGGATGATTCTTTAACGTATATTCATTAATGATATATGGGTCAAAGAACCCAACGTCATATCTTCTAGCTCTTTTGTATTCAAGAATCTTCATTCTACAGAATATAATATCGTACAAAAGGATATATGGTCAATATAATATATTAAATGCAATGAACGAGCTGAGCTACAGACTTAATTACAGAAATAAACCACTTACAGATAGTAGCAACCAATGATAGATTTGTCGAGGGCGCGTTGATTGTATAACTGAAACAGTTCGATCATTTGAACTTGTATCGAGTATGGTTTGAAGTAATGCTCCTTTCTAACGTCCACCGCAAACCAATCTTTGTGATGATTTTTTCTGTTTGAAACAGGTACCATGGGTGCAGATTTCACATATGTGTGGATAGACATGTGAGCTCCTCATGACTGACTAGAGGATCCCCTTGGACATACTTCCATACTATCTGACCACTGGCGTACTTCATAGCCTAAATATTGACCAAGAGACATATTTGCTTCGGTAGCAAGTGCTTTGGCCTCCGATACAGTGATGCCCATTAGTGCAGCATTTGTCTTGGCTCTGGGGTCCATTATTTGCATGTCTGTATCCATTTTGGCTCTGAAGGCCTTGTCGATATCTAAAATCACTTTGAGCGGGGGGACCGATTGAATCTTATGTTGTCCGAGCTAGGCAACTTGCTTCCCGCTTTTTGCACTTGTTCTTTTTTTCTGCTTTGCTTGCTTAATAATTTCCCGGTCATAGTCTGATTCCAGATTCATCATATATGGGATGGTTACTCAATAAAGAACTTAGCCCACTTTTTGTTTTTTTCATCAAATACCGGCTTTGGCTTAGGCTTTTTAGATGCAAATGCGCCTTAACTTGGGCAGCCACATCCGCGGCATTTTCCTCATCGGTCTTGTCATAAGGTCTCTTTGGAAGAGTCGGCGGGATGTCGACTATCTTCGCCTTTTTACATTTCTTCGATGTGGGGAGCGGGGGAGCGGTGACCTTATGTTTCTTCGACGAGGTAGTATTTCACGGAGGCAGAGATCGAGTATTGCACGGAGGTGGAAATCGAGTTGATGTACTCCTGCAGCAACGATCGACATCGGAGTGTGGTGGACTTGGAGGTTGACAATAATCAGGGCGGGATGGACTTGCGGGTTGACGATAATCGGGGCGGGGTGGACTTGGAGGTTGACGATCATCGGGGCAGGGTGGACTTGGATTCCTCAGAGTCGGTGGCCTTGGCGCCGAGCCTGGAAACTTGATGTACTTCTTCTTCCATAGAATGATGTTGCGCTTGACATCTCCTAGTTTCGTAAGGCCTTCAGGCATAGCGATGTCAATCTATAGGTCCGCAAAATCCTCCACTATGTCATCCACCGTGACACGAGAATACACAAGTGGAATCGGAAGTGAATGGTGGAGTGATCCAGGTAGACAAGGTAAAGAAGTGTCGATCGCCACCTTGAAGGACAGGTTGTTCATTGGCTGATGTAGCTCACATTGTGCCATCTCTCTGACATCATCCATGGGGTAGCGAGGAGCCGGTGCATCATCCAACAATGCTTGATCATCAGCCCGTACCTCCGTGGAAGCCACGCTCCTTCTTCGCTGGCTAAGATCCAATGCAGGATCATCAGCCTGCGGCTGAGTTAACGATCTTTGGATAATTTCTTGCATGAGATTCTTCATCTGATCTAGGTCCTGATCTACCTTCGAGATCCGGTCTGCCTCCCGGACCTTCTTTCTCTGATGTCTTCTGTAACTATCGTCGTTCTGGGGAAACCCTTTCTTCCATGTAACACCGGCGTCTTTGCCTCGTGTTCGTCCACCCTTTTTAGGATTCCCGAGGGCGCATGTCAGCTCTTCGTTCTCTCTCTCAGGCTGGAACAATCCCAATTGAGCTTCGTTCATTTCTTTAACAAGTTCTTTGGAGGGTTCTAGAATTTTTTTCATGAAATAATGTCTTCCCTATTTCTGGGTCCAACGATCCCCCATGCCCGTACCACCAGTTCTTTGACCTCTCGGGCCATCCATCTGTACCAGGAGTGATGCCTCTAGACCTCATGTCTTGCTCCATAGTTTCCCACTTAGGGACGGCACTCTTGTAGCCACTTGTCCCCATTTTATGATGGTATTTCTTTTTGGCAGCACTTAACACATTCTTTGCCGACTTTGCCTTTGCTACAGCAGATTGCTTGTACGTTTCAAAATCGGGCCACTCTTCTCTCAACTTCTCGTTTGCTCGTAAGAAGTGTGGAGTTTTCTTTTTCGCGACATACTTCGCGTATAAACTTTTCTTGTGGTTCCGGTATAGTTCGGCCATCTTCATTAGAGCCCACTCCTTGACTTTCGCTCTTATTTCAAGCCCACCCGGCCTTGGGGTAATACCATCTGCCTCAAATTCTTCATACTCTGGAGGTAGTATGAAATGCGCTATGAGCTTCTCCCAAAGGTCATCTTTGGTATCATCAGTGACATAACTGTTGGATCCTTCACTTGGTTTCTTTGACTTATTCCATTCTTGAATGGTGATCGGCAGGTTATCCCTAACAATCACCACGCATTGATTTGTAAACATCCTCCGGTGCTTATCTGGAGCAATCGGTTGTCCATTATCATCTATTTCTTTGATGGTGAACCTCTGATTACCATCCAACTTTCTGTTCGGCCATCGTTTCGTTTGAGTTATCGATTGCTCCGATCCGGTGGGCTAAAAGAAGAAGAGAGAGTGATTAATATATATATATTGATATATCCAGATCAATTAATGCACGGAGGTAACACGACGGTGATATATATATTAGAGTGGATTTTTTACCCTCTGGGGGCTATACCCACCTCATTGGTTATCGTCGGATGATGATCCTACGGTCATATATGATACTCTTATTAATGTTGTTTTTCTAACTAATGAACATGCTAACCTATTAACCACCTCATGTGTATACGTTTAATGGTCATACGTGGGGTCTCACGTACCTATTTTCTGACTAATGACCATGTTAGATACATATTTTCGATATATATATATATATTTACCTCGCCGGATCCTGTCAAGGGGCCTTCATTGTTGTTATTTGTTTGCCCTTCGTCCGTCCGGTCTTCCCCTTGGTACATCAGGTTTTCCTCTAATCCATCACTGGATGGATTCATATATGAGGAAATCTCTTCCTCAAGCAAAATATCTTCACTGTTAGTAATAATAGGAATTTCACCTCTTATCATGTCCTGGAGAAAATCTTCACCACTGTGATCATGATCCATAACTTAACTATAACAGAAAGAGAGTTAAACATGTTAGAAAAATAAATTATATAAATATTTTCTAATAATATAATAATTATAATAATATATACTAATAATATTAATAATATACTACTAACAATATTACCATGAATAATATATTATACAAATAATATTACTACTAATAACAATATACTACTAACAATACTACCACAAATAATATACTACTAACAATATAATACTAATAATAATATACAAAACCCTAATAATATAATATTACCACTAATAATATACTAAATAATAATAACAGTTATACAAAACCCTAATAATATACTAAAAATAATAGCATTTATACTAAAAAATAATGGCATTTCCTAGCTACAAATTACCATGCCAACGCGTTTGGTGCGGGTCGGCGGCAGAACGGCGAGGCGGCGGCGTTGCGGGACGGCGGCACGGCGAGGAGGCGGCATCTCGATCGGTGCGGGGCGGCGGCACGGTGGTGCGGCCGGAGACGAGGGCGACGACGTGGGGGAATCGGGCAGCACCTCCTTGCGTCATCGTAGTTCTCGAGCTCGTCTGTTCGTCTTCTCCTCATCGATTTCGCCAAACGCTGGGTGGACACGACCAGGGGCGGGCGCGGTGTATTGATACCACCCCACCCTTTAGTCCCGGGCTAAGCCACGGCCCGGGACTAGAGACCCTCTAGTCCCGGGCGGTGGCTTAACCCGGGACTAAAGACCAACCCTCTAGTCCCGGGCTAAGCCATGACCCGGGACTAGAGGAATTTTTCGGCAGCTTCTTTTTCACGCGCGCCAGGCACCCTCTTGTCCCGGGTCGAACCACGACCCGGGACTAGTCTTTTTTGTAAATTTTTTTTTAATTCAAATCAAATATAAAACTTTGGAAAATCATATCTCCTATTGTAAAAATCCAATTAAAATTAATAATATGTCTATTATTATTAGAAAAAATATAAAGAATCTTAATATAATATCCATACATCTGTTTGCATCATTTATAAATTGTGTCATTTGTAAATTTTTATTTTTTATTCAAATCAAATATAAAACTTTTGAAAATCATATCTCCTATTGTAAAAATCCAAATAAAACAAATAATATGTCTATTATTATTAGAAAAATATAAAGAATCTTAATATAATATACATACATCTTTTTGCATCATTTATAAATTGTGTCATTTGTAAATTTTCATTTTTTTATTCAAATCAAATATAAAACTTTGGAAAATCATATCTCCTATTGTAAAAATCCAAATAAAACAAATAATATGTCTATTATTATCAAAAAAATATAAATAATCTTAATATAACATACATACATCTGTTTGCATCATTTATAAATTGTGTAATTTGTAAATTTTCAATTTTTTATTCAAATCAAATATAAAACTTTGGAAAATCATATCTCCTATTGTAAAAATCCAAATAAAACAAATAATATGTCTATTATTATCAAAAAACATATAAAGAATCTTAATATAATATCCATACATCTGTTTGCATCATGTATAAATTGTGTCATTTGTAAATTTTCATTTTTTATTCAAATCAAATATAATACTTTGGAAAAACATATCTCCTATTGTAAAAATCCAAATAAACAAATAATATGTCTATTATTATAAAAAATATAAAGAATCTTAATATAATATCCCTCTGACCAGAGCTCTTAGTCCCGGTTGTAGTCACTAACCGGGACTAAAGATATTTCTCGCCATTACCCACCGCTTCCTATCAAGATTTCCCGCCCTTTCCCTCTGACCAGAGATTTTAGTTCCGGTTGTAGTCACTAATCGGGACTAAAGATATTTCCCGCAATTTCCCACCGCTTTCTGCCAAGTTTTCCCGCCCTTTCCCTATATATCTAGGCTGACTGCGCCATGGCTATCCACACATCCACACCTTCCTCTCTCACAACAATGAACATCTCCTACTAGGGCATTCTGACCCTCGAGGAGACCGAGGCGCTGTGCGCCTCCAGCTACCCTTGCCCGACGGGCTACCGGCCGCCCTCCATCTGGATGCTGAGCGCTGGAGGGGTTCTTGTCCCTCAAGGTTCCGCACGCCAGGCGGCCATCACGAACCACTTCTACCACGAGCTCACGCCGGAACAGCGGATGGATCTCCTGTGGGATCCCCATAACTATGACACCTGGAATGCCTTCTCTGCTAACCGACAAGAAAGAGAGCTCACCAGGTACGAGGGTGATGGCCCTCCTCCGGTGAACCACAATGAAGCCGACCGCCGCCTGTGGTGGGCAAACCGGACTATCATCAGCGTGATGCGCTACATCGCCGGGGAGACCATCCTCGCCCGAGGTACCCGCAGCTGCCACAGAGCCATAAGAAGTATGGCGGCGGTGAAGGCCACGGGTGTAGTGTCGTCGTCATCCGGGAGCCCCCTCCCCCATGCATCGGGAATCTGAGGCCGGAGTGGCAGGTGCCCCCACAATATGCCATGGCTGGGCTTAGGATCCAGCTACGTGCGCCTAGCAACGACGACGACGAAAACGAAGACGACCCTGAAGCTGTGTACTATAGGGCTAGATATGAGCATGACTAAAGGGGGGCCTTTAGTCCCGATTCCGTAGTATCTGTTTTTTATATTAATAAATGTATTGAGTGTTAGTCTGGGTTTGTGGCTGGACCGGGACTAAAGGGGGGCCTTTAGTCCCGATTACGTAGTCTCGGGTTTTTAATATTAATAAATGTCTTGAGTGTTAGTCCCGGTTTCTGGCTAGACCGGGACTAAAGTGTAACATCCCAAAAATATTAAACATGGATCAACAAACTCTAATCATCAAATTTAGTGTTAACAAAAACTTTCCCATATAAAAATATGAAAGCATTCATATGTATGTGTATTTAAATTAGGAGTTCTTTTGAATTGCCATGGTTCTATGATTCATTGCTTGTAAAATGATTCTTAGGTGAAATAAACATCATCTAAATCATTCCCAAACTTTTCCCAAAGAAAAACAACTCAAAATAAATAAATGAAGTGAATGGTCATTTTTGCCAAATTAACTATCATGCCTACTTTGGCTATTCCTAGCACTCAAAACTTAACAGAAACATTGGTGGATCTTTTCACCCCTTGTTAGTACACATAATAAGGTACCAAGGCCCACTTTGTGATCTTCCAAAAACATTCAAATGCTAAGTTTAAATGACAGTTTAAAATTGAATCTGTCTCATATGGGAAGATCCCACTATTTCAAAAACCACTCAAACAAGCTCAATTTTCAAAACCCAAGCACCCATAGTATCTCCAGCTTATTCCTAGCACACCCACCAAAAATCTTTTCAAAATTCAAAATTCAAGTTCTTGCGGCCATTTCATCAAACACCTTGCAGATTCAAATCAAACAAACAACAAACACTATTTTAAGCAGTGGTTTGGCCAATCTTGTCCCCTCCCTAGCTCACAGCAAACATTTAGTAGATCATCTAGCTTAGTTAGTAACCTCTAGCACCACTGTGAGCTTGCCATTGCCATCAATGGTGAGCAGGCCGAGCCTCACCATGCCACCATAGTGTGGACAGCAAGCTAGAGGAAGAACTAGCTGCGCCCACCTTGTCTAGCATGCTGCCCATGCCTCACTGCCCCCTCTTGACCAGCCCTAGCTCGAAGACAGAGACAAGAACCGCCAGGAATGACGTGCCCGCGCCGCTGTCGATCATGCCGACGCGCACCACCGTGCACGTGCCGTTCCCACTCAACCTGACCACCTCGAGCCCTTGCCGCCCGCCAGCATGAACCCCACCATCCCAGGAGACCACTGGACATGTTTGTTTCCTCGCCCGTACCCCGTAGCCATCGCACGTCGCGGAGTTCGCCGTCGGTACGGCGCAGAGCACCGCATGTTCCCGACCATTTACCACCGCCCCTAAGCCCGCATTGAATTCCTAGAACATCGCCAGGAGACCGCGCGTCGATCGCCATCCTCAGCCATGCCTCTAGCAGCCTGTAGCCATGTCGCCACCATCGCCTGCCCATCCCTCTCGGTCTCGCCATCGAGCCTATAAAAGGAGGCCACCCCCATCCATTTGAAGCACACCATTCCACTCCCCTCACCTCACTAATCGTCCCACACCTCTAGCCGGAGCACGAGGAGCACCAGCTCGCCGGAATTGCACCGGAGCAGGCCACCACTCAAACACCGGAGCAGCAGCAGATCGTCAAAGTTTGGACATGTGTTCTCAAACACCAGATGATTTTGATGATGAAAATGTTAAGGCATGAGCCTTAGCCCTTGATAAAACTGATGGTTGTCTGGATGCGATACCATTCCAATTTTACCGTACAACCACAATACCCAAAAATTGGGTAGGGATTGACTGGAAGTTTATATACCTTAGTATGGGTTCCCTCGCGGCCAAGGTCTGAGCTGAGGCTACCTTGTGAAGATTGTCCACCTGTGCAGTACCCAAGATGACAGCTGGTCATGGTTGGGACGCCAAACTCACAGGAGAGGTGCTTATACTAGGGCGTGTAATTGAAAGGTTAGGATTGATTATCCGCACACTGAGTATGGTGAATTCAGGATTGTTCCTGACGGATGTATCGAATGTTGTGGTGAAAGTGTACAATCTCTGCAGAGTGTCAAACTTTTCGAATAGCCGCATCCGCGGTTATGGACAGTTGGAGTGGCCATACTGTTCCCCCATCAGATGTTTTCAAAATGACTTATGAAATGGATTGAGACTTTGACTTGACCACAATAGGGTTGTGATATGAAATTCAAGTTCCCACTTAGGTGTTATAAAACTTCAACTAGTTTTCTTTGCTTCTGAACTAAGTAGAGGTAAATCTGGCTTTTTGCAAAATAACCTTAGAGCTTAGTGTCCTACTACAAAAACCCCCTTAACTTATTAGTATTAGTTTGCGAGTACTTAAAGAGTACTCATGGCTTTGTCCCTGGCTATTTCGTGGCCAGAATATGAAGAGGAGTACCAAGATGATGGACCGCAGGAAGGTTACGACAACTAGGATCATCTCCCATCGTCAGCATTGTCTGTGACCCCGAAGATGGAGCTTCGCCTACGCTTTCGTTACTATTACGTTATTCCGCTGCTTGAGTTGTATTAAGAACTGGATCATGAGATCCTTATTTGTGTAAGACCTTATGTATAGTTTGTAATGGATGATGTACTGTGATATCCTAATCGGTTATGTCTCGCAAAAATGGTAATCCTGGGATTGCGATGTATGGCATAACAGGCATCTAGGATTAAAAATCCGGGTGTTGACAAGTTGGTATCAGAGCCATCCTGACCATAGGAGACCCTAGTTAGAATGTACGTCTGAATCAAAAACTTAGTTTCACAACCAAAGGAAGCAAGTATTTATAAAAACTTATTCTCATTCTAATCACTTGGATTCTTTCATGAAAATTCATGTTCCTCAAAAACTCTTGCAAAATATATAAAATTTGACACACTTGATCACTCTACTAACTTACTCCTCCTATATTCTTATAGATGGACGTGAAGTACAACAAGTTTTATCAGTTGGGGAATGGAGGAGAACTCTTCTTTGAGCGTGACCTGGACCAGCTGTAGGAACTTTTAGATCGTCCGCACCATGAGTTCTTTGGAGCTCAGCTCAATGATCAAGGAGGGGAAAATCTGTAGTGGCTCGTTGTTGCAAGTCTCCAAGGAAAGATTGAACCTCCCACTGCAGAGGGAATTCAGTTCACCTTAAGAGAGAACAACTGGCTCGATGGACTTGCTACGGCCATGCAGGAAGCTCTTGCCCGTCTATGTGGGCAGAGTATCAATCAGATCAAGGGTACCCGCTTTGAGTTCTATCCAAGGCGTGATGCTATGGGATAGCCACTGGAAGCCCCACATCACCCCGAGCTGAAGACTCAGTTGGACCACCTTAGCTTCATGATGTATGATCGTCAGCAAGAATTGGACAATGCCCGTGACTACTCCAACCACAAGTCCGCCATCGCCTAGAAAAAGGATCAGACCCTCGCCATGCTAGTGAAGGATCGCAAGTCTCGTCGCCGTCAGCTCAACAAGAAGGAGCGCATCATTGCCCGTCTTCGCCACCGTATCACGGATTTGGAGGAGACCATCCACGAGAGAGACATGCAGTTGGACGAAAGGGAGAATGTCGGAGAAGACCTTCATGGAGACCCCTACTCCTATCTCAGCGATGAAGATGACTTTCTGGAGGATAAGGCCATGGACTTCTTCACCGATGAGGAGGATTTCGCCTTCATCGATGACGATGATGAGTACACCGACTCCAAGGAGTAGTAGCACTTGAGCACTAGCGTTAGTGAGCTTTATTCGGTCCCACTGTATCATAGTTTCCAGAATGGTTCCTAAAACCATCTATTTTCCTTTGTTGTGGTGTGTGTTGTATCGTGTGCTATGAATGAATGAATGAATGAAAAGCAAGTTGCTAGAAAATTTGAGTCAAACCTTGAAAAAATTTCCAAGTCCCTGAACCTTAGAAATTTCCCTCTTTTCTCATGATCTATCTCAATCTTTAGATGCCTCGTGGAGGAAGTGGTTCATCCCCGGACCCGATGTTGAAGATCCTGCAAATGTTGGTTTCTGACGGTGAAGCTGAAAGAGCAGAACGTCAAGCCAACTTAGCCACCCTTAAGCACATAGCTCAGATGGCCAACAACAATCAAGGCCAAGGAAATCAGGACAACCATGGATCTAAGCTCAAGAATTTCCAGAATACCAACCCACTTGTTCTCACTAAGTCAGAGGAACCCCTAGATGCAGTTGATTGGCTGCAAACAATGGAGAACAATCTAGAAGTCGCCGGAGTGGAAGCCAACGAGAAAGTTCTATTCGCCACCCACTATCTAGTCGGAGATGCAAGAGCATGGTGGAACAGCGTTCGTGCAATGACCAGAGGACGGATGATGACCTGGGAGGAATTCAAGGTCAAGTTCAGCAGAACCCATGTGCCACCGGGTTTGATCAAAAGGATGAGAGATGAACTCAGGGAACTGAAGCAAGCAAGGATGACCGTGGTGGAATACCGTGACAAATTCTTGTCGTTAGCTAGGTATGCCCCGGATGAGATCGACACTGAAGCCAAGAAGAAAGAGAGATTCTTGAATGGCCTGCATGATGAGATGTAGACAGTGTTAGTCAATATCCCCTTTGCTAATATTGAAGCCCTAGTTGACTCTGCCATTCAGATGGAAGGAAAGATCAACCAAGCCAACGAAAACCGCAAGCGCCGCATGATGCATCAACCAGGAACCCATCATACTCCAAAGTATCGCCCTAACCCATCTCCAGGATTTGCCCCGAGAACCAACAGACCCCTGATGAACCGTCCGACCTATCCCAACCATGGAAACCCAAGGCCCGGAAGAAACCACAACAACCCCGGCAACTCTAGCAATTTCAAGCGTGCACCACCCAAGTTCAACAACAACAATGCCGCCACCAACACTACGCCAAGGACTGGAAGCAATGTTGTGCCTGTTGCAGCAAAGGACATGTCGCAAGTGATTTGTTATGAATGTGGAACCAAGGGTCACTACTCCAATGAGTGCCCCAAGAAGAATGCCGCAGCCCCCAATGCAAATGCCCCAGCTCAACAACAGCGTTGTGTTCAGCCCGCAAGAAGGTTTGCCCCAAGAAATTCACTCAACCGCAACGACCGTCTTTTTCTTATGCATGCTAAAGAAGCCCAGGAAGCGCCAGACGTCGTGCTGGGTATGTTTTCTATTAACTCAGTACTTGCAAGAGTGTTGTTTGATTCTGGAGCATCGCACTCATTTGTCACCGAAGAATTTGCATGCACTAGTAAGATTCAACCAACCAAACTGAAGCATGTTATGATTGTTTAAATCCCCGGTTCAACTACCAAAGCTAGGAAAATTTGCAAAGCCGTCCCTATCCGAATCCATGGCATAGACTTTTATGCTAATCTGATAGTACTCGGAACTAAAGGTTTGGAAGTAGTACTAGGAATGGATTGGATGTTCAAACACAAAGGATTAATAGACTGTGCCAAGAAAGCCATCACCATGACCAGTACAGCCGGAATATCAGTCGAGCATGTATTTGAAACCTTACCTCATCAATTCAAGTGCAACAAGAGTACAGACCAACCTACCATTGACCAAGTCCGGATAGTCTGTGAATACCCCGATGTATTTCCAGATGTTTTGCCTGGTATGCCCCCAGATCGGGATATCGAGTTTATCATTGAACTAATCCCTAGAACCGGACCCATAGCCCGGAGACCATATAGTATGAACCCGTCTGAACTAGCAGAACTAAAGAAGCAACTGGACGCCATGCTGGAAATTGGATTGATTCAACCAAGTGCGTCACCATGGAGATCATCTATTTTGTTCGTGGACAAGAAAGATGGAGGTAACCGTTTGTGTACGGATTATCGGAAATTGAATGATGTCACTATCAAGAACAAGTACCCATTGCCCAAGATAGAAGATCTGTTTGACCAGTTGACTGGTGCCAAGGTGTTTTTTAAGATTGATCTTAGAACTGGCTATCATCAACTAAAGATTCACGCAGAGGATATTCCAAAGACTGCCTTTACCACCCGATATGGATTATACGAGTATACCGTCATATCTTTTGGATTAACCAATGCCCCTTGCTTATTTCATGAATCTCATGAATAAGTTTTTTATGAACTTCCTGGATAAGTTTGTCGTTGTTTTCATCGATGACATTCTGATTTATTCCAAATCAGAAGAAGAACATGAGCTACACCTAAGGACCATTCTTGGAACCCTTAGAGAGCATCAGTTGTATGCAAAGTTTAGCAAATGTGAATTCTGGTTACAGGAGGTAGGATTCCTCGGACACATTGTATCAGCCGGAGGAATTGTCGTTGACCCTGCAAAGGTGAAAGATGTCGAAGATTGGCAAGCCACAACCACCCAAACCCAAGTTCATGCATTTCTCGGATTGGCGGGATACTACTGCAAGTTCGTAGAAGGATTCTCGAGTATCGCCAGACCCATGACCCAATTGCTAAAGAAGGACAAGAAGTTTGAATGGACGGACAAATGTGAAGCGAGTTTTCAAGAACTCAAGAGAAGACTGATTTCAGCCCCAATCTTAATCATGTCGGATATCACGAAGCCCTTTGACGTGTATTGTGACGCATCCAAGATCGGTCTCGGATGTGTGCTAATGCAAGAAGGAAAAGTTATATCTTATCTATCTCGACAACTGAAGCAGCATGAACAGAATTACCGAACCCATGACCTCGAGCTCGCAGCCGTAGTTCTAGCCCTGAATACATGGAGGCATTACCTGATGGGAAACCGTTGTGAGATTTATTCGGACCACAAGAGCCTGAAGTATATATTCACCCAGAAGGAGCTTAATATGAGACAGATAAGATGGATTGAGCTAATCAAGGATTACGATCTGGACATTCACTATCACCCCGGTAAAGCCAATGTGGTAGCAGATGCCCTTAGCAGATTGTCGTGCCGCTTGAAGTCCATGATTTTTAAGTAGCAACCAAGTTTGCACAAAGAGATGGAGGATTTCCGAATAGAATTGGTGAGTGAAGGATTTTTGGCTAGCATAGAACTTCAACCCACTTTGATCAGCCAGATCAAATAGGTGCAGAAAGGAAATGCTAGTATCGACGGAATCAAGCGTCGTATCGGTATAGGCAAAGTACCCGGATTTACCGAAGACGAAGAAGGAGTTCTGTGGTACAAAGGATGCCTTTGTGTACCAGCAGATTCAGAGTTAAAAGAAGTTATTTTGAAGGAGGCCCATGATACTCTTTATTCTATCCACCCTGGAGGAACGAAGATGTATCAGGATTTGAAGGAACAATTTTGGTGGCATAAGATGAAGAGAGAAATCAGAAGCTATATCGCCAGGTGTGATATATGTCAGAGAGTCAAGGTGGGACATCAAAGACCCGCAAGATTGTTGCAACCATTGTAGATTCCGGAATGGAAATGGGATTCAGTTGGAATGGACTTTATCACCGGATTGCCTACTTCTAGTAGGGGAAATGACTCTATCTGGGTCATAGTTGACAGATTGTCCAAAGTTGCCCATTTCTTACCAGTCAAGACCACCTACCAGAGTTTGAAGCTAGCGGAGTTATACATCTCTAGAATCTTCAGTTTGCACGGAGTCCCCAAGAACATCATATCGAATCGAGGAACTCAGTTCACCTCGAGATTTTGGAAGAAAGTCCAAGAAGGTTTAGGAACCCGGCTAGATTTCAGCACAGCTTATCACCCTCAGACCGACGGAAAAATGGGGCGAGTAAATCAAATACTCGAAGACATGTTGAGAGCATGTGTGTTAGAGTATGGATCTAAGTGGGAAGACTGTCTACCATTTGCAGAATTTTCATACAACAACAGTTATCAAGCTAGTTTGCAAATAGCCCCATTTGAATTCATGTATGGACGGAAGTGCCGCACCCCTTTGAATTGGTCGGAAGTAGGAGAGAGTCAGATTTTTGGACCCGACATCCTACGAGAAGCAGAAGAGAAAGTTCACAAGATTCGTAAGCACCTCAAGACCGCCCAGTCAAGACAGAAGAGTTACGTCGACAAGAGACGTCGAGACCTCGCTTTCAATATCGGAGATTTCGTGTATCTAAAAGTGTCGCCATTGAAGGGAATGCAGCGTTTCCAGCTGAAAGGAAAGTTAGCCCCCAGATATATCGGACCTTTCAAGATTCTGAATCATCAAGGAGAAGTGTCATATCAATTGGAACTACCGGAAGAAATGTCAGCCGTGCACAATGTGTTCCATATCTCATTACTTCGTAAATGCCTCGAAGTTCCGGAGAAGACTGAAGTGTTCGAGAACATTGATCACCGGACCATAGAGATCAATGATGACCTGACCTATCCCGAAGTACCCATCCTTATTTTGGAAGAAGCTTTCAGAACTACCAGAACCCGAAGCATCAAATTTCTCAAGATTCAGTGGAGCAACCACATGGAAGAAGAAGCTACCTGGGAGCGAGAAGATCACATCAGGACGGAGTTCCCAGATCTCTTTAAATCCTAGGTAATCTTTTTCGTCCTTTTTCAAATCTCAGGACGAGATTTTGTTTAAGGAGGGAAGGTTTGTAACATCCCAAAAATATTAAACATGGATCAACAAACTCTAATCATCAAATTTAGTGTTAACAAAGACTTTCCATCTAAAAATATGAAAGCATTCATATGTATGTGTATTTAAATTAGGAGTTCTTTTGAATTGCCATGGTTCTATGATTCATTGCTTGTAAAATGATTCTTAGGTGAAATAAACATCATCTAAATCATTCCCAAGTTTTCCCAAAGAAAAACAACTCAAAATGAATAAATAAAGTGAATGGTCATTTTTGCCAAATTAACTATCATGCCTACTTTGGCTATTCCTAGCACTCAAAACTTAACAAAAACATTGGTGGATCTTTGCACCCCTTGTTACTACACATAATAAGGTACCAAGGCCCACTTTGTGATCTTCCAAAAACATTCAAATGCTAAGTTTAAATGACAGTTTAAAATTGAATCTGTCTCATATGGGAAGATCCCACTATTTCAAAAACCACTCAAACAAGCTCAATTTTCAAAACCCAAGCACCCACAGTATCTCCAGCTTATGCCTAGCACACCCACCAAAAATCTTTTCAAAATTCAAAATTCAAGTTCTTGCGGCCATTTCATCAAACACCTTGCAGATTCAAATCAAACAAACAACAAACACTATTTTGAGCAGTGATTTGGCCAACCTTGTCCCCTCCCTAGCTCACAGCAAACATTCAGTAGATCATCTAGCTTAGTTAGTAACCTCTAGCACCACTGTGAGCTTGCCATTGCCATCAATGGTGAGCAGGCCGAGCCTCACCATGCCACCCCAGTGTGGACAGCAAGCTAGAGGGAGAACTAGTTGCGCCCACCTTGTCTAGCATGCTGCCCATGCCTCACCGCCCCCTCTTGACCAGCCCTAGCTCGAAGATAGAGACAAGAACCGCCAGGAACATCGTGCCCGCGCCGCTGTCGACCATGCCGATGCGCACCACCGTGCACGCGCCGTTCCCACTCAACCTGACCACCTCGAACCCTTGCCGCCCGCCAGCATGAACCCCACCATCCCAGGAGACCACTAGACATGTTTGTTTCCTCGCCCGTACCCCATAGCCACCGCACGCCGCGGAGTTCGTCGTCGGTACCGCGCAGAGCACCGCACGTTCCCGACTGTTTACCACCGCCCCTAAGCCCGCATTGAATTCCTAGAGCATCGCCAGGAGACCGCGCGTCGATCGCCATCCTCAGCCATGCCTCTAGCAGCCCGTAGCCATGTCGCCACTGTCGCCTGCCCATCCCTCTCGGTCTCTCCATCGAGCCTATAAAAGGAGGCCACCCCTATCCATTTGAAGCACACCATTCCACTCCCCTCACCTCACTAATCGTCCCACACCTCTAGCCGGAGCACGAGGAGCAGCAGCTCGCCGGAACTGCACCGGAGCAGGCCGTCTCTGGAGGAGAAGGGCGCCGCTGATTGCGACCACCCCCGGAGCTGCCTCAACTGTCCCTGAGCTCGCCGTCGACCACCCGTTCGTTTGACCGCCTCACCGTCGTTGATGGATCCCTGGTATGCCCCCTATGCATCCCCACTGAGCCGCTAGGGTGCCGGCGATGGGTCCGTCGTCGACGACGATCCCCAGCCGTCGATCCACACTCTAATCCAACGACCCACATCGCCCCGTACCGCTTCGCGCGTTATGAGCCGCTGACTGGTAGACCCCCCTGTCAGCTGAGCCCCGCGGTGCGGAGTGACACTGGGCCTGCCCATTAGCGTCTCCCGCGCAACCCAGTAGTTTGAATTTAGATTTTTCCATTTTAATTCAAACACAGTTCTATACATAGATTCAAAAATTCACCTAGTTCGATTGAATGAACCAATTTGCATGAAACCAATTGTGTTAGAAAGGTACTGAAATGCTTAATCCAAGCTCGTTGGATTCAAACCTTTTGGAGTTATAGATCAACCTTGGTAAAAATAACAAGGCAGAAGCTTTTCTGCATTCAAACATTTTTCAAAATTCTACCATAAAAGCTTTTGAGTTGATTCCAACTCTCAAAAATCAAGTTTGATCATACCTTTCAGAATATAGAAAAACATATGGATTTACTTACATAAATAATGTTCAAGTAATAAAAGAATGCCACATATGCATTTCTAGTCACTTTATTTATTTAAAATAAAAGGTTAAACCATATTAAATTGTGACACCACTTTAAATCACATTCCCATGTACTGAAATATGTGGTGATGACATGTGTCAACATGATCCCATGTTTGAGTTAGAGAATATTAAATCTTAAGTAGTTTTTCAATAAGTAGAAATTACTTTTCTCAAATTAAAATAAATAAGACAAATGCTTTAATCTTGTAATGTTAGTGATGATGCTAGATCATCTATAGCACACCTTTGTGTGATGATTGAAAATAGTTAAGTATTGTTTGGTGATTGTGTACCTCGTATTTATTTATAGACGCTAGTACCGACCAAGGATACGAGGAGGAAGGAGGATACTACGAGGAAGAAGCCGAGGAGAACTTCAACCACTGCTCTACACAAGGCAAGCCTAATACTACCAGTAAAATTAGCAAGCTATTAACCAAGCAAGCTAACACTTGCAAGATACCCTACTTTGGCAAGCTTATCCTTGCAAGAATGCAAGCTACTACCTGCTTGTTACCATGCCAACTATATGCCTTAAGCATATGTGATCATACCCACTTGATAACCCAATCCTAGTTTTACTTACAAGCTTTATACTTTATTTCTTTATCAAAGCTTTCTCTTAGAGTTTACATAGTAACTTGTAGATTCTAGAAAGATAGCTAAAGGTAGCATAAAGAGCATAAAATTTGGCCTAAGTTAGATAACCTTGATGTCATCCTAAGGCATGAGATTGAACTTAATTAATCCCCACACCTGTTTACCACCCCTGATTAGTACTTACCCCCACTTGTAGATGCTAGTGCTAAGCATAAAACTTGATCAACTTTAGATGGGAACACTTGGTGAAAATGGTTATGAAAACCTTAGAATGATGATTCATTCTACTGAAAAGTTTTGACATGTGTTCTCAAACACCAGATGATTTTGATGATGAAAATGTTAAGGCATGAGCCTTAGCCCTTGATAAAACTGATGGTTGTCTGGATGCGATACCATTCCAATTTTACCGTACAACACAATACCCGAAAATTGGGTAGGGCTTGACTGGAAATTTATATACCTTAGTATGGGTTCCCTCGTGGCCAAAGTCTAAGTTGAGGCTACCTTGTGAAGATTGTCCACCTGTGCAGTACCCAAGATGACAGTTGGTCATGGTTGGGACGCCAAACTCACAGGAGAGGTGCTTATACTAGGGCGTGTAATTGAAAGGTTAGGATTGATTATCCGCATACTGAGTATGGTGAATTCAGGATTGTTCCTAACGGATGTATCGAATGTTGTGGTGGAAGTGTACAATCTCTGCAGAGTGTCAAACTATTCGAATAGCCGCGTCCACGGTTATGGACAGTTGGAGTGGCCATACTGTTCCCCCGTCAGATGTTTTCAAAATGACTTATGAAATGGATTGAGACTTTGACTTGACCACAACAGGGTTGTGATATGAAATTCAAGTTCCCACTTAGGTGTTATAAAACTTCAACTAGTTTTATTTGCTTCTGAACTGAGTAGAGGTAAATCTGGCTTTTTGCAAAACAACCCTAGAGCTTTAGTGTCCTACTACAAAAACCCCCCTTAACTTATTAGTATTAGTTTGTGAGTACTTAAAGAGTACTCATGGCTTTGTCCCTGGCTATTCCGTGGCCAGACTATGAAGATGAGTACCAAGATGATGGACCGCAGGAAGGTTACGACAACTAGGATCATCTCCCATCGTCAGCATTGCCTGTGACCCCAAAGATGGAGCTTCGCCTACGCTTTCATTACTATTACGTTATTCCGCTGCTTGAGTTGTATTAAGAACTGGATCATGAGATCCTTATTTGTGTAAGACCTTATGTATGGTTTGTAATGGATGATGTACTGTGATATCCAAATCGGTTATGTCTCGCAAAAATGGTAATCCTGGGATTGCGATGTATGGCATAACAGGCATCTAGGATTAAAAATCCGGGTGTTGACATAAAGAGGGGCCTTTAGTCCCGATTCGTAGAATGAATTTCCTGAACTATGAAGATGTTGTCCCGATTCATATTTACCATTAAGATCTGATATCAAAACGAGCGTGGTCACACATTAGGGAGTGCCTCTATGACCAGTTTGTTGGAGATGCCGGAGGACTGGGCTCCAGCGACATCTCCCTCAAACTGGCCGTAGTGGTGTCCCTGCTCTCGCACACCATCTTGCAGCTTGTAACTTCTCTAACTAGATCAATATGCTTGGGAGCTAACTAGTTTCACATATTAGGGAGTGCCTCTATGACCAGTTTATTGGAGATGCCGGAGGACTGGGCTCCTTAAGCATCTCCCTCAAACTGGCCGTAGTGGTGTACCTGCTCTCGCAAACCATCTTGGAGATGCACGAGGACTCACAAAGATGCCCATTTATAGTACAAGAAGCATGGAATAGTGTAGACACTCACGACATAATGTTGACACTCACCCCTATCATTAGTGCTGACCCATGTTTTGTCCCGGTTGGCAACACCATCCGGGATAAGGTAAAAGCCACATGACATAATGTCTACACTCACCCATATCATTAGTGCTGCCTAGCCCAGCATGCCATTTTCCCTTTTCGTCGCACGGAAAAGCCATTTTCCATTTTCTGAGCATAAAACGGGTCATTTTGTGAAGCAGCCACCAAAATGTAGTTACACAATGCTACCATCCCATTTTTCTAAAATACTAGACCACATTAAATGAATGATATCCCAACCGGGAGATCTCAAACCTTTTCATCCTTCCCGGGTGAAAAAGACAAATGTCTGCCGAATCGGTAGAAAGTGGGTCCGGTTTGAACTACAGGTACATGATCTAATGCCTGTGATTTTTCGAAAAAATCATTTTTAGACTCACAATATGTTGTTTCATCAGAGATCCAATGCAAGTTCTAACGAGGCTCATCCCCTATCGGATTGCACACCGTTTTGACCTTAATTCAAAACGGGCATAAAAAATTCAAAAAAGGTCCGAACAATGCAAATCCTTCGGGTGGTGTCATATTATGTGACATAGTTGCAAGGAAAAATACCAAACTTGTTATATTGATTATGTCTCAAAAAACCCTTCACAAAATGACCTATCATGTTCGAGGTTTCATGGCTTTTGGTCCAATTGACCGATGTTAAGTGCAGAATCGTGGCATAGTTTGTGATACTGTTCCCATATTGTGCATGCATGTGGATCTTGGGATGGCGAACAACGGTGCAGGAGAAAGTTTTCCTTTTCGTCGCACGAAAAAGCCATTTTCCGAGTACAAAAAATGGGTCGTTTTGTGAAGCAGCCACCAAAATGCAGTTACAGAATGATACCGTCCCATTTTTCTAAAATACTAGACCACCTTAAATGAATGATCTCCAACCGGGAGATCTCAAACCTTTTCGTCCTTCCCGGGTGAAAAAGACAAATATTTGCCGAATCGGTAGGAAGTGGGTCCGGTTTTAAATACATGTACACAATCTAACGCCCGTGATTTTTTAAAAAAATATCATTTTTAGACTCACAATATGTTGTTTCTTTAGAGATATAATGCAAGTTCTAACGAGGCTACATAAAATGGGCACATGGAGCATCTTCATTCATAAAATGTTACATTATTACACATCATTTCTCCGCGTGTGTCCCTTTCTGATTGCGCCGTATCCATGGAGCATCTTCATTCATTAACATGATTCTTGGGTCATCCTTCACTGCAAAGGGTGGAATTTCATGAAACTTATCACAATCTTCTGACATGTCTGTCTTGTCCTCCACTCTCACGATGTTTCTTTTTCCTGAAAGAACTATGTGGCGCTTTGGCTCATCGTCTAATGTATTCTTTTGCTTATTTTTTCATTTTCTAGGTTTGGTAGACATGTCCTTCACATAGAAAACCTGAGCCACATCATTGGCTAGGACGAATGCTTCGTCTAAGTACCCAAGATTATTGAGATCCAACAATGTCATTCCGTACTTCTTATCTATCTCAACCCCTCTTCCTATCATCTTGACCCACTTGCATCGAAACAAGGGGACCTTAAAAGTAGGTCCACAGTCAAGTTCCCATATCTCCTCTATGTAACCATAATATGTGGTCTTTGACCCATTGTTGTCTGTTGCATCAAAGCGAACACCACTGTTTTGGTTAGTGCTCTTTTTATCTTGGGCGATCGTATAAAATGTATACCCATTTATCTCGTACCCTTGGAAAGTCGATATAGTCGAAGATGGTGACCTGGAAAACAAGTATAGCTGATCTCCAAGAGTGTTGTTTTTGATGAGATGTTGCAACCAACCGCTGAAACTCTTCATGTGTTCATATCTAATCCAAGAGTCATGCTTTCCAGGGTTGTTGAAGCGTAAAATTTTCTTGTGTTCCTCGATATACGGGGCAGCCAAGATAGAATTCTATAGAACTATGTAATGTGCTTTAGTGTAAGAATGTCCGTCCCAACATATTATTGATTTCCTTCCTAGAGTACCCTTTCCACTCAGTCTCTCCTCATGCCGTGATTGAGGAAGACCAATCGGCCTAAGATCAGGAACAAAGTTAACACAAAACTCAATAACCTCCTATGTTCCATAGCCCTTCGAGATGCTTCCTTCTGGCCTAGCATGGTTACGAACATATTTGTTTAAGATTCCCATGAACCTCTCAAAGGGAAACATATTGTGTAGAAATACAGGACTAAGAATGGAAATCTCTTTGACTACGTGAACCAATAGGTGCGTCATAATATTGAAAAAGGATGATGGAAACAACAACTCAAAACTGACAAGACATTGGACCACATCATTCTATAACCATGGTAGATCTTTAGAATTGATTATCTTCTGAGAGATTGCATTGAGGAATGCACATAGCTTCACAATGGGTACTCAAACATTGTCCGGTAGAAGCCCCCTCAATGCAATCGTAAGCATTTGCGTCATAATCACGTGGCAGTCATGAGTCTTTGGGATTTGGAATTTTTTCTGCCATATTTATTATTCTCTTTATATTAGACGAGAAGCCAGACAGGATCTTAATACTGCTCAGGCATTCAAAAAATATTTCCTTCTCTTGTTTGGGAAGAGCGTAGCTAGCATGACCTTGAAACCATTCTGGATGCAGGCCATCTGAGTCTTTCATATGTTGATGGTCCTTCTGTGCTTTTGGTGTATCTTTTGTCTTCCCATACACGCCCAAAAAGCCTAGCAGGTTCACGCAAAGATTCTTTGTCATATGCATCATATCGATTGTAGAGCGGACCTCTAAGAATTTCCAATAGTGTCCGTCAGAACAGATTTTCCGCCAGGACCCTTTCCAAAGGTTACTATTTGATCTAAATCTTTGACCATATCAAATATATCAGCACTAGTACGTTCCTTAGGCTTCGTCTAGTGACATGCCTGACTATTGAAATGCTTGCCTTTCTTTTTTAAGGGATACTTGGCCAAAAGAAATCGACGATGCCCATTATACACATTCTGCTTACAATGATCCAAATATATACTTTCAGTCTCATATAAATAGTGCGTGCATGCATTGTATCATTTGTTTGACTGTCCTGAAAGGTTACTAAGATCATGCAATCATTGATTATTACGAAAAGCAATGCTCGGAGGTCAAATTCTTCCTGCTTGTGCTCATCTCACATGCGTATGCTGGGTTCGTGCCACAACTTTAAAGTTCTTCAACTGATGGCCTTAGGTACACATCAATGTCGTTGTCGGGTTGCTTCGGACCTTGGATCAACACTAGCATCATAATGAACTTCCGCTTCATGCACAACCAAGGAGGAAGGTTATAGATGCATAGAGTCATAGGCCAGGTGCTGTGACTGGAGCTCTGCTCCCCAAAAAGATTCATGCCATCTGTACTTGACTAAACCTTAAACTCCTTGCGTCATCTGCAAAGTCCGGGTACTTTCTATCGATTTTTCTCCATTGCGACCCATCAGCGGGGTGTCTCGACATCCGTCTGACTTACATTCATCTTTATGTCATCGCAACAACTTGGCGCGCTCTTTGTTTCTGAATAAACGTTTCAACCGTGGTATTATAGAAGCATACCACATCACCTTGGCAGGAACCTTCTTCCGGGGGGCTTGCCCTCAACGTCACCAGGGTCATCTCGTCTGATCTTATACCGAAGTGAAGTGCATATCGGGCATGCATCCAAATTCTCGTACTCCTCACCGCGGTAGAGGATGCAGTCATTATGGCATGCATGTATCTTCTGAACCTCTAAACCTAGAGGGCAGACAACCTTCTTTGCTTCATACGTACTGGCGGACAATACGTTATCTTTTGAAAGCATATTCTTCATCATTTTTAGCAACTTTTCAAATGAGGAGTCAGGTATAGCACACTCAGCCTTCCATCGCAGCAATTCCAGTGTGCTGCCCAGCTTTTTCAGACCATTTTTGTAATTTGGGTATAACAACTTTTTGTGATCCTCTAACATATGATTAAACTTCTCCCTCTCCTTTTCAGTTTCACAATCTCTTCGTGCATCAACAATGGTCCAACCAAGATCATCAGCGGGTTCATCATGTGTCTCTTCTTTAGCCTCCCCTTCAGCTTCCCCCATGGAGTATCTTTGTACTCAGGAAACGATGATAGTTGTCATCATCCTCCATCCTCCTCTTCTTCATTGTCTTCCATTATAACCCCTCTCTCCGTGGTTGGTCCAACAATTATAACTGGCCATGAAGCCGGACTTCAATAGGTGGTTGTGAAGGGTTTTTGAGTCAGAGTAATCCTTCTGATTCCTACATCCGCTACATGGACAAAATACAAAACCATTCCGCTTGTTTGCATTAGCAACACAGATGAATTCATACACGCCATTAATGGTCTCGCCAAAGCGTCGGTCAGTACCGTACATCCATTCCCGGACCATCTGCATTATAGTAAAAGTATATCAAAAACCATTACACAGCATCAGAAATAGAGATCAGTGACCAATTTAATACAGGTTATAATAAGAGCTTCTAGAGCATTAATTTTGAATTTTGAAAAATTAACATGCACCAATTTGTGAATTGGAGAAAACAATTAACATGATAAATATGGAGTTTTTTAGTATTGTTCTATCATTGAAAATCTCATTTCATTCTAAGCTCTGAAACTCTAAAATTATACATTTTAATTTTCAGTAACTATGTGCCTAATCAAAAATTGTTACACATTTCAAAATCCTCTACTTCTAGAACATGCATGCAAATCCATATCTATATATACTTCTAGAGCATTGAGCTAAAGTAGCAATAAGAGATGAAAGGATAAAGTTCTAACCTTTTAAAATTTTGGATTGAGGGTTGCAAACTAAATCTTGAGAAAAAGAAATGGCATGAACTCGACTTGCTTCTTTAAGTAAAATGGCAACCATGGGTCGGGCCGTGTGGACATCAAGCTGTATTTATATGGAGGAACAACTAGTCCCGGACCGTGATACGATCCGAAAGTAATAGTTTCCGAAAAGAGCAGCTGGCCCGCTCTAGGTTTCTAGTCCTGGGCCGTATTACGGAGCGGGACTAGAGGTCCAGTCCGGCCCGGAACGAGAGTCTACCTCGATTACTAGCCATTGGAGACGTCACGGCACCGGGACTAGTGCTAGCACTAGTCACGGTTCGTAACAAATCCGGACTGGTGACATTATTGAGATCGAACCGAAGGATTGTTTTCGAGTAGTGTCACCTGCGACAATAGTACCAGGCGGCTGCTGTTCGACATCGACGACACTCTCCAAGTCCTCCTGATCCTCGTCTCATATGCCATTCTGAAGGTCCAACACAAGGGAGACGTGAAAATCGACGACAACGGCAGTGGCGTATTCAGCCGAGGTCTTAGCCGCGACGGGCCATATATATTTTAAAACGGATGAAGTAGTAACTAGTAGTACGAGGACTAGGTAACATGGAAGTACGAGTAGCCTACAAACTCAGCTCAGCTCTGATATTACCATCCATATACATACATACATACATACATATATATATATATATATATATATATATATATGTATATATCTAATAATAAAGCACGAAGTGTTTTTTCCGGTCGAACACTTTTTTAAACCGTTTTGCTCTCCCACCTAAATGAAAATAACCCACCGCTACAACACGTAGATAAAAGCTTTTAACTGTCGTGCGGCCGGCTTCGTATGTATCCACCTCGATCGCATGCCTCGGTGTTTAGCGTGTGCGTTCCAAACTCCCAACCCTCAGTTCTATATATTATATATTGGCAACCAGGACGTGAGATTGACCACCAAGAAAGCTCTAACCCATGATCATCGATAATGACCATCAACAAGGCTACCTATCCATGGTCCCTAAAAAAAAGGCTACCTATCCACGGCGGGGCAGCTCTACAAGACGCACAAGGAGCGTTGGCCACTGTCGAGCAGGGCATGCACCCTCGTGATATTGAGCCATGGTATTCAGAAAACAAAGATTCGTCGAGTACTTAGATCGGTAGCTCCATCGATTCGCTCGCCTCCGGTATCAAGATCGTCTTTGATCGGGAGGCGGACGCCAAGGAGGCTAGCACCAGGGTCTCCGCTGCCACCACCGCGATTCCTTGACGTCGAGATCGACGTAGATCGATAGCTCCACAGATTCGCTCGCCTCCGGTATCAAGATCGTGTTCAATCGGGTTCGGGGGGCGGAAGTCGTAACGCCAAGGAGGCTAGCGCCGGGGTCGCCGACGCTGCCGGCCTACAACGGCAACCTTGTCGCAGAAGTTCCCCAACCAGCAGTATTCGGGCCTCGGCCCCAAGCGGCGGCGGTGTCGCCGGGGGAGGCTTTGTGCGGCGGACTGACGAACTCCTTTCCCATCCTGCGCTGGACTAACCGAAGCTCCACATAGATGTTCCGGTGGTGCACCAACATCGGACTCGCCAACGCCGACTTCGGCCTGGGCTAACTCGTGTTCATGGGATTTTAGTGCCATCGTGTATGAGGACTCGATTTTGTGCTTCCTAGCGCAAACCGCGACGCAACCTGCCGGTGGCCATCTACCTGCAGGGCGAGCACATGGAGAAATTTAAGAATATGGTCTTCGACTTCTGAAACGAACCAAACAACACGCCCGCGATCTCCGACTGATCCTCTTCAGCCTAACTCGACGCTCCTGCCGGCCAATCTCTGACTGGCCCTCTTCCTCCCAACTCGACGCTCCTGTCGACCACGTGCAAAGAACATGGAGGAAAAGCGGATGATGGCGGCATGTGTGCTCCCGTTGCAGGACAGAACAAGCCGTTGCCTGTCGATGGATTAGTACGTTCTGAATTTTTCAGAATTAGCAAGCGCACATAGCAGGCAGCAGTTACGAGCGATGGCTCGCTATGTCGTTTTTATCTCCTTGCGCTGAATAATTAACGCCCTGAATTGCAATTGTCTGTTGAATTAGCTAGCAATACATTTAAGTTTACTTGCATTCTTTGAGTGCGACGTGTGGTGAATGGAGTCGGCTAGATTTCATTTAATTGCTGAGCATGGGAATCGGGATTTGGTAACAGAAATTAGAGGATTGGGTCTTTGATTCGTTTGAGATTTGTCTTGCCAAGTGTCAGCCGCAGAAGAGGGTCTAGCGATATGAAGAAACGACCCAGGTCACATAGGATTTTCGAACAAGGAAGATGAAAAAAGTAGAAGATACTGAGCAATGTTTCTCTGCATGGTGAAAACTGCACAAACGTTTGTTTTAGGCCTGCAAGTCTAGATGAAAACAACAATGGTGATCTAAATGTTATCAAGAGGTTTTTCGCGGGACGAAAAGTAGATATGACGAATACAAGATCGGTCTCCCGCATATTTTCATGTCCTTTAGCTTGCGAGGGATATGTGTTTGCTCATAGAAAAGTTATATAAGCATATTGTTTCTCTTTCGCGGCAACGCGCGAGCATTTTGCTAGTAGATCAAAAAAGACCCAGTGTTCCGTTTCCTGGCGTCGCATGCACTCCGCTCGACTTTCGTCCAACCTCCTGCGTCACGCAAACCCGCGCAGCTTTTTTTTAAGGACCGCAGACCCGCACAGCTAAAAGTCAAAACCACCGAAATTATCCCCCTAAATTGCTGTTTTCCTATTAATTATCCCCGTAAATTATGCTCGCGGAAACAAGGAAACCACCATCCACGCCGCTGCCGGCCGGTTGCCGCGCCCGTGGAAAACAGAGAGCTGCACCTGGTTGAGCAGAGGAGGGGGCGAGCTGGCCGCCTCGCTCCGGGGTTGTGCTTGTGCCCGTCGAAACTGGCTTAGAGCCGGTTGTGGAGATGAAGAGGACGGACAGGAGGAGCAGAATGGGGTGCGCCACGGTGCTGGCCGTCGTGAATAAGCTGAGGGATCTAGGCCCCCGTCGAGAGCGCGCCGGCCCAAGCTCTCCGGTCAAAATTCCTCTCCGACCGCACGCCGCCGGAACCTCGCTGACCGCCTGACCCCTGCACTTCCCTGAAAAGAAACCAGGTGCTCCTCCCCGACCGGTTCGTTGACCACGAGAAGCAACTCGTGTGCCGTCCCTGCAGCTCCTCGTCAATCGGATCCTTCCTGACCTGCGGTCACAGTCGCTCTCTCCATTCAGCCATCACACCAACTGCTGGATGAATCAGGCGCCAACAGTCGCCGCCGCACTCCTCCCCAAGGTAGCTTTCCCAACCCCCCTGCAGATCTGGCGCAGCTTCAGGAAACCAACGACGCGTCGTCGTCATCTGCTTCCATGGCTATGGCAAGCTCCTTCCGTGGAACTAGAACAGCTGACTTCACCGAGAACTAGAGAGTCTTGTGGTATATGTCCGGAATGAAGTACACGTCATGTGTTTGATAAAATGCCTAAAATCATTGCTCATACTGAATGCGTTTGTTACTATATGTATCATCAGAAGCCAGTCGTTTGCCATCAAAATTTCTGACCTGTTGATCAAAGGGAGAGGACAAAAATAGCGTCGGGTGTACCAAGAGGATGTGACGGCCATGGCTTCTCTTGGAGGCTGGCACCATGGTAGGTCCTTCCTCTAGAATTGGCAGACACTCCTACTTCTCATCAGGCCATTTCTCCTGCGGCGCTGTTATCACTACTTCTCAATGGCATCAAGAGCAGAATGAGAGGTGCGTTGCAGACAGAGGAGGAGCGAAGAGGAATGACGAGGACAAGAGACATGTGGATATTTTTTTTTTTGCATATCTCTATGTTTATTTTCTTCATTATTCCTCTACATCTGTTCGGTCTTAGTTTTGATTTACATTCTTTTGTACTTACCGAGTATTATTTATTTTTATCCTGCAGGTGAGGTGTGCTTGATTATTATCATCGTCAAATAAATTACAAGTCAGGAGGCAATATGGAGATTGGAGAAGGATAAAACGGAAGCACTCTAAGTGTGTTTATGTATTATTAAAAAATAGTTCATGCTGCTTGACTGCTTGTACCTACATGCATATCGAATTATTCAAAATATGTGTCGGTGCACTCCGCTTCCTAAATTCAACTGTAGGTGGCAGTGCAAAATGAGGCGTCACTCATTCTCTGGGATGGCAGTGGAAGGTGATGTATGCCCACACGGACGCAGACATCGTGCAATTCATTCCATTTCCTCTCTAAAGTGCATGTTTGCATGTTTCCTCGTAAAATCATAAACCTGCAGTAGTAGTTAACTTCTACAGAATGAAAACTATTCCAAAAGGGGTTGGAATTGTGACACACATGTGTAAGCGAAGATTTGCATCTACTGGTTGAGTCATATCCAAGGAATGTACTCGAAAGTTGAGCTTGGAGTACAATCTACAAGTTTCATATTTACAATAAATTGTTGATAATTTTGACTAGCTCAAGCATCTGATTGATATTTATGATCTATGCATATGCATTTCATTTTCTGTAGTCCTGGATTACCAAAGACATAAAAAATTTGAAAGAAGACGACAAGCTTGGAAGGTGAGAATTCTTGCAATATACCCCATTTCTGTCTTTTTTGTCGATTCAAACATCTCAGTGGCTATACTTCTGGTCCCTACCACGTCCATACCGCAATACACTGTAAAAATGCATAAGTGCAAAAGGCTGATATAACACTTCTAAACGACTTCTATTTGTTCCACGGCTTTGATCTTCTTGATGCGTATTCTTGTCAGTTGCAAATTAAGTTTGCACCAAATAGGTGACGTCCCTGAAGAAGTTATCATTGTGTTTTCTATCCATTTATTTTATGTGTATTTTCTCCACTAGCGCAAGGAGTTTTACTATCCATTATCAATAGCTGATGCATTTTTTATTGGTTGTACCTGTCTTGCACAGTTATCATGTTTATGGCTTTCATCTACACAAGCATTGAATCCTGAAAATGAATCAGGCCGCATCTTTCTTATTTTCTCTGCAGTTGTTTGGCCTTGGAACAATCTTATTATACCTTTCTTTCTGGTTTAAATTAGCTCTAATGTTTCCTTATCTGCATTGATGACTTCATATGGCAGTAGCATGTTGAGTTATTATCTGTATAAACCATAGAGAAAGCATGTCACCGACCTAGCTGAATATTTGTATATGCATTCAATGTACTAATTAGAGAAATGACCGATTCATCTGATGCATTAGTGAGTCAATTTATTTTAGTTGCAGGTCTATATCTGTAGAAGTATCTGTGCCTGCGCCCATGAGCTTCCTCTAAAAATCTGTGAGAAATTTTTGTTTAGAAAGTCCGGTAGTGTGAAACTCCGTTCGTCTCAACGACTTTGATTTGATTACATCTCAACCTAGCAGAATCTCTCTATCCGAGCCTAGCAGATTCTCTCAAATTTTTTCTGGATTTACTCAACAAATGGAACATTTCTTGACTTAAACTTGTAAACCCAACCTGATGCCTTTTTAGTTTTAGAAAATTTCTTGGGTTGTTGATGCCTGACAACTTAAGTTTCTTCACCTTTGCAGGGAAAGGGACATGTTTTCAAAATCCATAGCTCTACTACGAGCACCTTTACTCACTTGCCATTTTTTATAAACAATTTTGCAGCTTCCGCATATTGCATGCAAATCTTTGTAATTTTGTGAACCTCTAGCTTTCATGTCTACATCTATTAGTTTTGTTTCAGGCGCTACCTTCAATCAACTATAAAGGTTTCATGTTTCTTATGGCTGGTTTCTTCTTTGTCTTTCTTACTCTTGATTATGTTCACAAGGTGTTACATTGCCCAATTGTTTGTTGTATCAAGTGTAGTATAAACCGTGTTCAATGAAATGTTTTGGAATGAGATAACACCTCTTATACAGCAGCAAATAGGAAATTAGGTAACCGAAGGTGAATTTTTTATGTTTTTATGTTCTAAATACTTACTTCTTTCATGGATTCTTCTGATACATTTCGCATGCAGTACCCCATTAGCTCAGTTCGGTTCAAATACCTGACATCTAACGTGTGTTTTTTTTGAAAATTGCTATTTCCAATCTGTGATACACAAGTGATGGTCAAGTGATACGTACTTGGTTTTGACAATTGCGATTTCCAATCTTGTAGAGTTTTACTGATTTTGTTTTTTGTGCTATAGGAGCAAATGTCATTTTTGAATGGCTGCGGACCATGGGTTCTCCTGTTTACACCCACATGTTTTATCAAGATTCATACTCACGCATCCTTGTAAAATGTAAGGCATGTGATATTTTATAAATCCTCCTTATTATCCATTTTATGTGCACATTTGAAAACCAACACACTGTTTGTGGCACCAAGACAAGGACATGGCAAAGTGGGTAGAAAGAACACTTCTTCTAACCTAATGTAGATGCACATGTTAGTTGCGATTATCTTTTCTGAGATGGTAGGTTTCGGATGTATTTATAGATATTATGCAAGAAGTCACTACGCCGTTAAATCCGTAGGTATAGTTTAATTTGAATTGTTTACTTTATTTAAAGATAAATATCGGTTGCAAACTAACATATGGGTACATTATAGTTCTTTATTTCTTTGTTTTAACTTTCCGCCCTGCATTATTTTTGTAATTGTGTGGTATTGTACTTCAAATTTTCTATCTATTCCTTAATGATGAAAGGTGAGCGTGCTTTGGTGTTTCTGAACCTTGCAAAATTATAGTGGGAACTTGCTAGCCTTTTCACAACTCTAAGGTGAGAGCATAATCTCATAATCTCTCCGAAGTCATGGGCTATGGGAATGACTGACTATGTCGATTTGTTAGACTTGCAGAGAACACCGACAGATAGCAACGAGTGACATGGTTGACTACAAAACACAGTAGTGGTGCTGTTGTAGGGGGTGACTACGATGTACAGTGGTGGTGGAACGACGCAAGAGGTGAAGCTAAATGGTTGGCGGGAGAGGAGAAGGATGACATGGGGTGTGAAAAGTGCCTTTGTGTTGGGAAAAACGTAATACTGAGTGTAGATCTTGTCCATCGACTTAAAATGGGAGGCTTTGACCCAATTATCGATGTTGTGTTACCTATTATACGAATTGTTGTCAAATATAAGTGTGTTGTAAAACATATCTAAGAGTATGACCTGCCAGTTTTGGTAACATGGATTGCATGCTCTTTCCCTTGGCAAAATTGTTGTTGATGTTGAAGTGGTGATTAATAAGGTATCTTCCTTCACACATCAAACATACTCCCGTATTGCCAAACGAATCTTAGTACACCGGAATTTAATGTACATTAATTTTACATGGGTGCTAAGAAAATAATTTAAGGATCTCGTAGCATCGCACGGGCAATTAACTAGTTACCATAGAAAGCCAAGAACATGCAGATTCGTTTCTGAAGTCTGAACGGGAATGAGTTGTGTCCAGGCAGATGGGGCAAATAATGCACTCGGAACAAAGTTGACGAGCTCATGATCAGTCTAGTAAACCAAGGACAAATTTCGACAGACGACGGGGAAATAATGAGTTGTGTCCAGGCAGATGGGGCAAAGTTGACGGACTCGTGCCCAGTCTAGTAAACCAAGGACAAATTTGGACAGACGACGGTGGAAATGCCGGCCAAAGACGCAATGATACCGGCCGGAAAGACCGAGACGACCCGATTCAAAAACAGCTACTAGCTTTGATTAGACACTCCCCAGGAAAAAATGACCTGGCATCCCATCATGGAACACGCAAAACAGAATAAAACAGGGTTTGAACGTACGTCCAGAAACCAGAAGAGTCCCTTGAACTCGATCGGCGGCGTCATGGGAAATGGGGCAGGCTTCATGGAAGCAGCGGCCAGCCACGAATGCAATGCATGTGAACCGATTGATTTCGTCTACTCCGTACCAATTCATAGGGCTTTGCATCATTGCATGGGCCGCGACAAGGCCACAGTTAGATTAATAACATCATCGCCCCAATAAAATCATCCTCGGTGCTTCTAATCAAATTTAAACGAATTATTGGAAGAGCATACGTTAATGAGTGGATAGTAAAGTAGTAGTAGTACTGCATTTGTTATTTATTTTTTATAAAGAACGCTTTATTACTTAAAGAGTTTTAGGCATTACACATGTACTCTTTGATAAACGATATGTTCCTTTCAGAGTACGTGTCGTATACGTGTTAGAATTGTATTGTAATCATATCCTTGTATAACTTGTAAAACCATCTATATTGACCAATACCCTACCAATATTGTTCTTTTGTCATGGTATCAGAGCCCGACAAAGCTTCCGCCTAAAACCGTCGCTACCCTACCCGAGATCGCGCCGCCGCCCGATCGTCCTCTTCACGGCGTCGCCCTAGCCGCGCCTCGCCGACCAGGATGACTACCTCCTCATCCGCTACCTCGTTCACCGCATCACCCATCCGCTCCAGCAGCTCTACGGGCGCGGGATCCTCCTCCTCCAGCCACGGCGCCGTGATGGCGCAACACATCCGTACCTCGTCGATCGTCTTCAACAACCAGATCACGATTCGGCTTACGTCAGACAACTACCTCTACTGGCGCACTCAGTTTGTGTCGATACTCCGAAGCAATCTCATCTATGGATTTGTTGATGGTTCTCTGCCCTGTCCGGATGCCGAGATCCCGAATCCCGATGTGAAGGACGCCGGTGCACCGGCCACCCTCGCTAATCCCCTCTACGGCGCCTGGCACCAGCAGGACTAGGCCATCCTCTCCGCCATTGTCTCCTCTCTTACTGAGGGAGTCATCGGGATGGTAATGCTCGCTACTATCTCATATGAAGCCTGGGAAACTCTCGAGGCGAGCTACTCCACCCAGTCTACCCGGGTCATGCATATTCGCACGGCGCTCGGGAAGGTCAAGAAACATGAGCATCCTAACGCCATCGCCTACTTCAACAAGGTCAAGTCATTGGCGGATACCTTGGCCTCCATTGGGCAGCCTCTCCGACCTCGAGGAGTTCAATGCCTTCCTCGTTGCCGGCCTCGACAGTGACTATGATGCACTTGCTGATCGTGTCGGTGCGCGATCCATTACTGATTATATGCCGATACGTGACATCTAATCTCAGCTCCTTAGTGCTGAGCAGCGTGTGGAGGATCGGTGCGCAGAGCTCGCAGCCAGCCAGCAGCATGCCAACTATGTTGGGAGCAGCATTGGATCAAGAGGGTCCCGACCTGCCCAGTACTCACTAGCGCAGCAGCAGCGCCCTGGACAAGGGAAGCCGCCCCAGCCTAATCGCCCCTCCGGGTCGGGTACACGAACAATCTGTCAAATTTGTTCAAAGGTGGGTCACGTTGCTTTGTGCTGTTTCAAACAGTTCCAGAAGGATTACCTTGGCGCGGGCAACGATGGGCGCAACATGGAGTGTCAGATTGTTGCGTTCTTCATCATGACCACTACTTTCAGCTCTACCACTTCCTATCCAGTTGATCCCAACTGGTATGCTGATACAGGCACGACGGATCACTTCACCAACAACCTCAACAAACTCACCATAAGGAGCAATACACTGGCAAGGACAATGTCCAAACTGCTAATGGATCAGATATGCGCATTACACATATTGGTCACTCCACAATTCCTACATCCTCACATCCTTTGCATCTTAAGAACAACCTCCACGTACCTTACTCGTAATCTCCTTCGGTCAACAGATTTGCCTATGACAATAATGTCTTCTTTGAATTTCACCCATGGTATTTTCTTGTTAAGGACCGGGCTACACGGGCAGTTCTACATAGAGGGGAGTGTCGTGGAGGTCTCTATAATCTTGACATGTCTTCAATAAAGCGAGTCTTCAGTGTTATCAAGGTGTCTCATCCTATTTGGCACTCGTGTCTAGGACATCCAGCTACTCCAGTCGTCCAACATATTCTTCATCGCCATGAGCTTCCTTCAGTAGAGTCAGTCCATAAAAATTTAGTTTGTGATGCCTGTCCAACATATTATGCTTGTCAGTCCATAAAAATTTAGTTTGTGTTGTTACGGAACCTCTTGATATTATATATTTAGATGTTTGGGGTCCTGCCCAAGTTTCTATTAGTGGTCATACATATTATGTTAGTTTTGTTGATGGTTACAGTCGTTTTACATGGTTATATCTTTTTAAACATAAGTCTGATGTGTTTGCCATGTTCCTTCAGTTTCAACAGCATGTTGAACGTCTCTTAAATAAAAAAATCAAACATGTTCAAAGTAACTGGGGTGGTGAATATCTTAGACTCAACAAATTCTTTTCCGACATTGATATTTCACACCATGTATCATATCCTCATACCCATCAACAAAACGGTATTGCTGAGCGTAAACATCGCCATATTATTGAGACCGGCCTTACCTTGTTAGCTCATGCTTCCATTCCTTATAGATTCTGGAGTGATGCCTTTACCACCGCTTGCTTTCTCATTAATCGCCTTCCTACACGTGTCATTGGTATGCAAACATCCCTAGAGCGTCTCCTTGGAGAGACTCCTGACTATACTTTTTTTAAGGTGTTTGGTTGTGTATGTTGGCCTCACTTACGCCCTTACAATAATCGAAAACTAGAAATCCATTCTAAACAGTGCGTCTTTCTAGAATACAGTTCTCTACACAAAGGCTACAAGTGTCTACACATACCCACTAATTGTTTCTATATTTCCCGCGACGTTGTGTTTGATGAGACCGTCATTCCTTTCTCTCATCATACATCCGCCTCTCCGTCACCATCATCATCTACATCTCCACTTTCAACTGACCAATTTGTTGATGTCGCATATTCTCCATTGTTTTTGGCTAACCATGGTGCACGACGAGGTGCTCAGCTTGAGCTACTGGACCAAGCAGAGAATGGGACTCACGTCGATCACGTGCATGGCGTGCACGTCGATCTGCATGCGCCGGCGCGCGGCCATGCATCTCGGGCCGCCCCTACCAGCCTGCCTCCTACTCCCTCTACTGGCCGCACGGCGGCAGTTGACAGCACAGCCCATAGCCCGCCCGCCTCACCTTGGTCGGCCTCCTCTACGCGACAGTCGCCTGGGTCGGCCTCCTCCACAACCGCGGCGACGGATTCCTCCTTGTCGCTCGACGGCTACGCAACGCCTCCAGTGACGGACACCTCCGCGTCGCCATCTACTCCTCCGACGGACCCTGGTCCAGATTCTTCGAGTTTTGGTCCAGCAATGTCGGTTGTTCGTCCCGGCCCTACTACCAGATTACAGCACGGCGTTCGACAGCCTAAAAATCGCACTTACGGTACAATTGTGTGGAATACTGTCAGGTCCTCTGATCCTACTTTGTTACATTCAGAACCTGGTGATTATCGTCTTGCCTTGTCTTCTCCGCATTGGCGTGCAGCGATGGAGACAGAGTTCACTGCTCTACAGTTTAACAATACATGGTGTTTGGTTCCACCTCGCCGAGGAGTGAACATTATTGACTGCAAGTGGGTCTTCAAGATTAAGAGGAAAGCTGATGGTTCCGTTGATCGATACAAGGCTCGTCTTGTGGCTAAGGGGTTTAAACAGCGTTATGGACTTGATTATGAGGACACTTTCAGCCATGTGGTCAAGCCCACTACTATTCGACTGCTCTTGTCTATGGCTATTACTCAGGGTTGGCCTCTTAGTCAACTTGATATTCAGAATGCCTTTCTCTATGGTGTACTTGAGGAGGAGGTTTTTATGAGGCAGCCCCCAGGATTTTGCAGATTATGTGCACTCTGATTACTTGTGTCAGCTTGATAAAGCACTTTATGGTCTCAAACAAGCTCCACATGTCTGGCATGCTCGTCTCAGTTCAGTACTCACCAGCCTTGGTTTTACACCTTCTACAGCTGATATGTCTCTGTTCATACTTCGATGGCCAGATATTGTCCTCTACTTGCTGGTTTCTGTTGATGATATTATACTGGTCAGCTCCTCCATGACTGCAGCCACTAAGCTATTTACTCTGCTAAGTTCTTCTTTTGCTCTAAAAGATCTTGGTCCGCTACACTACTTTCTTGGTGTTGAGGTGCACCGGCATAGGTCCAATGGTCTTCATCTGAGTCAGAAGAAGTATGCGGCAGACTTACTGCAGCGAGCTGGACTGCAGAAGTGTACACCGATGACCACTCCTATGGCTTCTACTCATCGCTTGCCAGCTACTGATGGTGATCCGCTTTCAGCAGAGGAGTCTACTCGTTACCGCAGTATAGTTGGAGGTCTTTAGTATCTTACTCTGACACGTCCTGATCTCTCGTTCTCTATGAACAAGGTGTGTCAGTATCTACATGCTCCTTGTTCTACTCATTGGTCGGCGGTCAAACATATCCTGCGATATGTTCATGCTACTATTTCACATGGTCAGTTGTTGCGTGTGGCTACCACCTCACCAGATCTTCTTTCCGCCTTTTCTGATGCTGATTGGGCCAAAAATTCAGGTGACTGGCGATCAACTGGGGGATATGCCATCTTTTATGGTGATAATCTAGTTGCTTGGAGTGCGAGAAAACAGGCTACAGTTTCTCTCTCTAGTATAGAGTCAAAATACAAGGCACTAGCCAACGCAACTGCTGAAATCATATGAATACATGCTCTTCTTGGTGAACTTGGAGTATCTCAGACATGTCCACCAATTCTATGGTGTGACAATATTGGAGCAACATACCTTTCTACCAACCCGGTTTTTCATGCACATACCAAACATGTTGAAGTTGATTTTCACTTTGTTCGGGAACGAGTTGCTCAGAAGTTGCTTCAGATTCGGTTCATCTCCTCCAAGGATCAGCTAGCTGACATTTTCACCAAGCCGCTACCCCTACCACTATTTGAAGCCTGTCGACGCAACCTCAATCTTCATAGAAGAGTTGAGATTGAGGGAGGGTGATAAACGATATGTTCCGTTTAGAGTACGTGTCGTATACGTGTTAGAGTTGTATTGTAGTCCTACCCTTGTACAACTTGTAAAACCATCTATATATACATGATACAGGCCGAGCCCTAGAGGCATCGACCAATACCCTACCAATATTGTTATTTTGTCACTCTTTATAACTAGGATGCACACCGACCACACAAATCCAGACGTCATAAAACTAAAAAAAGGAGAATTACATATAGAAATGATTTTAAAACGCCTATAAGGCGGTGGTGGGCCGATCTAAAGATTATGTTGTCATCCATGGTGGGTAAAGAAGTCCCTCGTTGTCTTCTCTAGTCGTGTAGATACTTTCATACATAGGTCGCGAGACTCAACACGTGGTAGAGACGACAATAAACCGAGCATATTGGTGCACCAGTACATAACTTGCAAAAGAGAATATTAAAAATATCAACATAGACATAGCGACCAAATAATGGCAAACTCTCTCGCTAAGTAGAATTATGTACTTGTGATCTACATCATGTAGTCAATTCCCAAAAATATTGAAAACACTACGAGGTGGATACAAATTTGAAGGTACTTGGATGGACCTTATAGAATGGGAAAATTGCATTGGAAGAAGAGATGATTGATTTGTCTCATCATAACAAAAAAAACATTTCGTACTCCTGTGCCAATTCTGTCCAACAAGGTTGCCTTTAGTAAGGGTAACTCTCCCTCCCAATGAAGATACCAAGCCTTCAGATGCATTTTCATCTTCTAGATTTTCATATTATTATCAATTGGTAAGTCTAGATGTACTAGTGCGTTATACTTAGATCAAATCAACCGAGAATTAAATTCTTGTGCAGGTTCGAATGAAATTCATAAGTCCCCAGATGTTAAATGGATTACATTCAAGGACTAAAGCAAGACATTCCAAGAAGCAAGCTTGGGTCCAAGTAAATCTCTTCTGATCGTCACATTTGGTGAAGAAGACTCCAAAATCATGGAGACTTTATCACCCTTATGATGAAATATCTCAGGTCCATTCTTAAATGGAAAAAATCTAAAGCAGAAGAAATGTTTCTTTGTAACCATTGGGCCAATCCATAAGTGTGAATCGCCAGATTTCCAAAATACACAGAACAATGCTTTCGAGCTAACTTAATTTCATTTAAGGAGATTTTGTCAATACCCAGTAAGTAACTTGAATATATAGCCATTTATCAAGAAGGGCCGTATTTTTGCCATACCGTCGGCTTCTTTCCTTTCTCCCGCGTGTCATCATCATTCGACTTTGCGTGGCAGTTGGTACGCATCTCTCGACGTCAGATTGCTGGATCCGTATACGTGCGTGTTTAACGCGGTATGGTTTAGGGCTGACGTGACGTGGCGTGCCCCGCACAGTGAGACTTAATTAGTGTGGAGTGGAACCGTGTTGTGCAGTGCCGCCGTACGTGCATGATTGCCTGCCTAAATCTTCATAGTGTATATATAGGTAAGCCAAGGGCCGTGTGGTCTAGCTAGCTACCGATCGTTAGCAATGGCGCAAATGACCATCTCGTCGGCGTTAATAGTAGCAAAAGCCGCAGCGGCACTGCTCATACTAGTGATGCCGTTGTTGCCCGCTGGAGGAGGAGCAGCAGGCGACCCGGTGCCGATCGGGATGCCCAACTGCCCGACGTCGCGCGGCGGCGTGGAGGTGCCGTACCCTTTCGGCATTGGCCCGGACGCCAGCTGCTACTTTCCGGGGTTCAACCTTACCTGCGAGGTCACAAGCAGCAGCTCCGGCGAATCGAGGCTGCTGCTTGACGCCGACGGCACGTTTCAAGTCGTCAAGAGCCCTGACGTCCAGTTACCCTTACTGTACGCCCAACACAGCGGTGACGTAAAAATCGACCTTGACGACAATGGCAACGGCAACGGCACGTTCATCAGTCACGACCTTAGGCTCGACGGGCCATTCGTGCTTACCAGCGGCAACGAGCTCATTCTGACGGGCTGCAATGTGCAGGCAACGGTGAAAGACGGCAATATCACCGTGGCCAGCTGCACCTCGCTATGCCGATTCAGGGGCAGCTTCTACGAAGAAGTTGACGACGACGACGATGACGAGGAGGCGACGACGACCTCAACATACTTTGTAATGAGCCTTCAGACGGGCCGCGTGGCCGCGCCATGCTCCGGCAGCAGCACAGGCTGCTGCCGCGCGGACATCATTGCGCCGGAGAGCTACGACAGCCAAGTATACACGTCCGGCCGCTACTACGTGCAGCTCACGGGGTTCGGTTCGAACCGCAGCGCCGACCTGGAGGTGCTTCCCGTGCGCGTGTTTGTCGCGCAGTACGGGAGGTTCGATAACAGCTCCGTCTATACCGATCTTCTGCAGACACGTCGAGCCCCTTCAAAAGATACCATGGCAGTTCCCATTTTGCTGGCGTGGGGCGCAGTTGATGGCCGTCCCAGCAGCAGCAGCGTCTGCAAGAGTAACCACAGCGAACGCTCCGACGGTCCAATGACAGGTGCCTATACATGCACCTGCAAACAGGGTTACGATGGAAATCCCTACATCATCGACGGGTGCAAAGGTACATAATACTCGCTCCAATCCATACTGATTGTCCGTTGATTTAGTAGCCTGATCCATAATACGTAGTAAGTGGTGTTGTTTTAGTAGTCCGATCCATGATAAGTGTCATTGATTTAATAGTTATGGATCAGAGTGAGTAATTTTTCCGTACAAATATCACTATTCCATTGTTTTTGACTTGTAAATAAACAGTTGTTACCCCATTAACATTCACTCCAATTGACATTCCACGTCACTTTATACTTGGATCGTGCCGAAGTATGAATGTATTGCTTAGTCTCTTCCTTCATATCGATTAGGTCTTTTAATTGCATTGCTTGTAGTTCTACAAGGTATCAGAGCCAAAAGGTTTTAAGTTAAAGACCCGGCTAACACAATATAAAATAAAAATATTACAGCCCATTTTCGGTCCACTTTAGGCCAAAGGGAGCCACACGTGAGGGAAAGTGTTCAAGTATGAATGTATTGCCTAGTATTTCTCATCAAATTATTTTTTTCGTTGCATTGGCTAGAGCAATGTAGTTCTACACATCGTATATATATATTAATGTTTAGATTGGACAATATGTTCCCTAGCGTTGACTAGAAAACAGTTATTTTTAGTCATTTTTTAAAGCAGCAATCCCTTTGATTTTGTAAGGGGAAAGAGATTAATTTGAACTAAAATGACGACAAGTATTTTATACGAGAAGAGCGTAGCTAATTTTATTTATGTTTACTTTATTGCGTATATGTAAATGTAGATACCAACGAATGCAAGTTTGGACAAACAAGCACTAGGTGCTACGGTGAATGTATCAACACGGAAGGATCGTACATATGCCGGTGCCCACTGGGAACCACGGGCAACCACTCCATACCTGGTGGGTGCGTCAACACAACTTCCACTGCGGCAGGTATATCACCACGAAACCACTGCATTTTCAGGCAATTTCAGATTGATAACCTATCTAAATGATTTTTTTCTGACAAACAATACCATGATATACTGCACTTCCTCCGCTTTTGGAAGTAACAAAGCAAAGACTATTTTTTTTTCAAAGTCAAACAATCTAAAGTTTGGCCATGTTTTAGAAAAGGCCATTAACATATATAAACAAATCTGTACCGTTAGATACAACTGTAGTTTTTCATATTATAAATGTATAATATTATATTTGTTGACCCATATTTATATAAACATCGGCAAACTTCACACTATTATAATTGAAAAGACTTACATGCCTTATTTTAAAGAACGTGTGGAGTAATACTATTAAATAGTACATGGTAGAGATACAAGAGTTGTCTATAGAATACAAAACAAACTCTAAAATAAACGAGCAAAACATCGAGATCTTCAAACTCATTCTTCTTCAAAGACACGATATTGCAGTTTTTAAGGCAACCGCATGAAAATGACAATGACACATAGACCATACAATAGACTTTTTCTTAGAGCAACCATATATTTCATTAATTGAAAATCAAGTTACATGAAGCAACACCTGTGGACACTAAAAGACAGACCGGGATAAAATAACTATCCTGAAAACACTGCAGATAAAAGACTAAGAGATCGAGAAATCCAAAACGACCCCTAGATTTTACTGCAACCACCGAATCTAGCGGCCTCCGCCAAACTCCAGCGCCGCCGAGACGGACGCGAAAGAGACGTTGAGCCTCCAGCATTGCAAGATCCAAAAAAGCACCATCGCCAACGAGGCTTTGTGAGTCGATGAACAGGCCTGCTGCACGCAGCGAGGCACATGTCGCTGTGGTCTGTCGACCGGGAGACGTCCCCGTGCTGTCTTGGACCAAGATCCGTCACCTCCCGTCAACGAAGTCGAAGGAGAAAGGCAGATCCACCACCTCCGGACCAACATCCTTACTCCAGAGAAACCACCTCGTCCCGGCCGCCAGCGCCATCGCGGATAACGACGGGCGCCAGCGACACAACGAGAAACAGATCTCGCCAGATCTAAAGAACGACGACAAGACCAAACTGCCGATCTAAAAGACCAAACAGCAAACGTTGCCATCATCTCCGAGGCACAACCATGAAGATCGGCACCGGTGTGGGAGTAGACCATACAATAGACTTGGTAATACCAATGAGGGTTTTCCTATTTTTTTTCTAAGCCACAATGCAAAGGTTGTGTGTTTGACACGAAGCCTTTAGTATAATTAATCAACATCGACAAGAGTACAAACGGTACGCCAGCATTCTATAGAAGCAAATGAATTGCATTGTCAACATTGTGTTAGCTTGGTGACCCTTGCAAAATGCAGGGCATTGTTTTAATATGTTGAAAGTGGCTGAAAAATCCCCTACTCCTCAACGACGATCTTATTCACATGTGTTTCGTGTCATGTAATATGACTATGCTAACATGGATGCCAATAATTAGCCCGTTGTTTTGTTTGACTGCAGTGACAGAACCTCTTAAATTTTGATGCATTACACACCATAAAACGGACACAAAAGAGTAAGAAATCAATATGATGAAAATATAAAATAAAGTATGACATATAATAATTTAACTAATTTACGAAGAGAGTGATACAGATTACTATCGACATTATCAGTTATCATCAACTAAACATGTTGCTTAATTACTTCTCAGTCAATGTATTGGAAAATAGCCGGTGAGCTTACAATGGATAACCCTGTAACTTGAAAGATACATGTTTGCTACTGCCACCAGAATCTAAAACTTCAGCAAGTAACAGGAACATATAGGTTCAGCAAGTAACTTGAAAGATATATACGTAGAGAAACCATCACAAAGCACACCATGTGATGCATATTGTTCCTTCCAGCAAATAAGTCGCATCCTTGAATTTAAGAAAACAAAAGAATGTCCCGATGCATCATCCGCGGTTGGCTCAGACGGCAGGAAAGCACCGGCTAACTAACCATGCTTTAGAAGGAAAACGACATACTTAAACATAACTAACATGAAAATGTAGATTCCCTAAAAAACAAACATGGAAATGGAGAGGTATTTTTTTGCGTGGAGAAACATATTGTCCGGTGATATTTTCCTGTAGGACACGATTTATTTCTAAGACGTTCGTGTTCAACAAAGTCTCAGATCGATCCAACATGTGTTCTCTAGTTAAATTACACAAACATATTTTAAATCAAACAATTACAATAATCTTGATGATGTGGACTAGTGCAGCTTTGTGAAAACAGACTCCATATTTTTATTTTAGTATATAATAGATAGATGTAAGATGTAGCTTGTGATTTGCCTGGGCTTGGGAAAGTTTCTAGGTCCTCTTATGGGCTCATAGGGTGACTTCTTTTGGGCAAACATATTTGCCAGTAGTTTGTGATATGCATAATCTAGAGAGTTCTTTTGGGCTCACCTAGAAACAGCTCTCTAAGCGCGAAAGAACTCACCCTATAAATGCATACACACCCCTATGAACGTACACACGTAAATCCCCTATGAGCACCGTCGAGAGACTGAGTCAGCATAACTTGAGGTTGACAAAGTCACCACGGACACCTCACTATTGATGAGCACGCCACGTATCACTAAAAGAGCATCGTCACACCTATGACAAGTCTAGGATTTGAATCTGAGTGGGCTGATTCCACCACACGGAACCTAACCACCACAACACAACTCAGTTTACATGACATATCCTCATTGTTCACTCACATAACACGATAAAGCTTCTTTTGTTTTCCTGAGGGAACAACCTGAGACAGATTTCTAAATGGATTTAAAAATGGTCATTCTTTGACAACAAATGATGTCGCCACCACTCATTTTTGGTCAACGTTTGTGCTTGAAACAGGTAGGTGCATGAAGATGTGCGGGAAAATGGAGGTGTTGTACCCGTTCGGCATTATTGGCTCGGACGCAAGCTGCTACCTGCCAGGGTTCAGCCTCGCGTGCGACACTATCCATGGTCCTCCGCGGCTATTCCTCAGCAACGGCCGCTTCCGGGTCGTTGACATCTCCCTTCCCAACAACACAGTGTGCGCGTCATCGGAACCGACGACTTTATCCATGTATCGCCAGATAATTGGATCGGGATGTCAGGCATGGGATCGCCTTTTTTTCCCAACGGAGAGCAGGCCCCCTACTCGCTGTCGGCCGGCAACGAGTTCATCTTGACGGGGTGCAATGCCCAGGCAACTTGTTATCAGATTTATAACTAAAATTATATTTTCATACAAATATCTTTTACTTACTACCCTTGTTACAAAAGGTACTTATCCTAATGCATTAAAAATATTTGGAGACAAAACATGCAATAAAAAGTTTAGAATTTGAATCCTAATGCATTAAAAATATTTGGAGTTGTAATGTAAAATTTGTATTATTGGGACTTTTTCATCCGAAATTTTATGTTAATAATACAAAATTCACAATCCCCTACTAACATATAATTACAAAAGGTAGTTGTCAAATCTAAGTATTGGAGACAATAAGGGAATGTCCAAATCTATGAACGGGGTACTGTAAGCATATGAAGGTAGAAAAGGAAAAGTGAAAATATAGTCATCAACTTCAGTAAAACAAAATATCAAGCCATTAATTTCAGAGACCAAACCACAAAAAAAATTAACACTCGGTAGCCTGTCAGATTCTGGTATTGCCTGATACCTAAAACTTTCGATATCAACATGACTTCAAAGACATAACATTTGACTAGTAGTTTATTTTTCAGTATATGTTTCATCCCTAATAAAACTATATGCTTTGAAAGCACTTTTTAAGAAATATTTAGGCATGTTATAGTTTATACACATAGAAGAGAAAATGAATGACAATGTGTATTTTCTCAGGCGTAAGCATCATCACCGGAGTTGCTAGTGGGGCAGGCCTTATACTTTCAGTACTCATTGCATACTACGTTTCCAAAAACATTAAGTACCAAAGGGCACAAATGTTGAAACGGAAGTACTTTGAGCAAAACCGCGGGCAATTGTTGCAACAATTGGTATCTCAAAGAGCATATATTGCAGAGAAAATTATCATAACCTTGGAAGAGCTAGAGGAAGCAACAAATATTTTTGATAAAGCTCGTGAACTTGGTGGTGGTGGGCATGGTACTGTATATAAAGGGATTTTGTCTGACCTCCATGTTGTAGCTATCAAGAAACCAAAGATGGTGGTGCAACGGGAGATTGATGAGTTTATTAATGAGGTTGCGATCCTATCACAAATCAACCATAGGAATGTAGTAAAATTATATGGTTGCTGCCTTGAAACAGAAGTCCCAATGTTGGTCTATGAGTTCATATCCAATGGAACCCTTTTATGATCATCTTCATGTCGAAGGACCAATTTCATTGTCATGGGATGATAGGCTAAGGATAGCAACTGAAACAGCAAAATCTCTAGCATATCTTCACTCCACAACTTCAACCCCTATCATCCATAGAGATATCAAGCCTGCAAACATACTTTTGGATGATACTCTAACAGCGAAGGTAGCAGACTTTGGATCATCAAAATACATTCCATTGGACAACTCAGGGTTAACAACAATGGTGCAAGGTACACTAGGATATTTGGACCCTATGTACTTTTACACACGGCACCTCACTGAGAAAAGTGACGATTATAGCTTCGGTGTTATGCTTATAGAGATGATGACTAGAAAGAAGTCATTTCCCTGTATGGCTTCTGAAGGCAATGGCATTATGGCACATTTTTCTACCTTATTTGCAGAAGGAAACATGATAGAGATATTAGATCCACAGGTATTGAGAGAGGGTGGGAACATAGTTGAAGAGATCGCTGCAATTGCAATATCATGTGTAAAATTAAGAGGAGAGGAACGGCCAACCATGAGACAAGTGGAGTTGTGGATAGTTAACTCTGGGAGATTTACGTGCACCCAGCTACCTTAATGAAAATGTGCTTCTGATCCTTTCCCTCGTATGGAAGCTGTGTTTCTTAGCTATTTACTATTGTTATTCATGTCCAGTGAAACTCACTATCAGTTATGTAAAGTCATTATAATTGATTTGTGACATCTCTTGCTTTATTCTCATGGCAATTATTTTTCTACTTCGTATAACCAACCAATAATATTTTTACATGTATGAATGGAAGAGCTCATGTGTTTTGTCAATTTGTTTCGACTTGGTACAGTGTGGTGCAAACTACCAAAAAGATTCCCAAGAAGGCCAGCTAGAAACCTAGACAACTACGGCTTGTTTTTTCCTTGGCCTTGTGGTAGTTATTTCAGTACATTTTATATGGAGCAAGTAACTGTAATGGAGAATGTGTTGTACCAAGCACTGGGCTTAGCTGGAACATTCCAGTGCCAGGTTACATTTCATTCTTCATCAGAATAAATTGCCCAGAGTTGCTAGAAAATTGTCGGTAGTTTCTTCTTTGCACTACAGGAACGGCGCGGTGCGCCGACGGCCAAATGTTGGGGTCGTCGGCGTAGGCCCGGACCAGGCCAGCCCTCGGCGTAGCCGCGCCGTCGGCGTAGAATACCCTACGCCGACGGCTACCCTCGGCGCAAGATAGCCCTCGGCGTAGGTCACAGACACGTGGCATTTGCCGGTCACGGCTGGACGGACCCCTAACAGCGGCAACGTTAGCGTCAACCCAGATACGCCGACGGCCACCCTCGGCGTACCTCCTTTGCTTTTTTATTTTTTTGGACCAAATTATGATCTTATTTTGTATTTGTATTTATTTACCGTTATTAATTATTTATGTTCTATTTTTATGAATTGGATGATTTCGTATCCTCCGAATAACAGTACATGCCCACATGAAATGACGTTGCGAATTTTCTCACACCCCGAGAAATTTGCATCTTTGTATTTGTTATTATCGCATGTGTGTGAATTTTATGTATCACACATTTTGGAGAAGTTGTTCAAAGATTCAATGCTTTTATCGCAAGTGGTTCTGTCAACCCTCCGGAGGAAGACTACGAGAACGTCAGAATCAGATGAAAATTTGCATGTGTCCCTAGCATATGTGTGTGAGTGTGGTGCAAGGTTGGTATAGGTGCTTGCATTTGTTCTTTGCACCCAAAGTTCCCAAGCCAAAGCAAATATTTGATCTGAAAGCCAAAAAGTAAGCTAAGGGTTTTATTGAGCAACCATCGCAATATGGGAAAAATAAGAGGCTGATGACTACAAATGCTGTCTGATGAGAATTCATAGGAAGAATCCAGGAAATACTACTGCAAGCAGCGGGAAAAGAGATATTGCGCAACTCGGAATGCAGGCAAACAAATCGATCGCCCCGCTCAAGGTTTTATCCAATATTGATCATCAGAATATTATAGCAATAGAATTTGCCAAATGTGCTAGTATTACAGTTGATCAAGCGCTATGCGGGCATATCCCCAAACAAGAGGAATTTGGATGGAGATATGAATACGGGAAGACTCTGGTCAGACCTAATGAGGTCGACCTTCTACCAACTCAAATACGAAGACTGCATGAGTGGTACGAGAAAGTCTCTACATGCGATGAAGAAGATCGATTGTCAGCCCTGCTTGTGAGAATTACAAGTGAGCATTTTAATGGTGAAGACCAGTTGCAAATTTATTTTGAGGAATTCTATATGTTAGTCAAACAAGATGTCCTCGAGTTGAGTCTCCTCACTACCTATTGCCTGTAAGTGGTTCATTTATTTCTATGATAAAGTCTCTAACTCAGCTCTTTCATTGCATGTAATTATCTTCACTATGCTATTATGCAGAATGAAGAGCGATGAATGTGACCGAAAGAAAATATTTGACACTGGGTTCATCGACCCACACCAGTTTAATCAAGCATTGCTAAAGGAATATCCCAAGGACACGGAGCGTAACTTTCTAAGGGTCTTATTGAGGCAACATTACAAACGAAGAATATTGGTTCCCTACAACTACAAGTAAGAGTGATACTGCCTTGTACAGATTCACTTGATTCTTCTAAGTGTAATTGATGAGTTACTGACATATATAAACGTGCGTAGCTATCACTGGATTCCGCTAATTATTGAAGTTGACGCTGGAAGAGTTGAAATCAAGGACTCGCTAATGAGAGACGAATCAGAGTACGCATTCGTTAAAGATGCTCTCTAGAGATAATTTCAGTCATTATCGCACTATATCGATCTCTTTCGTTCATATACATCCTGAGATATCAAGTAACTAATAACTCATTTATTCTTTTTTTTGCCGGGCAGGGTTTGGAAAGCTTTCACCAATGCTACGGTTGGTGAATTTAAAGACGAGCTTAGTTTTTATCGGGTCGATGTAAGTAGTCTGAGCTTGATCCGCGCATCACTTTAATTCTAGTTTCAATACCATTATATCATGCTTGATTATTATTTGATTGAATTCTATTCCCGTAAAGTGCAAGAGGCAGCCACCAGGGACTAATCTATGTGGATATTTCGTGTGCGGGTACATTCGCTCCAAGGTCAGTGAGCGGGACGGAGGAACATTTATAGAAGTACGTGAACAATATATTCACAAATTTTGTTGAGTGTCATTCATAATATTTGTTCTGACTATTGATATTCATATTGACCTCCTTATTTTATATATAATTGGAAAGATTGCGGGAGAATCTCGAACCAAGGAAGCTTCTGGTAGCAATTCAAGAGGAATTGGCGGGATTTCTTGTTGACCATGTCATACACCCAGAAGGAAAATACCATACCTCCGGCTTCTAGTAATTTAATGAACTTGTAACCAAATAGACGGGTCATTTAATCAAATTATATATATATATGTAATGTAGAATTATATCTATATAATCGTAACGATGTTGTGTGTAATGGGTTCCTTCGTTGCATGTCGCTTTACGTCAAACGCAACCATCCTCTACCCATCCTCCTGCCGCGGCAGAACCCCGCATTCAAGTCAGTTATTTTTAGACGGAGGAAGTACTAGATATATTGATAATTCTAAAAGCCAAGAAGTGTTTTAATTCAATCATAGTATTATCTTACATCATGTATTCTAGATATACTTCAAAGCGTAATAAGATTTTGCAATTATTGTTTAATATATTTCTAACTATTATAAAGAAAATAGAAGATATTGAAATTTCTATAAGTAAAATATGCTTTAGTTTACAAAATTTAGGGTCCTCTTTTAAGTTTTGCACAGGGGCCCCCAATTTCTGGAGACGGCCCTGCATAGGTCCAATGTCGTTTCTTACCGCAATATCGACACTTGTCATCGTTGGACAGGCCGCCTCCGCATGCACGTCTTTGCCACCTCTTGGGCGATCCTTGTGCTGCTTGCCGCTGGAGCCAGATTCCCTAGACTTGTCGGAGTCGCGATGCTTCTGACAAGAGCACCACTCCTTCTCGGTGAGCAAGAGATTGCCGACACAGTCGATGGCGTCGTATATATCATATCCCTCCTCTTCGGTGATCAGGCGATTGCATAGCTCCTCAATAGAGAGCTCCTTCAGATTAACCGTATCCTCGATCGCCATCACCAATTCACCATGGGGCGATACTCCCGCGGCATGGCGCATAGAAACTTGAGCACTGCCTTGTACTCATCCACATGATCCCCTAGCAAATCGAGATCGCTGATAATCGAGGTTAGACGAATTGCAAATGCCTCGATTGAATCACCGGATTTGAAGCGAAGTTCTTTGTATTCTCGCTGGCGGGTTTGTTTGGGCCACGCACGCGCCCGCAGCCAAGGAGCATGGTCTTCAGAGTTTCCAACGCGTTGTGTGCGCGGTCCTTTGCTGTCAGGTCCTGACCAGCCCAGGAGGAATGGTGCGCAACAGCGCCGCCAGATCGCCGTCCGGATCATTGGGTCGTGTTCTACCACAGACCACATGGGTGTTGGTGCGTGCCAGCTCGGCATAGTTGGTGTGTGTCAACATGGGATATTGCGTCGAGGCCGTGCTCTCCCGCACGGCGCGCTCGCGCACCACGAACTCTCACCACCAACGCGTCTCCCTGGACTGCGCCGCGCCGGCGTGATGGAGAACGAGAGGGGCGTGCTCTCTCGATCCCTCAAGTTCTCTGACGAAACTGAAGACAATGGCGAGGGGAGGTTCTTGGCGCAGCCTACTGCTTGCTGCTTTTCGTTCTTCTCTTTTATTCTTTCGGATTACAAAGAGTGCCTGGGTTTGCGCCACGACCATCCCACTATCGAACCTGCTGTTCCCAGCGATCCTACAATAGCGGTTCAACGCACAGATCGTGTCGAACCTCAAGACTAGGTCTATCTACTAACTGAAACTGTTTAAACGAACAGATAACCGAACCTATCCTAACAGCTAGTAGTTTTATTCAAAGATGGAATAGAGTTGAACACGTCTTGAAGCAGACGCGGAATTTCAGAACAGTGGCCAAGTCGCTCGAGCTAGGGTGTCACATGGGAAGGGGCCAAGAGCAGGCGTATATCAAAACGACAAGTCTAGCCGTCACCGGAGCAGGCACGCTCCTCGCTCCGGTGTCGCCAGTCCACCATGAGAGCTGATTGATCCGACCTCCCAATTAGTACAGTACTTACGAAATATGCAGTACGGACTATCTACCCTAGCTAGGAAGAAGAGCACCCGTCCTCCGACCATCTCTCTCCACGTGAAACTGGTGGATTCGTACGTACGTACGCACGCGCTCGCATGCATGCATTACCTGGCGCCCGTGTCTGAAACCCTGAATCCTAGCAGACGTGCCCTCAAAAAGCTGGAGCATACGCGGCCGGCGGCCATGCTTTCTCTACATAAAATAAAAGCATGCAAAAGGGTTAGCTATAGCTCGGTCCAGCATTCATTCACGCATTCATCACCCCTAACAATGGTGGCGCAAATAACCTTCTCGCCGGCGGCGGAGCTAGTACTGTTGATGAGGCTGGTGCCATTATTGTCTGGCCAGAAAGACGGCTGCTCCCGGCCGGGGTTCAGCCTCGCCTGCAACAACAGTGCCGGCTCACTGCCGCCACCGCCGCGGCATATTATCCGAGTCCTCCAGATCGACGTCGTCGGGGCCCCCATGCTGCACCCCCAAGATGACGGTCACCTAAAAATCAGCGTCGACCACGCTGAAGATTGTGGCTGCGACTGCGGTGAGCGAGGAGATGGCGTTGACGGCGAAGAGGATCACCCCGCGCCGCATATTTATCACTACATTTTTAGCTTCTTTCGGCCGGCCCGCGCCGCATTGGGCCCGACCCATTTAGCTTCTTTCGCTTTTTTTTCTTCTTCTTTTTTCATTTATGTTTTGTTTTTCCCTTTCGTGTTTTTCTCTTTTCTTATTTCTCTTTTCTGTTTTAACAAAGATTTAGAATTATAGAAAAATGCCCGCACGTTGTAGCGGAAAGAAAACAATATGCTTATATACCTTTTCTCTAAGTAAACATATATTTATTAACTTATATACCTTTTCTCCGAGTAAACACATATTCATTATGGCCAAAGAGACCTAAAAATATGCGGGAGATCGATCTCGAACAGCCTTTTCATAACCTTTAGATCACCATTGCTATCCCATGGCCACTCCAGTTGCGTTAGGAGTAAAAATATACAAACAAATAACCAAAATATAAAATTAAAAAGCTATGACGGATTTCTTAAAAATAGAGTTGGCCGATGCCTCGGTCACCGCCAAGGAGCCATGTACTACCTCCCAAATTCATCACGAATCCACCCCAAAAATCATAAGAAAGTTTGTAGCCCTCTTAGCCTTTCCATATACATGTACTCTGCTACCGGGCCATACATGTGTTGCCATACCGCCCCCATCTTCCTCGCCGCCCCGAGCATGTACCTTTGGTATGAATCAGATGGGATTTAGAGGGATATTTTTTTGCCAACAAGAAGAAAAACCTTGATCCACTGTCGATGCTCCTTGATTTGATTATATTGCCCACATCGTTGCTAGGAGAAACAACATTGATTGGTTTTTACGTACATGCATGCATGGAGCGGTGAGTTGCTGACACACATAGGTAGACACGTTGTGTTTTAGTATTTGGAAATCACGAGGGGAAAGAAAGTGAGCTGGATAAATCGGTTCCCTAATTTGAAATCGGTTCCTTCGCTCTGGATTTGGTACCATCGCCTACGTGCTAGTTTCTTCTTTGTTTTCAGAAAAAAAAAAGAAACGAAGAGTTTTCTTTTGACTTACTGGTGGTATAGCAGTAATAGGTGTTTTTTTTTCACTTACCGGTGGCATTGGTGGGTAATTTATTTTTTAGTCAATGGTTAAAGTCGTCCAAAAAAGTGTAGGTACTACAAGAAACACTCCTTCCTTTATTATTAGGTATAGATTACCGGTGGCATTGGTGGGTAATTTATTTTTTAGTCAAAGGTTAAAGTCGTCCAAAAAAGTGTAGGTACTACAAGAAACACTCCTTCCTTTATTATTAGGTATAGATATATTTTTGTTCATGATTTCAACAAGTGTTCATGTTTTTCAAAAAAAGAATTGTTCATGTTTTTTGAAAAATGTTCACGCTTTTGAAAAAAAAGTTTATGAAGTTTGAAATTAGGTTCATGATTTTCAAAAAATGCTCAAGCCATTTTGAAAAAAATCAAGCTATTTTATAAATGTTCACGTTTTTTAAAAATGTTCATGATTTTTTAATATATTATTTTTTTAAAAAAATCATGATTTATAGAAAAACTTAACAAATATTTGAAAAGATATTCACATATAACAGTCATAGCTTTTTTAATGACTTACACGAAAGTTCTCTCGCGTACATGCTATATATCCAAATTAGATTTTCTTCCGCCGAAGCATTGCATGAATTCGGCCGGTCCGTATGGAATGTGCTTCAGCTGGCATGACCATGACCATTTTTTTTAAATGGACGCATTTATTAATATAAAATGTTTAATGTTTATACCGGCGTCTGTATAATTAAGATGCATACGGCCACACGAACAATAAAACTAGGAAATAAAAATAGACAAATATTACAAAAAAGGCACTATCAAAATAATTGTCTTCAATCTAAGGTAGATCAATCCGCAAATCACGTGGTCATCTATGTCGAAAGAAAATATCCCTCGTCGTGTCTTCTAATCGCATACACCCCCTCCATAAATAAATCGCGAAACTCGTGTGCATTGAAACGTCGCACTTTCTGCCAGCTACTACTTATGTTTCATAATATAAGCTCTTTTAGCAAGCTAGAGAGTACTAGGTTTGAGCTTCATTGGAACCTCGCACTCATCACAACACTCCATGGAAAGCGGTTGCCTCCATGATTACACTAGTCGCGTGGAAGCTATGGAGTGAACGCAACTCCAGGATTTTCCGCCATATCTCGCACAGTCGGAGCGTCATAGTCTCTGGCATCAATTGGATGAGGCGAAGACTTGGGTCGCCGCTCGCGCAAGGTGATTGGCAAATTTTATCCCGGGAGAGTGTAGTACCCAAGTGTTGGTGTTGTTTTTTGTTTCGTGTAACACGCATGTTTTCGTGTTTTTGGAATGAACTCAATCCACGCATGATTGGGCTCTGTAAAACTTTGAACTCTTTTACCTCTATAAAAAGGCCGTTTGCCTTGTTTCAGACAAAAATACAATCCTTTTTTTTTTGCATCGACAAAAATATAACCCAAAGCGACCAATGATCGACCTAGTCAGGTATATACTGTTGGAATTTTTGTCTAAATAGGTCCAGTTTATTTATTATATGCCAATAAATTCCTGAAATTCTAGAGGCCAATTTGGCCCATTCATGCAATGCAAGAGCTGGGACAAATGTTTAGTCTTATGTTGCTAGTTGAGTGGAAGTTGGACCAGCTTATAAGGAGAGCTCTTCCACCACTTGTACGAGCTTGAGAAGAGACACGCGCTCTCCTCCTGCTTGCTCGACTCGCCTCGCCATGTCGCGCGCGCCATGGGTCACCGGTTGCGGGAATCTCACCGAGCCGGGCTTTATTATGTCACGCATGAATGGTATATGAACAGTTGTACAAAAGCTGAAACGTTTTGCTCGAGTGGAATTTTAATACGAGCTAAATAAATACGAACTGAGTGGAGGTTGTCCGGTGGGCTGCCGCATGTTCGCTTCAACTTTTGTCTGTTCATTTCAACTTCTGTCCTTTCGTTTCATCTCCTACGCAGCTTGTCTATCTTCCTCTCTGTACATATATAAGAGAGAGGCCGCGCCTCCTCTTAGACACACTGCCACACATCTTTTACGCCTCCAGTTTCAGAGCACTGTGTTACCTAGATTTTTTCCATCCCGTCTTGCGGCGTGCACCGCAAGCCGGGACAGTAGTCCTCCAACACCCTGCTGCTTCGAGTCTTGTACAGGAGAAGAGCGATAAGGTTTTGGGGAGCGCTATCGGCGCGACTACTGGCTTCATCACGGACTCCCTCTCGGATAGCGATTGCACCGACGTCTTCCCCAACGAGGACTTCTTCCCCGACATCAGCACCCTCTTCCTCGACGACACCGGCGGTTCCTCTTCTGCTGCTGCTGCCGTGTATGTTTTCTTTCTCAATCTTGTTCTGACTGCATCTCAAGATTGTAGGGGTTCATAGCATGGAAAACAAAAAAATTCCACCGCATGCACACAAACAAGCCAAGATCTATCTACTAGATTGTAGCAACGAGTCGATAGAAGCACTCACCCTCGAAGATTCCAAAGCGGTTAACGAGAGCAGATTCTCGTGGGTGATGTAGTCGTACACTTGCCGATCTCAAGATAGCGTAGACGATCCTTCCGGCGCTGCGTTCCGGCAGCGCTTCTGCAGTCGGTCACACGTTCGGTATTCGATGAAGACCTTCCTCTCCCTTGTTCCAGCAGACAGCGGAGGTTGTAGTTCTCCCCTCGCGATTCCGACAGCACAACCGCGTGGTGTCTGAAGTAGAGGGAAGATCCCGCAGGGCTTCGCCTAAGCCGATGCGAGTTATGGTGGATCTAGGGTTTCCCGGTGATCTAGGGTTTAGAAGACCGGGAGGAGGAGGAGGAGGTGTCGGCGGCGGCTAGGACGGCGGCGGCTTGGGTGTGGGAGGGCTAGGGCTTGGCTTTGGGGCAGCCCTCCCCCTCTATTTATAAGAGGGGGGCAGCCTTGGGAGGGGTGGGTTTGAATCCAAAACCAAACCCAAGTTGGATTGAGAGAAGGAATCTTTCCTTCTTCCACTAGAAAACCATTGTTCCAGTTTGACTTTTCAAAACTTCCCGTTTGACTTTCAATTAGAGCTTTAATTCTCTCTTGCAAATGCCCAAACCAAGTGACCTAGGATATGATCCAATCATTCCACTTATCCATGACACATTCATGGTCCATTCCCCTTTCGATCCGGTGAACCTTCTAGACCCTTCTAGAACCACTACTAGGAAACTAGTTATAGATAGGCAGACCTTCTGTGGCGCAAGTTGTCCAGTGGCGCATTTCAGCAAATGCGCCACAGAAGTCTTCACACTTCTGTGGCGCATATAGGAAAAATGCGCCACAGAAGTTGGAACTTATTGTTAGAATTATGCCCTAGAGGCAATAATAAAGATGTTATTATTATAATTCTTGTTCATGATAAAGTTTATATTCCATGCTAGAATTGTATTAAGCGGAAACATTAATACTTGTGTGGTTTGTGAACAACACCGTGTCCCTAGTACGCCTCTATGGACTAGCTCATTGATCAATGATGGTTAAGGTTTCCTAACCATAGACATGAGTTGTCAATTGATAATGAGATCATATCATTGGGAGAATGATATGGTGGACAGACCCAAACTAAGCGAAGCAATTAGATCGTGTCATCGTGTTCGTCTTTGCGAAGCTTTTCTTATGTCAAATATTGTATTCCTTAGACCATGAGATAATGCAACTCCCTGGTATCGGAAGAAAGCTTTGAGGTCATCAAACGTCATCCTATGAGAGGGTGATCATAAAGGTGTCTCTCAGGTGATCGGAAAGTATCGGTTGGATTGTATGTATCGAGATGGAATTTGTCCCTCCCAAGTCGGAGAGATATACTTCGGGCCCACTCGGTAATCGATATCAACACCGCTTGCAAGCATGTGGTTAAGGAGTTAATCACAAAGTGATATCGGATTACGGAACGAGTAAAGTACTTGCTGTGAACGAGATTGAACTAGGTATGATGATACCGACGATCGAATCTCGGGCAAGTAAAATATCGCGAGACGAAGGGAATATATATATGGGATTGATTGAATCCTGGCATCGTGGTTCATCTGATATGATCATCGATGAATGTGTGGGAGTCAATATGGGTGCCCAGACCCCGCTGTTGATTATTGATAGAAGATCATGTCTGCATATTCTCGAACCCGCAGGGTCACACACTTAAAGTGTCTCGACGCTAGGATAGATTGAATACTTGGTTTATGAATTTTTGTTCGGAGTCTCGGATGGGATCAGGGACATCACGAGAGGTTCCGGAATGGTCCGGAGAATAAGATTCATATAAGGCAGTGCAGTTTTTGGAGTTCGGAATTGTTCCGGATTAATCGGTATTGTACCGGAAGCTTCTAGAACCTTCCGGAAGGGGGCCAACGTGGTCCCACCTTCCAGGAGGGGGCATGGGCCTATGAGGGAGTGTCCTGGCCGCATTGGGCCAGGGGCACAAGGCCCCATAGGGCCCAGCCGATTCTAGATAGATTTAACTCGTTTAAATCTAGGGATAGAATTTCTAGATAAGGGGAGAGTTTAAATCGTTTAAACTAGAGATAGGCTTGGAGGAGGGGCTAGGGCTGGCCGCCGCCACCCCCTCTATATATAGAGGGCTGGTGCGCCCCCTCCCCCCCCCCCCCCCACACACATCTCCCTCCAAGCCCTATTAGCCCTGCTGCCTTCCTCTCTCCCTCCCAACTGTTTGTAGGCGAAGCCCTGCAGCAGAAATTCTCCACCATATACACCACGCCGTCGTGCTGTAGATCCAATCTATCTCTCCACCCTACTTGCTGGTCCGAGGAAGGAGGAGACGTCGAGGTGCTGCACGTGTGCATCTCACGGAGGCACCGCCACTTGTGGTGCTAGATCGGATCGGATCGCGAGGAGGAGAAGCGAGTACGACTACATCACCCACGTTCCGACGAACGTTCCGCTGTGCGAATCTTCAAGGGTATGAAGATCTAATCCAATCTCTCTCGTTGTTTGCATCTCCTAGATTAGATCTTGGCTTTCCCTCTGTTTGCTTCCGTAGAAAATTTTGATTTACTATGCTGTGAAACCCTTCAGTGGTATCAGAGCTAGATCTATGCGTAGATGTGTTTCACGAGTAGAACGCAACATGGTTGTTGCGGGCGTTGATGTTTTCTGTTGCAAGCCTCTTGTTTGTGTTCTTCTTATGACGCGGGATAGTGAGATTGAAGCGGTCCAGGCCAACCTTACGCGACGTCGTTCGCGAGACCGGCTCCGCACTTGACGTGTGGCTTGTACCACACATGCGTCTAGTGGATGTCAGTTTCTCTCACTATAGTTGTCATGGGATTAACACTGGAGTTTGGCAACCATAATATCACCGTTGTGGCTTTCCGTAGGTAAGAATCGTTCTTAGCATCTACTCCCATAAGCCACGTAAAACATGCAACAACAAAGTAGAGGCGTCTAACTTGTTTTTGCAGGGAGTGTTTTCTGTGATATGGTATGGCCCAAGATGTGATGTGTATAATGTATGCGATGATCATGTTTTGTAATGTTTCACGACTTGCATGTCGATGAGTACACAACCGGCAGGAGCCATATGGTTGTCTTTATAATTGTGTATGACCTGCGAGTCAACTTCTTATACGCCATGTAATAGCTTTACTTTATCGCTAAGTAGTTAGCAATAGTTCTAGTTGCTATTCGTGGTGGAGGCAATCATGGTGGAGTGATGGAGATCATGCCGGAACGCACAAGATGGAGATCATTGCGCGAAGATTGGCTATACCATGTCACATAAAGTTATATGCATGTGATGTTTATCCTTTTATGTATCTTATTATGCTTAGATCGCGACGGTAGCATTATAAGATGATTCCTCACTTAAAGATCAAGATAAAAATGTGTTCTCCCCAAGTATGCACCGTTGCGAAAGTTCGTCGTGTCCAAGCATCACGTGATGATCGGGTGCTATAGACTCTACGCTCACATACAACGGGTGCAAGCCAGTTTTGCACACGCGGAAATACTTGGGTCTAGCTTGACGAGCCTAGCATGTACAGACATGGCCTCGGAACACAAGAACCGAAAGGTTAAGCATGAGTCATATGAATGATATGATTGACACTTCGTTGTCCACCATTGAAACCACATCTCTTCTCGTGATGATCGGATTAGGTGTGGTGAATTTGGATCGTGTTCACTAAACAACTTGAGGGATGTTGAATTTAGTGGGAGTTCATCTAGTAATTTGATTAAGTTGAACTATTTATCATGAACATAGTCTAAATTGTACTTGCAAATACTGTAGATCCAATGGCCAAGTCCAACTTCAACTTCAACGTTTTTGCTGAGAAAGAAAAGCTTAGAAACAATGGGTCTAACTTCACCAACTGGTTCCGCAATCTAAGAATCATTCTGTCTGGCGGACAAAAGGACTATGTCCTTGAGAAAGCGTTAGGTAACTGCCCTGCTGCAACTTCACCGGCTGATGAGAAAGCTGTCTATCAGTCGCGCAAAGATGATTATGGTGTGATTAAGAGCACCATGTTGTTTGCTATGGAACCGGAGCTTCAAAATCGTTTTGAAAACTATCCCGGGCCCTTTGAGATTCTCGAGGAGCTGAAAACCATGTTTCAGACTCAGGCCCGTTCTGAGAGATATGAGATCTCTGAGAAGTTCTTTAACTGCAAGATGGAGGAAGGGAGTTCTGTTAGTGATCACGCCATTAAGATGTCGGGCTACACTCAACGCCTTGAGCAACTGGACTGCAAGATTCCAGAGGAGCTCAAGATTGACAGGGTTCTGCAATCACTCCCTCCCAGCTACAAAAGTTTTGTAGTGACTCATAATCAGATTGGTTCCACTGATACGATCACCGAGCTCTTCGCAAAGCTGAAGGCTGCGGAGGTGGACATCAAGAAGGATAATCATGTGTTGATGGTCAACAAGCCCTCCTTTAAGAAAGGTAAAGGTGCAAAGAAGCCCTTCAAGAAAGGAGGCGGCAAACGCGTTGCCCCTGCTGAGAAGAAGCTCAAGTCTGGACCCAAGCCGGAAACTGAGTGCTTCTATTGCAAGGACAAGGGTCACTGGAAGCGCAACTGTCCGAAGTACTTAGCGGACAAGAAGGCTGGCACCATCAAAGGTATATTTGATATACATGTTATTGATGTTTTCCTTACTAGCCCTCGTTGTAGTGCCTGGGTATTTGATACCGTTTCAGTTGCTAATATTTGTAACTCGAAACAGGAGCTACGGAATAGACGGCGGCTTGCGAGGGATGAGGTGACGATGCGCGTTGGCAACGGATCAAGAGTTGATGTGATGGCCGTCGGCACGCTCTCCTTAGTTTTACCTTCGGGATTAGTTTTAAACCTTAATAAATGTTATTATGTGCCTGCGTTGAGCATGAACATTATTTCTGGATCGTGTTTATTGCAAGACGGTTATTCATTTAAATCGGAGAATAATGGTTGTTCTATTTATATGAATAACATCTTTTATGGTCATGCACCTCTTGTGAGTGGTTTATTTCTTCTAAATCTCGAAAGGGATGAAACACACATCCATAACATTGAGGCTAAGAGATGCAAAGTAGATAGTGATAATACTACTTATTTGTGGCACTGTCGTCTAGGTCATATTGGAGTAAAGCGCATGAAGAAACTCCATTCTGATGGACTTTTGGAGTCCCTTGATTTTGAATCATTTGACACATGTGAACCATGCCTCATGGGCAAGATGATCAAAACCCCGTTCTCCGGTATGATGGAGCGAGCAACGGACTTGTTGGAAATCATACATACCGATGTATGCGGACCGATGAGTGTTTCGACGCGCGGTGGATATCGCTATTTTCTCACTTTTACCGATGACTTAAGTAGATATGGGTATATCTATTTAATGAAACATAAATCTGAAACGTTTGAAAAGTTCAAAGAATTTCAGAATGAAGTGGAGAACCATCGTAACAGAAAGATTAAGTTTCTACGATCCGATCGTGGGGGCAAATATTTGAGTTATGATTTTCTCACGCATCTCAAAGCAAGTGGAATCGTTTCACAACTCACGCCACCCGGAACACCACAGCGCAATGGTGTGTCTGAACGCCGGAATCGAACCCTATTAGATATGGTCCGATCGATGATGTCTCTTACTGATTTGCCATTATCATTTTGGGGTTATGCATTAGAAACCGCTGCATTCACTTTAAATAGGGCTCCATCTAAATCCGTTGAGACGACACCGTATGAACTGTGGTTTGGTGCTAAACCTAAGTTGTCGTTTCTTAAAGTTTGGGGATGCAAAGCTTACGTCAAGAAGTTGATGCTGGACAAGCTCGAACCCAAAGCGGAGAAATGCGTCTTCATAGGATACCCTAAGGAAACTATTGGGTATACCTTCTATCACAGAACCGAAGGCAAAGTGTTTGTCGCAAAGAACGGTTCCTTTCTTGAGAAGGAGTTTCTCTCGAAAGAAGTGAGTGGGAGGAAAGTAGAGCTAGACGAGGTTATTGAACCTTCTCTTGAATTGGAGAGTAGCGCAGCACCTGAAATTGTTCCAGTACCGCCTGCACCAACAATAGAGGAAGCTAATGACAAGGATCATGAAGCTTCGGACGATGCTGCTACTGAACGTCGCAGGTCGACAAGGTCGCGTGCCCCTCCTGAGTGGTACGGCAACCCTGTCTTGACTGTCTTGTTAGTAGAAGACAGTGAACCTACGAACTATGAGGAAGCGATGATGAGCCTAGACTCTAAGAAATGGCTAGAAGCCATGAAATCCGAATTGGGATCCATGAGCGAAAACCAAGTATGGACTTTGGTGGACCCTCCTAGCGACCGAAAGGCCGTTGAGTGCAAATGGATCTTCAAGAAGAAAACGGACGCGGATGGTAATGTTACCGTCTATAAAGCACGGCTTGTCGCAAAAGGTTTTCGACAAGTTCAAGGTGTTGACTACGATGAGACTTTCTCTCCCGTAGCGATGTTTAAGTCCATTCGGATTTTATTAGCAATTGCTGCGTTTCATGATTATGAAATATGGCAGATGGATGTCAAGACTGCGTTCCTCAATGGCAACATTGATGAAGAGTTGTATATGATGCAACCCGAAGGTTTTGTCGATCCTATGGATGCTGATAAAGTATGCAAACTTCAGCGTTCCATTTATGGACTGAAGCAAGCATCTCGGAGTTGGAACCTTCGTTTTGATCAAGTGATCAAGAGCTTTGGATTTGTTCCAACTTGCTACGAAGCTTGCATCTACAAGAAAGTGAGTGGGAGCTCGGTGACGTTTCTGGTACTATATGTGGATGACATATTGATTATTGGAAATGACATCAACATGCTTAACGATGTGAAGAGTTATTTGAACAAGTGTTTTTCAATGAAAGACCTAGGTGAAGCTGCTTATATATTGGGCATCAAAATCTATAGAGATAGACAAAGACGCCTGATAGCTTTAAGCCAGAGTACATACCTAGACAAAGTTCTGAAAAGGTTCAGAATGGATAAGGCATTGAAAGGTTCAGTGCCTATGTTGTCAGGTAAGATATTGAGCAAGGCTCAATGTCCAGCTACGGTAAATGATAGGGAAGCTATGAGCAAAGTGCCTTATGCCTCGGCCATAGGTTCCATCATGTATGCCATGCTGTGTACTAGACCGGATGTGTCCAATGCTCTTAGTTTGACGAGCAGATATCAAAGTGATCCAGGAGTGGAACACTGGACAGCCGTGAAGAACATCCTAAGGTACCTAAATAGGACTAAAGAAATGTTCTTGGTCTATGGGGGTGATGAACAGCTCATCGTAAAAGGTTACGTCGATGCTAGTTTCGACACCGACAAGGATGATTGTAAATCTCAGACAGGATACGTGTATATTTTGAATGGAGGAGCTGTGAGCTGGAGAAGCTGCAAGCAAAGCGTGATCGCGGGATCTACAGTAGAAGCGGAATACATGGCTGCTGCAGAAGCGTCAAGTGAAGGAGTTTGGATCAGAAACTTCATCGCTGAGCTTGGCGTGGTTCCAAGTGCATTGGACCCACTAGAGATATTGTGTGACAACACTGGCGCCATAGCACTCGCTAAGGAACCAAGATATCATCCAAAGACCAAGCATATCAACCGCAAGTTTCATATAATCCGAGATTATATAGCAGATGGAGATCTGAAGATCAGCAAAGTACATACAGATCTGAATGTCGCAGATCCATTGACTAAACCTCTTCCACGTGTAAAAGATGATCAGCACCTCAGTGCCATGGGTGTGAGATTGTTGCCAAATGTAAACTAGATTATTGACTCTAGTGCAAGTGGGAGACTGTTGGAATTATGCCCTAGAGGCAATAATAAAGATGTTATTATTATAATTCTTGTTCATGATAAAGTTTATATTCCATGCTAGAATTGTATTAAGCGGAAACATTAATACTTGTGTGGTTTGTGAACAACACCGTGTCCCTAGTACGCCTCTATGGACTAGCTCATTGATCAATGATGGTTAAGGTTTCCTAACCATAGACATGAGTTGCCAATTGATAATGAGATCATATCATTGGGAGAATGATATGGTGGACAGACCCAAACTAAGCGAAGCAATTAGATCGTGTCATCGTGTTCGTCTTTGCAAAGCTTTTCTTATGTCAAATATTGTATTCCTTAGACCATGAGATAATGCAACCCCCTGGTATCGGAAGAAAGCTTTGAGGTCATCAAACGTCATCCTATGAGAGGGTGATCATAAAGGTGTCTCTCAGGTGATCGGAAAGTATCTGTTGGGTTGTATGTATCGAGATGGAATTTGTCCCTCCCAAGTCGGAGAGATATACTTCGGGCCCACTCGGTAATCGATATCAACACCGCTTGCAACCATGTGGTTAAGGAGTTAATCACAAAGTGATATCGTATTACGGAACGAGTAAAGTACTTGCTGTGAACGAGATTGAACTAGGTATGACGATACCGACGATCGAATCTCGGGCAAGTAAAATATCGCGAGACGAAGGGAATATATATATATGGGATTGATTGAATCCTGGCATCGTGGTTCATCCGATATGATCATCGATGAATGTGTGGGAGTCAATATGGGTGCCCAGACCCCGCTGTTGATTATTGATAGAAGATCATGTCTGCATATTCTCGAACCCGCAGGGTCACACACTTAAAGTGTCTTGACGCTAGGATAGATTGGATACTTGGTTTATGAATTTTTGTTCGGAGTCTCGGATGGGATCCGGGACATCACGAGAGGTTCTGGAATGGTCCGGAGAATAAGATTCATATAAGGCAGTGCAGTTTTTGGAGTTCGGAATTGTTCCGGATTAATCGGTATTGTACCGGAAGCTTCTAGAACCTTCCGGAAGGGGGCCAACGTGCTCCCACCTTCCGGGAGGGGGCATGGTCCTATGAGGGAGTGTCCTGGCCGCATTGGGCCAGGGGCACAAGGCCCCATAGGGCCCAGCCGATTCTAGATAGATTTAACTCTTAAATCTAGGGATAGAATTTCTAGATAAGGGGAGAGTTTAAATCGTTTAAACTAGAGATAGGCTTGGAGGAGGGGCTAGGGCTGGCCGCCGCCACCCCCTCTATATATAGAGGGCTGGTGCGCCCCCTCCCCCCCACACACATCTCCCTCCAAGCCCTAGTAGCCCTGCTGCCTTCCTCTCTCCCTCCCGACTGTTTGTAGGCGAAGCCCTGCAGCAGAAATTCTCCACCATATACACCACGCCGTCGTGCTGTAGATCCAATCTATCTCTCCACCCTACTTGCTGGTCCGAGGAAGGAGGAGACGTCGAGGTGCTGCACGTGTGCATCTCACGGAGGCACCGCCACTTGTGGTGTTAGATCGGATCGGATCGCGAGGAGGAGAAGCGAGTACGACTACATCACCCACGTTCCGACGAACGTTCCGCTGTGCGAATCTTCAAGGGTATGAAGATCTAATCCAATCTCTCTCGTTGTTTGCATCTCCTAGATTAGATCTTGGCTTTCCCTCTGTTTGCTTCCGTAGAAAATTTTGATTTACTATGCTGCGAAACCCTTCACTTATGTGGCGCATATGTCCACATATGGAACTTCTGTGGCGCATATGTCCATCTTCTGTGGCGCATATGGACATATGCGCGACAGAAAGCTCGGGTGGACCCTACCACGGAATCTCATTGACTGTGCTCTGACCAACATTTTGTGGCGCATATGACCATATGCGCCACACAAGTTTATCTTCTGTGGCGCATATAGAGGCATGCGCCACAGAAGTTGGAGTAGGAAAAACAGATTCTACCCCCCCCCCCTGGATCGCCTTTTTAGCCTTCCAAAAAATAATAGAAAATGAAAAACACTTCAAAAAATAAAATCCTTTAATATGGTCTAGTTTGTAGGAAAATTAACAAATATGCATTTCGAATTTTTATGCAAAAAAAGTTTATGCCACGGTAAAACGGCCGTAACTTTTGCATATGATGTCGGAAAAATACGTATAATTTACCAAAACGGTCGTTTAGCGATTATTTAGATTTTCAAAATTCGAAAAGAGTAAAAAGTTATGGCCAAAAGATCATTTTTCCTGCAAAAAAATAAAAAAGGAGAACAAACTTCTGTGGCGCATTTCTTCCATATGCGCCATAGAAGTCTTGGCCAAAATTCGAAATTTGAATCCCGTCCCTCCCTCTCTTATACTCTTACACTCCTCCACCCTTCCCCTCCTTACCTTCTTCTCTCATTCTCCTCACCTTCTCCTCCTCCTCCTCCACCCCGGTGAGCTTCTCCTCCTCCTCCTCCACCACCACCCCGGTGAGCTCCTCCCTCCTCCACTCCGGTGAGCTCTTCCCTCCTCCACCCCGGTAAGCTCCTCCTCCCAACTCCCTCCTCCTCCACCCCGGCGAGCTCCTCCTCCTCCCACCTCCCTCCTCCTCCATCCCGGCGAGCTCCTCCTCCGGTGACCTTCTCCTCCTCCTCCTCCTTCTCCTTCTCCTCCTCCTCCTCCTCCGGTGGCCTCCTCCTCTCCTCCACCGGCGACCTCCACCTCCTCCACCAGCGACCTCCTTATCTCCTCCATCGGCGACCCCCACCTCCGGCGAGCACCACCTCCGTCCAGATCTGGCCGGTTTTTTTTTTTTGAAATTTTAAAAAAACTTCTGTGGCGCATATTGGCCAAATGCGCCAGAGAAGTTTGAGATCTGGTTTGGGACTTCTGTGGCGCATTTTGGCAATATGCGCCACAGAACTGCACTTTAGTGGCGAGATAATAGTGGCGTTTCCCATATGCGCCACAGAAGTCCCAAAATGGTGCGCCACTGATAGGCCTTTTCCTAGTAGTGAACCTCTACGATGAAAACACCGAAAATATTCCCGAACTCCGGAATCGGACTTTCCTTATATGAATCGTATTCTCCGGACCATTACGGATCTCCTCGTGATATCCTGGATCCCATCCAAGACTCCGAACAACATTCAGTATCCCTACTAACATTCCATATCTAATAAACAACATCAAATCCTTAAGTGTGTCTCCCTACGGTTCGTGAATTATGCGGACATGATCGAGACACTTCTCCGATCAATAACCAATAGAGGAATCTGGAAATTCATATGGCTCCCACATATTTCTATGATTACTTTGCGATCGAATGAACCACTTGTTGGAATTATGTCGTAGAGGCAATAATAAAGATGTTATTATTATAATTCTTGTTCATGATAAAGTTTATATTGCATGCTAGAATTGTATTAAGCGGAAACTTTAATACTTGTGTGGTTTGTGAACAACACCGTGTCCCTAGTATGCCTCTAAGGACTAGCTCATTGATTAATGATGGTTAAGGTTTCCTAACCATAGACATGAGTTGTCGATTAACAATGAGATCATATCATTGGGAGAATGATATGATGGACAGACCCAAACTGAGCGGAGCAATTAGATCGTGTCATCGTGTTCATCTTTGCGAAGCTTTTCTTATGTCAAATATTGTATTCCTTAGACTATGAGATAATACAACTCCCTGGTATCGGAAGAAAGCTTTGAGGTCATCAAACGTCATCCTATGAGAGGGTGATCATAAAGGTGTCTCTCAGGTGATCGGAAAGTACCTGTTGGATTGTATGTATCGAGATGGGATTTGTCTCTCCCAAGTTAGAGAGATATACTTCGGGCCCACTCGGTAATCGATATCAACACCGCTTGAAAGCATGTGGTTAAGGAGTTAATCACAAAGTGATATCGGATTACGGAACGAGTAAAGTACTTGCTGTGAACGAGATTGAACTAGGTATGACGGTACCGACGATCAAATCTCGGGCAAGTAAAATATCGCGAGACGAAGGGAATATATATATGGGATTGATTGAATCCTGGCATCATGGTTCATCCGATATGATCATCGATGAATGTGTGGGAGTCAATATGGGTTTCCAGACCTCGCTATTGATTATTGATAGAAGATCATGTCTGCATGTTCTCGAACCCGAAGGGTCACACACTTAACGTGTCTCGACGCTAGGATAGATTGGATAATTGGTTTATGAGTTTTTTTCCAGAGTCTCGGATGGGATCCGGGACATCACGAGAGGTTCTGGAGTGGTCCGGAGAATAAGATTCATATAAGGCAATGCAGTTTTTGGAGTTCGGAATTGTTTCGGGTTAATCGGTATTGTACCGGAAGCTTCTAGAACCTTCCGGAGGGGGACCAACGTGGCCCCACCTGCCGGGAGGGGGCATGGGCCTATGAGGGAGTGCCCTGGCCGCATTGGGCCAGGGGCACAAGGACCCATAGGGCCCAGCCGGCCAAACAAGGGGAAACCCTAATGGAGCTTCTAGAAGGAGGGGGAAACTTGCCCCCCACTCTTCCCTCCTTGGCCGCCGGCCTAGGCTTGGGGGAGGGGCTAGGGTTGGCGCCCACCCCTCTATATAAAGAGGGCTGGGGTGCACCACCCCCCCCACACACACACACACCTCCTCCTCAACCCTAGCCGCCCTGCTGCCCTCCTCTCTCTCTCCCTCCCGACTGCGTGTAGGCGAAGCCCTGCTGCAGAAACTCTCCACCACTTGCACCGCGCCGTCGCGTTGTAGATCCAATCCGTCTCTCCACCATACTTGCTGGACCGAGGAAGGAGGAGACGTCGAGGTGCCGCACGTGTGCATCTCTCGGAGGCATCGCCACTTGCGGTGTTAGATCGGAGCGGATCGCGAGGAGGAGAAGTGAGTACGACTAGATCATCCACGTTCCGACGAACGTTCCGCTATGCGAATCTTCAAGGGTATGAAGATATCATCTAATCTCTCTCGTTGTTTGCATCTCCTAGATTAGATCTTGGCTTTCCGTTCGCATCCGTAGAAAATTTTGATTTACTATGCTACGAAACCCTTCACCACTTACATGCGATACCAATTTCCCTTTGTCTCATGATAGTTTACTTATCCTAGGTTTTGATCGTCGGTATCTCTGCATACCTAGTTCAACCTCGTTACCGATAAGTACTCTTTTCTCGTTCCCGTGATATGTGATCCCTTGTGATCCAGTCACATGCTTGCAAGCCAATTAGATGACATTTCACCGAGAGGGCCCAGAGTATATCTATCTGTCATATGGATGGACAAATCCCACTCTTGATCCATGTGCCTCAACACATGCTTTTCGAACACTCAATGCCACCTTTATAGCCACCTAGTTACGGTGTGGTGTTTGATGTCATCAAAGCATCCCTCCGGTGATGGTGATTAGCATGATCTCATGGTCGAAGGAATTAGGTTACTATGTATCAGAAAGCTTTTAGCAAACGAACTAATTAAATGACTTGATCTTAATTCTACGCTTATCTATAGGAGTATGTCCATCATACCATTCTCCTAATGATATGATCTTGTTGTTAACAACATCTCAATGTTCATGATCAGGAAACCACGATCATCTATTAACCAACAAGCCAGTATTACAAAGAGGCTTCACTAGGGACTCTAATTTAGTTTACAAATCACACAAGTATTAATGTTTCCGGTTTAATAATGTTATAGCATGAATGTTAACATTTATCATAAACACAAAGATATAATAATAACCACTTTTATTATTGCCTCTAGGGCATATCTCCAACAAAGATCTATGTCTTGTAGTCTATTTGGTTACCTGTCTTCATATGTTTTTGCTATTTCACATGATTACTATTTTGTCTATTATTTTAATCATGTTTTATCTAGCGATTATTATGGGTAATTCGATTGGTAAATTGCTATTTTACTCAACAATCCAAAAACCTTATTTCAGGCAATTTGCCCCCAAGTGGCTTTGTTGCTTCTATGAAGCCACCTGTGTTCGAAGGTGTCAATTACAAATGATGGCGTGCGAGAGCAGTGCTCTGGTTTCAGACCATGAGCTGCTATAACGCCATCTTTGGCGCACCTAAGGGGGATATTAATCCCGCTCAGGAAGAGGTGTTTCAAAAACTTGATACCACTTTCAAGGCTTCCTTGATCAGCATTCTTAGCGACAATATTGTCGATTCATATCTGTCATTTAGCAATGGCAAGGATATGTGGGATGCGCTCGAGAGAAAATTTGGAGTCTCCGATCCTGGCAGTGAACTGTATATCATGGAACAATTCTATGACTATAAGATGGTTGATGACCGTCCCATTGTGGAGCAGGCTCATGAGATACAGTCACTTGCCAGGGAGCTTGAGCACTTCAGTTGTGTATTACCGGACAAGTTTGTTGCCGAAGGCATTATTGCCAAACTTCCCCAGTCATGGAGGAATTATGCTACTTCTCTAAAGCACAAGAGACAAGAGTTCTCTGTGATGGATCTCATTGGGACTCTTGATGTGGAAGAGAAGACGAGAGCAAAAGACATATGTGCTCGAGGTATCGAGGGAGGTTCTAATGCCAATCTGGTACAGAAAAGGAACTTCCAGCCTCACAAGTTCAGGAACAAAGGCAAGTTTGACGGGGAAAGGAAAGTTCGATGGAAAGAACAAGGCCTCACAGTCTACCAGCTTCAATAAGAAGACTGATAGGAAGAAAGGTGCTTGTCATGTGTGCGGTGATCCTGATCATTGGGCTCCTGCTTGTCCCAACCGCTTTGACAAGCCCCAGCATGGAAAGGGCAGCAAGACTGCAAATGTTTTCATGGGAGACATTGAGATGAAAGATGTTGGGTATGGTATATTACCTACTTGTTCTTTCATTATGTTATTCTCCTGATTGGTGGATTGACACGGGCGCTGATGTACATGTCTGTTCTGATATTTCCATGTTTTCTTCATATCAGGTCAGAGGGACTCAAACCGTGCTGATGTGGAACGGCTCGCATGCTTTTGTTCATGGTGTTGGTATGGTCGATCTGAAGTTCACTTCGGGAAAGACCGTGCGCCTGAAGAACGTGCATCATGTTCCCTCAATAAATAAAAATCTTGTTAGCGGATCTATTCTGTGTCGAGATCTCTACAAGATTGTATTTGAGTCCAATAAATTTGTAATTTCTAAGTATGGAACCTTTGTTGGTAAAGGCTATGAATGCGGAGGCTTGTTCCGCTTATCTCTGTCAGACATTTGTAATAAAGTTGTTAATCATATTTACATGAATTTTGAATCAAATGTCTCGCACTCTCGTCTTTTTCATATTAATTTTGGTTGTATGACACGATTAGCCAAAATGAATTTAATCCCTGATTTCACAACTGTTAAGGGATCTAAATGCCAAGTCTGCGTGCAAGCTAAACAACCCCGCAAGTCACATACGACTGCAGAAGTGAGAAATTTAACACCACTAGAGCTCATACATTCTGATCTTTGTGAGATGAATGGTGTGTTGACAAAAGGTGGAAGAAATATTTCATGACTTTGATCGATGACTCTATGAGATATTGTCATGTGTATCTTCTGAAATCAAAAGATGAGGCTTTGAGTTTCTTCAAAATCTATAAAGCTGAGGCAGAAAATCAACTTGATCGAAAGATTAAGAGGCTTAGCTCTGATCGTGGTGGAGAGTATTTTTCCAATGAGTTTGATTTCTTTTATGCGAAACATGGCATTATTCATGAGAGGACGCCTCCCTACTCACCCTAGTCAAATAGAGTAGCCGAACGAAAGAACCGTACTCTAACAGATTTAGTTAACGCCATGTTAGACACATCGGGTCTCTCCAAGGAATGGTGGGGGAGGCACTATTGACTGCATGTCATGTCCTAAACCGAGTTCCCACAAAGAACAAAGAAATTACTCCATTCAAAGAATGGGAGAAGAAAAGATTAAAACTCTCTTACTTACGTACTTGGGGTTGTTTGGCAAAGGTTAATGTACCAATCCCCAAGAAGCGCAAGCTTGGACCAAAAATCGTTGATTATGTTTTTCTGGGCTATGCTTTCCATAGTATTGGTTATAGATTCTTGATGGTAAAATCTGAAGTACCCGACATTCATGTCGGCACAATCATGGAGTCGACTGATGTGACTTTCTTTGAGGATATCTTTCCTATGAAGGATAAACCTAACTCATCAAATCCGGAGATACCTAGTTCATTTAATCAGGAATTTGCTACATTTTCTGAACCTACCATTCCTATTGAATACTCTAAAAGTCCTAAGGAGGATGATAATGAAATTCCTAAAAGGAGCAAGAGACAGAGGACTGCAAAGTCCTTTGGTGATGATTTCATTGTGTACCTTGTGGATGACACTCCCACTTCCATTTCAGAAGCATATGCATCTCCTGATGCTGACTACTGGCAGGAAGCCGTCCATAGTGAGATGAATTCCATCTTAGCTAATGGAACATGGGAGATCACTGATCGCCCTTATGGGTGCAAACCTGTAGGGTGCAAGTGGGTGTTTAAGAAAAAGCTTAGACCTGATGGTACTATTGAGAAGTACAAGGCACGGCTTGTGGCCAAGGGATATACTCAAAAATAAGGTGAAGACTTCTTTGACACTTACTCGCCCATTGCTAGATTGACCACCATTTGAGTATTACTCTCATTGGTTGCCTCTCATGGTCTTCTCGTTCATCAAATGGATGTTAAGACAACTTTCCTTAATGGAGAGTTGGATGAGGAAATTTACATGGATCAACCAGATGGCTTTGTGGTAAATGGTCAAGAAGGAAAGGTGTGCAAGTTGTTGAAGTCTTTATATGGCCTAAAACAAGCCCCTAAGCAATGGCATGAGAAGTTCGAAAGAACTTTAACTGCTGCAGGCTTTGTTGTAAATGAAGCTGATAAATGTGTGTACCATCGCCATGGTGGGGGTGAGGGAGTCATCCTTTGTTTGTATGTTGATGACATACTGATTTTCGGAACCAACCTTAATGCAATTAAGGAGGTCAAAGATTTCTTATCTCGTTCCTTTGAGATGAAGGATCTAGGAGTAGCTGATGTCATCCTGAATATCAAGCTATTGAGAGATGATGATGGTGGGATTACATTGCTTCAGTCCCACTATGTGGAAAAGATCTTGAGTCGTTTCGGGTATAGCGACTTCAAGTTTTCTCCTACACCATATGATCCTAGTGTGTTGCTTTGAAAGAATCGAGGAAATGCTAGAGACTAACTGAGATACTCTCAAATTATTGGCTTGCTTATGTATTTAGCTAGTGCCACGAGGCCTGACATCGCCTTTGCTGTAAGCAAACTCAGTCGATTTGTTTCAAATCCAGGAGATGATCACTGGCATGCTCTTGAGAGAGTTATGCGCTATCTAAAAGGCACTGCGAGCTATGGCATACAGTATACCGGGTATCCGAGGGTACTAGAGGGTTATAGTGATTCAAATTGGATATCTGATGATGACAAGATAAAGGCCACGAGTGGATATGTATTCACACTTGCTGGTGGCGCTGTTTCTTGGAAGTCTTGCAAGCAAACCATCTTAACGAGGTCAACTATGGAAGCAGAACTCACAGCATTAGACACAGCCACTGTTGAAGCAGAGTGGCTTCGTGAACTCTTGATGAAATTACCTGTGGTTGAAAAACCAATACCCGCAATCCTTATAAACTACGATAATCAAACTGTGATTTTCAAGGTAAATAGTTCTAAGGATAATATGAAGTCATCAAGACATGTGAAGAGGAGACTAAAATCTATCAGGAAAATGAGAAACTCCAGAGTTATTGCATTGGATTATATCCAAACATCTAAAAACTTGGCAGATCCCTTCACAAAGGGTCTATCACGTAATGTGATAGAAAATGCATCGAAGGAGATGGGTATGAGACCCACAATTTGAGCTTTCCACCATGGTAAACCACTCTATGTGATCGGAGATCCCGTGAATTAGAATTGGGAGACAAGCTGTTGGTTAGCTGAGAGGAAAGTATCCCTACTTTAATGAACACCACTCCATAAAGATGCAATACTTTCCTATTCTGCACGGCAGGTTGATTTATTATCTTAATGTGTTCTAAGTGGCTTACCCTAAGCAAAGATGTTGTCTTGCAGAACATCTTTTAAAGAACACACATATATGAGTCTAACTGTTTAAACGTCGTAGTCTATGAGAGTACGGTGCTCTCTATAAACTCATGAAAGGTCATGAGTATGACGCATAAGCTCCACCCGGCGGGAAGTCCCATGGTAGCCTAGTATCGGTCAAGATTTTTTGTGAAGTTAGGTTCGCAGCATACTTGCAGTTCAAGGCATAGTCCATTGTACAAGTTGCAGCCTAGTATAACATAAAAATCTAGGTGGAAGTTCAACTTAACAGTCTCCACTACAGTACCGATATATAAACAATGTTTTGGAACCAAAGGCAAACTTCATGTGCCTTTGGGATCTGGTGGGGGATTGTTGGAATTTTTGCCTAAATAGTGTAGGGTTTCGTAGCATGGAAAACAAAAAATTTCTACCGCATACAAACAAACAAGCCAAGATCTATCTACTAGATTCTAGCAACGAGTCGATGGAATAACTCACCCTCGAAGATTCTAAAGTGTTTAACGAGAGCGGATTCTTGTGGGTGATGTAGTCGTACTCTTCCCTATCTCAAGATCGCGTAGACGATCCTTCCGGCGCTGCGTTCCGGCAGCGCTCCCGCAGTCGGTCACACGTTCGGTACTCGACGAAGACCTTCCTCTCCCTTGTTCTAGCAGGCAGCGGAGGTTGTAGCACTCTCCTCGCGATTCCGGCAGCACAACGGCGTGGTACCAGAAGTAGAGGGGAGATCTCGCAGGGCTTCGCCTTAAGCCGGAGCGAGTATGGTGGACTATGAGAGAGCTCCTCGGCGATCTAGGGTTTAGACACACCAAGGAGGAGGCTTGGCCGGCGGCTAGGGTTAGCTAGGCGGCGGCTGCAGGAGGGCCTGCGGCTTAGGGCTAGGGTTTGCGGGTGGAGGTGTTGGGTGCTAGGAGGGGCAGCCCTGCCCCTCCTTATATAGGTGGAGGGGCCGCGCCAGGGGAGGGGAGTCCCTCCCCAACTCGGTTTCCCAAGGGGGCCGGCGGTGGAGGGGGGGAACTCCTCCCCAACTCGGTTTCCACCTTCCCCTCCACTTCCCAAAATAGTCGTTTGACTTTTCAAATTGGCGTTTGACTTTTCAAACTAGGATTTGATTAAACCCTTTATTTTGTTCAGCGATGACACCTAGTACATGATGCAATCATTCCAACTTGGTATGACACATTCATGTACCCTTCCCCTTCGGAGTGCCGGACATTCCGGAACCTTCTAGAACATTCTCGATGAAAACACCGGAACCATTATCCAACTCCGAAACAGGACTTTCCTTATATGAATCTTATTCTCCGGACCATTTCGGATCTCCTCGTGATATCCCGGATCCCATCCGAGACTCCGAACAATATTCGGTCTCTTTCTCATCATTCCATAACTACTCAAACAACGTCGAATCCTTAAGTGTGTCTCCCTACGGTTAGTGAATTATGCGGACATGATTGAGACACTTCTCCGAACAATAACCAATAGAGGAATCTGGAAATTCATATGGCTCCCACATATTTATATGATTACTTTGTGATCGAATGAACCACTTACATACGATACCAATTTCCCTTTTTCTCGCGATAGTTTACTTATCCGAGGTTATGATCGTCGGTATCTCTGCATACCTAGTTCAACCTCGTTACTGATAAGTACTCTTTTCTCGTTCCCGTGATATGTGATCCCTTGTGAGCCAGTCACATGCTTGCAAGCTAATTGGATGACATTTCACCGAGAGGGCCCAGAGTATATATATCTGTCATATGGATGGACAAATCCCACTCTTGATCCATGTGTCTCAACCAGTACTTTCCGAACACTCAATGCCACCTTTATAGCCACCCAGTTACGGTGTGGTGTTTGATGTCATCAAAGCATCCTTCCGGTGAAGGTGATATGCATGATCTCATGGTCGAAGGAATTAGGTTACTATGTATCAGAAAGCATATAGCAATTGAACTATTAAAATGACTTGATCTTTATGCTACGCTTATCTATAGGAGTATGTCCACCATATCATTCTCCTAATGATATGATCTTGTTGTTAATAACATCTCAATGTTCATGATAGGGAAAGCACAATCATTTATTAACCAACAAGCTAGTATTATGAAGAGGCTTTACTAGGGACTTCAATTTAAGTTTACAAATCACACAAGTATTAATGTTTCCTTGTTAATACTATTATAGCATGAATATAAACATTTATCATAAACACAAAGATATAATAATAACTACATTTATTATTGCCTCTAGGGCATATCTCCAACAGTCTCCCACTTGCACTAGAGTCATCTAATCTAGATTACATGGTAATATACCGAACACCCATGGCAGTTTGGTGCTGGTCATGTTTTGCCCTCGGGAGAGGTTTAGTCAACGGATCCGCCACATTCAGATCTATGTGTACTTTGCAAATCTTTATGTCCCCATCTTGGACATGTTCTCGAATAGCATGAAAACGTAGCTTGATGTGCTTCAGCTTCTTGTGTGACCTTGGTTCTTGTGCATTGGCTATGGCGCCCATGTTATCACAGTAGATAGACATTGGGTCCAGCGCACTAAGAACCACACCCAGCTCTGTAATGAACTCTTTCATCCATATTGCTTCTTGTGAAGCCTCCAAAGCAGCCATGTATTCCGATTCAGTTGAAGATCTCGCCACAACGCTTTGCTTTGCACTCCTCCAGCTAACTGTTGCACCATTCAAAGTAAATACGTATCTAGATTGTGATTTAGAATCATCCGGATCGGTGTTCCAACTAGCATCGGTGTAACCATTAACAACGAGTTGTTCATCACCTCCATAAGAAAGAACCATATCCTTCATTCTTCTCAAGTACTTAAGGATGTTTTTGACCGCTGTCCAATGATCCACTCCTGGATCACTTTGATATCTGCTAGTTAAACTAACAGCATATGCAATGTCGGGTCTAGTACATAGCATGGCATACATTAGAGATCCTATGGCTGAGGCATAGGGAGTCTTACTCATCTTTTCTCTATCTTCTGCCGTTGTCGGACTTTGAGTTTTACTCAAGGTCGTATTGGGCAACATGGGCAAGAACCCTTTCTTGCTATCTTCCATTCCAAACCTCTTTAGAACTTTGTCCAAATATGTACTTTGTGACAATGATATTAGGCGTCTCGATCTATCTCTATAAATCTTTATGCCTAATATGTAAGCTGCTTCGCCAAGATCCTTCATTGAAAAACTATTATTCAAATATTCCTTGACACTATTAAGAAGGTCTACATCATTCCCAATCAACAATATGTCATCTACATATAGTATTAAGAATGCTACAGAGCTCCCACTCACTTTCTTGTAAATACAAGCTTCTCCATAAGTTTGTATAAAACCAAAAATTTTGATCACCTTATCAAAACGTTGATTCCAACTTCGGGATGCTTGCTTCAATCCATAGATGGATCGTTGAAGTTTGCATACCTTGTTAGCATCTTTAGGATCGACAAAACCTTTGGGTTGCATCATATACAACTCTTCATCAATGTCTCCATTGAGGAATGCTGTTTTGACATCCATCTGCCATATCTCATAATCATAATATGTAGCGATTGCTAACATAATCCTCACAGACTTTAGCTTCGCTACAGGTGAGAAAGTCTCATCGTAGTCAACTCCTTGAATTTGTCGAAACCCTTTTGCGACAAGTCGAGCTTTATAGACAGTAACATTACCATCAGCATTTGTTTTCTTCTTGAAAATCCATTTGTTCTCGACAGTCTTTCGGCCATCCGGTAAGTCCACCAAAGTCCATACTTGGTTTTCGTACATGGATCCAATCTCGGATTTCATGGCTTCTTGCCATTTGTTGGAATCTAGGCTCATCATCGCTTCCTCATATGTCGCAGGGTCATCGGTGTTGTCCACCAACATGACACTCATAACGGGATCATACCAATCTGGAGCGGTACGAGTTCTCGTTGACCTGCGAGGCTCTGTAGCAACTACAACCGAAGTTTCATGATCATCATCATTAGTTTCCTCTCTTATTGGTGCAGGCACCACAGGAACTTCTTTCGGTGCTACGCTACTCGCAATTTCGAGAGAAGGTTCGACAACCTCGTCGAGTTCTACTTTCCTTCCAGTCACTTCTTTCGAGAGAAATTCTTTCTCTAGAAATGATCCATTCTTGGCAACGAAGATTTTTCCTTCGGATCTATGATAGAAGGTATACCCTGTAGTTTCCTTCGGGTATCCTATGAAGACGCATTTTGCCGCTTTGGGTTCAAGCTTGTCCGGTTGTAACTTCTTTACATAGGCTCCGCAACCCCAAACTTTAAGGAACGACAATTTAGGTTTCTTCCCAAACCATAATTCATACGGTGTCGTTTCAACGGATTTAGATGGTGCCCTATTTAAAGTGAATGTGGCTATTTCTAATGCATAACCCCAAAATGATAGCGGTAAAACTGTAAGTGACATCATAGAACGAACCATATCTAAGAGAGTTCGAATACGACGTTCGGACACACCATTACGCTGTGGTGTTCCCGGCGGTGTCAATTGTGAAAGTATTCCGCATTTCTTCAAATGCTCACCAAACTCGTAACTTAGATATTCACCTCCACGATCAGAACGTAGAAATTTAATCTTCTTGTTACGTTGATTCTCTACCTCACTTTGAAATTCCTTAAACTTCTCGAAAGGTTCGGACTTATGTTTCATGAAATAGATATACCCATATCTACTCAAGTCATCCGTGAAGGTAAGAACATAACGATAACCACCGTGTGATGCTACACTCATTGGACTACACACATCGGTATGTATGATTTCCAATAAATCCGTAGCTCGCTCCATCATACCAGAAAATAGAGTCTTAGTCATTTTACCCATCAGACATGCTTCGCATCTTTCAAGTGATTCGAAATCAAGTGATTCAAGAAGTCCATCGGAATGGAGTTTCTTCATACGCTTCATTCCAATGTGACCAAGACGATAGTGCCACATATAGGTCGAGTTATCGCTCGATTTCAAACGTTTAGCCTCAATGTTATTAATATGTGTATTTCCACTATCGAGATTCAATAAGAATAGACCATCTATCAAAGGTGCATGTGTATAAAACATATTACTCATATAAATCGAACAACCATTATTCTCGGACTTAAACAAGTAACCGTCTCGCAATAAACAAGATCCCGATATAATGTTCATGCTTAATGCAGGCACCAAATAACAATTATTTAAGTATAAAACTAATCCCGATGGTAGATGAAGGGGTAGCGTGCCAACCGCGATCACATCAACCTTTGATCTGTTTCCCACGCGCATCGTCACCTCGTTCTTCGCTAGCTTCCGTTTATTCTGCAGCACCTGTTTCGAGTTACAAATATGAGCAACCGAACCAGTATCAAATACCCAGGCACTACTACGAGTACTAGTGAGATACACATCAATAACATGTATATCGGATATACCTTTCTTCTTGATATTGCCGTTCTTCAAATCCGCCAAGTACTTTGGGCAATTCCGCTTCCAGTGACCTTCTCCCTTGCAGTAAAAGCACTCAGTATCAGGCTTAGGTCTAGCCTTGGTCTTCTTCGTCGGCGCGGTAACTTTCTTACCACCCTTCTTGAAGTGTCCCTTTTGCTTAGACTTGCCTTTCTTAAATTTGGTGGTCTTATTGACCATCAACACTTGGTGCTCTTTCTTGATCTCCACTTTTGCAGATTTCAACATGGCAAAGAGTTCTGGCAATTGCTTGTTCATGTTTTGCATATTGTAGTTCATCACAAAGTTCTTGTAACTTGGTGGTAGTGATTGGAGGACACGGTAAATCCCCAAAGCATTAGGAATCACTATACCCAAGCTTTGAAGTTTGTTTGCGTGCCCAGACATCTTCAGCACATGCTCACTGACGGAGCTGCCCTCTTCCATCTTGCAGTTAAAGAACTTTTCAGAAGCCTCATAGCTCTCAATTGCCGCGTGAGTCTCAAAGATCAATTTGAGATCACGGACAATATCATGTGGGTCTGAATTCTCAAACCTTTTCTGAAGCTCCGATTCTAAACCATACAAGATAGCACACTGAACTGTGGAGTACTGATTCTTCCGAGTGAGGTAAACATTCTTTACTTCATCGGTAGCAGTAGCTGCAGGTGGGTCACCCAGCGGTGCATCCAGCACATAGGTCAAATTACCAGCTGTGAGGACAATCCTCAAATTGCGGAACCAATCCGTGAAGTTGCTTCCATTGTTTTTCAACTTTTCTTTCTCTAGGAACGCATTAAAATTGATGGTAGGGGCCGCCATTGATCTACAACATATTTGCAATAGTTTAGACTAAGTTTATGACAAATTGAGTTCTAATTAATAGTTAAATTAATCTAGGTGAACTCCCACTCAAAACAATATCCCTCACATTGTTTTAGTGATCACACGAACCAAATCCACCACATCAACACCGATCATCACGAGAGTTGATATAGTTTCAATGGCGAACAATCGACATGTTCATCATATCTACTATATGATTCATGCTTTACCTTTCGGTGATCCGTGTTCCGAGACCATGTCTGTACATGCTAGGCTCGTCAAGATCAAACCTTAGCTTCCGCATGAGCAAATCTGGCTTGCTCACGTTGTATACACTTGCGGAATCTAACACACCCGATCATCACGTGGTGCTTCGAAACAACAAGCTTTAGCAACGGTGCTAACTAAGGGTGAACACTTTATGACTTGAAATTCATGTGCATGAGGGATCATCTTATAATGCTACCGTCGTTTAACTAAGCAATACAAGATGCATAAAGGATTAACATCACATGCAATTCATAATATGTGATATGATATGGCCTTTCTTCTTTGTGCTTCCGATCTCCATCTTCAAGCACCAACATGATCTCCATCATCACCAGCATTGCATCAAGGTCAATGACGCTTCTCCATGGTTGTCGTCCACCAGCTTCAACTATTACAACTACTTTGAATAGACACGCGGGTCTTAACATAAATTAAAGACAACCATATGGCTCCTGCCGGTTGCCAACTTACAATAAGGAACATTGCATACATCAAATATAATCACAATCATGGCCATATCACATCACTGCACACCCCTGCAAAACAAAGTTAGACGCCTCTACTTTCTTTGCATGTTTTACGTGGTTTGGGGCTTTCAATAAGTGTCGTTCTAACTTACGAACATGAACCACAACATTGATACTAGTATTGACAATCACCCGTTGTAAATTGAATCTTAACTATGCTGGGAGAAACAGGCACGCGCAAAGCCACTTATGCAATACAAGTTGCATGTCAAGCGTGGAGCAAGTCTCATGAACGATGTCATGTAAGGTTAGCCCGGGCCGCTTCATCCCAACATCCCGCAAGATGCAAAGTACACAAGAAGCAATCGACAATACAAACATCAACGCCCACAATGACCATTGTGTTCTACTCGTGCAACCGATCTACATATAGACACGGCTCTGATACCACTGTAGGGTTTCGTAGCATGGAAAATAAAAATTTTCTACCGCATAAAAACAAACAATCCAAGATCTATCTACTAGATTGTAGCAACGAGTCGATGGAATAACTCACCCTCGAAGATTCCAAAGTGTTTAACGAGAGCGGATTCTCGTGGGTGATGTAGTCGTACTCTTCCCGATCTCAAGATCGCGTAGACGATCCTTCTGGCGTTGCATTCCGGCAGCGCTCCCGCAGTCGGTCACACGTTCGGTACTCGACGAAGACCTTCCTCTCCCTTGTTCCAACAGGCAGCGGAGGTTGTAGGACTCTCCTCGCGATTCCGGCAGCACAACGGCGTGGTACCAGAAGTAGAGGGGAGATCTCGCAGGGCTTCGCCTTAAGCCGGAGCGAGTATGGTGGACTATGAGAGAGCTCCTCGGCGATCTAGGGTTTAGACACACCAAGGAGGAGGCTTGGCCGACGGCTAGGGTTAGCTAGGCGGCGGCGGCTTGCCCTAGGGCGGCGGCGGCTACAAGAGGGCCGGCGGCTTAGGGCTAGGGTTTGCGGGTGGAGGTGTTGGGTGCTAGGAGGGGCAGCCCTACCCCTCCTTATATAGGTGGAGGGGCCGCGCCGGGGGAGGGGAGTCCCTCCCCAACTCGGTTTCCCAAGGGGGGCGGCGGTGGAGGGGAGGAACTCCTCCCCAACTCGGTTTCCACCTTCCCCTCCACTTCCCAAAATAGCCGTTTGACTTTTTCAAATTTGCGTTTGACTTTTCAAACTAGGATTTGATTAAACCCTTTATTTTGTTCAGCGATGACACCTAGTACATGATGCAATCATTCCAACTTGGTATGACACATTCATGTACCCTTCCCCTTCGGAGTGCCGGACATTCCGGAACCTTCTAGAACATTCTCGATGAAAACACCGGAACCATTCTCTAACTCCGAAATAGGACTTTCCTTATATGAATCTTATTCTCCGGACCATTCTGGATCTCCTCGTGATATCCAAGATCCCATCCGAGACTCCGAACAATATTCGGTCTCTTTCTAGTTGAGTGGAAATTGGACCAGCTTATAAAGAGAGCTCTTCCACCACTTGTACGAGCTTGAGAAGAGAAGACATATACACGCGCGCTCCTCCTCCTCCTCGCTCGCCTCGCCACACCACGCCTTGCCTCGCCATGCCACGCCTCGAGTGGACTTTTAATACGAGCTAAATAAATACGAATTGAGTGGAGGCTGTCCGGTGGGCTGCCGCCTGTTCGCTTCAACTTCTGTCCGTTCGTTTCATCTCCTACGCAGCCTGTCTGCCTTCCCCTCTGTGAGAGAGGTCGCGCCTATATAAGAGAGAGGTCGCGCCTCCTCTCAGACACACTGCCACACATTCTTTGCGCCTCCAGTTTCAGAGCACTGCGCTACCTAGATCTTTCCTATTCCGTCTTGCGGCGTGCACCATGATCCGGGACAGTAGCCCTCCGAGACCCCGTTGCTTCGAGTCTTGTACGGGAGAAGGGCGATAAGGTTTTTGGGGAGCGCTATCGGCGCGACTACTGGATTCATCACGGACTCCCTCTCGGATAGCGATTGCGCCGACGTCTTCCCCAACGAGGACTTCTTCCCTGACATCAGCACCCTCTTCCTCGACGACATGGCTAACGACGGTGCCAACGCGAACACCGGCGGTTCCTCTTCTGTTGCCGCTGCCGTGTATGTTTTCTTTCTTAATCTTGTTCTGACTGCATCTCAAGATCTATGTCTTGCTGTCTGTTTGATTACCTGTCTTAATATGTTTTCGTTATTTCACATGATTAGTATTTTGTCTATTATTTTAATCATGTTTTATCTAGCGATTATTATGGGTAATTCAATTGGTAAATTGCTCTTTTACTCAACATATACTAATCTAAAAACAGATAAAACGAAACAAGTATAGGGGTACATAATCCATAAACCGTCGGTAGAAGATCAGGTAGACTTAGAAGTTTTCATGATAGTTGGTTCAAAAATCATGGCGATTGGTTGGAGTATAGTGTTGCTAAAGATGCTGCATTTTGTTTCTATTGCTTTCTTTTTAAGCAATCTAAAGCACATAACTTTGGCATTGAATCTTTCACAAAGAAGGGTTTTAATAATTGGAAAGATGGACATAGTGTTCTTAATGAACATGTTGGTGGACCTGATAGTGCTCACAACAAATCTAGACAATGTTATGTGGCTTACAAGAATCAAAGGCAATCGGTGACACATGTTATGGAGCATGGCACCATAAAGGACCAACAACAATACAAAGCTCGTCTTCTCATTATTTTAGGTGTTATCAAATTTCTTTTGTTGCAAGCACTTGCTTTTCGTGGTCATGATGAGACTTCGAGCTCAAAGAATAAGGGGAACTTTTTGGAGACGATGAGTTGGTATAAGAAAAAAGATCCAAATGTTAGGGCTTTGCTTGATAGTGCCGGTGGGAACCATTTGATGATCTCTCATGGGATACAATTGGACTTGTGCAAGGCTTGTGCAGAAGAGACCACCAAATCCATTATCGCCGATATTGGAGATAGGAAATTTTCTTTACTTGTTGATGAGTCTAGAGATGTGTCTGTAAAGGAGCAAATGGCTATGGTTTTGAGGTTAGTAGTTGTTTTATTGTTTTATTATTTACAATTTGACATGTTACTTACTTGTTTATTTACTTATGATTCAGGGCTTGCTAGTTTTTGGAATTATTTACAATTTTGAAATTATTTACAATTTTGAAATTATTTACAAAATTACTAGTTTTTTGTACACTTTAGTTTTTGGCCCGGGGCTTGCTCCATTTCTGGCTCCGCCACTGCATAAGGTAGTTCAAAACAAAAAAAATCTACTACTTAATCATGTAGTATTACTAAGGTTGTGTTCGGTTCTGGAATTTCGGTGGAATGGAACTGTCCGTTCTGTGCCTAGCGTCCGTCCGTGTGTTCGGTTGGAAGAAAGGAACGGAATTAGGTAGTCTCTCGGAACGGAATATTTCTCTAATATGCAGAACGAGGTCGTCCGGCCGAATCGGCCGGACCGCGCGGAACGGCTCACTAATTCGCGAACTAACCCAGCTAAGATGATTAATTACCGAATCAACGGGGATTTTTAGCTATAGCGATGATTAGCTGAAATGATTAGCGATAAAATCTTGCAAAAACACGCGGCGCTCTAATTTGAGTATATTTTGCAAAGATTTTGAAACAAAAAGATTTCTATGATTTGGTACTTTTAGCAAAGATTTTAAGACAAAAAAATATTTTCTACCGTTAATTACAATTGTTAAATTTAAGTTCAAATTATTAGAATTTTAATCATCATTATAGCTATTCGGTTCCGGTCCTAATTCTTCCAACCAAACACAATATGGGACCATTCCATTCCTCGTTCTTTTCCGAACCGAACATAGGGTCGGAACCGTCCCATGCTCTCGGAATGGACTCATTCCGTTCCATTCCCTCTCGTTCTAGAACCGAACACACCCTAACTCTGCATTACTTGCTTTCCAAACTCGATGAACAAGAAAAGGTCGGCTAGCTTATTCAGGGTCACCTCCATTTTTCTGAAAAATAATCAATGGTTTTGCCTTTGCCTATCTTCACTTTCTGCCTAACAGTGAAACAAAAATCTTTAACCAACAATTTTAATGTATGGATTTTTTTGACTAGCTAGCATTTTCCCCAATTGTAAGATGCAAGAAATCGTGACAAAAATATCCTAGAATTGGGAGTTTGGGAATGTCCGGCCGGAGAGCTTGCTTCAGCTTGCACGGGAGGATTGCTGGATGGAGATCGAGCTTCCTGTGACTTGGGAGTCTTCGGCATGCCGCCTCCATCACCCAGCGCCACCGGCGGCAGGTCACGCCCAGCAAAGCCGTCCCGCCTAACTGCCGTGGTTAGAGACAAGAGAGAGAGGAGAAGAAACAGTCAATCCTTTCAGGTCGTGCTTACAGGTAGAGTGAGAAGGGATAGATGGGCCTTATGGGCTGGTATAGTCAACAAAAGTAGTTTTCACTGTGGAGGGTGGGGGGATGCTATTTATCGCTCAACACGGGCGTTTATAGTCTCCGCTCACGTGGGCGCCCGCGTTGGGCCAGCCCTCCTTTTTTTCCTGGTTTTTCTTTTCTATTTCTTTTGCTTTTCTCTGCTTTCTGAACATTTTGATGTATTTTTTTAAATTGGAACACTATTTGAATTTGAACACCTTTTGAATTAGAACAATTTTTGAAATTTGAACACTTTTAAGTATGAACAAATTTCGAATCTGAACTGTTTTTGAATATGAACAGTTTTGGAATTTGAAAATTTTGAATAGCCACGAAAACTGTTAAATTCCAAAACCGTTTAAACTTAAAAACTGTTTAAACTTAAAAGCTGTTTAAACTTAAAAACTGTTTAAATTTGGAAAAACTAAAAATAGCATCTTTGTTTATTTGGGCCGCTTTGGGGGCGGCCCATGAAAAGAAGGCTGCGTGCGGAGCTATGAATCCGCCCGCGTCAGGCGGGAAATAGCAGCTCCGGGAAGGGGAGGACAGCCCAGGTTCGCCCCCTGTGATGGTCCGCCCATGACAACAAGGCAACAGAACTGGTGCATCGATAACAGTTATCATTACAACCTTAATATTGCATTGGGAGTCTACTTCCGCTTAGCTAATTGACGTGCGGGCGCGCGACCAGGACGAGACGAGTTAGTCTCTGGCATGCCGCCTCCATCACCCAGCGCCACCAGCGGCAGGTCACGCCTACAGCAAAGCTGTCCCGCCTAACTGCCGTGGTTAGAGACAAGAGAGAGAGAGGAGAAGAAACAGCCGATCTTTTCATGTCGTGCTTACAGGTAGAGTGAGAAGGGACAGATGGGCCTTATGGGCTGGCATAGTCAACAAAAGTAGTTTTCGCCGGGGGTGGGGGTGGGGGGGAGGGGGAATGCTATTTATCGCTCAATGCGGGCGTTTATAGTCTCCGCTCACGCGGGCGTCCGTGTTGGGCTGGCCCAATTAGCGTTCTCCCTTTTTTTGTATTTCTTTTTGTATTTCCTAGTTTTTCTTTTCTATTTCTTTTGCTTTTCTCTGTTTTCTGAACATTTTTAAAATATGAACATTTTGATGTATTTTTTTAAAATTGGAACACTTTTCGAATTTGAACACCTTTGAATTAGAACAATTTTTGAATTTGACCAATTTTTGAAATTTGAACACTTTTAAGTATGAATAAATTCCAAATCTGAACCGTTTTATAATATGAACAGTTTTGGAATTTGAAAATTTTGAATAGCCACGAAAACTGTTGAAATTCCAAAACTGTTTAAATTTGGAAAAACTAAAAATAACATCTTTGTTTATTTGGACCGCTTTGGGGCGGCCCATGAGAAGAAGGCTGCGTGCGGAGCTATGATTCCACCCGCGTCAGGCTAGAAATAGCAGCTCCCGGGGGCGACAGCCCAGGTTCGCCCCGTGATGATCCGTCCGTGACAACAAGGCAACAGAACTGGTGCATCGTCATTACAATCCTAATATTGCATTGGAACCCTGCACCTACTGCCAGCTAGTACCTCTGTTTTACAAGGTAAGTTTATTTTAGCAATCTATGGGGTACATGGTTTTGGCTTCAATCGGTGAAGGAATATTGGGCAAGCCTCGGCTCCTCATCCCAACGCTCCATGGAAAGTGGTTGCCTCCATGATTACACTGGTCGCGTGGAAGCTATGGATTGAACAGAACTCCAGGATTTTCCGCCATATCTCGCACAGTCTGTTGTTTTTGTTTCCTGTAACACGTATGTTCCTGTGTTTTTGGATGGAGTTGGCTTGGGCTCTGAAAAACTTTGAACTCTTTTTCCTCTATAAAAAGGCCGTTTGCCTTGTTTCAGAAAAAAATACAACCCTAAGCGACCGATGATCGACCCAGCTGGTATATACTAATCTAAGGACAGATAAAACGAAACAAATATAGGGGTACGGTACATAATCTACAAACCGTCGGAAGAAGATTGATTCAAAACTCAAGATACCAGCATTCCGAATCGTTACCCAATTAACTAGTGGTACGAAGATTAGGTAACAGGAAAGCACGAGCAGTCTACAAACTCAGCTCAGCTCTGATATACCATAGAAAACCAAGAACACGCAGGTTCGTTTCTGAAGTCTGCACGGGAATAATGAGTTGTGTGCAGGTAGATGGGGCAAACGCACTGGGAGCAAAGTTGACGGGATCATGCTCAGTCCAGTAAACCAAGGACAAATTTGTACAGACGATGGGGGAGTAATGAGTTGTGTCCAGGCAGGATGGGGCAAAGTTGACGGACTCATATGCCCAGTCTAGTAAACCAAGGACAAATTTCGACAGAGGACGGTGGAAATGCCGGCCAAAAACACTATGATACCAGAAAGACTGAAACGACCCAAAATTCAAAAACAGTTATAGTAGCTTCGATTAGACACTCCCCAGGAAAAAGATGACCCGGCATCCCATCATGGAACACGCAAGACAGAATGAAACAGGGTTTGAACTTTGAAGCAGACGCAGCGACCTCCAGAAACCAGAAGAGTCCCTTGAACTCGATCGGCGGCGTCATGGGAAATGGGGCATGCTTCATGGAAAAGCAGCGGCCAGCCACGATGCAATGCATGTGAACCGATTGATTTGGAGTACTCCGTACCAATTCATAGGGCTTTGCATCATTGCATGTGCCGCGGAAATGCCACAGTTAGATTAATAACTTATCGACCGGCAGAACCAGATCATTCGCCCCCAACAAAATCATCCTCGGTGCTTCTAATCAAATTTAAACGAATTATTGGAAGAGCATACGTTAACGAGTGGATAGTGAAGTAGTAATACAGTATTTGTTATTTTTTTACTAAGGACGCTTTATTACTTAAAAAGTTTCACGCATTACACATGGACTCTATATAACTGGGATGCACACCGACCACACAAATCCATACGTCATAAAACTAAAAAAAAAGGAGAATTACATATAGAAATGATTTCAAAACGCCTAAGGTGGTGGAGGGCCGATCTAAAGATTATGCTATCATCTATGTTAGGTAAAAAAGTCTCACATCATGTTCTCTAGTCGTGTAGATACCTCTATAAATAGGTCGTGAAACTCTACACGTTATAGAGACGACAATAAACTAAGTGTACTGGTGGATATCATTGAAAAGTATCATTTCAATATAGCCATAGCGACCAAATAATGAAAAACTCAACTGCTAAGTAGAATTATGTACTTGTGATATACATTATTCGCAAAAATATTGCATCACTACGAGGTGTATACAAAATTGAAGGGACTTAGATGACGTACCTTATAGAATGGGAAAATTGCATTGGAAGAAGAGATGATTGATTTGTCTCATCATGACAAAAAAATACATTTTGTACTGCTGTGCCAATTATGTCCAACAAGATTGTCTTTAGTAAGGATAACGCTCCCTCCCAATGAAGTTATTAAGCCTTCAGATGTATCTTCGTCAACTAGATTTTCATATTATTATCAATTGGTAAGTTTCTCTATACTAGTGCGTTATACATAGATCGAATCAACCGAGAATTAAATTCTTGTGTAGGTTCCAGATGTTAAATGGACTAAATCCAAGTGCTAAAGCAAGACATTCCAAGAAGCAGGCATGGGTCCAAATAAATCCCTTCTGAACATCACATTTGGTGGATAAGACTCCAAAATCATGGCAATTGTATCGCTCTTATGACAAAGTATCTCGGATCCATTCTCCATTGAAAAAATCTAAAGCAGAAGAAATTTTTCTTCGTAGCCATTGGACCAGTCTAGAAATGTGAATCGCCAGATTTCCAAAATACATGGGACAACACTTTCGAGCCAACATATATTCGTTTAAGGAGATTTTGCCATACCCCATCTTCAGTAAGTAACTTGAATAGCCATTTATCAAGAAGGACCATATTTTTTTACTTCAAGATCATGAATATCTAGCCCACCCTGGTGTTTGGGGGCAGCAAACCACACTCCACTTAGCTAGTCGATATTTCTTTTTCTTGTTGTCCCCTTGCCAAAATAATCTTGATAAAAAGTAATCTAATAATTTTAAGACTCTTTTTCATAGATGCAAGAAAGATATCATATATAATATCATATAACTTAGCACTGCGTTAATGAGAACTAATCTCCCCCAAGGACAACAGTTTTTACCTTTCCAACTGTTTAGCCTTAATTATAGTCTCTCCTCAACAAGTTTCTACTCACCATTTGTAAGTCTTCTATAATATATCGGTATTCCCAAATACCTAATTGGAAATTGTACTTATTGTAGCCAAATAAATCAGCATACAGATTGGCCCTGTCTTGAGCCTCACCGAAGTAAAAGAATTCACGCTAATGGAAATTGATTTTTACACCCAAGAGATGCTCGAAAGCTGATAGAATTAACTTTATATTTCTCACTTTTTCGATATCATGTTTCATAAAGAGGATCGTGTCATCGTCATATTGAAAGATCGATAAACCACCATCAACCAAATGAGGAATCACACCTCCAATTTCTCCATAGGACTTTGCACGCACAGTCATAATGGCTAGCATATCAACCAATATATTGAATAGCATCGGTGATAATGGTTCGCCTTGTCTAGGACCTTTTCTTTTGAAGTATTTTCCAGCGTCATTATTGAATTTTATGGCCATCAACTCCTCCATTGTAAACTCATTATCAGCGAAGCTACAATCCTCCTCTGTCAGCCTATCTACTCCATATGCATCCATGTGTATGCTAGAGTTTCTCGGTGTGCCAAAGAGAGTTTTATAGAAATTTGTTATATATTCCCCTTCCTTGTCCAATTCATCAAGTTTGTTAGCATATCTTTCCTTTTATTTTTATATTTCCCCTCTATATTTCCATTACTTCCTTTTGAGTTGGTCCTTAGACATCCTTTTTTTTCAAATGCCTAATTTGGTTGCTCTCGTGTAGGGTTTGGTCCATACTTTCTCTATTACAGCTGGCAGGTCTGGTCTCACAAACCAACAATTATCAAATAGATATTTTTTTGGAATCATAGCCCCCTCTCTAGATTTTATTGGTAAGGGAGTGTGGTTAGATAATTCACTGGGAAGAGTGGTGACACACACAAGGGGTGAAATGTTCCTCGCAAGATGGTGACACCAAACCCTATCCAACAACTCATATGTAGGATCTTCATGGTTGTTACACTAAGTGAAATTCCTCCCAGACAGAGCAATCTCCATAAGACCTCCTTGATTGATGACAACATTGAAAAGGGGACTCCATGTGTTGTATCCCTTAGGTTAGTTTTTTTCACTGTCTTTCCTGGCCGTACTAAAATCACCAGCTATCAATATAGGGCAGTGAGAGCTCCTGATGACATTTACTCGTTCAATCAAGAACTTAGCTTTGACTTCATTTTGGGCATCTCCAGATACTATCACTAAGTTCCATATAAAATTATCTGTTTTACTTGCCACTAAGCATCTAATTGTATATTCCCCATAACTTTTCTCTAGAACATCATAAGTGACATTATTGACTCCCACAAGAATTCCTCCAGATCAACCTCTAGCAAGAATCCACCCCAACATAAATTAAGTTACCATTGAGTTTCTATAGAAAATCATTAGGATAATCATGCTTGATGGTTTCCTAAATCCCCACAACCATAAGGTCTAGCTTATATCCAGTAATGTTGTCCCTTATGAGATTTTATTTATCAACATCCCCTATCCCCTCCCATTCCATATGAATCCACTAATCATTTGGATGTGTTTTTACTTTTCCCCTCCCCTTTCTCCCAGTTACCAGTTTAATGGGAGTTTTATTATGCACCACATTGGTTACATGTTCAAACCCCCTGTTTTTAGCAAAAGAGACAAGGTTCAACCTATTTTCACTCATGTCCTCACAATCATTTTTTGGCGGTTGAAGTAGTTCCATCAAAGCATCATCAACAACATTTAGCCGATTGTTCTCTGCCGATGGACTTTCATCAGCTTACCTCTGGCAGTAGAATATTCCTCCGGGCAGCAGTCATCATCGTTCGACTTTGCATGGCAGTTGCTAGGCATCTCTCCACGTCAGATTGCTGAATCCGTACGCGCGTGTTTCACGAGGTATGGTTTAGGGCTGACGTGGTGCACCCTACAAAGTGAGACATAGCGTACGTGGAGTGGAACCGTGTTGTGCATACTGCCGCCGTACGTGCATGATTTTTTGCCTGCCTAAATCTCCATAGCGTGGATATATAGGTGAGCAAGGGCCATGGTCTAGCTCGTGAAGTCGTGATATATCGGTCGTTGGCAATAATGGCGCAAATGACCATCTCGTCGGCTGAAATAGTAGCAAAGGCCACAGCGGCACTGCTCATACTAGTGCTGCCGTTGCTGTCCGCTGGAGGAGGAGCAGCAGGCGACCCGGTGCCGATCGGGATGCCCAACTGCCCGACGTCGTGCGGCGGCGTGGAGGTGCCGTACCCGTTCGGCATCGGCTCGGACGCCAGATGCTACCTGCCGGGGTTCAACCTCACCTGCGACGACACAAGCCGCCCCGGGGATGCTCGGCTGCTGCTTGACGCCGACGGCACGCTTCAAGTCCTCGAGATCTACGTCCAGATCGTCCCCATGCTGCTTGTCCAACGCAGCGGTGACTTGAAAATCGATTGCAACGGCAGCGGCACGTTCAGCCGCGGCCTCATGCGTGATGGGCCATTTATGCTGCCAACCGACATGTTGTTCGTGGAGAGCGAGCTCATCCTAACAGGCTGCAACGTGCAGGCGACGGTGAAGAACGGCAACAACGTCATCGTGGCCAGCTGCACCTCGCTCTGCGGAAGCAGCAACGATGGGAGCAGCATGACAGTACAATGCTCCGGCGGCAGCACAGGCTGCTGCCGGGCGAACATCATCACGCCCAGCTACGAAGACGACGACGGCAGCAGCACCGGAACATCTGGCGGCGGCTACGACGTGAAGCTCACATGGGTGGGTAGGAACCGCAGCGCGGACCTGGAACGACTCCCCGTGCGCGTGTTTGTGGCAGCGCGTGGGTGGTTCGATAACAGCTCCGTCTATTCCGATCTGCTACAGACACGTCGGCCCCCGTCAAAGGAGACGATGGCAGTTCCCGCTTGGCTCACGTGGGACATTGTTGGCCAGCTCAGCAGCGTCTGCAAGAGCAAGCACAGCAAACGCATGAACGGTACAAGGAGAGGAGCCTTTACCTGCTCCTGCGAAGATGGTTACACAGGCAACCCCTACCTCGCACACGGGTGCAAAGGCAAGTGCCCCAACTTATATTTGAATGAAAACTCTGCAGTCAATACATTATGGGCGTGTTTGGTTGCATGAGTCAGGATTTCTCCTTTTTTTCACTTTGCCCGCTGGGTAGAGATTTTACTTGGGCCAACTTGGACCAGTCGTTTGGACTCCTGCATCCTCGTTTCCTGCAAATAGGACTAGTTGTTTGGTTGTCCAGATTATTTTTTTTTTTTTTTTTTTTGGAAATGGGCGTTTTATTACTTAACAGTAAGTTTACACCCGGCCTCTGCATAGCTAGGATGCACACAGCCGATCAATCACACAGTCTCGGACCAAGACAATAAAAACGGGATTACAAAATAATGTAAATGAAAACACAGTTCTCCAAACTAGCTAAGGAAGATCTATCCGCAACGGTTGCTGCCATCCATGCCGGGAGAAGATATCTCGCGCCGTATCCTCCAGCCGCCTACAGCCCTCCGCAAACAACTCGCGGAACTCCATTCGTTGTAGTGAAGTCCATGATTGGAGGACAGCCGTAGCTCGATAGATAACCTGCAAGGGAGAATATACAACATTATTAAAAATCTTGTCATTTCTACATAGCCAAAGCGACCAAATAATGGCAAGCGCTCCCACCCTAAATAAAGTCCCATATTTATCCTCAATCCCATTCATCCAGTTGCCAAATACATTGACTACCGATCTAGGAGGAGATAAACCAGAGGCTATTTGGATTATTGACCATATAGCACGAGCAAATTTACAATGGAAGAATAAATGACGTATTGTCTCATTATGATGACAAAATACGCATTCAGTGCTACCATGCCAATTCCTCCTAACAAGATTATCTTTTGTGAGAATCACCCCTTTACGGAGATACCAAGCGAATATCTTCGTTTTAAGGGGTATCCTCATTTTCCAAATTTTACTATTGTCATCGACTGGAATATTAGGTTGGATCAAAGCTCTATAAAATGAATCAACAGAAAATTTACCACTGTGTAGTAATTTCCATTTGAATTCGTCCATTCCCTCAAATAGCTGTATCCTGGATAATCTCACTAAAAGATTATTCCAAGACACCAGTCTAGGACCTAAGAGACTTCTTCTGAAAGACACATTAGGAGGATTGGTTTCCATTACCTCAGCGAGAGTATCCCCCTTGTGCCTAACAATTGAGTATAGAGCGGGATATTGTTCACGAAGAGAATTTTGGCCAAGCCATTTATCTTCCCAGAACCTAATCTGTGAACCATCCTTAATATTAAAATTGCCAAACCGGAAGAAATGCTTTTTGGAAGCCATTAGCCCAGCCCAAAAGTGTGAGTCACCTGGTTTCCAAACCAGTTTAGACACCGCTTTTGAGCCAACATATTTCCTCCATAGAATGGTTTGCCATACCCCTTCTTCGGTAAGAAGTTTGTATAACCATTTACCCAGTAATGCGGTGTTTTTGACTTTTAAATCATGTATGCCTAATCCACCATATTCTTTGGGTCGGCAAACAACATTCCATTTGGCCAGTCGATATTTCTTTTTCTCACTATCCCCCTGCCAAAAGAATCTTGAGCGGAAATAGTCCACTTTTGACAAGACACCTTTTGGTAACTGGAAGAATGAGATCATATACAGTATCATGTTGGTGAGTACTGAATTAATGAGTACCAGTCTTCCACCGAGGGATAGCAACTTACCTTTCCAACTATTAAGACGTTTCTGGAGTCTTTCCTCGACGAGTTTCCATTCAGCAATCGTGAGACGCCGATAATGTATCGGTATTCCCAGATAATTGATTGGAAAATTCCCCTGACCACAGCCAAAGAGATCGGCATACAGGTGGGCCTCGTCTTTAGCCTCGCCAAAACAATACAAGTCACTCTTATGGAAGTTTATTTTCAATCCAGAGAGCTGCTCAAATGCTGATAATATTAATTTCAGATTCTTGGCTTTCTCCAGATCATGTTCCATAAATAGTATTGTATCATCGGCGTATTGAAGAATAGATAGTCCACCATCAACAAGATGTGGAACCAATCCTTCAATTTGGCCATCAGTCTTTGCTCTCTCAATAAGGATAGCCAGCATATCTGCCACTATATTAAATAGTATAGGCGATAGTGGATCCCCTTGTCTCATCCCTTTTTTGGTCTGGAAGTAATTACCTGTGTCATCGTTGACATTAATGGCAACACTTCCACCAGACACAAAAGACTGTATGAGAGCGCACCACTCTTTTGAAAAACCTTTCATACGGAGTGTTTGTTGTAGGAAAGACCAATTAACTTTATCATAAGCCTTCTCAAAATCAATCTTGAACAATACACCATTTAGTTTTTTAGAGTGCAATTCATGTATCGTTTCATGCAGGATTACAACTCCATCCAAGATGTTTCTTCCTTGCATGAAAGCAGTTTGAGAAGGGCGAACAACATGATCAGCCACTGAATTCAGTCTAATCGTAGCAACCTTTGTAAAAATTTTAAAACTAACGTTAAGAAGGCAGATTGGACGATACTGTTGTATACGTTCTGCGTTGTTAACCTTAGGTAGTAAAATTATGTTGCCAAAATTTAACCTGAATAGGTCCAGCTGACCAACTTGCAAAAACTCCAACAAGCGCATCAAATCCACCTTGATAACTTCCCAGAATTTTTGATAAAACTCTGCTGGAAAGCCATCAGGGCCTGGCGCTTTGTTATGTTCCATTTGGAAGACAGCCTTCTTAACCTCCTCCTCGGTATAAGGGGCAGTCAGAAATGTGTTTTCCTCAATGGAAACCTGAGGGATATCCTCCGTCCGGGACTCATCCAGCAAAAAGGAATTTTCTGGTGGTGCCCCAAACAAGGATTTATAGTATTTGGTAATATAAGATTTAAGATGTTGTTGTCCTTCTATCGTTCCTTCATCCTGAATTAGGGAGTGAATAAGTTTCTTCTTATGCTTGCCATTTGCAACAGCATGGAAGTATCTTGTATTCGCATCTCCTTCAAGGATAAATTTAGCTTTAGAACGTTGGTACCACTTGAGTTCTTCCTCACGCAGAAGTCTGGCAATTTCTGCATTCGATTGCTTTTTAAGCTCAATCTCGTGTGCAGTCAATAACCTAACCTCCGCTGAGGCCTCCAAATTATTGTCCAGATTATTGTCCTTTTTCCCTAATGATGCATTTTATACGTGTTTGGTGTGGTGCTTTGCATCTGATTACATGGGTTATGATCACTCATTTCAAAATTGGTGATCTTACCACCGCAGCACCCACACAACACATGGTCACAAGAACGCACACAACATTCAGGCATCAGATGCAGACATTTAGATGAAACATTGCTACCTAGGCATTCAGACCATCAAAATAAGAGTAGCAGACACCATTTACAGGTAGCAATCAGAGGTTCTAAACTTGACCCCTGATCAAAAGAACCATCAGGAGGGGCATTCCATGCCCCTGAACCACCACCAGGGGCTTTCACCCCAGATCAAAACAACCTACTAAGCTCACCATCTACTAGTTGTCCATCAGTACTACTTATAAATTTACATATGCAACGACATGAACGGCGCCGCCGGCTAGCCGTGGTCTGGGCAGGTCTATTGCCTGGCGCTGGAGGAGCCCGCCTTGTAGATCGTCATCTTGATGACGAACGGCTTGAGCTTGAACTCGACGACATCGTTGTGCTCCAGGTCGTACTTGTACACCAGCTCCGGCCAGTTCTTCCTGAAGGCAACCTGGCTGGAGAACAAGTCCACCTGCACCCACTCGGACCACCACCGGCGTGTCGTAACCTGCATGACGTGCGGTAGTGGCTGCTTGATCCAGGTTCTTAGGACATACTGGAACGTCGGCAGGACCACCAGCATGTGGAGATCCGTCGGGTTCAGTTGTATGATGAACCTGTGAGGGGTCTCCGTGAAAGGAAAGTGGCCGAGCTTCGGCTGCCACCCCTTCTTGCTCTACGGCTACAAAGCCGCCTCCACCCTACCGAGGACCACCGGATTGAATTGCCAGCGGTTCGTCGGGAGAACGTCCTGATAACCCGGTGGGGGGTGCCAACCCCTCCCCACGGTATCGCATTCAAACTTTACCACCTTGACAAGAAGCAAAACAAGGTTAGGAAAATTCTGGGAGCAAGCAGCCTTGCCAAATTTGGCAATGCACATGGTACAAACATGCGACAATCATGGTAAGCACATGCACTACTATCCCCAATTGGGCAATACCCCAGGACACGACCCAAATTGAGGAATCGGCTGTATTCCCCAATCAGGCAATGCCCCAGGACAACATCCAAATTGTCGAATCGGGCAACAAAATTCCCAAAATTTTCTTGCACACTATAAAATCCGTTGCTACATACTACGTAAAGCCCCAAATCGCACAAGAACTACCAAAATCTAGCCTTAACCGCTGCCGATTTGGGGCCAAACCGTAACCGCAATGTAGATCGGGAACTTACCCTGGTCGTCGGTGGCGCAGTCGATGATGAGGGAGCCGTAGGATGCGCCGCCGAAGCGAGGGAAGAAGCTCCGGGCACGAGGATTGGGGCCGCCGGCGCGGTCGTTAAAACCCTATCCGAGTCGAGGGTAACCCCGACTCTGGCGGGGGCTCCTCCGGCCTGCTTGGCCGGAGATGCCGCTTCCTCCGCGGTCGTAGTCGACGCAGCCGCCTCCCTAGTTCCGCGTGCGCAGACAGGCGCAGAAGCCCTGAGCGCCCTCGTGAGAGCCGCTTGTTCGCCGTCGGCGAGCTTCTCCAGTTGAACGGCAGCCCATAGGCTATGCGTGCTCACCTCGCTGATGCTGAGGCCGCGGAACGGAGGGGGAGGAGGAGCGACCATGGTCGGGATTGGGGGTGAGGGGAATGGGACTGAGCGGTGAGGGGAGTGGCCTAGGGATTAAGGCGAAAACGCCTCGTCTCCCGCGCTTTCCCACGCGTGCAAGCGGTACGCACGTGGCTCACCAGGGCCTAACTCCGTAGAAACGGCCGATTTCGGCGTTCCCAGCAGGCCAAAATTTGGCATGCTTTAAAATCCATGCGATGTAGAGATTTTATGCAGGCCATCTTTCCAAACGAGCTTATTTCACCCCGCGGTGTTTCTAGAAACGGATATCGACCCAACAAAACACGCCCTATATTCCATAGTTACTCCAACTAGTGGTTCGCTACACTTCTGTCACGCCCGTGGATGGCTGGATCGTCCGCGTCCTACACAGATTGTACACGCGCCGACGTGTGCATAGCAGAACTCTTAATTAATGAATCAATATATATTGATAGATACAGCTAGGGTGTCAACTGGTATCTCACTTATATCCATATTTTAGTTCATTTGATGGTTTCTAGTTTAAAATTTTGCAAAAGAGAAATTATTGCATCCTTTGATACACGTAGATAAAAACTAGTGTGAGAAATTACTTTTCATCAAAGATATTAATGGATATGTACATGTAGATGACAACGAATGCGAGATCTTGTCACAAGAGGTCGCGGGGTGCTACGGTCAATGTATCAACACGGAGGGATCATTCATGTGCCGGTGCCCGAAAGGAACCAGTGGCAACCACTCCATACCCGGTGGGTGCATCAACACTACTGTCTCCGTCACAGGTGCATACTAAAGTACTCCATCCGTTTCAAAATATAAAATATTATAGCTTTATAAAGTAAACATATCTAAACTAGTAAGAGATTGGGGACAAGTAAGGACCATGAAGATTTTCAACAATTGCTGTCAAGCATGGTTACCTCGGCGTGGGGCTGGCCGGCTTTGGGGTGGAACCCCTCGCCGATGACTTGGCCACCGCGGACGAGGACACAGCCGACCATGGGGTTAGGGCTGGTGTGCCCGGCCGCCTTCCGCGCCAGCTCGACGCACCGGCGCATGTAGTGCGCGTTCATGTCCCCCGCCTACGCCTGGCACCGCACGCCGGCCACGAGCCCCCGCGCGCCTCCGCCAACCGCGAGGCGGACGCGACAAGGGGAGGTCGGGGCGAAGGCGGAAGCGGGGCGATGCGGGGGCGCGAGATGGGCGAGGAGGAGAGCATGTCGGAAGAGGGGACCGATCCAGCGAGATGTGTGCGGAGTTTGAGTTTGGGATTGTGCGGGCGCGGAACCAGCCTCAAGCTTCTTCGTGTCTCTGTCGCAGCTGGCACAGCCGTCGCGCGCGGCGAGGTCTCGCCGCCACTCGCAGCTGTCAGCCATGAGCGCCGTCGTGCGGAATCGCCGCCGGTCCGCTCTACCTTCCCGGAACACGGAGGCCCAAATGGATATCGTCATATCGAGTCGAGGGATGCAGTTATCTTCGAATAATGGCCCCGGCTTCCTATTGACATGGGCTGGTGTTATATAAAACTAGCTAAATGCTCGTGCGTTGCTACAGGACATTCAAGTTTTTTTCCCGTCGTATACCTAAAAATGGGCATAAAAATTTAGAAATATGAAAAGGGATAGGCACATAATAGTCTAAAACAATAAGACTCTACTTTTACTTAAAATATACTTTGCTAAAAAGATATAGTTCAAAACCACATGCATAACATTGTAATACAACAATCACCTCTAAGTTCCCACTTTGCTAGTATCCTCGGACAGTGTCAAATAAAAGATTCCATATACTTCGAGCTTATGATGTACATAAGTTTTATTGGACGCCATTACGCGTCGCTTTGGTCATGTCACTCCCTCATGCGGAGTTCGTCCATCCGATTAGCAAATCCAACCAAAGTCGTCTCCATATAGCGGTCTTTACATTCGGCGTGCATTCTAAAAATAATAATCGTTAGAAAAGTACAATACCACCTCCATGATACGGTACCAGAAAAGTACAACCAAACAAATCTTGTTAGAAAAAAATCACTTACGGTGCATGTTAATCGTATATATCTCTACCAATAGTCATGCAGTAGTAAGCGTTGGCCACGTCTCTGTGTTAAGAAATACTGCAAGTATCAATGGGTAGCATGACAACAAGTCGTCTAGATGCCCATAGTAAGGCATAAAATATGATTGGTCCAATGGCAGGTAATTTTGAATACCAGCTTACCAAGCATACTTAATTTTTGTCTTATGGGCTCTCCTATGTTATCTAGATTCCAGAGTAGTACTGTGTAACAAATATACATTGCCATCTCTTCTTAATAACAGCCACACCCCACTCACATAGCAAAAAGAAAATGAAAATCCTAGACCTACGGACTGCTAGGTTATAAAAAAACTCTACGGTTCTGAGGTGGTTCGCTGAATCAGTGCGGGTCGCCAACTTTTTTCTTTTCTTTGCGAATAGTAACTACTATAGCGAGCAGGACCTTGTTTACATTCTCCTAACTACTATAGCGAGCAGGTCAAAAAAAACTACTCTACTAATAGGTGAGTCCTCCCCAGGAGTTTTATGCAGTTCCTTCGTTAATTCATGAAACTTCCTGTTACATATTCAACGTTAAATAGACGCATGGTCTCATTTGTTATCAGCATCCAATTCAATGTTAAATAGAAGCATGGTCTCATTTGTTATAGGCATCCAATCAAGTATTACCTAATTATCAAAGTACGTGCAGGTTATAATTATGCATTTGTTTGAATTATTTAGCAATCACATGGAGAGAGAGAGAGAGAGAGAGAGAGAGAGAGAGAGAGAGAGAGAGAGAGAGGGGGTTGACTTTGAAGAAATCGAGTAGAAAGAAACTATTCCGCACGGGATCTGGAAAAGATAGGACGGTGGTTGGCCGCGCGCCTCCTGGCCAGGAGCTCCACCACCGCCAGGACCACGCCTCCCTCCTTCCTCTAGCTTGCCCGCTCGAGCACGTCTTCCTCGCCTCCTGCTACTCGACCACGACCCCCAGGCCAGTCGCCGGTCTTCCTCGCCTCCTGCTACTCGACCACGACCCCCAGGCCAGCCTTGCCCCTCTGCGCGTCACGCTCTGTCGCTGCCTCAAGCTCGTCCGCACCACCTAGATCTCGCCCCATGAGTTCCTACGCCGCCAGCATGTCTACATCGTGGTCAAGGTTCATCTGACCGGCGCCTTTGTGCCTTTGCCCGAGCTTAGGTCCTCCCTCGTCTCGGGTCAAGCCAGCGCCGCCGTGTTCTGAGCGAGGCGGAGCAGAGTAGCGCGATTGGGTTTTTTTCGTAGAAAGGACAGCTTCTACTTGCGGTGGCAAGCCTTGTAAATTCTCCGGAGAGTCAGGGGCATAATCGTTTAGAAAATGTCGGACGGAAATCTAGGCCGACAAACCTACCATAAGCAAAATTAGTACTCCCTCCAATCCATATTAATTGACTTTGATTTGTCAAAATTTGAATGAATCTATATACTAAATAGTGTCTAGATTCATCTAAATCTAGACAAATTTGAGTCAATTAATATAGATCGGAGGGAGTAGATAGATTATTTATAGTATGTAGGTTCACTCAAGTTTGCGATGAATCTACACATTAAGGCTTAGTTTGGGAGCTCCGCTTTTTCTAAACCACGGCATTCTAAAACTGAAGTATTTCGGTGTATAGGGTTTCACCATACTGTAGTATTTCTCAGTTTGGCCAAAAACTCAAAAGCATTTGGGAAGTGCAGTTTTATTGTGGATTTTTTGAGGAGTGAAGCTAGCGTTTCTCTCTTTTTGAGAAAAAAGAGGTCCGGATTAAAGTTTTTAATACGGCAAAAAAATACTGTAGTTTTGTTAATACTCCAGTTTGCAAAACCATATTATTCCTTGGACCCAAACACATTGAAGTATTCAATACTTTGCTATTTTTATAAAGCGAAGTTTCCTCGGAATACTTTAAAAAAAACTAAGGTCCCAAACAGAGCCTAAAACAAGTCTAAATACATTTTTTCAGAAATCTAAAACATCTCATATTTTAAAATGAAGGGAGTAACAAGCAATTTAATTTAGACTGGGATTTAGTTAAATCTCAGTCGGCTGAAGTCAAGCCAGCATTTAATCCTTCCGTCGATCCTATTCACTACTCTTCCATTCGTTCTTGCCTGCTTAGTTTTTTCTTAATGGTGCGCTTTATTTTCTTACGCTCACCGAATTGGGCCGGCCTAGACCAGAACATCTAAGAACACGTAGATAAAATGAGAATAATTATTCCAAGAACTTTTCACACTGACATGTGCTATGGTCGACAAAATAGAATTGATACCAAGAAAATATACCGCTGTAGCTCATGTGCACCAAGAAAATATCTCAGTTGTAATTCGTGTTTAACCGGTAAAATCAACGCACTTACAACCAATTCTAACTGGGAAAGAAAATAGTTAGAACCCACTTACAACTAGAAAAAACTCAATTTTAACTAGCACACCAAAGTTGCACACGCTGTGCAAATGGACAAGAAGTTACACAAGGATTGCAATTAGCCAACCCTAGTTTCATACGGGTGCGCCTGCCCACCCTAGTTATACACAGGTGCAACTGGGCAACCCGTTATGTGTGGGTTACGACTAGCCCCACACCCCACTCACTTGCACGCATGTCGCAACTAGGGCACCCCAGTTGCACACTGACATGTAGCTAGATAACGAGTTACATACTGATCGGGAGTAGCCAACCCAAGTTACACAAAGGGGCACCCAATAATGCACGCGTTACAACAAGGCGCTCCCCATCGTTCTCCACCTCTTCACGTTCTCCCATTCACTATAAAAACACACAAAAGGACAAACAAACACAATTGAAAAACAACAAATATAAACAATTGCGAGTGTAACACGTTAAAAAGACAAAAAGCCAGGGTGAGAAGACAACAAACGAAAATAACAAATGAGCACACAAGGTTGCTCATTTCACATGCCAGGTTGTGCGCGAGAGCAGCAACAAGGTCACAGACAGACCGTGGCACTGCGCCCAACAATTGTAATGTTGAGTGAGATTTAACCAATTCTCGGGTGACTAACAATTAGCGATTTGGAAAAGATAAAAAACCAAGAACCTTGAAACTAAAAATGATATAGAATGAATGAAAATCTTGTATAAAAAGCTAGAAAAATGAAATCAACTGTATACATATTTTCAAGAAAAAAAGAACTCATATGACACAAATTTATCACCTGCCGTTCATTAAGAAAAGAAGATAAATAAAAATCCATTTAATAAGAAGAAAAGAAAGACACGTACAAAAAAACAGCAAGCTCTACAAAAACAGAAAAGATGAAACGCACACATATACATAAAAAACCACTGGCCAGCTCGGTAAACAGAGAAAAAAGAAAAGGCGCAGACAGCTCCACACTCGTGCGTTTTCAGCGGGAGGAGAAAACAACAACTTGGTGCACGAATCTTCATGACAGATCTAACGTCCATTGAGTCAACTTAGATTTAACTAGTTTTCTCCCGAGAACTAGCTAATCTTATTGAGAGTATGTCCTTCCCACATTTCACGGTTGGCCTGTTTTCCTGCATCGACGCACTGAACTCCACTGTCTTGCAAAACATTTTCTTCCCACTACTCTTCTTATTAACAAGGATTTTCCCCCTAATTTGGAAAAGATAAAAAAACCTTGAAACAAATAAGGATTTTCCCTTACTAGTAATCGTGCACGTGTAAGCTTAGATTTTTTAAAAAGAACCAATATAGAGGTCTAATAGTATAGTAGTAATGAAAAATATCAACTGAATCGCTTAAATCCTAATTTCCCGGTGAAGAATGTTCTAGAAACTATTAAATCCTATCAAAATACAATGCCAACTATGTCACATAGAAGTCAAGTGAATCACTTAATAAAAATTTATCCCGACATTGTTACTTACATTCCTAATGATACTGATCACACTCAATAGACTATTTTTGAATGATGGAAAGCATTTTTCTCAAATTTCTCCTATGCAGACTGATCAACAATCTAGTCAATGGTGAGGATCTTCCTATACTCTGCTTCTCATATGCTTTATTCTAGTCATCCGAAGAGAAAGTGTTGCCACATAGATTCAAGCAAAAAACTTGTAATCTCTCATAGTGTATCAAGGTACAGTGCATTTTGCATGTTCGTTTTCACCAAAACTACAATTGCCTATCAGTTCATATTTACATGAAGAAGTTCTAAATCCTGAGAAGTACATGAAAGTATTCCCGCTTTAGATAACAAAAAACCTTAACTGAAGCTGCTGCAATTATCTACATGTCGGTTTATTCCTCACCATGAAGCTCTAATTATGAATTTGTGCACTCACTGTAAACAATCACTGTTCACATATTTTATTTAATACTTTTAAATCAATGCATAGCGATATATAATTCATCTACAAGCTAAAGCTGCATGTTTCAGTGTAAAATCTGAAGATAGTCTACAAAACATCGAGAGAGTATCTTTATTACATATGGAAATTATCATACTGAGAAGAGTGTACCACACCCCCCTTAATCACCACGTAGTACCATGTCTTCTCAGCAGGTGTCACGGCCTCATGATCAGAAACATTATAAGGCACACAAGCATTGCGACAATAAAGATAAATAGAGGAGACAGGCATAAATGAACCTCCCAAATAAAAGAAAATTTTAGTTGAAACAAAGAATGCGCATGAATTCCCTCATATTCAAGCAACCTAAATTTAAAGAACTTCAAATATTCGTCCTACTCCATAAGTTCCAACCGTTGTAATATTCTTGCACTTTAGAGAACTACAAATGTCAGGGTCATCAAGATGATGCATTATAAATTCTATATAAACAACAAAAATGGTCCCGAAACCTACTAAGAAATTATATTATGTGTTCAGAAAAATATCACTAATTCAATGTGTAACATGGTTCTTAAATATGAGGCATGTATTATATATCCCTGATGCAATATATTTAGGTAAGACTATCGCTCACAAAACCAGATCAGGTCCAACCATTTCAGTATCCCAAATGTATAGGTTTGTACTTATTCATAAAATTTCGTGAGAAATGATTACAGGAGGTAGTGAAAACTAATATGTCCTAAGTCCAAGCAGGGACCACCAAAATCATAGCCATCCCCCTAAAATTATACTAGTATCCAAAGTTCTAATGTACACTGAAACCTAAAAAAAGACACCCAAAAGATAAACCGATAGACACATATTTCTTGTGACATCATATCAACAAAAACTAACAGAACACCAAGCAACTTGTTTCAAACGGCATGGAAAATGAATCTAAACAGAGGATAGTGTTCCATATGAGGTTTCTTACCTTTTGAAGCTTATCATCAATGGCAAAACTGTAGATAGTTCCTCTTGTTAATTAACCACAAGAAAGGGTTTAAATCAGGCCGAGTAAAAAAATGGTTGAACCAACAAGAATATTATAGATATCCTATACTTGAACACTTGCAGTGTATATAGCCATCCATTCTAGCGGAGACTAATCCTAGGTATGATTGAACTCCTAGCGAAGGATCCAGTTTGAATGAACTTTTCCAAATACGGTTCCGAGGCACAGTAGATTTATCAAATCAAATAAGACTGCAGGACAGTACTTTACCTTGAATATTATTGCAGTTCAATAGTACATCACTAAACCAGACATCAAGCATTGGCCTGTCAAGATTTTTGATTTGTGGCGACGCAATAGAAAGTGGATATTCTTCACACCTGTACTTGCTTGTGCATATTGCAGCCTGAACAACCCCCTCCTCCTCCACCACACGATAAGTCAGCTTGCCATCCCACCTTAGTCAGCTTATTTGCCACCTGCAGATTGCAATCAGTCATTTTCATGACACGACATGCACTACACGTGAGGTTTGATCAAATGCTTAAATTGGAAACAAATGATGTTTACTCTAAAAACCTTTACACATAAGCACCATTGCGGATGTGAAGGAATATAAGACATATTTCGTAATTGGCTTTAGCTTGAACTGACAGAGTCACCCGAAGCAACATTTATCTGTTTGAAGAAGAAAAAGGCAAGACAACTACAGGTGGCAAAAGAGAAAATTCATGGATGCCTAATGCATATTCCAAGAAGGCCATTAAAGGAGAAACAGGTATTCTAATGTACAGGTCAAAAGGGAACCCAATGTTGCTTCGTCATCTTTGTTCACCGGATCCTGCAATTCAGAATCGTCAACCGGCTAACACATTTCCCCAAACACCCGAGAACCAATCATAAGTTTGAAAATTTACAAAATTGTTCAAGCAATTGCATAACATCTAAAGATCAGCATAATAACCATAGAAGATCCCTACCTAGAATTAACAGATCCTGATCTCACGGATGTCCTTAACTCCTAACGATTAAATTTTCTTGAATGTGTTGGATGCCTCGTGTCTCCTCATGTCCTCGTGTGGTCGGAAGGGAAAGCATGTACACAGTTTGATGAACAATATTATAAGAAACGAAAGAAGTGTGACAAACAACTGAAGATAAATTGCACGAAAATGAAAATCTGAACAAATTTGATACCTATCATGCATCCTCTGTCAAATTCTGAAATAAATATAATGAAGCTGTAGTACCCAAGAACGAACACGGTTGAAGGGTAGATTATGCTGTCCCACTCGGCGGAGAAGTCTGTGGCCGGCGGTTAACAGAGATAGCAGCAAGGAGGCGCCTCCGTGCGGCACGGACCTGAGAGGCATAGTTAGTGGTGTGGGCAGCAGCGTCCTGGTCGACGTATACGTCGCAAGGAGTGGGGCGACAACGTCCAGCCGACCAGGACGACACATTCATCGCGAGGAGGTGTGCAGCAGCGACCAGCCTGACACGGCCTGTGCAAGTAGCAGAGCAGCGGCGTCTAGGCCTACGCCTTCCACCCATGAGGCATAGTCACAGGGAGGGTCGCGTGGTAGTGACGGCTGAGGGATTGTGGGCGTCGCGTAGAAGATAGAGGAAGGAGGCAGGCGGCGTCGGGGCACAGATCGTGGTGATTCCAGTTTTTTTCTTTCTATTTACTCAATGTAGTTGGACGTGGGCGAAAATTGGCAAAAGATGTCTTCGTCGGAACACGCAATGGCAGAGCACCGGTTCGGCGGAGTGCTCCGCTGGAAATTGCTAAGCGCACACATGATATAGGATTAGACTAATCTAGCCCGTTAGATTTCGTTCAGCGGGTTGATCTAATGATACGGTGTGGTTTGGGTGCACTTAAGGGGTGGGTTTAGGAAAGAAAATGTCCGTACCTTTATAAGTAGTATAGATTAGAGCATGTACTTTAAGGAGTATCTATAAACATATCCATGTTATTTTTACATGATTCAGTGGACTAGGACATAACTAAGAATTAACATAACCCTTATTTCTTTGCCTTTTTGTGCTTAACATTTGTGCTTAAAACAGGTAGCTGCGTGAGGTCGTGCGGGTCAGTGGACGTGCCTTACCCGTTCGGCATTGGCCCGGACGCCAGCTGCTACTGGCCAGGGTTCAAACTTGCATGTGACACCACCCATGATCCTCCGCGGCTGCTCCTAGGAAGTGGTGAGTTCCAGGTCATCAATATCTCCCTTTCCAACACCACGATGCGCGTCATCCGAACCAACGACATTATACCCTACACGTTCAATTCAATGTCTGAGTCAACTAAATTAGCGGGGGAATTTCCTTCCTTCTTTGACGGAGAGGCAGAGGCGCCTTACTCGCTGTCCACAAGCAACGAGCTCATCCTCATGGGGTGCAACGCACATGCGACACTGCTGGGGCAACCAGACATTATCAGCGGCTGCGCCTCCTTCTGCTCCCACACGGACACCGGCGTCTGGAGTGAGAGGAGGCCAACAAGCGGTACCCAAGGTGGAAGCGGTGGTAGCGGCAAATACTGCTACGGCATGGGATGCTGCCAGGCGCGCATCTCTGAGTCCACGAACGGGATGCCAAAGAAGTTGGTCTTCAAATGGGTCGACACCAGCAACTCTGAGATCACCACAATGTCTGTCTTCATGTTCATCGCCGAAGAGGGGTGGATCGATCAGCCAGGTGTCGCCGACACACTGGTGCAGCAGGGTAGTGGTAAGTGGAACCAGACGTCAGCCGATGCTATAAAGAATCCCATTCTTCTACAGTGGGAGGTGTTGCTCTTGCATAATGGCTCATCATCAGCCAACGTGAGCTCCAGGCATCCGGACTGCGACGGCGGAGATCAGGTAATACCACGCGAGCTGATATGCAAGAGCAAGCACAGCCAATGCAAACCTGGGAACAGAGGCTATTCGTGTCAGTGTAAAGACGGCTACCAGGGTAACCCATACATCCCCAACGGATGCAAAGGTACGCTCCATACATCCATTCCATCGATTACGTGCTACCAATAAGAGCAAGCACAGGCACAGCCACTAATTTCACCTTTTATTTTCTTGTCTCCAGATGACCGCACCAAGTCCTTCAAAGGTAAGCAACAAATGTTCAACTTTATTTTTCTTGTCTACATTAATTCTTCATTATGGTATTATTCTTTGATTATTAGTGCAACCTCTGTTCCAATATATGATATGTCTTGGTACACTATTTTATCACACCAAAACATCTTATGTTTTGGAACCAAGGTAGTACTAAAATTTGACCGATTCTTCTCTACCAATAATTTATTCATTCACATCCAAATCTGTTAGTTATGTGTAGATCGAGGGTACTACGCATTTGTACCACCCCTCTCAGAAATATATACCTTTTAGAAAAATGTGTTCCTAGCTTGGACAATTACTATGGAAACAATTTATTTTGGTCACTGAAAAAAATCTTATTATCACATTTATCACAAAAAGATATATTTCTAACAACCTACAATAAAGAATTCATACTTCGACTAGTAACATATTAAATATATTTGGATTTGTAATTAAATAATTGTCATTGGATATTTAAACAGGAATGTTATATTAAATTCACAATTTCCTACTAACATATTATTACAAAAATTAGCGTACTGGGTACTAAAAGCAGATGAATGTGAAAGTCAAAGAAAAATATAGTCACCGGTACCAGGAAAACAAAATATCAAGCCATTAATTTCAGGGACCAAACCACAAAAAATTGTACTGCATGACTTTCAAAACACAACAAAGATCACTAGCTTCTACTTATTGAGTAGTATATTATATCGATACCTAATAGAACCACAGACTTTGAAAGCACTTTCTGAAAAATATTTACGCATGGTATTTATACACATAAGATAAAATGAATGACAATGTGTATTTTTTTCAGGCATAAACATCATTATTGGAGCTGCTAGTGGGGCAGGCCTCATAATTTTGGTCCTCATTGCATACTATATTTCATACAAATTTAAGATCCGGAGGGCACAAATGTTGAAACGGAAGTACTTCGAGCAAAACCGTGGGCAGTTGCTACAACAATTGGTATCTCAAAGAGCTGATATTGCGGAGAAAATGATCATAACCTTGGAAGAGCTAGAGAAAGCAACAAATAATTTTGATAAATCTCGTGAACTTGGTGGTGGTGGGCATGGTACAGTCTATAAAGGGATTTTGTCGGACCTCCATGTTGTAGCCATCAAGAAACCAAAGATGGTGGTTCAAAGGGAGATTGATGAGTTTATTAATGAGGTTGCTATCCTATCACAAATAAACCATAGGAATGTAGTAAAACTATATGGTTGCTGCCTTGAAACAGAAGTCCCATTGTTGGTCTATGAGTTCATATCCAATGGTACTCTGTATGATCATCTCCATGTTGAGGGATCAAGATCATTATCATGGGATGATAGGCTACGGATAGCAATTGAAACAGCTAAATCTCTAGCCTATCTTCACTCAACAGCTTCGGTACCTATCATCCATAGAGATGTCAAGCCTGCCAACATACTTTTGGATGATAATCTAACAGCAAAGGTAGCAGACTTCGGAGCTTCAAGGTACATCCCATTGGAGAAATCAGGTATAACAACAAAGGTGCAAGGTACACTAGGATATCTGGACCCGATGTACATGCACACACGGCGCCTCACGGAGAAAAGTGATGTTTATAGCTTTGGTGTTATGCTTATAGAGTTGATGACTAGAAAGAAGCCATTTACCTATGTAGCTTCTGAAGGCAATGGTCTTGTGGCACATTTTGCTACATTATTTGCAGAAGGCAATTTGATGCAAATATTAGATTCACAAGTTATGAGTGAGGTTGGCAACGAAATGGAAGAGATCGCCGGAATTGCGGTAGCATGTGTAAAATTAAGAGATGAGGAACGGCCAACTATGAGACAGGTAGAGTTGAGACTAGAAGCCGCAAAATCACCCAATGGATTTCATGCGAATGGTGATGTCACCGAAATATCCCCATTAGAATGCAGGGAGGAATTTACTAGCAGGCAGTATAGCATGGAAGAAGAGTATATTGTGTCTGCAAGATATCCGCGGTAGTCCAGCTATAGCATGGAAGAAGAGTATATTGTGTCTGCAAGATATCCGTGGTAGTCCAGCTTAGTAATAATTTGAGCACAAATAAATAAACTTCCATAGAATTATGCACCCAGTTACCTTAGTGAAAAGTTTCTTCTGATACTTCTCGTCATAGCTTCTTAGTTTTTAGCTTTTTATTATTATTCATATCCAGTGTAAACTCACAATAAGCTTGTATGCTCATCAGTATCGATTTGCCTGTCTCTAAAGCAAAATGTGTCTCTTGCCTTGTTTTGATGGGGATTGTTTTTCTCCTTCTATAGCTAAAAAATATTTTAGTAGTTTTCCTTGTTGTACAAAAGATACTAGATCTAGTTCAAAAGTATGCAATTCCATGATCAATGGCTTCAAGGGCTGCCTCATAGGTAAAGCCCCATTTGCTCCGTTGGGAAAAAATCCCCCATTTGTAACATGAGCATTATGCACGTATTTAACAGATAATGGTTAACATACAAGAGATTGTAATCGATAGTTGTGAGAACCCATTCACCCCACGAAATTTCCGAGATAAAAAGAAACTGTGACTACCAACTTATTAACACGCGGAAAAATATGAGGGCGAGAGGGGGGACCATCCATTACCTTCAGATCTTTAAGTGAACTGGTTATTATTGTAATCCAACTGAATAACTTTAGCACCTACAACCTGGAAATGACAACAACATCAGCTCCTAGAACATGTATAGCATTATGATACTTTTAGCTCTATTCAGTTTACCTGACCATTCAGTTTCGGATGTTTTCATCACAAGGCTCTTCCCAGTTCCTGCTGCTGAACCTGAATGCATGGCATGTACTAACCTGTGAAAGAAACAATTGGCTGCTAAATTTCAAACAAAAATGTCCGGCACAAGAACTAGACCTACGTCAAAAAATATCCCGAAGTGCACAAACCACTTGATAGTACAAGTAACAGAATCTCCAACACTAAGCCTAGCCCGCAATATATAAAATAATTATTTATGGCTGTGCAAATTAAAAAACAATCAGAGTAACAGGCACTGGTTTTACTCAAACGATAGTGTGAGAAGTTATATACTAACAAATATATGTTACAGTTCAAGTAATGATACTACCACCAAGACAATGTTTTTGAATAGGCTGAAGACCTGAAGTTATACTGAATCCATGAAGGTTCAGCTTCAACTCAGTTTCTGACCAAACCATCGATTTGTCCAACACTGATGAGGCCGACAGAAGCCCCTGCACCACCTGAGCTTCTGCCGGCCATGGAGATGCAGATTTGAGCTTCTTAACCAACTGCGCCGATGACAACAGGAGCGAAAGGTCCAAGTCACAAGCCATCGACACCACCGTCTGGCACAAGTTGAGGACAAAGTTCTAGGCCTTCCTTGCTGGCGTGATAGGCGCCACTTTCTCATCTTCTTCAGCCACATTAGCATCTTTCCTGGTTGCGGCAGGCGCTGTAACACGAGAGCATGATGTTTGGCAAGCCGGTGCCCAGGTTGATGCCGGCATCCGACATGGACACAATCACCCTCTCCATCTCAGCCAATTGGCCTGCCTCCCCATATCATTTCGCAACCAATCCGAACTGAAACGCATCAGGACGGTACCCCAGAGCGACCATGTCCCTGAGCATCGGCGGTGAGGCCCATCGTGCACATGGACTTAATCATGGCCATGTAGGTCCCGGCAAGCGGCGACATCGCCCGTAGCCGCGAGTTGAAATCAATGGCCCGGCGCTTCAAACCGCGCGAGGATAAGGCCGATATGAGGTCGCAGTAGAATAGGGCCTGGGCAGACTCGCCGAGATGACTGGGGGCGACTCACGACTCGCTTCAGAGCCGCTCGTGAGGAGATCGCAGACCGCGGTGGCGGCAGCGTCGTTGGACCAGCACAGATCGAAGGGGACTGGCGAACGGCGGTCGGCCGCGGGACACGAGAGGTCAGAGACTGGCCAAGCGCCTGGCACGGCACTCTCCAGCGGCCAGCCGACAGCGGGGCGCGGGCGGCTTGCCTGGGCGACGCCGCGACGGGGAGGACAGTGCTGAACACCGCGAGGTCGGCGACCGGTGCGGGCGTGTGGCACTTCTCCAGCTGGGCTTGATCTAGATTGGAAGATTGCTAGTACTCCGTAGAGGGCTAGAAGACTACGAAGATGGACATGAAAGCGGAAAAACGTACTCGTATTCTACATTTATTTCTGAATTTTCTCCATTTTTTGTTGAATATTTGTGTTTTATTTGATCGATTTCTGAATTGCATATTCTTTTGTAAAGAGGGTAGTGTTTTGTCATTGCTCGTGTTTCGGATCGATGTGTTATGCTACTTTGGTTTTTTTTTTTTTGGCCTCAATTTATTTATGCTTAAGAATTTGCCCCACCTTATTTGTGTCCGTCCTTCGCCTCTGAGCGGTAGAATCGAGGCATGCAGTGGAGTCGACGATGATGGATCTGGATTTCTCCGCGCCACCGTTGGTCTTGAGCAAGGCGACCATCACGGCGGCGTAGATCAAGTTCCACTTGAGCCACCACACATGGATCAGAGAGAGAAAAGAGAGGTTGGAATTGGAGAAGGGAGGGAAGGGTTCTTACCGATATGGCGAGGGGTGGGAACTGATGTCCATGAGGATATGGGAGAGCGGGGCGAGGGCGGCATGCTCCGATGTGGTGCACACATAGTCGTGGGTGACACGCTCTGACGTGACTATCATCACGGTGCGCTCTAGCTCTAACATGAGCCACGCCTAGCTCACCCCTCTAGTTCGGGCCTCCGTCCAGACCATGGATTAGCAAAAATGAGACCCAAATAGTTGCTAGAAAATTATGGAAGTATTCAAGGGTGCATATTAGCACTACTAGGTACTTCCTATGTCCCCAAATAAGCGTACCGCTATCCTTTTTCTTAAGTCAACTTTTGAAAGTTGACCAACTTTATAAAAAAATTAATATTTATGGCATCAATTTAGTATCACTAGATCCGTATAAAAAAGTTTCATATTATACCGATCCGAAGTCATATATATTGCTACTTTTTTGATAAAGTTTTTGATTAAAAAGTTAACTTAGGGTAAAAGGTAGAAGTACACTTATTTGAAAACGGGGGAGTAAATGTCGGTGTGTTGTTGTGAATTTTTCCTCCATACCAAGAATACTAAATACATTCCATTGAAATTGTTATTGTCTACGTTGGGTGATGTTACATAAGGACGTAGTTGTGTAGATAGTTGTGTCGGCGATGAAAGGGCTTTATAGTTGACGCATTGGGCTACAGAAACAATCGTACGTCGACAATGTACACAACCTTATTTTATTACCATCAATTATGTTGATTTTTATTCATATATATTGACCCCCTTTTTTAAATTAAATCGAACAGATTCGGGACGGTCTCCTAGAGCAGGATCGCATACGAGATATTCAAGAGGAATTAGCGAGATTCTTAGTTAAAGAGGTCATAGATCCAACCAAAGAATACCATCGAGAACTTGTATTTATACAATAGGGATCGTGTAAGAGAAATTATATTGTATATATGCATGAACATGTGTACTGTATGTAATATGTTCGACCAAACCACGAAGAAATATTTCACTCTTCGATCTCTATATTCATGACGATGTTCTGTGATGGTTCCTATCACAAACACCAAACCTCGCTCGCTCTCCCTCCTCTACCGCGGCAGAAAAACGCCCCAAAACTCTACAGCGGTAGAACCTGCTGTCACGGCAGCCGAAACACGCAAAACGCTGCCACGGCAGAGCTCACTTTTTCTCGGTTCGTAACCGGGACTAATTGCCCTCCACCCCCCGTTCCGCACAGCAGGCACATGGAGCGTTTTTTGTCCCGGTTCGGGGAGGGACCAGGACTAGAGGGGGACCCTTAGTCCCGAACCCATAGTCTCGGTTCAAAAACCAGGACTAATGGCCCTCCCAAACTGGGACTGATGCCCCGTTTTCCACTAGTGATAAGTATTAGTATGATATGTAAAGCTAGTTTATGCACTAGTATCTTTACTTGATTAAACATAATTGTGTATATAGTCGTCGTTTAATATAGTATATATAGTATGAAGGACTCCATACGGTGACTTGCACGTCTAAGTAGCATGCTGCATGTAGAAAACTAGACGAGTGTCCCACTCCCCAGGTCGCACCACAAGTTATATTATGTGTAGTCCTTTCCATCCCAAATATGTATACGAGTATAGAGTGGAGTACTTACTGGAGTACTACTTACTACTGGCGAATAGAAACTGGTCAAACTGATGCAACTAGACACTAACTGCAGTAGCCGCACATAAGTTCTCTGGCGAGTAGTAGCATCGCCAGAGCAAACGCGCCCCCACCCCTACCCCCTCTCTCCCCTACATCGCCATTGCTATGAAGCGTCGTTCTTCTTTCAGCAACATATCAACCATTGATGGATAATAGATCTTCTAGAGATTCAGCAGAAAATCCGACTAGATCTTCCACATGCTGGATAATCTTGAGGGGTCCGAGGTCCATCCTATTATAGAGACTGTCACATCGTCTCCCAGCATGGAGATCGTGGCGGCCAAAAAGTCCGCATTCGTTTCTGACCAGGTCAACTTGGTGAGATTACATCCATAATATTGCAACATGTGACTAGGTCATGGGGATGGAATATCACGGGAACAAGTGAAACAAAACTTTTCGGTAACGAGATTGAACAAGGTATAAGATATCGATGATCAGATCTCGGACAAGACGTATCGAAGAAACAAAGAGAATTGGACTCAACGTTTATGGTTCAAACGGCATTGTCATCGTGCAATGCACATTGGTCATTATGGGCATCCCGGTCCCGCTATTGGTAAGATCATGGGATCATGTCTATGCCATTTCCTCCATCCAGAACTAAGTGACTTGGATTTGTCTAGAATCACATGAACAAACATATGTAGGAGTACTTGCAAAAACTTCACTAGTTAGTAATAAGTAACATTTAACTAGGTAATAGAGGGGATATATAGATGAACCCATTGAAGTTGAACAAGGAAAGTTCTCACCCACATTTATTGTGGGATGTGTGTTGTATGTCGTGTGGTGTTCCTATGTTTGTGTTTGTGTGTTATAGCCATTTACTAGTAGTCGAGGCTTTTCTTCTCTATGAATATGATATGTTTTGAAGTATGTATTCTGAAAAAGTGAAGGATTTTTTCTAGTATTTTTTTGTTATAAAATAACAGATTAGGTTGTATGAATGAACATATACCCTCTTTGCCCAGAACTAAGTGGCATAAGTTTGTCTAGATTCGCATGAACAAACACATGCAGGAGTACTTGAAAAATCTTAACTACTTAGTAATAAGTCATGTTTATCTATCTAATAGAGGGGATATAGAGATGACCCCATTTGAAATTTCCTCTAGCATTGTCCCTGGCTAGAAGTTGAACAAGGCAAGTCATCGTCGACAGTTATTGTGGGATGTGTGGTGTATGGCGTGTGGTGTTTCTATGCTTGTATGTCTTATAGCTACTAGATATAGTGGTGCGCCTTGCCGCACGATCCCGTTAAATTCGCACTGATTTATATTTAATATGATAGCGGAAAAAACCCGGTGGCAAAATGATAATACCTTTTTTAGACAAACACTTATATACAATCAAAGAAATAGAAAAACATGATGGACTCAAGAAAGGTATGCATCTTACCGTTCTACTTGGAATGACATAGACAGATAATAGAAGAAAGTAATTAACCATATTTCCTGTCTAAATTACAAAGGTTGAGCTATCTGAAAAATTATTTGAGAAACTCTATAGTCGCAACCTAAGTTATATGTATACAAAGGTTAAATTTGTACAAAATTTACTGCAGCTAGAATTATTATCTGCAGCGAGACAAAAATTTGTGATGTTTTGAGTTAGTTTGCTGCAAATTTGTACAAAATCCATTCTATGGATTATTTGAGAAACCCTCTAAACTGCAGCGAGATAAAACTTTCAGATGACAACAGTCGACAGCGCAGGGCGAACAATGCCATGCAGAAAACCTTATCGAGTATTCTAGCATTTGTGAAAATTCACAACATTGACTTTATATTTTAGATATGGATTTTGAAAGATAAAACGATATCTAAACGCTCTAACTTTCTTGGAAATGATCCTAGACAAAAGACAACATCTAGACATAATTCACATAAAAATGAGTTTTAAATTTGAGACACATTATTTGATGCATGTCTCAGATCCCACACAAATGTTTCCCCACTAAAGTATTCACATCGATTTATCAAGGATAGCTTGCACAGGCAAAGTACCATAATGAAGAGAGGCAATATATTATACATTTTGATACATTTCTCATACATATTGTGTATTATTATATCTAACAGAAAGCTCACGGTAGATGTACACAGAACGCAGTCCTTGTCCTTTTCTGACACGCACATGCACATAACAAACAACACGCACACTGACAAGAGTCACGAGCACACATACCATCTGATCACCTTCCTCTCCTTCCCGTGAATCTGCTACCATCTGTCCTCAATTATTACGGCCACCAGAATAGATCGAGAAGGTGAGCACAATAACAATGCTCTTGCTGGCATACAACACAGGTGAGCGCACTACATTGCTCTCTTCCTGGCTTACACTGTCGATTCTTCACCTCAACTGGACTTGAGCGGCGGCGGCAGCTGAAGGCCTGGTGCGGAGGCATCCAATAGATCCCAACCGGAGGGCCGACCCACCATCACGGTATCCATGGATCTTGGCGGTGCGCCATGGCCCGACAGCGTTGTAGCCCCCTCCCCGAGCTCGTGGTTGCCTCCCGAAGCTGGGCCATCTTCCATGCCGGCGTTTGGCGACTCGACAGTTGACCTCGGGAACAACCAGCTGCAGACGGTGGGTACAGACACACAGATTGTGCTTTTCCTTGCATCTGTTCCACATCACAGGTAAAATTAGGAATGCACTATACACAACTGGGTTTCATAGCAAATCAAGCAGAGGAATCATGATTTTTAGCAAATGGTGGTGAAGATTATGCGCAGCTAAAGGGGTGATGTTTTTGGCCAGAAGGTGAGTGATGTTCACTATTGTTCAGTATTATTGTGCAAATTTCTGGTTGCTGTGCAGTGCATCAACTAATAGCGAGGACCATCCCAGGTCTCCGCCAGACAAGGGTGAGGCCAAGGCGGCCCAAAAGGGGTCGCGAGTTTTTCCTCGGCATGCTCCGGATAGGACGACACTGCTGCCAGGATACCGGTATGTTAGTAGCATAACCTGCAAAAAAGTCCATCAGTGCATTAAGTCAGGCAGAACTTACTTGATTATGTATCTTGTAGGAAGAGTTTTCTCCACCTTGTCATAGAAAACATGGTACAAAGGTTTGGGATTAGATATGTGATTATAAATTATATCCTTATTAATCTTAGTAAAAATTCCGTATCAAAGAATTAAATCCTGAAAAAAAACAGTTAGTGGCTAAAGGCTGCAACACGGTGAAATCATCCATCGGTATGAATCAAGGTAATGAAGAAGAATCAATATAAAGATAAGGAAACAAGAAATGTACATTATATTCTGTAGAGAACTTCTAGAAATATGTTTGTACATGATCACTGAATACCCGAAAATTTATTGCTTCTGCAAGTGTTTCTTCAAACTGGTGAAGATTTACTAAAAATTATAAGAATACAGTATGATGTTAGAGGCTGCAATACAGTAACCATGTTAAATACAAAGCGTTGCATTCCTATAACAAGAAAGAGAAGTGTGAATAATGGTTTTGTAACATCAAAGTTAGCATGCAAGCTTGACAAGTGAGATTATCCAGCTACTATAAACAATATGACACTGCAGTAATGTAGTACCAAAACAATCTGTGTATTCATAGTCTGACAAGCTTTTACTTCTTAAAATCGGAAATAGCAAGCATACACACATAAAAAATATATAATTCTACAGTAAGTTAAGCACACAGGAAAGTACATATATTATTAGAAAGACATGGTCAAATAGCTGCTTGGTACGATAGGCAGATCAAGGCATATTAGTTATCGAGAGAACTCTTCATGTTATGTGGCGGCAAGGGACTTATGTAATTTGTAGAGAAAATAGACTTCACTTAGCAACAAATGTTACTGTATATACCTATTTATCTTGCAAACACTGTCATTCTAAAGGATCAAGTGCTGCTATGCTGTGAATATATATACCAAATAAAATGCTCATTGTATAAGTATTTTTCTACTTAGCTTACATTAACTGCCTACGGCCATAAAACAATTACAATATACCCAAAACCAGATCATATATCATACATTTATGATAAAATGCAATCCAAAGAACACAAAAGTCAGGAGGGCATGCATAACTATACATGTATATAATATATATGAATGTTCATGGATAAGCTTAAGCTTAAAAAGTAAGATTACTTATTCATCTATCAAAGATATCAAGATAACTAAACTGGATTCCAAGATAGAGAACTGAACTGCCTGCCGTCATGCTCATAATTATTTAATTACATGTGATATATTTCTAAAAGCTAAAACCTGATGGTATGTTGGAGCTGCAATAAATAAAAAGAAAGAACTCCATAAATTTCTAGAAACAGTAGTAGGCAAGATTGAGCATACCTAATTCTTTTCTAAGAAAGAGAGCCTAAAACAAAATCAGAACTGGGAGCCTGATGACCATACTTGTAGTTTTCCTATCTTACCAAAAGGCCAAGCTGGAGATCTAATGCGAACTTATTTCAGGTCACGATCCAAGAACCAACATCAAAATCATAAAGTATTTCCAATACTCTGATATTCAGAGATATTAAAATTTGAAAGGTATACCAAAATCTGCAGCAAAAGGGTCCAAGGAGCTCGAGTATCCTGGTCTAGCTAGAAAGGTAATATAAATTATAGAATAAAGTCAAACACCTGATAATACACTACTGATTATTTCACATGCATTTGATCTTTTGATGAAAATGTCCTATCCTAGCTAGACCAATTAGCTCTTTTGTCCTCTCCGGATTTACGGCGTGTTGTTTATAACCTTTGCTGCAAAGGCAGGAAAGTTTACATTCCACCCTTTAAAAAGCCTCCTCCCTTCCTTGCTGATCTGCTGCATTCGATGGTGATCGTCGTGCCAGGCGTTTTGTGTCCAAAATTCGGCAGTTTAATTGTTTGTTTTCTTTCACCTCCATGGGTGCAAAGATAGATCGTGTGATATATTTCTAAAAGCTAAAACCTGGTATGTTGGAGCTGCAATAAATAAAAAGAAAGAACTCCATAAATTTCTAGAAACAGTAGTAGGCAAGATTGAGCATACCTAATTCTTTTCTAAGAAAGAGAGCCCAAAACAAAATCAGAACTGGGAGCCTGATGACCATACTTGTAGTTTTCCTATCTTACCAAAAGGCCAAGCTGGAGATCTAATGCGAACTTATTTTAGGTCACGATCCAAGAACCAACATCAAAATCATAAAGTATTTCCAATACTCTGATATTCAGAGATATTAAAATTTGAAAGGTATACCAAAATCTGCAGCAAAAGGGTCCAAGGAGCTCGAGTATCCTGGTCTAGCTAGAAAGGTAATATAAATTATAGAATAAAGTCAAACACCTGATAATACACTACTGATTATTTCACATGCATTTGATCTTTTGATGAAAATGTCCTATCCTAGCTAGACCAATTAGCTCTTTTGTCCTCTCCGGATTTACGGCGCGTTGTTTATAACCTTTGCTGCAAAGGCAGGAAAGTTTACATTCCACCCTTTAAAAAGCCTCCTCCCTTCCTTGCTGATCTGCTGCATTCGATGGTGATCGTCGTGCCAGGCGTTTTGTGTCCAAAATTCGGCAGTTTAATTGTTTGTTTTCTTTCACCTCCATGGGTGCAAAGATAGATCGTGTGATATATTTCTAAAAGCTAAAACCTGATGGTATGTTAGAGCTGCAATAAATAAAAAGAAAGAACTCCATAAATTTCTAGAAACGGTAGTAGGCAAGATTGAGCATACCTAATTCTTTTCTAAGAAAGAGAGCCCAAAACAAAATCAGAACTGGGAGCCTGATGACCATACTTGTAGTTTTCCTATCTTACCAAAAGGCCAAGCTGGAGATCTAATGCGAACTTATTTTAGGTCATGATCCAAGAACCAACATCAAAATCATAAAGTATTTCCAATACTCTGATATTCAGAGATATTAAAATTTGAAAGGTATACCAAAATCTGTAGCAAAAGGGTCCAAGGAGCTCGAGTATCCTGGTCTAGCTAGAAAGGTAATATAAATTATAGAATAAAGTCAAACACCTGATAATACACTACTGATTATTTCACATGCATTTGATCTTTTGATGAAAATGTCCTATCCTAGCTAGACCAATTAGCTCTTTTGATGAAAAAACCCTATTAAAAAACCAACATATGGAACAATGCTTTCTGATCGACCAACATAGCATTGATGAGAAGCTCTATATATCTTTTGCAAGGAACAAATAACATAAATGTCCATCCAGTCAAATATATTTCCAGGACTACTATTTCAAGAACTAACAAAGAGAAGCAATGTGATTTACCTCGTTATATTATTGGGACTGCATCATACGTGCCGTTGCATACTCTTAGTAGGGCTGCAAAAATCCGTAGCTTTTGAAGTCCTCTCGCTAGCTGGTCTGCACAAATGAATTTTTCCCAACATGAGGTACAGACCATGAACACTAACAAAAAAAGGAAAACAAATGATTTATACTGTAGAACATGAATTGAGAAGTAGCAGCAAGGAGCACATGGAGGTCCAAGATCTGAAATGAACAATCGATAAGAAACATCCTGAGACCAAATCAAAGAGGGAATCATCACAAAATAATATAGGAGACAAATATGAGGAGTAAAAGGGTATCGTGACAAACCATGACCTGTAGATTTTCTTGTGATGAATTTCTTTAAAGAGTTGAACCTGCAATATAATCTAAAGACCTATTTAAGAACTAATAACAAGGATGGTTTCTACACCGAACCCAATTCCTAGCACCTTTTTTCTTGTGCCCTTGGGTCACTGCTCCCCTTTATCATGTGCAACCCACTGGAGTAAATCAACATGACGCCGCAAAAACTATATCCACCATAACGCTATAAGGTAATTAAGGAGGCTGCAAGTAAAATTGGAGATATCTTATCACTTCCAAGTTGCAAATAGGTTTATCTCACTACATATACTTCCAGGCTGCAAATAGGTTTATTTCACTACATATACATTTTTCAATATTAATCTGAACCTTGTCATAGCAGGCAAAGAAACTGACAAATTAGGAAATAATATTTATCAACATTATAGATGAAAAAAAATCACCATTTTGCTGTTTCTCCTAGATCAACATGAGGAAGAAACCCATGCTCAAACAAATGACTGCTACGCTGCTGGCTGAAATAATAGTGACCTGCTGCCGTAAATAATAGTGTATCTGCACTATTTCTTTCTTTTACGCGAAGAATATGCAACATTCAGTTTATCACCGAGGATATGTCTAAATTCTTAGATGATTTTCAAGTAAATTAGACTCATCTCCATGCCGTGGCTGGTGCGGAATATTCTCATGGGAATCTGTACAATTAGCCAGCCACAAACTGTAAGCTCCAGTGCAGCTTTTCTTGCTTACAATCTGGTGAGAGGCGAGACTGTCCCAACTGTATATGCTATATATATTCAGTGTGTCACCGAGAAATTTCTTTACTGAAATATGGTAAAACCGGAACAAAACATCGCTGTTATAAATTAAAGCAAAACTAAACATGATCCATCTTACATATGAATAATATGGACAAACTAAAAATAAATTCGCACATGAGGGGAGAGAGGGAGAGAAATACCTAGGATGCATGGATGCGGAGGAGGGCATGCCTATGCAGTGCTGGAAGCCATCCTCTGCCACCAACGCACCTCTGCTTCTTCTCTTACTTTGCCGAGCATAAGGAGATCCTCCTGTGTAGTCAAGACGTGGATGAAGAGGCAAATAGGCGAGTCGGTCCCTATACTCGCTGCTGCCAGCGAAGGAGATGTGGAGCCCCAGACGGTTGTAGACGACCATGTTGAGGCGGTGTGCCACGTCGGCTCCAGGGACTGGGCTAGCGCAACGCCTCCACCCTCCGTGCCGCCGGCCTCCCCCATGTGCGCTCCTGCAACACCTCCTCCAGCCGGCCACTGCGGTCGTCCACGCGCGGCATGATGCGCCGGCCCCTCAGCTGGCACGCTGTCGCCACCCGTCGCGCCGCCCTGCAGCCCCTCCTCTAGCCCGCCCCCGTCGCCCTCCTCTGTGCGTGCTCCTGTTGCCCGCCACCGCGGCCGTCCGAGCTCCTCCTGCTGGGCACCGAGTAGTCCACTACCGGAGGAAGAAGGAGAGGCGGTAAGGGAAGAGGAGGAGACCACTAGCGGCGGGGCAAGGAGGAGGCGAGGGGAGTGGAGGAGAGGCGAGCCGAGGAGATCGGGAAGAAACTCTCGGGAGGCTGGACGGGCGGAGGGGATTGGGTGCTTGGCGGCTAGGGTTTGCCATTGGGAGCACGTTTTATACCGCCACAGTAGAAAAAACTAACGGTACCGATTTACTTAAATAAGATCTAAAGGCTGAGAAGCGCTAATCGCTATGGAGGCTCCCAGGGGTCTCACCAATTACATCTTTAGATTTACTAGTAGTCGAGGCTTTTCTTCTCTATGAATATGATATGTTTTCAAGCGTGTATTTTGAAAAAAAAGTGAAGGATTTTTTAGTGTTGTTTTATTATACAATAACATATTAGGTTGTATTAATGAACAACCATATACCCCCTTCGCCCAGAACTAAGTCACTTAGGTTTGTCTAGATTCACATGAACAAACATATGCAGGAGTACTTGCAAAATCTTCAGTAGTTAGTAAATAAGTAATGTTTAGCTATGTAATAGAAGGGATATAGAGAAGACCCCATTGGAAATGTTCTCTATCTTCGTCCATGGCTGGAAGTTGAACAAGGAAAGTCATCGTTGATAGTTATTGTTGGATTGTGTTGTATGTTGTGTGGTGTTCCTATGCTTTTTTGTGTGTATGTGTGTGTGGTAGCCATTTACTAGCCGACGAGGCTTTTCTTCTCTATGAATATGATATGTTTCCAATTGTGTATTATGAAAGTGAAGGCTTTTTTCTAGTACTATTTTATTATACAATAACAGATTAGGTTGTATGAATGGACAAACATATACTCCATCGATCCACAACTAAATGACTTAGATTTGTCTAGATTCACATGAACATATGGAGGAGTACTTGCAAAATCTTCACTAGTTAGTAGTAAGTGATGTTTATCTATGTAATAGAGGCGATATAGACATGACCCCATTATAAATTTTCTCTAGCTTCATCCCTGGATGGAAGTTGAACAAGTCAAGTCATCATTAACAGTTATTGCGGGATGTGTGTTGTATGCCATGTGGTGTTCCTATACGTGTGTGTGTTGTAGCCATTTACCAGTAGTTGAGGCTTTTCTTGACTATGAATATGAGATGGTTCCAAGTGTGTATTCTAAAAAAGGTGAAGGCTTTTTTCTAGTATTTTTGTTTTATTATATAGTAACAGATTAGGTTGTATGAATGAACAAACATATACTCCATACGTCCAGAATTATGTGACTTAGATTTTTCTAGATTTGCATGAACAAACATATGCAGAAGTACTTGCAAAATTTTCACTAGTTAGTAATAATTAATGTTTACATATGTAATAGACACGATATAGAGATTACCCCATTGGAAATTTTCTCTAGCTTCGTCCCTGGCTGGAAGTTGAACAAGACAAGTAATCTTTGACAGTTATTGTGGGATGTGTGTTGTGTGTAGTGTTCCTATGCTTGTGTGTGTGTGTTAGCCATTTACCATACGGCGATGCTTTTCTTTACTATGAATATGGTATGTTTCCAAGTTTGTATTCTGAAAGTTGAAGGCATTTTATAGTATTGTTTTATTATACAATAATAGATTAGGTTGTATGAATGAACAAACATATACTCCATCGATCCACAACTAAGTGCCTTAGATTTGTCTAGATTCACATGAACATATGCATGAGTACTTGCAAAATTTTCACTACTTAGTAGTAAGTGATGTTTATCTATGTAATAGAGGCGATATAGACATGAACCCATTATAAAGTTTCTCTAGCTTCATCCCTGGATGGAAGTTGAACAAGTCAAGTCATCATTAACAGTTATTGCGGGATGTGTGTTGTATGTCATGTGGTGTTCCTATGCGTGTGTGTGTGTGTTGTAGCCATTTACCAGTAGTTGAGGCTTTTCTTCTCTGTGAATATGAGATGGTTCCAAGTGTGTATTCTAAAAAAGGTGAAGGCTTTTTTCTAGTATTGTTGTTTTATTATATAGTAACAGATTAGGTTGTATGAATGAACAATCATATACTCCATACGTCCAGAATTATGTGACTTAGATTTGTCTAGATTCGCATGAACAAACATATGCAGAAGTACTTGCAAAATTTTCACTAGTTAGTAATAATTAATGTTTACCTATGTAATAGACACGATATAGAGATTACCCCATTGGAAATTTTCTCTAACTTCGTCCGTGGCTGGAAGTTGAACAACACAAGTAATCTTTGACAGTTATTGTGGGATGTGTGTTGTGTGTAGTGTGGTGTTCCTATGCTTGTGTGTGTGTGTTAGCCATTTACCATACGGTGATGCTTTTCTTTACTATGAATATGATATGTTTCCAAGTGTGTATTCTAAAATCTGAAGGCATTTTCTAGTATTTTTTTATTATACAATAATAGATTAGGTTGTATGAATGAACAAACATATACTCCCTCCGTCTAGAACTAAGTGACTTAGATTTGTCTAGATTCGCATGAACAAACATATGCAAGAGTACTTGCAAAATATTCACTAGTTAGTAATAAGTAATGTTTATATATGTAATAGTGGGGATATAGAGATGTGACCCCATTGGAAATTTCCTCTAGCTTCGTCCATGGATGGAAGTTGAACAAGGTATGTCATCATCGTCGACAATTATTGTGGGATGTGTGTGTGTGTGTGTGGTAGCCATTTACCAACCGACGAGGCTTTTCTTCTCTATGAATACGATATGTTTCCAAGTGTGTATTCTGAAAAAAGTGAAGGATTTTTTCTAGTATTGTTTTATTATACAATAACAGATTAGGTTTTATGATTGAACCATCATATACTCCCTCCGTCTAGAACTAAGTGAGTTAGATTTGTCTAGATTCGCATAAACAAACACATGTAGGAGTAGTTGGAAAATCTTTACTAGTTAGTAATAAGTAATTTTTATCTATGTAATATAGGGGATACCGAGATTACCCCATTGGAAATGTTCTCTAGCTTCGTGCTTCGTCCCTGGCCGGAAATTGAACAAGGCAAGTCATCGTCGACATTTATTGTGGGATGTGTATTGTATGTCTGTGTGGTGTTCCTATGCTTGTGTGTGTGGTAGCCGTTTACCAGTGGTTGAGACTTTTCTTCTCTATGAATATGATTGTTTCCAAGTGTGTATTCTGAAAAAAGTGAAGGCTTATTCTAGTATTGTTTTATAACAGATTAGATTGTATGAATGAACATATATAGTCCCTCCGGTCGTCCAGAACTAAGTGACTTAGATTTATGTAGACGCACTTAGAATCTCACAATGAACATGGATAGTGTCCCAAACAAAATACTATAGTGTATCAAGTTCCAAGTACTCCTACAACATACTGTTCCTCTGGCGGTCGAGTGATTCTCCAAGCCGGTCGTCGGTCAAGTTGGCATTGCCATTGGTACGTACCTCTCTCCACCACGTGAAACTGGTCGATCCTTACGTACGTGTTTAACGCTGGATGGTTTAGGGCTCACGAGAGGTACGGGTACGGCACTCTGCAAAGCGAGACTTCGCGTATGCAGAATCTGGAGAGTGCTCTTGATAGTATATAAGTAGGTATCGAGGGCCAGGATCTTGCTCTCTTCATCCATCCAGCAATGGCTCAAATGACCATCACGACGGTAGCTATAGGGGTGGCGGCACTACTGATGCCGTTGTCCGCTGGAGGAGCAGCGGCAGCAGGTGATCCGACGGTCCCGGCGCCGGTACCGATCGGGATGCCCAACTGTGTCACGTCGTGTGGCGGCGTCGACGTGCCATACCCGTTCGGCATTGGCACGGACACCAGATGTTATCTGCCGGAGTTCAACCTCACCTGCAACGCCACCACGGGCTCACAGCCACGACTGCTTCTTGACTTCGACGGCACTCTCCAAGTCCGCTTCATTGGCTATGTCTCAGGCCCCAATCTGAAGGTCCATCACAACGGTGACGTGAAAATCATGGTGGACGCCGATGGCAATGGCAGTGGAACATTCAGCCGAGGCCTTAGGCGCGACGGGCCATACAGTCTGTCAAGGGAGGGGCCCTTGCTGAACCAGCTCATCCTGACGGGGTGCAACGTCCAGGCGACGGTGAAGAGCGGCAACATCACCGTGGCCAGCTGCACCTCACTCTGCGAGGACGCAGCAGCAGACGACGATGGAACTCACAACGTCACCGATCCATGCTTCGGCGGTAGCAAAGGCTGCTGCCGGGAGAATATCGTTACGCCAAGCTACCAGGACGACGACAGCATCTCGACGCCCGGCAGCTACGACGTGCAGCTCATATCGTTGAGTGGCCGGAATCGTAGCACGAACCTCCCCGTGCGCGTGTTTCTGGCGGAGTACGGGTGGTTCGATAACAGCTCCGTCTATACCGATCTGCTACACACAGGCGGCCGTCCACCTTCCAAGGAAACAATGGCGGTTCCCGTTCGGCTGAGCTGGGATATTGTTGGCCATCCTAGCAGTGGTGTCTGCAGAAGTAACCACAGTGAACGTAGAAACGGAACAAGAAGAGGAGGCTATACGTGCACCTGCAGTGAAGGTTACGAAGGCAATCCCTACCTCGCCAACGGATGCAAAGGTATATGTATGCATGCCCTAGCTCCACAAGACACGCAACCTAATTTAAGGATGTGATAAAAGAGATATGGTCGATCAAGGAAATTAATACTTGCATATATGTACATGTAGATATCAACGAATGCGAGATCTGGCCACAAGAAATAATTGGGTGCTACGGAGAATGTATCAACACGGAAGGATCCTTCAGGTGCCGGTGCCAACCAGGAACCACTGGCAACTACTCCATACCCGGAGGGTGCCACAACGACACTATTCTCGCTGACACGGGTACAAACTAAGCAACTTTTAGTTTCGTATATGAGTATGTTTTACATTCTATCTCCATTGATGGATGGACGTGCACCGGACTCTAGGGTCCAGGGAAGCATTTCCCCCGCTATGCGTAAGAAGCAAAAAAGATTTTTCTTCTTAGACCATGTACTCTGCAATGCTATATGTATGCTTCGCCGTATAGAACTCCCGTTCATCCACCGGCCTATGGAGTCCCTTCATTGGTTGGTAAGATTCTGAATCGTTTTCTTGTCTCCTATAATCCCACTAAAATACGCTTAAATGATCATGAATATCATAAAGGACCCCAAGCGCTCCATATATGGACACAACATATAGTACGCAGTACTTATTTACTAATCATTTTTGGAGGCTTTTCATGAGAAAAAGAGGCATGTGCTTCATAGGTTCACCAGTATGACACCTGATGTCATAAATAGTAAATTACGTAGCATATGACTAAAACCTCATGCATCTTCATGCCATATGATAGATAATTGACATCTAGCTACCAACGTGGCTTTTCTACACAATAACATAAACATGGAAATTGTTGGATTTTGGCATTTATTGGTTTGGTAGTCATAAAAATAACCAAATTTCAAGGGAAGAATAACATGGAACTAAATAAATATGTTTTTAGTGTGTCATATTTAACTATTGTACGGTTAATCATTTTTATTTTTTATCAACTTGCATATGATCACATCTAAACCCAATTTCACATATATGTGTGTCTATAGGGTGTTCACATTTTTTTACATGTAGATATGATTGATTTATTTAACATATAGGGGGTTCATATCGACTCAAGTTCAAAAAAGATTCAAACCAACATATAGACGACCGGTTATGACCAACAATTTTTGTACGCCCAGGCGAAGTCAGAAATCTTGACTATTGATATCTTTAGAAATTGGATTTAGTAGTTGAAAATCAATCAGATGCAAAATTTGTCCCCGGATGCAAAGTAGAGACTGTGAAGATGTCCACAATGACAACCTTCTACATAACCTGCCGCAAAGAGAGCAATAGAAATAATTGGGAGCAAGTATGTGTTGCTAGTTCACATGCATGGAATTACCCTATCAATTAATTTTGTTATACGAGGACGAACCATTGCTTTGGTGGTAACTAGAATGGTTGTAATTTTTTAAAGAGGGGCAAAACATTTGTCCCAATATACTAATGGACAGCTCTCCCAGCATAAATTCTCTCAAAAGCTTATCACCAGCGATCACCCAATTTTTTGTCAGTTTCTTGATTTTGTCCAATATCACTGAAGGCAAAACAGGTCGTTCGACATCTCCTACGTTGTGAGAAAAGTGAGGGAGGCCATGGGTTTGCGGTGTGGGATGGAACGCCAGTCATGTCTAGCCACCAAGCATAAATGGATTTTATTGGCCAACGGTCGAAGACCCCAAATCCTAATAGTGAAACAACAATGTTTGAAAATATACTCCATCGATTTGGTGGCTCTTTTGAATTGTAGACAATGGCCACAATTTGGCCATCCTCATTTTTCAAGTCAGTCAGCCATGCATAGACTATTTTATAGTGCAAGCCACACCAAGAAAATGATTTTTGGAGGTGCCCGGGTTAAGATTGCACAAGAAATTGCACTTTATATGCCAAGGCTGCCGAGTACTAGCCACTTGGAGTTAAAGCCCACAAGATGCCATCCTCCATCCCTTCATCAAGATGAATGCTTTAAAGTTGAACTCAAAGACATATGAATTGCTCCAAGTGAGTCAATGAGAAGTCGTTCATCATCTTGATTTGTCCAACCCAGCCGTTTGCATGCAATGCGCTCTTGATACCCCATTTTTTTCCGCGAAGAGATCTTGTAAATGAGGGGACAATATCTTTTGGCTTAGAACCATCCAACCAAGCAGTGTCCCCAAAATGTGTCTTCTTCGCATTGCCAACAGTAATTTTTGTGGCGGCATAGAAAAGATTCATATACTCCCCATGCAAGGCTTCCACATGCCAACCCAAATCCTTGAGGTGTATTTCCGTTCAAGCCACGACCATCTTACCCATAGAGCTCTAGCAAATTTTCCGATGCAAAGAACACCAAGTCCCCCAAGCAACTCTGGGCGACACACCGTCTCCCAATTTACTTTACAATGAGCACCCATAACCTTGTCGGTGGAGGACCAAAGGATGGCTCTTTCCACATTCTTCATGTCATTAGTAACCCTCGGATGGACGATGAGCAGACTCAAGTGGTAAATTGCTTGCGAGGCGAGCATTGATTTTACAAGAGAGGTACGCCTCACCATGTTGATGAACTTTCCATTCCAAGTGGGGATTTGGGCAGCCGTTTGTCCACAAGGTGTTGGAATTCAACCTATCGCAGCTGCCAAATCGCGCAGCTGCCAAATCGATAGCAGATAGCACGAGCCCAAGATATCTCATCAGGAAGAAGGTACGCTTCGCCAGAAGGCCCTCAAGGATGCTCTCTATGTTTATTTGGCCGCAACGAATTCGAACAACATAACTCTTAAAGTTTGTGCAAATTAAGGTATGTTACCTCAACAAAACCACTAAGGGCTCCTTTGATTCATGGGATAGGAAAAGTGTAGGAATAGGAAACTCATAGGATTGAGAAGTCATGACTAGTTGAATCCTATCGGTAGAACAATTGTCTTTGATTGTGGTAAAGGAATTTTCATGAGCTCCAACCTCATGCTTTTTTCCTATGGATTTTACACTACAAGATTCCTATGGTATTATTTCTTATAGGATATGATCCTTTGAATCAAACAACCTTTGTAGGAAAATTTCCATAGGATTCTATTCCTACAAAAATCCTTTCACAATTCTATGAATCAAAGGAGGCCTAAGGATGTAAGCAAGCCGTTGGTTGTCTTGCCGGAATTGATCCACAAAAACCGCGGCGGTGTATAGGGATGTTCTCAAAATGGTGCCCCAACCACAGATCTTATGAAGCAACACGTGAGTGGTAGAAGGGTCAAGAATTTGTTGGAGAGAGTCGATGCCGATGTCAAAAAGGAGCGGATCGAGAGACCTGAGCACCTTGGCATAGTCTGCGGCCATAAATAATTGGTGGGCCAGCCACCCCATTGAAAATGAATGTAGATGTTGATGATGAAAAGATGGCGGCTATCCAATCATGTGATCTACTAGGGAACCTTCACCGTCGGAGCAGATCGAAGATGTAGTCTCCTTTTATGGAGTCAAGAGCGTTCCGGATGTCAAGTTTAAACAAGAGGCTCGGAGTCTTGGTCTTATGCAATTTTCTTTCCAAATTTTTGACACAGAGAAAGTTGTTGTGAATGTTGTTTTTTGACGAATGCAATTTGATCATGGGAGACAATATCATTCATGAGTGGTCTAGAGGCGGAAAATGGGCATCTAAGCAACAATATTGGCTCTGGAGTAGGTTAGGCTAATGGTTGTACCCCATCTCTCACCATGTTCGACGTTTTCGGATGTTTTTGAAACATTCTTTCAGTCAGAGGCAGTGTTCCGTAGTACTGAGACCTTACGAGTATCAGTGTGTGTGTGGTACTGTGGTTGTGTGTGATGTTTCTAATAAGGATGTTGTCGCTCGGTCTTGTCTTTCTATAGAAAAATGATGTAGCCCACTTTTTTTTTTCTCAACAACCGTGTTTGCAACTGCAGGTAGCTGCACGGGGTGGTGCGGGGATGTGGAGGTGCCCTACCCTTTCGGTATTGGCCCGCCCAGGTGCTACTGGCCTGGATTAGGCCTCGTTTGCGACACGACCAATAAGCCCCCACAGCTTCTCCTCGGCAGTGGCCAGTTCCGGGTTGTCAATATTTCCCTCATCAACACCACGGTGCACATCGTCTGGAAGACTGATCTCATGCCCAACATTGCTTTGACTCCCATTGGGATCCTTCAAATACTAGGCCGTTTCCCTTCTTTTTTCGAACGAGAGGCGCCCTACTCGCTGTCCACCGTCAACGAGCACATTCTGACCGGGTGCAACGCGCAGGCGACCCTGCTGGGGCACGGTAACCCACCCATCATTAGCGGATGTGCCTCCTTCTGCTCCAACAATGACACCACCACCAGCCACCCCGGAGTTGTGGGATGGCCAACAAATGGCATTCATGGTGGAATCGGCGGCGGCGGAAAGTACTGCTACGGCATGGGATGCTGCCAGGCACGTATCACTGATTCCGTGGACGGAATGCCCAAGGAATTGCACTTCCAATGGTTCGATACCAACAAATACTATAATATGTTCATGCCGTTGCCTGGGAACGTGTTCATCGCGGAGGAGGGATAGTTTGACCGGCAGGATGTCGCCGGCAAACTGATGATGAATGGGACAACGCAAGAAAACTTGGAGGTTCCTCTTGTTCTCCGGTGGGAGGTGTTGCTCTCGCATAATGGTTCATCATCAGCCAACGTGAGCTCCAGGCATCTGGACTGCCAACGGGATGTGGAAGCACGCCAACTATGCAAGAGCAAGCACAGCCACTGCGAACCTGGGAACAGAGGCTATTCGTGTCAGTGCAACCACGGCTACAACGGCAACCCCTACATCCTCGAAGGATGCAAAGGTTCAGTCCATTCTGATGTATATATATGGTTCATATCGATCGGTTCTCCCGTCTATAGTAGACTAATTGTTCATTTGTTTTCTCTAGGTGACGGCAAAAAACCATTCAAAGGTGAGCAACCAATGCTGCAACTTTAGTTTACCTACACTGATGCAGCACGTTCTCGTATTTCTGCTTATTACTACCATGTGTGTTGCATACACCACCCTCTCATAAAAAAGATACTAGCTTTGACTTTAATTGAAAAACTATTCATATTGATCAATCGATCTTACCATTAGATTTATCACATAATAATTACAAAATTTATATTCATAGACGTATGCATTATACACTTAAATTTATCACAAAACAACTACCTTTGTTGGTACTCACAATGACATTCTACAATAGTGCAGAATAAAACTTTAACTGCTAACATATTCAAAATATTCACAATTGTAAGGTGGAAATAGAACCATTACTTTTTTTCATAAAAAAATATTTTCATAATATATGGAGTAATTTATAACTTTCTATTAACATGTACTTACAAAATGTGTCAAAGATACGTATTGGAGACCAATAAGTGTCCAAAACATCATCAGTTTATAAACGTTATCAAGTTATCAAAGTTCTGCTTTGGATATCAAAATGGCTTTCAAAACACAACCAAATTTCATTCAAAGTTTCTGTCTAAGCATATTCATAATACCTAAAAAAATACACTACGAAATTACTTCTAATGATAAATTGGAGAAAATGTGCACTTTGAGCATATTTGTACCCATATTGTAGAAAATGAACGACAATGTGTATTTTTTCAGGTAGAAGCATCATTACTGGAGTTGTTAGTGGGGCAGGCCTCATACTTTTGGTACTCATTGCATACTTTGTTTCCTACAAAGTTAAGCATCAGAGGGCACAAATGTTGAAACGGAAGTATTTTGAGCAAAACCGTGGACAGTTGCTGCAACAATTGGTATCTCAAAGAGCTGATATTGCAGAGAAAATGATCATAACCTTGGAAGAGCTAGAGAAGGCAACAAATAATTTTGATAAAGCTCGTGAACTTGGTGGTGGTGGACATGGTACTGTCTATAAAGGGATTTTGTCGGACCTCCATGTTGTAGCCATCAAGAAACCAAAGATGGTGGTTCAACGGGAGATTGATGAGTTTATCAATGAGGTTGCTATCCTATCACAAATCAACCACAGGAATGTAGTAAAATTATATGGTTGCTGCCTTGAAACAGAAGTCCCAATGTTGGTATATGAGTTCATATCCAATGGAACCCTTTATGATCATCTTCATGTCGAAGGGCCGATCTCATTATCATGGGGTGACAGGCTACGGATAGCAATTGAAACGGCAAAATCTCTAGCATACCTTCACTCAACAACTTCAACTCCTATCATCCATAGAGATATCAAGCCTGCAAACATACTTTTAGATGATACTCTAACAGCAAAGGTAGCAGACTTTGGAGCTTCAAGATATGTTCCGTTGGAAAAATCGGGGTTAACAACAATGGTGCAAGGTACACTAGGATATCTGGACCCAGTGTACTTTTACACATGGCACCTTACCGAGAAAAGTGATGTTTATAGCTTTGGCGTTATGCTTATAGAAATGATGACTAGAAAGAAGCCATTTCCCTATATGGCTTCTGAAGGCAGTGGTCTTGTGGCACATTTTGCTACCTTATTTGCAGAAGGCAGTCTGATGCACATATTAGATCCACAAGTTATGAGCGAGGGTAGCGACAAAATTGAAGAGATCGCTGGAATTGCAGTAGCATGTGTAAAATTAAGAGGGGAGGACCGGCCAACTATGAGACAAGTGGAGTTGAGACTAGAAGCGGCTCAGTCGCCCAAGGCATTTGAGGAAAATGCTGATGTTGCAGAAAATTCTCCATTAGAATGCAGAGAAGAATCGACTAGCAGGCAGTACAGCATGGAAGAAGAATACATTGTGTCTGCAAGATATCCACGGTAATTCTGCTTATACATGATTTGAGCAGAAATAATAAACTTTCAAAGATTTATGCACCTAGTTACCTTAGTGGAAAATTTCTTCTGATACTTCTCATCAAGGCTGCGTAGTTTTTAGCCTTTAATATCCGTATCCAGTGTAAACTCACAATAAGCTTTGTATACTCATCATTATCGATTTTCCTGTCTCTGAAGGAAAATGTGTCTCTTGCCTTGTTCTGATGGCGATCATTTTTCTCCTAGCTAAAAAATATTTTGGAAGTTTCCTTGTTGTAGAAAACTATACTAGATCTACTTCAGAAGTATGCAAGTCGATGATCAATGGCTTCACAGCCGCCAAATTGTCTGTTCTCTTCCAAGAGCTCCTCTTGTGTTTCAGCCAAGGACAGAGCTGGATCTACTGTTTTTGGATTGTGCAGCTTAATTGCTTTCTGGATCTCTCTTCTCAGTCCATTCACAAATTTGGTCACAAAGTATGCCTCATCATAATGTTTGTTGTGGACTAACACCTTGTGCCTCAATGCTTCGAATTTCTGGTAGTACTTCTCCACCGTATGGGTCTTTTTGCATTTTTCAAGAGCTGTCAAGTACTTGTGGTGCTGATTACGGCCAAACTTGAGATGAACAGCCACGCACAATTCCTCCCAACTATCCACATCGTGCTCAGCTTCGAATGTCTGCAGCCACAATGCCGCATTCCCCACAAAATGCATCGTGGCGAATCTGGCCCATGTCTCATGTTCAACTAAGTAAAGTGCAAAATATTTTTCACACACCGACTTCCACCACTTTGGATTCTCACCATCGAAACGAGGGAAATCTGTCTTGGGTGACCGTGAGCGAAAGTTGCCAGCAAGTGATCCCGGATATGTACTGTCATCATAGCCCCCTGATCTCTCCCAATTCAAAATGCACTGGTGTGTTGGGAAATTCCTTCTGCTGCTGATTAACAGGCACCACAATCTTCAGTGATCAGTGGTTCACATGTTGTCGGTGTCGTCTGTTGCTGCTGCCGGTACCCTACCAGTCTCCAGTGTTGTCAATCCCTTTGATGCTGTTGTCAACTTGCGGCACCCAATTCGCTAGGCCACGCAAGGTATCATTGATGGATTGCAGTGTGGAGGTTGTCTCCGCACACTATTTCTGGAGCTCCTTCCCTTGCCTCTTCAGCATCATCAAATCCGCATGTGCCTTCTCCATCTGAACCTCGTCTGATTGCTCCCACACCGCCGCACCGGGAGCCAAGGTCAACCGCCGCCGATAGTACTCGCCGCCGCTTATGCATGGATGGGATTTTACGGGATCGCCCAACCACAAAGCAACCGCCTCTAATCGCCGCCGAGGAGTAGATCGCGAGATCCCACCCTCCTGCTCTCGACTCTCTTTTTTGTGGATATTTTTCTGGTGGAAATTTGTCGCCGCGGATCCGGAGATCTTATGGCTCTGATACCAAGTGTGAGGTTCTCACTACTCTCGATCCATACAAGGGTCTGGATACAGAGTTTTCCACAGAGGCACGCTGGGAGGATCCGCATTCGACGAGCTAGCTCGACGATGAAGGAGGAAGGGAAATCTCAATCAGTGAATGATTTCTTATCTTACAAGTCGATGCCCGACTTACTGGACGCATCCAGGCTAAGTAGAACCAGCGTCGGCTTTGTGGGCTTCCTCCTGGGCCACTAGATGGGCTTCTCAGATCCTCTGCCTCTCCAGTTGTCTTCTCTTCACCTTCAGCGCGTCAGGTAGCATCTTTGTCGTGACAGTCTAGCAATGAGAATAGCAGCGGAGCAGAGGCGTATGATGACAACGACAACGAGAGCGTGCGCACAGAACGAGTGAAGAGTGATACGTGAGACGAGATAGAGCATTAGGTGAGACGAATAATGTCCCCCTCCCTCCCTCCCTCTCTATGGTACAGTGATCCCAAAATGCAACTTCTTTAATTATTAATATTTACATAGACCCGCAAAATCCCATTTTTATGAAAGTGTTTGCACACGAACACGGCACCCTGTATTGGCATCAAGCGTGATTTGCAGGACAACATCGCCAAGGGAGTATCGGCAGCAGCGCGATACACACAAAGCAACTGGCGAGATTTTTTGGGAAAATGAAACCCCATGTACACGGGCTGGGACGCCCGGGCAGTTTGCCGTTCTGTACGCCGCTGTGTTCCTCCTCGCCATCGGCACCAACGGGACGCGCTTCAACGTGGCGACGATGGGCGTGTACCAGCTCAGCAGCTCGCACGACCAGACACCTTTTTGATTGGCGATACGTACGTCCAAGACGCGTGTCATGGGCCCTAGGGTTCGGCATCTCCTCGCCACCATGGCGTTCAGCTTCGTCATGCTTCTCACGGGCATGAGGTACTACCGGACGTCTACGCCAAAGGGAAGTCCGTACTCGGAGCTAGCCCGCGTGGTTGTTACCGCCATGCGCAAGGTCCGCGCCAATGTAGGCAGCGCGCGGTACCACGTCGAACACAATGCCGCCATCACTGACTCGGCAAGCGAGGTCATTGCTCCGAGCAAAACACTAAGATTTCTTAATTGTGCCGCCATGATCACTGCAAGTGACATCTCCATGGAGCATCTGGTGGTCACCGTACTCCGTACTAGCGCATGGCGGCTGTGCAAGGTGCAGCAAGTCAACGACCTGAAGTCACTGCTCGGCGTCCTCCCGGTGTGGTTAGCCAGCATAATGCTAAGCGTGTCGATTGGCGTGATCATCACATGATCATCCTGCAGGCTCTAGCCATGGACCACTCCATCGGCCACCGTTTCAAGATCTCGGTGGGGTCCATCACCGTCTGCTCGCCCGTAGCTTTCATCGCGGCCGCCCATGTCCTGGACCGTGCTATCATCCCGCTTTGGCGTCACATCACCGACACGCACGCCCCCGTCCGCGCTACAGCAAGTGGGGGGCTCGGCCACGTAGTGAACATCACGGGCATGGTGGAGATGGCGCTAGTGGAGCACCGGAGGCTGGGCATCATGCACAAGCTCCATGGAGCCGACGAGCCGGCTGGGTGGGTCACCCTCTATGTCCGTCTTGTGTCCAGTCTTCCTCTTGCCGTCGTGGGCATCGGGGAGGCCCTCCACTTCCAATGAAACATGGCTTTCTAGTACCTGGAGGTTCCTAATGTTAGAGTATATAGTCTCTCTTTGTATTTGCCCATTGTATAAGAGCCTTTTGGCATATTTACTTATTCCACACCTGTATATGTATTGGCCGTTGGCCTCCTGTGAATACTAAGTTGCTCAGTTCACAACATGGTATTAGAGCCCAGGTTAGGGTTCATCTTCTGTCGCCGCTATTAGCAACTTCCGGCCGCTTGCTCCGTTTCGGTTGTTTCCCGGTCTGATTCGGCCGCCGCTGGCTTCCTTTCGGCTGTCCCTAGCTTGATTCAGCCGCCGCTTGCTTCATTCCGGCTGTTCCCGCCTGATTCGGCCATCGGCTTCCTGGTGCTCGCACGAGCTCACGTCTGCTCGCCGTTCCTCATTCTGCATCGCATGGTTCCCTGCTAGCGTACGTACCTGCTACTCGCGTTGGTGGTTCCCTGCTAGCATAGGTGTTGCTCGCGTTTAGATCCATCTGTTCGGATCCATCTTGGGCTGGCCTGATCTGTTCCTGAGTAAAAAAAGAGAAAGAGTTCGCTGGTGCTGGTGGAATTGCTGCTATGTTGTCTTCATCTGCGGGCTATGTTGTTGTTCTCCGATGTCCAGTGATCTTCGATGGCACCAACTATGCTGAGTTTGTCGGCTTTATGCACATCCGTCTGTGGGGCGTTCTCTGTGGCGAGGTCATCTGTGTGCCACGCCCTATTGCTCTTGTGGCTCCTGTACCACCGGCACCACCCGTTCTTGCAGCTGATGCTTCTCATGTTGATAAGGCTGCAGCCAAGACTGCTGATGATGCTGCAATGACTGCTTATGACCGTCAGGTATCTGACTACTCGGATGCTCTTGCCACTTATCGATGATCTGGCTGGTTATGCTTAGTGGTGCGATGAGGACGCTCGTGCTGCTGTTGTTCTTACTGCCAGTGTTCTGCCCTAGTTTGCCTCTGAGTCTATGATACTTGGCTCTCTTGCCGAGATGCAGACCTCTCTTCGTCAGCGATATCAGCCCTCTAGCGATTCTTTCTACTTGGCAGTGGTCCGTCAAGAGTGCTCTTCAGCGGGGCGACTCCAGTGTTGATGAGTTTTACACACGGAGTTCTACTATCTGGCGTCAGCTTGACTGTCTCTACTCTGCTGTCTGCGGTACTTGCCCGTGATGTCAGATCACGCAGTCTGAGTTTCAACGCATCCATGAGTTCTTATCTCGGGTTGCCAAGAGTTTGAGCCCCGTCAGGCTATTCTGTTTGCTCAGGGTCATGTTCCCCTTTCGGAGGTGCTTGCTGAGCTTCGTGATGAGGAGACTCGCCTCTGTGGCGCTGGTTTGCTAAGAGTTCCCACTGCGCTCGCTGCTCGAGTTCCTGCTCCATCGGCTGCTCTGTCGACTGTTACGACGCCACTGCTACCCACTCCTGGTGGTGGTAGTGGCCCGCCTTCTGGTGATGGGGGTCGCCCTCCTTCTGGTGGTTCGGGCCGCCCTCGCTCTCGTCAGTTTTGTGGCTACTGTCAGAGGTCTAGCCACCCCGAGGCTGATTGTTTCAAGAAACAGCGTGATATGGAGCGTGCCTCTTTGTCTGACTCCCGTGGTCCGCCACCGACACCTGCCACCGTCTCCCTGACTCACCAGGATATTGTGCAGCTAAAGCATCTGCTAGCTGCTTCTAGCTCTTCCTCGTCGGGCATTGCAGGCTCTGTGACTGGTTCTCCTAGTGTTGAGAGGCCACCGTCACCATCTACACGGTCAGGTACATCCCCATGGGTCTTGGGTTCTAGAGCTTCTTTCCATATGTCTTATGACTCTTCTGCCTTGTCATGTCTTCGTCCTGTCGATTCTCATGTTTATGTTCTCACTACTGATGGCACTTCTCTTCCTGTTGCTAGTCGAGGCACTCTTTCCACTCCTCAATTTTCTGTCCCTGGTGTTTCTAATGTTTCGCGTCTTACCATGAACTCTTTTTCGCTGCTCAACTTACTGATTCTGGTTATCGTGTCATTCTTGACGTTCATTCTTGCTCTGTCTAGGATCGTCACACGAAGGTTCTGGTTGGGGCTAGCCCTTGACGCCATGATTCTCAGGGTCTTTGGGAGCTCGACTGGCTTCGTGTTCCCTCCACTTCCACCAGCTCTTGTTATTTTCGCTTCCGCATCTTTTCAACAATGGCATCATCGACTCTGTCATCTATGTGGTTCTCGTTTGTCATCTTTAGTTCACCGAGGTCTTCTGTGGCATGTCTCAGGAGATGTCTCTTTACCGTGTCAGGGTTGTAGACTTGGCAAGCAGACTCAGTTACCTTATCCTACTAGTGAGTCAGTGACTCAGTGCCCCTTTGACTTAATTCATTCTGATGTATGGGGTCCTGCTCCCTTCGCTTCGAAGGGGGGTCATCGCTACTATGTTATTTTTATTGATGACTTTTTGCGGTGACCCAGCATACCACTTCATGAAACATCGTTGACATAACACCAATGAAACATCGTTCACTAGTATTACATCCCTCAGAGTGGTACAACAGAAACACAGCAGGTCCAATACATGGATAAAGGTTACAACTCACTCTATACACAAGATCCAGAGAACACTCTAGATTAAACAACTCAAGAACTATTATACTATTAAGACTACTAATGGTCGGGTATTGCTGCTATTGCAATACGCTACAGAAATAGGTTCCATGGCTAGAGATTATATTCCTATCTAGTCAGTAATTTCGTCTTCACTTGAGTTGATGTATAAGTTGACTTCCTTGACTTCATTAAAGAACTTTAGCTTTTGACGATGATTCATGGAGCATACCTTGATGTAGACGTTGTCTACACTGGCTTCAGAATCTAGCAAGGGTTAAGAAGATACGTTAAGTACGAGCGTACTCAGCAAGTTCACTAGAAAAGGAGTGTTGATGCACTATATCTACAGCCACAGACCGTAGGTCGTAGGCAATGCAAGTTTTTGTAAACATTTCTTCAAAGGTTGCTTTTATTCTGAAAAGCTATGTCTGTCAGCCTTCACGTGTTTACCAGAACTTTCATGGAGTTCCTTTCCCGCAGCGTTCGCAGCTCCTTCCCGAAACAGGGAGTAACAAGTTACAATTCTTACACTCTGCAGAGGTGCGTTACTTTTCCCATGAGAGATCAACTCCTTGTTGCACAACCAGGCAGCTTACCCGTCCACAATTCCATGTTGTGGGGCCCAGTAGATGATCCAAGCCAATCACTGCCCTCTCCGCGACCTCATATGTCTGCAAGATTCTTCAGGCTGGCTCATCTTCGTTAATCCCCCTTTCAGGCAGGCTAAAACCCTGATGAGTTCCCGAAGACTATGACCTGGTGTTGCCCTGGCAAGTGCCATAGTAAATGGTCCATCCACTAAACACCATCCATAGATAATCTAGACACCAAAACTGTGGGACGTAAGGGTGCCCACCCATATGTTGGATCCGCACAAGGAATCACAACGTCACGTTAAGGTCGTCTTGCCTCCATACAAGAGGAAAAGGATACAGCTGATTTCTCCGTCCCATTCCAAATCTCATGGTTAACGCGTAATATACGGCGCAAGAATCACTGGCGACATTGGTTGTTAAGTCCTAGATAATATGTTCCTTTACCACCGGAACTTTCATAGTAGGTTATTACCTCATGGTAAATAACCTATAATCATATTATTACGAAAATAGTGTTTTCAGGTGATGACAACACTGGATTTGTAAAATACTTTACAGAAAATAATCAAAGGACATGAGCAAGTGTGAACTTGCATTTTGTGATTGCAAGATTATGCACTCACGGTCTTCAAGTCAATGTAAGATCCAATATCTAAAATCGGCATCATTGGTCCGGACTAATGTTTAAAGAAGCAATATGCTCTTATGCATAAGTAATGTGATGCACTTTATAAACGCGAATTTCGGGAATAATGTTGTTCTAGGGTTTGGATACTGGAAAGAATTTCCTTGGAATGTGTTGTATTTTTAGTTAAGTTTCACACTTGTTCTTCTTATTAGGGCTTGTGAGTGTGTGTGAACAACACATATTTATACACAAATAAAATATACACATATGGAATGCTATTCAAGATTGTTTACACTTTAATTGTTTATCTTCAAACTTTACTTTACAAGTAAGGTCACTTATTGTTAAGAACTTTAAGTGTTATCGATCCTAAGTATACAAGTGAAGTACAAAGTAATGTGATCCTGATTATCTGTCATGTGTTGTCTGAAGTGGCAAAACGAATAACTTTTGAAGAAAAGATTTCTTTCTTAAGGTTTAAACAATCTTTGTGGTTAATCCAACATGGTTAAGGTTGTTTGTGTTTGCTTGAATAGTTTGGACTTGAGATGTTTTATGTCTTAGCTATAACAGACCACAGTTAACTATAAAGCATGTAATGTAGTCTTTAACATTATATCTAAAGTTTTGTAGATTAAAGTTAACTTTAAAGGCATAGATGGATTTAAGGTGTAATGCTTATGGTATTATACTTTGTTCACTTTATAAGGTTTCCCTAAGGTTTCTTAAAAATGGTTATATTTTATTTGGTGTAGTGGTTTCTTGATTTTTTAATGGAATAGTAGCATTTACCTTTTTATAGATGAGTGGTTATAGTTTATAAACATAGAAATAATATTACTTAACTACATATGGACTTACTATAGTGTTGTGATAGTTTTGTAAACTGGTGGTTGAGTATATGGAAAAGATTGGATTTAGTTACAATTATTTTTGGGGTATTATAATTGTTTAGGACCTTTTATTAGAAAATAATTACTCATGTGGTTGAAGGATAATTTAATAAAATGGTATTTATAATGTTTTAAACCATTATGACTTCATATTATTAATATTCAAGACTAATACTATTTATTGGACTTAATTGACTAATTTTTAGAAATATTAACAAATTTTATTTACCCTTATATGAATTTTTAACTAAGGAAATAGGGTTAAATTCAATTTACTAGAGTATTAACTTTTTATTTACTTTAAAAGTGGAATATTATAATTTTAACAAGTAGACATTATTTTTGTGATCATTTTGATATAGTACTTTTATTTTTGTGATTCATAAATAATAAGATATGATCTGTATAAGTTTTATTTCTTTATAAATACTTAATAAATAATAAATACTTATTTAAGTGAAATAATAATGCATGATTATAGTTTTAAAGTATTGTTTTTATTTTCCCAAGATTTTTTGTATTTTATTTATATTTTTAATATTTACCATTATTAAAATAGGAATTATCAAAGTTTTATTACCTTTAAAATCTTTATTAAATAATAATTATTTAAATTGTTAACATAACAAATTTTTATAATGGATTAATGTTATAGATTTTATTTTTCTAAACATTTTCATATATAATACATATTTTTATGAATTATAAAACAAAAGTTATGGATTTAATAAGATTTAATGATTTTATTTTATTTCTGGAATATTTAAATTTGGATTTGTAATATTTGAGTTATTTCCTAAACAGATACTAGGCTTTTTACACCGCACCCACACCTAGCCCTAGTCACTGACCAGTGGGCCTATGGCCACCTCAGCTCTCAGATTAATAAATGTATTTGTTACCGACCCCATTTCTACTCCTAGACAATGACATATGGGCCCAAAGCCATGTCACCTGCCACGCGAGATAAAGACCAGGTCAAATAGGCTGGCTAGGCAGAGGGTGACGTTGGCATGACGCTGCCATGGCGTCAGCACAACCACAACCGTCAGTGGGTGGTCGCCGGCGACGATCCACGGCGCCCTAGCAAACGAAACTAGTCTAGTTCGAATCAGCGCATCAAGCTGGACCCTAAAGTGGCGGCGCCGCTCGGAAATGGTCATCGGAGCCTCGGCTCCGACGAGCTCCGACGGTGGCCGGTGATGGCATATGGTGTGCCGGCGATTTACATCGAGAGGAGGCGATTTAGGGGTACTCGAAGGTTCAGGAACTCACCCTGATTGCAGTGGTGGTGTTGACGAGGACTGGTGCGGTCGGAGACGAGCTCTCCGACGAGGATTCCGACGAACTGCCGCAAAGAGGAACGGCAAAATTCGTCCTCCCCAGTGCTCCCCTTGACGCAAGATTTCACCTAGAGGATCTACGGAGCACGGGGCTTCTCCATGACTACTTGGAAGAGAGTGGGGAGGTGCGGCTCGACGGCGAGGCGAGCTCCGGTGAGCTAGGGTTTCAACCCCATTCGAAACAGAGAGGATAAGGAGGGAATGTGGATAGGGATTGAGGCAGGGCGTCGCGTTGGCCTTCTTATCCCCCTCTGGAACAACGGTGAGCATCTCGACGCACGGCTGACGACGACGACGGCATCGGGCGACGGCAGACTCCTCCAGCGAGCTGCCTGTGTGCGTGAGGATGACGACAACATTACTTTTACGGAAAACCCCCTAGCGATTCTTTCCTCTCAACCCGCGATCCTTCTATGGTCCTACCTGTCAGTCACAGAAGAGGACGAACTGGGCTAGCTGTTGGGCCTTTGTGGGGCTGCCCGTGGGTGACAGATAAGAAGAAAGGAAGTTCGGCCACGGCCAGGAACTGTTTTTTATTTGTTTTCTTTTTTCTATTTTCTATTTAACTTTTTAGATTTGTATTTAATCTATAATTTGAACTTTTCTAACAAAGTTTATTTGCTGAACACTTACAGCAACAATTAGTATTGATTGATATTTATTTTGTAAGTCTTAATGATAAATATTTTCTTTATATATATTTCTTTATTTTCCTTATATAAATCCCCTTTTAATATTTTGTAGAAGCCTTTATTATTAATTTACTTTTTATACTAAACCATGGCTTTATTATATGATATTTTTTTATAAAACTCAACTCTAGTTAGCTCATAGTTTGAATAGAAATTTTATATATAATGATCCTATATCATTATTTGATGCATGAAATACAAAAGAAATTTATATGGTTAATACTACTTTCATTAATTTAGAAAATGGCAATGTAAATATTCTATTATGACAAACATAGAAGTTTAGGGTTTGAATTGTAATTGTTTACCCTAGGTTTTAGGGTTATTAATATACTTATATTCTTTTGTTGATGTGAATAAATTTTAATAGCTAAACATATGGCCTTTATGTTTGTGATCTTTAATGATATACTTATATTATTTTAATAGCTAAATATTAATATACTTATCACCCTTTAGAATAGAAAGTTAAAAATGTCTTATGGAAAAGATTTGATAAAAATATTTCTTCATCACCTATGATTAAGACAATTGGAAATGATAAAGATGTGCTTATGTGATTGGCTATAGGAAAATATTCCTATAAAGTGACATGGAGACAAGATAATGGATCAATAACATGAAATGGATATTATGTTTGGTTTGAGATTTAGAGTTGGGTGTTTACCAAGAATGTCTATTTTCCATAATTCACAATCCTGAACTTCTAATTAAGAAATTCCTTTCCTAGATATACTACTTCTTCCTATCCATCATCATGGTTAACATGATGAGCTTTACTTCATAAAAATATTCTTATCCACCTATTATTCTTAAGGAAAAAAATAGCGTGTGTAAAACAATTAAAAAATTAAGGCCTAGCATGTATTACTAGGGATTTCAGCAGCTTTTTTTTGAGTAATACATGCATAACCAATTAACTAGTAGTAGCCAAATGACAAAATTTGCTTGACATCCGGTGCAGGACAAGTTAGAGGACAAGACTTGCGGTAGGTCAGCTCAATAGTCGAGAACTTGATATGCGCGTCCTCCTGTTGCTTCACTATGTCTCGTGGACGTGCCAAGCAGAGAGGCGGCCGACCGGCTGGACCCGGAGGAGACGGGCGTTGCAGTCTGTCAGCAGTCGTCATCATCATGTGGGGAGGGAGAACCGGGGAATAGGGTTGAGTTCACATAGATTTAAATGTAGAGTGTTGGGCGTGGTGGAGTCGTGGGCTCAATGGGATTATGGGATGGCGCTATATTTATAGATTCTTTTAGCGACACTATTGCATTGTGATGTTATAGCATATTTAGCGCCGCTAAAGCGTAATTAGCGTCATAGCGAGCATATTTTGCATAGTGTAGCGTTCACGTCCCAAATACGCTATAGCGCCGCTATAGCGAAGAAGTAGCGCGCTATTTTTTTCCATGTATTCTTCTAAATCCATTTAAAAATCCAATGAGCTTGACACTAAAGCTTTTATAGTTTTCTCATATCCATACTTGGTTATATCCACTACTCTACAATTAATAACCTTCAATCCAACAAGTAGTTTCTTCAAACTCCACTCATAATCTTCCTTAATCAGCCATCACCAATACTTTTCCAGTAGATGTATATATCAACTACCTTTCTCTAAAGCTTACTGTCCTTTAAGATGAATAACACTAGTTACATAACTCTATGCTATACTAGCTTTGATTTAATCATACTATCCTACATTTACTTTACTCTAATAACTCATACTCCAACCTCACATTATAATAATGGGACTTGTAATAACTACTCTAGGATAACTTACCTATATTAGGGTTTCAATCATGTTCTACCCACCAATGTCACCTATACTTGATGTAAGTATACAATCCTGGTGAGCAAGGCATGATCATTATAATCCTTTAATCATTTATAGCTTAGATTTCCAGTTGGCTAATCAAGGCTTTATCAATACAACCTTACAATTGTGTTGTAATTATCTTCAGGATTCATCCTTATAATCTTCTTTCTTACCATATAATTACATATCCCAATAACTCTTCTATCATTTCAGGAGTGAGTTTAACTCCATCAATTATCACATTGATTTTATTCTTCTTCAATCACTCTCATCCTATAGATGATATCTAAAACTAGCCTTACCATTTACCTCTTCTTAGTTGTTTCTTTATAGGCACTCAAGTGTAAGCTATGTTATAGTCAAGAGTTAATAGATTGAGAACCGGTGAATCAATAGTTGATTTCTCAACATTGATGAACAACAGATATTCAGATAGGATTTCATAAGGATTGATATGGAAAGAAAGGTATATGGTGAATGATCTAGACTTAGTTTCTTTCCTTCCCAATCTCACTAAAGATTTTAAGTTAGGTATTATCATGCTACTCATGGTATAATGGGATAAGAAATAAGTAAGTTAAGAGTAAATTATTACATTCTTAACTTGGTATTCATGGGTTGTTGTGATGAATAGTATGATATGATCCCTTAAGGATCAGATATTAGTCATTTAAGCAATGCATTATGATTTAATTGTTATTATATTTGATCTACACTTAGATCAAATTATGGTTACCCAAAAATAAGATTTTAGCAAAGTCATATTGAAACTTATCACAGTCAGTCAACTTGATGATCTACCTCAATTCCATCAAGTTGAGAGAAGCTTCAATCATTTTAACAGGTGTTGTTCAAAAGCGCGAAAATTATTCGGATTTTCTATGCATGAATGCAATGCACACATCTGGGTTCAGCTTATTTCTGAGCTCTAATGCTGGGATATTACACTTTTCTCGCTATACTTGGCTTTACTTTATGACTTCTCGCAGCGAGGTTCTCTCTATCTATAAGCGTTTTTCTGCCATGGTTCACACCCAGTTTTCCACTCCTATTCGTGTTTTTCGTGCCGAATCGGCTGGTGAGTACATCTTCCAAATGTTGCGTGGTTTCCTTGCTGATAAGGGCACTCTTGCTCAATTCTCTTTCCCTGGTGCTCATGCCCATAATGGCGTCGCTAAACGCAAACAGCGTCACCTTCTTGAGACAGCGTGTGCGCTGATGATCGCCGCCTCTCTCCTGTCCCATTTTTGAGTTGAAGTTGTCTCCACCTCCGCATATCTCATCAATATTCAGCCATCCGATGCCTAGCAGGGTGGTATTCCTCAAGAGCGTCTTTCTGACCGTTCTCCTGATTATTCGATGTTTCGGTTATTTGGGTGTGTTTGCTATGTTCTTCTTGCTCCTCGCGAACACACCAACTCACTGCTCAATCTGTTGAGTGTGTTATTCTCAAAAACAGTGATGAGCATAAGAGTTATCGATGTTGGGATCCTATTGCTCGTCAGATGCGCATTTTTCGGGATGTGACCTTCAATGAGTCTCGTCCTTTCTATCCACGACCATCTTTCTCGAGTTTCTCTATGGAGAACATCTCTTTTCTCTCCTTCCCCGATACACCTCCCTCTGTGCCTCGAGTTCCTACTCCTCTGAATCCCATTGCTTCGGATTCTATGCCTACTCCCCCCTCCTCCGCCCAGTTTTTTCTCCCCCTTTGTCAGCTTCTCCCTCGTCGCCTGATTCTCCACCTTCCTCCCTGATATCCACCATGTCTTCACCTTCTCCGGTATTTCCGCCTCATCCATCTTTTCCTTTCTACTATTCTCGCCGTCCACGAGTTCTAGATGATTCTACTGCTGGGCCATCAACCTCTGATGTGTCGCCTTCCTCCTCTCAGCCGACTTATGATCTTCGTGCTCAGCCTCGTCCCCACTTGATTGATATTCTCCTGACCGCTTTGGTCTCTCGGTTGTCCTTGAGCCGACCTCTTATCGAGATGTCGTTGCCCACCCTGAGTGGCAACTTGCCATGGCCAGGGAGATTGCTGCGCTTGAGTGCACTGGCACGTGGGATTTGATTTCTTCCCCTCCCCACGTTCGTTAGAAAGGCTTGGTCTTGTTAACTCTCAGAATAGGTGTATAATCATATTTGGTCCTGCATCTCACTCTCAGAACAGAAAAGATGCCTCTCGCCTTGTTCTGCTGTAGCTAAACAGTACAAGGTACTTTTCCTTTCTGCACTAAACATAATACTATATCTAGTTTAAACCTATCTAATTTTCATACTAGCTTCACGGGGTGACCCCAAGTAAAGCCCCATTTGATTCACAGAAAAAAAAAGCCCCATTCTATAAATGAGAAATCGATGTGTGTTAAGCATGGAAGAATGCCTAAGATTTACAAGAGTTCATAATCAATAGATGTGAAAAGTGAGAACCCGTTGTCCCCAGGAATTTTTCTTTAGGTCTACTTGCTAACTGAATCAGCCTGGTCTTAATAATCCCATCCACTAGCACATGGCTCCTACTAGTTCCACAGAAGGGAGATGGACAAGAATAGCAGACAGAGCGATACTGATACTATCGACCTAACATGCTGAGAAAATATGAGGACAAGAAGGGGGAAGCATCCATTACCTTGACATATTTAAGCTGAAAAAATACGGTTACTATTGTAATCCAGTTGAATAACTTCTACATCTGCAACCTGAAAATGACAATAACTTTAGCTCCTGAAACATGTATAGAATTATGATCCTTTTGGCGCTATCAAATTGAGTTGTTACCTTACCATTTTAAAGAGATACTGATGGTTTCATCCCAGGACACTTCCTACTGCTGAATCTTACTGCAGGGGCATCTTCAAACTTTGAAAGCAACAGTTCGCAGCTGAACTTGAAGAAAATCATCCAACAGAAGAAGTAGACCTACGTCAACAAATATCCCAAAGTGACCAAACCACTTGATAGTACAAGTAACAATATCTCCAACACTATGCCTAGCCTGCAATATATACAAAAAGGTATTTACAGTTGTGCTAATTAAAACATCAGACTAACACACTAACACACTGGTTTAACTCCCAAGAGGATAGTGAGCAGCTATGCACTGACAAATATCTGTTACAGCTCAAGAATGGATAGTATCACAAGACAAATTTTCTGAATAGCATCATTTATGCAATAAGAGCTTTGATTATTTTAAGGAGAAAAAGATGCAGCTAAGTCAGAACTAGGTTGCACATACACAACTGAATTTACTACTAGTTGAAATCACCCTTTTCAATAGGGTTGTGCAATTTCACCACAAGGGCACGACGGAGTAGGTGCTCAAGGCAGTGCAATCACCTTCAAGCAGTTGGTTGAAGATTTGGGGGGCAACTCTTCTATACACTCAGGGGCCTAGGCACACTAATGCACTACAGCCCCCTGGTTCACCAATGAAAAAAATCCAATATCGATTCACAACATTCACACAACACCCATCTTGTATCATTCCACCGCATAAGAAAGCCGCTATATCTATTGTGAACTGCCTAAACTACAAAGAACATCTTGCTGTTCATCTGGAAACTGACACAAATGAGGAAAAGAACTGTCCGATTTTTCTGAAAAGTTTAGGTAAAAAAGGTTGCTGGTCATTCTCATTGGGCGATTTATCTGTGCTCTCATCATGCACCGGAGAAGCCCACTCAGTGGACAACCATTGCTTCACCCTGTCTCGCTTTGCCACAAGTCGACCTTTGTTCCTCGCGGACAACCGCAAGGGACTTCCCATCCGGCTAAGAACCTCCTGCGCCAGCTCTCGAACTTTGGGCTCGCCTCTGACATCACTGTGCTTCCCGACACCGCACACCACAGACACCTCCAATGGCAAAGCTCGGCCCCCCTTCACTGCGTCCACCCACTGCAGCATCAACACATAAGCTGAAGTTACACTGAACCCATGCAGGTTCAACTTCACCTCAGTTTCTGACCAAACCATCGCCTTGTCCAACACTGATGAGGCGGACAGAAGCTCCTGCACCACCTCAGCTTCTGCTGGCCATGGAGATCCAGACTTGAGCTTCTCCACCAACTGTGCCGATGACAGCGGGAGTGAAGGACCCAGTTCACGAGCCATCGAAACCACTGTTGGGCAGGAGTTCAGCACAAAATTGTAGGCCTTCGTTGTTGGCATGACGCGCAACTTCCTCATCTTCTTCAGCCACGTTAACATCTTGCTATGATCGCGACAGGCGCTATAGCACGAGAGGACAATGTTCGCCGCGCCAGTGCCCATCCGGATGCCGGCGTCCGACATGGACACAATCACCCTCTCCATCTCAGCCAATTGTCCCGCCTTCCCATAGCATTTGGCCACCAATCCGAACTGAAATGCGTCAGGTTGGTACCCGAGAGACACCATCTCCCTGAGCGCCTCCTCGGCCTCGGCGGCGAGGCCCATCAGGCACAGGGACTTAATCATGGCCATGTAGGTCTTGGCGCCCCCCGCGAGCGGCGGTGGCATCGCCCGGAGCTGCGCGTAGAAATCCATGGCGCAGCGCTTCAGCCCGCGCGAGGAGAAGGCCGCCATGAGGTCGCAGTAGAAGAGGGCGACCTCGGCGGCGGACTCGAGGCGCGCGGCGGAGTCGGCGACGAGGGATCTGGATTCCTCCGCGCCGCCGTTGGTCTCGAGCAAGGCGGCCACCGCGGCGGCGTGGATCGAGCTCCACTTGAACCACCGCGCCTGGGTCACCGCCTCGTAGAACTGCACGAGCATTCCAAATTTCGCCGGCGATGTCAGAGAGAGAAGGGGAGGGGTTGAAGTTGGACAGAAGGGAGGGGAGGGGGCTTACGGGGACGGCGAGGGGGTCGGAGTCCATGAGGAGGCGGGAGAGCGCGGCGAGGGCGGCGCGCTCCGACTTGGTGCCGACGTAGTCGCGGATGACGCGCTCCGTCGCGCCCGCCGTCACGGTGCGCTCCAGCTCCGACATGAGCCGCCGCTCGCTCCGCCAGCTCGAGCCCCCGCCGGACGCGGCGCGACGCAGCGACGCCGAAGGCGGAGAGAACCTCCGGCTACGCCGCGCAACCGCCGGCGCCGGTGCGGGTGGCGGGAGTGACGCCACCGCCGGCATGGCTGCTTCAGTTGGGGCAGTGGCGCGCTATGCCGTGCGGGTTATCAGATGAAGGTGGCCTTATCTGGGTCCGAAGTTCGTGCGCGTTCTGTTTCTCGTTGAAAATGATGAAATGTATTAGTACGACCTCCAATTCAATTTAACTTGGCAAGATTAAACAAACCGTGACAATTAAATGAAGTATGTTGCCGTGTTTTTTGAGTAAAAGTTGAAGTAAACTGAAATTATCAGAAACATACAAAATTGAAACCATATATTTTGCCTCACCATGTGTTACCATGACCTCGTAAAATTCATTTCTCTTTCACACGTACTCCATCATGTCATAAAATAAGCGTATTTTTAGCATTTAAAAATTGTCATAAAAAAGTGTACATCTACATTAGCAATGCAGTTAATAAATACAAGTAACTCCTTGGAATCACTCCTCCACTCTATCCTCCAATCTACATTCTTCCATCATCTCGTCCACCAAATTCCCAAAGAAGAGAACTAATTTGTCTACTATTTTCTTGATGTATACTTATTCGTGAATGCAGGGTAGACATAATGAATATGCAAATTCATGTGTATATAAAATAATACTACCACATTAAGCTTTCTAAATACCAAGTCATTTCGAAAATGTCAGTATTCGGTACTGTATCCATGTAAAGCAACAGAACAACTAATTATCCCTTATCTTTACCTACTAATAAAAGGAGCAAGATTTTTATCGGTACGTTTTGGACGTTTTTGCCTTAAGTTAGTGTAATTATCCACCGTTGCCACATGGAAGTGAGAAAAAAAGCGGTTAAAGGTTATTTTCATCCAAATATCACGGTGCAACAACCCGCAACATCCCTACTACTCCAGCTCGCGTGTGGCGGTGTGCATCATGGTCGGAGATGCAGGCACATGTGGTGGTGGAGATCAGGCAGCTGGCCAGGAGGGACATCACATTAGTTGGAGGCGAGAGATGGCCTGGAGGAGAGGCGGGGCTAGGGTCGAGCTGGTGTTAGATCCTACAGATACAACTAGATAATCATGGGCAGGAAGCTTCACAAGGAACATCGGATCTAGACCTAAGGAATAGTTTTGTTGCTCAGATGATCCACCCAACCTCCCACACATCTATAGTAATATTACAAGGTGCATAAAGTGTAGAACAAGCTAAGCCTAAACAATTGATTCCTGCCTAGTCCACCGCCGCCGATCTCATCTAGGATCTTGTGCTTAAGTAGTCTTCGCGTCTGGAAGCCAGTAGTCCTTGAGCTAGGATGGCACCCTAGTCGTCCTCTCAGGTTGTCCCACAACCTTTTCAAGTGGCGTTCCCTCCTTCTTTTCATCGTCGGCACCTTGGTTGTTGACAAACCATGGTTCTGCAGAACTAGCTTGCCCCCAAACTGGAGCTCACAGAATGCCTCTTGCAATGTCTCCAAATCTTCCCATGTAGCTTCAATTAGTTGTGAGGCCTTGACAAATGGTGTGATTACCCTTAGTGACGAGATGGCGGCGAAAAAATTCATTGGAATATGCAAAACTGAAATAGGGGAAGGCAGGGATGATTGCACTTGTTGGTGAGGCTTGAGGCAATGCTTGAGCAAAGAAACATGTACTACTGGATGAATCCTAGACGATTCAGGCAGATCAATCTTGTAAGCAACCTCCCCCACTCAAGAAAGAACTTTGTAGGGCCCATAATGCCTGAAAGACATCTTATGGTTTGCACAATTATAAACGCCAACACCATTGTATGATTCTGAAGCCATTCTTCAATGTTGTCTGGAGAAATGACACTATATTGTTGGAGACAAAAATAGCGAGGAGGATGTTCATTGATGACCTCGAACGATGTTTTGCCCGTGATGTATGCCAGTTGGTGTTATACCAGAACTCACAGAGAGACAACCATTGCGCCCAAGTTTTTGCTTGTGCATTGATGAAGCATCGCAAATAGAATTCAACATACTAATTCACCTTCAGCTTGACTATCAAACTGGAGTGGTAAGAAGAGATCAGGTAGAGCTATGTTCCCAACCTAGAGAAAATGCATTGCCAAAATGCACTGGTCAGAGTCAGAACCCACGGATTCAGGAAGCCTGTGCAATTTGTAAATGTTATCCACAAAAATATCAGCAATTTTGGCTACTATGAAGGGGTGACTGTTAGGAATAAAATGTCCATACTTAGGGAAAGAATTAATGGTTACCAATATTTAAATCGGCGAGACTAAGGCAATCCATGAATGAAATCCAAGCTGATTTCCTGGCAAGTTTTTGTTGGTACCTTGAGTGGTTGCAAGTGTCCGACGTATAAAACCCTTTCAGATTTGGCCTGCTGATGGATTAAACAAGTAGCCACATATTGCTGAATCTGAGATTTCATGACAGTCCAAAAAAAAGAGAGGATTCTTTTGTAAGTGACATGGAAACCAAAATGACCACCCACGCAGAATCATGAAAGGCAGAGATAGTTTTGAGTTGAATCTTGTTGTGAGAACCCACCCATATACTATTTTTGTATTTCAACAATCCTTTTTGCAAGGAGAAAATTGGGTGAGAATGAGGATCCATTGCCAATAGTTACAGTAACTTCTAAACCTTAGAATTTTCAAGATCACAACAATCTCCCGAATTCAAACAAGTTGAACAATGGATAAAGACAACACCTCCAAATCATCATCTGTTCTTCTGGATAAGGTACCAACAACTCTATTGGTTGCCCCTTTTGTAGACTATTTTATACTGAAATTCCATCAATTTGGCCAATGTTTTTTGTTGACAATTTGTATGTAGCCTTTGATCGGTCAGATTGCAGAGGATCCTTTGATCACTAAGTATAATACATTCTTTCATTTGTAAATTGATCTCCATTGTTCGATGGCCAGTAAAATTGCTAAATATTACTTTGCATACACTTAGAGAGTCTGATTCTTTGGACCAAGAGATTTGCTCACATAAGCTAAGGGGTGTCCATCTTGCATAAGCATAGCACCAATCCCCAAATCACAAGCATCAGTTTCAATCACATAGAATTTATTGAAATTAGGCAGAGCTACACTAGAGTAGAAATAAGAGTTGCTTTTAGAGTTTGAAAATATGTTTTAGTTTCAGAAGTCCATAGAAACAATGTGCCTTTCTTGAGAAAATTAGTGAGAGGATTACAAATAGTCCCATAATTCTTAATGAACTAATATCCAGTCATTCCCATGAAAATTATCACTTTCTTAGTATTTACTAGAGATGGCCAAGTTACCAAAGGAGCAATTTTGGTTTGATCTGTAGCAACCCCTTTTCCATGGGTGGTGTGTCCAGAAAGTTAATTTCCTGTGGTGCAAAACCACATCTAGAGAGTTTAACCCGCCATTGATGCGCTGCTAGAATTCCCACCACCAACTTTAAATGATACAAATGTTTCTAATAAATTTTGGTGTAAATTAAAATATTATCAAAGAACACAACTGCACATTTTCTTAATATAGGGGCCAAAGTGTCATTTATGGCTCTCTGAAATATGTCAAGGGCTCTAGTCAAACTAAAGGACATCACCCTAGAATCAAAATGGCCATTGTGTTTCTATAATGTAGTTTTGCTTTCCTCCCTAGGTGCCAGTCTTATTTGGTGATAACCAGCCCTAAGATCTAGTTTTGAAAACCAATAAGCTCCCATCAACTCATCCAATAACTCATCACTAACGAGAAGAGGATATTTTCCTTATTTGGTTAGTGCATTGAGATATTTGTAGTAAACCACCAATGTCCAAGTAAAATATTTTTCTTAACAAGTATAATTGGGGAGGAAAAGAGGTTGTTACTATACTGAATGACTTCTTCTTCTTCTTTTAGAAAGGAGCATGTATTAGTATCAGGAGATACCAATTACACCCAGCCTCTGCAACAACGCAATACCCTATTGGCATTATGGATGCACACAACAAACAAAAGAAAAAAGAATTAAAAAAAGAAAGTCCCGCTACAGTGATCAGTTCCTTGAAACAGCGGACAAAACACCACCAAAACGGCACCAGAAATCCAACAACTCCAAAAAGCGATGCCTCCAAGAAGGAAACGGTGCTTAAGCGCCGTCATCGCCCTGATCAAATACCATAGGTTTTCACCCTGAAGAAAGTCCGCACACACAAAACAATGCCTTTAACAAGGTCACTGCCAGGCACAATCAATTAAGGCCAGACCTTAGGTTTTCACCCCTGCATGTTTAGACACTAAAATCCTCTTGTGCTGTCGCCCCCGCTTGCCAATTCTGCTGCTCCAAATCATAAAACATCAAGCCAGAAACCCTATATCCCCAGGACTCAAACTTCCACTGCCAGTCTTCGGTTCTCGTCTTCCATACATTCTCCACATCTGACTTCATATGGAACCAAGACATGTCCCATAATGGCAATGGACTGTGGAGCTTCACAATGCCACACATGTAACCAAATGGCCAGCAAAAAACATGGTTGCGCGTGACCGAAACACTGTCCACACCAGCAAACTCTAGGCATGTCGTCCATTTGGAATTCACCGATGGAGTCTTTCGAAACTAAGTAGTCCACCCAAGATCAATGACTACCAGTGGCAGGAAGTTCTTCATCGCAGCGAGAGGTAAATCCAAGGAAGACCACCTTTATTCAAGACAAACCAGCACAACAGTCCCCATACTGTTGGCCGGCTCCTGGCGATCGGAACAAGCGGGACAACCGTAGGGCCGGATGAGCCCGTGAAAGCCCTAGATTTGGTCCACAAATTGAATCCAGAAAAAACGGTATCGCCGCCACGAAGGGCAAATTGCACCGCACCCGGTCATCTCCGCTCCCGCATCCAGCCTACTCCGCGCCTCCCAGCCGTGCAACGACGCGCAATGCCGCCCCACTGGAGTGGACGTTGCCTCACTTCCGCACGGACTCCGCCCATGAAGTGACCCAGCATACCGCTGCATGTGTAGTACACTATAGTCGTTGACATGACATCCACAGAACACCGTTCCGTAAATATCACATCCCTCAGAGTGGTACAACAGAAACATTGCAGGTCCATATTACAAAAGTACACACATTATAATTATTACAATACCAGAAGTTCAAGACTTCCAAAAGATCCAACTTACAAACCAAAATATAAGATGTTCAGCGGAAATTTAAAAGTAACAACTCCAAGTAGGAGTGGGGCTCAACAGCTTATTCTATAGAGTTTATGCTGCTCAGCTCCATTAGTTACTACTAACTAGACCCTTAAGTGGACTCGTTCTCATCGACACCATAGCGGATCTCGTAGTCCACGCCTTCAACTCCTCCGGATAGTTCAGGTTCCTCATAGAACACGTCTTCTTGGCATTCGGCTGCATACATTGGCACGTCTTCGGGATCCTCAGAGTCTAAGCAAGGGACCAAAGGAAAGAATGAGTAACAGCGTTACCCAACAAGTTCATTATATTCAAGGTCGGAAGTTTGATCTCTAATTACCACCTCGGATTATAAATCCTTGGCACTATGCAGTTTTTTGTAAATCTTTCTTCAAAGATTGATTTTATTCCGAAAAACTATGACAATCATCCTTCATAGGTTGACCAGAACTTTCATGGAGTTCCTTTCCTGCTGCGTTCGGAGCTCCTTCTCGGAACAGGGAGTAACTAGTTATAGTTCTTACACTCTGCAGAGGTGCGTTACTTTACCCATGAGAGATCAACTCCTTGTTGCACAACCGGGCGTACTTTTCCGTCCACAATTCCATGATGTGGGGCCCAGTAGTTGGTCCAAGCCAATCACTGCCCCCTTCGCGACCTCGCATGCCTCCTTGGTGTACACCATGCCCACATAATGAATTATGGCAATGGTTTGTACAAACCATTAGATGCCAGACCTATCGTGGGACGATGAGGGTTCCCAGCCATATGCTGCATATCCTCTACGAATTACCAATCAATATGCACGCTACGAGGATAATAGCCATGACCTGCACATCCAGCTTCATGCACGAGGAAGAAGATACAGTTGACTTCTCTGTCCCATTCCAAATCTCATGGTTAACGCGTAATATACGGCGCTACAATCACTGATGTCAGGGGTTATTAAGTCCCTACTTGATCACCATTGTTGCAAATAGAACTCTAAGTTCTATTGCTTCATTATATCACCACTTAGGATGATATCTATGATTTCTTTATTTATGAAAATAATATTTTCTTTCTTTTATAGCATATATGATAACACACAATTTGCAAATACTTTGATAAAGACTCTTCAAAGGACATGAGCAAGTGATGAACTTGCCTTGTGATGGCAAGGTAGTGAAGTTTGATGCTTGCACTAGACCTTGAGCTTCTAGTTCTACAAAAACATCATTATTGCCCGGTAAGGATAATATTTAAAGAAGCAAAATGATTATGCAAGTAATGTAATGCATTATTTAATTCTATATGCATTTTCCTTATATAAGGTGCCCTTTTAATAAATCATTTATAAATATTATATTTTTTAATATTTATTGCATATTTTGAATTATTTTATTTAATTACCCTTCTTATTTGACTTTTATTGATTTAATAATTCTTTTAGGAATTATTAACTATACATTAAATTTATTACTAAATATTTATTTAGTATTTTTCAAAAATACTATAATATTAATAAATAATGAAAGTGTTTTTTATTTATTTTTATCACCTTTCAATAATTTTGTAAAATTCCATAAGGAATATATAAATTACAAAATTCTTATAAAAAATTAAGTGTCCAAAATTTTATATCTTATTTTATTTGGATAGAGTAGATTATTGTGAATCCAAAAATATTTTATTTCTAATTTTTGGACTTTTATTTTATTTTCTATAATTTTATTGAGGTTAGGGGCATTTTGGTCTTTTCTAATTGATCAAAATTTTATTAAATAACTTGGGCTGGCCCCTTGGGCTTATTGGGCCAGGGTCAAAAGATAACCCTGAAGGGTTTTGGCCCACCCATCCCACTTTGCCTCCCTCTCTCCCTCGACCTTATCCCCTCCTCCTCTAACTCGACCCCGTGGCCGACGATGCCGCCACCGTCGATTCCTGCCGTCGTCGGTCGTTCTAGCCGCCGCCATGGTGCAAGTTGGGGTTGTCGACGATGCTCATTTGTTCTATCCACTTGGATTTGACTCCGGGGCTTCCCCGTGGTCAGGTCCACCCTATTTCCGAACCCTAGGGTTCGGAAAAGGTGTTGCCGCCGCCACCGATATCTCGCCTGCGGTGGTGTGCTAGGCTCGTGCGCTGCTGCGGCCGCCGCCATGGCAGGTGCAGGTTGCAGCGCCCCTCTAGGTGCTCCCTGTGTCGTCTCGGTTCGTCGGCCCTCTGCTTCCTCTTCGATTCATCAGCGAGGACCTCGGGTAAGTTGTCTCTGTGGTGTTTGTCCATGCTACTGCCATGATTCTCTCTGTGTGTATCTAGTGGTTTTCATGCCGAGTGACTAAATGCTGGTTGAGTTCATATCTGGATTAGGATTCTTGCTCTGATTAGGGTTCATAACCCCCTGTTGATCATATCTATGATGCTTTAGATCTAGTGTTGATCATATCTGATCATGGGAAATGATTATCTGATGTGGTTAATGTTGGAATTATGCCCTAGAGGCAATAATAAAGATGTTATTATTATAATTCTTGTTCATTATAATGTTTATATTCCATGCTAGAATTGTATTAAGCGGAAACATTAATACTTGTGTGGTTTGTAAACAACACCGTGTCCCTAGTACGCCTCTATGGACTAGCTCATTGATTAATGATGGTTAAGGTTTCCTAACCATGGACATGAGTTGTTGATTAATAATGAGATCATATCATTGGGAGAATGATGTGATGGACAGACCCAAACTAAGCGAAGCAATTAGATCGTGTCATCGTGTTCATCTTTGCGAAGCTTTTCTTATGTCAAATATTGTATTCCTTAGACCATGAGATAATACAACTCCCTGGTATCGGAAGAAAGCTTTGAGGTCATCAAACGTCATCCTATGAGAGGGTGATCATAAAGGTGTCTCTCAGGTGATCGGAAAGTACCTGTTGGGTTGTATGTATCGAGATGGGATTTGTCCCTCCCAAGTCGGAGAGATATACTTCGGGCCCACTCGGTAATCGATATCAACACCGCTTGCAAGCATGTGGTTAAGGAGTTAATCACAAAGTGATATCGGATTACGGAACGAGTAAAGTACTTGCTGTGAACGAGATTGAACTAGGTATGACGGTACCGATGATCGAATCTCGGGCAAGTAAAATATCGCGAGACGAAGGGAATATATATATGGGATTGATTGAATCCTGGCATCGTGGTTCATCCGATATGATCATCGATGAATGTGTGGGAGTCAATATAGGTTTCCAGACCCCGCTGTTGATTATTGATAGAAGATCATGTCCGCATATTCTCGAACCCGCAGGGTCACACACTTAACGTGTCTCGACGCTAGGATAGATTGGATAATTGGTTTGTGAGTTTTTGTTCGGAGTCTCGGATGGGATCCGGGACATCACGAGAGGTTCCGGTCCGGAGAATAAGATTCATATAAGGCAGTGCAGTTTTTGGAGTTCGGAATTGTTCCGAGTTAATCGGTATTGTACGGGAAGCTTCTAGAACCTTCCGGAAGGGGACCAACGTGTCCCCACCTTACGGGAGGGGGCATGGGCCTATGAGGGAGTGCCTTGGCCACTTTGGGCCAAGGGCACAAGGCCCCATAGGGCCCAACCGGCCAGCTAGGGTAAAACCCTAGATAAACCTTCTAGAAGGGGGGGTTCCTTGCCCTCCACTCCTCCTCCTTTGGCCGCCGGCCTAGGGCTTGGGGGAGGGGTTAGGGCTGCGCCCACCCCTCTATATATAGAGGGATGGGGGCGCACCACCCCCCACACCTTCCCCTCCAACCCTAGCCGCCCTGCTGCCCTCCTCTCTCCCTCCCGACTGCTTGCAGGCGAAGCCCTGCTGCAGAAATTCTCCACCAATTGCATCGCGCCGTCGCGTTGTAGATCCAACCCATCTCTCCACCATACTTGCTGGACCAAGGAAGGAGGATACGTCGAGGTGCCGCACGTGTGCATCTCACGGAGGCATCGCCACTTGTGGTGCTAGATCGGATCGGATCACGAGGAGGAAAAGCGAGTACGACTACATCACCCACGTTCCGACGAACGTTCCGCTGTGCGAATCTTCAAGGGTATGAAGATATAATCCAATCTCTCTCGTTGTTTGCATCTCCTAGATTAGATCTTGGCTTTCCCTCTGTTCGCATCCGTAGAAAATTTTGATTTACTATGCCGCGAAACCCATCAGTGGTATCAGAGCTAGATCTATGCGTAGATGTGATTCACGAGTAGAACGCAACATGGTTGTTGCGGGCGTTGATGTTTTCTGTTGCAAGCCTCTTGTTTGTGTTCTTCTTATGATGCGGGATAGTGAGATTGAAGCGGTCCAGGCCAACCTTACGCAACGTCGTTCGCGAGACCGGCTCCGCACTTGACGTGTGGCTTGTTCCACACACGCGGCTGGTGGATGCCAGTTTCTCTCACTATAGTTGTCATGGGATCTACACCGGAGTTTGGCAACCATAGTATCACCGTTGTGGCTTTCCGTAGGTAAGAATCGTTCTTAGCATGCTACTCCCATAAGCCACGTAAAACATGCAACAACAAAGTAGAGGCGTCTAACTTGTTTTTGCAGAGTGTTTTCTGTGATATGGTATGGCCCAAGATGTGATGTGTATAATGTATGCGATGATCATGTTTTGTAATGTTTCACGACTTGCATGTCGATGAGTACACAACCGGCAGGAGCCATATGGTTGTCTTTATAATTGTGTATGACCTGTGTGTCAACTTCTTATACGCCATGTAATAGTTTCACTTTATCGCTAAGTAGTTAGCAATAGTTGTAGTTGCTATTCATGGTGGAGGCAATCATGGTGGAGTGATGGAGATCATGCCGGCACGCACAAGATGGAGATCATTGCGCGAAGATTGGCTATACCATGTCACATAAAGTTATATGCATGTGATGTTTATCCTTTTATGTATCTTATTATGCTTAGATCACGACGGTAGCATTATAAGATGATTCCTCACTTAAAGATCAAGATAAAACTGTGTTCTCCCCATGTATGCACCGTTGCGAAAGTTCGTCGTGTCCAAGCATCACGTGATGATCGGGTGCTATAGACTCTACGCTCACATACAACGGGTGCAAGCCAGTTTTGCACACGCGGAAATACTTGGGTTTGACTTGACGAGCCTAGCATGTACAGACATGGCCTCGGAACACATGAACTGAAAGGTTAAGCATGATTCATATGAATGATATGATCGACACTTTGTTGTCCACCATTGAAGCCACATCTCTTCTCGTGATGATCGGATTAGGTGTGGTGAATTTGGATCATGTTCACTAAACAACTTGAGGGATGTTGAATTTAGTGGGAGTTCATCTAGTAATTTGATTAAGTTGAACTATTTATCATGAACATAGTCTAAATTGTACTTGCAAATACTGTAGATCCAATGGCCAAGTCCAACTTCAACTTCAACGTTTTTGCTGAGATAGAAAAGCTTAGAAACAATGGGTCTAACTTCACCAAATGGTTCCGCAATCTGAGAATCATTCTCTCTGGCGGTCAAAAGGACTATGTCCTTGAGAAAGCGTTAGGTAACCCCCTGCTGCAACTGCGCCGGCTGATGAGAAAGCTGTTTATCAGTCGTGCAAGGATGATTATGATTTGATTAAGATCGCCATGTTGTTTGCTATGGAATCGGATCTTCAAAATCGTTTTGAGGAGTTCGCCGGGCCCTTTGAGATTCTTGAGGAACTGAAAACCATGTTTCAGACTCAGGCCCGTTCTGAGAGATATGAGATCTCTAAGAAATTCTTTAACTGCAAGATGGAGGAAGGGAGTTTCGTTAGTGAGCACGCCATTAAGATGTCAGGCTACACTCAACGCCTTGAGCAACTGGACTGCAAGATTCCAGAGGAGCTCAAGATTGACAGAGTTCTGCAGTCACTCCCTCCTAGCTACAAAAGTTTTGTAGTTGCTCACAATCAGATTGGTTTCACTGATATGATCACCGAGCTCTTCGCTAAGATGAAAGTAGCGGAGGTGGACATCAAAAAGGATAATCATGTGTTGATGGTCAACAAGCCCTCCTTTAAGAAAGGTAAGGGTGCAAAGAAGCCCTTCAAGAAAGGCGGCGGCAAGCACGTTGCCCCTGCTGAGAAGAAGCTCAGGTCTGGTCCTAAGCCGGACACTGAGTGCTTCTATTGCAAGGACAAGGGTTACTGGAAACACAACTGTCCGAAGTACTTAGCGGACAAGAAGGTTGGCACCATCAAAGGTATATTTGATATACATGTTATTGATGTTTTCCTTACTAGCCCTCGTTGTAGTGCCTGGGTATTTGATACCGGTTCAGTTGCTAATATTTGTAACTCGAAACAGGAACTACGGAATAGATGGCGGCTTGCGAGGGATGAGGTGACGATGCGCGTTGGCAACGGATCAAGAGTTGATGTGATGGCCGTCGGCACGCTCTCCTTAGTTTTACCTTCGGGATTAGTTTTAAACCTTAATAAATGTTATTATGTGCCTGCGTTGAGCATGAACATTATTTCTGGATCGTGTTTATTGCAAGACGGTTATTCATTTAAATCGGAGAATAATGGTTGTTCTATTTATATGAGTAACATCTTTTATGGTCATGCACCTCTTGTGAATGGTTTATTTCTTCTAAATCTCGAAAGGGATGAAACACACATCCATAACATTGAGGCTAAGAGATGCAAAGTAGATAGTGATAATACTACTTATTTGTGGCACTGTCGTCTAGGTCATATTGGAGTAAAACGCATGAAGAAACTCCATTCTGATGGACTTTTGGAGTCTCTTGATTTTGAATCATTTGACACATGCGAACCATGCCTCATGGGCAAGATGATCAAAACCCCGTTCTCCGGAATGATGGAGCGAGCAACGGACTTGTTGGAAATCATACATACCGATGTATGCGGACCGATGAGTGTTTCGACGCGCGGTGGATATTGCTATTTTCTCACTTTTACCGATGACTTAAGTAGATATGGGTATATCTATTTAATGAAACATAAATCTGAAACATTTGAAAAGTTCAAGGAATTTCAGAATGAAGTGGAGAACCATCGTAATAGAAAGATCAAGTTTCTACGATCCGATCGTGGGGGCGAGTATTTGAGTTATGATTTTCTCACGCATCTTAAAGCAAGCGGAATTGTTTCGCAACTCACGCCACCCGGAACACCACAGCGCAATGGTGTGTCTGAACGCCAGAATCGAACTCTATTAGATATGGTCCGATCGATGATGTCTCTTACTGATTTGCCGTTATCATTTTGGGGTTATGCATTAGAAACCGCTGCATTCACTTTAAATAGGGCACCATCTAAATCCGTTGAGACGACACCGTATGAACTGTGGTTTGGTGCTAAACCTAAGTTGTCATTTCTTAAAGTTTGGGGATACGAAGCTTACGTCAAGAAGTTGATGCCGGACAAGCTCGAACCCAAAGCGGAGAAATGCGTCTTCATAGGATACCCTAAGGAAACTATTGGGTATACCTTCTATCACAGAACCGAAGGCAAAGTGTTTGTCGCAAAGAACGGTTCCTTTCTTGAGAAGGAGTTTCTCTCGAAAGAAGTGAGTGGGAGGAAAGTAGAGCTAGACGAGGTTATTGAACCTTCTCTTGAATTGGAGAGTAGCGCAACACCTGAAATTGTTCCAGTGCCGCCTGCACCAATAATAGAGGAAGCTAATGATAAGGATCATGAAGCTTCGGACGATGCTGCTATTGAACGTCGCATGTCGACAAGGTCGCGTGCCCCTCCTGAGTGGTACGGCAACCCTGTCTTAACTGTCTTGTTAGTAGATGACAGTGAGCCTGCGAACTATGAGGAAGCGATGATGAGCCCAGGCTCTGAGAAATGGATAGAGGCCATGAAATCCGAATTGGGATCCATGAGCGAAAACCAAGTATGGACTTTGGTGGACCCTCCTAGCGACCGAAAGGCCGTTGAGTGCAAATGGATTTTCAAGAAGAAAACGGACGCGGATGGTAATGTTACCGTCTATAAAGCACGGCTTGTCGCGGAAGGTTTTCGACAAGTTCAAGGTGTTGACTACGATGAGACTTTCTCTCCTGTAGCGATGTTTAAGTCCATTCGGATTTTATTAGCAATTGCTGCGTTTCATGATTATGAAATATGGCAGATGGATGTCAAGACTGCGTTCCTCAATGGCAACATTGATGAAGAGTTGTATATGATGCAACCCGAAGGTTTTGTCGATCCTAAGGATGCTGATAAAGTATGCAAGCTTGAGCGTTCCATTTATGGACCGAAGCAAGCATCTCGCAGTTGGAACCTTCATTTTGATCAAGTGATCAAGAGCTTTGGATTTGTTCCAAATTGCTACGAAGCTTGTATCTACAAGAAAGTGAGTGGGAGCTCCGTGACATTTATGGTACTATATGTGGATGACATATTGATTATTGGAAATGACATTAACATGCTTAACGATGTGAAGAGTTATTTGAACAAGTATTTTTCAATGAAAGACCTAGGTGAAGCTGCTTATATATTGGGCATCAAAATCTATAGAGATAGATAAAGACGCCTGATAGCTTTAAGCCAGAGTACATACCTAGACAAAGTTCTGAAAAGGTTCAGAATGGATAAGGCAAAGAAAGGTTCAGTGCCTATGTTGTCAGGTAAGATATTGAGCAAGGCTCAGTGTCCAGCTACGGTAAATGATAGGGAAGCTATGAGCAAAGTGCCTTATGCCTCGGCCATAGGTTCTATCATGTATGCCATGCTGTGTACTAGACCGGATGTGTCCAATGCTCTTAGTTTGACGAGCAGATATCAAAGTGATCCAGGAGTGGAACACTGGACAGCCGTGAAGAACATCCTAAAGTACCTAAATAGGACTAAAGAAATGTTCTTAGTCTATGGGGTGATGAACAGCTCGTCGTAAAAGGTTACGTCGATGCTAGTTTCGACACCGACAAGGATGATTCTAAATCTCAGACAGGATACGTGTATATTTTGAATGGAGGAGCTGTGAGCTGGAGAAGCTGCAAGCAAAGCGTGATCGCGGGATCTACAGTAGAAGCGGAATACATGGCTGCTGCAGAAGCGTCAAGTGAAGGAGTTTGGATCAGAAACTTCATCACTGAGCTTGGCGTGGTTCCAAGTGCATTGGACCCACTGGAGATATTGTGTGACAACACTGGCGCCATAGCACTTGCTAAGGAACCAAGATATCATCCAAAGACCAAGCATATCAACCGCAAGTTTCATATAATCCGAGATTATATAGTAGATGGAGATCTGAAGATTAGCAAAGTACATACAGATCTGAATGTCGCAGATCCATTGACTAAACCTCTTCCACGTGTAAAACATGATCAACACCTCAGTGCCATGGGTGTGAGATTGTTGCCAAATGTAAACTAGATTATTGACTCTAGTGCAAGTGGGAGACAGTTGGAATTATGCCCTAGAGGCAATAATAAAGATGTTATTATTATAATTCTTGTTCATGATAATGTTTATATTCCATGCTAGAATTGTATTAAGCAGAAACATTAATACTTGTGTGGTTTGTAAACAACACCGTGTCCCTAGTACGCCTCTATGGACTAGCTCATTGATTAATGATGGTTAAGGTTTCCTAACCACGGACATGAGTTGTCGATTAATAATGAGATCATATCATTGGGAGAATGATGTGATGGACAGACCCAAACTAAGCGAAGCAATTAGATCGTGTCATCGTGTTCATCTTTGCGAAGCTTTTCTTATGTCAAATATTGTATTCCTTAGACCATGAGATAATACAACTCCCTGGTATCGGAAGAAAGCTTTGAGGTCATCAAACGTCATCCTATGAGAGGGTGATCATAAAGGTGTCTCTCAGGTGATCGGAAAGTACCTGTTGGGTTGTATGTATCGAGATGGGATTTGTCCCTCCCAAGTCGGAGAGATATACTTCGGGCCCACTCGGTAATCGATATCAACACCGCTTGCAAGCATGTGGTTAAGGAGTTAATCACAAAGTGATATCGGATTACGGAACGAGTAAAGTACTTGCTGTGAACGAGATTGAACTAGGTATGACGGTACCGATGATCGAATCTCGGGCAAGTAAAATATCGCGAGACGAAGGGAATATATATATGGGATTGATTGAATCCTGGCATCGTGGTTCATCTGATATGATCATCGATGAATGTGTGGGAGTCAATATGGGTTTCCAGACCCCGCTGTTGATTATTGATAGAAGATCATGTCCGCATATTCTCGAACCCGCAGGGTCACACACTTAACGTGTCTCGACGCTAGGATAGATTGGATAATTGGTTTATGAGTTTTTGTTCGGAGTCTCGGATGGGATCCGGGACATCACGAGAGGTTCCGGAATGGTCCGGAGAATAAGATTCATATAAGGCAGTGCAGTTTTTGGAGTTCGGAATTGTTCCGGGTTAATCGGTATTGTACCGAAAGCTTCTAGAACCTTCCGGAAGGGGACCAACGTGTCCCCACCTTCCGGGAGGGGGCATGGGCCTATGAGGGAGTGCCCTGGCCGCTTTGGGCCAGGGGCACAAGGCCCCATAGGGCCCAACCGGCCAGCTAGGGTAAAACCCTAGTTAGACCTTCTAGAAGGGGGGGTTCCTTGCCCCCCACTCCTCCTCCTTTGGCCGCCGGCCTAGGGCTTGGGGGAGGGATTAGGGCTGCGCCCACCCCTCTATATATAGAGGGCTGGGGGCGCACCCCCCCACACACACCTTCCCCTCCAACCCTAGCCGCCCTGCTGCCCTCCTCTCTCCCTCCCGACTGCTTGTAGGCGAAGCCCTGCTGCAGAAATTCTCCACCAATTGCACCACGCCGTCGCGTTGTAGATCCAACCCATCTCTCCACCATACTTGCTGGACCAAGGAAGGAGGAGACGTCGAGGTGTCGCACGTGTGCATCTCACGGAGGCATCGCCACTTGTGGTGCTAGATCGGATCGAATCGCGAGGAGGAAAAGCGAGTACGACTACATCACCCACGTTCCGACGAACGTTCCGCTGTGCGAATCTTCAAGGGTATGAAGATCTAATCCAATCTCTTTCATTGTTTGCATCTCCTAGATTAGATCTTGGCTTTCCCTCTGTTCGCATCCGTAGAAAATTTTGATTTACTATGCCGCGAAACCCATCAGTTAATGATTGATAGTGGCTTTGGTGATGCTAGTTGCCTGTCAGATTTATTCTAGTGGCAATCCACCATGATCCATTCTAGTGTTTCAATGAAATCCTTGATTGGATTATGTTGTTGATCTGAGAGTTTACTCTACTGTCAGAATGCTTATACTGGCTGTAGTTTCTCTTAGTAGTTGCTTTCTGCAATTATAATATTGGCTTGTATGAGATTATACTTACTGAATCAAATCATTACCTGTAATGATTTCTGTGGATGTATAGATGAATTTAAGGTTGATTCCTAGCACTTGGCTTCAGGAAAATGATATTTATTGGTTTGTCCCCTTTTATCTGTGGAAGCTAAGTAAAGGTTGGTTTTAGCTCATTAAGAACTTGTACTTGTGATACCATTGTATTCTGGCACACAAGTGATTGAGTTTTTATTTCTAGGCTTAGCTTGATTATGCTTGTGATTAAAACTGATAAGATGATATGGAAGCTTTTATTAACTTTCCTGCCTATGATGTTGGTCTAAGGCTCTAGGATGTAATTCCTAGTTAGTTGGGCAATAGTTTGTTTGAAACTTATAGGTTTAGAGGTGCTACCCTCTCTGAGAGATGTGCCCTGATTTGATAAGATCAAATGAAAATGATCTATGTTGCAAAAATAACACTGAACCCAGTGATGTTGGTCTGAGGGTTTAGTTCTTGTGGTTTGAGCTTGATTTCTTATCCTTATACTTGAAATCTCTAGGATAGATGCACTCCTCTTGGGTGATTATTGAGAGATTATCTCATAAAACAACACATGCTTTTATTTAGATAATATGATGAAATCATGTGATGGTTTTATGAGGCTCACCACAAATTCTGATGTGGATGTAGTAGATTGATGATGATCCTGATCTTGATCTGGATCTTGATCTGCTTTTGCTGAGATCCTGAGCTTGCTCTTGAGTTTGCCTACTCCTCCTAGCTCCTGGGCTTGACCTTGTTGTCCACCAGATCCATCCCCCTCCTTATGTCACCATTCTGGTGATGTTTGGGTTGATCTGGGTGGTTGGGTTTGGCTGTTGTTCTTTGTTTAGCTGCTGTTTACCCTGGCTATGCTGGTGTGTTGTGTAGTGGAATGGTACACTAGTGCTTTCCCCACGGTTGTGTTGTGGTTTTGTGATATTTGGCTGTGCTTGTGAGGTCGACAACACACCCTTTGCATGCTTGTGTGTGTCCAGCTTGTGTGCCTGCTATGCACCTGTAGATAGGTTCAGAATTTTTGAACTTACCATTACCAAACTACTTTTACCTGGCTGGTGAATTGGATCCCTTTTGGCTGTCATTTGCATTCTGGCTTTAAATTTATGAAAGATGAAATCTTTCATATTGGTGAAACTTGCCCCTTTATAACATTTCTCAATGATGAGTTTGTCAAGTGCACCTCACTGACATATCTGAGAGAAATATACTAACACTAATCCTATTTTGTTTTCTATTTAATCTTTGTTTTGCAGGTACAAAGATAAGAATGAAAATTTAGTGTGGATTTAGTTGTAGGCTAGTTAGTAAATATACAAATATAATTTTCTTTTTCTTTTGTAATTTTTCTTTTATAATTCTTGTAATCTTTATTTTATTCATTTGTAATAAAGATTATATATTTATTAATAAAGAATATCCTTATTCTTTATTCTTTTTGTAAATTGTGAAGTTTTGAATAACTTCAGTAAGTTCATTCTTTATAACTTGTTTATGTATATAAAATAAATTTCATATACAATATTATTTTTAGATAAGATTTAAGTTATAATACTTTTCTCTTAATTAATTTAAGATTCAAATCTTATATTAAAATCATTTAAATTATAAAACACTTAAATTTTAAAATCCAAACTCATTTCAAAACACACATAATTCTTTTAAGATCATATCAAAGTTTATAGCAATCCTCCTTCAGGACTAAACCTAATCTCAAAGTAAGAAAGAAACTTTGATCACTTCAAAGTTTTTATTTGGCGAAAATTTTACTCACATTTTCTCAAATGAATGCATGCAACAATTCATATTCCTAAATCTACCCTTCGTTAGATCCTATATGCTGGGATGTTACAGCCCACCTAGGTGCCGATCTCCCCGCGCGCAGGGATACCGACAGGGCACGCAGATCCTGCCCCCCTCCCCCCCGCCTTCGGCAATAGGGCGTGGCCGCCACCGCCGGCGCCACAGCAACAACGACCAGGGAAGGATGTCGGAGGGAGGTGGTTTTTAGGGTTGAGAGGGAGTCCTCCGGAGCCGCCACGCGCGACGGCCCGGGAGGAAAAAAGTCGGCTCAATGACTTCTTCTTCTAACAATTCTGCTATATGTTTTTATATCTCTGTCTTTAACTCTAGAGCAAATCGGTAGGGCCTAACTAAAACTGGTTGTGCTCTAGGAATTAATTGAATTGAATTGATCCAATATCTTCTGCACTTCTTGTGGCACATGTATTGTTTCAGTAGTTACTGCATAAACGGCCACTACTGAACATTTCAGTTATGGTTATGAAATCCCCCCAAAAGTAATAGTGTCCTTGATGATGAATAGAGATCCACTTATGTCCCCAATCAACTGTCGTTGGTCCCAATGAAGCAAGTAATTCCAATCCTACAATTCCATCATAATTCGCTAAGGGAAGTATTCTGAAATGTGATTGGAATGTATCAACACCATATTGCCAAGAGCACACATGAACATGTTGAGTACTGGTAAGAGGAGAACCATCTACCACCTTGATTGTCAACGGTGACATCTGTTGAATTACAAGGAGCCGAGCAACAATTTTGTCATTCAGGAAGGAATGTGTGCTGTGTGCTATCAGAATCTATGAGTATCAAGTAACTAGTTCTAGCATTTTTGATATCTATCTAAATTGTCCTAGTAGGCAATGAATTCCAACAGCTGTTGTTGAAATGCACATGGGTTCAGAGGCATCGTGGAATTCTGAGGTATCATCAGGAGAGCCATGCTGAAACAAATCCACCAGTCCTGCACCACATGCAACTGCACTATGCCCCATATTTGTGTTCCTTACCGCACTTCTCTCCACAAGTCTAGCATAAGCCTTTTGCTCGCCTGAAATTTCTCAACGCTACCCATTTATCATCTGAAGGTTTTGCTGATAGATTGGTAATAACGTCTAGGAACATTTCTCTGTTGTGTTGTTACATGATGATAAATGGAGTTCCTACTCGGTTGATCTGCTGAACTGAATAGTATACTACCATCCCCGAATTCCTCATGCAATAATGCTAACTGGTAGGTTGTGTGTAGTGATCCAGGCAACTGAATTGCAACCATCAAACAAACTTCTGGCTTCAAGCCGTCCATGAATCTGGTGAAGTAATAGAGGGGGTCATGGTGCTTACCATAAGAAGGCAGGTGATCCATCAATTGAGAGAATTCCTCTACATAAGCTTCAACGGTTGTCATTTGACAGATATGAAACATTTTTCTGAGCAGTGATGCATGCTGGTTCTTGCTAAATCGGTCCTGCAAAGAATTATGGAAATCCTCCTAAACATCTTTCGAAGAACTCTGCGTGAATGTTTCCAACCATTTTTCCCCTCCTTCAAATTGTGCCGAAGCATACGAAAATCTATAACGAACTTAGAGTTCCCAGAGAGTGAAGTACTCCTCGCATCTCAATTGCCAAAGCTGAGGGTAAGATCCGTCAAATGGCAGCAATTCCATCTGTGGGCCACGAGAGAAATGGTCAGAACATTCATCTCCATGTTTTCCAGATGTCATCAAATTGTTTCTATATCGGTTTGACGGAAATCGCTAAAATCTGCCTAGGATCAATTTGAGGACGTCACACAAACCAATCCTCTATAAAAGTTGACGAGGGAGAGAGAAAGCATAATCAAATCATCGGATCCTTTTTTGACAATAATCATCAGATCCTTCTTAATTTAACGAGGATGCATGGTCACATCTTGAAGACATGTGTGGTGTATAATGGAGTGGGTACAATCTTTTGTAAAGTATAGATACTTAATTCAAATATATTTTTTAAAAATTATTTCTGCTTTAACTTTTAGGTGCACAAATTTTACACGATGAACTCAAAAAAATGCTAATGCTATTTATAAATTACTGCCGGAACGCTCCATCCGTCTCAAAATAGATATTCACCAAATTTTGATAAATCTAACACATCTTGACAAATCTAAGATATCTATTTTGAGACCAAAGAGAGTAAATTTTTCTTGATCACAAGACGACGGAGATAGACCTCCTGTAGGTCGGGCGGACGGCCTTCTTTGCGGGCCTCTCCTCCTTCCAGACCTGGCAGAGGTCCTTGGCAACGTGCACGGCATCGGCGGAGGCACCGGAGAGGCCGCGGCGCGCGAAGCCGACGGAGTAGAGCCCAAACTGTCCCTTCCAGCCGTTAGGGAACTCCGTCTTGGGGTAGCCGTCCTTGCCGAAGAAGTCCGTCGCCCGGAGCCACTGTGGCACATTGCTTCTGTAGCCGGTGGCGAGGATGACAGCGTCAACGTGGACGGCGGTGCCATCGGAGAGCACGGCGTCGGAGTTGGTGAAGCGGGTGATGCCGGGGACGACGGTGATCTGGCCGGACCTAATCCTGGCGAGCGCGCCGGTGTCGAGCACCGGGGCGCGGCCCTGCGTGTGCTTGAGCGTGAGCGGGCCGACGGCCGGGCGGTGGATGCCGAGCTTGTCGAGGTCGCCGAGGACGAGCCAGGCGAGGAAGATCATGATCTTGTCGACGAGCCAGAGCGGGAGCCACGCCAGGAGCAGCATGGCGAGCTCGAAGGTGGACTTGCCGAGCACCTCGCGCGGGATGACGTGCATGGCGTCGCGCACCACCATGAAGGGGTGGGCGCCGTGGTCGCAGAGGTCGAGGGAGACCTCCATGCCGGAGTTCCCGCAGCCGACGACGAGCACGCGCTTCCCGTGGTAGGGCTCTCCGGACTTGTAGTGGCTGACGTGGGTGACCTCGCCGCTGAAGCCGCCGAGGCCCGGGATGTCCGGGACCACGTTGACGGCGTTCTCGCCGGTGGCGACCACGAGCCAGCGGCCGATGTACTCCGTCTGTGCACCGCCTGGGCCGGTGGCCTGCGCGTGCCAGAGGCCGGAGGTGTTGTCGTAGTGGGCGGAGAGCACGGTGGTGTTGAACTCCGGCTTGATCTTGAATGTGGCGGCGTAGTCCTCGAGGTAGTCGATGAACTGGCGGCGGGTGGGGTACTCCGGGTAGTGGTCCGGGAAGGGCATGCGCGGGAGCTCGCAGAAGTGCTTGGGGAGGTGGAGCTTGACGCGGTCGTAGGTGCGCTTCTGCCAGAGCGAGGCGATGCAGTCCTCGCGCTCCAGCATCAGGAACGGCATGCCCTCCTCGCCGAGGCTGGCCGCCACGGCGAGCCCGGAGGGGCCGGCGCCGACGATGATTGGGCCGTCCACCGACACAAGATGTGGGGGGTTGAGGCTTTGCATGCGAAGCACCATGGTTGCTTCCTCGGTCGCTTCTTGATTTGGCAAGTGATCAAGACTAGATCATCAGTAAGCTTAAGCTTGCTGGGGTTTTGCTCAAGCAGCTGGGTGGTGAACAAGTGTTAATGAGACTCTTAAATGTGCATGCATAGGGTGAGTCTGAGTGGAAATTTGGTGGAGATGCGATTCGTGGCCGCGGTTTTGCTTCTTTTTGACTGGGTTCAGCGGACCACCTTAACCCCAAATTAAAAATGTTTCCAAGCATCACTAATTTTAATTCATATGGCCCATGCAAAGCTGCAGCTAATTTACAATTAGTAAAGTGGATCCGATAATTAGCGCCTAAGGCATCTGTCTAACTTTATTCTCAACTCATTGTGTCAAGAAAGCTGCTAGACAAAAAGTTCTATGTGCCTAATGAATAATGATAATGGCCTTTTCCATATTCTAACCGAGCTTCAGACCTGATCATAGGTACCATTGCTACACTGAATTCCCACTTGCTCTTACTTTGCTTATATATAAATTGTGCTTTCTGGCTTTCTGGATGCAGCAACCATGCATATCAAAATATACAAAAAGTGGAACCGAAAGAGAGATGTCGCTGTAGAGTAGATCGTGCCATTGATTGATCCAACCTTTCACAATATGAAACAACAACCTTAAAAAAATCATTGACAAAAACTTTCAGGTAAGAGCAACCTTAACATGATGGGTCAAGAAGACAACTAACACGGCGTGTCTAGATAAGCAAAACACCTACTGCTGTACTAGATTCAACTACTAGTACCAAAAATAATTGCTGCAAGAAAAACTCGAGACTCGAAGCAGCTCAAGACTCGTCTTTTAAATGGATTCGAGAGATCGACTCAAAAATACACGAGCTAAATGTGGGCGTCGCATGTAACTGGATTGGAAAACGTGCTGATCTTAAACCAACACTAACTCATTCGGTTTCTGCTCGATAGCTCAATAATATAATTGTGTGTAGTGCTTCTATTGTATATTAGGGTTTGTTACGATTGTGTCTTCATGTCACGCGAAAATTGAGACCGTGTCACTACGACTCCACGAATTGGAACCCTTCCCTCAAATTCCCATGTAGGACTAAAAGAAAAGACAAAGGAGGGGGCCAGCTGGCCGGGGCTAGGTGGTGGCCGGGTGGGCCTCCCGCACGCCCAGCCTAGCAGCAGCCTGGTGGAGCTAGGCGGCGTCCGGGTGGGCCCCCTCCCGTGTGTGCACCGGCCCATCCTAGGGCCGTTCGTGGCTTGCCAGCGCATCAGCCCGCGCTCGTGCCCGCGTGGGCTGCGCCCAAGGCCCACCGGCGGTGGCGACGACCAGCGCCCGCCCGCGCGTCCGTGAGCACCCACCTGCCCGCGTGGGCCTGTTGCTTTGGCTGTGTGCTTCCCGTTTAGGGATGGCTGGTTCTGGCCGACTCACTCCGGGAGTTTTGGCCCTATAGAGAAAGTTGCCCCATAAATATTAATTTAAATACATATTTAATATATATTAATTCATAATTAATATATACAGATGCATATTATAAATTGCTATTTATCCGAAACACCTTTCGATTTTTTCCTTCTTTCGAATACTTCGGACCCACTTCGAAATTATTCTGATAATCCTTTCTCGGAACAATTCAGATATTTCTTTCTTTGGTGATTTCTTTGCTTCCATAACGATTTTAGAACGTCATTAGACCCTTAAGTATGTTACCCTACGGTTTAGAAATGGCACATACATGATCAAGACCTCTCTTCGATCAATGATCAATAGCAGGACCGGGATGTCCATAATGACCCCTATGCATTCCACAAAACTCTGTCGTGTTCGAATCATAAACTCTATGTCCTATTTTCTTTGTCTCTTCGATACATGACTTGCCCGAGATTTGATCTTTTGTATCAACATACTAATCTCGTTGCTGACAAGTCTACTTAACTCGTTATCGTGACATTGTATCCATATGATCTTGTCATATCCTGCAGCTTATTGGATGCAATCTCACCGAATGGGTCCAGTGTATCTTCCCGTTACGCAGGTGGACAAATTACGATCTTGATGCATAGGCCTCAAATGTTCCTTCGGAATACCCAATACACATTTTATAGTCACCCAATTACGAACATAACGTTTGGTGTGATCAAAGCATCCTCTGGAGACAATGATTAATATGATCGCATGGTCTAAGTAGAAGGTCACTTTGTTTTTAACTATTACAATGATAAACTATGTGACTAGATCACGTTGTAATAGTTATGTGGGTAATGTACATCATGCCATTCCCTAACGACATGACTTTATTGTGAACTGACATAAATAATTCATGATTATGAAACCTTGATCATCGGTTGCCCAACGAACTAGTTAAATAGAGGCTACTAGGGACCAGGTTTGTTTACATACCACACCTTCATCAATGTTTTCTCTCGGTACAGTTATAGCATAGTATGAAACTTCCATGAACTAGTTTGAGATATGATAATAAACCTATTTATTATTTGCCTCTAGGGCATATCTCTTTGGCACCCCACGTTCTAGACTTTATGCACACACAACCTAACATTCAACAAAGATCTCACTCCGTCTCAAAAGCTTAGACCGGTGAGAGAAAGAAATCTCTCTCTTATAAGCTGGGTGTGGCCTCCTCCCATAGGCGAGGTGGGATTAAATCCAAGCAGTCTCCACCGATCAACAGGGGCCCTAACCATTGGCAGAGCCAACACCAGGTCGAGCCTGGGCAACCGACCCGGCTCAATTTTTTGGGAAAAAAAACACATACCGAATCCCCTCGCGCTACCCTCGCTCGCCCTCGTTCGTTCCAGAATCCCCTCGCCTTGCCCTGCCTTCTCCCGCATGCGCCGCCAAGCTTCGATCCGCCCCGCACACGCCTCGCCCTCGCCCGTTCCCGCCCGCCGCCCTCGGCCACCCGTACCCAACCCCTGCCCCGCACATGGCTGGCTCTCCTCTGCTCGCCCCCCGCTAGGTGCCCTGCACACGACTCTCCAACACTGCACGTCTGCCCTCGCCCTCTGCTCTGCTTGGCCCAGCGGCCGCCTTCGATAGACTCTGGCGACGAGGCTGACCTGGCTGCCTGGATTGAAGAAGAGGAGGCTGCTGAGGCAGCAGAAGAAGAAGCACGCAAGAGGACACGCATAGTAACCATAGAGGTCATCTTCCTAGTGGATTTCGACTTCCCAGCATGGAATCAACTTAATGGCATGATAACATCTCCTAAAAATGTAGCACTTTTGAATATAGTTCTTGTTTTTTAGTTAGTTTGTACTTCTACTCCGTGAAATGTGACAAATGAATCTGTTTGGACCATTTTTTGTTGATTACATTTGATTTTTGGCGAAAAAAAATTTAAAGCTTATTTGTTCGACCCGGCTCAGTTCAAATCCTGGCTCCGCCACTTGCCCTAACACTACTGCTCCTACCTCGTCGGCTACACTTTTGAGGCATGGAGGGGAGGTGCAGCTCTGACCTTTTTTCGCGAAAATACAAAAGCCTTGCGTTTCGATTTATTGATAGAAAAAGAAAGTTATGTATATCATATACACAAGCTCATAAAGAGCCAACACTCTGTACAACTCTACCCACTAGACCTACGGAGCTGTGGGGATCAAGGCTCGTAGGACAATTGTTCCAGCACCAGCCCAAGCCCTAGCCTCAGACCGAATCATACAAAGAAGATCACCCAAGGTTGGTGATGCGTTGTCGAACATGACCGCATTCCGCTGTTTCCAGATTCACCATGCCGTCAGCATGATGAGCGAGGATGTCCCCTTGCGTAGATCTCGGGGTAGATCTTGAAGCTTGCAACCACCAGTCAACGAAGTCGTCTTTCCCATCCGATGGTGACACCGTAGATCGAATCCAGGAGAGCACATCACGCCAGGTTGCTCTGGAGAAGGGACAACCCAGCAGGACCAGGCAGCGCCAATCTCACATTTTTAGGCGAGGGAGTGAGGGGAGGGGCAGCGCCGGTCGCAGCATGGGCGGCCACGAGTAGGTGGCTACAGGCAGGCAGGGACAGTGGGAAGGCAGGCAAGAGTGAAGAGCTGCCGGCGGCGAGCAGGGGCGAGTACCTCACTAGTAGAAAAAAGGCTATCCGTTCATGCCTCCTAACAGCATTAGTCCCGGTTCCGCCACGAACCGGGACTAATGCTGGCACGCGTCACGGTTCGAGCGGGCACGGGGCCCGGAGGCATGCGTCCCGGTTGGTAAGGGGTCATGCGTCCCGGTTTGTAACACAAACCGGGACTAAAGGTTGGGCGTCAGCCACGTGGCATGGTACACACCTTTAGTCCCGGTTTGTGTTACAAACCGGGACGTATGCTCCCGCCCTCTATAAATGCAACGCCCCAGCCCTCTGCCTCCACTCTGTTTTTTCTTGGTGGAAGGTGTGAGGGGTGTGCTAGTTTTTTTCCCCTATGCATGCATTCAAGGTGTTTGATGAAATGTTTGAGTGAATGATCCCGTTCAATTTCTCATAGAACAAAAATATAGAAGGTGTCCGAGACGCACTTGAGCTTTCTCCTCTTTATTTCCCTCGATCGAGGTTAGCAATCTTATCTTTTCTCTGCCATTGATACAATGCATGTGTCGATGTGAATTGGTCATTTCACTATTTATGATGTCCTGTTTTTGATAAACTTACTTATATGATGCAGATGAACGGTCGGGAATGGATGTACGGTGATCGGCGTGTACCCGGGTATATGAAAGGCGTGGATAAATTTATCGATGTGGCTACGGCAAACAAAGAGAATGGTTTTATACGTTGTCCATGTGTTCAATGTCAGAACAACAAGGAGTACTCTTCCTTGAAAATCATTCGCGGACACCTGATTATGAAAGGTTTCATGCCCAACTATAATTGCTGGACCAAGCATGGGGAAAGAGGGGTTATGATGGAAGATGGTGAAGAAGAAGATGATGATAACAACTATCATCATATGTTTCCTGAATACAGTGATACTGCAATGGAAGACAATGGATAGGAAGGAGGTGAAGAACAGGCATCAGATGAGCCGGCTGATGAACTTGGTAGGGTCATTTCTGATGCAAAGCGAGACTGTGAAACAGAAAATGAGAAGTTGAAGTTAGAGGGCATGTTAGAAGATCACAAGAAATTGTTGTACCCAAATTGTGAAGATGGCAGCACAAAGCTCGGTACCACACTGGAATTGTTGCGATGGAAGGCAGAGTATGGTCTAACTGACTCCTCATTTGAAAATATGCTGAAAATAATGAAGCCGAAGTTTCCAAAACATAATGAACTTCCTGAGAGTACCTACGAAGCAAAGAAGACTCTCTGTCCTCTAGGATTAGATGTGCAAAAGATACATGTATGCATTAATGACTGCATCCTCTACCGCGGTAAGGAGTATGAGAATTTAGATAAATGCCCGGTATGCAATGCATTGCGGTATAAGATCAGACGAGATGACCCTGGTGATGTTGAGGGAGAGCCCCTCCGGAAGAGGGTTCCTGCTAAGGTTATGTGGTATGCTCCTACAATACCAAGGTTGAAACGCATGTTCAGAAACAAAGAGCATGCCAGGTTGTTGCGATGGCACAAAGAAGACCGTAATAAAGACGGGAAGTTGAGACACCCTGCTGATGGGTCACAGTGGAGAAAAATCGAGAGAGACTTCTCAGACTTTGTAGGTGACGCAAGGAACTTATGGTTTGGTCTAAGTACGGATGGCATGAATCCTTTTGGGGAGCAGAGCTGTAGTCACAGCACCTGGCCCGTGACTCTATGTATCTACAACCTGCCTCCTTGGTTGTGCATGAAGCGTAAGTTGATTATGATGCCAGTGCTCATCCAAGGCCCGAAGCAATCGGGCAACGACATTGATGTGTACCTTAGGCCATTAGTTGAAGAACTCTTACAGTTGTGGGGCAAACCAGGTGTACGTGCGTGGGATGAGAACAAACAGGAGCCATTTGATCTACGAGGGTTGCTATTCGTAACCATTAATGATTGGCCTGCTCTTAGTAACCTTTCAGGACAGACAAACAAGGGATATAAGGCATGCACACACTGTTTAGATAAGACTGAAGGTACATATTTGTATAAATGCAAGAAGGTTGTGTACCTGGCGAATCGACGATTTCTTTCGACCAATCATCCCGTAAGAAAGAAAGGCACGTATTTCAAAGGTGAGGCAGATCACCGGAAGGAGCCTGAACTCCTTGCTGGTGATGATGTATTTGGTATGGTCAAGGACATAGAAGTAATCTTTAGAAAGGGTCCCGGCGGTCAATCAGTTCCGAACGATGTCGCTACAGGACACGCACCCATGTGGAAGAAGAAATCTATATTTTGGGAGCTGCCATATTGGAAAGTCCTGCGTGTCCGCTCTTCAATCGACGTGATGCACGTGACGAAGAATCTTTGCGTGAACCTGCTAGGATTCCTAGGCGTGTATGGGAAGACAAAAGATACACCAGAAGCACAGGAGGACCAACAAATTATGAAAGACCCAAAGAACATGCATACACAGAACAAGACGGATAAAGGGCGTCACTTAAGTCGTGTCAGCTATGCTCTTACCAAAGCAGAGAAGGAAATCTTTTTTGAAGTCCTTTACAGTATCAAGGTGCCGTCTGGCTTCTCATCTAATATAAAAGGGATAATAAATATGGCAGAGAAAAAGTTCCAAAACCTGAAGTCTCATGACTGTCACGTGATTATGACGCAGTTGCTTCCGATTACATTGAGGAGGCTTCTACCGGAAAATGTTCGAGTACCCATTGTGAAGCTGTGTGCATTCCTCAATGCAATATCTCAGAAGGTAATCAATCCAGATATTCTGCCAAGGTTACAGAAGGATGTGGTACAATGTCTTGTTAGTTTTGAGTTGGTGTTCCCACCATCCTTCTTCAATATTATGACGCATCTCCTGGTTCACCTAGTGGAAGAGATTGCCATTCTCGGTCCGGTATTTCTGCACAATATGTTCCCCTTTGAGAGGTTCATGGGAGTCTTAAAGAAATATGTTCATAATTGTGCTAGACCAGAAGGAAGCATCTCCAAGGGATATGGAACAGAGGAGGTCATTGATTTTTGTGTTGACTTTATTCCTGACCTTAAGCCGATTGGTGTTTCTGACTCGCGGCATGAGGGAAGACTAAGTGGAAAAGGCACGTTGGGAAAGAAAGCAATGATATGTAGGGATGGGGATTCTTTCACTAAAGCACACTACACAGTTCTACATAATTCCACCTTGGCAGCTCCGTATATTGAGGAACACAAGAATATTGTACGCTCCAAAAACCCGGGGAAGCCTGAATCGTGGATTACAGATGAACACATGAAGTCTTTCGGTGGTTGGATGCGGACACATCTCTTGAATGACACCATTGTTGGAGATCAGCTATACTTGTTGGCCGCGTCACCATCTTCTACTATATTGAATTTCCAAGGGTACGAAATAAATGGGAATACATTCTACACGATCGCCCAAGATAAAAAGAGCACCAACCAAAATAGTGGTGTCCGCTTTGATGCAATAGACGAGAATGGACAAAAGGACACATACTATGGTTACATAGAGGAGATATGGGAACTAGACTATGGAGTCTCTTTTAAGGTCCCTTTGTTTCGCTGCAAATGGGTCAACCTGAATGGGGAAGGGGTAAAGATAGACCAGTTGTACGGAATGACAACAGTGGATCTCAACAATCTTGGTTATAGAGATGAACCATTCGTCCTAGCCAATGATGTGTCTCAGGTTTTCTATGTGAAGGACATGTCCTCCAGACCGAAAAAAAGAAAAAATATGCAAACGAATACATCATATGATGAGCCAAAGCGTCACATAGTTCTTTCAGGGAAAAGAAACATCGTGGGAATCGAGGACAAGACAGACATGTCAGAACATTATAATAAGTTTGATGAAATTCCGCCCTTCACAATGAAAACTGACCCAAGCATTCCGTTAAGTAAATAAGATGCTCCATAGTTACGTCTGAAGCGATCATAAGGAAGGACATATGCCAAGAAGTTCATGCTCATATTATGTAACTCTAGTTCATGCCTTTCGCGGTTTGTGGCTTGACCGAAGAATATCTTTCGCGGTTTGTGGCTTGACCGGGACTATATATAGGGGGGCCTTTAGTCCCGGTTTTGTAGTCTCAAATTTTAATATTAATAAATGTCTTGAGTGTTAGTCCCGTTTTGTGGCTGGACCGGGACTATGAAGAAGTTGTCTCGATTCGTACTTACCATTAAGATCTGATCTCCAAACGCGCGCGGTCACATATTAGGGAGTGCCTCTATGACCAGTTTCTTGGAGATGCCGGAAGACTGGGATCCGACGACATCTCCTTGAAACTGGTCGTAGTGGTGTCCCTGCTCTCGAAAACCATCTTCCAGCTTGTAACTTCTCTAACTATATCAATACACCTGGGAGCTAACTAATTTCACATATTAGGGAGTGCCTCTATGACCAGTTTCTTGGAGATGCCGGAGGACTGGGATCCGGCGGCATCTCCCTGAAACTGGTCGTAGTGGTGTCCCTGCTCTCGAAAACCATCTTGCAGCTTGTAACTTCTCTAACTAGATCAATACACCTAGGAGCTAACTAATTTCACATATTAGGAAGTGCCTCTATGACTAGTTTCTTGGAGATGTCGGAGGACTAGAATCCGATGGCATCTCCCTGAAACTAGCCGTAGTGGTGTCCCTGCTCTCGAAAACAATATTAGAAATGCCTCAATCTGGCTGGAGGACTGGACTCACACGGATGCCTATTTATAGTACAAGCAGCTCGGCATAGTGTCGACACTTACGGCATAATGTCGACACTCACCCCTATTATTAGTGTTGACTCGTGTTTTGTCCCGGTTGGTGTCTCCAACCAGGACTAAAGGTTCATCTTTAGTCTCGGTTGGTGACACCATCCGGGACAAGGTACACGCCGCATGACATAACATCGACACTCACCCCTATCATTAGTGTTGCCTGGTCCAGCCTGCCGAAATATCTCCAACCGGGACTAAAGAAGAACCTTTAGTATATTGAAAATCCGAACAATGAAAATCCTTCGCGTGGTGTCATATTATGTGACATAGTTGAAAGGAAAAATACCAGACTTGGTATATTGATCATGTCTCGAAAAAACCTTCACAAAATGACCTATCATGTTCGAGGTTTCATGGCTTTCAGTCCAAATGACCGATGTTATGTGTTGAATCACGGCATAGTTTGTGATGCTGTACCCATATTATGCATGCATGTGGACATTGGTATGGAGAACAATGTTGCAGGAGGAAGTTTTTCTTTTTGTCGCACGGAAAAGCCCTTTTCCATTTTCCGAGCGTAAAAAACGGGTCGTTTTGTGAAGTAACCACCAAAATGCTGTTTCAGAATGCTACCGTCCCATTTTTCTAAAATACTAGACCACCTTACATGGACTATCTCCCAACCGGGACATCTCAAACCTTTTCGTCCATCCCGGGTAAAAAGGACAAATGTCTGCCGAATCGGTAGGAAGTGGGTCCGGTTTGTACTACAGGTACATGATCTATCGCCCGTGATTTTTTAAAAAAATCATTTTTAGACTCGCAATATGTGGTTTCTTCAGAGATCCAATGCAAGTTCTAACGATGCTCGTCCCCTATCTTCATGCACGCCGGTTCGACCATAGTTAGAAATTCAAAAAAATTCAAAACGGGCATAAGAAATTCAAAAAAAAAATCCGAACAATGAAAATCCTTCGCGTGGTGTCATATTATGTGACATAGTTGAAAGGAAAAATACCAGACTTGGTATATTGATCATGTCTCGAAAAAACCCTCACAAAATGACCTATCATGTTCGAGGTTTCATGGCTTTCGGTCCAAATGACCGATGTTATGTGCTGAATCATGACATAGTTTGTGATGCTGTGCCAATATTATGCATGCATGTGGACATTGGTATGGAGAACAATGTTGCAGGAGGAAGTTTTCCTTTTTGTCGCACGAAAAAGCCCTTTTCCATTTTCCGAGCGCAAAAAACGGGTCGTTTTGTGAAGTAACCACCAAAATGCTGTTTCAGAATGCTGCCGTCCCATTTTCCTAAAATACTAGACCACATTACATGGACTATCTCCCAACCGGGACATCTTAAACCTTTTCGTCCATCCCAGGTAAAAAGGACAAATGTCTGCCGAATCGGTAGGAAGTGGGTCCCGTTTGTACTACATGTACATGATCTATCCTCCGTGATTTTTGAAAAAAATCATTTTTAGACTCTCAATATGTGGTTTTTTCAGAGATCCAATGCAAGTTCTAACGATGCTCGTCCCCTATCTTTATGCACGCTGGTTCGACCATAGATAGAAATTCAAAAAATTCAAAACGAATTCAAAAAAAATCCGAACAATGAAAATCCTTCGCGTGGTGTCATATTATGTAACATAGTTAAAAGGAAAAATACCAGACTTGGTATATTGATCATGTATCGAAAAAACCTTCACAAAATGACCTATCATGTTCGAGGTTTCATGGCTTTCAGTCCAAATGACCGATGTTATGTGCTGAATCATGGTATAGTTTGTGATGTTATGCCCATATTATGCATGCATATGGACATTGGTATGGAGAACAATGTTGCGGGAGGAAGTTTTCCTTTTTGTCGCACGGAAAAGCCCTTTTCCATTTTTCGAGCGTAAAAAACGGGTCATTTTGTGATGTAACCACCAAAATGTTGTTTCAGAATGCTACCGTCCCATTTTCCTAAAATACTAGACCACCTTACATGGACTATCTCCCAACCAGGACATCTCAAACATTTTCGTCCATCCCAGATAAAAAAGAAAAATGTCTGCCGAATCGGTAGGAAGTGGGTCCGGTTTGTACTACAGGTACATGATCTATCGCCCGTGATTTTTTGAAAAAATCATTTTTAGACTCGCAATATGTGGTTTCTTCAGAGATCCAATGCAAGTTCTAAATGAGCCATTTTTCTTCCCGCCCTTTCTTCCCGCCAGTTCTTCCCTCCAGTTATGTTTCAGCCATTTCTCACTATATATATGTAGGGTTGGCCTCCATTATCATTGCACATCTCTAGACTCATATCTGCAACCTCATCACTCTTTCCCATGACTTCTACCGTAGCACTAACTCCTAGGGAGGCGGAGGCGCTTTGCGCCTCGAACTACCCCTGCCCGCCGGGCTACTGTGTCCCCGTCGGCTGGATGCTGAGCGCCAGAGGCGTGCCGGTTCCTCCTGTCCCTCTAGGTGTGGCACGCCGGATGGCCATCACGAACCACTACTACTTCGAGCTCACGCCGGAGCAGCGGAGGAATCCCAGATGGCATCTCGACTATTTCCCGACTTGGGAAGCCTTCTTCGTGGATCGGCGTGAGAGGGCGCTCACCAGGCACGAGGAGGACGACCCACCTCCTCTGAAGTTCAAAGAGGCCGGCCGTCGGCTGTGGTGGCGCGGCCAGACTCTCCAGAGCGTCATGGCCTACGACACGGCCGCCGACTCTAGCCCCCGCCTGCGCTACCCTCAAGTCCAGCCCACTCGTACTCAGCCTTCAAGGTTCAACTACGGTGACCCCGACGACGATAGCGACGACGGCCGCGGCGAGTACGACGACTACAATGGAGAGTATTATAGGTGTAGGTAGGAGCATGACTGAATCACTCCAACATTGCAAAACAAGTTCGGCCGATTGTGGCTTAATCTGGCCATGTATCTTAATTTCCAGTTCTTCTATGTAACTTTGTGTTAGTTGCGTTATGTACTTTAATTCTAGTTCTATCCTAATAAAAATTTCTTTCCGCCCATTATTTCCCATCCTTTTTTCCTGCCCATTAATATATAAAAAATATAAGTTAATTCAAATCCAAATAAAAAACAGAAAATGGTTTTGAATTAGTTATTCAAATTCAAACACTTTTTATGTTAAAAGTTTTTCTAAATTCCAAATTAATATTCAATAAATATAAGTTAATTCAAATCCAAATTAAAAACAGAAAATGGTTTTGAATTATTTATTCAAATCCAAACACTTTTATGTTTAAAGTTTTTCTAAATTCCAAATTAATATTCAAAAAATATAAGTTAATTCAAATCCAAATTAAAAACAGAAAATGGTTTTGAATTATTTATTCAAATCCAAACACTTTTATGTTTAAAGTTTTTCTAAATTCCAAATTAATATTCAAAAAATATAAGTTAATTAATTTTTAATTCTAAATGGTTCATATTTTAAATGGTTACATTAATTATTTTTTAAAACAGCAAATGGTTTTGAATCCAAACACTTTTTATGTTTTATTTTTTTTCTAAATTCCAAATTAATATTCAAAAACTATAAGTTAATTCATTTTTAATTTTAAATGGCTCATATTTTAAATGGTTACATTAATTATTTTTTAAAACAACAAATGGTTCTGAATTATTTATTCAAGTCCATACACTTTTTATGTTTAAAGTTTTTCTAAATTCCAAATTAATATTCAAAAAATATAAGTTAATTCATTTTTAATTTTAAATGGTTCATATTTTAAATGGTTACATTAATTATTTTTTAAAACAAAAAATCTTTTCGAATTATTTTTTCAAATCCAAACACTTTTTATGTTTAAAGTTTTTCTAAATTCCAAATTAATATTCAAAAAATATAAGTTAATTCATTTTTAATTTTAAATGGTTCATATTTTAAATGGTTACATTAATTATTTTTTAAAACAGAAAATGGTTTTGAATTATTTATTCAAATCTAAACACTTTTTATGTTTAAAGTTTTTCTAAATTTCAAAGTAATTATCATTTAAAAAAACATTACAAATTTAAACCTCAAAATAAAAAATAAGGCGGGTATAAAGAGAAAATTCCTGATTTTTTTTGAAAACAGGGTCATACGTCCCGGTTGGAGCCACCAACCGGGACTAAAGACTCCTGCGCGCGTCCATTGGGCTGATGGAGTATACGTCCCGGTTGGTGGCTCCAACCGGAACGTATGACCCTTTAGTCCCGGTTGGAGCCAACAACCGGGACTAAAGGCCCTTCATTTATAACTAGCACGCCTCTTCTTCTTCTCTATCTCTCTCACAATCTGTTCTTCTCGCGCAGGCACACAGGTGACGCCGTCAGGCTGCCCCGCACGCCCTACCGGTCGCCTCCGTCTGCTCTACCGCCTTCGTCCGCGCCGCCGCCTCCGTTCGCTCGTGCCTCGCGGCTGCTACGCGCGCACCGTCGCCTGTGCGTCGTCGTCGTCGCCCGCGTCGCCGTCACTCGCGCAGGGACTCCGTCGCCGTTGCTCGCGCCACCCGCCGCCATCCCACGTGCCACCCGCCGCTGTCGTCGAGCCTCACACGGTACGGTGCTGTCAGTAGCCCTAGATTTTATTTTTCTGGAAATAATAATAATAACCCATGGGGCCCAGACATCAGTGACTATGAGTAGCCCCAGATCGAGTGAGAAATGTTTCCCAGCCTGTGGTGACGTCAGCCTGAGGTCATAAATGTTTGAAAATTGATTAAATAAATTCCAAAAAATGATTTAATATTGTAAAATCAATAACTTATTATTTATAAGTTAGAAATATATATATAATATACCAAAATGTTCAGAAAAATGAAACCTAACTCTTTAAGCTATAATAATGCATTTTTAAGCAACTTAAATGACAAGTTTGATTAGAAGAACATAGTAACCCCTCACAGGTGATTCCGGAGTTTCTCCGAGTTAGGGTTTGCGCCCCTCGGTACCCCGTTTAATTTGTCGAGCATGATTTAGGGTTACTTTTCAATACAAATTAACTTGTCATATCATCATCTTTGTTTGATCATTGCATATATGCCATTGTTCCCCTCTCTTTCCGGCGTTTGGTTCCCCTCTCGATGTTGCTCCTAGGGTTAGCCGGTGTGTCGCCAGGGCATCCCGAACCCGAGGGTTGATTGATTGTCGCCTTTATTTCCGGTATTGGTTCTTCGCGATAGGATCCGAGCCCAAGGGTTTCTCCGAATTAGGGTTTCTGATATTGTAAATTCATTTTTATTATTGTGTATGTATATATTAGGGTTTCTCTGAATTAGGGTTTATATCTCTCAACACCGTACCTAACATTCTCCCTTAGCCGCTTTGACTTATCTGTTTTTTCACCTATGCAGAAAATATGGACCCACACGACAGAGACGAAGAAAAGGAAGAGTTGATCCAAGGTGTGATCCGCGGGGAAGAAAATTTAGATGTATCGACGTTTCTGAATAACTCCGGTGAGGGTGATCCTCTTTTTGCCGGAAGAGACGACTTGTTTGAGGTTGAAGGTGATGCCTTCCGCGAGGGAGAAGGCGATGCCTTGTGTGATCTAGAAGACGAATTGCTCCGGCGAGGTGCAAGTAATATAATTAATTCATTAATTAATCATCTGCTATCTACATAGAAATAGTAACGACGATCTTTCTTCTTTTAGCCCTCCGGATCGAAGAAATCTACTAAAAAGAGCAGCCGAGGCCCAACCAAAAAGTTGGGAGACCATGAGAGGTTCAGGATCGAAGATGTCGCTGAAGACGGCAAACCGACGGCTCCCGAAGTTGTCGCAAACAAATTTGTGGCACAATGCGAAGTAATCGTTAGGGACTTAATCCCGATCACCATTTGAAATTGGAATAGGCCTGCTGATGCGGAAGAAGAGGGAACATGTTTATTTGTCCCTAACAAGGCCAAAGATTTACTATGGAATAGGCTCATGATTAATTTCAAACTACCGAAGATAGAGCTGGATCCAAATACGGAGGATCCAGTTGAGGACGCCTTAGAACATGGGAGAGCCATGGAGGCTAAGGTCAGGGAGTGGGCTTTGAAGAAGATGGGCCAGTGTTTCACCAACTGGAAGAAAAGATTGCACCTTGAGTATGTCGTGAAAGAGAAGACTCCAGATTTCAAGAAGATTCAGTTTGAGAAGATAAAACCATTCCGGGCTGAGTTTGTGAATTACAAGTCATCAGCAAAAGCTAAGAAAATGTCTGCAATGAATAAGCTAAATGCTGCTAACAAGAAGTATCACCATACTATGGGTCAAGGTGGCTACAGGGCTGGCATTCCTAAGTGGGAGAAACTTGAGCAGGAACTGCGTGCTAAAAAGATCATTCCATAGACAGATGATTGGATCGAACATGCAAGGAATTGGTTTTACGGGCATGTGGGCAAGTTGGACTCGGAAGGGAAGTGTATATATAACATATGACATAAAGAGGACCCCTTGCCAATCGAGAAGATGAGAAAAGCAGTAAAGGCTGTTAAAGATGGGGACTTCATTCCCGATAGAGAGAATGATGAGCTCACACTCGCCCTTGGAAATAAGGAACATGATGGACGAACACGAGGCACAATAGGCTCCAAACCATGGAGGACTGGGTCTCCCGAAGAGAGGAAGAAATATCCTGATAGAAGCCGTCAGAGGAGAAAGGACAAGGCGGAAGTTGAAGCAGATATTCAGAAAGAGAGAATGCGTATAATTGAAGAACGAATAAAGCAACAACAAGATGAAATTAACGCACTTAAAGAGCAAAGTACTACCAGCCCATCTCAGCAGCACACTGCATTCGATGCTATCGGCCTATCGAATAATCAAAAAAGTAGTGTGGCTTCCATCGAGGTCCCGGGTGATGACAATGACGATGACGATGGTGCACCGACGATGGCTCCTGTTGGCTACGCAGTGGATGATATCACACAGATGACACACTGCGAGCTACATGTCAAAGTTGTGAACATATCAATGAAGGTGGCGGTCGGCTATGCCTTACCAATTGGACCCACACCAACTTATCACTGCCGTCCGGTTCCAGAGGGCTACACTGTTGTTGGGGTGGATGAAATCATGCCCACCTTTGAAGTTTTGAAGCTTGACTACCCTGCAGGTGAAGGGGATGTGACTGAACTGGGAGACGCAACAAACAAAATCACACGCCCAGGCCATCTTCGCCGCCGCCTCACCCGTCTCTAGCGAGGTCGTCGCCGCCGTGGCAGCCGTCTTCGACGCCTCAGGCGCAGCCATCGCCGCGGCATCCATCGCCGGCGCCTCAGGATAAAAAGCGTAAGCGTACCGCTACTCTGCGTCGTGGTAAGCGATCGCCGAAACGTAAACAAGAGTCTCTTCCAAAAGTACCAAAGGTTCCTCCCAAGAGAGCTTATGACTGTACTGAAGAGGAGACTACGGCTATCGTTGATGCGGAAACGACAACGTTTTTCGCTAAGCTGAGGCGGACGAAAGAGCCAGAGTTCCCCAGCACCAAAGAAGAAAAATCCAGAGTGTTCAAAATGCTAAAGACTCTTCATCAACCCGAGCCAAAGCTGTCATCAGACTACGAGCGTTCTATTCTCAAGTCACATGCGGCACAAAAAGCCTCGAAGAGCAGTACTGATGCAAGCGAGAAATCTGTTGCCCAGCTCGGAGAACAAGCAAAACCGTCTTGCGCCCCTCTCAAGGTGATTTCCCATACCAATGTGGGGTCGAGCAAATATGGGGCCGAAGAGCAGTATGATCTAGAGGTAGTTGCACAATACGGAGAAGCTGCCGCTGCTCAAGGTATGAGTATTGCACAGTACTTATCCCAGTTAGAGTACTTCCCCGTGAGTGAAGTAGCATACAAATACCAGTACGGCCAACCTCTCGTCAAACCTGAGGAGGTAAATAATCTTCCAACAAAAATTGGAAAGATTGCATAACTGGTACATGCATGCCACAAAGGCCGAGGCTAACTGGATAGTGCTGAGGGTTAAAAAAAGCATTATGGGAAAGAAATAGATGACATGATATCCATTGAATTTGATGAACTATTTCAATTATTCAATCAGGACGCCTTGGACAAATCGATCATCAGTGCCTATTGTATGTAAGTACTAATTCTGTAATTAATTTAGTCTCTAGCTATCTCTCCTTGTTTATTGCATGTATATAATCATACTATAATATGCAAAATGAAGATTCTCGAATGCAGCAGAGGGCAAATCTATGACATTGGCTTCATTGACCCATATTGGATTCATCAAGCTAATCTCAAAACAAGCCCCAGGATACGGAGGATAATATCGTACATGTGTTAAGGTTTCAAGAAACCAGAAGGGAAATACTATTTTCTTACAACTTCGAGTGGGTGTTATTGTCTTGTATACACTTTCTATTTCGCTTACTCGATGTTAAGTATATAATTGATTAGTTATGCATTCGCAGCTTCCACTATATTCTATTAATCATTTAACTTGACAAAGGGCGTGTACTAGTCATGGACTCGAAACATAAACCCCTTGAGCAGTGGAAGGACATGCGGATGCTTCTCCAGCGGCAATTCTAATCATTACGATACTATATCGGCAACGTTTATGAATTTTATGATATCAAGTAATTAATAACTTCTTTTATTCGTTTTCTTCGCCGGGCAACGCTTAGAAACGGTTCACCAACAAGGCTAGGGGTGTTTGGAAAGAGGAGCTTACATTTCAAGCACTAGATGTAAGCACCACTAGCTATATCCGCGCATCTCTTTGATTCTAGTTTTGATACCGTTATTATCATGCTTGATTATTATTTTGATTGAACTATGTTCTCGTAAAGTGCCTGACGCAGGGACCAGGTAACAATCTATGTGGATACTATGTTTGCGAGTTCATCCGACAGGCGTGCTGTGAGAAGGGCAGAAATTTAGAGCAACTTCACGTACGTAAACACTTTTTATAGTTTTTAATTACCATCAAATTGTGTTTAGTTTCATTCATATAGGCTGACTCCTTTTTTAAATCAGATCGAACGTCTACGAAACGGTCTACTGCCAAAGGATCGCGTACGAGAAATTCAGTAGGAATTGGCGGGATTCTTGGATGCAGAAGTCCTAAACCCAAAAGGGGAATACTATTCGGCTATGTATAAACTATAGGGATTGTACAAAGAGCAACTTTTATATGTAGTGCATGAACTCGATCCGTGTATCGAATGTAATATTGTCATGATGATCTTGTGTAATATAATAGTTCCTTCATTGATGAGTGCAAAACACTAAATAAACAATAAAACAACATAAATGAATTCTCTGCTGCGGCACAAAAAATAGCCAAAATGCTGTCGCGGCAACAAAAGTTGCCAAAATAAATTCTCTGCCGCGGCAGAGAAATATGTCAAATCTCTGCCGCGGCAGAGGGTTATTTGTCCTGGTTCGTGTTACGAACCGGGACGGTTGCTCCACACCCCTCGCCCTCTGCCGTGGCCACGTGTATCCCCTTTTGTCCCGATTGGTAGGGCAACCGGGACTAAAGGTTGAGGCTTTAGTCCCGATTGCCTCGTCCCGGTTGGGTAACCGGGACTAAAACCCCTTACCAACCGGGACCAATGGGGCTGTTTCCACTAGTGCCTGTTTTTATTTAAGTAATGAAAAAACACAATATCGTTCAAGTCGGGGGCGGCCATATCGTTATTGTTTTGTGATTCTCATCTAGAAAATTGCATCAAGCATTCAAGCATGTGGTGAGGATTCTTGAGGTCGTCATCGCGTTCTGATCCTTGTGATCTTATTGTCTGACCGTGCATCGTAGTGTGTGCGGGACTGGGCGGAGAGGAGGCATGATGATACCTGCTATTTCACCGTGTCACCGTATCTAACTGAAGCCTACCACATAGCGTCGTGAAAGATAAAAAAAATTAGTTGAACAAATAGTTGAGTCGTATCATCAAAAGGGAGAAACCATTGGAGATCATTGTCACGTACCCACGAGCACGGATCGGAGCATACAAATCCCATTGAAACTAATTGTCTTCCCTAACTAGGCCCAATACATGGGAAAATCCTAATAATATCTTTACCGTTACGAGAGAGTGACACGTATACATCGATTTTGTAAGAAAAATGATACACATCACCCGAGGCGGGATGGAACCGTTTCATCCCTCATCTCTACCTCGCACGTCTTCTTTTACCGGCGGCGGGTTGTGCTGCTATGGACCACCCAAGTAGCGTTATCCTCTTGTTCTCTCCTTCACGGTAGAACGACTCCAGAAGAAATCCTCCAGCACGCTTCCGCTCACCGCCGGTCGGAGTGCCTCCCCCTGCCCCCCTCTTCTCCGGCGAAGCGCCTCCTCTCCTCCCCCTCGCCGCATCCGTTCCACTACAGCTTCCCCCTGTCGCGCGCCCATAGCCTATCGTCGGGTGGTGTTGCTAACCACGGTAGGTGTTTTTGCTACCATGGGTATACGCCTTTGCTACCGACTACAAACGACTTTGCTACTTTGGGTACATGACGTTGATACCGACGACATGTCACTTTAGTCGTTGCTACCTTGGGTGAAGCAGGGGACTCGTTTAAGTTTTGTTATGTACTCATTTCATTTTTGCTACATTGATGTTCTCCAAATGCTACAATGTTTTTTGTACAAATTTTTCGATATAAATTCCGGCGGGTGTCCTGGCGATGCTCTGGCAAAGTTTGTTCTTTTCCTACACTAATGCAATTTTTTTGCTACAACCGCTCTCTGGTTTTGCTACAAGATCTCTAGCGAGAGTCGCCTACGATGTCGGTTTTGCTATATTAGAATTTTTTTGCTAAATCCGTTTTGTGGTTTTGCTATATTAGCATAATTTTTTGCTACAATAACTTCGACGAGGTCTCCAGCGAAAAAATGTCTTATTTATTTTCATCCCCGTGAACGAACTGTTTTTGTTACATGTAGCAAAAACAAAACAATTTATAGTCAAAATTAAGACGTTTTGTAGCAAAAGCAGTATATGGGCTATTTACTGACACGTGTTGACTTGGGGACCTGGGTATCGGAAGGAATTATCCCAAGATATGGAGTGGTGTGCCATAATCCTATTATACGTTGTCAAACATAACAACCAAAAATCATGGAACATCACAACCAAGATCTTTTTGCAAGGAGCAAGTAATTTTCAAAGAGTATAATAATGATTATATAATGAATAGACCTAACATCTAAATCATTATAATATTGGATCTAAGATTTGTGGTTCAGATTTAATAAGAGACTAGTTGAATGTTCGTGCGTTGCTACGGAACGACAATTTAATAAAAAAAATGATTGAAATACGGTTCTATTATAATTTATATGCCATGAGTGTTTGACAGTCTCATGGTATACGAGTTTAAATAAGTTTAGTGGCGTAGATGTAAGCAGTATGTTCTCGTGATAAAACCATTATCGCTACCTAGCAAGAGTACAAAGAGAATTCATTGCTTAGTACTATAACTTACGCTCTTACAGGCCACCATGATCTACGCAGTCGTGTGCAAAATGAATCACCAATAGTCTCGTGTGCAATCAGAAGAGGGATGTGGCAGGTGATGTGGTGCATCCCAAGGCATGATTGCACTAACATTGAAAGTTTCTAAAGTTTATACACATTGATTTACTTGGAAGAAAATTTGGCAGGCATGTTTGAGATACTCGCATTGGACACGAATCTAAGATAGATCCTGCAGATAGGTACGCTTTCCCCTGCCTGTATGGACTGTAGTCCAGTTTATTATAGGATAAGAAGGCCTTCCTCGTTTTTGCCCTGTAATCATGCACTGGGACCTAGCCTCGGGATGGATCGCATCATTTCTCTGCATCTATTGAGTATAGATAGCTGGCTCAACATCTTATTCAGAAGAGAGGAGCGCGATACAGATGGCCAAAGCGCAGAGTAGAGGCAGCGCGTCCTAAAGAATTCAGAAACTGCTTGTGTTCACGCGAGCCCAACGTGTTATATGTCAGCTCTATCTGGTATGAAAACTAAAGGTATAAGTTGTACTGATCATGCATGTCATAGAATCGATCCATGATAGCATGGTGAGTTTGGAGGTTTCTATGGTTATAGAAATCGAAAGAACAAAAATTGTTATTACGCAAAAAAAAACCATTCTCAATTTGTTCTGTAGTTTCAGAAACAACGGAATACATTAGAGGCTTTAGTCAGAAAAGAAACTTGAACAGCGTAGACGACGGTTGCGCTGCTTGCCCCACCAACAGCTCTGGTGGTGGATCACAGGATCAGGAGAGGTCGGATGTAGACAGCGTCGTCAATCAGGGAGGAACCGGAGAGGTGGATGACAGCGGTCCTCTTCTCCGTCGCCAGCGTATGGCCTCCGCGCGCCACCGTCGGGACAACACGCCCCCGCCTCGACGCCGCCTTCTTCTCCTGACCGCGTGAACACGCCTCTCCCTCTCCCGCTCTCCTCCGACTCGCCCCTCGCCCTCCTCCTTCTTCACGGCTCCGCCAGGTGTTGAAGCTCCTGGCCACCATGCATGCATAGATCTGGGGATCATCGGGGGGGAAAAGATTGGGAGGAGCAGTTGCGGTGAGAGGCGATGCCTACGGGTGGGAAAGGACAGTGAAGGAGGCGACGCTACAACAACAGCTCGTGGAGCAGGCCGGCGCCGCATACCATGGAGAAGACCCGGAACATGTGCTCGAGGAGGAGGCAGACATGTTTCCAGGTCTAGCGTGTGTCAAATTACTGCATTGAAGCACGCGCGAGAGGAACGTGCTCGACGGCTAGCCCTTCTCCTTCTCCCGAATCAACCGGACCAGACGAGCAGGGCACGTCGGGCTGGCTTGCTCTCTCTCGAGGGATCCTAGCCATGGAGGAGAGGAAAGTACGGAGGGACGACGGGTTCTGTCGCGAACGGAATCGTCAGAATATACGATTCATGCTAGACGTGTCGTGCACGTTTATGATAGAGCTTTCTATAGGACTCGTCCAACGGATAAAAACGTGTAAAACTGATCCAAAGAACAATTTCTTTTCGTGGTGTACATTCTAGCCGGGTGGACATACGGGCCAGTCTTTTTAAACTTATTTGGTACCATTGATGGGTAATAGATGGTTTTGTGAAAGGGTAAAAGGGTCCAAAAAAGTATTGGACCGGAAGAAACACTTCGTACTTTATTATTAGGTATAGATTTAAGGTAACCACATAAGTTGTTTGACACGTGCTGTTGACATGTCCAATATTTTTTTATCAGACTCCCTACACGTGAACACTTATATAAATCACCCAGTACGTATCCCGATTGGGCTTTGGCAGCCTATACAAACCAAAAAACAATTGCGGCGCATTGATACGCCCAGACGGATCCAATAGGGAAGCATCCAAACAAAAAAAAAATCCATACAATTGAACCCGCCACACGCTAAAAGTTGATCGATGGAGTTGGTATTGATTTTTAGATTGGCATGTTCAGACGTAACCCAATAGAATAGGTCTCTCTGTTAGGTCTAGACTACTCTCGGTAGATACTATTAGGTTAGATCTATTGCATCTGGGATATAGAGAGAGAGGAGAGAACTATCTGCGTCCTGGCTCGACAAACACGAGCCAAAGGGGATGCCGGAGCTAGCCCCGGAGCTAGAGCCGCCGTCATTAGCCATAGGAAAGGATCGACGGCGTGGGTGTGCGGTGGTGGCGGCGCTTCCCGTCGGCTCGCGCTAACCCTAGATCGGTAGGGATGTAGGTGGGGTGATTGGCACAACGGCGAACCTCATACCGCGTCCTGCCAGCCCCCACCACTTTATATAGCGCGGCGACGGGGGCCCACCAACCAGATAGGGTTGGGCGCCCCCGATCAGGGCGCGGATAGGGACGTGACAGGCCGTTGGGCTCTGTCACGTTGAGATCTATCTAACACTCTTAGCTCTGGCAGGCTCTGACCAAATGAGAACATTGCGTATAGTTGCACCGGCTGTTGCTGCAATCTACACCTACTAAAAGGATGATACGGAGCAGAAATTTAAAAAACATTTATGCCAAAATTACATGAGAAGTTAGACAGACTATTATCATGTTACATAACACCTTTTGTTGTATACGATGCTAATAAACTTAACTTAAAAGGGACACGTGAAAACATACTCCGTTTCTCTAGATTGGCAGAAGTCAATGCTCCACGGATTCACTACGAGATTAGGAAGTCATGCATATGGAAAAGGGTATTACCTTGCTGATGGCATATACCTAGATTAGGCAACTCTTGTGAAGACCATTCGTGAATCGGCTGATGACAAATGTGTAAGGTTTGCCAAGGAGCAAGAGGCGGCTAGAAAGTATATGGAGCGGGACTTTGGTGTGCTCCAGTCTAGGTGGGCCATTGCTCTCCACTCTGCTTTGACTTGAAGCACTGAGACTATGTGGGAGATGATGACCGCTTGCGTGATCAAGCGCAACATGATCGTCGAGGATGATCGGGATGATGGACTCCATGATCAAGGATGGGATTTTGAGGATGACCTAGTTGAGGCGACCCTAGGACCAGCAACCTTTCACGAGTTCCTCCATGTGCATCATAGTATGCGTGATCGTACAACGCACAACCGACTACAAGAGGATTTGATCGAGCATATGTGGGTGCACATCAGCAATAGCTAGGCATGGCCTCATATTTCCTCTTGTTGTTTGCTATGTTTGATCGTGAACTATATTTGTTTTGAAACTATGTTATGTATTTGGTTGTGAATTATTTATATTCATGTAATTGTGAGACTATGTCAATTTATTGAAATCTGTCAAAAACTGCAGAGTCCTAGCCGTGTCTGCCTGAAGTGGACTCGCGCTCGCGGGGGCACCCCGATTCAAACGGATAGAAACCAAAATAGCATATTTTTGTGTCCACGCGCCGACCTAAACGGACCAATCTGGACTCTGTCTCGTGTTCGAAATGGGCTAGAACAGTAAATATGTCCTAATTATTTAAAGAAGCAGATCCGGCGCCATAGAAATCAGATGTGTCCCCATGCTGGCAAGGGCAGACAACTTGATGGGTTAATGCGTCATACCAGAGCGAACTTGAATCGACGGAATCCCTTGGCAATAATTGTTGGAGATATGCCCTAGAGGCAATAATAAAAATGGTTATTATTATATCTTTGTGTTTATGATAAATGTTTACATTCATGCTATAACAGTATTAACCAGAAACATTAATACTTGTGTGATTTGTAAACTAAATTAGAGTCCCTGGTAAAGCCTCTTTATAATACTAGTTTGTTGGTTAATAGATGATCGTGGTTTCTCGATCATGAACATTGAGATGTTATTAACAACAAGATCATATCATTAGAAGAATGGTATGATGGACATACTCCTATAGATAAGCGTAGCATAAAGATCAAGTCATTTCAATAGTTCGTTTGCTATAAGCTTTCTGATACATAGTAACCTAATTCCTTCGACCATGAGATCATGTTAATCACCATCACCGGAAGGATGCTTTGATGACATCAAACACCACACCGTAACTGGGTGGCTATAAAGGTGGCATTGAGTGTTCGGAAAGTATGGGTTGAGGCACATGGATCAAGAGTGGGATTTGTCCATCCATATGACGGATAGATATACTCTGGGCCCTCTCGGTAGAATGTCATTCAATTAGCTTGCAAGCATGTGACTGGCTCACAAGGGATCACATATCACGGGAACGAGAAAAGAGTACTTATCGGTAACGAGGTTGAACTAGGTATGCAGAGATACCGACGATCAAAACCTCGGATAAGTAAACTATCGTGAGACAAAGGGAAATTGGTATCGTATGTAAGTGGTTCATTCGATCGCAAAGTAATCGTAGAAATATGTGGGAGCCATATGAATTTCCAGATTCCTCTATTGGTTATTGATCGGAGAAGTGTCTCGGTCATGTCCGCATAATTCATGAACCGTAGGGAGACACACTTAAGGATTCGATGTTGTTTAGTAGATATGGAATGTTAGTAGGGATACCGAATATTGTTCGGAGTCTCGTATGGGATCCGAGATATCACGAGGAGATCCGGAATGGTCCGGAGAATCAGATTCATATAAGAAAAGTCTGATTCCGGAGTTCGGGAAACATTCCAATGTTTTCATCGGAAAGGTTCTAGAAGGTTCTAGAAGGTTCACCGGTCCGAAGGGGAATGGTCCATGAATGTGTCATGGGTAAGTAGAATGATTGGATCATATCCTAGGTCACTTGGTGTGGATATTTGTGAGAGAGAATTAAAGCTCTAATTGAAAGTCAAAATGGGAGGTTTGAAAAGTCAAACTGGAACAACGGTTTCCTAGTGAAAGAAGGAAAGAGTCCTTCCAACTTGGGTTTGGAAGTGGTTTCAAACTCCCCTCCCTCAAGGTTGCCTCCCTCTCATAAATAGAGAGGAACGGCTGCCCCAACACCACAAGCCCTAGCCCTTCTCCACCCGCGCCGCTGCCGCTGTGCCGCCGCCCTGCGCCGCCACGCCGCCGCCGCCTCGCGCTGCCGCCGTCCTGTCGCCATCGCCCTAGCCGCCACCGACACCTCCTCCTCCTCCCGGTCTTCTAAACCCTAGATCACCGGGAAACCCTAGATCCACCATAACTCGCACCGGCTTAGGCGAAGCCCTGCGGGATCTTCCCTCTACTTCCGACACCACGCCGTCGTGCTACCGGAATCGCGAGGGGAGAACTACAACCTCCGCTGCCTGCTGGAACAAGGGAGAGAAAGGTCTTCATCGAGTACCGAACGTGTGACCGACTGCGGAAGCGCTGCCGGAACGCAGCGCCGGAAGGATCGCCTACGCGATCTTGAAATCGGCAAGTGTACGACTACATCACCCACGAGAATCTGCTCTCGTTAACCTCTTTGGAATCTTCGAGGGTGAGTGCTTCTATCGACTCGTTGCTACAATCTAGTAGATAGATATTGGCTTGTTTGTATGCATGCGGTAGAATTTTTTTGTTTTCCATGCTACGAACCTCTACAGTGGTATCAGAGCCGTGTCTAAATGTAGATCTGATGCACGAGTAGAACATAATGGTCATTGTGTGCGTTGGTGCTTTTATTATCAATTGCTTTTTATGTACTTTGCATCTTGCGATATGATGGGATGAAGCGGCCCGGGCTAACCTTACATGACATCATTTATGAGACTTGCTCCACGTTTAACATGCAGCTTGTATTGCATAAGTGGCTTTGCGGGTGCCTGTCTCTCCCATTATAGTATAGATTCAATTTACAATGGGCACTTGATAGTTCAAACATCAACGTTGTGGTTCTTGTTCGTAAGTTAGAACGACACTTATTGAAAGCCTCAAACCACGTAAAACATGCAAAGAAAATTAGAGGCATCTAACTTTGTTTTGAAGGGGTGTGCTGTGATGTGATATGGCCATGATTGTGATTATATATGATGTATGCAATATTCCTTATTGTAAGTTGTCAACCGGCAGTGGCCATATGGTTATCTTTTAAATTCCGTTAAGACTTGCGTGTCTATTCAAAGTAGTTGTAATAGTTGATGTTGGTGGACGACAACCATGAAGCGACGCCATTGACCTTGGCGCCATATCGGTGATGATGGAGATCATGTTCGTGCTTGAAGATGGAGATCGGAAGCACAAAAAGAAAGGCCATATCATATCACATATTATGAATTGCATGTGATGTTAATCCTTTTATGCATCTTGTATTGCTTAGTTTGCGACTGTAGCATTATAAGATGATCCCTCAAGCACAAAATTTCAAGTTTTAAAGTGTTCATCCTTAATAAGCACCGTTGCTAAAGCTCGTTGTTTCGAAGCACCACGTGATGATCGGGTGTGTTAGATTCTGCGAGTGTATACAACGTGAGCAAGCCAGACTTGCTCATGTGGAAGCTAAGGTTTGATCTTGACGATCCTAGCATGTACAGACATGGTCTCGGAACACGGATTACCGAAAGGTAAAGCATGAGTCATATAGTATATATGATGAACATGTTGATTGTTCGCCATTGAAGCTACATCAATTCTCGTGATGATCGGTTTTGATGTGGTGGATTTGGTTCGTGTGATCAATAAAACAATGTGAGGGATATTGTTTTGAGTGGGAGTTAACCTAGATTAATTTCACTATTAATTAGAACTCAATTTGTCATAAACTTAGTATAAACTATTGCAAATATGTTGTAGATCAATGGCGGCCCCTACCATTAATTTTAATGCGTTCCTAGAGAAAGAAAAGTTGAAAAACAATGGGAGCAACATTGTGGATTGGTTCCACAATTTGAGGATTCTCCGAATGCTGGTAATTTGACCTATGCGCTGGATGCACCGCTGGGTAACCCGCCTGCAACTGATGCTACCTATGAGTTAAAGAATGTTTTCCTCGCTCGGAAGAATCAGTACTCCATAGTTCAGTGTGCTATCTTGTATGGTTTGGAATCTGAGCTTCAGAAAAGGTTTGAGAACCATGACCCACATGATATTGTCCGTAAACTCAAAATGATATTTGAGGCTCACGCGGCAGTTGAGAGTTATGAGGCTTCTGAAAAGTTCTTTAACTGCAAGATGGAAGAGGGCAGCTCCGTTAGTGAGCACGTGCTTAAGATGTCTGGGCACGCAAGCAAGCTTCAAAGCTTAGGTATAGTGATTCCTAATGCTTTGGGGATTCAGCGTGTCCTCCAATCACTACCACCAAGTTACAAGAACTTTGTGATAAACTACAATATGCAAAAGATGGACAAGTCGTTGCCCGAACTCTTCTCCATGTTAAAATCTGTGGAAGTGAAGATCAAGAAAGAGCACCAAGTGTTGATGGTCAATAAGACCACCAAATTCAGGAAGCAAGGCAAGTCCAAGAAAAAGGAAAACTTCAAAAAGGGTGGTAAGAAAGATACCGCGCCGGCGAAGAAGACCAAGGCTGGACCTAAGGCTGATAATGAGCGCTTTTACTGCAAGGGAGAGGGTCACTGGAAGCGGAATTGCCCTAAGTATTTGACGGATTTGAAGAACGTCAACATCAAGAAGAAAGGTATATCCGATATACATGTTATTGATGTGTATCTCACTATTACTCGTAGTAGTGCCTGGGTATTTGATACTGGTTCGGTTGCTCATATTTGTAACTCAAAACAGGTGTTACAGAATAAACGGAAGCTAGCGAAGAACAAGGTGACGATGCGCATTGGAAATGGATCAAAGGTTGATGTGATCGCGGTCAGCACGCTACATCTTCATCTACCATCGGGATTAGTTTTATACTTCAATAATTGTTATTTGGTGCCTTCGTTGAGCATGAACATTATATCAGGATCATGTTTATTGCGAGACGGTTACTTGTTTAAATCCGAGAATAATGATTGCGCCGCCCTGCGCCGCTCCCGCCTCGCGCTGCCGCCGGCCTGTCGCCGTCGCCCTAGCCGCCGCCGACACCTCCTCCTCCTCCCAGTCTTCTAAACCCTAGATCACCGGGAAACCCTAGATCCACCATAACTCGCACCGGCTTAGGCAAAGCCCTGCGGGATCTTCCCTCTACTTCCGACACCATGCCGTCATGCTGCCGGAATCGCGAGGGGAGAACTATAACCTCCGCTGCCTGCTGGAACAAGGGAGAGGAAGGTCTTCATCGAGTACCGAACGTGTGACTGACTGCGGAAGCGCTGCCGAAACGCAGTGCTGGAAGGAGTTGAGATCGGCAAGTGTACGACTACATCACCCACGAGAATCTGCTCTCGTTAACCTCTTTGGAATCTTCGAGGGTGAGTGCTTCTATCAACTCGTTGCTACATCTAGTAGATAGATCTTGGCTTGTTTGTATGCATGCGGTAGAATTTTTTTTTGTTTTCCATGCTACGAACCTCTACAATAATTTGAAACCAGATCACGTATGTATGGATAGTAGCTCTTACACATAGCAGTGTTGATGCATCACTTTCCTCTTCGTACAACTAATTAAAATCAACATAAGAGTTTGTTTCATGATTAAGCTGGCGCATACTTTCACGATGTCCATTTCGCTATCCCTAACATTTAATGTCCACATAGTAATTACTTTCATTTGTCCGAGCCTCTATAAAATTCCCAGCTATTTAGGTCGAAGTGAAGTCAATATTTCTCTATTTTGATTGTAGAATGAAGCATAGAAAGAAACCAAGTGGGTGCATTTGTCTCGGAAACTACCTTGGTACTCCCTCCGTCCCCCGATACATGGCGCACGAATATTTTGAGGTTTACCTTTGACCACCTTTTAAGCCAATAAAATTTCGATCATGTGATATATAAATTATACATATTGTATTCATATTCGAATAAAGTTTCTGATTGTATAATTTTAAAATATGTTTTATGTACTATTATTTGTGAAACTGATGGTCAAAGTTGGGGTACGAGAAACTAAGATGCCATGTAATTGTGGACGGAGTGAGTAATAGCATGCCCCAAATTTCTTTTCAAATAGCACCCATAATTAGTTTTCAAATAGAGTTTCCGTAAGCATGGCTGATATCAAAGACGATAAGTTTAGAGGCCTTGAGAGAGAGTACATGTTTTAAGAGGAAAGAAAATAGATTACTTATTTGAAATATCTGGAGTTGAAATAATGTGTTTGGATACAAATAGATGGACCACAATTGTCCTTATGAACAAAAGTGCATGGTATGCATTTTCGCAAAACTATCAAACACTATTTCATGTTTGTTACAATGTATTACTCTATAAATTAAGCGTGAGCAAAAGCGAGGCCATTCAGGCCATCTGCCGCATGCGGTACGGCGATCTGTCTCTGGTTTGTGGCCCCTCCCTGGTGCGCACGCGCACATCTTCGAAGAGAAAAAGCTCTAGGCACATACTGCTCGCTTTGGTTATTTCTCCCCAACAACCTCTATCTCCCCAAAATCGCCGCGGTCTGGGCCGCCGGCTCCGGCCGCCTCTCCGTTTCTACCCGCTGTCGCTGCTGCGTTCCGCCCCAATACGTGGTCGCCGGTGTGGCTTCTGCTAGCCATCGGCATCGGCTTCTGCTACCTTTGGGCTGTTGGTTCCGCTTGTGGTTGGACGTGGAAGGGCCACAGATTTGTCGCGTGGGGGCTCCTAGATGGCGAAGGGCGCGGGCGCCGGGAGGAGGGCGGCGGTGCTCGCCTCAACCGGTGGCGGCGCGAGATCAAGTCGCGGTGGCTGTCCCTGGAAGCTGGCTACGAGGGAGGTCGGCTGGTCGGGAGAGGATGGAGCTGCGAGGGCTTGCCTCCTTGCCGGCCACCGGTTGGTTCCGTCCATGGTAGGCCGCGGCGCGGGAGGAAGACATCCAGATCCAAGGTGAGCGACAAGCGAGCAGCAGCCTTCTTATCTGATCCGGCACACCGCAGACTTTCCTCCTCTTCCTGCAGGCCCCTCGCTCATCCTCCGCGTGCAGGTGGCTACTGCCCGTCCCCAACCCGCCAAGTGTTTGCCGCCCATCATTGACCTCCGTTCTCGACGCCAATTTCGTCGACCATTTCCCCCCAAGAGCTTGATGAGATGAAGGCCGACTGACCTCTTCCAGTCTTCCTTTCCGCCGTGAGCTACACCAATAATCTATCAGTTTTTCTCCCTTTCCTTTGTATCACTCTTTCATGTGCATTCTACATGTTTGGCAAAATGCCCACGAGTAATATAGCTAATGCTTGTCTATAATTGGTTACCAGAGCAATTGATTGTTGCGTTTTAGTCTATCAGCCAGGGTTTCCTCTCCGTCTGCTCATGCTGGGCATGTCCTGCTAGAGTTGATTCTGTCTGTCAGACCCAGCCACCACCGGCCGCCAGTCCCTCGGACTCCCCTCCACACAACATCAAAAACTACCGCTAGGCCCAGGTGAAACATTTTCTTTCTTTGGACGACCAGTAGCCTCAGTTTGTTCTGACATAGAACCATCTGATCGGTGAGGTTTCTTGGGCATCAACTTATACTTATATCTACGACGATGTTGTAGCACATGTATGCTGCAGAGGCTAGCAAACCAGACCACAAGGTTGCAAAGGCTAGGAAACCAGAGTTTTTAAACATCGGCACAAGTTGTCTTCCTGACATTTTTCCCTTGTTGAGAATACCCATGGTATGCTTTTACAGTGATTCTAATGAAATATCTGAAATGATGAATTTTTTCAAACTGATGAAAATAGCTATCGTCATGTGAAAATATTGTGAATATGTTATATAAACTATACTTGGTTTTGGAATGCTGATCACAACTAAAATATGCCATCAAGCGGACTTAGTCATTCGATGAATTTTCTTCCTTCAGGCAATGTTCACCTCTAACCATTATTTCCCATGTGATTTGAGCACATATCCAATAGATCATAATGACAAATACAGTGCTAAGCAGTTACGGATTCCTTAAAATTTGTTTCTGCATATTTAGGTTTTTTCTTCTATTGTAATCTAAAAAAAATACTAATTATTTACGGTTTGGCAAGTAAGTGCATGGCATCCAAATGAGAATGTTATGGTGATATTTACTTTGAAATTGAGGTTTTTTCACACAAGTTTGCCCATTTTAACTAATAATATCATGTACTATGTCGCACCGATTCAATGAAAAACTTTTTCATCCCAGGAATCGCTGCGGAGTTGCAGCATGTATAGAACCGCATCAACATGTATAAATGGGGCCAACAAAAACAAAAAGGATATATTAACCTCCTTCATATCCCATGTGAACAGGATGTCCCGAAGCATATAAGCACGCGGTGGGAGAAAATAACTATTTTCTAACGCTATGAGTCGAACCAAGTTGTTTGTTCGCTTTTCTTGTCATGTGCCACAATTGCATTGCTCCACGATGTATAGAATCGGTTCAAGTGGCCCAATGTACCGCTTTCCTGCAACATAGTGGCTGGTCTAATAAGCATATGTTCTATTTCCACCGCTAGACATGACTCGATTAATATTTGGTTATCAAGCGACTTTGATTATGCAGTAATAGATGAAAAGAAAAAATGATTTTATGAAAACTCTTCTCCAGTGACATGTTATCTTTCAAAGTTCAATATGCTTGATGCTCTGCATGCCTGTTTTTATAGGTGTTTTCTTTCACAATGAGCTGAGTGAATGCTCTCTTTGTCTAAAGTCGTAATATGGTCAGGTTGCTTCTATAGGTATAGTCAAGGGTTTGCATACTGTTTTTACATCACACAGTGAAAATTGAGCATTATCTATTTGTAGGGTAAAAGCGATTACTGTCGTAGGATCTAAATGTTTAGCCAAGAAACCGTTTCCAAATTGTTGCACTATTAAGCATGTGTTTTGTTTGTAGAGGTGAGCTTCTAAGTTTTATGGTTGCTTCTGTTGAGATAGTCTCCTTTATGTACCATAATTTTACTCAAGTAAAAAAAGTAGGAGTCATGGGTACAGAATATTCAGTGCTGCCATTCTTTCAAAAAACACCCCTATATGTTTCTATACGTGGAACCATTTTTTTGTTGTCTTATTTTTTCCATTATGCAAGAGGATGAGGAATCTCAGCATGCCGTCGTAGAAGAATTCTTCTCGGTGGCGGTCTTCCGGAAAGATCTCAACAATTTTTTTTAAGAAAATATTGGTGGACATATAAATTATGGTTTGTCAGGTTAAATTTTTGGGGATGAGTTGACAAAAATGGAGAGGGGAGGAGGAAATAATGGAGGTGAATACCCTGGAGGATGATAACACATAAAAAGGACTAGGTTTGCCATGTGAGCCTTTGAAACAAGGAGTACCACTTTCAGTGGTCGGGATGAGTCGAGAACTGGTCGTCAGCATGGTTACTCCTGACAAACGATTGATTGATTGAAATTATTCTGCTATCATTTTTGCTAAGTTTCCATCTATGATGTTATAGAGAAGATTTCGGTTTGTTGGGGTTTTCCTAATCTTGGATATTCTATGTTTGTCATTACATGATTCAGTCTCTATTGTTTATTCTCATCTTTTTTCTTGGTAGGGGATCATGCATGACTTCACTGTACAAAGGTATATATTGAGAATTCATGAATAATAGAAATTGGCTTCTTGGGTAGTTATTTCTAAAATACCAGTTTTTAAAGTTTTTTTTTCATTTTTCAAGTTTAATGATTTTTGTTTAGCTTTAAGGATGCACATGCACAATTCCATAAATAAAGCATCTTGTATTTATAGAGTATACTTAATATGATCACTCATCCTGTTTTGCATTTGTGCTATGTACGGGTGTCGTTTTCTGGAGAATAACTCACCCATCTACGAGTAGAAGTTAATGAATGGAACACTACTCATTTCTAAATTTTACTCAGAGTCTCTACTGGAAGCTAGAGTCTCCACTAGGGAAAGCATATGATTTCATGTAAGAAATCTCATAAGTTGAGATTGTTAATTCTACATCTCATTTATAGGGTATTCATACTATCTTCACATATATTGTAATGAGGTCAAATTTCCCTGTTCAATTCTACACTTCATTGTCCTTCAGATTCTAGTGGTGTATGAACGAAAATAACAATTGTAATGCCTAAGTTTCATCTTAGTTACTGCCTCATCGGAGCACCAAGCCATGTTGGTTGTAGTGTACAGATGTCAATCGATCTATGATTGCATTTTTGTAGTGAATCGAAGTTAGAATTAAGTTGCAGATTTGCACAAATGTTGATATGTAGCTGATTTTTCTGCAGATTCAGAAAGGTTATGCAAGCAAGAACATGTCATCACATATTTTACTCGGAAGTTAAAAACTAAATTTCATATGTGGAGCTAATTTTTCTACAAATTGACTGACGCGAGACGAGCAAGGGCATGCCATCACAGGTGTAAGTCATAGTTGTTATACGTTAGGATCATTATTTTTCTTGGTTTTATAGATTTTCATATGTGGATGTCATAAGTTCAGCCAAATATATCAGTATTTACTCTGACATGTCACAGTTGCTTAGGTATTTACATGTACTACACAAGATCTTGCAGATTATGTAGACCAAATCATCTGATTGGTATTGAAAACATACATGCCATTTGTATTTCCTCAATGAATTCTTTGTTTATTGGCATGCTGTTCTGAAATTCCCAATGGATTTCATTAGTTATGCTTGTATACGAATCTTATAATCCTACAAAACGTCTAGCTATGATGTTATTAGGAGATGTCGGTTTTAACTGTTGGAGATATGCCCTAGAGGCAATAATAAAAGTAGTTATTATTATATCTTCGTGTTTATGATAAATGTTTACATTCATGCTATAATAGTATTAACAAGGAAACATTAATACTTGTGTGATTTGTAAACTTAAATTGAAGTCTCTAGTATAGCCTCTATACATCACTAGCTTGTTGGTTGATAAATGATTGTGGTTTCCCTATCATGAACATTGAGATGTTATTAACAACAAGATCATGTCATTAGGAGAATGATATGGTGGACATACTCCTATAGATAAGCGTAGCATAAAGATCAAGTCATTTTAATAGTTCAACTGCTATATGCTTTCTGATACATAGTAACCTAATTCCTTCGACCATGAGATCATGCATATCACCTTTACCGGATGGATGCTTTGATGACATCAAACACCACACCGTAACTGGGTGGCTATAAAGGTGGCATTGAGTGTTCGGAAAGTATTGGTTGAGACACATGGATCAAGAGTGGGATTTGTCCATCCATATGACGGATAGATATACTCTGGGTCTCGGTGAAATGTCATCCAATTAGCTTGCAAGCATGTGACTGGCTCACAAGGGATCACATATCACGGGAACGAGAAAAGAGTACTTATCAGTAACGAGGTTGAACTAGGTATGCAGAGATACCGACGATCATAACCTCGGATAAGTAAACTATCGTGAGACAAAGGGAAATTGGTATCGTATGTAAGTGGTTCATTCGATCACAAAGTAATCGTAGAAATATGTGGGAGCCATATGAATTTCCAGATTCCTCTATTGGTTATTGATCGGAGAAGTGTCTCGATCATGTCCGCATAATTCACGAACCGTAGGGAGACACACTTAAGGATTCGACGTTGTTTGAGTAGTTATGGAATGATGAGAAAGAGACCGAATGTTGTTCGGAATCTCGGATGGGATCCGGGATATCACGAGGAGATCCGAAATGGTCCGGAGAATAAGATTCATATAAGGAAAGTCTCGTTTCGGAGTTGGGGAATGGTTCCGGTGTTTTCATCGGGAATGTTCTAGAAGGTTCCGGAATGTCCGGCACTCTGGAGGGGAAGGGTACATGAATGTGTTATATCAAGTTGGTATGATTGCATCATGTACTAAGTGTCATCGCTGAACAAAATAGAGGGTTTATTCAAATCCTAGTTTGAAAGTCAAACGGCTATTTTTGGGAAGTGGGAAAGGAGGAGGAAACCGAGTTGGGGAGGAGTCCCTCCTCCCCACCGCCGGCGCACCACCAAGCCGACTTGGGGAGGGACTCCCCTCCCCTTGGCCGGCCCCTCCACCTATATAAGGAGGGGCAGGGCTCCCCTCCTTGATACACAACTCCTACGCCTCTAACCCTAGCCCCAAGCCGCCGCCGCCTCCATAGCCGCCGCCGGCCCTAGGGCAAACCCTAGCCGCCGCCTAGCTAAACCCTAGCCGCCGGCTTGCCCCCTCCTTGGTGTGTCTAAACCCTAGAACACCGAGGACTCTCTCATACTCCACCATACTCGCTCCGGCTTAAGGCGAAGCCCTGCGAGATCTTCCCTCTACTTCCGGTACCACGCCGTTGTGCTGCCGGAATCGCGAGGAAAGTGCTACAACCTCCGCTGCCTGCTGGAACAAGGGAGAGGAAGGTCTTCGTCGAGTACCGAACGTGTGACCGACTGCGGGAGCGCTGCCGGAACGCAGCGCCGGAAGGATCGTCTACGCGATCTTGAGATCGGGAAGAGTACGACTACATCACCCACGAGAATCCGCTCTCGTTAAACGCTTTGGAATCTTCGAGGGTGAGTTATTCCATCGACTCGTTGCTACAATCTAGTAGATAGATCTTGGCTTGTTTGTTTGTATGCGATAGAATTTTTTTGTTTTCCATGCTACGAAACCCTACAGTGGTATCAGAGCCGTGTCTATATGTAGATCTGTTGCACGAGTAGAACACAATGGTCATTGTGGGCGTTGATGCTTTTATTGTCGATTGCTTCTTGTGTACTTTGCATCTTGCGGGATGTTGGGATGAAGCGGCCCGGGCTAACCTTACATGACATCGTTCATGAGACTTGCTCCACGCTTGACATGCAACTTGTATTGCATAAGTGGCTTTGCGGGTGCCTGTTTCTCCTAGCATAGTTAAGATCCAATTTACAACGGGTGATTAACAATACTAGTATCACTGTTGTGGTTCATGTTCGTAAGTTAGAACGACACTTATGGAAAGCCCCAAACCACGTAAAACATGCAAAGAAAGTAGAGGCGTCTAACTTTGTTTTGCAGGGGTGTGCAGTGATGTGATATGGCCATGATTGTGATTATATTTGATGTATGCAATGATCCTTATTGTAAGTTGGCAACCGACAGGAGCCATATGGTTGTTTTTAAATTCTGTTAAGAGCCGCGTGTCTATTCAAAGTAGTTGTAATAATTGAAGCCGGTGGACGACAACCATGGAGCAGCGTCATGGACCTTGATGCAATGTCAGTGATGATGGAGATCATGTTCGTGCTTGAAGATGGAGATCGGAAGCACAAAGAAGAAAGGCCATATCATATCACATATTATGAATTGCATGTGATGTTAATCCTTTATGCATCTTGTATTGCTTAGTAGACGACGGTAGCATTCTAAGATGATCCCTCATGCACATGAATTTCAAATCATAAAGTGTTCACCCTTAGTTAGCACCGTTGCTAAAGCTTGTTGTTTCGAAGCACCACATGATGATCGGGTGTGTTAGATTCCGCAAGTGTATACAACGTGAGCAAGCCAGATTTGCTCATGCGGAAACTAAGGTTTGATCTTGACGAGCCTAGCATGTACAAACATGGTCTCGGAACACGGATCAGCGAAAGGTAAAGCATGAGTCATATAGGAGATATGATGAACATGTCGATTGTTCGCCATTGAAACTATATCAACTCTCGTGATGATCGGTGTTGATGTGGTGGATTTGGTTCGTGTGATCACTAAAACAATGTGAGGGATATTATTTTGAGTGGGAGTTCACCTAGGTTAATTTTATTATTAATTTGAACTCAATTTGTCATAAACTTAGTCTAAACTATTGCAAATATGTTGTAGATCAATGGCAGCCCCTACCATCAATTTTAATGCGTTCCTAGAGAAAGAAAAGTTGAAAAACAATGGAAGCAACTTCGCGGGTTGGTTCCGCAATTTGAGGATTGTCCTCACAGCTGGTAATTTGACCTATGTGCTGGATGCACCGCTGGGTGACCCACCTGCAGCTACTGCTACCGATGAAGTAAAGAATGTTTACCTCACTCGGAAGACTCAGTACTCCACGGTTCAGTGTGCTATCTTGTATGGTTTAGAATCAGAGCTTCATAAAAGGTTTGAGAATTCAGACCCACATGATATTGTCCGTGATCTCAAATTGATCTTTGAGACTCATGCGGCAATTGAGAGCTATGAGGCTTCTGAAAAGTTCTTTAACTGCAAGATGGAAGAGGGCAGCTCTGTTAGTGAGCATGTGCTTAAGATGTCTGGGCATGCAAACAAACTTCAAAGCTTGGGCATAGTGATTCCTAATGCTTTGGGGATTTACCATGTCCTCCAATCACTACCACCAAGTTACAAGAACTTTGTGATGAACTACAACATGCAGAACATGAACAAGACGTTGCCAGAACTCTTTGCCATGTTAAAATCTGCAGAAGTGGAGATCAAGAAAGATCATCAAGTGTTGTTGGTCAATAAGACCACCAAATTCAAGAAAGGCAAGTCTAAGCAAAAGGGACACTTCAAGAAGGGTGGTAAGAAAGTTACCACGCCGACGAAGAAGATCAAGGCTGGACCTAAGCCTGATACTGAGTGCTTTTACTGCAAGGGAGAAGGTCACTGGAAGCGGAATGGCCCAAAGTACTTGGCGGATTTGAAGAACGGCAACATCAAGAAGAAAGGTATATCTGATATACATGTTATTGATGTGTATCTCACTAGTACTCGTAGTAGTGCCTAGGTATTTGATACTGGTTCGGTTGCTCATATTTGTAACTCGAAACAGGTGCTGCAGAATAAACGGAAGCTAGCGAAGAACAGAGTGACGATGCGCGTTGGAAACGGATCAAAGGTTGATGTGATCGCGGTCGGCACGCTACCCCTTCATCTACCATCGGGATTAGTTTTATACTTAAATAATTATTATTTGGTGCCTGCGTTGAGCATGAACATTATATCGGGATCTTGTTTATTGCGAGACGGTTACTTGTTTAAATCCGAGAATAATGGTTGTTCGATTTATATGAGTAATATGTTTTATGCACATGCACCTTTGATAGATGGTCTATTCTTGTTGAATCTCGATAGTGGAAATACACATATTAATAACATTGAGGCTAAACGTTTGAAATCAAGCGATAACTCGACCTATATGTGGCACTGTCGTCTTGGTCACATTGGAGTGAAGCGTATGAAGAAACTCCATTCCGATGGACTTCTTGAATCACTTGATTTCGAATCACTTGAAAGATGCGAAGCATGTCTGATGGGTAAAATGACTAAGACTCCATTTTCTGGTATGATGGAGCGAGCTACGGACTTATTGGAAATCATACATACCGATGTATGTGGTCCAATGAGTGTAGCATCACGCGGTGGTTATCGTTATGTTCTTACCTTCACGGATGACTTGAGTAGATATGGGTATATCTATTTCATGAAACATAAGTCCGAAACTTTCGAGAAGTTTAAGGAATTTCAAAGTGAGGTAGAGAATCAACGTAACAAGAAGATTAAATTTCTACGTTCTGATCGTGGAGGTGAATATCTAAGTTACGAGTTTGGCGAGCATTTGAAGAAATGCGGAATACTTTCACAATTGACACCGCCGGAAACACCACAACGTAATGGTGTGTCCGAACATCGTAATCGAACTCTCTTAGATATGGTTCGTTCTATGATGTCACTTACAGATTTACCGCTATCATTTTGGGGTTATGCATTAGAAACAACCGCATTCACTTTAAATAGGGCACCATCTAAATCCGTGGAAACGACACCATATGAATTATGGTTTGGGAAGAAACCTAAATTGTCGTTCCTTAAAGTTTGGGGTTGCGAAGCCTATGTAAATAAGTTACAGCCGGACAAGCTTGAACCCAAAGCGGAAAAATGCGTCTTCATAGGATACCCGAAGGAAACTATTGGGTATACCTTCTATCATAGATCCGAAGGCAAAATCTTCATTGCCAAGAATGGATCCTTTCTAGAGAAGGAATTTCTCTCGAAAGAAGTGACTGGAAGGAAAGTAGAACTCGACGAGGTTGTTGAACCTTCTCTCGAACTTGCGAGTAGCGCAGCACCGGAAGTAGTTCCCGTGACGCCTGCACCAGTAAGAGAGGAAGCTAATGATGATGATCATGAAACTTCGGTTGTAGTTGCTACAGAGCCTCGCAGGTCAACGAGAACTTGTACCACTCCTGATTGGTATGATCCCGTTATGAATGTCATGTTGGTGGATAACACCGATGACCCTGAGACATATGAGGAAGCGATGATGAGCCCAGATTCCAATAAATGGCAAGAAGCCATGAAATCCGAGATTGGATCCATGTACGAAAAAGCAAGTATGGACTTTGGTGGACTTACCGGATGGCCGGAAGGCCGTCGAGAACAAATGGATTTTCAAGAAGAAAACAAATGTTGATGGTAATGTTACTGTCTATAAAGCTCGACTTGTCGCAAAAGGGTTTCGACAAATTCAAGGAGTTGACTACGATGAGACTTTCTCACCGGTAGCGAAGCTAAAGTATGTGAGGATTATGTTAGCAATCGCTGCATATTATGATTATGAGATATGGCAGATGGATGTCAAAACAACGTTCCTCAATGGAGACATTGATGAAGAGTTGTATATGATGCAACCCAAAGGTTTTGTCGATCCTAAAGATGCTAACAAGGTATGCAAACTTCAACGGTCTATCTATGGATTGAAGCAAGCATCCCGAAGTTAGAATCAACGTTTTGATAAAGTAATCAAAAGTTTTGGTTTTATACAAACTTATGGAGAAGCTTGTATTTACAAGAAAGTGAGTGGGAGCTCTATAGCATTCTTAATACTATGTGTAGATGACATATTGTTGATTGGGAATGATGTAGACCTTCTTAATAGTGTCAAGGAATATTTGAATAATAGTTTTTCAATGAAGGATCTTGGCGAAGCAGCTTACATATTAGGCATAAAGATTTATAGAGATAGATCGAGACGCCTAATATCATTGTCACAAAGTACATATTTGGACAAAGTTCTAAAGAGGTTTGGAATGGAAGATAGCAAGAAAGGGTTCTTGCCCATGTTGCCCAATACGACCTTGAGTAAAACTCAAAGTCCGACATTGGCAGAAGATAGAGAAAGGATGAGTAAGACTCCCTATGCCTTAGCCATAGGATCTCTAATGTATGCCATGCTATGTACTAGACCCGACATTGCATATGCTGTTAGTTTAACTAGCAGATATCAAAGTGATCCAGGAGTGGATCATTGGACAGCGGCCAAAAACATCCTTAAGTACTTGAGAAGAACTAAGGATATGGTTCTTTCTTATGGAGGTGATGAACAACTCGTTGTTAATGGTTACACCGATGCTAGTTGGAACACCGATCCGGATGATTCTAAATCACAATCTGGATACGTATTTATTTTGAATGGTGCAGCAGTTAGCTGGAGGAGTGCAAAGCAAAGCGTTGTGGCGAGATCTTCAACTGAATCGGAATACATGGCTGCTTCGGAGGCTTCACAAGAAGCGATATGGATGAAAGAGTTCATTACAGAGCTGGGTGTGGTTCCTAGTGCGCTGAACCCAATGTCTATCTACTGTGATAACATGGGCGCCATAGCCAATGCGCAAGAACCAAGGTCACACAAGAAGCTGAAGCATATCAAGCTACGTTTTCACGCTATTCGAGAACATGTCCAAGATGGGGACATAAAGATTTGCAAAGTACACACAGATCTGAATGTGGCGGATCCGTTGACTAAACCTCTCCCGAGGGCAAAACATGACCAGCACCAAACTGCCATGGGTGTTCGGTATATTACCATGTAATCTAGATTAGATGACTCTAGTGCAAGTGGAAGACTGTTGGAGATATTCCCTAGAGGCAATAATAAAAGTAGTTATTATTATATCTTCGTGTTTATGATAAATGTTTACATTCATGCTATAATAGTATTAACAAGGAAACATTAATACTTGTGTGATTTGTAAACTTAAATTGAAGTCCCTAGTATAGCCTCTATACATCACTAGCTTGTTGGTTGATAAATGATTGTGGTTTCCCTATCATGAACATTGAGATGTTATTAACAACAAGATCATGTCATTAGGAGAATGATATGGTGGAAATACTCCTATAGATAAGCGTAGCATAAAGATCAAGTCATTTTAATAGTTCAACTGCTATATGCTTTCTGATACATAGTAACCTAATTCCTTCGACCATGAGATCATGCATATCACCTTTACCGGATGGATGCTTTGATGACATCAAACACCACACCGTAACTGGGTGGCTATAAAGGTGGCATTGAGTGTTCGGAAAGTATTGGTTGAGACACATGGATCAAGAGTGGGATTTGTCCATCCATATGACGGATAGATATACTCTGGGCCCTCTCGGTGAAATGTCATCCAATTAGCTTGCAAGCATGTGACTGGCTCACAAGGGATCACATATCACGGGAACGAGAAAAGAGTACTTATCAGTAACGAGGTTGAACTAGGTATGCAGAGATACCGACGATCATAACCTCGGATAAGTAAACTATCGTGAGACAAAGGGAAATTGGTATCGTATGTAAGTGGTTCATTCGATCACAAAGTAATCGTAGAAATATGTGGGAGCCATATGAATTTCCAGATTCCTCTATTGGTTATTGATCGGAGAAGTGTCTCGATCATGTCCGCATAATTCACGAACCGTAGGGAGACACACTTAAGGATTCGACGTTGTTTGAGTAGTTATGGAATGATGAGAAAGAGACCGAATGTTGTTCGGAGTCTCGGATGGGATCCGGGATATCACGAGGAGATCCGGAATGGTCCGGAGAATAAGATTCATATAAGGAAAGTCTCATTTCGGAGTTGGGGAATGGTTCCAGTGTTTTCATCGGGAATGTTCTTGAAGGTTCCGGAATATCCGGCACTCCGGAGGGGAAGGGTACATGAATGTGTTATATCAAGTTGGTATGATTGCATCATGTACTAAGTGTCATCGCTGAACAAAATAGAGGGTTTATTCAAATCCTAGTTTGAAAGTCAAACGGCTATTTTTGGGAAGTGGGAAAGGAGGAGGAAACCGAGTTGGGGAGGAGTCCCTCCTCCCCACCGCCGGCGCACCACCAAGCCGACTTGGGGAGGGACTCCCCTCCCCTTGGCCGGCCCCTCCACCTATATAAGGAGGGGCAGGGCTCCCCTCCTTGATACACAACTCCTACGCCTCTAACCCTAGCCCCAAGCCGCCGCCGCCTCCATAGCCGCCGCCGGCCCTAGGGCAAACCCTAGCCGCCGCCTAGCTAAACCCTAGCCGCCAGCTTGCCCCCTCCTTGGTGTGTCTAAACCCTAGAACACCGAGGACTCTCTCATACTCCACCATACTCGCTCCGGCTTAAGGCGAAGCCCTGCGAGATCTTCCCTCTACTTCCGGTACCACGCCGTTGTGCTGCCGGAATCGCGAGGAAAGTGCTACAACCTCCGCTGCCTGCTGGAACAAGGAAGAGGAAGGTCTTCGTCGAGTACCGAACGTGTGACCGACTGCGGGAGCGCTGCCGGAACGCAGCGCCGGAAGGATCGTCTACGCGATCTTGAGATCGGGAAGAGTACGACTACATCACCCACGAGAATCCGCTCTCGTTAAACGCTTTGGAATCTTCGAGGGTGAGTTATTCCATCGACTCATTGCTACAATCTAGTAGATAGATCTTGGCTTGTTTGTTTGTATGCGATATAAATTTTTTGTTTTTCATGCTACGAAACCCTACATTAACATCACCCCCTTTATATGCTTTATAGTTAGTTTGTGAATTAAGAATTTGTACGAACTTCCTCTACTGTATGCTCGGCTTAGCTTGGTAACTGTGGCTCCTATCAGTGTACCTGATATCCTTTGTCGATGTATTGTGGGCCTGGTTGGTTGTATTGTGGTATTGTGTGCTTGCGCATGCATGAATGGACTAAAACAACATGCCAGCAAACAGAGCTGCTAAAATGTCAGCCACACCAATAATCATGTCTAGACAATAGTTGTCACAGTATACAACACATTCAGGTCCTGGTCGACAGACCCACGCATACGTCCCATACATAGACTATGCCGACGACTTCTTTTATCTACGTGTGCCAAATAAAACACACATACGCACCTATGTTGTGCCGGAAGAACACCATGTAGGCGGCGAGGCGAAGCTCGCCTATCTTCTAGTTTGTATGGTGCTCCATAGCTTACTCACAAAATGGTAGTCAAAGAATAACATTTACGTGATCCTTAAGAAACTAATACTACCTCCGTTTCAAGGCTTAAGGCGCACACGCTTTCCAAAGCAAAGTTTGACCAAAAGAATTGAGCAACAAAAACTTGATTGTATTGTACATAATTAGTATCGTTGGATTCGTATTGAAAAATACTTTCCAGTGATACCAGTTTTATACCAAAACTCTTTACGTATTTAGAGTAATTCTTGGTCAAAGAAAAAACACGCAAAACGAGGACGCCTTAAGCCCTGAAACGGAGATAGTATACGACTATATGAACAATGTCCTAGCTCTGGATACAAATTTCATGTACTTTGTTGAGGCATATAAGGTTTCATATTTTGAAACCGCATAAGTAGTTTTGAGGAAAAAATTCGGACCGAGGTAATAATTCTAATTGTTTAATTTAGGCAAACTATTGACTACGATGAATTATTTTCTTTTATCCATGTTAATTAGCTCGCATAGTGATCTAAAATCACACATAGGTGTACCATTGAGATAATATCACATAGAATCAACACGCACGTGTCTTTTGACACATGACACAACAATTTTTAGCTCAGAAATTTAAGTTGGTTATTAGGCTAGTCATAGTGAAGAGTAACATAAACTAGTAACATGCATACGTTACTAGTCTATGTTACTTCCTTTATAGTGGAGAGTAACATACAAGGGATGCCGTGCAAAGTATCGTTTATTAGATGATAGACACATTTGGTCTTGGTACGTGTGATGTTACAGAAAACTATGTTACTCCATCTTCCTTTCTCTTTATTAACTCACTGTCACATAAGCAATTTTGCTGAGTTGGCTTCTTAGTTACTCGTGAAGTTACTTTCACTATGACTAGCCTTAAATCTCTTATTGCCATATGTCAAAATTTGTTTATCATAACATTTTAATAGTCCTAGATCCATATTATTTCTTATCATAAATTGAAATATTCATGAAACCATAACTATATTTTCAAACACCTTCGACATATTAAAGATTGTGCCCTCCTATTTGTAAGCCACGACGCTAGTTTTAGTAAAAACAAGTATGGCTTACTTATAAAGCCATTTCAACGAAAATATACGAGTTTCTGCTTCCCGATGTGTTAGCCATAAAGCCCTTTCAACGGCGACACAACTATATACACAACTACGTCCTTATGTAACATCACCAACCTAGACAATAACAATTTCAATGGAATGTCTTTATTATTCTTGTTATGGAGAAAATATTCGCAACAACACGCCGACATTTACTCCCCATGTTTTCAAATAAGTGCACTTCTACCTTTTACCCTAAGTTAACTTTTTAATCAAAAACTTTATCAAAAAAGTAGCAATATATATGACTTCGGATCGGTATAATATGAAACTTTTTTATACGGATCTAGTGATACTAAATTGATGCCATAAATATTTTTTTTTATAAAGTTGGTCAACTTTCAAAAGTTGACTTAAGAAAAAGGATAGCGGTACGCTTATTTGAGGACATAGGAAGTACCTAGTAGTGCTAATATGCACCCTTGAATACTTCCATAATTTTCTAGCAACTATTTGAGTCTTATTTTTGCTAATCCATGGTCTGGACGGAGGCCCGAACTAGAGGGGTGAGCTAGGCGTGGCTCATGTTAGAGCTAGAGCGCACCGTGATGATAGTCACGTCAGAGCGTGTCACCCACGACTATGTGTGCACCACATCGGAGCATGCCGCCCTCGCCCCGCTCTCCCATATCCTCATGGACATCAGTTCCCACCCCTCGCCATATCGGTAAGAACCCTTCCCTCCCTTCTCCAATTCCAACCTCTCTTTTCTCTCTCTGATCCATGTGTGGTGGCTCAAGTGGAACTTGATCTACGCCGCCGTGATGGTCGCCTTGCTCAAGACCAACGGTGGCGCGGAGAAATCCAGATCCATCATCGTCGACTCCACTGCATGCCTCGATTCTACCGCTCAGAGGCGAAGGACGGACACAAATAAGGTGGGGCAAATTCTTAAGCATAAATAAATTGAGGCCAAAAAAAAAAAAACCAAAGTAGCATAACACATCGATCCGAAACACGAGCAATGACAAAACACTACCCTCTTTACAAAAGAATATGCAATTCAGAAATCGATCAAATAAAACACAAATATTGAACAAAAAATGGAGAAAATTCAGAAATAAATGTAGAATACGAGTACGTTTTTCCGCTTTCATGTCCATCTTCGTAGTCTTCTAGCCCTCTACGGAGTACTAGCAATCTTCCAATCTAGATCAAGCCCAGCTGGAGAAGTGCCACACGCCCGCACCGGTCGCCGACCTCGCGGTGTTCAGCACTGTCCTCCCCGTCGCGGCGTCGCCCAGGCAAGCCGCCCGCGCCCCGCTGTCGGCTGGCCGCTGGAGAGTGCCGTGCCAGGCGCTTGGCCAGTCTCTGACCTCTCGTGTCCCGCGGCCGACCGCCGTTCGCCAGTCCCCTTCGATCTGTGCTGGTCCAACGACGCTGCCGCCACCGCGGTCTGCGATCTCCTCACGAGCGGCTCTGAAGCGAGTCGTGAGTCGCCCCCAGTCATCTCGGCGAGTCTGCCCAGGCCCTATTCTACTGCGACCTCATATCGGCCTTATCCTCGCGCGGTTTGAAGCGCCGGGCCATTGATTTCAACTCGCGGCTACGGGCGATGTCGCCGCTTGCCGGGACCTACATGGCCATGATTAAGTCCATGTGCACGATGGGCCTCACCGCCGATGCTCAGGGACATGGTCGCTCTGGGGTACCGTCCTGATGCGTTTCAGTTCGGATTGGTTGCGAAATGATATGGGGAGGCAGGCCAATTGGCTGAGATGGAGAGGGTGATTGTGTCCATGTCGGATGCCGGCATCAACCTGGGCACCGGCGCGGGCACCGGCGCGCCGAACATCATGGTCTCGTGCTACAACGCCTGCCCCAACCAGGAAAGATGCTAATGTGGCTGAAGAAGATGAGAAAGTGGCGCCTATCGCGCCAGCAAGGAAGGCCTACAACTTTGTCCTCAGCTCGTGCGAGACGGTGGTGTCGATGGCTCGTGAATTGGGCCCTTTGCTCCCATTATTATCGGTGTAGTTGGTGAAGAAGCTCAAGTCTGCATCTCAATGGCCAGCAGAAGCTTAGGTAGTGCAAAAGCTTTTGACTGCCTCATCATTGTTGGACAAGGCGGTGGTTTGGTCGGAAACTGAGGTGATGCTGAACCTTCATGGATTCAGTATAACTTCAGCCTATGCGCTGATGTTGCAGTGGGTTGACGCAGTGAAGGCAGGCCAAATTGGCACAAATGGAGAGGGTGATTGTGTCCATGTCGGATGCCGGCATCAAGCTGGGCACCGGCGCGCCGAACATCATGCTCTCGTGCTACAGCGCCTGCCCCAACCAAGAAAGATGCTAATGTGGCTGAAGAAGATTAGAAAGTTGTGCGTGTCGCGCCAACTACAAAGGCCTACAACTTTGTGCTCAACTCGTGCCCGACGGTGGTATGGATGGCTCGTGACTTGGACCTTTCGCTCCTGTTGTCATCGGCGCAGTTGGTGAAGAAGCTCAAGTCTGTATCTCCATGGCCAGCAGAAGCTCATGTGGTGCAGGGGCTTCTGTCGGTCTCATCAGTGTTGGACAAGGCAATGGTTTGGTCAGAAACTGAGGTGAAGCTGAACCTTCATGGATTCAGTATAACTTCAGCTTATGTTATAGGCCTCACGCTGATGTTGCAGTGGGTTGACGCAGTGAAGGGAGGCAGTGCGTTACCGTTGGAGGTATCTGTGGTGTGCGGCGTTGGGAACCACGGTGATGTCCGAGGAGAGCCCAAAGTGCGAGAGCTGGCACCGGAGGTTCTGAGCCGGACGGGAAGTCCCCTGTGGCTGTCAGCAAGGAACAAATGTCAGCTTGTGGCGAAGCGATATAGGGTGAAGCAATGGTTGTGCACTGAGTGGGCTTCTCCGGTGCATGATGAGAGCACAGGTCAATCACCCAATGAGAGTGACCAGCAACAGTTTTTTTCTTATATTTTTCAGAAAACTCAGGACAGTTTTTTTCATCATTTGTGTCGGTTTCCAGATGAACAGCAAGATGTTGATACAACAGCTTTGTTATGTGGTGGAATGATACGAGATGGGTGTCATGAATATTGTTTCAGTATAGGAGATGGGGTCTTTAGTGCATGACTGTATCTAGACCCTTGCCTCCCCAAGTCCTCAACCATCTGCTTGAAGGTGATTGCACTACCTTGCTGAACTGTTTTCAACTGGTTGCTGGTGTTTAAGACACTTGCTTTACCGTGCCCTCCTGATGAAATTGCAGAAACCTATTGAATATGGTGATTTTAATTGTTCCTAGTAACTTCAGTTGTGTATGTGCAGCCTAGTTCCGACTTAGCTGCATCTTTTTCTCAAAATAATCAAAGCTCTGTTTTCATTATGTGATGCTACTTAGAAATTTTGTCTTGTGATACTCCCTCTATCCTGAATTAGATGTCGCAGATTTGTCTAGATTTCCATGTACATATACACTAAAACACGTCTATAAGTATCTAGACAAATCCACGGCTTCCTTTTTCGGACGGAGGGAGTGCTATTACTATCCTTTGTTGAGCTGTAACAAATATTTTTCAGTGCATATCTGCTCACTATACTCTTGGAGTTAAACGAGTGCCTGTTTACTCTGATATTTTGGTTAACACAGCTGTAAATACCTTTCTGTATATATTGCAGGCTAGATATAGTGTTGGAGATATTGTTACTTGTAATATCAAGTGGTTTGTTCACTTTGGAATATTTGTTAACGTAGGTTTAGTTCTTCTGTTGGACGATCTTCTTCAACTTCAGCTGCCAACTGTTTGTTTCAAAGTTTGAAGAGGCTCAACTGTTTATTTCAAAGTTTGAAGAGGCTCCTGCATTGAGATTCAGCAGTAGGAAGTGTCCTGGGATGAAACCATCAGCATCACACAAAAATGGTGAGGTAACTACTAAATTCGTTATCACTAAAAGGATCATAATGCTATACATGCTGTGCGAGTTGAAGTTGCTTTCATTTTCAGATTATAGATGCTAAAGTTATTCAACTGGATTACAAGAACAACCAGTTGAGTTAAAGATATGAAGGTAATGGACAGTTCCCCCCTATTTCCCTCATATTTGCTCAGCATTTAAGTCTGTAGTTTCAGTTTTTTTTGTATCTGCTATTCTTGTCTGTCTCCCTTCTATAAAGCCAGTAGCTACAAGCCATGTGCAAGCTATGAAGTTCAAGTAGACAGAAAATTTCTGGGTTTAATGGGTTCTCACTTCTCACATCTATATATTATGATATCTTGTAAATGTTAAGCTTTCGTCCTTGTTAAACACAAACTGAATTATCATGTTACAAATGGGGCTCTTTTTAGCAAATCAAATGGTGTTTTACTTGTGAGGCACCCCCAAGGCAATGATCTTACAAATGAGATATGTTTGCACTAGATCTATTATCCCTAAGAATGACAAAGAAAACTATCAATTGTTGTTTGGTTATAGGCAGTAGAAAAACAATCGCCATCAGAAGAAGGCAAGAGATATTTGTTTCCCAAAAGGCAGACAAATCGATTATGATGAGCATACACAACTAAACTATCAGTTGTTGTTTGGTTATAGGCAGTAGAAAAACAATCGCCATCAGAAGAAGGCAAGAGATATTTTTTGCCCAAAAGGCAGACAAGTCGATTATGATGAGCATACACAACTGATAGTGAGTTTACACTGGATATGAGTCTATACTTCTCATAAAGCAAAACCGCACTAACTGCAATTAATTTTTGTCTATTTCTACATGCAAGCTATCCACATCATCTCTTCCACTAACCAATCAAATGTTCATGTCATTCCACTAACATTCATTAATAATAGTGTCTTACATGTAGCCTATCCACGTCATCTATTTTTTTACACCGAATTGCCCATGTCACCTATTTTATTCCATCTAATTGTCCACATCACCAATTTATAGCTGTCGAATATACAAAAATTTCTCGCTGATTAAATTTAGCATCTCGACTATTTGACGAATTGATTATCTCATATTCCAATAGAAAACTTCATGTTCATAGATTTTTATTTATACAACATAGTTTCTTAAAAGATTCCGGCTACAACGCATGGGTATCCTTCTAGTAATAATAAAAAGCTAAGAAACACAGCTGCCATCAGAGGAAATGATCAGAAGCTCCGTTTCACTAAGGTAGTTGGGTGCACGTACATCTCCCAAAGTGAACTGTGCTCAACACAAGTGTAAACAGAACTACCTCGGATATCTTGCAGATAAAATGTACTCTTGTTCCATGCTATACTGCCTGCTACTGCTAGTCATTGGCTCTGTGCATTCTAATGGAGAATTTATGGCAACATCACCATTCTGCTCAAATTCCTCGGGTGATTGAGCTGCTTCTAGTCTCAACTCCACTTGTCTCATGGTTGGCCGTTCCTCCCCTCTTAATTTTACACATGCTACCGCAATTCCAGCGATCTCTTCAACTCTGTTTCCACCCTCACTTAGAACTTGTGGATCTAATATCTGCATCACATTGCCTTCTGCAAATAAGGTAGAAAAATGTGCCACAAGGCCATTGCCTTCAGAAGCCATATAGGGAAATGGCTTCTTTCTAGTCATCATTTCTATAAGCATAACACCGAAGCTATAAACATCACTTTTCTCAGTGAGGTGCCATGTGTAAAAGTACATAGGGTCCAGATATCCTAGTGTACCCTGCACCATTGTTGTTAACCCCGATTTGTCCAATGGAATGTATTTTGATGCTCCAAAGTCTGCTACCTTTGCTGTTAGAGTATCATCCAAAAGTATGTTCGCGGGCTTGATATCTCTATGGATGATAGGTGTTGAAGTTGTGGAATGAAGATATGCTAGAGATTTTGCTGTTTCAGTTGCTATCCTTAGCCTGTCATCCCATGACAATGAAATTGGTCCTTCGACATGAAGATGATCATAAAGAGTTCCATTGGATATGAACTCATAGACCAACATTGGGACTTTAGTTTCGAGGCAGCATCCATATAATTTTACTACATTCCTATGGTTGATTTGTGATAGGATCGCAACCTCATTAATAAACTCATCAGTCTCCCGTTGCACCATCATCTTTGGTTTTTTGATAGCTACAACATGGAGGTCGGACAAAATCCCTTTATATACGGTACCATGCCCACCACCACCAATTTCACGAGCTTTATCAAAATTGTTTGTTGCTTTCTCTAGCTCTTCCAAGGTTATGATCATTTTCTCTGCAATATCAGCCCTTTGAGATACCAATTGTTGCAACAATTGCCCGCGGTTTTGCTCAAAGTACTTCCGTTTTAATATTTGTGCCCTCTGATGCTTAAATTTGTAGGAAACATAGTATGCAATGAGGACCAAAAGTATAAGGCCTGCCCCACTAGCAACTCCAATAATGATGCTTATGCCTGAAAAATACACATTGTCATTCCTTTTATCTTCTATGTGTATAAAACTGTAAACCATGCCTAAATATTTCTGAAATTTTGCTTTCAAAGCATATGGTTTTAGTAGGGACAAAAAATATACTGAAATGGTAACTACTGGTCAATGTTGTGCATTTTAAATCATGTTGATATCGAAAGTTATAGGTATATGGTAATACCAGAATCTGCAAGTCTACCGAGTGTTACAATTGTTTGTGGTTTGGTCTCTGAAATTAATGGCTTGATATTTTGTTTTACTGAAATTGATGACTATATTTTTCATTTTGCCTTTTTACCTTCATATACTTACATTACTCCATTCACATATTTGGACATTCCCTTATTGTCTCTAATACTTATATTTTACGGCTACCTTTTGTAATTATATGTTAGTAGGAGATTTTCAATTCTAATTATATGTTAGTAGGATATTTTCAATTCTGTACTATTAACATAAAATTTATGATAAAAATGTCCCAATAATACAAATTTTTATATTGCAATTCCAAATATTTTTTATGCATTAACATTCAAAGTCTGATTTTTTTACTGCATGTTTTGTCTCTAAGAAAACCAGTGTTACTAACAAGGGTAATAAGTAATAGGTACCTGTTAGAATTATTATTTTTGTTATAACCCTAATACCAAAAAATTCATTTTTTCACTTGGTCAACATGAATGGTTTTCCATACTAATAGTCAAAGGTAGGAACACACTTCTTTCTAAAAGCTACAGTATCAATCTCCGAGGGGGCTGGCACATATGCTTACTACCCTTGATCTACACTTCACTAATAAATTAACGATATGAATGAAATAATATTGGCTGCATACGAGAAGAGGCGAGCGATTGATGTTGAGTAGTAATAATCAAAGAATACCAGACTGCCGAATTAGTATAGGTAGGCAAAATTAAAGTTGCAGCATTTTTTTGCTCACCTTTGCTCCTCATGAATTTGGCGGGCCCACCTGGAGACGAGGAAATAAAAAGGTGAATTTAGTAAATTTCATTACATAAATATAAATTAATACTCCACCATCCTAAAAAAGGATGTCTTAGATTTGTTAAAATTCGGACACACTAAAACGTGTCTAGATTCATTCAAATTTATTCAAATTTGTGACATTCTTTTTAGGACTGAGAGAGTAGTAGTTGTAGTACATTCGTAATTATGGAATTGGATAGAACTTACCTTTGCATCCGTCTTGGTTGCCGTGGTAGCACTGGCACGTATATCCTCTGTTCCCAGCTACGCAGTGGCTGTGCTTACTCAGGCACAGGTCGCGGGCTTCTTGCCTATTGCAGTCTGGATGCGAGGATGATGAATCAATATGCAAGAGCAAGACTTCCCACCGGAGAAGAAGAGGAAACTTCAGGTCTTCCGCCGACGTCTGGTCCTGACTGTCCCTCGTCAATTTTCCGGCAACACCCGGCTGGTCAAACCATCCATCCTCGGCGACGAACGCGTACGTGGGCAACCGTGAGAAATTCCCGGGTTCGTTAGCGTCGAACTGTTTGAATCTCAGCTCACTGGGCATTCCGTCCATGGACTCGGAGATGCGAGCCTGGCAGCATCCCACGCCATAGCAGTACTTTCCACCATGGATGCCGTTTTTTGGCCACCTCTTGCCCAAGACACCGGTGTCGTTGTGGGAGCAGAAGGAGGCACACCCACTGATGACGGCCGGGTTACCATGCCCCAGCAGCGTTGCCTGCACATTGCACCCTGTCAAGATGAGCTCGTTGCCGGCGGACAGCGAGTAGGGAGAAAAAGGGGATCCCATGTCCAATATCGGCATCCTATCAGCTGGCACGTCGGTTCCGATGACGTGCACTGTGTTGTTGGGAAGGAAGATTCTAACGACCTGGAAGTGGCCATTGCCGAGGAACAGCCGCTGATGACCGTGGATAGTGTCGCACGCGAGGCCGAACCCCGGCAGGTAGCAGCTTGCGTCCGAGCCAATAATGCCGAACGGGTACGGCACCTCCATATCCCCGCACATCGTAATGCATCTACCTGTTTCAAGCGCCAACGTTGACTAAAAAAGAGTGGTGGCGATATCATTTGTTGTCAAAGAATGACCATTTTTAAATAAATTTAGAAATCTTTCTGAGGTTGTTCCCTCACGAAAACAAAAATAGCTTGATCCTGTTATGTGAGTGAAAAAATAAGCACTACAGGAAAAAGGGGCTACGACTGTCGGCATAGGCTAAGCTGGTGGTAGCCGTCGGCATAGCTCCAACTACATTGACAAAGGATCCATTGGCATAGGTTTTTGGCAGTTGGCTTAGGTATGGCTGTCGGCGTATGTAGCTATGCCGGTGGTTTTGGGTGGCCGTCAGCATATGTAGCTATGTCAGACGGTTTTTGGGTGCCTGTCGGCACAATCTGGCTATCGGCAGAAAAATACACGGACTGGCCACCTGTTAGCGTCGCCATCTATCATCACGGCCAGACCGTTGTCTTATAGCACCACGTGTCACGATTTGTGATCTCGCCTGCGAGGTTATATGGCCGTTGGCTTATCTTTAGATCCTTCCCGTCAACACCTTTGGACGCGTGGCAGGCGTTGGTAGCTTCATGGAACCAATGTCGACAGCAATGACGTCGGCTTTCCTTACCATGCATGGAAACCTATGCCGATGGCTAGGCCGCCAGCTTACTTTGCCACGCGACAGTTACTAGGAGGGTGCCCTCCCAAGGGACGGTTTAGCACGGAGATATGTCGACGACATTGAGGGAAAAGGGGCTATGCCGACGGCTCTCTGCCAAGGCTGTCGGCGTAGGCCTAATGCCGCCAGCCCACATCAAACTTTGTTGACAGCCTGGCTAAGCCTCATTAGAATTATGCCAACAGCCGTCGCCATAACTCCGGATATGCCAACTGATTTTCTCTATCGACATTTTTCGCAGCCGTAGGCATCTAGGCATATCCCGATGACCTCGATAATTGTCTGTCGGCGCATCATTTTTCACTCGATAATTGTCTGTCGGCGCATCATTTTTCACTCGGCATATGATGTTTTTATAATATAAATTTATTACTCCTTCTGTATCAAAATAGATGTCGGATATTGTCTAGATTCACATATATCTAGCCTCATTTTTAGTGTACAATTATATACGAATCTAGATAAATCCTCGACATCTATTTTGAGACTGAGGGAGTACTCTTTTACGTCCGTTTTTTATGGTGTGTACTGCATCAAAAATTAATACGTTGTGCCACTACAATCAAACAAAACAACTGGCTAATTATTGTCATCCATGTTGGCGTGACAGGAGAAACACACGTGAATGAGATCGTTGTTGAGGAGGAGGCGATTTCTCGGCCACTTTCAACATATTAAAACAATGTCTCTGCATTTGCTAGTTGTGCAAAATACCATTTCCTTGTGTATGTTGCCATAAAATTCCACATGAGGTAAGTGTTGTACTAAGGGAGAGCCCGTGCAACCGCTCGTATTGGAGGGATGCTAGGTCCGCCCATGGCCATCACTGGGTTAATTGGGCTAATTGGGCAAACCTGAAGGTCAGATTTCATGCCTATTTTATGGTAGGTCATACCTCGTGACATTGGTTGTCCACCAACGGCAATTGTAATATGGGTCACGGGGAAAATTAGATTTGACTTGTAACTGAATTTCCTTCCACCATTATCCCAACAGCAAAATGTTTATTAGGGTTGGTCTCGATATCCGAGCTCCAAAAACAAGCATTGGGAGACTGGAGCATTACTTCCCATTGTAATCAGTCGCACACTATAATTCTACATTTTGGAAGGATATTTGAGCTCCAAAAAAACAAGCATTGGCTGACGAGTGACGTTTTTAATAAAAGTAGTTTTTTCAATACTCCCTTCGTCCTGGTTTAAAGGACATAATTTGTAATTCTCTAGATCCTAGGTGTCTTTTAATTGGTCCATTTTATAGTATGGAGAAGAATGTGTGAGGAGAAAAAGAGCCATCAAAGCGTTCAAATTTGTTACACATATGCATGCAAGCATTTTATTCTTTTTACATCGGAGTAATTACAGATATTAAATGCTTTTGTGTCTAAATATTTTGGGATTGCATTGTTTGCAAATTATGTCCTTCAAACCGGGACAAAGGGAGTAGATTAGTTTAGGGCTTTGGTGGTCTCCTTCCTTTTGGCCACCATGTCAAAGGAGACGACATCCACAATATGGTTATCATGAGGAGGTTGGTACTCACAGTATTTGTCTCAACTATTTCGTTTTTCCGACGATGGTGGAATGTATACCCCCCCCCCCCCCCAAAAACCCCACAACCATCAACAAGGTTGTTCATTTGCTTTTCCCTAGAACTAGCATTGCGAGGGCAACACCGGAATATGTCTAAGAACTTTTTATGGCCATAGAAATTTATATTATGGTATAATAAAATATGGTTTATAGTCACCACAAATATTATGCTCAATAAAAAATAGTTTGTGCAGGATATATCTTTTATCATTTGTAATTTATGGGAGAATAATTAATATTTCCAAAAAAAAAACATGTCAATGATTTCATGTGTGTCTTGTAGGTGGTGATATTAGATTAGTATATGTCTCAAGCTAGGATGTAGATTTTATTTTATGTGACTTCACCATGAGGTTAATTCTTATGCTCGCCTGTTTTTGATTGGTTTAGAGTGAACAAAACATATATGGTGATGTGTGTAATAATAATTTTTTGCCTGATGACATTGAGCTATAGTTATAAATAAAAAAGGCAATGATATACTTAATAAGGATACATTAAATTAATGACTAGATTATCTTATGCATTGTTACGAAGAAACAATGTACACTCTGTTGATTGTAAGGTTCAAGAGATCAATAGCTCATATAAAAAATTATTGATTTTCATTAGCAGGCTGAATATTTTGGTCTATCATGAGATATTATTTAAAATTATCTGTTTTCTTGTTCAACATATGAACTTCAGTAGGATAATAATGGTTTGTTAAGAACATTGTGATGATAAAATATAAATGGAGAAACAATGGTTTAACACACAATTTTTTGGGTGTTTATGTAAGCAGATTTAAACAGTTAAATTTTTAATGGAACAATCATAATATTTTGTAAGCAATTGAATAAAATAAATCTTATTGATAGGTAGTAAACTATTTAGTAAGGATATGAATTTTATCTTGTCATAATAATTTTCTTCTCACTATTTCCACTCTGGAATATTAACATTCAATGTTCATTAATTCTAAATTGGCATGTATTAGACAAAGATACCATTTTCAAGATTTAACTTTGAACTTTGATAAATATATTTCAAATAATGAAAATTTGTCCTATCATTGAATTTTGAATTTTTTTTTATCAAATTTAATTATACATTCACCCTCCGATACATTCTCATTTACATGTATTTGTGTAACATGTAACATGTATAAGATGACATCTTAATTAATAGATACTTGGTTTTATTGTGTGGCTTCTCTACATGCCATATTTTTAATCTTAGTATGTCACTGCCAAAATTTACGCTGGTTGGTTACCAACACTACTTAATTAGTAGTGTCTTCATACCACAACAATATTGAGGGAAATTATTTGATACACAAGGCTAAAGTACAAAATAAATATGTATAATATAAGTGGCACGTTGTCTTAAAATCTAAGTATAATAAGCTACGGATATTGACACATTATCACATATTCATTGTTACTTTGCCATGATTGTCGGGGAATACTCGCATATATGAACAATAGGCTATGGATCGAGAACCACTAATTGACCCCTCATATATATAATTTTGGATGCTTGTATATATTAGATTAAAGATTCAAACCTTGTCTTGGTAAAACATAAACAAAAGGGAACTCGACTGCACCATGGTATACTCTAACTCCAAGTAGACCGATACATGTGGGAAGGAAATATGAACAATAGACTATTTATATAGCTCCATTGCTTTGATCCTAAAATTAAATATATTTTTAATACTTGTACGCCGAATTAAGATTTTAACTGGATGCCACAAGATGTTCTGGTATAACATGCATGAAAAGAACTCAAGTGCACCATTGGGGTATAGTCTAAAGTCTAAACCCATATAAATAGAAGGTTAGGTTAGATAACAAATATTAAGGTATCCATATTGTTTTAAATTGTTTCATATTCCCATAGTTTGGAACAACCGTAGAGCCACACTCATACATCTTGCGCTACTTCATTACTTAATAAAGAAAAAATATATGAAACAAATATGTTGTATACTATTCCATATTTTCATTCGATGAGATAAAGCAAATAATTAATGTGCCATTATGTTAAAAAAATGGGAAGTATGTCTACATGTGGGAAGCAAATATTACAATCAACTATTTATCTAGCTCCACTACTTTGATCCTAAAATTAAATGTATTTATTAATAATTTTATGTTGGATTAAGATTTTAATCGGATGTCACGTCAAAGATGTTATGGTATAACATGCATGAAAAAAACTCGACTGCACCATGGTGGTATAGTCTAAACCCATATAAATAGAAGGCTAGGTTACATAACAAATAGTAAGGTATCCATATTGTTTTAAATTGTGTCATCTCCCCAAAGTTCGAGGCAACTGCATAACCACAATCATACATCTTGCATGATTTGTCTCCGCTTTGTTACTTAATAAAGGGAATATATGCAAAAAATATGGTGTATACTATTTCATATTTTTATTCAATGGATTGAAACAAATAATTAATGTACCATTATGTTAAAAAAGGTTTGTATGTCGGTCATTTGATAATTTTGAATGAGACAAATTATTATCAACATTGGTATTCTTAAACATAAACCCAAAATTATTAGTATGTTTTTTCTCTAATAAGACTAACACGTGGAGAGCAGAGGACAAAAGGTAAATGTGACGTCCTTTACAAAATTTATATCTATGTTATATTTTACACTCTCAGTAGTAGTAGGGTTTTCTGTGCATACTTATTCAGATTTACAAAAACATGTTCTATATAGATCAAAATAATCAAATTATATCTTTTCCATGTGATGTCCTTGTATGTCGGTCGCACGGATTTTTTTACTTGTGTACCAAATAGAAATATTTATCGATGCTTAGCCGGTGGGGCGCATAAAAAGTGGATATGAAAATAAAAAATATATTTATCGAGCATATTCATTATATTCTAATATTCTTTTTATATCATGTACAAATGTGTGACCTGATTGAGTACAAACAGACTTGAGGGCAAAAGTAAAATAAGGCATGCAAGTCTTTTCAATTACTCCCTCCGTCTCAATTTACTCTGTGTTTTGAGTTTAGTTAAAGTCAAACTTTGTAAACTTTGACTATGTATATCACGAAAAATATCAACATGTAAAATATGAAATAAATATAATTAGAATCACCATAAAACATACTTTTATATTGTATGTAATAGATTTTATAAATGTTGGTATTTTATAGAATATGATTGGACAAGTTTTAATATGTTTGACTTTGACCAAACCTAGAATGCAAAGTAATTTGGGACAGAGGAAGTATAATAGTGTGAAGTTTGACAAATTTTTTACAAAAAATGGAGCAACAAATATGATATTGTATTTCGATACTATGAAAAAATACATGTTGTATCTAATGCTACTGATTTGGTTAGATACGTCAATGGCCTTTTATGACATGGCCAAACTTTACATTGTTTAATTCTTAAAAAAATATAGTCCTTGCTTTGTTACTTCCAAAAGTGGAGGAAGTGTAATATATGATGGTATTGTTTGTCCAAAAAATTATGTGGAGAGCTTATCAGTCTGGAATTGCCTAAAGATGCAGTAGTTTCGTTCTTAGTGATATATACCTGTCCCAGCGAAAGTTGTGTTGACGCACCCACCAGGTATAGAGTGGTTTCCCATGGTTCCTCGTGGGCACCGGCACATGGAGGATCCTTCCGTGTTGATACATTCACCGTAGCACCCAGTGGATGTTTGCCCTTCATCCTTGCATTCGTTGATATCTACATGTACATATAGGCAATGATTAACTCATCGATCAGAAAGTAGAAGTATTATAAGTTAGCCACTCTTCGTTCCAAAATACTTGTCGTGGTTTTAGTTCGAATTAATTCTCTCCCTCCTAAAAAAAGTTCGAATTAATTCTCTCCCTCCTAAAAAAATCTAAGTGCGCTAGCGCATGTATATGTAATGGGATTACTAATTTTAAAATAAAAATAAATAACTGTTTTATAGTCAACTTTAGGGGCCATATACCGGTACAGAAGGAAACCCAATCTAGGGTTTGGTCCCCTCGCCGGCGGGGGTTGGTTCGCTCTGCCTCCATTGGCCTTTGGGCCATGGAGGCGTGGCTTGTCAGTGCGAGGGTTCTCGTTCCCGTTTTAGGTCTTTTTTTCAGTCTCTTCTTCTTGGTGAGGTAACGGCTACATCTAAAAGTCAGAATAATGTCCTCTTCATCCTATCCTCGCTACCGTGGTGCATCTAGTGTCCGGTGGATCTCTTAGGATCTTATCGTTTTTGGTATTCATTGTTGTGGTTTGATGTCAGCTTCTTTAGATCTACGATTTTCATCTTCGAGATGGTTATTGCTCTAGTGCGCTGGTCCTTTTTGTCTTAGCACGACGACTTTTTGTTGTCTACTACGACAAGTTTTGTCTCTCTCGGCGTCGAGCCTTCAGCTCGTCTTAGTGTCAGTAGTCGTCGCTAGGTCTATTGATTACTTTTGAGACTCTTTATACTGTTGCTGATGATTATTAATAGATCGATCAAATTTTTCAAAAAAAAATTAGGAACCTTATTATCCAATCTAAACATTAATATATACACACACATAGTGCAAGTATAAAAGGATCGGAAGGTGTCCACTGGAGTGGGTTGAATGTTGACGGGGTAATAGTTGTACAAGTGGAGGACAACAAAATATCACTATCTAATTACATGCGAATCTAGGTAAAACTAAGTCACTTGTTTTCGGATGGAAAGGGTATGAATCTAGACAAGGACGAAGGGAGTTTATACCTTTGCACCCGTCGACGAGGTAGGGATTTCCATCGTAACCGTTTTTGCAGATGCATGTATAGGCTCCTCTTCTTGTACCGTCCAAGCGTTCGCTGTGGTTACTCTTGCAGACGCTGCTGCTGGGATGGCCAACTGCGCCCCACGCCAACCAAATGGGAACTGCCATGGTATCTTTTGACGGGGCCCGACGTGTCTGTAAAAGATCAGTATACACGGAGCTGTTATCGAACCACCCCTTCCCGGCGACAAACACGCGCACGGGAAGCACCTCCAGGTCCGCGCTGCGGTTCCAACCGAACCACCTGAGCTGCACGACGTAGCGGCCGGACGTGTATACTTGGTTGTCGTACAACTCCGGCACGACGATGTCCGCCCGGCAGCAGCCTGTGCTGCTGCCGGAGCATGGAGAGACCACGCTGCCGATTTGTGTCTCCTCCTCTTCGTCGTTGTCCTCGTTGTTGTAGTTGTAGTTGTAGTTGACCCTGTATTGGCAGAGCGAGGTGCAGCTGGCCACGGTGATGTTGCCGTCTTTCACCGTCGCCTGCACGTTGCAGCCCGTCAGAGTGAGCTCGTTGCCGCTGTCAAGCGTGTACGGCCCGTGACCCAAAAACGTGCCGTTGCCGCTGCCATGGGCGTCGACGCCGATTTTTATGTCTCCGCTGTGTTGGGCGTACAGAAAGTGGATCTCCACGTCGGGGATGTCGAGGAGTTGAAGCGTGCCGGCGGCGTCAAGCAGCAGCCTTGATTCGCCGGAGCTGCTTGTGTCGTCGCAGGTGAGGTTGAAGCCCGGCAGGTAGCAGCTAGCGTCCGGGCCGATGCCGAACGGGTACGGCACCTCCACGCCGCCGCACGACGTCGGGCAGTTGGGCATCCCTATCGGCACCGGGTCGCCTGCTGCTCCTCCTCCAGCGGACAGCAACGGCATCGCTAGTATGAGCAGTGCCGCTGCGGCTATTGCTACTATTTCAGCCGACGAGGTGGTCATTTGCGCCATTGCTAAGGACCGATATATCACGAGCTAGACCATGGCCCTTGCTCACCTATATATACACTATGAATGAAGATTTAAACATGCAATCATGCACGTACGGAGGCAGTGTGCACAACACGGTTCCACTCCACGCTATCTATGTCTCACTTTGCAGGGCACGCCCCGTCAGACGTCAGCCATACCGCGTGAAACACGCGCGTACGGATCGAGCAATCTGGCGTGGAGAGATGCATAGTGACCTTCCATATGCAAGTGACCTTCCCAAATCCTCCGTCCCAAAACAGCGAAGCAGAGATGCACGCAGTGGCGAATCTAGGATGAAAATTAAGGGTAGGCTCAAAAAATAATGCTAAGGCTCATAAAATTCATCTCTCCGCTATTTTGCCAATAGTAAGTTATGAAGAGCCACGACGGGTCGATGGATTTTTTTTTGCGAAAGGGATCAATGAGTTATTGGTTGAAACACCGCAACACTATATTTCATTTTTTTCAATGAGTTTCTCTATTTAGCTCAAACGGTCCATGCCACATGCTTCCCTCCGAGCCTAGTTTTCTTTTTCCTGACATCAAGTATACATTATGTCCCTCTAAAAAAGAGAATACAAGTCTGTTCTTTTTAAGAGAAACTAGCATGGTGGCCCTCGCAATTTGCGAGGGCATCATCTTCATTTTTTTGTTTGAATCCTGTGATAGAATATTATTACGGCCGTATACTCATTTGTTGTATATGTGTATAACTTTTTTATACATGTGATACTCTATTAATAATAGGTAGATAATCAAATAAATAGTTCTTATTCTCTATAACTTTTTTATACGGGTTCCACTCCACGCTAAGTCTCACTTTGCAGGGTTCGCCACGTCAGCCCTAAACCATACCGCGTGAAACACGCACGTACGGATTCAGCAATCTGACGTGGAGAGATGCGTAGCAACTGCCATGCAAAGTCGAACGATGATGACTGCTGCCTGGAGGAATATTCTACCGCCAGATGAACAATTTGTTTGTAGGAGTATTTTACTTACATTTTACTACTAATAACTTACCATATGCAAGATGGACTTCCCAAGTCCTCCGTCCCAAAATAAGTGAAGCAGAGATATCATGTATCTACACAAAGTTGCATCACTTATTTTAGGACGGAGTGAGTACGAGAAATAACATTGTGATTTGCTTTTTTCGACAAATAAAATATGATTGTCATAGATTTAGGGACTGCTATTTGCTTGCTTGAACAAAATCTTTCACTTCTTAGAGGACATGAACATGCTAGGGTCAATTTATTTCTTAGCAATGCGAGATGTGAAGATGAAAGTCCATCGGCATAGAACAATCGGCTAGATGATGTTGATGGAACTATTTCAGATGACAAAAAATGATTGTGAGGATATGAGTGAAAATAGCTTGAACCTTGTCACTTTTGCTAAAAACAGGTGGTTTGAACATGTAACCAATGTGGTGCATATTAAAACTCCCGTTAAGTTGGTAAATGTGAGGAAGGGAAGGGGAAAAGTAAAACACATCCAAATGATTAGTGGATTCATATGGAATGGGAGGGGATAGGGGATGCTGACAAATAAAATCTCATAAGGGACAACATTACTGAATATAAGCTGGACTTTGTGGGGATTTATTAGGAAACTATCAAGCATGAACTTAGTGATAGTATATGGAGATGCTCAAAATAAAGCCAAAGCTAAGTTCTTGATGGAACTGGTAAATGTCATCAGGATCTCTCAGTGCCCTATATTGATAGCTGGTGATTTTAATATGACTAGGAAATACAGTAAAAAAAACCCTAGGGATACAACAGATGGAGTCCCCTTTTCAAAGTTGTCATCAATCAAGGTGGTCTTATGGATATTGCTCTAACTGGGAGGAATTTCACTTGGTGCAACACATGAAGATCCTACATATGAGTTGTTGGATAGGGTTGGTGTCACCATGATGCGAGGAACATTTTTCCCTTGTGTGTGTCACCACTCTTCCCGGTGAATTATGTAACCACACTCCCTTACTAATAAAACCTAGAGAGAGGGCTATGATTCCAAAAAAATCTATTTGATAATTGTTGGTTTCTGAGACCAGACCTACCATCTGTAATAGAGAAAGTATGGACCAAACCCTACACGGGAGCAACCAAATTAGACATTTGGCAAAAAAGCTTGGATGTCTAAGGAGCTCCTCAAAAGGATGGAATGGAAATATAGAGGGGAAATATAAAAAGAAAAGGAAAGAATATGAATTGGACAAGAAAGGATAATTTATTATGTTTAGATGTTGTTGATAGAGCTGCACAGATCAATGTTAAAACCCTGCTTAGGAAAATGATCAAGGAAGAGGAAACTAAATGGAGTCAAAGAGCTAAAAAAGTATAACTTCTTGAGGGGGATAACAATACCAAATACAACCATGCAAAAGCTAATGGTAAAAGATATAAATTGTTAGACTGAACCAATATGAAGGTGTGGTAGACGGTCAAAGCTACTTGATAGAATATATAACAAATTTCTATAAAACTCTCTTTGGTAGACCGGGAAACTCTAACATACACATAGACGCATCTGGAGTACATAGGCTAACAAAGGAGGATTGTAGCTTCCTTAATAATGAGTTTACAATGGAGGAGTTGATGGCCATAAAATTCAATGATGACGCTGGCAAATATTTCCAAAAAAAAGGTCCTAGACACACTACTAGGAAAATGGCCTTTAGTGGCGCACCTGGAAACATCATCCGTGGCGCACTAGCAGTGCGCCACGGGCCTTGCGCTACGGCTATCTCTCAGTCGTGGCGCACTGCCTAGTGCGCCACGGTTGTGTAGAGACAGGCGTAGCGCACCTGCTAGTGCGCCACAGATATTTGGGCAGGTGCGCTACCCTTAGGATCTTCTGTGGCGCACTACCTAGTGTGCCACTAAGCTTCCATAGTGCGCTTTAGGTGTAGTGCGTCACAGAAGGTAGACCATGTGCGCCACAGATGTATTTTTTTTTTAGTTTTCAAGCCAGATTATATACAATACAGATTATATACAATATTACAGCAGATATACACACACAGATACAAGATATACAATTATATATATACATACTCAATATGAAAAACAAGATTGAAACAAATACATATAGATAAGTCTCATACATGAATACATAGTCTAAGTTACATTGTTTCGATCATGTTACAAAGTAGTAGTTGGTGACATGCGAATACATGTGTCGATCGAACAAGTTAGAGCTCGAAAGCTCGCCTAGACATCTAAACTAGCTAGACACAAACACGGGATAAATAACCAAAGAAGATAAGTATGATCACCGCCGCGACAAAGGTGTAGGTCTTCATCCGGTTCCTTGTCCTAACTCCCGCTAGATAGCGCGTGTATCTAGCTTCCGCCTCCGCCATAGTGTTGTACCCTTTGTAGCTATTGCCGCTGAAACGGTGCACCTGTCTCCGGCAGTCTTCCCAATCATCGTAGACTCCGGGAACCCGTCCCTTGTACACGACGTACCACGTCATCTATAAGTTGACAATAATAATTAACCGGTGATTGAGAAAAAAAACATATATAATTAAAGTCGCATATGAAGATACACTTATAGAAAGTACTCCTAAATCAAAAAGACCAAACTCAAAAAGCATGCCTCATATATATACATAGGTCGTTGGACACAGGAATATGCTACGACGGAACGGTGAGCCAAGTAGGATGCATAAGACCTAGACTTGTGCATATCACAAGGCTCACAATCCCGTCGTAGCACATTCACATATATAGTGTGCCACGACATTTCAATCATCGGCATTATTCTCGAAAAAGACCAAAGTAACTCAAAAAGCATGCCTCATATATATACATAGGTCGTTGGACACAGGAATATGCTACGATGGAACCGTACGCCAAGTAGGATGCACAACACCTGGACTTGTGCATAGCACAAGGCGTACAATCCCATCGTAGCACATTCACATATATAGTGTGCCACGACATTTCAATCATCGGCATTATTCTCGAAAAATACCAAAGTAGCTCGAAAAAATGCCTCATATATAACTAGCTAGGTCGTTGGACACAGGAATATGCTATGACGGAACCGTTAGCCAAGTAGGATGCACAATTTCCTGGACTTGTGCATATCACAAGGCTAACTATCCCGTCATAGCACATTCACATATATAGTGTGCCACGACATTTCAATCATCGGCATTATTCTCGAAAAAGACCAAAGTAGCTCGAAAAAAATGCCTCATATATAACTAGCTAGGTCGTTGGACACAGGAATATGCTATGACGGAACAGTTAGCCAAGTAGGATGCACAATTCCTGGACTTGTGCATATCACAAGGCTAACTATCCCGTCATAGCACATTCACATATATATTGTGCCACGACATTTCAATCATCGGCATATTCTCGAAAAAGACAAAAATAACTCGAAAAGAATGCCTCATATATATACATAGGTCGTTGGACATAGGAATATGCTACGATGGAACGGTGAGCCAAGTAGGATGCACAAGACCTGGACTTGTGCATATCACAAGGCTCACAATCCCATCGTAGCACATTCACATATATAGTGTGCCACGACATTTCAATCATCGGCATTATTCTCGAAAAAAAGTAAGGAAAAAAAGAAGGACCAAATTGAGCAAAGGACCAAAGAGTAAGCAAAAAACCAAGCATTGATTGATATATAATAATAATAAGCAAAATAAGTAAGCGATGATTCATAAACCTAATAAGATAAGTACACTTGTACACACACACACATAGGTCATCTATAGTTTGTAACTACAACTAGGCCAACATCAAGCCTTCTGGCTCGGCTTAGGGAACGGGAGGACGCCTTGTCTCGTCATGAACTTCCTATAGTCACCCTGCATCTCTAGGCGATCTTCTATGTCACGGTTATTCGGGATATTTCCTCCGTAGAAGATCCCCCCGAAGTCATGACACCACGAAAGATGATTGCCCCAAACTGCTGCTGGATGCGATACATCTCTTGTCTAATATCCGAATCATTGATCTTGGCCTTTGCTTCGGCCCACTGTTTGAGATGATCTGGCAGCGTAGAATTCTGCTGGTCAAGTAGGAACGCCCTCATGTGATGGAGTGCGTAGTAGGCTTCCTTCTTACTGTTTTCCGGCTGCTTCACGCAGGGGAACTCCGTTACGTGGTTGAAGACGTGCCTGCCGAACTTGACCTTCGTACGCACGAAGGTGGTGCCTTCCGTCGAGGCAAAGCCAGTGAGAGCATCATCCAGAACTTCCTTGATCTTGTCATAGTTTTTCTTCTTTTCTAGACTCCCCGAGTCGAAATACGTGGCGTGGGAATGCTTCGGCGATAAGGAGATGAGCGTGCAGTGTTCATCTCTGCGCAAAAAATTCAAATGGAATGTGTTGGAAAAAGAATGATGATGATCTAATAAAGCCAATCGACGGTGGCGAGTGAATAACGACTTACTCGGGAAAGTAAGGCACGAGAATGTATTCCTTTGTCTTGTTCGCCACGAGGATTCTTTTTAGGTATGAGGCCACGATACGTCGTTCGGCGGGGGAACCCAAGCAGCCGTCACGCATGTAGTAGGGGTCCACTATAGCGATGCCCGGTGTGTTCTCTCTAATGATCTGCATGGCTAGGCTGAGAGAAAACAGACGGACCATGGTATAGTGCAGCGGGTATAGGTGGAACATATTGAAGATGTCGTCGAACCGCAGGAAGAACAGATCCGCAGGGGCATTGTCGACGAAGCCCAAGCCTGGTGGCACCTTAACCACGAATACCGGGTGCGAGGGATCTTTATCCGATAGAAGGCGTCTCTCTATCGTCAGCACGCTGTCATGCACACTCTGCAGTTCCGAACTGGTGAGCTTCCGCAAATTCTTAGGTAGCATGGGCTCACCCGCCACATGAATCCTCCACATAATACCCTCGGGTCTTGGTGGCCCGTCCCGAAACCTGATCGGATTCGCAGTTGTTGACGCCACCAGCTGGCTCGAGCTGCTAGATTTTCTTTTCCTGCCCTTTTTTCCTTTTGGAGAGCGGGCAGGCACCGCAATCTGAGCACCGGCCATCCTATGTAGTGTGTCAGGGCTTAGAATAAAGGGCCGGTTGGTTGTATCAGCTGGCTCTGTAAAGGCGCAAGCTGGAGGCGTCTCCTGAGAACCAAACAGACGCTTGGTGATAGTGGCTTTCTCTGTGGGGCCACCAGCTAGGTCTTCTTCGTTGCCAAACTGAGTGCTGAAGAAGTGATCATTCCAGTCTTCGTCGTCCTCGGCCGGATCCTGCGCCATGTGCATATCATCAACATGATCATCCGACCCACCGCGTGGAGGTGACAGCGAGGGCGGTAAGGGGGCCTTGCCACCGCTTCTCGCTGGCACGACAGGCGGTGCTGTTGTCTGTGGCGTGATGGCCCCCGCCGTCCCCAAACGGATCATGCTCTTTGGCCATAGCAAGAATAAGCCGAAGCAAGTTCTGAGGACATACGACTCTTATTCATCTGCTCCTGGGGGTTGAATGGGAGGTTCCAGGTCGTCGCAGCCCCTTAGCACCCGACTAATTTTAACCCTGTGCACGCTATCTGACATCGGCCTTGAGTGGAACGTGCGTTGCAAGGGTTGAACGATGGTACCCTTGGCAACATCCCTCAACTCGTTGTTCACGTAGCATAAGAGAGTGCAAGGAACATCCGTCTGCGGAAAACATGTACGGCGTCGTCAGAGATGCCATAAGAGTAATAGATGGCATGAAAGGTAGTAATTAAAGCAATTTGTTTACCGTGATGGCATCGAGATCGGCTAATGTCGACGCACCGCATACGGCGACGGGCGTGCAAGAGACGTAAGGGCTGCTTGATGGCGCGGTGCTGGCCGCCGGTGTATTCTCCCTACCGACGGGTGCTTGGAGCTCCGGTGCCGCCGCGACGATGGCAGGGGGGCACCAACATGTACTCCGGCGCCGCGATGATGGCAGGGGGAGTCACCAACACTTGCGGCGCCGCGGTGCTAGCGGGCGGAGTCACGAACACGTAGTTCGCCTGATTCGTTGGCGCCGTGTTGTTCGAGTGGCTGTTGACCATGCTTGGAATCGGGCACGACCCTACTCGACCATCCACACTCCAGTTTGCTATTGACTCCACCAAGGTAGGCAGGAAGGACATGAGGGTGATTGCCAGGTTGTCTTGGACGATCTGCAGGATCCGCGCCACTTGTGCCTTAAGTTCTTGAACCTCGCGGTTTTCCTCCTCGCTCCTTCTTGACGGTGCCACATGCGTCCTCGGCGGTGGACCAAAATGATCCACCCAATTCTTACCCCCGAGGCCGGCCAGACGGCCAGCCGATGACGGCTTCTTCGTAACTGGCTCTATTTTCTTGGCCCGGTTCATCGCCCTGTTAAAAGGGTTATCCCACCGGGTGGCCGCCGTCGACCCCTGGGATCCATGACTAGCAACAATTTCCTCCTCCTACAGAAGAAGTAACAGTGAATCATTTAGATCATCGATTAGATTGCAATCGAGTTGATTCGCGGTAATTAGATTATACTTACCACAATTTCCTCGAATTCCTTCACCCCAGGATCCGCGGTGAGTTGTTTGGTTTTTGGGTCCACATGGTAACGGGCCCTGATGAAGTTTCGAACCTACCCGGGTTCGAATTTAGCAAAGGGGTTTTCTATCCCCTTGGATCTATACTCTTCGTCCTTCTTATTCCATTTGGCCTCCGCGGTTCTGTATCCACCAAATCCGAGATGGTGATGACCTATATTCATCGCCTGCAGCACCTTTCCCCGATTACTATTGGCCAGGGCTCTTTCGGATTCACACCTCTCCTTGAACTCCCGGAACTGATCTTCGGTGATCTGCGGGTCAATCTTCTGAATCTCCTCGAGACTTTTGCCTTCTTTATAGATCTTCTTCTTTATCCGGGTTCTCCAGCTGGCCAGGGCAGTGCTCATCTTTGTGAGGGCGGATTTGTTTACTTCGTTCCCATGATAATTTGTGTTCTGATACTTAGCGGGGAACTTGTATCTTGCGTGCATCTTCTCGAAGAGGAGTGTGCGCAAGTGGCCATTATCTTTATGCCGGAGATTCTCGGTGTTGATCGAGATGGTTGTCCGGGTGATCGCCGCCACTTGCCCACCGTACCCTTTGACGACAAGGTCGGGCTCCAAAGGAACACCAGTTGGGCTCACTTCGGCAATTTCCTCCCTGACCGTGCCGACCGTGTTCGGGCGCCGGTCCTTCGGCTTCTTCTTCTTCTTGTTAGGAGGGTTGCTACCACTCCCTGTGCCCTCGCCGCCATTAGTGGTTTCATCGTCCGCCGTTCCTTCGGCTTCTTCCTCCGCGTCTTCCATCTCATCATCCTCGCTCTCCGAAGGATGGTATTCTTCATCGTCTTCTAGCCGCTGGGCCGCCTCCCAGAATGTCAATTGTTTATTCGGAGGTCTGAGTTCTCCTTCAATGCGCTTAGAACATCCAGCCTCGTCGTTGTCACACATCTTTGCACTAATAAAAAAAATAATTGGTTAAATGCACGGAAAAATCCGGCATGACCTTTGCTAATTTTCTTAAACTAGGAGTGCCCGATTTATGCCGAAACGGAAGTTAATCAACATTCCGGCAAAAATCAGGACTCATTTCATACAAGAACCTGCATACACGACATAATAAAGTGCTTCATATACAAGCACAAGCACAATTTGAAGTGCTACAACAATAACAACAATCCTTGCTGTCATTTGCTTGCAATAAGAAAATGAGAATACACCATACACCATAACAAGCACAAGTTCAACAAGCAAATGACGGCAACATAATTTTTAGTTCTGTGAACAAATGACAGCAAATGACAAGTATACACAGTTCAATTCAGTTCACCTTGGCAAGCACAAGCTCGACATCTAACTTGACAGCAACTACAGGTGCAACTACAGGTGCAAAGCTACCTGAAACAGTTTGTTTGGACTACAGTTTCAGTTTCAGGTTTCACATAAAATAGCTACAAAAGCTAACTACTACAAGCTACAAGCTACCAAAGCTTAAGCAACTGAAATAAAATACAAAATACTAGGAATATGAACTAGTAATATGAACTAGTAATTTGCTTAGCTTTAGATTGCAGAAATTTGCTACTCTGAACCTTGCTACTGATCTGAACCTTGCTACTCTGAACCTTGCTACTGATCTGAACCTTGCTACTCTGAACCTTGCTACTGATCTGAACCCTAAGCTTACTCTGAACCCTTGCTACTCTGAACCCTAAGCTATCTACCAAGCTTACTCTGAACCCTAAGCTATGAACCAAGCTTACTCTTGACCTTGTCAACCAAGCTACACTAAATTTTCTATCAACCATACATCTTGCCAGACTACCACAACATAATGTGAGGCATAAAAGTTCGACAAATGCATCATAGCATAACAGACCGCAACTAGAACTACAACAATGACAATCCAACATCAAGACAATATATGAATATTTCAGAGGGGAGCTTTTCCATCAGTTATTTACAACAAATGCATATTGGATGCAACACTAAAAGCAGAACCACAGACCCCACATTGCATCAGTATCTGGACAAGGTACTATTATTAAGAATAAGAATAAGCAGAACCACATTAAGTATGGTAACAAACAGTGTAGACAATAAAGGGAGAAACTGTGTAAGAAAAATAAACACAACAGAGGAAGTAACCAGTGATATGCATATAAGAAGAAATGAGGCCACACGATCAGTGTTTGCCTGTCATTTCTAATAATAGCATGCCAACACTACACCAATAGCATTTAATACATGAGTACTGGTAATGGTAACAGAACCTGGGAGTTGTGAACCATGAACCCTAGTCTCTGGTAATGGTAACAGAGATGAACCATGAACCGTAGCTTCCTTCTACTAGTTCATACTCCTAGTTCATACTGCTGGAGACAGGGGGAGAGAGAGGGACAGAGGGAGAGATAGGGACAGAGTGAGAGAGAGGGAGAGACGGGGGAGGGGCGACTCCGGCGTGTCCGAGGCCACCATACAGAGGGAGAGAGAGGGACAGAGGAAGAACTGTGCTGCTCTACATCTCTGTAGGGTTCGCAGCATAGAAAACAAAAAATTTCCTACGATGTGAACTATATACCAAGATCTATCTACTAGATACAAACAACGGGCGGATGTATATCCGTAGAGATCATACCCTTGAAGACCGACAAAGCTTAACGAGTTCAACTCGTGGTTGATGTAGACAATCTCTTGCCGATCTCAAGATCGAGAGGAAGTCCTAGCGTCGCAAATCAGCAGCGCATCCGTGCTCGCACACACGTTCGAGGCACCGAGCAACCTCCGCCTCCTCGCTCCAGCGATGCAGCGGAAGCACAACTCTTTCTTGCCGAATAGCCACCGGGAACATGTATCTCGCTAGTCCGAGACCATGGGGGATAAATTCTAGAGGGGGAGAGAGATCCTTCACGAGGAGGTGTGAGAGACAAGTGAGGAGGGGGGCTCCTTTTATAGGAGGAGGGGGGGGGAACCCCAAGGGGGTGGCCGGCGCATGGGGCTGCCCCCTTGCCCTCCCCTCTTCATGTGGGTGGACACTCCACTCACAAATCTCCTTTAAATTCCCTCCACTCAAAAGTCCACTCAAATTCCCATTAAATTTCCACCAAATTTAATGCAAACTCTCATTAAATAAAACTCTTTTATTTTATTCAGAATTTTGTCAATTACTTTAATGACAAACATTCAAAAATAACCCCTTGCTAGAATTCTATTTCACATGCATAACCACTTTATGCAATTTCACCCGAAAACCTGTTTCGGTATCTAGTGAAATAAATTCCTGCGCTTGTTCATTCTTTCGGCATGAAACATTTGCTCCAATTGGATGTCGGTGTCTCTTAAGTGTGTCACCCTACGGTTTGTGAATAATGCGGACATGATCGAGACCCCTCTCGGATCAATAATCAGAAGCGGGATCTGGAGACCCATACTGACTCCCACACATTCAACGATGACTTTCTTGTGATCGTCGGAACCTTTTATGCTAGTATCTTAATCCCTTTGTTTCACGATATATTACATGTCCGAGATTCGATCATCGGTATCTCCATACCTAGTTTGATCTCGTTACCGACATGCACTCTTTTCTCGTTCCTGTGATATAACATTCTAGTGATCAAATCACTTGCTTGCAAGCTAATCAATGTGATATCACCGAGAGGGCCCAGAGTATATATATCCATCATCGGGATGAACAAATTCCACTCTCGATCCATGAGCCTCAACATAACACTTTATTAGTTCTGAATCCATCTTTATAATCACCCTGTTACGGTGTGACGTTTGATGTTATCAAGAAACTCTTCCTGTGTTAGTGATTGACATGATCTCATGGTCTAAGGATTAGGATCACTTCGTAAGTTGTTATAGCAATATAAACTCACTGACTTTGATCGTAATGCTATACTTCGGATGAATGTTCATCACACCATTACACTAATGTTGTGATCCCGTTATTAACAACATCCAATGTCCATGATCAGGAAACCTTGATCATCTTGTTAATCAACGAGCTAGTTTATGAGAGAGGCATAACTAGGAACTTTCTGTTTGTTTATTAAACACACATGTATTAACGTTTCCGTATTAATACAATTATATCATGCAAAATAAACATCTATCATATACTTGGAATACGCATAATAAACACTTTATTATTGCCTCTCAGGGCATATTCTCTTCAGTCTCCCACTTGCACTAGAGACAATAATCTAGTTACATAGTGATAAATCTAACACCCATTGAGTTCTGGTGTTGATCATGTTTTTCTCTAGGGAGAGTTTTAGTCAACGGATCTGCTACATTGAGATCCGTATGTACTTTACAAATCTTTATATCTCCATCCTTGACATGCTCGCGGATGGAGTGAAACCGGCGCTTAATATGCTTGGAATGCTTGTGAGACCTTGGCTCTTTGGCATTGGCAATGGCACCATTGTTGTCACAATAGATCACCATTGGGTCCAACGCGTTTGCCACCACTCCTAGTTCGGATATGAACTCCTTCATCCAAACTGCTTCCTGAGCCGCTTCTGAAGCAGCAACATATTCGGCCTCCGTTGTTGATCCCGCTACCACAGGTTGTTTGGAGCTCCTCCAACTAACCGCTCCGCCATTCATGAGAAATACGTATCCGGATTGAGACTTAGAGTCATACGGATCGGTGTCAAAGCTAGCGTCGACATAACACTTAGCGACGAGCTCTTCTTCACCTCCGTATACAAGAAACATATCCTTAGTTCTTCGTAAGTACTTAAGGATATTCTTGACCGCTATCTAGTGTTCCGAACCTGGATCCGATTGGTACCTACTAGTCAAACTAATAGCATGTGCCACATCCGGTCTTGTACATAGCATGGCGTACATTATAGAGCCTATGGCTGAAGCATTGGGGACTTTGTCCATTATCTCTCTTTCTTCCGCCGAAGCCGGACTTTGAGTCTTACTCAATGTCTTGCCTTGCAACATAGGTAAGAACCCCTTCTTACTTCCGTCCATTTTAAACTTCTTTAAAATCTTATCAAGGTATGTACTTTGCGATAGCCCTATTAGGCGCCTAGATCTATCTCTATAGATCTTTATGCCTAATATGTATGACGCTTCACCTAGGTCCTTCATTGAAAATTTGCTGTTTAGATAACTTTTAACACTGTTTAAAAGATCTATATCATTTCCGATCAATAATATGTCATCCACATATAATATCAGAAATGCCACATTGCTCCCACTCACTTTCTTGTAAATACAAGCTTCTCCATAAGTTTGGACAAATCCAAACTCTTTGATCACCTCATCAAAGCGGAGATTCCAACTTCGTGATGCTTGCTTCAATCCATAGATGGATCGCTGAAGCTTGCACACCTTGTTAGCATCCTTAGGATCGACAAAACCCTTTGGTTGTATCATATACAACTCTTCTTCAATATTACCATTGAGAAACGCGGTTTTGACATCCATCTGCCATATCTCATAATCGAAATATGCAACAATTGCTAACATAATCCTAACTGACTTTAGCATCGCTACGGGAGAGAAAGTCTCATCGTAGTCAACTCCTTGAATTTGTCGAAACCCCTTTGCGACAAGTCGAGCTTTATAGACGGTCACATTACCATCAGCATCAGTTTTCCTTTTGAAAATCCATTTGTTCTCCACGGCCTTTCGGTCGTGAGGTAATTCCATCAAGTTCCAAACTTGATTTTCATACATGGATTCCATCTCGGATTTCATGGCTTCTAACCATTTGTTGGAATCCGGGCTCATCATCGCTTCTTCATACGTCGCAGGGTCATCATTTTCATCAACCATGAAAATCATGACAGGATTTCCGTACAGCTCGGGAGCTGTACGCGTCCTGTTTGACCTGCGAGGTTCGGTAGTACTCTCTTTCGGAGTTTCATGATCATTATCATTAGTTCCCTCTTCAACAGGTGGAGCCAACTCCGGAACAACTTCCGGCGCTGCGCTACTCGCCATACTTTGAAGAGAAGGTTCCACAACCTCTTCGAGTTCTACCTTCTGACTACTCACACCTTTCGCGAGAAACTCTTTCTCTAGAAAGGATCCATTCTTGGCAACAAAAACCTTGCCCTCGGATCTGTGATAGAAGGAATACCCAATAGTTTCTTTAGGGTATCCTATGAAGACGCATTTTTCCGCTTTGGGTTCGAGTTTATCCGGTTGAAGTTTCTTCACATAAACATCGCATCCCCAAACTTTAAGAAATGACAGCTTAGGTTTGTTTCCAAACCACAATTCATACGGTGTCTTTTCAACGGATTTAGATGGTGCCCGATTTAAAGTGAATGCAGCAGTTTCTAGTGCATAGCCCCAAAATGACAACAGCAAGTCCGTCAGAGACATCATAGATCGAACCATATCTAATAAAGTACGATTACGACGTTCCGACACACCATTTCGCTGTGGTGTTCCGGCAGGTGTGAGTTGTGAAACAATTCCACACTCTTTCATGTGAGTGCTAAACTCGTAACTTAGATACTCACCTCCACGGTCGGACCGTACAAATTTGATCTTTCTATTACGATGATTTTCCACTTTATTCTAAAATTCCTTGAACTTTTCAAAGGTTTCAGACTTGTGTTTCATCAAGTAGATATAACCGTATCTACTCAAATCATCCGTGAAAGTAACAAAATAACGATATCCACCTCGCGCCGACACACTCATTGGACCACATACATCAGAATGTATGATTTCCAATAAAACTGTCGCCCGTTCCATTGAACCGGAAAACGGCGTTCTAGTCCTCTTGCCCATAAGGCATGGCTCACATGTATCAAATGATTCATAATCAAGTGATTCCAAAAGTCCATCCGAATGGAGCTTCTTCATGCGTTTAACGCCAATATGACCTAGACGGCAGTGCCACATATATGCGGATAATCATCATTAAGTTTAATCCTTTTAGCATCAACATTATGAATATGTGTAACATTATCATTGAGATCTAATAGAAATAAACCATTCATCATCGGTGCATGACCATAAAAGATTTCATTCATATAAATGGAACAACCATTGTTCTCGGATTTAAATGAATAACCACTTCGCATCAAACACGATCCAGATACAATGTTCATGCTCAGTGCAGGCACCAGATAACATTTATTCAAGTTTATAACTAATCCCGACGGTAAGTGGAGAGGCAGCGTTCCGACGGCGATCACATCAACGCTTGATCCATTGCCGACACGCATCTTGACCTCACCCCTTGCTAGCGGTCGCTTGTTCCGCAGCCCCTGATTCGAGTTACAAATATTAGCAACTGAACCGGTATCAAATACCCAGGTGCTACTGCGAGCACTAGTCAAGTACACATCAATAACATGTATATCATATATACCTTTGTTTTCCTTGCCGGCCTTCTTGTCTGCCAGATACTTGGGGCAGTTGCGCTTCCAGTGGCCAGTCCCCTTACAATAGTAGCACTCAGAATCAGACTTAGGTCCAACTCGGGGTTTCTTTTCAGGTGCGGCAACGGGCTTGCCGCCCTTACTTCCCTTCCGTTTTCCCTTCTTGTCTTTCTTGAAACCAGTGTTCCTATTGATCATCAACACTTGATGTTCCTTTTTGATCTCCACTTCTGAAGTTTTAAGCATTGACAGAAGCTCGGGGAGAGACTTCTTCATGCCTTGCATATTATAGTTCATCACGAAGCTCTTATAGCTAGGTGGCAGAGACTGCAGAACACGATGGATGCCTAAGTCAATGGGAATCGATATTCCCAAGGACACAAGCTTATCGGCGTAACCCGACATCTTGAGTACATGCTCACTAACGGAGCTGTGCTCTTCCATCATGCAGCTAAAGAACTTTTCTGAAGCGTTGTAGCTCTCTACAGCAGCATGTGTGTCGAAAATCATTTTCAACTCACCCATTGTATCAAATGCATTGCCGTTTTCGAAACGCTTTCGAAGTTCCGGCTCTAGCCCATACAATATGCCGCAATGAACTAAGTTGTGGTCCTCCTGACGAGTCTGATAGACATTCTTCTCCTTGTCAGGGGCATCATCTAAAGGTGGGGGGCCTAACGGCGCTTCTAGCACATATTGCTTTTGTGCAGCAGAGAGGAGAATCCTCAAATTCATGGCCCATTCGGTAAAGTTGCTATCTTTCGTTGCTAGTTTCTCTTTCTCCATGAACACATTGAAATTAAAAGCAGGTGGTGCCATCTACAACAGAATTTGTAAAGTTTAGACTAAGTGTATGATAGATTGAGTTCAACTAATCTATATTACGAATGAACTCCCACTCAAAAACGACATCCCTCGTGCCTTTTTGGTGATTACATGAACCAAATCCACTACACCAAGTCCGATCATCACGTGAGTCGGTATAGCTTCAAAGGCGAGCATCAAATGGGCATCATATCAACTATATGACTCATGCTTAACCTTTCGGTCCGTGTTCCGAGGCCATGTCTGTACATGCTAGGCTCGCCAAGTTAGAACCTTAGTATTCGCGTGTGTAACTGTTTTACACCCGAAATATGGTCGTGGATCCAAGAACACCCGATCATCACGTGATGTCTTGGAGCGACGAAAACATAATCGGTACATACTAAAGGAAGAACACATTCTTATCTTGATATTTAAATGAGGGATCATCTTATTATGCTAACAAAGCGCTAAACAAGCAATATAAGATGCTATCAAACATCATATGTTTATTAGTGAAATTATATGGTTCCCGCAGATGATCTCTATCATGTGCATCGTGGTATGATCACTATCATACCTATATGTGTAAATCCAAGGTCTATGGATTTTACACGCTATGTGTGTTGTAAGAGTATCATCTCATACTTCTACTTACAACACTACCATATCATAACACTAGCCCAACAACAATCTAAACTAGACGCCTCTAATTTATCCATTGAAAGTTTTACGTGGCTTAGGGCTTTCGAGATAGAACCGTTCTTACCTACGAACATGAACCACAACGAGGATAATCAAATTGTTGACAACTCGCTTGCAAAATAGATATTGACTATAGTAGGAGAGACAGACACCCGCTAGCCACTTATGCAAACTAGTTGCATGTCAAGCGTGGAACAGGTCTCATGTGCGAGGACATGTAAAGTTTGTCCGGGCCGCTTCATCCCACTATGCCACCAATATCCAAAATTACAACAAAGGAGCAACAACATGATCATCATCGCCCACATACTCATATGTGTACTACCCGTGTAAAGTATCTACGCATAGATCCGGCTCTGATACCACTGTAGGGTTCGCAGCATAGAAAACAAAAATTTTCCTACGATGTGAACTATATACCAAGATCTATCTACTAGATACAAACAACGGGCGGATGTATATCCGTAGAGAACATACCCTTGAAGACCGACAAAGCTTAACGAGTTCAACTCGTGGTTGATGTAGACGATCTCTTGCCGATCTCAAGATTGAGAGGAAGTCCTATCGCCGCAAATCAGCAGCGCATCCGTGCTCGCACACACGTTCGAGGCACCGAGCAACCTCCGCCTCCTCGCTCCAGCGATGCAGCGGAAGCACAACTCTTTCTTGCCGAATAGCCACCGGGAACATGTATCTCGCTAGTCCGAGACCATGGGGGATAAATTCTAGAGGGGGAGAGAGATCCTTCACGAGGAGGTGTGAGAGACAAGTGAGGAGGGGGGCTCCTTTTATAGGAGGAGGGGGGGGAACCCCAAGGGGGTGGCCGGCGCATGGGGCTGCCCCCTTGCCCTCCCCTCTTCATGTGGGTGGACACTCCACTCACAAATCTCCTTTAAATTCCCTCCACTCAAAAGTCCACTCAAATTCCCATTAAATTTCCACCAAATTTAATGCAAACTCTTATTAAAATAAAACTCTTTTATTTTATTCAGAATTTTGTCAATTACTTTAATGACAAACATTCACAAATAACCCCTTGCTAGAATTCTATTTCACATGCATAACCACTTTATGCAATTTCACCCGAAAACCTATTTCGGTATCTAGTGAAATAAATTCCTGCGCTTGTTCATTCTTTCGGCATGAAACATTTGCTCCAATTGGATGTCGGTGTCTCTTAAGTGTGTCACCCTACGGTTCGTGAATAATGCGGACATGATCGAGACCCCTCTCGGATCAATAATCAGAAGCGGGATCTGGAGACCCATACTGACTCCCACACATTCAACGATGACTTTCTTGTGATCGTCGGAACCTTTTACGCTAGTATCTTAATCCCTTTGTTTCACGATATATTACATGTCCGAGATTCGATCATCGGTATCTCCATACCTAGTTTGATCTCGTTACCGACATGCACTCTTTTCTCGTTCCTGTGATATAACATTCTAGTGATCAAATCACTTGCTTGCAAGCTAATCAATGTGATATCACCGAGAGGGCCCAGAGTATATCTATCCATCATCGGGATGAACAAATTCCACTCTCGATCCATGAGCCTCAACATAACACTTTATTAGTTCTGAATCCATCTTTATAATCACCCTGTTACGGTGTGACGTTTGATGTTATCAAGAAACTCTTCCGGTGTTAGTGATTGACATGATCTCATGGTCTAAGGATTAGGATCACTTCGTAAGTTGTTATAGCAATATAAACTCAATGACTTTGATCGTAATGCTATACTTCGGATGAATGTTCATCACACCATTACACTAATGTTGTGATCCCGTTATTAACAACATCCAATGTCCATGATCAGGAAACCTTGATCATCTTGTTAATCAACGAGCTAGTTTATGAGAGAGGCATAACTAGGAACTTTCTGTTTGTTTATTAAACACACATGTATTAACGTTTCCGTATTAATACAATTATAGCATGCAAAATAAACATCTATCATATACTTGGAATACACATAATAAACACTTTATTATTGCCTCTCAGGGCATATTCCCTTCAGTCTCTACTTGGCCCCTGTGCTGAACTAGTGTACTACTAGAGTGCTTCTTGTGCACTCAAAAGGCCACCCCCCTTCATCTCACTGGTGGCCTCATCTCATACCAGCCCCGTGACCAGCACCACCACCCCTTTTATGTGCATCTTTCTCCTACTTAATTGACACATGTATCGCACGTATCTATATATTCATTTTGGAAGAAAATAAAATGAGGAAAAAAACTGTGACACTCATGGACAAAGAGCATCCATCCCAAATTTCACCTCATCAATATGTGGTTCCTTTCTCTCTCACACACACACACCTTAGCTTACAACTTCATCAGCAATTCTATTTCTTCATCACATGATCTCGAGCTAGATAATTACATGAGACGAGTTAGCTTATTCAACACACTGAAAAGTGACTTTTTTAGGATTTGTTTATGGGTGGCAAATTTTATATACTCCTGTGTCTGTGTGATATGTCAGATAAAATCTACTCCAAATCATAGTGACTTTTTTTGATGTCGATTCATCAGCATCCTTTCTTCCCCCATTTTCCTAGGGCATTAGGGCTTCGCAGCAGGGGTAATGGAAGCAAGCAAAAGATGGGGTAGACATCGCAGCAGCTTACCTGCGTCTGCGTGGAGCCGCGGTGGAGTGCTTGGATCGGGCGGTGCGTGCCCGGCGGTGTGGCGGCCTCCTCCTCTTGGCGTGGCGAACTCCTCCTCTTCCTAGCGTGGCTCGCTGCTCCTCCTCCTGGCGTGGCTCGATCGCTGCTCATCCTCCTGACCTCCGGCGGCGGCGTGGCTCGCTGCTCCTCCTCCTGATCTCCGGCGGCGGCGGCGTGGCTCGCTGCTCCTCCTCCTGACCTCCGGCGGCAGCGGCGGCGCGTCGATAGGGATGGGGATGGGGGCGGCGACGCGTCTGTGTCTGAGGAGATGGACGGGGATCGATCTGTGTGTCTGAGGAGATGGGGATCGAGGGCGACGGTTGACTAGTCCTACGCACTTAGGCGTAGCGCACCCTGGCCAAGTGCGCTACGGATAAACCGTAGCGCACTTGGCCAGGGTGCGCTACGCCTAAGTGCGTAGGACTAGTCAGATAAGAGGGTGGCCACCCCACTAGTTAACACTAGTACAGCCTTATCCCACTGGTTATGCCCCTTAGCTCTATTCTAAACTATGAGCACCCAGGTTCGAATCTTGGTGCTCCACTTTTTTATTTTTATTTTAAAAATACTTTTAAATGTTCCAAAAAATGCCCAAAAGTGGTGATATATGCCGTACAAGTTTTGTTTTGTTTTTAAAATACTTTTAAATATTCCAAAAATGCCCAAAAGTGGTGATATAAGTCATAAAAGTGTTACAAATATGATTCAAAGTATAACTAAATTTCATAATAATTTGTCCATGAATATTACAATCTTTTTCGACCACGCGTTTTACAATATTTTTTGAGCTAGCGTTTTACAATCTTTTTTCCCTTCTTTGTCGCGGTTGAATAATTTAGCCCCGACACTTTAATGTTTCTTCTTTCGAACAGGCTGCCTTTTTTGGGTAGGGTTGTCCTTTTTCTTCTTGTGATGTATGTTGCTGCATCGTAGTCGTCGTCATCTTCAATCTTTGGATCGCCGTGCTGGTCGAAGTCTTGCTCGTTGGCGACTCCATCCATTCCGATGATGTTTCTTTTTCCTCTCCTCACGACAACACGGCTAGGCTTTGTCGGGTCGGTAATGAAAAAACATTGGTCCACTTTGGTAGCCAGTACCCACGGTTCATTTTTCGCGGCCACGTTTGCACCGGCGGCCTTGGATTTGGCTGCTTCGGGTATAACCATGGTTGTGAAATACCGGTCTTCTCTTTCGACGCTCTTTGCCCATCTGACACGGAACATCGGCACCTTTTCTCCACAGTAGTCGAGCTCCCATATCTCCTCGATTCTTCCGTAGAATCTTTCCTTCACGTTGTCATCGGTGTAGAATTCCGACATTACGCCTGAGTTCTGATAATCACACTTGTTGTCCTTTTCCTCCGTGTAGAATGTGTAGCCGTTGATATCATACGCCTGATAGGTCACCAGGTTTTGCATCGGTCCCTGCGACAAGGTGAATATGATCTTTTCCGTGTCAGAAGAATGCGATCGCGGGGGATTATCAAGGAGCGTCTGCCTAAACCAACGCGTGAAATCTGAGTTGTGCTCTTTGATTATTTCTCCCTGCGTCCTCTGTATGCCCCGGTCACTGTACTTCTTCTCGATTAACCTTTTGTGCTTCTGTACCCAAGGATCGACCAGTTCTAAATGCTGTAGCGCGATGAGGTTTGCTCGATCAAAGTCTGCGCGTCGAAAATCGAAGTCTGCATGCAGTATGCGACGACCCTCTCGGTGACCAGATCCGTCGAGCTTGCCAAGGTGCCTGTTGACGGGAAGACCGACATGGTTCTCGATGTCTAGATAATTCGTGCAGAAAGAGATGCACTCTTCGGCCAGAAAGCCCTTGGCTATGCTTCCATCTGGACGGGACCTGTTGCGAGCGTATCCTTTGATGTGTCCGTTCATCCTTTCGAACGCCATCATGCTGCGGAGGAACATCGGCCCGAGTTGTACGATGTCCTCCATGACATGGACCAGCAGATGCACCATAATGTCGAAGAATACGGGTGGGAAGTAGACCTCAAGCTCACATAGTATCACCACGATCTCCTCCTGTAGCCTTCCGAGCTGATTCACGCCAATCGACTTCCTAGAGATGACGTTGAAAAACTTGCATAGGCCAAATAACGTTTCACGGACGTGCTCGTCCATTATCCCTCTTAGTGCGACTGGAAGTACCTGCGTCATTAGCACGGCACAGTCGTGAGACTTCATGCTACTGAACCTCTGCTTCGCCTCGTCTAGGTATCTGCTTATCTTGCCCGCGTAGCCGTAAGGAAATTTGACTCCTAGAAGGCACTTGAAAAACTGTTTGATCTCATCCTGGCTTAGAGTGAAGCAAGAAGGAGGGCAGTAATATTCGTTCTTCTTGAACTTTTTACCCTTCTTGATCTCATCATCGTCATCTTCCTGATCATCAGGAGTAGTGCGTCCTCCGTGAAGCTCCTTCCGGATACCCAAGCATATCAGGTCGTGCCTTGCTTTCGGACCATCTTTCGTCCTATCTGGCATGTTGATTATGGTGGCGACCAGACTCCCGCACACGTTTATGAGGCGTGCGGAGAAACTTCCAGTATGGCAACTCCCAGAAAATAGACCTTGTTTTCCATACCTTCATCAGCGGCTTGTCTTGTTGCTGCCTCTTTCGCTTCTTTCCAGGCTTAGGACAATCTTTCCAGTTTTTCAGCAAATCTTCCACTTCTTCGCTGCTCCTACGCTCTGGGATTCCTCGGGTCTCTGATTTGCCATCGAACAGGTCTCCACGTTTTCTCCATGGATCATTCTTGCTGAGCCACCTCCGGTGCGCCATGAACACGGTTTTCGATGACCCTGGATCTTTCTCTAGTTGGAGATAGCTTGTGTTATCCATGCACCTAACGCATGCGCAGAATCCTCGGATAACCTGCCCCGAGATATACCCGCAACCTGGATAGTCTTGCACCGTAGTGACCAACACGGCTCTCATAGTGAAATAATCTTGTGCGACGGCGTCGTAAGTATTGGCTCCATATTCCCATAACGTGGCTAGCTCCTCTTTCAACAGCCCGAGATACAGATTGATGTCGGTACCAGGTTGTTTCGGCCCTTGAATTAGCATACTCATTTGTATGTACTTCTTCTTCATGCACAACCATGGAGGGAGGTTGTACATCCATACAAACACGGGCCAAGTGTTGTGCGTGCTGCTCTGGCTACCGAACGGATTGAGTCCATCGGTGCTCGCACCAAGCCTGATGTTCCTCGAATCTCCACCAAATTCTGGGAATTCGAGGTCCAATGCTTTCCACTGGCTAGCATCTGAAGGGTGCGTCAGCAGCTCATCCTTTTCGGGGTCATCATCATCTCCTGGCTTCTTCCTTTCCACATTCCATCGCATGATCTTCGCTTCCTTAGGGTCCGCGAAATAGCGCTGCAGACGAGGAGTGATAGGAAAGTACCATACCACTTTTTGAGGTGCTTTCTTCCCTTTCTTGTATCGACTCACGCCGCACACCGGACATGTGGTTTTCTCCGCGTCCTCGCCCCGATAAATGATGCAATCGTTGATGCATACGTGATATCTAACGTGCGGTAGATCGAGAGGACAGACGATTTTCTTGGCATCCTCGATACTAGTTGGACATGTGTTCCCCTCCGGGAGACGATCGTGCCAGAATGCCATCATATCGTCGAAGCTTGCGTCACTCAATTTGTGTTTTGCCTTCATCTCCATAGCCTTGAGCGTTACATTCAACCGGGTATCATCGGGCCTGCATCCTTCATACAATGGAATAACCGCGTCTTTCTCAAGTTGCGCAAGCTTGGCTTTCTCTCTAGCGGCACCCCTGGCGTTACTCGTCTGCTTGAGAAGCAGCTCTTGCACATAAGGGTCCCGCACCCAGCCTGACGTTGTTCCATCGTCGTCTGCTCCTCCGGCATCTAGATCATCATCATCCCGGTCTGCTTCCGCACCTTCACCATCTCCAGGAGACTCTTCATCATCTCGCCCGTTCTCGCCGTGATGATGATCATCGTCATGTTGGCCACCTTCACCGTCTCCATCATCTACGTCATCGCTTATCCAACGAGTGTATCCATCCATGAAACCATGGCGGAGCAGGTGCGCCTGCAGATTCCCGGAATCTGGGTCGATCACCCAGTTTAGTTTGCATCTTCTGCACGGACATCTTATATCTGTCTTGTTATTTCGTATCATGTCGGCCGTCGCACATTTCAAAAATCTAGCCACAATGCCTTCGCTCATTATGCGGACCATTTTTGCCTGCACGGTGTACACGGTACAATTTTGAAGTATATTAGAACCACATAATGAATGCATGCATGCAATGGTCGATAGAAAATTTCGGCATGACCTATCCTAAAATTAGGACCTTTGCGAAATGCCAAAGTCTTGCCAAAATGGAAATGAATCAACATTTTGGCAAAACAAATGGCAACTTGTTCACATACAAACACAAGAGAGAGAGAGAGAGACCGATCCATACACACATGAACATATCATTATCCTCTCCATACACACATGCATGAGCATCATCGATCTCTCCATATACACACACATATGATCATCCTCTCCACATACACACATCATGAGCATCGATCATCTACATACATATGAGCACATCATCCATATACACATGAACACATCCTTACATGGACAACTTACCGAGATGAGAGACCGATCGCGAGAAAGATGGAAAGGAGAGGTGCGCGCGTCGACCGGAGAAGGAGATGAGAGACCGGAGACCTCCTCTATTACTTATGTAACATCCAAAGCAAGTTTTACATGCTAAAAATGGTGAATGGGTGGAGAAATTGAGGTGGGAAGGAGAAGATCCCGACTAGATCTAAGGAGGAAGAAGGGGAAAGTGAAGTGTGGGGTGGTGGATGTGGTCACACATGTGCACATAAAGTGCTGTCCTAAAAAAATCGACACATCCGTGGCGCACACGGCCCTAGTGCGCCACAGGGAGTAGAAACAACCGTGGCGCACTATGCCATGTGCGCCACAGATGTTCCTACTCCCTGTGGCGCACTAGGCCGAGCGCGCCACAGTTGTTTGTGGCCGTTTCACAGCAGAGGGGGGCATGCGCTTAGGCGTAGCGCACCCCCCCATGTGCGCCACAGTTGACACTAACAACCGTGGCGCACATGACTGTAGTGCGCTACAGATGTTTGGCGTGCGGCCAACAGGGCCCTAGCCCACACACATCAGTGGCGCACTATAGTCATGTGCGCCACGGTTGTTATAGTTACTAGTAGGGCACTGCCCACTGGTGATCCACGCCTGTTTTAGCCGTGGGGCACTTCAACCATGCGAGCCACGGATGTGCTGATTACCTATAGCCGTTTTCCTAGTAGTGACAAGGCAAACCATTATCACCGATGCTATTCAATATGTTGGTTGATATGCTAGCCATTATGACTATGCGTGCAAAGTCCGATGGAGAAATTGGAGGTGTGATTCCTCATTTGGTTGATGGTGGTTTATCGATCTTTCAATATGACGATGACACGATCCTCTTTATGGAACATGATATCAAAAAAGTGAGAAATATAAAGTTAATTGTGTCAGCTTTTGAGCATCTCTTGGGTGTAAAAATCAATTTCCATTTGCGTGAATTGTTTTACTTCGGTGAGGCTCAAGACATGGCCAATCTGTATGCTGATTTATTTGGCTACAATAAGTACAATTTCCAATTAGGTATTTGGGAATACCGATATATTATAGAAGACTTACAAATGGTGAGTAGAAACTTGTTGAGGAGAGACTATAATTAAGGCTAAACAGTTGGAAAGGTAAAAACTGTTGTCCTTGGGGGGAGATTAGTTCTCATTAACACAGTGCTAAGTTATATGATATTATATATGATATTTTCCTTGCATCTATGAAAAAGAGTCTTAAAATTATTAGATTACTTTCGATCAAGGTTATTTTGGCAAGGGGACAACAAGAAAAAGAAATATCGACTAGCTAAGTGGAGTGTGGTTTGCTGCCCCAAACAACAGGGTGGGCTAGATATTCATGATCTTGAAGTAAAAAATATGGCCCTTCTTGATAAATGGCTATTCAAGTTACTTACCGAAGATGGGGTATGGCAAAATCTCCTTAAACAAATATATGTTGGCTCGAAACCATTGCCCCATGTATTTTAGAAATCTGACGATTCACATTTCTAGACTGGTCCAATGGCTACGAAGAAAAATTTCTTCTGCTTTAGATTTTTTTCAATGAAGAATGGATCTAAGATACTTTGGCATAAGAGTGATACAATCGCCATGATTTTGGAGCCTTATCCACCAAATGTGATGTTTAGAAGGGATTTATTTGGACCCATGCCTGCTTCTTGGAATGTCTTGATTTAGCACTTGGATTTAGTCCATTTAACATCTGGAACCTACACAAGAATTTAATTCTCAGTTGATTCGATCTATGTATAACGCACTAGTATAGAAAACTTGTTGACGAAGATACATTTGAAGGCTTGATAACTTCATTGGGAGGGAGGGTTATCCTTACCAAAGACAATCTTGTTGGACATAACTGGCACGGCAATACAAAATGTATTTTTTTGTCATGATGAGACAAATCAATCATCTCTTCTTCCAATGCAATTTTCCCATTCTATAAGGTCCATCATCTATGTCCCTTCAATTTTGTATCCACCTCGTAGTGTTGTCAATATTTTTGCGAATAATGTATATCACAAGTACATAATTGTACTTAGCAGGTGAGTTTTTGCTTATTTGATCGCTATGGCTATATTGAAATGATATTTTTTCAGTGATATTCTATTTTGCAGGTTATTTACCGGTGAACCAATACACTTAGTTTATTGTCGTCTCTATAACATGTAGAGTTTCACGACCTATTTATGGAGGTACTAGAGAACATGACGTGGGACTTTTTTACCCAATATGAATGATAGCATAATCTTTAGATCGGTCCTCCACCACCTTAGGCATTTTGAAATCATTTCTATATGTATTCTCCTTTTTTTTTTAGTTTTATGACGTATGGATTTGTGTGGTCGGTGTGCATCCTAGTTATATAGAGTCCATGTGTAATGCCTGAAACTTTTTAAGTAATAAAGCGTCCTTAGTAAAAAACAATAACAAATACAGTACTACTACTTCACTATCCACTCACTAAACGTATGCTCTTCCAATAATTCGATTAAATTTGATTAGAAGCACCGGGAGGATGATTTTATTGGGGCGAATGATCTGGTTCTGCCGGCCGATATGTTGTTAATCTAACCGTGGACTTTCCGCGGCACCACTAGTAGAAAATACGCTATCCGTTCGCGCCCCCTAACAGCATTAGTCCCGGTTGCGTCACGAACCGGGACTAATGCTGGCACGCGTCCCGGTTCAAGCGGGCACAGTGGCCGGAGACATGCGTCCCGGTTGGTAGGGGTGCATGCGTCCCGGTTTGTGCATGCACCCCCGGTTTGTAACACAAACCGGGACTAAAGGTTGGGCGCCAGCCACGTGGCCTGGCACACGCCTTTAGTCCCGGTTTATGTTACAAACCAGGATGTATGATCCCGCCCTCTATAAATACGACGCCCCAGTCCTCTGCCTCCATTCTATTTTTTCTTGGTGGAAGGTGTGAGAGGTGTGCTAGTTTATTTTTTTTCTATGCATGCATTCAAGGTGTTTGATGAAATGTTTGAGTGAATGATCCCGTTCAATTTCTCATAGAATAAAAATATAGAAGGTGTCTGAGACGCACTTGAGCTTTCTCCTCTTTATTTCCCTCGATCGAGGTTAACAATCTTATCTTTTCTCTGTCATTGATACAATGCATGTGTCGATGTGAATTGGTCATTTCACTATTTATGATGTCCCGTTTTTGATAAACTTAATTATATGGTGCAGATGAACAGTCGGGAATGGATATACGGTGACCGACATGTACCCGGGTACATTAAAGGCGTGGATAAATTTATCGATGTGGCTACGGAAAATAAAGAGAATGGTTTTATACGTTGTCCATGTGTTCAATGTCGGAACAACAAGGAGTACTCTTCCTCGAAAATCATTCGCGGCCACCTGGTTATGAAAGGTTTCATGCCCAACTATAATTGCTGGACGAAGCACGGGGAAAGAGGGGTTATGATGGAAGACAGTGAAGAAGAAGATGATGATAACAACTATCATCATATGTTTCCTGAATACAGTGATACTGCAATGGAAGACAGTGAAGAGGAAGGAGGTGAAGAACGGGCATCAAATTAGCCCGCTGATGAACTTGGTAGGGTCATTTCTGATGCAAAGTGAGACTGTGAAACAGAAAATGAGAAGTTGAAGTTAGAGGGCATGTTAGAAGATCACAAGAAATTGTTGTACCCAAATTGCGAAGATGGCAGCACAAAGCTCGGTATCACACTGGAATTTCTGCGATGTAAGGCAGAGTGTGGTCTAACTGACTCCTCATTTGAAAAGATGCTAAAATAATGAAGCCGAAGTTTCCAAAACATAATGAACTTCCCGAGAGTACATACGAAGCAAAGAAGACTCTCTGTCATCTAGGATTAGATGTATAGAAGATACATGCATGCATTAATGACTACATCATCTACTGCGGTAAGGAGTATGAGAATTTAGATAAATGCCCGGTATGCAATGCATTGCGGTATACGATCAGACGAAATGACCCTGGTGATGTTGAGGGAGAGCCCCTCCAGAAGAGGGTTCCTGCTAAGGTTATGTGGTATGCTCCTATAATACCAAGGTTGAAACGCATGTTCAGAAACAAAGAGCATGCCAGGTTGTTGCGATGGCACAAAGAAGACCGTAAGAAAGACGGGAAGTTGAGACACCCTGCTGATGGGTCACAGTGGAAAAATCGAGAGAGACTTCCCGGACTTTGCAGGTGACGCAAGGAACTTATGGTTTGGTCTAAGTACGGATGGCATGAATCCTTTTGGGGAGCAGAGCTGCAGTCACAGCACCTGGCCCGTGACTCTATGTATCTACAACCTTCCTCCTTGGTTGTGCATAAAGTGTAAGTTCATTATGATGCCAGTGCTCATCCAAGGCCCGAAGCAATCGGGCAATAACATTGATGTATACCTTAGGTCATTAGTTGAAGAACTCTTACAGATGTGGGGAAAACCAGGTGTACATGCGTGGGATGAGAACAAACAGGAGCCATTTGACCTACGAGGGTTGCTTTTTGTAACCATCGATGATTGGCCTGCTCTTAGTAACCTTTTAGGACAGACAAATAAGGGATATAAGGCATGCACACACTGTTTAGATAAGACTGAAGGTACATATTTGCATAAATGCAAGAAGGTTGTGTACCTGGAGAATCGACGATTTCTTCCGACCAATCATCCCGTAAGAAAGAAAGGCAAGCATTTCAAAGGTGAGGCAGATCACCGGAAGAAGCCTGAACTCCCTGCTGGTGATGATGTATTTGGTATGGTCAAGGACATAGAAGTAATCTTTGGAAAGGGTCCCGGCGGTCAATCAGTTCCGAACGACGTCGCTACAGGACATGCACCCATGTGGAAGAAGAAATCTATATTTTGGGAGATTCCATATTGGAAAGTCCTATGTGTCCGCTCTTCAATCGACGTGATGCACGTGGCGAAGAATCTTTGCGTGAACCTGCTAGGATTCCTAGGCGTTTATGGGAAGACAAAAGATACACCATAAGCGCGGGAGGACCAACAAATTATGAAATACGCAAAGAACATGCATACACGGAACAAGACGGATAAAGGGCGTCACTTAAGTCGTGCCAGCTATGCTCTTACCAAAGCAGAGAAAGAAATCTTTTTTGAAGTCCTTTACAGTATCAAGGTGCCGTCTGGCTTCTCATCTAATATAAAGGGGATATAAATATGGCAGAGAAAAAGTTCCAAAACCTAAAGTCTCATGACTGTCACGTGATTATGACGCAGTTGCTTCCGATTGTATTGAGCGGGCTTCTACCGGAAAATTTTCGAGTACCCATTGTGAAGCTGTGTGCATTCCTCAATGCAATATCTCAGAAGGTAATCAATCCAGATATTCTGCCAAGGTTACATAAGGATGTGGTACAATGTCTTGTTAGTTTTGAGTTGGTGTTCCCACCATCCTTCTTCAATATTATGACGCATCTCCTGGTTCACCTAGTGGAAGAGATTGCCATTCTCGGTCCTGTATTTCTGCACAATATGTTCCCCTTTGAGAGGTTCATGGGAGTCTTAAAGAAATATGTTCATAACCGTGCTAGACCAGAAGGAAGCATCTCCAAGGGATATGGAACAGAGGAGGTCATTGAGTTTTGTGTTGACTTTATTCCTGACCTTAAGCCGATTGGTGTTTCTGACTCGCGGCATGAGGGATGACTAAGTAGAAAAGGCACGCTGGGAAAGAAAGCAATGATATGTAGGGACGGGGATTCTTTCACTAAATCACACTACACAGTTCTACATAATTCCACCTTGGCAGCTCCGTATATCGAGGAACACAATAATATTGTACGCTCCAAAAACCCAGGGAAGCCTAACTCATGGATTACAGATGAACACATGAAGTCTTTCGGTGGTTGGATGCGGACACATCTCTTGAATGACACCACTGTTGGAGATCAGCTATACTTGTTGGCCGCGACACCATATTCTACTATATTGAATTTCCAAGGGTATGAAATAAATGGGAATACATTCTACACGATCGCCCAAGATAAAAAGAGCACCAACCAAAACAGTGGTGTCCGCTTTGATGCAACGAACGAGAATGGGCAAAAGGACACATACTATGGTTACATAGAGGAGATATGGGAACTAGACCATGGAGTCTCTTTTAAGGTCCCTTTGTTTCGCTGCAAATGGGTCAACCTGAATGGGGAAGGGGTAAAGATAGACCAGTTGTACGGAATGACAACAGTGGATCTCAACAATCTTGGTTATAGAGATGAACCATTCGTACTAGAAAATGATGTGTCTCAGGTTTTCTATGTGAAGGACATGTCCTCCAGACCAAAAACAAAAAAAATGCAAACGAATACATCATATGATGAGCCAAAGCGTCACATAGTTCTTTTAGGGAAAAGAAACATCATGGAAATCGAGGACAAGACAGACATGTCAGAAGATTATAATAAGTTTGATGGAATTCCGCCCTTCACAGTGAAAACTGACCCAAGCATTCCATTAAGTAAAGAAGATGCTCCATGGTTACGTCTGAAGCAATCATAAGGAAGGACATACGCCAAGAAGTTCATGCTCATATTGTGTACCTCTAGTTCATGTCTGGCCGGTCGGCTGCATATTGTGAACCTAAATGTCATGAGACATGGTAGCTCATTTTGTGAAGGATATTTTATGATGTTTGCAATTTTCCAAGTTTAATAAATGTATTGAGTGTTAGTCCCGGTTTGTGGCTTGACCGGGACTATATATAGGGGGGCCTTTAGTCCCGGTTTTGTAGTCTCGATTTTTAATATTAATAAATGTCTTGAGTGTTAGTCCTATTTTGTGGCTGGACCGGGACTAAAGGGGGCCTTTAATGCCGATTCGTAGAACGACTTTCCCGAACTATGAAGAACTTGTCCCGATTCGTACTTACCATTAAGATCTGATCTCCAAATGCACGTGGTCACATATCAGGGAGTGCCTCTATGACCAGTTTGTTGGAGATGCCGAATAGCTGGGCTCTGACGGTATCTCCCTCAAACTGGCCGTAGTGGTGTCCCTGCTCTCGCACACCATCTTTCAGCTTATAACTTCTCTAACTAGATCAATACACCTGAGAGCTAACTAATTTCACATATTAGGGAGTGCCTCTATGACCAGTTTCTTAGAGATGCCGGAGGACTGAGATCCGGCGGCATCACCCTGAAACTGGCCGTAGTGGTGTCCCTGCTCTCGAAAACCATATTGGAGATGCCTCAATCTGGCTGGAGGACTGGACTCACAAGGATGCCTATTTATAGTACAAGCAGCTCGGCATAGTGTCGACACTCACCCCTATTATTAGTGCAAACTCGTGTTTTGTCCTGGTTGGTGTCTCCAACCGGGACTAAAGGTTCATCTTTAGTCCCGGTTGATGACACCATCTGGGACAAGGTACAAGCCGCACGACATAATGTCGACACACCCCTATCATTAGTGCGGCCTGGCCCAGCCTGCCGAAATCCCTCCAACCGGGACTAAAGATGAACCTATCATGTTCGAGGTTTCATGGCTTTCGATCCAAATGATCAAGCCATTTTCCATTTTCCGAGCGCAAAAAACGGGTCGTTTTGTGAAGTAACCACCAAAATGCTATTTCAGAATGCTACCATCCTATTTTTCTAAAATACTAGACCACCTTACATGGACTATCTCTCAACCGGTACATCTCAAACCTTTTCGTCCATCCCGGGTAAAAAGAACAAATGTCTGCCGAATTGGTAGGAAGTGAGTCCGGTTTGTACTACAGGTACATGACCTAACGCCCATGATTTTTTGAAAAAAATCATTTTTATACTCGCAGTATGTGGTTTCTACAGATATCCAATGCAAGTTCTAACGATGCTCGTCCCCTATCTTCATGCACGCCGGTTCGACCATAGTTAGAAATTGAAAAAATTCAAAACGGGCATAAGAAATTCAAGAAAAGTCTGAACAATGTAAATCCTTCGCATGGTGTCATATTATGTGACATAGTTGCAAGGAAAAATACCAGACTTGGTATATTGATCATGTCTCAAAAAAACCTTCACAAAATGACCTATCATGTTCGAGGTTTCATGCCTTTCGGTCCAAATGACCGATGTTATATGCTGAATCACGGCATAGTTTGTGCTGCTATGCCCATATTATGCATACATGTGGACATTGGTATGGAGAACAATGTTGCAGGAGGAAGTTTTCCTTTTCGTCGCACGGAAAAGCCATTTTCTATTTTCCGAGCGCAAAAAAGGGGTTGTTTTGTGAAGTAACCACCAAAATGCTGTTTCAGAATGCTACCATCCCATTTTTCTAAAATACTAGACCACCTTACATGGACTATATACCAACCGGGACATATCAAACCTTTTTGTCCATCCCGGGTAAAAAGGACAAATGTCTGCCAAATCGGTAGGAAGTGGGTCCGGTTTGTACTACAGGTACATGATCTAACGCCCGTGATTTTTTGAAAAAATCATTTTTAGACTCGCAATATGTGGTTTCTTCAGAGATCCAATGCAAGTTCTAACGATGCTCGTCCCCTATCTTCATGCACGCCAGTTCGACCATAGTTAGAAATTCAAAAAATTCAAAACGGGCATAAGAAATTCAAAAAAAGTCTGAACAATGTAAATCCTTCGCGTGGTGTCATATTATGTGACATAGTTGCAAGGAAAAATAACAGACTTGGTATATTGATCATGTCTCGAAAAAACCTTCACACAATGACCTATCATGTTCGAGGTTTCATAGCTTTCGGTCCAAATGACCGATGTTATGTGATGAATCACGGTATAGTTTGTGATGCTGTGCCCATATTATGCATGCATGTGGACATTGGTATGGAGAACAATGTTGCAGGAGGAAGTTTTCCTTTTTGTCGCACGGAAAAGCCATTTTCCATTTTCCGAGCGCAAAAATCAGGTCGTTTTGTGAAGTAACCACCAAAATGTTGTTTCAGAATGCTATCGTACCATTTTTTTAAAATACTAGACCACCTTACATGGACTATCTCCCAACCGGGACATCTCAAACCTTTTCGTCTATCCTAGGTAAAAAGGACAAATGTCTGCCGAATCGGTAGGAAGTAGGTCCGGTTTGTACTACAGGTACATGATCTAATGCCCGTGATTTTTTGAAAAAATTATTTTTAGACTCGCAATTTGTGGTTTCTTCAGAGATCCAATGAAAGTTCTAACGATGCTCGTCCCCTGTCTTCATGCACGCCGGTTCGACCATAGTTAGAAATTCAAAAAATTCAATACGGGCATAAGAAATTCAAAAAAAGTCTGAACAATGTAAATCCTTCGTGTGGTGTCATATTATGTGACATAGTTGCAAGAAAAAAATACCAGACTTGCTATATTGATCATGTCTCGAAAAAACCTTCACAAAATGACCTATCATATTCAAGGTTTCATGGCTTTCGGTCCAAATGACCGATGTTATGTGCTGAATCATGGCATAGTTTGTGATGATGTGCCCATATTATGCATGCATGTGGAAATTGGTATGGAGAACAATGTTGCAGGAGGAAGTTTTCCTTTTTGTCGCACAGAAAAGCCATTTTCCATTTTTCGAGCGCAAAAAAACTGGTCGTTTTGTAAAGTAACCACCAAAATGCTGTTTCAGAATGATACCGTCCCATTTGTCTAAAATACTAGACCACCTTACATGGACTATCTCCCAACCGGGATATCTCAAACCCTAAACCCTAAACCCAAGTTTCTTCCTGCCATTTCTTCCCGAAGTTTTTTTCCCGCCAATTCTTCCAGCAGTTTTCTTCCCGCCATTTCTCACTACATATATGTAGGATTGGCCTCCATTGTCATTTCACTTCTCTAGACTCATATCGGCAACCTCATCACTCTTTCCCATGGCTTCCACCATACGACTAACCCCCAGGGAGGCGGAGGCGCCTTACGCCTCGAACTACCCTGCCCGCCGGGCTACTGCGTCCCCGTCGGCTGGATGCTAAGCGCCGGAGGCATACCGGTTCCTCCCGTCCCTCTAGGTGTGGCACGCCGGATGGCCATCACGAACCACTACTACTTCGAGCTCACGCCGGAGCAGCGGAGGAATCCCAAGTGGCATCCCGACTATTTCCCGACTTGGGAAGCCTTATTCGGTGATCGGCGTGAGAGGGAGCTTGCCAGGCACGAGGAGGATGGCCCACCTCCTCCTAACTTAAACAAGGTCGGCCGTCGGCTGTGGTGGCGCGGCCGGACTCTCTAGAGCGTCATGGCCTACGACACGGCCGCCGACTCTAACCCCGCCTACGCTACCCTCAAGTCCAGCCCACTCATACTCAGCCCTCAAGGTTCAACTACGACGACCCCGAGTACGACAGCGACGACGGCTGCGGTGAGTCGACGACTATAGTGGCGAGTATTACAGGTGTAGGCAGGAGCATGACTGAATCACTCCAACATTGCAAAACAAGTTCGGCCGATTGTGACTTAATCTGGCCATGTATCTTAATTTTCAGTCTATGTATCTTAATCTTTAGTCATGCTTTATGTAACTTAGTGTTAGTTTCATTATGTACTTTAATTCCAGTTCTATCATAATAAAATTTTCTTCCCTCCCATTATTTCCCGTCCTTTTCTTCCCGCCCATTAATAAAAAAATAAGTTAATACATTTTTAATTTTAAATGGTTACATTAATTATTTTTAAAAACAGAAAATGGTTTTGAATTAGTCATTCAAATCCAAACACTTTTTATGTTAAAAGTTTTCTAAATTCCAAATTAATATTCAAAAAATATAAGTTAATTCATTTTTAATTTTAAATGGTTACATTAATTATTTTTAAAAACAGAAAATGGTTTTGAATTAGTTATTCGAATCCAAACAATTTTTATGTTTAAAGTTTTTCTAAAATCCAAATTAATATTCAAAAAATATAAGTTAATTCATTTTTAATGTTAAATGGTTACATTAATTATTTTAAAAACAGAAAATGGTTTTGAATTAGTTATTCAAATCCAAACACTTTTATGTTTAAAGTTTTTCTAAATTCCAAATTAATATTCAAAAATATAAGTTAATTCATTTTTAATTTTAAATGGTTCATAGTTTAAATTGTTACATTAATTATTTTTCTAAATTCAAAAAATGGTTTTAATTTAGCTATTCAAATCCAAACACTTTTTATGTTAAAATTTTTCAAAATTCCAAATTAATATATAAAAATATAAGTTAATTCATTTTTAATTTGAAATGGTTCATAGTTTAAAATGTTACATTAATTATTTTTAAAAACAGAAAATGGTTTTGAATTAGTTATTCAAATTCAAACACTTTTTATGTTTAAAGTTTTTCTAAATTCCAAATTAATTATCATTAAAAAACATTATAAATTTAAACCCCAAAACAAAAAGTAAGGCGGGAATAAAGAGATAATTCGTGAAAAAATTTGAAAACAGGGTCATACGTCCCGGTTAGAGCCTCTGACCGGGACTAAAGGCCCCCTCGCGCGCGTCGCTTGGACTCATCCCAAAATATAAAAAAATGGAGTATACGTCTCGGTTGGTGGCTCCAACCGGAACGTATGACCCTTTAGTCCCGGTTGGAGCCACCAACCGGACGTATTCTCCCTCCCCTTTTTACACGACGCGCCTCTTCCTCTTCTTCCCTTCTCCAATCTCTGCAACTCCGGCGCGCGCACACAGAGCATAGGGACGCCTCCGCCCGCCACCAGGCTACCCGCGCCGCCACCCCACCGTCAGGCTGCCCGTGGTCGTCAGCGTCGCCGCTTCGTCAGGATGCCCGTGCCGCCGCCCCGCCGTTAGGCTGCCCGTGCGTTGTCGTCCCCCTCTTCGGCCAGCAGCGCCACCACCTCCAACGACAGCCGCCGCGCGTCATCACCGGCCGCCAGAAGGTACGACATGCATCCGTCCTCCCCCTCTCCATCCTGCCTCCGTCCTCCCCTCCTTTCCCTTCCCCTGCCGCGGCGGGCAGGCACTAACGGGCAAAGCCCGGGTGGGTGCGGCGGCGGCGCGGGATGACTTTCTGCCGCTCCCGCCGATGAGTCCGACGTGGGATGCCACGTGGGCGTCGATGTGGCAAGCCGACGTGGCCCAGGTCCCACCCGTCAGCGTTTGTGGGTAGATTAGGGTGCGGTAATAAAAATATTTAACCAGGATGATGACGTCAGGATGAGTTATAAAATGGCAGAAATTGTTATAAACTTGGCAAATTCATATTTAATCAGAATGAATAATATATCAATTTTTTTAGAAAAATGAGATCTACGTATTTAAGATGTCATCATACGTTTTCAAGTAATTAAAAACCCTAGTATATCTAAAGAAACATCGAACCCTCTTAAGTACATGTGGCTTCGACGGTGTACCTTTACCAGGGCATCACGAACATTCTTAAATCGATGTTGCACCTAGGGTTAGTGTAGAATCTCTAATTTTGACATGTCGTACATATTAATTGCGCATTACATTATGCCATGTCTTGATTGTTGCCTTCCTATCTAGTATTGGTTCTTCGCGATAGGATCCGAGCCCGAGGCCGAAGTCAACGACAACTAAGATCCATATCTGTCTACTAAAGGAAAAGGCAAGCGTAGCCTCTCATTCTGAACTTATTACAAAGTATCTATTTTCTCACTATGATGCATATGATTCCAATGTGGTCTTTTGTCAGTAGCTAGAGTTACATGTCTACTACATAGTTTCCCTTTTGTAGCTAGGGTTAGGGTTTAGGGTTTAGGGTTTCTCTTCATTTTTATTATTGTGTATATATATATTAGGGTTTCTCCGAATTAGGGTTTATATCTCTCAACACCCTACCTAACATTCTCCCTTAGCCGCTTTGACTTATCCGTTTTTCCACCTATGCAGAAAATATGGACCCACACGACAGAGACGAAGAAAAGGAAGAGTTGATCCAAGGTGTGATCCGCGGGGAATAAAATTTAGATGTATCGACATTTATGAACAACTCCGGTGAGGGTGATCCTCTTTTTGCCAGAAGAGACGACTTGTTTGAGGTTGAATGTGATGCCTTCCGCGAGGGAGAAGGCGATGCCTTGTATGATCGTGAAGACGACCGCTCCGCCGAGGTGCATGTAATATAATTAATTCATTAATTAATCATTTTTTGTCTATATAGAAATAGTAACGACGATCTTTATTCTTTTAGCCCTCCAGATCGAACAAATCTACTGAAAAGAGCGGACGAGGCCCAACCAAAAAGTTGGAAGACCATGAGAGGTTCAGGATCAAAGATATCGGTGAAGACGGCAAACCGACGGCTCCTGTTGTTGTCGCAAAAAAAATTGTGGCACAATGCGGAGTAATCGTTAGGGACTTCATCCCAATCACCATTCGAAATTGGAATAGGCCTGCTGATGCGTAAGAAGAGGGAACGTGTTTATATCTCCCTAACATGGCCAAAGGTTTACCGTGGAAGAGGCTCATGCTTAATTTCAAACTACCCAAGATAGAGCTGGATCTAAATGCGGAGGATCCAGTTGAGGACGCCTTAGAACATGCGAAAGCCATGGAGATGAAGGTCAGGGAGTGGGCTATGAAGAAGATGGCCCAGTGTTTCACCAACTGGAAGAAAATATTGCACCTTGACTATGTCGTGAAAGAGAAGACTCCGTATTTCGAGAAGATTCAGTTTCATAAGATAAAACCATTCTGGGTTGAGTTTGTGAATTACAAGACATCAGAAAATGTAAGAAAATGTCTGCAATGAATAAGCTGAATGCTGCTAACAAGAAGTATAACCATACTATGGGGCAAGGTGGCTACATGGCTGGCATTCCTAAGTGGAAGAAACTTGAGGATGAACTGCGTGCTAAAAAGATCATCCTAGAGACAGACGATTGGATCGAACGTGGAAAGAATTGGTTTTACGGGCATGGGGGCACGTTGGACTCGGAAGGCAAGTGTATATATAACATACGACATAAAGAAGACCCCTTGCCAATCGAGAAGATGAGAAACGCAGTAAAGGCTGTTAAAGATGGGGACTTCATTCCCGATAGAGAGAATGATGAGCTCGCACTCGCCCTTGGAAATAAGGAACATGATGGACGAACACGAGGCACAATAGGCTCCCAACCATGGAGGACTGGGTTTCCCGAAGAGAGGAAGAAATATCCTGATAGAATCCATAAGAGGAGAAAGGACAAGGCGAAAGTTGAAGCAGATATTCAGAAAGAGCATTTGCGTATAATTGAAGAACGAATAAAGCAACAATAAGATCAAATTAACGCACTTAGCCAGCAAGGTACTACCAGCCCATCTCAGCAGCACATGGTGGTAGAACCTGCATTCGATGCTACCGGCCTATCGAATAATCGAAAAAGCAGTGTGGCTTCCACCGAGGTCCCGGGTGATGACAATGACGATGATGATGGTGCACCGACGATGGCTCGCGTTGGCTACCCAGTGGATGATATCACACAGATGACACACTGCGAGCTACATGTCAAACTTGTGAACATATCAATGAAGGTGGCGGTCGGCTATGCCTTACCATTTGGACCCACACCAACTTACCATTGTCGTCCGGTTCCACAGGGCTATGATGTTGTCGGGGTGGATGAAATCATGCCCACCTTTCAAGGTTTGAAGCTTGCCTACCCTGCAGGTGAAGGGGATGTGACTGAACTGGGAGAAGCAACAAATGTCACCATTCTATGGCCAAAGGAATGTATCATGCTTCAAAATCACATGCCAAGGCCATCTTCACCGCCGCCTCACCCGTCTCCAGCGCGGTCGTCGCCGCCGTGACAGCCGTCTTCGTCGCCTCACCTGGCTCCGTCGCCTCACCAATCTCCGGCGCAGCCATCGCCGCGGCAGCCATCGCCGGCGCCTCAGGAAAAAAAGCGTAAGCGTACCACCGCTACTCTACAGAGTGGTAAGCAATCACCGACACGTAAACAAGAGCCTCTTCCAAAAGTACATAGGGTTCCTCCCAAGAGAGCTTATGATTGTACTGAACAGGAGACTACAGCGATCGTTGAGGCGGAAACGACAGCGTTTTTCGTTAAGCCGAGGCAGCCGAAAGAGCCAGAGTTCCCCAGCACCAAAGAAGAAAAGGCCCGAGTGTTCAAAATGCTAAAGGCCCTTTGTTGGAATTATGCCCTAGAGGCAATAATAAAGATGTTATTGTTATAATTATTGTTCATGATAAAGTTTATATTCCATGCTAGAATTGTATTAAGCGGAAACTTTGATACTTGTGTGGTTTATGAACAACACCGTGTCCCTAGTACGCCTCTATGGACTAGCTCATTGATTAATGATGGTTAAGGTTTCCTAACCATAGACATGAGTTGTCGATTAATAATGATATCATGTCATTGGGAGAATTATATGATGGACATACCCAAATCAAGCAGAGCAATTAGATCGTGTCATCGTGTTCATCTTTGCGAAGCTTTTTCTTATGTCAAATATTGTATTCCTTAGACCATGAGATAATGCAACTCCCTGGTATCGGAAGAAAGCTTTGAGGTCATCAAACGTCATCCTATGAGAGGGTGATCATAAAGGTGTCTCTCAGGTGATCGGAAAGTACTTGTTGGGTTGTATGTATCGAGATGGGATTTGTCCCTCCCAAGTCGGATTGATATACTTCAGGCCCACTCGGTAATCGATATCAACACCGCTTGCAAGCACGTGGTTAAGGAGTTAATCACAAAGTGATATCGGATTACGGAACGAGTAAAGTACTTGCTGCGAACGAGATTGAACTAGGTATGCCGATACCAACGATCGAATCTCGGGCAAGTAAAATATCGCGTGACAAAGGGAATATAAATATGGGATTAATTGAATCCTGGCATCGTGGTTCATCCGGTATGATCATCGATGAATATGTGGGAGTCAATATGGGTTTCCATATCCCGCTGTTGATTATTGATAGAAGATCATGTCTGCATATTCTCGAACCCGTAGGGTCACACACTTAACGTGCCTCGACGCTAGGATAGAATGGATAATTGGTTTATGAGTTTTTGTTCGGAGTCTCGGATGAGATCCAGGACATCACGATAGGTTCTGGAATGGTCCGGAGAATAAGATTCATATAAAGGAAAGAAGTTTTTGGATTTCGGAATTGTTTTGGAATGTTCAGTATTGTACCAGAAGGTTCTAGAAGCTTCCGGAGTGGGACCAACGTGGCCCCACTTGTCGGAGGGGGGGCATGGTCCTACGAGAGAGTGCCCTGGCCGCATTGGGCCAGGGGCACAAGGCCCCATAGGCCCAGCCGGCCAAAACCCTAGGGGATCTTCTAGAAGGGGGGGAACTTGCCCCCCACTCCACCCTTGTGGCCGCCGTCCCTAGGGCTTGGAGGAGGGGAAAGGGGGCCGGCCAGCCCTCTATATAAATAGGGCAGGGGCGCACCCTCCTCCCACCCCTCCTTGAACCCTATCCGCCTACCTGCTGCCCTTGAGATCTCTCTCTCTCTCTCTCTCTCGACTGCGCGTAGGCGAAGCCCTGCCGCAGAAACTCTCCACCATTGCACCACACCGTCGTGCTGTAGATCCAATCTATCTCTCCACCCCACTTGCTGGACCGAGGAAGGAGGAGACGTCGAGGTGCCGCACGTGTGCATCTCTCGGAGGCATCGCCACTTGCGGTGTTAGATCGCGAGGAGGAGAAGCGAGTACGACTACATCACCCATGTTCCGTCGAACGTTCCGCTGTGCGAATCTTCAAGGGTATGAAGATCTCATCTATCCCCCTCGTTGTTTGCATCTCCTAGATTAGATCTTGGCTTTCTCGTTCGCATCCGTAGAATTTTTTTGATTTACTATGCTGCGAAACCCTTCAGTGGTATCAGAGCTAGATCTATGCGTAGATGTGTTTCACGAGTAGAACGCAACATGGTTGTTGCGGGCGTTGATGTTTTCTGTTGCAAGCCTCTTGTTTGTATACTTATTATGACGCGGGATAGTGAGATCGAAGCGGTCCAGGCCAACCTTACGCGACCTCGTTCGCAAGACCGGCTCCGCACTTGACGTGTGGCTTGTTCCACACATGCGGCTGGTGGATGCTAGTTTCTCTCACTATAGTTGTCATGGGATTTACACCGGATTTTGGCAACCATAATATCACCGTTGTGGCTTTCCGTAGGTAAGAATCGTTCTTAGATTGCTACTCCCATAAGCCACATAAAACATGCAACAACAAAGTAGAGGCGTCCAACTTGTTTTTGCAGGGAGTGTTTTCTGTGATATGGTATGGCCCAAGATGTGATGTGTATGTTGTATGCAATGATCATGTTTTGTAATGTTTCACGACTTGCATGTCGATGAGTACACAACCGACAGGAGCCATATGGTTGTCTTAATAATTGTGTATGACCTGTGTGTCAACTTCTTATACGCCATGTAATAGCTTTACTTTATCGCTAAGTAGTTAGCAATAGTTGTAGTTGCTATTCGTGGTGGAGGCAATCATGGTGGAGTGATGGAGATCATGCCGACACGCAAAAGATGGAGATCATTGCGCGAAGATTGGCTATACCATGTCACATAAAGTTTATATGCATGTGATGTTTATCCTTTTATGTATCTTATTATGCTTAGATCGCGACGGTAGCATTATAAGATGATTCCTCACTTAAAGATCAAGATAAAACTGTATTCTCCCCATGTATGCACCGTTGCGAAAGTTCGTCGTGTTCAAGCATCACGTGATGATCGGGTGCTATAAACTCTACGTTCACATACAACGGGTGCAAGCCAGTTTTGCACACGCGGAAATACTTGGGTTTGACTTGACGAGCCTAGCATGTACAGACATGGCCTCGGAACACATGAACCGAAAGGTTAAGCATGAGTCATATGAATGATATGATCGACACTTCTTTGTCCACCATTGAAACCACATATCTTCTCGTGAAGATCGGATTAGGTGTGGTGAATTTGGATCATGTTCACTAAACAACTTGAGGGATGTTGAATTTAGTGGGAGTTCATCTAGTAATTTGATTAAGTTGAACTAGTTATCATGAACATAGTCTAATTTGTACTTGCAAATATTGTAGATCAAATGGCTAAGTCCAACTTCAACTTCAACGTTTTTGCTGAGAAAGAAAATCTTAAGAACAATGGGTCTAACTTCACCAACTGGTTCCGCAATCTGAGAATCATTCTCTCTGGTGGACAAAAGGACTATGTCCTTGAGAATGCGCTAGGTGACGCCCCTGCTATAGATGCGCCGGCTGATGAGAAAGCTGTTTATCAGTCGCGCAAAGATGATTATGGTGTGATTAAGAGCACCATGTTGTTTGCTATGGAATCGGACCTTCAAAATCGTTTTGAAGACTATCCCGGGCCCTTTGAGATTCTTGAGGAGCTGAAAACTATGTTTCAGACTCAGGCCCGTTCTAAGAGATATGAGATCTCTGAGAAATTCTTTAACTGCAAGATGGAGGAAGGGAGTTCCGTTAGTGAGCATGCCATAAAGATGTCAGGCTACACTCAACGCCTTGAGCAACTGGACTGCAAGATTCTAGAGGAGCTCAAGATTGACAGGGTTCTGCAATCACTCCCTCCCAGCTACAAAAGTTTTGTAGTGACTCATAATCAGATTGGTTCCACTGATACGATCACCGAGCTCTTCGCTAAGCTGAAAGCTGTGGAGGTGGACATCAAAAAGGATAATCATGTGTTGATGGTCAACAAGCCCCCCAGCTTTAAGAAAGGTAAGGGTGCAAAGAAGCCCTTCAAGAAAGGCAGCGACAAGCGCGTTTCCCCTGCTGAGAAGAAGCTCAAGTCTGGACCTAAGCCGGACACTGAGTGCTTCTATTGCAAGGACAAGGGTCACTGGAAGCGCAACTGTCTGAAGTACTTAGCGGACAAGAAGGCTGGCACCATCAAAGGTATATTTGATATACATGTTATTGATGTTTTCCTTACTAGCCCTCGTTGTAGTGCCTGGGTATTTGATACTGGTTCAGTTGCTAATATTTGTAACTCGAAACAGGAGCTACGGAATAGATGGCTGCTTGCGAGGGATGAGGTGACGATGCGCGTTGGCAACGGATCAAGAGTTGATGTGATGGTCGTCGACACACTCTCCTTAGTTTTACCTTTGGGATTAGTTTTAAACCTCAATAAGTGTTATTATGTGCCTGCGTTGAGCATGAACATCATATCTGGATCGTGTTTATTGCAAGACGGTTATTCATTTAAATCTGAGAATAATGGTTGTTCCATTTATATGAGTAACATCTTTTATGGTCATGCACCTGCTGTGAATGGTTTATTTCTTCTGAATCTCGAAAGGGATGAAACACACATCCATAACATTGAGGCTAAGAGATGCAAGGTAGATAGTGATAATACTACTTATTTGTGGCACTGCCGTCTAGGTCATATTGGTGTAAAACGCATGAAGAAACTCCATTCCGATGGACTTTTGGAGTCTCTTGATTTTGAATCATTTGACACGTGCGAGCCGTGCCTCATGGGCAAGATGATCAAAACCCCGTTCTCCGGAATAATGGAGCGAGCAACGGATTTGTTGGAAATCATACATACCGATGTATGCGGACCAATGAGTGTTTCGACGCGCGGTGGATATCGCTATTTTCTCACTTTTACTGATGACTTAAGTAGATATGGGTATATCTATTTAATGAAACATAAATCTGAAACGTTTGAAAAGTTCAAAGAATTTCAGAAAGAAGTGGAAAACCATCGTAACAGGAAAATTAAATTTCTACGATCCGATCATGGAGGTGAATATTTGAGTTACGATTTTCTCACGCATCTTAAAGCAAGTGGAATCGTTTCGCAACTCACGCCACCCGGAACACCACAGCGCAATGGTGTGTCTGAACGCCGGAATCGAACTCTATTAGATATGGTGCGATCGATGATGTCTCTTACAGATTTGCCGTTATCATTTTGGGGTTATGCATTAGAAACCGCTGCATTCACTTTAAATAGGGCACCATCTAAATCCGTTGAGACGACACCGTATGAACTGTGGTTTGGTGCTAAACCTAAGTTGTCGTTTCTTAAAGTTTGGGAATGCGAAGCTTACGTCAAGAAGTTGATGCCGGACAAGCTCGAACCCAAAGCGGAGAAATGCGTCTTCATAGGATACCCTAAGGAAAAGATTGGGTATACCTTCTACCACAGATCCGAAGGCAAAGTGCTTGTCGCTAAGAACGGATCCTTTCTTGAGAAGGAGTTTCTCCGAAAGAAGTGAGTGGGAGGAAAGTAGAGCTAGACGAGGTTGTTGAACCTTCTCTTGAATTGGAGAGTAGCGCAGCACCTGAAATTGTTCCAGTGCCGCCTGCACCAACAATAGAGGAAGCTAATGACAAGGATCATGAAGCTTCAGACGATGCTACTACTGAATGTCGCAGGTCGACAAGGTCGCGTGCCCCTCCTGAGTGGTACGGCAACCCTGTCTTAACTATCTTGTTAGTAGACGATAGTGAACCTGCGAACTATGAGGAAGCGATGATGAGCCCAGACTATGAGAAATGGCTAGAGGCCATGAAATCCGAATTGGGATCCATGAGCGAAAACCAAGTATGGACTTTGGTGGACCCTCCTAACGACCGAAAGGACGTTGAGTGCAAATGGATCTTCAAGAAGAAAACGGACGCGGATGGTAATGTTACCTTCTATAAAGCACGACTTGTCGCGAAAGGTTTTCGACAAGTTCAAGGTGTTGACTACGATGAGACTTTCTCTCCCGTAGCGATGTTTAAGTCCATTCGGATTTTATTAGCAATTGTTGCGTTTCATGATCATGAAATATGGCAGATGGATGTCAAGACTGTGTTCCTCAATGGCAACATTGATGAAGAGTTGTATATGATGCAACCCGAAGGTTTTGTCGATCCTAAGAATGTTGATAAAGTGTGCAAACTTCAGCGTTCCATTTATGGACTGAAGCAAGCATCTCGGAGTTGGAACCTTCGTTTTGATCAAGTGATCAAGAGCTTTGGATTTGTTCCAAATTGCTACGAAGCTTGTATCTACAAGAAAGTGAGTGGGAGCTCAGTGACATTTCTGCTACTATATATGGATGACATATTGATTATTGGAAATGACATTAACATGCTTAACGATGTGAAGAGTTATTTGAACAAATGTTTTTCAATGAAAGACCTAGGGGAAGCTGCTTATATATTGGGCATCAAAATCTATAGAGATAGACAAAGACGCCTGATAGCTTTAAGCCAGGGTACATACCTAGACAAAGTTCTGAAAAGGTTCAGAATGGATAAGGCAAAGAAAGGTTCAGTGCCTATGTTGTCAGGTAAGATATTGAGCAAGGATCAGTGTCCAGCTACGGTAAATGATAGAGAATCTATGAGCAAAGTGCCTTATGCCTCGGCCATAGGTTCTATCAAGTATGCCATGCTGTGTACTAGACCGGATGTGTCCAATGCTCTTAGTTTGACGAGCAGATACCAAAGTGATCCAGGAGTGGAACACTGGACAGCCGTGAAGAACATCCTAAAGTACCTAAATAGGACTAAAGAAATGTTCTTAGTCTATGGAGGTGATGCACAGCTTGTCGTAAAAGGTTACGTCGACGCTAGTTTCGACACCGACAAGGATGATTCTAAATCTCAGACAGGATATGTTTATATTTTGAATGGAGGAGTTGTGAGCTGGAGAAGCTGCAAGCAAAGCGTGATCGCGGGATCTACAGTAGAATCGGAATACATGGCTGCTGCAAAAGCGTCAAGTGAAGGAGTTTGGATTAGGAACTTCATCACTGAGCTTGGTGTGGTTCCAAGTGCCTTGGACCCACTGGAGATATTGTGCGACAACACTGGCGCCATAGCATTGGCTAAGGAACCAAGATATCATCCAAAGACCAAGCACATCAACCGTCGATTTCATATAATTCGAGATTATATAACATATGGAGATCTAAAGATTAGCAAAGTACATACGGATCTGAATGTCGCAGATCCGTTGACTAAACCTCTTCCACGAGCAAAACATGATCAACACCTCAATGCCATGGGTGTTAGATTGTTGCCAGATGTAAACTAGATTATTGACTCTAGTGCAAGTGGGAGACTGTTGGAATTATGCCCTAGAGGCAATAATAAAGATGTTATTGTTATAATTCTTGTTCATGATAAAGTTTATATTCCATGCTAGAATTGTATTAAGCGGAAACTTTGATACTTGTGTGGTTTATGAACAACACCGTGTCCCTAGTACGCCTCTATGGACTAGCTCATTGATTAATGATGGTTAAGGTTTCCTAACCATAGACATGAGTTGTCGATTAATAATGATATCATGTCATTGGGAGAATGATATGATGGACATACCCAAATCAAGCAGAGCAATTAGATCGTGTCATCGTGTTCATCTTTGCGAAGCTTTTTCTTATGTCAAATATTGTATTCCTTAGACCATGAGATAATGCAACTCCCTGGTATCGGAAGAAAGCTTTGAGGTCATCAAACGTCATCCTATGAGAGGGTGATCATAAAGGTGTCTCTCAGGTGATCGGAAAGTACTTGTTGGGTTGTATGTATCGAGATGGGATTTGTCCCTCCCAAGTCGGAGAGATATATTTCAGGCCCACTCGGTAATCGATATCAACACCGCTTGCAAGCACGTGGTTAAGGAGTTAATCACAAAGTGATATTGGATTACGGAACAAGTAAAGTACTTGTTGTGAATGAGATTGAACTAGGTATGCCGATACCAACGATCGAATCTCGGGCAAGTAAAATATCGCGTGACAAAGGGAATATAAATATGGGATTAATTGAATCCTGGCATCGTGGTTCGTCCGGTATGATCATCGATGAATATGTGGGAGTCAATATGGGTTTCCAGATCCCGCTGTTGATTATTGATAGAAGATCATGTCTGCATATTCTCGAACCCGTAGGGTCACACACTTAACGTGCCTCGACGCTAGGATAGAATAGATAATTGGTTTATGAGTTTTTGTTCGGAGTCTCGGATGAGATCCAGGACATCACGAGAGGTTCTGGAATGGTCTGGAGAATAAGATTCATATAAAGGAAAGAAGTTTTTGGATTTCGGAATTGTTTCAGAATGTTCGGTATTTTACCGGAAGGTTCTAGAAGCTTCCGGAGTGGGACCAACGTGGCCCCACTTGTCGGAGGGGGGCGTGGGCCTACGAGAGAGTGCCCTGGACGCATTGGGCTAGGGGCACAAGGTCCCATAGGCCCAGCCGGCCAAAACCCTAGGGGAAACCCTAGGGGATCTTCTAGAAGGGGGGGACTTGCCCCCCACTCCACCCTTGTGGCCGCCGGCCCTAGGGATTGGAGGAGGGGCAAGGGGGCCGTCCATCCATCTATATAAAGAGGGCAGGGGCGCACCCTCCTCCCACCCCTCCTTGAACCCTAGCCGCCTACCTGCTGCCCTCTAAATCTCTCTCTCTCTCTCCCGACTGCGCGTAGGCGAAGCCCTGCCGCAGAAACTCTCCACCATAGTACCACGCCGTCGTGCTGTAGATCCAATCTATCTCTCCACCCCACTTGCTGGACCGAGGAAGGAGGAGACGTCGAGGTGCCGCACGTGTGCATCTCTCGGAGGCATCGCCACTTGCGGTGTTAGATCGGATCGGATCGCGAGGAGGAAAAGCGAGTACGACTACATCACCCACGTTCCGTCGAACGTTCCGCTGTGCGAACCTTCAAGGGTATGAAGATCTCATCTATCCCCCTCATTGTTTGCATCTCCTAGATTAGATCTTGGCTTTCCCGTTCGCATCTGTAGAAAAAATTTGATTTACTATGCTGCGAAACCCTTCACCCTTCACCAACCCGAGCCAAAGCTGTCATCAGACTATGAGCTCTCTATTCTCAAGTCACATGCGGCACAACAACTGTCGAAGAGCAGTACTGATGCAAGCGGGAAATCTGTTGCCCAGCTCGGAGAACAAGCAAAACAATCTTGCGCCCCTCCCAAGGTGATTTCCCATACCAATGTGGGGTCGAGAAAATATGACCAGTACGACAAACCTCTCGTCAAACCTGAGGAGGTAAATAATCTTCCAACAAAAATGTGAAGATTGCATAACTGGTACATGCATGCCACAAAGGCCGGGGCTAACTGGATAATGCTGAGGGTTACAAAAAAGCATTATGGGAAAGAAATAGATGACATGATATGAATTGAATTTGTTGAACTATTTTAATTATTCAATCAAGACGCCTTGGACAAATCGATCATCAGTGCCTATTGTCTGTAAGTATTAATTCTGTAATTAATTTAGTCTCTAGCTATCTCACCTTATTTATTGCATGTATATAATCATACTATAATATGCAGAATGAAGATTCTCGAATGTAGCAGAGGACAAATCTATGACATTGGGTTCATTGACCCATATTGGGTTCATCAAGCTAATCTTAAAATAAACCCCCAGGATACGGAGGATAATATCGTACACGCATTAAGGTTTCAAGAAACCAGAAGGGAAATACTATTTCCTTATAACTTCGAGTGAGTGTTATTGTGTTGTATACACTTTCTATTTCGCTTACTCGACGTTAAGTATATAATTGATTAGTTATGCATGCGCGGCTTCCACTATATTCTGTTAATCATTCAACCTGACAAAGGGCGTGTACTAGTCATGGACTCGAAACATAAACCCCTTGAGACGTGGAAGGACATGCAGATGCTTCTCCAGCGGTAATTCTAATCATTATGACACTATATCGGCAACGTTCGTGAATTTTATGATATCAAGTAATTAATAACTTCTTTTATTCGTTTTCTTCGCTGGGCAGTGCTTGGAAACGGTTCACCAAGAAGGCTAGGGGTGTTTGGAAACAGGAGCTTACATTTAAACCACTAGATGTAAGCACCACTAGCTATATCTGCACATCTCTTTGATTCTAGTTTTGATACCATTATTATCATGCTTGATTATTATTTTGATTGAACTATGTTCTCGTAAAGTGCCTGACGCAGGGACCAGGGAACAATTTATGTGGATACTATGTTTGCGAGTTCATCCGTCAGACGTGTTGTAAGAAGGGGAAAAATTTAGAGCAACTTAACGTACGTAAACAATTTCTATAGTTTTAAATTACCATCAAATTGTGTTTAGTTTCATTCATATAGGTTTTACTCCTTTTTTTAAATTAGATCGAACGTCTACGGATGGTCTTCTGCCAAAGGATTGCGTACGATCAATTTAGCAGGAATTGGCGGGATTCTTGGATGCAGAAGTCCTAGACCCAAAAGGAGAATACTATTCGGGTATGTATATCCAATAGGGATTGTACAAAGAGCTTATTTTGTATGTAGTGCATGAACTCCGTGTATGGAATGTAATATGTTCGACACTTGGATCTATATTGTCATGATGATCTTGTGTAATATAATAGTTCCTTTATTGATGAGTGCAAAACACTAAATAAAAAATAAAACAACATAAATGAATTCTCTGTCGCGGCACAAAAAATTGGTCAAAATGCTGCCACGGCAAAAAAAAAATTGCAAAATGAATTCTCTACCGAGGCAGAGAAATGTGCCAAATCTCTGCCGCGGAAGAGAGTTATTTGTCCCGGTTCGTACGAACCGGGACGGTTGCTCGTCCCCCCTCGCACTGAGCAGCGGCCACATGTACGTTCTTTTGTCCCGGTTGGTGGGGCAACCGAGACTAAAGGTTGGAGCTTTAGTCTCGATTGCCCTGTCCCGGTTGGAAAACCGGGACTAAAGACCCTTACAAACCGGGACACATGGAATGTTTTGCACCAGTACACATAATGATGCAAAGCCCTATAAATTGGTACGGAGTACTCCAAATCAATCGGTTCACATGCATTGCATCGTGGCTGGCCGCTGCTTTTCCATGAAGCATGCCCCATTTCCCATGACGCCGCCGATCGAGTTTAAGGGACTCTTTTGGTTTCTGGAGGTCGCTGCGTCTGCTTCAAAGTTCAAACCCTGTTTCATTCTGTCTTGCGTGTGCTAATGATGGGATGCCGGGTCATCTTTTTCCTGGGGAGTGTCTAACCAAAGCTACTATAACTGTTTTTGAATTTTGGGTCGTTTCAGTCTTTCTGGTATCATAGTGTTTTTGGCCGGCATTTCCACCGTCCTCTGTCGAAATTTGTCCTTGGTTTACTAGACTGGGCATATGAGTCCGTCAACTTTGCCCCATCTGCCTGGACACAACTCATTATTCCCCCATCGTCTGTACAAATTTGTCCTTGGTTTACTCGACTGAGCATGATGCCGTCAACTTTGATCCCCCAATGCGTTGCCCCATCTGCCTGGACAGAACTCATTATTCCCGTGCAGACTTCAGAAACGAATCTGCGTGTTCTTGGCATTCCATGGTATATCAGAGCTGAGCTGAGTTTGTAGATGCTCGTACTTTCCTGTTACCTAGTCTTCGTACCACTAGTTACCGTAGAGTGTGCGAGATTATCCTGGTCTCGTGGTAGTGGGCTCCCGGCGGCCAGCGGAGAAGAAACTCGTGCTCAGCTTCGTGGTGTGTGGCGAGCGGGCGCGCCGGCCGACGTCCAGGTCATGGCGTGCACGGGTGGGCACCACAGACTGGCGAGACTGCAGTCCTGATCTAGCGATCCACTCGTCTCCTACTGGGTCTGACCGGTGGTGGCTGGGTGTGGCCGTGACGCGGTGGTGGCGGCGTGTCACTCGGCATGGCGCTGTCATCTAGACGGTCTAGGTCTAGGTATTGGACGACGTAGATCGTTAGAGTAAGGGGCGTATGCGAAGGCCAAGCGGTTTGCAATGAATCAGCGATAGATCAGGTATTCTCTTTTTTTCTACAAGACGGTGCACATACCATTGGGCTACACACATCAGCTGGCCACTTTTGCATCGATCAGTTTCTACTACATGGAGTAGCATGTATGGGATCCAGGGTATGTCGTGGCCCACCCGACATACCTGCTAGATCCGCCACTGCATATGGATATGGTACCCGCGGGTACTTTTACCCATGGGTAAAATTGCCATCCTTAGTTGGAATGAGGAGCCGAGGCTTGCCCGATATTGCTTCACCGATTGAAGCCAAAACCATGTACCCCATAGCTTGCTAAAATAAACTTACCTTGTCAAACAGAGGTAGTAGCTGGCAGTAGGTGCAGGGTTACAATGCAATATTAGGGTTGTAATGACGATGCACCAGTTCCGTTGCCTTGTTGTCACGGACGGATCATCACGGGGGCGGACCTGGGCTGTCACCCTGGGAGCTGCTATTTCCCGCCTGACGCGGGTGGAATCATAGCTCCGCACGCAACCTTCTTCTCGTGGGCCGCCCCCAAAGCGGCCCAAATAAACAAAGATGTTATTTCTAGTTTTGCCAAATTTAAATAGTTTTTAATTTTAAACAGTTTTGGAATTTTAACAGTTTTCGTGACTATTCAAAATTTTCAAATTCCAAACTGTTCATATTAAAAAAGGGTTCAGATTTGGAATTTATTCATACTTAAAAGTGTTCAAATTTCAAAAATTGGTCAAATTCAAAAATTGTTCTAATTCAAAAGGTGTTCAAATTCGAAAAGTGTTCCAATTTAAAAAAATTACATCAAAATGTTCATATTTTAAAAATGTTCAGAAAACAGAGAAAAGCAAAAGAAATAGAAAAGAAAAACCAGGAAATAAAAAAGAAATACAAAAAAGGGAGAACACTAATTAGGCCGGCCCAACACGGGCGCCCGCGTGAGCGGAGACTATAAACGCCTGCATTGAGCGATAAATAGCATTTCCCCTCCCCCCACCCCTACCTACTGTCAACACCCGGATTTTTCAATCCTAGATGCCTGTTATGCCATACATCGCAATCTCAGGATTACCATTTTTGCGAGACATAACAGATTTGGATACCATAGTAATTCATCCATTACAAACGATACATAAGTTCTTACATAAATAGGGATCTCATGATCCAGTTCTTAATACAACATCAAGCAGCGGAATACGTAATAACAACGGTAGCGTAGGCGAAGCTCCATCTTCGGGGTCACAGGCAATGCTGACGATGGGAGATGATCCTAGTTGTCGTAACCTTCCTGGGGTCCATCCTCCAGGTACTCCTCTTCATAGTCTAGCCATGGGAATAGCCAGGCACAAAGCCATGAGTACTCTTTAAGTACTCGCAAACTAATACTAACAGGTAAGGGGTTTTTGGATAATAGGACACTAGGCTCTAGGGTTGTTTTGCAAAAAGCCAGGTTTATCTTTACTAAGTTCCAAAGCTAGTCACAATTTTATAACTCCTAAGTGGGATCTTGTAATCCAGGTCACAACTCTGTTGTGGTCAAGTCAAAGTCGCAACTCATTTCACAAGTCATTTTGAAAAGTCTGACGGGGAACAGTATGGCCACTCTAACTGTCCATAACCGCGGACGCGGCTATTCGAATAGTTTGACACTCTGCAGAGATTGTACACTTCCACCACAACATTCGATACATCCGTCAGGAACAAATCCTGAATTCACCATACTCAGTATGCGGATAATCAATCCTAACCTTTCAATTACACGCCCTAGTATAAGCACCTCTCCTGTGAGTTTGGCCTCCCAACCATGACCGCTGTCATCTTGGGTACTGCACAGGTGGACAATCTTCACAAGGTAGCCTCAGCTCAGACCTTGGCCGGAGGGAAGTAATACTAAGGTATATAAGTTTCCAGTCAAGCCCTACCCAATATTCGGGTATTGTGGTTGTACGCTAAAATTGGAATGGTATCGCATCCAGACAACCATCAGTTTTATAAAGGGCTAAGCCTCATGCCTCAACATTTTTATCACCAGAATCATCAAGTGTTTGGAAACACATGTCCAAAACATTTCAATAGAATGATCCATCATTCCAAGGTTTTCATAACCATTTTTCCACCAAGTATTCCCATCTAAAAGTTGATCAAGTTTTATGCTTAGCACTAGCATCTACAGGTAGGGGTAGTACTAATGAGGGGTGGTAACTAGTGGAGTTTTACTAAGTCCAACCTTATATCTTAGACTAATATCAAGGTTTCTAGCTTAGGCCAAATTTTATGCTCTTTATGCAACCTTCAGCACAACTGTCTAGTATCTACCAAACTCTTAGGTAGACTCTAAGTAAGCTTTGATAAAGAAAAAATAAGAAGCTTGCCATAAAACTAGGATTGGTTTAACAAGTAGGTAGGGTCACAAGTACGGGTTTGTGGCATCAGTAGGGTATCTTGCAAGGGTTAGCTTGCATAGGTCAACTTGATTAGTAAGGCTTGCTAAAGTAGAGTGTCTTGCAAGTTTTAGCTTGCATCAATGTCAATATAAGCTTGCATAGTTACTAGCTTGCCTTGTGCAGAGCAGTGGTTGAAGTTCTCCGCGGCTTCCTCTTCATAGTATCCTCCTTCCTGCTCGTATCCTTGGTCGGTACTAGCGTCTATGAATAAATACGAGGTACACAATCACCAAACAATACTTAACTACTTGCAATCATCACACACAAGGGTCCTATAGATGATCTAGCATCATCTCTAACATTACAAGGTTAAGGCTTGGTTTAAATCCTTTTTATTTTTAGAAAAGTAATTTCTACTCATTGAAAACTACTTAAGATTTAATATTCTCCAAACTAAACATGGGATCATGTTGACACATGTCATCACCACATATTGTAGTCCATGGGAATGTGATTTAAAGTGGTGTCACAATTTAAATAAGGTTTTACCCTTTTATTTTAATTAATTAAAGTGGCTAGAAATGCTTATGACGCATTCTTTTATTACTTGAACATTATTTCTGCAAGTAAACCTATATATTTTTATATATTCTGAAAGGTATGGTTAAATGTGATTTTTGAGAGTTGGAATCAACTCAAAAGCTTTGATGGTTGAAATTTGAAAAATGTTTGAATGCAGAAAAGGTTCTGCCTTGTTATTTTTACTATGGGTGATCTACAGATCCAAATGACTTGAATCCAACGGGCTTGGATTAAGCATTCACAGACCTTTCCAACAAAATTGGTTTCATTCAATTTAATGCACTGAATCGATCTGGGTTGATTTTTGAAGTTGGGTGCTGAAGTGTGTTTGAATTGAAATAGAAAAAGTTTTAATTTGAATTGCTGGGCTGCGCGGGAAATTCTAACGGGCCGGCCTGCTAAGCGCAGTGCTCCCGCGGGCTGCTTAAGTGGGTGTCCCCACTCGTCAGTGACACGGGGCTGGGCGAAGCGGTATGGGGCGACGTGGATCGTTCGATCTAGTTCTAATCCGACGGCTGTGGGTCATCGTCGACGCGAGACAGCTCCGGCGAGAACGAAACCTAGCGCGGCCAGTGAGGGGTGCTGGGGGCTCACCGGGGTACGGGCGAGGGTCGGCGAGGCGGGCGAACGACGAAGTCGACGATGGCGAACCTCCTGGTACCGGTGGCTTCTCCTGGGGCGGCTCCAATCGCTGGCTCCCTTCTTCTCCGGCAGCGGCAGGCTCCAGTGAAATTCCAGCGTGGTGGTGCTCGCCTTGCTCTAAGAATGGTGTGGCACGATCAGTGAGGGGAGGGGAGTGAGATGGTGTGAAGAAATCGTGCGGGGGTGGCCTCTATTTATAGTCGAGCGAGGGGACCGTCGGGGCGCACGGTGAGCTCGTCGGGGCGCACGGTGAGCTCGTCTGGGGCGACGTTACAGGCGGCTAAAGGCATGGGCAAGGGTAGGGGACGGTGTTGTGTCTCCTGGAAATGCTCAACGACATGGTCGCGAGGCATGGGGCGGTGTAGTTTGGTCTGGAACGGCCGGTGCTCTGAGCGGCAGAGGCGGCGTCTTCGACGGCGGGCGGTGGCTGTATGGCACGGGGTGGCAAACGGGGGTGTCTGGCGGTCTCCTGGGTTGATGGCGATCGTGTGTGCACGCAGTGAGGGCGGCGCGCGGTCTGTGGATGCTGGTCGAGGGTGGCGCTCTGGCGCACGCTCGGCATGGTCTGGGCGTGTCTTGTGCGCGTGGTCCAGGGCTTGGCAACGCTTGAGGCTGGGACAGGGAGTGGCGGTGGACGGTGGGCTGCCTCCCAGACAAGGTTGGCACGGCTAGTTTTTCCTCTAGCCTGCTGTCCACAATGGGGTGACATGGGAGTGCTCGGCTGTTCACCATTAATGACAATGGCAAGCTCACAAGGGTGCTAGTGTTGGGCTAATCTTTCTAGATGATCTACTGAGGTGTGTGTGAGCTAACTAGGGAACAAGTTAGGCTCAAAACACTACACACTATAGTGTTTGATGTTTTGTTTGATTTGTGTCTGCAACCTGTTTGATGAAATGGCCGCATGAAATCAAGTTTTGAATTTTGAAATGAATTTTGGTGAGTTTGCTAGATTGGTTCTGGTGAGTCTGCAGATGCTTGGGTTTTGAAAGTTGAGCTTGTTTGAGTGGGTTTTGAAAAAGTAGGATCTTCCCATATGAAGAAGATTCAATTTTGAATTGTCATTTAAACTATGCATTTGAAATTTTCTGGATGATCACAAAGTGGGCCTTGATACTTTGTTATGAGTACATTCAAGAGGTGCAAAGATCCAGAAAATTTTCTGCTAGGTTTTGAAAGTTTGAGACAGCCAAAGTAGGCATGGGAGTTAAATTGGTCAAAATGACCATTCACTTAATATATTTGTTTTGATTTACTTGTCTTTAGAAAAAGTGTGGGAAATGTTTTAGATGATGTTTATTTCACCTAAGAAACATTTTACAAGCAATGGATCACACAAACAAGGTGATTTTTAAAGAAATTCAAAATCTATGCATACACATATACATGCATTCATGAATTCATTTAGAAAATTTTTTGTTAACCCTAATCTTGATGATTAGTGTTTGTTGATCTAAGTTTGGTATTTTTGGGATGTTACACCTACTTTTGTTGACTATGCCAACCCATAAGGCCCATCTGCCCCTTCTCACTCTACCTGTAAGAACGACATGAAAGGATCGACTGTTTCTTCTCCTCTCTCTCTTGTCTCTAACCATGGCAGTAAGGCGGGACGGCTTTGCTGTGGGCGTGACCTGCTGCCGGTGGCGCTGGGTGATGGAGGCGGCATGCCCGAGACTAACTCGCCTCGTCTTGGTCGCGCGCCCGCACGTCAATTAGCTAAGCAGCAGCAGCAGAAGCAGACTCCCAATGCAATATTAGGGTTGTAATGATAACTGTTATCGATGCACCACCTCTGTTGCCTTGTTGTCATGGGCGGACCATCACGGGGGAGAACCTGGGCTGTTGCCCCCCGGGAGCTGCTATTTCCCACCTGACGCGGGCGGAATCATAGCTCCGCACGCAACCTTCTTCTCATGGGCCGCCCCCAAAGCAGCCCAAATAAACAAAGATTCTATTTTTAGTTTTTTCAAATTTGAACAGTTTTTAAGTTTAAACAGGTTTGGAATTTAATAGTTTTTGTGGCTATTCAAAATTTTCAAATTCCAAAACTGTTCATATTCATAAACGGTCCAGATTCGAAATTTGTTCATACTTAAAAGTGTTCAAATTTAAAAAATTGGTCAAATTCAAAAATTGTTCTAATTCAAAAGGTGTTCAAATTCGAAAAGTGTTCCAATTTTAAAAAAATTACATCAAAATGTTCATATTTTAAAATGTTCAGAAAACGGAGAAAAGAAAAAAAAAGAAATACAAAAAAGGGAGAACGGTAATTGGGCCGGCCCAACACGGGCGCCCGCGTTGAGCCATAAATAGAATTCGCCCCCCTCCCTTCCCCACCCCCACCCAAGCGAAAACTACTTTTGTTGACTATGCCAGCCCATAAGACCCATCTGTCCCTTCTCACTCTACCTGTAAGCACGATCTGAAAAGGATCGACAGTTTCTTCTCCTCTCTCTTGTCTCTAAACGCGGCAGTTAGGCAGCGACCGGAATGGCTTTTTTGCTGTGTGCGTGACCTGCCGCCGGTGGCGCTGGGTGATGGAGGCGGCATGCCAGAGACTAACTCGTCTCGTCCTGGTTGCGCGCCCGCCACTACAGGAATTGGAAGCTACGCCGACGGCCAAACGTCGGGCCGTCGGCGTAACCATCGTCTAGGCCAGCCCCGCCAAGTAGCCATCGGCGTAGAATTGTCCTCGGTATATCCTTTGCTACGCTGACGGCTGCCCTCGGCGTAGCTATATTTTATTTTATCTCATTAAACTTTGAAAAATCATAACTAAATCATTCTAATTCAGAAAAATATAAATAATATATTAAAATTTGCAGAAAAATAATACCTATCTATCTACACTCAAATATTACACATTTGTAAATAAAAATTAAGTAAAACATAAAACATTATATATAGTTTAAAACGGGCATAAAAAATTCAAAAATGATCGAAACAATACGAAACCTTCGCGTGGTGTTATATTATGTGACATAGTTAGAAGGAAAAATATCAAACTTGGTATATTGATTATGTCTCAAAGAAACCTTCACAAAATGACCTATCTCATTCGAGGTTTCTTGGTTTTCGGGTCAAATGACCAATGTTATGGCTAGAATCAAGGCATAGTTTGTGATAATGTTCCCATATTGTGCATACATGTGCATCATAGGATGGCGAACAATGTTGCAGGAGGAAGCTTTCTTTTTTGTCGCACCAAAAAGCCATTTTCTATTTTCCGAGCATAAAAACGGACGGTTTTGTGAAGCAACCACCAAATGGCTAATTCAAAATACTACCACCACATTTTACAAAAATAATAGAGAACCTTATATGGACAATGTCCTAACAGGGGGATCTGAAACCTTTCCGTCCACCTTTGGTGAAAAAGACAAATTCCTGCCGAATCGGTAGGAAGTGGGTCAGATATGAACTACAGGTACATGATCTGATGCTCATGTTTTTTTACAAAAATCATTTTTAGGTTCACAATATGCTATTTTATCAAAGATCCAATGCAAGTTTAGAGAGACTCGGCCTCGAGCTAAGAATCTTCATGCCCGTCGTTTGACAAAGTTTGACGATAGTTTAAAACGGGCATAAAATTTCAAAAACGATCGAAACAATGCGAACCCTTGCATGGTGTCATATTATGTGACATAGTTATAAGTAAAAATATCAAACTTGATATATTGATTATGTCTCAAAAAAACCTTCACAAAATGACCTATCTCATTTGAGGTTTCTTGGCTTTCGGGTCAAATGACCAATGTTATGGCTAGAATCAAGGCATAGTTTGCGATAATGTTCCCATATTATGCATACACATGCATCATGGGATGGCTAACAATGTTGCAGGAGGAAGTTTTCCTTTTCGTCGCACCAAAAAACCATTTCCCATTTTCCGAGCACAAAAAATGGACGGTTTTGTGAAGCAACCACCAAATGGCTAATTCAAAATGGTACCACCATATTTTAAAAAAATACTATACCACCTTATATGGACAATGTCCTAACAGGGGGATCCGAAACCTTTCCGTCCACCTCTGGTGAAAAAGACAAATTCCTGCCGAATCGGTAGGAAGTGGGTCAGATATGAACTACAGGTACATGATCCGATGCTCATGTTTTTTTACAAAAATCATTTTCAGGTTCACAATATGCTATTTTATCAAAGATCCAATGCAAGTTTAGCGAGGCCCGGCCCCGAGCTAAGAATCTTCATGTCCGCCGTTCGACAAAGTTTGACGATAGTTTAAAACGGGCATAAAAAATTCAAAAACGATTGAAACAATGCGAAACCTTCGCGTGGTGTCATATTATGTGACATAGTTATAAGTAAAAATATCAAACTTGATATATTGATTATGTCTCAAAAAAACCTTCACAAAATGACCTATCTCATTTGAGGTTTTTTGGCTTTCGGGTCAAATGACCAATGTTATGGCTAGAATTAAGGCATAGTTTGTGATAATGTGCCCATATTGTGCATACACATGCATCATGGGATGACGAACAATGTTGCAGCAGGAAGTTTTCCTTTTCGTCGTAACAAAAAGCCATTTCCCATTTTCCGAGCATAAAAAACGGACGATTTTGTGAAGCAACCACCAAATGGCTAATTTAAAATGCTACCACCACATTTAAAAAAAATACTATACCACCTTATATGGACAATGTCCCAACAGGGGGATCCGAAACCTTTCCGTCCACCTCTGGTGAAAAAGACAAATTCTTGCCGAATCGGTAGGAAGTGGGTCAGATATGAACTATAGGTACATGATCCGATGCTCATGTTTTTTTTACAAAAATCATTTTTAGGTTCACAATATGCTATTTTATCAAAGATCCAATGCAAGTTTTCCTTTTAATCGCACCAAAAAGCCATTTTTCATTATCCGAGCGCAAAAAGGGAATTTTCTAAAGCAACCACCAAATAGATAATTCAAAAACGGAGGGTTTGTGATTAGTTGATATGGATATCATATTTGGATTCCTCTCATTTTTCTGATCAATTTAGACATATTATTTGTTAAATTCCGATTTACAGATATTAATTATTCCATATTAAACAGAAAATACAAAAAAGTAAAATTATTATATTTTTATTTGAATTCAATAATATTTTTACTTATTCATTAATGTTGACTTAAATAATTGTTTGTAATTTCAAAAAATACAAACATGTGACATGTTGATATAAGGGTTAATAGGATTGATATCATAGTATTGACAACAATGTATGAATGACTTTGTGGAAACAGATTCTGAAGGAACGAGGAAGTTAAGCATGCTGGAGCTAGAGTAGTATTAGGATGGGTGACCGGCTAGAAAGTTCGACCAAGACTGCAATTTAATTAAATATTAAGTGTAATTAGTGTTAAAAATGTTCAAAGTGAGAGATTAACGAGTCAAACAATTCAAAGATTCAAAAATTGAGAAAAAAAATAAATAAATAATATTTTTTTTAAATAAAATGTTTTTGCAACATGTCGACAAGCTATGTCGACAGCCGCTACGTCAAGGGCATTGCCCTCGGCGTAGCATACACCGATGGTATTTTGATACGCCGACGACCTCTATGTGCTCCGCCGAGAGAGTCCTTGCCGAGGAGGCTACGCCGATAGCAGCCGTCGGCGTACCATACGCCGAGAGCATTTTAGCCTACGCCGACGGCTTTGCTCTCGGCGTAATGCGCGCGCCCTGTAGTGCGCACGTCACTTAGCTAAGCAGCAGCAGCAGAAGCAGACTCCCAAGCCAAAGGAAGCTCGATCTCCATCCAGCAATCGTCCCGTGCAAGCTGAAGCTAGCTCTCCGGCTGGCCGGCCGGCGCTGATAATTTCCCCCTTATGTCCGTTCCCAAACTCCCAATTCTAGGATATTTTTGTCACGATTTCTTGCATCTTACAATTGGGGAAAATGCTAGCTAGTCACAAATTTTGCCATACATTAAAATTGTTGGTTAAAGATTTTTGTTTCACTGTTAGGCAGAAAGTTAAGAGAGGCAAAGGCAAAACCATTGATCATTTTTCAGAAAAATGGAGGTGACCCTGAATAAGCAGACCCTTTCTTGCTCATCGAATTTGGAAAGCAAGTAATGCAGAGTTAGTAATACTACATGATTAAGTAGTAGATGTTTTTGTTTTGTTTTGGCTCTATCTTATGTATATATTAATCTTATAATTGTATTTTGTGAACAAGATCAGTCTCAATATGTAAGTTTGAGAAAATGCTACGCATTCAATTTGTTGCTATCATTTGATTTGGCTTCCAGAAACAAATTCTTATGTCATTTTGTAGCTTCACCCCCTAATCTAAGCGCTAGAAAATTTGCGCCCTAAACTGTGGAACGGAGGAAGTATTTTATAAAATAGAATGCTATAACTTTCATATCGCCGGGAGAAGGTTGAGCTAAATTAAATAGGGCGCTACTTTTTCTCTTGGTGATGGTGCATACGTTTTGCCGAACGAATGGAAGCTCTGTGTGGCCCGTCTCCCGTAACGCCGCGGTTAGACGTGTGGTCGACGCTGATTTTTAGGTGACCGTCATCTTGGGGGTGCAGCATGGTGGCCCTGACGTCGATCCGGAGGACTCGGATAATGCCGTGCGGCGGTGGCCGGTGGCGGCAGTGAGCCGGCACTGTTGTTGCAGTCGAGGCTGAACCCCGGCCGGGAGCAGCCGTCTTTCTGGCCAGACAATAATGGCACCAGCCTCATCAACAGTACTAGCTCCGCCGCCGGCGAGAAGGTTGTTTGCGCCACACCATTGTTATGGGTGATATGGATGTGTGAGGGAATGCTGGAGCGGGCTAGCTAGCCCTTTTGCATGCTTTTATGCAGAGAAAGCAGGGCCGCCGGCCGCGTATGCTCCAGCCTCCAGCTTTTTGAGGGTACGTATAGTATGCTAGCTTCGAAGTGAGAAGCACTCGGATTCAGGGTTTCAGACGGGCGCCAGGTAATGTATGCGAGCGCGTGCGTACGTACGAATCCACCAGTTTCACATGGGGAGATGCTTGGAGGACCGACCGGTGCTCTTCTTGGAGTAGATCGATACTCCGTACAACATCGTACTACTAATTGGGAGGCCGGTTCAATAACTCTCATGGTGGACTGGCGACACCGGAGCGTGCCCTGCTCCGGTGACGGCTAGACTTTTCGTTTTGATGCATACCTGCTCTTGGCCCTTTCCCATCGGAAAACAAAGTCCACAACACTATAGACGTCTCCGTCTTATCACATAGTATCATTTTTTTTTAGATAAAAGGAACTCGTGTGTCCAGTTTTGAATTAACAAACCAACAACGGTGAAAAGATACAAAGTGTTGAACCCAACTTACAAAACAAACCACACACCCACGCGCACAACCAAAGTGGCAACTGTGGAAAATATTGAATCCCTAATATTTCGGTGTCTTGATTTGACCCTTATGAAGAGTATATATATACGTACAAACTTGGAGAGCAAGAAGCATATGACTTGGAATACAGGATGATCTCTAAAGTCCTAGTCTATCTCTAGTTGTGTACGTATACGTACTCTAACATCCCCCCTCAGTCGGAGCGGGAGTGAAGCGGACGTGCGACTGGATTTGAAGTTTTGTGCTTCTGTCGTCTTCACCTCCTTATCATCATCACCTGTGTGAACATGATCATGGATGGCACCTAGGGACGGTGACTGTGTCCCCTTCTAATGCCTCTCTTCCCTCCCGCAGTCACAGCGGGAGTGGCGTTGACGCAAGTGACGACGCGGACGCTGTTGACTGGAGTTCTTGAGTTGCTGTAGATGTTGTTCTTGATGTCGATGTCCAGGTAGCCGATCGTGATGTAGCCGTGGTCGATGTTGTAGTCGTCGATGTTGTAGTCGTCGTAGGGGTGTGGCTGCCATTGCCGGAGGCGCAAAAAATTGCACTTTTTTGTTGTTGTTGTTGACGGAGCTGCAGTTTTGGACGTTTTGCACCTTGTAGAGGTACCGTCAGGGCGTCTCTTGGACGCGGTCATAAGTGAGACCACCAGTTTTGCCAGGACTGGAGGATGTCACCGAGCACACACGGTTTTGCCAAAACCGTATGCGCGGTCGTAGGGGCGTCACAATTGTGACGCCGGTTTGTAGATGCAGTCGTCGGTGTCATGGACGCGGTCGATACCGTCGTCGGGGTCGTGGACGCGGCGATGCCGTCGTCGTGCCTTGCAGTACGTGTACTGTCAGAGGGCGTCGTAGTTGTATGTCCATCATGTGAACGGATATAGCGGCGGCGGCAATGTATCGACGAAGAGGTTGATGAAGACCACGTTGATGTAGACCTTGGCGATGATGTGTCGGCGATGATGGAGTAGGCGTGTCGACGATGATCGTCGCTTGAAGGCGTCCCTTGTGGCGGCGATAATGTCGAAGCCTTGGTGTCGGAGAAGTCGGCATAGTAGTGTTCCACACCGGTCTGGCGTGTGGATGATGTCGATGCCGCTTCTCTGTGGATGTGCTCGACAAAGATCTTGACTTGTAGTCTGGCGTAGTCGTACAGCTTGACGTAGATGTTCGGGTCGATGTAGTCCGGTTTGATGCAGTGCAGATCTTGACGTTGATGTAGCCGTGTTGAAGCAATTGCGCGTGGCGGCGAGGACAAAGTAGTTTGGCGCATGAGCGCCGACCGCCCGTAGGCCGCTGATCTGGAATTCCATGTGTATGTACACATGCACTTGATGTTGATGAGGCATGCCCTGGAGTAGATGGATCAGGTACTTCTGCTGCACGTGAGGCAGCCTGATGCGAAGACGTGCGCTAGTCCCATCTTGTTCGGGCGGCGCGGGAGCACAGCGTCGTCTGCTGCTTGTACGGCCCGCGCGACAGTGATTCCAAACATCTAGATCGATTTCGTCGGTGGATTTCAGCTCTGATCGCCGGAGGGTCGTAGATCTAGGATTGGGGATTTTATTCTGTAGCTAATTGGGAATTGAGAAATTTTGGAAATAGATCTAATCTAGGAACTCGAATTTGATCTAAGATCTAAACTAAAGAACTGATCCGATCATTGATCGAGATCGGGTGCCGCGCCCCCAAGAGTAATCTCCCCGGGGCCGGCGCGTTGTGGAAGTGGTGGAACTAGGATCAGCGCCGTGAAGCTAACCGCTCTGATACCATGTGGAAAATATTGAATCCTTAATATTTCGGTGTCTTGATTTGACCTTTATGGGAAGTATATATATATACGTACAAACTTAGAGGGGAAGAAGCCTATGGCTTGGAATACAGGATGATCTCTAAAGTCCTAGTCTATCTCTAGTTGTGTACGTATACTTACTCTAACAGCAACCACCGAAAGCGCGAACAACATGCTCAGCCATTACTAAAACTACGAAGACTCAGAGCAGAGATGGACAACAACAGTGTCAGGCCGGAGCTCCCCCAAGAGCGAGCAAACGAACACGCGGGTCGTCGACAGCACCCCTCCATCGTAGAAATGCCACCGGAAGCCGACCACCACCGGGAACCGACCCACGATGCCCACAGAACGAAACACAGCACCAAGGTAGCACAACCAGGGAAGGGTAAGGGGCATGCCTTGCCGAAGGTCGCCAAACGAAGAGAACCTCTGCCACCGGACCATCAGAGCGCCGTGAGAAGTGAGCTCCCAAACGGTGTCTTCAAGAAGAGCACGTCACTGGAGTGCCGCCACCATCCGATCCGAGGGTCTTGGGTTTTCACCCGGAGAAAGCAGAGCAAAGGAGATTCGCCACACAGCGCCTTCAGGAAGGGAACGACGTCCGGGGACGTTGCCGCCATGGCCCAGAGGGGCAACGGTTTCCCTAGGCAAAATTACCATCTACTAGAACTCCCATGCGGCATCTTCAAGAAGAGCACAACGCTGAGGCGTCACTACCGCCCGAACCGAGGATCCTTGGGTTCCACCCAGAGTACGAACCACTTCATGCGACTCGCCGGCACCACGTCGTCCCTACGACCGTGGGAACCGACCAGCACCAAAGCCCCTGGCACGCCCGCCAACCAAAAGGCCCTCCACCAACCAGGGTCGCCGCGCCGAAAACCAAGCCGAGCTCACCGGAGAGCGGAGAAAATGATAGGAGTCACCGCCACAAGGTCTCCGAAGACCAGAGAGACGACGAAGCAGGGTCCTTTTCCAGATCAACGACCGGTGGCCCCCATAGTCGCCGGCTCCTATGGATCTAGGGAAGGGGATTGGACTCAAAGGGGCCCGAAGCCCCTACTCCTTCCCGATCGAAGCGGCCCGAGGGTCGTGCTACCCAGCCCCACTAGGCCCTGCTCGAAGCCTCCGGCCACCAGATCGACCCGAGCTCCCCCAACCAGGCGAGCACCAGCTCGCGCCGCGCGCTGCCGCCGCCGACAAGGACCGCCGCAGTCGCCCGCACGCCGAGCCAACACCGCAGAGCAGCCGCGCCGCCATGCCCCCGCCGACCGCAGCCGCCCGCGCCGCCACCGTCGAAGAGGGAGAGGAGGCCCCGCCACCACCGACGCCATGGGGCTTCGCTCGGAGACGCCCTCTGACGGTGGCGAGGAGGAGGTGGGGAAAGGGAGTGGTGGCGGCGATTTAGGGTTCATCCCTCCGCTCGCAGGAGCAGAGAGAGCGAACCGGCATCCTCTGCAGTTAGAGATCGGATTAGATTGAGTTGTATTCAAACCAACTTCATATCTCGTATGTACTCTGGAGTCCAATTGTAACAGCTTGCACCGCAACGTGCGTCAATATATTAACACGAACTCCAGGGGCTCGGCTGTATCCGAGTAGACCCTTTACCCTCATCACTTTTGACATGGTATCCAGAGCTAGCCTCTCCATCGCATCTACCTGATCGCATCTACCTCCACCCCTCCCCAAGCATCGACGCCGCCGCTTCTCACCTCATCGCTGCTGCTGCCTCTTAAGCCCTAGCATCATGGCTACCACGAGCAGCCCTCCCCCAAGCCTCGGCAATCCGCCGTCAGAAAAATTGACGCGCGAGAACTACCCGAGCTGGCGATCGTTGGTGTTGCCGACGATCCGTGGAGATCAGTACATCGGTGATGGATGGCTGTTGCCGTGAGAGCTTATTCTTATTTAAGTCCCCGGAAACAGCGCCAGAAAACTTGTTGGTGACTCCTTGATGGCGCCAGAGAACTTGACTCGAGCACTTCGTTGGAAACCCCAAGAGCAAGGTGTGATGAGCACAACAGCAAGTCTTCCCTCAGTAGAGACTGAGGTTATCGAGCCAGAAGGAAGAATGAAATGTCACACAGGTGTTGCAAGCAACACGGAGATCTGCACAACACAAACTCAAGACTTTGCCCCAACGAATCAGTGAGGTTGTCAAGCTCACCGGTTTGCTGTAACAAAGGATTAAACGTATAGTGTGGAAGGTAATGGTTTCCAATAAGTAAACAAGTAACAGTGGAAGATGTATCAATGGTAAAGATTGAACCGGGGTCCATAGTTCACTAGAGGTGCCCTCCTTAGATAAACAACATGGTATGAAGGGTAAACAAATTACAGCAGGGCAATTGACAGGAACTGAACAAGGCATAACAATGCAATTACCAGTCAGAAAGATCCTATGAGATTCGTTTGGGCAATACAACAAGATACATAGACCGCCATCCAACTGTATCTATGACTAGAAGTCCACCTTCAGGTTATCATCTGAATCCCCTCCAGTATTAAGTTGCAACCAACAGACAACTGCTTTAAGCAAAGTGTGTAAGGTAAACAGTCCACATGTTCCATGAACAAGAGACTGTTGTTTTCTCTCTAGTAGCAACAACACATCTACAACCGAAGATATTATTGTCACTTCCCTTGAAAACTAGAGGCATGAACCCACTATCGAGCATAAATACCCCCTCTTGGAGTCACTAGCAACTACTTGGCCAAGATAGCTACTAACAACGGAGAGCATGCAAGATCACAAACAACACAGACATGATAGAATCATAAAGACAAAACCATTAATCAAACCAACATAATAATCTCAATATCCATCGGATTCCTGCAAACACAACATGCATGATTACAAATAGATTAGATCTTGATCATGAACGGAGCTCACAAGACCTATACATGAAAGCACAAAGGAGGAGATATAACCATCTAGCTACTACATGGACCCATAGTCCAAGGTGGAACTACTCACGCATCATACCGGAGAGAAGGCCTCTGGGATGATATCCCCTCCGGCAGGGTGCCCGGAAGAACTTCAGATCCCCCCGATCTAGGGACGATGGCGGCAGCGGCTACAGACGGTTTCGTGGAGATTTGGCCGGGTGCTTAGGGTTTCTTCATCGGGGGCTTCTTATAGGCGAAGGGGGAGGCCGAGGCAGCGGCCAGGGGTGACAAACCCTAGACATGCACGGGGTGGGGCCCACCCACGCCTGGGGTGGGTCTGGCCACCCTGGACGGCCCCTATGGCTCTCATATGGTCTTCTTGTTCCCCACGGAAAGTAATTGACTTTAACGTTTGTCCCGTCCAATTCCGAGAATATTTATTTACTAACTTTACTGAAACCAAAAACAGCAGAAAACAGGCATCTGGCACTGTTGCAACTTGCTAGTAGGTTAGTACCAGAAAACATGTAAAAAGCACCTCAAAGTGTAGACAAGTAAAGCAAAGTAGATACTAAACAAGCATGGAGCATCAAAAAATATAGATACATTTCCGGCGTATCAATCGGCCTCTTGGATGGCACCGATGAAGCTCCCTCCAAGGCGCTGATTATCACACCGGCGGACAAGGACACCGTTGCTCCCGCAAAGATGGTGCCCAATCCGGCGTATGCAGCATGGCTAGCTCGTGACTAGCAGGTCCTCTCCTACCTGCTGCAGTCACTATCTCTCCAGATTCTTCCCCATGTGCACCGCCTTGTGCATGCTCATGAGGTCTGGACGGCCATTGAAGAGATGTTTGCATCTCAGTGCAAGGCCAAGGTTACCAACCTGCTGATCGCCCTCGCCAACACCAAACACATCTAGTTCAAAACCACGGCTGACTACCTGACGAAGATGCAAAGCTGTGCCGATGAACTCCCTGCTGCTGGACAGGTCCTCTCCACCAAAGAGACCGTGTCCTATATTATCGCCGGTCTCAGATCTGGCTATGATTCCCTTGTGTCCGCACTTGGTGTGGTCACCACGCAGATCTCCATCAGTATGTTGTATGCCCATCTCGATGCATATGATCAGAGACAAGATATGCATCACAACGCCCCCACGGGTGACTTTGAGACGTCATCCAATGCCGTCTATCGTCAGAACCGGCCTCTCTTCCCCAACAACAACAACTCCTGTGGTGATCGTCGTGATGATCGCCGCCCAGACCGCCGTTACCCTCGCCGTGAAGATCACCCTCGTCAACACGACCATGGTGGCGGCCGAGCACCTCCAGGCGGGGGGCGTGGCCGTGGTCATGGACGTCGCCGCACTACTCCCTGGGTGGACGTCACATGCCAGATCTGCTCCAAGGAAGGCCACACCGCCAAAGATTGTTGGCACAGGTTCCATGAGGACGATGATGAGTTTCGTGAAAAACAAGTCAATTCTGCCTCCTATGGGGTCGACACCAATTGGTATGATGACACTGGCGCTACACATCATGTCACGGGTGAACTCCACAACCTGACGGTCAGAGACAACTACAGAGGCTATGTCAGGGTCAACACGGCAAAAAGGCAAGGTATGAGTATCTCCCATATTGGTCATTCAATAGTTCGTAGCCCTACTCGTAATTTCCACCTCCGTAATATCTTACATGTCCCTACAACATCCAAAAATTTACTCTCTGTTCATAGATTCGCCTCTGACAATCACGTCTTTATTGATTTTCACCCCTCTTTCTTTCTCATTAAGGATCAAGCAACTCGGAGAGTCATCCATAGAGGAAAATGCGTGGGCGGGCTATATCCTCTTATTTCATCCATGGAGCCATCACAGTCATCGAAGCACGCCTTCATTGCTGCCAAGCCCTCCCATACCTTGTGGCATACTCGGTCTTGGCCATCCCTCTCTAGTTATTATTAGGCAAATTATTAGCAAGAATAAACTCCCACATGTTAGTGAGTCAAGTATTCAGTCTATTTGTGATTCATGTCAACGTGCTAAGAGTCACCAACTCCCCTAACCCATCTCCACCAGTGTGTCCACAGCTCCCCTTCAATTAGTCTTTTCTGATGTATGGGGTCCTGCACCCACTTCTGTTGGTCGGCATGATTATTATGTAAGATTTATTGATGATTACAGTAAATTTATTTGGATTTACTTGCTTAAGAAAAAATCTGATGCACTTGCTACTTTTATTAACTTTCAAAAACTTGTTGAACGAAAGTTTGATCGAAAAATCCTCACTGTTCAATCAGATGGAGGAGAATATGTTAAATTGAACTCCCTGTTTCAAACTCAGGGAATTTCCCATCATATGTCGTGCCCTCATGCTCACCAACAAAACGGCTCCACTGAGCGGAAACACCATCATATTGTTGAGATGGGTCTTGCTCTCCTTGCAAATGCACCCATGCCTCTCAAATTCTGCGATGAGGCGTTCCTTACTGCCACATATCTAATTAATATGATCCCTAGCAAGGTCACCAATAATGATACACTGGTGCATCTTATCCTTGCTACACACCCAAATTATTCATCGCTTCGTATGTTTGGTTGTGCCTGTTGGCCCAACCTTCGTCCTTATAACAAAAGAAAACTTGCTTTCCATTCGACCCAATGTGTGTTCCTCGGCTATAGCCCACGTCATAAAGGGGTCAAATGTCTAGAAGTATCCACCGGTCGTGTCTATATTTCTCGTGATGTTATTTTTGATGAGGCTGTTTTCCCTTTCAAATCATTGCATCCCAATGCCGGCGCTCTTCTTCGGAAAGAAATCCTACTCCTTGATCCATCTCTCCGTAACTATTCACAAGGGAACGACACTATTGATGATTCTAATGTGGCTAATACTCATACTACTCACACTGTTCCTAGCCCTGTTTGTACTACTGTGCAGGAAATGGGACATCAAAATTCAGCACCGGGTGAAAATTCCAGTCAAAATGGTGCTCCTATGGGCCAAAACAGGTCACATGAAATTACAGCAGAAGAAGACAATAGTGATGAACACGAGACAGATTTCCTGACAGCATCGTCATCAGGATCACTGCCGATTTCCTCGGATCATGCGTATGATCGCCAAGCGGATTATCCCGCGCTCGGTGCGTTGAATCGCGCCAGAACAGTCCCCGCGGCCAACACGGTCCCTCTGGAGCGCCAGCACGCCGCGATCTTCTGCGCCTACCGCTGCCAGCACACCTCTGCGTGCCTCTCGTTCCGCCACACCGTTGACCACAGGATCCTGTGTGGTCACTTCGGCCTCCACACCAACGACACCCAGTTCAGATTCCCCTGGCCACAGCAGATCCACCACTGGTGGATCCCCTACCTCGGCGCACTCTGTGGACCAGCCCGTGGCCGAGTCAAGACCTGTCACTAGAGCTTCCAAAGGCATTGTAAAATCAAAACAATACACACATGGGACTGTTCGTTGGTGTCTTTCAGTTGTCAGTGATGGACCGGCCAATTTGCAATCTGCTCTAGAGGATCAGAGTTGGCGGGGAGCAATGGATGAGGAGTTTAATGCTCTCACCGAGAGTAAAACTTGGAGATTAGTTCCACCACACCAAGGTAAATTATTGATTGTCACTAGATATACAAAGTTAAGAGAAAAGCAGATGGCTCTATTGATAGATACAAGGCTCGCCTTGTAGCCAAAGATTTTAAGAAACGATATGCTATTGATTATGAGGATACATTTACTGTTCGTCTTGTCTTGGCTATTTCAGTTTCCAGAGCGTGGAGTTTGCGATAGCTAGATGTGAAGAACGCATTTCTTCATGGTGTTCTGGAATAGGAGGTCTATATGAGACAACCACAAGGGTATGAGGATAGTAGCAAACCATATTTTATTTGCAAACTTGACAAGGCATTATATGAGTTGAAACAAGCACCTCGAGCATGGTATTCATGGTTGAGTACTCAGTTACTTGCTTTTGGTTTTGTTGCTTCCAAATCTGATACATCTATGCTCATCTATCATAAGTCCAACATTACCATCTTCATGCTCATCTATGTGGATGATATTATAGTTGCAAGTTCTTCTCAAGAGGCGACTGATGCTCTGCTTAAGGATTTAAGTCAAGAATTTGCATTGAAGGATCTAGGTGATCTTCATTATTTTCTTGGCATTGAAGTTAAAAAGGTAAATAATGGCTTAGTCCTGAATCAGTTCAAGTATGCAAGAGATGTACTGGCATGTGTTTGCATGACAGATTGTACAGGAAATCCTACATCTTTGTCTTCATCAGAGAAAACTACTGCAAGAAAAGGTGTCTTGTTGGGTCCTGAAGATAGTACCAAATACCGAAGTATGGTAGGTGCACTTCAGTATCTTACACTCACAAGACCTGATATTTCCTATGCAGTGAACAAAGTGTATCAATATTTGCATGATCCTACAACAGTATATTGGACAGCTGCTAAACGCATTTTAAGTTATGTTAAGAGTACTATTACAGTTGGGTTGACTTTTGCAAAATCCTCCTCTACATTGGTCAGTGGATTTTCTGATGCTGATTGGGCTGGTTGTGCTGATGATCGTCGATCAACTGGAGGATTTGCTATAATTTTTAGACCTAACTTAATATCTTGGAGTGCTAAGAAACAAGCCACTGTTTCAAGGTCTAGTACAGATACAGAATATAAATCAGTTGCAAATTCTACAGCAGAAATGATATGGGTGCAATCTCTCCTTGAAGAGCTTGGAGTCAAGCAGATACAAACACCTTGTCTATGGTGTGACAATCTAGGAGCTACATATTTATCTGCTAATCATGTGTTTCATGCAAGAGCAAAGCATATTGAGATAGATTTTTATTTTGTCAGAGAACGGGTTCTTGCCAAACAACTTGAGATACGTTTTATTTCATCACAGGATCAAGTTGCTGATGGATTTACAAAACCATTACCATATCGAGCATTTGAACCACTTAAGTATAATATCAACTTGACTAAGTTGTGATTAAAGGGGGTGTTAGAGATAAGATTAAATTGAGTTGTATTCAAACCAACTTTCTATCTCGTATATACTCTGGAGTCCAATTGTAACAGCTTACACCGCAACGTGCGTCAATATATTAACACGAACTCCAGGGACTCGGCTGTATCCGAGTAGACCCTTTACCCTCGTTACTTTTGACAAGAGAGTCCATCACATAGTATCATCCAGTCATGCTTTGGGATTTGTGTAAAGCTCTTCCACACATTGCAACGAACACCCTGAGCTATATGAATTTCTTGATGGTAAGCCCTTGGCCTCTTACATAATCGACTCCTCATTCGTTTTATACTATTATAAATAGTTAGGTTCGGATTAGTTAGTGCAGAGTCAGTACTGCTAAATTACATGTTAACTGTAATGGAAATTTGTCTTTCTACTTACTCTCTCCGTTTAAAAATATAAGATGTTTTAGTTTTGTAAAGTAATATATCTAGACTACTTTAGTATATAGGTTCACTCAGGTTTAAAGTGAATCTAGACACTAAAACAAGTCTAGATACATTTTCTTCACAAACCTAAAACATCTTATATTTTAAAACTGTAATAGAAATATAATTATACATAAGGAGAAGGATTTACAGCCTGACATAGAGCCTTACATGCACACATTCTGTTAATGAACGAAAAAAATCGTTGAACAAAAAAGAGAAGGATTTACAAATGAAGGTTTCTTGTAGCATATGGCGTTGAAGAAAATCATCGATAAACACCCAAATTAGAAGGATTTGGACGTTCCTTCCATGGATTTCTCCCCTTCCATGGCGTTGAAGAAAATCAATCAATTTAAGCTATCTTGACTGTTACACTCGAATAAAGCATGCTAATTCTATTCCAAATTGTTCCCCATAGTTACACAAAAGTAATGCCATGACACATGTAATTTTTTACCGGTCCGCAACAACGACACGAGCATTTAGCTACTATAGTTCAACCATGACGAGATTTTTTCCCTCACTTCCGACCGCGACCGCCAGGAGTTCTAGCGCCACGTCGTCTTCGTCCCGGCTACGTCTGAGAGAGGAAGTGAGGGGACTTAGCGGGTCTTACAGGTGGGTCTGGGTTCCGTTACCGCTGCCGTCATCAATTCTCGGGGCAGTTCCGGGTTCGACGGCGAAGACAACGGCGATGGTGGACGGTATATGCCGATCCGATCCCTCTCCCATGTGTACTTTATCTATCAGTAAGGATCTACGCGAGTTGTTTCACCATTTTTGGGAGGCACCTAGGGTTTCGCCGCAACCGACTCGCGCTTCCTTCGGATGGTGGCTGGGGAAGGTCGCCGGTGATTCGTGTTCGTTTGCTCAAGTAGTTGCCTCCCCTGTATCTTCGGGTAGCCGAGCCCCTGCATCGAGTCCGATGGCAGACCAGGGAGGCGGTGGGGGTGCTCGGGGTCACCAGATCCGTGGTGGCGGTAGAGGATTTGGGGGTCGGGGAGATCGTGGTGGTGGCAGTGGCCATGCTATGCCTGGCACCGCGGCCCGCGGGGGGGTGGTGAGGCAAAATTCGCCTACTGGTGGTGGAGCTGGGTCATGTTAGCAGATCCACAAGCGGGATCGCTGGGAGGTTGCGGCGGAGGCTCATGGAGGACAAGAAGCTCGACATGCTCCTGGTAAGGATCCAAAAAATCAAGGGCTTACTGCTGGTATATCCTGGTCCATGCCATAATTGCAATTTCTCTGGACATTTAGTGGCCCATTGTCCTACATTGTTCCCTATCCACCATTCTTTATTATCCTACTAGGTAGGGACGCGCGGCTTGCCGCGGGCTTGCCCGCCTGCCGATATGAACAATCGATAAAAATATTCTAAGTGAATTTCGGATAAAGATGTGCCCAAGCTAATCTTACTCTAATACTTTACAATACATTAGTAGGACATAGTATGAGAGAGCAGTAGATCGATACTAAAAACACAGATGGAAATCCCACTGGTACCAATGGTACCAATCATACAGTAATGAGCACTATTGAAATAAAACACGAGCTTACATACCAGTTCCTGTATATTGTAAGTGTTCATGAACATTGGACTGTACATACCGAGTGTTCATACACATATAGTAATGGATATTGTTGACATGAAATGAAGGATGGAATATACAACGCAGTACTATAGAATTGTGTTTGACAGGGTCCAATCAGAATATTGACCACGATTAACATACACATTCATGATACATAATATAGTCTAGATGGGGTTACATAATAATCTGAATAATATACTAACTACATTAAATGTTGCATAAGAACTGGCCAAGTGACTTACAATTTCAAAGTGATTTGTACATAGAATCATTTAGAGGATTTTGATGCAACACAACTAAGAGGATCTTGATGAAAGGTCAAGTTGAATAGGAATTTCTAATTTAAATTGAACCAATAAGAATCTTCTATCTGTAAGTTTCCACTACATTGTACCTGCGAACACTGATCTACTAATTATATCGATATGGAGACCAAAAGGCTTGACAGAGGAATAGGGTTTTATGCGTAATTTTAGAGGCCTGAACCCATAACTGCAATATATCTTCCTTAGCAAAAACTGCGGACATATTACATGAAGCTACCAAGGCAAAGGAACTATGAGTTGTGAACATATGTTACCATTTTAATATTATTAGGACAGATAAAAAGGCACAAAATCATAACTACCAAATAATTTGTGCTCAAAATCTGCCTTAAATATCACTCACGGTTCCTGATTATACTCATCCAAAAAATAAAAGGGAGTCTCTAGTCCTCTCACTGCCAACGTTTTCGACAGAGAATATTTTACTGATCAGTAGGTAGTGGGACAAAACCGTTTCGGTTTTTACCACAAAACATATGTCCTAGACTAACCTAAAGATTTCCAAACCCCACCAATCTGGTATGGTCACCCCTAGATAAAAAGAAAGATCATCCACAGGGAAAAATGAGACCGAAAGATCCTAGCTTCATATGGAGGATCTTAGATAACAACCAAAGTAAGCCTGGCAGCTAAATAAGTAATAAACTGTAAGGAAAAAATTATGGACATTGTGAGTGTTCAATAGAACTTTGGCTCACAATTGCCAAACAGACAGCATCCATAAAATCTAAGATCAATCCATGGTTAAGCATGGGACCTAGAAAGGACATCAATGCACCTGAACAGTGATTTAAATCAAAAGGAACTCAAGCTGCTACTTGCCCAATTATTCAACATTAACAAAGCTTTGCAAGTCTGTGTTTATCTTGACATGTAAGGGAATAGATTGATATCGTTGCAAGAGTTGTTTGATTCTTTATTTATGGAAGTAGGGAGAGGCACACCTGATTAGACAAGCTTTATTGTCGAAATCATCTCCGAATTCTTCCTGATATAAATAAAATTGTCAAAGCATTTAGCGTACTTGGCAGACCTGCACAGGAGGAAAGTAAACTAAGAAAGAGCTGAATGTAAAACTATCAAGAATTCTGCATTCATACACTTATAAATCCACTACATATGTTTAAAAAATCGTGTAGAATACCAAATAAAGTTCAACCACATAATAAAAAGGATAAAACAAAAACATTTGTGTTTGTAACATCTAACAACTTTTAGTAGAAGCCACGAGCACTAGACAGACGTGTGCAGACACACCATCACTAAGATTAATCCGCAGTAGTAAAAGTAGTAGTATCCAAAGTGGATTAATCGGTAGCGTATTAAAACGTGCGCATAGAACGCAGTGGTACAACCAACAGTATTATGTACGCATATATTTATAAGCACCAGTTATAGTCCATAAATGTGGAAGAACCTCATATTATAAGCACCAATTTATGTAGTTCGACAGTCTGAGCAGTAGCAGCACAACGGAATAAAGTCCACATGCATCTATGAACATCTAATATGGTAACAGATAAAACCTCAAAATTAGGAGGCCAAGATGAAGAAAAAAGTCAATGAAAAGTGAACAGGCTGGCATCCGTGCCAAGGAGCTCTACACAGGCTTGCAGATTGGTGAAGCAAAAGAGAAAGAGAGGAGATGACATGGAAGAATCACCTGGCTACTGGGGTTTAGGTGAACACGACATGATGGTGGCATAGAGGTCGAGCTAGAGGCGGGGGTATTGGAGGCGTTCAGCTGCTTCTACTTGTGGAGGGGCGGCGACACGAGGGGGTAGGAGAGGAGATCAAGGCCGCCAGGTCTTCTAGGGTTTCAGATCCCCTGGTTCTGCACAAGACAAAATAAGAAGCAGTAGACCCCCTCTTTCCAGGGTAACAAGGGGAGGTGATGCAGGATCGCCGGGAGGCCCGTTCCCGGCAACGAAGGGAGATCTCCACTTACCGAACAGGGGAGAAGGAGCTCCCCAACCCAAAACAAACACAGTTGTGCAGCTTTTCAAGGCAATCATTCGTGAAACCCAAATCTCGATTGCACACTCGAGGTACCTTCAGTCTCATAAAGAATACCTGCACTCACTCATATAGCACTGCTCGTAAATGGAGAAGGTCTAAAACAAACATATTTGATTTTTTAGTAGTCCTTGGATTTCCTTGTTTTCATCATTTTCAGAATAGTAATATTTCATGTGCCCCGCTAAAAGTAAAAAAAGAGCCAACAGATCTCTTTATGACATCATAAGATCTTAAACTGGTACTACCAAAAACAACATCTCATATTCTCTAGAAAAACATCTTCGCAGAAAGCATTTTCTTTAAAAGCACCTTAAATTAAACATTTTTTCAGATAAAAATATCATGAGACTCAGAGCTAAATATGATGTGCATGAGCCTAGCAAATAACAACATTCAAATACAAACTGTAGCTAACAATTTCTGTCAGTATTAGTCAGTTAACTTCCATACTAAGATGAAGCGAACAAAGAATATGAGTTAATAAACATTAATAAACCAAGCTTGGTGAATAGCAGAAAAAGTAACTGCTAATTGTCTAAGATTCATATTTGATTTATTCACTCATGGAAATAAATATATCATATTCTAAAGTAAAATCCAAGCTTGCTCATTAGCGGTAGAACAATGAAGAATGGAACATATCTAACTCATCTATAAGATCTTAAACTGTTAGCTACAGATCTCTTTATGACATCATAAGATCTTAAACTGGTACTACCAAAAACAACATCTCATATTCTCTAGAAAAACATCTTCGCAGAAAGCATTTTCTTTAAAAGCACCTTAAATTAAACATTTTTTCAGATAAAAATATCATGAGACTCAGAGCTAAATATGCTGTGCATGAGCCTAGCAAATAACAACATTCAAATACAAACTGTAGCTAACAATTTCTGTCAGTATTAGTCAGTTAACTTCCATACTAAGATGAAGCGAACAAAGAATATGAGTTAATAAACATTAATAAACCAAGCTTGGTGAATAGCAGCAAAAGTAACTGCTAATTGTCTAAGATTCATATTTGATTTATTCACTCATGGAAATAAATATATCATATTCTAAAGTAAAATCCAAGCTTGCTCATTAGCGGTAGAACAATGAAGAATGGAACATATCTAACTCATCTATAATCTGAAATTTTAGTTGAAGCCAAACAAAAGTGTCTTATACATTTGAAGTTGCAATAACCACAATCCATCACATAAATCTAGAAAAAAAATTACATAGATCGGAAATTTCACCTGATACGGTAAAGTTGTGATCTCCTCTTTGAAAACTAAAACACAAATGCTCATCTCACTTTCTCCTGTGTAGTATAGAACCTGAAACAAGCAACAAAAGGATACAAATTATTGATGTTGCAAGATACTAATGAAACAAGCAACAATACCATCATCAATAAACGCATGAACGAAACAAAGATGGTGTAACCTACTAATGAAAGTAGAAAAAAAAAATTAAGTTCTCTATGACTTTTCTGCATTATGTGTGTGACTTTCTGCCATGTTATATTATATATGCTGGCTATATACCTAACAATCAGCAATACCAAGTTGCAGCCCATTTAAAAAACAACCCCAAACCTGAATTCACATAGGATAGCCACACGTAAGAAGAACCAAGAAAGTACTGATTTTATGAATAAACGAAATGTTTAGTTGATATGATTGTCCGTACATATGCTATGTGGTTGCTCTTATTTATTATGATATGAGATTATTTTGGCACACAATAATGTGCAGAAGTCCAATTAATCATGAATGATTAGTACCTTATACAAAAACATATTTTAGAAGTGGCAAAGGACAAGAAGATGGGAGAAATTCTAGAAAAAACAATAGCAGAAACTTTAGCATAGCTATAGATTTACTAAACGTTGCCAAGGAGTATATTCGTAATACGAATAAAGTAGAAGTGAAGATGTGCCAGACCAACCTTCTTTGAAGCTTCTTTACTATCACTAGGAAATCCCTTTAGAGAGCCAGAGTCTATTACCAGAATACCTGAAAATTAACATATGTTAATCAGTGCCTAGACTTTCACAGGTATTATGTAAGCAGAACTTACAAAAGAAGTGCTAAGACCTGAACATGCCAATTTTCAGGACCTTTTTTTAAAACCCATAAACTAACATGATCAATCAGAACATTAGATGACTGATGAGTATCCATGATATACATTCCATATTTATGAGGGCATCATCTTTACAACAAAGAAAGTGGTCATGTAATTTGGATGCGTTTCTCCAGCGTTGATCAACTTTTTTTAAGAAACCATAGGAAGCTTGTCCATCAATCTTACAGCGCAAATCATGCCATGACTGTCTTGGTCCTTCCACACTTTCCTGCATCAAGGGAACAAATATGATGCCAGAAATATTAAAAGATTAACATGGTGTAAGGAAAACACTAACAGTCGGGCATTCATTCGTTGCAGCAGCTCCTAGTATACATCTTTGACTCTAATTCGATGAGCATATAAAGGTTATGTAGAACATATTGGCAAAAATGAACTCATCGTAACTGTTGGGTTTTGATAATCATTTTGGATACCGTTGAAGAGTATCATAACGTAATCACGAAGATCTAGGCCTTCGACAAAAGCAGTAGCTTTCCGCTTGTTTCCCCAAGCTTGTGTATCAACCAACACATATTTTTTATTGTGAGTAAACAATGTCTTAAAAACCTTCACGATAGAAGTTCAACATTGCCAAATATGGCAAAAGGAAGAGCACATGAGTAGCCTATAGAATACGTATTCATAAGAATCAAATAACGCTAATTTTAAGCTCAACATAGCTCTTGCCTACTGATATTTGTATAAAGCTATTTGTGTATTTGATTGCACATTTACTATCTATATGGAACCAAGATATCATGGTAATTAGTTACTTGGTAACATGAGTAAATATTAACTTGTTTAAGGTTTATCAGATCTATGGAACATAATTCTAGAACTAACTGTTTAAACATAAGCCCACTACGCATTATATAGTAAAATCAGTGCAAAAATTCAGCTAATTAAGATCGAGCATAGAACAATAGATACCAGTACCAAGATGGAGGCGACTAAACCAAACAAAGAGGGTGGTACCCAAAAAAACTCATTGGTCCATCGTAATCAATCTAGCACATCTACGACTTGATACACTCCTACATGACAAAGGGAGGCGCTCATATGGGATGTGCTACAAATCCAACAAAAGTAATCATGTGAAATTCCAAAAAGAAAAACCTAGACACCAAGGATATTGTCATTAACATTCAAATAACAAGTTCGATGGGCTATACCCGCAGATGGGTAAACGGAGCAGAAGAATGGACCAAATAAACACATGACAAACTCAACCAGCACCGCATCGCACAGAAGCCATGGGAGATTGCTCCACTCCTTCTGTGATGCATAGGATCGAGAAACAGGCATACAAACATAGTGATAGAGGGGAAAATAACCAAAAGAGAGGACAAGAAAGGGATGCAGCAGATAAGATCAAGCCATGACCTCGTAATCTCCACGACCGGCGGGTCGACAAAACCTACATACCTGAAGATGCTCCTCCTGGATGCCGGGCCGATGGAGAAGGCGCCACGGAAGAGGTTTTCAATCAGGGTAGAAGAGGAGGCCGCTGCTGCTGCCGTGCACCTCCTCACGCACTCTCTCCTTCCGCTAGTTCACTAGCAAAATAATACCAATCTGACAAGTAGATAGCAGTGAATAATATGTTCATGCATATAGCTCATATTTCCATATTTTTACTCAAAAGGTTACGTGATACACCATGGTATTGAAAAAATACAAAAGAATTGAAAAATAAATCTAGACAAACAAATTTGGCATAGGCTACCTTCAAGCAATTGCACGAGCTAGTGCTAGTTGCCCATTCTTCACCTCTAAATCTAGATGGCATAATCTAGTGCTAGCTGCCCAACTTCACCTCTAAATCTTGAGCTATAGAATATAAACCTGAGATAAATCAGAAATAATAGGCAAGCCCAATTTTCAACTCTAAATCTGGAGCTATATAGAATGTAAACTTGGAATCAATCAGAAACAAACAAGCAAGCAATTGGAGAATATCAAGCAAACCTGAGTCAAATTGCTATGCGATCTTGCTACTTCCATTTCTTAATTATGTGATTTCTGAAACTGTATTTGCAAAGATCTCAATAAAGACCAACCTCAAAGGAACCTTTTTGCAGCTGGCACATCTAGATGTCCGTTCATTCCCGCACTAGCAGTCTTCTATGCAGCAACTGATGTGCCCTTCTCGACCAGTTCACTCCCTGTAGGTAAATCAAAATCAAAATCAAAATCAACTCAAGGAGAATTAAGTGAGACATACACAAGACAGAGGAGGGAGAGGCAGGAAATCGTACCTGTGGGTGAGTGTCGCAGTCGACCGCAATCAAGCGGGGTGGCGGCGGCACGATCTGCGCTCAGCTCGTCGATGCTTGCTGTCGTCCTCCACCTGGAGCTCGGCCGAGCTCCTCCGACGGAGCTAACGCGGGGACAAGGACCGGACGGCTAGGTCTTTGAGGAATTCCATCTCCATGTGCAAATTAACATCCAATGAACACAGTACATTCAGGAGTTAGAACTTTAGATTGAGAACTTCAAATACAAAAACAGAAATCGCTACATAAATCCCTAGAGCCAAAGAAAGCATAGAAAAAGAAAATACTGTTTGTTGACACATATGTATTGCTGCTGTGGATGCACGCTTCACATTCTACTCGCTGGCGGAGCTTAGTCAGGGCAAGATGAGCCCTGCCCCCCAGCTCAAACAAAATCTTCAGTGACATTATTTCAGCCTATATATGATACAATCCTTTGAATTGGACCCCTCTTTACATGATCTAGACTACTTTGGTCCCTACCAAGATGAAATTCAATGACCGCCACTAATTATAGTAATAAATAGGCCACTTGGAAATTGCAGAAGGCATGACCTATATTACAACCCAGAGAATTACCCATATAGGCTACAACACCTGCAATCTATGAATATCCATGAAGACCACATCGACATTGCAGACGTGACAAATGGAGCAGCTCAAAATCTATGCAGTCTGAATACTAATGGAGCTGCACACGACAACAGACACTGAAACATAAGAGCTCTTTGCAGGGTACCTCTCGCCTGAGTTTGTCGAGGCCTCCGTCGTTCCTCAAATCATCTTTCAGCTTTACTCCTGCATCAAATTCTGAGAAACAACATGCAATACAAATAGAGGGACCAACCAAAACAAATCGGTCAGTCCATCAGCACATCGAATCCGATTCGATCGGTGCAACAAAAATTCAAGAACCACTTGTTGTGTCGTCGTCGCAGTCGTCCAGGAAGGCGCCCCGAGCCAGAACACGGAATCGCAGGGGTGGTGTGCGTACCTGGAGAGGAGTCGGGGCGGCCGGGGAAGAATGAGAGGAAGCAGCCCATGGCGACGAGGGGTCCTACTACCACGAGAGCGCACTGTACTAGCCGCCTCTGCCGCCGCGGTTTGAGGGTTTGGGGATTGGTGCGGGATCCTGTGGAGTAATTTTTGGAAATGGAAAGAGTTGAATAGAAGGGGAGAAGAGGCGGAGAGCGATACAGACGAGGCAAGACGAGCAAATAAGTGGGCCACCGCATCTGTCTGCCCACTCCCTCGTCTCCTCCTCCATGGCTCCGCCGTCCTTGCACTCCAGATCGAGCCGCTTCTCCGGAGTCATGGTCGCGACGAGCGTGCCGTCGATGGAGAGGAGGACTGCAATGGTGGAGGAACCGAATAACCCAACCTATGGACATCCATGGACTAGGGATGCGTGGGATCAGGTCGAGCTCTTCACTTCCTCCACGTCCATGCCGTCGTTGCCGACTGAGAGAGAAAGGGAGGGGGTGAGACGGGAGAGAGAGAAAGAGAGGAAGAGATAGAAGAGACAGGGGTGGGAGAGGAGTACCTGCGGGTGAGCGTCGCTGCTACCGGTCACCATGGAGCCGGGGCACGCCGGCAGAGGTCGAGCTCCTCGAGCCCTCCGGATCATCTCCTCCTCGAGGAGAACTTGGGCAACGACCTATGGCGGCGGCTAGGGTTTTGAGCAGGGGAGGAAGAGGAAGGGAGAGAAGAAGCACGAGAGTGGGTGGCCTCTAGGGCCGACCCCGCCCCTCTCTCAGAGAGAATATCCCATCGGATGAATGACGCTTGTGACCTTGTTCGCAGCATGCATTCACGGACGGAACCACCGCGTAGTGGACAGGAAACAAGCCACGCCCGGACCTCCACGTACCAGAAGCCGCTGACCAGCGGGACCTGCAAAACGCAGGCCCTCACCGTCAGGGGCGGAACCTAGCGGTGGAATGAGTGCGAGTACGAATCAGATCTCTCACAGGCATGTATACGGACGGCCAGGATCTACTCGATCGGACGGTTCGGACCACCTGTGAACAAAACAGACGGTTAGGATCGTTTTTTAAACAGAATCTGACGGCCCAGACATCACATGGCCTCTATATTCTCCGGAAGGGGGTAGAAATATCTTCTTTAGATGTCTATGTTCCTGCTTAAGAAAAGTTTTATTGAGAGAGTGAATAAACATCTTAAGAGATTCTTTTGGCAAAAAAAGGAAAAAAATCTATTCTATGGTAAGATGGGATAAAGTTTGTAGATCTAAGAATAAAGGTGGATCAGGTTCAGGTATTAAAGATCCGAGGAAGAAAAACATTAGCTTGCTAGTGAAGTGGTGGTGGAAATTGGAGAAACAGGATGGCTTGTGGGAAAGAATTGTCAAAGCAAGATATCTCAGAAATGACTATAGACTCTACGTCTCCTAGATTCAATAATTATCCTTGTTGGAAGTCCTTAATTCAGGTCAAGGATAGCTATTTGGCTGGGAGGGGTTTCATTCTTAAGAGTGGTGACCTGGTGAGATTCTAGAAAGATTCCTGGGATCCCGGGGGCATTATGTGTTCAATTCCCTGAGATTTTTTAGTGTGTGTCAACTTCAGGATTGTACTGTCAAATATGTGGTGGATCATGGTCATTCACTACCTTTTGGGAGAAGGATTCATGGGGAGCTTAGGGAGCAATGGAATTCTATCCTGATAAAAATTCATCATATTCATTTGTGTGAGGAGCCTGATGAAGTGGAGTGGAAGTTTACTAGGAACAGAATGTTCTCTACCAAGTTTCTATATGAATTCCTAGAGAGAAACCTGGCTGGGGATAATAACTAACTTCTTTGAAAAGGAAAATTACCTTTGAAAATTTAGATTTTTATTTGGCAGATGCTCAGGAATGCTATTCCTACTAGAGACAATATGCATAGGAGAAATTGGCCTAGGAACCCTTTGTGCTCCTTTTGTAATCAAGTTGAGACTGTGAATCATTTGTTCTTCTCTTGCTCCATTGACAGAGTTGTTTGGGGGTGTTGGGTAAACTTTTTGATACTTCGACGTGTCCTAAAAATTACTGGCAAGCTCTATGTTGGCTTTATTGTTTTTTGCCTAGGAGCAAGAAAGTTTATCTGATTGGGATTGCTGCTTTGTGTTGGGCAATCTGGACCATCATGAAGAAGGTTACCTTTGAGGGATATCCACGGTCTCCCATTGAAGCGGTGCTTACGGTTTATTTGTTTTTATTATACTGGACAGGTTTGCAGAAAAGGTGGCAAGAAAGACGATGATCGATAATACCAAGAAGATGATGAAGCTAGAGGCCAATGTGGCAAAAGTATCCAGGTTGAGGACGGATGACTTGCTTAGGATCGGTGATTGATGCATCTTTTTTTTGAACGGATGAGGCCCGAAGGCCCTAGAAGCATTAATTATAAAAGCAGCGATACAAGATTACATTGAGGCCCCTAGCAAACCAGGGAATAAAAGAGTAAGCCTCAACTTTTGCTAACAGGACCCTAGAACAAAAAAATAAAAAGCAATCAGGTCCCAGGTCGCCTCCGCCGCTGCCGCAAGACCGACGAAGCTGGGCACCTGCGCCGCCACCGGGGAACTTGCCACTTGGGGCGTCGCCGGTGATGATTCCCATCACTCGGTCGGTGAAGGTCCTCCACATCTGGAGGAAGAAGATGCACAGGCCTCCTCGCCCGTGCCAGGAGCGGCTCCATTCGCCAAGGATAGCGCCAGCATTAGCAAGCTGCCGCCGCTTGGGAGCTCCATGAACTGCTTCCTGCGTGCATCGCCGTTGCACGCCAGCGTCCCGCCAGAGAGGAACCCAACCGGCCACCATCATCTTCTTCCCTTCCTGTCTGCCACTACGGCCACAAGGAAGGACATCAGAGGGGTCACCGGCCACCTTCCTCCACAGCGAGCCCATCCTCCATTTGAGCCGCATAGGGCAACCCGCGCGCCACTCCTTCTCCTCGCCTCCACGGCCGGCCAGGAGAAGAAAACCCGCACCAATAACTCTGCCGCATCGGTCCTCCCCCTCGCCACCACGGCCTGACAGGAGCACTAACGCCTCCGAGCCACTCCACACCATCCGACGGTCCACGACCACTACTTTATTAACGGAGACAGCGTTCTCCGTCCTCGCTGCGAGCTCCAGCCAGAGAAGCAGCAGCAAGAGACAGAGGAACCCTAGCGCTTGGGTGAGGCCGCATCGACGCCAAGCTCTGCTCCAAACCGCCCAAACAGGGCGTGATTGATGCATCCTTGGAGTATCTGGTGGAGTTGCTATCCCTATGATGGGTGTTGAAGATCTGGATGTCTCTTTGTCTATTGCCTTAGAAGTTTGTTGTTTGTTATGTGGTTGCTTTTGGTGCTGATGCTCTTTCAGCGGTTTGACATGTAATTATCTGATGCTATACTATCTGGTTGGTGGTTTCCGTTAAGCAATTAATAGAAAGGGGTTAGCTTGGTTGAAAAAAAAATTAGCTACTACAGTTATATCAGGTAGTATTTACCTTTTTTTATTACAGATTTAACGTCTCAATTCGATTGATGGGATAAGCCTACACTCTTGCATAGGTGGACCTCGAGGGAACAGTCAGTTTCACAATAACTCGATTTTTATGGCTCCTCGAATAATTTGGCCAAGCATATAAATTTCTAGCCAAACATCGCGCGGTGGGTACGATCGTATGCCTGATGTGCACTTGATTAAATTCATGGAGGGGCAGGGGATCTTATATGTACAGTGAGCATCAGAATGATATCATTTACGGGCCAGTTGATCAAAGCTACTGACTATTTACGGGCCAGCAGATGTGCACTCCATGCCTGACACGATAGGCCTTGTGCATACTCCGACTACGAGTCAAAATTCAACAGCTCGTGGCTCCGGTCGTGATCCCTGCTTCATCATCCTAATCCCTTTCACTCCTCTAACCTCTTCCACCTCTCTATTTCCTTTCACGTAGCTTGTTCGCTTACGCCACATAGTTAACATCGTACGGTGGGGAATTTCATTAGCTCCAAGTCAGATTAGCTAGCATATTTACAAAGTGAATATTTTATAACTAGTCTGTAAGTTTTGTACACTCAAAATTAAGTGTTACCGTCCTTTTAATATCACACTACAGGAATGGGAAGGTATGCCGACGGCCGATAGCTACGCCGACGGCCAAACGTCGGGGCCATCGTCTAGGCCAGCTCCGCCAAGTAGCCGTCGGCGTAGAATTGCCCTCAGCATATCCTATGCTACGCCGCCGACGGCTGCCCTCGGCGAGCTATTTTTTATTTTATCTCATTAAACTTTGAAAAATCATAACTAAATCATTCTAATTCGGAAAAATACAAATAACATATCAAAATTTGCAGAAAAATAAGACCTATCTATCTACACTCAAATTTGCAGAACAATGTTGCAGGAGAAAGTTTTCCTTTTCGTCGCACCAAAAAGCCATTTTCCATTTTCCGAGCACAAAAAACGGACAATTTTGTGAAGCAACCACCAAATGGCTAATTCAAAATGCTGCCACAATATTTTACAAAAAATACTATACCTTATATGGACAATGTCCCAACAGGGGATCCGAAACCTTTCCGTCCACCTCTAGGGAAAGAGACAAATTCCTGCCGAAGCGGCAGAAAGTGAGTCAGATATGAACTACATGTACATGATCCGATGCTCATGTTTTTTTTACAAAAATCATTTTTAGGTTCACAATATGCTATTTTATCAAAGATTCAATGCATTTTGTAAAATGTTTTTTTACAAAAATCATTTTTAGTGTCAGGAAATGATGCACGTTATTCAACACTTAAAAAAAGAAAAAATGTAAAAAGAAAAAATGGAAGACAGCAGAAAATAGGCCACCAAGACAAACAAGACCAAATACATAATCTAGAAAAGAGCAAAAGCTAGCAAATTAAATAAGAGCTAGAAATGCCACTATCCAACTCCACCAGCACCATCGTCGCCGGTGGCCACCTTGGCGGCATAGCCATGACGCGGACTCGCTCCAAGACCGTCGCCTCCCTCACTCGCCGTGACCGTCTCCCGACGCACACCGCCATGGAACCCCGCTGAGCATGCTCTCCTGCTATGGCCACTCCAGGATCTAGTGAGCACCTCCGCATCACCACCCATCCACCTTTTCCTCCGCCTTCAATGATTCTCCGTCGTACACAGAGCTAGCAGCTCAGCAGCCCACTCCAACTTCATTGTGCACTGCAACAACTGCACCAGCGTCGGCGAACCATGGCCCTGCAGCGGTTACAGAGAGAGGCGCAATGATAAGTTTCAGAGATACGATGTGTAACATGCAAATAAGTTTCAGCAGATAAGATGCAACAAGTGCTTTTACCATTTGATATGATAAACTGAAGTAATATATACCTAATAATAAAGAATGGAGCATTTCTGTCAACAAAAAAATGATTTCGGGTAATAAAATTCTTGTGTCTAAAAAATATTCATCAAAAATATTTAACTTTCAAGGCGCAACATTTTTCCCTCTTGATGCAATGCACAGGCATTTTTGCTAGTCAAAACTGAAAGAGAAAATCACTAGCAACAGTGTATACTAAATGCTGCCGATTTGTTCAGTAGTGTAGAAGGCAACTCGTTACTTAATTTATTCCTTGAGTAAGGAAACATAGGATTTTAAGGGTACAAGAACGACGACAAGATGACTAGTGAGGCTAAGAATCAATCAAACGTCCATGATATATGAGCATACCTATTGTCAACTATACGTGGATTGGACACACACAATTTAAGAAGACCGAGCTCAAGTAGTAATCTTCCAAAAAAAATACAGTAATTATTTATAGTAATTACCTGTCTAGTGTAGCCTTGCAACATAAATGAAAAATTCAGAGAGCCAGACAGAGTATTTGCGCTGCCTGCAACGTGCTGCTTTTCTGCTTTCTTATTATCCTTTTATTCATAGAAGGATCGATCGTGTCTAGCTACATGATGCCCGCAAATGAACATGTCATCCCACGTCCAGGCAATCGAGTTACAGACACGATGATCTGATCAAAACTAAACTGAAACTAGCTTATCCAAACCCTGAAAACTAGCTGATGTTCTAACTTAAAACGACACTACTAACTGAACCCGGAACTCTAGATATTAATGACTAGATTAACTGAAACAGTTCTTTTGCTTGCTACATTGCAAATATGTAAACACTTCCTGTCAAGAAAAATAATCAACTAATCTGGTAAACCATGAAATACATTCACAAAGATAAACATAACATTTACAAAAAAGACAACATTTAAATAATTGTTCAATAAAACCTAATAGGGCAAATGAATTTAGGAATTTGCCAAGTGCATGGTAGAAATAAAATACATAGATATATAAGAACTAGATAGGCATAGCATAAGCTCACCATGACCAATAATTAAACGCAATGAGTGTCTTGTGCACCAGTACATCTACACAGGACAAGGCTAGTGTTTAAAGTCAAAGCAGTCAGTAGCTTCACACTGATACCTGCAAGATTTATACTGTTGGGGTTTTCCTTTGTGTTCCCACTCGCTAGTAGATAGATTCTGACATATTGCTTTTGTTAGAAACAATGTTGATCTTGGTGGACTACTCAGGCCAAGAGATGGGCTTGGAGAACCTTGCCGAGAACTGGCTTCAGGTTGAAACCGACAGTTGCAGGAGAAGCAGAGCAACAGACCTGCAAAATATCACGCAAATGAGGATTCAATCATCAAGAAACTGCAACGACCAAGAACAGATACTTTGAAGGTATGCAAGAACTACAAGATCGGAAAGAGGGACTCATGTTCTTACCTTGTTTATGGCACAAGAGCATTTCAAGATCCAGGCAGAGGAGCATTCGTATCAAGCAGGCTACAGGCAAATCAACTCCGGAGGGACCAGGACGGGCATTTCCAAGAATCGAAAGAAATGAGATCTCGAACCCCCCAAGATCTCAGCCCTAAGATGCAGATGAGGATGACAGAGTGGGGGGTGGGGGTAGAACGCATGGACTGGCTGCCCATCGTAGCAGGGTCGTCGTGGTCACGGCTCCCGCCCCGGGTCGTCATCGTCACCGCCGTCCCCCGGCCGGGTCGCCTCCTGGTCGTGACCGAAGAGGGAGCTCTTCTCTTTTCTAGACGAACCGTTCGGGAATCGTTCCACGGGTCGAGGGACGATTATTTTTCCCCGCGAGATTTGCCGGGATCGAGAGGGTTCGTGCTGGGCTGAAATCCCCACGAGGCGTAACCGAACGAACAAATTTTGTCGGTCGGGGACTAATCCCGGGCCGGACCGATCCACGGGGGTTGACGTGGATTAGGCAACAACCTGGCCGGGGAGGGGCGAACCGAACAAGGCCTAAGCGGTTGGCGATGGCAGCGGAGGAGGATACGCTCAAGGCGGTGGCACGCGGATGCTGAGGAAGCGGAGGAATCAGCGACACCAAGATGGTGGTACGGCAAGGAATCACTATTATGCGCTGTAACATTTTATCTGATTAGCCTTTTTTTCTTGTTCTTGGTTGTTTCGATCGATCTCTCTTGATTTCTCTTTTCTGATTTGTTTTTTTTTCGCACAGCGTGCCACGGTGGATGTATTGCATGGATGTAAAGGATTGGACCGGCATCCAAGAATCTTACCCCCGAGGGTAGCGTGTGTGGCGTATGTCAAGTTGAAGTCATGTTGATTCATTGCATACAGCGGTCGCAAGTTTCTCGGATGCCATTACAGATTCCTAAGGGCACGTACAATGCGGTGACGTCACCATTTTTTTATGTTCGCCACTTTGGATTTTTGCTTAGTTGGAGAAGAGAGAAACAAAAGAGAGAGGGTTGTCTTTTCTTAGCTAAGGGATGATCTCTTATCAATAAGAGAAGACTACCATATGTCTTCTCTTAGTCAACCAATTTTTTACTAAAAATAGTTAATTCTATTAATTGCTAGAGATAGCAATAAGAGATAATGCTTGTACAAGTTATATATTGTGTCTTCTCTAAATGATGTGGAGAGCTAAGAGAAAGCATGCCTTCTCTAGCATTGTACATGCCCTAAGGTGCAAGTTCATTATACGGATTGATGATCCGCCCAGCCTGGCGATGCAAAATGTATTGAAAAGGAAATGGGAGGATGCCTTCGACACACTAGTGCAGAGAGGCCCATTGGTCCCGGTTGTTAAGGGGCTTTAGTCCCGGTTACCCAACCGAGACGGGGAATCGGGACTAAAGCTCCAACATTTACTCCCGGTTGCCCCACCAACCGGGACAAATGGGATTACACGTGGCGACGTCAGAGCGCGAGGGGGGTGGGGCATTAGTCCCGGTTCGTAACACGAACCGGGACAAATAACCTTCTGTCGCGGCAGAGATTTGGCCAATTTCTCTACCGCGGCAGAGAATTCATTTTGACACATTTTGTTGCCGCGGCAGCATTTTTGCCACTTTTTGTGCCGCGGCAGAGAATTCATTTAGGTTGTTTTATTGTTTATTTAGTGTTTTGCACTTATCAATGAAGGAATCGTTATATTACACAAGATCATCATGACAATATTACATTCAATACACGGATCGAGTTCATGCACTACATACAAAAGTTGCTCTTTTTACAATCTCTATTGTCTATACACAGCCGAATAGTATTCTCGTTTTAGGTTTAGGACTTCTGCATCCAAGAATCCCGCCAATTCCTCCTGAATTGCTCGTACGCGATCCTTTGGCAGAAGACCGTCTCGTAGACGTTCGATCTGATTTAAAAAAGGAATCAGCCTATATGAATGAAACTAAACATAATTTGATTGTAATTAAAAACTATAGAAATTGTTTACGTACGTGGAGTTGCTCTAAATTTCTGCCCTTCTCATCGCACGTCTGCTGGATGAACTCGCACACATAGTATCCACATAGATTGTTACATGGTCCCTGTGTCAGGCACTTTACGAGAACATAGTTCAATTAAAATAATAATCAAGCATGATAATAACTGTATCAAAACTAGAATCAAAGAGATGCGCGGATATAGATAGTGGTGCTTACATCTAGTGCTTCAAATGTAAGCTCCTCTTTCCAAACACCCCTAGCCTTGCTGGTGAACCGTTTCCAAACGTTGCCCGGCGAAGAAAACGAATAAAAGAAGTTATTAATTACTTGATATCATAAAATTCACGAACGTTGCCGATATATTGTCGTAATGATTAGAATTACCGCTGGAGGATCATCTGCATGTCCTTCCACTGCTCAAGGGGTTTATGTTTCGAGTCCATGAGTAGTACACACCCTTTGTCAAGTTGAATGATTAACAGAATATAGTGGAAGCTGCGAATACATAACTAATCAATTATATACTTAACATCGAATAAGTGAAATAGAAAGTGTATAGAAGACAATAACACTCACTCGAAGTTGTAAGGAAAAAGTATTTCCCTTCTGGTTTCTTGAAACCTTAACGCGTGTACTATATTATCCTTCGTATCCCGGAGGCTTGTTTGATATTAGCTTCATGAACCCAATATGGGTCAATGAAGCCAATGTCATAGATTTGTCCTCTACTGCATTCGAGAATCTTCATTCTGCATATTACAGTATGATTATATACATGCAATAAACAAGGTGAGATAGCTGGAGACTAAATTAATTACAGAATTAGTACTTACAGACAATAGGCACTGATGATCGATTTGTCCAAGGCGTCTTGATTGAATAATTGAAATAGTTCATCAAATTCAATGGATATCATGTCATCCTTTTCTTTCCCATGATGCTTTTTTGTAACCCTTGGCACTATCCAGTTAGCCCGGCCTTTGTGGCATGCATGTACCAGTTATGCAATCTTCGCATTTTTGTTGGAAGATTGTTTACCTCCTTAGGTTTGACGAGAGGTTTGTCGTACTGGTATTTGTATGCTACTTCACTCACGGGGAAGTACTCTAACTGGGATAAGTACTGGACAATACTCATACCTTGAGCAGCGGCAGCTTCTCCGTATTGTGCAACTACCTCTGGATCATACTGCTCTTCGGCCCCATATTTGCTCGACCCCACATTGGTTTGGGAAATCACCTTGAGAGGGGCGCAAGACTGTTTTGCTTGTTCTCCGAGCTGGGCAACAGATTTCTCGCTTGCATCAGTACTGCTCTTCGAGGCTTTTTGTGCCGCATGTGACTTGAGAATAGAACGCCCATAGTCTGATGACAGCTTTGGCTCGGGTTGATGAAGAGTCTTTAGCATTTTCAACACTTTGGCTTTTTCTTCTTTGGTGGTGGGGAACTCTGGCTCTTTCGGCCGCCTCAGCTTAGCGAAAAACGTTGTCGTTTCCGCATCAACGATCACCGCAGTCTCCTCTTCAGTACAGGCATAAGCTCTCTTGGGAGGAACCTTTGGTACTTTTGGAAGAGGCTCTTGTTTATGTTTCGGCGATCGCTTACCACGACGCAGAGTAGCGATACGCTTACGCTTTTTATCCTAAGGCGCCGGCGGTGGCTCCCGCGGCGATGGCTGCGCTGGAGATTGGTGAGGCGACGGAGCCGGGTGAGGCGACGAAGACGGCTGCCGCGGCGGCGACGACCTCGCTGGAGACGGGTGAGGCGGCGGCGAAGATGGCCTTGGCGTGTGATTTTGAAGAACGATACATTCCTTCGGCCATAGAATGGTGACGTTTTTTGCGTCTCCCAGTACAGTCACATCCCCTTCACCTGCAGGGTAGTCAAGATCCAAAATTTCAAAGGTGGGCATGATTTCATCCACTCCGACAACAGCGTAGCCCTCTGGAACCGGACGACAGTGGTAAGTTGGTGTGGGTCCAATTGGTAAGGCATAGCCGACCGCCACCTCACAACTTTGACATGTAGCTCGCAGTGTGTCATCTCTGTGATATCATCCACTGGGTAGCCAACAGGAGCCATCGTCGGTGCACCATCGTCATCGCCATTGTCATCACCCGGGACCTCGGTGGAAGCCACACTGCTTTTTCGATTATTCGATAGGCCGGTAGCATCGAATGCAGTGTGCTGCTGAGATGGGCCGGTAGTACTTTGCTCTTTAAGTGCATTAATTTCATCTTGTTGTTGCTTTATTCGTTCTTCAATTATACGCATTCGCTCTTTCTGACTATCTGCTTCAACTTCCGCCCTGTCCTTTCTCCTCTGACGGCTTCTATCAGGATATTTCTTCCTCTCTTCGGGAAACCCAGTCCTCCATGGTTGGGAGCCTCTTGTGCCTCGTGTTCGTTCATCATGTTCCTTATTTCCAAGGACGAGTGTGAGCTCATCATTCTCTCTATCGGGAATGAAGTCCCCATCTTTAACAGCCTTTACTGCTTTTCACATCCTCTCGATTGGCAAGGGGTCTTCTTTATGTCGTATGTTATATATACACATCCCTTCTGAGTCCAACGTGCCCCCATGCCCGTAAAACCAATTCCTTGCACGTTCTACCCAATCGTCTGTCTCTAGGGTGATCTTTTTAGCACGCAGTTCATTCTCAAGTTTCTCCAACTTAGGAATGCCAGCCCTGTAGCCACCTTGCCCCATAGTATGGTGATACTTCTTGTTAGCAGCATTCAGCTTATTCGTTGCAGACATTTTCTTAGCTTTTTCAGATGTCGTGTATTTCACAAACTCAGCCCAGAATGGTTTTATCTTCTCAAACTGAATATTCTTGAAATCGGGAGTCTTCTCTTTCACGACATAGTCAAGGTGCAATCTTTTCTTCTAGTTGGTGAAACACTAGGCCATCTTCTTCAAAGCCCACTCCCTGACCTTAGCCTCCATGGCTCTCCCATGTTCTAAGGCGTCCTCAACTGGATCCTCCGCATTTGGATCCAGATCTATCTTTGGTAGTTTGAAATTAACCATGAGTCTCTTCCACAGTAAATCTTTGGCGTGGTTAGGGAAAAATAAACATGTTCCCTCTTCTTCCGCATCAGCAGGCCTATTCCAATTTCGAATGGTGATCGGGATTAAGTCCCTAACGATTACTCCGCATTGTGCCACAAATTTGTTTGCGACAACTTCGGGAGCCGTCGGTTTGCCGTCTTCAGCGACATCTTCGATCCTGAACCTCTCATGGTCTTCCAACTTTTTGGTTGGGCCTCGTCTGCTCTTTTCAGTAGATTTCTTCGATCCGGAGGGCTAAAAGAAGAAAGGTCGTCGTTACTATTTCTATATAGATAGCAGATGATTAATTAATAAATTAATTATATTACATGCACCTCGCCAGAGCGGTCGTCTTCTCGATTACACAAGGCATCGCCTTCTCCCTCGCGGAAGGCAACACCTTCAACCTCAAACAAGTCGTCTATTCCGGCAAAAAGAGGATCACCCTCACCGGAGTTGTTCAGAAACGTCGATACATCTAAATTTTCTTCCCCGCGGATCACACCTTGGATCAACTCTTCCTTTTCTTCGTCTCTGACGTGTGGGTCCATATTTTCTGCATAGGTGGAAAAACGGATAAGTCAAAACGGATAAACCCTAATTTAGAGAAACCCTAATATATACATACACAATAATAAAAATATATACATACACACTATATATACATACACAATATATACATACACACTAAAAGGGAAGGGGCGGCTGGAGCGTGTGGCGATGGACGGAGACGGAGGCGTTGTGGCGGCCGGTGAGCCTCAGAACGACAAAGGGGACGGCGTTGGAGCGCGAGCTAGGTCGTGTGCGTGTGCATGCTAGGGAGAGGAGGTTGAGGCGAGCCAAAGAGTAGCGGCGCCGCCTCGAAAAGGTCACCAGAGAGGAGAGCACGACGACGGTGAGTGGCGGTGGTGGCAGGTGGTCGACGGGAAGGAGGAACAAGAGTGAGAGGGGGCGAGAGATAGGGTCCACGAGAACCAGCAGCTCACCACGACGGCCGGCTACTAGGGCCGGCTAGGGTTTGGCCAGAGAGGGAGAGAACGCACGCGAGGGGGAGAAAGAGGGAGATAATGCACGACGATGCACGGCGGTGGACAGAGGTGACGGCGGGGCGGCCGGCGACGTCTCCATGTGCGCGCGCGTCGGGATCATATCAACTAGTGCGCGCGCGCGTCGGGATCTACATCATCTAAATACACACCTAAATCATCTAACAAATATACACCTAAAATCTAAATAATATATACATACACCTAGAATAATATATACCTAAAATAATATATACATACACCTAATAAAATAATATATGTCAAAAAATACATCTACACATGTCAAAAAAATACACATGTCAAATACATACACCTAAATCTAAATACATCTACACATGTCAAAATAATCTAAACACATCTGCCTAATATATAAATACACCTAAATCTAAATACATATACACATGGGTATACTGGCGTTGTGGACACGGGCGGCACGGTCGGCCGGGAAAGGACGAGAGGGCGGCGGTTGGGGAAGGACGTGGGCACGGGGTTCCGAGGGATGAAAACCCTAACTCGACGAAACTCCGGAATCACCTGTGAGGGTTACTATGTTATTCTAATTAAACTTGTCTTAAAAGTTGTTGAACAATGCATGATGATAGCTTAGATAGCTATGTTTCATTTTTCTGAACATTTTGATATATTATTTGTATTTTTCTGACTTATAGATTAAAATTTATTAAATTTTCAATATTCAAAACAATTTCTGAAAATAAATAAGTCTGAAATTATTTTTTACACCCAGCCAAACTATACACACAGCAACTGACAGACGGGCCCTGTGCCACATAGGCAGCCACGTGAGCAAAGTGGGTGTTTTTCACCAGGGCAGGGTTTACACACTGCCACTAACGGGTGGGCCTGGTCCACGCCACGCCAGCACCCTCCGCACCCTCCTTCAACACCTGCCACCACGCCAGCACCCTCCGCCGTCACGCCACGCCACGCGCTGGCCGAGTCCGGCCAACAGCACCTTGCCCCGCCGTCGCACCCGCGCCGCACCACGCCACGCGCGAGAAATCACGTCGGTGCCTGCCGGCGGTGGCAGGGGAGAGGGAGGAGGGGGACGGAGGCAGGCTGGAGAGGGGACGACGCACCTTCTGGCGGCGACGACGCGCGGCGGCGGTGGCGCAGCTGGCCGGGGACGACGATGCACGGCGGCGGTTGGAGGTGGCGGCGAACGCGCTACTGGCCGGGGACGACGACGACGGCGAGCGCTCAAGGACGGAGGCGACGACGAGCGCTCAAGGACGGAGGCGATGGCGGCCAGCCTGACGGCGGGGCGGCGGCGTCTCCCTGTGTTGTGTGCGGGCGCAGAAAATGGAGAAGGGAAGAAGATGAACGGGCGCGTCGTGTATAAAGGGGAGGGAAAATACGTCCCGGTTGGTGGCTCCAACCCAACCGGGACGTATACTCCAATTTTTTCAGCGGCGCGCGCAGGGGGTCTTTAGTCCCGGTTGGTGGCTCCAACCAGGACATCTGACCCTGTTTTCAAAAAAATTCAGCAATTTTCTCTCTGTTCCCGCCTTATTTTTTATTTTGGGGTTTAAATTTGTAATGTTTTTTAAATGATAATTACTTTGGAATTTAGAAAAACTTTAAACATAAAAAGTGTTTGAATTTGAATAACTAATTCAAAACCATTTACTGTTTTTAAAAATAATTAATGTAACCATTTAAACTATGAACCATTTAAAATTAAAAATGAATTAACTTATATTTTTTGAATATTAATTTGGAATTTAGAAAAACTTTAAATACAAAAAATGTTTGAATTTGAATAACTAATTCAAAACCATTTACTGTTTTTAAAAATAATTAATGTAACCATTTAAACTATGAACCATTTAAAATTAAAAATGAATTAACTTATATTTTTTGAATATTAATTTGGAATTTAGAAAAACTTTAAATATAAAAAGTGTTTGAATTTGAATAACTAATTCAAAACCATTTTCTATTTTTAAAAAATAATTAATGTAACCATTTAAAATTAAAAATCAATTAACTTATAGTTTTTGAATATTAATTTGGAATTTAGAAAAACTTTAAACATAAAAAGTGTTTGAATTTGAATAACTAATTCAAAACCATTTTCTATTTTTAAAAATAATTAATGTAACCATTTAAACTATGAACCATTTAAAATTAGAAATAAATTAACTTATATTTTTTGAATATTAATTTGGAATTTAGAAAAACTTTAAACATAAAAAGTGTCTAGATTTGAATAAATAATTCAAAACCATTTTATATTTTTTAAAAATAATTAATGTAACCATTTAAACTATGAACCATTTAAAATTAAAAATTAATTTACTTATTTTTTTTGAATATTTATTTGGAATTTAGAAAAACTTTAAACATAAAAAGTGTTTGAATTTGAATAACTAATTCAAAACCATTTTCTGTTTTTAAAAATAATTAATGTAACCATTTAAACTATGAACCATTTAAAATTAAAAATAAATTAACTTATATTTTTTGAATATTAATTTGGAATTTAGAAAAACTTTAAACATAAAAAGTGTCTGGATTTGAATAAATAATTCAAAAAATACAAAGTTACATAGAAGAACTGGAATTAAAGTACATAACGCAACTAACACAAAGTTACATAGAAGAACTGGAAATTAAGATACATGGCCAGATTAAGCCATAATCGGTTGAACTTGTTTTGCAATGTTGGAGTGATTCAGTCATGCTCCTGCCTACACCTGTAATACTCGCCACTGTAGTCGTCGTACTCGCCGCGGTCGTCGTCGCTGTCGTCGTGGGGGTCACCGTAGTTGAACCTTAAAGGCTGAGTACGAGTGGGCTGGACTTGAGGGTAGCGCAGACGGGGGCTAGAGTCGGCGGCCGTGTCATAGGCCATGACGCTCTGGAGAGTCCGATCGCGCCACCACAACCGACGGCCAGCCTTGTTGAAGTTCGGAGGAGGTGGGCCATCCTCCTCGTTCCTGGCGAGCGCCCTCTCACGCCGATCCATGAAGAAGGCTTCCCAAGTCGGCAAATAGTCGGGATGCCATCTGGGATTCCTCCGTTGCTCCGGCGTGAGCTCGAAGTAGTAGTGGTTCGTGATGGCCATCCGACGCGCCACACCTAGAGGGGCAGGAGGAACCGGCACGCCTCCGGCGCTCAGCATCCAGCCGACGGTGACACAGTAGCCCGGCGGACAGGGGTAGTTCGAGGCGCAAAGCGCCTCCGCCTCCCTGGGAGTTAGTGCTACGGTGGAAGTCATGGGAAAGAGTGATGAGGTTGCAGTTATGAGTCTAGAGATGTGCAATGACAATGGAGGTCAACCCTACATATATATAGTGAGAAATGGCAGGAAGATAACTGAAGGGAAGAACTGGCGGGAAAAACTGGCGGGAAGAAATGGCGGGAGAAATGCCGGGAAAAAATGGCGGGAAGAAAAATGGCGGGAAGAAATGGCGGGAAGAAAAATGGCTCATTTAGAACTTGCATTGGATCTCTGAAGAAACCACATATTGCGAGTCTAAAAATGATTTTTTTTAAATCACGGGCGATAGATCATGTAACTGTAGTACAAACCGGACCCACTTCCTACCGATTCGGCAGACATTTGTCCTTTTTACCCGGGATGGACGAAAAGGTTTGAGATGTCCCGGTTGAGAGATAGTCCATGTAAGGTGGTCTAGTATTTTAGGAAAATGGGACGGTAGCATTCTGAAACGGCATTTTGGTGGTTACTTCACAAAACAACCCGTTTTTTGCGCTCGGAAAATGGAAAGGGCTTTTTCGTGCGACAAAAAGGAAAACTTCCTCCTGCAACATTGTTCTCCATACCAATGTCCACATGCATGCATAATATGGGCACAACATCACAAACTATGTCGTGATTCAGCACATAACATCGGTCATTTGGACCGAAAGCCATGAAACCTCGAACATGATAGGTCATTTTGTGAAGGTTTTTTCGAGACATGATCAATATACCAAGTATGGTATTTTTCCTTTCAACTATGTCACATAATATGACACCACGCAAAGGATTTTCATTGTTCGGATTTTTTTTGAATTTATTATGCCCGTTTTGAATTTTCTGAATTTCTAACTATGGTTGAACCGGCGTGCATGAATATAGGGGACGAGCATCGTTAGAACTTGCATTGGATCTCTGAAGAAACCACATATTGCGAGTCTAAAAATGATTTTTTCAAAAAATCACGGGCGATAGATCATGTACCTGTAGTACAAACCGGACCCACTTCCTACCGATTCGGCAGAGATTTGTCCTTTTTACCCAGGATGGACGGAAAGGTTTGAGATGTCCCGGTTGGGAGATAGTCTATGTAAGGTGGTATAGTATTTTAGGAAAATGGGACGGTAGCATTCTGAAACGGCATTTTGGTGGTTACTTCACAAAACGACCCGTTTTTTGCGCTCGGAAAATGAAAAAGGGCTTTTCCGTGCGACAAAAAGGAAAACTTCCTCCTGCAACATTGTTCTCCATACCAATGTCCACATGCATGCATAATATGGGCACAACATCACAAACTATGCCGTGATTCAGCACATAACATCTTTCATTTGGACCGAAAGCCATGAAACCTCGAACATGATAGGTCATTTTGTGAAGGTTTTTTCGAGACATGATCAATATATTTGGTATCTAGTAATTTTCCTTTCAACTATGTCACATAATATGACACCACGCGAAGGATTTTCATTGTTAGAATTTTCAATATACTAAAGGTTCATCTTTAGTCCCAGTTGGAGGGATTTCGGCAGGCTGGGCCAGACAGCACTAATGATAGGGGTGAGTGTCGACATTATGTCCTGCGGCGTGTACCATGTCCCGGATGGTTTCACCAACCGGGACTAAAGATGAACCTTTAGTCCCGGTTGGAGACACCAACCGGGACAAAACACGAGTCAACACTAATAATAGGGGTGAGTGTCGACATTATTTCGTAAGTGTCGACACTATGCCGAGCTGCTTGTACTATAAATAGGCATCCTTGTGAGTCCAGTCCTCCAGCCAGTTTGAGGCATTCTCCAAGATGGTTTTCGAGAGTAGGGACACCACTACGGCCAGTTTCAGGGAGATGCCGACGGAGCCCAGTCCTCCGGCATCTCCGAGAAACTGGTCATAGAGGCACTCCCTAATATGTGAAATTAGTTAGCTCCCAGGTGTATCGATCTAGTTAGAGAAGTTACAAGCTGCAAGATGGTTTTCGAGAGCAGGGACACCACTACGACCAGTTTCAGGGAGATGCCACCAGATCCCAGTCCTCCGGCATCTCCAAGAAACTGGTCATAGAGGCACTCCCTAATATGTGACTTCGCGCGTTTGGAGATCAGATCTTAATGGTAAGTACGAATCGGGACAACTTCTTCATAGTCCCGGTCCAGCCATAAAACGGGACTAACACTCAAGACATTTATTAATATTAAAAACTGAGACTACAAAACCGGGACTAAAGGCCCCCCTATATATAGTCCCGGTCAAGCCACAAACCGCGAAAGATATCCTTCGGTCAAGCCACAAACCGCGAAAGACATGAACTAGAGTTATATAATATGAGCATGAACTTCTTGACATATATCCTTCCTTATGATCGCTTCAGACGTAACCATGGAGCATCTTCTTTACTTAACGGAATGCTTGGGTCAGTTTTCACTGTGAAGGGCGGAATTTCATCAAACTTATTATAATCTTCTGACATGTCTGTCTTGTCCTCGATTCCCATGATGTTTCTTTTCCCTGAAAGAACTATGTGACGCTTTGGCTCATCATATGATGTATTCGTTTGCATATTTTTTCTTTTTTTCGGTCTGGAGGACATGTCCTTCACATAGAAAACCTGAGATACATCATTGGCTAGGACGAATGGTTCATCTCTATAACCAAGATTGTTGAGATCCACTGTTATCATTCCGTACAACTGGTATATCTTTACCCCTTCCCCATTCAGGTTGACCCATTTGCAGCGAAACAAAGGGACCTTAAAAGAGACTCCATAGTCTAGTTCCCATATCTCCTCTATGTAACCATAGTATGTGTCCTTTTGTCCATTCTCGTCTATTGCATCAAAGCGGACACCACTATTTTGGTTGGTGCTCTTTTTATCTTGGGCGATCGTGTAGAATGTATTCCCATTTATTTCGTACCCTTGGAAATTCAATATAGTAGAAGATGGTGACGCGGCCAACAAGTATTGCTGATCTCCAACAGTGGTGTCATTCAAGAGATGTGTTCGCATCCAACCACCGAAAGACTTCATGTGTTCATCTGTAATCAGTGATTCAGGCTTCCCCGGGTTTTTGGAGCGTAGAATATTCTTGTGTTCCTCGATATACGGAGCTGCCAAGGTGGAATTATGTAGAACTGTGTAGTGTGCTTTAGTGAAATAATCCTCGTCCCTACATATCATTGCTTTCTTTCTCAGCGTGCCTTTTCCACTTAGTCTTCCCTCATGTCGCAAGTCAGAAACACCAATCGGCTTAAGGTCAGGAATAAAGTCATCACAAAACTCAATGACCTCCTCTGTTCCATATCCCTTGGAGATGCTTCCTTCTTGTCTAGCACGGTTATGAACATATTTCTTTAAGACTCTCATGAACCTCTCAAAGGGGAACATATTGTGCAGAAATACCGGACCGAGAATGGTAATCTCTTCCACTAGGTGAACCAGGAGATGCGTCATAATATTGAAGAAGGATGGTGGGAACACCAATTCAAAACTAACAAGACATTGTACCACATCCTTCTGTAACCTTGGCAGAATATCTGGATTGATTACCTTCTGAGATATTGCATTGAGGAATGCACACAGCTTCACAATGGGTACTCGAACATTTTTCGGTAGAAGCCCCCTCAATGCAATCGGAAGCAACTGCGTCATAATCACGTGACAGTCATGAGAATTCAGGTTTTGGAACTTTTTCTCTGCCATATTTATTATCCCCTTTATATTAGATGAGAAGCCCGACGGCACCTTGATACTGTAAAGGACTTCAGAAAAGATTTCCTTCTCTGCTTTGTAAGAGCATAGCTGGCACGAGTTAAGTGACGCCCTTTATCCGTCTTGTTCTGTGTATGCATGTTCTTTGGGTCTTTCATAATTTGTTGGTCCTCCCGTGCTTCTGGTGTATCTTTTGTCTTCCCATACACGCCTAGGAATCCTAGCAGGTTCACGCAAATATTCTTTGTCACGTGCATCACATCGATTGAAGAGCGGACACGCAGGACTTTCCAATATGGCAACTCCCAAATATAGATTTCTTCTTCCACATGGGTGCGTGTCCTGTAGTGACGTCGTTCGGAACTGATTGACCGCCGGGACCCTTTCCAAAGATTAATTCTATGTCCTTGACCATACCAAATACATCATCACCAGTAGGGAGTTCAGGCTTCTTCCGGTGATCTGCCTCACCTTTGAAATGCTTGCCTTTCTTTCTTACAGGATGATTGGTCAGAAGAAATCGTCGATTCGCCAGGTACACAACCTTCTTGTATTTATGTAAATATGTACCTTCAGTCTTATCTAAATAGTGTGTGCATGCCTTATATCCCTTGTTTGTCTGTCCTGAAAGGTTACTAAGGGCAGGCCAACCATTGATGGTTATGAATAACAACCCTCGTAGATCAAATGGCTCCTGTTTGTTCTCATCCCACGCACGTACACCTGGTTTGTCCCACAACTGTAAGAGTTCTTCAACTAATGGCCTAAGGTACACATTAATGTCGTTACCCGGTTGCTTCGGGCCTTGGATGAACACTGGCATCATAATGAACTTACGCTTCATGCACAACCAAGGAGGCAGGTTGTAGATACATAGAGTCACAGGCCAGGTGCTGTGGCTGCAGCTCTGCTCTCCAAAAGGATTCATGCCATCCGTACTTAGACCAAACCATAAGTTCCTTGCGTCACATGCAAAGTCTGGGAAATATCTCTCGATTTTTCTCCACTGTGACCCATCAGCAGGGTGTCTCAACTTCCCGTCTTTCTTATAGTCTTCTTTGTGCCATCGCAATAACCTGGCATGCTCTTTGTTTCTGAACATGCGTTTCAACCTTGGTATTATAGGAGCATACCACATAACCTTAGCAGGAACCCTCTTCCGGAGGGGCTCTCCCTCAACATCACCAGAGTCATCTCGTCTAATTTTATGTCGCAACGCATTGCATACCGGGCATTTATCTAAATTCTCATACTCCTTACCGCGGTAGAGGATGCAGTCATTAATGCATGCATGTATCTTTTGCACATCTAATCCTAGAGGACAGAGAGTCTTCTTTGCTTCGTAGGTACTCTCGGAAAGTTCGTTATGTTTTGGAAACTTCGGCTTCATTATTTTCAGCATCTTTTCAAATGAGGAGTCAGTTAGACCACACTCTGCCTTCCATCGCAACAATTTCAGTGTGGTACCGAGCTTTGTGCTGCCATCTTCACAGTTTGGGTACAATAATTTCTTGTGATCTTCTAACATGCCCTCTAACTTCAACTTCTCATTTTCCGTTTCACAGTCTCGCTTTGCATCAGAAATGACCCTACCAAGTTCATCAGCCGACTCATCTCATGTCCGTTCTTCACCTCCTTCCTCTCCATTGTCTTCCATTGCAGTATCACTGTATTCAGGAAACATATGATGATAGTTGTTATCATCATCTTCTTCTTCACCATCTTCCATCATAACCCCTTTTTCCCCGTGCTTGGTCCAACAATTATAGTTGGGCATGAAACCTTTCATAATCAGGTGGCCGCGAATGATTTTCGAGGAAGAGTACTCCTTGTTGTTCCGACATTAAACACATGGACAACGTATAAAACCATTCTCTTTGTTTGCCGTAGCCACATCGATAAATTTATCCACGCCTTTCATATACCCGTCTACGCGCCGGTCACCGTACATCCATTCCCGACCGTTCATCTGCATCATATAAGTAAGTTTATAAAAAAACAGGACATCATAAATAGTGAAATGACCAATTCACATCGACACATGCATTGTATTAATGACAGAGAAAAGATAAGATTGCTAACCTCGATCGAGGGAAATAAAGACGAGAAAGCTCAAGTGCGTCTCGGACACCTTCTATATTTTTGTTCTATGAGAAATTGAACGAGATTATTCACTCAAACATTTCATCAAACACCTTGAATGCATGCATTGAGGAGAAAAAACTAGCACACCCTCACACCTTTCACCAAGAGAAAAAACAGAGTGGAGGCAGAGGGGGCTGAGACGTTGCATTTATAGAGGGCGGGAGCATACGTCCCGGTTGGAGCCACCAACCGGGACTAAAGGTGTGTGCCACGCCACGTGGCTGTCGCCAAACCTTTAGTCCCGGTTGGTGGCTCCAACCGGAACGTATGCCCCCTTACCAACCAGGACGCATGCCTCCGGGCCCCGTGCCCGTTCGAACCGGGACGCGTGCCAGCATTAGTCCCGGTTGGTGGCGCAACCAGGACTAATGCTCTGAGGGGGCGCGAACGGATGATCTGTTTTCTACTAGTACAACGAGTACGAAATGTCCGATGATGAAGTCGAGTTTAGAAATTAGAATCGAACAAGAGAGGGAGAAATCCTATAATGCGGGCGAGCCTGCAATAATAAGGATGCAGGACGAGTTGATTTGCCTCTTAGAGGTAACGGAGCAGCTTACGTACAATTTATACATTGTTGGTTATAATTGAGTAGTGTATAAGAAACTACTTTGTATTTTAGTTCAATAAGTATATGTATGAGCACAATATTCTTCTCGTTAATTGGTGTTGAAGTTAATTTGGTCAGTTTGATCACATCATAACTAGGACACGTGTGCAATGCTTAGGAGGGCAGTCGTGGATACATGTATCGTGGCATATTTTTTTACCGTGAATAGTGTGTAGGGTCCACATGTCATGGACCTTAAGCTCTTCTTGCGCGCCATTCAATTTTTCGCGAAACACTTATCCCGTCGCTCGTTCGATCCCCAATCTTTTCCCAAACAAGACCCTAGCTCCCATGCCATCGTGTCAGCTCCTGCCGCCCCTCTCCACCGTCACCGCCCTTACATCCCACCTCCGGCGTCGCCTCCCAAGGGACATCATTGTTCCCGCCTCCGTGTCGACCTAGGGAGAGCGATGTTCCCCACAGGCCGCTGCCTCCATGGACACCTTCATGTCGACACCGAGGGACATCGCCATGTGTCCCACCACCCCCTGTGGCCACCTCCGCGATGACACTCAAGAAGATTGTCGTTATGCACCGTCTCCTTGGCCACTGCCCGGGTGGTTTTCTTTCTTATTTTAATTTTTCCTCGGTCTTTAGAAGCACACGAATGGATACACTATAAGAAAATTTGCCATCTACCACGGCCATATTTCGTGGTAGAAAGCCATTTTTTTGTGGTTAAGGGTCTTCTATCATGAATGGGCACCCCTGGTAAAAGCCTAGTCACAAAAGGTTCTACCATGGTTTTTCGGAAACCGTGTAGAACCCATATACCACACAAATTCAGACCATGGTAGATATGTTTCGCTAGCGCGTTGACTACTGGCGTCATGCAAACTATCACGTGGCAAACACCACTAATGGATAATTACTACCATCAACTCTTCAAAAATCTAGATGCTAGGCTCAGTCAAGGTCTGCTAAATATTAAATGCGTCATCCCATAAGAGAATCCTAATAAGAAGACAACCTGCTACTATTTTGGCCCTCTGGGCCCCACCACTTTTCATGGCGAGCCGGTTACCTGGCAGCCCAAGTACGACCTGCTAACATTGTGGCTGTTATTGTTTTGGCCGACGGAAGGCCCTTATTGCCTTGAGCCCATCATTATGCATGCCAGTTAAAGCATGCTAAGAGCCCAACCCATTACTGTTTTGGTCTGGTTTATGGCATGTGTATTGATAGGAGGCCATCACTATACAACCCATTTATGGTCTATACTATCCCGGTCCATTTCATCTCGGCCTTCTGAAGGCCTACCACTGTTCATGATAGTCCGGACGACAACCCATTTAAGGCTTTTAGCATAACGGCCCAATTATTGTTTTGGCATGCGGCAAGACCAAAACTATGCCTCCGAGGCCCTATTTTGCAGCCTCTTACTATTTAGGTTTGTTATTGTTCCAGCCTGTTACTCTTTGGGCCAGTTATAGTTCTGGTTCACTACTGTTTCGGTTCGTGACTATTTTGGCCCATTATTATTTTAGTCTGTTACTATTTCGATCTGATACAGTTGTGGTCAGTTACTGTTTGAGCTTGTTGCAGATTCATCACGGGAGCACCAATGGACAAACCAGCCATTCCAAACAGGATATAATCCCCAACATAAATCAACGGCAAAAAATCAAATATTACATCAACCGGATAGTTTTGAAAATTAATACAAACCACAACTTTAATAGAAACTACATGGAGCACTACAGATACATATCAGACAACCTATTTTTCACTAATTAACTGCGTGATTTTCTTCTTAATTAATAGATTTGGGCAAAACTTTTCCCCAGCTTAAAAAAACACTTCTAAACGCATATGGACAAAGAATTCTTTTAGATGTTCTCACGTTTCAAATAGTTTTTTCTTCTAGCGAATGAAATAGAACTTTATCTTTACTTAGGAGGCACACACTACAGGAACAGGAAGCTTCGCCGAGGGCCGGGAGCTATGCGACGGTCAAACGTCGGGACCGTCGGCGTAAGCATCGTCCAGGCCAGCTTGCCTCCACAGTCGTCGGCGTACACCTGTCCTCGGCGTATACTATGCTACGCCGACGGCTGCCCTCGGCGTAGCTGTTTTTCCTTTTACCGAAAAATCATAACTAAATTATTCTAATTCAAAAAAATACAAATAATATATCAAAATTTGCAGAAAAATAAGATCTATCTATCTACACTTAAATATTACATATTTGTAAAAAAAAATTAAGTGAAACATAAAACATTATATATAGTTTAAAACGGGCATAAGAAATTCAAAAACGATCGAAACAATGCGAACCTTCGCATGGTTTCATATTATGTGACATAGTTACAAGGAAAAATATCAAACTTGGTATATTGATTATGTCTGAAAAAACCTTCACAAAACGACCTATCTCGTTCGAGGTTTCTTAGCTTTCGGGTCAAATAACCCATGCTATGGCTAGAATCGAGCCATAGTTTGTGATAATGTGCCCATATTGTGCATACATGTGCATCATGGGATGGAGAACAATGTTGCAGGAGGAAGTTTTCTTTTTATCGCACCAAAAAACCATTTTTCATTTTCCGAGAACAAAAAATAGACGGTTTTGTGAAGCAACCACCAAATGGCTAATTCAAAATGCTACCACCATATTTTACAAAAATACTATACCACCTTATATGGACAATGTACCAACAGGGGGATCCGAACCTTTTCGTCCACCCTTGGTGAAAAACATAAATTCCTGCCGAATCGGCAGGAAGTGAGCAATATATGAACTACAGGTACATGATATGATGCTCATGTTTTTTTACAAAAATCATGTTTAGCTTCACAATATTCTATTTAATCAAAGATACAATGCAAGTTTAGCGAGGCTCGGCCCCGAGCTAAGAATCTTCATACCCGCGGTTCGATAAAGTTTGACAATAGTTTAAAACGGTTATAAAAAATTCAAAAACGATCGAAACAATGCGAAACCTTCACGTGGTGTCATATTATGTGACATAGTTACAAGAAAAAATATCAAACTTGGTATATTGATTATGTCTGAAATACCTTCACAAAATGACCTATCTCATTCGAGGTTTCTTGGCTTTCGGATCAAATGACCAATGTTATGGCTAGAATCAAGGCACAGTTTGTGATAATGTTCCCATATTGTGCATACATGTGCATCATGTGATGGAGAACAATGTTGTAGGAGGAAGTTTTCCTTTTCGTCGCACCAAAAAGCCATTTTTTATTTTCCGAGCACAAAAAATGGACGGTTTTGTGAAGCAACCATCAAATGGCTAATTCAAAATGCTACCACCACATTTTACAAAAATACTAGAGCACCTTATATGGACAATGTATCAACAGAGGGATCCGAAACCTTTCCATGTACTCCTGGTAAAAAAGATAAATTCCTATCGAATCGGTAGGAAGTGAGTCAGATATGAACTACAGGTACATGATCCGATGGTCATGTTTTTTTACAAAAATCATTTTTAGGTTCACAATATGCTATTTTATCAAAGATCCAATGCAAGTTTTCCTTTTTGTCGCACCGAAAAGCCATTTTTCATTTTTTTTGAGCGCAAAAAAGGTGGATTTTATGAAGCAACCACCAAATAGCTAATTCAAAAACGGAGGGTTTGTGATTAGTTGATATGGATACCATATTTAGATTCTTTTCATTTTTTGATCAATTTAGACATATTATTTATCAAATTCTGATTTACGTATTTAAATATATTAATTATTCCATATTAAATAGAAAAATACAAAAAGTAAAATTATTATATTTTTATTTGAATTCAATAGTATTTTTATTTGAATCAGTAATATTTTTATTTATTCATTGTTGTTTACTTAAATAAGTATTTGTAGTTTCAAAAAATAAAAACATGTGATATAATGATATAAGAGTTAATAGGATTGATATCATAGTATTGACAATTAGGTACAAATTGCTTTGCGGAAACTGATTCAGAAGAAACTAAAAAGTCAAGCGTGCTGGAGCTGGAGTAATGCTAGGATGGGTGATCGAGCGGGAAGTTTGTTAAAGACTGCAATTTGATTAAAGATTAAATGTAATTAGTGTTAAAAATGTTCCAAGTGAGAGATTAACGATTCAAACAATTCAAAGATTTAAAAAAGTTAAGAAAAAAATTCAAAAAAATCTAAAAAAATATGATTTTTTTTTGGATTTTTTTACAACCTACCGTTATTATGCCGAGGGCAAGGTCGGCGGCGTAGCATACGCTGATGGCTAGAGCTACACCGACGGGCAAAAATACCTCCGTCGAGGGAGACCTTTGCCGAGGAGGCTACACCGAGGGCAACCGTTGGCGTAGCATACACCGAGGGCATTTTGGCCTACGCCGACGGCTTTTTGCCCTCGGCGTAGCATGCCGTTCCTGTAGTGACACTATGAAGCCGACGGCCATGCAAATTACATATCAAGTAGTTTTGTATTGCTACAGGAGGTACAAAAACAACCAGCATCAAAACAAGGGGAAAGGAGGTTTTGCCCTAGAACACTGGAATGAACTTATAAAAGAAGAGTACTTCAGGGTTTACATAAAGGCTTTACATTAAATATAAAATAGTAAATAATCTTCTTAATGTAAAGCATCAGGGTTTTTAGCCAACAAACAATGCTAGCATCGGAGGAAAAGAGTCAGGAGTACGTTTGCACTAAGGTAACCGAGTGCACATAAATCTCAGAAATTTAAACGTGCTCAACTTGTGTGTAAGTACAACTACCGTGGGTATCGTGCAGACAAAGTATACTCTTCTTCCATGCTATACTGCCTACTCGTCAATCCCTCTCTTGTAGATAAGGAATTTATAGGAATAACACCATTTGCTTCACATTTCTCGGGTGATTGAGCAGCCTCTAGCCACAACTCAACTTGTCTCATGGTTGGTCGTTCCTCCCATCTTAATTTTACACATGCTACGGCAATTCCAGCAATATCTCTAATTTTGTTGCCACCCTCATTGATAACCTGCGGATCTAATATTTGTGACAAATTGCCTTCTATGAATAAAGTAGAAAAATGTGCCACAAGTCCACTGCCTTCAGAAGAGATATATGTAGATGGCTTCTTTCTAGTCATCAGCTCTATAATCATAACACCAAAGCTATAAACATCACTTTTCTCCGTGAGGCGCCCTGTGTACAAGTACGTCGGGTCTAGATATCCTAGTGTGCCTTGAACCATTGTTGTTAACCAATATTTGTCGAATGGAATATACCTTGAAGCTCCAAAGTCTGCTACCTTGGTTGTTAGAGTATCATCCAAAAGTATATTAGCAGGCTTGACATCTCTATGGATGATAGGCATTGAAGTTGTTGAGTGAAGATAGGCTAGAGATTTGGCTATTTCAATTGCTATCCGTAGCCTATCATCCCATAATAATGACATTGGTTCTTCGACGTGAAGATGATCATAAAGAGTTCCATTCGATATGAACTCATAGACCAATATTGGGACTTCTGTTTCAAGGCAGCAGCCATGTAGTTTTACTACATTCCTATGATTTATTTGTGATAGGATAGCAACCTCGTTCATAAAATCATCAATCTCCCTTTGAGCTACAAACTTTGGTTTCTTGATAGCCACAACATGGTGGTCCGACAAAACCCCTTTATAGACTGTACCATGCCCACCACCACCAAGCTTACAAGCTTCATCAAAATTGTTCGTGGCCTTCTCTAGCTCTTTCAAGGTTATGATCATTTTCTCTGAAATATCAACTCTTTGAGGTGCCAATTTTTGCCGCAATTGTGTGCGATTTCCCTCCAAATACTTCTGCTGCAACATTTCTGCCCGCCTATGCTTACATTTGTATGAGATAAAGTATGAAATTAGAGCCAATAGTATGAGGCCCGTCCCAGCAGCAACTCCGGTAAGTATTCTTATACCTGGAAAAATAAGCATTGTTATTCATATCTAGATGGTGGCAAGTTGTGCTTTGAAATCTATGGTTATATCCAAAATAAAACTTGTAGGGAACCGATGGAATACTAGATAGAGCCATTCTTTCTCGTTTGGTTTGATCATCAGGTTAATGGATTGACATTCTACTTTGCTTTTTGTAGAGATTGTTAACGTGCTTTAGATTTTTCTCGGTGACGGTCATGTATTACCTACATTCCTAAATTGATGGTAATTTTTGGACAATGAGACAGTCCCTTATGTATATTATCATTCTAATAAGGTGTTTGCTCCCTACGACGTACAACTCTCTCCCCAAACTCAAAAAATAATAAGCGGCTGATATCGCACCGTACCCCTTCATCATAAAGGACGATAGTCATTAATTAATGCCATGTGTCCTGTAAAAAAATCAATAGGTAGTTAATCCCTTCATCGTTGATGCTATACATATGTCCCGTCGGCGGCTGACGGCGCCACATGCAGCAGGCTATGGACTATGGAGCATGGATGTTATCTAATCCGGGTTGTTTCCGTACATGGAGATCTTAATGTCAAATTATGGCATGCCAATTGATTCAATCCGGTGATGTCCATCTCCAATCGGCTCGGAGATCAGCATGCACCTGATGCTGGGCGAGTACAGCGAGGGCTTCATGGTGATGATTGGCCGTATCAGCCATGCTGATTGACAAGAGAATCGGCCATGGTCGCCCGCACCGACCACTTCGGTCTCGCAGGGGTTATATATGTACTCTCTCGGATATACTCCCTCCATTTAAAAATATAAAATATTTTAGGTTTGTGAAGTAAATGTATCTTGACATCTTTTAGTATTTAGATTTATTTGAACCTACACACTAAAAGGTGTTTAGATATATTAGCTTCACTAACCTAAAACATCTTATATTTTCAAACGGAGGGAGTACGAATACGATCTCGCCAGGAGCGGCGGTGTCGAGCTAGGACATCTATGGCCTGCCTAATCGCCATTTTGATTCCAATTAATTATGGACGAAAATACCCTTATTAAGTTTCGTTAGGAGGTTGTACTGGAACAAAGCCTCTTCTAATAATATATATGCTCAACATATTTTCATACATGCACACATTGTATATTGTCTAAACTCAACAAAATTTATGATTCCACACTTTAGACATCCAGTCATGATTTGGAATTGGATGCAACCATTTTAACTGATCATTATGAATATGTTTTCATGGTAATTGTGAAAGCTAGAAAATTTTAAACGCTAAAGTATCTACTCCCTTTTGTCCATATAATTAATGGCATTAATAAATTTAACTAGATTCGTATGTAGCTAATTAAGTATTTAAACTAGATATATTTGAATCTTGACATAGTTGAGACTATTAATATAGACGAATATATATATTTCTGAAAGAGATGGTACGTACGTATGTGTGATTGAACGGGAACTCTGTCGACGTCGATATTTACGTCACCTTCGCGTTGGGCGTACAGAATGGGGACCCTGACGTCGATCAGAGAGATTTGGAGAGTGCCGTCGACGTCGAACAGCAGCCGCGGCTGTGAGCCGGTAGTGTCGTTGCAGGTGAGCTTGAACCCGGGCGGGCGGCAGCCGGCGTCCGAGCCCATTCTGAACCGGTACTGCACGACCACGCCGCCGCACGACGTGACGCAGTCGCTGGGCATCGGCGCCGCCGGCTTGCTATGATCACCCCCAACAAACCACGGCGCCAGTACTATCAGTACTAGCGCCGCCGCCGAAATGGTTCTTTGCGCCATTGCTACGGATGATGGATGGATATGATGGTATATGTGTGAGTGGTGGATCGATCTAGTCCCTGCATGCTTTGCTTGCTTTTATATTAATAGAAAGGACGAACTGCGTATGTTTCAGGACGAAATAGGGAGCGGACCTCTGCGCGTTAGGAAAACAGAGCAACCCAAACAATGCATGCATGCATATGCATGGATACTAAGGTGACATATGCAATGACGTCAGCACTTCAAATATAGTACATATCCGGTACTCCAAGTCATTGAGTACTCGTTCTTATAAAAAAAGTCATTGAGTACTCCGGGTGCACCCATGTAATTTGGCGTACATAAGAGTTTTCTAAAAATTGCGAAATAACACCGGTGGAAAAGGGGCCTCCAGTTCCGGGCCGTAACTGGCTCTAGTCCCGTTTTGGACCCAGGACTGCGAAAACGAAACTAGAGGCCCCCCTCCCCCCTCTAGTCTCGGATTGCTACGGCCCGCGACTGATAACAGCCACGTGGCTGTTTCAGCGCCACGGAGGACGGAAACCCTCTAGTCCCGGGCTGTAACACCACTAGGGACTAAAAGATTTCCTGCCACGGCAGAGATTGTGTATTTCCTTTTTTTTGGCCATTTCGTTCCTTTTTCGTTTTGTGTTTCACTATAATTCAAACATATATTTCAGTATACATATTATACGCTACTACATACACACTATATGTCGATGCATTTATATAATTAATTGATCCCTTGCAAGCATACATATAATCAATCATATCAAAAGGAAAAAATGTTTTGAAATTATATGGTCATTGATGAATATATATATCATATCAGCTACATGAAGATGACTAAGGCAAATCGAGTTCCACGTCATCCGCATAATGCTCTCCATGTATATCAAGGACTTCCTTCATCATAAATCCCGCCAGCTCCTCTTGAATTGCTCTTATGCGCTGGTCTGGCTCTAGTTTCTCTCGCAAATCATAAATATAATGTGAGTCAACTTTCCGCTCAGACGTAGTATCCACATAAATGAGTTTCCGGTGGCTACTGTAAACTCTTCACCATTTTATAAGTTAACTCAACTAGGGAGTTGCCAACTTGAATGTTTAGCAAGATCCAGTGGAATCTATGGACATTTACATAAGCATACATGCATAGCTTATCCAGTAAGCAAAAATAAAATATGTACAAGATATAAACACTCACTTGAAGTTGTAAGGAAATAGTATTTCCTTAACAAAATTGTTCTCGGTTAAGAACCTACACGTGTCTTCCTCCACGTCCTTGGGGTGACTTTTTAACGTATATTCATTAATGATATATGAGTCAATGAACCCAACGTCGTATCTTCTAGCTCTTTTGCATTCAAGCATCTTCATTCTGCAGAATATAATATCATCATACAAAAGGATATATAGTTAGGATAATATATTAAATGCAATGAACGAGCTGAGCTACAAACTTAATTATAGAAATAAATAACTTACAGACAGTAGCAACCAATGATAGATTTGTCGAGGGCGCGCTGGTTGTATAACTGGAACAGTTCGGTCATTTGAACCTGTATCGAGTATGGTTTGAAGTGATGCTCCTTTCTAACGTCCACCGGAAACCAATCTTTCTGATGTTTTTTTTCTGCTTGCGACATGTACCATTCGTGCAGATTTTGCATATGTGTGGATAGACGCGCGAGCTCCTCATTACTGACTAGAGGCTCCCCTTGGACATACTGCCGTACTATCTGACCCACTAGCGTATCTTTATAGCCTAAATATTGACCAAGAGACATATTTGCTTCGTTAGCAAGTGCTTTGGCCTGCGATACAGTGATTCCTATAAGTGCAGCATTATTACGGGCTCTAGAGTCCATTATTTGCATGTCCATATCCATTTCAACTCTGAAGGCCTTGTCGAGGTCTGAAATGACTTTGAGCGGGGCGACCGATTGATTCTTCTATGTCCGAGCTGGGCAACTTGCTTCCCGCTTTTTGCACTTATGATTTTTTTCTTCTGTGCTTGCTTAATAATCTCCCGGTCATATTCTGGTTCCAGATTCATCATCTGGGATGGTTTCTCAAGAAAGGACTTAGCCCACTTTTTGGTTTTTTCATTATATACCGGCTTTGGCTCAGGCTTTTTGGGTGCAAAATGCGCCTTAACTTGGACAGCCACATCCGCGTTAGTTTCCTCATCGGTCTTGTCATAAGGTCTCTTTGGAAGAGCCGGCGGGATGTCGACTATCTTCGCCGTTTGACCTTTCTTCGATGTGGGGTGCGGGGGACCATCGAACTTCCGTTTCTTCGACGAGATAGTAGTATTGCACGGAGGCGGAGGCAGAGATCGAGTATTGTGCGGAGGCGGAGATCGAGTTGATGTACTCCTGCTGCGGCGATCGTCAGCGGGGCGGGGTGGACTTGGAGGTTGGCGATAATCGGGTTGTGGTGGACTTGGAGGTTGACGATATTCGATGCGGGGTGGACTTGGATTCCTCGGAGTCGGTGGCCTTGGCGCCAAGCCTGGCAATTTTATGTACTTCTTATTCCATAGAATGATGTTGTGCTTGACATCTCCTAGTTTCGTAAGGCCTTCAGGCGTAGCGATTTCAATCTCTAGGTCCGCAAAATCCTCCACTATGTCATCCACCGTGACACGAGCATAGCCTGGTGGAATCGGAAGTGAATGGTGGAGTGCTCGAGGTAGACAAGGTAAAGCAATGCCGATCGCCACCTTGAAGGACATGTTGTTCATTGGCTGATGTAGCTCACATTGTGTCATCTCTCTGACATCATCCACGGGGTAGTGAGGAGCCGGTGCATCATCCAGCAGTGCTTGATCATCAGCCCGGACCTCCGTGAAAGCCACGCTGCTTTTTCGCTGACTAAGATCCAATGCAGGATCATCAGACCGCGGGTGAGTTGACGACGGTGGCCTTTGGCTAATTTCATGCATGAGGTTCTTCAGATCAGCTAGGTCCTGCTCTACCCTGGAGATCCGGGCTAATCGGGACGGAACAATCCCAATTGAGCATCGTTCATTGCTTTAATAAGGTCTTGGGAGGGTTTTAGAATTTTATCATGAAATAATGTCTTCCCTGTTTCTGGGTCCAAGGATCCCCCGTGCCCGTACCACCAGTGCTTTGACCTCTCGGGCCATCCATCTGTACTAGGAGTGACGCATCTAGCCCTCATGTTCTTCTCCATAGTTTCCCACTTAGGGACGACACTCTTGTAGCCACCTGTCCCCATTTTATGATGGTATTTCTTGTTGGCAGCATTTAACGCGTTCTTTGCCAACGTTGCCTTTGCTTTATCAAATTGTTTGTACTGTACAAAATTGGGCCACTGTTCTCTCAACTTCTCGTTTACTCCTTTGAAGTCTGGAGTTTTCTTTTTCGCGACATATTTCGCGTATAAACTTTTCTTGTGGTTCCGGTATAGTTCAGCCATCTTGCTCAGAGCCCACTCCTTCACTTTCGCTCTATTTTCAAGCCCACCCGGCCTTGGGGTAATACCATCTACCTCAAATTCTTCATACTCTGGAGGTAGTATGAAATGCGTTATGTCATCTTTGGCATCATCGGTGACATAGCTAGATTCTTCACCGGATTTCTTTGACTGATTCCATTCTTGGATGGTGATCGGCAGGTTGTCCCTAACAAGCACCCCGCATTGATTTATAACATCCTCCGGTGCTTCTCTGGAGAAATCGGTTCACCATCATCATCTATTTCTTCGATGGTAAACCTCTGATTACCATCCAACTTTTTGTTCGGCCCTTGTTTCGTTCGAGCTGTAGATTGCTTCGATCCGGTGGGCTAAAAGAAGAAGAGAGAGTGATTAATATATATCTAGATCAGTTAATGAATAGAGGTAACACGAGACTTTATATATATATATATATATGTACCTCGTTGGATCCTGTCGAGGGGCCATCATTATTGTTGTTATTTGTTTGCCCTTTGTCCATCTGGTCTTCCCCTTGGTACATTAGGTTTTCCTCTAGTCCATCACCGGATGGATTCAGATATGAGGATATCTCTTCCTCTAGCAAAATATCTTCCCTGGTAGTAATATTAAGAGGAATTTCACCTCTTATCATGCCCTGAAGAAAACCTTCACCGATGCGACCAGGATCTTCGGATGGATCCATGACTTAATTATCTATAATAAAAAGAGAGTTAAACAGGTTAGAAAAAACAATAATCCTAATAACTAAAACAATATAATCCTAATTATAATAATCCTAATATTATTTGTGCTAAAACAATAATCATAATAACTAAAACAAAAAAATAACCCTAATAAAACAATAAATAAAACAATATAATCCTAATAAATAAAACAAAAAAACAACTAAAACAATAATCATAATCCTAATTCTAATATTTTAATTAAAACAATAATCCTAATACTAAAACAAAAAAACCTAATATAAAAAACTATAGAAAAAAACTATAACAAAAAACCCTAATAAACCTAATTATAATAATCCTAATTATAATAATCCTAATACTAATCCTAATAACTAAAACAATAACTAATCCTAAAAACTATAAAAAACTATAGAAAAAAATATAACAAGAAACTATAAAAACTATAAAAAGTACTAACATTTCCTAATAATATAATAATAATATAAATACTAACATTTCCTAACATTTATACAAAACCTAAATATTACTAATAATAATAATAAATATTACTACAAAAACCTAAATATACTACTAATTAATACTAGACTAATTAATACTAGACTAATTAAATACAAAAACCTGACTATATAATTAAATAACCACCTCCCGCGAGGTGGGCGGCCGGAGGAACAACGGCGTGGCGAGGCGGTGCGGCAAGGCGGCGTGACACGGCAGGGCGGCGACACGGCGGGGTGGCGCGGCATGGTGGCACGACGCACGCGACACGTACGGCTGGCGGCGCGGAGGCTCGGCGGGCGGCGCGGCGTGCGGCGGCTCTGCGGTACGGAGGGGCGGCCGGAGACGAGGGCAACGGCGCGGGAATCGGCCGGCGGGCAGCACCTCCCCTGTTCTCTGCGTCGATGGCGCCTCGTCTTCGTCGTCAAATCTTGCTAAGTGCTGGCTCGGCAAGACAGGGGCGAGCGCGCGTATATAAAGGGTCAACCGTTTAGTCCCGGGCTAAGCCACAGGACGGGACTAAAGAGTCTTTAGTCCCGGGCCGTGGCTTAACCCGCGACTAAAGACCCCCCCCCCTTTATTTGCAGGTTAAGCCATGGCCCGGCACTAAAGGGTTTTTTCGGCCGCTTCGTTTAAGCGCGTGCCGGCACCCTTTAGTCCCGGGTCCAGCCACGACCCGTGACTAATTTTTTTTGTAAATTTTCTTTTTTAATTTAAAACAAATATAAAAACTTTGGAAAATTATATCTTTTATTGTAATAATCCAAATAAAAACAAATAATATGTCTATTATTATCAGAAAAATATAAAGAATCTTAATATAATATCATTTATCTGTTTGCATCATTTATAAATTATTTCATTTGTAAATTTTCTTTTTTTAATTCAAATCAAATATAAAACTTTGGAAAATCATATCTTTTATTGTAATAATCCAAATAAAACAAATAATATGTCTATTATTATCAGAAAAATATAAAGAATTTTAATATAATTTCCATTTATCTGTTTGCATCATTTATAAAATATTTCATTTGTAAATTTTCTTTTTTTAATTGAAATCAAATATAAAAACTTTGGAAAATCATATCTTTTATTGTAATACTCCAAATAAAACAAATAATATGTCTATTTTTTTAAAAAAATATAAAGAATCTTAATATAATATCCATTTATCTGTTTGCATCATTTATAAATTATTTCATTTGTAAATTTTCTTTTTTAATTCAAATCAAATATAAAACTTTGGAAAATCATATCTTTTATTGTAATAATCCAAATAAAACAAATAATATGTCTATTATTATCAGAAGAATATTAATATAATATCCATTTAGTCTCGATTGTAGTCATAAACCGGGACTAAAGATATTTCCCGCCATTTCCCACCGCTCCCGCCAAGTTTTTCGCCCTTTCCTTTCTATGAGAGATTTTAGTCCTGGATGTAGTCACTAACCGGGACTAAAGATATTTCCCGCCACTTCCCAAAGCTTCACGCCAAGTTTTCTCGCCCTTTCCCTCTATATTTAGGGAGATCACGCCATGGCTATCCACACATCCACACCTTCCTCTCTTAGAATAATGGACAACGCCTACTGGGCCATTCTGACCCTCGAGGAGACCGAAGCGCTGTGCGTCTCCAACTACCCTTGTCCGCCGGGCTACCGGCCGCCCGCCGGCTGGATGCTAAGCGCTGGAGGGGTTCCTTCCCCTCAAGGTTCCGCACGCTAGGCTGCCATCACAAACCACTTCTACCACGAGCTCACGCCGGAGCAGCGGATGGATCCCCAATGGGATCCCGACAACTATGACACCTGGAATGCCTTCTTTGCTAATAGGCGGGAAAGGGAGCTCGCCAGGTACGAGGGTGATGGCCCGCCCCCGGTGAACCACAACGAAGCCGATCATCGTCTGTGGTGGGCGAACCGTACTATCATCGGAGTGATGCGCTCCATCGCCGGGGGAGACCATCATCGCCTGCAGTGCCCACGAGTCCACCCACCACAGAGCCACAAAAGGCCCCACACCGGCCCGGTGGTAGCGGCATCGTCTTCCAGGAAACCCCTCCCCCGCCCGCCGTGAATCCGAGGCTAGAATGGTCCCTGGTATATGCCATGGATGGGCTGAGGATCCCCGGAGTGGCAGGTGACGATGACGATGACGAAGAAGACCCTGAAGCTGCGTACTATAGGACTAGGCATGATTATGACTAAAGGGGTCGGCTTTAGTCCTGAGTGTTAGCTAGTCCCGGTTTGTCCCAGTTTTTAATATTAATAAATGTCTTGAGTGTTACCTAATAAATAGAGGGAAATGCCTTTAAAGAGAGGGTTCCTATTTAGTCTCGGTTGGAGAAACCAACCGCGACTGAAAGAATTGCGGCAGACTGGGCCAGGCAACACTAATAATAGGGGTGAGTGTCGACATTATGTCGTGTGGATTGTACCTTGTCCCGGATGGTGACACCAACCGGGACTAAAGATGAACCTTTAGTCCCAGTTGGAGACACCAACCGGGACAAAACATGAGTCAGCACTAATAATAGGGGTGAGTGTCGATATTATGCCGAGCTGCTTGTACTATAAATAGGCATCCTTGTGAGTCCAGTCCTCCAGCCAGTTTGAGGCATCTCCAAGATGGTTTTCGAGAGCAGGGACACCACTACGGCCAGTTTCAGGGAGATGCCGCCGGAGCCTAGTCCTCCGGCATCTCTGAGAAACTGGTCATAGAGGCACTCCCTAATATGTGAAATTAGTTAGCTCCCAGGCGTATTGATCTAGTTAGAGAAGTTACAAACTGTAAGATGGTTTTCGAGAGCAGGGACACCACTACGGCCAGTTTCAGGGAGATGCCGCCGGAGCCCAGTCCTCCGGCATCTCCAAGAAACTGGTCATAGAGGCACTCCCTAATATGTGACCTCACGCATTTGGAGATCAGATCTTAATGGTAAGTATGAATCGGGACTAAAGGCCCTCCTTTAGTCCCGGTCCAGCCACAAAACGGGACTAACACACTCAAGATTGTTTGCAGACAACACTATAAAAATGGACACATGGAGCATCTTCACTCATAAAATGTTACAATTATTACATATCATTTCTTCGCGTGTGTTCCTTTCTGATCCCGTCGTATCCATGGAGCATCTTCATTCATTAACATGATGCTTGGGTCATCCTTCACCGTGAAGGGCGGAATTTCATGAAACTTATCACAATCTTCTGACATGTCTGTCTTGTCCTCCACTCCCACGATGTTTCTTTTTCCTGAAATAACTATGTGGCGCTTTGGCTCATCGTCTGATGTATTCTTTTTCTTATTTTTTCTTTTTGTAGGTTTGGTAGACATGTCCTTCACATAGAAAACCTGAGCCACATCATTGGCTAGGACGAATGGTTCGTCTAAGTACCCAAGATTGTTGAGATCCAACGATGTCATTCCATATTTCTTGTCTACCTCAACCACTCCTCCTGTCAGCTTGACCCATTTGCACCGAAACAAGGGGACCTTAAAAGTAGGTCCATAGTCAAGTTCTCATATCTCCTCTATGTAACCATAATATGTGGTTTTTGACCCATTGTTGTCTGTTGCATCAAAGCGGACACCACTGTTTTGGTTGGTGCTCTTTTTATCTTGGGCTATCATGTAAAATGTATACCCATTTATCTCGTACCCTTGGAAAGTCGATATAGTCGAAGATGGTGACCTAGAAAACAAGTATAGCTGATCTCCAAGAGTGTTGTTTTTTATGAGATGTTGCGACCAACCGCCGAAACTCTTCATGTGTTCATCTCTAATCCAAGAGTCATGCTTTCCAGGGTTGTTGGAGCGTAAGATTTTCTTGTGTTCCTCGATATATGGGGCTGCCAAGATAGAATTCTGTAGAACGGTGTAATGTGCTTCGGTGTAAGAATGTCCGTCCCTACATATTATTGATTTCCTTCCTAGAGTACCCTTTCCACTCAGTCTCCCCTCATACCGCGATTGAGGAAGACCAATCGGCTTAAGGTCAGGAACGAAGTCAACACAAAATTCAATGACCTCCTCTGTTCCATAGCCCTTGGAGATGCTTCCTTCTAGCCTAGTACAGTTACGAAACATATCTCTTTAATATTCCCATAAACCTCTCAAAGGGAAACATATTGTGTAGAAATATAGGACCGAGAATGGAAATCTCTTTGACTAGGTGAACCAGCAGGTGCGTCATAATATTGAAGAAGGATGGTGGGAACACCAACTCAAAACTGACAAGAAATTGGACCACATCATTCTGTAACCGTGGTAGATCTTCAGGATTGATTATCAAAAACCATTACACAACATGATAAAATTATTACAAGTTATACTGAGAGCTTCTAGATCATTAATTTTGAATTTTGAAAAATTTACATGCACCAATTTGTGAATTGGAGAAAACAATCAACATAATAAATGTGGAGTTTTTTATTATTGTTCTATCAGTGAAAACCTCATTCCATTCTAAGCTCTGAAACTCTAAAATTACACATTTCAATTTTTAGTAACTATGTGCCTAATCAAAATTTGTTACACATATATATCAAAATCCTTCTAGCTACTTCTAGAGCATGCATGCATTGATTCATATCTCTATACTTCTAGAGCATTATAGAGCTAAAGTAGCAATAAGAGATGAAAGAATGAAGTTCTAACCTTTTAAAGCTTTGGATTTAGGTGTTGCAAACTAAATCTTGACAAATCTTGAGAAAAAAATGGCATGAACGCTCTTGCTTCTTTGAGAAAAATGGCCACCATATGCTTTAGGGCAGCAGGACAGGAGGCAGAATATATAGTGGTGGACAACTAGTCCCGGGCTGTGATACGATCCGGAACTAATAGTCCACGAAAGGACCAACCGGCCTGCTCCAGGTTATTAGTCCCGGGCCGTATTACGGACCGGGACTAGTGACCTGGTCCGGCCCGGGACTAGTGACTATGGCCGTTTCTAGCCATTAGAGGCCTCACGGCCCGGGACTAGTGCTCCCACTAGTCGCGGGCTATGCCAGGTCGGGACTGCTGGCCTTGTTCACATCGAACTGAAGATGGTTTTTCTAGTAGTGTAAATTCCCAACACTAATATGAATCATTTCTATTGTGTCGCAAAATTTCAGTACTCTCTCCGCCTGAACTAATGGCCGTGGGCACAGTTCAATTGAAATATTAAAGAAATCTACATATATCCAAATTATTCAAATTAGGTTAAATTCAAAATTTAAATTTGGCAACTCGCGATTCCTGGCCCGCGATTACCTGCCACTAGTATAGATCAGGTCTATTATGGCCATCGTCGCACATGGAAAGCTCTTCCCATGTGCGGCATGGAAGAGCGCCGATGGTGCAAAAAAATTACCGTCTGCCCGCTGCCCACGCAGACCCCTTTGCAGGTTTGTCACGCACCGAACACATTTCAAAACCATAACGGATATGACACACAACCCATTTTAAATAAATCACTTTCTTAGTAGCAAAGCATCGCCCACGTCTCCTCCACTGCTAAGCGTGTGCCTCATATTTGGGATGTTACATAAACTTGTCATTGTTTTATTTAAGTTCCCTTTTTCACATAGTGAGTCATAAATCATTGTGCGTTTGCCTTGAATTCCATAAGACGCGTTCGTAACCCCTTCTTTTTCTACCGCATGCTATGTGTTGGGGACGATGCACTTTCTGGACGCGCGGCATAAATCCCCGCGATGACCACTTACCTTTCTTGCGTCTCGCAGTGCTCGCCGACAAATCACCACCGTTATGAACAGGACCCTCTGATGGTGAAGGAGGAGGAAGGTATAGAGGTTGGTGAGGTGAAGCACCCTATACCGTGGACAAACCATGGCGGAGGCTCCTCCCCCTCGTATTACGGCTAGACCTTTTCGGACGACGACTTCAAAGTCAATTCACAGGACTACCATTCATAAACTCACAACACTAATGATTTAATTGTGTGCGACCTCTAACAAAACAGCCACAAGTCATGCACATGGTTATACCTTAGGAAACCATTTGGGATGACTCGGCATACACTAGTACAAACTCGTTAGAGACGTCAATTTCCCATAGGCCTTAGACGGTTTCTCATTCCGGCTCACGCGCATAGCTTCTAAGAGCACACCACCTGAGCTAGTTTTCCTTTGCGGCTCTAAGATACGCGACATCAGTCAGTGCAAAAAGGAAACGCCTCTAACATATACGAGCTGGAGACTGCCAATATTTCTGACCGCTTGTAAGAACTCCTAAACCTCAGACGTCTCCAAAAGTCAAGTGACCTGAGTCCGATTCTAACAAAGACCTTCTCTAGAACTAGTGTGCCTCGAAGCGGCTTTTTAAAGTGACCATCTCCATTGTGTGTAAACCATTTTAAATAGTAGCATGCTAATTTGGACTCGGTCATATCTGACATGCCACATCATCATGATTCAGTAGCCAGATAGACAGATTAACTCAAAAATTTATAGCAGCTCGATCGCGGTAACATTAGCCAGATAGTTGGGGAAATTTATACAAAGTTATCCATTACACATTATGGTAGTATATACAAAGTGCAGTCCATAAATCAATCATAATAGCATAATTAATACTCTCTAACAAACTAGCATTGCATTTATAATAGGCGCCACGTGGAACTTGCTGAACCAGAATATGTGTACCTCTCCATTATCTTTTTCATTAGAGCAAAAAAGGACAATACTATCTTCGGTCGTCAAGTCGTCAAGATTGCATTTGACCTAGCTCATATCATCATCTTAACCATCTTTAGATTTTTTTTCTATTTATTTGCTAAACATGGAAATCAATAGGTTCATCAAGGCGGTTCTTTAGGTATTTTCTTGTAAACTCAGCTCCAGATGTCTAGACAAGTACGGAGAATTGAAGAATTAGCATACTTGTGATTACTGAAAGTATTTAAATATCACGGCGTAGCTTGTTGATATCGTGATAAATAATTTATCATCTTACCATCGTGCACTTATTTTCCATGATAGATCAATAGGGCAGCCTATGGACGTAAAAATCAGTGTCCCCTTGTGTTGAGGCCCTGATGCAACAACACATAAAAATTTCAATATGGTGGAATATTAATGTCTACGGACTAAACACATACAAAGCAGATGACTAAAATTTTGATGTTCTTTTGATACCTCTAGACCCAATCCTCTCAATAGGCTCTTCATTTGATGATTGGAATTTAAAACCACCAAAGCTAATGCAAAAATTGTCGTCGCTAGAGAGTGTTATTGCATCATCACTGCAGGTTCCCATCTGTTAAATAGATACGGAACAATGAAGTGACAATTAAATCTCTATTGCTAGAAGGGCAACGAACAATAAGAAATCAATAAAGAATTACAGATTTTGAGATTTATGTAAGGGGAAAAGAGTTGGGACAGAGGCAGGCCGGCTGGGGGAGGCTCTCCCAATGGCATTGTCGGGTCTTTGCAGCTCGGTAACCCTGAAGCTTAAAATCGAGAAGAAAATTGGCAAAATTCCTAAATCAAAGCTGCTGATTTAGGTTTTTGGGGGTTTGGTTTTCACGCATACCTACCTGGACGATGAAGGGGTCCTCGGAGGCAAGGGAGAGCGTCCGCACCGCAGGGGAACAACGGCGGTGGTGGTGGAGAGGCATGGGACCGGAGGCAGCGGTGGTGTACAGGCAGTGGACCGGAGGCGGCGGTGGTGGAGAGGCAGGGGACCGAACGCGGCGGTGGTAGAGAGGCAGTGGACCGACGGTGGTGGTGGTGGTGGAGAGGCAGGGGACCGACGGCGGTGGTGGACAGTGGTTGGGGCGGGTGAGGGAGAAAAAATGTGGCACATATCTAAAATATTTGTCCAAATAATTTTAGATATTTGCCGCCAAGTTCTAGCCTCAGATGGCTGCAAGTGGAAAACGTCTCTAATAATATTCGTTCTGTGAATATTTCATATTTTGCCGCCAAGAAACTTCCCTAGCTAAGACGGCTAGTAGTTTGAAACAAACATATTCGGAACTCTGGATATATTCAAAACTCCGGCATTTAATTATTATAAAATTTGAGAATTATTCATAATTTAAAAGCAAAGAAAGGTATGTTACATGCTTTCCAGAGTGAAATTGAGTCGCCTAAAACTAAATGAGGTTCATAAATTAAAGAAAATAAATGGCGTAGTACAAACCTTGGATCTTACCCTGAAAGGCATGATATCCTAGTGTCCATGCGCTTGGGAAAGAGCAATAAGGTGCAAGTGTTTTGAATTTGACTAATTCAAATGGTTAATCACAAAGTGAGATCATTTGGATTCCTAATTATGATTTTTTTACCAATATAACCTTTTTTTCATGTATTCTTTGAAGGAAGTCTGGTTGAGTGAATATTTAGGAATCCGGATATATTCAGAACTATGGATTTCATTAATCCTAAATTTAGAGAATAATTCATACTTTCAAGGCAAAGGAAGGTGTTTACACATACTTGCTACAGTGAAATTAAGTCCTAAGAGTAAATGAGGTTCATACATCGAAAAAAATATATGGCGTAGTACCTTGGTTAACCTGAAAAATTGAGTCCTAAGGAAGGTTATATTGTTGTGTGCATACTAACCTAAATTTTGTTTCATGGGTAACCTGAAAGGTATATGACCGACTCGTATAGTGTGTTCATGCGCTTGCTGCAGAGTAATAAGGTACAAGTGTTTTGAATTTGAATACGAGAAAATTGAAGGACTTCCATATAAAGGTTACCCATTTCCATCCTTATTAATTCAACCACCAGAGACTACATATATAGATCAGTGTGGCAACATGATCAGTAATATAATTGAACACGATAAAATTGAAGGAACTCTATATAAAGAAGTAGATTAATATATAAATGAGGTACTTATAATAGTTCAACCACCAGAGACTATGGATATAAATATTGTCTTACATACAACCAGAGGTAATATTTAACTTAAATAAAATATAAGCAGGGGCAGCATCGCAACAGCACGAGTAGAGACACAAAGCCACCTTAGTAGAAGCATCATCCTACTCAAGGGAAAACAGGCCAGTCTTGACATATTCCCGGAGGAATTTGCTGTAGGATGTGTGCTACGCCAAGATGTTCGTCTGGTGCATTCGGTCTTGGCCTTCGCCAAGGTCCACCGCGTGCTGGATCATGTTGTCGTTGTCCGTGTTGATGGCTCTGCAAAAAAATGGGTAAAACAATTCGCCCTTATGGTGGATAGGAATTATCCCCCACCGTAAGAGCCTCAGCATGTAGCGGCTCTTGTTGTCCCTACACTGACTGCTAGAGTTTACATTATCAGAATCGTCCCGTTGATTTTTAAAAACATAATTTAGAACTCATACATATGACTGAATTATATTACAACTCAAGAATTGATGACATATGTAAGACAATATTAAATTAATATCAAAGAGAATGTATCTCAGCAATAGTTTGATCATTTCATTTATTCAAACAAAATGACAATTAATTGGATCAGATTTATATGTAGAACAAAGTCTAGGGCCTCATAAGTTTCTTCAGGGATGATGTGAGCGAACCAAGTACCAATTGCACAACCTATATATTGTTCTTGTACATTGGCCTGGGTTCGCTAACTCATCTCTAAAAAAATCTGGCACCAATGTGTCTGCCTATTTTTAGGGACAAATTTGAATCATTGGCCACAATAACAAATTGAAATATAATTCTTACACACTATATGAATGCAATAACAATTCAATGTATATGATCAAAATTCATTGTATGTAGTAGCAGAAATAATTCAAATATCATATATAGTTCATATAAATGTACAATAAAACTGGGAGCCTCATAAATTTTTCCAGAGAGGGGGTCAGTGAACAGTTCAAAGATGGAGTTAGCAAACCAAAGTACCAATTGCACAACTTATATTGTTGGTGTATATCATTGCCTCAAGATCACTAACCCATCCTTAAAAAAATTGACACCATCGATCATATGTGTCTCCCCTTGCACTCTTTTGGGGAAAAATTGAATCATTGGTCTCAGTAAGAAATAAAAATGTATTGTACACTATGTAACATGTATATGCATGTTGTGTATCGAAATCAACATTCCAGTAACATATATGCTAAGCAAATATAAATTTACTAGATGATAGATGAGCAGATCTAAGCGAATGTAAATTTACAACATGGCAGATGAGCATATCTAATCAAATCTTCAAAACAATCGACCGTTCGAACCATATATATTCCCTATATCAAGAAGGCGCGTGGCAAAGCAAAATATTTATATTAAGGACTGAGCAAATCCTACGTATGAACAGTGAAATATGCGGCTGCGGCGACTAGAGAAGCTAGCAAAGTAGTGTCTCGAATATCTCATCGGAGAGCTCCTCCTCGAACTCGTCGCTCTCCTTGATTTCTTTGAGGATTTGTTCGTGGAGGATGAGATCGTTGATGATGAGCAAGGGGTTGCCTCCGCCTACTGCATGCCCCTCAACCAGATTTGCCGCTGGCACCATGACATTGTTGGCCACCTACTGCTCGATGTCGATAGTGACTGGCTGGACGGAGCCCGAAGCATCGACGGCATGGCGACAAGTGGTGTGTGTGCCCGGAGAAGCCGCCTCCGCCTGATTGGTGATAACCGAGCCATCTGTTGTTGCGCCTCCAACTGGATTCACCTCCGGCTCGTCTCCACGCGTACGCTTCATGGCGCAGCTAAAGGAAGGGCGGTGGTGCTAGCGAAGGAGCTTCGGCGCACACGGAAGCTGTGGATTAGGGTTTTGTGACTAGACAGATTGGGGTAAATGGCACGAGCTCATGAAAGAAGAAGGCTGGGTGGGTTTATATACGAGTGTACGTGTGTGGGTAGTGTGAGTGGGGGCTACTGAATGATCTTCACTTTCTAATTGCATTAAAAACGCATGCATGCTTCCTCGAGAATTTCCACGAAGCCAGTTTCGAGACGGGCGGCATAATGGCCCGCCTGATTAAACCCCTGGAGGCGATTAATATTTCTGACCGGCTGCAGTTGAGTGATATTGGGAGAGAGTCTATATTATCGTTCATATCAGTTAAACTTTAGAGGCGTTTTGTTTTAACAAGCGGACGAGGGGAAAGTGGTTTCAGAGACGGTGCTGATTCCCAACCGATTGAGATTAGAGTTAGAGACGCTCAAAAAATTGCGATCATCTGAGGGTGATGAACACAGCCCGGTGGTTTGTATTTTAGGAGTAAACCGGCTCTAGACACAGTCTGTAAGTAACGAGTTTGTACTATTGATACCTAGAAAGTGGACCATGGATCTAAAAATACACCACTTTCTCCCTTTCTCCTTTTTCCACTATGCGGCCTCATCTTCTCTTCTCTGGTCAGCGGGGATACCAATTGAAGAAGCCGCTTCATCCCAACCGCCCGCAAATCAGATCGACAACAGGACCCTGCAGATCACCAGTACAAGGTTAATACCATTGATCCTAGATCTCATCTTTCGTGCAAAATAGCCATCAATATTTCATTATATTCGACGGGATTGTATCCATATGTAGATGAAGCAGCTACATCTCCCAGTAATATCTGTACCTAAGTTTATGTTGCTATTTAGCTAATGTTTTCTTTTTTCACTCAAGTTGTTAAGTAGGGTTTTTTTACTGTTTCATTTATGATAATGTAGGGGAAATGGCCAAGCAGGTGTTTGCATCGACATTTTGAGTGGTAGAAATGCCGATGATGAGCGTCCTGTTGAGCACAGAGTACTCATAAAAACAACAAAATGCAATATAGTTTATCATTGAGATTCGATTAATATCATTTGTTCACTTATATACTAGCTGAATTATGTTGTACTTAATCCATATATTCTTCATGCTTGTGTATATAGGTCCTAATTATACAGGGAGGAAAAAGTTTGAGTGTCACTGGTATGTAATGACATAGAGATGACTAGGTCACAATTCAATCGGCTTAGGATGTGTGTGCGTCAAGGTGTTCCTTCCATTCCTTTGTATGTTTGTTGGATGACAAAGTCAAATGTCTTCAAAGGAAAAAGCAAGATGGTAAGCAATTAGCTAGTCGCTGGTACTTGGAATTTCCTATTGACAATAATACATATATAAACTAATATATTCATCATTTTGTTTTTGTTTTAGTACTTTTCAATTAGCTACACAAGGGGGTACCTTCTGGACTTTGTCAATGAAGACGAAGGAGGACTGCCAATGGACACATGGTGCCCTAAGTTCATCGAGACCAAGAAGTATGTTTCGTTGAAGAAGGACAAGCCTAGGGATATGACTATCTTAACGACTGGTTGGGCTGATGCTGTGGAGACCTTTAAGCTGAAGGAGGAAACAATCTGTGTATTCGAATTCATTGCTGCAAACTATGTCGTGCACCTAGTTATAACCCCTCCCTGATGTGAATTGGTTAATGTGCTAAACTTTGTGGTTTATTCATGTGGAATGATGTGATATATGTGTACTAGTACCTTGTGCTTTATTTGCCAACACTTGATAAACATAGCTTTGCTAGCAACACATTTGAATTTTAGTTATTCATGGTACGTAATATAGCTTTGCTACAAATAAATTCCAAATCATTGGTACACAAATATTATGTGTTAAACTTCGTAGTTTCTTCATGCTGGCTTAGTCATTACATCGAATACGGTTTTTTCGAAAAGGAACGTGTGGTGCCCAATCGCACACGAGAATCCGAGAAAAGTCATGTGCCTTAATCACCATTTTTTTGAATCAAAATTTTGTGCGATGGTTTAGGCCCGTCAGGACCCATCAGTGGAACTTTACCTTTATAAAAGGGGACCATACATAGAGAATATGACCGCACTCCCCACCACAGCCACCACTTTTTGTTTTATGCTTATCTGCATCTAGTAAGTGCACCTGGTCGGACCTACGTCGGCGAGGCGCCGCATTAGCTATTTTCGATAGTTATCTGGTGTGATGTTCATTCACGTCGGCGAGGCGCCGCATCTGCTTCGGCACGTTCTCCCGACCTACTCTTCTCCCTACCCAAGGTTGTTAAATCCTTCACATATACTAGCTAGTCTCCTCTTACTGTGGTTATGTACTCTATATCTACATATGCACTAGTCTGATCTTGTGTTTGTCTTCTTTAATTCTTTCAAATGAACGTTGAATATGTTAATTAATTACTCTCCCTTTAGTGTGGTTGTGTACTCTAGATCTACATATGCACTAGTTTGACATTGTGTTTGTCATCTTTAATCCCTTCAAATGCATCTTGAATATGTTAATTACTCTCCTTTAGTGTGGTTGTGTACTCTAGATCTACATATGCACTCGTCTAACCTTGTGTTTGTATTTTTTAATCCCTTCAAATGCACCTTGAATATGTTAATTACTCTCCCTTTAGTGTGGTTGTGTACTCTAGATCTACATATGCACTAGTCTGACATTGTGTTTGTCTTCTTTAATCCTTTCGCATGCATCTTGAATATGTTAATTGCTCTCCATTTAATGTCATTGTTTACTCAAGATCTACATATGCACTAGTATGACATTTTGTTTGTCTTCTTTAATCCATTCAAATGCACATTGAATATGTTGATTACTATCTCTTTAGTGTGGTTGAGTACTCTATATCTACATATACACGTATATTGTGTTTGTCTTCTTTAATCCCTTCAAATGCACGTTGAATATCTTAATTACTCTCCTTTTAGTGTGGTTGCGTACTCTAGATCTACATATGTACTAGGCTGATTTTTTGTTTGTCTTCTTTAATACCTTCAAATGCATCACATATTTGTTATTACTTAGTTAGTAGTGTGGATGTGTACCTTAAATGAACTGTGAATGTGCACATCGTTCCAGAGGAAGATAGAGAGATGGATCTAGATCTCAACGTTAGTCTAGAAGAGGAAGAGGACTCAGGTGTGAATGTCAGACTAGTAGAGGAGGAGGTTGGACGAATGGACATGGATCTCAACATAGTATAGAGGAAGAAGAAACTGTTTTGCATCCTAACAAAATACCCGAAGAAGAAACTGTTGTGCGGCAACATATCGATATGTCAGAGAGTCATAAATTCGTGGCATATATTGCATTGAGAGCACTTGGAAAATATAGACCAATTGAGAAGGTTGATAAAGAACTTGTTGCTCAAGTTTTAAAAAATTTAAAAGTATGTCTTAGAAACGCTGAAAATATTTGGAAGGAGACACTAGAAATAGAGAAAAGGGACAAAGTTGATTTTTCAAATAAAAGGAAGGGCAATTATGGTCGAAAGAGGAATTAGCTTCATGTCTATGAAAGGGTGCCTCGGGTTGCACTCAATAAAAGGGATACATTGAGTGTGCTAGCAAGGTCTCTGGATATCCCTTATAGTACACTACAGAAAAGTTTAACATGGGGCGACTGAAGGTGCCACACAAGCAGTCTCAAACCATTCCAGTATGCAGAAAACAATATCAAAAGTCTCAACTTTTGCATTTTAATGGTTGATCAAACAACAACAACAACAAAAGCAATGCCTTTGTTCAAAAGTATGGAGAATATAATTCATGTCAATGAAAAATGGTTTGATATGACCAAGAGTCGCATTGTTCAGAACAAGAACAATATCGGCAAGGTCATGTTCTTAACTGCGGTTGCAAAACCCAGACATGATGAGAAAAGAAATGTATCCTTTGATGGAAAGATAGGAATCTAGGCATTTGTAAAATAGAGCGCGGCTAAATACAACTCCAAGTATACGGACAAAGGAACTATGAAACTAAAGACAATAATTGTTACTGGATGTCATGAGCGAATATCTTTGTGAAAAAGTAGTCCCAGCTATAGCAAAACTATGGTCCGACAATGGGCATGAGGGACCAATCTTCATACAGCAGGACAATGCTAGAACACATGTTCTGCCGGATGATCCCGCTTTTATAGTGGCCGTCAAAGCTACAGGACTGGATATCAAGCTGACTTACCAACCACCAAATTTACCTGACATGAATGTACTAGATATTTGCTTCTTTAGTTCTAATATAGTCCTTGGCATTTGAGAGTGCACCTAAAAATCTCAAAGGACTGGTTGAATCTATCAAACAAGCTTATGATGCCTATGAAGTGGACAAACTTGCAAAAGTGTATATAACATTGCAGTTTGTCTTGGTGGAGGTGATGGAAGGAGGAGGAAACAAAAACAAGACACCCCACATGGGCAAGGACAAACTCCAAAGGGAGGGAATGTTTCCTAACACTCTAAAGGTTGATGGCAAACTCTATTGAAAAACCTCGGAGCTGATAGATGACTATGAGCCACAAACCATAGCAACAACTCAACAAGGCATAACAGCTCGAGAAGGTACAACAACTCAAAAAGCATGCAGGACGGGCCCCCAAGTAATTGTGGATGATCAGACAATGATCCCAAAAATATATATCAGGCATGGTTGAATGACCCATCAAGCCTTGTTCGTAGAAGGCATCAAGTTAGCGGTGTATGTCAAGATAGGTGAATTAATCTCATCCAAGGAGAATCTTAGCCAAGGAAAAGCTCAGCTAGTCACTAAAACAGAAACTCAAGACAATTGTGTGTACTTGTGTTGTAACTGTTTCCTACGAGAATCCAGTGAGATTTATTAAAACACACAATATACTCCTATGCGTGTGTACTTGTATTATAATTGTTTGTTTGTTAATTGACACAATATACATTCACAAAAGAAAGATCTTGTTCTATGTGGTGAATGATCTTTTCCTGTGTGGACTATCTTGTCCATGTTCCTTTACTGAACTTTGATCTAGAGATTAAATGCACAACAATACAACATGGTACTACGACTTCTCTAGGTCTAGCTGTTATATTCAGACAACACTACAACATGGTACTACTTGATTGGTCAATTAGTGACTTTAACCAAACCAAAGAAGAACCATGTTGAATGCAAATATTCGGATTTCAATATACCTAGTATTGTAAACTGGTCAACAACATATTTAGGGTTTAGCATAAATTGCATAGTAAACTGAATCAAGAAAATATACAGAGTTCAACATACATGGCATTATAAACTGAATTAATAATTTCTCCTTTTTTATTCCTTTTAGAAGTCACGGCCTGATACAGTTCATTATGGTTTAGTATAAAGCTTGTAAGGTGGTTTAGCAAATAGCTTGTCTGCAAATTGAGTTATAAACCAATTCGTTCACATAAGATAATACATCATTCCTATAAAACATATGTGTATGGTTCTATAAATATGTAACATACATGTAGCTTCTTTAGTATGTACAAAGCCTCCTCATGCATGTGATCTACAGGACTGTAAAAGACTAGTTGGTATGTGATTTTGGCTTGAATCAACAGATGATGTGTCAGTCCTCTCATTGAGAATTATCGTCGAAACATCAGTTGTAATCGACTCTTTGACGCTTGGCTCATCTTTAGGAATTTATGTTGACTCTAGTACCGACATATCTTGAACATAATGAAGTGGAGCCCCAAGAAGATGCTCTATACCTGAACATCAGTATTATTGAATAATTAATTGGGCTATATCACTCTCCTCGGAAAATCTTCTTATCACAAAACAAATTCACCATTGCAAACACATAAGATGTCAAGTTAATCTACAACAGGTTACAAACACAAATGGACAGTTTCCGGCAACCAAAACAACTCAAAAAATACAACAAGCACCAAATATAGCTTTCCATTTTGAATAGAAGGAAGCTGGTGAGAATAGTATCAGTGTCAAAGTAGCTAGGTTCAAAAAAGTTCTACAGTCGTATGTTGTATTTCTTTCTATCCTCTTAGGACTACTAGTCACTAAACATTGTTTAAGTAGGATATGCTAATACTCCTAAATTATTGCAGCCTTTAAATCCCTCATATTGTAACTTGGTAGACATGGAACAACAGATGGTAATGTATAAACATTATTGTTGAAATATATTTCCTAGTCCTTTCCTTCAGTTTAAATTATTTGTTGCGTTGGCTAGTGCATGCAATTCAATAGTGTATGAGAGCAGGAGGTCCTAGGATCAAATCCTGGCCAATGCAAGAATTTTTAAAAAATATTGCGTCTCCCAAAACATGTGTCACAATAGGACAAATGACGAAAGATGTAGGGTGAGTGTTGAAATATATTTCTCGGCTCATTCCATCAGTTCGAACTATTGGTTGCGTTGCCTAGTGCATGCAATTCAATAATTACCACTAGTCACTAAATATTGTTTTAGTAGGATTGTGTCCCTTGACAGATCATGTTGCCATGTGGAACACCTAGCTTATGTTGCCATATGGAATAATCTTACAATATGATAGATCATGTTGCCATATGTAATAACCAAGCTCAAGTAGCTGAACCAAAAGATTCAGGTTTTACACTGGAATAACTTTGCAATCTGCAAACTAATGGATAAAAGAACAGGCTAATTGTTGTCTGGGTGGTTACCTGCCGAGGAGGAGGAGGAGGAGGAGGAGAGCACGACACCAATAGCCATGAATTCCATCCACAGCAACAATCCCCAAGCTTCCCTTCACTTGAGTGTCGTCATGTCCTTGAAGGAGTTGCAGGTGAGGAGGTACTAGGAGAGGCACGAGACCACACCATTGGGGGCCATCAGTACCCACTCTCCCGCCATAAGGGAGCCGCCACCGTCGCCAAGAATGGATTTTTAGGCATGAATATGAGTACCGAATGGAGGATCGGGGAGAGGAGCGGGAGGAGGAAGCAGGGTGCCTACGTAGGGGAGTGGGTCAGAGGAGGCTCGGGGGAACTGCGTGGCACGGCCGTGGCCATGAGGCGATGGAGTGGCAGGGACGAGGGAGCGGAGCAAGCTGTGGAGTGAGGAAGGGGATGAAGACGATAGAGACTTCAGGGTTTGTCAGCAATTGGCCAAGTATTTTTTTGCAAAACATCACCGCATACAGCGATTTGGACCGGAGGGAGTACCAAATCCCAACACTGTTATGTAGCTTGAGAAACAGACAAGACAAATTCGAAGTTACTAGACTGTTGATGGGCTGAATTCATGGCTCAAGAACTATCCATGGATATACTATTTATCTTTGTCTTTTCTAGAGTTGTACAAGGAATTTGGCTTCATACTTTTGTGACATGACTGACACATATGTCATCTATGATGTAGTTTTTCCTTGAAATTTTTCATGACATCAATGATGCTGTTTTGGAATTTTGGAGTACCGTGCCGGAGAACCTTAGAATTTGGAGTAGAGGACACGTTCTTGCTTTAAGTGTCGTTTTCAAAATTTGAAAATATTTTTATTTTCAACGTATTCAATTGATGATTCGTCTTCACCGACGGCTTCTTCTCGGCAAGATCACCGAAACTAAACCGGATGTATGTTATATTTACACGATTTTTCTACTCCCTCCTGAAAGAACATGTGGGCCCCCATGTGTGGTTTTGGTAATTAATGACAATCTCTATGGACTAATGTTTGTATCAAGTTGTACTTATAGGAATTGTCCATAGGCAATGCTTGAACCTTATGTTCAAGGTTTGGAGAAGAAGTGAAGAGGATCATGTGGTGACCAAGGTGTTCAAAGAATAAACCACAGATTGGTCATGTGAGAATTAAACCTATGGCAAGTATGTCTTGAAGAATAAGATGGAGTAATATCTCTGATGTACCTTCAAGGCATCAACATAATGAAGAAAATAAGAAATGATGTGCAAGCTAAAGATGTACAGTATCTAGAAGATCTCATGCTTAAAGCTTTCCATCCTCGATGATCATGGATCTATGAATACCAAGGTCAAAGTAAAGGTTTCCCCATGTTGTATGGGGGAGTAACTTGCAAGTCTTCATCAAGCAAGTGCATACAAGAGCAATCAAGAAATGTGTTCCATCTTGAGAAGGACAAGACCGTCTACATCATAATCAAGTGGAATATGTGCAAGGCAAAGGTATGATCTTGATAGGGTTTCCTTCTTACCGGTCTCGTGGTGTTAGTTGGGGAGACCGGTTTATAGGATAGACAACCGTACTATCAAGAGGGGCTCTCAAGTGAGTAACTCGATCATATCTTTCCGAGAGAGCTCAAACCTTTGCATACTTAGCATCATCCTTTCTTGGTTGTTATTTGGATCTTATCCATGTGAGGTTCTAGAGCTTGTGGTAATATTCATAACAAGCTCTAGTTCATCAAAAACGAATTTCCCTTTTATATCATATTACGTTTTTGATCTTTGAGTTTTTTCCCGTTTCTCACCAAGAGAGGTATCTCACATTATAATACATGAAATGTTCTCTATTGGTGGTATCCAATATTTTCCAACTCACCAAGGTTTTTGTTGGGTAACTCTTGTTGTCCTCTTTCCAACAAAATTGGTTTCGGGTCAATCAGAGTTTCCAAACTCTAGATATTGCCATTTGAAGTTTGCCTCTTATTTGGTCCAGACCGGAGTCTCCGGTGTGGTCTGGAGTGTCCCCTGGAGTCCCCGGAGGGGGCTCCAGAATTCAGCCTGGGACAGTCTGATAGGTTGTCCGGAGGCTAGTCCGGAGGTTGGGCCGGAATCTCCGGTGTAGACCGGAGTCTCCGGTCTGAATTTTCCCCAACGGGCAGAAAACGGTCAGAAATCTGTGGGCCTATAAAAAGGGCCCTTCTTCCCCAATGTCGCTGCTCGAGTTTCACAGGCTTTCTCCTCCATTATTGACCCTCTTGAGCTTGCTCCCCCTTCAATCCCTCCATTGATTCTTGCATATACTTTAGGGATTTGAAAGAGAAGATCTAGATCTACAATCCCACCAATCCATCTCTCCTCTAAGTGAGGGGAACATCTTGGAATCTAGATCTTGGAGTCTTTTGTGGATTTCCTCCATTGTTCTTCCTCTCTTATTCCCCCACAAGCTTTTGTAGCTTTGGTGGAATTTGGGAGAGAAGGATTTGAGCACTACTTGTATTCTTGCCGTTGCATTTGGTGCATAGGTTTGAGTTCTCGGTGAGAATTTGATTGAGTGAAACGTAAGAAGCTTTTTACTCTTGGGTTCTTGGAACCCTAGACGATTTGGTGGTTTTGCAGGTACTTGGATTGCTTGGGGCCTCCAATTAGGTTGTGGAGCTTTCCCCAAGCTTGTTTGTTGGGTGCCTCCAATTGAGTTGTGGAGAAGTGCCCCAACCTTGTGAGAGGTTCCGGATTGCCACCGACAAGTGCACCGATAGTGGAAGCGTGGATCGATCCCGTTGGGGTGAGATTCACAGGAGAATAAGGGAGGCCTTTTGTGGCGTTGGTGGTCTAATACCACCCCCTCTCCAAACGATACGTACTTCATGTTGGGAGGAACTCGGTAAAATATCGTTGTCCCCGTCTGCCTCGGTTATCTTTATACCCGAGCTCTTTACTTATGCACTTTACATTGTGATAGCCTTCGTGCTTGAAGTAATCTATATCTTGCTATCACATTGTTGCTTATATTGCTTAGCATAAGTTGTTGGTGCACATAGGTGAATCCTAGTTGTTCTAGTTTGTGTTCGACAAAGTAAATGCTAGTTTAATTTCGCCTTTGTTGAGCATCTCTCGGAAAAGTTTTAATCGCCTATTCACCCCCCCCTCTAGGCGACATCTGCATCCTTTCACCTCCGTTTCAAAATAGATGTCTCGGATTTTTCAAAATTTGAATGAATCTATATACTAAATAGTGTCAAGATTCATCCAAAATTTGACAGTTTTGAGATGGAGGGAGTATTAAACTTCCAAGTTGCCACCCGGCCCCAAAAGTTGTTGAAGTTTTTTTTTGAGAAAATGATGATATATTAATTCTCCGAACTATCAGAAAGGTCCAGAAACAAAGGGAAAAAAATACAAAGAAGCCCTCTAGATCCCGACGACGATGACGAGCCGGAGCTGACGATGGCGCGCCGCTGCTGAAGCTCCCGAAGCATTGGATCGCCGGAGCCTACCACACCGCAGACGGGAAGTCACCGAGGATCGCCTCCAAAGAAACTACTACCGGGAACACCGGCGCCGCCGCGAAGAACCTCTGTATCATCCTCTTATTGAACTGCATCCAAAGCCACCACATACCTGGATCTGGCCATGGTGCAGGGAAAGTCGCGCGCAGGTCGGTGAAGCCCCAGGGAACGCCACCGCCGGAGGGGATCTGCGCGGACAGACGAACCAATAGCACCTCCGCCTCCGAAACGCCGTCGTCCGGACACCTGCCAAACCCTACCATAAATACACGTTGTGGGACGGGCTTCCCCCACCCTCCCGCCGCCGGAGCAGCCGAGGGATGGGAGGGAACCCACGCCTCACCGGCGGAAGAGGTGGATCGACGGTGGACTCTCAAAATCGCCTCTCAGATCTGTAGCGGGGAGAGGAAAAGGAGGGCAACTCTAAAAAAAGTTATTGAAGTTAACATGGTATTATTACTGAAGTACCACATGCATGGGTAAATTGCTGTACAAGGGTTGTAACTTAAAAGGCCCAACAAATGTTCGTCAAACCATACCCAAAATGGGATCAAGATTTGAACCGCTCGCAGATATGAACCAACAGTGGAAAAGATTGTGAATCGGAATGACGGTTTGAGCCATAGAACATCCTCCTGATGAAAGTATGTTTCAAATGTAGTGGCGTTATTATTTTGTCCTTTTTGTGTGTATTGTGAATTTCATGCATTTTCATATGTGTGCTTAATTATCATATATTACTTTCCGCATGTAAAAGTGTAAAAGCCATGTTAGCTAATCAGTTACACCCATATACAGTTGATTAGAAGGAAATCGATGGTTCAGAGAACGTCGCCTAAAGAATAACTTTTTTTTGCGGGTAAAAGTAAATTTTAAGACAATCAGGACCTGAGCCGAGCGAAGTCATCGTTCTACCCTCTTGTCTCGCAAAATTTGCAAGACAATCCCTGGCCCTACTTTGTGTACGATCCACTTTTACGAAGGAAACTTGACCGAACGTCAGCTCCCATAAGAATTCCTTCTTCTTTGGATTGCGTATGCTTCGGAGTGAAGCACTCGGATTCATCCGGCAATGATGCCGGCCGGCGCCTACTGCCAGCGCGAACGTACAATTCCACAACGAATCCAGCAATTTCACGTGAAGCGGTGGAGACCGGAGAGACGACCGACTGGCTCCAAGGATCAGTACTTTTTCCACCGAAAGGTGGTCCATCACCAATAAATGGTAGACTTACGGGACTCAGCAGGTTAGGAAGGACCGACGTGTATTTGAGTTTTCTATCCTAGATGAAAAACCGGACATACATTCTACAACCGCCTGCTGTGCCACGTTCGGGGTTCCTAAGAAAATTTATGAAATCCATCCGTACGTGTAGCATTAATAAGGTCCATCACATACAATTTCGGCATAATAACCAATCTAAGATGTTGGATAGTTTCACACACAGACTATTATTTATTATTCGGAATAGAAAACTCCATGTTCCACTGAACGCGGGGAAAAACTCTGGATCGCTCGCGTGAGACGACCATGGGGCGCCTCCTCTCATCCCTAGCAACTGTTGTCACTCTCGCCGCTGCCGTCGCCCACGCAAGTGGTGGCGGACACGCCTTGTCCATCGCGTGTTTCGCGCGTCTCGCTATATTCCTTTCGCGGGGAGGGGGATGACGGCGTTGGTGGTATGTACGGCGACGGTCGGCGGTATTCGTTGGAGTGGTGCAGGTCGGGTGTGTTTGGGAGGTGGCGGAGGAGCAGCTACGGGCAGCGCTGGTGTAGATCGGAGGCGCTGACGTGCGTGCCCTATGCGACGGCGCTGCTTCTCAGATCTCTCTCGGCCTGATCTTGCGGTCTACACGTTTCGATCGTCGGACGCCGTCTGACAGTGTGGGGACTGCTGTATCGGTATCAATAAATGAGGTGGTCTTATGGTTTTTTTCACGCGAAGACAAAGATCTGCTTGATGTCTGTCCTTATTGATCTGGTCTGGAGAGGCGGGTTCCAGAGGACTCCGTCAATGAACTCTCATGAGCATATCATGCCTAGAGATTGCTACATCAGAAGGTATTTGGCCGTGCGTACCCATGTTTTTTTCGGCTAATTGGTTTCAGCAGGAGTGTTGCGAAGCTCTGTTGTCTATTACCATTATGTGTTATGTCTTAGACGATCCATGGTGAATTCAGATGCGAAGAATGTTAGGAAAGCAGTAACTTGAGGGTAACGATGGTGATTTGAGTCTTTGTGGCGATGATGAACTGGCTCTGTGATATGTGATTCTTCACAGCAGTGATTGTTTGTGGGGGAGATAACACACGAGGAGTTCACATCCTTACCTTCCAGGGTAAAAATCCAAGGTCTGATCTTAATTGGTTGTGCCTTGCAATGGCTTTGTTAAGGCATTGTTTTGTGAGTGAGGACATTCTCCAGGGTGAAAACCTATGATCTTTGATCGAACGACGATGGTGCTTGTGCACTGTTTTCTTCTTCAAGGCATCTCTATTGGATTGTTGGATTATTGGTATTGTTCTTGTGGTATTAGTGTTGTTGCTACAAGGAATCGTTCACTGTGGCGGGACTTTTCTTTCTTTGTAATTCTTCTTCCTTTTTTTTGGGTTGTGTGCATCCGTAAGGCCGCTAGGACATGCGTTGTTATAGAGGATAGGTGTAATGGGAATCTCCCTAATATTAGTATATGCTCTTTATAAAAAAATCCACTTGTTACACTACATGTAATATATGGTATAGGCATTGTGTAGTACACCACAATTTTACCCTTGTACCTTCCATGGTGGGGCTATTCCTAGGGTGTTAGGTGGGATCCCAGCAAAATCTCACTTCTAGTTCATTTGTGCAAATGAACTAGAAGTGAGATTTTGCTGGGATCCCACCTGACACCCTAGTTGTTCCTACCTAATATAACATGCACCCAAGATCCCTAACGGGATCGTTTCCGCCTAAGCTAGGGTTTTCATATGGTATCAGAGCTCTCCTCTCCATGAACTGGCCTCCGCCGACTTTGATCCACACATAAACCTAAAACCAAAAACCCTTCCTCCCTGCATCCCTCGTCAAGCACTGCCCTGGACAACGCCTTGGGGTCTCCCCCTCCCCCCGGCAAAAACTCATGCTGGAGAACTTTCTGTTCTGGAAGGCCCTAGTGTTCCTAACCCTGTGCTGTGCGCGGGTCCTTGGTCTGCTCGACCGCAACAATCAGCAGGTAATCCGGAGAATAGGAAACCTATCTCCAACCTGATCTACCTCACCTAGATCAAGTGGGATCAACAGGTGGTGAGCTACCTCATCAACCGGATGCCTCTTGATGTGCTCTCCCACGTCCTCACGCTCGAGACCTCTTCTGAAATATAGGCCACCATCTCCGAAATGATTGCCTTGTAGTCTCGCTCACGAGTCGAGCATCTTTGAATGACCCTCAACAACATAAAAAATCAATATGACGATGCAGCAGTCCTTCACCAAGATGAAGGGGTTCCGATCTGAACTCGTTGCAGCTGAAAAACTAATCAATGATGACAGTATCATCGAGTACATCCTAAACATGCTAGATGGCTCGTACAACTTTTGGTGTCCTCACTTAACATCGTGTCAGGCACCACCCTCTCCGATCTCTTCGGTCCGATCAACTCTCATGACATGCTCTAGAAGATGTTCGCCGAGACCAGCCAAGGCGAGTTCACATCCTCTGCCAATGCCGCACATCATGGCCGTGATGATCGCCCGCATGGAAATGGAGGAGGTTGTGCTGACGGAGGAGGTTATGGTCGCTCTCATGATCATCGTGGCCGCTCCCCTTACCATGGGGATCACTATGATGCGTCGTGTCGCGATGGTGATGGAGGTGGCTGCAATCCCTCCAATGAATGTAGCGACTGCAACAACTACATGTGTTGTGACGCCAGAGAAGACGAAGGTCGTCACCGTGACAACACGGGTGGTCGTCGTGATGATAGTGGTATCCAAGATCAAAACCACCGTAGAGATGATGGAGGACAAGGTTTTTATCGTGTGCTCCCACACCCTATGTCAATGTCATGTGCAAGATTTGTAAGATCCATGGCCACCCTTCCAACGATTGCTAGTGGTGTTACCATGATGATTACGATGATGATGGTGGTCGTGATGACAAGAGGCGCACATTGCTTCTTATTGCATTGACACCAACTCCGACATGGGTGCCACTCATCATGTCACCTTAGAATCTAACAAGTTCTCCACCTGCAACAAGTATGGGAGGCTCGATTGCATCTAAAAGGCTGATGGTAATAGTATGAAAATAAGTCATATTGGCCATTCAATATTGGGCACTCCCCATGATTCCTTTCATCTAAATAATGGCATGCATGTTCCTAATGATTCCATGAATCTTTTATTTGTTCATAAGATCACACTTGACAACAATTTGTTTCTTGAGTTTCACCCTTTTTTAAGTTTGATCAAAGATCAGGCCACAAGGATAATTTTATTTAAAGGTTCCTATCATGATGGTGTATAACCCGTTAGTAAATGTCTCTTCTAGGTCGTCCAAGTAAGCCTATAATCACAATAAAGCCTTTGTCTTCTACATGTCATCGTCTTTTAGGAAAGGCATATTCTTTTGTGGTTCACAAATTTTTTAGTAAAACTGCATGTGTGCCCCACATGTGTGATTTTGTTAATTAATGACAACCTATATGGACTAATGTTTGCACTCAGTTACACTTATAGGAATTTTCTATTGGCATCGCTTGAAACTTTTTTGGCTTCAGGGTTGAAGAAGGATGAAGAAAGGAAGAAGAATAAGCAATGACCAAGAGTATTATTCAAGGTTGATCAAGATCAAATACAAAGAGCAGTTTCAAGTGGTCAACTCTCAAAAAGAAATGAAGAAGTGCAAGTTCAAGATGAACCATCTCAAGAAAATCATATGCTTGAAGCTTGACATCCTCGGTAATCATGGATAGGTGAATACATGCCCAAAGAAGATACTCTCTCATGGGATTATGGGGCTCCATTAGCAAGTCATCATTATGTTAGCGCGAGCAGGAGCAATCAAAATAGGTGTTCCATCTTGAGAAGAACAAGATCGTCTTCATTAAGTTCAAGTGGATTGCGCAAGGCAAAGGTATGATCTTGATAGGTTTTATCTTTTTTGGTACGATGTTGTAAGTTGGGATACCAGGCTTAGGATACATAGTCGTACTATGAATAAATGCTCTCAAGTTACTAACTCGATTGTACCTTTCAGAGAGATCTCAAACCTTTGCATACCTGGCATCATATTTTTTGGTTTTTATTTGGATGTTATCCATGTGAGGTTTTAGATATTTTGGTTATATTCAAGACAAGCTCAGGATCATCAAAAACATATTTCGAATAAATATATTATTGCATTTTTTATTTTGGAGGTTTACCTATTGATATTTTATAGAGAGGTCAAACATTTCATCATTTGGTTTTATAATAACTTGTTGTAATATTATTTGTATCAACGTTATCTTGTAGATCTTGTTGTCCTCTTCAAAACGACCCCAAGTTCTTTGAAATTAGAGTCTAGATGCAAAACTTATGATCGTTTTTGTTTTGCCTTTTCTGCTAAGTTTTGCTCCCTCGAAATTCTGCTAAGGACCAATGGTGCAACCCTCACAAAGGGGGGCATAAATTTGGCCAGAAATTTTATAGGGGCATAAATTTTTCCCCTGGGCCAGAATTTCTACGGGATTTTTTTGTAATGGTCATATTTCATGGGGAACCTGTATAAGGTCCATTCTTCCTCATTTAGAGGTTGACTCTTCCATTCTCTCTCTACATTGTTTTGACCTTTAAAAGCTTTCCCTTTCGCTCTATCCCTCCAATATTTCTTGAATCTTTTCGAAGTATTTGAAATAGAAGATCTAGATCTATAATCCTACCAAACCATATCCCCTCTTTGTGAGGGAAGTCTTGAGATCTAGATTTTGGAGAACTTGGTGTTCTGTTCTTGTGTTCTTCCTCCCTTACTCCCCCATAGCTTTTATAGATTTGGTGGAATTTGAGAGTGAAGGACTTGGTTTGACTTCTCTATGGAGGATTTGGTTGGTGAAATCAAGAGCTTGTTAATCTTGGGTTCTTGGAACTTTAGACGGTTGGTAGCCTTGGTGGTGATTCTTAGGAGCCTCCAGTTGACTTGTGGAGATTGCCCCAAGCTTGTATGGGTTCAGCGACCGACCTCAAGTATCCCATAGTGGATCGTGTTTCCTCCTTTGTGGTGCGCATACGGAGAATAAGGTGAGCCTTTTGTGGCGTTGATGAGTGGTGTGTCTTTGCATCTTGGGGTGAGGCCTTATATGGTGTTGGATGTACATCGAGCCACTATACCTCAAGGTGAGCCACTTGTGGCGTTTGGGGAGCATTACGTCGCCGCACCTCTCAAATAGAGATGTAGCTTCTTTGTAAGTCAAATTCGGGATGAATCATCATATATGTGTACCTTGGTTATCTCTATACCAAAGAACTTTACGTATGCACTTTACATTGTGATAGCCTTCATGCTTAAAGTAATTTATCTTCCTATCACCTTGTTTCTTGTCTTTCTTAGCATAAGTTTTTGGTGCACTTAGTTGAACCTAGTGGATTTAGGTTTTGTGCTTGATAAATTAAACACTAGTTTTATAGAGCCTACATCGTAATTGTTCTAAAACGTCTATTCATCCCCCTCTAGGAGACAACAGTGTCCTCTCAATTTGTATATCTCTCACTTCTGGGATTCACCTCCTTGAGAGTAAAGATGTCGGCTAGGGGATTATGCACATTGACACTTTTATATTCGATGGTAGAAAAATTATGGTATTTAGAGAATTCGCATGCTTGATTATTTTTGGGGCTTGAACCCACTTATAGAGAGAATTCTAGATGTGGGTTTTTCTCCTCCTGGGGATCCCCAAAATCTCTCTTTAAAGGAGGATACAAATTCTTATCTCGATGCTCAACCTTCTAAGGTGCTTGTTAATGTTGTGAGCTTTGTAGTTCTTTTCACAATCATGACTTTTTGGAATTATCATGAGATTTGGATAAAGCTTCAAAAAAATATGATGTTTCCAAAATTATTGGGGATGATTTTGTTCCCTCCACCTCTGGCTGCTATGATCTTTCATCTTCTTCCACTTCACAAATATGTGATTTTTTACAAGATAATAATATGGGTAGTGGAGATATAAATTTGCAATGTGGATAGTGAGCTTACTATTGATGATTATCCATCTCTATCTTATTGCAATGTTTTATCTTTGGGCTTAAACACTTGTAGCACTACAAATGGTTTACATGCTTGTGTTGATAGTCCTTTCATATCATGTTGAAATGGATTGAATATATCTCATGATGGTACATGATAAAAAAATGATTCCATTTCCTCTAGTATTTGTGTGCCTAAAATTATAGTAGAAATCAAAGAATTTATGGGGCAAGACAAGGTATTGAATGGAGCTTCAAATGTTGTGCCATCATCACCTCCTCCTAGTGTTCACTTAAGCCTTATGGCTAAGGCTTCGAAGGTAACTTCAGATGATGAGAATGTTTATTATGGTGAAGAGGTTGATGATGTTGCTCTTTAAAATATAAGGGTTAGCTAGTCCTTCGTGCTCTATATAAATATAAAAATGCTTTCTCTAACTTCATTGAAATCTTAACTTTTGCTATTCAGAGCAAGAAAATTATTGAGTAGCATGAGGACACCATTTATAAAATGGGAATTATTTACCATGAATATGCAAATGATATTGCAAATCTAAATGAGGCTCTTGAAGAGGACCAAACCACCAAGGAATCCCTTGAGAAGACTTCTGCTCTAGAATTATCCAGAGTGAGATCTTTAGCTTGGATTAATTTTTAGGCAACATCCGTATCCTTTAACTTAGGAAACAAAATATCTCTTATTATCCTGAAATAAGTCCTTACATTTGTGATCCTTGTCAACTAACTAAGCGCATCAATTGCCATATCCTATCTTTACTAGTGTTTACACTATTCCTATGGAGCAAGTGTTTTCTGATGTATGGGGTCCAACAACTATGTTTGTTGGCAAAACACTCGTATTATGTAAGCTTCATAGATTATTTTAGTAAATTTACTTGGATTTATTTGCTCAAAAAGATATCTGATGTTTATCAAGGTTTACTCAACTTTCAAGCTCTTGTTGAATGCAAATTTGATAGGAAAATTGTCACTATGCAAACTGACTGGGGTGGTAAGTATGAAAAAAATCAATAGTTTCTTTCAAAATTTGGGATTACTTTTCATGTATCTTGTCCATGTGTTCATCAGCAAAATGGTTCTGCTGAACTCAAACATCGTTATACAGTTGAAGTTGGGCTTGTTTACTTGCTAATGCTTGCGTGCCTCATAAATTTTGGGATGAAGCATTCCTCATAACCACTTTTCTCGTAAAGTTTGATCCCTAACAAAGTGATAGATTTTTTTTTTTGAATTCAACAAAGTGATAGATTTTGATACTCCTAATGAGTGTCATTTACATTTTAAACCAACTATGACTCTCTTCATGCTTTTGGATGGGCTTGTTGGCAAAATCTTTGTCCATATAACAAAATAAAATTGCTTTTCGTTCTACATGTTGTGTGTTCTTGGTCTATAGTCCTCTTCACAAGGTAGTAAATGTTTGGACACTAAAATTGGTCGTGTTTATGTCTCTAGAGATGTTGTCTTTCTTCGAGAAATAGGCTTTTGCACATCTTTATAAATAAAGCCACGCTGCCAAACCGATATAAAGTGATGAGGAGTTCCTATTACAAGAAGATCAAAGATAAACTACAATGAAGCCTGAGAAGCATCTACCTTGCCACCGATGACGGTAGGACTAGGAGGCCGAAGCTCCACGACAATGCCTCCAAGAAGGTAACGCCGCCAATGCCACTGTCGAGACCACGAGAGTCTAGGGTTTTCACCCAGAGATCTAATGGGGTGAGAGTAGCCACAACAACGCCCCAAGAGGGTCACGACACCCATAGGTGTCGCCGTTGTCGGCGCTGAAGCACTAGGCTTTCGCTTGGAAAAACTCTCACCACATTCGGTATCTCAGACACCACCAATCCTCAAGTCGAGCTTCCAAACGCGATCTGGGTGCTGCCACCACCAGGAGCTCCCGATGCCCACTCCTCGCCACCCCCATTGTCCAAAGAGATGAGACATCACCACCGCAACGCCGCCCTGCCATCGAGATGCCCGCGCAGTCCACCTTTCGGGGCCGTCGTCCCGGCTTCCAAGATCTCGCACAAACCACATGGCAGATACCACCACGACACCTCCCTCGGAACATGTGTACTAGGACAGTCCAGCCAAATAGGCCATAGACAGATCAGAATGACGATCCCTGCAAGTCAACTCTATAGCTCGAGGTGAGATGCCAGGCGGTCACTGGATCTAGGCCCATTGGCCCGTATTTAGCACCTCAGTCCACCAGGACCAAGGGGTGGGCTACAAGATCTGCCTGGATCCCCAAAAACCATTGGATGGCAGAGCCCACCCAGCCCTAATCAGGCACGTATGGGCCTAGATCTAGGACGATGGCAAGGGCGTCGCCGTCCTGGCCAGCTCCGCCCGATACCGTCTGGCTCGTCCCTACACCACCCATTCATAGAGGAGGGCCCGTTGAAGCTTCAAACCGTCACCGCCGCTCGAGATCTGCTGGTCGGTGCAAGCTCAGGCCCCTGCCGCCTCCAGCCGCAGCAGCCGAGAGCCCCTGCCACCTCTAGCCGCAGCGGCCGAGAGCCCCACCACTAGCCTCTGCCTCTAGATGCAGGGAGCCGCCCCCGGCGCGCCGCTCGCCAGTCGTCGCCACGCCAGGCCTCGCCGACTCCCACCGAACAGCATCGTGTGCCGAGGTTCACACTGCCCCGACCTGGATCTCCTCACCGTCTCATGTCGGCAGCGGCGTGAGGGGGAAAGGGTGGGGTGGGCGGCGGGAGAGGTTAGGTCGCCGCTTCGGTCGCCCACGGGGGAGCGACGCGAAGAATTTTCACCCAAATTACCTCTCCATAGATGTTGTCTTTGATGAGAATGTATTTCCATTTGCCTCTCTACATCCCAACGCTGGTTCTTGTCTTCGCAATGAAACTCTTCATTTACCCTCCAACAACACCTCCACATCATCTACTCATGGGGTGCACATGTTGATACTATATGCAACTCCAGGAGCAACTGCATGAACTTCCTCCTCATCTAGAACCATGATATTTGCTATAACATAGTCAAGATTTTCAACATTTTCTGCCTCTGATACATCTCCCCCTTCACAACTTGCACAAAGGTTATACGTAACTTCTTGTCGCTCCCTTGGGAGAAAGAGGAAGTGTGAACCCTAGACACAACACACTCTCACATGAACGTGCACCCCTTGTCTACTCCCATATACATGTCGGAACCTTCCCCTTCCAGATGGCAAAGCCAACTCATGGGCCACCCCATTATTTTTTTTACTTTTGGCCCACTATCAGAAGTGGCCGCCATAGAACACTCCCCAGTTTTTTTCTATCATGGAATTCAATTCACTCACGGACTCCACTTAGTCAGCCCAGTATTTCGTCTATGTTTTGGACGTTTACGCGCACATAACCCAACAATAAGATGAAAGTCCACTTCATCCTAAAAGTCTAGACTGAAGGGAGGAAGAAATCTCTTCATTATAAGCTAGGTGTGGCCTCTTCCCTTAAACAAGGTGGGACTAAACTTCGTGTAGCCTCACCGGTCAACAACAGACTAACATCTCATCCCTTTGAAAAGCCTCTCAGGAAGGCATGTTGATCGCTAGCTCTGATACCAGATGTTAGCATACACTTGGCCAGCCCAGTACTCAGCCTACGTGCTAGACGTTTATACGCACACAGCCCAACATTAAGAAGAAAGTCCATACTATCCCAAAAGCCCGAACTGAAGGAAGAAAGTAATCTCTCTCTTATAAGTTAGGTATGGCCTCCTCCGATAGACGAGGTGGGACTAACCAAGCAATCTCCACCTCCTAACATTGCTCTATGTCTCCATATTTACTGAGACATAACTTTTCTCCTGTATATCTTCCCTTCTATCTCCTTCCATCACCAAGATTGATTAATCGAATTTCTAAAATATTCAACAAAAGTTTGTTTTGGATTAACTGCATTTTTCTCCTTAAATTCAGATTTGCCATTATCCTTTTCCTTACCACTGCAGACAAACAAGTAAGATCAATAGTAGACTAACAGAGAAAAGTTCTTTTTTCCACCAAGCAGTAAACTAACAGAGCAATCAATAGTTTTCGTAGCCAGTTAGCCACACGAAATCCATGCTCATCTTGCATAGTAAGCTTTCCTTGAGGACGTAGGAAAAGGTATCCTCTGTTATTATATTTTTTTCACACTCAAATTTGATGCAAACATCGTCTCACACTGAATCCACTCTCAACGTCTCTCTTCGTTCCCCCACAATTACCTGATATAGCCTATCTAAAACTTCCTGAAATTCAACCAACTCTCGACTATACTCTATGAAATGTGTGTTTTTGAGAAAATCGCAAAATGTTAATATTATTTCATCATGTGTGTTAAGCTCATCTCGCGCCCGATTGCCTTAAGAGAAATCATTCGTGTTATTTTGTTTTGCCATATTCTCGGCTCAAATTTGGGTTGGCTTTGCGGTGACGCAGAAAACCCGCGCGTCCACTCATGTCCACTCATATATTCCCTGGGCCCTCTAGTCCCGAGGGAATTTTTTATTATGTACTAAAAATCGAATTACATTGATCCTAAAGCTACATAGAAGCACCGCCGCAGGCCATCGTCGCCCCCGCACGCCTCCCTGGCTGCCTTCGCCTAGTCCGTTCCACCATGGCTTTGGTAGGCACAACGCGTGGACTAGGTCAGCTAGGACCACGTTTTGGGGAGAGGGAGAGGCATGGCTACAGACGTATGTGTTATGTGGCCATCCCCACCCACGGCGGCGAGCTCTTATAGGCGGTGGTGGATGGGAAGAGGCCTGTCGGGAAGAGGGGGGCAGTAGCGGACCCAAGATTATTTTAAAGCCCGGGCAAACTACGAATATGAAGCCTAAACATACAATTTTTAATCAAATTGGCGGGGAGGGGGGGGGGAGGGGACAGATTCGCCATCCAGGCGGGAAACTACGGCGGGAGAGCGTGCCGCCATTTCCGCAGATCTGTCCTCAAACCAAAATTGGTATATAATAAGAAAATTTCTGCATTTTGCCCCCGAGAAACCAAGCAAAAGCAACCATGGGTGCCTCGTCTGCGATTGGTACTTACACAATTACTCTCTTTGCAAAACAAAACCACAATGCAGGTCGAATACATAGCATAGAGTCTTTCTTATGTGGAGTGATACAGAGATACGCCTTGCTCCAATCCTAGTTCTGAATGCCGGTGCTGCAATGCTCTATGCCTCAGTCAGCTGCCTGATGGTGATCGGCGCGACGAACCGCGCCGGGCCGTCGAAGAACGCCCGGCCAGCCAAGCTCGAAGTTGCCTGGGTAGGGTGCAGTAGATCCCAGAACAGAAACTTGCTACGGTCACTACAGTAGCTGGATGTGGGAGTGCACCCTTCCTCGGCGTTCAGCCTGCCACCGCCACAGCACGCGCTCCTCACCTCGGTAAACCCTGCGGCCCGCGGGTCTCCGATCAGGCTGGCGACGAGCTCGTAGGAGCTGCCGATGGAGTAGTTCATGCCCTGCATCTCGGAGCCGAGGTCGCCGAACAGGTCCCTGATGCCGTCGTTGAGCTTGGAGGCCAGCCGGTTCAGCGGCTCGGCGCATTCCCCGGTCGGGTTCCGGCTCCTCCAGTACGGGCAGCACCCGATCATCGGCACGTCGATCACCGCAAACTTCCTTGCCCCCAAATTATACAATGTCTGCACCAGTAGATAGAGTGTGACTAAACTGATGATGTGTTCAAATTCTAAGGCAGACATGACTTTGATTCAGAGTTGAAGCCTGAAGGAGTTGGTCAGACATTGGTCTCTTACTTTGACATGGCTATCATACGTGGAGACCACGGCCTCGCAGAACTGCTGGAGCGCGGTGGAGTCCGGTGACGTGTTCTGCGAGAAGAAGTCGAAGGCGTCGTTGGCGCCAGCGCTGATGAGGAAGACGGACTTCGAGAGCAGCACCGACACTCCGTCGGCGCTCAGTCTGGCTGTCATCTGGTCTCTGAGATCCGAGAAGTACTCGATCTGCTTCGTCATGTTGATTGTAGCTCCCTGGTGTGATCATCAGTTGTGATCCAGGTGTCACTTGTCAGTGTTGCTGGTACTGGCTGACTTGCTGAGGGTGTAAAGTAAAGTGTTGCTGGTACTGGCTGACTGGCTGAGGGTGTAAAGTGCAGTACTGGTTTTATATCAGGAAGGAAAAACTTCTCCAGATTTAGAATTGTATTTTATGGCATTGAGAGCTGGAGGTACAGCAGTAGTTATTGTTTTGGTGGCGGATGTGAGGAATTTTCAAACTTCAGGTAGTAATGAATCATCTGCTCCACCAAAATGTTTCTTTCCGTGATCATTAATATATTAGACTAAATGTACTTGGAGTCAGTGACCAGATTAATCGAAATTTGTGTCTCCAGAAATAAAATTTGAATTAGAACATGTTTTCACATTGAGATACAGATGCTTATACGTACTGTGGAATCAAGAACGCCGGAGCCTCCAGAAGCAAAGCTGGCTCCTCTCACAGCAGCAGCAGTGCCACCCACCGTCTTCTTCTTCGTCGTGTTGCTCATCGCCTCACCGCTGCCATTGCTGTTGCTGCTGCCGCCGACGAGGGAGAGGTACGCCGGTGGGCTCCTGCTGAAACCCATGTATACGGCTGCAAAATTTACATTGATCAGAGAAAGCAGCAGTAAAACTTGAATTGTGTGATCAGTTGGCTGGCTCACCCAAAAAATCGATGCCGATGAAGCCATTGCTGAACCTTCCTGTCGGCTCACCACCAGGGAGGTCGATACCATTGTGAGGGAAGTCGGCCCTGGCGCTGCTCCCAGACAAGTAGTTGTTGTTCCCCACATCAGCCGTGGAGTCCCCAAACACAAAGATCGCCGGAACCTTCGCCCCAGAGGCAGCACTGCTCGCCGCAGCCAAAAGCAGTAACTGCAGTGCCACTGAAGCTCGTCGCGGCATGGCCATGGCCGACTTCGATCACCACCCACACAAGAAACTACTGATTATTTTCTAGCAGGTCTGGGCAATTTATTCTGATGAAGGATGAAATGTAGCCTGCAATGCCATGCTCCAGCTAAGCTCAGTGCTTGGTACTGCACATTCTTCATTACACTTACTTGCTCCATTTAAATTGTACTCAAATAACTACCACAAGGCCCAAGAAAAAACAAGCCATAGTTGTCTAGGGGGTTTTAGCTGCCCATCTTGGGACCATTTTTTATATTGTACTAGTTTGTATCACACTGTTCCGAAACAAGTTGAAACAAATTCAGAAAATACACCAGCTCTTGCACTCATATGTTCAAACCAGAATAGACAAAAGGCATATCAAAAGTATCAGCATCGAATTCATTGATGTAAGCTGATATAAACATAGTCATGTGCCAACAAAACTAGAAATAAATCAACTGCTAATGGTATCCATCTGTAACAACATGCGTAGATGCATTCCATAGAAACAAGGTGTGCATAAATGCGTAAACAACATTCATTTTTAAACAACACTAACTGCATCTCATTGAACAGTGTGATAAGTTACAAAGGCATCATATCTGCCAATCAGCTCAGCGTTTCCCCCAAAAAAGTTTTCGCTGAGCATCTGCTCTACATAAGATACAACAAAATTTTGCCAACTGTTTCACATACATTGTTTGCACATCGGCACAAATTCGTAATGCTGACGTAAATTTCAGGGGGCAGTGCCCCTGTAATGGCAGATGGGGGACAGTGTCCCCGTAGTGACAGACGCAGATTTCATCCGGACATCATGATCCATGTGATGAAGACAAGTAGGTGTTTTTGCTTGTTTGATAGGTACCATGTGATTACCGATTAGGCAAAACACATGTGCACTGGTCACAATTACGCCTTTTTCCTGGTGATTCTGTTGCCGGGCAGAAATCATGTCAGAATAATCGATGCAAAAAGGTGGAAAAAAGTGCATAGTGATGATTAACAAACCTGAAGCAATGAATCCCCAGCGCGTTGGTGATTTCATGAATAACGGATGTAGCAAAATGCATGTACAGCGCCACTGTCAAATTGATCAAAGCAATGAGATTAAACTAATCATGGTAAGATGTGCTAATTGCCTATAGCCGACTACATCCTATGATGACAAACGATTATTACTGTATCCATGTCTAATGATATTATTTTTTGTTAAGTGAACTTTTTAACATGAAGCACGAACAAGAGTACAATGAATGACCAATGCAACTAATGTTTGACCAGACACATGAAAAAATTAGCAGCTTCAAAGATGAGAAATAAAAACAACTTCCGAGTGAGACTAAACAAATAAGGCAATACCTGTATATAAGCAGTACATCAGAAGAACGAGCTGCTCGTCAACAAGGGGTTTTCTGCAACAATTAATGACCATACAATCAGATGTCATACAAAAATGTTATTATACGGCATAATAATATAAAAGGTTCTGAAGCTCAAACCCGTCATCAAGTCGGGCAGTCAGCGCATTTGCAATTGCAAACGGGAAATATGCTAGGGACTGCAAAAGAAGAGCACAACTTTTAAACATAACGAAATATAAACATACTAGCATTGGCTCGATTAAGAATGGTGCAAAAGAAACTAGGTCATTAGGGCAAGTACCATGCACATTCCTGTCTTAAGACCTTTGGGTTCATCACACAAGTGAGCCAGAATCATTCTCCCCTGTGCAGAATATAAGCAGATGCTCATTGATGTTTATACAGTCACAAGAAAAAACATCTAAGTACAACAACAAAGTTGTGACCCTCTGATTCCCTGAATTATACCAGTGTATACAGCTTGGTTTGGGCATACCAAACCAGTAAGAGCACAATGATATGAGTGTAAACTAGTCTGGTTAACAGTCACTTATTTACACCTACCCACAACCTGAATATCCAATTCGAAAATGAAATATTATGTTAATGTATGGATACTAAGAGAACAAATCGAATAAACCTTGGATGAGGAGTCAAAACAAGAGCAGAATTACAACAAGCCATGACAGTGACCAGAGTATCAGGCAAGATGACAAATTAGTTCTGAACATCAAAACGTATTAAAGAGCAACAACACCAAAACACAGATCAACAAGATGTCTTAATGAGGGTATTAGCAGAAGGCCTTACCACAAGAAAGCCAAACGCGAAACCAGTTCCAACAATTAGCAGATGTGGTTGAGTGCTCATGATATCTGAAGGAGAAAGATAGGACCTGCATATCAATGTAATATACGTCAGCAAGTGATATACCAGATGTATTTTTCTGGGTGCGGCCTTCAGTTGTCTAGTTAATTATTTTTAAAGAGCAACAGAGATGTACAAAGAAACTCAGAAGGGTCAACAAACATACCACACGAGAACTCCAGCCATGAGTAAACCAAAAGGAAAGAGCTGGTAAAAGTGAAGTTCAGAAAACCACATGAAGAAAAGAAAATCACAATATCACAATAAATTTAGACTTACCATTGCTAGTGCCAGCAGCATGCTTCCTTTTCTTGCTGCGACGACTTTGTAAACATTTTGAGTACTGTAGGTCCCAACATTAAGTTAGTGCAGCTTGATTAGATTTTGAAAGTTTGAGCAGTTCTCAATCAAACAAGTGGTGTGTTTCAACCTCATAATGGTTTATCAGCTCACTAAGATTTGCCTCACTAGCCACCCAAAATCAGTGTAAGAGCATATAGCGAAGATAAACATCCAAAAAGTAAGAGTATGGTCTATTGGACACCGGAATTATTTCAACTGGGGCATTAGAGTTATTCCGTCCAGATTACTAATAGCTGTCGTTTTGGATGACACTGTATCAAACTATCAACAATTAAGCTTTGGCCACTACTCTCTATTGAAATACATTTAAAACTCTAAGAAATTTATATACTGTGAAAGTACTCATCAGAACAAAATTACACATGATTTTTGAGTATCAAATCTAAAGCGAGAAAGATGACAAAATATTACACAAAGCAACAAATAAAACTTACTTAGATCCAACCGTCGGAATTACAGCAAAAGCAATCATCAGAAACAGCACAATGACATATAGTGGGATTTCTGGAAAACAAGCAATACACAATACTTTAGCATTTGGAATTTCAGCATCTGCCACTGTCCAACTCCAGTTTACAGTTTTCCACAGAGCATTAACAACAAAAGTTTCAATGGCAACAGATGAAACGGTTGGGCTCATGTTAAGGAATTTACTGATACATGGTTATGAACTTATAATAAAAAAGCTAAATTAGAACTGTAAGCTTCATACTCTACATACCAGGAACAAGAGGCACCCAGTTTAGGAGGGGCACTGATTTCCGGAAATCTTGTGCCCACCATTCAGCTCCTATGAAAGGAAAGACGTGCAATTAATATCAGTATAGTCATATAGCTTGATACGCATGGTACATTAGAGGGATAAAACTACAAAGATTGACAAGCTCAGCATGGGTTTTGATTAGTGTTGAGGTTGATAAGTTAATTCAAATGGTACCTGTGAAAAAGGTGAAAATATGGCACACATAGATCAACATAAGGCCTTCGGTTGGTCCATTGACTATAGGAAGAACAAGCGTGTTTGTAAAATAGCTACAGACAGAACAATTATGTGAGATGAAAATATGATACTCAAAATCAACACAACAAAAGTGTGTTGAGGTCTCATCAGCATAGGTACATGTATAACCATAAATATTATAAAGCATCAACCATAAATACAACAAAGTATGCAGGTTTCAAACTTGACAAAAGTAGTGCTTCTATGCTCTTGTGGAAACTAAATTGTACAAATCTCAATAGAGTAGTGCACATGAAACCATCAATTTGCTTCATTATTGTGTCTTTGGTGAGAACAGTAAAGCATTTCTGAAGCATATGACTACATGAATAGTATAGCTGGTACGGGTAAGGTGCATGAAGTTCTAAGAACCATTTGAAAACATAAAGGATGGTACAAGCACTGCCAAACATGCTCAGTATTTCAAGACTAGACTTGGAATCACAACTTCACAAGGACGACATTATCCAAAACAAAAAAAAGGACATGTTTGGTAACAGATATAGAAGAGTATAGAGATGTACTTGCTCCCATGATAGTTTGATGCTGAAAACATGCGACTGAAAGAACTAATGAACTTACTGTTCCCATGTTGCGAAGTAGAAGGGGACGGCCGAAATCACCCAAAACCAGAAGGTAGCCTTTCCACACATTGCTGTGCTTCCAAAAGCCAGGGACTCAAACTAATAGATAGACTAATCAGTTTACAACAATTTGAGTATCTTTGCATCTGTAACGAACAAAGTTGAGGAATAGCCTTACAGCACATGCAAGCGCATCGCATCCTGTTCAGGATAAAATCTTGTCAGCGTCACATGCATGCTTTCCTAAAATCTAGTTCATCTAGCTGAATTTGAGATGGAAATTACCATGATCAAAAAGTTCGCCTAAAGGACTTGATGAGTTGGTACGCCTTGCTTGTTTACCATCCACAGCATCAAAAGTCTGCACCCGCATTACAACATGTACATTACAATTGGCAGTGATTGAAAATTATACATGGTTGAAGCATAAGAAATTCATGAACTTCGCAAATTAAAGACTGATAGAACAAGTCTACAAAAATTTGGGAAGATGTATAGGAAACATGCATAAAATTAATAGAAAGTCCTTCATAGGATGGGTTATAAATGATTTAAAATATTGCCAGAACTCCGGATGATTAACTATGAGCACTAGTTGAACGCACTACCTATATGTTCTATAAGAAAAGGTCATATTTATGCTATACTGGAAAAGGAGAACATAATGGTACATCATAGAATAGTTGGGTGAGCATATAAAGTTGGATACCTGGTAAAGGAAGAGGAGGATTCCATGCGCAAGATGAACCCATCTAGGGGGTGCTGTATCGAGATGAGGCGAGTACAACTGCGGAGAAATGGAGACAGTGATAAGGTATAAGCATGCTAGAATAAATAACAAGCAGCAAAACGCTCATATATATAAATAGGTCTCCAACGTTACTCAGGGAACATACTTACAAAGCCAAGGAAGGCCGATGTCAGTAGAAACATGAAACCTGTCAGCGTAATCTAAAAAAAAAGAATAAGCAATATTTCAGCAAGCCATAAAATAAAATATAGCATAGCTTATGGTGAAAGTAATGTAGAGAACTCTCACCATGTTTGGTCTGCAGATGATTTCGACATAGAAACAAGAAAAGAAGGAAAGTTAGCCTTCAATCGACATATATATAAAAAATAACAGACCAAGTTGACGGCAAAATATAGATATAAAATTACTATAACCGGGATATAATTACCAGTGCTAACATTTAACTGCAAACAGTAAACGGACATATAAGAAAGCATAACGCGTCTCTAGTTACCCACTGCGGTCAAACGCTTTCCTTGAAAAAAAACACTTATCACTCCCATGTCCTATCTACAGGAATTAAGATACCCGCACTAGCTTTGAACCACCCACTTCAGAGAAACCACAAACATATCTTCAGCATGACAGGACAACCTTAAACAACTCCCATCTATCATGTGTACGAAAACGAGTAGCTAATCCAGTATCATCAGAACATATAATATGTGCAGAACACAGCTTTCCACAGCGCCTCACGAGCTACTCCACTACCCAAAAGGCAGGCGCACTTTAGCGCTGTCTGCAGATGCTCCCCCAAGCTAAAGACGATTCCTCGTGATATATGCCGCGGTAAAGCCACGCGAACATTTCCAAATCATACACAGACACCGAAGCATAATGCCGAGATGCTAGCATTATCTGTGCTAAAATAATACTCCGTACTAAAAAACGGATGCATTTGAATCGGGGTCAACAGAGACACTGTCATGAACATGAGTGCATTGCCGAATTGAGCTTAGCGGGGAACAGATCAAGCGAGCACACAGGTACGAGCGAGAAGCAGATAGAAGAGCAGGACGATTATGAGGCGAGGGCGTGCTTACGGGAACCATAGCGGGAAGAGGTGGACGAATCGCGACCAGAAGGGCTGGAGGATGTACTTGGCGACGATGGAGTGGTCGACGCCGCTGTACTTGTAGCGGCGCAGCGTCGCCACGCCGTGGCTCCCGACGTACCCCATCTCGCTGGCTCGCTCGCTGGCGACACAACACCCCCGTGAATCCGAATCCCGGGGCGGGGGGAATGGGGGCGCGAGGGGATTGGAGGAGTGGAGGGGAGGCTGTGCGCGTGCGCACGAGGGCGATTGGGTGGAGGAATTTACGCAGGATCTGTCTGCCAATGATGGTGGCCGCCGGTTGTGTGGGTGGTGGTGACGGAAGAAGAGGGAGAGGAGGGAATCTTTGGGGAGAGAGGGAAGGGAAGGCCGGGACGTTTTGCGATTCTGTCCCTACTCTCGGACGTTATACTGCTTCGGTGCACATTCCTCTAGGTTACCACGGAACTCCTTTTTTTCACTTGTGTGTGTCCTGTTTCCAATAATGTCAATTGGCAAATATTATGAGGCCATGTAAATAAGGTGCTTGGATGGGTGTTTTAAAAAATAAATCAAACATTTTTTCTTAAGCACTAATATTTATTTGTGTAGGAGAGGTCCATAGTTAGATATATCTTACTAGTATAAATAAGGACGGTACTACGCGTCCTCCGAGGAATAATTCTCCAAAATCCCTCGGGTCCTCCTGTTAACACGTGTTTCTAAAAGTCCTTAGAATCCCGCTATTGCTACAAACATACCCGTTTTTGCTACAAATAGCCCCGTTTTTACTACATGTAGCAGAAAACGGTTCAGTCAAAAAAATAGAAAAAAGACTAGACTTCGCTGGAGATTTCGCTAAAGACCTCGCCGGCGACCGTGTACAAAAATTTTATGCTAATGTAGCAAAACTCGACCTCGCCGGAGACCTTGTAGCAAAAAATTTACGCTATTATAGCAAAACCACAAAAGGTATGTAGCAAATAAAAATTTCTATTATAGCAAATCCGACTTCACCGGAGACCTCGACGGAGATCTCGTAGCAAGAACTATATACTATTATAGCAAAACGATAAAACTAATGTAGCAAAAATTGTACAAGAAAACGTATAGCATATAGAGAACACGAATACATAGCAAAATAAAAACAAGTATGTAGCAAAAAAAAGTCTTCGATTCGCCCAGGGTAGCAAAAACATTGGACTATATTATAGAAAAACATGGCGCTCCAACGGCAACGTGTAGCATCTACCATAGCAGCGTGTAGCCGGCTCCGCTCCCGCATGTAGAAGCTTCTGCCTCCACCGCCGCCATGTGTAGCAGCCGATGCCCCGTCGTATAGCAGCAGTCGCCGCAGTGTGTGTAGCAATCTTCGTGGCCGCCATCTTGCAGCACACGCGCGGAAGCTGGGCAAATGGCATGGTAGCCGCGCCGTAGTGCTACAGTAGCACAAGGGCATCCAGATTTGGGAACGACTATCTGGGGATGGAGGTCGAGCTGCGGTGACCTCGTGCTTGTTGGTGATCGCGCTCGCCTCGCCCTCCTCCTCGAGGCCGTCGAGATACATGAGGGAGAAGATCTCCGGTCGCCACCGGAGAAGGTCCGCTCGGGTAGGGAAACAAAGCGACGCGCCCAGGCAAAGGTAGCGTCGGCCCGCTGGCGTGAGTAAAGGAAGGAGGTGCAGCAACGCCGCCCTACCGGAGCCAGAACCACCGCCTAGCCACTTGGACATCAAGGTGTGCCCCATGATTTCAAATCGAGAGCCACTGACCCAACAAATGGAGGGAGTGAGGAAAAGGAGAAAGAAGGAAGGAGGTGGCCGCCGCCACCAGAGTTGAGGGAGGAAGAATTTGGTGGCCGCCGGAGCTAGGGGGACTCACGGCGCGGGAGGAGAAGGGGAGGTGGGAAACTCTCAGTTTCCATCTATCTATTTGGGTGCGGGTGGATAAGGTAGAGACGCTTCGAAGGTGGAGTCCACGCGGGACACGTGTCGCCACGACGAGGCGGAGGATACGATTCGCGTGATCCCCCGGGGGAGTTGTATTATTTTCCTATAAATAAGCATCAACCCTTCAATGATATTCAAGCTAATCTAAGCGCGTTCTTTCAATTTGTTGCGCGGATCTACGTTGGACCTCGTGGAACATGTGTAACAAGTGCACTATAGAGGCTTCTTTCCCGACCCACACGGTCGACGGTACATACGAAATGTTTATGTACTTACAGGTGTGGAAGCCACTAGCTAGGAGACAGGACAGGGAGTTCGTGGAGCTGACGTTCAGGAGGATTTGTCAACTCTACACCAATTTGTGATATGACCATGTTTGAGGCTGTTGGCCAAAGTCTTGCTTATCATCGACTTTATAGGTGTGCGTTGGGGCATGTAGCCTTCGGATATTGGTATGGATTCTACAGCACCTGTGGGGTGTCTGCAGATGTCGTGTGTGTGGGTGTGTTTGAGGCCCCTAGAACCTTATTTCTTGTGTTGTGTGTAATGCTACCTATGTACGCTGCGGTTGGGGCTTTGTTAATTTAAAGACAGGTTCTATTCGAGCCTACTGTTTTATAAATAAACATCAACGCTTAACAAAAAATGGTTTAATTCTCTAAACACTTCTCTAAGCATCTTGCATTGCACATGTCCTAAGAATGCATATTTTGTCAAAAACAAAAGAGGGTGCATCTTTTAGTTTCATATTGTCATGGAGATTGTGGTCTAATGCACACGTAAAGCATGGGATAATAGTAATGCATGTGCAACTTTCAAAGCGCACCTTTTAGTCTTATAAGTCATGTCCAAAACTTTGCTTACCCTCCAAGCTTCGGCCACATTTGTTCATGTTTGACACTTTCTGTTTTCTCCATCTCCGGTTACAAAAAGGAAGAAAAGTTGAGTGTGAACCGTTATATAGTATCTCCATCGACAAAGGGGAAAAACATCCAATGGTACCGTACAGAGTTCATGTAATCATGGTAGCACTCTTTACAATTCAAATTTTCAAGTTTTAAAAAAATCCTAAATAAATCTGTGGATGTTAACAAGATGTGTGTTAACAATCCTAGCATTTGCAGAACCAAATTCAAAATATTGCAAATAAACACAAAAATGCAAATCCAACATGATAGAGCCATAAAAGACAAAAAAAATACAAAATGATACTATTCATATAGCAAATTTTCTTTTTTGTTTCTCTACGCATATTTAGAATTCAAAAAATAGAAAATGTAAACACACATCTAATGAAGACCCACTAATTTGTTTTGAAATTTTTTGACACTTGTAATTTGAATTTTGAGAAGTGGTATCATGGTATCTTGTGAGCTGTGCTATCACTAGATATTTACCCTAGATATACCAAAAAAAATCAACATGGAAAAGAAAGAATATGCATTCACATGTCGCATGAAAGTTGTTTGTCGTAGAACTAGAAGTGATGCATGAGGGCAAAGGGCATGTCTCTCTCCAAGTAACAAATCACATCACATGTGACGTACCCTTTCCACGAAACATTGCAATCAAATTCAAAAAGTGGAAACGAGAGATGGGTGTGTCGGATGGTTTTCCATCATTCTAGAACCTAGGGACGGGAAAGAGATTTGCAGAACTGTAGAGGGGGGAAGAGGAAAAAACGACGACATAATTTAGGCTTCTTTGTCGTCGTGTCTGCGCGTTGACCGTCAATGCATGCGGGCCAGGCTTTCCGTTCCTGTCTTTCTCCTTATCCCAAAATTAGTGCACAGGCCCATGTAGTTTCTTACTGGGCTGGAGACGCGGCTCCCGCGTTCCAAAGCCCAACGAACAGCACGCAGCGTACTCCCATTCACACTCCGATTCGTCGCCGCTCCGTTCCTCTCTCTCCCGCCGCCGCCGCCGAGGATGGGGAAGGTGCAGCACGCCATGCGCGCCGCCAAGCTCCCCCGCCACGCCCTCGTCCCGAAACCCTCCACATCCTCTACCCCACCTCCTCCTCCTCTCCCTCATGGAGCTCGTCCCACCAACACTAAACCCTCCCACGGCAAGCCGCCCCGGAGAAACCCCGGGGACGCCTCGGAGCCCACGGCGGCCCTTGCCCCGGTCGACTTCGCGCCCCCGCCAGCCGAGAAGCGGAGGCCCATCACCACCCCGGCCGAGCTCTCCGCCGCCATCCGCGCCGCGGTGGACCACGACGTGGACGCGGCCACCTCGCTGGCGCTCAAGGCGGCGCCCACCATCCCGCTCCCGGCGCAGTCCCTCGCGCTCCTCCTCCGCCGCCTCGCCATCCACCGCTCTGTTGCGGCGGCGCGGGACCTCCTGGCCTCGCTCCCGTATTCCGTAGAATCCCCGGCGCCGCGCCCGGCGCTCATGGCCCTCGCGGACGCCTGCTGCCGCCGCGGGAATCCGCGCGAGATCGCGCAGCTCCTCCCGGTCCTCGCTGACCACGGCGTCCGCGCCGACGCCCACATCTACAATGCCCTCATGAAGGCCCACTGCGGCGCCTCTGACCCCGAGGGTGTCCTCGGTGTGCTCCGCCGCATGAAGGACGATGGCGTGGAGCCCGACCTCGTTACATACAACACCCTCGTCTATGGCCTCGCGCGTGCCGGCCTGGTCGCCAAGGCCAGGACCTACCTTGACGCCATGGCCGCCGCGGGCCACTCCCCGGATGTCATCACCTACACCTCGCTCATGAACGGGTTGTGCGTCAAGGGCGACGCCCTCAGCGCACTGAGGCTGCTCGAGGAAATGAAGGCCAAGGGGTGCGAGCCGAACGATCGGACCTACAACACGCTCCTCATGGGGCTCTGCAAGAACAGGAAGCTGGACAAGGCCGTCGAGGTGTACAAGTCCATGGTGGAGGCTGGGATGAAGCTCGACCCGCCGGCGTACGCCACATTCATCAGGGCGCTGTGTCGCGCGGGGAGGGTTCCGGATGCATACGAGGTTTTCGATTATGGGATGGAGAGCAAGAGCCTTCCAGAGGTGACCGCGTACAGTGAGCTCGAGAGCTCGCTCAAGTGGGTGCGCAGGATGAAGGGGCAGAAGGAATGAATCTGGCGAGGAATTAAGGCTGTAAGCCATCGTCTTCTGGTGCTTGCTGGTACTTGCTGCAGACCCAATTCACTGAATTGCAATGCCTGGCTTGATTTGTTTTGATATAGTGGATTAAGCAAAAACATTTGAAACTACCGCTACTATATTTGTAGGGTGTGATGCATTTTATTAATCAATCAGAATGTAAGATGAAATTTCCAAAAACATGAATTATACGCTGTGTCCTCCAAGAAGTAAATATTTCAATACATCTTAATCATGTATCAAACTTTGGTTCCATTTTCCAGTGCCTTGGTGTAAAATAACATGAGATGAAAGATTGCCATTCATAATACAAATGAGGAATTGTTTATAATATGTTTGTTGGACTTGTTGAATTAGCTTGTGTATTAGAATGTACATGGAACATAATGTTGGCAACCTATAGAGACATGGCTCTTCTCCAATCTGATAAAAAAATCAGACTGAGTTTTTGTGCCCCAAGGCCATATGCAATGGTGTATCCCTAGGTACAAAACTGAAAATCTGTATGGTTCTCTAAAACCATTGGCAAATGTCCAAAGTGTTGGACCATTGGAGTCAGTAGGATTGATATCCATGGTTTCCTGTCTCCCCCATTAGTACTTTTATCCATGGAGTCGATATAGGATTGACATATATGTGGTTACATAAACCATGCCGTTAACTATGATCTTCTCAGAAAGACACCTAAGAAACGTCATCCCAGATAGATTTTATTTTATCGAGTTTCCCTTTTAGCTATTTTCGTGATGTCCTTAACCGATACCAACATATTTCTACCCCATTGGTTATATAAGTTAAAAACAGTACCATGTTTCTTTCAATTTAGAATCATGATGTTTCCCTTGCACAGAGTTTAGCACTTCTGCAACTACCTGCAGTATAAGTCGTTTGCAGCACAGCTGTTAGTTTTTTGCTAATAAGCAGTGAGCTAGCTCTTGGCCATTCTGTTTATGTTGTGGCCCCTGAAGATCATACTACGAGACAAACGATACGACCACACTATCCGTAGTTGTAACTTGTTAAGACAACAGCAGGACGGTGGATGATGCCTTGTTGGGCAACAAATGGATTGAGAACATTTTGGGTGAGCTGAATGGATTGAGGGCCATGTTTGTAGGCAGTGACAGTGATGTATTTTATCAATCAATCAGAACGTAAGATGACATTTCAAAAACATGAATTATACCATGTGCCCTCCAACAAGTAAATATGTCAAGACATCTTACTCATCACACTTTCGCATGATGTAGTGCCTTGGTGTAAAATAACATGAGACGAAAGATTGCCATTCACATTACAAGCGAGGAATTGTTTATAATTGGTTTGTTGGACTGGTTGAATTAGCTTGTATATTGAATGTACATGCCTCATAAACAAGGCTTTCCTAGGTACAAGACTTAATATGATTCTCCTGCACCTTCAGAAAATGTTCCAAGAGTTCGACTGTTGGAGCAAGTGTAGGATTTATTGATATCCATGGTTTGTTATCTTCCCCTGTTAACAGAATATCTGTGGTTATGAACACTCTGACCTTATCTACCTGTGGCGTTAGTCGTCTGCAGCACGACTGTTAGTTCTCCACCAAAGCGGGTAGCTAGGTGGTGCTTGGCCATTCTTGTATGTAGTGCCCCCCGAAAGATCATGCCACGAGACAAACAATGGGACTGGATGATCTGTACTTCTAACTTCCAAGAAAACTGGAGAAGCATTTTTTTTTGTGTGTGTGGAACTGTGGATCAAGTTTTGGAGCATCTTGAAGAAATAGTGCCGCATTTATCCCGCGCTGTCATTGTTGAACAACTGCATGACTTGTGAGCTGGACAGTAGGAACATTTAAATTTGCTGGAATTTTGTGTCGATCTCAAATACTTGTACTTAGCTAACTCGATTTCCGTTTTACTCATCTGCAGATGACCATTCTAGAGAAGGGCCCGGCTTAAACCCTTCTCCATCTGTACTGCACACACACTTTGAAGCAGTAAGTAAGGAGTTGTGACGCAGCACAAGAACGCCCTCGCAGCATCGAATTGGAATTTGGAAGAGCCACGAACACGCTGCTGGACTCTGCTATTTATACATGGACCGGATTTGCGGTGTGGCTGTACCTATCAGAATAGACCGCCAGGCAGCCGAGATCTCGGTTTCAGGAAGAGGAGTAGGGACGGCCGGTGGTTATATTTAGTTGAGCAGAAGATGTGTGGAAACAGAGCCACTGTGTTAGCATAACTATTAACCATTGATTTTTTTTGGGGTGTGATGATAGATTTTATCTGGTTTTGTTGGACTGGAAGCCGATTTCTCTTGTCAAACGATTTGCTTGTTTGTTGCTATATATGCTCTCTGAGCTTTGTCTGGCTGAGTATTTTGTGGATCGTAGACGATTTAAAGCCAAGCAAGCACAACAGGGAACACATCGTTTGCGATTTTTTTTTTGAGATCATCGTTTGCGAATTCTGATACCGTGAATGAAACCTTCAGTTCGTGAGTTGCTGTTGTTAAGACAGCTAGACTTCTGTTTCCTGTTGTAGTTCGCACCGTTCGTAACCAAAAAGGAACTAGTCTCCACTGTCCTGCTCGATCTGGAACCTTCCCCTCTATCTCTTTCCCCTCTTCTCTATCGAAGAAAAATAACAGAAAACTGGGGACGACGAACATGCAGATCTAAAAGAGAAAAAACATTGGAAAAAATGATGGATTGCAGAGGGGAGATTCTACAAGGAAGCTCCTAATGGATTCAGGGAACGTCACTTACCATGGTAATTCCACAGTTTTGATTCCAGATAATCGAAAGGAAGTCAATTGATATCCTTTGTTCTTGAACAGCCTGAAAAATCTGTATTGTTCCTTCATATTTGTTTCCCCTTTGTTCTTGTTTAGAAGAAAGAAACAATCAACACAAATTTACAGAACTGGCATCATAAACTGGCAAGTAGAATTTCAGAGAGTGTGAACTGGCATGCAGAATTTACACAATGGTCCATCATCTACAGTTGAAAATAAAAATCTACATGGCAGGCTAACACAGTTGACATACATGCCAGACTCTGTTTGCCGATTCAGATAATTATGCTGAAAAATAAAATTTTGACACTGGTTCTTTGTTTGCACATTCAGATGCTCATGCTGAAAACAAAAATGTGACAGTTATTGTTTGTTTTACAGATTCAGATACTTGTCTTGAAGATGTGATAAGAACTCAGGTTGAGATAAACTCATTCATAACTACTGTGACCTGACATAATTGCAACTACATTGACATGACATAACGAGTTGCTGTTTATGGCATACCTTTTGCCATGCAGATACCATCAAACAAGACGGAGATCATTTCATTTGCAGGAACTTGCATGTTGAACTAAGCAGCAATAATCAGGTTGAGATAACAACTACTAACTTTAGCGGCATGACATAATAAAATGAAAAAAGTTATGTTACTTACCTTTTTTTGATGCAGATGCCATCAACCAAAACACAGCTTATGTGCAGCAACATACAAGTTGAACTAAGCAACATAATCAGCAGAAACAAGTTTACAACAATCAGGTTTGTTGCTAAGTAAAATTGAATGATATTCTTACCAATGATTATTGTTACCTGCTAGTTGTTCTCAAAGATCAAAAGATTGCAGCATTCATTTTTTTAGTAGAACATCAAAAACATATAACAAATTACAAAAATAAAGAGACAATAGTAGCATAAAGGTTCATTAACTTATTAAGTCTTGTACCCCGCAAAAAAACTTATTAAGTCTTGTACTGCATGAACATACATGCGGAACTTACAGACATAGTCTTACACAACACACATTCAGAATAGAAACACATAGTCTTTAACATAGTTATTCCAAATACCAATGATAGTCTTCATTCCATAAAGTGACTTGACAAATTTAGTATCGGATTGGGTCGATAGTTATCTCAAGTCCAGTTGATGTAGTATGGAACATGAAAAGAGCACCATTCCCCTTTTCAAAGTGATTCTTCTCAGCAAACTCTTTCCTCCCATTTCTGAAACGAATCCTACCATCTGTTGACTTGTAGTAGTTTGCAGTCATGTTCTTGCCACCGGATGAACTATAGACAAGAAGCACACTTCCAGTTGATGGGATATCCAATACTGATGCAATGAACTTTGGAATGTGCTACAACAAAGAAAGAACAAAAAACAAAAGGGTGTTAAAGCACACATTACTATAAACAGAAAAAATGACTGGAGAATTTAATAATCTGAAATTAGAATCAAGTACCAAAGCATTCTTGGATATATCTGTTTCAGTGATAACATGAACAAACACAGCCCCAAGACCAATTCCATGAATTTTTACATATTTGTTTATTCTTCCTATCTCAGATGGTGTTGGTTCCATCCCTTTTGAGAACACAACAGCTTTAGCTTGATCATTGAATATATATTCTTCTGAAAAAACAAATAGTAAATAATCAAATAGTTAATAAATTGATTTCAGAGATTACTAGAAAGGTAACTAGCTAAACATTTATGGAAACAATGTATCTCAGGTTCAAAAAAGAAACATGATTGATACAAACAGTACCTTCTACCCTCTCCTTTTCATAACCATTTTTGTCAAGTGGTCTCATTTTAAGACAAGGTGGTGGGTTGTTTATGCTTAGACTGATTTGGTCTCCTTTTTCCATGTTGTAGTCATCAAGGAACTTCATGTAGTCAACACCATAAATACTGGTCTTGTGTTGTTTCTTGTGCACATTGAAACTATACAACTCTTTTCCTTCAGTTTGAACATACAAAACTTCATATGTGACTGAGTTCAAACTTTCCCTTGCAAAACAAGGGACATTCTGTGCACAGGTAAGAAAGAAAACATAAACACAACAAGTTAAAAAAATACATATTGTCAAGTACTAGAGAAAAAGGAAATTAACATTTATAGTCAAGAAAACACTTGCCAGGTGATCTTTGAAGTTGCTGGGAAAGTGGATATGGAAGAAAATTTCGGTGGTGAGCTTCTTGTTCCTGCAAGGCCCAGATTTGTGCCCACAAATCCCACATTTCTCCTAGAATACATAGTTGAAAACACAAGAATTTAGATACCACAATTAGTTTATTTTGGATCTAGAAAATTTTCATAAAACAAAGACATATATTATGTGACCATTCTGTTTTACTTTCCAAACAAAAAGAAATGAAAATGCTTTTATGTGACCATTCTGTTGTATCAGATCTGGTCTTCCAAACAAAGATATATTATGTGACCATTCTGTTGAATCAGATCTGGTTAACAAACTATATGTGCATCCATATGCTTTTAAAAATGAAAAAACAAAGAAAATAAAAAGCTAGATCTGCTTATGCGCAGAAAGTATTAACCAAAGATGGAGACAAGTATGAGGATATGTGAGATGGAGACAAGTATCTCCAACTCAGGTCGCAACATAAAGACAAGAAACAGGAGAAAAAAATATCCAACCGACTGAAAATATCCAACACATAGACAAAACAGATGATGGAGGGGGCTCCTTCTTCCTACCTGGCTAGAAGTCATGGTAGGACCTCCTTCTTCCTACCTCCTATCACTAGCACAAGGGAGAGGACACCTGAGATGGAGGAGAAGAGGGGAAGGGGGACAACTCGCAGGGTGTAATAGTGAGTTAGTAAATAGGTAGCATTTATTATAGGTAGGTGAGAAGGTAGAAGTTACTCACATTAATATAGTAATAATATTAATGACACCAACCAGTATTAGTTGTATTATTTTCTCTGCACAATATTAATCCAACCTTAGTACATTGCTTTCTAAGGTATCAATAATTAAATTACAAAAATAAAAGAAGAAAGAATATTAAAGATAATGTACATAATTATTTCTTTGTTTTTTTTCTTCTTGTTTACCTTTTATGTAGAACATTACTACAGATGGATATGGTTACACTTCAGATCCTTGTTGCCATCAAGATCAATATTCTATAAGTTGCAAAAATTAAACAATTAAAATAGGTACATTAATGTCATGTCTTCATTTATATTGTTGTATTTACATGATATATTTTACAACTACTATATGCATATTAACCAAAAAAAGTTGCATATGTTAATGTTAGAAATCATGAACATGTCCATCACAGAGATGTTGTTATGTGTTGAATCACTAGAAAAATCTCAGGTAAAAAATATATCTTTTGAATTCATTTCATTTTACAATGATAATAGTAGTTGGAATGTCAATATCAACTGAATTTGACTTTTGATTTCATTTTATATTGTTTCAGAGTTACTTAAATGGCAATAGCAAGTGGAATGAGGGACCAATGGGATCTGAGGTACAAAATATTTAGTAATATAACACTAGATGTTATGTGTGAAATGCTTGAACTAAATAATACTAGACCACATGTCAAAGATATAATTAATGTTCTTAGTAAAAAAATGTAGAAAAAATGTTCATGATTACTGGAAGAGATGGAAGTTCACATACATTGTTACTTGATGAAGATGGTGAGCCAGAACATCAACCCCATTTTGGAGATAATGATGAGGTGGAGGAAGATGAAGAACAACAAGATTTTAGATAATAATGCAGTTGAAGATAATGATGCAGACACATTTTATAACTAGAAATGGGATGATGATAATACATAAGACAATAATGATTCAGCTGCTAAGGATGGAAACAACCAAGAAAGTGTGAACATCTCGGATGATGATAAAGATAAATACCCGGCAACAGAAATGGAAATTCCTGATGGAGTAAAACAATTAACTCCTGAAGATATTCGTCTTTTCCTTGAAAGTGAAAGCGCAAAAGTAGCTCGTGAAGGAAATGTGCCCTAAAGGCAATAATAAAGGAGTTTATTTAACACATTCCATTATTTCATAATAGTTTTATATCATGATATAACTATATCAATAGGATACATTGATATAGGTGTGATACATAAACAAATCCAGGTCCCTAGTAGCCTATATTTAACTAGTTCATTGGTCAACGGATGGTCAAGGTTTCCTGACCATGTTGGTGCTTTGGCACCTATTGACAATGGAGTCATCTTATTGGAGAATGAGATGGTGGACTGTTCCATAGATGATTGTTGCAACACGATCATATAACAAAGTTTGCAGTTGCAATTGTCAGAAACATACTGACTTGTTCCTCAAACCGTGAGACCATATTTAATCACTGTCACCCAAGAGTGTTTAGAGAGCATCAAACGTTACTCAGTGAAACAATTATTATAAAAGTGTGATCAAGTACTCAGAGGGGCATGTTGAGGCGTATCTATCAAGAGAAAGATTTTTACATCCGTGTGATGGAAGATACTCTGGGCCCACTCGGATAAATTATATTTAATATGTTGCGCAACATGTGACTAGGTCACGTGGATATCACTTATCGGTACGAGTTAAAGTAGCATTGTAGGTAACAAGTTTGAACCCGACATGGAGATGTCGATGATCGAATCTCGGACAATGCAAGTATTGTAGAGACAAAAGTAACATGACACATATTGTTTAAGGTTCAATACGATGGAGAATCGTGAGTGCATATGGGTCATCATGGGCATCTATGTCCCGCTGTTGATCATTGATAGAGATCATGTGTATAACATTCCTGAACCATAGGGACGCACCCTTAAGGGTATTACAACGCTTAGAGATCTACCTGAAAGAAGGAATCCCGAAAGAGAGATAAACCGGAATCATTCCGGAGATCAGAAGTTGTTCGGAGAAAGAAAGAAAGAAAGAAAAAGGACTGAAAGGAGTTTAGATAAATGGGAATTTAAATATGCATTTATTATATATTAATTATGAATTAATATATTCTAAATAATATTTAAATTAAGATTTATAAAGTCAACTTTCTTATTAGGACAAAACCCCGGAGGGATTTTGACCTAAAAAGAAACTGCAGCAAAAAGGGAAAGAAAACAACAAAAAATGGGCTGTTTTGAATAGCCCACGCGTGTGGGTGATAGTTAGTACTTGTCGCATGGGGGTGGGGGGCTGCCTGCGCTTGCCGCAGCCGGCCCAGGTTAATCGGCCCATAGGAGCTCGCGGGGAGACGGCCAGGCTGCTGGGCCGCGGGGGCAGCCGACCTACCCGCATCGCCTCCCTCCGCTGCAACGGGCTGCCTCCTGTTGGCGGGCCGCGGGCAGGAGCCGGCCCAGTCGGAGCCATTTGTCACTGGTGTGCATCGCGTCGCTATGGTGGGCCGCCGGGGGCGCTGAGGCCCACACGGGCCGCTAGATGCTTCCGCCATCGGCTGGGCATGCTGGGCCGCGCAGGTAGCGCCCATGCCCACCCGGGTTGCTGCCTTATGCCTGCTGGGCTGGATGGTTTAGCCCATCCGGCTGGTTGCTTGTTTTTCATGTTTGTTCTTTTGACTATTAGTCCCACATGGCTAACCTAATGGGAAGGGCACACCTCCCTTCCCCTATATAAGGAGCGAGGTGCCCATGGGCGGGATTAAACACACAATAAATTGATATATTCCATTTGGTTGGAATACTCCTCTCTCTCTTTCTAAAGTTGCCTCTTCTAGTGCGCGGTCCCAAGTTAGGACTGCACATGCAAGGCGTTCTCTTCTATGGCACGCCGTTGTGCTACTGGGATTCCAGCCAGGAGGTCTACTTCCGCAACCTCGGTGAGATCCGAGCTCGGGAGTCGTTGTCTTGCACCGTATGCCTATGGCAACTCGGTGGGAATATTGAAGCTATCTAGGCCATTGTGCTGTAACATCCCAAAAATATTAAACATGGATCATCAAACTCTAATCATCAAATTTAGGGTTAACAAAAACTTTCCTAACTAAAATATGGAAGCATTCATATGTATGTGTGTTAAAATTTGGATTCTTTTGAATTGCCATGGTTCTGTGTTTCTTTGCTTGTAAAATGATTCTTAGGTAAAATAAACATCATCTAAACAATCCCCAAACTTTTCCCAAAGACAAACAACTCAAAATGAACAAATGAAGTGAATGGTCACTTTGGCCAAATTAACTCTCATGCCTACTTTAGCTATCCCTAGCTTTCAAAACTTAACAGAAACATTTGTGGATATTTGCACCCCTTGTTAGTACACATAACGAGGTACCAAGGCCCACTTTGTGATCTTCCAAAAACATTCAAATGCTAAGTTTAAATGATAGTTTAAAATTGAACCTATCTCATATGAGAAGATCCCACTATTTTAAAAACCACTCAAACAAGCTCAATTTTCAAAACCCAAACAACCACAGAATCCCCAGCACATGCCTAGCACACCACCAAAAATATTTTCAAAATTCAAGTTCTTGCGGCCATTTCATCAAACACCCTGCAGATTCAAATCAAACAAATCACAAACACTATTTTGAGCAGTGATTTGGCCAACCTTGTCCCCTCTCTAGCTCACAGCAAACATCTAGTAGATCATCTAGCTTAGTTAGTAACCTCTAGCATCACTGTGAGCTTGCCATTGCCATCAATGGTGAGCAGGACGAGCGTCACCATGTCACCCTAGTGTGGACAACAAGCTAGAGGAAGAACTAGCTGTGCCAACCTTGTCTGGGAGGTAGCCCATACCTCACCGCCCCTCTCGACCAGCCCCAGCTCAAGGACAGAGACAAGAACTGCCAGGAACGCCGTGCCCGTGTCGCTGTCGACCATGCCGACGCGCACCACCGTGCACGCACCGTTCCCACTCAACCCGACCACCTCGAGCCCTTGCCGCCCGCCAGCATGCACCCCACCGTCCCAGGAGACCACTAGACATGATCGTTTCATCGTCCGTACCCCGTAGCCACCGCTCGCCGTGGAGTTCGCCGCCTCTGCCTCGCAGAGCACCGCACGTTCCCGACCGATTGCCACCGCCCCTACGCACGCATTTAACCTCTAGAGCATCGCCAGGAGACCGCCCGTCGATCGCCACCCTCAGCCATGCCGCTAGCAGCCTGTAGCCATGTCACCACCGTCACCTGCCCATCCCTCTCGGTCTCGCCGTCGAGACTATAAAAGGAGGCCACCCCCAGCCATTTGAAGCACACCATCCCACTCCTCTCACCTCACTGATCGTTCCACCCTCTAGCCGGAGCACGAGGAGCAGCAGCTCGCAGGAATTGCGCCGGAGCAGGCCGCATCTGGAGGAGAAGGGGGCCGTTGATTGCGACCACCCCTGGAGCTGCCTCGACCGTCCCTGAGATCGCCATCGACCACTCGTTCGTTTGCCCGCCTCGTCGTCGTCGCTGGAGCCCTGGTATGCCCCCTGTGCACCCCCACCGAGCCGCTAGGGTTTGAGCTCGCTGGTGACATGTTCATCATCGACGACGACCCTCAGCCGTCGATCTCCCTTCTAATCCAACGAACCACACCGCCCCGTACCGCTTCGCATGTTATGAGCCACTGACTGGTGGAACCCCCCTGTCAGCTGCGCCCCGCGCTGCGGAGTGACACTGGGCCGGCCCATTAACCTCTCCCGTGCGACCCAACAGTTTGAATTTAGACTTTTCCTTTTTAATTCAAACCCAGTTCTATACCTAGTTTCAAAAATAAACCTAGCTCGATTTAATGAACCAAATTGCATGAACCAATTTTGTTAGAAAGGTAATGAAAAGATTAATCCAAGCCCATTGGATTTAAATCATTTGGATCTATAGATCAACCTTGGTAAAAATAACAAGTCAGAAGCTTTTCTGCATTCAAACATTTTTCAAATTTCAACCATAAGAGCTTTTGAGTTGATTCCAACTCTCAAAAATCACATTTGATCATACCTTTCAGAATATATAAAAACATATGGGTTTTACTATAGAAATAATGTCCAAGTAATAAAAGAATGCCACATAGGCAGTTCTAGTCACTTTATTTATTTAAAATAAAAGGTTAAACCTTATTAAATTGTGACACCACTTTAAATCACATTCCCATATACTAAAATATGTGGTGATGACATGTGTCAACATGATCCCATGTTTGGTTTGGAGAATATTAAATCTTAATTAGATTTTCAATGAGTAGAAATTACTTTTCTCAAATTAAAATGAATAAGACAAATGCCTTAATATTGTAATGTCAAGTGATGATGCTAGATCATCTATGGTACACCCTTGTGTAATGATTGAAAGTAGTTAAGTGTTGTTTGGTGATTGAGTACATCGTATTTATTTATAGACGCTAGTACCGACCAAGGATACGAGGAGGAAGGAGGATACTACGAGGAAGAAGCCGAGGAGAACTTCAACCACTGCTCTGCCCAAGGCAAGCTTATACTGATACTTATGCAAGCCTAATACCACTGGTTGATTTAGCAAGCTAACACTTGCAAGTTATCCTATCTATGCAAGCTATTAACTTAGCAATCTTATACCATTTGTTAAACCATCCTCTTTTACTTGCAAGCTTTAAGATTTATTTCTTTATCAAAGCTTTCTCTTAGAGTTTACATAGTGAATTGTAGATACTAGAAAGGTAATAGAAGGTTGCATAAAGAGCATTAAATTTGGCCTAAGTTAGATAATCTGGATGTCATCTTAAGGCAGAAGTTTGAACTTAGCAAATCCCCACTTGTTTACTACCCATCATTAGTACCTATCACCACTTGTAGATGCTGGTGCTAAGCATAAAACTTGATCAACTTTAGATGGGAATACTTGGTGAAACTGGTTATCAAAACCTTAGAATGATGAGTCATTCTACTAAAATGTTCTGACATGTGTTCTCCAACACCAGATGATTTTGATGATGAAAATGTTAAGGCATGAGCCTTATCCCTTTATAAAACTGATGGTTGTCTGGATGTGATACCATTCTAATGTTACCATACAACCACAATACCCAAAAATTGGGTAGGGCTTGACTGGAAACTTATATACCTTAGTATGGGTTCCCTCGCGGCCAAGGTCTGAGTTGTGGCTACCTTGTGAAGATTCTCCACCTGTGCAGTACCCAAGATGACAGTTGGTCATGGTTGGGAGGCAAAACTCACATGAGAGGTGCCTATACTAGGGCATGTAATTGAAAGGTTAGGATTGATTATCCGCATACTGAGTATGGTGAATTCAGGATTTGTTCCTGATGGATGTATCGAATGTTGTGGTGAAAGTGTACAATCTCTGCAGAGTGTCAAACTATTCGAATAGCCGCGTCCGCGGTTATGGACAGTTGGAGTGGCCATACTATTCCCCTGTCAGATGTTTTCGAAATGACTTGTGAAATGGATTGAGAGTTTGACTTGACCACAACAGGGTTGTGATATGAAATTCAAGTTCCCACTTAGGTGTTATAAAACTTCAACTAGCTTTCTTTGCTTCTGAACTTAGTAGAGATAAATCTGGATTTTTGTAAAACAACCCTAGAGCTTAGTGTCCTACTACAAACCCCCCTTACCTGTTAGTATTAGTTTGCGAGTACTTAAAGAGTACTCATGGATTTGTCCCTGGCTATTCCCGTGGCCAGACTATGAAGAGGAGTATCAGGATGATGGACCGCAAGAAGGTTATGACAACTAGGATCATCTCCCATCGTCAGCATTGCCTGTGACCCCGAAGATGGAGCTTCGCCTATGCTACCGTTATTATTACGTTATTCCGCTGCTTGAATTGTATTAAGAACTGGATCATGAGATCCTTATTTGTGTAATACCTTATGTATGGTTTGTAATGGATGATGTACCGTGATATCCAAATCTGTTATGTCTCGCAAAAATGGTAATCTTGGGATTGCGATGTATGGCATAACAGGCATCTGGGATTAAAAATCCGGGTGTTGACAAGTTGGTATCAGATCCATCCTGACCATAGGAGACCCTAGTTAGAATGGATGTTTGAATCAAAAACTTAGTTTCAAAACCAAAGGAAGTGAGTATTTACAAAAACTTATTCCCATTCTTATCACTTTGATTCTTTCATGAAAATTCATATTCCTCAAAAACTCTTACAACTACATAAAATTTGACACACTTGATCACTCTACTAACTTACTCATCCTATATTCTTATAGATGGACATGAAGTACAGCAAGTTTTATCAGTTGGGGAATGGAGGAGAACTCATCTTCGAGCGTGACTTGGACCAGCTTTCGGAACTTCTGGAGCGTCCGCACCCCGAGTTCTTCGGATCTCAGCTCAATGATCAAGGAGGAGAAGATCTGCAGTGGCTAGTTGTTGCAAGTCTCAGAGGAAAGATTGAACCTCCCACTATAGAGGGAATTCAGTTCACCTTAAGAGAGAACAACTGGCTAGATGGACTTGCCAGGGCCATGCAGGAAGCTCTTGCCCGTCTATGTGGGCAGAGTATCAATCATATCAAGGGCACCCGCTTTGAGTTTTACCCAAGGCGTGATGCTATGGGACAGCTACTGTAAGCCCCACATCACCCCGAGCTGAAGACTCAGTTGGACCACCTTATCTTCATGATGTATGATCGTCATCAGGAGTTGGAAAATGTCCGTGATTACTCCAACCACAAGTCCGCCATCATCAAGATGAAGGATCAGACCATCGCCATGCTAGCGAAGGATCGCAACTCTCGTCGCCGTCAGCTCGACAAGAAGGAGCGCATCATTGCCCGTCTTCGCCACCGTATCTCGGATTTGGAGGAGACCATCCACGAGAGAGACATGCAGTTGGAGGAAAGGGAGAATGCCAGAGAGGATATTTGTGGAGATCCCTACTCCTATCTCAGCGATGATGATGACTTTCTGGAGGATCAGGCCATGGACTTCTTCACCGATGAGGATGACTTCGCCTTCATCGATGACGATGATGAGGATGACGATTACACCGACTCCGAGGAGTAGTAGCACTTGAGCACTGGCGTTAGTGAGTCGTATCCGGTTCCACTGTATCATAGTTTCCAGAATGGTTCTTAAAACCATCTATTTTCCTTTGATGTGGTGTGTGTTGTACCGTGTGCTATGAATGAATGAATGAAAAGCAATTTGCTAGAAATCTGAGTCAAACTTTAAAAAAATTTCAAAGTCCTGGAGCCGTAGCAATTTCCCTCTTTTCTCATGATCTATGTCAATCTTCAGATGCCTCGCGGAGGAAGTGGTTCATCCCTAGACCCGATGTTGCAGATCCTGCAAATGTTGGTTTCTGACCATGAAGCTGAAAGAGCAGAACGTCAAGCCAACTTAGCCACCCTTCAGCAGATAGCTCAGCTGGCCCACAACAATCAAGGCCAAGGAAATCAGGACAACCATGGATCTAAGCTCAAGAATTTCCAGAACACCAACCCACCTGTTTTCACTAAGTCAGAAGAGCCCCTAGATGCCGATGATTGGCTGCAAACCATGGAAAACAACCTGGAAGTCGCCAGAGTGGTCGCCACCCACTATCTAGCCGGAGATGCAAGAGCATGGTGGAACAACGTTCGTGCAATGACCGGAGGACAGATGATGACCTGGGAGGAATTCAAGGTCAAGTTCAGCAGAATCCATGTGCCACCAGGTTTGATCAAGAGGATGAGAGATGAATTCAGAGAACTGAAGCAAGGAAGGATGACCGTAGTGGAATACCGTGACAAATTCTTGTCATTAGCTAGGTATGTCCCGGATGAGATCGACACTGAAGCCAAGAAGAAAGAAAGATTCTTGAATGGTTTGCATGATGAGATGCAGATTGTGTTAGTCAATATCCCCTTTGCTGATATTGAAGCTCTAGTCGACTCTGCCATTCAGATGGAAGGAAAGATGAACCAAGCCAATGTGAACCGCAAGCGTCGCATGATGCATCAGCCAGGAACCCAGCATACACCAAAGTATCGCCCCAACCCATCTCCAGGATTTGCCCCGAGAACCAACATACCCCCGATGAACCGTCCGACCTATCCCAACCATGAAAACCCGAGGCCCGGAGGAAATCACAACAACCCTGGCAACTCTGGCAATTTCAACTGTGCACCACCCAAGTTCAACAACAACAATGTTGCCGCCAACACTAACACTGCCCCAAGGACTAGAAGCAATGTTGTGCCTGTTGCAGCAAAGGACAAGTCGCAGGTGACTTGTTATGACTGTGGAAATAAGGGTCACTATTCCAATGAGTACCCCAAGAAGAATGCCGCAGCCCCCAATGCAAATGCCCCAGCTCAGCAACAACGTCGTGTTCAGCCCGTAAGAAGGTTTGCCCGAGGGAACTCTCTCAACCGCAATGGCCGTCTTTTTCTCATGCATGCTGAAGAAGCCCAGGAAGCACTAGATGTCGTGCTGGGTATGTTTTCTGTTAATTCAGTACTTGCTAGAGTGTTGTTTGATTCTGGTGCATCGCATTCATTTGTCACCGAAGCATTTGCATGCACTAGTAAGATTCAACCCACCAAACTGAAGCATGTTATGATTGTTCAAATCCCCGGTTCAACCACCAAAGCTAGGCAAATTTGCAAAGCCATCCCTATCCGAATCCAGGGCATAGATTTTTATGATAATCTGATAGTACTTGGAACTAAAGGTTTGGAAGTAGTACTAGGAATGGATTGGATGTCCAAACATAAAGGATTAATTGACTGTGCCAAGAAAGCCATAACCATGACCAGTACAGCCGGAATATCAGTCGAGCATGTATCTGAAACCTTACCTCGTCAATTCAAGTGCAGCAAGAGTATAGCCCAACCTACCATTAACCAAGTCCAGATAGTCTGTGAATACCTCGATGTATTTCCAGATGTTTTGCCCGGTATGCCCTAGATCAGGATATCGAGTTTATCATTGAGATAATCCCTGGAACAGAACCCATAGCCCAGAGACCATATAGTATGAACCCGTCCGAACTAGCAGAACTGAAGAAGAAACTAGATGCCATGCTGGAAATTGGAAATTGGACTTCCTGGATAAGTTTGTCGTTGTTTTCATCGATGACATTCTGATTTATTCCAAATTAGAAGAAGAACATGAGCTACACCTAAGGATCATTCTTGTAACACTTAGAGAGCATCAGTTGTATGCCAAGTTTAGCAAATGTGAATTCTGGTTGCAGGAGGTAGGATTCCTCGGCCACATTGTATCAGCCGGAGGAATTGCCGTTGACCCTGCAAAGGTGAAAGATGTCGAAGATTGGCAAGCCCCCAACAACTCAAACCCAAGTTCGTGCATTTCTCGGATTGGCAGGATACTACCGCAAGTTCGTAGAAGGACTCTCGAGTATCACCAGACCCATGACCCAATTGCTGAAGAAGGACAAGAAGTTTGAATGGACGGACAAATGTGAAGCGAGTTTTCAAGAACTCAAGAGAAGATTGATTTCAGCCCCAATCTTAATCATGTCGGATATCACGAAGCCCTTTGACGTATATTGTGACGCATCCAAGATCGGTGTCGATGTGTGCTAATGCAAGAAGGCAAAGTTATATGTTATCTATCTCGACAATTGAAACAGCATGAACAAAACTATCCAACCCATGACCTCGAACTCGCAGCCGTAGTTCTAGCCCCGAAGACATGGAGGAATTCCATGATGGGAAACTTTTTGAGATTTATTCAGATCACAAGAGCCTGAAGTATATATTCACTCAGAAGGAGCTAAATATGAGACAGAGACGATGAATTGAGCTAATCAAGGATTACAACCTGGACATTCACTATCTGACATGGTTATACCCTACGGGTACATGATCTCAGCATACCTGGTCCAGCCCAAGGAAGGCCCACGACAAATATACGCCGGCCCATGAAGATTTTCGGGTGGCCAAGGCCCATGACGCCTTCGGATCCTTGGAGATCAAGACTAGAGTAGATAGGAAATTCAAAGGGGTAAAACCCTAGAACCTGTAACCGACTAGGTCTGTGCCCGGAACCTGCCTGAGTCTATATAAAGGCTAGGAGGGCACGACCTAGATCTCTCTCTCATATACTTTCGCATACACACCTCCACGCCAGATCGCATCTGCGCACCCCTGTAATCACCGGTTCCGCCGTAATCAAGAGCGGACAAGCAGGAGTAGGGTTTTCCCTCCGAGGGCCTGAACCTGGGTAAACCTCGTGTCCCGTGTTGCTTGTTTGCTAACCGTTTTGCGATCTCCAGCATCCCCATCTTCTCCAAAACCCAAGTCCATAACAATGGGCATTGATGAGATTAAACCTTGTCAATTGGCGCCGTCTGTGGGAACTGGGGACGCTGATTGTGCGATCGTGACGGTCCCAGCCCGAATGATCTACAACTCTGCAGCGACGGAGAGTCACCTCCTCTTTGGCGCTTTCGACTTCACCGCCCACTCACCGGCCACCGTGAAGGACTTCGAGCCCGTAGGCGACGGATTCGAGATCCTATTCGGGAGCTTCTTCTTCCAGGTGGGCCAAACCAGCACTCTCCGCCTCCCAGAGCGGGTGCCCCTGCCATCGATCAGGCCCGCTTCGTGGGCCCCAAACCCTATGCTACGCACATCGTCATCAACAGATGAATCCTACGACAACAGCAGCTGCAACTCTGATATGTGCGATCCGCCGTCGGACAAAGAGACCTACGGTTCCGGATCCGAAAGCTGCGGCAACAGTGGACCAATCTACGAGCGCTACCAATGCACCGTAGTCATCCAGAGCGACGTGGATCAGCAAGCGCCCAACCCGCCGCCCAACCCACTGAAGGGTTTCGCGGCATAGTAAATCAAAAATTTCTACGGATGCGAACAGAGGGAAGCCAAGATCTAATCTAGGAGATGCAAACAACAAGAGGGATTGGATTAGATCTTCATACCCTTGAAGATTCGCACAGCGGAACGTTCGTCGGAACGTGGGTGATGTAGTCGTACTCGCTTCTCCTCCTCGCGATCCGATCCGATCTAGCACCACAAGTGGCGATGCCTCCGTGAGATGCACACGTGCAGCACCTCGACGTCTCCTCCTTCCTCGGTCCAGCAAGTATGGTGGAGAGACGGATTGGATCTACAACGCGACGGCGTGGTGCAAGTGGTGGAGAGTTTCTGCAGCAGGGCTTCGCCTACACGCAGTCGGGAGGGAGAGAGAGAGGAGGACAGCAGGGCGACTAGGCTTGAGGGAAAGGTATGTGTGTGTGGGGGGGGGGGTGGTGCGCCCCAGCCCTCTATATATAAAGGGGTGGGCGCCTGCCCTAACCCCTCCCCCAAGCCCTAGGCCGGCGGCCAAAGGAGGGAGGAGTGGGGGGCAAGGAAACCCCCCCTTCTAGAAGGTCCAATTAGGGTTAGTCCCTTGCTTGGCCGGCTGGGCCCTATGGGGCCTTGTGCCCCTAGCCCAATGCGTCCAGGGCACTCCCTCATAGGCCCATGCCCCCTCCCGGAAGGTGGGGCCACGTTGGTCCCCTTCCGGAAGGTTCTAGAAGCTTCCGGTACAATACCGATTAACCCGGAACAATTCCGAACTCCAAAAACTGCACTGCCTTATATGAATCTTATTCTCCGGACCATTCCGGAACCTCTCGTGATGTCTCGGATCCCATCCGAGACTCCGAACAAAAATTCATAAACCAATTATCCAATCTATCCTAGCATCGAGACACGGTAAGTGTGTGACCCTTCGGGTTCAAGAATATGCGAACATGATCTTCTATCAATAATCAACAGCGGGGTCTGGAAACCCATATTGACTCCCACACATTCATCGATGATCATATCGGATGAACCACGATGCCAGGATTCAATCAATCCCATATATATATATATTCCCTTCGTCTCGCGATATTTTACTTGCCCGAGATTTGATCATCGGTACCGTCATACCTAGTTCAATCTCGTTCACAGCAAGTACTTTACTTGTTCCGTAATCCGATATCACTTTGTGATTAACTCCTTAACCACATGCTTGCAAGCGTTGTTAACATTGATTACCGAGTGGGCCCGAAGTATATCTCTCCGACTTGGGAGGGACAAATCCCATCTTGATACATACAACCCAACAGATACTTTCCGATCACCCGAGAGACACCTTTATGATCACCCTCTCATAGGATGACGTTTGATGACCTCAAAGCTTTCTTCCGATACCAGGGAGTTGTATTATCTCATGGTCTAAGGAATACAATATTTGACATAAGAAAAGCTTCGCAAAGATGAACACGATGACACGATCTAATTGCTTCGCTTAGTTTGGGTCTGTCCATCATATCATTCTCCCAATGATATGATCTCATTATCAATTGACAACTCATGTCTATGGTCAGGAAACCTTAACCATCATTAATCAATGAGCTAGTCCATAGAGGCGTACTAGGGACACGGTGTTGTTCACAAACCACACAAGTATTAAAGTTTCCGCTTAATACAATTCTAGCATGGAATATAAACATTATCATGAACAAGAATTATAATAATAACATCTTTATTATTGCCTCTAGGGCATAATTCCAACACCCGCCACCCAACCCACAGGACAGAAGCGGCCGGAACAGAAGAAGCCAGTCCCCCCACCCGAAGGGGACAACACCGGCCATGTCATCCGCCTTAGCAAAGAAGGATGGGCCCAGGCACGCGCCCGTGATGGGAAGCACGGTCCTGCCTGCAGACGCCTCACGGGACCTGCTCATGGCATACCATTTGCTCCTGATCGAGGAGCACAAGAAGCAGGTCAAGATGCAAGAGGTGCTTGACAAACGCAAGCAAGCAGCCTCAGAGTCCAGCACGCGACGAGCTGCGCTCTCCGCCATGGGCATCGGCTCCAGCTCGAACGGCAACCAATGCAACAAGAACCGCTCTCGGATGGAGAACATGGATCCCAAGGAGCGCCGTGAGGTGACCCGAACCCTCCACGCATCCTTCATGGATATGGATGCCGACGACAACATCATCCCAAAAACGCCACAGGCTGCGATCATGGCAGCCACCACGTACCTAGCGTCCCACCCACCTCCGGAGGGGGACCCGAAAAGAGCCATGCACAAGTCCGCACTTACCGGACTCGGACTCGTCGGAGCAGCGCTCCATTAGGAAGCTCCTACGGAGCCGAAGAAGAAACCTCCGGTCAGGTTCGACCGCATCCCCACTCCTTCATCCGAAGAAGAGGACCATGAACTTCCCCGAAGACACAAAAGCTCGCGCCATCACAACCGCGATTACGATGCCAGAGACGCGCTCACACAGTGCAAAATTGACAAAGCGCGAGCCAAGCGCGCATGCTCGTCTGAATCCGAGATGGACGAAGACGAAGGAGAACTCTGCGGAGCCCGATGCTTCAGCAGATCTGTTCGACGAACAAGGATGCCGTGAAATTTCAAACTTCCTTCGGATACTCCGAAGTTCGACGGCACACAAGACCCAAAGGCGTGGCTCAGCGACCACCTGTCATCCGTCAAGCTGCACGGCGGAAACAAGGAAACCGCCATGCAATGCCTTCAGCTGCAGCTGACAGGCGCAGCCCGGATCTGGCTTGGCAGCCTATCTTCAGGGTCCATCCGAAGCTGGGAGGAGCTAGCTTACAGCTTCATCCGAAACTTCAAAGGCACCAGCAAGAGGCCGGCCTCAATCGAGGAGTTGAGGGCCTGCACTCAACGAACGGGCAAATCCATTCGCTCGTACATACTATGCTGGTCCAACACCAAGAACTCCGCAGCGCACATCTCCGAAGAGAGGGCCATCGACGCCTTCAAGGACGGCGTCAAGCGCCAGGACTTCAAGGAGGAACTTGGGCGCGTCAAACCCAAGACACTCGACCACCTCATGGACATCGCCAACAGGTGGGCTGACGGCGAAGATTCCGTCCACCGGGCGCACTCAGAGGAAGAAGACGACTACGGCCGACGACGAGAGCACCGTAGCAAGAGGAGATCGCGCGTCTACGACGATCGCGATGGACCCGACATGGTCGCGGCCGGCTACGCCGACCGTCGCAATGACGCCAACCGCAACAGCGGAGGATACCGTGGAGGAAATTTCCGCGACGGAGGACGCCCAGCACAGTCGTGGCAGCGCCACGATCGTGATAACGGACCCTCAGCATACGAAAAACTTTCGGGTCCTTGCACCATCCACTTCTACATCGATAAGCAGGATGGCAAAAAGAAGGCGAGCCACATGCTCAAGGTCTGCCGCGAGTTCCAGAAGATCAGCAAAAGCATGGTTTAGATGAGGCAGCAAGCTCCACCTCCTGGATTCGGGAATGCACCCACACCAGGTGAGATAGCGCATAGAGCTCCTCCACCGCCACCTGTGGGAGGCCCGAACCAACCAGTCGCACCAGCACAGAACAACGCTGGGAACGGGTATCCCCCGCCGAAAGGAGCACTGATGATCCAGAAGGGGAGCCCCACGAATAGGGTGCAGAAGAAAATCACCCGTCAGATCAACCTGGCCGTGATAACTCCACCCGCCATCCCTGAGTACCTCAGCGGATCGGAGTCCTGCATCACGTTCAGTCGTTCGGATCACCCTTGCCAGATCCCTCGCCCAGGTCATGCTGCCCTGGTGCTGGAGGCGCAGATCGGAGGTTTCGAGATGAGCCGTGTCTTCATGGACGGCGGCAGCGGCATCAACCTGATGTTCGCAAGTACTCTAGCAGCAATGTTGATCCTGCAGTGCAGCCTGGAACAGTCAGACACAATGTTCCACGACATCGTCCCAGGAAAGGGCATATTCCCCCTGGGCAAAATATGGTTTGACGTCATCTTCGGCAAACCAGACAACTTCCGATGCGAGCGGCTCGAATTCGAAGTGGTAGACTGTCCATCACAATACCACGCCATCCTCGGGCGTGTAGCATTCGCAAGGTTCTTGGCTGTCCCACATTACGCATACCTGCTACTCAAGATGCCAGGACCCAGAGGCGTCATCACAGTCCACGAGAGCTTCACCTGATCAGACCAATGCGACAGGGACTTCAACAGAATCTCCCATTCATTCGGCATGCATGATGAGCTCGTAAGGCTCCGCGAGGTGACGGATAATGGGGCACCCCCAGTCGCACGACAAAACGCACCTGACATGTCCTTCGACTCCACAGTCAACACAAAGAAGGTGTAGGTCCACCCGACAGATGCCCCCAAGATGGCGCTGATCGCCAACGACCTCAGCCCTGCATAGGAAAGCGCGCTCGTCGAATTCCTCCGTGAGCGCTGGGAAATCTTCGCCTGGTGTCCTGCGGACATGCCAGGAGTTCCCAAGGAATTCGCCGAGCACGCACTCAACGTCTTTCCAGACACCAAGCCCGTCAAGCAGTCCATCCGGAGACTGTCCGAGCCACGGGCCGAAGCCATTGGGATGGAAATCAACAGACTACTCGCTGCAGACTTCATCAGGGAGATCAAAGAAAGCGAGTGGCTCGCAAATACAGTGATGGTCCCCAAGAAGGACACAGACATCCTGCGGATGTGCGTGGACTTCACGTCACTGAACAAGCACTTCCCAAAGGACCACTTTCCTCTTCCTCGAATCGACCAGATCATCGATTCGACTGTAGGATGCAAGAAACTCTCCTTCCTCGACGCCTACTCAGGCTACAACCAGATTCGACTCAAGGTCGAAGATCAAGAGAAAACGACATTTATCACACCGTTCAGAGTGTTATGCTACAACACAATGCCCTTCGGGCTAAAGAACGCAGGTGCCACGTACCAGCGATGCATGTAGGCATGCCTGAAGGACCAGATCGGTCGCAACGTCCAAGTTTATGTTGACGACATAGTCATCAAAACCAGGAAGGCCAGAACGCTCATCGACGATCTCCGCGAGATGTTCGATAATCTCGACTGCTACAGGATCAAGCTCAATCCCGAAAAGTGCGCCTTTGGCGTCCCATCAGGACAGCTCCTTGGCCACTTCATCTCCCAGTGAGGGATCGAGGCGAACCCAAAGAAAATCCGGGCCATCATGGCGATGGAGAAGCCGAAGAATCTCAAGGGTGTCCAGCAGCTCGCAGGGCGAATAGCGACATTGAGTAGGTTCATCAGCCGCATGGGCGAGAAGGCCCTGCCATTCTACCAGCTTCTACGCAAGGCAGATAAATTCGAGTGGACGCCCAAAGCGGACGACACATTCGAAAATCTCAAGCGACTGCTCTCCACCTCACCCGTTTTGGTCACGCCAAAGGAGCGCGAGCCCCTGCTGCTGTACATAGCAGCCACACACCAGGTGGTCAGCACCGTGCTAGTGGTCGAGCGACCCGAAGAAGGCAAGACCCATGGGATCCAACGCCCAATTTACTACCTCAGCGGGGTATTGACGCCAACAAAACAGAGGTACCTTCACTACCAAAAACTCGCTTACAGCGTGTTCATGACGGCTCGTCGGTTGAGACATTACTTCCAGGAGCACCAGGTGATGGTCGTCAATGATGCACCCCTGAACAGCATCCTGAATAACCCAGAGGCCACAGGATGTGTGGCCCTGTGGGGCATCGAACTGTCACCCCTAGACATCGTCTACGAGAAGCGACTCGCAATCAAGTCTCAGGTCCTCCCGGACTTCCTTGTACACTAGATGGAGCTGCAGCTGCCAGACACCCCAGACATGTCGCAGTCATGGACGATGCACTTCGACGGCTCCAAGCGTGAAGCTGGAGCAGGAGACGGGGTCATACCGACCTCCCCGCAGGGCGACAAGATGAAGTACGTCCTTCGGATGAAATTCCGAGCTTCCAACAACAAGGCCGAATACGAAGCCCTCATCCACGGCATGAGGATGGCAAAGATCTGCGGCGCAACGCGCCTGGTCATCTACGGTGACTCCAACCTCGTCGTCCAACAGACGATGAATGAGTGCGACGCACATGCCGAAAACATGATTGCGTACCGCGCACTCTACAACGCACTCGAAGGAGAATTCGATGGCTGCGAGCTTCGGCACGTTGGAAGGGAAAGCAACAAGGAGGCCAACAGACTCGCCAACATCAGCTCCACCTGCGCAAGGGTGCCACCAGGTGTGTTCCTCGAACAGATCTGCGTGCCATCCATCAAGCGGAAATTCCCCAAGGGATCACCCGAAGAAGCATAATACTCAGGGGCCACGCTACCCGAAGGTCATGAAGGACCCAAAAAACTGGACACAGAGGTCACTATGGTCAACCTGATGCAGGTCATGGCAGTCGAAGAAACCTGGACATGACCGTACCTCCAGTACTTAATAGATGGAGAACTGCCTGACAGCCCGACGGATGCCCGGCGCATATCTCGCCGGTCAAAAGCTTTCACCATCATCAATGGCGAGCTGTACAAGCGCAGCATTACGGGTGTACTACAAAGGTGCGTCACCATCGGTGATGGGAAAACCATACTCCAAGACATCCACGAGGGCATCTGCGGCCATCACGCAGGCAGTCGCTCCCTTGTCGCCAAAGCTCTACGAGCTAGATTCTACTAGCCAACGGCCATGAACGACGCAAAGGACATCGTCCGAAGATGTAAGGGGTGCCAAAGGTTCACTGACAAACCACACGCACCCGGGTCAGAGCTCAGGCCCATACCTCTAGCCTGGCCTTTCGCTCAATGGGGCCTCGACATGATCGACAAACTGCCAAGGTCCCGAAAGGGGGTCACATCTACCTCCTGGTCGCAATCGAGAAATTCACCAAGTGGATCGAGGCCATGCCAGTCACTAACCAAAAGGGCAAGACTGCCGTCAAGTTCTTTGAATCCATTGTCTACAGGTTTGGCGTACCGCATAGCATCATCACCGACAATGGATCGAACTTCATCTCCAAAGAATTCCAAGACTTATGCGAAGGCCTCGGAATCAACATCACATACGCCTCGGTGGCACACCCGCAAACGAACAGGCGGGTGGAAAGGGCCAACGGCCTAATCGGCGCTGGCATCAAGAAGCGCCTCATGAGCCCACTCGAGCGACTCGCCGGAGCCTAGACAAAAGAGCTACCATCCGTACTATGGAACTTGCCTACCACGCCAAATAGCTCCACCGGCTACACGCCGTTCTTCATGGTGCACGGAGCTGAAGCCGTGCTACCAGCCGAAGTACGCCACCAGGCCCCCCGGGTCGTCGCTTATAGCGAAGCCGATTCCACGGCTGCACTCGAAGACGCCGTCGACACACTCGACGAGGCACGAGACATAGTAGCAGCTCGATCAGCGGTGTACCAGCAGAGTCTCCGCAACTACCACAGCCGACGGCTGCGCCCAAGGTCCTTCGTCGAAGGAGACCTCGTCTTGCGACTCAAGCAAGAACGACCGAAGAAATTCGAGTCACCATGGGAAGGACCCTACATCATCATCGAAGTCATCCCAGGTGGCGCCTATCGCCTCAAGCACGTGGAGTCTGGAGTCGCATACTCCAACCCATGGAACATCTCACACTTGCGATGATTCTACCCTAAGCCACCTACCCCTTTACTTTCAATAAGGCTATTCAGCCAAGGCTACTCAGCCGAATAATGTACTTCCTCCATTACGATATAAATAAAGCTAAGTGTCTCGCCCGTTTTGCTATTCGCACCTTTACCTCATGCTACAAACGCACTCGGGGGCTCCCCCCACCTCACGATTTCATCGACTGAGGATAACACGTGTACACCTGAGTAGCTGACCACGTCAGGCTAAAGAAAAGGACACATATGCAAAAAAAGCACTACGTGCTCAAACAACAACCAAACCTTTATAACAAAGGGCAAAACACACCCAGTCAAAAATATAGAAATTTTACATCTATCTCTTTTACAGGTACTACCTATTCTGAAGAAAAACCTGAGCACGCTGCTCAAATAGATCTACGATCTCTTTGGCATACTGCCTTACAGCCGCGTAATGCGGACGCATATCCCACACACCACCATCCGGTCGAGGGGGTGGCCCAGCCGCTACAACGGACAGATCTACATCAGGGCGATACAGCCTCACAAGGGACAACGCAGCCTTCACTCATGCGATGAGCTGGTGCCGCACCAATTACTTTGACATGATTCACGTTCCGAAACTTTAACAGAAGACCAGAAAGGGTTGTTGGCGCAGCATCCAGCAGAAACATCACATGCAGAACCGACGCGAGCGAAGTCTGCAACTGACGAAGCACCCGCGATACTTGGTGAACGCGATCTTGCACCGTCGTAAGGACCATAGCACGGTCACGATCCATCCAGAAGAACCCGCCGGCTTCCATGTCCTGCTGAGTCAAACAATTGACCCGAACAGCAACACGCTCCTTCTCTTCCCTTGGAGCAAGGTTAGTACCTGCAATACTTGCACAACAGTAAGATGCAATGCCAGCAGGCGCATCCGAAGAAATGGGCAACAACTCGAAAAACTTACACTGAAGCTGCTCGGACAATCAAAGCAATTCCGCCATCAAGTACTCCTCTTTGGCAGCACCGCGATCCGCCTTGGAGTTCCAAACATCGGCATGGCCACGCACCCCAAGCAACTCTTTCTCGAGACTACGAACACATTCTCGAAGAAAAGCAAGCTGTGACGAATCATCCAAGGATGGCCGCAGCCGCGCTACGGGCGAGCTGTCAACGGGATCAGCACCCGAAGGACCCTAGATCAGCAGAAAGGCAAAGACATGAACACGCAGACGAAGGAGCACATAACTCAACAAATTCATTAATTGCATCAAAATCCACTATGTGGCACAAGGATTTGTTCATCAAAATAATTACAACAAAAGAGACTACAACTATCCTACATCTACAGCGCCTAAGACGCGGCACCCTGAGTAGCCTCGGAGCCGGATTGCCTCGCCTTGGCTTCCCCCTGTTCGCAGATCAATCAGCTTTGGCCCATAACGCTTACAGCGAGCAGAATAGGTATCGAAGGCTACCTCGGATCCATCAGCAGTCATCGGCATCCGGGATGTGACCTGGGAAAGGTCCAGCTCCACTCCAGCCGCCAAGGCCATCGCCAGCCCGACGGATGTGCCGATGCCCTTCTGCTTGCGCTTGTACGCCGCAGGTGCTTTGGCGGACAGTGCCTCCGCCAGAGCGTCAACATCATCAAGGGTCGCGCCCTTGGGGACAAGCTCCTTGTAGAAGCGCCCAAGTACCTCCTTGGCCTTGGTGAGCGAGTTGACGACGGTGCTGCAGCGATCTTAGACCGCTGCAGTAGCATCATCCAAAGCGCTCCCATGCTCCAGAGCACGGCGGTCAAACTCGATGCTTGCGGCATCTGAGACAATAAAGACGAGGAATGAACGAAAGCACCGCAGAAGAAAGACAAGAAAACCAAAAAAGACGAAGGTGAAGATACTCACCCGAAACAGCCTTGGCAGCCTCCATAAGCTTGCTGGCCACCTCTCTCTCGCGTGAGGCCATGGTGGTGGCAAGCCGCTCCTCGCGGTCCGTGGCCTCCCGCTGCAGGCGCTCCTTAGCCTCGGCCGCAGTAGCCAGCTCTAGCTCGAGGCGCTCTTTCGCATCCACGGCGACCTTGGCCTTCTTCTCCGCTTGACCGAGGCTCTTTTTGAGAGCATCAATCTCATGGAGGGAGGTGTTGTGCTCCTCTGCATTCACATAATGCAAACGTCGGATAACAGAACAAGAATACAAGAAGAGGCCAGGGCCAAAGGCATAAATGTACCTTGAAGCTGTTTGAGGCTGGCCTCCAGCGCCAGGTGCTGCTGCACCAGTCGTTTGGCATCCTGAACAAAAGGCTGCAAGGAAAAGACCTACTAGTCAAGAGAAGGACTCGGGGGCTACGCCCAAAAGAAAGAGCAGAAGCAAACTACACACACGAAAGCGCTCGGGGGCTCCCCCCGAGACTCGAAGGAAGAACAAAACAACAAAACTCCTTTACAGATGCTCGGGGGCTTCCCCCGTGGCAGGAGGCAGAACTACTCACATGATCCGATGGCGACTCCAAAGGTCCGCTTGCAGCCTTCTGAGGCGCAACCACCTGAACCTCCTGCAGAGAAGGGCCCGGAGCAGCGCCTTCAGAGGTAGCCACCGTCTGAGGAGGAGGAGACGCAACTTTCGACTCCCCCATCATCTCCCGAGCACCATTGCTGGAGGAGTCATTGGAAGAATGCCTGCACAAGGACAAATCAGCACAAATACAAAGAAAACAGGCAAGAAAAAGCAGTGTAGGACAAAGGAAACTTACGAGTCAATCTCGCTCAGGTTGAAGACAGGAGGGGTCCTCCGGACTTTCTTCTCCTCTTTCTTCTCCTCTTTCTTCTCTTCCTTCTTTTCTTCCTTCTTTCGCTTCGCCGGCGGATGCGGTGCTAGAGCCCGCACGGGAAGGTCAGGAATCAAAGAGGAAGAGCCTCCATGCCCATCACTGTGACGCTCAAGACACAGCGGGTTCCTAGGAGTCGGAGGAGTCGAGGCATCCGAAGACTCACTGGAGCTCCGCGATCGTTTGCGAGTGTGGTCCTCGCTCGACTCGTTGGCCTCTTCAGCCGGAGATCGCGCCGATGACAGCTCGGACATGGAATCCACCACATCATTATCTGGAGCATCCGGAAATACTTCGGGTAATGGAGGTGACATGCCGACACTTTGAAGCTCTGCACAAGAGAAGAAAATTTGTTAGCAAACAAAGGGAAATACAATGCAGTCAAAAATAGCGCTACACGCACGAATCTACACCTGTGGAACAGCAATCGCAGAAGAAAACGGAGGAGCCAGCGACTTCCCCGGGATATCCTCTCCAGCCTTGAACTTCAGCAGCGAACGAAGGGCCCTGTCGAGATCCCCCTAGGAGAATTTCTCAGCCGAAACCCTCGTCGGATCACGGCGCCCAGCATAAAGGAACATCGGGTGCACCCTAGCCTGGAGGGGTTGCACCCGACGCTCAAGAAATGTGCGGATGATATCCACACCGTTCACTTCCTTCTCCGGAATCAACTGGAGATCCTCCACTCGATGATAGAGAGCATCTATCTCCGCTACCTCGCCATCCAAGATCTGGTTTTTCCAGGACCTCTTCGGCTCGATTATTTGGGAGGGGTCGAAACAAGCAAGACCAAAATGCTGCCCAGCCACTATGGAGTCGCTAATATAAAACCATCGCCTCCGCCAGTACTGGACAGATTCGGACATGGAAAAAGAAAAGAAAAGCAGATTGGGTTTGAGGAAGATGATGTAACCTCCAATGGGATAAACACCATCCGAACCAGATTGCCTCTTCACGGAATAGAGTTTCCGGAAGAGGCCAAAGTGCGGCTCGATACCGAGCCAGCACTTGCAGAAAGTGATAAAACAAGCAATGTGAAGAAGAGAATTGGGGGCAAGATGATGCAATTGGATACCGTAAAGAAAAAGCAGTCCACGAAGGAAGTCGTGGACTGGGAAGGAAAACCCGCGAATAACAAAGGCGAGGAACATAACCCGAAACCCAACGGGGGACGGGGGATTACCTCATTGCCTGGGAGTTTTACGGCCTCCCTATCCTGCGGGATCAAGCCCCGCTCACGAAGCTTGCGGAGATCACTCTCCCGCGTCTCCGATCGCCGCCAGCCACCATCGGTGACACGAGTAGCAGCGGCACTCTTTTTCCCTCCAGCAGCGCTGGTACCAACCGAAGAAGAAGACTTCTTCGACTTCCCCATCGCGGTACGGCGGCACCAGTGGCGAGAGCGCAGGATGGAAGAAGGAAATGTGAAGGGATATTCCAGCGCGCACCAAGAACTCTCAGAGAACAAGGAAGCAGTGAAACGAGAATAGCTGCGGTGAAAACAAACTAAAGTTTTCCCCAATGATTATAAAGACGAAGACGATGCACGATAACCGTCCATCGAGAAGACCTAACGCCAACGGCAGGATCTGGCCATACACGTGTCAGCATCGCAACAAACCGTCGCTAACACGCCGTCCACTACGCGCGGAAATCGAGGCGACGCCGTAATTATCTCCACGCCGCGCGTGACCGGTCAATTCAAGGTCAGAAAGTGGGACCCATGCTCGTCCAGTCAAGTCATCTCTGGCGCAACAGACGCTTGAAGTCATCGATCGTCAGCACTGACGTCATCAAAAGCTACAATAGCAACAGCTACAATTTCTTCGGCTTCAAAGCTAAGAGTACTCACTCGAATCTACGATTCGACTAATTACTCGGGGGCTACTCCTATCAGGAGCGCTGGCCGCGCACCCAAAAAATGAACAGCACATTACAGGACTGAACTATTTCTTCGAAGTCCTACGTCGAGTCTGCGACTCCACTATGGACTCGGGGGCTACTCCCATAGGGAGGATGGATTCAAGCATCTGAATTTTTTTGTGTCCTACGGACCTGAAGCCAAACAACGGCTGAATTAAAGTCTCTGCTCGAGTCTACGACTCGAACAGACACTCGGGGGCTACTCCCATAGGGAGCGCTGGCCGCGCACCCTATGAATTTTCGACTGCGATTCTTCGGATCGGCATGCAACATTTTTTTCGGCATTTTTGCCCCAATTAAATGCTAAGTGAGCAACATTTTCTCCTTGGCCACCCGAAACACCTCCGCGGTGATAAAAATTCGGATGCTGTGTCTGCGACGCAAAGATAAGACCTACAGATAACATCTGATGGCCTGGTAACGCACATGACTGCGCTCTGCTAGTATAAATCCGTGCCAACAGGCACGATGAAAAATCCCGACGGACGCGTTGGGTACATCAATTAAATTCACTGGAATTCCACTCCTGTAAGTCCTCCGCGGCCTGAGTCGAATTACGCCAGCATATGTTCCAGGTTCGAGTTGAGGGACTCGAACCTGAAGAAGATCGTGTTGTTTCGTCCTAAGACAGTTAACTGGCCCTGATCCATCGGGTGAGTCAGGCACACGCATCAACAATCCCTACACATGAACTCTTGAAATACATAGTTGCACCCGAAGGATTGAAGAGTCCTCAGTCGAATCTACGATTCGACTGATCACTCGGGGGCTACTGACATGGTTATACCCTACGGGTACATGATCTCAGCATACCTGGTCTAGCCCAAGGAAGGGCCACGACAAATATACGCCGTCCCATGAAGATTTTTGGGTGGCAAAGGCCCATGATGCCTTCGGATCTTTGGAGAGCAAGACTAGAGTAGATAGGAAATTCAAAGGGGTAAAACCCTAGAACCTGTAACCGACTAGGTCTATGCCCGGGACCTGCCTGAGTCTATATAAAGGCAAGGAGGGCACGACCTAGATCTCTCTCTCATATACTTTCGCATACACACCTCCATGCCAGATTGCATCTGTGCACCCCTGTAATCACCGGTTCCGCCGTAATCAAGAGCAGACAAGCAGGAGTAGGGTTTTCCCTCTGGGGGCCTGAACTTGGGTAAACCTCGTGTCCCGTGTTGCTTGTTTGCTAACCGTTCCGCGATCTCTAGCATCCCCATCTTCTCCAAAACCCAAGTCCATAACAATGGGCATGGATGAGATTAAACCTCGTCACTATCACCCCGGTAAAGCCAACGTGGTAGCAGATGGCCTTAGCAGATTGCCGTGCCGCTTGAACTCCATGATTTTGAAGGAGCAACCAAGCCTGCACAAAGAGATGGAGGATTTCCAAATGGAATTAGTGAGTGAAGGATTTTTGGCCAGCATAGAACTTCAACCCACTTTGATCAGCCAGATCAAAGATGCGCAGAAAGGAAATGCTAGTATCGACGGAATCAAACGTCGTATCGGTACAGGCAAAGTACCCGGATTCACCGAAGACGAAGGAGTTCTGTGGTACAAAGGACGTCTTTGTGTACCAGCAGATTCAGAGTTGAAAGAAGTTATTCTGAAGGAAGCTCATGATACCCTCTATTCTATCCACCCCGGAGGAACGAAGATGTATCAGGATTTGAAAGAACAATTTTGGTGGCATAAGATGAAGAGAAAATTCGGAAGCTTTATCACCAAGTGTGATATATGTTAGCGAGTCAAGGCGGGACATCCAAGACCCGTAGGATTGTTGCAACCCCTGCAAATTCGGGAATGGAAATGGGATTCCGTTGGAATGGACTTTATCATCGGATTGCCTACTTCTAGTAGGGGAAATGACTCTATCTGGGTCATCGTTGACAGATTTTCCAAAGTAGCCCATTTCTTACCAGTCAAGACCACATATTAGAGTTCGAAGCTAGCGGATTTATACATCGCTAGAATCGTTAGTTTGCACGGAGTCCCCAAGAACATCGTATCTGATCGAGGAACTCAGTTTACCTCAAGATTCTGGAAGAAAGTCCAAGAAGGTTTAGGAACCCGACTAGATTTCAGCACAGCTTATCACCCTCAGATCGATGGACAAACGGAGTGCGTAAATCAGATACTTGAAGACATGTTGAGAGCATGTGTATTATACTATGTATCTAAATGGGAAGACTGTCTGCCTTTTGCAGAATTTTCATACAACAACAATTATCAAGCTAGTTTGCAAATGGACCCATTTGAATTCATGTATGGAAGAAAGTGTCGCACCCCTTTGAACTGGTCAGAAGTAGGAGAGAGTCAGATTTTCGGACCCGACATCCTACGAGAAGTAGAAGAGAAAGTTCACAAGATTCGTGAGCACCTCAAGACCGCCCAGTCAAGGCAGAAGAGTTAGGCCGACAAGAGACGTCGAGACTTCGCTTTTTACATCAGAGATTTTGTGTACCTAAAAGTGTCGCCATTGAAAGGAATGCAACGTTTCCAACTGAAAGAAAAGTTAGCCCCCATATATATCGGACCCTTCAAGATTCTGAACCGTCGAGGAGAAGTTTCGTATCAATTGGAACTTCCCGAAGAGATGTCAGCCGTGCACAATGTGTTCCATATATCATTACTTCGCAAGTGCCTCGAAGTTCCGGAGAAGACTGAGGTGTTCAAGAACATTGATCATCAGACCATAGAGATCAACGATGACCTAACCTATCCCGAAGTACCCATCCGTATTTTGGAAGAAGCTTTCAAAACCACCAGGACCCGAAGCATCAAGTTTCTCAAGATCTAGTGGAGCAACCACACGGAAGAAGAAGCTACATGGGAGCGCGAAGATCACATCAGGACGGAGTTTCCCGATCTCTTCAAATCCTAGGTAATCTTTTTTCGTCCTTTTTCAAATCTCGGGACGAGATTTTGTTTAAGGGGGGAAGGTTTGTAACATCCCAAAAATATTAAACATGGATCATCAAACTCTAATCATCAAATTTAGGGTTAACAAAAACTTTCCTAACTAAAATATGGAAGCATTCATATGTATGTGTGTTTAAAATTTGGATTCTTTTGAATTTCCATGGTTCTGTGTTTCTTTGCTTGTAAAATGATTCTTATGTAAAATAAACATCATCTAAAGAATCCCCAAACTTTTCCCCAAGACAAACAACTCAAAATGAACAAATGAAGTGAATGGTCACTTTGGCCAAATTAACTCGCATGCCTACTTTAGCTATCCCTAGATTTCAAAACTTAACAGAAACATTTGTGGATATTTGCACCCCTTGTTAGTACACATAATGAGGTACCAAGGCCCACTTTGTGATCTTCCAAAAACATTCAAATTCTAAGTTTAAATGACAGTTTAAAACTGAATCTATCTCATATGGGAAGATCCCACTATTTCAAAAACCACTCAAACAAGCTCAATTTTCAAAACCCAAACAACACCAGAATCCCCAGCACATGCCTAGCACACCACCAAAAATCTTTTCAAAATTCAAAATTCAAGTTCTTGTGGCCATTTCATCAAACACCTTGTAGATTAAAATCAAACAAATCACAAAAACTATTTTGAGCAGTGATTTGGCCAACCTTGTCCCCTCTCTAGCTCACAGCAAACATCTAGTAAATCATCTAGCTTAGTTAGTAACCTCTAGCATCACTGTGAGCTTGCCATTGCCATCAATGGTGAGCAGGCCGAGCCTCACCATGTCACCCCAGTGTGGACAACAAGCTAGAGGAAGAACTAGCTGTGCCAACCTTGTCTGGGAGGTAGCCCATACCTCACCGCCCACTCTCGACCAACCCCAGCTCAAGGACAGAGACAAGAACTGCCAGAAACGCCGTGCCCGCGCCGCTGTCGACCATGCCAACGCGCACCACCGTGCATGCACCGTTCCCACTCATCGCCCGTACCCCGTAGCCACCGCTCGCTGCGGAGTTCGCCGCCTCTGCCCCGCAGAGCACCGCACATTCCCGACCGATTGCCACCACCCTTACGCACGCATTTAAGATCTAGAGCATCGCCAGGAGACCGCCCATCGATCGCCACCCTCAGCCATGCCGCTAGTAGCCCGTAGCCATGTCGCCACCATCGCCTTCCCATCCCTCTCGGTCTCGCCGTCGAGCCTATAAAAGGAGGCCACCCCCAGCCATTTGAAGCACACCATCCCACTCCCCTCACCTCACTGATCGTTCCACCCTCTATCCGGAGCACGAGGAGCAGAAGCTCGCCAGAATTGCGCCGTAGCAGGCCGCATCTAGAGGAGAAGGGGGCTGTTGATTGCGACCACCCTCGGAGCTGCCTCGACCGTCCCTGAGATCGCTGTCGACCACTCGTTCGTTTGCCCGCCTCGCTGTCGTTGCTGGAGCCCTGGTATGCCCCCTGTGCACCCCCACCGAGCCGCTAGGGTTTGAGCTCGCAGGTGACATGTTCATCATCGACGACGACCCTCAGCCGTCGATCTCCCTTCTAATCCAATGAACCACACCGCCCCGTACCGCTTCACACGTTATGAGCCACTGACTAGTGGAACCCCCTATCAGCTGCGCCGCGCGCTGCGGAGTGACACTGGGCCGGCCCATTAACCTCTCCCGCGCGACCCAACAGTTTGAATTTAGACTTTTCCTTTTTAAATCAAACCCAGTTCTGTACCTAGTTTCAAAAATCAACCCAGCTTGATTTAATGAACCAAATTGCATGAAACCAATTTTGTTAGAAAGGTACTGAAAAGCTTAATCCAAGCCCGTTGGATTCAAATCATTTGGATCTATAGATCAACCTTGGTAAAAAAACAAGTCAGAACCTTTTCTGCATTCAATTTTTTTTCAAATTTCAACCATAAGAGCTTTTGAGTTGATTCCAACTCTCAAAAATCACATTTGATCATACCTTTCATAATATATAAAAGCATATGGGTTTCACTACAGAAATAATGTCCAAGTAATAAAAGAATGCCACATAGGCAGTTCTAGTCACTTTATTTATTTAAAATAAAAGGTTAAACCTTATTAAATTGTGACACCACTTTAAATCACATTCCCATATACTGAAATATGTGGTGATGCATGTGTCAACATGATCCCATGTTTGGTTTGGAGAATATTAAATCTTAATTAGATTTTCAATGAGTAGAAATTACTTTTCTCAAATTAAAATGAATAAGACAAATGCCTTAATCTTGTAATGTCAAGTGATGATGCTAGATCATCTATGGTACACCCTTGTGTAATGATTCAAAGTAGTTAAGTGTTGTTTGGTGATTGAGTACATCGTATTTATTTATAGACGCTAGTACCGACCAAGGATACGAGGAGGAAGGAGGATACTACGAGGAAGAAGCCGAGGAGAACTTCAACCACTACTCTGCCCAAGGCAAGCTTATACTGATACTTATTCAAGCCTAATACCACTGGTTGATTTAGCAAGCTAACACTTGCAAGTTACCCTATCTATGCAAGCTATTAACTTAGCAATCTTATACCATTTGTTAAACCATCCTCTTTTACTTGCAAGCTTTAATCTTTATTTCTTTATCAAAGATTTCTCTTAGAGTTTACATAGTGAATTGTAGATACTAGAAATATAATAGAAGGTTGCATAAAGAGCATTAAATTTTGCCTAAGTTAGATAATCTGGATGTCATCCTAAGGCAGAAGTTTGAACTTAGCAAATCCCCACTTGTTTACTACCCATAATTAGTACCTATCACCACTTGTAGATGCTAGTTCTAAGCATAAAACTTGATCAACTTTAGATGGGAATACTTGGTGAAACTGGTTATGAAAACCTTAGAATGATGAGTCATTCTACTGAAATGTTTTAACATGTGTTCTCGAACACCAGATGATTTTGATGATGAAAATGTTAAGGCATGAGCCTTAGCCCTTTATAAAACTGATGGTTGTCTGGATGCGATACCATTCCAATGTTACCGTACAACCACAATACCCGAAAATTTGGTAGGGCTTGACTGTAAACTTATATACCTTAGTATGGGTTCCCTCGCGGCCAAGGTCTGAGTTCCGGCTACCTTGTGAAGATTCTCCACCTGTGCAGTACCCAAGATGACAGTTGGTCATTGTTGGGAGGCCAAACTCACAGGAGAGGTGCCTATACTAGGGCATGTAATTGAAAGGTTAGGATTGATTATCCGCATACTGAGTATGGTGAATTCAGGATTTGTTCCTGACGGATGTATCAAATGTTGTGGTGAAAGTGTACAATCTCTGCAGAGTGTCAAACTATTCGAATAGCCGCGTCCGCGGTTATGGACAGTTGGAGTGACCATACTGTTCCCCTGTAAGATGTTTTCAAAATGACTTGTGAAATGGATTGAGACTTTGACTTGACCACAACAGGGTTGTGATATGAAATTCAAGTTCCCACTTAGGTGTTATAAAACTTCAACTAGCTTTCTTTTCTTCTGAACTTAGTAGAGGTAAATTTGGCTTTTTGCAAAACAACCCTAGAGCTTAGTGTCCTACTACAAACCCCCCTTACCTGTTAGTATTAGTTTGCCAGTACTTAAAGAGTACTCATGGCTTTGTCCCTGGCTATTCCCGTGGCCAGACTATGAAGAGGAGTATCAGGATGATGGACCGCAAGAAGGTTATGACAACTAGGATCATCTCCCATCGCCAGCATTGCCTGTGACCCCGAAGATGGAGCTTCGCCTAAGCTACCGTTATTATTACGTTATTCCGCTGCTTGAATTGTATTAAGAACTGGATCATGAGATCCTTATTTGTGTAAGACCTTATGTATGGTTTGTAATGTATGATGTACTGTGATATCCAAATCTGTTATGTCTCACAAAAATGGTAATCCTGGGATTGCGATGTATGCCATAACAGGCATCTGGGATTAAAAATCCGGGTGTTGACACGTGCGAGGACCTGGACAAGGGGTGACATGCGAGGAGCTTCGCGACCTTGAGGTCGGGAGGGTACGACTACATCAACCACGCTTCTGCATGAGCGTAACGCTCTCTCGTTCTTCAAGGGTAAGTTATTGTTGTCTTCCTTTGTTATTGCATTACTAGTAGATAGATCTTGGGCAATCCGGGTTTCTCGCGTAGTAAATTTTTTGATTTTCTGCACCAAAACCCAACAGTGGTATCAGAGCCTAATCTATGTGTAGTATGCTAGTACGAATTAGATACATGTAGAAGTGTCGTCATTGATACTTTAGTTGTTACCTTCCCACGTGTATTTGTTTATATCACGGTACTGTGAGATGAAGTGGCCCGGACCGATGACGATGGCTCAGTTGTTGAGCTTCGTTGGGAGACCTCAAGAGGAAGGTATGATGAGCACAACAAAAAGTTTTTCCCTCGGTAAGAAACCAAGGTAATCGAACCAGTAGGAGGAAGAAAACGACTCAAAGCTGTTGCTAGCAATTGGAAACCCACACAACACAAACTGAAGACTTTGCCCCAACGAACAGTGAGGTTGTCAATCTCACCGGTTTGCTGAAAACAAAGGATTAATTGTATAGTGTGGAAGGTAATGGTGGTTTGTAGAAAGTAAACAGTAACAGTGGAAGATGTATCAATGGTAAAGATTGGACCGGGGTCCATAGTTCACTAGAGGTGTTCTCCTTAAGATAAACAAACATGTCATGTTGGGTAAACAAATTACAGCGGGGCAATTGACAGGACTGAGCAAGGCATAATAATGCAATACTAGACATTCATGATACTATGAGATTTGATTGAGAAATACAACAAGATACATAGACCGCCATCCAACTGCATCTATAACTAGTAATCCACCTTCAGGTTATCATCCGAACCCCCTACAATATTAAGTTGCAAGCAACGGAAAACTGCTTTAAGAAACGTGTGTAAGGTAAACAATCCACTTGTTTCATGAACAAGAGACCGTTGTTTTCTCCCTAGTAGCAACAACACATCTACAACCTTAGAGATTTCTGTCACTTCCCTTAGATTAAATAGAGGCATGGACCCACTATAGAGCATAAATACTCCCTCTTGGAGTCACTAGCATCTACTTGTCCAAGATAGCTACTAGAAACGGAGAGCATGCAAGATCACAAGCAACACAGACATGATAGAATCAATAAGATAAAACCATTAACCAATCTGACATAGTAATCTCAATATCCATCGGATCCCCACAAACACAACATACATGATTACAAATAGATGATCTTGATCATGAACGGAGCTCACAAGATCTAAACATGGTAGCACAAAGGAGGAGATACAACCATCTAGCTACTACATGGACCCGTAGTCCAAGGTGGAACTACTCACGCTTCATACCGAAGGCTGGCATGATGAAGAAGAAGGCCTCCGGGATGATCTCCCCTCCGGCAGGGTGCCGGGAAGAGCTTCCGATCCCCTCTGATCTAGGAACGATGGTGGCGGTGGCTACAGACTGTTTCGTGGAATATTGATCGGGTACTTATGGTTTTGGTATCGGGAGCTTCTTATAGGCAAAGAGGTGAGGCAGGGGGCACCCAGGGTGGCCACACGCTCCCAAGCACGGGATAGGGTTAATCGTGCGGCCAGGGGTGTGGCCCCCTGGTGGCTCCCCTCTGCCTCGTCTTCTGACTCCGTGTTCCCCACGGTAAAATATTGACTTTGGCTTTTGTCCTGTCCAATTCCGAGAATATTGACTTTATGCCTTTTCTAGAACCAAAAATAGAAGAAAAAGGCAACTGACACTGTGGCATCTTGTTAATAGGTTAGTACCAAAAAACATATAAAAACACCTCAAAGTATAAACAAAGCAAAGCAAAGTGGATACTAAACAAGCATGGAACATAAAAAATTATAGATACATTTACGACGTATCAAGCATCCCCAAGATTAACTCATGCTCGTTTTCGAGTAGGTAAGTGATAAAAAGAATAATTTTTGAGTGGACATGCACCATCAAAATCAAGATCAAACCATTTGCAAGCATTGAAAGCTGGGATCAAAGAACTCTAAACATGAGCATGAAAGATGGAGTTCTAGGAGTAAGACAAAGTAACTATACATGCAACGTGAAAGGTTACACAAACAAAGATCATGAATAACAATGCATTGAAAGACGTTTGTTTGTTTCACATATAGAAAACATAGCATAGTGGCATTCATCTTGTACCTCATGGAGTAGCAAATAAATGCATATGACACCTTCAAAGTTCATAAGAGTGACTAGATACAAATATTTCAAGAACAAGCAATATCAACAATATGAATCAATCAATAAGTTTTGGGACAATGCACATAGAACTAAGAATGACAACTATGCTCTCTTAATTGGTGACTAAGGATAGAAAGTGGAGACTCAATATAATGGTGGAAGAAAGTCCCTTCATAAAAGGGAAGCAGGGATTTCAAGTATCAAAAAGAGCTTCCAAAAATTATGGTACTTGTTAGATTTCATCCCTCATTGCCCCTGTCATAAGCATCTTGAAGTGATTAAGGTTAAAGTGAACAAACTATGGAGTATATGCTTGACAAAGTATAAGTTGGCAATCTCATGTCCCTTGAATACGAGGGCCACTCCTCATGCTACTCAACTTTAGTCACCTGTAAGTTCGTGTCATAGTAAGTACATGTGTATCATAGAGAACCGCCAACGGGGTACCCCTTGCACATGATACAGGAGCTATCCCATAAGCAAAATTACAAGGTAAGCAGACAATGAGCATCTCAGCAATCTTCTTATTTACCATGGGAAAATGGTGCTTTTCTCTCTCTTTCCTCTTTTCAATATGTCTCTTTTTTTATAAGAAGAAAGCTTCATAGATTGCTCACTATGGTGATGTTGCAAGTTTCCACCATGATTAGGCATGGCTTAGGCTAGCGGCACAGGAGTTTCTCTAACACACACACATAACTCCATGGACTTACAAGCTCCCCTTTTAGTTCACACCGACGACATCCATAAACAAAATAGCATGATATCAACTGTGTACAATGTACAAGTGCAATGTTGAAAGCGTTCCCCATGACAACATGGTTCTGCTAATTCCCAACGTATAAGTGCAAGAATATACAACATAGATGACACAATGGTTCAAGTTTATTAGGGGCAAGAAAAATAAAGTGTGCCATCAAGTTTGTTAGAGCTTTAATCACTAAGTTTTCACATAACAAAAAGACTTTTTAATTGGAAGGTAGATGAAAACAAGAATATACTTGGAATGGTGTAACACACCATGCATAGGAATTTATTGTAGGGGTTCGTAGCATGGAAAACAAAAATTTTCTACCGCATACAAACAAACAAGCCAAGATCTATCTACTAGATTGTAGCAACGAGTCGATGGAATAACTCACCCTCGAAGATTCCAAAGTGTTTAACGAGAGCGGATTCTCGTGGGTGATGTAGTCGTACTCTTGCCAATCTCAAGATCGCGTAGATGATCCTTCCGGCACTGCGTTCCGGCAGCGCTTCCGCAGTCGGTCACACGTTCGGTACTCGACGAAGACCTTCCTCTCCCTTGTTCCAGCAGGCAGCGGAGGTTGTAGCACTCTCCTCGCGATTCCGGCAGCACAAGGCGTGGTACCGGAAGTAGAGGGGAGATCTCGCAGGGCTTTGCCTTAAGCCGGAGCGAGTATGGTGGACTATGAGAGAGAGCCTCGGCGATCTAGGGTTTAGACGCACCAAGGAGGAGCAAGGCCGGCGGCTAGGGTTTGCCTAGGCGGCGGCAGGAGGTGGCGGCGCCGGCGGCTAGGATTAGGGTTTGCAGGGCGTGGTGTTGTGTGCTTGGAGGGGCAGCCCTGCCCCTCCTTATATAGGTGGAGGGGACGCGCCAAGGGGAGGGGAGTCCCTCCCCAACTCGGTCTCCAAGTGGGCCGGCGGTGGAGGGAGGGAACTCCTCCCCAAGTAGGTTTCCTCTCTCCCTCCACCTCACAAAATAGCCGTTTGACTTTTCAAATTGGCGTTTGACTTTTCAAACTAGGATTTGATTAAACCCTTTATTTTGTTCAGCGATGACACCTAGTACATGATGAAATCATTCCAACTTGTTATGACACATTCATGTACCCTTCCCCTCCGGAGTGTCGGACATTCCGGAACCTTCTAGAACATTCCCGATGATAACACCGGAACCATTCTCCAACCCCGAAACAGGACTTTCCTTATATGAATCTTATTCTCCGGACCATTCCGGATCTCCTCGTGATATCCCGGATCCCATCGGAGACTCCGAACAACATTCGGTCTCTTACTCATCATTCCATAACTACTCAAACAACGTCGAATCCTTAAGTGTGTCTCCCTATGGTTCGTGAATTATGCGGACTTGATCGAGACACTTCTCCGAACAATAACCAATAGAGGAATCTGGAAATTCATATGGCTCCCACATATTTCTACGATTACTTTGCGATCGAATGAACCACTTACATACGATACCAATTTCCCTTTGTCTCACGATAGTTTACTTATCCAAGGTTATGATCGTCGGTATCTCTACATACCTAGTTCAACCTCGTTACTGATAAGTACTCTTTTCTCGTTCCCGTGATATGTGATCCCTTGTGAGCCAGTCACATGCTTGCAAGCTAATTGGATGACATTCCATCGAGAGGGCCCAGAGTATATCTATCCATCATATGGATGGACAAATCCCACTCTTGATCCATGTGTCTCAACCAATACTTTCTGAACACTCAATGCCACCTTTATAGCCACCCAGTTACGGTGTGGTATTTGATGTCATCAAAGCATCCTTCCGGTGAAGGTGATATGCATGATCTCATGGTTGAAGGAATTAGGTTACTATGTATCAGAAAGCATATAGCAATTGAACTATTAAAATGACTTGATCTTTATGCTACGCTTATCTATAGGAGTATGTCCACCATATCATTCTCCTAACGATATGATCTTGTTGTTAACAACATCTCAATGTTCATTATAGGGAAACCACAATCATTTATTAACCAACAAGCTAGTATTTATAAAGAGGCTTTACTAGGGACTCTATTTTAGTTTACAAATCACACAAGTATTAATGTTTCCTTGTTAATACTATTATAGCATGAATGTAAACATTTATCATAAACACAAAGATATAATAATAACTACATTTATTATTGCCTCTAGGGCATATCTCCAACATTTATAGTGGACACTTTGTAATAACTTGGTTTCTTGGGAGTTGGATGCATGAGTAGAGCTTACTCATACAAGTGGAGGCTAGCATAAGACTGGGAGCGACCAACTACGAGATCAATAATGACCATAATCATGCAGAGCGACAAAACATTACTAATCAAAGCATAAAGTGGTACTACAAGTCAAGTACTAAATGATCATATAAGCTATGGTGACTGGTTCATAGTCATAACATGGTGTGAGCATGCACCAAATCAACCCAAACAAAGCATCAAAGGAGAATACCACAATACTATGCTTTTGTATGCTAAAACAACGCATGATTCCTTCAAGGCACATTAAGCAATACCAATTGTTTGGAACAAGTCATGCTATAGCAATAATCACTAAGCATGAGGTCAAAACAACATCTAGCATGACATGATAAAGTCTAAGTCACAGTCAAAGCAAGCTCCTCTTGTACTATTCAAGCAAGAACTTTCTACTCCTCCCCAACACCAATCAACTTATTTGAAACAACACATCGAGAATGGGGGTCCAAACTACTTTATTCAAGAAAACTAAGCAAACTAAACCAAAAACGAAAACTAAGACGCTCCAAGAACAACACAACAGTGCATGAAACAATAAAAATAAAGTGTCTAGAAAAACCTGAGATTTTTATTGATGAAGAAGGGAATGCCTTGGGCATCCCCAAGCTTTGACGCTTGTACCTCTTGAATATTTCTTGGGGTGACACGGGGTGGCATCCCCAAGATTGAGATTTTTTCCATTCTTCATCTTATTGCATCATTCTTTCTCTACACCTGCAAATTTTTCTTTATACAAAACTTCACACAATCTTCATTAGCAACATTAGTTTATTCAAAAGATAATAGACCTTTGGGTTTAGTTTAAAAATAGCAAAACTTTCACTAAAGACACAAGATACTATATTAATTCCCTCAAAAAGCTCAATTTCCCAAAAAGAAACCAAAAAGGAATCAATAAGAAGCAAATGCAAATAATGGCAGAAATCTGTCAAAACAGACCAGCAGGTAGAAACTGATTTTTTCGAAGACCTTATGTTGCTCAAATCAAAAAGTGTTGAACTAAAAAAAGTTAGACAACAATAACCCGGGGGATTTATTCACAAAATTACATCTCAATCCGACTTACAGAGATTTTACACGAATTTTTACGGTGGAGCACAAAAATCTGTTTCGGGACAGCAACTCCCCAAATCTTACTTCCCTATCATTAGAGGTTATTCTTGGCAAAAAAAGCAAATAAAAAAAGGATAAGGAGAAGTTATTACAGAGGTAATAACTTCCAAGACTCAAGAAAACTTTTGGGTTATCTCCCAATAAGTACTTTTCTTTAACGCCTTTAAGTTAGGCACAAGAAGCAAGAATCAAGTATTTTCAAATGAAGAAGCATTAACATCAAACCTTGATTTCAAAGGAGGAGCAAAAAGCAACTTCTCTCTCCTCATAGGGGAGGTTTCAATACCTTTCTTGAATGGAAATTGATATTTAATGGTTCCTTCTTTCATATCAATGATGGCACCAACAGTTCTAAGAAAAGGTCTTCCCAAAGTAATAGGACAAGAAGCATTGTATTCAACATCCAAAGCATAGAAATCAACAGGGACATAGGCATTGTTAACCATAATAAGAACATCATTAAAACTTCCCATGAGTTTCTTTTTAGCATTATCATTAAGTGGGACATCCAAATAGCAATCTTCCAAAGGTGGCAAATCAAGCATTTCATAAATCTTTCTAGGCATAATAGAGACACTAGAACCAAGGTCACATGAAGCTTTGAGATCAAAGTCATTCACTTGCATATTAATGATGGGTTCCCAACTATCTTCTACTTTCCTAGGAATAGAGGCTTTGTGTTTCAACTTTTCTTCCTTAATTTTAATGAGAGCATCTGTAATGTGTTTGGTAAAAGATACATTCATATCACTAGCATCCGGACTTCTAGTAAGCTTTTGTAGGAACATAATCACTTCAGAAATATTGCAACCATCAAGATCAAAATCAAACTTAGCATCACTAGTAGTAGGCTCATTGGGTTTAGGAATTGTGGTAGGAGGAATAGGGACTTCTTGTGGTTCAGTGGCATCCATATTGGTGGTGGTGATAGTGCACACACTATTGTTTCTAGCAATTTCAGCTTCTCTTTCCCTCTTAGCATGTAGTTGGGCTAACAGTCTAACATTTTCATCAATAGTAACTTGTATAGCATGAGTAGCAGCAAAGGTACTTTCCAAAGTTTTAGGTTTGGCAGCCATTTTATTAATCAAAGAGGACTGTGCTTCAAACAAAGAGGAAATATTTTTCTCAGCACTCAAATTTTTTGACTGTAATCTAGGAATTTCTATTCAAATTCTCAAGTTGATGACTAATGTTTTTCAAGATAGCAGATTGTTCTTCCATAGTTTTAGTGAATATCTTGTTTTGCTCATATTGCATTTGCATAAAGTTTTTATTGGATCTTTCAACTTCTAGAATCCTATCTTCACTAGGCATTCCGGATCTACCATGATAAGTGTTGCCATTATTAGGAGGATAAGGCCTATAGTTATTACCATAAGCATTGTTGCCAAAATTATTATTCCTAATGAAGTTCACATCAACTTGCTCTTGTTGAGCAACCAAAGATGCTATGGGAACATTATTTGGACCTATATGAGCTTTTCCATTAACAAGCATAACCATGATAACATCAATATTATCACTCAAAGAGGAGGTTTCTTCAACAGAATTTACCTTCTTACCATGTGGAGCTCTCTCAGTGTGCCATTCAGAATAGTTGACCATCATATCATCAAGGAGCTTTGTTGCAGCCCCCAAGGTAATGGTCATAAAGGTACCTGCAGCAGCTGAATCCAACAGGTTTCTTGAAGAGAATTTTAAACCTGCATAAAAAGTCTGGATAATCATCCAAGCAGTCAGTCCATGAGTGGGACAATTCTTCACCAAAGATTTCATTCTTTCCCAAGCCTGAGCAACATGTTCATTATCAAGTTATTTAAATGTCATCATTTCACTTCTCATATATATAATCTTAGCAGGAGGATAGTATTTTCCAATAAAAGCATCTTTGCACTTAATCCAAGAATCAATACTATTTCTAGGTAAGGATAACAACCATTCTTTAGCTTTTCCTCTCAAGGAGAAAGGAAACAACTTGAGATTAATAATATCTCCATCTACATCCTTATATTTTTTCATCTCACAAAGTTCAACAAAGTTATTGAGGTGGGCAGTAGCATCATAAGAACTTGCACCAGAAAATTGCTCTTTCATCACAAGATTCAACAAAGCAAGTTTAATTTCATAAAAGGTAGCATTAGGAGCAGGTGGAGCAATAGGTGTACTCATGAAATCATTGTGGAGCAATGGAATGATCACAAGTGAAATCTATAGTTGGACCACCATACTAGTGTTTAGTTTAGATCATATATTGATAACACCAACTTATGTGGTGTAGGAAAAATATTTTGTTGCCTAAAAATATGCTTGAATCTTGTTGTTTGAGTGGAATGTTGATTGTGATTGCTTGCACATTGCTTGTGTGAATTGTTGTGTATGAGTAGACTTCTTCCCTAGAAATCTTTTGCCTATTCTAATCCCAATCCAACCCAAACAGATGACTACTCCAAGAGACTCCAATATCAAGGATGGTAACAACAACCAAGATATGCACATGAGATAAAAATTACTAGCAACCGAAGCTCAGTTAAATCAAGTGACAACTCAATTTTTAGCCAACAACAATGAGTTAGACCCAACCATGCAAAAGTTTTTGGAAACCCAATCCCAATTGTTGCAAAGGATGACAAATCAAATGATCAACATGAGAAGCAACCCTTCCCAAAGTGATTGTGACAACAATGATATCAAGGATGATATTATAGAAGGAGTTCAAGCTTGCAATATTTGTGGAGACATAGGACACACTTATAAAGAGCATGTGGACCAATGCCCTAATTGTGAAGAGAAACATCCAACTAAACAATGCCCCACATCTCAAGTTACTTGTTTCCTATGTGAAGGAAATGACCATGTCCCTATCCAATGTCCCGTCTATCCCATAGTTCAACAAATGAAACAAGATGGAATGCATCAAATGTTTGGAAACCTCCATAAGGGAACAACTTCTACCAAGAAGGATAAATACAAAGTCAGAACTGTACCTCATAGGGCCACACCCAAGGTGACCACAAAGTGTTGCTACTCATGTGGAGAAGAAGGTCACATCTCTAGTGACTGCCCTAATAAGAGAGAGATATTTCCCACATTTGTGGTGAAATATGAAGAACATGAACTACAAGAACTCCTAGATTTGGAGAGAACCAAAAATAAGAAATTCCCCAACCCTAGCAAGAAGGACAATAGCCAGGTGCAATGTTTCAATTGCAAAGAGATGGGACACTATGCTAATGAATGCCCAGGAAAGAAAAAGAGCCAAGGAAACAAACAAGAGGTAATGATACCAAAGATGAAGAAGGATATTAGCCAAGAGATGTGGAACAACTGCAAAGAGCTAGGCCATCATGCATCAAGTTGTTCAAAGAAGATACCTCAAGACATCAACCTTGTCACATGTTTAAAGTGTGGGAACAAAGGACACTATGCAAACAATTGTTCAGAAAAGGAGAAAGACAAGACAAGCAAACCTATGAGAGACATCAACACTGTCACATGTTTCAAATGCAAAGAGCTAGGCCACTATGCAAACAACTGTCTAGAGAGGATACATCAAGACCCCAAGTAAGCCAAGATGTAATCTAGTTAAAAATCTTTTAAGGGTGGTAGTACTCTAGTTGTCTTGAAGCCAACTTGTAACCTCTAGCCTTCCCAAATTTCGGGACGAGATTTCTTTTAAGGGTGGTAGCCTGTCACATCCCAAAAATTTCCAAATTTTTAAATGTGAAAAATAAATAAACAAAATAAATAATTGTTGAAAGTTAGGGTGAAAAGAAACTTTTTTGCTTCTAAATGGAAACATTAAACCTTACTTGAACAAAATTTGAATAAGAAAAACAACAAACAAATATTCCAAAGAACAAATGCATTCTTGCATGGAAAGAATCTTGAATTTAAAACACTTGGGAAAAGTTAAACCAAAACCCCAAAACCCTAATGGAATAAATCATATTCAAGATCACTCCAAAACTATGGATTTGATCCATATAAAAATTTGTCAACAAACATTTATGAGCTCCTAGCTAAAATCCAGACCAAATTGTGAGCAAAATAATCCTAAAAGGATTTAAAAAGATAAACAAATATTAAATAAAATTATACAAATTGGAATCACCAATTTTGAACCTATAAATAAAAAGATATGGATTTTATAAGGCAAATAAAGAAGTAAATAAATAAGGAATATTTAAAAGACAAATTAAATCTTTGCCAAATCCATAAAAGTTATTGAATAATAAAAAGGAGTAAAAGATTATTTAAATAAAATCATAAGGATTGAACAATATCCAATTTTATTTAAATGAAGACAAATTGCCTAAACTAAATAATAAATCCCAAGAAAATTATTTAGAAGACAATTTAAAACTTGAATCAAATCTATAAGCAAATGGAATAAAGATAATCCAAACCCAAATAAAATAAAGGGATAAAGAATATTCTAATAAAAGTATATGGGATTAAACCATATTCTAATTATATTTAAATGGAGAAAAATCCCTAATGTAAATGATTAATTAAATCATGAGAAAATAATAAATTGAAATTGCCAAAGTGGATTAAAAGTTATCTAATTAACTTAAAAAGAATAAAATAATTATTTGAATAAAATTTATATGGGTTTAAAACCATATTTGATATTATTTGAATAAAGACAAAAGCCCCTTTTTAATGAATATTGAATCACATTAAACTATTTTGAATTATTCAAAAATGGATTAGTTAAATACATTAATAAACAGTTTAAAAACCTACTGAAAGTTTAGTAAAAGTTTGGTCAAAACTTGAATTCAAATTGAAGTTTAAATCAAAGGTTAAAAAACCAAAATAGAAAATAGAAAAGGAAAAAGAAAAAGAAAACAGAGAGAAAAAAAGTAAGAAAACAGACGGCCCAACTAGCCCAGCGCAGCTGTAAGGTTTCCAACCTTTAAATAAGGTAGAGATCCCTGTGTTTACAATGCTAGTCCCTGGATCAATAGCTAGGATCCACAGTTAAGATGTAATATCAAGAAACAAATGTCATATTACAACTTTATAACCAGGAACAAAATAATTTATTACATCTTACATAGCTCATTTGGCTATCTAGCAGCAGAATATCTATAAGCATGGGGTCCTTCATCTTTAAAGTGCCACAGGCAGTCATGTTGGTTATAGACTTGTAATCCTAATCAATAAACTTCACTAACATCAAACAAACCTGCAACATAACAAGTTGCAGCCACAAGGGTCAATACATTTGAATTGTATTGGCAAGTTTCACTACTATGTAGAGATAAGTGGACCCTATCATTACATGCATATTTGGCTAAGTAGGGTTTAGGATCTTTTGCAAAAAGCAATATAGTTTTATCCTATCTTTTCAAAATAGTTTTGATCTTTTGTCAAAAACTTTCTAATCTTCTGGGAAAACTCCAAGTGCTTCAAATCCCTTGTTGTCACCCTCAAGTTTTAACTTTGAGAAATTGGAATGTCGAGATCTTCCATAGCTTCAGGCCTTAGTTGCTCAGTATTGTCCATAACCGGGGACACGGCTAAGTACTTAGATTTTTATCTTCTGCAGAAGTTGTACACTTTACCCACATGACACAATCTCATCTTGTTGCCACCAGTGGCCGCTGGATAAGTACTCACCAAGATGGAGTACTGGTAGATTGAGAATGTGACAAAGTCTTTCCATAGGAGTCCTCCCAATACACAATGCTGGCTTGTCATCTAGGCACCAATGTAGGGTTTCAAGTTCCCTTACACAATCCTAGTTAACCTGAAGATGCCAATGCATGGGTCTTCCACTATGTAGTTGACTAAGCCAGAGCCCATTTAGCATGTGGCTGTACACGGAAGCCACTGTACGAGAAACATGTTCAATCTCTAAGTCCCTGGGTGGTTTTCTTCTAGTGCACAACAAAAAGAGATTGCCATATAAACATGGTTCCTTTTGTTGCCACCTTGTCCAAAAACTTGAGTATCCTTGTCCACCCAGGTGGTTCATTGAGTACTTGTTTTATTATATAAAACATAAGTCTTTTCAAATCTTCATATAATCATAACATGTATCCCATCCCAATATATAGAAGGGCTAAGCATTCTACAACTACAATGTTTCCACTAAGGAATATATAAGGGTATCCTATTAGGATTTAGCATAGCATAAAATATAGTAAACCTTTCCATGCATGTTACAAAATCCACTAAGTGTAATGAAAATAGTAGGACATGGATGATAGTGTCACTTGCCTTAGTAGTTGGTGGTGTTGGTACACTCTTCGTAATAACACACTTGACAATCAACACAATCTATCAAGAAAAACAACCAAGAAAAAACAATCACAAGATCACTACTAATGACAACACAAAAATCATGCAAAGTATGTAAACATGCAAGATGACAATTCTTATTTTACAAATTGTTATGACAAGGTTCTGAACATTACTAAGTGATTTTTAGACATTTTATATTTTCAAGATTACAAATGCAACCATTTGTGCAATTGTAGCAATTAGCAATATTTTCTAACACTTGGAAAGGCCGTTCTCACTAAATAATTTCCACGGTCTTATTTATACTAGAATAAAATTATATTTTGATGTGACTACACAGAGGGTTCAATATACAACCATTTGCAAAAGGATTCACTTAAAAATAATTTACGCAACAATTTTTATACTCAAAATACTCCACAAATGGGTCTATATAAAACGTGATTTTAACCGACCCAAAAATACCAAATTATGGATCCACTATGTTCTACTCATTTTTGTGAATCCATGGACACCAAATTTGTATTTTTCTGATTTGTGGATCAAAAGTTATGGATTTTCTAAGTTTAGTCATCTATTTAAACCAAATTTGGATTTAGTCAGAAAAGTCTAGCCACTGAGCAATCAATACTATTAAGACTAGATGATACCCCGCGCATTGCTGCGGGATATTTGTGTAAATAAGAAAAAATACAAAGCAAATGACTTCATAGATTGGGACTAAGTTTTGAAATATATTACTCCATCCTTCTCAAAATAGATGTTACAAATTTGTTAAAATTTAGGTGAATCTAGACACTATTTAGTATATAGATATATCTAAATTTTGACAAATTTCTGACATCTATTGTGAGATGGAGGGGGTATAAAGAATCGTGGTGTAACCATCTAAAGCCCCATTATTCAATTAAGATGTACAAATAAAACCGTGTCCTCATTATAAATAAGTATGGCAAGAGAATACCTTTGGTAGTATATACCAATTTATTTATGTAACCAATGCATACCTTTGTTGTACTCGTGAACGTACAGAAAATGAAAAGGAGCAGCAAGAGATTGCTCGAACACAATCTGGACCTACAGGATCAATCATACATACACAATGCACTCTTATGCAACGTGCATACTTCAGTAGAATCGACCAAAGCTCATGAAAACATAAAGAATGGGATCCCTGAGCATGTTTTCTATATGATTGATCTAGCATTCAGTAGAAGAACAAAGAAGGTACAAAATAATGCATCTAGAAACTAATGTTTGATTTTAATAAATACCCTTAAAGGTGTATATGGAAGACATATTCACCTAAAAGAATGGAACCTATGACAGAATATCGTGAACAATTATCTTTAGACACGAAAATGTGCATTTAGTCCAAGAGCCATATATATTGACATCCAGAAGTATGTTCTGATATTTACTCACAATATGAAAATAACTCATCAACGAAAAATAATTAAAAGGATAGCTTTCCATGAGATGGAATGCGGCCATATGTAAATTCAGCCTTGCGATCAAGTGTGTTACATGTAAGAGCAAAAAAAGATTTGAAATCATATTATATACTATCTAAATTAAAACGGGAGAACAGATCAAGCAGACATTTCCCAGTTGCCGGGAACCGCAGTCCGCAAAGGTTTAGCTTGCATATGAATATTAACTTCAGTATGCAGAATTAGTAGGGGGTGAATTATCAATAAAATGAGGACATATTTTCAAGTGACTTGATTTTTGATGCTCTACGGTTTTATATGCAAGGAGAAGTAAAAGATCAAGAAAAAGTGCACACGCAAAGGGCCTAAATCAAACCCCCTTACGACACTGGCTTATGGAGATCAACTCATGGCTTTGCAGAAACAAATAGGTAAGGGGAGATTTAGATATTAAAAAAATAAACGTACCAATGGCCAGACACTTGATGATCGTGCATTGGAACTGTTGTCGTCTAAAATCACCCTCGAGTTTCATGGCCAGATCAGTGGAGAGCATGAGAACCATACCGGAAAAATACTGCATGAATCTTAATCCTAATTTTGATTCAACAGACAACTCAATTGTTGTTCAGTGCCAACAGATCCTCACCACTCAAACCTACAAAAATGCTACCATTTACATAAAAAGTTATGTGAAAAATATATGGAAGGACAACTCAATGGAAGGATAACTCACATACATTGAGAGGACTGTCTAGATCGGCCTTCTCGCATGCATATATTCCAACTATGTTTGTGAGCTTGACGTCGACGTCTCATCCCAATTCGCCCTATCCAACAGGATGGTGGGAAAGATGTGCGGGCAGTACCAACAGGCGACGGGCGTCAACGACGGGTTGAAATATTGACCTCGAGCACGTTGATCTCCAAGGGAAAAACCTGATTTCCTGGCTAAGCCCATCGAGAAGGCTTTCTATCTGTGGTGAAGACGACATAATTAAATACCAGAGGAGAATATTACCATTCCTAACTCCTGCATTATTCAGTGGAGAGGTAAAGAGAGGGATGTAAATCAATCGGTGGGCTATAGGAGTTAATTGAGGAGATGATTGGTCAGCAACGCTACTGCCCAACCTCAGTTTTATTTTTGGACTCGGTGGTTAAATATCTGAAGTAATCATGTGACGTGGCAGTGGGGATGGGTGATAGCCAATAGGAAGAATTGGGGTGATGTGGCGTGCTTGCATGTTGAGAGAAATAGGGTAGTGGGGAACTCCTATTAAGATATAGAAGATTTGCAAGTAAACAAAAATTCTCTCTAGTGCTATAATCAGACCAACTAAAATAAATCTACGATAAGCAGGGCATTTGTAAACAAAATCCTGGTATAACTAGATTAATATGCAAGTACACGTACATGTAATTAGGCTAGTACGGATGCATAGGAGACTTGATCACTTTTTAAAACGGATTAATAAATATCAAATGTATTCGTGAACTAAAACTACTGCTGGGCTCCTAGGGCTAACTGGAACATTTTTCATGTTGGGCTCAAGATCAACAAACGTGTGTATGGTAGGCTAATATATCATGCCACCGGATGGCATTCGGTTCACCGGCGACGCGGTCAACTAGATAAATACATCTAGAAATCATGTCAAGAAGATACGCATATATGCGAGTAAAGTGTGAGTGCAATGATTTGTGATGGAGCTCACCGAGTACGGCGTAGTTCCTTGACGAAGATGATGAACTGAGATGAACGGAGACGAAGTGCGTCTCCGGCGATCCGTGTCTCGTCCTTCTAGTCCACGAGTCGGCTCTCCACTTCCTCGTGCTTCTGGTGGCGCAGCAGCTCGTGCCGCTCTCGCCCTCTCCTCGCCGGAAGGGTGGCCGACGTCCGGCGGCGACCGACGGAGGTCTCCAAGATAAACTGAGATATGAGTCCAATGCTAGTGTCGTGGTGTAGAATGACAAGAACAGAGAAGAGAGCGTCAATTTGTGGCTGTATAGAAGGAGAATCGGGGCAATTAATTGGAGAAAATTGATGAGAGATAATGGTGCCAGTTTCCTCACTCGTTTTGGTTCGTGGCCGCTCACGCGTGTTCTCGGGAAGAGGAGCACGGTTCTCGGCTTGGTTAAACCGCGGGACAGTACGTATTACGGAAGAATCGGAACGGTTTCGCGCGCGGTGACGCTAAACGTGCTAGGCGGAGACTCAGCTCCGTGTGTGCACATGCGAGTCGATCTCCTGGCATGCATGTACCGATAGAATAGTTGTTTGGCTGAAAAGTACTAGTCTAGTCGATTTTATAGACATAGAGCTGATCGGTTCTTGGTCCAAAGAAAAGAAAGAATAAGAGGAAGACTCGATGTACTATTACGTACATGAGAAAGAAACATGAAATAAAGCATGGTGTGCATGCACGATCGTTACATTGGGTTTGATAGGGGAAACGTTCAATGGCAGTACTTCATTGTCCATTTATGGTCTTGATAGCACGAACATTTTAGATTGCCCAGCTGTTTGCATGTGCGTGTATGAGGGACATGAAGAAAAACAGTACGGCTCTAATTAAAATGAAATTGATAATTTAAGAAGATTAAAGTGAATAATCAATCGCGAGTTAAGGGTGGCATTAATTCCATTCAAGTCATTTCGGCTGACTGCATGTGCTCGTGCGGCAACAATACGAAGCTTTGGCTAGCCTGAGTGCGGGTCGCATAAGCTTTACTTGATACAGCTGGTGTGTCGCTTCTTAGCTTTGGCGGCATGACCATGTGGCAAAGACTGATCGATCGGGGTTTACAGGAAAAAAAATAGAAAGAAAAAGAATACAAGTATGTAGAGCAAGCAAAGCTACGTACATGCTCATGGAGCCATGCATTCATGTGTATTGTTTGAACCAAGAGTCAAAACCAACGTGGTTTTTAAAATAAAAAGCAAATTGGCAATTTAGAAGCGGATCCAATTATTAAGAGAAATTAATACCTTCATTGAAATAAATTTAAAAACATTTTGGAATTAGCTTTAACAATCCAAACAAAATATTTATTTTTATTTGACTACGTGGTTGCAACATATCTTTTGATTTAGAGATCCAAAAAGGTTCAAACCAATTTTCCAGTAGTTTAAAATGCAAGCATGACATGCACTTGAATTTCTTGAAAACTTGTTTGTAACTTTCTCATTCAAAATCGTTTTAAGTAAGGTTTTGATGTTTCCAATTAGAAGCAAAAAAGTTCCTTTTCCCCCTAAATTTCGTCCTGTATTTCTTTTGTTTGTTTATTTTTTTACATTTCAAAATTTGGAAAATTTTGGGATGTGACAGCAGCCCACTCTCTCCCCATGGCATCCACGTCATCGTCGTTCTCACCCACCCCGCACGACCTATTCTCCCCAAATCACTCTGGCCGTTTCTGCCATAAACTTCTCTGCGTTAATTCGCTTTATTGCCACGACAATCTCTCCCCGTGACCTTGCCCATTTAACCACCTCCCTCTTCCCTTCCTTTACCCTCAGAAACCGTTGCCAGAGAGCCGCCAGGCTGCTCGAATCGCCGCCCACACCGTCGCTGCTCCGGCGAGCTTCCCGTCCAATTCTGGCAACGTCGACCCTCCCCACTGCCCCTGGTTCCCACGAGAGTGCTCCCCATCGCCTCGCGCACCTACCAGCATCATCAGCTTGCCCTCGTGTGCCCGAGAACACCGGCAACAAGCAAGTCCGAGTGCCACCGCCTCCTGCTTCGACTCCGGCGACCCCTCTAGGTGAACCCTGACCTCCCCTTCCCCTCTGAAGGATGCTCCTATACTCGCCAACCTCCTATGCATCTAACGATGCCGCCTGTTTTCCCTAGAGTGCTCTGTAGAGACGTCCCCGACAATGGCCGAGCGTGCCCGAGCCAGTAAGCAGCTCTGGTGAGCGATTCCCGTCGTCCTCATGCGCCCCTTCGTCTACAACGAGCACGTCGAGCTTCCCCACGTTACGGTGAACCCGGTGAGCATATCCCCTTCCTCCCTTACTTCCTATTTTCACTGGCAATGTCACCGCCCGAGCGCGCCGTCGCTCACCGTCGCCAAGCACCGCCAGTTAGTGGTCGTCGCGATCTGAGCCGTCAGATGGTGATCTAGTGGCTAGGATAGAATAACTTAGCGAAGGGGTATGCGTTGATCTGCACCGTGCGATTTAAGTTAGATCCAACGCATCGCGTTGCTTGATCCACATGGACCTTTATCGTCCAATAAAATTGTGACACGTAGCCCAGCTGTTGTTTTAAAAACAGAAACATGTCTATTAGATGAATGATTTTGCAAAATTCATAACTTTTGATCTACACGTCCAAATTTTGCAAATTTTATATCAATGGATTCACAAAAATGTGAACTTTGCAACCATTCCCTTAGTTTAGTATTTTGCTTCTGTAAAATTAGGTTTTTTGCAGAAACATTTCTAGGCCTATTTTGAGTATAAAAATTATTCTAAAAATGATTTTTGGGTAAAACCTTTTGCAAATGATTTGTTTTGAACCTACTGACCAGAAACACAAACTTTTGGGTTTAGGAATATATTTTGTTAAACACAAGGAATTATTCCTTGAATAAAGGCATTTCTAGTAAAACAAAAATGTTTGCTATGATTTAAAAATGCTTTTTGAGTAAAACCTGTTGCAAATGGTTTGATTTGAACTCTATGACCCTAAACACAAACTTTTGGATTTAAAAATATATTTGATTAACCCTAGAAAATTATTCCTTTGAATAAAAAGAATTTCTAGTAAAACAAAATTGTTGCTTTGATTTAAAAATGGTTTTTGAGTGAAACCTTTTGAAAATGGATTTGTTTTAAACACTTTGACCATAAACACTAACATTTGTGTTTAAAAATATATTTGGCAAACACTAGAAATTATTACTTTGATTTAAATCATTTCTAGCAAAACAAAGATGATTTAAATGGCCCATTTTCACTAACTTGTTTTTAAATGGTTTTGCCACTTTTATAAATGACACGTCCAAATTGGTTTCATAGCTTGTGGTTGAACAAGGGTAAAGGTTAACCAATATTTATTGGTTGTTCCTTGGGTGATTTTGACAAACAAAAACTTAGTGTTTTCAACTTATAAGGAAAACCTTATTTTGAGCAAAGCAAGCCTAAGCTCCACTTAGCCAAATGCATATAGATGATATATACCATTATTCTACCATAGTATCACTTGCCAATACAATTCAAATGTATTGACCCTTGTGGTTGTAACTTATTATGTTGCACGTTTGTTTGATGTTAGTGAAGTGTGTTGAATAGGATTACAAGTCTACAACCAACATGATTGCCTGTGGAACTTTGAAGATGAAGCACTCCATGCTATATATATATTTCTGCTGCATTGTAATGAGATGGCCAAATGAGCTATGTAAGATGTAATGAATTATTTCATTCCTAGTTATAAAGTTGTATTATGATCTTTGTTTCTTGATATTACATCTTAAACTATGGATTCTAGCTATTGATCCAGGGACTAGCATTGTAAACACAAGGATCTCTACCTTATCAGGTTGGGACTCTACACACAACTTGGTGTTCTTAGCAAAGTTCATTTTGGCAAAAGTGGATCAAGCCAACAACAGCAGCAACTAGAGCAGGAACTTTTTTTTTGTGTTTTATAAGATAAAGCAAACCAAACTAAACTAATATTTTGGGGGTTTTTGATAAAAAGAGGCAAACAAAACCAAGCAAAAGAAACTAAGCAAAACAAAAACAAAGTAAAGAGAAAGGTTGTGAAGGACTCCCCTTGTGAAGCCGTCCTTAGCCTCCCCGGCAACGGCGCCATAAAAAGCTTGACGATGGCTCAGTTGTTGAGCTTCGTTGGGAGACCCCAAGAGGATGGTATGATGAGCACAGCAACAAGTTTTTCCCTCAGTAAGAAACCAAGGTTATCGAACTAGTAGGAGGAAGGAAACGACTCAAAGGAGTTGCTAGAAACTAGAAAGCTGCACAACATAAACTCAAGACTTTTCCCCAACGAACAGTGAGGTTGTGAGTCTCACCGGTTTGCTAAAACAAAGGATAAACTGTATGGTGTGGAAGTTAATGGTGGTTTGAAGAAAGTAAACAGTAACAGTGGAAGATGTATCAATGGTAAAGATTGGACCAGGGTCCATAGTTCACTAGAGGTGTTCTCCTTAAGATAAACAAACATGGCATGTTGGATAAACAAATTACAGCAGGGCAATTGAAAGGACTGAGCAAGGAATAATAATGCAATACTAGACATTCATGATCCTATGAGATTTTATTGGGCAATACAACAAGATACATAGACCGCCATCCAACTGCATCTATGACTAGTAATCCACCTTCAGGTTATCATCCGAACCCCCTACAGTATTAAGTTGCAAGCAACGGATAACTGCTTTAAGCAAAGTGAAGGGAATATGCCTGAGAGGCAATAATAAAGTGGTTATTATCGTATTCCTTATTTATGATAAATATTTATTTTGCATGCTATAATTGTATTAATACAGAAACGTTAATACATGTGTATTTAATGAACCAAAAGAAAATTCCTAGTTATGCCTCTCTTATAAACTAGCTCGTTGATTAACAAGATGATCAAAGGTTTCCTGATCATGGACATTGGATGTTGTTAATAACGAGGTCACAACACTTGTTGGAATGATGTGATGAACATTCATCCGAAGTATAACATTATGATCAAGGTCATTGTGTTTATATTGCTATAACATCATACGAAGTAATCTTAGTCCTTAGACCATGAGATCATGTCAATCACTAACACCGGAAGAGTATCTTGATAACATCAAACGTCACACGGTAATAGGGTGATTATAAAGATGGGTTTAGTGCTACAAAGGTGTTATGTTGAGGCTCATGGATCAAGAGTGGAATTTGTCCATCCTGATGACGGAGAGATACACTCTGGGACCTCTCAGTGATATCACATTAGTTAGCTTGCAAGCAAGTGATTTGATCACTAGAATGTTATATCATGGGAACAAGAAAAGAGTACATGTCAGTAACGAGATCAAACTAGGTATGGAGATACCGATGATCGAATCTTGGACATGTAATATATCGCGAGACAAAGGGATTTAGTTACATGCGTATAAGGTTCACACGATCACAAAAGTCATCGTTGAATGTGTGGGAGTCAGTACGGATCTCCAGGTCCCGCTGCTGATTATTGATCAGAGGGTCTCGATAATGTCTACATTATTCGTGAACCGTAGGGTGACACACTTAAGGGATAACGACACCATTTGGAGCAAATAATATGCCAGAGAAAGAAAAAGGAAGCGCAGGAATTTATTTCACTAGACACCGGAACTGTTTCGGTTGAAATTGGTGAAACTGGTTCTGCATGTGAAATTGAAATGCTGTAAGGGGTTTTATGTGAATGTTTGTTAATTAAAGTAATTAAAAAATTCTGAATAAATAAATAAAAGAGTTTTATTTAATGAGAGATTGCATTAAATTTGGTGGAAATTTAATGGGATTTGAGTGGGATTTTGAGTGGAGGAAATGGAGGGGCATTTGTGTGACTGGGAGCTCCACTCACATGAATGGAGGAAGAGGCGGGGGCACCACCTTGGCCGCCGGCCATGGCTAGTGGGCTGACCCCGTCCTCCTATAAAAGGATCCCCTCCTCTCACTTCTCACTCACACATCCTCGTGAAGTATCTATCTCCCCCCTTTAGAATTTCCCCATGGTCTCGGAACAATGATATACATGTTCCTGGTGGCTTTTTCTGGAAGGGTTTGTTGCTTCCTATGCTTCCCTGGAGCGAGGGCGCAGAGGTTGTCGGGGTACCCGGACGTGTGTGCGATCACGGATGCACCACTGCTTTGTGGTGCTGGACTTGATGGTGCTGGACCGGCTGGACGAGATGGACTTCATCACGATCTTGAGATCGGCAAGAGTTTGACTACATCATCCATGAGTACAACCTCGTTAACGCTATTCAGTGTTCGAGGGTATGTATTCTATGGATGTATATCCACCTGTTGCTTGTATCTAGTAGATAGATCTTGGTACTTAGTTGTTCCCATCGTAGGAAATTTTTTGTTTTCTATGCTGCGAACCCTTCAGTGGTATCAGAGCCGGATCTATGCATAGATACTTTGCATGGGTAGTACACATATGAGTATGTGGGCGATCATGATCATGTTATTGATTCTTAGTTGTACTTTGGATATTGGTGGCATAGTGGTATGAAGCGGCCCGGACAAACTTGACATGTCCTCGCACATGAGACTTGTTCCACGCTTGACATGCAACTAGTTTTGCATAAGTGGCTAGCGGGTGTCTGTCTCTCCTACTATAGTCAATATCTAATTTACAACGAGTTGTCAACAATTTGGTTATCCTTGTTGTGGTCCATGTTCGTAGGTAAGAACGGTTCTATCTTCGAAAGCCCTAAGCCACGGAAAACTTGCAATGGATAAATTAGAAGCGTCTAGTTTAGATTGTTGCTGGGCTAGTGTCATGATATGGTGATGTTGTAAGTAAAAGTATAAGCCGATACTCTTACAACACACATAACATGTAAGTTCCATAGACCTTGGCCTTACACATAAAGGAATTATGGAGATCATACCACGATGCACATGATAACGATCAAGTGAAAGGACCATATCATTTCACTTTTCACATAAGATGTTTGCTTGCATCTTATATTGCTTTTTTTGCATTTATTAGCATAATAAGATGACCCCTCATTTAGATATCTAGATAAAAATGTGTTCTTCCTTAAGTATGCACTGACAATGTTTCGCCACTTCAAGACATCACGTGATGATCATGTGTACTTGAATCCACAAACATATCTCGGGTGTAAGACAATTTTACATACACGAATACTAAGGTTCTTACTTGGCGAGCCTAGCATGTGCAGACATGGCCTCGGAACACGGACCGAAAGGTTAAGCATGGGTCATATGTTTTGATATGATGACCATATGGATGCTCGCCTTTGAAGCTACACCGACTCACGTGATGATCGGACTTGGTGTAGTGGATTTGGTTCATGTAATCACCAAAAAGACACGAGGGATGTCGTTTTTGAGTGGGAGTTCATTTCTAATTTGGATTAGTAGAGCTCAATTTATCATAACTTAAATCAAAGTGAATTTGCATTATTTGTTGTAGTCATTGGCATTCTTTCACCACCTTATGCTTAGTTGTAATTGAGATAATAGAACTATAGAATTCTGGATATTTACTTTACGAACTGGTATCATATTGTGTTGAGTGTCAATCTAAAGTTTAAAGTCCTATCACAAACTTTTAGCAAACTCGATTTACTCCGTAAAATTTGATAATTAGTATTAAATTGAGAGTAACAATTCCAGTGTTACTATCTTAAGTATCATGTTTCCCTCCATGATTCTTGATTTAAATATCGAGATTATCTAGGAGCCGAAAGAATTGTTTCAGAAACAATAATGTGTGGCAGATATAACGATATCTGAAACAATGTTTTGGTTGCAATCAATATTAAGGATATCGCTTATCGGTAATTTATTGGCCGACTGAAATTTGGCGATTTTTCAGCACATCGGCCGATTTATCGGGCGATAAATCATAAAATCGGACGACAAATCATAAAATCGGCATATCGGCCACCCCCGAGTAGCGATAAATTGGATGATTGATCGGCATATCCAACGATTTTTTGAACCGTGGTTGCAATATGATAGAGTATAATATATGTTCTCATATTAGATGAGAATTTGCGAAGGTTGGAGATGCTAGACATCCTAATCATCCAAAAGGGTTTTGGAAAGTAATGTTATACTCACGATTCGCCTTTATAAGATACATTAGCTTGATCATGAAAGTCATGATAAGGATGAATAGAAGATATATGTAAAGTGTTTACTACACTAAAATATTACTAAAGAATGGATTTTGAAAGAACACCATTCATTTGATGATGGTGATCTACTTCAAAGTGCAAGTCCAAAGGTTTTAGTATTTAAATATACACACTTTGGACTATGTGTCATGTATATGGCGCCACTTTTGATGTTTAATTGTTGATAGATTCTTTTAAAAAGAAAGGAAATGCTGAAAGAGAATCTATAAAATATATTTGGCAGAAAAGAAAAGAATGGAAATATCCAGTTTAGGTATATAGATGATATACATGTTATGATTGTATTCTTTGCTTGTTAAACAATGTGGTTCTTGGGTATTGGATACCGAATTGGTTGGTATGAAATTTCATACAGAACGACGCAATTCATGAACTACAATGGCCTAAGTAACTAGCAAGAGAATATGTGATGATGATCATCAAAAACAAACAAGCCGTTGTTTGTATTTCTCATTGACATCAAAGTATGCCTTCAATATTTGTTTTAATAATCGTTATTTAAATCAGGTATTATGAGAACAAAGATTGTTTAAATAGTTACCGTATTCCATATAAGATGGATGATTTACAAATCTAGTTGGAGAAATCACATCCATAAAAACTAATGCTAAAATGTCGCAAGACAAATGATTGAAAGATCTCTTACGAAGTGACGTCGCTGTTTAAATTATATTGGAAAGAAAACATGAAGAATCTCCATATTCATGGATGTTTGTAGTATTTGATTTGATCAAGTAACGCTTATGAGACTTTCCTCGGGATAATTAAAATTTTGTTCAAAGGCCAAAGAAGAACGAACGATTAAAATATTGGAATTTATACATATCTATGTATGTAGTCCATTATGTGTAGTCGTCAGCGATGGATTTTAACTTAATATGCTTTGTTCAGAAATTTGAGTGAATATTCACTTAATGAGAAAGAAGGATGAAATATTTGAAAATGTTCAAAGACTTTCAAGATGAAGTGGAAAATCATTGTAACAAGAAAATAAATAATTTATGATTTTATCATAAAGGGATTTATTTGAGTTGCAAGTTTAGCAAAACACCTAGATTTGCATCTCCCAAAACACCATAGGAATATGGAGTGTTTGAGATTTGTAATGAAACCTTGTTTGACATGGTTGGATCAACGGTGTTATTTATAAAACTGCCATTATGTTTTAAAATATTAAAGCCTTAGAGACTACCGCTTTTACACTGAAAAGAGCTCCATCTTGATCCGTTGAAATGACACCATGTAAGTTATGGTTTGGGGTAAAACCCAAGTTGTCCTTTATAAAATTTTGGTATGCTAAGCATAAGTAAGATGTTTACAACCAAAGTCGGATGAGCATGTATTTGTAGGTTATTTTGAATAACAATTGGGTATTCCTCCATAACACCAAGGACAAAAGGGTTTGTCGCTTGAAACGTGAAGTTTCTTGAAAAAGAAAATTTTCACAAAAAGTTAAGTAGGAGGACAATAGAACTTTGATAAGATTAACGAACCTTAGCTATATATGCTGAGTTGCACAACGCCGGAAAACGTTTCGGAGGCATCCACAATGCTCATGGCTCATGTGCCTCAAAGGTTGCGGTCACGGAGGTCTAAGTTCCTATTGAACCAAGTAGGTCGGATAAACAATCAAATGCTAAGATTTGCGAGTAAATCATTGTACTTTGACAATAATAAACCGACTACATGCAAATAAGCGATGATGGGCCCTGACTCCGTCAAATGGCTTGAAGCCATAAAATCCGTGATAGTTCCATACACGATAAATCAAGTTTTTTGAACTTGGAAGACCCTCTAAAAAGGTGTAAAAACCTATCGGTCGTATTTGGATCTATAAAGAAACAGACATGGATGTTTCACATCTATGAAATAGTCGACATGTCGGTAAAGATTTTAAGACAATATTCAAGGAGTTGACTATGATAAGATTTTTCATAGCGATATTTAGTCTGGATGGATTAATGTAGCAACCACTACATGTAATTTTGGTATATGGTAGCTGAATAAACAAAACAAAGTTCTTATAATATAATGGTTACCTAGGAAGTGTACGAGACACGATCCAAAGGGTTTTGTTAATTCAAAGGATGCTAAAAATGGCATGCAAACTTTAATGGTTGAAGTAAGCATCGCGGAGTTGGAATCTTCACCGTGATGAAACCGTTAAAGGAGTTTTTATCAGGAAACGATGAAGATGCTTGCATTTGCAAGAAATTAAGTGGGAGCGCTAAGACATATTTCTAATACATTATGTGGAGGACATCTTGTTGATTAGAAATGATGTATCTTTTTTTACAAAGGTTAAGAATTTCATTTTGATGAAAGACTTAGGCAAAACTTGAATATTTAGCATGAATGTCTACATGGATAGACAGTGACGCTAATATGGTTGTGCCAAACATACATATATGATATATTGAAGGGGTTCAATATAGAAACAACGAGAAAAGGATCTTGTCGCATGGAAAAGAATTGAATCAAGATTCAAGTGAATCGACACTTGATAAGTGAAACAAGATTCAAGTGCTTTGACACTTGATGAGTGAAATCACAAGAATGTTTTGATCAATCATACCATGATATGTACACATCCAGATATGTCCTATGCTCTAAGTGTTATGAGCATATACCAGAATGAATCATAAAATGATCATTGGACGATAGTAAGGATATTCTTATAATCTTTTGGAAGAATTAAGAATATATTCCATTTGTATAAGAGACAAATAGTTCATTGAAAAATGATACTAGTTTTGTCACAAGATACAAATTAAGTTTATCTCAATTTAAACTATGGGTGGCAGAATGACATGGAAAGAAATTTTCCATGATGGATTTGGATGGATTCCAAAGTTAAGACATTGTGACGAATGCTACAACAAAAGGCTAAGTATATGACTACTATAGTAGCAGCAAAGGAGGGCATTTGTGTCAAGTAGTTTGTTATCAAACTAAGATGTGGTTCACAACGGGCTAACACTATAGATATATTGTATGCCAATAGTATCGACATGATTTAACCCCAAGGAACTAAAGGTCTCACCAAAATACCAAATTTATACAATGCCATCTCATTACAGAAATGAGTGATGTGTGAAGACGCAAAGACATGCAAATACACACGGACATGAAAGCTTCAGATCCGTAGATTATGTTAACCACTTGCAATCGCGTATATGGAACACCAGAAATCCATACGTGTTCAATATGCAAAGTTTCTAAACTAGATTATTGTCTCTAGTGCAAGTGGAAGACTGAAGGGAATATGCCCGAGAGGCAATAATAAAGTGGTTATTATCGTATTTCTTATTTATGATAAATATTTATTTTGCATGCTATAACTGTATTAATACGGAAACGTTAATACATGTGTGTTTAATGAGCAAAAAGAAAGTTCCTAGTTATGCCTCTCTTATAAACTAGCTCGTTGATTAACAAGATGATCAAAGGTTTCCTGATCATGGACATTGGATGTTGTTAATAACGAGGTAACAACATTGTTGGAATGATGTGATGAACATTCATCCAAAGTATAGCATTACTATCAAGGTCATTGTGTTTATATTGCTATAACATCATACGAAGTAATCTTAGTCCTTAGACCATGAGATCATGTCAATCACTAACACCGGAAGAGTATCTTGATAACATCAAACGTCACACCGTAACAGGGTGATTATAAAGATGGGTTCAGTGCTATGAAGGTGTTATGTTGAGGCTCATGGATCAAGAGTGGAATTTGTCCATCTCGATGACGGAGAGATATACTCCGGGCCCTCTCGGTGATATCACATTAGTTAGCTTGCAAGCAAGTGATTTGATCACTAGAATGTTATATCATGGGAACGAGAAAAGAGTACATGTCGGTAACAATATCAAACTAGGTACGGAGATACTGATGATCGAATCTCGTACATATAATATATCGCGAGACAAAGGGATTTAGTTACATGCGTATAAGGTTTACACGATCACAAAAGTCATCGTTGAATGTGTGGGAGTCAGTACGGATCTCTAGGTCTCGCTACTGATTATTGATCGAAGAGGGTATCGATCATGTCTACATTATTCGCGAACCATAGGGTGACACACTTAAGGGATACCGACACCATTTGGAGCAAATAATATGCCAGAGAAAGAAAAAGGAAGCGCAGGAATTTATTTCACTAGACACTGGAACTGTTTCGGTTGAAATTGCTGAAACTGGTTCTGCATGTGAAATTGAAATGTTGTAAGAGGTTTTATGTGAATTTTTGTTAATTCAAGTAATTAACAAAATTCTGAATAAATAAATAAAAAAGTTTTATTTAATGAGAGATTGCATTAAATTTGGTGGAAATTTAATGGGATTTGAGTGTTGGAAATGGAGGGGCATTTGTGTGAGTGTGGGCTCCACTCACATGAATGGAGGAAGAGGTGGGGGCACCACCTTGGCCACCGGCCATGGCTAGTGGGCTGCCCCCTCCTCCTATTAAAGGAGCCCATCCTCTCACTTCTCACTCACACCTCCTCGTGAAGTATCTCTCTCCCCCTTTAGAATTTCCCCATGGTCTCGGAACAGCGAGATACATGTTTCCGGTGGCTTTTTCTGGAAGGATTTGTTGCTTCCACTGCTTCGCTGTAGCGGGAGCGCGGAGGTTGTCGGGGTAACCGGACGTGTGTGTGATCACGGATGCACCACTGCTTTGCGGTGCTGGACTTGATGGTGCTGGACCGGCTGGACCAGATGGACTTCATCGCGATCTTGAGATCGACAAGCGTTCGACTACATCATCCATGAGTACAACCTCGTTAATGTTATTCGGTCTTTGTGGGTATGTATTCTATGGATGTATATCCACCCGTTGCTTGTATCTAGTAGATAGATCTTGGTACTTAGTTGTTCCCATAGTAGGAAATTTTTTGTTTTCTATGTTGCGAACCCTTCACAAAGTGTGTAAGGTAAACAATCCACTTGTTCCATGAACAAGAGACCGTTGTTTTCTCCCTAGTAGCAATAGCACATCTACGGCCTTAGATTTTTCTATCACTTCCCTTAGATTAAATAGAGACATGAACCCACTGTCGAGCATAAATACCCCCTCTTGGAGTCACTAGCATCTACTTGGCCAAGATAGCTACTAGAAATGGAGAGCATGCAAGATCACAAACAACACATACATGATAGAATCAATAAGACAAAACCATTAACCAATCTGACATAGTAATCTCAATATCCATCGGATCCCCGCAAACACAACATGCATGATTACAAATAGATGATCTTGATCATGAACAGAGCTCACAAGATCTAAACATGGTAGCACAAAGGAGGAGATACAACCATCTAGCTACTACATGGACCCGTAGTCCAAGGTGGAACTACTCACGCTTCATACCGGAGGCTGGCATGATGAAGAAGAAGGCCTCCGGGATGATCTCCCCTTCGGCAGGGTGCCGGGAAGAGCTTCAGATCCCCCCAATCTAGGGACGATGCTGGCGGCGGCTACAGACTGTTTCGTGGAAGATTGATCAGGTACTTAGGGTTTTGGTATCGGGGGCTTCTTATGGGCAAAGAGGCGAGGCAGGGGGCACCCAGGGTGGCCGCACCCCCAGGTGCGGGATAGGGTTAGCCGCGTGGCTAGGGGTGTGGCCCCTTGGTGGATCCCCTCCATCTTGTCTTCTGGCTCCGTGTTGCCCACGGTAAAATATTGACTTTGGCTTTTGTCCCATCCAATTCCGAGAATATTGATTTTCTGCCTTTTCTGGAACCAAAAACAGAAGAAAACATGCAACTGGCACTGTGGCATCTTGTTAATAGGTTAGTACCAGAAAACATATAAAAACACCTCAAAGTATAGACAAAGCAAAGAAAAATAGATACTAAACAAGAATGGAACATAAACAATTATATATACGTTTACGACGTATCAACCGACCTTACACATACTCTTATTCGAGACTGGTTCCATGCTCGACATACAACTTGTACTGTATAATTGGATCGCAGGTGTATGTCTCCCTCAGAGTAGTTGATATAGCATCTACAAAGAAAGGCCCCGAAAGTGGTGTACTATAAACAACTATTATATCTATGTTGTGGTCGGAAGTTCGTAGGTAGAAGCGTTCTATTGTGAAAGCCTTACCAACCACGTAAAATCTGCAATAGATAAAGTAAAGGAGTCTAACTTTATGTTGTTGGGAGGACTTTGTGATGTGATATGCTTACAGTCATGAACGAGTTAAGGTAGTCTACTATTCCTACTGCTAAGTAGTATAGTAATAGTCATCGTGATGATGAACGGCAAGACCGGTGGTGTCGTGGACTTGGCGCACAACTGGTGGCCTGATGGAGATCATGCCGGAGCACCTGATGGAGATCATAGAGCAAGCAGACAACCATGTCACGTCACATTTTGATTATATATGATTTAATATTTGTGTGCATCTTGTTTGAGTGCTAGTATTAGATACACAACGGTAGCATTTAAATAGTATGATCCCTAAATTAATTCCAATGATAGTGTTCCTCTTAATGTGTGCACCACCAAGAAAGTTCTCCGATATGAGGCAGGCCATGACGACCGGGTGTTATACATATCTGTGTTCACATACGGTGGATGTAATCCATGTTACACTTCAATACACACAAGTTAGAATTGGCGAGACTAGCATGTACAAACATGGCCTCGAAACACAAGAGATCAAAAGATCGAGCATGAGTCACATGGATGATGTGATTAACATTGGAGAATGTCTACCCTGGCAGCCGGATCAAAGGCCATGACGATCGGGGATGATGTGGTGTAAAGGGATCATGTAATCACTTAAAATTTCATTAGATATGACTATTTAAGTGGGAGCCCGTTTGTTAATATGATTACAAATTAGACTCCTAATTAAGAACTTAGTCTAAGTATTTTTGCAAATATCTTGTAGACAATGGCCATCCCCTCAGTTCACGGCTCCTTTGGTCCATTTATGTACAGGGAGAAACTTATGCTAGATGGGTTGAATTTCAATGACTGGTACCAATGCCTCAGAAGGATCCTCATAGAAAATGATCTTCTCTTTGTCCTTCATGAACCCCTAGAAGATTTCTTCGATGACTCTGACGGAAATGAAGATGCGACTCTTCGCGACCTTCGTGAGACTTTTATGATAGTCAAGTACACCATTATCCATGCCATGGAACCTATCTTGAGAGTACCCTTCCATGAAATCGACAAATATGATATGCTCGATGGATTGAGGAGTATGTTTCCAACTGAGGAGAAACGCATGCAATATGAGTACATAAGGGAGTTTGTCTCCATATAGATGGAAGAAAACTTTAGATTGAATAGCCACCTGGACACCATGGAAAGTCTCCATGAACGTCTTAAGGATGCTATGGGCGACTTGTTGACTGAATACCTTGCAATAGACGGGGTGTTGAACTCGCTTCCCCCCCAGTTACAAGGACATCATCAAGGACTATATTGCGACAGGGATTCCGAATACCTTTCGCAAAGTCATAGCCAAGCTAAGGACCATCAAAGTCAAACCCAAGGTTGGGAACAATGTCAACAGAGAAGGTATATGTTTATATACAAGTTATAAATGTTTACATGAAACACTTATGCAGTTCCAAGTATTAGATACTTACCCCTGGTTTATTTGAAATCAGGACCTCTGCATGAGAGTTATGGATGGAACGAGGCGCTGATAGTGTGATGACGGCAATTAATCCAGTTGAAGGCCGAAAGCGCTTCTTCCCTCGAAGTTTATCATTAGGATTAGAAGATTTGAATAAAGGTTTTGTTATCAAGTTTGTGAACCGTGCAAGTGCGTCTTGCTTATTGTGAGACAGTTATCCATATTAATGCGAAACAATCAGTTGGTCCTTTTTCTATGAATGATTTCTTTTATGATTCACATTCAAATTACAAACAAGTTATTCTAGTCACTAATCCATGTGATAATAAAGCATTTATAAAGAATGAAGAATTGCCAAGAGATATCTAAACATGAATCTAAAACAGTTTGAATCGTTCAAAGTTTTCAGAATCAAGGTAGATATAGAATTAACGAGAATGTCAAAGTCTTAGCGATTTGATCCAAGTGACTTAGAATTCAAGTTAATGGCAATATGTCATATAAGGACTTTTGGAAAACAGTTTCACAAATTATGATGATTGGACAAATCAAATGGTTTTGATATGTCTAATACATCATAATCATAGTGTATAAGGTACATATGATCTGAAATAAATTCCAATGGTATTAACGTTAGATATTAGGGTTATAGATTGAAATAGCAAACACTCAATAAAACATAAGGAACAACTAAATATTCACAGAAACAAAAACATATGAGATATGCCAAGCTCGAGTTTCTAGAGATTTCGATAGTTTGGGATCATTGCGAATAGTAAGTCTTTGTGGTGCGTTCTTAGTAAGACTATGAACACAATTCCAAACTAATACCCGAAGAAGACAAAGGTTGTTTGTCTCAGTGGGGTACTTATTTGAGAAAGTGTCTTCTCATAGAAGTGTTAGTGAAAGGGCATATGTGTAAGCAGAAAGGTTTGACCTTACCTCCGAATTGTTATAGAATGTGAAATGGAAAATGTTCTGGAAACAAACTTTACAAATAGAGGGAAACTATGATGATGTGATCATAAATGTTTCAGCCAATACTTTATAAAAGTAGGATTCAAGAATTTGTTCTACCCCTTGCAGAATTTCATTCTTGATTCACTTGACTTATTATTGGAATAAGACATACCTATGAACTACAAAGAAATATTGATGGACCTAAGCACAAGAAATGACTTAGAGTCATGAAATCCTGAATTAAGTAACATTTGAGATTATGAAGTAAAAAGTTACTTGATCTCATTAAGTAATGAAATTTAATTAATCCTTCCCAGTAAGGTGCAAAGTTGAAAGCATGGAAATGAAACTTAAAAGGGGCAGACATAAAAGCCTATTTTGTCACAAAGCTGTTTTGACAAATGCTTAATATTGGATTCAATCAGCAGATAAGTCCAATTTTAGAAACTGGCTAAGGACTGTTCAAAACCATTAAGTCTTCAAGAGATTTAAGAAAGAGGTTGTAACCAGTACAATAGGTAGGCTTGATCAATCAGGGATTGCTGAAGTCTTGTAACAGAAAAATTCTCTATTTGATGCAAGATCAAAGAATCTTGGATTTGCCAAGATTATTGAGAAAGGTTTTAAATTGAGTGGGAGCTAAGGAGTTTTCCCAATAGAATATGTGTTCGACATATTTGAGTGGGATATGAGTGACATCCTGGAATATCAAATATTTATGATATATTTGAGTGGGAGCGTAATAGCGTTCTTGAATATGTAATTGACATATTGGTGAACAATGTGCTGGGTATTAGAAATGATTGGATCATTAGATGAAATTATACATAATGTGACCCATGTTCTTAGTTGTAAAGAACAAAGATTCTAGAATGATTTGTGAGCTAACCACTAAATCAAAGTTAAGTTTAACGCAAAGGAAGCATGGTCAGAATCAAAGTTGCAAGGGTTACACTTGGATTGAAACTATAACGATATAGAAGTAGAGCTAAATACACCACTAGTCCCAATACTTGTCCACTAGGTGCATTTTTGTCCCACTAGTTGTAAATTGGGTAGAGTAGTCCCAATAGTTGCAACACTGTACAAAACTCATCCCAGTTGTCTCCAGTGCTGACATTTAGCATGGTTATTTTGCAAAAAGACCCCCTTTAATTATTTTGTATAGGATATGTAATTTATTGTTGCCTTGCTCACGTAGGCCCCATATGTCAGAGAGAAATAAAAAGAATTAAAATTTTATAGGCCGAGGGAGGTTCAAACCGGTAACCGATTTTTATTGGTGCGATTCCGCAAAGCCACTAGAGCATACATGGATTGTTGTTTCGATGTGTACTTTTAACTTTTATATACTCCCTTCGATCCATATTAGTTGACTCAACTTTGTCTAGATTCATATGTATCTAGTTAAGTATCTAGTCTAGATTCATCCGTATCTAGACAAAGTTGAGTCCACTAATATGGGTCGAAGAAAGTATATATATTGTGCCCCTGAATTTTCCCACGGGAGCTATAGCTAGCTTTAGCAACTCTGGCCCCGTTCACTGCCATTGTTTCTCCCATGCTCAGCCTCATAGCTTGCCGTCGTTGTGCTCTACGACCACCCCACACCGCAAGCATGCCTCCCTGACATGCCCCCTCCCCCACCCACTTACGCACACAAGCTCGGCGCCTTGTCGAGATTGAGCTGGTTGTATACGTACGAGCTCCTCGCCCATGGCCTCATGGTCCAAGGAGTCGGTAGCGCAGTTGTAGCGCATAGAGCTGTCAGCCGTGCAAGGGTCCAGCGGCCTGAGGGTGCAACCTGTATGGATAGCTAGGCAGAGGGTGCGACGGTGACCTGCTAGGGGGCCCAACCTATGACCCCGATATTGTGGTTCATCCTGGTCAACGGTAGACATATCAACTATGGACCTAGACATCCCTTAGAAACAACACCATCAGCAGCTATGAGAGGGGTCCGTCGGTGTCGAGTAGAAGCAACGGTGATCTCCATAACATGTCGTTTGCTTTGGGCGCTTCATTTGTCATCCATATTAGTGGCAGAGTTGTGTGAGGTGAGTTTCGAGTGTGGATATCAAGAAGTGAGTCGGAGACTCTCTTTGAGCTCCATCGCCTCCATCGCGTCGGGGCTATGTACGGCATGACCCCCTCGACTACAGCCTGGTGGAGGCCTAGCGGTGCAGGAACGCGAACGCCATTGCCATGCACCCGCTCTGCTTTGCTAGAGCATGACCCCCTCTCCCCCTCCTCTCCACACATGCAGCAGAAGCTAGCGCGACACGCAAGAGGAAGCCGAAGATATCTCATACATACAGGTTCTAATAGAATCAAGAGTATGTATCACATACGAATCAATGTACGCTACCGGTGCAACGTAAAATCCTTTTATATAAACGAGTAGATCCAATATTCTACCTGATCAAGAATTTTACACGGGGAAGAAAAGGTTGGTCAGGTTGCACGCTACCTGATCGAACCACCGTTTCCTGTAAAAAATCCTAGACAATAAGATTAGCGATCTAATTTTAGACATAAGCATGCGATGGGTTGTGGTGGTTGTTAAGTCAGTTTTGCAAGCTATATATTGATCATAGATTCGAGTCTCCCCCAACTTGTACATTTTTAACTACTATTATTTCTGACGAGGTCAAACCGGTAAGAACAGGTGATACTGTTATATAAAATAAATTAAAAGGACCTTTTTACAAAACAATCACGGCCACATGTCAGCACTGGAGTTAATTTGGATGAGTTATACACCTAGTTGTAACTATTGGGACTGTTTCACCCCAATTTGCAACTAATGGGACTAAAATGCACTTAGTAGACAACTATTGGGACTACTGATGTATTTAACTCATAGAAGTATTAGGATACTTCGAAATTGAAAAGTATGATTTTGGTTTGAAGAAAAATCGACTTTCTACTAAGTGTGTTTATAGTTATACATGACATCTTGAAAATCCAATTTATTTATAGATTGTCATTGTATATGCTAGAAAACAGAAGTCTCACTTTGTCACCAAAATGCTAAAAGCGCATTATATGATAATAGGATTAATGTCAAATAGGTGACATTAATGATTTGCAAAATAGGACCTTATGAATCTGGTGAAACAAATTTAGGAGAAGTAAGTTCTTCATGAGCAAGCATGATCAATAAACGCATATGAGATATGATTTATAATTAGTAGTAATGCAACTAGATTATTTGTACTCGTGGGAGACTGAAAGAAATGTGCCCTAGAGGAAAATAATAAAGGAGTTTATTTAACACATTTCATTAGTTCATAATAGTTTTATATCATGCTATAACTATATCAATAGGAAAAATTGATATAGGTGTGATATGTAAACAAACCCATGTCCCTAGTAGCCTCTATTTAACTAGTTCATTGGTCAACGAATGGTTATGGTTTCCTGACCATGTTGGTGCTTCGACACCTACTGACAATGGAGCCATCTTATTGGAGAATGAGATGGTGGACACCATTCCGTAGATGATTGTTGCAACACGATCATATCACAAAGTTCATAGTTGCAATTGTCAAATACATAGTGACTTGTTCCTCAAACCGTGAGACCATATTTAATCACTGTCATCCGAGAGTGCTTAGAGAGCATCAAACGTCACTCAGTAAACGATGATTATAAAGGTGTGATCAAGTACTCAGAGGGGCATGTTGAGGCATATCTATCAAGAGAGGGATTTGTACATCCGTGTGATGAAAGATACTTTGGGAAATCAGATAAGTTATATCTAATATGTTGTGAAAAATGTGACTAGGTCACGGGGATACCACTTACCGGTATGAGTTAAAGTAGCATTGTCGGTAACGAGGTTGAACCCGAAATGGAGATGTCGATAATCGAATCTCGGACAATGAAAGTATCGTAGAGACAAAAGGAACATGACACATATTGTTTAAGGTTCAATACAATAGAGAATGGTGAGTGCATAGGGGTCATCATGGGCATCTCGGTCCCGCTATTGATCATTGATAGAAATCATGTCTATGATATTCCTGAACCGTAGGGACGCACACTTAAGGGCATTACGACACTTAGAGATCTACCTGAAAGAAGGAATCCCGAAAGAGAGAGAAACTAGAATCATTCCGGAGATCCGAAGTTGTCTAGAGAAAGAAAGAAAATAGACTGAAAGAAGTTTCAGATAAATCAAAATTTAAAAATGTATTTATTATATATTAATTATGAATTAATATATTATAAATAATGTTTAAATTAAGATTTGTAAATTCAACTTTCTTATTAGGCCAAAACCCTAGAGGGATTTTGACCTAAAAAAACCGCAACAAAAAGGGAAAGAAAATAAAAAATGGGCTGTTTTGAACAGCTCACGCGTGTGGGCAATAGTTAGTACTTGTCGCACGGGGCGGGCGGCTGCCTGCGCTCGTCGTAGCCGGCCCAGCTCGAACCTGGCCTAGAGGAGCTCGCGGGGAGTCGTCCAGGCTGCTGGGCCGCGGGGGCAGCCGGCCCACCCGGGTCACCTCCCCTCCACTGCAACGGGTTGCCATCTGCCACTGCCACGCATCGCGCTGCTTTGGTGGGCCGCCAGGGGCGCTGATGCCCACTTGGGCCGCTGGCTGCTACCGCCGCCCGCTAGCACGCTAGGTCGCGCAGGTGCTGCCCAAGCCCACCCGGGTTGCTCCCTTATGCCTGCTGGGCTGGATGGTTTTAGCCCATCCGGTTGGTTGCTTGTTTTTCCTGTTTGTTCATTTGACTATTACTCCCACATGGCTGACCTAATGGGAAGAGCACATGTAGCATTCTGGATAAAACCATAACTAGAAAATCACCTGTTGATTTTATTTTGCACAAAATTATTTTATTAAACATCGTATTTTGTTTGCTAAATTATTTGAATTGTTTATAATATACATAAAGCCGTTCTCTTTTTTATTAATTTAAAATAAAATAAAATAATATTTCTGTCTTATAAGACTGCAACAGAGTTTCTCTTAACTTGCTAATAATAAAAATAAGCTAAAGGCCTGTCTAAAGTTTAGGCCAACAACTAGTCTACTTTAGACTATATAAATAGTCTAATCCTCCTCTTCTTACTTCCCAAACCCTAGCCATCAAATCTGAATCAAAATTCTCCATGCCTAGATCTGAAATTTTCTACTCATCCGCTCTAAAAATCATGCACCAATTCCTCCCAGCTTCCTTGTGTTTTCCCAATCGCCGGTGTACGTTTTGTTCCTATGTAGCTTGGCGTCGTCCTTACTTTGGCAAGTCAGATACATACCATGTCGCCACCTACCCGCTGGTTCCGTCGCCGGCAGACCACAAGGTCGCATCGCCAACCGGTCCAACATCTTGTCCACTTTCCTGCTTGTCCAACAAACCGCTGCGGGAGCCCAGCGCCCATGACTGCGTCGCCGCCCTCTGCCTTCTTCAGCGCAAGTAAAACCGAGCAGCTTCTTTGTTTTCGCCGATCGGCCACCTCGGGGCCAGGAGATGCATACAAGATGGAGATAATTATTGTGAGTACGGGTTAAATAGTAATTAATTTACTAATTAAATATAAAGAGCATATGTAGATTTTTCTAGTCTTATATTGATCCATTTAAATTTGTGTAGCAAACCGATAAAATATTTTGCCTTGTTAGCCAACATTTAAATTGCAGGGTATCTAAACAACTTGAATCATCTAAATAATTGTCGGGACCCTGTATCGCATCCTTGCCATGCCATACATCATACATGCATCATATCCGATCTTTTGTCGTAGTATTAAATAGTGCATCCGGTATTTCTTCTAGTGATTTGCTTCTTCACGGACTAGGCCGATAAGTTGATGCGAGTGTCGACCTGATTATCGGATGAACCTTCGGCAATATTTTGAGGCGAGCATTCTCCCCCTTTCTACCTATTTTAAATTTCTAGTCTTTATTTCCTCCTGTTGATCTATTGCTATCCGTATTGCGATGCTTTAGTTTTCGTATCCCTGTTATATTACTTGCAGCCCCTATATTGCCTTGGACATCTCCTATTATCTGTTGTTTGATAGACATTTGGCCTTGCGATTTGTAGTGCTATTTCTCGCTTAGCGTTGTCGATGTTCAACTGATATTGGGGGTTGGCATATTCATAAAGGTGGAGATGACTGTGGGTTTAATTAAAGTTGGTTACTTAAATGATAAAAATCGATATAACTAATGAAGAGGCACCGGTGGGTAATAGTTGAGATTTGGTTGTTAATCGCCCACTTGTGTCCACCTAGGACCCGAGTTCTTGACACCTGTTCCGAGACTGAGCGCGCTAACCACATCTGTGGTGTGTGGGCACCCCTATCGGCTTAGTACCTAATTTCAAAGTACTGTACCGGGGGCCTCAAACTAGTTTGAAGTTTTCATGCCATGTATGCCATGTTATGCCATATTTATTACCTGTTGCTCGATGAGCGTTTATTACTATTGCGTAGGTGCGGCACTCTGTCACGGGAATATTTTGTTTATAAACTCTGCTCCCGTGCAAGTGTAAGCAACCCTAGGGTCCGTACAAGGAGGATTAGCTATACCTCGTACGGGTAGCTATTTCGGGTGGCCCTCATGTACTTGCTTTGGGTCAGGGAAAGCGTCGTGTCCTAGGCCCCGCCGATATATCGATGGAAGTATGTTAATTGATCTGGCAACAAGGGTCGAAGTGCATGTGGAAACTTTGGTGCACCCCTACAGGGTTAAATCTTTTCGAAAAGGCGTGTTCGCGGTTATGGACGAATTGGAGCACAGTATCTCGATCATAGACAACTATAACTAAAGTTTACTGCTATAATTTGACTTCTATCTGATATGACTAGTAAGTTGTGAAAGGATACATATGTCGCCTAGAGGGGGGGGGTGAATAGGCGATTTAAAATTTTCCGAGAGTGACTCAACAAAGGCGGAATTAAACTAGCGTTTACTTTGTTAAGCACAAAACCTAGAACAATCTAGGGTTCACCTATGTGCACCAACAACTTATGCTAAGCAAGACAAACAACTATATGATAGCAAGATATATACTTTCAAGCACGAAGGCTATCACAAAGTAAAGTGCATAAGTAAGAGCTTGGGTATAGAGATAACCGAGGCACGCAGGGATGACAATATTTTACCGAGTTCCTCCCAACATGGAGTACGTTTCATTTGGAGAGGGGGTGTTATCTAACCACCTACGCCACAAAAGGCCTCCCTTATTCTCCGGTGAATCTTACCCCAACGGGATCGACCCACACTTCCACTATCGACGCACTTGTCGGTGGCAATCCGGAACCTCTCACAAGGTTGGGGCACTTCTCGATAACTGATGGAGGGGTTAACCTCTTGGGTGCCCGATCTTCACGGATCTCGTGGTCAAATCGATGGGAAAGCGAGGGGAAAGAGAGAAGGTAGCGGAAGCGAACACACACCTCGTGAAGAACACGATGAACACACGCAAAACTCACACGATACAAGGCCGATTGCTCCCGAACGGCGGCCACCGCTCCGATAGAATCCTCGCAAGGAAAGATCGGTCAACGTGCTCCCTCAAATCCACATCGGAGAGGGAAGAACACCTTGGGGAGGGTCTTGACAACTTGGAGATGACACAATGAACTCCAAGGCCTTGTTCAACGATGGATGCGTGATGCAAAGTCCAATCGAGGTTGGTGACGATAGTCGGTCCCCTTGGTAAAGGGGATGAGGCAAAACTAGAGATTCCACAATGGGGGTTGTCTTTAGTCTATCATCTATGCCTCAGGGATACATGAGGGGTGGGGGCTCTATTTATAGGCCAGCCACTAAACAAGGGTAGTTTGGGGATAAACTAGGCGAATAGGTAAGTAAAGGGGAATACATGGGCTGTGGCCCAACTGGTGCGCGCAGGCAGACACCGGACTTAGGACCGGTAGTACCGGTCATCACCGGTAGTACCGCTATGGGACCGGTAGTACCGCTTGCGGTCTTGGAGCATCCGTTGGAGCCGTCCGTAGCGAGCGGTAGAAGGGGCGGTAGTACCGCTGACCGGTAGTACCGGTTTCGACAACCGGTAGTACCGCTTGGACCTGGCAGCTGCCGACCTGTCTTCTTTCATCTCCTCTTCCAAGCCTCCGTCTTGTCGGGCTTGATGTTCCGGGCTTCCTCGCTTGCCTCCGTACTGGTCGATGTGAACCTATCATGCATATGTGACGGAGTATGAAGTAGCATACCATTCAATAGGGTAGGAAGTGAGCTTGCATAGAGGAACGGATTCACCTTTGAAGTCCATGGCGACTTGGCGTAAGTTGGAGACCTTGATGTAGTAACGACCGTAGGTCGGGCTGCATCATCTCCCCTCCCTTCAAAAAGAGTCGTCCTCGACTCTCCATGTTCATCACGAAGTAGAAGAGGTCGAAGGACATCCTTGATCCTGGGGTTCACCATATAGTCGTCCTCGGGAAGATTGACTTGACAACACTTCAATGTTCCTTCACCTTCCATGAAGCCTACAAAGCTCACGACAAAAGCGAAGCAACACTCAAAGCGTAGCCAATTCATGAACATTATAGCATGAGTCCTCAAGTAGAAGGAAGTCACCTTAGCTTGTAGAGATATCTCGATGAAGGGTAGCCATAGGTAACTCTCTTCGGTTCTTCTTGTCAACACATGGTTGGTAGAGGTTGACGTGAATGCACTTGTACCTTCATACAACAAAGACCAAGCAACATATGTTTGTGTGTGATCGAGGAGCATGTCATTTGTGGCATGTCCATTCTTGATCACCACACGATTAGCACAACTCAAGTATAGCAAACGAAATGCATATGCATGGTCAATGTGCATGGAAATCGTTTGAACATCATCCAAATGTGGAAACTCAAAAACTCCATATAACATAGAAGTGGGGCATTCAAAGCATTGGATCCAAATTTCAAACAACATCTTTGATGCAAGACTAGGAGAATTTGGCAAAAACACACAAGGAAGCATATCCAAAACAAAAGTATTATGTTTGCAAACAAACCAAATGAAAGAGCAAGTGGTCCTTATGTTTGTTGCAACAACAAGACGAGATTCTTGGAAGCTCTCATGACAATACATGCTCTTAATGGAATTGTGGTTGCACCCAAAACATCGGAAAGAGAAAATGTTCAACATTTTTGTTGCAACACACAAAGCATCATTATCTAAATGCAAAGAAACATGAATGTCACGAGGGGAGATAATACCATTAACATGCTTGCAATCAAACCATAGGAAAGAGCAATTTGCCAACATGAAAGATGCAAAGCATGCAAAAGGTATCAGAGCTGGGTTCGATCTTGAACTCACTTGTGGTATGCTCTCTAGAGCTCTTTTTGTCAACTCGTGCTCAACCGAGGTTGACATGATAATGCGGGTACCTACACACATCATACACAAAAGGGAGAATGTGTGTGCATGGTAGAGATACACATCATCCATCATGACGTATCTCTTCTTGTGCACATCACCATTAATGTCAATCAAGTATGAAAGTGATGCATGGTGAGTATGCAAGTGGGGAACATGCTTATCATGGCCATCATCAAAATCTCCAAAAATTGAGAAAGTATGGGGGCCATCTCATTATAACGCATATGATCAACATTGTTGCAAGCAAAACAAGTGAAATAGCAAGCATTCATCTTATCGCAAGCAACGGGAGATATTGAATGACTAGCATGACAAGGCAAGTCCAAAGCAATTGGAGGATACACACAAGATGCATAGCATGGCATGTTTATGGCAATGATATCGCAATCAAACAATTCCACATGATCAATATTATGCAAAGGCAAATCATCACATGGGAAAGTGGATGAAGCATATGTAATGTCACAAGTATCATCCATAGCATGCATATCCTCACAATTCATCATGTCCACTAGTGGGATCATGGCATCATCAACACCCTTATTGGTACCTTGGTCATACCTCTCATATGAAGTGGGTGTTGTGGAAGTAGTGGCCTCCTTGTGGACGACTTTGTCTTCTTCATGTAGCCATGGCGTCGCATCATCTTCGGGCACCATGTACATCTTCTCCAATTGAGGCATCATTGCTTCATGGATTGGCGCGTCTTCATCCATGGAACCTAGCACAACACAAGAGAACACACTAGAGGTAGAGGGTAAGTTGTTAGAATTCGAAATGGTCTCACTTGACCTATCAACTACCACTCTCAACTCACTAGTAGTATCGCTCATGCCCTCCAAGTGGAAGCACTCAATCTCACATAAGGTGGAGTCACTCGTCTCACTCTTGTTCTCACTCAAGTGGGCTAAGTGTCTCTCATACTCACATGGGATTGGTACCACATCATCACTCAAGCATATGGGGGTAGGCTCGGTTTCCTCAACTCCATGCGCCTCCTTTGGTGAAGGGAAAATCCCATGCTCACCATTCGTGACCTTGTCGCCTCCGAGGTTGGATGCCATAAGATGGGCATCATTTCTCTCCTCCATGGTCGAAGGGAAAATCCCATGCTCGACCGTCTTGTGGCCATCTCGTAGTAGTGGTGGAGGTAGGCTCATGCTATCCAACTTGGCGAAGTAGGCGTCTACATTTTCCTCGTTCGCGAGGTCGTAGAAGTCAAGCGTAGGCGTTGAAGCTTGATGGCGTGGACGAAGGCTTGCTCTTGGTGCCATTTTGGTGGTGGCACTAGTAGTAGAAGGTGCCCGACGAAGGTGTCGACGGAGGTCATTGGCGTGCCTTGCCAATGGTTGACGTAGGTGGCGCACTTGGTCATCCATATGACGCTCACGACGATGGTCATTTGCCTTGGCACTCTTCTTGTGCTTGTGGTGCCTTCTTGAGCTTGCTTGAGCATTATGGTTGGTGCTCAGCACGAATTCTTCGTCTTGGTGGCGAAGATGCCTTTGACGATGTCTTGTATCCTCTTTATGGTGGAAAAGCTCATCAGAGGATGTTTGTCGATGAAGATTCTTGTTTCTTGGCGCCTCTTGATGCATATGATGTTTGGACGCCACTCTTGTTTGGATAGGAGTTGGAGCTTGGCGCCTTGGCGGTGATGAAGCTTGGCGCCTTGGAGATGGTAGAGCTTGACGCCTTGGAGGTGATGGAGCTTGGTGCCTTGGAGATGGTGGTGCTTGACGCCATCTAGGTGGTGGCACATGTCGCCTTGGAGGTGGATCATCGAAGTAGGTGGTGCCCTTTGGTGTGGCACGCTTGGCCTTGAAGGTCATGGAATCTTGATGATGCGCCTCCTCTTGCTTGGCGTAGTAGGCTTCCATCTCCACACGGTGGAGGAATTCTTCATGGCTCATGGAGGAGCCATCAAAGTCGATGAAGTTCTCCGTGTCCTCCATGCTTGGCGAGGCGTCATCGATGTCGCACTCGAAGTCGTCCATGCTTGGGGAGTAGTTGTTGGTGTAGTACTCCATATCACCCAAGCATGTGGAGCCATTGTCGGTGTAGTGCTCCATAGGCTCCATGCATGAGGAGCCATTGTCGACGTAGAGCTCCATGTCTTCCATGCATGTGGAGTCATCGTAGGTGTAGTGCTCCGGGTCCTCAAAGCATGCGGAGCCATTGTTGGTGTTGTGCTCCGTCATGTCCTCTATACTTGTGGAGTCGTAGTCATGGTGGCTCATCATGGATTCTTCATAGATATCATCCTCGGTTCCGGAGTCCCTACACATGATGCACAAGACCAAGCGGTGTATATGGAAGTGGTAGAGGGTGTTAGGGATACAACGTCGAACCTTACTTTACCTTGGAAGATCGTATCGTGCAAGTGGCCACACTTGAGAGCAATAAACCAAGCAAAGTGAAGTTCATGCGGAACGCCAAAACCAACTACCAACAAAACACACACACACACACAAGGCCTATGGTGGATAGGTATGGAAAGTGGCATGCCAAGAACCAATCCGAAATCAAGATGTTGTAATGGCAAGTAAAGAACCACAATGATCACCAAGCAAACAAGTTAATCCACAAGATAGGAAATATGTACAAGGAAACACACACGGTGGGATAAATGGGACTTGTGCGACGGAGAAAGTGAGCTAAGAACCAAATGATTACCTAGCGAAGACTATAAGCTCGTGTCACATAAGTACAAGGAGAGACGCTAGTTCGATTGCACAAAATTGGTGGGCTACAAGATATGCACAATAAGTACCACCTATATGATATTCATCGAGCTTGCGCTTCCTATTCTACGAGGCACATGTATATTTGTTTCTTTTTCTCTTTTCCTTTTTTTCTATATATTTTTTTTATTTTTGTATCACTCTTTTTCTTTTTATTTCTTTTTCACTTGCCTCTTCCTTGTGCCAACAACTATACAAGATAACTATATGAGATAGCGCTCACAAATGTTTGCTCGAAATCTACAAGGTATCAAATGTGCATAGCCCAAGCAATCATAAGAGGAACTAGTCTCAATAGGTGTTTGTTGCTCGCAAAGATAGTGGGGTTCACAAAGGAATGCAAGTGGGGAGAAGTCGCGGAATGTTTATACCTTTCGTCGATGATCTTCACCCTTTATTGTTGGATTCCGCCTTTCTCACGGAATTTGGATGGAGTAGATAGCATGAACAACGTGGATGATGATGTAGAGCTCCTTCTCCTCTTCGAAACGAGCTAAAGAACACCACAATCCTAGTTCGAATGCAAAAGTTATGCTCAAAACGGTGAGAGGCTGAAATCTGGAAACCTGGTGTTTTTGTTCTGTATAGGGCGGTAGTACCGGATTTTTGAGCCCGGTAGTACCGGTTAAGTGCGGTAGTACCGGATTTTGGACCCGGTAGTACCGCTTGGACCTGGGACGCCCAGATTTAACGCGTTTTCGCGATTTTGGGGTGATTTGGGCGGAAAATCTTCAAGAAAAGCACCAAATCGAAGGGGGAAATCAAGGAATTAGGCCATGGGAACGCAAAGGAAGGTAGATCAACAAGTTTAGCAAGTAATCCATGGATCAAAACCTACCAAAACGCACTCAAATCAAAGATCGATCCAAAACACGAATTGGGGCTATTTTTGGTGAAAATTTCGAATTTATGGGGAAAAGACCAAATCGATGAGAAATCCGTGGCAACCAAAAGCTGCTGATACCAGATGATGGAGGGGTTAACATCTTGGGTGCCCGATCTTCACGGATCTCGTGGTCAAATCGATGGGAAAGCGAGGGGAAAGGGAGAAGGTAGCAGAAGCGAACACACACCTCGCGAAGAACACGATGAACACACGCAAAACTCACATGATACAAGGCCGATTGCTCCCGAACGGCGGCCACCGGTCCGATAGAATCCTCGCAAGGAAAGATCGGTCAACGTGCTCCCTCAAATCCACATCGGAGAGGGAAGAACACCTTGGGGAGGGTCTTGACAACTTGGAGACGAGACAATGAACTCCAAGGCCTTGTTCAACGATGGATGCGTGATGCAAAGTCCAATCGAGGTTGGTGACGATAGTCGGTCCCCTTGGTAAAGGGGATGAGGCAAAACTAGAGATTACACAATGGGGGTTGTCTTTAGTCTATCATCTATGCCTCAGGGATACATGAGGGGTGGGGGCTCTATTTATAGGCCAGCCGCTAAACAAGGGTAGTTTGGGGATAAACTAGGCGAATAAGTAAGTAAAGGGGAATACATGGGCTGTGGCCCAACTGGTGCGCGCAGGCAGACATGACCGGTAGTACCGGACTTAGGACCGGTAGTACCGGTCATCACCGGTAGTACCGCTTGCGGTCTTGGAGCATCCGTTGGAGCCGTCCGTAGCGAGCGGTAGAAGGGGCGGTAGTACCGCTGACCGGTAGTACCGGTTCCGACAACCGGTAGTACCGCTTGGACCTGGCAGCTGCCGACCTGTCTTCTTCCGTCTCCTCTTCCAAGCCTTCGTCTTGTCGGGCTTGATGTTCCGGGCTTCCTCCCTTGCCTCCGTACTGGTCGATGTGAACCTATCATGCATATGTGACGGAGTATGAAGTAGCATACCATTCAATAGGGTAGGAAGTCAGCTTGCATAGAGGAACGAATTCACCTTTGAAGTCCATGGCGACTTGGCGTAAGTTGGATACCTTGATGTAGTAACGACCGTAGGTCGGGCTGCATCAATAACTCAATTGGAGGCTCCCAACAAACAATCTTGGGGAATGCTCCACAACTTAATTGGAGGCCCCAAGTAATCCAAGAACCTGCAAAACCACCAAACCGTCTAGGGTTCCAAGAACCCAAGAGTAAAAAGCTTCTCACCTTTCACTCAAACAAATCCTCACCGAGAACTCAAACCGATGCGCCAAATGCAATGGCAAGAACACAAGAAGTGCTCAAATCCTTCTCTCCCAAATTCCACCAAAGCTACAAAAGCTTGTGGGGAAATAATAGAGGAAGAACAATGGAGGAAATCCATAAAAGACTCCAAGATCTATATCCTAAGATGTTCCCCTCACTTAGAGGAGAGATGGATTGGTGGGATTGTAGATCTAGATCTCCTCTTTCAAATCCCTAAAGTATATGCAAGAATCAAGGGAGAGATTGAAGGGGGAGCAAGCTCAAGAGGGTCAAGAATGGAGGAGAAAGCCTGTAAAACTCGAGCAGGGACATTGGGGAAGAAGGGCCCCTTTTTATAGGCCCACAGATTTCTGACCGTTTTCTGCCCGTTGGGGAAAAGTCAGACCGGAGACTCCGGTGTGAGGACCAGAGACTCCGGTCTACACCGGAGATTCCGGTCCAACTCCGGACCAGCCTCCGGACCAGTATGCAGTATGACCCAACCCTTCTGTGAGCCAGGTGGGCCGGAGACTCCGGTCCAGCAGCACCGGAGACTCCAGTCCAAGACCCACACCGGAGACTCCGGAGGAGCCTCCGGACCTTGCTCCGCACCCCCATACAGAATGTCCCAGCTAGGTTCCTGATGCCTCCACCGGGGACACCGGAAACTCCGGTCCACGCAGACCGGAGACTCCGGTCTAAACCAAATAAGAGGCAAACTTCAAATGGCGATATCTAGAGTTTGGAAACTCCGATTGACCTGGAACCAATTTTGTTGGAAAGAGGACAACAAGAGTTACCCAACAAAAAGAGAAAATTTCATGTATTATAAAGTGAGATGCCTCTCTTGGTGAGAAATCATAAAACCTCAAACATCAAAAACGCAATATGATATAAAAGGGAAATCCGTTTTTGATGAACTAGAGCTTGTTATGAATACTACCACAAGCTCTAGAACCTCACATGGATAAGATCCAAATAACAACCAAGAAAGGATGATGCTAAGTATGCAAAGGTTTGAGCTCTCTCTGAACGATATGATTGAGTTACTCACTTGAGAGCCCCTCTTGATAGTACGGTTATCTATCCAATAAACCGGTCTCCCCAACTAACACCACGAGACCAGTACGAAGAAAACCCTATCAAGATCATACCTTTGCCTTGCACATATTCCACTTGATCTTGATGTATACGATTATGTCCTTCTCAAGATGGAACAACTTTCTTGATTGGTCTTGCACGCACTTGCTTGATGAAGACTTGCAAGTTGCTCCCCCATACGATATGTGGAAACCTTTACTTTGACCTTGTCTTCATCGATCCATGATCACCGAGGATGGCAAGCTTCAAGCATGAGATCTTCTAGATATTGCACATCTTTAGCTTGCACATCATTTCTTCTTTTCTTTATTTTGTTGATGCCTTGAAGGTGCACCAGAGATATTACTCCATCTTATTATTCAAGACATACTTGCCATAGGTTTAACTCTCACATGACCAATCTGTGGATCACTCTTTGAACACCTTGGTCACCACTTGATCCTCTTCACTTTCTTCTTCTCCAAACCTTGAAGCCAACATATGGTTCAAGCATTGCCTATGGACAATTCCTACAAGTACAACTTGATACAAGCATTAGTCCATAGAGATTGTTATTAATTACCAAAACCACACATGGGGGCCCACACGTTCTTTCAAGTTGGATAACCACCATGGAAATAATGAATAAAACTGCCAACCGTGTGAGAAAAGCCCAACGAACACCTTCGCAATCGTACTCCCATTCCCACTCCGATTCGTCGTCGCTCCGTTACTCTCTCCCGCCGTCGCTGACGCCGAGGATGGGGAAGGTGCAGCACGCCATGTGTAACATCCCAAAAATATTAAACTTGAATCATCAAACTCTAATCATCAAAATTAGGGTTAACAAAAACTTTTCCAATTAAAAATATGAAAGCATGCATATGTCTGTGTATTAAAATTTGGATTCTTTTGAATTGCCTTGGTTCTGTGTTTATTTGCTTGTAAAATTATTCTTAGGTGAAATAAACATCATCTAAACAATCCCCACACTTTTCCCAAAGACAAACAAATTAAAACAAACAAATTCAGTGAATGGTCACTTTGGCCAAATTAACTCCCATGCCTACTTTGGCTATCTCTAACTTTCAGAACTTAACAGAAACATGTATAGATCTTTGCACCCCTTGATAGTACTCATAACAAGGTACCAAGGCCCACTTTGTGATCATGCAAAAATATTTAAAAGCTTACTTTAAATGATAGTTTAAAATTGAATCTATTTCATATGGGAAGATCCCAATATTTCAAAAACCACTCAAACAAGCTCAATTTTCAAAACCCAAGCATCCACAGAATCCTCAACACAGACCGCTCGTCGATCGCCAACCTCGGCCATGACTCTAGCCGCCCGTAGCCGTGTCTCCACCGTCGCCTGCCCATCCCTCTCGGTCTCGCCGTCGAGCCTATAAAAGGAGACGACCCCCGCTCGATTTCTTCACACCATCTTACTCCCCTCACCTCACTGATCATTCCACCCCTTAGCCGGAGCAAGGCGAGTAGCGCATCGCCGGAATTTGGCCGGAGCTCGCCGCTGCAGAGGAGAAGAGGAGCCATTGATTTCGTCCACCCCCGGCGCTGCCGCGACCACCCCTGAGTTCGCCGTTGTCGACTTCGTCGTTTGCCCTCCTCGCCGTCGTCACTGGAGCCCCGGTATGCCCCTATGCACCCCCACTGAGCCGCTAGGGTTCGAGCTCGCTGGTGACCTGTTCATCGTCGACGATGACCCTCAGCCATCGATCTTCATACTAATCCAACGCACCACATCGCCCCGTACTGCTTCGCGTTTAAAGAGCCACTGACCAGTAGACCCCCCTGTTAGTTGCGCCCTGCGCTACGGAGTGACGCTGGGCCGGCCCAATAACCCTTCCCGCGCATCCCACTCGTTTGAATTTAGCTTTTTCTATTTATGTTCAAACTCAGTTCTGTACCTAGTTTCAAAAATCAACCCAGCTCGATTCAGTAAACCAAATTGCATGAAACCAATTTTGTTAGAAAGATATTGAAATGATTAATCCAAGCCCGTTGGATTCAAATCATTTGGATCTATAGATCAACCTTGGTAAAAATAACAAGGCAGAAGCTTTTCTGCATTCAAACATTTTTCAAATTTAAACCATATTAGCTTTTGAGTTGATTCCAACTCTCAAAATCATATTTGACCATACCTTTCAGAATATATAAAAATATATGGGTTTACTTATAGAAATAATGTTCAAGTAATAAAAGAATGCCACATATGCATTTCTAGGCACTTTATTTATTTAAAATAAAAGGTTAAACCTTATTAAATTGTGACACCACTTTAAATCACATTCTCATGTACTGAAATATGTGGTGATGACACGTCTCAACATGATCCCATGTTTGAGTTGGAGAATATTAAATCTTAAGTAGTTTTTCAATGAGTAGAAATTACTTTTCTAAAAATAAAATAAATAAGACAAATGCTTTAATCTTGTAATGTTAGTGATGATGCTAGATCATCTATAGAACCCTTTTGTGTGATGATTGAAAGTAGTTAAGTATTGTTTGGTGATTGTGTACCTCGTATTTATTCATAGACGCTAGTACCGACCAAGGATACGCGGAGGAAGGAGGATACTACGAAGAAGAAGCCGAGGAAAACTTCAACCACTCCTCTACACAAGGCAAGCCTTACTAATCAAGCTGACCTATGCAAGCAAATACTTGCTTGTTACCATGCCAACTATATGCCTTAAGCATATGTGATTATACTCATTTGATAACCCAATCCTAGTTTTACTTGCAAGCTTTCTACTTTATTTCTTTATCAAAGCTATTTCTTAGAGTTTATTTAAGTGACTTGTAGATTCGAGGAAGATAGTTGAAGGTTGCATTAAGAGCATTAAATTTGGCCTAAGCTAGATAATCTTGATGTCATCCTAAGGCATGAGATTAAACTTAGTTAAAACTCCACTTGTTTACCACCCCTCATTAGTACATACCCCACTTGTAGATGCTAGTGCTAAGCATAAAATTTGATCAACTTTAGATGGACATACTTGGTGGAAAATGGTTATGAAAACCTTAGAATGATGAGTCATTCTACTAAGATATTTTGACATGTGTTTTCGAACACCAGATGATTTTGGTGATGAAAATGTTGAGGCATGAGCCTTAGCCCTTTATAAAACTGATGGTTGTCTGGATGCGATACCATTCCAATTTTACCGTACAACCATAATACCCGAAAACTGGGTAGGGCTTGACTGGAAACTTATATACTTTAGTATGGGTTCCCTCACGGCCAAGGTCTGAGCTAAGGCTACCTTGTGAAGACTGTCCACCTGTGCAGTACCCAAGATGACAATTGGTCATGGTTGGGAGGCCAAACTCACAGGAGAGGTGCCTATACTAGGGCGTGTAATTGAAAGTTTAGGATTGATTATCCGCATACTGAGTATGGTGAATTCAGGATTTGTTCCTGACGGATGTATCGAATGTTGTGGTGAAAGTGTACAATCTCTGCAGAGTGTCAAACTATTCGAATAGCCGCGTCCGCGGTTATGGATAGTTGGAGTGGCCATACTGTTCCCCCGTCAGATGTTTTCAAAATGACCTGTGAAATGGATTGAGATTTTGACTTGACCACAACAGAGTTGTGATATGAAGTACAAGTTCCCTCTTAGGTGTTATAAAACGTCAACTAGCTTTTGTTGCTTCTGAACTTAGTAGAGGTAAATTTGGCCTTCTGCAAAACAACCCTAGAGCTTAATGTCCTACTACAAAAACCCCTTTAACTTGTTAGTATTAGTTTGCGAGTACTTAAAGAGTACTCATGGCTTTGTCCCTGGCTATTCCGTGGCCAGACTATGAAGAGGAGTACCAGGATGATAGACCCCAGGAAGGTTACGACAACTAGGATCATCTCCCATCGTCAGCATTGCCTGTGACCCCGAAGATGGAGTTTCGCCTACGCTACCTTTATCATTACGTATTTCCGCTGCTTGAGTTGTATTACGAACTGGATCATGAGATCCTTATTTGTGTAAGACCTTATGTATGGTTTGTAATGGATGATGTACTGTGGTATCCAATTCTGTTATGTCTCACAAAAATGGTAATCCTGGGATTGCGATGTATGGCATAACTGGCATCTGGGATTAAAAATCCGGGTGTTGACAAGTTGGTATCAGATCCATCCTGACCATAGGAGACCCTAGTTAGACTGGACGTTTGAATCAAAAACTTAGTTTCAAAACCAAAGGAAGCAAATATTTACAAAAACTTATTCCCATTCTTATCACCTTGATTCTTTCATAAAAATTCATGTTCCTCAAAAACTCTTGCAAAATACATAAAATTTGACACACTTGATCACTCTACTAAATTACTCATCCTATATTGTTAATAGATGGACGTGAAGTACAACAAGTTTTATCAGTTGGGGAATGGAGGAGACCTTATCTTTGAGCGGGATTTGGACCAGCTTTCAGAACTTCTAGAGCGTCCGCACCCCTAGTTCTTTGGAGCTTAGCTCAATGATCAAGGAGGAGAAGATCTGTAGTGGCTAATTGTTGCAAGTCTCCAAGGAAAGATTGAACCTCCCACTGCCGAGGGAATTCAATTCACCTTAAGAGAGAACAACTGGCTCGATGGACTTGCCAGGGCCATGCAGGAAGCTCTTGCCCGTCTGTGTGGGCAGAGTATCAACCAGATCAAGGGTACCCGCTTTGAGTTTTGTCCAAGGCATGATGCTATGCGACAGCCACTGGAAGCCCCATACCACCACGAGCTGAAGACCCAGTTGGACCACCTTAGCTTCATGATGTACGATCGTCAGCAGGAATTGGACAATTGCCGTGACTACTCCAACCACAAGTCCGCCATCATCAAGACAAAGGATCAGACCATCGCCATGCTAGCAAAGGATCGCAAGTCTCGCCGCCGTCAGCTCGACAAGAAGGAGCGCACCAATGCCCGTCTTCGCCATCGTATCTTGGATTTGTAGGAGACCATCCACGAGAGAGACATGCAGTTGGAAGAAAGAGATAATGCCGGAGAGGATCTTCGTGGAGACCCCTACTCCTATCTCAGCGATGATGATAATTTTCTGGAGGATCAGGCTATGGACTTCTTCACCGATGAGGATGATTTCGCCTTCATCAATGACGACGAGGATGATGAGGGTGACGACTACACCGACTCCGAGGAGTAGTAGCACTTGAGCACTAGCGTAGTGAGTTGTATTCAGTCCCACTGTATCGTAGTTTCCAGAATGGTTCTTAAAATCATCTGTTTTTCTTGTTTTGTGGTGTGTGTTTGTATCGTGTGCGATGAATGAATGAAAAGCAAGTTGCTGGAAAAATCTCAGTCAAACTTTAAAAACTTTTCAAAGTACCGAAACCTTAGAAATTTCCCTCTTTTCTCATGATCCATCTCAATCTTCAGATGCCACACGGAGGAAGTGGTTCATCCCCGGACCCGATGTTGCAGATCCTGCAAATGTTGGTTTCTGATCGTGAAGCTGAAAGAGCCGAACGTCAAGCCAACTTAGCCACCCTTCAGCAGATAGCTCAGCTAGCCCACAACAATCAAGGACAAGGAAACCAGGACAACCATGGATCTAAGCTCAAGAATTTCCAGAACACCAACCCACCTGTTTTCACTAAGTCAGAAGAGCCCTTAGACGCTGATGATTGGCTGCAAACCATGGAAAACAACCTGGAAGTCGCCGGAGTGGAAGCAAACGAGAAAGTTCTGTTCGCCACCCATTATCTAGCCGGAGATGCAAGAGCATGGTGGAACAGTGTTCGTGCAATGACCGGAGGACAGATGATGACCTGGGAAGAATTCAAGGTCAAGTTCAATAGAACCCATGTGCCACCGGGTTTGATCAAGAGAATGAGAGACGAGTTCAGAGAACTGAAGCAAGGAAGGATGACCGTAGTGGAATACCGTGACAAATTCTTGTCATTAGCTATGTATGCCCCGGATGAGATCGACACCGAAGACAAGAAGAAAGAGAGATTCCTGAATGGTTTGCATGATGAGATGCAGACTGTGTTGGTCAATATCCCCTTTGCAGATATTGAAGCCCTTGTCGACTCTGCCATCCAGATGGAAGGAAAGATCAACCAAGCCAATGAGAACCGCAGGCGTCGCATGATGCATCAGCCAGGAACCCATCAGACCCCAAAGTATCGCCCTAACCCATCTCCAGGATTTGCCCCAAGAACCAACAGACCCCCAATGAACCGTCCGACCTATCCCAACCGTGGAAACCCAAGGCCCGGAGGAAATCACAACAACCCCGGCAACTCTAGCAATTTCAACCGTGCACCACCCAAGTTCAACAACAACAATGCTACCGCCAACACTAACACTGCCCCGAGGACTGGAAGCAATGTTGTGCCTGTTGCAGCAAAGGACAAGTCGTAAGTGACTTGCTATGACTATGGAAATAAGGGTCACTACTCCAATGAGTGCCCCAAGAAGAATGCCGCAGCCCCCAATGCAAATGCCCCAGCTCGGCAGCAGCGTCGTGTTCAGCCTGGAAGAAGGTTTGCCCCAGGGAACTCGCTCAACCGCAACGGCCGTCTTTTTCTCATGCATGCTGAAGAAGCCCAGGAAGCGCCAGACGTCGTGCTGGGTATGTTTTTTGTTAATTCAGTACTTGCTCGAGTGTTATTTGATTCTGGTGCATCGCACTCATTTGTCACCGAAGAATTTGCATGCACTAGTAAGATTCAACCAACCAAACTGAAGCATGTTATGATTGTTCAAATCCCCGGTTCCACCACCAAAGCTAGGCAAATTTGCAAAGCCGTCCCCATCTGAATCCATGGCATAGATTTTTATGCTAATCTGATAGTACTCGGAACTAAAGGTTTGGAAGTAGTACTAGGAATGGATTGGATGTCCAAACATAAAGGATTGATTGACTGTGCCAAGAAAGCCATAACCATGACCAGTACCGCTGGAATATCAGTAGAGCATATATCCGAAACCTTACCTCACCAATTCAAGTGCAACAAGAGTATAGCCCAACCTACCATTGACCAAGTCCGGATAGTCTGTGAATACCCCGATGTATTTCCAGATGTTTTTCCAGGTATGCCCCCAGATAGGGATATCGAGTTTATCATCGAACTAATCCCCGGAACAGGACCCATAGCCCAGATACCATATAGTATGAACTCGTCTGAACTAGCAGAACTGAAGAAGCAACTGGATGCCATGCTGGAAATTGGATTGATTCAACCAAATGCGTCACCATGGAGATCACCTTTCTTGTTCGTGGACAAGAAGGATGGAGGAAACCGTTTGTGTACGGATTACCGGAAGTTGAATGATGTCACCATCAAGAACAAGTAACCATTACCCAAGATAGAAGATTTGTTTGATCAGTTGAACGGTGCCAAAGTGTTTTCTACGATTGATCTTAGAACTGGCTATCATCAACTCAAGGTTCATGCAGAGGATATTCCCAAGACCGCCTTTACCACCAGATATGGATTATACGAGTATACTGTCATGTCTTTTGGATTAACCAATGCCCCCGCTTATTTCATGAATATCATGAATAAGATTTTTATGGACTTCCTGGATAAGTTTGTCGTTGTTTTCATCGACGACATTCTGATTTATTCCAAATCAGAAGTAGAACATGAGCTACACCTAAGGACCATTCTTGGAACCCTTAGAGAGGATCAGTTGTATGCCAAGTTTAGCAAATGTGAATTCTGGTTACAGGAGGTAGGATTCCTCGGCCACATTGTATCAGCCGGAGGAATTGCCGTTGACCCTGCAAAAGTGAAAGATGTCGAAGATTGGCAAGCCCCAACCACTCAAACCCAAGTTCGTGCATTTCTCGGATTGGTGGGATACTACCGCAAGTTCGTACAAGGATTCTCGAGTATCGCCAGACCCATGACCCAATTGCTGAAGAAAGACAAGAAGTTTGAATGGACAGACAAATGTGAAGCGAGTTTTCAAGAACTTAAGAGGAGATTGATTTCAGCCCCAATCTTAATCATGCCGGATATCACAAAGCCCTTCGACGTGTATTGTGATGCATCCAAGATCGGTCTCGGATGTGTGCTAATGCAAGAAGGCAAAGTTATATCTTATCTATCCCGACAACTGAAACAACATGACAAGAATTACCCAACCCATGACCTCGAACTCGCAGCCGTAGTTCTAGCCCTGAAGACATGGAGGCATTATCTGATGGGAAACCATTGTGAGATCTATTCGGATCACAAGAGTCTGAAGTATATTCAGAAGGATCTGAATATGAGAAAGAGAAGATGGATTGAGCTAATCAAGGATTACAACCTGTACATTCTATTGGAATTATGCCCTAGAGGCAATAATAAAGATGTTATTATTATAATTCTTGTTCATGATAATGTTTATATTCCATGCTAGAATTGTATTAAGCGGAAACTTTAATACTTGTGTGGTTTGTGAACAACACCGTGTCCCTAGTACGCCTCTATGGACTAGCTCATTGATTAATGATGGTTAAGGTTTCCTAACCATGGACATGAGTTGTCGATTAATAATGAGATCATATCATTGGGAGAATGATATGATGGACAGACCCAAACTAAGCGAAGCAATTAGATCGTGTCATCGTGTTCGTCTTTGCGAAGCTTTTCTTATGTCAAATATTGTATTCCTTAGACCATGAGATAATACAACTCCCTGGTATCGGAAGAAAGCTTTGAGGTCATCAAACGTCATCCTATGAGAGGGTGATCATAAAGGTGTCTCTCAGGTGATCAGAAAGTATCTGTTGGGTTGTATGTATCGAGAAGGGATTTGTCCCTCCCAAGTCGAAGAGATATACTTCGGGCCCATTCGGTAATCGATATCAACACCGCTTGCAAGCATGTGGTGAAGGAGTTAATCACAAAGTGATATCGGATTACGGAACGAGTAAATTACTTGCTGTGAACGAGATTGAACTAGGTATGACGGTACCGACGATCAAATCTCGGGCAAGTAAAATATCGCGAGACGAAGGGAATATATATGGGATTGATTGAATCCTGGCATCGTGGTTCATCCGATATGATCATCGATGAATGTGTAGGAGTCAATATGGGTTTCCAGACCCCGCTGTTGATTATTGATAGAAGATCATGTCTGCATATTCTCGAACCCGCAGGGTCACACACTTAACGTGTCTCGACGCTAGGATAGATTGGATAATTGGTTTATGAGCTTTTGTTCGGAGTCTCGGATGGGATCCGGGACATCACGAGAGGTTCCAGAGTGGTCCGGAGAATAGGATTCATATAAGGCAGTGCAGTTTTTGGAGTTCGGAATTGTTCCGGGTTAATCGTTATTGTACCGGAAGCTTCTAGAACCTTCCGGAAGGGGACCAACGTGGCCCCACCTTCCGGGAGGGGGCATGGGCCTATGAGGGAGTGCCCTGGCCGCATTGGGCCAGGGGCACAATGCCCCATAGGGCCCAGCCGGCCAAGAGGGTTTAAGCTCTAGATAGAGCTTCTAGAAGGGGGGGGGTTTCCTTGCCCCCCACTCCTCCTCCTTGCCGCCGGCCTTGGCTTGGGGGAGGGGGCTAGGGTTGCCGCCCCACCCCTCTATATAAAGAGGGCTGGGGGCGCACCACCCCCGACACCTTCCCCTCCAACCCTAGCCGCCCTGCTGTCCTTCCTCTCTCCCTCCCGACTGTTTGTAGGCGAAGCCCTGCTGCAGAAATTCTCCACCATATACACCACGCCGTCGTGTTGTAGATCCAATCCGTCTCTCCACCATACTTGCTGGTATGAGGAAGGAGGAGACGTCGAGGTGCTTCACGTGTGCATCTCACGGAGGCACCGCCACTTGTGGTGCTAGATCGGATCGGATCGCGAGGAGGAGAAGCGAGTACGACTACATCACCCACGTTCCGACGAACGTTCCGCTGTGCGAATCTTCAAGGGTATGAAGATCTAATCCAATCTCTCTCGTTGTTTGCATCTCCTAGATTAGATCTTGGCTTTCCCTCTATTCGCATCCGTAGAAAATTTTGATTTACTATGCCGTGAAACCCTTCGGTGGTATCAGAGCTAGATCTATGCGTAGATGTGTTTCACGAGTAGAACGCAACATGGTTGTTGCGGGCGGTGATGTTTTCTGTTGCAAGCCTCTTGTTTGTGTTCTTCTTATGACGCGGGATAGTGTGATTGAAGCGGTCCAGGCCAACCTTACGCGACGTCGTTCGCGAGACCGGCTCCGCACTTGACGTGTGGCTTGTTCCACACATGCGGCTGGTGGATGTCAGTTTCTCTCACTATAGTTGTCATGGGATTAACACCGGAGTTTGGCAACCATAATATCACCGTTGTGGCTTTCCGTAGGTAAGAATCGTTCTTAGCATCTACTCCCATAAGCCACGTAAAACATGCAACAACAAAGTAGAGGCGTCTAACTTGTTTTTGCAGGGAGTGTTTTCTGTGATATGGTATGGCCCAAGATGTGATGTGTATAATGTATGCGATGATCATGTTTTGTAATGTTTCACGACTTGCATGTCGATGAGTACACAACCGGCAGGAGCCATATGGTTGTCTTTATAATTGTGTATGACCTGTGTGTCAACTTCTTATGCGCCATGTAATAGTTTCACTTTATCGCTAAGTAGTTAGCAATAGTTGTAGTTGCTATTCGTGGTGGAGGCAATCATGGTGGAGTGATGGAGATCATGCCGGAACGCACAAGATGGAGATCATTGCGCGAAGATTGGCTATACCATGTCACATAAAGTTATATGCATGTGATGTTTATCCTTTTATGTATCTTATTATGCTTAGATCGCGACGGTAGCATTATAAGATGATTCCTCAATTAAAGATCAAGATAAAAACTGTGTTCTCCCCAAGTATGCACCGTTGCGAAAGTTCGTCGTGTCCAAGCATCACGTGATGATCGGGTGCTATAGACTCTACGCTCACATACAACGGGTGCAAGCCAGTTTTGCACATGCGGAAATACTTGGGTCTAACTTGACGAGACTAGCATGTACAGACATGGCCTCGGAACACATGAACCGAAAGGTTAAGCATGAGTCATATGAATGATATGATCGACACTTCGTTGTCCACCATTGAAACCACATCTCTTCTCGTGAAGATCGGATTAGGTGTGGTGAATTTGGATCGTGTTCACTAAACAACTTGAGGGATGTTGAATTTAGTGGGAGTTCATCTAGTAATTTGATTAAAATTTGAACTAGTTATCATGAACATAGTCTAATTTGTACTTGCAAATATTGTAGATCAAATGGCTAAGTACAACTTCAACTTCAACGTTTTTGCTGAGAAGGAAAAGCTTAGAAACAATGGGTCTAACTTCACCAATTGGTTCCGCAATCTAAGAATCATTCTCTCTGGCGGTCAAAAGGACTATGTCCTTGGGAAAGCGTTAGGTGCCCCCCCTGCTGCAACTGCGTCGGCTGATGTTAAAGTTGTCTATCAGTCGCGCAAAGATGATTATGGTGTGATTAAGAGCACCATGTTGTTTGCTATGGAACCGGAACTTCAAAATCGTTTTGAAGACTATCCCGGGCTCTTTGAGATTCTCGAAGAGCTGAAAACCATGTTTCAGACCCAGGCCCGTTCTGAGAGATATGAGATCTCTGAGAAGTTCTTTAACTGCAAGATGGAGGAAGGGAGTTCTGTTAGTGAGCACGCCATTAAGATGACGGGCTACACTCAACGCCTTGAGCAACTGGAATGCACGATTCCAGAGGAGCTCAAGATTGACAGGGTTCTGCAATCACTCCCTCCCAGCTACAAAAGTTTTGTAGTGACTCATAATCAGATTGGTTCCACTGATACAATCACCGAGATCTTCGCAAAGCTGAAGGCCACGGAAGTGGACATCAAAAAGGATAATCATGTGTTGATGGTCAACAAGCCCATCTTCAAGAAAGGTAAGGGTGCAAAGAAGCCCTTCAAGAAAGGCGACGGCAAGCGCGTTGCCCCTGCTGAGAAGAAGCTCAAGTCTGGTCCTAAGCCAGACACTGAGTGCTTCTATTGCAAGGACAAGGGTCACTGAAAGCGCAACTGTCCGAAGTACTTAGCGGACAAGAAGGCTGGCACCATCAAAGGTATATTTGATATACATGTTATTGATGTTTTCCTTACTAGCCCTCGTTCTAGTGCCTGGGTATTTGATACTGGTTCAGTTGCTAATATTTGTAACTCGAAACAGGAGCTACGGAATAGACGGCGGCTTGCGAGGGATGAGGTGACGATGCGCGTTGGCAACGGATCAAGAGTTGATGTGATGGCCGTTGGCACGCTCTCCTTAGTTTTACCTTCGGGATTAGTTTTAATCCTTAATAAGTGTTATTATGTGCCTGCATTGAGCATGAACATCATTTCTGGATCTTGTTTATTGCAAGACGGTTATTCATTTAAATCGGAGAATAATGGTTGTTCTATTTATATCTATTTAATGAAACATAAATCTGAAACATTTGAAAAGTTCAAGGAATTTCAGAATGAAGTGGAGAACCATCGTAACAGAAAGATTAAGTTTCTACGATCCGATCGTGGGGACGAATATTTGAGTTATGATTTTCTCACGCATCTTAAAGCAAGCGGAATTGTTTCGCAACTCACGCCACCCGGAACACCACATCGCAATGGTGTGTCTGAACGCCGGAATCGAACCCTATTAGATATGGTCCGATCAATGATGTCTCTTACTGATTTGCCATTATCATTTTGGGGTTATGCATTAGAAACCGCTGCATTCACTTTAAATAGGGCTCCATCTAAATCCGTTGAGACGACACCGTATGAACTGTGGTTTGGTGCTAAACCTAAGTTGTCGTTTCTTAAAGTTTGGGGATGCGAAGCTTACGTCAAGAAGTTGATGCCGGACAAGCTCGAACCCAAAGCGGAGAAATGCGTCTTCATAGGATACCCTAAGGAAACTATTGGGTATACCTTCTATCACAGAACCGAAGGCAAAGTGTTTGTCGCAAAGAACGGTTCCTTTCTTGAGAAGGAGTTTCTCTAGAAAGAAGTGAGTGGGAGGAAAGTAGAGCTAGACGAGGTTATTGAACCTTCTCTTGAGTTGGAGAGTAGCGCAGCACCTGAAATTGTTCCAGTGCCGCCTGCACCAACGATAGAGGAAGCTAATGACAAGGATCATGAAGCTTCGGACGATGCTGCTACTGAACGTCGCAGGTCGACAAGGTCGCGTGCCCCTCCTGAGTGGTACGGCAACCCTGTCTTGAATGTCTTGTTAGTAGAAGACAGTGAACCTACGAACTATGAGGAAGCGATGATGAGCCCAGACTCTGAGAAATGGCTAGAAGCCATGAAATCCAAATTGGGATCCATGAGCGAAAACCAAGTATGGACTTTGGTGGACTCTCCTAGCGACCGAAAGGCCGTTGAGTGCAAATGGATCTTCAAGAAGAAAACGGACGCAGATGGTAATGTTACTGTCTATAAAGCACGACTTGTCGCGAAAGGTTTTCGACAAGTTCAAGGTGTTGACTACGATGAGACTTTCTCTCCTGTAGCGATGTTTAAGTCCATTCGGATTTTATTAGCAATTGCTGCGTTTCATGATTATGAAATATGGCAGATGGATGTCAAGACTGCTTTCCTCAATGTCAACATTGATGAAGAGTTGTATATGATGCAACCCGAAGGTTTTATCGATCCTAAGGATGCTGATAAAGTATGCGAACTTCAGCGTTCCATTTATGGACTGAAGCAAGCATCTCAGAGTTGGAACCTTCGTTTTGATCAAGTTATCAAGAGCTTTGGATTTCTTCCAAATTGCTACGAAGCTTGCATCTACAAGAAAGTGAGTGGGAGCTCGGTGACGTTTCTGGTACTATATGTGGATGACATATTGATTATTGGAAATGACATCAACATGCTTAATGATGTGAAGAGTTATTTGAACAAGTGTTTTTCAATGAAAGACCTAGGTGAAGCTGCTTATATATTGGGCATCAAAATCTATAGAGATAGACAAAGACGCCTGATAGCTTTAAGCCAGAGTACATACCTAGACAAAGTTCTGAAAAGGTTCAGAATGGATAAGGCAAAGAAAGGTTCAGTGCCTATGTTGTCAGGTAAGATATTGAGCAAGGCTCAGTGTCCAGCTACGGTAAATGATAGGGAAGCTATGAGCAAAGTGCCTTATGCCTCGGCCATAGGTTCTATCATGTATGCCATGCTGTGTACTAGACCGGATGTGTCCAATGCTCTTAGTTTGACGAGCAGATATCAAAGTGATCCAGGAGTGGAACACTGGACAGCCGTGAAGAACATCCTAAAGTACCTAAATAGAACTAAATAAATGTTCTTAGTCTATGGGGGTGATGGACAGCTCGTCGTAAAAGGTTACGTCGACGCTAGTTTCGACACCGACAAGGATGATTCTAAATCTCAGACAAGATACGTGTATATTTTGAATGGAGGAGCTGTGAGCTGGAGAAGCTGCAAGCAAAGCGTGATCGTGGGATCTACAGTAGAAGCGGAATACATGGCTGCTGCAGAAGCGTCAAGTGAAGGAGTTTGGATCAGGAACTTCATCACTGAGCTTGGCGTGGTTCCAAGTGCATTGGACCCACTGGAGATATTGTGTGACAACACTGGCACCATAGCACTCGCTAAGGAACCAAGATATCATCCAAAGACCAAGCATATCAACCGCAAGTTTCATATAATCCGAGATTATATAGCAGATGGAGATCTGAAGATTAGCAAAGTACATACAGATCTGAATGTCGCAGATCCATTGACTAAACCTCTTCCACGTGTAAAACATGATCAGCACCTCAGTGCCATGGGTGTGAGATTGTTGCCAAATATAAACTAGATTATTGACTCTAGTGCAAGTGGGAGACTGTTCGAATTATGCCCTAGAGGCAATAATAAATATGTTATTATTATAATTCTTGTTCATGATAATGTTTATATTCCATGCTAGAATTGTATTAAGCGGAAACTTTAATACTTGTGTGGTTTGTGAACAACACCGTGTCCCTAGTATGCCTCTATGGACTAGCTCATTGATTAATGATGGTTAAGGTTTCCTAACCATGGACATGAGTTGTCGATTAATAATGAGATCATATCATTGGGAGAATGATATGATGGACATACCCAAACTAAGCGAAGCAATTAGATCGTGTCATCGTGTTCGTCTTTGCGAAGCTTTTCTTATGTCAAATATTGTATTCCTTAGACCATGAGATAATACAACTCCCTGGTATCGGAAGAAAGCTTTGAGGTCATCAAACGTCATCCTATGAGAGGGTGATCATAAAGGTGTCTCTCAGGTGATCGGAAAGTATCTGTTGGGTTGTATGTATCGAGATGGGATTTGTCCCTCCCAAGTCGGAGAGATATACTTTGGGCCCACTCGGTAATCGATATCAACACCGCTTGCAAGCATGTGGTTAAGGAGTTAATCACAAAGTGATATCGGATTACGGAACGAGTAAAGTACTTGCTGTGAACGAGATTGAACTAGGTATGACGGTATCGACGATCAAATCTCGGGCAAGTAAAATATCGCGAGACGAAGGGAATATATATGGGATTGATTGAATCCTGGCATCGTGGTTCATCCGATATGATCATCGATGAATGTGTAGGAGTCAATATGGATTTCCAGACCCCGTTGTTGATTATTGATAGAAGATCATGTCTGCATATTCTCGAACCCGCAGGGTCACACACTTAACGTGTCTCGACACTAGGATAGATTGGATAATTGGTTTATGATTTTTTGTTCGGTGTCTTGGATGGGATCCGGGACATCACGAGAGGTTCCGGAGTGGTCCGGAGAATAAGATTCATATAAGGCAGTGCAGTTTTTGGAGTTCGGAATTGTTCCGGGTTAATCGGTATTATACCGGAAGCTTCTAGAACCTTCCGGAAGGGGACCAACGTGGCCCCACCTTCCGGGAGGGGGCATGGGCCTATGAGGGAGTTCCCTGGCCGCATTGGGCCAGGGGCACAAGGCCCCATAGGGCCCAGCCGGCCAAGAGGGTTTAAACTCTAGATAGAGCTTCTAGAAGGGGGGGTTTCCTTGGCCCCCACTCCTCCTCCTTGGCCGCCGGCCTTGGCTTGGGGGAGGGGGCTAGGGTTGCCGCCCCACCCCTCTATATAAAGAGGGCTGGGGGCGCACCACCCCCCCACACCTTCCCCTCCAACCCTAGCCGCCCTGCTGCCCTTCCTCTCTCCCTCCCGACTGTTTGTAGGCGAAGCCCTGCTGCAGAAATTCTCCACCATATACACCATACCGTCGTGTTTTAGATCCAATCCGTCTCTCCACCATACTTGCTGGTCCGAGGAAGGAGGAGACGTCGAGGTGCTGCACGTGTGCATCTCACGGAGGCACCGCCACTTGTGGTGCTAGATCGGATCGGATCGCGAGGAGGAGGAGTACGACTACATAACCCACGTTCCGACGAACGTTCCGCTGTGCGAATCTTCAAGGGTATGAAGATCTAATCCAATCTCTCTTGTTGTTTGCATCTCCTAGATTAGATCTTGGCTTTCCCTCTGTTCGCATCCGTAGAAAATTTTGATTTACTATGCCGCGAAACCCTTCACATTCACTATCACCCTGGTAAAGACAATGTGGTAGCAGATGCCCTTAGCAGATTGCCGTGCCGCTTGAAATCCATGATTTTGAAGGAGCAACCAAGCTTCCACAAAGATATGGAAGATTTTTGAATGGAATTAGTAAGTGAAGGATTTTTGGCTAGCATAGAACTTCAACCCACTTTGATCAGCCAGATCAAAGAGGCGCAGAAAGGAAATGCTATTATCGATGGAATCAAGCGTCGTATTGGTACATGCAAAGTACCCGGATTCACCGAAGACGAAGAAGGAGTTCTGTGGTACAAAGGACGCCTTTGTGTACCAGCAGATTCTGAGTTAAAAGAAGTTATTCTGAAGGAAGCTCATGATACTCTTTATTCTATCCACCCCGAAGGAACGAAGATGTATCATGACTTGAAGGAGCAATTTTGGTGGCATAAGATGAAGAGAGAAATCGGAAGCTATATCGCCAAGTGTGATATATGTCAGCGAGTCAAGGCAGGACATCAAAGACCCGCTGGATTGTTGCAACCATTGCAGATTCCGAAATGGAAATGGGATTCCGTTGGAATGGAATTTATCACCGGATTGCCTACTTCTAGTAGGGGAAATGACTCTATCTGGGTCATAGTGGATAGGTTGTCCAAAGTCTCCCATTTCTTACCCGTCAAGACCACATATCAGAGTTCGAAGCTAGCGGAGTTATACATCGATAGAATCGTCAGTTTGCATGGAGTCCCCAAGAACATCGTATCGGATCGAGGAACTCAGTTTACCTCGAGATTCTGGAAGAAAGTCCAAGAAGGTTTAGGAACCTGCCTCGATTTCAGCACCGCGTATCACCCTCAGACCGATGGACAAACGGAGCGAGTAAATCAAATACTCGAAGATATGCTGAGAGCATGTGTGTTAGAATATGGATCTAAGTGGGAAGATTGTCTGCCGTTTGCAGAATTTTCATACAACAACAGTTATCAAGCTAGTTTGCAAATGTCCCCATTTGAATTCATGTATGGAAGGAAATGCCGCACCCCTTTGAACTGGTCGGAAGTAGGAGAGAGTCAGATTTTCGGACCCGACATCCTACGAGAAGCAGAAGAGAAGGTTCACAAGATTCGTGAGCACCTCAAGACAACCCAGTCCAGACAGAAGAGTTACGCCGACAAGAGTCGTTGAGACCTCGCCTTCAACATAGGAGATTTTGTGTATCTGAAAGTGTCGCCATTGAAATGAATGCAGCGTTTCCAACTGAAAGGAAAGTTAGCCCCCAGATATATCGGACCCTTCGAGATTCTAAACCGTCGAGGAGAAGTGTCATATCAATTGGAACTACCCGAAGAGATCTCATCCGTGCACAATGTGTTCCATATCTCATTACTTCGCAAGTGCCTCGAAGTTCCAGAGAAGACTGAAGTATTCAAGAATATCGATCACCGGACCATAGAGATCAACGATGACCTGACCTATCCCGAAGTACCCATCCGTATTTTGGAGGAAGCTTTAAGAACTACCAGAACCCGAAGCATCAAGTTTCTCAAGATTCAGTGGAACAACCACATGGAAGAGGAAGCTATCTGGGAGCGCGAAGATCACATCAGGACGGAGTTTCCCGATCTCTTCAAATCCTAGGTAATATTTTTCGTCCTTTTTCAAATCTCGGACAAAATTTTGTTTAAGGGGGGAAGGTTTGTAACATCCCAAAAATATTAAACTTGAATCATCAAACTCTAATCATCAAAATTAGGGTTAACAAAAACTTTTCCAATTAAAAATATGAAAGCATGCATATGTGTGTATATTAAAATTTGGATTCTTTTGAATTGCCTTGGTTCTATGTTTCTTTGCTTGTAAAATGATTCTTAGGTGAAATAAACATCATCTAAACAATCCCCACACTTTTCCCAAAGACAAACAAATCAAAACAAACAAATTCAGTGAATGGTCACTTTGGCCAAATTAACTCCTATGCCTACTTTGGCTATCTCTAACTTTCAGAACTTAACAGAAACGTGTATAGATCTTTGCACCCCTTGATAGTACTCATAACAAGGTACCAAGGCCCACTTTGTGATCATGCAAAAATATTTAAAAACTTAGTTTAAATGACAGTTTAAAATTGAATCTATTTCATATGGGAAGATCCCACTATTTCAAAAACCACTCAAACAAGCTCAATTTTCAAAACCCAAGCATCCACAGAATCCTCAACACATGCCTAGCACACCCACCAAAAATCTTTTCAAAATTAAAACTCAAGTTCTTGCGGCCATTTCATCAAACACTTGGAGACAACAAATCAAACTGGCCAAACTTTACTGTTTTGAGCAGTAATTTGGCTAAGCATTGTTCACCATTGATCACACTTGTCTCCCTAGTGCCAACCAGTGCCTTGACCACCCCTAGCCCCTACCCTTTTCACCATGCCATGCCAACCCGAAGGAACCCTTGCCAGCCGACCATGGCTAGCTAGCCAGAGCAAGCACCAAGCCTAAACACCATGTCTAGGACACAGGCCACCGTCCACCGCCACCCCCTGTCCAGCGCTTGAACCCTACCAGCCACTGGACCACACGCCCAAGCCATGCCAAGCTTCTTTGAGAGCATGCCGAGAGCACGCCAGAGCGCCACCCTCGACATGCACCCACAGACCGCGCGCCGCCCTCGCCGCGTGCACGCGTGATCACCACCGCCCCAGCAACCCCGCAGACACCCCCGTTCGCCGCCCCATGCCTCATAGCCTCCGCTCGCCGTCGAAGACGCTACCTCTGCCGCGCAGAGCACCGCACGTTCCCGACCATTTTCCACCGCCCCTACACGCGCATTTAAACCTTAGAGCATCGCTAGGAGACCGCCCGTCGATCGCCAACCTCGGCCATGCCTCTAGCCGCCCGTAGCCGTGTCGCCACCATCGCCTGCCCATCCCTCTCGGTCTCGCCGTCGAGCCTATAAAAGGAGACGACCCCCGCTCCATTTCTTCACACCATCTCACTCCCCTCACCTCACTGATCATTCCACCCCTTAGCCGTAGCAAGGAGAGCAGCGCATTGCCGGAATTTGGCCGGAGCTCGCCGCTGCAGAGGAGAAGAGGAGCCGTTGATTTCGTCCACCCCCGGAGCTGCCGCGACCACCCCTGAGTTCGCCGTTGTCGACTTCGTCGTTTGCCCGCCTGGCCGTTGTCACTAGAGCCCCGGTATGCCTCCTATGCACCCCCACTGATCCGCTAGGGTTCGAGCTCGCTGGTGACCTGTTCATCGTCGACGACGACCCTCAGCCATCGATCTTCATTCTAATCCAACGCACCACATCGCCCCGTGCCGCTTCGCATTTAAAGATCCACTGACCATTAGACCCCCCCTGTCATTTGCGCCCCGCGCTGCAGAGTGACACTGGGCCGGCCCAATAACCCTTCCCGCGCAGCCCACCCGTTTGAATTTAGCTTTTTCAATTTATGTTCAAACTCAGTTCTGTACCTAGTTTCAAAAATCAACCCAGCTCAATTCAGTAAACCAAATTGCATAAAACCAATTTTGTTAGAAAGATATTGAAATGCTTAATCCAAGCCCGTTGAATTCAAATAATTTGGATCTATAGATCAACCTTGGTAAAAATAACAAGGCAGAAGCTTTTCTGCATTCAAACATTTTTCAAATTAAACCATATTAGCTTTTGAGTTGATTCCAACTCTCAAAAATCACATTTGACCATACCTTTAAGAATATATAAAAATATATGGGATTACTTATAGAAATAATGTTCAAGTAATAAAATAATGCCACATAGGCATTTCTAGTCACTTTATTTATTTAAAATAAAAGGTTAAACCTTATTAAATTGTGACACCACTTTAAATCACGTTCTCATGTACTGAAATATGTGGTGATGACATGTGTCAACATGATCCCATGTTTGAGTTGGAGAATATTAAATCTTAAGTAGTTTTTCAATGAGTAGAAATTACTTTTCTAAAAATAAAATAAATAAGACAAATGCTTTAATCTTGTAATGTTAGTGATGATGCTAGATCATCTATAGAACCTTTTTGTGTGATGATTGAAAGTAGTTAAGTATTGTTTGGTGATTGTGTACCTCGTATTTATTCATAGACGCTAGTACCGACCAAGGATACGAGGAGGAAGGAGGATACGACGAAGAAGAAGCCGAGGAAAACTTCAACCACTGCTCTGCACAAGGCAAGCCTTACTAATCAAATTGACCTATGCAAGCAAATACTTGCTTGTTACCATGCCAACTATATGCCTTAAGCATATGTGATTATACTCACTTGATAACCCAATCCTAGTTTTACTTGCAAGCTTTCTACTTTATTTCTTTATCAAAGCTATTTCTTAGAGTTTATTTAAGTGACTTGTAGATTCTAGGAAGATAGTTGAAGGTTGCATTAAGAGCATTAAATTTGGCCTAAGCTAGATAATCTTGATGTCATCCTAAGGCATGAGATTGAACTTAGTTAAAACTCCACTTGTTTACCACCCCTCATTTGTACTTACCCCACTTGTAGATGCTAGTGCTAAGCATAAAATTTTATCAACTTTAGATGGGCATACTTGATGGAAAATGGTTATGAAAACCTTAGAATGATGAGTCATTCTACTGAGATGTTTTGACATGTGTTTTCGAACACCAAATGATTTTGGTGATGAAAATGTTGAGGCATGAGCCTTAGCCCTTTATAAAACCGATGGTTTTCTGGATGCGATACCTTTCCAATTTTACCGTACAACGAGCATACCTGAAAACTGGGTAGGGCTTGACTGGAAACTTATATACTTTAGTATGGGTTCCCTCACGGCCAAGGTCTGAGCTGAGGCTACCTTGTGAAGATTGTCCACCTGTGTAGTACCCAAGATGACAGTTGGTCATGGTTGGGAGGCCAAACTCATAGGAGAGGTTCCTATACTAGGACATGTAATTGAAAGGTTAGGATTGATTATCCGCATACTAAGTATGGTGAATTCAGGATTTGTTCCTGATGGATGTATCGAATGTTGTGGTGAAAGTGTACAATCTCTGCAGAGTGTCAAACTATTCGAATAGCCGCGTCCGCGGTTATGGACAGTTGGAGTGGCCATACTGTTCCCCCGTCAAATGTTTTCAAAATGACTTGTGAAATGGATTGAGATTTTGACTTGACCACAACAGAGTTGTGTTATGAAGTACAAGTTCCCTCTTAGGTGTTATAAAACGTCAACTAGCTTTTCTTGCTTTTGAACTTAATAGAGGTAAATCTGGCGTTTTGCAAAACAACCCTAGAGCTTAATGTCCTACTATAAAAATCCCTTTAACTTGTTAGTATTAGTTTGCGAGTACTTAAAGAGTACTTATGGCTTTGTCCCGTGGCCAAACTATGAAGAGGAGTACCAGGATGATGGACCCGAGGAAGGTTACGACAACTAGGATCATCACTCATCGTCAGTATTGCCTGTGACCCCGAAGATGGAGCTTCGCCTACGCTACCTTTATCATTACGTATTTCCGCTGCTTGAGTTGTATTAAGAACTAGATCATGAGATCCTTATTAGTGTAAGACCTTATATATGGTTTGTAATGGATGATGTACTGTGGTATCCAATTCTGTTATGTCTCGCAAAAATGGTAATCCTAGGATTGCGATGTATGGCATAACAGACATCTGGGATTAAAAATCCCGGCATTGACACCATGCGCGCCACCAAGCTCCCCCGCCACGCCCTCGTCCCGAAACCCTCAACATCCTCCACCCCACCACCTCCTCCTCCTCCTCCTCCCCCACATGGAACTTGTCCCACCTTCACTAAACCCTCCCACGGCAAGCCGCCCCGGAGAAACCCCAGGGACGCCTCGGAGCCCACGGCGGCCCTGGCCTCGGTCGGCTCGGCGCTTCCACCAGCCGAGAATCGGCGGCCCATCACCACACCCGCCGAGCTCTCCGCCGCCATCCGCGCCGCGGTGGACCACGGCGTTGACGCGGCCACCTCTCTGGCGCTCAAGGCGGCGCCCACCATCCTTCTCCCGGCGCAGTCCCTCGCGCTCCTCCTCCGCCGCCTCGCCATCCACCGCTCTGTCGCGGCGGCGCGGGACCTCCTGGCCTCGCTCCCGTACTCCGCCGAATCCCCCGGCGCTCTTGGCCCTTGCGGACGCCTGCTGCCTCCGCGGGAACCCACGCGAAATCGCGCAGCTCCTCCCGGTCCTCGCTGACCTACCTCGACGCCATGGCCGCAGCGGGCCACTCCCCGGATGTCATCACCTACACCTCGCTCATGAACGGGATGTGCGTCAAGGGCGACGCCCTCAGCGCACTGAGGCTGCTCGAGGAAATGAAGGCCAAGGGGTGCGAGCCGAACGATCGGACCTACAACACGCTCCTCATGGGGCTCTGCAAGAACAGGAAGCTGGACAAGGGCGTCGAGGTGTACAAGTCCATGGTGGAGGCTGGGATGAAGCTCGACCCGCCGGCGTACGCCACATTCATCAGGGCGCTGTGTCGCGCGGGGAGGGTTCCGGATGCGTATGAGGTTTTTGATTATGGGATAGAGAGCAAGAGCCTTCCAGAGGTGACTGCCTACAGTGAGCTCGAGAGCTCGCTCAAGTGGGTGCGCAGGATGAAGGGGCAGAAGAAATGAATCCGGCAAGGAATGAAGGCTGTAAGCCATCGTCTTCTGGTGCTTGCTGGTACTTGCTGCAGACCCAATTCACTGAATTGCATTGCCTGGCTTGATTTGTTTTGATACAGCGGATTAAGCAAAAACATTTGAAACTGCCGCTACTATATTTGTAGGGTGTGATGCATTTTATTGATCAATGAGAATGTAAGATGAAATTTCCAAAAACGTGAATTATACGCTGTGTCCTCCAAGAAGTAAATATGTCAAGACATCTTAATCATGTATCAAACTTTGGTTTCATGTTCCAGTGCCTCGGTGTAAAATAACATGAGACGAAAGATTGGCATCCATAATACAAATGAGGAATTGTTTATAATATGTTTGTTGGACTTGTTGAATTAGCTTGTTGTACATGGAACATAATGTTGGCAACCTATAGAGACATGGCTCTTCTCCAATCTGATAAAAAATCAGACTGAGTTGTAGTGCCCCAAGGCCATATGCAATGGTGTATCCCTAGGTACAAAACTGAAAATCTGTATGGTTTTCTAAAACCATTGGCAAATGTCCAAAGTGTTGGACCATTGGAGTCAGTAGGATTGATATCCATGGTTTCCTGTCTCCCCCAATAGTACTTTTATCCATGGAGTCGATGTAGGATTGACATATCTGTGGTTACATAAACCATGCCGTTAACTATGATCTTCTGAGAAAGACACCTAAGAAACGTCATCCTAGATAGATTTTATTTTATCGAGCTTCCCTTTTAGCTATTTTCGTGATGTCCTTAACCGATACCAACATATCTCTCTCACATTGGTTATATAAGTTAAAAACAGTACCATGTTTCTTTCAATTTAGAATCACGATGTTGCTCTTGCACAGAGTTTAGCACTTCTGCAACTACCTGCAGTATAAGTCGTTTGCAGCACAGCTGTTAGTTTTTTGCTAATAAGCAGTGAGCTAGCTCTTGGCCATTCTGTTTTATGTTGTGGCCCCTGAAGATCATACTACGAGACAAACAATGCGACCACACTATCCGTAGTTGTAACTTGTTAAGACAACAGCAGGACGGTGGATGATGCCTTGTTGGGCAACAAATGGATTGAGAACATTTTGGATGAGCTGAATGGATTGAGGGCCATGTTTGTAGGCAGTGACAGTGATGTATTTTATCAATCAATCAGAACGTAAGATGACATTTCAGAAACATGAATTATACCTTGTGCCCTCCAACAAGTAATATGTCAAGACATCTTACTCATTACACGTTTGCATGATGTAGTGCCTTGGTGTAAAATAACATGAGAGGAAAGATTGCCATTCACATTACAAGTGAGGAATTATTTGTAATTGGTTTGTTGGACTGGTTGAATTAGCTTGTATGTTGAATGTACATGCCTCGTAAACAAGGCATCTCAAGACCATCTCAAATTATGCTTTCCTATGTACAAGACTTAATATTATTCTCCTGCACCTTCAGCAAATGTTCCAAGAGTTCGACTGTTGGAGCAAGTGTAGGATTTATTTATATCCATGGTTTGTTATCTTCCCCTGTTAACAGAATATCTGTGGTTATGAACACCCTCACCTTATCTACCTGTGGCGTTAGTCGTCTGCAGCACGACTGTTAGTTCTCCACCAAAGTGGGTAGCTAGCTGGTGCTTGACCATTCTTGTATGTAGTGCCCCCTGAAAGATCATGCAACGAGACAAACAATGGGACGGGATGATCTGTAGTTCTAACTTCCAAGAAAACTGGAGAAGCATTTTTTTTGTGTGTGTGGAACTGTGGAGCATTTTTTTTGTGTGTGTGGAATTGTGGATCAAGTTTTGGAGCATCTTGAAGAAATAGTGCTGCATTTATCCCGCGCTGTCATTGTTGAACAACTGCATGACTTGTGAGCTGGACAGTAGGAACATTTAAAATTGCTGGAATGTACATGCCTCAGAGACAAGGCTCTTCTATGTGCTGTGATTTGTAGTTCTCTCAAGACCATCTCAAATTGTGCTTTCCTAGGTACAAGACTTAATATGATTCTCCTGTACCTTCAGCAAATGTTCCAAGAGTTCGACTGTTGGAGCAAGTGTAGGATTTATTTATATCCATGGTTTGTTATCTTCCCCTGTTAACAGAATATCTGTGGTTATGAACACCCTCACCTTATCTACCTGTGGCGTTAGTCGTCTGCAGCACGATTGTTAGTTCTCCACCAAAGCGGGTATAGCTGGTGCTTGGCCATTCTTGTATGTAGTGCCCCCTGAAAGGTCATGCCACGAGACAAACAATGGGACCGGATGATCTGTAGTTCTAACTTCCAAGAAAACTGGAGAAGCATTTTTTTTGTTTGTGTGTGGAACTTTGGATCAAGTTTTGGAGCATCTTGAAGAAATAGTGCCGCATTTATCGCGCGCTGTCATTGTTGAACACCTGCATGACTTGTGAGCTGGACAGTAGGAACATTTAAAATTGCTGGAATTTTGTGTCGGTCTCAAATACTTGGCTAACTCAATCTGCGTTTTACTCATCTGCAGGTGGCCATTGTAGAGAAGGGCCCGGTTTAAACCCTTCTCCATTTGTACTGCACATACACACACTTTGAAGCAGTAAGGAGTTGTGACGCAGCACGCGAACGCCTTTGCAGCATCAAATTGGAATTTGGAAGAGCCACGCCACAGGAAAGAAGAACACGGCTGCTGGACTCTGCTATTTATACATGGACCGGATTTGCGGTGTGGCTGTACCTATCAGAATAGACCGCCAGGCAGCCGAGATCTCGGTTTCAGGAAGAGGTGTAGGGACGGCCGGTGGTTATGTGTGGAAACAGAGCCACTGTGTTAGTATAACTACTAACCATTGATTTTTTTGGGGGTGTGACAGATTTATCTGGTTTTGTTGGACTGGAAGCCAATTTCTCTTGTCAAACGATTTGCTTGTTTGTTGCTATATATGCCCTCTGAGCTTTGTCTGGCTGATTACTTTGTGGATCGTAGACGATTTAAAGCCAGGCAAGCACGACAGGGAACACATCGTTTGTGAAGTCTGATACCATGAATGAAAACCTTTAGTTCGTGAGTTGCTGTTGTTAAGACACGAGAATTAAGCACTAGCGGGTTGGTGAAGCATAATCCTCGCGTGAGGGAATGCTATACGCTTGGTGGGTTCTCCTCCAAGTAGAATGAAGGACGCCATGGACGCGGCTATTCCAAGGCATATTGTATATATATCTGGTGTCACCGTTTGCATCGTATCGAAAATAGCCATTCCTGGAATTAGCCACCCGCCTGAAGCAGAGAGGAGATTTTGCTGCCTAGACCAGCTAGACTTCTGTTTCCTGTTGTAGTTCACACCGTTCGTAACCAAAAAGGAACCAGTCTCCACTGTCCGGCTAGATCTGGAACCTTCCCCTCTATCTCTTTCCCCTCTTCTCTATCGAAGAAAAGTAAAAGAAAACTAGGGACGACAAACATGCAGATCTAAAAGAGCAAAAACATTGGGAAAATGATGGATTCATATCTGCAGAGAGATTCTACAAGGAAGCTCCTAATGGATTCAGGGAAGGTCACTTACCATGGTAATTCCACAGTTTTGATTCCAGATAATCGAAAGGAAGTCAATTGATATCCTTTGTTCTTAAACAGCCTGAAAAATTTGTACTGGTCCTTCATATTTGTTTCCCCTTTGTTCTTGTTTAGAAGAAAGAAACAATAAACACAAATTTACAGAATTGGCATCATAAACTGGCAAGTAGAATTTCAGAGAGTGTGAACTGGCATGTAGAATTTACACAATGGTCCATCATCTACAGTTGATAACAAAAATCTACATGGCAGGCTAACACAATTGAAATACATGCCAGACTCTATTTGCCGATTCAGATAATTATGCTAAAAAATAAAATTTTGACACTGGTTATTTGTTTGCACATTCAGATGCTCATGCTGAAAACAAAAATGTGACGGTTATTGTTTGTTTTACAGATTCAGATACTTGTCTTGAAGATGTGATAAGAACTCAGGTTGAGATAAACACATTCATAACTACTGTGACCTGACATAATTGCAACTAGATTGACATGACATAACGAGTTGCTGTTTATGGCATACCTTTTGCCATGCAGATACCATCAAACAAGACAGAGATCATTTGCAGGAACTTGCATGTTGAACTAAGCAGCAATAATCAGGTTGAGATAACAACTACTAACTTTAGCGGCATGACATAATAAAATGAAAAAAGTTATGTTACTTACCTTTTTTTGATGCAGATGCCATCAACCAAAACACAGCTTATGTGCAGCAACATACAAGTTGAACTAAGCAACATAATCAGCAGAAACAAGTTTACAACAATCAGGTTTGTTGCTAAGTAAAATTGAATGATATTCTTACCAATGATTATTGTTACCTGCTAGTTGTTCTCAAAGATCAAAAGATTGCAGCATTCATTTTTTTAGTAGAACATCAAAAACATATAACAAATTACAAAAATAAAGAGACAATAGTAGCATAAAGGTTCATTAACTTATTAAGTCTTGTACCCCGCAAAAAAACTTATTAAGTCTTGTACTGCATGAACATACATGCGGAACTTACAGACATAGTCTTACACAACACACATTCAGAATAGAATCACATAGTCTTTAACATAGTTACTCCAAATACCAACGATAGTCTTCATTCCATAAAGTGACTTGACAAATTTAGTATCGGATTGGGTCGATAGTTATCTCAAGTCCAGTTGATGTAGTATGGAACATGAAAAGAGCACCATTCCCTTTTTCAAAGTGATTCTTCTCAGCAAACTCTTTCCACCCATTTCTGAAACGGATCCTACCATCTATTGACTTGTAGTAGTTTGCAGTCATGTTCTTGCCACCAGATGAACTATAGACAAGAAGCACACTTCCAGTTGATGGGATGTCCAATACTGATGCAATGAACTTTGGAATGTGCTACAACAAAGAAAGAACAAAAAACAAAAGGGTGTTAAAGCACACATTACTATAAATAGAAAAAATGATTGGAGAATTTAATAATCTGAAATTAGAATCAAGTACCAAAGAATTCTTGGATATATCTGTTTCAGTGATAACATGAACAAACACAGCTCCAAGACCAATTCCATGATTTTTTACATATTTGTTTATTCTTCCTATCTCAGATGGTGTTGGTTCCATCCCTTTTGAGAACACAACAGCTTTAGCTTGATCATTGAATACATATTCTTTTGAAAAAACAAATAGTAAATAATCAAATAGTTAATACATTGATTCCAGAGATTACTAGAAAGGTAACTAGATAAATCTTTATGGAAACAATGTAGCCCAGGTTCAAAAAATAAACATGATTGATACAAACAATACCTTCTACCCTCTCCTTTTCATAACCATTTTTGTCAAGTGGTCTCATTTTAAGACAAGGTGGTGGGTTGTTTATGCTTAGACTGATTTGGTCTCCTTTTTCCATGTTGTAGTCATCAAGGAACTTCATGTAGTCAACACCATAAATACTGGTCTTGTGTTGTTTCTTGTGCACATTGAAACTATACAACTCTTTTCCTTCAGTTTGAACATACAAAACTTCATATGTGACCGAGTTCAAACTTCCCCTTGCAAAACAAGGGACATTCTGTGCACAGGTAAGAAAGAAAACATAAACACAACAAGTTAAAAATACATATTGTCAAGTACTAGAGAAAAAGGAAATTAACATTTATAGTCAAGAAAGCACTTGCCAGGTGATCTTTGAAGTTGCTGGGAAAGTGGATATGGAAGAAACTTTCGGTGAGCTTCTTGTTCCTGCAAGGCCCAGATTTGTGCCCACAAATCCCACATTTCTCCTAGAATACATAGTTGAAAACACAAGAATTTAGATACCACAATTAGTTTATTTTGGATCTAGAAATTTTTCATAAAACAAAGACATATATTATGTGACCATTCTGTTTTACTTTCCAAACAAAAAAGAAATGACAATGCTTTTATGTGACCATTCTGTTGTATCAGATCTGGTCTGCCAAACAAAGATATATTGTGTGACCATTCTGTTGAATCAGATCTGGTTAACAAACTATATGTGCATCCATATGCTTTTAAAAATGAAATAACAAAGAAATTAAAAAGCTAGATCTGCTTATGCGCAAAAAGTATTAACCAAAGATGGAGACAAGTATGAGGATATGTGAGATGGATACAAGTATCTCCAACTCGGGTCGCAACATAAAGACAAGAAATAGGAGAAAAAATATCCAATCGACTGAAAATATCCAACACATAGACAAAACAGATGATGGAGGGGGGCTCCTTCTTCCTACCTGGCTAGAAGTCATGGTAGGACCTCCTTCTTCCTACCTCCTGTCACTAGAACACGGGAGAAGACACCTGAGATGGAGGAGAAGAGGGGGAGGAGGACAACTCGCAGGATGTAATAGTGGGTTAGTAAATAGGTAGCATTTATTATAGGTAGGTGAGAAGGTAGAAGTTACTCACATTAATATAGTAATAATATCAGTGGCACCAACCAGTATTAGCTGTATTATTTTCTCTGCACAATATTAATCCAACCTTTTAGTACATTGCTTTCTGAGGTATCAATAATTAAATTACAAAAATAAAAGAAGAAAGAATATTAAAGATACTGTACATAATTATTTCTTTGATTTTTTCTTCTTATTTACCTTTTATGTAGAACATTACTACAGCTGGATATGGTTACACTTCAGATCCTTGTTGCCATCAAGATCAATATTCTGTAAGTTGCAAAAATTAAACAATTAAAACAGTTACATTAATGTCCTGTCTCCATTTATATTGTTGTATTTACATGATATATTTTACAACTACTATATGCATATTAACCAAAAAAAGTTGCATTTGTTAATGTTAGAAAGCGTGAACATGTCCATCATAGAGATGTTGTTATGTGTTGAATCACTAGAAAAATCTCAGGTAAAAAAATATATCTTTTGAATTCATTTCATTTTACAATGATAATAGCAGCTGGAATGTCCATAGCAACTGAATTTGACTTTTGATTTCATTTTATATTGTTTCAGAGTTACTTAAATGGCAATAGCAAGTGGAATGAGGGACCAATGGGATCTGAGGTACAAAATATCTAGTAATATAACACTAGATGTTATGTGTGAAATGCTTGAAATAAATAATACTAGACCACATGTCGAAGATATAATTAATGTTCTTAGTAAAAAATTGTAGAAAAAAATGTTCATGATTACTGGAAGAGATGGAAGTTCAGATACGTTGTTACTTGATGAAGATGGTGAGCCAGAAAATCAACCTCATTTTGGAGATAATGATGAGGTGGAGGAAGATGAAGAACAACAAGATTTTAGATAACAATCCAGTTGAAGATAATGATGCAGACACATTTTACAACTGGAAATGGGATGATGATAATGAAGAAGACAATAATGATTCAGCTGCTAAGGATGGAAACAACCAAGAAAGTGTGAACATCTCGGATGATGATAAAGATAAATACCCGGCAACAGAAATGGAAATGCCTGATGGAGTAGAACAATTAACTCCTGAAGATATTCGTCTTTTCCTTGAAAGTGAAAGCGCAAAAGTAGCTCGTGAAGGAAATGTGCCCTAAAGGCAAATAATAAAGGAGTTTATTTAACACATTCCATTATTTCATAATAGTTTTATATCATGCTATAACTATATCAATAGGAAACATTGATATAGGTGTGATACATAAACAAATCCAGGTCCGTAGTATCCTCTATTTAACTAGTTCATTGGTCAACGGATGGTCAAGGTTTCCTGACCATGTTGGTGCTTTGGCACCTATTGACAATGGAGCCATCTTACTGGAGAATGAGATGGTGAACACCGTTTCGTAGATGATTGTTGCAACACGACCATATAACAAAGTTCACAGTTAAAATTGTCATAAACATAGTGACTTGTTCCTCAAACTGTGAGACCATATTTAATCACCGTCACCCGAGAGTGTTTAGAGAGCATCAAATGTTACTCAGTGAAACGGTGATTATAAAAGTGTGATCAAGTACTCAGAGGGGCATGTTGAGGCGTATATATCAAGAGAAGGATTTATACATCCGTGTGATGGAAGATACTCTGGGCCCACTCGGATAAGTTATATCTAATATGTTGCGCAACATGTGACTAGGTCACGTGGATATCACTTATCGGTACGAGTTAAAGTAGCATTGTCGGTAACAATGTTGAACCCGACATGGAGATGTCGATGATCGAATCTCGGACAATGCAAGTATTGTAGAGACAAAAGGAACATGACACATACTCCCTCCCTTTCAGGGCTTAAGGCGTCCTCGTTTTGTGTGTTTTTTCTTTGACCAAGAATTACTCTAAATACGTAAAGAGTTTTGGTATAAAACTAGTATCACTGGAAAGTATTTTTCAATACGAATCCAACGGTACTAATTATGTACAATATAATCAAGATTTTGTTGCTCAATTCTTTCGGTCAAACTTTGCTTTGAAAAGCGTGTGCGCCTTAAGCCCTGAAACGGAGGTAGTATTGTTTAAGGTTCAATACGATGGAGAATCGGTGAGTGCATATGGGTCATCATGGGCATCTCGGTCCCACTGTTGATCATTGATAGAGATCATGTGTATAACATTCCTGAACCATAGGGACGCACACTTAAGGGCATTACAACACTTAGAGATCTACCTGAAAGAAGGAATCCCGAAAGATAGATAAACCGGAATAATTCCGGAGATCAGAAGTTGTTCGGAGAAAGAAAGAAAGAAAAAGGAATGTTCCGTTTATCTGAAACTCCTCTCAGTCCTTTTATCTGAAACTCCTCTCAGTCCTTTTTCTTTCTTTCTTTCTCCGAACAACTTCTGATCTCCGGAATGATTCCGGTTTCTCTAATTAATATATTCTAAATAATATTTAAATTAAGATTTATAAAGTCAACTTTCTTATTAGGCCAAAACCCGGAGGGCTTTTGACCTAAAAAGAAATCGCAGAAAAAAGGGAAAGAAAACAACAAAAAATGGGCTGTTTTGAATAGCCCACACGTTTGGGTGGTAGTTAGCACTTTCCGCATGGGGGTGGGCGGCTGCCTGCGCTTGCCGCAGCCGGCCCAGCTTGACCGGCCCATAGGAGCTCGCGGGGAGCTGGGCCACTAGGACAGTCGACCCACCCGGATCGCCTCCCCTCCGCTGCAACGGGCTGCCTCCTGTTGGCGGGCCGCGGGCAAGAGACGACCTAGTCGGGGCTAGCTGTCACTGGCGTGCATCGCGCCGCTTTGGTGGGCCACCGGAGGCGCTGAGGCCCACATGGGCCACTGGCTGCTTCCGCCATCGGCTGGGCGTGCTAGGCCGCGCAGGTAGCTCCCATGCCCACCCGGGTTGCTCCCTTCTGCCTGTTGGGCTGGATGGTTTAGCCCATCCGGCTGGTTGCTTGTTTTTCATGTTTGTTCTTTTGACTATTAGTATCACATAGCTAACCTAATGGGGAGGGCACACCTTCCTTCCCCTATATAAGGAGCGAGGTGCCCATGGGTGGGATTAAACACACAATAAATTGAGATATTCCCTTTGGTTCGAATACTCATCTCTCTCTCTTTCTAAAGTTGCCACTGCTAGTGCGCGGTCCCAAGTCAAGACTGCACATGCAAGACGTTCTCTTCTGCGGCACGCCGTTGTGCTACTGGGATTCTAGCCAGGAGGTCTACTTCCGCAACCTCGGCGAGATCCGAGCTCGGGAGTCGTTGTCTTGCACCGTATGCCTATGGCAACTCGGTGGGGCTATTGAAGCTATCTAGGCCATCGTGCAAGGACCTGGACAAGGGGTGACATGCGAGGAGCTTCACGACCTTGAGGTCGGGCAGGTACGACTACATAAACCATGCTTCTGCATGAGCGTAACGCTCTCTCATTCTTCAAGGGTAAGTTATTGTTGTCTTCCTCCATTATTGCATTACTAGTAGATAGATCTTGGGCAATCAGGGTTTCTCGCGTAGTAAATTTTTCGATTTTCTGCACCAAAACCCAACAGTGGTATTAGAGACTAATCTATGCGTAGTATGCTAGTACGGATTACATACATGTAGAAGTGTCGGCATTGATACTTTAGTTGTTACCTTCCCACGTGTATTTGTTTATATCATGGTACTGTGAGATGAAGCGACCCAGACCGATGACGATGGCTCAATTGTTGAGCTTCGTTGGGAGACCCCAAGAGGAAGGTATGATGAGCACAACATCAAGTTTTTCTCTCAGTAAGAAACCAAGGTTATCGAACCAGTAGGAGGAATAAAACGACTCAAAGGTGTTGCTAGCAACTAGAAACCTGCACAACACAAACTCAAGACTTTGCCCCAATGAACATTGAGGTTGTCAATCTCACAGGTTTGCTGAAAACAAAGGATTAACTGTATGGTGTGGAAGGTAATGGTGGTTTGCAGAAACTAAAGAGTAATAGTGGAAGATGTATCAATGGTAAAGATTGGACCGGGGTCCATAGTTCACTAGAGGTGTTCTCCTTAAGATAAACAAACATGGCATATTGGGTAAACAAATTATAGCAGGGAAATTGACAGGACTGAGCAAGGCATAATAATGCAATACTAGACATTCATGATCCTATGAAATTTGATTGGGCAATACAACAAGATACATAGACCGCCATCCAACTGCATCTATTACTAGTAATCCACCTTCAGGTTATCATCCGAACCCCCTATAGTATTAAATTGCAAGCAACGGATAACTGCTTTAAGCAAAGTGTGTAAGGTAAACAATCCACTTGTTCCATGAACAAGAGACCGTTGTTTTCTGTTGGAGATATGCCCTAGAGGCAATAATAAAAGTGGTTATTATTATATCTTTGTGTTTATGATAAATGTTTTTTTAGGGTAAAACAGTAGGGCAAAAAAACCCCACTGCAATTTTTATATATTATAGAGAGTTACAAAAGAGTATTTATAAACTCAATCCACCTCAAAGAAGAGGGATAACATTCTAAGCAGCTATCTCCTGTCTAAATTAATTTCAATCCAAACTTTGAGGCCCTGATAATACTTCTTCTTAATTCTATACAGGACCCATCTTAATTCCTGGGCTACAATAGCTTTCCAATCCTCAAGCGAAGCATGCTGGTTATTGAAGATTTCATTATTTCTGCAAATCCAAAGGCCCCAATCTCCAAGTATAAGAATTTCCATTGCAAAAGGGACATTAAGATCTTTTTTAATACTGTCTAAAGCTTCAAAAAGATTTTGATCATCCACTTGGACATGCGAAATTTCGGCCCAACAAGCTCTTGCAAAAGGGCAGTCCCAAAATAAATGTAGGATGGTTTCTTCACTGATGCAGCCATGGAACACACATTCATAAGATGCCAGAGAAAAACATTTCCTTTTCAGAAGGGTTTCTTGTGTTGAGCCTATCAAGCAGTAAGAGCCAGAAGAAGAATTTGTGCTTTTGCTGACAGGAAGATTTCCACAACCAAGAGAAATGTGTGATTTGTAAACTAAATTAGAGTCCCTGGTAAAGCATTGTGATTTGTAAACTAAATTAGAGTCCCTCTTTATAATACTAGCTTGTTGATTAATAGATGATCGTGGTCTCTCGATCATGAACATTGAGATGTTATTAATAACAAGATCATATCATTAGGAGAATGGTATGGTTGACATACTCCTATAGATAAGCGTAGCATTAAGATCAAGTCATTTCAATAGTTCATTTGCTATAAGCTTTCTAATACATAGTAACCTAATTCCTTCGACCGTGAGATCATGTTAATCACCATCACCGGAAGGATGCTTTGATGACATCAAACACCACACCGTAACTGGGTGGCTATAAAGGTGGCATTGAGTGTTCGGAAAGTATGGGTTGAGGAACATGGATCAAGACTGGGATTTGTCCATCCATATGACGGATAGATATACTCTGGGCCCTCTTGGTGGAATGTCATCCAATTAGCTTGCAAGCATGTGACTGGTTCACAAGGGATCACATATCACGGGAACGAGAAAAGAGTACTTATCGGTAACGAGGTTGAACTAGGTATGTAGAGATACCGACGATCAAAACCTCGGATAAGTAAACTATCGTGAAACAAAGGGAAATTGGTATCATATGTAAGTGGTTCATTCGATCGCAAATTAATCATTGAAATATGTGGGAGCCATATGAATTTCTAGATTCCTCTATTGGTTATTGATCGGAGAAGTGTCTCGGTCATGTCCGCATAATTCACGAACCGTAGGGAGACACACTTAAGGATTCGATGTTGTTTAGTAGATATGGAATGTTAGTAGGGATACCGAATGATGTTCGGAGTCTCGGATGGGATCCGGGATATCACGAGGAGATCCATAATGGTCCGGAGAATAAGATTCATATAAGGAAAGTCCTATTTCGGAGTTCGGGAAAGTTTCCGATGATTTCATCGGAGAGGTTCTAGAAGGGTCTAGAAGGTTCACCGGTCCGGAAGGGGAATGGTCCATGAATGTGTTATGGATATGTGGAATGATTGAATCATATCCTAGATCACTTGGTGTTGAAATTTTCAAGAGAGAAATAAAGCTCTAAATTGAAAGTCAAACGGGAAGTTTGAAAAGTCAAACTGGAACAATGGTTTCCTAGTGGGAGAAGAAACAAGTCCTTCTCTCAATCCAACTTGGGTTTGGGTTTGGATTCAAACCCACCCCTCCCAAGGCTGCCTCTCCCTCTCATAAATAGAGGGGGAGGGCTGCCCCAACACCACAAGAGCCAAGCCCTTCCCACACACCCGCGTCGCCGCTACCGCGCCCAAGCCGCCGTCGCGCCGCCGCTGCCTCCGCCGCGCCGCCTCCCCGCGCCGCCGCGCCGCCGCCGGTTCATAGCTGCCGCCCTAGCCGCCGACGACACCTCCTCCTCCTCCCGGTCATCTAAACCCTAGATCTCCGGGAAACCCTAATCCACCATAACTCGCATCTGGCTTAGGCGAAGCCCTGCGGGATCTTCCCTCTACCTCCGACACCACGCCGTCGTACTGCCGGAATCACGAGGGGAGAACTACAACCTCTGCTGCCTGCTGGAACAAGGGAGAGGAAGGTCTTCATCGAGTACCAAACGTGTGACCGACTGCGGAAGCGCTGCCGGAACGCAGCGTCGGAAGGATCGTCTATGCGATCTTGAGATCGGCAAGTGTACGACTACATCACCCACGAGAATCTGCTCTCGTTAACCGCTTTGGAATCTTCGAGGGTGAGTGCTTATATCGACTCGTTGGTACAATCTAGTAGATAGATCTTGGCTTGTTTGTGTGCATGCGGTAGAATTTTTTTGTTTTCCATGCTACGAACCCATACAGTGGTATCAGAGCCGTGTCTATATGTAGATTTGTTGCACGAGTAGAACACAATGGTCATTGTGGGCGGTGGTGTTTTTATTATCAATTGCTTTTTGTGTACTTTGCATCTTGCGTTATGATGGGATGAATCGGCCCGGGCTAACCTTACATGACATCGTTCATGAGACTTGCTCCACGCTCAACATGCAACTAGTATCGCATAAGTGGCTTTGCGGGTGTCTGTCTCTCCCATCATAGTATAGATTCAATTTACAATGGGCACTTGATAGTTCAAGCATCAACATGGTGGTTCTTGTTCGTAAGTTAGAACGACACTTATTGAAAACCCCAAACCACGTAAAATATGCAAAGAAAATTAGAGGCGTCTAACTTTGTTTTGCAGGGGTGTGCTGTGATGTGATATGGCCATGATTGTGATTATATATGATGTATGCAATGTTCCTTATTGTAAGTTGGCAACCGGCAGGAGCCATATGGTTGTCTTTTAAATTCCTAAAGACCTGCATGTCTATTCAAAGTAGTTGTAATAGTTGAAGCTGGTGGACGACAACCATGGAATGGCGCCATTGACCTTGACGCTATACCGGTGATGATGGAGATCATGTTCGTGCTTGAAGATGGAGATCAGAAGCACAAGAAGAAAGGCCATATCATATCACATATTATGAATTACATGTGATGTTAATCCTTTTATGGATTTTGTATTGCTTAGTTTGCAACGGTAGCATTATAAGATGATCCCTCAAGCACAAAATTTCAAGTTTTAAAGTGTTCATCCTTAGTAAGCACCATTGGTAAAGCTCGTTGTTTCGAAGCACCACGTGATGATCGGGTGTGTTAGATTATGCGAGTGTATACAACGTGAGCAAGCCAGATTTGCTCATGCGGAAGCTAAGGTTTGATCTTGACGAGCCTAGCATGTACAGACATGGTCTCGGAACACGGATCACCGAAAGGTAAAGCATGAGTCATATAGTAGATATGATGAACATGTTGATTGTTCGCCATTGAAGCTACATAAACTCTCGTGAGGACCGGTTTTGATGTGGTGGATTTGGTTCGTGTGATCACTAAAACAATTTGAGGGATATTGTTTTGAGTGGGAGTTCACCTAGATTAATTTAACTATTAGTTAGAACTCAATTTGTCATAAACTTAGTCTAAACTATTGCAAATATGTTGTAGATCAATGGCGGCCCCTACCATCAATTTTAATGCGTTCCTAGAGAAAGAAAAGTTGAAAAACAATGGAAGCAACTTCGCGTATTGGTTCCGCAGTTTGAGGATTGTCCTCAATGCTGGTAATTTGACCTATGTGCTGGATGCACCGCTGGGTGACCCGCCTGCAGCTAATACTACCGATGAGGTAAAGAATGTTTTCCTCGCTCGGAAGAATCAGTACTCCACAGTTCAGTGTGCTATCTTGTATGGTTTGGAATCAGAGCTTTAGAAAAGGTTTGAGAACCATGACCCATATGATATTGTCCGTGAACTCAAAATAATATTTGAGGCTCACGCGGCAGTTGAGAGTTATGAGGCTTCTGAAAAGTTCTTTAACTAGAAAATGGAAGAGGGCAGCTCCGTCAGTGAGCACGTGCTTAAGATGTCTAGGCACGCAAGTAAAGTCCAAAGCTTGGGTATAGTGATTCCTAATGCTTTGGGGATTCACCGTGTCCTCCAATCACTACCACCAAGTTACAAGAACTTTGTGATGAACTACATTATGCAAAACATGGACAAGTCATGCCAGAACTCTTCTCCATGTTAAAATCTACAGAAGCGGAGATCAAAAAAGAGCACCAAGTGTTGTTGGTCAATAAGACCACCAAATTCAAGAAGCAAGGCAAGTCTAAGAAAAAGGGAAACTTCAAGAAGGGCGGTAAGAAAGTTACCGCGCCGAGGAAGAAGACTAAGGCTGGGCCTAAGCCTGATACTGAGTGCTTTTACTGCAAGGGAGAAGGTCACTGGAAGCGGAATTTCCCAAAGTACTTGGCGGATTTTAAGAACGAAAACATCAAGAAGAAAGGTATATCCGATATACATGTTATTGATGTGAATCTCACTAGTACTCGTAGTAGTGCCTGGGTATTTGATACTGGTTCGGTTGCTCATATTTGTAACTCGAAATAGGTACTGCAGAATAAACGGAAGCTAGCGAAGAACAAGGTGACGATGCGCGTAGGAAATGGATCAAAGGTTGATGTGATCGTGGTCGGCACGCTACCTCTTCATCTACCATCAGGATTAGTTTTATACTTAAATAATTGTTATTTGGTGCCTGCGTTGAGCATGAACATTATATTTGGATCATGTTTATTGCGAGACGGTTACTTATTTAAGTTCGAGAATAATGGTTGTTCGATTTATATGAGTAATATGTTTTATGCACATGCACCTTTGATAGATGGTCTATTCTTATTGAATCTCGATTGTGGAAATACACACATTAATAACATTGAAGCTAAACGTTTGAAATTGAGCGATAACTCGACCTATATATGGCACTGTCATCTTGGTCATATTGGAGTGAAGCGTATGAAGAAACCCCATTCCGATGGACTTCTTGAATCACTTGATTTCGAATCACTTGAAAGATGCGAAGCATGTCTGATGGGTAAAATGACTAAGACTCCATTTTCTGGTATGATGGAGCGAGCTACGGACTTGTTGGAAATCATACATACCGATGTGTGTGGCCCAATGAGTGTAGCATCGCGCGGTGGTTATCGTTATGTTCTTACCTTCATGGATGACTTGAGTAGATATGGGTATATCTATTTCATGAAACATAAGTCCGAAACTTTCGAGAAGTTTAAGGAATTTCAAAGTGAGGTAGAGAATCAACGTAACAAGAAGATTAAATTTCTATGATCTGATCGTGGAGGTGAATATCTAAGTTACGAGTTTGGCGAGCATTTGAAGAAATGCGTAATACTTCCACAATTGACACCGCCGGGAACACCACAGCGTAATGGTGTGTCCGAACGTCATAATCAAACTCTCTTAGATATGGTTCATTCTATGATGTCACTTACAGATTTACCGCTATCATTTTGGGGTTATGCATTAGAAACAACCGCATTCACTTTAAATAGGGCACCATCTAAATCCGTTTAAACGACACCGTATGAATTGTGGTTTGGAAAGAAACATAAATTGCCGTTCCTTAAAGTTTGGGGTTGCAAAGCTTATGTAAAGAAGTTACAGCCAGACAATCTTGAACCCAAAGCGGAAAAATGCGTCTTCATAGGATACCCAAAGGAAACTATTGGGTATACCTTCTATCATAGATCCGAGGGCAAAATCTTCATTGCCAAGAATGGATCCTTTCTAGAGAAGGAGTTTATCTCGAAAGAAGTGAATGGAAGGAAAGTAGAACTCGACGAGGTTGTTGAACCTTCTCTTGAACTTGCGAGTAGCGCAGCACCGGAAGTAGTTCCTGTGGTGCCTACACCAATAAGAGAGGAAGCTAATGATGTTGATCGTGAAACTTCGGTTGAAGTAACTACGAAACCTCGCAGGTCAACGAGAACTCGTACCACTCCTGATTGGTATGATCCCGTTATGACTGTCATGTTGGTGGACAACAACGATGACCCTGCGACATATGAGGAAGCAACGATGAGCCCAGATTCCAATAAATGGCAAGAAGCCAGGAAATCCGAGATTGGATCCATGTACGAAAACCAAGTATGGACTTTGGTGGACTTATCGGATGGCCGGAAGGCTGTCGAGAACAAATGGATTTTCAAGAAGAAAACAGATGCTGATGGTAATGTTACTGTCTATAAAGCTCGACTTGTCGCAAAAGTGTTTCGACAAATTCAAGGAGTTGACTACGATGAGACTTTCTCACCAGTAGCGAAGCTAAAGTCTGTGAGGATTATGTTAGCAATCGCTGCATATTATGATTATGAGATATGGCAGATGGATGTCAAAATGGCGTTCCTCAATGGAGACATTGATGAAGAGTTGTATATGATGCAACCCAAAGGTTTTGTCGATCCTAAAGATGCTAACAAGGTATGCAAACTTCAACGGTCCATATATGGATTGAAGCAAGCATCCCGAAGTTGGAATCAACGTTTTGATAAGATAATCAAAAGTTTTGGTTTTATACAAACTTATGGAGAAGCTTGTATTTACAAGAAAGTGAGGGAGTTCTATAGCATTCTTAATACTATATGTAGATGACATATTGTTGATTGGGAATGATGTAGACCTTCTTAATAGTGTCAAGGATTATTTGAATAATAGTTTTTCAATGAAAGATCTTGGCGAAGCAGCTTACATATTAGGCATAAAGATTTATAGATATAGATCGAGACGCCTAATATCATTGTCACAAAGTACATAGTTGGACAAAGTTCTAAAGAGGTTTGGAATGGAAGATAACAAGAAAGGGTTCTTGCCCATGTTGCCCAATACGACCTTGAGTAAAACTCAGAGTCCTGTAACGGCAGAAGATAGAGAAAGGATGAGTAAGACTCCCTATGCCTCGGCCATAGGATCTCTAATGTATGCCATGCTATGTACTATACCCGACATTGCATATGTTGTTAGTTTGACTAGCAGATATCAAAGTGATCCAGGAGTGGATCATTGGAAAACGGTCAAAAACATCCTTAAGTACTTGAGAAGAACTAAGGATATGGTTCTTTCTTATGGAGGTGATGAACAACTCGTTGTTAATGGTTACACCGACGCTAGTTGGAACACCGATCCGGATGATTCTAAATCTCAATCTGGATACGTATTTACTTTGAATGGTGCAGCAGTTAGCTGGAGGAGTGCAAAGCAAAGCGTTGTGGCGAGATCTTCAACTGAATCGGAATACATAGCTGCTTCGGAGGCTTCACAAGAGGCGATATGGATGAAGGAGTTCATTACAGAGCTCGGTGTGGTTCCAAGTGCGCTGGACCCAATGTCTATCTACTGTGATAACATGGGCGCCATAGCCAATGCGCAAGAACCAAGGTCACACAAGAAGCTGAAGCACATCAAGCTACGTTTTCACGCTATTCGATAGCATGTCCAAGATGGTGACATAAAGATTTGCAAAGTACACATAGATCTGAATGTGGCGGATCCGTTGACTAAACCTCTCCCGAGGGCAAAACATGACCAGCACCAAACCGCCATGGGTGTTCGGTATATTACCATGTAATCTAGATTAGTTGACTCTAGTGCAAGTGGGAGACTGTTGGAGATATGCCCTAGAGGCAATAATAAAAGTGGTTATTATTATATCTTTGTGTTTATGATAAATGTTTACATTCATGCTATAATAGTATTGACCGGAAACATTAATACTTGTGTGATTTGTAAACTAAATTAGAGTCCCTGGTAAAGCCTCTTTATAATACTAGCTTGTTGATTAATAGATGATCATGGTTTCTCGATCATGAACATTGACATGTTATTAATAACAAGATCATATCATTAGGAGAATGTTATGGTGGACATACTCCTATAGATAAGCGTAGCATTAAGATCAAGTCATTTCAATAGTTCGTTTGCTATAAGCTTTCTGATACATAGTAACCTAATTCCTTCGACCATGAGATCATGTTAATCACCATCACCGGAAGGATGCTTTGATGACATCAAACACCACACCGTAACTGGGTGGCTATAAAGGTGGCATTGAGTGTTCGGTAAGTATGGGTTGAGGCACATGGATCAAGAGTGGGATTTGTCCATCCATATGACGGATAGATATACTCTGGGCCCTCTCGGTGGAATGTCATCCAATTAGCTTGCAAGCATGTGAGTGGTTCACAAGGGATCACATATCACAGGAACGAGAAAAGAGTACTTATCGGTAACGAGGTTGAACTAGGTATGCAGAGATACCGACGATCAAAACCTCGGATAAGTAAACTATCGTGAGACAAAGGGAAATTGGTATCATATGTAAGTGGTTCATTCGATCGCAAAGTAATCATTGAAATATGTGGGAGCCATATGAATTTCCAAATTCCTCTATTGGTTATTAATCAAAGAAGTGTGTCGGTCATGTCCGCATAATTCACGAACCGTAGGGAGACACACTTAAGGATTCGATGTTGTTTAGTAGATATGGAATGTTAGTAGGGATACCGAATGTTGTTCGGAGTCTCGGATGGGATCCGTGATATCACGAGAAGATCCGGAATGGTCTGGAGAATAAGACTCATATAAGGAAAGTCCTATTTCGGAGTTCGGGAAAGTTTCCGATGATTTCATCGGAGAGGTTCTAGAAGGGTCTAGAAGGTTCACCGGTCCGAAAGGGGAATGGTCCAAGAATGTGTCATGGATATGTGGAATGATTGGATCATATCCTAGGTCACTTGGTGTTGAAATTTTCAAGAGAGAAGTAAAGCTCTAAATTGAAAGTCAAACGGGAAGTTTGAAAAGTCAAACTGGAACAACGGTTTCCTAGTGGGAGAAGAAACAAGTCCTTATCTCAATCCAACTTGGGTTTGGGTTTGGATTCAAACCCACCCCTCCCAAGGCTGCCCCTCCCTCTCATAAATAGAGGGGGAGGGCTGCCCCAACACCACAAGAGCCAAGCCCTCCCCACGCACCCGCTGCCGCCGCTACCGCGCCCAAGCCGCCGTCGCGCCGCCGCCCGCCTGCGCACCGCCTCCGCCGTGCCGCCTCCCCGCGCCGCCGCAGGTTTGTCGCCGCCGCCCTAGCCGCCGCCGACACCTCCTCCTCCTCACGGTCATCTAAACCATAGATCTCCGGGAAATCCTAATCCACCATAACTCGCATCCGGCTTAGGCGAAGCCTTGCGGGATCTTCCCTCTACTTCTGACACCACACCGTCGTGCTGCCGGAATCGCGAGGGGAGAACTACAACCTCCGCTGCCTGCTGGAACAAGGGAGAGGAAGGTCTTCATCGAGTACCGAACGTGTGACCGACTACGAAAGCGCTGCCGGAACGCAGCGCCGGAAGGATCGTCTACGCGATCTTGAGATCGGCAAGTGTACGACTACATCACCCACGAGAATCTGCTCCCGTTAACCGCTTTGGAATATTCAAGGGTGAGTGCTTCTATCGACTCGTTGCTACAATCTAGTAGATAGATATTTGCTTGTTTGTGTGCATGCGGTAGAATTTTTTTGTTTTCCACGCTACGAACCCCTACATTTTCTCCCTAGTAGCAACATCACATCTACAACCTTAGTGATTTATGTCACTTCCCTTAGATTAAATAGAGGCATGAACCCACTATCGAGCATAAATACTCCCTCTTGGAGTCACTAGCATCTACTTGTCCAAGATAGCTACTAGAAACGGAGAGCATGCAAGATCACAAACAACACAAACATGATAGAATCAGTAAGACAAACCCATTAACCAATCTGACATAGTAATCTCAATATCCATCGGATCCCCGCAAACACAACATGCATGATTACAAATAGATGATCTTGATCATGAACGGAGCTCACAAGATCTAAACATGGTAGCACAAAGGAGGAGATACAGCCATCTAGCTACTACATGGACCCGTAGTCCAAGGTTGAACTACTCACGCTTCATACCGGAGGCTGGCATGATGAAGAAGAAGGCCTCCGAGATGATCTCCCCTTCGGCAGGGTGCCGGGAAGAGCTTCAGATCCCCCCGATCTAGGGACGATGGTAGCGGTGGCTACGGACTGTTTCGTGGAAGATTGATCAGGTACTTAGGGTTTTGGTATCAGGGGCTTCTTATAGGCGAATAGGCGAGGTAGGGGGCACCCAGGGTGGCCGCACCCCCCAGACGTGATCTAGGGTTAGCCGCGCGGCCAGGGGTGTGGACCCCCTGGTGGCTCCCCTCCATCTCGTCTTCTGGCTCTGTGTTGCCCACGGTAAAATATTGACTTTGGCTTTTGTCCCGTCCAATTCTGAGAATATTGATTTTCTGCCTTTTCAAGAACCAGAAACAGAAGAAAACGGGCAACTGGCACTGTGGCATATTGTTAATAGTTTAGTACCAGAAAACATATAAAAACACCTCAAAGTATAGCCAAAGCAAAGCAAAGTGGATACTAAACAAGCTTGGAACATCAAAAATTATAGATACATTTACGACGTATCAAGCATCCCCAAGCTTAACTCCTGCTCATTCTCAAGTAGGTAAGTGATAAAAAGAATAATTTTTGAGGTGACATGCACCATCAAAATCAAGATCAAACCATTTGCAAGCATTGAAAGCTGTGATCAAAGAACTCTAAACATGAGCATGAAAGATGGAGTTCTAATAGTAATACAAAGTAACTATGCATGCAACATGAAAGGTTACAAACAAAGATCATGAATAACAATGCATTGAAAGACGTTTGTTTGTTTCACATATAGAAAACATAGCATAGTGGCATTCATCTTGTACCTCATGGAATAGCAAATAAATGCATAGGACACCTTCAAAGTTCATAAGAGTGACTAGATACAAATAGTTCAAGAACAAACAATATCAACAATATGAATCAATCAATAAGTTTTGGTACAATGCACATAAAACTAAGAATGGAAACTATGCTCTCTTAATTGGTTCCTAAGGATAGAAAGTGGAGACTCAATATAATGGTGGAAGAAAGGCCCTTCATAAAAGGGAAGCAGGGACTTTAAATATCAAAAAGAGCTTCCAAAAATTATGGTACTTGCTAGCTTTCAGCCCTCATTGCCCCTATCATAAGCATCTTGAAGTGATTAAGGTTAAAGTGAACAAACTATGGAGTATATGCTTGACAAAGTATAAGTTGGCAATCTCATGTCCCTTGAATACGAGGGCCGCTCCTCATGCTACTCAACTTTAGTCACCTGTAAGTTCTTGTCATAGTAAGTACATGTGTATCATAGAGAACCGCCAACGGGGTACCCCTTGCACATGATACAATAGCTATCCCATAATCAAAATGACAAGGCAAGCAGACAATGAGCATCTCAGCAATCTTCTTATTTACCATGGGAAAATGGTGCTTTTTTCTCTCTTTCCTCTTTTTAATGTCTCTTTTTTTATAAGAAGAAAGCTTCATAGATTGCTCACTATGGTGATGCTGCAAGTTTCCACCATGATTAGGCATGGCTTAGGCTAGCGGCACAGGCGTTTCTCTAACACACATACATAACTCCATGGACTTACAAGCTCCCCTTTTATTTCACACCGACGACATCCATAAACAAAAGAGCATGATATCAAATGTGTACAATGTACAAGTGCAATGTTGAAAGCGTTCCCCATGACAGCATGGTTATGCTAATTCCCATTGTATAAGTGCAAGCATATACAACATAGATTCCACAATGGTTCAAATTTATTAGGGTCAATAAAAATAAAGTGTGCCATCAAGTTTGTGAGAGCTTTAGTCACTATTTTTTCACATAACAAAAAGACTTTTTAATTGGAAGGTAGATGAAAACAAGAATATACTTGGAATGGTGTAACACACCATGCATAGGAATTTATAGTGGACACTTTGAAATGACTTGGTTTCTTGGGAGTTGGATGCATGAGTAGAGCTTACTCATACAACTAGAGGCTAGCATAAGACTGGGAGCGACCAACTAAGAGAGCAATAATGGCCATAATCATGCAGAGCGACAAAACATTACTAATCAAAGCATAAAGTGGTACTACAAGTCAAGGACTAAATGATTATAGAGGCTATGGTGACTGGTTCATAGTCATAACATGGTGTGAGCATGCGCCAAGTCAACCCAAACAAAGCATCAAAGGAGAATACCACAATATTATGCTTTTGTATGCTAAAACAACGCATGATTCCTTCAAGGCACATTAAGCAATCCCAATTGTTTGGAACAAGTCATGCTTATCGTGGTGTCGAACACGGCACTAGTCCCCGAGCGCGTAAGGACTTGACCGGTGGGTAAGGTCTTGCGTGCTCCTTTGTATCTTGATGTAGTTTGTTGACCGGGTCCGGCTGTAGCTTTTACTTTTGCTTTTCGGCTGGATTCAACCGGCTGCGGAATCGATGGCTGCCCACTAGGTGTAAACAGCGAGGGCAGTGACCGGCTGGCAAAGCTGGAGAAGAAGCGTCAGTTTGGTGAGGTTGGTGATGTCGTCAGCCACGACTATTGCTCTGGCGCACGTCGCGTTAGTTGGACTTCCGCGTCACTGCGTTAGTTTTTTGGGAACTGCACGCGCCACTTGCCGCAGCAGTTTCTTAGGGCGGGCGCGCATGCCTCGTCTCCTGGCAACGCTCGTGGATATTATGTGCTAGGTTGCGACGGTGCAAAGGGGGGCTGGTGCGGGTCCTTCGTGACCGATGATCTAGTCTACAAGTATCACCGGGAGAAGTTTATCCCCTCGTCGATGCTGGTGAAGCACCGGCTCGCGCCGGAGGGGCAGGGGGTGCCTGACCCTTGGCCAGGGGAGCGCATCGTCTTCCTCGCGCACTTCGCCCGCGGCTTCGGCCTTCCTGTCAACCCCTTTCTCCTCCAGCTCTTCGTCTTCTTTGACTTCCAACTCCACCATCTTGGCACCAACGCCATCGCGCAGCTGTCGCACCATGCGGCATGGTGTGAATCTTACCTTGGGGTGCTGCCTGAGGTGGCGAAGTTCCTCAAGTTCTTCCACTTCAAGGCCCAGAACACCACCAAGGATGGCCTGCTGACGGAGACGGGCTGCTGTGAGATCTATCCGCATCCCTCGTTGATGATGCCGCGGTTCGAGCTCCCCGACACTGTCAAGCTGTGGCAGCGCTCATATTTTTATGTGAGCAATGCCACGGAGGTGGATTGGATCGGCCTGCCTCCCTTCGTCAACGTGCCGTCGACGCAGAAGGCCTGGACGGTGAAGGGGATGGGGGCCCAGGCAGACATCGAACGGATGGCCACCCGGGTGGAGACGATGGTGGAGACGGAGCGGCTCACCGCCCGGGATATCACGCTGTCATGGATGGCATGTCATGTGCTTCCGCTGCAGAAGCGGTCGCACATGATGTGCCACCTATTGACCGCCGATGACCCGACGCGGACGTCGCGGAAGGACATGCCGTACTAGGACCTGCGGAACTGGATCTCCATGATCTCCAAGTTCCGTGTGGAGGCGAATTGGGCGTACTCCTGCCCGTCGTACCACCGCGGCCGCCTGCCGCTTCGGGTGAGTTGCTCTCTGGTTTCTTCCCTTTTTTATGGTTATCTCTCTTCCGTTAGTTTTTCCTTGGGTGCCTTATGCTCCCCTTTTTGAGTAGTTGTTCACGGCGCAGCTAGCTGAGGATGGAGTTACTGACTTCACTCTCCCCACCTTCCTGGTAGACCGAAAGCCGAAGAAGTACCCCCAGACGAAGCCCAAAGGGGTTCCCGTCCGGTGGGACGATGGTCCCTCGGATCCTCATGGTAATTTCCGGGTGCGGCCCCTGCCTTTGTCTTGGCCCATGGAGTTATGGCTGAGATTTGTTTTTGTTGCAGTCGATGCCACCAACGATGAGGCCAGTTGGGAGAGGGCCGTGGCGAAAGCCCAGGGAAAGAGGGTGGCAACCGTTGCCGAGCCGGCTGCGGCTGAGTAGAAGAGGACGCACTGAGCACGCCAAGTCGTTGTCGTGCCGTCCGTCGTCGGGTTAGTGTCTTCCCTGTCCCTGTTTGCCTCGTTTTCCTTGCCTTTCTGCTGGGCCTTTCTTACTTCTATCTCGTGCAGTGAGGCGATGTCGCTGGGTGGCTCTGGTGCTGCCGTCATTGCTCCTCCCCCGCCTCCGGTTGTTGAGGAGGCGACAAGGTCTCTAGATACACCCGCACCGGCTGCGCCTACCGTGCCATCTTCGCCTGGGGCTCCTCAGGGCTCCCCGACCGCGGGAATGCTGCACTAAGCGTCCGTGTCTTCGTGGGCGGGGCAGCTCTTCGCGGTCACGCAGGACCCCGAGACCCCCCCTCCTCCGTCCTAGGGCTGGCGTGAACCCGGCCTGGAGCGATGCTCCAGCCAGTTCTGTTATGCTCGTCATCACGGAAGTGAAGTAGGAGGCTGCGGTGGTGCAGGCGGCTGCAGTGGGCAACGACTAGCCGGCCGCCTATGGATCGGCAGGGAGGGAGTTGGTGGTGGCTGCGCCTTCGGGCGCGGCCGTTGACGACGAGGTTGTAGTGACCGGCTCTAGGCCAGCTCCGGCTATGCTGACGCCAGGCGTGATCCTCGCCCAGCTCTCGGGCACGGCACCCGTCGCACTCAGCCAGGTTCGCCACCTGGTTGAGGGAATGGAAAAGGTCCTTGGCGAGGCCAAAAATTTGTCTGTTTTGATAGAGGTAGGTGTCTCTCCCCATTTTCTTTTGCCGCACTCGGTTTTTGTAGCCAGATTTCCGCTCTATTCCTTACTCATTTCTCTTTGTAGAAAGCGTTTTCGGAGTCTATGAAGAACACTCGGGGGCTAGGCTATAAGATTGCTTCTTCCGACCTGTCTTGGCGATTGGCCTCCTTTTCCCGGGTTTTTTTGACCATCGGGTATCCTCCTACATCCACGATCTTGGACAAGGAGAAGGAGGTGGAGCGCCTCAAATATCAGGTTGCCCGGCTGGAGGAGTCGAACAAGACACGTCAGGCGCAGTTCAACCAATTGGACGAGGCCAAACACCGGCTGGAGGTCAGCATGGAGAGGGGCAAGAAGGCGGCTGACATTCGGGTGGAGGAACTGAAGAACTTGGAGACGATCTCCGCCCAAAGGAAGGAGACAATCAATACTCTCCGTTCAGGGAGGAGGAGCTGACCCAACAGCTTAAAGCAATCTCCAAGCTGGTCGTTAGTAAGTTTTCTCCTCCTTGCCTCTTCTATACTGTGTTAGCCGATCTGAGTCTCACTGCGTACTCCTGCCTTCGACTGGAGCTCATTACCCTGAGTTGACTGAGATGGCTCTCGAGAAGCTGCCGGCGGAGGAAGCTGGCCGCGATCTGACCGCCTGGGATCTGGTCAAGGTGCTGGTAGAGGAGAGCAACGGTCTTCGCGTCATCTCCTACGACTTCTTCCAATACATCTGGCCGGAGACGGGCGAGCCGCACGACATTGCCAGCTTGGCGGTTGGCTTGTCCCGTGGTATCGATGTGCTGGACATCCACAAGGAGTGGGCGGAGCGTGGCAGCGTGGAGATGGATCTGGCCTTGGTGAAGTCCTGGTATCCGGAGGCGGATCTAGGTGTGCTCACTCGTGGTTTCTGGCTTGGGACCAGCTACGAGGGCCTCCGTGAAAGTGTTTCGGCGATCAGGTCCTGCGGGGTGAAGATCGGCACGTATGTGGATCTGGAGCGTGACTTCCGTGACCCCTTTGAGCCGGTGCTGTTCCACTGGATCCCAGCTCCCTCGAACTTCGCCAACGTTGCCTCCTCTAGCCAAGTGCCTGCGGCCGGCGCCAGTGCTCCCTCTGCCGGACCAACTCCTAATCCAGTGGTCGATGCTCCTTCCACAACTCCGGCTTTTGAGCCTTGATCCCTAGGATGTCAGGAGTATTTGTCTTGATAGCTTGTCCTGCAACAGTTCTTCCTGTCGGTGAATCTTGCTGAGAAACTTTGAATTCTGTGCGGGACCTTCGTGTTCCGCTTATTGGCTTAATGCCCTCTTTTGGTTTAAATTGAGATTGTCCTTTTTCCTTTTGGAGGTTTTTTGTCCTTGCATGTTTGTGCGAGTGCGTGATCGCACAATCGTCGGGTGTAGTCCTCGAGGTTTGGGCCGGCTGGGCTTTCCAGCCGGGTCGAAGCTTTCTGACTCCCTTGCTTGAGTTGATGGGTGCGCGGGAGCGTGTCCACTTGGTGTAGTCCCCGAGGTTTGGGCCGGCTGGGGTAGCCAGCCGGATCGAAGCTCTTTGCTACCCTTGCTTGAGTTGATGGATGCACGGGCGAGCGCCCACTGGGTGTAGTCCCCGAGGTTTGGACCGGCTGGGGTATCCAGCCAGGTCGAAGCTCCTTGCCACCTTATTTCCTGTCAAGTTGTGTCTCGTGCAATACAAGACACAGTGTCGCTTGAGTTAGTTTTGTTACTTGCGCGTTCGTTTATAGTTAGGTTAGAACATGAAAATGGTGCCCTTTCGAACTAGGCCATTAACAGTTCCCTTTTCTCAGCGAGCATTGGCCTATCGAGCTTTGACCTTGCCGGTTGCTAGCCGGGTTGCGGTCTGCAACCGGAACCGAAGGAGTAGCTAGGTTGGCGTGCCCCGCGATACTTCGGTGTGTTGTTATTGGCTTAGCTCGGGCAGGTGTAGCCGGTTCGCCTAGGCGCCTTTGTTTTCTTCCTAGGCACTTTCTTGTAGGGGGTACTTCGAGCTTTTGCTCTTGCCGGATCGATAGACGGCTTGCGGTCTGAAGCCGAAAGCAAAGAGTGGGCTCTAGGCGCCCCGTAGAATAATTTGCCGCCTGTAGAAACCGCGGGCGTTCGGGCCAACCAGTATGGAGATGTAGGTAGTGCGCGAATTGGGACAAAGTCCTGGGGGCTGTGCCAAGGCTACCAAACTTGTTCAATTATTACATGAAAAGGAAGATACATACACTTCTAGCTCAAGTGTAAAATGGACGGAGTAGGTTCGCGTTCCACGGGCGTTCGGTTTCCTCATCGGAGCGATCTGCCTTGTTCTTCACCGGCTGTTGGGCATCGATCAAGTAGTATGAGTCGTTGTGCAGCGCCCGACTGATGATGAATGGTCCTTCCCATGGCGGAGACAACTTGTGCATTCCCTTCGTGCTCTAGACTAGGCGCAGCACCAGGTCCCCCTCTCGAAAATAGGTGGGTCGGATCCAGCTAGCATGGTAGCGGCGCAAGTCCTGCTGATATATTGCTGACCTGGACAGGGCCAGCTCGCCTCCTCGAGCAGGTCCACGCTGTCCTCCCGTGCTTCCTTGGCTTCCTGCTCCGTGTAGAGCTGTTTGCGGGGTGCATCGAACTGGATGTCAGTGGGGAGAACGGCCTCTGCCCCGTAGACAAGAAAGAACAGCGTGAAACCGGTTGAACAATTTGGGGTGGTGCGCAAGCTCCATAGCATGGCTGGTAGCTCCTCTATCCAACATTCGGGTGACCTGATGAGTGGTTCGATCAGTCTTGGTTTGATTCCAGCCAGAATCAGGCCGTTAGTGTGCTCGCACTTCCCGTTCGACTGGGGGTGCGTGACCGAGTCTAGGTCCAGACGGATGCCCTTGTCTCCATAGAAGCGAACGAAAGCCCCCTTGGCGAAATTGGTGTTGTTGTCCGTGATGATGCTGTGTGGGTAACCGAATCAGATGATGATGTCCGTGAGGAACTTTATCACCATTGCTCCCTCTAGCTTCTTTATGGGCTTCGCCTTGATCCACTTGGTGAATTTGTCTACGGCTACAAGCAGGTGCGTCATGCCGGATTGAGCCGTTTTGAACGGTCCAACCATGTCCATCCCCTAGACTGCAAACTACCAGGTAATTGGTAACATCTTGAGTGCTATAGACGGCGTGTTCTTCAGCTGGCCGAACCGCTGGCACCCGTTGCATGCTCTGATCAGTTCCTGAGCATCCTTTAGTGTTATTGGCCAATAGAAACCGTGGCGAAGAGCCTTGGCTGCTATTGCTCTTGACTAAGCGTGGTGGCCGCATTTGCCCTGGTGAATGTCCACTAGGATCTTGATTCCTTCCTCTTGGCTTGCGCATCGTTGATAGATGCCCCCGATGTTGCGTTTGTATAGCTCGTTGTTGATGATGGTGTATGCGCTTGCCCTTCGTCTCACTTGCCATGCCACGACTTCCTCCACTAGCATCTTGTCCTTGGATAAGAAGTTCATGAATGGCTTCGCCCAGTCGGGTATTTCCCGGATGGCATACACCGTCTGCATGATGAGTCTGATCTCCTCACGGGCAGCCAACTCCGCAAAATCGGGGGGTTCACCGGGTGGAATCTTGGTGGCGACAACCCCTGGTTGCGGTGGAGCAGTCCCCGGGTGCAGCGAGGCCGTCCACGGGTGCGGTGGAGCAGTCCCCGGGTGCGGCGCCCGACTGTTCCTGGGTCTGCGTCGAGTACTATGGAGTCAGACTCCGGGGATGGTGTGATGGAGGGCTTGCGCAGGTGCTCGAGGGAGACTCTAGGTGGTATGGCATGTCTTGTCGAGCCAAATCTGGCCAGGGCGTCAGCGGCTTCGTTGTTGGCCCTGGGTACGTGGTGGAACTCGCACCCTTCAAAGCAGGCGCACAGCTGCTGAACGAAGAAATGGTAGAGGGCCATGTTGGCGTCCCTCGCGTCCCATTCGACTGAGACTTGCTGCACCACCAGATCTGAGTCTCCAAAGCAGAGTATTCGCTGAATGCCTATCTGCTTGGCCATCTTAAGCCCGTGGATGAGTGCTTCGTACTCAGTGACGTTGTTGGATGCCTTGAAGTGGATCTGGAGGACGTACTCCAGCCGGTCGCCCTTGGGCGAGGTTATTACGATTCCGGCTCCGAGTCCTCCTCGCATCTTGGAGCCGTAGAAGTGCAGCTTCCAGTACGTTGAGTCAGGGACCGGTGGCATGTACTGTGTCTCTGCCTAGTCGACGATAAAATCGGCCAGCGCCTGGGATTTGATCGCCATCCTTGGCTCGTACTGAATTTTTTGCGCGGCGAGCTCTATTGCCCACTTTGCCACACGCCCGGTGGCATACTTGTTGCCAATTATCTCTGCGAGTGGAGCCAACACCAACACCCGGATGGAGTGCTCTTGGAATTAGTGCTTGAGTTTCTTGGCGGCCATGTACACGCCGTACACCATCTTCTGGTAGTGGGCGTAGTTCTGCTTGGAGGGTGACAACACCTCACTCAGGTAGTACACGGGGCGTTGGACCGGCCGGGTCTTCCCCTCTTCTGGCATTTCCACAACCAGTACCATGCTAATGGCTCTATTTTTGGCTGTGATGTACATCAGCATTGGTTTATTTGTGGTTGGCATCGCCAAAATAGGCGGTGAGGTAAGCATGCGCTTGAGGTCCCAGAAAGCTTCGTCCGCCTGAGCTGTCCAGATGAACTTGTCTGTCTTCTTCATGAGTTGGTATAGCGCGAGGGCCTTCTCGCCCAGCCGGCTGACGAACCGGCTGAGGGAAGCCAGGTACCTGGTGAACTTCTACATGTCGCGCAAGTTCTGTGGCAACTCCATGCTCTCGATGGCTCCGATCTTCTCCGGATTCGTCTCGATCCCTCGCTTGGAGACGAGGAAACCAAGGAGTTTACCGGCTAGGACACTGAAGACGTACTTCTCCGGGTTCAGCTTGATCTGGAAGCGGTGGAGGTTGTTGAACGTTTCCTTCAAGTCCTCGAGCAGTGTGTGCTTCTCCTTGGTCTTGATGACGATGTCGTCGACGTAGGTGTGCACGTTTCTACCGATCTGCGTCTGCAAGCATTTCTGCATACAGCGCTGGTAGGTCGCTCCTGCATTTTTTAGGCCAAAGGGCATGGTGGTGTAGCAGTAAGCCCCGTACGGGGTTATGAATGATGTATTTATTTGATCGGTTACATTGAGCTTAATCTGGTGATAGCCCGACTAAGCATCCAGAAAAGACAACAAGTCACGTCCGGCCGTGGAATCGATTACTTGGTCTATCTGCGGCAGAGCGAAGGGATCCTTGGGGCATGCCTTTTTTTGAAAATTTCTACTGCAGGGGAGTCCCCCACAGCCCTTTATTTATTATAGAACAGTTCAAAGTTTATTTACAAACATATGTATAGTAGAAAAAAACTAAGAACTATCAGAACTAGGACAGACTATCAAGCCATAATGACAATAAATCCTTATGTCTATCCTTTAACCTATGAAGAAGCAAAGTAATATCATAAACAAAACCAGCCTTCCATCCTTTGAAGGTCGGTTTTAGATTCTTGAAAACCCAATCATTCCTTTGCTTCCAAATATTACAACACGGAATGATTACAACCTCTAAGAAGCAGGGTCCCTAGAAAGATTTAAATGCTCGACAGAAACTTTCTCTCTGGGACGCATCTATCCATTGTATCTGAATATAATTCCACACTCTAGTGCTAAAATTGCATTGAAAGAATAGATGTTTCCAATCCTCAATGACTCCAGTAGGACATAACACGCAACCATGATTTTCAGTGACCTTCCAGTTCCTTATAAGAAACATATCCTTTGTATTCAATCTGCCATGAAACAAGAGCCAAACAAAGAACCTATGCTTGGACATGCATCTGCTCTCCCATATACTTTTTGAAAGTAAGTCAGTGGGCATGATTGAAAACAGTGCTTATTGAATAACTGAGACTTATAGACCTCTTTACTTAAATTACAGATCCACTTGTCCTCCTCCCGAGACAAACTCACTGAGCCAATAATTTCTTGTAGTTTATTGTATTCCTGAAATGCCTCAATTGACAGAGGCAGATGAAAGGCATCATGTAGATTTATCAATGTACTCACATATCTGACAGAGGCCATCTTGTCTCTAGCAAAAGAGTGTAACCTTGGGAATTTGTTGGCAAGTAATTCTGCATGCCAAAGATCATTCCAGAAAAGAATGCTATATCCAGAACCCACAATTAACTTAGAGATGGACCTCCATTCATCCACTAGTTTTAAAATCCCTCTCCACCAGAAGGAGCCACAAACAATAACAGCATGAGGGACAGATTCATGATAATACGAATCCATAACTAATCTTACCCAAGGAAAGTCAGCATTATTATAAAATTTATCCAAATGCTTAATCAATAGGGCTTTATTCTGAATCTTTAGATCAATGACTCCAAGTCCTCCTTTGTCCTCAGGCTTACAGATCATGGGCCATGCAGCCAGTGAGTTAACTTTCTCCTGGTTTTTAGTTTTCTTCCAAAGGCATCTCCTTCTTGCCTTATCCATAATGTCAATTACCCCTTGAGGTATTTGCAATGAGCACATAATGTATGTGGGCAAGGAAGATAGAACAAAGTTTACCAGAATAAGACTGTCCCTTTAAGAAAGAAATGAAACTGTTGCATTTAACCGTCTCTCAACTCTATCAATTAAAGGTGAGAAATCCTTGATTGTGGGTTTAGTTGTGCCCATTAGTCCAAGGTAAGTGAAAGGCATAGCAGCAAGCTGGCACTGAAAAACAACAGCCAAATGTGTGGCTTCTCCATCAGATAGATTTATTGGGATCATAGAGGATTTGTGGAAATTAACCTTTAATCCAGTAAACTCAACATATTGTATCAACAAATCCTTGAAGACTTTTAGCTGATTTGCTTCTGTAGGCAAAATGATCAGGGTATCATCTGCATATTGAACAATTGGATAGTCCCCTTCCATTGGAATAGGCAGTTTCAGAGTTCCATCAATGAAAGCCTTATTTACCATGCTCTATAAAAAATCACCTCCCAAGACATAAAGGAGAGGTGAGAGAGGGTCTCCTTGCCTAACACCCCTTTTACAAGGACCATTCCTTGTTGAGGCTGAGAGGGGCATCCCTTGTTGAGGCTGGTGTAGTCGACACACATGCACCACGTCTTGTTCTTCTTCAGTACTAGCACCGGGTTGGCTAGCCATTCCAGGTGGAAAACTTCCATGATGAAGCCGGCTGCGAGCAGCCATGTGATCTCCTCACTGATGGTTCTTCTTTTTTCTCTACGAAGCGGTGTAAAGATTGTTTGACCGGCTTCGCATCCGGTCGAACATGGAGAGAGTGCTCGGCGAGTTACCTCGGGACACCTGGCATGTCTTTGGGGCACCATGCGAAAATGCCCCGATTCTCACGGAGGAAGTCGACGAGCGCGCTTTCCTATTTGTTGTCCAGGCCGTCTCCGACCAGGACGAACTTGCTTGGGTCCTCCTCGTTCAACAGGATCTTCCTTGTGCCCTTGGATGGCTTGAAATGTGATTCTCCAGCCGGCTTAGGCTCTCCAGCCGGCACATCCTCCTGTAGGGCCGCCATGTTCTGCATTATGACGCGCTTCTCCTCTGCGGTGATCATTGCCTCGGCTAGCTTCGAGCCATCTGTGGCACACTCGATCGAACGCTTGTAGCAGCTATCGACGGTGATCACTCCTTTTGGGCCTGGCAGCTTCATCTTGAGGTATGCGTAGTGTGGCACTCCCATGAATTTGGTGAGGGTTGGTCGCCCTAGTATGGCGTGGTAGGCACTAGAGAGGTTCACCACTTCGAACCAGATCGACTTGCAGCGAAAGTTGTTCTCATTGCCAAAGATGACATCCAGCTGGATCTTGCCGATTGGCGAGTGCGATGGGCCTGGGACTGCCCGTGAAACGAAGTGCTTGAGGGCTACATATGGGAATCACTGATGCCGAGCCGCTCGAGGCTGCTGCGGTATAGGAGGTTGATGCTGCTGCCTCCGTCGATGAGCACACGGGAGAAACACCATGAGTGCTTCTTGGAGACAATGATGGGGTCGAGGACCAACGGGTAGTTGCGAGGGCTTGGGAGCACGGTCATCTGGTCTTCTTTGCTCTAGGTGATTGCCTGGTCAGACCAGTGTAGGTATTGGGGAACAGGGGGAACGATTGCGTTCACCTCCGCCTCGCGTCTCCTCTTGTTGTGCTTGGTCTCTGGCTCCGCAAGGAAGATGTGGTAATTTCCCACTTGGCGCGGGTAACCGTCTTCATCATCCTCGCGGCGGCTGCGTTGCTCCATGTTGTTTGGCGGGCCTCCGGCTGCTGGTGGGAGACCGCCGGCTTCAGCCATCTTCTTCGTCCAGCTACACTGGCGCGTCGTATGGTTCGCGGGCTTGCTGCCGCCGCTATGTAACTTGCACGGCCCAGCGAGCATGGACTCCATGGTGTACTTGGGCCGTGGTGGCCTGTCATCCGGTCTCTGTCTCCAGCTGCCGCCCGCAGCCGGGTCCTCGTGCACCGCAGCTACTTGCTTGGTACCGTACCGGTTGTCAGGCTGGTCATCTTTCCTCTTGCCATGTCGGTTATCATGGCCGTGCCACCTGGAGTGATGGTCACCCGGCTGGCGCCGCTCCGCCTGCTCGTCCGTTATGATTTGTCCTTGATCGTCCACCACGATGGGCTTCTTCATGGCTTCATCGGCGGTGGTGTACTTGTCCGTGATGGCCATGACCTGGGCCATGGATTACGGGTCTGCCCGGCTGAGCTTGTGCTTCAGCATGGTGCCGTCTTGGCAACCATTGGTGAAGAAATCAATTGCCTAGTGCTCGCGTACCCCTTCACACGAGTTGTTCATGCTGGTCCACCGGGTGAGGTACACGCGGTTGGACTCGTCTTTGCCTTGCACGCAGAGGGCAAGCTTGCGAGGTTGACCCAGCCGCTTGTATGTTCCGGTGAAGTTGTGAATGAACGCTTCTTCGAAGTCAAGCCAGGCGTTGATGCTGTTGTCGGGGAGAATGTTGAGCCATGTTCTTGACGAGTCGACGAGCATGAGGGGGGACGTAGCAGACGGCCAGGCGGAGGTTTCCGTTGGCGATTCCCACAGCAGTGGTGTAGTCCACCAGCCAATCCTCAGGCTTGACTGTGCCATTGTATTTTGGCGTGTACCTTGGAAGCGAAAAACCCTTCGGAAACGGCTCATTCCAGAAGCGCGGACCAAAGCATTTTGGTGCAGCCGGGCTTTCTTCCTCTAGCGTGCATGACTGCACCAAGAAGTCAATGCGCTCGCGTGTGTCAGCTGGTTCTCGAGGGCCGCGTCGCCCGTTCAGGCGCGACGCGGGTGGGTCCTTGTTTGCGCCAGCTCCTTCTTCCGACGCTCATGCCTTCTTTCCTTGGGAAGCTCCCGCAACCGGCGCACGGCTCACGCTGGAGGCGGCGGCGTTGCGGTTATGGCGTCCGCGATTGCCAGATTCGCCATGCCGACGGCTATTTTGCCCGGATCCTCCTGGAGAAGATGCCTGCTAGTGCTTGCTTCCTTCGTGCGGCGTCTGGTCCGCGCCTTTTCGGAGGACTATGTCCCAGGTGTTGCCCGCCTGGCTGGGGGCACCTTCGGCCTGCTGCTTGTTAGAGGTGGCGACGAGGAGCTGGACGCGCTCCTGCTGGCGACAGAGCTCTTCCCCCTCGAGGTGTTTTAGCTCCACGGCCGCTGCTTCGGCCGATCTCATGTTTTTGGCCGGGTGCTGTAAACGGGTTGCGCCACGCCCGCGTGTGAGTCAGCAGCACGGTCCAGTTCCGACGCGAGGTCGCGCCCCCGATGCTGGACTTGCCTGACGAAGCCGTGGGCAGCATTGTACTCATGTAAAGTGGCGTTCAGTCGGTGCTGGCTAGCGGCGACCTTGGTGGCTTCCTCCAGGAGCTTCTGGCGCGTGGCCTCGAGCGCAGCCGCAGCGGCTGCTAGATCCGCCTCGACGACGATAGGACCGCGAAGGTGCTGGATGGAGGAGGTGAGCAGGTCCTGCTCCTGCTCGAGCGCGGATCCCTCTCCTCCCACTCGACGTTCCTGAGGCGGGCGGTGGTTTTCACGGGCATTCACAACCATGACCTCGACACGACCGTTCGTCGCGGGTGAGGCGGCTGAGCGGCATGTCTGTGATGGTGGTGACCGCGCTGGGAAGACCTCGGTGATGGTGGCAACATAGACACGGAGGTCCCCGAAGTGCATGATGGATCCGTTGGTAGGGAAGGTGTTCCCAGCGAAGCACATGGTGTTGTCGATGACACAGTCCAAAGCGCCGAGTGTGAGGACGAGGCCGGAGGCCACGCGTTCACCGGCGACAAGTGGAAGTCCCGTGCAAAATATGATCCTAGCCGAAGCACTGTTCCCCATGGTGGGCGCCAACTGTCGTGGTGTGGAACACGACAGTGCCATCGGGGATGGCAAAAGAGGGACACTTGGATGCAATCGGTGGCTCACGCAACGGGTTAGGCACGGTGAAATGAGAACAAACCGATGTACCCAGATTCGGGGCCCTCTTGGCGAGGCAACACCCCTACTCCTGCAAGATGAACTATATGGGGGGCGAACGCCCAGTACAGATGCTCCTTGATCTATTTCCTTACCTACTATCGAGAGCTAGAGGAAGATGGAACTAGAGGCAAGCTCTTTCTCCTATCAATCTTCCTTACCTAGAACCCCAGCTCTGCCCGCCCTTATATACTGGTCGGGGGAGGCAGATTACAATTTGGGCTCTAGGGATTACTGTTTGGATATGGGTTTATAGGGCAGGGCCGGCCGCAGGGTCCAGCCGATGGGCCAGGACCCAGTCCGCCCTTCTTTTAGCGTCATTACCTTCTTTAGAGGTCACCTAGGCTTCCTTTGGGGCATCACCATTGCTTTAACAGTCACCCGGACTGCTTTGGCGGTCAGCCGACCAGTTTGCTTTATCTTCGTCGGGTAGCATAGGCCGTGACGGCACGCCAGCCTGCCTGATGATGAAGGGAGCCAGAGGCATACCCCGCAAGGAGCATCTCCCCCTCTACGCTCTCCATCAAATCCGAGGTAAGCCGGGTGGAGGCAGCCACCCGACCGTTTCTTCTGGCTACCGGGCTAGACGGGCCAGCCGGGAAAGCTTTAAACCCAGTCGGGCGGTATTAGCCAAGCGGCTGGAGTTGTCCTGCTTTATGGCCAGGCGACCTGTATCTTCTAGAGCTGGCCTACTTCGTACTGGCTTTCCCCACCCGGGGGTTATCCCCCTGACAATTCTACAACAATAATCACTAAGCATAAGGTCAAAACAACATCTAGCATGACATGATAAAGTCTAAGCCACAGCCAAAGCAAGCTCCTCTTGTACTATTCAAGCAAGAACTTTCTACTCCTCTCCAACACCAATCAACTTATTTGAAACAACATAGTGAGAACGGGGATCCAGACTAATTTATTCAAGCAAACTAAGCAAACTAAAACCAAAAACAAAATCTAAAACGCTCCAAGAACAACACAATAGTGCATGAAACAATAAAAATGAAGTGTCCAGAAAGACCTGAGAATTTTATTGATGAAGAAGGGGATGCCTTGGGCATCCCCAAGATTTGACGCTTGTACCTCTTGAATATTTCTTGGGGTGACACGGGGTGTCATCCCCAAGCTTGAGATTTTATCCATTCTTCATCTTATTACATCATTCTTTCTCTACACCTGCAAATTTTTCTTCATACAAAACTTCACACAATTTTCATTAGCAACATTAGTGTATTCAAAAGATAATAGACCTTTGGGTTTAGTTTCAAAAGAGCAAAACTTTCACTAAAAACACAAGCTAATGTATCAATTCCCTAAAAAATCTCAATTTCCAAAAAAGGAATCAATAAGAAGCAAATGCAAATAATGGCAGAAATCTGTCAAAACAAACCAGCAGGTGGAAACCGATTTTTTCGAAGACCTTATGTTTCTCAAATCAAAAAGTGTTGAGCAAATGAAAGTTATATAACAACCTGGGAGATTTATTCACAAAATTACAGATCAATCCGACTTACAGAGATTTTACATGAATTTTTACGGTGGAGCACAAAAATCTGTTTCGGGACAGCAACTCCACAAATCTTACTTCCCTCTCATTAGAGGTTATTCTTGGCAAAAAAAGAAAATAAAAAAGGATAAGGATAGGTTATTATAGAGGTAATAACTTACAAGACTTAAGAAAACTTTTAGGTTATCTCCCAATAAGTACTTTTCTTTAACGCCTTTAAGTTAGGCACAAGAAGCAAGAATCAAGTATTTTCAAATGAAGAAGCATTAACATCAAACCTTGATTTCAAAGGAGGATAAAAAATCAAATTCTATCTCCTCATAGGGGAGTGTTCAATACCTTTCTTGAATGGAAATTGATATTTAATGGTGCCTTCTTTCATATCAATGATGGCACCAATAGTTCTAAGAAAAAGTCTTCCCAAAGTAATAGGACAAGAATAATTGTATTCAATATCCAAAATATAGAAATAAACAGGGACATAGGCATTGTTAACCATAATAAGAACATCATTAACACTCCCCATGAGTTTCTTTTTAGCATTATCATTAAGTGGGACATCCAAATAGCAATCTTCCAAAGGTGGCAAATCAAGCATTTCATAAATCTTTCTAGGCATAATAGAGAAACTAGAACCAAGGTCACATGAAGCTTTGAGATCAAAGTCATTCACTTGCATATTAATGATGGGTTCCCAACTATCTTCTACTTTCCTAGGAATGGAGGCTTTGTGTTTCAACCTTTCTTCCTTAATTTTAATGAGAGTATCTGTAATGTGTTTGGTAAAAGCTACATTCCAATCACTAGCATCAGGACTTCTAGCAAGATTTTGTAGGAACATAATCACTTCATAAATATTGCAACCATCAAGATCAAAATCAAACTTAGCATCACTAGTAGTAGGCTCATTGGGTTTAGGCATTATGGTAGGAGGAATAGGGACTTCTTGTGGTTCAGTGGCATCCATATTGGTGGTGGTGATAGTGCACACACTATTATTTCTAGCAAATTCAGCTTCTCTTTCACACTTAGCATGTAGTTGGGCTAACATTCTAACATATTCATCAACAGTAACTTGTATAGAATGAGTAGCAGCAAATGTACTTTTGTAGAGGTTCCAATCTTTAATAAGATAGAGCCCCCTGTGTTTATAATGCTAGTCCCTAGATCAATAGCTAGCATCCACAGTTAAGATGTAATATCAAGATACAAAGGTCATAACATAACTTTATAACCAGGAATAACATAATTTTATTACATCATACATAGCTCATTTGGCTATTACATTACATTGCAGCGGAATAACTATAGTCATGGGGCCCTTCATCTTCAAAGTGCCACAGGCAGATGTTGGTTGTAGACTTTGTAATCCTAATCAAACAATCTTCACTAAAATCAATCAAACCTGCAACATTACAAGTTACAGCCACAAGGGTCAATACATTTGAATTGTATTGGCAAGTTTCACTATTATGTGGAATATAGGTGGATCCTATCATTACATGCATATTTGGCTAAGTAGAGTTTTAGGCTCATTTGCATAACGCAATATTTTATCCTATCTTTTCAAAATGGTTTTGGTCCTTTGTCAAATCTCCTTTTTCCAAGTTCCTTGAACTCCTTGGTAGAAACACAAGTGTTCAAGTCCTTGTCAAAAATCTCTTGAGCTACTTGGTAACCCCAAGTGCAACAAGTTTTATCAAAGTCTCATGAGTTCCTTGGTAACCCCAAGTGTTCATGTTTTTAACAAAATCCCTTGAGTTCCTTGGTAACACCGAGTACATCAAGTTTTGTCAAAGTCTCTTGAGCTCCTTGGTAACCCCAAGAGCATCAAGTCTTTATAAGTTTTTCATTTAGAAATTAGAATGTCGAGATCTCCCATGGTTCAAACTTTAGTTGCTCAGTATTATCCATAACCGGGGACACGGCTAAGTACTTAGATTTTAATAACTTCTGCAGAAGGAGTACACTTTACCCACATGTCACAATCCCATCCTTTTGCCACCAGTGGCCTACTGGATTAGTGCTCACCAAGATGGAGTACTGGCAGATTGAGAATGTGACGAAGTCTTTCCAAAGGGTCCTCCCATACACCATTGCTAGCTTGCCTTCAGCACCCATGAAGCATTCCAGATCCCCATGTCCAGTTAACTGAAGACAGTGCATGGGTCTTCCCAATGTAGTTGACCAAGCCAGAGCCATAATAGCATGTGGTTGCACACGAAAGCCACAATTGGAGAAACATGTTCAATCTCTAAGTTTCCTAGGTGGTTTCTTTTGGAGCACAACACAAAGTGATTCCCATAGACATGGTTCCTTTTGTTGCCAAACTCTCCAAAACTTAAAGTATCCTCCACCTAGGTAGTTCATTGAGTCCTTGTTTTATTATGTAAAACACAAGTCCTTTTCTCAACCTTTGTAAAATCTCAACATGTATCTCTTTTCAAAATATAGCATGGCTAAGCATGTAACAACTACATTGTTTTCTCTAAGGAATGGATAGGGAATCCTATTAGGATTTTAGCATAGCATAAGTACAAAAAGTATTTTCATGCATGTTTCAAAATCCACTAAGTATAATGAAAATAGTAGGAATTTTTGATGATAGTGTCACTTGCCTTTTTGGAAGGGAATGGTGGTTCACTCCTTGATCTTGCTAGTCTCACACTTCTCTAACTTCACTACAAGTCAATCAAGCAAACACAAAATCAACTAACATTCCAATTCAAAGTCAAACAAATAATTTCACACACACAAAGCAATGGATTCTAAGTCATGCTTGGGAACATGCTTAAGATGGTTTTATTTGCAAGGATGGTCTCCACCAGGCTTCTAAACTTTGTAAAGTCATTTGCAAAAAGGGTTTTGTCCATAAACCATTTTTAAATCCATTCAACATTTTATGTGGTGGAAAAGCATTTTTATCAAACAACAATTTTAAGTGGTTCACCAAATAAGTTGAGGTTTCTCAAAACTTGGTGTTTATGGTCAATAGGTTTGGTCCAAAACATTTTCTCAAAGTTTTCTTTACAAAAACATTTTCATAATAAAAATCAATAATTTTATTTGACTAGAAAATGGCTAAGTCAAATAATCCAACCTAATTTTTACCAAAATCATTTTTGACACCAAGGGTTGATTCCCAGGGTCAGTATGGTCACAACAAACCATTTTGCAAAAGTTTTAATCCAAAAACCATTTTTAAACAATTTTTATAACCTAATTAAGCACACAAATGAATCTGCAAAAACAAGTAACTTAACAGATACTATTTACTAAACCAAGGGTATGGTTGGCTAGGGCTTGCTCTCCTGAATCCAACGACATAAAATTTGTAATTTTTGGACATGTGGATCCAAAGTTACAAAGGTTTGAAAATCATATCTTAATCAGATTTCAAATCTATTTTTAAACAGACCTGGCCACGCGTCACGTTCTGGTTGGACGGTACCGGTTCGGCCGGATCACGCGCTGTAGCCATTGGATCTAATCAGATCGTGCGGCACAGGATGCGTACCTCTTCACGGTTAAATGATCTAATCCTGCTCGTTCAATCTAGATCCTACGGTACTGATTCGCTTGACCAAAAGGGAGCGGCGCCGACGGCGGCTAGCGGCGGCGCACGGCCAGGCGGTGGCGGTGTTGGCAAAACAGGAAGCGAGGGAGTACGAGAAGGTGCTCACCGAGGTCGCAGTTGGCTGGGGAAGCTCAACGTGTTGGTTGCAGATGGAGGGGCGCACTGGAGTGGGCTTAATCTCTCGCCGGAGTTGCTCCTGGCGTCGGACGGCTCTGTCCACGATCGAAGGCGACGTTGTAGATCGCCCTAGGACAATACAGGGGCATGGTTAAGTGCGGGAGGTCACGGAGAAGACACGTGCATGAACGAGAAGGCGCGGGGCGGTCGCAATCTACCTGGGTGCTTGCCGGAGTTGAAGACAGACGCGGCGGCGTTCGGAAGCTTGTCGTAGCCGGTGTTCTGGGACGCCCACGGTCAAATGGGTGGTACGGGGAGGAGTGTCTGGGAGTGGGGAGTCTGCTAGCATGCTCAGGGAGGCAAGGGGTGGTGGAACTCGGCCGGAATTGGTCGGAGAGGGTGGTCGGAACTGGGAGTGTGTCGAGCCAAATTGAGGCAGCCTCGGGGCAGAGAGAAAGTGGCGACAGAGGGTAAAGGAGGAGGAGACGCAGGCGCTTAATAGCGTGCAGTCACGGCGAGGTTTAAGGCGCGGCATCAATGCGTATTCAAGCCGTGACATCAACGGCAGAAACGGCCGGCGCGGTCGTCGCGAGGAAGGAGGAGTGGGAAAGTGGGGTCTGCTGGTCAGTGGGAAAAGAGTGAGGGAGAGGTCCACCAGTCAGTCTCTTTGCGGGTTTGATACTGCGTGCGAATCGTTTTCCTTCGGGGAGGATAGCTGGGCTGGTTTGCTGGGCCTTAGTGGGCTGCTGGGTTGGGTCAGATCCAATTCCATTTTTTTTAATTCTGTAACCTTTTCTTTTTCTATTTCTGATTTCTGTTTTAAAATTCCAAACAAACAAATCACACTCAAATCAATTCAAACAATCAACAAACTTTGCAACTATGAATTTGGTTCTGTTCAGTAACATAAACCAAAATCCAAAAATAAAATAATAATTTTTATTCTTTTTAAGATCCATTCTTTAATTAAATAAAATGGATCTTTAGTTATTTAATAAAATAAGGTTTGATTTATTTAATAAAATCTCCATTTGAAATCCAAATATTTTCAAAAACCAAATCAGTAGGTTTTATTTGGAAATAAAGAATACTTGGAAACTTGTTTAAAACAAAATAACCTTTTATTTTAGGGTCCATTAATAGTTAAATACAATAGACCTTCATTATTAAATCAAATAAGATTTGTTTTATTAGAAACTTTATTTTGAAATCTAAAATAAAACCAAAAACACTTCAGTAGGTTTTATTTGAAAATATAAAATATTTGGAAAACTTATATAAATAATTTAATAAGTTTTGATGTTTTAATTAAAATGGTAAAACCTTTTATTTAGATAAAGTTGGATATTAAATACTTATTAATTTATTTAAATAAACCTTCGCTAATTTTATTCAAAACAAAATGTTTTAATTCCAAAGCTTGGCCAAGGTTTAATTTGGCTTTATAAAGTAATCTTTATTTAAGAATCCACCTTTTCTCTTGAAAACCAAATCTTTTATTAAAAGTTCCAAAATAGTAATTCCAAAATATTTTAATTTCCTTTATTTAAAATGTTTATCTTTTTAAATCCCTTTAGGATTTTATTTAATTCAAAAGGGTTTGAAGTTCCAATTGAATTCAAAAAGTCTCTTCTGACCCTGAAAATCAAACAAAGTTTCATTTTATTCATTTATTTTCACATTACAAGATTTGGAAAATCTTGGGATGTGACAGGCTACCACCCTTAAAATAAATCTCGTCCTGAGATTTGGGGAGGCTAGGGTTACAAGCAGGTTCAAAACAATTAGGGTACTACCACCCTTAAAAATTTTCAAACAAAGATTACATATTGTCCTTCTTGGGCTCCTGGAAAACTTCTCTAAGCAAACTTTTGCATTGTGTCCTTGGTTTCCATTCTTGACTCATGGGCCAAGGTTGAGTTTCTCCATAGGCTTGTTCAACTTGTTCTTCATCTTTTCTGGACAGTTGCTTGCATAATGTCCTGGATTCTTGCAGTTGAAGCAATGGATGTCCTTGAGTTCTTTACGTGGCTCTTGTGGACAAGTTGCTACATAGTGGCCTAGCTCTCTGTAGTTGTTGCATACTACTTGTCCAATCTCTTTATTCTTCGGGTTCTTTGGGCATTCACCAGAATAGTGTCCCATTTCCTTACACTGATGACATTGCACATGGCTTTTGTCTATCTTTTGCTTCTTGGGTTTCTTTGATCCTTTGAAATGGGTTGTCTTGTTTGGAGGTATAAGTGGTCCTTTTCCTTTGCCATCAACATTCTTGGCATACTTGGATCCTTCTTGCTTCCTTTGTTCAACAATGGCATAGATGGGGCATTGGATAGGAACATGGTTGTTTCCTTCACACAAATAACAAGTGGCTTGAGAGGTGAGACATTGTCCAACAGGATGTTTTTCTTCACAGTTAGGGCATTGATATTCATGCTCCTTGGAAGTATGATCCTTGTCTCCACAAATAATGCAAGCTGGTGCTCCATCTAGAACAATATTTCTGTCATCCTTGTTGTCAAAGACTCTTTTGGGATAGCTTTCTTCCATGTTGATCATTTGATTAGTCACCTTAAGCATCAGTTGGGTTTGTTCCTCCAAAAACTTTTGCAGTGCTGGATCTTTATCACTATTGTTGGCTATGAACTGAGCTGTCAGTTGGTTTAACTGGTTCTGGGTTTCTATGAGCTCTTTCATGCGGTCCTCTTGGTCGGTGCTGATGTCATCAACCTTGGAGTCTTTTGGAGTAGTCATCTGTTTGGGTTGAATGAGGATTAATATAGGCAAGATATTTCTAAGGAAATATTTCTACTCACACACATCACAATTCACACAAACAATGTGCATGCAATCACAAGTCAAACATTCCACTCAAACAATAAGTTTCAGGCACATACTTAGGCAACAAAATATTTTTGTTACACCACATAAATTGGTGGTTTTGTCTTAGCTAAAATATGGTGGTCCATCTATATGGTTCACTTGTGATTTTTCCTTCCTTCTTGATTCCTTCCTCTTACTTGGGATCATGGTTTCCTTGAGAAAAAACTCTTGGTTACAATACTTCTAGTGAAATGATTTCTTCCTTATTTTGCATTCCCTCAGTCTCTAAATCTTGAGTAAGATTTCCTTGTCTCACTTGTAGTCCTTAGTGGTTTCCAAGTTGGAAGTCCTTGGTGAACATGCTGAAGATGTTGAAGTCATTAGAGTTGAACAAGTTGAAGTCATTAGAGTTGATGATGTTGAAGAAATCCTTTGCACATGGTGTAGTCTTTGGCCATGGGTAGGTTTTTCCATCAGTTGAAATAGAAGAGAATGTAGAGTTGAAACCAAAATGGTTAAGGAAAGAGTTTACAAGTGTTTTTGGTAAATAAGTTTTTGGAACAATTACAACTCCTATTTTTCTAAGGGGTTTTTGTCCAATCCTAGGTATACAAATCCTACAGGCAACACAATGCTCTGATACCATCTGTAGAGGTTCCAATCTTTAATAAGATAGAGCCCCCTGTGTTTACAATGCTAGTCCCTGGATCAATAGCTAGCATCCACAGTTAAGATGTAATATCAAGATACAAAGGTCATAACATAACTTTATAACCAGGAATAACATAATTTTATTACATACTCCATAGATCATTTGGCTATTACATTACATTGCAGCGGAATAACTATAGTCATGGGGTCCTTCATCTTCAAAGTGCCACAGGCAGATGTTGGTTGTAGACTTTATAATCCTAATCAAACAATCTTCACTAAAATCAATCAAACCTGCAACATTACAAGTTACAGCCACAAGGGTCAATACATTTGAATTGTATTGGCAAGTTTCACTATTATGTGGAATATAGGTGGATCCTATCATTACATGCATATTTGGATAAGTAGAGTTTTAGGCTCATTTGCATAACGCGATATTTTATCCTATCTTTTCAAAATGGTTTTCGTCCTTTGTCAAATCTCCTTTTTCCAAGTTCCTTGAACTCCTTGGTAGAAACACAAGTGTTCAAGTCCTTGTCAAAAATCTCTTGAGCTACTTGGTAACCCCAAGTGCAACAAGTTTTATCAAAGTCTCATGAGTTCCTTGGTAACCCCAAGTGTTCATGTTTTTAACAAAATCCCTTGAGTTCCTTGGTAACCCCGAGTACATCAAGTTTTGTCAAAGTCTCTTGAGCTCCTTGGTAACCCCAAGAGCATCAAGTCTTTAGAAGTTTTTCATTTAGAAATTAGAATGTCGAGATCTCCCATGGTTCAAACTTTAGTTGCTCAGTATTGTCCATAACCGGGGACACGGCTAAGTACTTAGATTTTAATAACTTCTGCAGAAGGAGTACACTTTACCCACATGTCACAATCCCATCCTTTTTCCACCAGTGGCCTACTGGATTAGTGCTCACCAAGATGGAGTACTGGCAGATTGAGAATGTGACGAAGTCTTTCCAAAGGGTCCTCCCATACACCATTGCTAGCTTGCCTTCAGCACCCATGAAGCATTCTAGATCCCCATGTCCAGTTAACTGAAGATAGTGCATGGGTCTTCCCAATGTAGTTGACCAAGCCAGAGCCATAATAGCATGTGGTTGCACACGAAAGCCACAATTGGAGAAACATGTTCAATCTCTAAGTTTCCTAGGTGGTTTCTTTTGGACCACAACACAAAGTGATTCCCATAGACATGGTTCCTTTTGTTGCCAACCTCTCCAAAACTTAAAGTATCCTCCACCTAGGTAGTTCATTGAGTCCTTGTTTTATTATGTAAAACACAAGTCCTTTTCTCAACCTTTGTAAAATCTCAACATGTATCTCTTTTGAAAATATAGCATGGCTAAGCATGTAACAACTACATTGTTTTCTCTAAGGAATGGATAGGGAATCCTGTTAGGATTTTAGCATAGCATAAGTACAAAAAGTATTTTCATGCATGTTTCAAAATCCACTAAGTATAATGAAAATAGTAGGAATTTTTGATGATAGTGTCACTTGCCTTTTTGGAAGGGAATGGTGGTTCACTCCTTGATCTTGCTAGTCTCACACTTCTCTAACTTCACTACAAGTCAATCAAGCAAACACAAAATCAACTAACATTCCAATTCAAAGTCAAACAAACAATTTCACACACACAAAGCAATGGATTCTAAGTCATGCTTGGGAACATGCTTAAGATGGTTTTATTTGCAAGGATGGTCTCCACTAGGCTTTTAAACTTTGTAAAGTCCAAAGTGGTCATTCACCAAAATGGCAAAGTCATTTGCAAAAAGGGTTTTGTCCATAAACCATTTTTAAATCCATTCAACATTTTATGTGGTGGAAAAACATTTTTATCAAACAACAATTTTAAGTGGTTCACCAAATAAGTTGAGGTTTCTCAAAACTTGGTGTTTATGGTCAGTAGGTTTGGTCCAAAACATTTTCTCAAAGTTTTCTTTACAAAAACATTTTCATAATAAAAATCAATAATTTTATTTGGCTAGAAAATGGCTAAGTCAAATAATCAAACCTAATTTTTACCAAAATCATTTTTAACACCAAGGGTTGGTTCCCAGGGTCAGTATGGTCACAACAAACCATTTTGCAAAAGTTTTAATCCAAAAACCATTTTTAAACAATTTTTATAACCTAATTAAGCACACAAATGAATCTTCAAAAACAAGTAACTTAACAGATACTATTTACTAAACCAAGGGTATGGTTGGCTAGGGCTTGCTCTCCTGAATCCAACGACATAAAATTTGTAATTTTTGGACGTGTGGATCCAAAGTTACAAAGGTTTGAAAATCATATCTTAATCAAATTTCAAATCTATTTTTAAACAGACCTGGCCACGCGTCACGTTCTGGTTGGACGGTACCGGTTCGGCCGGATCACGCGTTGTAGCCATTGGATCTAATCAGATCGTGCGGCACAGGATGCGTACCTCTTCACGGTTAAATAATCTAATCCTGCTCGTTCAATCTAGATCCTACGGTACTGATTTGCTTGACCAAAAGGGAGCGGCGCCGACGGCGGCTAGCGGCGGCACACGGCCAGGCGGTGGCAGTGTTGGCAAAACAGGAAGCGAGGGAGTACGAGAAGGTGCTCACCGAGGTTGCAGTTGGCTGGGGAAGCTCAACGTGTTGGTTGCAGATGGAGGGGCGCACTGGAGTGGGCTTAATCTCTCGCCGGAGTTGCTCCTGGCGTCGGACGGCTCTGTCCACGGTCGAAGGCGACGTTGTAGATCGCCCTAGGACAAGACAGGGGCATGGTTAAGTGCGGGAGGTCACGGAGAAGACACGTGCATGAACGAGAAGGCGCGGGGCGGTCGGAATCTACCTGGGTGCTTGCCAGAGTTGAAGACAGACGCGGCGGCGTTCAGAAGCTTGTCGTAGCCGGCGTTCTGGGACGCCCACGGTCGAATGGGTGGTACGGGGAGGAGTTTCTGGGAGTGGGGAGTCTGCTAGCGTGCTCAGGGAGGCAAGGGGTGGTGGAACTCGGCCGGAATTGGTCGGAGAGGGTGGTCGGAACTGGGAGTGTGTCGAGCCAAATTGAGGCAGCCTCGGGGCAGAGAGAAAGTGGCGACAAAGGGGAAAGGAGGAGGAGACGCAGGCGCTTAATAGCGTGCAGTCACTGCGAGGTTTAAGGCGCGGCATCAATGCGTATTCAAGCCACGACATCAACGGTAGAAACGGCCGGCGCGGTCGTCGCGAGGAAGGAGGAGTGGGAAAGTGGGGTCTGCTGGTCAGTGGGAAAAGAGTGAGGGAGAGGTCCACCAGTCAGTCTCTTTGCGGGTTTGATACTGCGTGCGAATCGTTTTCCTTCGGGGAGGATAGCTGGGCTGGTTTGCTGGGCCTTAGTGGGCTGCTGGGTTGGGTCATATCCAATTCCATTTTTTTATTCTGTAACCTTTTCTTTTTCTATTTCTGATTTCTGTTTTAAAATTCCAAACAAACAAATCACACTCAAATCAATTCAAACAATCAACAAACTTTGCAACTATGAATTTGGTTCTGTTCAGTAACATAAACCAAAATCCAAAAATAAAATAATAATTTTTATTCTTTTTAAGATCCATTCTTTAATTAAATAAAATGGATCTTTAGTTATTTAATAAAATAGGTTTTGATTTATTTAATAAAATCTCCATTTGAAATCCAAATATTTTCAAAAACCAAATCAGTAGGTTTTCTTTGGAAATAAAGAATACTTGGAAACTTGTTTAAAACAAAATAACCTTTTATTTTAGGGTCCATTAATAGTTAAATACAATAGACCTTCATTATTAAATCAAATAAGATTTGTTTTATTAGAAACTTTATTTTGAAATCTAAAATAAAACCAAAAACACTTCAGTAGGTTTTATTTCAAAATATAAAATATTTGGAAAACTTATATAAATAATTTAATAAGTTTTGATGTTTTAATTAAAATGGTAAAACCTTTTATTTAGATAAAGTTGGATATTAAATCCTTATTAATTTATTTAAATAAACCTTTGCTAATTTTATTCAAAACAAAATGTTTTAATTCCAAAGCTTGGCCAAGGTTTAATTTGTCTTTATAAAGTAATCTTTATTTAAGAATCCACCTTTTCTCTTGAAAACCAAATCTTTTATTAAAAGTTCCAAAATAGTAATTCCAAAATATTTTAATTTCCTTTATTTAAAATGTTTATCTTTTTAAATCCCTTTAGGATTTTATTTAATTCAAAAGGGTTTGAAGTTCCAATTGAATTCAAAAAGTTTCTTCTGACCCTGAAAATCAAACAAAGTTTTATTTTATTCATTTATTTTCACATTACAAGATTTGGAAAATCTTGGGATGTGACAACTTTCCAAAGTTTCAGGTTTAGCAGCTATTTTATTAATCAAAGAGGACTGTTCTTCAAAAAGAGGAAATATTTTTCTCAGCACTCAAATTTTTTGACTATAAACTAGGAATTTCTCTATTCAAATTCTCAAGTTGATGACTAATATTTTTCAAGATAGCAGATTTTTCTTCCATAGTTTTAGTGAATATCTTGTTTTGATCATATTGCATTTGCATAAAGTTTTTAGTGGATATTTCAACTTCTAGAATACTATCTTCACTAGGCATTCCAGATCTACCATGATAAGTGTTGCCATTATTAGGAGGATAAGGCCTATAGTTATTACCATAAGCATTGTTGCCAAAATTATTATTCCTAATGAAGTTCACATCAACTTGCTCTTGTTGAGCAACCAAAGAGGCTAAGGGAAAATTATTTGGATCTATATGAGCTTTTCCATTAACAAGCATAACCATGATAACATCAATCTTATCACTCAAAGAGGAGGTTTCTTCAATAGAATTTACCTTCTTACCATGTGGAGCTCTCTCAGTGTGCCATTCAGAATAGTTGACCATCATATTATCGAGGAGCTTTGTTGCAGCTCCCAAGGTAATGGTCATAAAGGTACCTCCAACAGCTGAATCCAACAGGTTTCTTGAAGAGAAGTTTAAACCTGCATAAAAGGTCTGGATAATCATCCAAGCAGTCAGTCCATGAGTGGGACAATTCTTAACCAAAGATTTCATTCTTTCCCAAGCCTAAGCAACATGTTCATTATCAAGTTGTTTAAATTTCATTATTTCACTTCTCATAGATATAATCTTAGCAGGAGGATAGTATTTTCCAATAAAAACATCTTTGCACTTCATCCAAGAATCAATACTATTTCTAGGCAAGGATAGCAACCATTCTTTAGCTTTTCCTCTCAAGGAGAAAGGAAACAACTTGAGATTAATAATATCTCCATCTACATCCTTATATTTTTGCATCTCACAAAGTTCAACAAAGTTATTGAGGTGGGCTGCATCATCATCAGAACTAGCACCAGAAAATTTCTCTTTCATCACAGGATTCAACAAAGCAGGTTTAATTTCATAAAAGGTAGCATCAGGAGATGGTGGGGCAATAGGTGTACTCAGGAAATCATTGTTGTTTTTGCTAGTGAAGTCACACAACTTGGTGTTCTCAGTAGAGTTCATTTTGGCAAAAGTGGAGCAAGCCAGCAGCAGCAACAACTAGAGGAGGAACTAATTTTTTTTGTGTTTTTGATAAGAGAAAGCAAACCAAACTAAACTATTTTTTTGGAGTTTTTGATAAAAAGAGGCAAACAAAACCAAGCAAAATAAACTAATAAAAACAAAAACAAAGTAAAGAGAAAGGTTGTGAAGGACTCCCCTTGTGAACCCGTCCTTAGCCTCCCCGGCAACGGCGCCAGAAAAAGCTTGACGATGGCTCAGTTGTTGAGCTTCGTTGGGAGACCCCAAGAGGAAGGTATGATGAGCACAACAACAAGTTTTTCCCTCAGTAAGAAACCAAGGTTATCGAACCAGTAGGAGGAAGGAAACGACTCAAAGGTGTTGCTAGCAACTAGAAACCTGCATAACACAAACTCAAGACTTTGCCCCAACGAACAGTGAGGTTGTCAGTCTCACCGGTTTGCTGAAAACAAAGGATTAACTGTATGGTGTGGAAGGTAATGGTGGTTTGCAGAAAGAAAACAGTAACAGTGGAAGATGTATCAATGGTAAAGATTGGACTGGGGTACATAGTTCACTAGAGATGTTCTCCTTAAGATAAACAAACATGGCATGCTGGGTAAACAAATTACAGCAAGGACATTGACAGGACTGAGCAAGGCATAATAATGCAATACTAGACATTCATGATCCTATGAGATTTGATTGGGGAATACAACAAGAGACATAGACCGCCATCCAACTGCATCTATTACTAGTAATCTACCTTCAGGTTATCATTCGAACCCCCTACAGTATTAAGTTGCAAGAAACGGATAACTGCTTTAAGCAAAGTGTGTAAGGTAAACAATCCACTTCTTCCATGAACAAGAGACCGTTGTTTTCTCCGTAGTAGCAACAACACATCTACAACCTTAGAGATTTCTGTCACTTCCCTTAGATTAAATAGAGGCATGAACCCACTATCGAGCATAAATACTCCCTCTTGGAGTCACTAGCATCTACTTGTCCAAGATAGCTACTAGAAACGGAGAGCATGCAAGATCACAAACAACATAGACATGATAGAATCAATAAGACAAAAACATTAACCAATCTGACATAGTAATCTCAATATCCATCGGATCCCCGCAAAGACAACATGCATGATTACAAATAGATGATCTTGATCATGAACAGAGCTCACGAGATCTAAACATGGTAGCACAAAGGAGGAGATACAACCATCTAGCTACTACATGGACCCGTAGTCCAAGGTGGAACTACTCACGCTTCATACCGGAGGCTGGCATGATGAAGAAGAAGGCCTCCGAGATGATCTCCCCTCTGGCAGGGTGCCGGGAAGAGCTTCAGATCCCCCCGATCTAGGGACGATGGTGGCGGCAGCTACACACTGTTTGGTGGAAGATTGATCGGGTAGTTAGGGTTTTGGTATCGGGGGCTTCTTATAGGCAAAGAGGCTAGGCAGGGGGCACCCAGGGTGGCCGCATCCCCCCAGGCGCGGGCTAGGGTTAGCCGCGCGGCCAGGGGTGTGGCCCCCTGGTGGCTCCCCTCCGTCTCGTCTTCTGGCTCCGTGTTGCCCACGGTAAAATATTGACTTTGGCTTTCGTCCCATCCAATTCCAAGAATATTGATTTTCTGCCTTTTCTGGAACCAAAAACAGAAGAAAACAGGCAACTGGCACTATGGCATCTTGTTAGTAGTTTAGTACCAGAAAATATATAAAAAAACCTCAAAGTATAGACAAAGAAAAGCAAAGTGGATACTAAACAAGCATGGAACAGCAAAAAATATAGATATGTTTACGACGTATCAACCGACTTTATGCATACTCTTATGCGAGACTGGTTCCATGCTTGACATACAACTTGTACTGTATAAGTGGATCGCGGTTGTATGTCTCTCTCAGAGTAGTTGATATAGCATCTACAAATAAAGGCCCCGAAAGTGGTGTAGTATAAACAACTATTGTATCCATGTTGTGGTGGGAAGTTCATAGGTAGAAGCGTTCTATTGCAAAAGCCTTACCAACCACGTAAAATTTGCAATAGATAAAGTAAAGGCGTCTAACTTTATGTCGCTGGGAGGGCTTTGTGATGTGATATGCTTACAGTCGTGAACGAGTTAAGGTAGTCTACTGTTCCTACTTCTAAGTAGTATAGTAATAGTCATTGTGATGATGAACGGCAAGACCGGTGGTGTCGTGGACTTGGCGCACAACCGGTGGCCTGATGGAGGTCATGCCAGAGCACCTGATGGAGATCATGGAGCGAGCAGACAACCATGCCACGTCACATTTTGATTATATATGATTTAATATTGTGTGCATCTTGTTTGAGTGCTAGTATTAGATACACAATGGTAGCATTTAAGTAGTATGATCCCTAAATTAATTGCAATGATAGTGTTCCCCTTAATGTGTGCACCACCAAGAAAGTTCTCTGATATGAGGCATGCCATGATGACCGGGTGTCAGACATATCTGCGTTCACATACGGTGGATGTAAGACATGTTGCACCTCAATACACACAAGTTAGGATTGGCGAGCCTAGCATGTACAAACATTGCCTCGAAACACAAGAGATCGAAAGATCGAGCATGAGTCACATGGATGATGTGATTAACATTGGAGAATGTCTACCCTGACACCCGGATCAAAGGCCATGATGATCGGGGATGATGTGGTCTAAAGGGATCATGTAATCACTTAAAATTTCATTAGATATGCCTATTTAAGTGGGATCCCGTTTGTTAATATGATTACAAATTAGACTCCTAATTAAGAACTTAGTCTAAGTATTTTTGCAAATATATTGTAGACAATGCCCTTCCCTTCAGTTCACGGCTCCTTTGGTCCATTTATGGACAGGGAGAAACTTATGCTAGATGGGTCAAATTTCATTGACTGGTACCAACGCCTCAGAAGGATCATCATAGAAAACGATCTTCTCTGTGTCCTTCATGAACCCCCGGAATATTTCCTCGATGACTCTGACGGAAATGAAGATGCGAATCTTCGCGACCTCTGTGAGACTTTTATGATAGTCAAGTACACCATTATCCATGCCATGGAACCTAGCTTGAGAGTACCCTTCCATGAAATCGACACATGATATGCTCGATAGATTGAGGAGTATGTTTCTAGCTGAGGAGAAACGCATGCAATATGAGTACATAAGGGAGTTTGTCTCCATATAGATGGAAGAAAACTTTAGATTGAATAGCCACCTGGACACCATGGAAAGGCTCGATGAACGTCTTAAGGTTGCTACGGGCGACTTGTTGACTAAAGACCTTGCAATAGACGGGGTGTTGCGCTCGCTTCCCCTAGTTACAAGGACATCGTCAAGGACTATATTGTGACAAGGATTCCGCATACCTTTCGCAAAGTCATAGCCAAGCTAAGGACTATCAAAGTAGAACCCAAGGTTGGGAACAATGTCAACAGAGAAGGTATATGTTTATATACAAGTTATAAATGTTTACATGAAACACTTATGCAGTTCCAAGTATTAGATACTTAGCCCTGGTTTATTTGAAATCAGGACCTCTGCATGAGAGTTTGTAATATCCCAAATTTCATCAAATCCAAAACATCATCATTGCATTCATATCATCATAGCATGTTTACATTGCACAAAGATTTTCAAAGTTTAAACCCTAGCAAAACCCTATTTTTATACCCTTTTATATTACATGTATGGGGCATGTTTTATTTTTATTTTATGACCGCAAAATGTTTTGGAGTTCTTTGTTGTGTTTGAAACACTTTTAAACACTAGGACCACCCCACAAAAATGTGGTGAAAATTTGATGTCATTTGAAATAGATTTGGTGATTCAAATCTTATTTGAAAAATCAAAACAGAAAAAGAAAAGGCTAAATAGAAAAAAAAAGAGGCAGCCAGCCATCTGGCCCAGCAACTACCCACGGACCATCTACCCTACCCGGGCGTCTCCCCTCTCCCCTCTGTTTCACACCCCGCGCGCGTGCACCCGCTCACTGACAGCTAGGCCCCGCCGCCACGTTAGCTCACCGTCTTCAATCACGTGGTGGAGACGCGCGATCGATGTCGTTTCCTCCCCTTTCAAAGCCGAATAAAATCCGCTTAATTGACGTTGATGGCGTGCGTTATTCTCGTCTCTCGCCTGGATACTTAACCCCCTTCCCCTCCGCTTAATTATCCCCCACACCTCAAGCTCTGAGCGCCACCAGGCTCCACAAATTTCGCATTGCACCGCCGCTGCCCCGACGATCTTCGGCGACACATTGCAGTGAGTCCAGTGCTCCCCTTGGCCACTGATTCACACAGTTGTGCTCGCCATATCCTTGCGCACCTCCTGGTGCTTACCACTTGCCTTATTTTACATCAGAGTGTCGCCTTCGTCTTCGACTGCGAGCACCCGGCGACGAGCCGAACTCCGACGAGCGATTTCGTCTGTGTCCGTGTACCCTGCCCCGTCCACGACCACCTTGAGTATCACCTCGTTGTCGTGACTCTGGTAAGCCCCAATGCCCCCTCCCTTAATCCCTGGCCTTGCCAGCACATCGCCGTCAGACGCGCCGCCGCCGCAGTGGCCATTCGCACACTGGACTTTGGTCAGAGCGATAGGATCCATTGGATCTAGATTCAGTGGCCTAGACTAGAACCAAGCAGCGAATCGGTATGGCTAGATCTGGACCACAAGATGCAACTTAGATCTAATGGCACGCGCACGTGATCCGCGCGAACCGGTACGCACCAATCAGAAGTTGTCGCGTGTCTGTGAGTTTAATTGAAAATCCAGATTTTTATCTATTAGATGTTTAAACTTGCAAAATTCATAACTTTTGATCTGTAATTCCAAAAATTACAAATTAGGTGTCTATAGATTCAGAAAAATATGAACTTTGCATATATGGCCTTACTTTGGTAATTTTCTTCTGAAAAATTAGGATTTTATGCAGAGACATTTGTAGGGCTATTTTGACTATAAAAATTATTTAGAATATTATTTTTAGGTGGTTTTTGTGTTATTTAGACTTCAGAATGTATGCTTTGTCTTCAGTACAGTAGAGTTTGATTTTAAAAGTGTGGAAAATCATCTCATTGTATTTTACATGCATTCATATTATTTTTGTGCGTATATCGATTTGTGAATATATTGTTGTTTTAATTGTTGTGGATTGTGGAGAGTGTGATTATGAGGATTGTACCTATTATCCTAGATGCCAAGGCAAGTGATGTTTCATCTTATGTCCTATTATTTTTCCTATTGCACTAGTATTATTTTGAGTAGGATTTGCATGGTAATTTTTCAAAGTATATGCTATGCTATGGTAGATCCTATAGAAGATATCTTTGTAGTATTTTCCCTATATTAGGAGCCATGGTATACTAGAATTCTTAGACTTTCTATTAGAATTAGTGGGTGGAATATTCATGTTATGATATTATGGAAAGTTTATGCCTATATGTTTTGATTAAGAAAACAACTTTGTTAATGAATCACCTGGGTGGAATGGGACTTGTATGGTTTGTGTTGAGTGGTTACACAGGGCCCATGTCTATGGTTTACCCTGTGTATCACACTTGTTGATGGTCACCCAGGAACAAAGAGATTTGAGATGTTTAGTGTTGAGAAGCTTGTAGTGCAACCACATGGCATATGGGCTCTGCCTTGACCAACTAAGTTGCAAGAACTCAGCCAGATGGACAGATGGTGGTAGAGTTGATAGGATGGAACGTGTCCAAGGTGGTCTGAGGGATTGCTTCTGAAAAGTCTCGTCTCGATGCATGTAGAGTCTTGTGGGGAAAGTGCACCACCTCTCGAGAGGGTAAAACCTAAGTACTTAGCCGTTGATACGTCCAAAACGTATCTACTTTCTTGAACACTTTGCTATTGTTTTTCCTCTAAACTTGTGTGATTTCGATACAACTAACACAGACTGACGCTGATTTCAGCAGAATTACCTTGGTGTCTTGTTTTTGTGCAGAAATGAACTATCGGGAAAAATCCCAAAAAATATGCCAAGAATTATATTTCACCAGAAGACCCACGAAGCCAGAAGAAGAGACGGAGGGGAGGCCTGGGGGGCCCAGACCCACCCTAGGCGCGGGCTCACTTGACCCCGCGCCTAGTGGGGGTGTGGCCACCCTAGGCAGCTCCTCGTCCTCCCTCTGCGCCTATAAGTTGCCTTTCGACCTAAAAACCGGGGGGGTCGATAGTTTTCAAGAAAGAGTTCCGCTCTGCCGCCGCCACCAGAAACTCCGTTCTAGCACCCTGTCGGGACATGGAATTTGGAGAGGATCATCGCCATCGTCATCACCAACGCATCTCCATCAACCACCGATGTTTCCCTCATCCATGAGTGAGTAATCCCCCGCTGTAGTCTTGGCGATGGTAGGGATTTGATGAGTTCTATCATGTAATCGAATAAGATCAGTTACAGGCATAGTGCCTAGTATCTCTATTAGTGCTATTTGACTTTGTTGCAACTTGTTGTGCTTAATGCTTGTCACTAGGGCCCGAGTGCCATGATCTTAGATCTGAACTTATTATTGAATCATTATGATAGTATTGTTTGTGATCTTATATGCAAGTTGTGTACACATATCATTGTCCGGATCCAAAGGCCCCAAAGTGACAATAATTGGGACAACAGGAGGGGATGGCTGTGGTGTGAGGATCACATGTGTTCATGGAGTGTTAATTCTTTGCTCCGGTGCTTTATTAAAAGGATCACCTTAATTGCCAGTAGTTCCCTAGAGGCCCCGCTGCCACGGGCTGGCTGGACAGAGATGTTGTGCAAGTTCTCATTGCGAGCACATATGACTATATTTGGAGCACATGCCTAGGATTGTTTAGTACTTGGGTGCTTATTATTATTTATATGCAATGCCCTAGGTCTTGAAGTTACATGTTTAGACTCGTCCATGAAACGCCCGTCCATCCATCCCTATGCCTACCGCACTCGAATCCTATTGTTACTGTTACTATTACTATTGCTCCTGTTTCACTGTTGCTGTTGCTGTTGCTTTGCTGTTGCTACTGGTAAACTTATGTGAGCAAGAACTATTTATAGGTGAAGCTGAATTGACAACTCAGTTGTTAAGGCTTGCAAGTATTCTTTGGCTCCCCTTGTGTTGAATCAATAAATTGGGTAATACTACCCGCGAAGACTGTTGCGATTCCCTATACTTGTGGGTCATCAAGACTATTTTATGGCGCCGTTGTCGGGGAGCATAGCTTTATTTGTAAGTTCACTTGGATCTATTATTGTTCACCGTTACTCCTTTCATCATGGGGAAGTCTCGTGATGGAAAGTTCCCTATTTTACCATCCACTATAAGAAGAGGTACAGTCCTAAACACCTCCGCTGCTCTTGATTCACCGTCTGTTATAAGTAAGCTTGTCACACCACCACCACATACACATGCTACACACACTGCTACTACTGCTAAGTCTGAAACTGCTTTTGATGCTCATGATGTTACTTCTACTATGCTTGATGCGAGTGATTCATTAGGTCCTTTTCTAGATGCTACTATGGCTAGTCTAGGAAATATCGAAACTCCTAGTGAAGACACTGTTACACCTGTTAGCTCACCTGAGGCTAGTGAGAGTTATGATATTAATGATGGTTAAATTGAGTTCACTGATGATTTTGTTGAAGAGTGCCGAAACACACATGGTACTAGTGCTATTAAGAGTCTCCTTGCTAGACATACTATTATGCCTAAGATGTCCTCTGATCCTAAGTTTGCCACTTCTCCCATAGATATTAAAGATGAAGATTATGATTTCTCTCTTGATTTATATTATTTAGATATTGTTGAGAAAGAACCTTTTTGTGCGACTGAAAATGAGAGTGATGTGGCTCATATGAATGAGCTTTCTACTATGAGTGCTTTATTCTCTGATGATTTTAAGATGCGCAAGTACTTTGTTGCTAAGATCTTCCCTTTTTCACTAAAAGGAGAAGCTACGGCTTGGTTTAATAGATTACCTTCTGGTTCCATTGATAGCCCTGATTACTTCTTTCTTCCAGAAATATTTTCCTCCCAGTGCTAGACATGCTGCTTTGCAGAGACTTCTCCCCACTCATCTACTATTGAGGTACACTCTCTCCAACACTTTGATGAAGGTGACATTCCTTATGGTAAGCCTCCTGATCAATGTTTAGAGGAACTTGACACTTTTATTGTTGAGCAGGGGTATTTTAATAAACAAGTTCAGAATCATTTATTGGAAAACTCTAGAGCTATCCATAAGTTGAAAGATATTGTGGAAAGAACTTCTAATGATTTTAAAATACTTTGTAAACACTTTCAAATGGTTCAAACCCAACTTGATCAACTTGCTAAGGTACAAAAGGATATGCTAGTTAATGCTTCAGGAGATAAACATGCTTATGGAATTAGAACTAGGAGTGGTATAGCTACTCAAGATCTTTTATATCCTAAAGGACACCCTAAAAGAATAGAGCAGGATTCCCAACAAGGTGAAGATAGTGGTAGTCCTCGTAGGAGGAAGAAAAAGAAACATAAGATAGTTGAGGAACCACTTGAACCTGCTGTAGATCCTAATAGTATATCTGTCTCTGATGCTGAAACTGAGGGTGGTAATGATAATAATGAGTCTCCTGATAAGGAGGAAGGTGAGGAAGAACCTGAGAAGCACACTAAGAACACTAGGTACACAAAGGAAGATTTTATTGCTAATAAACATGGTAAAGAGAGAGAACCTTCGGTGCAGAAACCTATGCCTTTTCCAGGTAACAAACACAAGTCAAAGGGGGAAGAACACTACAACAAGTTTTGTGAGTGAATGAAGCCTTTATTCTTGCAAATTCCTTTGACTGATGCTATAAAGTTGCCTCCTTATTCAAAGTATATGAAGGATATTGTCTCTAATAAAAGGAAGATTCCTAATGAGGAGATTTCTACTCTACTTGCTAATTATTCCTTCAATGGTAAGGTTCCAAAGAAACTTGGTGATCTAGGTATTACCAACTATTCCTTGCTCCATTAAGAATAATTATGTTAGAACTGCTTTATGTGATTTGGGAGATGGAGTTAGTGTTATGCCTTTTTCTCACTATAAGAGACTCCAGCTAGAAAAGTTGATACCAACTGGTATTTGTTTGCAAATGGCTGATAATTCAACTACTATTCCTATTGTTATATGTGAGTATGTTCATGTTCAGGTTGCTCATAATTGCATGGTTCTAACTGATTTTGTTGTGCTTGAAATGCCTGAAGATGATAATATGTCTATTATTCTTGGGAGACCTTTTATTAATACTAGAGGTGCTGTCATCAATTGCAATCAAGGAAAAGTAGCATTCATTATTAATGACAAAGAGCACACTGTCTATTTCCCCAAGAAGGTTGTTAAGAGCTATTGCCTGAATTCTATTGAAAATATTGAGAGCATCAAGGTTGGAGAAATATATTGTAACATTCCATAAGAAAATTTTGAAACTATTATGATTGGGACCATTGCTATCAAGTATGAGGTAACATAATCACCTTATGGAATGCAAAGTTTTGCTTCATATAAGATTGTTTTGGTAACAAGACTTGATCAACCTTGTTAACAAAAGGATTTTAATGAACAAAATAATGTTTTCACTATTGTTATACTTGCTTTCTTTTCCTTCCTAGTCTTTGATTTAGCTTTAGTTTTCTAGTTTTGCTTGTTTGAGTTTCTTAGAGCTCTTGTAGTTTGGCTTTTGGTTTGCTTTTGCTTCTTCTGAAAAAAATGTTTCTGCGAGAAAATCAATTTTCATACCCTGAAAATTGGCCAAAAATAAAGTTTCCCGAAAAATCCCAGAAAATTCAAAATAAATTTTTCCTCGAAAAAAGGGGCAGAGTGGCACCTGAGATGACCCAGGGGCCCACCCCAGGACACCAGACCCCTGGTAGGCGTGGCCTACCAGGTGGCGGCGCCTGGGGGAGATCTGGCCCACCTAGGCCCCTCCAGGCTGCCTCCTCGAAGCTACCTTCTTTCTCTCTCCCGAAAAACACCAGAAAACTTGCTCAAGCTCGAGTTCTTGCTTTTCTTGCTCGCGATTTTTTATCCCCTTGTTCAGCCCACCTCAAGTGCTGATTTTTGGAGGGATTGCTCCTTGGTATGTGCCCCCTCCACTTGTCCAATTAGATTTGTGATTGGTAGATTGTATCTTGAGTATTTTGATGCAATAGGTGACAGGTTGTTTGAGCTTGCATGCTTGTTCTTTGCTTAGAAACTTTGTTTTGATGCATGTGTAGTCCTCTAGCAAGTTCCTATAGTAGTTGCTCATCATTTATCAACTTAGAAATCACTTGGTTTGATGGTTGTTTAAAAATTTCAGAATAGGGAAGTCATGGACCACCACACCTTTGGTGACATATTTGAGAGTGATGCACCTAGAAGGGCAAGGCTTCCAAGGTCATCTACTAGTACTAGACCCTCATACAATGAGGATCTCATCACTCCGCGATTTGGTGATGAGGGAGATGAAGGGGATGCGCATCCCTCCACCTTTCCTTGTCAAACTTTCTTGCAAGCTGATGGGATTCTTAATGATTTCATGACTTTGGTGCAGAGGGCTGGACTAAAAAGTTACATGCAGGATCAGAGTGCACAATATGCTTTGATTACTAAAACATTTGTGGAGAGTTTCTCCTTTACTAATAGTATGTACAAGCCTTCTGTGTCTTTCAAAATTTATGGCAGGGCTCATTCTATGACATTGAAGAAATTTTTCAAGGCCCTTGGACTTGGTACAAATGGGTCATCAAAGAAGATTCAAGCTCTACATGCTGATTTGCTAGAGATTTACTGAGGAATAACCAATGATGATGACCGTAGAGCTCAGCGAGGGAAGATAAAGAACATTCAACTTCCAGCCATCAGGTATTTTGCGTACTATCTTGTCACCAGTGTTCTTGGCAGGGAGAACACTAGTAATATTTACAACTATCAATTGGCCTTCTTAGCTGCTGCGCTCAACAATGAGGACAGGTATAATCTTGGTTCTCTCATTGCTCGTCGTTTAGCTGCTAAGGGACCCATTTATGGGGGAATTATTGCTACCCGTGTTGCTGCTGCCTTAAGCATTGCTGTTGATCCACATGATACAGTTTTGGCTCCTCAGAGGCTTGATCTTGCTGCCATGAAGGTGCACCACTTTGTCACCACTAGCTCTACTCTTGAAAACTTGGTTTATAGAATGTTGTTTATTGATGGGGAAGAGAGAGAGATCCCTCTACCCCAAACTACTTTGTTCAGTATTTCTCAGGGACCTTGGTCACGCTCGAAGGCGGAGATGGATGAGTTGTTGCGCTCCCTTAACTTCCACGGGCAATATCAGGAGGAAGCTCCATCATACGACCCCCCTACATACATAGGGGAGGCCTCGAGCTCGTACCAGGACGAGGGAGCTTCCTCGACATACTACGGAGGTGCATATACTTGGGCACCATGGGATTGAGCCCCACTTAGGCCAAAAGCCTAAGCTTGGGGGGAGGTATACCGACATCACACTCATCTATATATCATGTTCGGTCGGTTCTTTGTATATCTATTGTTTCGCTTTCTTTTTGGTTTTTGTTGCTTCTTTTTAAAAAACCCAAAAATACTAAAAATATTTTCATTGTTTCTCTTGGTTTGTTTATTTGTTTCTTTGTTTTGGTTTTCCTTAAAAGAAAAATCCAAAAATATTTTGCTTTGTTTTTGTTTGGTTTTTCTTTGTTTGCTTGTTTCTAAAAATTCGAAAACACCAAAAATATTTGTTGTTCTTCTTTGGTTTTGTGAGTTCTTTGTAGGGTTCAGCCATTCTCAGTGGATTTTGGTTTCATGTTAATTATTCAAGTCACACAAGTGAAGGGCAATAATGAAGATTAAGACAAATCGAGGTGTGGTAAGAGGCTGGTAAAAAACTCTATTTGTTTCATTTTTGTACATATACTCTTCATTGTGAGCATGCTTAGCCTGTTTGTGTAAGGTGTATGTCATTATGGATGCTTAGTAGTTCTTGCTTGTCTATGATTAGCTCCAGCTTGATAATAGTTTGTAGCATGTCATATGAATGTTTGCTTGCATTGTTTTATTCATACTTTGGTATGATATTGTGGTACCCTCCTCTGACTGTTCATGTGAATCAACTTGGCACATGCTCACGCATGCATATGACTAATCAGTAGTCAGTAAGCCTCGATGATTTATTTTGCCTCAGAGTTATTGTATCACTTTCATGCCATAATTAGTCATGTTTTGTTGCAAGCATGATTATGACAACTATTGCTCTCTCGTTTGTCGCTCCCTCTCTATTGCTAGCCTTCACTTGCACTGAGTATGTGCTCTACTTGTGCTTCCAACTCCCCAAAACCAATATTGCCAGCTGTGTCCACCATACCTACCTATTAGCATCATTTGATATTTCAGGGCATATTCTATATGCCGTGTTTTCTTCCAAAATAAAATATTTGTCTGTTTTGAGAAAGTTAGTTAGTAAAGCTCTCACGAACTTGATGGCACACTTTATTCCTTGCGCTTAATAATTCTGAACCATTGTGACTAGTCCATGAAAGTTATATGCTTGCTAATTATATACTGGGAGTCAGCAGAACCGTGCTACCACGGGGAACGCTTTCAACACTTCTTGGATATCTCATCCAGTTGATTCCTTGCTGTTTTGTTTACGGATGTCGATGATGTGAAATAAAGGGGAGGTTGTGAATTCATGGAGTTTATACATTGTGTTAGAGAAACGCCTGGGCCGCTAGACGAAGCCAAGCTTAATCATGGTATAAACTTGCAGCATCACCATAATGAGCATCTATGAAGCATCCTCAATAAAAACTATGCATATGGTAAATAAAAAGATTGCTGAGATGCTTATTGTCTGCTTGCCTTGTCATTTTGGTTATGGGAAAGCTCCTGTACCATGTGCAAGGGGTACCCCGTTGGCGGTTCTCGATGATATGCATGTATTTACAATGACAAGAACTTTCAGATGACCAAAGTTGAGTAGCATGCGGAGCGACCCTTGTACTCAAGGGACTTGGGATTTCCAGTCTATGGTCTGTCAAGCATATGATTCAGAGTGGACCTCACTTTCACCTTAACCACATGAAGATGCCTATGATAGGGGCAATTAGAGCTCAAAGCTAATGAGTACCTTCCTTTCAACATTGGGAAGCCTTTCAAACCTTCACGAAACCGTTTTCGCAACCTCGTTGAGTCACCACGTATTCTATGAGCACCTTCTTGAGAGCATAGTTGTCATTCTTGTGTTTGTTCCAAAACTTGGTTAATTATGTCATGACTTTGATGATTGTATCTCTGATATCTTTATCTCTAGTCTTCATGTGAACTTCAGAGGTGCCTTGGCATTTATATTGTGCTCTTCAAACAAAGGCAAGCGAGATACCACTCTATCATACCTTATTATGAGAATTGCAATGTTGCTTATGTTTATGTTTCATGCTACTTATTATTATTGAGTTGGTTTTCTCTTCATAGCTTGCAATGACTATTGAGTAGACTTAGTTGCATACTTCTTATTATGAATTGTCTAAGCATCTACTCCTATACTGAGAATATTTACATCATATGAAGCAAAGTGTTCGTGAAATTTCTTTTATCGCACTTAGTTCTCAACTGAATTGCTTGAGGACAAGAAATAATCTAAGCTTGGGGGAGTTGATACGTCCAAAACGTATCTACTTTCTCGAACACTTTGCTATTGCTTTTCCTCTAGACTTGTGTGATTTGGATACAACTAACATAGACTTACGTTGTTTTCAGCAGAATTACCTTGGTGTCTTGTTTTTGTGCAGAAAATGAACTATCAGGAAAAATCCAGGAAAATATGCCTAAAATTATATTTCACCAGAAGATCCACGGAGCTAGAAGAAGAGACGGAGGGGAGGCCTGGGGGGCCCGGAGCCACCCCAGGCGTGGGCTCACCTGACCCCGCGCCTGGTGGGGGTGTGTCCACCCTAGGCAGCTCCTGGACCTCCCTCTGCGCCTATAAGTTGCCTTTCGACCTAAAACCCAGGGGGGTCGATAGTTTTCCATAAAGAGTTCCGCTCCGCCGCCGCCACCAGAAACCAAGATTCGGATCCAGAAACTCTGTTCTGGCACCCTGCCGGGACGGGGAATTTGGAGAGGATCATCGCCATCGTCATCACCAACGCATCTCCATCAACCACCGATGTTTCCCTCATCCATGAGTGAGTAATCCCCCACTATAGGCTTGGGGATGGTAGGGATTGGATGAGTTCTATCATGTAATTGAATAAGATCTATTAGGGGCATAGTGTCTAGTATCTCTATTAGTTCCACTGACTCCGAGGAGTAGTAGCACTTGAGCACTAGCATTAGTGAGTTGTATTCGGTCCCACTGTATCGTAGTTTCCCGAATGGTTCTTAAAACCATCTGTATTTCTTTGTTGTGGTGTGTGTTTGTATCGTGTGCTATGAATGAATGAAAAGCAAGTTGCTAGAAAAATCTGAGTCAAACTTCAAAAACTTTTCAAAACCCCTGAACCTTAGAAATTTCCCTCTTTTCTCATGATCTATCCCAATATTTAGATGCCTCGCGGAGGAAGCGGTTCATCCCCGGACCCGATGTTGCAGATCTTGCAAATGTTGGTTTCTGACCGCGAAGATGAAAGAGCCGAACGCCGAGCCAACTTAGCCACCCTTCAACAGATATCTCAGATGGCCAACAACAATCAAGGCCATGGAAATCAGGACAACCATGGATCTAAGCTCAAGAATTTCCAGAACACCAATCCACATGTTTTCACTAAGTCAGAAGAGCCCCTAGACGCAGATGATTGGTTGCAGACCATGGAGAACAATCTGGAAGTTACAGGAGTGGAAGCTAACGAGAAAGTGTTGTTTGCTACCCACTATCTGGCAGGAGATGCAAGAGCATGGTGGAACAACATTCGTGCAATGATAGGAGGTCAGATGATGACTTGGGATGAATTTAAAGTCAAATTCAGCAGAACCCATGTGCCACCGGGTTTGGTCAAGAGGATGAGAGATGAATTCAGGGAACTGGAGCAAGGAAGGATGACAGTAGTGGAATACCGTGACAAATTTTTGTCATTGGCTAGGTATGCACCGGATGAGATCGACACTGAAGCCAAGAAGAAGGAGAGATTTCTGAATGGTCTGCACGACGAGATGCAGACGGTGTTAGTCAATATCCCCTTTACTGATATTGAAGCCTTAGTTGACTCTGCCATTCAGATGGAAGGAAAGATCAATCAAGCTAATGAGAACCGCAAGCGTCGCATGATGCATCAACCAGGAACCCACCATACAACAAAGTATTGCCCCAACCCATCTCCAGGATTTGCCCCAAGAAACAACAGACCCCCGATGAACAGTCCGACCTATCCCAATCGTGGAAACCCAAGGCCCGGAGGAAACCACAACAACCCCGGCAACCCAGCAATTTCAACCGTGCACCACCCAAGTTCAACAACAACAATGCCGTCACCAACACCAACACTGCCCCAAGGACTGGAAGCAATGTTGTGCCTGTTGCAGCAAAGGACAAGTCGCAAGTGATTTGTTATCAATGTGGAACCAAGGGTCACTATTCCAATGAGTGCCCCAAGAAGATTGCCACAGCCCCCAATGCAAATGCCCCAGCTCAGCAGCAGCGTCGTGTTCAGCTCGGAAGAAGGTTTGCCCCAGGGAACTCGCTCAACCGCAACGGCCGTCTCTTTCTCATGCATGCTGAAGAAGCCCAAGAAGCGCCAGATGTCGTGCTGGGTATGTTTTCTGTTAAATCAGTACTTGCAAGAGTGTTGTTTGATTCTGGAGCATCGCACTCATTTTTCACTGAAGAATTTGCATGCACTAGTAAGATTCAACCAACCAAATTGAAGCATGTTATGATTGTTCAAATACCTGGTTCAACCATCAAAGCTAGGCAAATTTGCAAAGCCATCGCCATCCAAATCCATGGCATAGATTTTTATGCTAATCTAATAGTACTCGGAACTAAAGGTTTGGAAGTAGTACTAGGAATGGATTGGATGTCCAAACACCAAGGATTAATTGACTTTGCCAAGAAATCCATAACCATGACCAGTACAGCCGGAATATCAATCGAGCATGTATCTGAAACCTTGCCCCGTCAATTCAAGTGCAACAAGAGTATAGCCCAACCAACCATTGACCAAGTTCGGATAGTCTGTGAATACCCCGATGTATTTCCAAATGTTTTGCCCGGTATGCCCCCAGATCAGGATATCGAGTTTATCATTGAACTAATCCCTGGAACTGGACCCATAGCCTAGAGACCATATAGTATGAACCCGTCTGAACTAGCGGAACTGAAGAAACAACTGGATGCCATGTTGGAAATTGGACTGATTCAACCAAGTGCGTCACCATGGAGATCACCTGTTTTATTTGTTGACAAGAAAGATGGAGGTAACCATTTGTGTACGGATTATCGGAAGTTGAATGACGTCACCATCAAGAACAAGTACCCATTGCCAAAGATAGAAGACTTGTTTGACCAGTTGACTGGTGCCAAAGTGTTTTCTAAGATTGATCTTAGAATTGGCTATCATCAACTCAAGATTCACGCAGAGGATATTCCAAAGACTGCCTTTACCACCCGATATGGATTATATGAGTATACGGCCATGTCTTTTGGATTAACCAATGCCCCCGCTTATTTCATGAATCTCATGAATAAGATTTTTATGGACTTCCGATTTTTATGGACTTCCTGGATAAGTTTGTCGTTGTTTTCATCGATGACATTCTGATTTATTCCAAATCAGAAGAAGAACATGAGCTACACCTAAGGACCATTCTTGGAACCCTTAGAGAGCATCAGCTATATGCCAAGTTTAGCAAATGTTAATTCTGGTTACAGGAGGTAGGATTCCTCGAACATATTGTACCAGCCGGAGGAATTGCCGTTGACCCTGTGAAGGTGAAGGATGTCGAAGATTGGCAAGCCCCAACCACTCAAACCCAAGTTCATGCATTTCCCGGATTCACGGGATACTACCGCAAGTTTGTAGAAGGATTCTTGAGTATTGCTAGACCCATGACCCAATTGCTGAAGAAGGACAAGAAGTTTGAATGGACGGACAAATGTGAAGCGAGTTTTCAAGAACTCAAGAGAAGATTGATTTCAGCCCCAATCTTGATCATGTCGGATATCACGAAGCCCTTTGATGTGTATTGTGACGCATCCAAGATTGGTCTCGGATGTGTGCTAATGCAAGAAGGCAAGGTTATATCTTATCTATCCCGACAACTGAAACAACATGAACAGAATTATCCAACCCATGACCTTGAACTAGCAGTCGTAGTTCTAGCCCTGAAGACATGGAGGCATTATCTCATGGGAAATCGTTGTGAGATTTATTCGGATCACAAGAGCCTGAAGTATATATTCACACAGAAGGAGCTGAATATGAGGCAGAGAAGATGGATTGATCTAATCAAGGACTATGATCTGGACATTCACTATCACCCTGGTAAAGCAAATGTGGTAGCAGATGCCCTTAGCAGATTGTCGTGCCGCTTGAACTCCATGATTTTGAAGGAGCAACCAAGTTTGCACAAAGAGATGGAAGATTTCCGAATGGAATTAGTGAGTGAAGGATTTTTGGCTAGTATAGAACTTCAACCCACTTTGATCAGTCAGATCAAAGAGGCACAAACAGGAAATGCTAGTATCGATGGAATCAAACGTCATATCGGTACAGGCAAAGTACCTGAATTCACCGAAGACGAAGGAGTTCTATGGTACAAAGTACGTCTCTGTGTACCAGCAGATTCGGAATTGAAAGAAGTGATTTTGAAAGAGTCCCATGATACTCTTTATTCTATCCACCCCGGAGTAATGAAGATGTATCAGGATTTGAAGGAACAATTTTGGTGGCCTAAGATGAAGAGAGAAATCGGAAGCTATATTGCCAAGTGTGATATATGTCAGAGAGTCAAGGCGGGACATCAAAGACCCGCGGGACTACTGCAACCATTACAGATTCCAGAATGGAAATGGGATTCAGTTGGAATGGACTTTATCACCGGATTGCCTACTTCTAGTAGGGGAAATGACTCTATCTGGGTCATAGTGGACAGATTGTCCAAAGTCGCCCATTTCTTACTAGTCAAGACCACATACCAGAGTTCGAAGCTAGCAGAGTTATACATCGCTAGAATCTTCAGTTTGCACGAAGTCCCTAGGAACATTGTATCGGATCGAGGAACCCAGTTTACCTCGAGATTCTGGAAGAAGGTCCAAGAAGGTTTAGGAACCCGACTAGATTTCAGCACAGCGTATCACCCTCAGACCGATGGACAAACGGAGCGAGTAAATCAAATACGAAGATATGTTGAGAGCATGTGTGCTAGAGTATGGATCTAAATGGGAAGACTGCCTGCCTTTCGTAGAATTTTCATACAACAACAGTTATCAAGCTATTCTGCAAATGGCCCCATTTGAATTCATGTATGGAAAGAAGTGTCGCACCCCTTTGAATTGGTCGGAAGTAGGAGAGAGTCAGATTTTCGGACCCGACATCCTACGAGAAGCAGAAGAGAAAGTTCACAAGATTCATGAGCACCTCAAGACCGCCCAGTAAAGACAGAAGAGTTACTTCGACAAGAGACGTCGAGACCTCACTTTCAATATCGGAGATTTTGTGTATCTCAAAGTGTCACCTTTGAAGGGAATGCAGTGTTTCTAGCTCAAAGGAAAGTTAGCCCCCAGATATATCGGACCCTTCAAGATTTTGAATCATCGAGGAGAAGTATCATATCAATTGGAACTGCCCGAGGAAATGTCAGCAGTGCACAATGTGTTCCATATATCGTTACTTCGCAAATGCCTTGAAGTTCTGGAGAAGACTGAAGTTTTCAAGAACATTGATCACCGGACCATAGAGATCAACGATGACCTGAAGTATCCCGAAGTACCCATCCGTATTTTAGAAGAAGCTTTCAGAACCACCAGAACCCGAAGCATCAAGTTTCTCAAGATTCAGTGGAGCAACCACATTGAAGAAGAAGCTACCTAGGAGCGCGAAGATCACATCAGGACGGAGTTTCCCAATCTTTTTAAATCCTAGGTAATCCTTTTTCTTCTTTTTCAAATCTCGGGACGAGATTTTGTTTAAGGGGGGAAGGTTTGTAACATCCCAAAAATATGAAACAATGATCATCAAACTCTAATCACTAAAATTAGGGTTAACAAAAATTTAATTAATTTAAATCATATGAATGCATGTGTGTATGTGATGATTTGATGAATGCATGAATGAACTTGTGTGATTAACCTAAATAGCAAGAAATAGTTTAAATATGAATATAACATCATATAAAAAAATTCCATGCAGAAACAAATCAAGAGAAAATAAAAAACAAATCAAATAAAGCAAATGGTCATTTTTGCCAATCTTGCTCACTAGGTCACTTTAAGTGTTTCTAGTCCAAGATTTCCAACAGAAACTTTTCCAGTTCTTTTCACCCCTTGATAGACTAAGTAAAAGTGAATAAAAGCCCACGGTTCAAACTTGCAGAAACATTTGGCAACCAAACCGGTTGCCAAATCACATTTTTAAACCATAATCAATATTTTTATTTAACTAGAAATGCTTTTATTTAAAGATTTATTCCTTAGCATCACAAAATATACTTTTAAATCTACAAGTTGGTTTTTATGGTCAGTAGGTTCAAAACAAACCATTTACAAAAGATTTTACCCTAAAAATATTTTTAGAATAATTTTTATACTCAAATTAGGCCTACACATGTTTCTACAAAAACAACTAATTTTCCAGAAGAAATCACTAAACAAAGGGCATGGTTGCAAAGGTTTGTTTTTGCTGATTCCTTTGATATAAAGTTTGCAAAATTTGGACATGTGGATTTAAAGTTATGAATTTTTCAAATCTAAATATCTAATAGATGAAATTTCTATTCAAATCAGCAGCAGGGCTACGTGGCTATTTCTGATTCGCTGATACTGGTTCGCGTGGATTGTGCAGCTACAACCGTCGGATTTAAAGAGATCTGTGCGGCTCAGATGGAATCATACCCCTTCGGTTAAGTGGATCTATCGTATCCTTACGATTTGAATCTAACGGCTGACAGAGGTGTGACCTCAGATGGGCGGCGCTAGCGGCGGCGGCGCTTTGGCGGTGGCGTTGCCGACGATTTAGGAAGCGCGGGTGAGGGAGGAGTAGCTCACCAGATTCGTAGGAAGGTGACGATGCTCAACGTGGTCGTGGTTGGCGAGGGGCGCACGGGGACGATGGTAATTCCTTGCCGGAGTTGCTCACTGGCTCGGGCACGTACTGTCGTTGTCGGGGGCGAGGTTATGAAGCGCGCTAGGACACGAAACAGGCGACATCAACCAGAGAGGAGGGGATGCTCGGGTCTCACCGTGTGGAGCTGTCGGAGTCGAGGCAGACGACGGTGGTGCTCGGTCGAAGATGTTGCCGAGGCTACGGGGCACGCACGGCCAAGCGGGCGGTACTGGGAGGTGCAGGAGATGCTGGCGAGCAAGCTCTTGTGAAGCAGTGATAGTGGGGGTGACGGTGTTGGACAGTATCGCAACGGTGGCTCGTCGGAGATAGTGGGGTTCGAGAGTGAAATTGAGGCAGTCTGGAGGCGATCTGGTGCGACGGAGGGAAAGGGAGAGTGGGAGGAGGCGATTAAATGGGCGTGATCACGTGGCGGAATCAACGCAGCATCAACGCAAATTAACGCATGGAGTAATCAGCAGAAACGGCGAAGTTTTGGGGGAAGCGGGGTGGAGATGACGAACTGGCAAGTGGGGTCGGTTTGTCAGCGAAATAGAGAGGGGTGCAGTGCGGCCTTGCTGTTAGTGGCTGAGTGGGTGCGCGTTTGAGTGAGAAGAAAACGGTTCGGGGGGGGGAGACGGAAGTGGGCTGCACTGCTGGGCCTGGTTTGCTGGGCTGGGTCCAATTCATTTTTTTCTTCCTATTTCTTTTTCTTTTTTTATGTTTCTTTTTTCTTTTTGAATTTATTCAATTTATTCAAATACTTGTTTGAATTCAAATTGTTCCCAAACTTTCAGTAAGTTTCTCTAGTGTTTAAACATGTATTTTAAAGACCATTTTTGGAATATTTCTTTTATTCATTTATGGTTTATTATTTATTTATAATAGGCACTTGACTTTATTCAAATAAGATTTTAATTATAATTTCAAACTCTTATTAGGGGCCGAGGCACCAACATGATCAAGGAACCTTTGATCATCCGTTGACCAATGAACCAGTGACTAGATTTTCACTAGGAACTACTGGTTGTTTGTATATCACACGTGTATTAACGTTTCCTAATCAATACAGTTCTAGCATGATATAAAACTTAATCATAAACTTTATGAAATATGCCATTAAATATTTGACTCTAGGGTATATTACCTTCACACATACCCCCTAAAACCGTACTGAGAAAAAGGCCAATTTCAAGTGGACATGCAACTCGTGTGAGCAATCAAAATGTTCCTAGTTACAACACAACTTGCAACTGTACTATCCGTGAGAAAAATGATAGTTTCACGTGTTGATGCAACTCACATACCACCTAAATCCTTCCAAGAATACCAGATTCAAGTCAACATGCAACTCATGTGAACAAATGAAATGTTCCTAGTTACAACACAACTTGCAAATGTACTACCCGTGATAAAAATGATAGTTTCAAGTGTTGATGCAACTCACATACCCCCCTAAAATCCTTTCAAGAAAAAAAAAATTCAAGTGGACATGCAACTAGTGTGAACAAATCAAATGTTCCCAGTTACAACCATACTTGTAACTATACTACCCGTGATTTCAAGTGTTGATGTCACATACCCCCTAAAATCGTACCGAGAAAAAGGTCGGTTTCAAGTGGACATGCAACTCGTGTGAGCAATAAAAATGTTCCCAGTTACAACACGATTTGGAATTGTACTACCCGTGAGAAAAATGATAGTTTCAAGTGTTGATAACATAACCCCTAAATTCTTCCATGAAAAACAAGTTTCAAGTCGACATGCAACTCGTGTGAACAAATCAAATGTTCCCTGTTATAACCGTACTTGCAACTGTACTACCCATGATTTCAAGTACCTCTTAAAATCGTACTAAGGAAAAGGACAGTTTCAAGTGGACATGCAACTCGTGTGAACAAATGAAGTGTTCCCATTTACAACACAATTTGCAACTGTACTACCCATGAGAAAAATGATAGTTTCAAGTGTTGATGCAACACACCTACCCCCTAAAATTGTACCGAGAAAAACTAGTTTCAAGTGGACATGCAACTCATGAGAACAAAATCAAACGTTCCCAGTTACAATCCTACTTGCAATTGTACTACCCGTGATTTCAAGTGTTGATGCAACTACCCCCTAAAATCCTTCCAAGAAAAACCAGTTTCAAGTGGACATGCAACTCGTGTGAACAAATCAAATATTCTCAGTTACAACCCTACTTGCAACTGTACTGCCTGTGATTTCAAGTGCTGATGTAAATCACTTACCTGCTAAAATCGTACCGAGAAAAAGGTCTTCAAGTGGACATGAAACTCGTGTGAACAAATCAAAAAATGTTACCAGTTTCAACCCTACTTGCAACTGTAGTACCCGTGAGAAAAATGACAGTTTCAAGTGTTGATGCAACTCACATATCCCCTAAAATACTACCCAGAAAAAATACAGTTTTAAGTGGACATGCAACTCATGTGAACAATCAAAATGTTCCTAGTTACAACCCTACTTGCAATTGTAGTACCCATGATTTCAAGTGCTGATGCAACTCACATACCTTCTAAAATCATACCGATAAAAACAGTTCCAAGTGGACATGCAACTCGTGTGAACAATAAAAAAAATCCCAGTTACAACCCTACTTGCAACTGTAGTACCCTGTGATTTCAAGTACTGATGGAACTCACATAACCCCTAAATCATACCGAGAAAAAGGCCAGTTTCAAGTGTACATGTAACTCGTGTGAACAATCAAATGTTCCAAGTTACAACTCTACTTGCAATTGTAGTACCCAGTGATTTCAAGTGCTGATGGAACTCACATATGTAACACCCCGGCCTCTCCGGACCGGCGGCTGTCACTCATGGCAGCTCAATAGGATCTCTAGACTAACCCCACATACCAATACTAGTCTTTTCTGTGCACTTTGTCCTCACTCGAGCGCACCCGGTACCTACTTCCCGGTCTGTCACCCATCCTCAATTTTCTCTAGGCCAAGCATGCTTAACCTTAGAGTTCTTTCCAGAAGAGCTTCTGAAAAAGAAGTTACAACTTGTTGGTATGGGTATACTATCAAGGGATTTCTATTTTCGTGCCTTTGGTTCATTAGTTATACTCAGTTTTCCCCAGCCGCTTAACTTTTCCTCACTTTCCCCTTACTATGTTATGAAATCCTCGCATGCGCTTGGACGGAGGGATGCTGTCAGGTCAAAGGTTTGACCGTTACATGCTGACTAGTGGGACCGCATTGGGGCGGGTCGTGCATTGAGCGTTACGTTATGTGGCCTCGACCGTTACATGCCGACATGTGGGACCGCGTTGGGGCGGGTCCTGCCGTGGCCATTACATGCTGACGGGTGGGGCCAGGATACACGTGGGACCCGCCATCCATCTCTCGCTGACTTGTGGCCCGCTTTTTTCCTGATTGGGTGGCCGGTGCAGCCAATGACAAATCAGGCCATTCTGTGGGGCCATCGAAGTCAATGAACGATGGGGCCGTCATGTGGGGGCATTGAAGACAATGACCGATGGGGCCGTGATGTTGGGCTGGAGGGGGATTTGCCATGTTTTACGTTGCAACTTGCATATTTGCCATCTTGTGTGTCGCTGACATGTGGTGGTCATGTGAAAGATATGCAAATTTCAAAGAAAAAGTTTGGCAGATATACAAAATTAGCAAATATGCAAAAATCCTGGAGCAGCTACTCCCCCAAACATTGACAAGTGGGGTCGTGTATGACACACGTGAGGTAGGCTATCTCTCTCATTCGATCCCTGCCCCCAGCCCCAAGCAGCTCCTATCCCACTGGCGGACAGAGCAACCATCGCCGGCTCCGTCCTACGGTGGTGTCGAACGGACTGTCGCGCTGCACCTCAAACACGACTCTAGCACCTGTTTCGACCGCACACATTGTACGTTGAGGCAGTACCGACCGCAGGCAGGTCTACCGCCCACGACGACAGGGATTTTGTTCTGTCGCCATAGCTCGACGAACGGTCGCAGCAATTGCTAGTAGTGCTTGGTAAGACCTTCGCTCCTGCTCCGCCCACCCTAATCGATTCGGTCCCCGTAATTTCCTCGATATTGTAGGGGTAAATTAGTCTTGAATGTCTGGTCTTAGCGGGTACACCGACGAGGGTGGGGATTCGATCATGTCGTGGCCAAATTCTCCTTCTCCTACCACGTCACAAGTGCAGGTAGCTCCTTCTCTTTGTACTACCGTTGAATTTGAAGTGCCGCCATGGCCTGTCGGACTGATTTTAATTGGGTTTGTTTTGGGATTGTTACAGTGTGCTACGCAGGTCGATGATCCATGGTACATTGCATACCAAGATGAATCAACCCAGTAGTCTAGCCAGAGGATGGATTTTGGAGGAGATGGTTGCCAATTTAGGTGATGAATTGGCTCGTAAAAACCTGTTGATATTAGAGTTGAAGCGTACCGTTGAGGAAGAAAATAAGAACTCAGAGCTTATTTGCAAAGAGAAGTTGACACTTGAGGTTGACCTTGCCTTATCTGATCAAGTGGTAGAAAATCTAAAACATGAACTTCAAGTGAAGGGGGAGGAGAATAGTAGATTCATATGGGTAGTTTTAGTAGTTGTCATCCCCGTCCTAACAGTTATAGTATGGGACTGTGGTGAAGGTGGCACATGTAATGATTAGTTGAATTGATAGCTAATTTAGATAGTAGAATTGTTATTCAATGGATGGTTGTGAGTTCCTGCTACTTTAGTCACTTTGCGGTCCCAAAGTTTTCAGGAGAATGCATTGCGGGGCCCGAGTTGCTTGCCATTGGATCTAGATGCCCACAGTTGGCGTGCCAAATGCCTAGAGGGTCAAGTTGGGGGCCCTATCAGTTATGACCGTTGTGTCGCTGCCATCGTGGCTGCCATGTAGACTTGCAACATTGACGACAGCATCCATTCCCTGTTCTTCTTGACGCTGCATTCTTCTTCTCCAGAGAGGCGATCTGTCAAAGAGAGTACTAATCCCTCCGATCCAAATTAGTTGACTCAAATTCATCAAGGTACGAACAAATCTAAATCAACTAATTTGGGTCAGAGGGCGTACTACTTATGAATCAGCTTTAGAGCATATCCCTCCATCCATATTACTACTTGTCACTGAAATGGATGTATCTAGACATGTTTTAGTTCTAGATACATCCATTTCAACGACAAGTGGTATGAATCGGAGGAAGTATCAATTTTGATTCAAATGATACATATTTCGATCAAATTTATACAAGCCCATCGGAGATTGTCAAAGCAAGTACTGCTACTTATGAATCAGCTTTAGAGCATATCCACCGGTCCCACGACTCAAATACATACTATTTTTCTCCGACCCATATTAGCACTAAAACTTGACTAGATATGTTCATATCTAGATGAATCTAAGTCAACCAATATGGGTTGGAGGGAGTATCAAATTAATTCAAATCATATATATATTTTAAGACACAAAATTTTGGTTCAAATTAGGCTCAAATTTGTCCCAATATTAAGTGGACGGTGAGCTAGCCGCCCTCCCGGCCGCATGTGTACTCCAAGAAGTATGAGCAAAGTGCTCCATTCCATCCAGCCACGAGGTACATCCGGCCTTCACCGTCGAAGTGCAACTCGACGTGCCAGTCGCGGCCGCGGCCTACCTCCCACAACATCGGTTCACGAGGGCTTGATCTGCGTCGTTGCAGTGATGTTGCTGATGATCGCTTCAATCGTCGTGGCATTGATGACCACTGTCGGCACCGCCTCTGCCTTGGTGTCTTTCATTCGCAACGGATCTGAGGAGGTGAACAAGAGTGAGACAGACAGAGACAGAAATTTCAGATGCTTAGATCCAGCCGCACGCTTGGATCCATGCCGCTGCAACCTGTTCCGACCCCCACGCTTAGGTCCACGCCGCAACACGCCGTTCCGAACGCCGGGCTTAGATATGCACTGCCGCACGCCGTTCTGACCCACACGCTTAGGTCTGTGCCGCCGCACGCCGTTTCGACCGCTAGGCTTAGATCCGCGCTGTTGCATGCCGTTCTGACCCCCATGCTTAGGTCCGCGCCGCCGCACGTCGTTCGGACCGCCAAGCTTAGGTCTGCGTCGTCAAATGCTATTCGGACCGCCATGCTTAGAATTGTGCCACCGCACGCCGTTCGGACTGCCGCACCGCCGTATGTCGATAGGAGGGGAGGAAGATGCGGGTGGTATACGTGCGACATGCAAAGGGAGGGAGAGACATCCAGCCCGTCGGGCTCTCCTCTGCGTACAGGGTAGGTGCGCCCATCAGGAGAGAGACCTCCAGCCCGTCTGATCATGATGTATCCAACAGTGGTTGGCCAAGATCCGCGTGACATACATCTCGACCAATCAGAGCACAGCCAAACTGATGCGGCTGGTATACGTGCGGCAGGGAAAGGGAGGGAGGGACATTTAGCCTGTCAGCCTCTCCTCTCTGTACAAGGTAGGTGCCCCCATCAGGAGAGAGATACCTCCAACCCGTCGGATCATGATGTATCATACGGTGGTTGTCCAAGATCCGTTTGACATACATCTTGACCAATCAGAGCATAGTAGCCAAACTGAGTGCAAGATGAGCTGTTGTGAGCGTTTGAGTCAGGAGAGAGGGGAAAGGGGAGGAAAACTTTAGCGGGAGGGGAAAAGTGAGGAAAACTTTAGAGGAAGGGGAAACTGAGTAGAGCTAAGGAAAACGAGGGCACTTAGATAAAAAATGAGTAAGGGAAATTCAAGCTTTTGGCATAAAAAATGGAAAATGTGATATTTGAACAAAATAATTCATCTTGGCCAACATTATACTGTTTGCAACTCAAAGATACACAAGTGTTCCTAATTTGGCATCATTTAGACAAAGTATGTTTTGGGATGGGTTATATTGGAGGTCGATCGAGTAGAAAGCCATGCATCTTCATAGCTAGTAGCTCATTCCAAGAAGGGTTTAAGAAGTGGTTTAGGGTATAAGTCCATTTTTATTTATTTTCTTTTTCTTTATTATTCATGCTAGGTTATAGGCAACATAAATAGACTCGATTTGAAGGTTGCACTATGTTTTGACTTTTTTGAATTAAACTAACCCTAAAACCATTTTTTTGAATTTAATCACTTAGAAAAATAAAAATGTGGCTGATTACAAGTTAATCCAAAATTTTCAATTTCATATGGTAAATCAATCCAAGATACACAAGTGTGCCAAATTTTGGATCAATTGATCAACATTTAAGCCATGAACTAGATAAACCCCATGTGTTGACCACATGTCGAGGGCAAAACTGAGCAATGCTAAGCAACTAGGTGCATGACCATAGAAACTTGCAAAAGCACATACATTATGGGATTATCCAAAATACAAACTTGGGAGCATCACACTAGTTAGAATTCAATACAAGGGCCTCAATGCAAACATTGACAGTAGTTCAAATTTATCATACAAATTCAAATTAATAATGAAAATCCATTTTTTTCTTGCTCCTAGTGTTATTCGCTGGGTTCACCACCTTGTTCTCGGTGATCCTAGCTGGAATATTCTCGGAGTCCACCATCATCTTCTTCTGTTTGTTTCCTTTGTTCTTTTTCTCTGCATCCAATGAATCAAGTGCATCAGTCTGTCGTACAATTGGTTCAATCACGTTTAGATCCTCTAGTTCATATGGTTCAAAAAGCTTTGTCTCCATTTCTTCAATATCCTCTCTTATAATTCCTTTATGTTTGAACTCTGCTTCAATCTCCCATGCAGCTGATGTAATCTCCCATGCATTTGGTTCAATATCCTCTCGATCAATTGGTTCAATCTCCCTTGCATTTGGTTCAATCTCCCCTGCATTTGGTTCAATCTCCTCTGAATTTGGTTCAATCTCCTCTCGATCCACTGGTTCAATCTCCCATGCATTTGGTTCAATCTCCTCCTCGATCCGTTGGTTCAATCTCCCCTGCATTTGGTTCAATCTCCTCTACATTTGGTTCATTCTCCTCTCGATCCGTTGGTTCAATCTGCAATGTATCCATTACTTCATTCTTCTCTCGTTCAAACACTTCATTATCATCTACATTTGCTGCTCCCGCCTGATCATCCATTCCATAAGTTGGGTCCACTATATTTTTACAAAGCCTAGCAATATGCCCTAGGATCCCACAATGTTTGTGACATGGTTATACCCCACGGGTACACAATGTTAGCATACCTAGTCCAGCCCAAGGGAAGGCCCACAACAAGATATGTGGCCTATGGAGATTTCGGGTGGCCCAAGCCCATGATGCCTTTGGATCCTTGGAGAACAAGATTAGAGTAGATAGAATTTCAAAGGGACAAACCCTAATATGTAACTGACTCAACCTGCGCCCAGGACCTTCCTATCTATATAAAGGCCAGGAGGACACGTCGAGGAGGACCAATACTCACCTCATACGCACCTCACGCTAGATTGCATCTGCGCACCCCTGTAACCTTCGGTTCCGCCGTAATCAAGAGCAGACAAGCAGGAGTAGGGTTTTCCCTATGGGGGCCTAAACCTGGGTAAACCTCGTGTCCCCGTGTTGCTTGTCTATTAACCGTTCCACGATCTCCAGCATCCCCATCTTCTCCAAAACCCAAGTCCATAACAATGGGCATTGACAAGATCGAACCTCGTCAGTTTGCACTTACGTTGTCGAGGTGGTGCACCACCCTATGCACTAGCTCTCATCCTATTCTTCCTTGGCCTACCTGCTGGTCTAGTAAAAACTGGAGGGTATAGCTTGAAGTCTGGATCCACTTCCATCCATTGGTCTTTTCCCAAAAAGGCTGGAACATTCTGAACATATGCTGCCCTAAATTTGGCAACGGAGAAATACTCCGATACGTACTGATCAACTTCACCCTCTTCACCTCCTAGAACACCCATGAAAAACAATGCATGTATGCATGGTTTCCCACGGAGCTGCCATTACCTGCAATGGCATGTCCTATCAACCAAACTCACTAGATACCACCATTGCCTATCTTTACTATCAATGTACGTTACCTCAGCCTCCATTCCTCTTCTAATGCATTTCATCTTAAATTGTTTGCCCTGGCATGCAAATCCTTAATCAAAGATGGGAGGATGAGATGGCCAGCATATACTATTGATGCAATTCTTTGACGCAAATCGATCTTTATCATGATCATCTGCCTAATCTTATCAAATATTTGCCACAGCCCTTTTAGTGACTTTACCTTTGCATTGAAACTCTCTGCAAGGTTACTTGTTACATAGTCTACCTTGCAAATTTCATTGAGTCGGCTTCTTGACCACACCATTCCATGATGTGCATCCAAGTACTCCTTCACTGCAGGTTTTTGTTTATACAACACTTCCAAATGATACAGATGCTTCCTCAAATTGTATGTGTATGAAGTTGGCCATAGGTTGTCAGTATAAACTTTACCCTTGAATTTCTTTGTAAAATTCTACACTAAGTGTCGCATACATTCCATATGCTCCACTCCGGGGAATACTGCTTCTACAGCTTTCTCCAAACCTTTGCAAGCATCCGTGTGGATAGTAAGTCCTAGTGCATGACCTATAAGGTCGCGCAAATTCTCCAGAAACCAAGTCCAACTTTCCTCTGACTCAATATCCAAAACTCCATAAGCAACAGGGAACATCCAATTGTGGCCATCAACTACAGTAGCAGCTACTAGCTGTCCTTTAAATCTGCCATGAAGAGTTGTTGCATCCACGGCCAAATAAGGCCTGCAACCATCCAGAAACCCTTGCCAGCAAGCTTTGAAACAAACAAAATCCCTTCTAAAGCACTCCTTCTCCATTGTCTTCCCTCTTATTTTGTACTAAACTTTTTGCTTGTCTATTTGTACAACACTACCTGGACTAGCCATCTCCACTTTAGCTTTGAAGCTGTAAAGCAACTGGAAACTTTCATTCCATGGACCATTAATCCTCTCAAGATCCATTTCCTTTACATAGAACATCCTTATGTAAGGTACTGTAATATTAAACTTTTCATAAACTTATTTTATGAGCGTTGTTGCACCAAGTGATGGGTTCGCTCTCATCCAATCCATGATTGGATCTGCCAACCACCTAGTCTTTCCTAGTTTTTTTTGTCCTTTGGTTGTCCCCCTTGAGGTGGACAAGAATATTCGAACCGGTTAATTTTTATCTAAAACATAATGAAAATGTCAGGTACAGCTAACAAACTCTACACAATGATCTAAAATACAAAACTGGTTGTAATACCTGAACCAAACTGCTCCTGAGCATAGTGGATGCATGCATCCTCCACCTACACCCCTTGTATGGGCACTTCAATGTGAACCTTGCTGGCTCACTCTTAATAACATCATAATCATTATTGGTGTGAATGCAATATGTAGTAAGGGAATTACGACAATCACGCATCGTTTCAAATACGGTGCATTCTGAAATCTTAGGATTGTCCCTGTCCCACTCAATTACTGGCAAGTCTTCACCATCGTACTCGGCTAAAATGAGGCGGTAATTGTTCTCTTCGTCATCAGTGACATCACATCTGGTACCGTGGGCAATTTCATTCGTGTATTGATCCTCTAGTGCCTATTTACTGAATCTATCTACAAATTCAGGAAACATCAACTCATCCTCATCATCTAGTGGAGGCGCTCCCTCGTTAGGCTCTGCCTCATCCTCCACATCATCCACATGAGCGGTTTGGCTTACACTCGCAGTGTGAACAGATGGTACTACTGTGGACCTACAAGGAGCATCGGCGCGCACACTATTAGCAGAGACAACAAATACACATGATGCCCAACCACCTGATGATGCGTGACCACCAGATGATGATTTAACACTCTTTCCTGTGTGCTCAACTTTAGGTTGCACATGGATACGAATTCGACCAAAACGTTCGGCAGCATTCAAAGAGAAAAGCATTACCAGATCATCTTCGCTAGTTAGTGGTAGAAATCTTTGCTCGCTAATGTTGGAATATTGCAAATCAACTGAATCGCCACTACTCCAGAGGAATTTAGAATATATTTTATCTATCAAATCTCTGAGAGTTATGGAGGTTGCAACCATCGCTGGGAAGTAAAATTCAGTAAGATATTGTTCACAACCACGAATTATGCTAGTATCCAGTCTAACCGCCAGCCGAAATGCCAGCACTGGATCAATCCCATTCGAAAATCAAGGCAGTTAGTTGAGAACCTGCGATTCACGCTCAAATACTGCCAATAATTAATCCACAAAGGGAAACGATGCTTACCCAGATGGAATCCATGCGTTAGATCCCTGCGATTCCACCCAATCTTCTCCCAGCTCGACGCGGATGGCCGGTACACCAGCAGACATTGCATACTATTCTGCAAAAGGGGTAGATCTAGCGGGGGCGGGAGCGGAGCCGGAGGTGGAGTGGGATCTGCGGGTAGTGGTAGGGGGTGGCTCTGGGGCCGAGAACGACATAAGGTAGGAGGGCACAGTGGCGGGGCAGCGGAGGGGCGGTGTGGGAGCTGTTCCAGGCTCGGGGGAAGCGAATACTTTGAGTGAGCGCGAATGGCCGGTCCGACATGTCTCCATGCGGCCCCACCCTTCACCACGTATGCAAAACCCGTCCCAACGCGGCCCCACCCTTCACCACGTATGCATGACCCGTCCCAACACGGCCCCACCCATCAACATGTAATGGTCAAGGCCACGTAACGTAATGCTCAATGCACGACCCACCTCAACGCGATCCCACCAGTCAGCATGTAACGGTCAAGCCTTTGACCTGACGGCATCCCTTTGTCTGAGCGCCTGCGAGGGTTTCATAACATAGCAAGGGAAAAACTGAGGAAAAGTTAAGCGGATAGTGAAAACTGAGTACAACTAAAGAACCAAGGGCATGAAAATAGAAATACCTACTATCAATCCTATTAAGCCATGCGCCAGGGTCTCACATACATCTACCCTTAGAAGATCAACGCTCTCGTCGATCAACCACAAGTCAGGAACGTCCCCTCTTGGCATACGCCTGTGTGTCCAGTACTGGCACATGTGCCATGCTGTCTCCACTCCGTGCCACACGCGCCATGCTCCACATGTCCGCCACTAACCCGCACATGCGCGTGTAACCGCAAGGGTCGGCTCTGACACCACTTGTAACACATCGGCCTCTCCGGACCAGCGAATATCACTCCTGGTAGCTCAATATGATCTCTAGACTAATCTCACACACCAACACTAGTCTTTTCTGTGCACTTTGTCCTCATTCGGGCGCACCCGGTACCCACCTCCCGGTCGGTCAACCATCCTCAATTTGCTCTAGGCCAAACACGCCTAACCTTAGAGTTCTTTTTAGATGAGCTTCTGAAAAACAAGTTGCAATTTGTTGGTATAGGTATACTATCAGTCCTATTAAGCCATACGTCGAGGTCTCACAACATACCCCCTAAATCATACCAAGAAAAAGGCAAGTTCCTAGTGGAGATGCAATTCGTGTGAAGATTCAAATGTTCCCAGTTACAACCCTACTTGTAACTGTAGTATCCATAAGAAAAAGGACAGTTTCAAGTGATGATGCATCTCACATACCTCCTAAAAATCCTACCAAGAAAAACCAATTTCAAGTGGACATGCAACTCAACCCCTTCTCCACACAAAAAAGAAAAAGTCAGTTTCAAAGTCTCTGAGATGACTTTCAATTAAATTATTCTTGCCTCCATCATGTATTGTTGATAGCAAATCAATACTTACTAAGAAAGTTCATTCTAGACTTTCGTAGGTTCGTGTAAAATTTAGGAGATGGCTATAAAGTTAGAAAGGACTAAAAGACAACTTATAGTACAAACACATAGAAAATGAAGAAGAAAATGGGCATAGAACATTTATAATCTTCGACTTGTGAATTACACAAAAAAGAAAGAAATTCTTATTTAAAAAAATAAACAAATAAGGGGAACTTACAAAAAAAATTGAAAACTACATCCTAAAAAATTATAAATTTTTATCATTTTTCTTCACCCGTACTAAATGGTGTTCTAATCTCGTTCGCTCTTGTTTACATCAAGTATGACATATCCTTCTTTTACATCAAAAATTACATGCATAAGATCATTTGCTTTTAAATTTATAATACTAAGAAAATCACCCTTAACGGAACCTAAAAAAATCTCTAACAGTATTGTATGATCCAGGGACAGCTCTGTCACCCCACACAAAACATGTTTCACCCCTGTGTGAGATTTGAAATGTAGTTGGGAACACCTGAATAGGTGCTTCCATTAAAAAACATTGAATATAAAAAATAAGTTGTTCTTATAATATAATATTTGCAGATAATAAGCAAAAGAATAAAAAATAATTAACAACTAAACAAAACGATAGTAATTGAACCACTCAACACTAAAAAAGAGCAAATCGGAAGATAGTGTTTCAACCACAGCTAGATGTGACTTTGCAATTCTGATTATCATAGCCACCCAGCGCCTCGACCTCGATGACAATGTCCAGAGACCGCCTGTCCAGGCTGCCGGACCCCGTGCTCTGGCAAGTCCTCTCTCACGCGCCGGCCAAGGAGGCAGTGCGCACCGGCGCGCTCTCCCGGCCAAGGAGGCGGCCGCTCGCTCTGGCTCTCGTCGGGCGTCCTCAACCTCGACTCCTGCTCCTACGGGTCCTCCGGCCAGCTGCGTGACAGCCGGAGCCTCGTCTTCATCCGCCACGCCAAAGCCGCTCTCGGCGCCCTCGCCGCCGCTGCGGCCACTGGGGATGGCAGTCTCAGGAAGCTCACTTTTACGTACCTCCCGCCCGGCAACGGCCAGCACGACGAGGACATGTACATGTACTGGTCGTCTGGTCGCAGCGCCACATCAAGAACGGGCTCGACGCCCTGCTGCTCACCGGCACCCGTGGCCTCGAGGAGCTCCGCGTCCACGTCTCCCCCGGGACTGCTATAGCCGCCGCGTCGCTGCGCTGCCGTTCGACGGCCTATGCCTCACGCCGCTATCACCCGCTGCGCTACTTGCCGGCGCCGCCGGCTTACGCGCTGCTGGAGACACTGCTGCTTCGCCGGTGCGCAGTGTGGCTAACGGACCTCCAGGCCATCATGGACGCCGCGCCGCTGCTCGCCGCCCTCCCTGGAGCTCGACCGCGTCCACCTCTCGTTGGTTTCGTCGCTCCGCTGCCCGTGGGTCACCGCCCTCTCGCTCGGGAACCTTGGCGGATGGTACGGCGGGCTGGAGCTCAACATGCCCTTGATGCGGCGCTTCGCCTACAGGGGTCCCTCCGGCACATCTCGTTTGTGCCGTCGCCGGCAGCGAGCATGGCGCAGGCAGACCTGCACTTTGACCTGGACTTCTTGCCCAACGAGGCTTGCGGCGCTTCATCAGAGGCTTCAGTGGCGCCGATGTTCTGAACATGAGCTTCGAGCAACCAGGACCGCGACGTAGAGCAGAGAGCAGATCAAGGAGCTGAACCTTCGCTTGATTGGATTTCAACCTCGTGCATATGCATCTCTTTCAGAGTTTTCATCTTGATCTTGTTTTGGGTAAACATCAAGAACTGTAAATTTTGTTTGGCAGAAAAAAATGTTGATGGAGGACACAGCTTCGTTTGCAGAATTTTTGTTTTGTTTTGCAAAGTTTGTGGATCTCAAAGCAAAGGCTTTTACTAGTAAGATCCACGCTGATAAAACAAATCCATACCAAGATTTAGCTATCCATGTCCGGATCACAGTAACTCATAGTATGAAATATCTCAAAGGTCAACCAACTAAACGAATTCTTCGGTCACTTGCATCTCAAACAAAGGTACGTACTAAACGGGAAGTAGCACCAGGCAAGCAGGTGCAGCCAAAAATTCATCATCTTCAGCCAGGACAGGAGCAGATAAAAGTTCCAGATAATAAATATAAGCGGGTTAATTCCTGCATGTCCACTTCGCAGTTCATAGGGGCATACACCATAGAGGGTCAATCTCCGAGAGAGCCTACACCAGAGAGGAACCTGCGGAACAATCGATATCTTCAGTCAAACAAATTTGTACAGTACTATTGATGATTCAGAAAAAAACATAGTAATATCTCGTAATTTCTCTATGATTATAACAGTAGTAAACATTAGCTTCACCCTTGTGGAAACTTCAGCAAAAAAGCTCCAAAGTTTGATTATCTGCGATATTGGACAAATCCAATAGAACGGTTCGTTTGTTGTGGCACATTTTCAACTTCCAAGTTTTTTTTACCAGAAACCTTCAGCTTCTATTGTGGGCATGACATAGTCTCAAGTCTTTGGCCACATCTGATCTCTCTCTCTCTCGAATCAGGCTTTCGCCCCGCTTTATAAATAAAGCAACATCCAGGTACAAAGTTCAGCAAGCATCCACCACGGCCAAGACCAAACGAAAAGGAAAATAAGTGCACACATCTCACCGCTAGGGCCACAGCACAAGCACGCCCAAACAGAAACAAAAAAACCGCAACGAGTAAGGGGGAGAACTCAGGACGCCTGGGCTAGGGAAGTCGGAGCAGATAGGGGGATCGCTGCCGTCCTCAGGACCCGCAACGAGCTGTCGAAAGCCGCCCGATCACGTTGCCTCACCAGGGGAGACCACTGCTGTAGAAAGGCAAGAAAGGAGAACACAGGGTCAGACACGCGTGAAGGATACACCTTCTCAATCACCATCTTATTCCGCACGTTCCACAAAGACCACGAGATGGCTGCAAACACGAGCCAGAAGAGACGGTGACCTCCTCCGGCCCTGTACGCCTGGGACTGCAGGAACTCCCCAAGTTCCTGAGCGCCCCAGGCAGGCCCTAGCGCCTCTCTGACAAAGCACCAAAGAGCCTGGGCCGCCGAACAAGAGAACATAATATGGACACAGGTCTCCAGGGTCCCGCATAGGGGACACAAACCATCGCCCGGGCCGTTACGCTTGGCCACCTCCGCCCCCGAGGGTAGCCGGTCCCGCAGAAGCTGCCACACGAAGATGCGGATACTAAGCGGCAGGGGGGCCTTCCAAAGAGGGGCCGTCCAACCCAGCTCAGGGCCCTGGAAAAGGGCGCGATAGGCCGAGTTCACCGTGAACTCGCCAGAGGGGTGCAGTTGCCACGCTGCCGAGTCTGGGGCCTCAGATAAGGCCCTAGGGAGGGAGCGAAGCAGCAGAAGGTGGTCCGCGTCCTCCGCCGCACTAAGGTGCCTCCGGAACAAGATGTTCCAGTGGCCCTCCAGGAAGGCTTCCTGCACAAGGATCTCGGGGGAAGCGGAGATAGCAAACAGGCTGGGGTAAAGGACCCCCAACGGGATCGGCAGCATCCAGGGATCAAGCCAAAATCGAATCCCCTGTCCGCAACCAACCTCAAAGGAGAGGCCCAGCCCGATGAAATGCTTAATCTCCTGGAGGGCTCTCCAGAACTGAGAGCCCTCCCTCCGCTCACAAGCTAAAAGGAGGCGGCCCCGGAGATACTTGGCTTTGATAAGCTGAAGCCAGAGCCCGTCGTCGTCTCTAAGAATGCGCCAGACCCACTTCAACATCAACGCCACATTAAAGCGGCGCGAGTCAAGGATACCTATGCCCCCAAAGCTCTTGGGGGCGCAGACGTCCGCCCATTTAACCATGTGGTATTTCTGATGGCCATCCCTCGCCGCCCAAAAGAACCTAGACAACTCCTTAGCAAAGTCGGCATGCGTCCCTTCGGGCAGCAGGTACAGCCCCATTTGGTACATGGGTAGACTCGCGAGACACGAGTTAATCAACACCGACTTGCTCCCCTTAGACGTGAGGCGCGCTCGCCAGGGTTCCGCCCTCGAGCGCACCCTCCCGACCAAGGGTGCTAGGTCCCTGATCAACACCCGCGTCTCCCTGATGGGCATCCCCAGACAGGTAATCGGGAAGTCCGCGAGCTTACAATTCAGCCCATCCGCGATCCGCTGACGCTCCTCCTCGGGATACCCCAGAACCATCACCTCACTCTTGTCAAAGTTGATCGTCAACCCTGACATGGCTTCGAAGCAGAGAAGCAGGAACTTCAGGTGAATGATGTCCTGGTCCGAACCCTGCACCATGATCATAGTGTCATCTGCATACTGAAGGTGGGAGATCCCACCCCCAGGGATCAAGTGACCCACCACCCCGGAGATGTGCCCCGAGCGTTGGGCCCTATCCAAAATCTCCGCCAAGGCGTCCACCGCGGCGTTAAACAAAATAGGGGAGATCGGGTCCCCCTGCCTAACCCCGCAGGACGGACTAAAGTAAGGACCGATCTCCCCATTTATGTTGATCGCCGTCGTGCCACTCCTGACGAACTGCATGATCCAGCAGATCACGCGGTCATCCACACCCCTCCTCTCCAGGACGAGACGCAAGAAGGCCCAGTCTAAGCGATCATAGGCCTTCTGAAAGTCCAACTTCAGGAACACCCCTTTCTGACGTCGTACCTTAACTTCATGAATAATTTCATGAAGTGCCAGGACATCGTCATGAATGAGGCGTCCCTTGAGGAAGGCGAACTGGAGAGGATGGGTGAGGCGCTCCATCACTGGAGCGAGTCGGATGGCACAGACCTTGGCGAACAGGCGCTGAATGACATTAATCACCGTGATCGGTCAGAACTGGCGGATATCCGTGGCCCCCACAACCTTGGGGATCAGGGTGATCACGCCAAGGTTCAGTCGGGACATCACCAGGGTACCCGTGAAAAACTCCTGGAAGAGTTGCAGGATCAAAGGCTGTAACTGAGCCCAAAAAGCCTGGAAGAAACACACCGGGAGACCGTCAGGGCCCGGTGCCGAACTAGACTTCATGGACTTCAGAGCAGCCTCCACCTCCCCTCCTAGGAAGGGGAGAGTGAGATCAGCATTCTCCCTGGGAGAGACAAGCGCCTCACCCGTCCAGAAGTCAGGCGCCAGCGAGACTCCCGACTGCGGCGAGGCGGAGAAAAGGCCCCGGTAGAAGGCGTAAATATGAGAGGAGAGCGCCTGAGGGGACTCCAGCAGCGACTCCCCCTCCCAGAGGCAAGGAATCGAGCACTTCCTCCTCCTACCATTGGCAATGGCATGGAAGTAAGCCGTGTTCGATTCCCCCTGGACAGTCCAGTTCTGGCGACTCCGCTGGCGCCAGAAAGCCTCCTCTCCCTTGTAGATTTCCATAATGGAAGTCTCAAGGGAGTACCTATGGGACCAGGCCTCAAGCGAGAGGCCGTGAAGATCGGCCTCCCGGTCCAAGGCCTGGATATCCCGCAGAATGGACTCCTTCTGATTCCTAAGGTCAGCCCCCAAATTCGCCCCCAGCCTCGCATGAACTGACGAGATAATTTGGCGCAGTGATGCCAGATATCCACCGCGCAGTACACCCGAGGGGTAGAAGCGGCCGCTGCCGTCCACCTTGCCCGAACCGCCTCCACAAATCCTCGCTTCTGCAGCCAGAAGGATTCGAAGTGGAAGCGGTTCAGCCGCGGGGGGCGGCCCCCTCCAGAGGAGAGGAGGAGAGGGGTATGGTCCGACCCAATCCTAGTGACCGCTCTCAGCGAGCAAAGAGGGAAGGCCACCTTCCAATCCACAGACACAAAGACACGATCGAGAACGCTGCGAATCGGGTTCAGCTGCTTATTTGACCAAGTATATCTAGCGCCCACACGCCGGATCTCGCGGAGAGCAAGCTCGGCAATGCAGTCGTTAAACATACGCATCCTAGGGAGGTCCACGTTTGCCGAGCTCTTATCGTCAGCAGATCGGATCAGGTTAAAGTCCCCGGCGACCACCACCTGGATAACCGTCCGCTCCACTTTCGATTTGAGCTCACGCAAGAAGTCGGCGGACCTCCTATGGTCCGCGGGGCCATAGACAATGATCACCTCCCATCTGAAGCGAGACTGTCTATGGGTAAGCGCCATGCTCACAAAGAATTCCCCGCGGTCCATATCATCAACCTCGAAGGTATCCTCCTTCACACCCAGGAGGATCCCCCCGAGTGCCCGGATGCAGGAAGCCAGGACCAGGAGAATTTGAAACGGCTCAAAGCTTCCAATTCCGCAATGGAGAAGTCCTGGCGAATCGTCTCCTGAAGACCGACAATATCCGGCGCTTCCAAGCGAAGAGACTCCTTGATCTGACGGCGGCGTCCCTCACTGCCAAACCCCCGGATGTTCCAAATGAACACCCGGAAGGCCCGGAGGATGTCCATGAGGGAACCTCAAGCCGGGGGGGTCCCCTGGGCGGGGGCCGAGCGAGCGCGGGGAGAAGCGGAGCGGATCGCGGCTGACTTGGGGGGCCTCCCACGCGGTCGGCCCGATGGGGTCGACTTGTGGGTGATCTCCCGCACATCAGGGGCAGGTGGGGTCTCCCTGCTGGGGCCAGGCCCGTCGGGCCTAGCCTCGGCAAGGATACGAGAGCGTTCCCGCTCCCGGGCATCACGTGCCCGGGCCGCAGCGATTGCTCCCGCGTACCCCTCCCGCGCCTTAATGGCCGCAATCTGCTCCAATCTCGGTCCCTTCTCTCCCCGAAAGACAATACCGCAATCATCCGCCACCTCACCTAGGTGGGCCAGGGAGACCTCGGAGAGAACACAAAACGGCGAGCTAGACATACCAGAAGGACCAGAGTCAGGAGGGACAGGGGTGGAAACAGTACCTGAGAACTCGTCACGGGCCGCAACCCGCCGGGAGGCCCGCTCAGCCACTGTCGGCTCCGGCCCGGACAGGCCTGACCGAGAGTTAGCGAGGCGAACACTGTGGCGGGAGGGAGGCGGTGGAGGAGGCCTAGGAGCCCTGGACCGTCGCAGCTTGGCAATCGCCACCGGGGTGCTAGGGTCCCCGGCGGTGGAGAGCAGCACAGGCGGGTCCGGGGTGTCCGAGGCGAGAGTGTAGCACACCACCCCAGGAGAGCGCGGCGACTGGTGGGCGCAGACCTCCAGTCCCACACTCCCAGAAGTCTCCTGCTCCGGGGACGAAGGAGCAGCAAGGGGGCTCGGGAGGGACGACGGGCCCCGGTCGAGGTAGGAGCCGTACTGCGCGATGTCGAGGCCGATGGATACAGATTGATCAGGACGGAGGCAGCGGGGGAGGTCCACCGGGGCCAGCTTGGCAGGCGCACTCAGCGACAGGGGGCGCCTCCTAGGGAAGGATGGACTGCCACCTGAGAGCCCAGCCATCGGGGCTGCCGTGCCCCCAGACGACTCCTGCGACGGGCGAGCCGGGGGGGCGAAGCGTTAGTGGCGAGCGGCGACTCCGGGTCTAACCCCAAGTCGCTGTCCGAGTCCTCCCCAGAACCCCCACCCCCCGCCCCAGCGTCGTCACCAGCCGGAGGGGGGGAGGGGGAGAGGAACGAGCCTCCAGCGCGCCCACCTCCTCGTCCAGCTCCACCAGGAGGTCACGGCCCACGCGGTCGAAGAAGAAGAGCGGCAGGGAGACCGGGAAGACCGAGGTGTCTAGGCAAAGCAGCCGCAGACGGACCGGGCCGAGCCCCGAAAGGGACCCCAAGTCAACCTCCGTCAACTTGCCCATAGTCTGAGCCACGAGCGCCACCACCTCCGGTCTCCGAGCCTCAAGCGGGATCCCAGAGAGGCGGACCCAGACCTCGGAGAGGGTGGCCACCGTCTCCTGCTCCGCCAAGGATGGCTGGATGGAGACCTTCAGCTGGTGTAGGGGGAGCGTGAAGGAGGATCCGAGGGCGCACATGCGGAGCACGGCCACGGACGGGAAGGACACCACGAACTCAGTCGCCGAGAACCGCCGGACCGGCCACTCGTACCCGGGCAGCGCCGCGCTGAGCTCCTCCTGCAGCAGGGCCTCCGTCACTTCCACCGAAGTGGAGGGGTCCTGCGCGGGGAGGATCGAAACCCGCGCCAGGGTCTCGGGGACGGTCATCGGCACGCCACCCAAGTCGATGAAGTAGAACCCACCGTTGACTCCGTGTCTGTAGTACTCGAGGGTCTCTCTAGGGCGCGGGAGGCCAGTCGCGGAGACGGATCCACCCCCCAGAGCCACCGGACCCCCCGGCCCGACGGACACCGGCGCAAGACCCGACTTCTTCTTCTTGCTCTTTTTCTTCTTCTTCTTGGGGGCCGCGGCCACGCCAGCGCCGGACTCGGGGCGGGCTACCGCGGGCGGCGCCACGGGGCCCGAGGCAAGACCCTCGCGCCACGAGCCAGCATCAGCCCGGCCAGCCCCCTGCCTAGGGCCAGCCGCCCCCGCAGCAGCCTCGCAGGCGAGCAGCGCCGAAGCACGCAGCCGCTGCTCCCTCTCACGGTCCTCCACCGAGGGCCGTTGGGGGGACCGGCGGTGCTCCTCCAGCCTGCGCCGCGCACGCGGGGGGGAGCGGGAGGGCCAACGACCAGTTGGAGCACGGGGAGAAGGCGGGGACCGCCGAGCCGGGTGGCGGTAGGCGCCCTGCGGCCCGCGCGAGGGAGGGTGCCGGCGAGGGGGGGCCGCGGGAGCGGTGGCCTGGCGCGGAGGAGGGGGGAACGGCGCGAGGGCGAGGGGGCCCGACGCGGGGAACCGTCTCGAGGCGGCGCCGGGGGGCTGCGGGGGCGGGGGGCCATGAGGGCGTCGCGGAAACTCCTCAGGAGGACGGCAGGCTGGCACAGCTCGGGACGCGCCGGCGAAGAGGAGACCGAGGGCGGCGGAGGGACGCAAGCAGGAGGCGGCGGCGGGACAGGGGGAGGAGTGGACGAGTTCAGTACAGGGAGGACCCGATAGGGTTTCGACGCCCCATCATTGATTGGATCCTGCCTATTGGGCTGGTCCAGGCCAGCGGGAGAAGGCTCGGACAGGATGGGCCAAGCCTGGGCCGGACCCACCAGGACACGCCCAGGCCGAGGCCCACGCGCGGCCTGGTCGGCCAGCTCAGCACCAGCCCTTCCCCCACCGGCCCACCGCGGACCCCGACGAGACCGCCCCACCCCTGCTGCGGCGCTGCCATGGCTGCCCGCGGGGGAGCGCCTCCCCTCCGGCGAGGCTGCCGCGGGGCAGCCCGCGCCAGCGGGAGGTACTCGCCCAGGGAAGAACGGCGCAAGGACGACGGGCAACGAGGGAGCGGGACCCCGCGCTCATCATCCGAGACCTCTCCGGCCGCCCTAACTCCGAGGATCGTCGGCGGCGGCGCCACCGGACCCTCCTCGTCCTCCACGTCTGCCCAGTCGAGGCCGTGGAGGTCCGCCAGGGCAGCGACCTGCTCCGGCAAGACCGGGGGCAGCGACGGCAACCTTTTCCGAGGACCCTTCGCCGGAGGGCAAGACGCGCCGGAGCGCCGCCCGACCCGCACCGAGTGGGCCGGGAAGGGGAGCGTCGCCCCCTGCCGGACGAACTCACCCCGACGCCGGCCGCGCGCGTCCACCACGACACCGGCGGCGTTGAGGAGGACAAGCCTGCCGTCGGCGGGGCGGAGCACCACAGTCGCCGCCGTCCACCCCGGTCGGCATCCCGCGAAGACCGAGGACGCGGAGGCATCCCACCGGAGCGCCGGCGAGCTCGGGCACGCAGGAGGAGGGAGGGGGCCATTGGACCACACGGATCGGCAGCCGCCGCAGCTTGGAGCGCCACCTGAAATTCAAAAACGAGGGCCGGGGACGCGTACCTGCGAGAAGGCCCTGGCGGCGCCAGCAGCCTCAGCGGCGAGGGCCGCGGCCGCGACGGCGAGGGCGGAGGGGCGCGGAAGCGCGGCCCCTACCAGGCGGCGGCGCGAGGCGCCGGCGAGCCCGTGGAGCGCGCACGCGAGCAGGCCAAAGCCGCCATCTTCCGTGTCAATCATAAGCTAAGAGGCCAGCTGTTCAAATACTCCGTTAGAGGGAAATGCAGAACCATCAAGCTAGTCAAATCATTTAAAATATTCTTCTATTTTGTACCTAATAGGCATGCTTTTTAGAAATATCGAAGTTCATAATATCCATTTGGAGGTGATAGGGGTTAGAAAATTCCTGAATGTCCAAGTGTGATATATTTCGGCTTTGCATAAAGAATGTCAGATTCCTCAAAATCATCACAAAGGCTGTAAGAATCCTCTGTAACAACTAGCTAGCATCTCTTCATGAAGATAACTTATAGACAAGGGGAACGGTCAAGGGGAATTTGCTTGACCATACATTAAAAATCTCCTACCATGTTGGACAAGTTAAGAAAGATGAAATAACATGTGGGATTCGGCCGAGACAGTCACTCTATTGCTGAACGTTCTCCAGATGGTAGAAGCTTTAACTTCATGATCATTAGTTGAGGATCCCTGTCAGGCGGCAAGAGATGGAATGAAATTTCTTCTGGCTGCCACATGAAAGAATTTCGGGTTTTCATCTCTGAAATAGACTAATCTGATAGTGCATCTATTTTTCCAGTACAGCTGCTTGTACGGGAGGAGTCCGTTAATGTCAATGATTCCTCCGAAGTTCCCTTCTACAACGGACGTAGGGTTTGTTCTTCAAGTCCATTTATAAGGTCGACACTACCCAAATTGCTACCAGCAACAAGAGGCAGGGAAGATTTCTCCTTCGGATTTCAAAGATTCTTCTAATGCTTTTGAAATTAGTACAAAGTGCTGCCACCGTCTTTATTTTTACTACAAATAGAAAAACTTCAAGCTTGTTGAAACACATCTAAGAAGATTTTTCAAACACATCTAAGAAGCCTGGGTGGTCAAGTCAAAAGTTCTCAAAGCAGAAGATATTTGCTTAAGGGACTTTGGTCTGAATGAACAGAACATAAGGGATGTATCATGTATCTGAGGTGACTCCTGAAAGAAGTTTTCTTTTAACAATGGTCTTAGAGAATACCATGGTAATCAGAATCTCAATATAATTTCGAAATTGCATTTGTAAGATTTACTGCTTTGCATGTTTTCAATCTCATATACAGTAAGGACAGCCAAAATAAATTAGACATCCTGAAATTTATTAGATATATAAAGATTACTATCATCGATTTCCTTCAGAAGATTTTCACATTTTATTAGATATATTGCGGTCACGCTTTTATTGAAATATACCATGCTATTTCTACTTCCTTATTTAATGCATAGTAGTTGAGTTATCGATTACTTGCATAGAGGGAACAACATAAAAATCGCAATCTGAATTGATAGATTGATAGCAACAAAATATTTAGTGCAATATAGCAACTAGAATAAGTAAAACAGAAAAATATCCACAAAGCAAAGTAAATGGAAAATAATTCATTTTGCTACTATTTAAAGATAAGCTTACCTACTCAATCCAGTACATCATGATATCATATTTATTCAACCCATCATCTTATGTACTGTGCAAAACTTCAGCCCCATCACGACCACCACCAATGCTAGTATCTACAAACATAAGTCAAAGAACCACTAACATTTCAGAGAAAAATCAAATACATAAGAGGGCATTAATGAGTTATTTAAACAGACTCATATATGTAATGTGATAATAAAAAAATAGCTCAGATTTGATAAACATTGGGATTAGATAAATAAAGCCCATTCTACTGCCGAATAAACAGAATATCCTTACAACAGTATTTGCTCAATAGTATCGTAAAAATGGAGAACACATACACTCAGATTATTAGCCGAATGGAAGGGAGAAGTTATCCAATAAATTCTACTTGCAGCAGGACTCTTCTAAAAGTAATAAAAGGTAAATATGAACAAGTATTTTGTAAGTATCAGACCAGCATTGTTATGAACTTAAGATTATTAGCAAGATCAACAAACTTAACAATATAAACTAAAAGAAACATAACCAACCAATTAAGCTATCTATTTGTGCTTTCATTTGGTTCAAGCTAGTTTTTGACTTTTTGTTCATTTAGTTCCTCGAAACAGGCATACGCCAAGCTATATAAATATAGCAATCACCGGTGAGACCGCTGCTAGGCCAGACAGCACAACGCCCAAAAGAAACAAAAAAGAAAAAGAAGAGAAAACAAAGCCGACAATAGTGGCTTGACAAAATCGAAGATGACTCGTGACCATGGCGCCCTCCAGCTACGTTCCACCACATGCCTAGCACTCCGAAGCGCCACGCACCAAACAACACCTCCAAGAAGGAAGGCGACGATGACGACGCTGCTGCTCGGACAGGTCCTAGGGTTTCTCTCGGTACGCTTCGGGAGGTGGGGAAGAGGTACTCCTGACGCCCTTCAGAAAGGACGATGACACCCGCAGGCGTCATCACGTCGGTGTCAAGGTGACAAGGATTTCTCCCGACCCCTCAAAAAACCCATACTCCCCGACGCTTCGCCATGCTCCACCATGCTCACTACCCACCAACACACGCCATCACGATCTCACGGCCAACACCACCGTCTCACCGTGACACACGCACAGGGCCAGTAAGACAGAGAGGAGAGAAACATCGGTGGGGGTTGACGGAACAACAGCACGCGGGAGGGAACAACCTCCACCACCGAAAGGCGGTAGCCAACCGGATACGGCCGCGGAGGCAAACAAGGCCCACCTGGCCCAGCCGAGCCCACAGGGTCCCGTGAAGCCCCGCCGCCGCATTGCAACAGGGGAACCGTCGTCCAAGCCAACCCTCACACTAGCCCCTACTTCTCCGTCCACCAGGGGATCAACCGCCACCGTCAATCCCTGTCGCCAAGTAGCAGCACCACTATCACCGCGCTCACTCGGGAACACCGGACCGCCGCCGGTCCGAGGATCACCACCTGGGCCCGCAAGGGTGCTGAGGGACAAACATGGCACCTAGGCGAGGTTGTTGCCAGATCCAGGCCCGCCTGGCCCAGATCTGGCCCGGCAAAAACATCCCCCTGTTACCTTCGATTTCCCACTGTTATGTATCTCATCTCGGGAAACATCCCCGCTGCAGCAATACACTAGTACTACCATTGTTATACAACTAGTAAATATTCCAACAAGCAGGCAACAAATTTAGTTATACAAAAAAATGACTAAAAATACCTACATTGCTTGTTTGTATTGTTTTATCCTATGGATGTCGGTTTGCTACCTTACACAACACCATATCTTTCATTATTTTGATTTTTGACAGTAGAGGCACACCCGACAACTTAATAAAGCAATATCAAATTACTATATAACTTTTAACGAAGAACAACACATTAAATGCCAAGCATGGGCAATACCTAGAATTAATAGATTTTTTTCAGGTCATAAACATCACATAGAACGCTAGCACACATGTATCAAAAGATCAAACTACAGAGCAACATCGCTATATGTTGGAGAGTTCATCAAGCAGCAAAAGAAACAATTGATACAACATTGTTGAGATTACTAGTCTTTACAAAAGGATGTGAACGACATTCCATCAACTAATTATAAAAAAATCGTTTCCACTGTGGAGGTTATTACCTGCAGTATAGACACTTTCAAATGGATGATACATAAAAAAGTCGTTGGTTTCCAAGATCTTCTTGGACTGCAATGGCTCGAGCTGGATCATGAAGACACCGAGAGCCGTCAACAGGAACACCACATTATTTTCCTCAGCAAGTGCTATAATCTTTAGGGGCGCCTTCTCTTCATGTAAATTCAAGGAAATGAGCTTGTCCAGTTCAATAGTTCTTCCTAGTAGCCATGAAGCAGCACCATCAGAATCGGTCTTCCTGTTCCATAATTGGGCGCTGAAGTCTGACAGAAAGAGGAATCCGAGGCCACCATCGTCTGCCCGCATGATAGAGCACTGGAAATTTTCCCGGACATGCATATCCATGGGTACCGCTATCACAGCTAAGCTCTGCCTCTGCAGATCAAACTTAATAATTCGAACAAAATCCCGTAAAGGGAATCCCCAACCAGCATACTGGGCTTGCTTTTATAAAAAATTGACGAATCTCTGGGTGGAAGCGGCAGTGTCGAGATGAAATCTCCCCAGTCTCTGGTCTCTGACGAGTAAACGCAGGCAATCACTCGTCTATTGTCTAGACCTACTAAGACCACCTGGAAGTGTTGGACGTCTGTGGCAGCGCGAAGAACCGCCCCTTGGATGTGGATCGGGACATCCAACATGTCAAACCCAGGGGGAAGGGCAATGTGGTGCTGGGCGCCATTGACGGGGTCGCACACCATGACCTGGCGCTGCTTCCAGTAGTAGATCAGCACGAGGCCATGGCGGCATCCGAGGGAGAGGACGACGTCATCGAACTGTGTGGAGAAACGGTCACACGGGACACGGTCAGGGGTCTCCATGGTGGGCTTGAAGTAGAGCTCGTCGGGAGTTTGGACGAAGCAGCCCAGGAGGGGAGGGCTGCGGCGGTGGTGGAGGCGGAAACGGCGGAGGAAGCCGCGGTCGGAGATGAGGCGGCGCCAGCGGCTGCAGACGAGGGAGGCACGGGGGAGGGAGGACGGCTGCGGGGGGAGGCGGAGGAGGATCTCGGAGAGGAGGTCGTCGACGTCCATCGGCGGGGTGCGGTGGCGGCGGCAGAGGCTGGCCGTCATCTCGCACTCCTCTGCGCTAACTGTGCAGAGGAAAGCCCAGGATCTGTTTCTGTTTGAGCAAGAGAAAGCCCACTGCGCAGCCGTATGCCCGTATGTTTCACGTATATATCCACCAAATTCTAAAAAAAAAAATGATACTTTCCTCCGGGATCTAACGAACGAAACGATCTTCGTGTCGCTCGCTACCGTCACGTACGTTTCCTGTCTCCTTTATTTTCCTTCTCGCACGCGTTTTCCACCTCCTGCCTTCTTCTTTCTTCCAGTGCGGCACGAAGCCACTGACGCTGAGTAGGCTCCTATGCCGCTAGCACGGTGAAGGTTCCGTAGCGCGTCATGAGCACCGGGCAAAGGGACGGTTGAGCAACTCAAGCGAACCGCCCTACCTGACTTTGGATAAAGATAGAAGGGAGAAGGTTGTGAAGGTGGCCTCGTTATCCACACATCTGGTTGTGGAGATCTCCCGGTCATCGTGATATAGTCCTCGCCGGTGCTCACCCATCTCGTTCTGGTCACCGTCGCCGCAACCTCATCTGCCCCATCCACGCCCGTCCCGCCTCGTGCTGGCCGGCCCCATGCCCGTTCCACCATGCGAGGTTCCTCTCGCGCGACCTCCCCATATGAGCTCCATGGCGCTCGCCGCCCTTCGCTGTCTTGCGTCGTCGAGTCCTCTCTTCGCTGACTTGCGCCGCCGGCCGTTGCTGCCCTAGCTCCACAGAGCCCTCCTCCTTCACACCTCCTATGGTGTCACCCATGTACCAGATTTGCTGTGAGGGGAATTTTCTATTTTATTTGTAATTTTTGTGCTACAATAGTAGGTACGGTCTGCTACAATGGTATGTATGGTTTGCTATAAGATCTCCGGCAAGGTCAGATTTGCTACAACAGAAAATTTTATTTGCTACATACGTTTTTATGATTTTGCTATAATAGCGTACAATTTTTGCTACACGGTCTTCGGTGAGGTCTACCGGCGAAAGCCTCCGGCGAGATCGACTATGCTACATTAGCATAATTTTGCTACACGGTCACCGGCGAGGTCTAGTCTGTTTATTCTTTTTCTAAACCAAACCGTGTTCTACTATATGTATAAAAGAGAGAGACTATTTGTAGCAAAATCGGATACATTTGTAGTAAAGATGGGATTTTGAGAGGACATGTATCAGCAGGGAGACCCGGGAGATTTTGGGGAGTTATGCCCGGTGGACGCCTAGCACTGTCTAAAAAAAGATATCTACCAGACTTATAAAATTTCCCTAAAACTGACTTATATAGTCAATTTATTTTGAGAGGATAATCCAACTAAAAAATAAATAATGTGCAGAAACTAAAACGAACATGGACAATAAAAAAATGCATACAATTAGATCCATCATCTCTAGCTTAGCACCTGACTTTTCTCCAAGCTTAACGTGAAGAAAACTATGCATAATACAAAACCTCCATAAGTTTAATTGTGCTACCATCAAAGGTTACGAAGGTACACATGAGAAGCCATCAAAGGTTATGAAGGTACACATGGAGGACATAATCAATTGTAGAGCTAACTGGGAGACCAACACGTAATTGTCGTCACCAAAAAAAAACTGACTAGGCGGAGGGACGCAATAATCTTTATGACAACCTTTACATTTTACACAATAAATATACAAGTTACCATAAAAGAGGGTAGAGCAACAATTCCTTTTAAATAGTTCCACTATTATAAAGGTTTGATGTATTTTTTAAATAAAATATCCATGTACTCCACAATTCCTTTTTTAGCTGCATGCAACTTTAAAGTTGTTTCAACAATCGTGAAATAAATTTCATGAAACATGTTATGTTATATGAAATGTGTGCATACATTCAAATAAAAGGATCATGAATGACAAATAAAATAATCGTGTATGAGGACAATGTTCATGTTACTTCCAGTTTTATATGTTACACAAACAAGGATGGATATGCTCCTTTCCTTACTTTTTCTTCGAACAAAGGTACTCCCTCCGTATTTAAAATACAATGTCACTTGTGTCAAGCTTTGACTAACAAAAAATATAAGTAATATGTCATCAAAAATATATCATCGGAAAGCTCTCTGGAATGTACATCCTATGACACAATTTCTGTGGAGTGTAAGTTAAATTTTGTTGGTAAAATTAATGGTCAAACTTAAAACAGAAAATATGAAGTAACCTTGTGTTCAAAGACGAAGAGAGTACTCCCATCAAGCAACTGCAAGAAATACATGAAAAGTACAAGAAACAAAAGAAGGAATAGAAGAGAAACAGAAAAGACAGCAACGCCTAGCGTTGTTGGTGGCTGGACAGTGTCATCAAGCACCACCGAGCTCGGCCACTAGACGTGGAAGTGGAAGATATGAAAATGATAACAGGTGTAACTATGGTGCCACCGATGTTGCGTGATTGAACTACAACTTGTGTTTGGGGGTTAATTTGAGTCTTGTCCACATGCTCTCTGTATAATCGGTACAAAAAGCAATGGCAGAGATGTCACTTTACAAGATGTTTTAAAAGTGGCATCATCGGGGAGTGCTAGTACTTCCTCAGTTCAATTTGCTAAAACTTTTTATACTCCCTCTTTTCTACAATATAAACCTTTTAGAAAACTAGAAAATCTTGCTGAAAAGACTTATATTGTGAAACATATGGAGTATTAGTGAACATAGGAAATAACTCATAAATTCATCCTAATGTTGTTTGCACATAACTCGGCGAATGATTTCATCCCATCAGGAAGAATCAGATAAGAGTTTAAGCTAACAGACGTGCTTCAGCAAATTAAGCGATTGATTCCTACATATCAAACTTCATAGAGGGTTGATTTTCTCATGGACTAGATTAAATAGAAGAATCTATACCCAACAAGCCATTTGTTCGTCTCAGCCACCGCAACGCAACTCCGGATACCTGGTGGGAGTAACATAATGAGAAACAAATTTGTACTGTTCATTCAGAAAAAAGAAGCTAAGTTACATATAAAACTACTTATGTCTGGCCGTATCGCCTCACGGTCGTCAATGGCAATGAGGGAGTTTGGCAATAGGCGGCGAATCTTGGACGCGACAAGTCTTGTCTGTCCACCGAAGGGGTGCTACGCATGGCGTCTCATTGGAGTGGCCAAGTCATGAATGTTGCTGGCAAGTGCACGGTGGCAATTAGGGAGACGTCAAATTGGTGCGACAGTGGAGGCGAGGCGGTGGAACGTCTTCTCCTTTTGGCATCTTCTCAGATGGAATCCGGTTTTCGAGATGACGACAGCCAGGCAAGAGATGATAGTAGATGTGGCTTCATCGACAAGTGTCCGTACTTCGGTGGAGTGATGGCCACCGCCATGCCACGCAAGAGGAGCCACGGAGGGCGCCGTTGACCGGACGTCGTCGACGCGCGGAACGCCGTCAACGCTTTCCTTCTTCTCCCCGTGAAGTAGTCGAAGGTGTCTCAGGCAATTTTTCTTACCTTTTGCATGTTCTTCTCCGACGAGTTTCACCAATTCGCTCTCGGTAGAGAGATGTGCCGATAGCGTGTTTGAGAATGAATCAAGTGATATTTATTGATAGATGTTTGGGTATATATATACCCTGTGAACAGTCCCCTTTGAGGCGGTTTACAAGTGAGGTGACGCCTCGGTTATAAGGCGGTTGGACAAAATCCTAACTGCCTATAGTTAGCCTAATTCTAAAGAAAATAGTTCCTAACACAATCAAGCTATGTCGACGCAATGTGTCACGTCCTTGTTGATGATGGTGGATCGAAGCTCGACTTTCGGGATAAAAATCTCGAAATCGACCTATGATTGGACTCAGTCACTATCGACCTTGAAAGGCGTAGCTTATTAGGAGCTGTGTATTTTTCGTTTTTTTCTGTTCTTTCTCATGGAATTAGTGGTTAACCGGCAGTGGCATAGTTACGCGAGGCGTTTACAAATAAGAAAGAGGATTTGCTAGTTCTCAGCGTCTGAGAACTTCTTATGTCTCAGTCACCTCTCTTACCATCGGATTTACTTCGCGATTCGTGCAACGTGGAACTTACACATGAGTTGCAATTAGGTTGTAACTGGAAATTTAATAAGTTATAACTAGGTTGCAACTGGAAATTAATATAATTTATATAAGTTGCAACTAGTTTGCAACTAAAAAATGGCATAAATAATAGGACGATGTTAGCAACTTAGACATAAAAAGTTCTCAAGCGTGAAAATCTAGTCACTCCTATAAAAAAGGTTATATGCATCACTCGACACCGGAGTGTGACTTATCATATTAACCGTGTCTGTCTTGCTGGTAAAAATTCTGCTATATTTGGAATTCCTATAGATGGTATAGTAGGATCTACGCTTAACCGCGTGTCATCGCGCACACCAATGTTGGTGTAGTTCGATCAGAACTCGATTGGGTGTCCGGCTCTCCGTTTGCTGTCCAGGTTAGGTTCATTAATTCAACACCAGCCGCGCGCTGTCCCAACGTTGCAAGAAAAATTCCACAGAGAAGCGATCGCCTTTGCCGACCAGCCACCGCGCGTGACCTCTACGAGGATGTCCGGAGACCGCCTGTCCAGGTTGCCGGACCCCGTGCTCTGGCAAGTCCTCTCCCACGCGCCGGCCAAGGAGGCCGTGTGCACCGGCGCGCTGGCCCGGTCATGGCGCTCGCTGTGGCTCTCGTCGGGCGTCCTCAACCTCGACTCCCGCTCCTATGGGCCCGGCAAGATGCGCTACAGCCGCAGCCTCGTCTTCATCCGCGACGCCAACGCCGCTCTCCGCGCCATCGCCGACGCCACGGATGAGGAGGGCATCAAACTCAAGAAGCTCACTTTTACTTACCTCGCGCCCGACAACGACGAGGACGCCTACTGGTCTCGGCGCCACATCGATGACGGGCTCGACGCCCTACTCACCGGCGCCCCGGCGGCGCGCGGCGTCGAGGAGCTCCGCGTCCACGTCTCCCCGGCGGACGACTACAGTCTCGGCGTCGCCGCCCTTCCCTCCGCCGCCCTCCGTGTGTTGCACCTCGACGGCTTGGAACTCAAGCCTTTTCCGCACGCACACAGTCCGTCCTTCACGCGGCTGGAGACGCTGCGGCTGCGCCGGTGCGACGTGCGGCTGACGGACCTCCAGACCATCGTGGACGCCTCGCCGCTGCTCGCCACAATGGAGCTCGACGACGTCAGCCTCTCGTCACGCAGCCACCAAGGACTCCGCTGCCCGCGTGTCACCACCCTCTCGCTCGCCAACCTCGGCGGCTTGTGGTGCGGGCTGGAGCTCGAAGCGACGTCGCTACGGCACTTCGCCTACAGGGACTCCCTCCATCCATTAACGCTCATGTCTCCGCCGGCGTCGACGAGCATGGTACGGGCAGACCTGCACTTCGAACTGGATTTCTTCCCCGCCAGCGCCAACGGCTGCCAGAGGAAAGACGAGGCGTGCCGGCTCTTCTGGCGCTTCGTCAGCGGATTCAGCGAGGCAGACATTCTGAAGGTCAGCTTCGAGCAGCCAGGAGGGAGACGTAGGGCGGAGCAGATGAAGGAGCTGAACCTTCGCATGACCAAGACCAAGGACACCACCCTACTTTGAAGATTATTATAGTGATTACTTTCCTCTGTTTCAAAATATAAGACGTTTTAGGTTTAATAAAAGTTTCAAAATATAAGACGTTTTAGGTTTAATAAAACGAGTGTATCTAGACCCGTTTTAGTATGTAGGTTCGCTCCGAACCTTCACACTAAAAGGCGTCTAGATACACTCGTTTTATTAAACCTAAAACATTTTATATTTAAAAGGCGGAGCAGATGAAGGAGCTGAACCTTCAAATGACCAAGGGCACCACCGTACTTTGAAGATTATAGTGATTAGATGTCAAACTCGTGCATATGCACCTCTTTCAGAGTTGTCACCATGGGATTAGAATGCTATAAGCACCAACTGCATATTTTGTATTTCTCCATCACATAACTGTTTAGCAGAAGTTTGTGAATCTCTAAGCAAAATAAATCCATGCCAAGATTTACCTATCCCTGTCAGGATGATCACAGTAACTCATACGAAATAATATTTCGGAAATATATCAGGGGCCAGCTAGCCCAAGGAATCCTTCAGTCATCGAATCTCAAAGACAGAGCAAGCAAAAAAGAAAGTGGCACTAGGAAAGGCTGGTGCAGTTAAATGTTCAGCATCACCAGATAATACATAGAAGCGGGTTAATCAGCAAATTAAGCGTTTGATTATTCCACTCCGCAGTTCCGGCGCATGCAACAGAGAGGGTCAATCTCCCCGTGCACACGAAACGGAAGAGCCTACGTCCAAGAAGCCACTCCTGCAGAGCAATCCATGTCATTGTCATTGGTCAAACAAATTTGTACTATAAATTCAGAAAGAAACAAGTTAGTGAGTGCTTCCAAATAATAAATAAGACATGTTGAAATTTATTAGATATCAAGATTACTATCATCGATTTCTTTCAGAAGATTGTCACATTTTATTAGATATCGTGGTCACCCTTTTACTGAAATACACCATGCTATTTGTATTTCCTTATTTATTGCGTAGTACTACTCGTTGCTACACTAGACCTTTAATGGTATTCGATGAAAACCTTGCCTGTGGACTCTTTACAATGTCAAGGTGTGTAATTAGCCCATGAGATGTCCTCATTGTGAGCATGATTTCCTCCTTAAGAGAGGAAGCTGCAGGATGAAGCAACGGAGTGGTCAGCTCAATGAGTCCATCAAAGCTGAGAAGTGACAAGTGCGATGGCACAACAGGCTCATAGGGAGACCAAGACAGGTAATGGAAGGGATCCTATCTTACAACCAAACAGTCCAGCAAGTGCGCCCGAGCAGTCATCTTGAACATTTATACAGGACTTGCGGTAATTCACAAACAGACCCCGTGGATTGACCAGACATTTCAAGTAGCTTTCTGAGACGAAGCAATACTCAGGAAGAAACTTGCATTATGAGAAGATAGAAGAGAAGCCCATGGCGCCCATGGCTTCAAGCCATGTTGATTATGCACTGGAGAAAATCGTCCGCAATAGCGAAAATGGAGGGGGTGGGTGGACCTTTGTCTGAATGGAAAGAACATCAGGACGTATCGAACGTGAATCCTGAACGAGGTTAGCAATGGTACCAAGGCAGCTGAGGTGAAACAGCAATGTAGGCAGCTGAGGTGAAACAGCAATGTACCCGTATTTTGGATTTATTTAAAGTTCTGTTAAAAGGAAAAATAAAACGTTCAGACAGTATAAGACACCCAGTTCTCACTCTGCTTATATATAGCCCATATGTAAAATTCAGTTAAAAATTGAGTGTGACAAACTGTACTGTGAATATTATAAGTTCAATGCAATTTCAAAATTGGACTAGGAGGATTTAATGTCCTTTATGTTTTCAATCTCAAAATACTTAGTGACGACATCTGAAGCTAAATCATAGAGATGTTGAAATTATTTCAATATATCAACTAAATACTATCAACTGCCATCCATTTCCTTGAGAAGAGGATTATCTTATTTTATTACATACCGATACCGTGGTCACCATAATATGCCATGGTATTGTTTCTTTCCTTATTTGTTACACAATAGTTGACTACTTGACTATACTAGCCCTTTAGTGGTCATGGATGAAAGCCTGCTACGAGGAAAGATGAATGTGGACTATTTGATCATCGAATCGATGGTTCCTAACTATATAGGCTAATGAACGATTATATATGTGTTACAATGACAAACAAAGATATGCTAAGAAAATATTTACGCAAACAACCTAAAGGGCTAAGATCCTAGAATATCTACAAGGTCGCACTAGGTATTATAATGACCTCAAAAACAGAAACATATCCATGAAACAAAGGAATGATAATTATATGATTCATCTACTACTTAGATAAGCTTGCCTCCTAAATTGATACATCACAATAGCGAGAATATCTGACCAATCATCTTATATCTTGTCCAAAACTTCTGCTCCATCATGTCCACCACCATTGAGTGTCACTACAGGCATATGAAGTCAGTGAGCAAAACACATTCCGATCAAAAAGACAAATAGATATGAGGAGTCATTGGTGGGATATCGAGATAGAGTTCATATGTAATTGAGTAAATCAACGGATGTTTAACAACATCAGGAGTAGATAAACAAAATATATACTAGCCAATAAAGAGAATATTCTTGAAACAATATATGCTCACTAGTGTTGTAACTGATACAAATGAACTTGCCACTGGCAGCAGGACTTTAAAGTGTTATAACTTAACAACTTCTTCTTAGTTTTACATATCAAACCAACTCATTATTGTGGATTTACGAAGAGAAACAGATCAATGATACTTTTTTTTGAAGATCAATGATACTGATATTGAATAAATGACAGTTCATATTATGCCAATTGAGTTACCTATTTGAAATTTCATTTGGTTCAAGCTAGTTTTTCACTTTTTCTTGATGTAGTATCAGTGCATATTATCAAACAAATTAATTATTGTTTTCAATTTCCAACCATTATGTATCGCATCTTTAGAAACATCTGCACTGCAACTATGCACTAATACTACCATTATATTCTTGGATATGTCAATAGGCACACAACAATAAACTTAGCTCAATTATTATACTAAAAATTGCTGATCTTTGTGTTCATCGTTTTATTATAAGATGTTGTGGATGGGGCCTTCGGTCCAGTGGTTGAAGCGCGATGGTGCTTGCCTTCCGGCGCATGTTCGAGACCCGTGGCAGAATAACCACTCTGTTTTTTTCATGAGTTTCGACACATAGTCTCAACCCTTCTTAATAAAAAGCAGCAGGGCGTTCTCGTTTTTTTATTATAGGTGTCCATTACTATAATGCCATAATAATAATAGTATGATTAGTAGCAAAAAAAACAGCACTACTAAATTCTACTTTATTTTATGACAGAGGAGGCACACCACCCGCTTCAACTAAGGGAGCTCAAAATAACGATACAATAGAATCACGTCGCAAGAAAAGTAGAGCCAGCTGGCTAACAGTAACATGTCTCTTTCCAAATCATAACTATCACATAGAATGCCACCACACAAACATCAGAAAAGAACACGCAGACCAAAAAATTGCTATATGTTGAAAAAACTATCAAGCAGCGAAGAAAAATGTGATATGACTACATAAAATTGTTAGCTAAATGCGAAAGGATGTGAGCAGCATTCCATCATCCGATCATTGAAAATACATGTGATTTTGTTATACACACAATGTAAAGGCATGCTTTTAATTACCTGCAGGATAGATGCTTTCGAAGGGATGATAGGACCACCCACAGTTGGAGTCAAAAATTTTATTGAACTGCAATGACTGAAGCTGGATTGTGAATCGGTAGAAATCTGTCTGCAAGAGCACCACACTGTTCTCCTCAGCAAATCCTATTATCTTTAGGGGGCCTCTCGTCTCTGTGTTCAGGGAAAGAAGCTTGTCAAGTTCAATAGTTCTTCCCAGAACCCATGAAGCAACACCATCACAATCGGCCTTCCTCTTCCATAATTGGGCACTGAATTCTGACATAACAAGGCAACCAAGCCCACCACCATCTGCCCGCATAACCAAGAACTCGCAATTGCTTCCGGCATACATGTGCACCGCCACTGGTAGAGGTATCACAGCTAGTCTCTGCCTATCCAGATCAAACTCGAGAATATTTGATTTCCCAAGCAACCAGTAAAGGGAATCCCCAACTAGGACGTCGGGAACCCACTCGTTAGGAAATAGGATGGCAGAACTAGATTCCTGGGGCGGAAGCGGTGTTGATATGGGATTGCCCCATGTTCCGGTCTCTGACGAGTAAACTTGGACTACCGCTCGCACATTGAGTTGTTGCTCGACTGTAAATACCATGACCACCTGGAACTGGAAGTGGTGGACGTCTCCGGCAGCACGAAGCACCGTCCCGTGGACGGGGCCGCCGCCGTCCCAGACCAACTGGGCGAAGTCTGGGGGAGTGGCGATGGGGTGCTGGTCGCTGGTGATGGGGTCCCACACTAGGAGCTGGGGGCGCTTGGGAAGGAATATGAGCAGGAGGCCATGGCGGCATCCGAGGGTGTTGAACCACAGGATATGGTCGTCTCCGCGCCAGCGGTCGAGCTGCAAGGAGAAGCAGCCGTACGGGACACGATTGGTGGGATCCATGGTGGGTATGAAGTTGAGGCCGCGGAAGAACCCGAGGAGGGGTGGGTTGCGGCGGTGGTGGATGCGGAAGTGGCGGACGAAGCCGGGGTCGGACACGAGGCGGCGCCATCGCTTGCAGACGGAGGAGGCCCGAGGGAGGGAAGACGGCTGTGGAGGGAGGCGGAGGAGGATCTCCGTCAGGAGGTCGTCGTTCTCCAGCGGCGCCGCCGACGCCGGCGACAGGGGGTTTCTCATCTCCTCGCGGCTCGCGTTCCAGTTTTTTTTTTAAAGGCTCGCATTGTAGGTCACACGAGGGACCATAAGTCCTTTTGTTTTCTCGGGAGACAGGGCCCACTACAGCCAAGTCGAGATAAAGCCCACTACAAGTACTGTACTCTAATTAGTGTTTTTTTTGTAAGAGCCTGTTGCGGACTTGAAGTGATCGAACCTAAAAAAAACCTTCAACTTCCGCCATTATTCATCGTCTCTGGTGGTCGACCTAGACTTGGAGTGATTGAAGGTAAAAAAAAAGAGAGTCAAACAAAGACATGGTAAGAAAATATTAGGCAAACAACCTAAAAGACTAAGATCGTATTGTATATTTCCTGAAAAGGAATTTCATCTTCGAATAAACCTCATAATCGTAAAAAGTAGTACTCCCTCCGATCCATATTACTTGTCATTGAAATGGATGTATCTAGTACTAAAACATGTCTAGATACATCCATTTTAGTGACAAGTTGTATGGATCGGAGGGAGTAGGTTTTTTTAGTGTTGGACCTAGCAAAAGAGAAATCGCCGTATACTAGGCCCTCCAACTTCTTAAGAGGTTTATCTAAAAGATTCGCTATATAACTAGGAAGACCTTTCAAATACCATACATGAGTCACTGGGCATGCGAGTTTGATGTACCCCATTTGATATCTTCGTATCTGAGAATCCACAAATTCCACCCCATAATTTTGGCAAAATCTCTTGTCTTCGTTTTCAGCTCTGCTCGCTCGAGAATTGCCACAAGCGCAAATTCCGTTTTTTATGGCTTCAAAGATTCTTCCGCAAAACAATTAGACAAATCGGTGACATCTTTTTTAGACGGAGGAGTATATTATATATGAGGTTGCACTAGGTATTATAATGATCCCAAAATAGAAACATACCATGAGGCACAGGAATGAGAATTGTTTCATTCATCTACTACTTAAAGATAAACTTATCTACTAACTAAATTGATACATCACAATAGCAATATATCTAATCAATTATCTTTTTATTGTGCAAAACTCCATCTCAATCATGTCCACCACCATTGACTGTAGCTATGAGCATATGCAGTGAGGGAAATTTATCACATAAAGGACCACATGTCCAGTGTATTTGTCAAAAAGACCACCTAGACAAGACATTGATAAAAAAAGACCACCGGTCGGCGGCGGTAGGGCTCGCCAAGCGACATGTGGCACCTGCCACCACGGTCGACAACAGCAAGGCCCTGCCACCACCAGTAGAGGCAGCACGTGGGCGACGTCATGAAGACACCAGCCTAACAGAGGGAGTGGGCCCTGTCGCCACTGTCGCTGATGGCACCTTGACGTGGCCCTATCGCCTTGGACCGAGGCGGCACACTTCTATGCTGACAGCCGGGAATTTTTGACATAAAGGACCACTTGTCCAGCACATTTGTCAAAAAGGACCACCTGGGCAAAACATTGTTAAAAAGGACCACTTGTTCAGCACATAATCCACTATGACCAGCCTAATTAGCTAGGTGATGTTGCATGCACCATGACTATGTTATCAAATGCACGTTCTAGATTATGTCATCATTAAGTCATAAGCAGTACTGTAGTTAAAGTTTAAGAAGGTTTAGAGTAGAGAACCAACCCTTGGTTGGATGGTTAGGAGGGCAGTGGTATCCCTAGCCCACCAGAGTTCAAATCCCAGGTTTGACGCTTTGGTGTCTCATAAAGACGGAATATTTTTTCAGTGGGAGGCAACGTCCCCGTCGATAGTGAGACGCCTGTGGTGACTTCGTCAATCTCAAGACCCGCCGGCTCAGTCTTTCGGAAGTGCTCATAGGGGTAGGATGTACGTGCGTGTGTTCATAGGGGTGAGTGTATGTACGCATTGTGAACGTCTGCGTTTGTATTGTGTTCTTTAAAAAAAGGTTTAGAGTACGGTTCTTCATGGAGAGTTTTTATAAATACATATTGGCGGGATTGTTAGTGTCAAAAATTTTGTGGATAATCTTTATGTTCACGTGGTAATAGGTGGAATGTTGACAACTCCTTTTCTTCTATCTCACAAAGCGCCCACTCAGGTTGCTCCGTGTCAATACAACGATACCACACACAGATGGGTGAAGGAGACAGCCACACATTTTAAACCGTTAATTAAAGCTCATTAACACAAATAATGTTCCTATTCATCATGGTTATAACATATGGCAGGTCGTGATGTATAGCAATATCGGGACGGTCGAATCGTACTGATAACTGGACACATGAAAAACTTCATGACCAGCTTATCAGAAAAATCTATCGACTCCTTCACCTTCACAAGACTACCGCCAGGGGCGAAGCCAGCCAACAAGTACGGCCGGTGCTAAACAAGCTACTTTGGGCTGAAATCAGTATATTTCTCAATTTTCTGTAAAATAATCAGTGGATGTACTTGGGTTTCCTTGTCTCAGGCCAGGGCTAAAACACGGGTAGCCCTGGGCGTAGCTCCGCCACTGACTACCGCACCAACATCAGAGATGTTCCACCCCGAGGCAACGTCGCATCATTCATCTTCTTCGGCCTAAATCCTTGGTCGAGCAAGGCAAACTCATGACATGTAGGAAAACAGGGACACAAAATTAGCAATGGAGAAGGTTGCTTCGATGAAGGATAGAGTTGGTTTTTTAGCATCGGTTAAGCGATGTTACACAATAGTGGAACGAGTGTCAGCAGAAAATCAATCAGCTGAACTCAGTCTCTTTCAATGGTCAACAGGAAAAACATTATAGATTTAGCACACCGGGCATAAAATTTGTGCATTTAGTACACTGGTCACATAGAAATCAGTGTATTTAGTACAGTCACATAGAAATCAGTGTATTTAGTATACTGTACGCATGAAAATCAGCGCACTAAGAGTGGCGCGTGGGAGTGCGCTAATTCCCACACTACATGAGGATTCTTCTATGATTTATTATAAGGGTTGTGCTTATGATTTCTTTTTTATCCAAAGTCCGATCTATACTTGATGACTGATTGAAGGCTTGTCACAAGCCAAATATTGGTAACTCAAATATCAAAGAGAATATTTAAAGTGGAGTTACTAAATGTCTCTCGGTCAGTCCTCCAAAGCATTGTATGTTGGCAACCATCTTTTTAGGCCAAGTACTTAGAATTTAAGAATAAAGTTCTTTTTTCTTGTGTGTTTAAGGATGCTTTCTTAGGGAAAGAGGGGGTGATCCTAGTTGAGAGTTTAGATGATGATGATTTGGTAGATACCAAAAGAGGATGATTAATGTTAGAGATATCGCTCTCTTATCCCCTTTTTAAAATGATCTGCTTAGACGAGCTTCTAATCCATTTTATTTTACAAACAAATATAGCTTGACGCAAAGTAACCCCACCAATCATAAGTCTTGTGGAGTACACCCTATATTCAGCCTTGCTTTCTTGATATTTTATAGCAGAGTAAGTGTTCTCTAAAGATGAGTTTGGCACGTCATTAACATTGATGAGTAGCTTGGGGTTCCAGGCCGATAGCCTGAAATCTATGGGATGAGACGTCATCATTATGGTTCGGACCTCTTAGAGCATGCGGTGACCCAGCATACCACTACATGATGTAGTATACTATAGTCGTTTACATAACACCAATGAAACACCTTTCACTAGTATTACATCCCTCGGAATGGCACAACAGAAAGATATTGGGTCCAATACATGGCTAAAGGTTGCTATAGAAAAAATATATGGTGAGTGCTCTTGACTTGGTCTCTTTCCAACTCAAACTCATTAAAGAGTTAAAGTTAGGTATTACTATATTACTCATAGTAAGAATGGATAAGAATAAGATAGGTCAGGATTAGTCATTACATTTATATTACTTTAGCTGTAATCTTAACTGGTTATTCATAAGTTGTTGTGATGAGTAGTATGATATGATCCCTTAAGGATCAGATATTAATCATTTAAGCAATGTATAATGAATAGCATTTATTCTTTCCTACTCAATCTTACTTAAGAAGTAGGGTTAGGTTTTACCATGATACTCATGGTATATGCAGATGAGATTAAGATACAGTTGTTACTTTCTTATTATTGGTGTTATATCCTTAACCTAATACTCATGAGTGATTATAATGAATACTATGATATGATCACCTAAGGATCAAATATAATGTATTAGAGTTTAACTTTTATTACATTTGATCTACCCTTAGATCAAATCTCCTCTTTTTCCAAAAAATAAGGTTTTAGCAAAGGTCATATTAAAACTTATCGCAATTAACTTGATGTTCTACTTCTATTCCATCAAGTTAAGAGAAGCTTTAATCACTTTGACAAGTGTTGTTCAAAAGCGCGAAAATTACTCGGATTTTCTATGCATGAATGCAATGCACACATCTGGGTTCAGCTTATTTCTAGGCTCTAATGCTGGGATGTTATAGGACATTTGTTAAGTTTGTTATGTTTAATAGCATGATTTTCCGTCCATTGTTTGATGTTTGTGGCCAATGACGTCTAGAAGGGTAGACATCACCCAAGAGACTGAAGGTCCAAAAGTACCGCAAATAGCGTCGAAAATAACGTAGGACACACTGTTGTTGCCCACGCACCAACTGCATGACAACAACATCCTCACACCCCGTCGTTCCCAGAGTAGCGCCTCTAGAAAGTTTATGACACCGTTGTTGCCAAACAATGTTAGGGCTTTTACCCTGCGAGACCAATGCGGGAGGGCTAGTCAGAAGCGATAACCTAGATGGCGCCTCCAAGGGAGGGGGGGGGACGGCACCCACGGGCGTCGACGCCATTGCCGGCTCAATCTACCATGGATTTCTCCTAATATCCTTGCCGACCACCAGCACCACAACCAACCATAAATTTGGCAGGTACATGCCAGATTTGCAATGCTGAGGCGAGCTAATGAGAGGAGCGAGTGGAGTTGAGGTCTTCAGATCTGTCATAACCGTCCACCAGAGCAGCCCGTATCGTTCCTATCGCCCGCATGGCAGGCCGAGGACGCCGGTCCGCGCATTCGTCCACCACTCACCGCCAAGCCATGGATGTCACGCCACTCGAGGCCACCACATCTGAGATTAGAGCCCTCTGCACGAGGCAAGAGCGACGAAGGCCCACCTACACCTTCGTCAGCGGTGCCCAAGGGACTTTCAGTGGTCCGCTCTGGCAGAGGGAGGGGGTGGCGGCGCTTGCTAGGATTCCGCTTACGAGTTGCCTACGTGAGGCGACCCGAGGACCATGTCGTCATCTATGGGTCTGAAGGTTTAGGTCCTTAGGATGGTGTTTTGCGTCTTTACATGCATATAAGGTCATCTACGACCCAACAATGGATGGATGGTCCACTGACTGCAGTGCACATACATGTACGGTTACACGTACTCCCTCTGTCCATAAATAACTGACTTGGTTTTGTCAAGATACACATGTATTTAGATATATTTTAGTATATATAGATACATATCTAAACAAAGAAAATCCTTTTCTAATATATCAATAAAAGGAAAAGTTTTTGGCTCGCTTAAACAAAGCCAAATCAGTTATTTTCAGATTTTCAGACCGAGGGAGTACTATAATTTTTTGATGCCATTGATAAACTCTACTTGATTATGTCGATCGGCGGGGTCGTCGTTTACTTCGATTCCAACGCTTGCTTGGCATGTGAAATGGCAACCACTTGTCCACTTCGATGTGTCGAGCAAGTTGCGTGCGCAGTCAAATCATCAGGATGGGTGATAACTTTGTAGAGAAACAAGCCGTAAGACAAGTAAGACAAGTTGCGTGCGCAGTCAAATCATCAGTCCCATCCCAGGGCCACTTGATCGTCCAGCTAATTAATCAGATCTTCATGGAATCATGGTTTAGCCGTAAGACAAACCGAACAAGCAGTACTAGTAGAAACCATGCAAAACGTAGGGTATACTACTACAGAGCAGATAGAGTTGCTACAAAGTATTGCTCTGACGACACACGATGCCCGATGGTAGTGCTGGCACATCTTGCGATTAGTTTGACTTTATATATGCATCACGTGATTGTGGATTTTGCCATCTCCTACGAATACTTCGAGGTCGTCTCTGCCATGTCAACTTGAGCTGTGTGTTCACTACTATAGTAGGGGATGCTTGCAGTTGTTGTTGTCTGGACGTGGATTCGATTGCAGGGTCATCGTTTACTAAGATTTGTAAAAAAAGATTGGAAATTGGATCGCTAATTTATGAGCAAAATTTCACTTTTTGCTCCTGCTTACAGTTTTCTGACAATGTATCATCACCATCTATTTAAAAATAATTTTATATCTTATCATTAGTTATGATCTTGTAGCCGATTTTGCCCAATTTTCAAGGTAGGCATCTTGTCAGCAAGGTAAACAGACAAACTCAAACCCATATTCACTAGAGGAGAAGCAATGTGGTGCATCTATCCACAAATTGATAATTTGACACATTTGTGCGTTTGATATGTCTCTCCAAGTCAACTCTCACGTTGTCTAAACAAGTTGATCCGGATCTTTATTATTTTACAGGAAAACTCATAAAATAGGATAAAGATGTCAGAATGTCATAACAAATTAATGGATAAAATGAACAGTGAGTTTTTCTAATGGATAAAATGAATGGTGAGTTTTTTCTAGAGGAATTATTCTAGAAAAGTTTTTTAATGGAATGAAATGTTACAATGTGATTATTACTGAGCGAAACGAGGCTATAAATCTGGTACCCTGAATTTGTTACCCCAAATCATCTCGCATTGCTATGCCTTTCCGCGTGAAGTTTCAATGTAAGCACACACAATCCAATTATTTAATTCATGGGGGGTCTTAAATGTCGGAAATATGTAAACAAATTTGAAGCGTATTAAGCAAACAACATTTATGTTTAGTACCCCCTCTATTTTACTGCCTTTGGATTAAGCGTATTAAGAAATGATTCGTTACTATTCCCGCAAAAATACCCTGAACAAAGATCGTCCTTTTCACCAGGAAAATGTTATGTCAATCGATAAGGGTACCCACTAAAAGGAAGCCATCTTGGATACTATCCTATCCACCATTCGAACTACAAGAAATGAAGCCTCCGGAAGCTCATCGGATCATTACTATAATATCGCCTTACATTTCTCAAGCCTCTACTTGGCCTGCTTGACTGTTCTATAACACCAACATGCTATTAAGATAAGAAGCTTGCATAGCCTCTAGCAGTATAAATAACCACGCATTAGCTTTACTAGGAACTCACCTCACTTGAACTACAAAATGGCAGGCACAAAACTAGTAGCTCTCGGGTTCATTGTATTCATGAGTATTGGATTAGCCAATGCTATAAGAGTGTCTAGATACTCTAGCTCTCAGGGACAGGGATATGGATCGGGAGTAGGTGGAGGTGAAGTGAGTGGTGGTGGCTCCGGTACGGGTGGTGGAACCGGGACTGGCCAAAGTTCCCAGAGCGGTGTACATGCAAGCGCTGGAGGCGGAGGTGAAGGTAGTGGTGGTAGCGGGTATGGTGGCAATGGATTTGGTAGCGGGTCTGGTTCCGGCTCAGGCTCTAGTGGATATAATGAAGGAACATATGCCGGTCATGGTGGATCTTCTAACGCCGGCGGTGCCGGTAATGGTAGTGGTGTAGGAGAAGCAACCGGAGGTTACGGATCTAGTGCCTCTGGATCTGGTAACGGTTCTGGATATGGCTCTAGTGCAGCAACTAAAAGCTTTCCGCATGGAGATGGTAATGCAAATGCTTATTCTAATGGAGGTGGCGGTGGAGGTGGCAGCAGCAAAAATGGCGGGAGCGCTGGTGGAAGCGGCGATGGATCTGGTTATGGCGATGCCAAGCCGTAACTCCATTCATCATGCTAATGTAAATGTGGAGCCCAACCTGCTCTTTGTCGAGTTGGTACCATATAATTTATTTTCATTTTTATTTGTACCTTTCATGTTGTTAGTTGCAAGAAATAAAGGGCTTCCTTGTTCCGATAAAGTGTTAGTAGTGTCAAGAAGAATAAATTGTTTGTGCTACTCTGGGCTTTTTTGAATGTAGCCATGTAGGATGTCTTCCGCACTGTATTTGTTGTTATATATCCACCATTTTGAGGTAGTCAAATTATATGGATTACTTAGTATTGCTCTTCATGTGTGCAAATTGCAGAGGAATCGTTGATGATCCCATTGTTAGTCTCAACGCGTTTATTGCTTAGCAAGTTTCTTCAATCGTCATAGTCAAATCTATTGTATAGGCAAGTTCTCGTTTGGGTTAGTCGATATTATCCTTGATGAGGAACACACTAGTAGAGAAAGGGCATCTAGTCCTAGTTACCCAACCGGAACTATGAAATCATGACTAAATATCCCGTCTTTAGTCTCGGTTATGCTATCAACCGGGACTAAAGACGCTCCATGTGGCTGACCTTTAGTCCGGTTGCTAATCCCGGTTGAAGTTTTTAATTTTTTTTCAAAAAAAAGTTCTGTTTTTTTCGGAATTTTATTGAATTTCAAAGTTTTGGATTTTTGATTTTTTTCACAGTTTAATCTTTAATCACCCCTATTCTTATGTCAAAGTGCATACTTGTGGTCAAACTTTCCAGTCGGTCACCTACTATCCCCACACTGCTCCACCCTTAGCGCGTTTAACTTTTGAGTTCCTTTCAGATTAGCTTCCAAGTCTACCCTCATAACTTCCTGATAATAGTATGCTATCAATTCTATTAACCCTTAGACTTTGATAACACATGATTTTATTTTTTGAATTCCAAATAATTTTAAAAATAAGCAACAATGACTAAGTAATAATAAGAACAATGAATTCCAAAAAATCTTTATGCATAATTCAATTATTAATTTAAAAACTCAAAGTTTTCAAAGAAACAAAAAAACTCTCAAAAACTAAAAAATTCTAAAATAATATAAAAACTTCAAAATAATTTAAAAATAAAATAAACAACAACAGAAATTTAAAATTTTCAAAAAATATCTTTTTTTCACAATTTTCCTGGCAAAACCTAAATTCTTCATGCTTTCATATTTCTCTTTGGAATTTTTAAAATCTATCATCTGTGCATTCGTCCCAAAAACTTTTCAAACACCCTTTACTTGAAATCAAATGCAGCTTATAAGTATTCTTTGGTAGATAGTGACGAGGGGCATAAAGACCTTAACCAAATAGCTATTTGTGGGTTCGATACTCTTATTACAAAACTAGCTACAATTGATATGTGCACAAGCAGTCATTAGTGGTCTGTACGTCGATGATGGATTTTATTGTTTGCTTGATTGATCTCTTTACTGACGGATTATGATTTTGTTAGATGTCTTTGTTTAGATATTATTTTGTAATTCGATCTGCAATAGCTCGAGACATTCCCTGATTGAGGCCAAATTTTCTGCAGTGTTCAAGCAAGAAGCTCAAGGTTGAACAGAGCTCACCATGGAAGAAGACAAGAGAGAACTCTGCTGCCAGCATGATGCAGAGGCCACTGAAGCAGGCTGGGTATGCCAATTGCGAGAAGACCATTGACATCTTCTGCAACATGCTGAGTGAATCCAGTTTAAATATGCTTGCCATCCTTAGTTTATTTTTTTCTTGTTTTGAGGGCGAGTGTCATCCGACTATCAAGCTGAAGACCTCCACTAACTGCATCTAGGATGTCCACCTGAAGGAGCAAGATGGCAACATTTTCATGGACACGGGATGACCAGAGTTTGCCAACACACATGACTTGAAGAAAGGACGGCTCCTGGTATTTAAGAAGATTACCACCAGATCTTTGAAAGTAATTTTATTTGATAAACATTGATGCGAGAAGGTGATTAGATGCGTAGGTTATCACTCCTGACCCATCACTAGAGAAACAATATGAATCACATATGAATTAAGTTGGTGGATGTTCGGTTCGGATAGCAATTGTTCTGTATACAGGCCGTCTATATATACCCCTCTCTTTGACGTACTCGAACTTATAAATATGTGTGTGGCCTGATTATTTGAGTGTAAATTATGGTCTTGTTTTTCTTTCTAATCATGACCTTGCTATATCTATTGAATTTTAATGTATGCATTGCTGAATCTGCTAATTATTTTTGTCCATTGTGTATGTACTGCTGAATCGTTCACTTTGAAATGTTGTATGTCAAGTGTTGCTGAGTATGAACTGAGAATCTTTTGATATTTTTTCTCTTACTATGTACTGCTGAATCTTTTGAATGCTACTGAATCTGTCAAATGTTTTGTCTTTGCTATTATTAAAATATTTTGTAGGGATGAAACAAGAATTAATTCTCTTTGTACTACTATTGAATTTTAGTGTCTCTTTTGCTGAATCGTTCACTTTGAAATGCCGTTGGATCTTATTTTGAATATGAATTAGAAATCTATCGATATTTTCTATCTTATTATGTACTTCTAATTCTTAAAAATGCTACTGAATGCGCGGGTTTGGAAAAAAAATTAAATACTTGTACAAAGAGGCTGGCATTAGGGACCCACCAGCCAGAAGATACAAGGATGCATCGGGGATCAAATAGGATGGCAATGGGGCCCCAACAGCAAGACCATACACAGTTGCCACATCAACCAATGTTGCCAAGGTAAAAATAATGGACACAGCTGGAAAAAAGTCCATCGTACATACATTTCATTTACAGAGACGCTGACATGTGGGACCCACCAGCAAGACCTTATACAGGTGATACATCGAGCAACGTTTCCAAGTTCGAAACAGGGAGGCGCGAGCGAGAAAAAAGTCCAACATGCATACATTTCTTTAAATAAGAGGTTATCATGTGGGATCCAGTAGCGTGACCAAACAACATATTCGTCGAGTAATGCTATTTAGTTCGGAACAAGGTAGTGCTAGAGAATAAAAAATTCTATCATATACACATGATTCTTCTAATATGAGTCTGACATAGGCGACCCACCAGTCCAAAAAACGACCGATGCAGCGAGCGACGCTATCAAGTTCAGAACACGGAGATGCGACCGAGAGCAAAAATTCCATCATACACATGTTTTTTATTGAGAGAATGACATGTGGAGCCAACTGCGTGATTAAACGGTAGATGCATCTGGCAGCGCTATCAAGTTTGGAACAGGATAGTACGAGCGAAGGAAAAAATTACATCATACACATGATTTTTCTAATAAGAGGCTAACATGTGAGACCCAACATCGTGACTAAACAATAGGTAGATCGAGCAACGTTATCAAATTCAAATCAGAAAGACGCGAGCCAAGGAAAAAATCCATCATGTACACGTTTCTTCTAATATACGGATGATATGTGGGACCCAGCAGAATGATTAAACGGTAGATGCATCGAGCAACGCTATCAAGTTCGGAACAGAGTAGCGCGAGTGAAGAAAAAATTCCATCATACACATGATCCTTCTAATATGAGATAGAAATATAAGACCTAGTAGTCTGACTAAACGGAAGACGCATCGAACAACGTTATCGAGTTCAAATCAGGGAGGCGCGACCGAAAAGTATGGTGCACTAGAGACACTGACGTCTAGGACCCACGTGCCTAAAAAGACTATGGCGAGTCAACATCACGCGGGAACCAAATATCTTGCTTCTGCCACGTGCCCGTCGAGCTTCGTTCTAGTTTTTAGCGGTTTTTTCATAGTAGAGGGGCGCGAAACCGAAAAAACAATTTCCATCGGCCATGGTCGATCCGAGAAATTCGTCGCGGAAGACGCGCCTTCTATGATGACCGTCGAGCCAAGTCGTTACGGAAGGAAAGATTTCTTGTAGTGTAAGTTCAATGATTTGGTTATCTTTCTTAGGAGTAGTTATCTATCTTCTCTTAGTAAAGTGCTATTTAGTGTCTTCCAAAGGAGATATAACCCACTAAGGTACCTTAGGAAAGCCAATTAGTCACAGTAGATTAGGATCAAGTTTAGGATATCTAACGAGGGGTGATCTTAGAAATACCCATTGTTATGGACTTAGGTTTCGTGAAAAAGAGAGTGTTGGGGATTTTGTCGGCTGATTAGACAAACAAGGATGTCGATATAGTCTGATTATTAAGAAAGCTCGGTTACAAAGTCGCCGGTTGGCTAGTTGCGTCTAGCTCACGGCGGATTGCAAGAAAACTAAGGTGCCCTCTCTGTCGGGTGCTCCCAGCCTTTATATGAGAGGCTAAGTCCTGGATCCGTAGCCGGAGACTTTACATGTTAATATTCTTAATACAAACTCTATGTCGGTTTCTGAATATTCCTTATCGGTCAAGATAAGTCTTTATTCCGTCGGGTGCCTCTTGGACTTCGTTGGGCCTTCATGAGCCATAAGATTTTATGTGCCTAGGGTGACTAAGCATAGGGACCCGATTGGTCATACACATATCAACATCATTTTAAGTCGTATAAAAGGTGAAGTCTATCAGTAGAATCCATGTTAGGTAGCACAATCCTATCATTAGTTGACAATGATAGGCAATATAATAAAGACCATTCGAGCATGTATATATGTCATGGGTAGTAAATCATGTGGGATTCACTTGAGAATTATATGTGATGGAGTGGAATTATGTTAAGAATCAATGATAGCATATTAAGAAGAAGAGTCATTATGGTGAGATTAGCTCTTAAATCATGATGAATAGGTAAAACATAACAAGATCATGGTGAGATTAGCTCCGAAACCACAATAAATGTGTAAATAGGAAAGTATTTAGTAAATAATCTTGAAGTAGAAGTAAGAAAAGAACACTGTAGGATCATGATAGTAGTCATAGATATCATAGATGTCCGATAATCTTTGGTTTAAGGTAGTAAATAGAATTTTTTAGCCGACTAGAGAGATAATGTGAGTTTAGTTCACTTAATAATGGAAGGTTGGTTATAGTTAGTCATCCCAGAAGGAAAATAATAAGTTGGTGTAACCAATTTAGGACCACTTTGCTCAAAATTATTCTGTTGCAATTGAGCAATTTGGGTAAATATTGAGATAAAGAATAGTTTGATCCCTAAGTGTTAAGTATCACGATGTAAATCTATATTAGGAGGTGTCATATACTATACAACTAAGCATGAATTCTAGAGATGTTTTACTCAACTGCTATATTACGGGTTTAGAATAATGTGTGTTATATGTGCCATATTTGGATTTCTTGTTTTTTCTTGGATCTTCTTGATTAACTAGATCTGTACATGAAGTTTGACTCGGTGTGTAAATGCATGCTGAATCATCAAGTTATTACTTGATGTTATAGATCTAAGTAGAAAAGGGAATTCATGGAAGGGAGTGGCGAGTTCCAAAGATAAGGGTGAAGACTTGCATGAAGAGTGAGGCCCAGTATAAGGAGTATCAACATAATTTGAAGAATGGATCAAGTTTAGATCATTATTAGTTGGTCATAAGAAGGAAGATTAGTGTAAAGAAGGTATGGAGCAACATAAAGTAAACTTAAGTTCACTCAAAGTAAGTGATCTTGCTAAGGAGCTGATGAAGTAGTAATAACTAGGTCATGGAAGTATCATGAAATGGTGCACAGAAGAAGTCTTGGAACAAAAGTGGTATTCAAGCTCTAAAAATTTAGAGAGAATGCCAGTAGTAAGTTGAAATCCTATAGGGTAATCCATACACCCTAGGATGGTCCGCAGCTAGTATTTGGTTGATTTAGTTAACCAAGTCATCTTGGTATGCCATAAAGAGCATAAAACTTGGTCTAAGCCAAGTAAGACATAAAGAAGTATGAAATTAAAATGACCGTATTCTGAGACGCTTCACAAATTTGGCTTACCAAAGAGAGAATGTATAAAAAGTAAGTAAGACAAATAATATTGGAAGATTCATTTCAGATATTCACAATTGTGTGGGTATACGACGAATTCTTTCATAAGACCTTAAATAGGTATGATGTGAGCTGACCACAAACCAACATCCTAACTATAGATTCAGTGGTTATTATGCATAAAGATTAAACACCATTAGGAAACCAAGGGGAGAGTAAACAGTAAAATAGAAGTATTGAGATTCGACTTTCCGAGTAAAGGATGGAGAAGAAGTACTAGACTATGATGAGATTGATCCTTATTTTCATAAGGTTACCAGAAGTCATCATTGTAACAGTACTCTCGGAAGTATGTCTGGATGGAAGATCGAGGTTTACTTCAAGAAAATAGGGGGTTAAACCTTGAGTTGAGCAGGAAATTAAAGAGGTACTAAAGGAAATGTCAAGTAATATACAAATGTTGGATAAGTTAAAATATCATGCCCATCGCCCGCATGGCGGGCCAAGAATGCCGGTCCGTACATTCGTCCACCACTCACCGCCAAGCCATGGATGTCACGCCACTTGAGGCCGCCGCCTCTGAGACTACCCTCTGCACAAGGCAGGAGCGATGAAGGCCCGCCTCCACCATCGTCAACGACGCCCAAGGGGCTCCTGCTGGCCGGCTCTGGAAGAGGGACGGGGTGGGGGCGCTTGCTAGGATTTCTCTTACGAGTTGCCTAGGTGAGGCGACCCGAGGACCGTGTCGTCGTCTGTGGGTCTAGAGGTTTAGGTATTTAGGATGGTGTTTTGCGACTTTGCATTCATAAGGTCAACTACGACCCAACAATGGATGGATGATCCACGGAATGCAGAGCACAGTAGTGTCACATACAGTGTACGGTACTATATAATTTTCTGGTGCCAATTTCTCATTGATAAACTCCACCCGATTTTGTCGATCGGCGGGTAGTCGTTTACTTTGATTTCCATGTTTCCAACCCCTGCGTGGCATCTGAAATTGCAACCACTTGTCCACTTCGATGTGTTGAGTAAGTTGCATGGGCAGTCAAATCATCAGGAGATCTGTTGAAAATCTAAACAATATTTTAATTATATTAATTCAAAACTAAATTATGAGACAGACATACACGTACTGATATTTGGTAATGAAACCGTAAAGTACTAGACTAATCGTAGTATTATCTACGGACATTGCTAGTACTATTCACACAGATATAAGTAAAAGAGGGATTAGCATATGGTACCATCCAGTAGGCCAATTGGCCGTAGCAGCAGTGGTGGCGGCAGCCTCGTCGGTCGCCCTCTTGGACGTAGCGGCGGACTGTTCGGCTTCAGCAGCCATGATGATGAAGAAGGCGTGGAAGTAGTGGATCGAAGGCAAGCATTCGCGTTAAAGACGCACCCCAAAAACCTAATCGCCCCTCTCCCGTAGAGGATCTGGAGAGGCGGGGTTTTGGAGGCTTGCTCTTCCGTCAGCCGTGTACGCGGTGGACGGAATGGGATCACCGCAGCAGCAACAGTAGATGAAACGACAGTGGCTATCGTACTTGGAGGCAGTGATTCTCATCTGTATCTGGAGAGGAGAGAGCTCTCCAATATATAGGCACATAAGGATACGAGATGGTTCAACGGAAAGAAACGGCCGTAATCAATTACTGAAAACGCCCATAATGAATTACTGAAAACGTACGTACTTAAGACAAAACGTTTCAGCTCATATTAACATTTCAGTTGTAACCATTCGTATCCCATTCCTGCGCGACAAAAAGAACACATCATCTCGATGAGATTCCTGTAACCCGCGCGCGCGTCATGGCGTGGCGATGCCGCAGCAGGGGAGGATGAGCGCGCATGTAGAACGTCTCTCTTCTCTTCACACCAAGTCATACTAGTGGAAGAAGAGCTCACCTTATATGTTGGTGGAAATCCCTCCCAACTAGCCATGTGGAACTAAACTCCCACTACTCCTCTTGTCATGAATAGGCCCTTAGGAATTTTTTTGAAATTGTTAAATGGGCCTAAAGCCACCCTATATTTCAACAGGATCGACGATAGCTTTGTAGAGAAACCTCCAATTGCAGGGCCACTTGATCGTCCAGCTAATTAATCAGATCTTCATGAAATCATGCATGGTTTAGCCATAAGACAAACCGAACAAGTAGTATTATTCCCTTCAATCCATATTAATAGCTTCAACTTTATATAAATATGAATACATCTAATCTAAATATTTAACTAGAACATATGAATCTACTACCTCTCTTCCAAACGTAAGCTTTTTTAGTAATTTATTTTTTTAGCAGTTTAATTTAAACTACTAGAATGACTTACATTGTGAAACAAAGGTGATAAATAAGTTAAGACCATTAATATAGACCAAGAAAGTAGTAGAAACCATATGCAAAACGATCCGGCATTAGAACAAGTCTAGCAGGTACCCTATATTTTCTCCCCTATAACACCATGTAGGGGACTCCTCTAAATAGATTCCCCCTACAATTTTTGTATTTCTAGCAGCTCCCTAGTATTTTCTCCCCTATACCTTACTCGGCAATATTTTAGTAATATACTCTAACTAACAGGCCAGCCGAAAGAAAAAGCCCACCTAGAATCAGCCCACCAGAGCTCCTCTCTCTCCCAAAAATCCCCAAATATCTAATCACAGTGCCTGTACAAGGCCGCCAACCACGACGCACCCCACCGTCGCCGCCAGCCGTCGATCCCCGTCGTCCAGCCGTAGATTCCAGCAGCCGGCCACCGATTATGGCCGCCGCCTACCGATTCCGGCTACCGCGCACCGATTCCGGCCGCCGCCTACCGATTCCGGTCGCCGCCCCTCGCTACCAGCCCTCCCCATGCTCGACGGCTCCTGCTACAGGACTGATATAGGGAAGGCGGTCGAAGCCCCGATGTTGAGGGGAGAGAGGGGGTTGGGTCGGGGACCCCGACCGGTAGAGGAGGCTGTAGGGGCGCTGCTGGAGGATCGTTTTCCACTCTCTCTCCCATACATCTGCTATAGGGGGTGGGGGGTATGGGTTCTCCTGAACTTGCTCTTACTATAGAGAGTTACTGCAAAGTATTGCTCTGACACACGATGGCCGATGGTGCTGGCACATCATGCGATAGTTTGACTGTATGCATCACGTGATTGTGGATTTAGCCATCTGCTACGAATACTTCGAGGTCGTCTCTGCAATGTCAACTGGAGCTGTGTTCGCTATAATAGGGGATGCTTGCAGGTGTTGTCTGGACGTGGATGCGACTACAGGGTCGTTTACTACGATTTGTAAAAAAGGATTGGAAATCGGATCGTTCATTTATGAGTACAATTTTACTTTTTTGTGTGACAATGTTTCATCTAATTAAACATAGTTTTATATCTTATCATTTAGTTATGATCTTGTAGAAGGTTTTGCCGAATATTCAGCTAGGTAAAGAGACAACTCGCACCCATATTCACTGGACTTATAGCTCCCATGCGACGTCTTTACACGGAATTGGAAGGAACACGACATCGTTGCAAAGAATATCTTACATGTGACGCTTGTGAGGCAGCTAATAGCCCATGGTCACATGGGCTATAAAACGGTCGTTAAGAATACATTTAATTTTGTTTCAAGATTAGGGTTAAACCAAACCGGTCGGTTGGGACAACTAGTCAAACCAACCGCTTCCAACCAAGAGCGCGCGCCACACTGACTGTAGCTTCCCCGACGGTGGCGGCGGACCTCACCCATAGTTCTCGGCGCCGGCGGCGGTAGGGCAATTCTTTTAGGCGGCAGCGCTTTCGTTCGACGGCGAAGGTGGTGAGTGCCATTTGAAACCTAATTCCTCTCTCATTCTTCTCAATTCGAGATATGAGCGTGCCCGTTGATGCTAGATTGTGGAGGCCGGGGTGTGCTGAACGGGGCAAGGGGAACGAGATGGAGCATGGAGAGGGGACTTCTAATCGGTATATCCCGCATCTCTGCACTTAATTTCTCTAAGGTTGAGCTCTTTGTTCGCTTCCGCTAGCTCACAGTGCCCGCCAAAAACAGGGGAGACGATGTTGCGCGACACACATTCGAATTTCGCATCAATTTCTTTCCCTCTAGGGTTGTTTTAGTTTATGGCAGCACGCAGATCATTGAGAGAGACACGATTGTTAAATGGGAGGTGGAATTAGAACATGTTGATCTCCAAGAGCTAATAAACATGGGAGAGGAGGCGGTGAGGAAAATGGTGGAAAAAATTGGGGATAGTGTGGTTTGGGGGCCAGATCAAGAAGTTTCTTTGTTACGATTTGATGATTGCAAATGTGACTATGTTAGGGTTGAGACAGAGGAACATATAGTTGATGAAATCGATGAGCGAAACGGTTGGACAAGCAAAACTGTTCTGTTTTTAGCAGAGCTCATTGATCTGGAACCTGATTCGAGGGTTGGATATGTGGCCTCGAAGCTGGCTGCTCAGATGGTCGAGGATGATTGGGCTGCACAAAGGCAAGTAATGCCTATACTTACTGAGTTGGAAGTGTTAACAATGGAGGCTGATGCTAATGCACAAGGGGAGGCTGCAGATGCTAATGCACAAGGGGCTGCACAAAGGATTGTAACTATTGATTGGAATTCAGTTGAGATGCGTGACCAAACTGATTTGGTCATTGCACCAATAGATGACATTGAAATGGCAAAGCTTGTTGGCATTCCTATAGATGATAGAGACAAGGAGAAGAAGAGGATGAAGCTGCAAATGATGGTGACAACCATTTAAGAAATGAACAGATATAGATCCAGAGTTGTTGGAAAATGCTGCAGTTCATGTAGATGATGCATATGATGATGAGTTAGTAACAGTTTATGACAAAGAGGACCCAATTATTGAAGTTGGGAGATTGTTTCCAAGCATGGATGAATTCAGGATGTGTTTCAGGACATATGCAGTCAAACGTGAGTTTGCTACCAAGACTATGTGGAGTGATAAAAAGTTCTATGGAAAATACATAGGTTATGATGGTGGTGCCAGGCCTTGCAAGTGGTATATATCTCCTAGACGCCAACCTGATGGAAGGACAATAAGAGTGAATCAAATTCCAAAAGCTCATACTTGCATTACAAGTTCTCAAACAGTTACAAAGATGACATCACAATTATGGGTTGCAGAAAAAATCAAGCCTATTTTAGCCACAACACCAAACATCACTGCAAAGAGACTGAAAATAGACTTGGAAAAGCAATACCCCATTAAGCCGAATTATACTACAGTGTGGAAGGCAAAGCAAAGGGCAATGAAGGAGCTATATGGTGATTGGGGAAATACCTTTCAAATGCTTTATAACTTCAAAGCAGAAGTAGAGAAGAGGTCACCTGGCAGTGTTGTGGAGATAGATACCGAAGTAACAGCTGATGGGAAAGTCTTCTTCTCTAAATTCTTCATGGCTTTAAAGCCTTGCATTGATGGCTTCAAAGAAGGGTGCCGTCCATATTTGAGTATAGACTCATCTTTCTTGACTGTAAAGTGGAATGGTCAACTAGTAGCATGCAATGCTTTAGATGGACACAATTGGATGTTCCCTGTAGCTATTGGCATGTTTCAGTCTGAGATAGAGGCATCATGGACATGGTTCATGATGCAGTTGAAAAGATGCATAGGGTCAGTCTCTCCATTGGCAGTGCACACAGATGCATGTAAAGGTTTAGAAAATGCAGTGAAGATTGTTTTCCCTCATGCTGAGCAGAGGGAGTGCTTCGGCCATATGTGGATGAATTTGATAAAAAAATTCAGAGGAGATGATTTTGGACGCATGTGGCCAGCAGCAAGATCTTACACCAGACAGACACATTCATATCACCTTGACAAGATTAAGGCGGCATGCTCTAAGGAGGATAGGGTCAAGTTTTATACATGGTTGGAAACCTACCATTCTCTTTTATGGTATATGTCAAGTTTTAACACCGCCATCAAATGTGATCATATCAACAATAATTTGGTAAAAAGTTTCAACAACAAAGTGAAGGAGTTAAAAGACTTGCCTGTCCATGACATGGTTGACCACATCAGGATCATGATCATGAGGTTGTGGGAATTGAGAAGAAGGCTTGGTGATGTTCTTCAAGGAGATAAGCTTCTTGATATTGTGCGGCAGGTGGTCAACAGGAGCAAAAATCTTGCACATTTATGTGTTGATAAATCCTCATTGTGGGGTGCTAAAGTCAGAGATACAAAGACTGGAAGGAGGCATGTTGTTGACACTCAATTGCATGAATGCACATGCCTTGAGTGGCAACACACTGGGAAGCCATGTGAGCATGCCATACTTTTCTTGGCCTCCAAACACAAGCTAAATATGCACCCATATTTGCATAAGTATTATTCTGTAGCAAAACTCAAGGCTGCATATGGAACACCAATTCCAGCACTTACAGACCAGTCTCAGTGGCCTAAAGTGGACATTCAGTTCTTCTTGTGTCCTCCTTTGATGAAAAGAAAGACTGGCAGGCCCAAGCAGAGTAGATTCAAGGCTTGGTTTGAGAAAGGTGGGAGCAGAAAGAAGGGAAATAAAGATGAAAAGAAAGATGCCAAGCCAAAAAGGGCCCAAAAAGGTAACAAGAATAGATGCAAACTCTGTGAAAAACTTGGACACCGATCTGGCTCTACCAAGTGCAGATACACTGCTGAAAAGCCAAAGTATGTTCATCCAAAATCTATGTATTTCTTGTTGATGATTTTTCTCCCCCAACTAACTTGCTTGCTTTCAGGAGGAAGCATGGAGAAAAAGGCCCACCTCTTGTTGTTGAAGAATGCTGGCCAGTGAAAAAGGCAAGAATCAATGGCCAAAGAAAGAAGAGAACTAACCAGATCATGTTTGGTGTTGGTGAGGTGTAATCTGAACTTGTTTTGGAGGATGATGTGCAAACTGTTAAGGTGCAAAGTGAACCTGTTAATGTTGTTGAGACTTTAGGGCACACCGTTTCTGATTTGGAAGCTCTGGTGCAAAATGAGGGGCAAAATGAGCATGTCATTGAGGCTCTGGTGCAAAATGAGCATGTTGATGAGGTTGTGGTGCAAACTGACCATGTTGATGAGGCTGTGGTGCAAACTGACCATGTTGATGAGGCTGTGGTGCAAACTGACCATGTTGATGAGGCTGTGGTCAAACTGACCATGTTGATGAGGCTCTGGTGGCAGATTGTGTTGTTGAGGAGGTGCAGGAGGTGAAAGAGACTCTTGGACGTGTTGTGGGGAGGCCAGATGGTTATGGTAAGAAAAAGAAGAGCATAAACCTGTTGTGTGGTGTGAAACTTGTGAAGGAGAAGAAAACGAGGGGTATGAACAGCCAAAAAAATAGACTTTGAATTTGGCACTTGTTGTTGTTGTAAACATTTGTTATTGTAATAATTTGGCACTTGTTGTTGTAATAATTTGGCACTTGTTGTTGTAAACATTTGTTATTGTAATAATTTGGCACTTGTTGTAATAATTTGGCCGAAATTCAAATATGATGGTAAATTTGAATTTCAGCCAATGTAGCTATGTGTACTTTTCTATGTTTGTATAAGCTTCACCAACGTTTTTCTCATATGTAGAGTACAACTCATCCTCACCCTGATCCATTTTGTGAAGTATAACTCACCCTCACCCAAAATATGGTAGAAATGGGCTCCAAAGCTAGGGTAAACCACCCCATTTCTAACCAAGTTTTTTTTCGACCATTACTAAACCAAGTTTAATATTTTTCCTCACAACTATGTCACATAACATGACACCATGCAAAGGTTTTGTATTTTTTTGAATTAGTTATGCACATTTAAATGTCTGGTCAAACTTTTTGAAGGATTTTCATAAATATTCTTAGCTAGGGGCCGAGGCTCACTAAACTAGCATTGGATCTCTGATGAAATAGCATGTTGTGAACGTAAAAATGATTTTTACAAAAAATCATCAGCATGAAATCATGTACCTGTAGTTCATATCTTACCCACTTCCAGCCGATTCGGCAGGATTTGTCTTTTTCACCAGGGATGGAATAAAAGGTTTGAGATACTCAAGTTGGGACATTGTACATGCTAGGTGGTCTAGTATTTTTGAAAAATAGGATGTTACCATTTTGAAACTTCAATTTGGTGGTTGCTTCACAAATCCCGCCTCTTTCGGTACTCAGAAAATAGAAAATGGATTTTCTGTGCATAAAAAAGGAAAACTTTGTATTACAACATTATTAGTCATCCCATTATACACATGCATGTCCAATATGGGCACATTATCACAAACTATGCCTTGATTCTAGCCATATCATTGGTCATTTGACCCGAAAGACAGAAAACCTCGGAGGAGATATGTCATTTTGTGAAGGGTTTTTTGAAATATGATCAATATACCAAGTTTGATATTTTTCCTCACAACTATGTCACATAACATGACACCATGCGAAGGTTTTGTATTTTTTGATTTTTTTGAATTAGTTATGCACATTTGAATGTCTGGTCAAACTTGTGAAAACCCTGTTGGCTGCATCCTAAACCCATCTAACCCTAAGGCCGAATGAGGAACGTAGATATAACCCTAGCGCGACACTGTGACCATCCGATCGCGTCTTCTAAACGAATTCCGCGGGTGTCTCTGGGCGATCCGTGGGAGGGCTTGTTCTGCAACCTGATTAGTTGGCGTCTCTTAGAAGGATTTCGCGGCTAGCTCTTGGCGATCCGTGGATCGGATGATTCTAAAATCTGATTGGCTCGCATCATTTTTTCCATAAACAGATAAGGTATAGCGTAACACACTCCATTGACCGTTGGACCAAGCGTGGCATGCGAGGGCGCTGAACGGGGCGGGCTGCACCATGCATGCATGCCATGCAGCTGCCTCTCGTGTCCCAATATAGCTATTTTGAGTGTAGCCAACCGACGCAGCAGCGCTGCAGCGTATTTACTCCCTCCATCGCATTAAATAAGTGTACGTCTAACTTTTTCCTTCAGTCAAACTTACCTCCTTCGATTCATGCGCCATAAACAATATGCAATTCCAAAAAATTACTCCATAATTTATGCATTAATTGCCTCCATTCTACCCCGTCTGTCCCAAATTACTCTGCGTTTTGGGTTTAGTAAAAGTCAATATTTATAAACTTTTACTATGTATATAAGAAAAAAATATCAAAATCTAAAATATGTAATAAATGTAATTAGATTTACCATAACACATGCTTTTATATTATATAAAATTGATATTATAAATGCTAGTATTTTGTTGAGTAATTTTTCGAGTAGGCTAACTTATGCATTTATTGCTCTGTTTTACTACCCTGCAATTACTTAAATAGTCCATTTTTATCTCCGGTTGTTTTTTATGCATGCATACGGTGTAAAAATAGTGTGAACTTGTAATTACATGCGACTAATAAAGACTAAGTGTTTCTTCTTCTCTTGTGCTACTCTGCATGCAGTGTGAACAAGCTTGCATGCGGTGACAACTCTTAATTTGTTTTTAAACTTAGTTTCATAATATGAAAAATTTGTGTAATATATGTTCATATATTTATCTACAAGGTTAGTTAAATTGGACAAAGTTTGACTTGGACAAAACCTAGAAGTACACGGTGCGTGGAACTTGGGACTATCGGGCTGTGAATGCTCTGCGCGCTCCGACGCGGTGCGCGGTGCGTGGGACTTTGGACTCAGCGTTACTTGGGCGTCCGCCTAACTTTGGATCTTTCTCTCTTTCCCATTAATGCATGCATGCATGCATGCAAGAGGCGACAGTGCAGGGCAGGATCACGTCGCATCCTAGATTTTTTTTGCACTGACCGCATTGATCGCGCACGCGGCTACGCCCGCTGTCTACACGCAACGCAGCGCACGCGGCTGCGCAATGTAGGATTTCCACGCCGCCCTTCACCCTGAGCCCCACTGATTCATGGTTCCGGCCTTCAATAAATAGTGGCAACGCCTTTGCCTCGTCATCTTCAACCTCAAGTCCCTTTGCCTCCTCCCAGCCCCAAAAAAACCTCTCCGGCGAGCGACCATGGCGACCTCCCCCTTCCGCTTGCCTTTGGACTCCGAGGTCAGCGACGAGGACAACTACCTGGACCACAGGCAGTGGTGGGAGAAGGAGGCGCCCACGCGCCCGAGGCATGGCAACAAGGGGGCGACGCAAATCCCCATCCGACCCTTGGGCCCAAGGCCCCTTCGTCCACAACCCTCGCCCCCGCCGTGGCGGCAACCTCCCCGACTCTGGCCCCTCCGACGAGGCACTCAAGGCAGAGGAGAAGGCGGAGGCGAAGGAGGCTGCGCGCGCCCGGGAGGAAAGGCGTGAACGGGAGGAGGATGAGCAACAGAAGGCAACTCGCTGGGCCTTCGAGGAGGAGCAGAGACGACGGGAGAGATGGGAGAGGGCGGCGGACTGGAAGGCGGCAACGGCGTTTGCTCGAGCGGCACCGCCCCCACCGCCAATGGTGTAGGACAGCCTCCCGACGGCGAGGTTGGCCGGCAGCCCTAAACCCACGTAGTAGCTAGGGTTAGGGTTTAGGCGCCCTTAGGGTTTATGTAATATGGGCCCTCTATGTAATGTGGGGCCCCTCTCTATATTGTACCCCTTATATTATATAATATATTATCTATGTGATCGACTTATTTTTTATTGTATTGTCATTTGTCAAAACACCCAAAATAACAAGTGCATAAAAAAAAGACACAAAAAAAGTTCTAATATAATACTCGTGCAATATTTATAAAATGAGTGAAATTAGAAAAGCTCAAAAGGAATAAATTAACGTTATGATGGTTGATTATTTTCAAACAACACATGGTTCATTTTCAAACAACATATTTACATATTTACATAAGTTAAAGGGTCACCCAACTTAACGTGCTCGGCTTGTAAGTTAAATGGATGCCCTTGGCCTTCATTTATATATTTACTTTCACAACAAATAAAATATTGCGACTTGAACACGAGTATCTGCAGATCCACATGTCCCTAGTTAGATTATAACGTGAGTACTATTTTTTTGCCCAATCTACAAGTAGTTACTATTGGGCCTGAATACGACCATTTTGGCCTAGCTAAGTTCTATTTGGGCCTGGCCTTTTTCAATCACTCCGCGTCAATTGTTTTTTAACTTTTCAACCCCTCCTCCTCCCCTGCACATTGACAAAACTGAAGGAACAAAACATAGCAGCTCAAAATTTGCCTGAATTTATGTTGCATTTTATTCAAGCCAAAGACATAGACCATTACATCCATCTCCGCAGGTTATACGATAACAAAGCATCACTTAAATACTGATTGCATTGTCTAATGACTAATGATCAGGAGATAAACAAATCCCAGAGAAATTACAAAAAAATAAAAAAACGGCCATCAGATTGTCCTGCTTCTTCAATTGGATGATTTGCCTTAGCTGCTTGTTCATCTTCTTTAGCTCGGCCTTAACTTCCGCATCCACCGTAGTACCAGAGGAAATGAGGTTGCCAGATTCCAATTGCTCCACCACATACGGGTTTTCGAGCTCCCGGGATGCTACCTCCACCCCAATTCGCCCGATGTACTCATCAAGCCACTCAAAATGCCCACATTTTGGCAGTTCCTGAAATCACAGAGATGAACCCTAAATCCCAAATTCGATGAAATGCATGAAATTTTGAAAGAAAAGCGAGAAATTGGCGCTCGAACACTCAGATCTCACCTTCCCCGGCTCGGGCTTGCTCTCACACTTCACAAATTCCCGGCCAATGTTGTTGTTCTTATCGGTGGATGGGACAAGCCGCTTCAGGGGCGCGGTACGGGGGCAATCGGGGCACCTTGTCATCAGCACCGCACCATACCGAGGCCATGAGCGGAGGGAGGCTGAAGCGGAGCTCGACATCCCTCGCCGGCGTTGCCGCGCTTGCTCGCCGGAGAAGAAAATGAAAGGGGATGAGATGCCGGCACGGTGGCAGGAGGGTTCGGGTGCGGGGACGGATCGGTCCAACGGCTTTCTTCTACCACAGCGTGGGTCCCATGATATGAGGTGGACATCAGGTGGGTCTCGCCGTGACGTGGACAGACTGTGGGTCCTGCTCTGCTCAGCTGATTCGAATTCGTTGACGGTCTCGTGAGGTTAATTGAAAGTGTCGCACGGGAGCTATTTGCCGCTTCAGAAGCGTCGCATGCGAGCTATTCTTTGCAACGATATCGTGTTCCTTCCAATTTCGCGTAAAGACGTCGCATGGGAGCTATAAGCCCATATTCACTATTGAAGAAGCAATGTGGTGCATTTTTTTTGAAAGGAGCATATATTGATATCGTGAGATACAATTACGCGTAGCTTCTGTAACAACGTATTATCCTATTGCCAGTACGAATGCACACAGCCAAAAGAAACAAAGATGAATTATGGAAAAAAGAAAAGTCTCACTATAACGATCTATGCCTTATAACAGACCAAACACCACCGAGACAATCCCAGAAAACCTTTCTCTCCAAAAGCGACGCATCCAAAAAGAGAACAGTGCACAAGCTCCGTCAACATCTTGATCAACGATTATGGATTTTCACCTCAGAGAAAATCCACGCTCAGAAAACAATGCCTTCAATAAGAATATTGCTAGGCACACACAACCAATTAAGGCCAGACTTTAGATTTTCACCCTGCAAGTTTGAACTCTAAAATCCTCCTGTACTCTCGCCTCCACTTTTCGATGTCGCCGCTCCAAGACCTAGATCACCAGAACAAAACCTCATCACCACCAGGATTCAAATCACCATTACAAGTCCCAAACCTTGGCTTCCATGTCATTTTCCGCGACTGACTTCATCATGGGACTAAGGACATGTCCTTGATGGCAACAGACTATAAAGCTTCGCATCGCTCCCTCGATCTGAAACCAAACGGTCAGATAAAAAACATGGTTGCGCGTGACCGAAACCCACCCAATCCGGCTAACTCCGGCATGTCGTCCTTTGGAGTTCAACGACGGGGACTTCTGGAACTCGACACTCCATCTAGAGGGAGGAAGGCCGGCATCAAGTAGATCCTCGTCTTGGTGCAAGAGGGGTCCTAGGACCAGATCGAACCTCCTTTATTCGAAACACCGGCACTGCACCGCACGCTCTCCAGATCTACCAGGGTTGCCGCCCGAGGCTCAACACCCCCCGAGCCCACGGTCGGCAGCACCACCATGGTGCCACGCCGAGCACACAGCCAGGCGCCGACATGCCGTCCACCTCCGCAGACCTAGACCCACAAACCCACCCATTGGGCGGATCATGATCCAAAGGCCACAGTCATGGGGGCACAACCTCCAGGATGGATCCCCACGTCCACCATCGAGACACCGAGATCGTCGCAAGGAGAGCCAAGGCACCGCGCCACCGCCGTCCTGCGAAGCCGTCACCGCCATCATCAGGGATTGGTGACCCTGCCCGATGAGAAAACACCTTGTCGCCGCCGTCAAAGGCAGGAACTTTGCCCTGCCATGACTCTGGGTGGCAGCGAGGGGAGGAGGAAGCTTGGGGAGCGGGCAGTAGCCGGCGACGCGGTTGCTCCCATGCCGCCTAGGGTTATAGGGCGACGCAGGGTTCTAACATCCAATCGATGGTGAGGCTAATTGGCTTCTAACATCCAAACTGCTCTGAGCAATCCAATGTGGTGCATCTATCCACAAATTGATAATTTGACACATTTTTGCGTTTGATATGTCTCTCCAAGTCAACTCTCACGTCTCATCCGTAACAAGTTGACCTAGATCTTTAGTTTATAGGAAAACTAATAAAATAGGATAAAGATGTCAGAATTTCATAATAAATTAATGGATAAAATAAATTGTGAGTTTTTCTAATGGGCAAAATGAATGGTGAGTTTTCTGGAATGGAATTATTCTAGAAAAGTTTTTAATGGAATGAAAAGTCACAATGTGATTATTACTGAGTGAAATGTGGAGTTCACTATAGATCTGGTACCCTGAAATTTGTTACCCCAAATCATCTCGCATTGCTACGTTTTCCGCGTGAAGTTTCAGTGTAAGCACATATAATATTTAATTCACAGGAGGTCTTGAATTTTCTTGTCGGAAATAGGTAAACGAATTTGAAGCGTATTAAGCAAACAACTAGTATGTTTAGTACCCCCTCTATTCTAAATTACTTGTTCGTGTATACTAGGTGTTTTTTTTTTTTGCGATAATGTATACTAGGTGTTGATTATTACCATCAAGTAAGAAATGATTCGTTACTATTCCCGCAAAAAAACCACGAAAAAAGATCATCCTTTTCACCAGGGAAATGTTATGTTGATCGATAAGGCTAATCTAAAAGGAAGCCACCTCGGATACTATTTGATCCTATCCACCATTTAAACTACAGGAAATGAAAGCTCATCGGATCATTACTGTAATATCACCTTCCATTTCTCAATTAAGTCTCTACTTGGCCTGCTTGACAGCTCTACACCGCCAACATGCTATTAAGATAAGAAGCATACATAGCCTCTAGCACTATAAATAGACACACATAAGCTTTAGTAGGAACTCACCTCACTTGAACTACCAAAATGGCAGGCACAAAACTAGTAGCTCTCGGGTTCATTGTATTCATGAGCATTGGATTAGCCAATGCTATAAGGGTATCTAGATACTCTAGCTCTCATGGACAGGGATATGGATCGGGAGTAGGTGGGGGTGAAGTGAGTGGTGGTGGCTCCGGTTCGGGTGGCGGAACCGGGGATGGCGAGAGCTCTCAGAGCGGTGTACATGCAAGCGCTGGAGGCGGAGGCGAAGGTAGTGGCGGTAGCGGATATGGTGGCACTGGATTTGGTAGCGGGTCTGGTTCCGGCTCAGGCTCTAGTGGATATAATGAAGGAACATATGATGGTGATGGTGGATCATCTAGCGCTGGCGGTAAGGGTAGTGCTAGTGGTGTAGGAGAAGCAACCGGAGGTTATGGATCTACTGCCTTTGGATCTGGTACCGGTACTGGAGATGGCTCTAGTTCAGCAACTAATAGCTTCCCCCATAGAAATGGCAATGCAAATGCATATTCTAATGGAGGCGGTGCTGGCAGCGGCACCAGCAGAAATGGCGGGAGCGCTGCTGGCAACGGCGATGGATCTGGTTATGGCGATGCCAAGCCTTAACTCCATTCATTATGCTAATCTGAATATGGAGCCCAGACTGCTCTTTGTCGAGTCGGTACCATATAATTTATTTTCGTTTTTATTTGTACCTTTCATGTTGTTAGTTGCAAAATAAAAGGGCTTCCTTGTTCCGATGAAGTGTATGTAGTGTCAAGAACAAGAAAATGATGTGCTACTCTGGGCTTCTCCGAATGTAGCCATGTAGGATGTCTTCCGCACTGTATTTCTTGTTATATATCCACCACTTTGAGGTGGTCAAATTGTATGGATTACTTAGTATTGCTCTTCATGTGTGCAAATTGCGGAGGAAAGTTTATTATCTAGCGCTTGATGATCCCGCTGTTAGTTTCAGCGCGATCTAACACATGGCTATCAAGTTCCTCAATCCTTATAGTCAAATCTACTGTGCAGGCTAGTTCTCGTTCTGGTTAGTGGATATTATCCTTGATGAAGAACACACCGGCCGGGTACGGTCCTAATTAAGCAAGTGCTACCGTTATGCGGACCTTGCTATAGTGGACACCACTATTGGAAACGTTAATTTTGCCATGTGGCAAAAAAACACGACAAAGAGGCTACAAACAAAAACACGGCAAACCTCTTTGCTGTTTAGAACACAAGACAAAAAAACGCCCCGGCAAAGATTTTTTGCCGTGTGCATTTAACCCGGAACTCAGGTTAAAAATCTTTGCCGTGTGCAATTAGTAATACATGGCAAAAAAATATGTTTAACCGTATGCGAGCTCAAACTCATCATCAGTTAGCAAAACTGTGCGTATGGCCATAAAGCAGGCAGCACTGAAATGTAATTAGTTAGTGACCTGAAATGTCCTCTTGGCATGCGAGCTCAAACTCATCATCAGTTAGAAGATGGGAGCAATTAGTTAGTATTGCCCACCATGCGTTGTTATATATATGCACATGGAGTTCAACCCAGTAGAACCAGTAAGTTCATTTTCTGCGAGTACGGTACAGATCAGTTGTCAACTTGCCATGCGTAATGTGGAAGTCAATCGCGAGAAGTTCGAGGTCGCCCTTGCAATGTCAACTGCTGGACGTACTGTCCTACCAGTTGATCAGTAAATGCATGTGTTTGGATGACTAGATTAACATGCAGTTGTGAGTTAGTTATAGTCCAACTTGCTACTCTGTTGTGTTCTTGAAATGCTGAGCAGGTTTACATAATATTGCAGATCGTGATATCTTGAGGGCAATGAATGGAAGAGGAAGCGGGCCTTCATCGTCACATATGCGCATGGGTTGTTCTGGATCTCGTGAGGAAGACAATGAAGATGATAACAAAGATGCTGATATGCGAGGATAGAACTTAAAAGGAGAAAGTTTGCTGTGAAAAAAGATGTTTGTTTTGTTTCCTTCTTGTTGCTTTCGCTTCACCGGTTGCTGAAATAGCCTTGTAGTTTTGGCGGCCCTTCCGTGATTGCCTTTGAATTTCTGTTTGATCCCCCTCTGAGATCTTTTGACGCGGCCTTGCTTCTTTTTCTTTTGCACTTGGATGCTGGTTTTCGGTATTCTGTTATCTTTTGGTAATGGAGTTCGATCCCATTGGGTCGCTTGCAAAAAAACAGTGAGTTAGCTCAACTGGTTCGTCCATCTCCAACACTTCTTTGTTCTATCAAATCCACTTCATGTATGTAAGGCCGGTTCAGCCAGTCCCATCGCCTCTGTTTAGCCACTAGATATTGGAGTATATTCTGATGGATTCTGCCCCGTGTGTTCTTATTTTCCAGATTGATCAGCCGGATCCACAGGATTGCTTATTGCATGAACAATTCAATATGTACTACTCCCTCCGTCCTAAAAAAAATATCGCAAATTTAAATAAATCTAGACATTATTTAATATATAGATATATTGAAATTTAGACAAACTTGGGACATCCTTTTTAGGAGGAGTATTTAGGACATGTCTGATTCTTGATAGTAACATGTACTGGAAGGTTTTTTTCGATAGCATTTGGACAGCAAACTGAGCTGAGTCGGCGACGGTGACATCTGGCAGTGGCGGCGGCATGGAGTGGTCCCGGGGCTATGGCGGTGCGTGTGGTTGTGCTCCTGCAAGACAGAGTGGTCACATGCCCTAGTACAGAATGGCTCTGATGGCTAACGGGCTGGACTGCTGCATAGCCCATCTCCTTTTGTGCTAAAAAAATTAACATCAGCCAACGGGCCGGACCGCTCTCTCTCGAAATAGGCTTTCGCCTCGCTTTATAAATAAAGAACACAAGTGAGACCGCTGCTGGGCCAGACAACACATCGCCCAAAACCAGAGACAACACGATACACGATGCTGGGGCAGCAGCACACACACGCCCGAACGAAAAACAAAGAAAAACACAAAGGAGATGAGACGGAGACGGATCGACTAGACGAGGAAGACCACAACCGCAACGCCCACCGAAGAATGTCCACCACGCTCCTAGCCCCGACTCGTCAAGTGCCAAGCAGCACCCTCAAGAGGGAAAGCGACCGCTGCTGCCCGGACCAGAGACTGGCCCTAGGATTTCCCCCGGCACGCAGAGGGGAATGGAAGAAGGGAAGCCACAACGCCCTTCAAGAAGGAAGATGCCACCCGCAGGCGGCACCGCGTCGGTGTCAGTCAAGCTGACAAGGATTTCTCCCGAGGGCCCTATCCCCAACCCCTGGACGAGCCGTTGCACAGGAGACCCGCGAGGGCGAAGCCTCGCCACCACCCAAACTCGCCGCCCACGAACATGCGTCACTCTGGTTCCGACTTCGTCAACATCGCCTCACCGAGCAAGCCGTCGCGAGGGCTGCAACATCGTGACCCAGGTAGAATTGAAACAGGGCCCACAGTATCCCGCCCCTCACGGGCGCAGCGGTCACCGGCGTCGAGAGTGCACCGCACGCACAGGAGCCGCCACACCGCCGCCGAGCAGCCGCGCCGCCGCGCCCTCCAGCCAGCGCCGCGCCCCCATCCGCCGAGGCTACCCGCGTCGCCGCCGCCGAACGAGGGAGAGAGGGGAGGCCCCGCCGCCGCCTACGCCCCCGGGGCTTCGCCCGGCGACGCCCACCGGCGGCGGCGAGGGGAGGGGAAGAAGGGTGGAGGGGCGGCGGCGCAAGCTAGGGTTCGCCCGCGTCCGCCCGCGGGAGCGGACCGAGCGAGCGAGGCCGATCACAAAGCGAACTACTCCCACAGAACCATCACGGGCCGGACCGCTGGCCGAGCCAAAAGTTTGCTACGGCCTGACTTTCTAGGCTCATCTCAATCCGTGTTCTTGTCGGGCCAAGCTGGGCTCGGGACGAACCGTCGCCAAACTGGGCCGAGCCAAAAGCTCGGCATCGAGCGTCCAGGCTTATGAGGAAAGCCGTGTCGATTAACCCAAGACTCAATGGCACGTGTGTTATTTTCTGATTTTTAAGTATGTTCTTCTAAGGGTTGGGTATATTTAATGTAGTATGATTTTGTCCTTCTCGCAAAAGAATTAACTACCAAGGGTAAATGTATGGCAAGTCTAGATGGGTAGAGATTCTTACAAAATCACAGTCAAGCTAAGGTTAGAAGTGGAATATATCATTGCAACCTCTAAAGGGCAGGGAAATAGAGAAGTGAGAACTCCTGGTTTCCTCGGTAGTAAGCTTGGAAGTCCCTCCCTGCTTGACCCTATTGAATTGATGCACTAGCTAACTATTCTAAAAATCCGAACTAATTAAAGGGCTTCACAATATACTATATTTCGGACACTTCCCCTGGCATCTAGGTCGGTGGACTTTTTCTTCATGGGAGTAGGACGTGGATTTAGGATGTCCGCAAATATTTATTTTGATACTGCATTCGCCAGGATTTGAATTCAAGATCTCTTGCTCTGATACCATACTAAATTGATGCACTAGCCAACTATACAGAAAGCCCAAACTAATAAAAAGGACTAGACAATATATTATATTTTTACAGAGCCATATTGTCTACTCAGATTATACCAAACTATAAGAGAAAGAACTATCTTAACATTTTTATTTAGATCAAATGTTGTGATTATATTCAGCCGAAACTAAATCGGTACAATATTGTTTACAATACAATCTGGTGCAATGCTAGACCACACCTTATATAATTTATTCCCGCAACCTTCTTTTGTTGTTCGATGAGCAACTTCGTTTGTCGATCGCCGCAACACGCTCACCGTGGATACTTTAAAACCATTCATTAGGTTTTTTGTTTCCTCAACCAGCGGATGGTAGGAAGATCGGTCCTATCCCTCCCTGCTTAGTTTTGCCGCAACCTCGGAATTGTCCATTTCCAGAACCACACGTTGGACCTGACCTTCACTCGTCACTCGCACCTTCCGCATCAGCAAAGGTAGGGGGAAATGGAAGGCTCCCGCAAGGAAGCTGCCATGGCAGTCATACAATACCATACCACCACAACCAAAGTTTTTCTGCCGATCTGAATGCACCATCGATGTTAAGCTTGCTTCAACCTTAAGAGGGTGGGAACCAACGTCCCAAAGCCCTGGCCTGCAGTGGAGTATGAACCAACATCGCCCCCTGCAACTGTTCTCTTCGTGATTGAATTAGGGTCTTCTAGACGAATGGACTTGCATTTTGCCGAGCTAAGTGCATGCCGAACTGATTTCTTAGCCACTCATTTTCAGTGTGGTCCATTAATTTATGCTGGGCCAGTTAGACTGTTTACTCTTTTGTCTAGATTCTTTTATAGAGTAAAAAAACTTTACACAATCTAGTATGTACTCTTTAAAAGTATCGAAAAGTACTTTATAGATCCAGTCCGTAAAATAGAAGGACTCTATAGAATCGTCTACCCGGACTTATTGACACCCAACAAAGGACTCTATAGATCCACTGTTTTTACATAAATTTTTCTATATTGAAAATTAGAATCATTTTGAAGAGCTCGCCACGACAAAGTCAATATGCAAACGAAATTAAATTTGCATTTTTCTTGTAAAAATCACGCACTGTTTTTAGTTTCTAGTACATATGAAAAATGGAATCTAGTCAAAAGGCAAAAGTTAGCGGGTCCCGTGTCCAACCGAAATATGTGGCTGAGAAATCAGCTCCACGCGCATTCCGCTCGTACATGGACTTATCATAGGCGAATTGCTTCACGAGCATCGTTTCGTGCTTGCCACAGGTATAAACCTGCATCATTATCTAGGAATGTCATTTCCCTTTCTCGTTTCCAATCCAGTCCCGCAGCCATCTTTGAGATCCAAGTGGCATGAAAGATGGGCTGGTGATTTTTCCATGGGCAATTAAACACATCTCATCCTAGGGCATTCCAAGTCGAACGCGAACAATACCACAAAGCGATGTACCAAACTCTCCTCTTTGCCGCATACTAGACATGCTATTCCGTCTTTGAATCCCCGGTGTTTGAGTCCAGTACACATAGTGACACTATTCTCAATCAGTCTCCAAAAGTGAAACTTTACTTTACCTGAAACATTAGCATCCCAGATCGACAAGCACCCTTTGTGTTGATCACAAGACCGCAGAAGACTCCGGCAAGCCACGTCGTTGACGTTTACATTGCATAGCAAGGTGGTATGCCGACTTGACCAAGAAAAGTCATGTTCGGAACCGGGTTTGCCAACGTGGATCTGCATGTATCTCGACCATGCACTATGGTGAGCCGGTTCAAGTGAAAAGATGTCAGAGTTAGGAATCGACACAGTTTTGCTACAATGTGTGAAGTCGCTTTTTATTTGGAGCACGAGGAATATGTCAACCATGTAATTTTTATTTATGTCACATCCCCTCTTTTTAATGCTAGGCCTCTTCTCTATACCATGTGGGCCTGATGTACTGCCTCTGTACAAAGCAAACGCTTTGAACCGAACCAATTTCTTGGTTCGCTTCTCTACTTCGCCACACAACACCGGTTCATTGCTATGTATTGAATCGATTCCTATAAGCCTTTGAACCGCTTTAAGCATACATAGTATATGGCCTAACATCTTGCTCATGGAAGTAGAGACACAAGCAAAAGACGAGGAATGAAACTCTAGCTTGCTAGCTAGCTCCCGTGCATGCTATAGCCTTTTATTTTTGCAAGTTGCTTTCAGATTAAGACAAAATAGAATCTTTTGCATGCATATCTAGTATAATAGCTAACATATTGACATATTGATAGCTCTCTCTCTCTCTCCTATAACAATAAACCCCAACGAAACTTGTTTATAATGTTTTTCATCAATATATTTTTCTGTCTGAACTCTTAGAAAATTGTCAATTATTTTCTAACTATGATTACCAAAGTTTAAAACTCTGTGAAACATACTTTTCCAAACAAGAAAAACCACCCAGATTTATAAAGTATTTTCAAAGTTTCACCAAGTTTTAATAGTCGATTTTCAAGTATTATCAAAATATAGTCAATATTAGTCTTGGTTTGAAGCTCTCTTTAATAGGAACTCAGATGTTTGAACGACTTTTAAATCAAAGTTGTGGCTCAAAATATACAGAAGTTTTAAATTGTGCAAATAGAGAAAGTATTCTAGTAAAACCTACTATAAAATGTAGAGGAGAGAGAAGATGTGACCTAATGCGTAGAAGGAGAGAGACGATTGGCCATGCACGCGACCTCGCGGCGGTAGAATTGCAGGGTCTCAGCAAAAGACTCACTAACAACCCACCGAACCAATAGAACTTTAAATATTCTTTTAGATTTTCACAGAGATAAAGAAATACGGTACACACCATCTTATACTATACTCTAATTTACACAAAGCCATGTTCAAGCACAAATACCATATGAGTTATAGGGTATGAAATATTGTCCGTACAACTTTAATAATTATTTGTAGTCCTAACACCCTAAACTATTTTTTTCCACATTAATTGTGTGTTTGGGAGTGAACCTAAAAATATATTGATACACGGGAAAATGTAAACAACACACTTGCGCACCATGCCTTGTCATGTGCCGATTTTCTTAGGTGTTTTTTGCGTCCTGCATGTGCATGCAAAAATATGTCACCCCATCTAAACAAAAAAAATCATTACTAAATTAGAAAAATCAAAATTATTTATCTTCCAAATAATCTGATCAACGTTCCGATTGCATCTCTAAGTTGCTCTCCGCAAGAGCTTTAAAACTAGATGTCATGTTGTTATGTTTTGATAATTGTTTCCCTCACATCAGTTACACTATAGTACTATCACTAGTGCAGACCCCCCCTCTAACACCGGTTGGGAGGGCCCTCTAACAGCGGTTGTAGAACCGCTGTTGAGGGTTCGGTGTTAGAGGGGGGCCCCCTTTAACACCGGTTCTTATACGAACCGGTGTTAAAGGGTGGCGCACGTGGGGATGCCGCAGGGCTCGAACCGGTGTTAAAGGTTCTCTGCCGCGGCAGGAAAACGGCCTAAATCTCTGCCGCGGCAGAGTTCTGCCTCTGCCCCGTTCTGGGCGTATTTCTGCGGGAGGGGGGGGGGGAGGGGGAATCGATCGAGAGCGGTATACACATACATCGTCATCGGTACATACGAGTACATGAATAATTAAGCAACTATTATTATACACAAATATCGTCATCGGCACATACATCGTCATCGGCACATACATCGTCATCTTTCATTTTGGTGGATATCTAAAGAGTTCTCCGCCAGGCGTGACGACCTCATCAAGTATGAACCCCGCCAATTCCTCTTGAATGGCTCGTATGCGGTCAAATGGTAGGAGTTGGTCCCGCATCCGTTCGATCTGAATATATATGAAGAATGGGGTCAATATATATATAAGAATAAAACTCAACACAATTGATGGTAATAAAATAATGTTGTGGACTTTGTTTACTTACTTTAATTTGTTCTAGTGCGGCTTGGCCCGTCGCACATATCGTGTTGCGAATGAACTCGCAGACATAGTATCCACATAAGTTATTGTCGGGTCCCTGATGCGCGCACTTTACGAGAATAGAGAGTTCAATCAAAATAATAATCAATAAAGCATGATATAATGGAATTGGAAGCAGAATCAAAGAGATACACAGATCTAGCTAGCTAGTATTACTTACATTTTGGTCTACAAATTTTAGTTCTTCTGACCATTCACCCACGGCCCTGCCCGTGAACCTTTTCCAAACCCTGTCCGGCAAAGAAAATAGATAAAGAAGTAATTAATTACTTGTTGTCACGAAAGCTGCCGATCTAGTGCGATAATATGATTGAAATTACCTTTGGAGCATCTCTCTAAAGTTTGCCCATAGCTCTTTTTCTTTTCGTAACGAGTCCATGACAAGGACTTTTCCTGAGTCGGGTTGAATGACTAGCAGAATAAAGTAGAACCTACGCACGCATAACTCATCATCAGTTACACTTAACATCGAGTAAGCCAAAACAGAATGTGTATAAGAGAGGGTAACAGTACTCACGAGAAGTTGTAAGGCAATAGTATTTCCCTTTTGGTTTGTTGTCTCAATAAAGACCTTAGAAAGTAATCTTTTGTTTGCCCGGGTTTGGTTCTTACCACTTCTTCATGAACTCTATTTGGGTCAACGAACCCAATGTCAAAAGGGCCTCCTTTCATGCATTCCATAACCTTTTTCCTGCATAATAGTATATACATATATGGTGAGCATATATATACATGCAATTAATGAAGTGAATGAGATGAGATATAAATTACAGAAATAGTACTTACACACAATAAAGGCTGATGGCAGCTTTATCGAGTTCCTTCTGATTGAATATAAAATGCAAGTCTTGAATGTTGAAGTCGATCTCGTCGTCTCTGCACAAGAAAATCTCATCTCTTATATGCGTCGTGATCCATTCTTCCTTTCTCGTCTTGCAGAAATCAAGGTACCACTTGTGCAATTTTCGCATCTTTGTTGGTAGATTCTTGAGCTCCTCTTTCTTGACGAGATTCTTCTCATACTTCCATGGCTGTATGGGGTTGGCATCGCATTTGGGCAAGTTGTCTCCCACGAAGTTCAAGTATGCAATGTAAGTCATCCCCATCTCATTGGCCTTTCTTTGTATCTCTGCCTCGTAATCATTTACGGGAGGAGCATCTCGTGTGTCGAACATTTGGAGCGGGGCGCATGATTGGTTTTCCTGCTCTCCGAGCATGGGAACTGTTTTATGGGGTGCCGCACGACTGCTACTTTCAGTCTCCCTACGGCGCCTTGCATCCGCCTTCAAAATCTAGCGCTCGTAGTCCGGCACAAGTGGGGTTTCAGGTTTGAAAAGATTTTTGTAAAACTTCTTCACCACCACCGGATCTATTTTCTCCTTTGGCTCGGCCCGTCTAGGTGCAAAGAATTTCTTGACCTCTTCTTCCGAGATCCTATTGGTCTCCTCGTCGCTGCGATTCCACGGTAAAACCGGCAATGGCTTGGCGGAAGGCTGCGGGACGTAGTTTTTTGAACTCTTTGGCGTACGGTTTCCTGCGGATTTCTTTGTGGAAGTGCTAGTGATGCTCTTCGTGGCAGTGCTCTTCCGCTTACGCTGAGAAGATGGCTGAAGAACCGGAGATGGCTGACGGGCCGAAGATGGCGGGCGCGCCGGAGATGGCTGCCGCGCAGGAGATGGATGAAGCGCCGGAGATGGCTGCCGCGTAGGAGATAGCTAAAGCGGCTCAGACTGCTAACGCTGCGGAGACGGCGGGGGTGCCAGTGGCCTCTAATTTGGAAGCACGATGTGTTCCTTCTTCCAAAGAATGGTTGTTTTCACTGCAAATTTGAGTTAAGTTTCCCCTTCACCTGTAGCATGGTCAAGCTGTGCTTCCTCATATTCCTTCGCAACCTCATCCACCCCGACAATAGCATAGCCATCTGGAATCGGTCGGCAGTGGTAAGTTCCACCAGCTACAGGAGGTAAGGCATAGCCGACAGCCACCTTAATGGATAAGCCCATTAATATCACATGCAGCTCAACGTGTTCGCTCTCCGTGATCTCATCCACGGGGTATCGAGGACCCGCCATTTCAAGCGTGGGCTGCACGTTCTCCGTGGAAGCCACGCTGCTTTTCCGCGCAGAGTCTGGGCCGCCGACAGCTTCCAATGCAGGCTCTTCGTGCCGCTGAGATGGGCCGGTAGCTTGATGGCTCTGTTGTGCATTCACTTGCGCCTGCAGCGCCACAAGTGCATGTTCTATCTGTGTCATCCGCTCTGTACGCTCTTTTTCTTTTCTGCCGCGCCATCTGTAAGAGTCGCTCCACTCGGCAAACCCATCCTTCCACGTCATACCCCCTGTGCCTTGTGCATGTCCAGGGTGTTCTTTTTTACCGATGGCGCGTGTGAGCTGGTCATTCTCTCTGTCGGGATGGAATGTCCTGGCGGCTGTTTCCTCGTATGTCGTGATGAGTTCAGTGACGGGTTTGGCAAGGAGGGTTGGGAAGATACACAATCCTGTTTCTGGGTCCAACCTTGCCCCGATTCCGTAGAACCAAGTCTTTGCACATAGGTCCCACCCATCTGTCTGGGGTGTGATCCCTCTAGCGCGCATGGCCTTCTCAGCTTCCTCCCACTTAGGCCTCTGAGATATGTAGCCACCTGACCCCGTCCTCTGGTGATATTCCTTCTTCTGGGCATTTAGCGTATTGGTTTCTGACCTCTTTTTAGCTATAGCACCTATTTTATATGCCACAAATTCGGGCTAGTGAGGTATTATCTTTGCAAAATATGCGTCTTCGAAATTTGGAGTCTCGCGAGCTTTGACAAATTTGTTCAATTTTGTCTTCCAGTTGCGGAAAGCGTCAGCCATCTTCTTTAGAGTCCACTCTTTGACCTTTTCCTTTATAACCGGGTTGTTTTCATCCTCCTCTGGCGGAAGGGTGAAATTTACCAATAACGAATTCCAAAGCGTTTCTTTAGATCTTTCATCGACAAAGGTACCGTCGCCCTTCTTTGGATTATTCCAATATTCAATTATGATTGGGATTTGGTCCCTAACAAGAACTCCAGCCTGACGTACAAATTTGTCTGCGGCCTTGGCTCCATCGGCCTGCCATCAACACGGACTGCTTCGATCGTGAACTTTGCACGATCTTTCAACCGATGGCTCGCGCCTCGCTTGTTCTTTTTCATAGAAGAAGATGGTTGCTGGCTCGTCGATCCAGAGGGCTAAAAGAAGAAAGAAGCGTTAATTAATACATGTAGAAGAAGATTGTTGGTGGAAGTCAGCAGAGGCTTAATCAATGCATATACCTCGCCGGACTATGTAATCACTAAATTGCGTTCACCGGAGTCTTCATCTTCTCCATGACAACTTGAGCTGTCATCATGTCCCTCCAAGTTCAGATATTGTAAGGTGTCCTCATCAATAATGTTCTCCATTATTTCTTCTTCTTCAAGGTTGCTACTAAGTGGATCCATAGTTTCTAAAACAATAATATTATCTAGAGTAAGAGAGTAAACATTAAAGTGGACTTGGATTCATACACAAATATACATATTATTCATACAAAAATACACAAATAAATACACAAATGAAATTAAAACCCTAAGGATGCTTGATCATTTTAAACGAGTTCCGAGGGGTCCAAACCCTAATTCGGAGAAATCCCGGATGCATATGAGAGGGGCTAGCTACAGTGGCTGACCGGAGGCTGGCGGCGTTGGAGAGCGACCTATGGCGCGCGAGGTAGCGTGATACGGCCTACCTAAAACGGGCGTTATTCGAAAGAGGAGGCCGAGGCAAGCATTATAGTGTCGGCGTCGCCTCGGTATGGTCACCGGAGCGACGGCAGCGGCGGCAAACAACTTGGCAGAATCGGTGGCCCCAGAGACCTATGGTAAAGGGTTTTCCCCGTCTTCTGCCCCTCCCGTTGTCCCTAAGATAGGCCCCAGACCGAGGGGAGAAGCCACGACGCTCGCCAAAGAGCTGCCCGCGCAGTCCACCTTCTTCTAAGGCCGCCACCGACATTCGCGAACTCTAGCCACCACTCCGACGACCAACGACACATCGCATCGCAATTGAGGCTAGGATTTCAAAAGACCACCAAAAAATTTCAAAATTTCAAAAAGCACTGGATTTGGGGCAATAGGTTGCACATAGCACTGATCTAGTTTTGACGCGGTTCTAACGATGAATCTGACCGGTGGGACCCGGTGGTCAGGCCGACTTGGCCGCGTTTATTTACCAAACACCTCCACATATTATAAATTCTAATCTTAGGTCCTTTTTTTATTTTTCTATTCCTTTTTTATTTATCTATTTTTTTCTAATCTATTTATCTTAGGCCGCGCGCCGACTTGGACTTGGCCGGCGGGGAGCAGTCACGAGCAGCCGCCGGCGAGCTCTAGCCAACTCGCGAGCGTCGAGCGCTGGACTAGCGCGCATGCGCCGCCACCACCTGGCCAGCGCTCGCCCGCGCCCCCGTTGGCTAGAGGAGAGGACGGGGCGGCGGCTCGACGGTGGAGCGGTCAGCGAGGGTGCGGGCGGAGGCCGAGAAGCAGGGGCGAGCTCGCCCGTGCCCCTGTGGCTAGAGGAGAGGCGGAGGACGCGTACGGGGCAGCGGCCGGCGAGAGCTAGGTATCGAGCGGGTGGAGGCCGAGAAGCACGGGCACGACGTACCTGGACGGAGCTGGCTGGAGCTCGCCGGCAGGGAGCGATCGATGGTGGCGACAGGCGTGGAAGGCGGCGACGGAGGCGATGGAGGACGCGACGGCGAGCTCCTCTGCGTTCCTGTTCGATCGATCTGGCTCGGGGAAAAGAGGAAGGGGAAGGCGCGCATTTAATACCCCCCCTTTAACACCGGTTCGGGGCTAGAACCGATGTTAAAGGGGGGGAATTCGTTTCGCGCGCGCATTTAATACCCCCCCCTTTAACACCGGTTCCAGCCACGAACCGGTGTTAAAGGGGGGGTGCGCGCGCGAAATGAAATAAATGCGCCCCCCCTTGAACACCGGTTTGTGTCTGAAACCGGTGTTAAAGGGGGGGGGCATTTATTTCATGCATTAAAGGGACATTTTTAATTCAAAAAATAGGATATGAATTTAGAAAATTCATATCTTTTTCATTTCAACTCAGAAAAATATGAATAATATATCATAATTTTCAGAAAAATAATATCTATCCATTCATGTAAAAACATTTTATATTTACTTTAGATGAAAATTTTCAAAATGATTAAAACACTTACATATAAATTTTGATTATTCAATTCAAACAAAAATAAATTGTCAAATCCTAAAACTTTGAACATAAGAAATATTAAGCATCTAAAAAGGAATCTAACCCTATTTCATTAGATCAAATCATATTTTAATGCCGCATCTTTTGTATTAACATTTTTGAATTGATTGGATATTTAAATGCCCCATCTTTTGTATACACTTGAATCTGACCAAGCCTCGCTCAACTTGCATAGGTTTTTTGATAAAATAGCATATTGTGAACCTAAAAATGATTTTTGTAAAAAATCATGAGCATCGTATCATGTACCTGTAGTTCATATCTGACCCACTTCCTACCGATTCGGCAGGAATTTATCTTTTTCACCAAAGGTGGACGAAAAGGTTTCAGATCCCTCTGTTGGTACATTGTCCATATAAGGTGGTCTAGTATTTTTGTAAAATGTGTTAGTGGTTTTTTGAATTAGCCATTTGGTGGTTGCTTCACAAAACCGTCCGTTTTTATGCTCGGAAAATGAAAAATGCCTTTTTGGTGCGATAAAAAGGAAAACTTCCTCTTGCAACATTGTTTGCCATGCCATGATGCACATGTATGCACAATATGGCCATATTATCACAAACTATGCCTTGATTCTAGCCATAACATTGGTCATTTGACCCGAAAGCCAAGAAACCTCGAATGAGATAGGTCATTTTGTGAAGGTTTTTTTGAGACATAATCAATATACCAAGTTTGAGATTTTTCCTTCTAACTATGTCACATAATATAACACCACGCGAAGGTTTTGCACTGTTTCGATCTTTTTTTATTTTTTTATCCCCGTTTTAAACTATCGTCAAACTTTGTCGAACAACGGGCATGAAGATTCTTAGCTCGGGGCCAAGCCTTGCTCAACTTGCATTGGATTTTTGATAAAATAGCATATTGTGAACCTAAAAATGATTTTTGTACAAAATCATGAGCATCGTATCATGTACCTGTAGTTCATATCTGACCCACTTCCTACCGATTCGGCAGGAATTTGTCTTTTTCACCAGAGGTGGACGGAAAGGTTTCAGATCCCCCTGTTGGTACATTGTCCATATAAGGTGGTCTAGTATTTTCGTAAAATGTGTTGGTTGTTTTTTGAATTAGCCATTTGGTGGTTGCTTCACAAAACCGTCCGTTTTTTATGCTCGGAAAATGGAAAATGCCTTTTTGGTGTGATAAAAAGGAAAACTTCCTCTTGCAACATTGTTTGCCATGCCATGATGCACATGTATGCACAATATGGCCATATTATCACAAACTATGCCTTGATTCTAGCCATAACATTGGTCATTTGACCCGAAAGCCAAGAAACCTCGAATAAGATAGGTCATTTTGTGAAGGAGATAGATCTGGAATTAAAATACAGAATGCAACTAATAGTAAGTTACATAAAGCACGACTGAAAATTAAAATACATACAAGAACTGAAAATTAAGATACATGGCCAGATTAAGTAACAATCGGCCGAACTTGTTTCGGAATGTTGGAGTGATTCAGTCATGCTCCTGCCTACACCTGTAATACTCGCCACTGTAGTCGTCGTACTCGCCGCCGCCGTCATCGCTGTCGTCGTCGGGGTCGCCGTAATTGAACCTTGAAGGCTGAGTACGCGTGGGCTGGACTTGAGGGTAGCGCAGACGGGGGTTAGAGTCGGCGGCAGTGTCATAGGCCATGACGCTCTGGAGAGTCCGACCGCGCCACCATAGCCGACGGCCGGCCTCGTTGAAGTTAGGAGGAGGTGGGCCGTCCTCCTCGTGCCTGGTGAGCGCCCTCTCACGCCGATCCACGAAGAAGGCTTCCCAAGTAGGGAAATAGTCGGGATGCCATCTGGGATTTCTCCGCTGCTCCGGCGTGAGCTCGAAGTAGTAGTGGTTCGTGATGGCCATCCGGCGCGCCACACCTAGAGGGACAGGAGGAACCGGCACGCCTCCGGCGCTCAGCATCCAGCCGACGGGGACACAGTAGCCCGGCGGGCAGGGGTAGTTCGAGGTGCAAAGCGCCTCCGCCTCCCTAGGGGTTAGTGCTACGATGGAAGCCATGGGAAAGAGTGATGAGGTTGCAGATATGAGTCTAGAGATGTGCAATGACAATGGAGGCCAACCCTACATATATATAGTGAACTGGTGGGAAGAACTGGAGGGAAGAACTGGCGGGAAAAAATGGCGGGAAGAAAAATGGCGGGAAAAAATGGCGGGAAGAAAAATGGCGGGAAAAAATGGCAGGAAAAAATATGGAGGGAAGAAATAGAAGGAAGAAAAATGGATCATTTAATACATATACTGTTAACAGAAGAAATATGACATTGTTCTAAAAATGGGACGGTTGGAGGGATTTCAGGCTGGGCCAGGCAACACTAATGATAGGGGTGAGTGTCGATATTATGTCGTGCGGCGTGTACCTTGTCCCGGATGGTGTCACCAACCGGGACTAAAGATGAACCTTTAGTCCCGGTTGGAGACACCAACCGGGATAAAACACGAGTCAGCACTAATAATAGGGGTGAGTGTCGACATTATTTCGTAAGTGTCGACACTATGCTGAGCTGCTTGTACTATAAATAGGCATCCTTATGAGTCCAGTCCTCCAGCCAGTTTGAGGCATCTCCAAGATGGTTTTCGAGAGCAGGGACACCACTACGGCCAGTTTCAGGGAGATGCCGACGGAGCCCAGTCCTCCGGCATCTCCGAGAAACTGGTCATAGAGGCACTCCCTAATATGTGAAATTAGTTAGCTCCCAGGTGTATTGATCTAGTTAGAGAAGTTACAAGCTGCAAGATGGTTTTCGAGAGCAGGGACACCACTATGGCCAGTTTCAGGGAGATGCCGACGGAGCCCAGTCCTCCGGCATCTCCAAGAAACTGGTCATAGAGGCACTCCCTAATATGTGACCGTGCGCGTTTGGAGATCAGATCTTAATGGTAAGTACGAATCGGGACAACTTCTTCTCATAGTCCCGGTCCATTCACAAAACAAGACTAACACTCAAGACATTTATTAATATTAAAAACATGAACTAGAGTTACATAATATGAGCATGAACTTCTTGGCATAGGTCCTTCCTTATGATCGCTTCAGACGTAACCATGGAGCATCTTCTTTACTTAACGGAATGCTTGGGTCAGTTTTCACTGTGAAGGGCGGAATTTCATCAAACTTATTATAATCTTCTGACATGTCTGTCAAGTCCTCGATTCCCACGATGTTTATTTTCCCTGAAAGAACTATGTGACGCTTTGGCTCATCATATGATGTATTCGTTGGCATATTTTTTCTTTTTTTTGGTCTGGAGGACATGTCCTTCACATAGAAAACCTGAGCCACATCATTGGCTAGGACGAATGGTTCGTCTAAGTTCTTTTCTACCTTCATAAGATTGTTGAGATCCACCGTTGTCATTCCGTACTTCTTGTCTACCTCAACCCCTCCTCCTGTTAGCTTGACCCATTTGCATCGAAACAAGGGGACCTTAAAATTAGGTCCATAGTCAAGTTCCCATATCTCCTCTATAAACCCATAATACGTGGTCTTCTGCCCATTGTCTTCTGCTGCATCGAAGCAGACACCACTATTTTGGTTGGTGCTCTTTTTATCTTGGCCTATCGTGTAAAATGTATTCCCATTTATCTCGTACACTTGGAAAGTACATACAGTCGAAGATGGTGTCCTGGCCGACAAGTACAGCTGATCCCCAACAGTGGTGTTATTCGTGAGAAGTCTTTGCAGCCAGCCGCCAAAACTCGCCATGTGTTCACTTATAATCCATTCATCAGACTGTCCCGGGTGTTTGAGGCGTATTAAATTCTTGTGTTCATTGATATACGGGGCAACCAAGATAGATCTTTGTAAAACCGTGTAGTGTGCTTGATTGAGAGAATGCCCGTCCCTACATATCATTGCTTTACATCCTAGGGTGCCTTTTCCACGCAGTCTCCCCTCATGTCGTGATTCTGGAACACCAATCGCCTTAAGGTCAGGAGTAAAATCAACACAGAACTCAATGACCTCCTCTGTTACATAGCCTTGGAGATGCTTCCTTTTGGCCTAGCACGATTATGAACATATTTCTTTAAGACTTCCATGTACCTCTCAAAGGGGAACATATTATGTAGAAATACAGGACCGAGAATGGCAATCTCTTCTACTAGGTGAACCAGGAGATGCGTCATAATATTGAAGAAGGATGGTGGGAACACCAACTCAAAGCTGACAAGACATTGGGCCACATCTGTTTGTAACCCTGGTAGGCTTTCTGGATCGATTACCTTCTGAGATATTGCATTGAGGAATGCACATAGCTTCACAATGGGTACTCGAACATTTTCAGGTAGAAGCCCCCTCAATGCAATCGAAAGCAATTGTGTCATAATCACGTGGCAGTCATGAGACTTCAGGTTTTGGAATTTTTTCTCTGCCATATTTATTATTCCCTTTATATTCGACGAGAAGCTAGACGGGACCTTGATACTGCTCAGACATTCAAAAAAGATTTCCTTCTCTGCTTTGGTAAGAGCGTAGCTGGCAGGAGTTAAGTGGCATCGTTTACCCTTCTCGTTCTCAGGATGCATAGGCTCTTCAGGGGCTTTCAGACGTTGCTGGTCCTGCCTGGGCGCGTGTCCAACATATAGATTGCTTCTTCCACATGGCCGCGTGTCCGGCATCGTCATTCGGAACAGATAGACTGCCAGGACCTTTTCCAAAGATTACTTCTAGGTCCTTGACCATACCAAATACCTCCTCACCGGTACGGAGGACAGGCTTCCTCCGGGGTTCTGCCAGACGTTTGAAATGCTTGCCTTTCTTTCTTACTGGATGCAGGTTCAGAAGAAATCGGCGATACCCTAGGTACACAACCTTCTTACATTTATCCAAATATACACTTTCAGTCTCATCTAAACAGTGTGTGCATGCATTGTATCCCTTGTTTGTCTGCCCTGAAATGTTACTAAGAGCAGGCCAATCATTGATGGTTACGAAAAGCAATGCTCGTAGGTCAAATGGCTCCCCTTTGTGCTCATCCCACATACGTACACCTGGTTTGGCCCACAGCTGTAAAAGTTCTTCAACTAATGGCCTTAGGTACACATCAATGTCGTTGCCGGGTTGCCTCGGGCCTTGGATGAGCACTGGCATCATAATGAACTTCCTCTTCATACACAACCAAGGAGGAAGGTTATAGATACATAGAGTCACAGGCCAGGTGCTGTGACTGCAGCTCTGCTCACCAAAAGGATTTATGCCGTCTGTACTTAGACCAAACCTTAAGTTCCTTGCGTCACGTGCGAAGTCCGGGTACTCTCGCTTGACTTTTCTCCACTGTGACCCATCAGCGGGGTGTCTCAACATCGTGTCTTTCTTACGGTCTTCCATGTGCCATCGCAACAACTTGGCATGCTCTTTATTTCTGAAGAGACGTTTTAACCGTGGTATTATAGGAGCATACCACATAACCTTGGCGGGAACCTTCTTCCTAGGGGCCTCGCCCTCAACATCGCCAGGATCGTCTCGTCTGATCTTATACCGCAGTGCAGTGCATGCCGAGCATGCATCCAAATTCTCGTACTTCTCACCGCGGTAGAGGATGCAGGCATGTATCTTCTGCACGTCTAATCCTAGAGGGCAGACAACCTTCTTTGCTTGGTATGTACTGTCGGGCAACTCATTATTTCTTGGAAGAAGATTCTTCATTTTTACCAACAACTTTGAAAATGTGCTGTCAGTCACACCGTTCTCTGCCTTCCATTGCAGCAAATCCAGTGTGGTACCTAGCTTTTTGTGGCCATCTTCGCAAGTTGGATACAACAATGTTTTGTGATCCTTTAACATTTGCTCCAGCTTCTCCTTCTCCTTTTCAGTTTCACATTCTTCCTTTGCATCAGTAATGGCCCGACCAAGATCGTCATCAGCGGGCCCATCTGCTGCCTCTTGATCTTCATTATCTACCCCCGTTGCAGTATCATCATATTCAGGATACATATTATGATAGTTGTCATCATCCTCTTCTTCTTCGTTGTCTTCCATCACAACCCCTTTTTCTCCGTGCTTGGTCCAACAATTATAGTTGGGCATGAAATCGGATCGAAGCAGGTGGGCGTGAATGGTTCTGGTATTTGAGTAGTCTTTCTTGTTCTGACAGTGAACACACGGACAGCACATATAACCATTATGACCACGGTTTGCATTATCCACAACGATGAAATTTTGGAGGCCCGTAATGTACTCGGAAGTGCGGCGGTCACCATACATCCATTGCCGGTTCATCTGCAATAATATGTAGTATATATCAAAAATTAATAGGGAGATGACCATTTATATATATAGTACATCAATGACACATGAAAGGATAGTTGCCGACCTCGACCGAGAAGGAAAGAGCAACGAGAAAACTTATTTTGAGCTCTAGGGCATTTCACCGAATACCTCTTGTGCATATAAAAAACACAAACTAGCACACTTCACACCCTCTTGCTAGGCTCCAAAATGAGATAGTGAAAAAATGGAAGAGTGGGGTGTGGACTGCGGTGTCTTATATAGTCCCCCCTTTAACACCGGTTCGAGCCACGAACCGGTGTTAAAGGGGGGGAGGGGGTTGCGCGGGCCACTGTTGCAGGGTCCTTTAACACCGGTTCTTGGCACGAACCGGTGTTAAAGGGGGGCTCCTTTTTACCGCACGGGCCACGCTGGTACGGTCCCCCCTTTAACACCGGTTCATAGAAGAACCGGTGTTAAAGCCCTTTTCCAGGATCAACGAAAAGCCTCGTTTCCACTAGTGTATGATTGTGGCATTAGCAACGAATAGACAAACAGTTACCATGATAACCATGCATAATTACTAAAAAAATTACATGTTTGTGGATATTATAATTAATGATATGCACAACTAAAGAGCGAGTGTTCAAGTGTTTCTGCTTCATTCCACAAAATTACTACATTCTCCATAAAAATATAAGGCAGGCCATTAATTTTCTCTGGTTGATTGTAATTTGTACTAATAATATACGCATAAAATTGGTATAAAAATATATGAAAAGAAAGAAATTTGCAACATGAATCCAATGGTACCATTTATACATTCTCAATCTTTATAATTTAGTGTAATAGAGATAGTGAAAATCGTGTATCAAAGACCAGCAAAAAATAACGGCCTTATATTCTAGGACAGAGGGGCTATTATATAGCCTAGCATTGGCTTAGAATGACGTATAAGAACCTGGCAATCAAATTATTAACCCAACAATTAAGTAGAGTACATACAATTTCGCAAATAAGTGATAAAAATCTATACATTACAGACAAAGTTTCGAAGATCTTATCGTCACGAGCCAAAGGTTGAAAATAAAACTTCAATCGACTTAGTGGTAAAGTTTTTAAAAGTTAAGAATCAAAGGGATATTTGCATGTTATACATGTATACTTAGTGTCTGAGAGAAGAGAAAGAAGTGCCACCTCATGAAAAGATCCAAGAAACCTAGCAAAGTCCTATATATAAAAATCAATAATGCTACACATACGGATACTTACGGATGTTTTACGCGCTGACGAGGACACAATCCGACGTGGACGTGGGCGGTGGGTTCTGAACGAAAGAACGAAAAAAATGTTCAGCTAACAATTAGGCAACTGCTGAACAGAAAAAAAAACAAGATCCCGCTAATTTTGCAAACAAAAGGTGAAGCTTCCCGCATGTTATGCCCTGGAATCAGATCGACCACGCCAAGCTTCCTGCATCGCGCCGTCGTGAATGCCCAGGACGCGCAGGTAACTCCATCTTCCTCAACCTGCAGATAGGCCTCGCCCTTGTGCGACGGATGCCGAACATCCTGCTAACTTTGCAGCGAACTGTACTGCAGGTTTTGCCATTAGTTCAGATTGACAACACCAGGCTGCTGAGCGAATCTTTCTAGGGCAGAAAAACAAGTTCACATCAATTGATCAAACCCAGATTAGATTGCCTGATCATCTGTCCATCTGCGTTATCAGGTAATTTAGTATTCTTATTTTATTCTTTCCGTCTGTTGCCAAGCTTTTCCTGATGACAGGTCGACGCGTTAACATTCTTCTCTTGATCGGCGGTTATTTTTTCATCTATTTGCTGCAAAAATCTGTAGAGTAACCCTTAATCATGACATAGATTGCTTGTTTGTATGCAGTACGTAATTTGATCACTTTAGCTAATTAGCACGAGGTACTCAATGATCAGATATCTCATTATCATAGTTATCAGTACAAGCCATCATTCGCTTCTATTCCATTCGATTTCAATGCACCATGTACTGCTTGCAAATATCTAAAGCATGGATGATAGGATGATTTAGTTTAGTAAGTACTTATACCTGTTTTAGGGGTAGCATTGATCATGGCGCACCATACATTTTTAGTTATCTTGCTTTTCACATTATAATTTCTCATATTATCATGATTTACAGAAATGGGTGATGGGGCTGGTTGTGCTCAAGAATCAAATGACATGTCTATTTCAAGTGATGATGATGGCATGGAGCAACAGAAGAAAAGCAACGTGGAACTTGAAGAAGACCATGGTGAAGCTCGAGAAGATGTGTTACTTGAAGATCCTGAAATTGGGATGATATTTGATACCGAGAATGATGTGCAAGAGTACTATAAAAATTACGCTAAAGCAAAAGGGTTTGGTGTGACAAAGAGAAGATCAAACAAAAATGATAATGGAGAACTAAAGTACCTTACACTTTGTTGCGCTCATCATGGTAAGACCAAGTCCAACTCAAGTAATATGTTGAAGCCAAATCCAATAGCTGGGTTGGGATGCAAAGCTAAAGTTAATATTGTTCGTGCTTCGGATGGAAAGTTTCATCTTTCGACAGTCATTTTAGATCATAATCACACATTAAGTCCACATAAATCTCGATTATTCAAATGCAACAAAAGGTTGGGCTTCCATGTTAAGCGAAAGCTTGAGTTGAATGATAGGGCTGGAATACGAGTAAACAAGAACTTCAATTCTCTTGTTGTGGCAGCGGATGGTCATGACAATCTGACATTTGGTGAGAAAGAATATCGCAATTATCTAGAGAAGACAAGAAGATTGAAACTCGGAAACGGTGATGCTGAGGCCGTTCGTGACTATTTTATGAAAATGCAATCAGAAAATCCAAACTTTTTTAGTGCCATGGACGTTGATGATGAATCCAGACTTAAGAATGTCTTTTGGGCTGATGCAAGAAGTAGAGCAGTGTATGAATCCTTCAATGACGTCATTACTTTCGACACCACATACTTGGTGAACAAATACGATATGCCTTTTGCTTCATTTGTTGGAGTGAATCATCATGGACAATCTATGTTGTTAGGATGTGCTTTATTATCAAATGAAGACACCCCAACATTTTTTTGGTTATTTAAAGCATGGTTGGCATGTATAAATCTTCAACCAAGAGCTATTGTCACCGATCAAGCAAAAGCAATTCAGAATGCTGTTGACTTGATTTTTCCAAATGCTCGATATAGGCGGTGCTTGTGGCATATAATGAAGAAGCTTCCTGAGAAGTTAGGTGGATATGAGGAATATGAGTACATCAAGACTGCAATTGGCAAAGCAGTTTATGATTCATTAACAATTACAGATTTTGAAGGTTCGTGGATGCGTATGCTTGAGAGGTATAATATTGCTAATAATGAATGGCTTAAAGGGCTCTATGAAAATCGACATTGTTGGGTTCCAGCCTTTGTGAAAGATGTTTTTTGGGCAGGCATGTCCACTACACAACGTAGTGAGAGTATGCATGCCTTCTTTGATGGGTATGTTCATGCCAAGACAACATTGAAGCATTTTTGTGGCCAATATGAGAATGCTCTTCGTGATAAAGTTGAGAAGGAGATACTTGCTGATTTTAATTCTTTCCATTCAACCATACCTTGTGTCACACACTTCGACATCGAGAAGCAGTTTCAATCAGTATATACAAATTCGAAGTTCAAAGAGTTTCAAGAGGAGCTAACAAACATGCTTTACTGTGACCGGAACTTCATACAAAAAGAAGGGGATACAGAAACGTACAAAATAATTGAGGATGTGCTAATTGACAAAGATGAAGGATGGAGAAAAGATTATGTGTACAATGTATATTTTAATGCGGAAGATTTCGAAGGTAAGTGTTCGTGTCGTCGTTTTGAGTTCAGAGGTATAATCTGTAGGCATATGTTATGTGTGCTGACTCACAGGAAAATTAAGCAGGTTCCTTCACAGTACATCCTTGATCGGTGGACAAAAGATGTGAAAAGAAAACATAACTTTATCCGGTGCACATATCGTGGCATGGAAGACACTCCTGTTGCAAAACGCTTTGACAAGTTGTGCAATATTTTCTTTCCAGTTGCAGAGTTAGGTGCCATGTCTGAGGATTCCTGCAATTCTTTGATTGAGCAGCTTCGCACTCTGAAAATTCAACCTTCTAGTAAAACATGTTCTGAAAATAATAACGGCCAGCTAGAAACACAGGAAGGTGCACCTTCTAATGGGGAGACAACAAGTAAAGCCATGTTAAGTCCTATAGCTGTTCGATGTGCTGGGCGTCCTCCTTCGTTGAGAAAGGAATCTAAAGTTGATAAGCTTATTCGTATTGCAAGAGAAAAGAAGAAAAAAGCTGAACAAAGGGAGAAGAAGAAAGCTGCACAAAAGGAGAAGAAGAAATCTGAACAAGAGGTATTTCTACCAATATTTTAGTTTGTTGAAAATCTCTACATTTTTTAAAGTTCACTAATTAAGTATTTATTTCAGGCTCGCTCCATGAAATTGAAAAATAAAAGGTCTAGCACAAAGAGGAAATCATCAGAGAATGATATTGTACAACAAAATGGGATGGAACATTTAATACCATATGGAACTATTCAGGTTTGTTTGTTTCTCATATATCTCTTTCGAATAAATAGTTTGAGATCTATGTAATTTTATGAATTTTTGGGCAGGAATCATTTAACTCGGGCATTAGTACCGGATTGAATCCAACCATGACAACTGCAGTGCCATTTGGAGCAATTCAGGTATCTTCTTTTTCATCTCCTTATTTCTAACAAGTACTTCGATTCTCAAGTCACTTCATGAATTTGTTTGCTGCAGGAATCGTTTGACTTTGGCATTAATCCAACTATGACAGCTACCTTACCATCTGGAGGTTCATCGGTACTGAATATGCCCCCTATTCTAGGGATGTATACAAGTATGTTGTTTGAAGTTCAGCGAAGCTCGGCTGCACTGTCAAGTTCTACAGATTTACACTTTCATGGATTTGGAGGGCTCAATGATACGATGGATCAAAGTTAGACATATTTTTTGTAATTTAAAGATGTTGGATGGAGGTTTTTCTTATGCACTTGGCTTTTTCAGTGTAATAGTTTATAGGTACCAGGATAGTTGAAAGTAGAGAAATCTGTGATTTAGCATTTTGATATTTTCTCGGGATACTTGAACAATTGTAATGGATATGCTTGCTTGCACATAATGTTGCCTTTGTATTCTCTTCTTAGCTCAAACATAAGCAACACAGCCTTAATATCTCTCAGCTTGATAGTCTTAATTTGTCACTCTCAAAAAATGATGACAAAATAACAAAACACACAGGAAGTTTCCAGTGAACATATTTCTTATTCACCATTCTAGATCACAATATACAAGTTGGAAGGACAAGCTTTACAATCCTTCAAAATTTCAAGAAGTTAACAACCTTGTATATTAACTTCTTGTTTTACAAGATCAGAGTCTACAACCAGAGAGTTATAACCAGTTCGGTATGTTCCTGTGATACTGGCCAAACCGAACATAGTACTAGTTCATAGTCTTCCTAGAACTACTAAGCTATGGACTGTTGTTGTTGTGTTGTCTTCAGACTTTGATCTTTTGTGCATGTCCCAAATTCTTTTGAAGTTCCAACTGATGATATTTACAACTACAGCTCGGCTGTTGTTTTTTGGTGCTTCACGGCAAGATTCAGGCTTGAATGGCATGCTCTTGCTCTGACTTTGGCTTATTCAGTGTACCTACACATCTGAGATAGCAAAATTGATCTTAGCCAAAAGCCTACTAGTAGCCAAAGAGGGCAAAGAGATCGCTTTTTCTCTTTTGTAATTCCATTCACCAAGCTCCACACTTTATTCATAATGCACAGCTACACACCAGATGCAGCACCAAGACTACACGATCCAACGAGGGCCTCACCTGCAATGTCAGTGATGGAACCATGATGTGCTTGCTGCCGCTCTAGACCAAGAGCTCACCGAGGTCATTGTCTGCCTTCCAGCAGCTCGCCGCTGCCACAGCCTGCGACCACCAGCTCGCCGTGGTCGCCTCCTGCAACCAACAGCCCGCCGCCGCCGCCTACGACCAACAGCTTGCCGCGACGTCGCTTGAGTCCAATATCTAGCCGCGCCACCGCCTGCATCCAAGATCTCCGCACCGCCGCCTGCATCCGAGAGTTGTCACGCTGCGCCGCCGCCGATAAGTATCGTCCCCTCCGTCGCCAGGAGATGCGATTGGGGATTTTACTTTTCGTAGCAATTTTTTTTATTTCTTTTTTCCTCTCGCGGAGGGGTCTCCATTCCAAGCTAGCGCCATGTCTCGAGACAACTCAGCGCATACAGTTTCCGTAGCCCTTTTCGTATAGGTGTAGCATTACTGTATAAAAATGGACTAAATCTGCAACAAGAAAACACTCGTGCTGCTAACAGCTCAGATGGTCATTCGTCCTCCCATTTTTTAGCAAGACGACCCGAAGTCAAGGCAAACCGGCCGCATCGTGAGAAACGAGGGAGACGTACAGGCGGGAGAGGAGGCCTGGCTCCTCGCCTTTCTCCGTACGATGCACCGTTGTTCCTGTTGGGGCGCCCAACGGAAACGCCCCATGAGCTTCGCCGGCGACTCGTCCAGCCCGTGCAGCCCCTCCAGCTACGCCGCGCGGACCTCTATGAGCATTCGCCGCCACCGGGACGGTAGCAGCAGCAGCAGCGGCAGCGGCGGCGGCGGCAACGCGCACCGCAAGGCGCACAAGTTCACGCTGGCGCAGCTGTCGGCGGCCACGGACGGCTTCTCCGACTCCAACCTCATCGGCGAGGGCGGCTTCGGCAGGGTCTACAAGGGATGTCTCCGGCTCGACGACGACTCAGGCGCGCCGACGTTGGTGGCTGTCAAGCAGCAGCGCCGCGGGGGCATGCAGGGGAGCCGCGAGTTTTCCGTGGAGTGCGCGATGCTGATGGCGTTCCGGCACGCCAACATCGTCTCCCTCGTCGGCTACTGCGCCGAGGGCCAGGAGCGTCTCCTCGTCTACCCGTACCTCCCCCGCCGCAGCCTCGACGGCCACCTCTTCCTCTCCATGTCCCCAGACAACCACCACCATCAACCATTGGACTGGAACACGCGCGTCAAGATCGCGCGCGGCACCGCCAGGGCGTTGCGGTACCTGCACGAGGCGGTGACGCCGTCGGTGATCTACCGGGACCTCAAGCCCGCCAACATCCTCCTCGCCGACGACTTCACGCCCAGGCTCTCCGACCTAGGCCTCGCCAGGCTCGGCCCCGGCGGCGATGAGACACACGTCTCCACGCGCATCATGGGCACTCACGGCTACTGCGCACCGGACTACGCTGCCTCCGGCAGGCTCACCGTCAAGTCCGACGTCTACAGCTTCGGGGTCGTGCTACTGGAAATCATCACGGGCCGAAGGGCGTTCGACGCCGCCAGGGAGGAGGAGGAGCAGCGGCGGCTGCTGGTGTGGGCGAAGCCCTGCCTCGCCGACGTGCGGAAGGGGTACAGCAGGCTGGCCGACCCGGCGCTGCGCGGGCGGTACCCTCGCCGCGCACTCTACCAGCTCGTTGTGGTGGCGCAGCTCTGCCTCCACGACAAGCCCAACCTCCGGCCCACCATGTCCGAGGTCACCCGGGCGATCGACCACGTAGCCTCGCAGCCTTGGCACGAGCCCGCAGCTCGAGAATAGCTCCAACTGTCTTTTCATTTGTCAGATATAGTCGAAAAAATAGAGAAAACACCTAACCGAAATTGCAAATGCTACTCCCTCATGTTCATATTATTGGCCTTAACTTTATTTAGATTCATATGTATCTAATTAAGTATTTATACTAGGTGCATTCGTATCTAGACAAAGTTAGACTATTGATATGAATCGGAAGGAGTAGTATGTTACAAGTATGCAAAAGAGTGTACATATTAAATTATAATATCGAATGATGGTAGTATTCATGTCAAATCTAATTAACTTAAAGTTATACCTAGTCAATCTTATAATTTTTCAGAGTCTAGACCTCGCCTTTGTAATCTCCGGCCGTTAAAAATGGTTTAGAGGCCCCGCTCGAGATGATCTTGGATAATAATTGACGAAGTTAGAAATGTTCAATTGCAAGGTAAAAAAGGCCTATATTTAGAACCGAGGAAAGACGGTGCTATGAAAATATTAAGTCGCGATTTGATCCAACATCTTAACCAGCATTGATATAGACATTGATTGTCGAAAATATGTTAGTATGAGTGATCCTCATATACAACAAGGCAAATCGATATCGAATCATATCAAATATTCTTTGTGTATGTATATACTCTAGATATTAATACGGTCATTAATATAACGATAGCCAAAATTATAAAATTTAATATCATACAAGAATTTTTCTAACTGAATCTAATTAAATTAATTCCATGATTTTATCTCATTATTCATTAGAATATCACAAAAAAATCAAGAAAAGTATGGCCGCATACTATTTCTAAAAGTCTAGCCACAATTTTATCTCATTATTCAAACAAGGGATCAAGATCCCACGTGGTACAATATATGACCCAGACTTTAATCCAACATCTCGGTCAGAGTTATACCCCCAGTCCACCAGAGTTGAAACCCTAGGTTTGACACTGTGTGTTGTATAAAAGACGGAATATTCTTTCAACGGGAGGCGACGTTTCCGTCGATAGCGAGGTGTCCGTGATGATTTCGTCAATCTTAAGACCGGATCCGCCAGCTCAGTCTCTCGGAGATGCTCATAGGGATAGGGTGTGCATGTGTGCGTTCATAGAGGTGGCTGCATGTACGTGTTGTGAGCGTCTACGATTATCCTATGTTTCTTAAAAAACATTTCGATTAGAAAATAATTAGAACCATGCCCCTCCATTCTGCCTCCATTCCATATGGACATCCCCGCGCAATAATTCCACCGATATATTTCCCTCAATTTCATTAATCTTATATTGTAAAATACACGTCGTGTTCTTCTTTTCTATGGGAACCTTTTACTAAATAAGAAATTAGAGTAACTGCTTTTAGTTCTTATGATGATTCAGCTTCTGGGCCCGATGTCTCTCTTTTATGTTCTATTAGCACTTCTAGGATATAATCAAAACTGATTTAATTTGTCTGGTCAATGCCTAGGTGATACGTCGGAAACGAGTATCTATATTTTTTTATGTTTCATGCTTGTTTAGTATCTACTTTGCTTTGTCCACACTTTGAGGTGCTTTTCATATCTTTTGTGATACTAACCTATTAACAAGATGTCACAGTGCCAGTTGCCTGTTTTCTGCTGTTTTTGGTTCTAGAAAAGCTAGTAAGAAAATATTCTCGAAATTGGACGGGACAAAAGCCAAAGTCAATATTTCACCGAGGGGAACACGGAGTCCAGAGGAGAGACGGAGGGGCGCCATAGGGCGGCTGCACCCCCCCCCCCCCCCAGGCGTGGCCTAGGGTGGGCCCGCGCCTGGGCAGGGTGTGGGTCCCCTGGCCGCCTCCCAGCCTCGCCTCTTCGCCTATAAGAAGCCCCCGATGCCTAAACCCTAAGCACCCGATCAATATTCCACGAAATCGTCTATAGCCGCCGCCACCATCGTCCCTAGATCGGGGGGATCTAAAGCTCTCCCGGCACCCTGCCGGAGGGAAGATCATCCTGGAGGCCTTCTTCTTCATCATGCCAGCCTTCGGTATGAAGCGTGAGTAGTTCCACCTTGGACTACGGGTCCATGTAGTAGCTAGATGGTTGTATATCCTCCTTGTGCTTTCATGTCTAGATCTTGTGAGCTCCGTTCATGATCAAGATCTCATATATTTGTAATCATGCATGTTATGTTTGCGGGGATCCGATGGATATTGAGATTACTATGTCAGATTGATTAATGGTTTTGTCTTATTGATTCTATCATGTATGTGTTGTTTGTGATCTTGCATGCTCTTCGTTGTTAGTAGTTATCTTGGCCAAGTAGTTGCTAGTGACTCCAAGAGGGGGTATTTATGCTCGATAGTGGGTTCATGCCTCTATGTAATCAAGGAAAGTGAAAGAAATCTCTAAGGTTGTAGATGTGTTGTTGCCACTAGGGAGAAAACAATGGTCTCTTGTTCATGAAACAAGTGAATTGTTTACCTTACATACTTTGCTTAAAGCAGTTGTCTGTTGCTTGCAACTTAATACTGAAGGGGGTTCAGATGATAACCCAAAGGTGGACTTCTAGTCATAGATGCAGTTGGATGGCGGTCTATGTATCTTGTTGTATTGCCCAATCGAATCTCATAGTATCTTTATGTCTAGTATTGCATTGTTATGACTTGCTCAGTCCTGTCAATTGCCCTGCTATAATTTGTTTACCCAGCATGCCATGTTTGTTTATCTAAGTAGAACACCTCTAGTGAACTATGGACCCCGGTCCAATCTTTATCATTAATACATCTTCCACTGTTACTGTTTACTTGCTGCAAACCATCATCACCTTCCACACCATAGAGTTAATCCTTTGTTACAGCAACCGATGAGATTGACAACCTCACTGTTAGTTGGGGCAAAGTCTTGAGTTTGTGTTGTGCAGGTTTCCACGTTGCTTGCAACACCTTTGATATGTTTCCTTCCTCCTACTGGTTCGATAACCTCGTTTTCTTACTGAGGGAAAATTTGCTGCTGTGCTGCATCAGACCTTGCTCTTGGGGTTTCCCGATGAGGCGTCAACACGCATCACTAGGCTAGAGATGAATTAGATATCTTTAGATTGAACTTTTCAATGATCACATTGATATCTAAAGAAGATGATGCTAGATCTATGAAGAAATTCAGGCCTATTAGTTTACTTAATTGTTCCTTCAAAATTTTCACTAAAGTCCTTACCAATAGATTAGCTATTGTCATTGGAAGGCTCATTTCTTATTAGCATTATGCTTTTATTAGAGGTATATTTATTTTAGAAAGTGTATTGGTTGCTCATGAGATCATTCATAAAGTCCATAGGAATAAAGATTAGTGTTTAAGATTGATTATGGAAAAGTTTATGATAGAGTTAATCTATATTTATTTTATAAAGCGCTAAATATTAGAGGTTTGTGTCCTACCTTTGTTATACCCATTAAGCAAATAACACAAGGAAGGTCGGTTGGTGATAAATGACACTGAAAGTGACTTCTTTCTTATAGTCAATGGGTTGAGATATGGTATTAAATTTGTTCGATAGTTGTATTTTCAAGGATGTTAATTAAGGGTTCTGAGCATAATATTACTAAAGGACCTTGTCCTAATGTTATTCCTGGAGTAGTATGACTTCAGATAACACTGCTCTTCTTGGAAAATGATCCTAGTGTAGCTTTAGATCAGAAATGGATCCTGACATGCTTTGATCAAATTCAGAGATCACTACATGGACCTCATGCCTTAGCTCTTATAGACGACGAGGCACACACCTAACCACGCTCGCACTGACGCAGCAAAAAAACCCACCAAAGTCGAGGAAAGTGAATAGGCGGCGCTTTGTTTTTCTCGTCTCATTGTTATCCATTAAGCTAGCGCTACCACGACACCATAGAGGATGCGCCTCGATATAAAAATACAAGACACTTTTTTTCATGCTTGGTACACTTTGCAGTGGCACAAATGTTAATTACAATTAGTGCTAACAAATTGGTTCTCCAATGCGCCTTTGGCCAAAGGGCCTTCACCACCGCCCTCGGCTTCCTCCGCCCCTGAACATCGGTTGGGTCCAGATTGCCAGGCAGCCGAACCGTGGCGGGGACGAGCACAGAAAGCCTCTGCGGGGGCCAACAAAGCATGTCGTTCCAGGGCCACAATGGATCGTACACGTCGGGGATCCATCCAGAGCAGTGATGGCAGTGGAGAGGGGCGGACAGACGGAGAGAGGGGAAGGGGTAGGGTGGGGTGGGGGCCGAAGGTGGTGGTGGAGAGGGGCGGTGTCGATGACCGAGCATGGAGGCGATGGTGGGCTACAGCGGTGGTGCGGGCTGATTCGAGCTCACATGTTACCTAAGCTAACAAGTGGGTCTCTCTAAAATTTGCCGAAAAACCCAGAACTAGAACCAGTAACCAGTTTATCGTGCTTCTCTCTTTGTCTATTTTCTTCATGCCACATCATCCTGACCACCGGCCTCACTGGTGTCTATCGAGGATTAAAACTGAACCAGTGTTTTTGTTACATAATAGTTCTGAAGCTGCTTTTCGGGGTGAATTTTTTAAACCCAAGAAAATAGTGGTGGTTTTGTTAAACACTAGCTACAATTGCGGTGGTTTTTTGTAATTTTCTGCACTTGTCACAAAGTGAAGGCTGCCGTTCCCTGCAAAATAAAGGTAGATGCGATTATCTAGCATAGGCAACTATCTAAAGATGAACCATTGCGTGCCCCCACCCTGCAGGTTGAATCGCCAGCCGAATGTAGTGACAAAGAGCACCATATTGCCCAAAAATACAGGAGTCGGCCAGTTCAAAACTCACATTTTGTCAGCCAGATCAACAAAAGCACACGCGCACACACAATAATGTGACACTACAGAAATTGGATGACATAATCTCCCTGCTTGATACAACATGGAGCGTAGAGATGATGCTGAGAGTTCCCTGAATATTGTCGATGCTTTCATCGAATGCCTCAAGTGTGATGATAAGAAGAACGGCATCGAGAAAACTAGAATCATTCTCCAACGACAACATCAGGTATTGGAAGAAGAAGTTGTGCAAGTCATTACGAAAGAGATCGGGAGCAGCAAAAAAAAAGGAGCGAACATAGAACAGAGATTCGTAAGTGGTCCAGTATTAGAAGTTGTGCAAGTCATTATGATAATACACTCAACCTTCCGTGCAAGTCATTATGATAATACACTCAACCTTCTAATACATGTTAGTTTTTTGCAGCTGTTTTGTCCTATGACTCAAGAACAAGAATGCATTGTGCTTTGTGTCGACACCTCGATAAAAGACCAGATCATTGCCTTTCTTTCCAATGAAACGAAAATAAGCAAAGGTCAGATTGAAACCATCGGTAAATCATTCGCGGAGAAGGTAGAGAAAGCCTGTCAGACTTGTGGCTACGTCTCGCCTTTTCCCAACAGCTCCAGTGTGAGGATTTCAAGTGTTTCTCTCGAAGCTTGTTACTCAGACAGTTCATTTGCATCTATGCTTTGCATTGAGGAGTACGATGGAAAAAAGATGCCCAAAAACTTCAAAAACCCGGTTAGTCTATTCCCTAACTTTCTTATCTTATTATTAAGAACACTTGAAAAAGTTATGTGAATGTACATGATGTTTCAAAAATACTGTGCATGACCTGCATTATGTCCTTCTAATTTCAATGTGCAGGCTAAGGCTAAGGAAGAGAAGGTATGGTTCCTGGGGAACCTTCTTATGCACGAGAAGAATACTGCACTGCCTAAGAGATTAGGCAAAACAAACAGGACAATCAATTTCAAGTGGCACCTCTTTCAGCTTCTCTTTGTTTACATATTCTCAAGTATGTCGATACAGTTGATCTCAGCAGAAGATAAAAAGACCATGGCTCAAACACCTCATCACAGGGAAATGCAGACTGATTAGCTAATCAAATCAGTTAAAATAATCATTGTTGTCATGGAAAAGTAAGGGGCTCATGGAGAATAAAGCAGATGCATCTGGTTCGTAGCTAATAGGTATACTTGTTAGAAATGTGCGAGCTACATAGTCAGTAGAAGATTGTTCATAAACAAAATTCATGGCTACAAGCCTCAAGCAAGGGAAACATCATCTAACTAATTTATGCCTTCTCAGTCCAAAATAGATGTCCGTTTTTACTCTGCGGAGCATCAAAAACAACTTTGATCACTATGTAATTTTTTATCATATGGTTCAATATAAAATAAAAAAATATATCTATAGTGCCCAAAATCAAAGAACTAGCAATATGAAGTTTGGCCCAAACAAACTTATTAGAGGCTGGAGCTCTTTTAAGATGCCCATACTAACTCTTAGGTGGTAAGAAGGGTATTTAATCTTAGCAAGTTTTACTGGCTTGGTTGAAAATTAAAGATTTAATTGGATGTGATTACTCCATGATTCACTCTATTGATGACTTCCATGTATAGGAGGTGACATTGTGTGTGTTTAACTAAGGAGTCAATGATGGCAGGTTCATATCCATTTGAGGATGATAGGGGCATGTAAATTCCTGAAGGTCCAAGATTATTATCTTTTAGCTTGGTATGAATGATGGTAGATTCCTGAATATCATCACAAAGGTTGTAAAAATCCTCTTTAATGATCAACAAGCATCGCTTGATGAACAACCCATTTAAAGCTGGCAAGGCCAGAGGAACGGTCCAGGGGAATTTCATTGACCACATTAGCAATCTCCTATCTACAGAAAGATCAAAGAACATCTGGGGGTTGGCTGAGACAGACACTCTGCAATTGAACACTCATGACAACAGCTTCGGCTTCATGGTCATTGGTCGAGGATCCCTGTCAGTCGGCAGGAGATGGAATGAGATTTCTTATATAGCTTTAGTGGCCACAGCTCCAGTTTTCATCTCTGAAGCAGACCCATTGGATAGTGCATCTCTTTTTTTATAGCTGCTTGTAGTGAAGGAATTTGTTATTAATGGGCTTTCTAATGATTCCTAAGAAGCTTCTTTATACCCTTTGTTCTTTTTTCGTGAAAACACAAAAATCTTTGCATTTCGATGCAGTGATAGAAAAAGTTGTTTGTACAAGTCCAAAAGTGGACCAACACCCACATCCACACCATACAACTCAACCCAAGAAGTCTAGTCTAAGGGAGTAGTTGGCGTAGCCCTTGTGCTCCCGCCTCCGCTCAGGATCTCGCCTCAGCTTTGATCACCTCGACGAGGGAGGATACCGAGGTCGCCTCGTTGTTGAAGACGATTGCGTTCCTATGCTTCCAAATCCACCACGCCATGAGCATGATCACCTCGACGAGGTTCCTTTGCGCATATGACGTGGGTTGGAATGCACCACCTTCGTCCACCACTCCACAAAGACCCCTTCAACAACGGGAGGGCCTCCAGGAGAGGACCTCATGGAAGATTGTCCGCGAAAACAGGCAACCGGTGAGGATATGCGACATAGTCTCCTCCGATTGGTCGTAAAACACGCAGCACAGCCGGTGGGGCAGCCGACGACGCTCGAGCTTCTCACCCGTCCAACATCTATCCTGGCTGATACTAAAGACTCTTGGAAGAGGGTATAGTAACAGGACGTGGATGAGTCCTGGTCATTGGTCCTCCACTTCCAGACAAGCTTGTATGGCCCATCCGTCAGGTGCACCCCTCGCAACCTGGTCCACCACTACACATACTGCCACAGTGCGAGGGGGTTCCCTACTAAGCGCTGTTGCACCGTCCTTTGTTTTCTGGGTCGTCGTGGGATAACCACTAGTAGATCCAGCGCTATTTCTCCAATCGACCTACCTTCCAGCCATTGGTCTTCCCAGAATAGAGCGGAGGTTCCTTCGCCTACCACCATTACGGTGGAAGCGAAGATCTCACGCTCACTTCTGGTGAACTACATGTCCAGCCCATGCCAAGGTTGTAAAGGGTATGTGCGCATCCTCCACATCCAATGGGTCCTAAGGCTAGTGGCCGTGCGTGCAAGATCTGGTATAGCAAGACCTCCATAGCAAAGCGGCCCGCTTACCTTGTCCTAGTTCACGTGGCAGTGCCCACCCTCAGCATCCTTCCTACCGACCCACATGAAGTCACACAGTATCTTATTCACCTGCTTAAGGGACTTTTTGTTCAGGGAAAGCACCATAAGCTAGTGAAGAGGAATCACCACGAGCACCGAGCCGATAAGAGTAAGTCGTCCTGCCTTAGGCATCATGGATGCCTTCCATGTTGGTAATTTATCTGCAATCCGGTCAATCACCGGTTGGAATGCCTCTGCTGGAAGAGGACGAATGGCGAGGGGGATGCCCAGATACTAGACAAGGAAGGATGCCAATTGGCATTCCATAGTGGTCGCCGCACCTGCAGCCACTTCCTCTAAGCAAGCAATCGGGGAAACCGAGCACTTAGCGAAGTTGGTACGCAAACCTGAGGCCTCGCCAAAGACCTCAAGGATGCCACGAACCGCATGAAGCTCCGTCTCATCCAGGTGGCAGAAGATCACCATGTTATCCGCATAGAGCGAGACCAAAGTCATCAGCTCCTGGCGTGCCAACCGCCGTAGCACGCCCAATTCCATGGCTTTCGCCAACACCCTGCTCAGCGTGTTCATCAGTAATACGAACAACGTTGGCGAAAGGGGGTCCCCTTGCCTCAGGCCCCTCCTGTGCCAAATGGGGGGACAGGCCTTTGTTCTTGAAATCCATCTATAAGGTGGACACCTAAGTAGCACTCTGAAACCAACAACAGAGGCGGAAAAGATTTGTGCATCAGATATTAAAGGATCCTCTAGTGTTTGTGAGTTTAGAGCAGACGTATTGCTGTTCTCTGTTTTTAAAGGCAGAATCCAAGCTTGTTGAAACACCCCTATGAAGCTTGGGTGGTCAACCCAAAAGTTATCAAAGCGGAAGATCATTGATTTAGGGACTTTGGTCTGCAGAATATAAGGGCGAATCCAAGGTGAATCTTGAAAGATGTTATGTAAAATTGAGATATAAACTTACGGCGGCAAACTATAATGTGAAAATTGTAACTTCGGTACTATTTGTTAGTAAGATTTAATGTTTATATCTAATATTTAGCCAGGACGTCTAAAAATAAATAATAAAAATGTTGAAATTTATTAGATACATCAAGATTACTATCATTATTTCCTTGAGAAGAAAATTATCGTATTTTATTAGATATCGCAGTCCAGCAGAATTTGTACACGCTCGCACGTCTATCGTTTCCATTGTTTATTTCTCTTTCCTTCATCAGACGTACAGGTCATACAGATTATCAGTCAGCACGTACAAATTCCGTAAGTAGTCGCCCTTTAATATTCTTGCGGTTGCAGGATCTCTGCTTCACCGTTCTGATGCAACAAGACCAAATCAAAGACCCGGTTCTGAACCATAGATCCTAACCATTAGAGACCGAACTGAATAGGACTGAACTGAACCATACCCAACCTGTTCTGCTGTAAACCTAAACTAAACTGAAATATTTAAAGGCTAGGCCCATAGCAACCCGAACCATCCAAGCCCATAGCAAGAAACCAAACTATTTAACCCGGTAAATGCAAAACCATTTCCAGATTTACCCCTTACGACTATAGATGAATTTGGACTCTTGGATCATAGAATCTACACCCCATAAATATATGGATTTAAACAAACTCTAGAGGCTAATGGCCAATTACGCATGTGACTTAGAATGATAACACAGACATGCTGAGAAAAGACTTCAGAAAATTTCCTAAGAATAGCATAACTGCGAGTAAGCACTAGGTATCATAATGATCCCAGATAAACAGTGATGTGAAATGGCAATTGTTATAAGCCTGTATTAATAAGCAAACTTGAAGCCAGATGTACTTGCCTATAGGGTACAACATACATGCCACAATCCTACTTGATAGATCCATAGCACAAATGAAATGTAAAAACCAATATTATGCTGCTATGCAGAGATAAGCTTACCTGCTCAATCTAGTAAATCGGTGAATCTAGATAGCATATTTATCCAACCAATCATCTTACATATTGTGCAAAAGTTCAGCGTCGTCATATCCACCACCAATGGCCGTGCCTACAAGCATATGAAGTCAACGAACCAATGACTAATAAAAGGTCAAATAGACATGAGTGGCCACCACTTAGCTATTTAGATAAACTCCCATATTTAATTTGAGGGAAAATGACTCAGGTTAGATACAACATCACGAGTAAAACAAAACTCTATTTAATATCAAATCAAGAGAATATTCTGAAAACAGTATACACTCATTAGTGTCATAAAATTGAAAAATGAACACTCGGACTATTAGCTGATCGGAAGGGAGAAGTTGCCTACAATTATTCTTTCAGCTCGATCCATTCTGTATCATATAAAATAAAGTATACACAAGCCCCCAAATACTTCAGCAATAAATGTGATAATGGTTATTCACATTATACATTTAGCCATAAAAAATAAAATAAAAATTACTTGCTGCAATGTGGAGTACTCCATCCGTTTCAAAATATAAGATGTTTTAGGTTTGTTAAGAAAATGTATCTAGACTTATTTTAGTGTGTAGATTCACTCTAAATATGAGTGAACCTACATACTAAAAGTAGTCTAGATACATTTGCTTCACAAAGCTAAAACATCTTATATTTTGAAACGGAGGGAGTATTTATTAATTTTCTCTAACACAGATGAACTTGCCACTTGCAGCAGTGCCCTTCTAAAATAAATGAAAACGACAGTATTCTGTAAATAACTAAATATAAAACCAAGATCACTATCGATTTAAGGTTACTAGCAAGAGCAATGGAAACAAAACTGAATACAAAAATATAACCAACTTTTAAGCCTTATTTGGTTTAAGCTAGTTTTTGTTCATGTAGTTGTCTTCAATTTCCATCCGTTATGTATCACATCTTGAGAAACATCTGCATTGCAGCTATGCACTAACATTGTGATTATAAAATTGTCGAATATAATAATATTTTCTAGTTCAGGTATTATAGAAAGGATTGCCAATATATGCATTCATTGTTGTATTATAGGATGTCCAGAGTAAACAGCTAAATAATTTGACACCTCTGACTCAAGCAGTAGTAGTACCAGAATAGCAAAAGGCAGCGTGGCAAAGTTTTATTTTATTTTATTGACAAAGGAGACACCCACCGGCTACAATTAAGGGAAACCAATATCACAATACAGTAGGTACACCTTGGTGCAGAAGCAGGACTGGCTAGCTACAACATTTTACCAGGTCATAACTATCACATAGAACACCACAGCACACAAACATGAGAAAAAACGCTACAGAACAACATCACTATACGTTGAAGAGACCATCAACAAGAAAAAGAGACAAGCGGAATGACACGATGTGAAATTGTTAGCTTAAAGGAAGTGAGCAGTAATTCCATCAACCAATTATCAGAAGATATCTTGGTTTTCTTATACACAGAAATCCGCAACATAAGGCATGTTATTACCTGCAGTGTAGACACTTTCGAAAGCATTATGACAACACAGCGTGTGGGCTTCATGAAGCTTCTTGAACTGCAATGACTCAAACTGGATCATAAAGGAGCCGGTAGATGTCCTCAAGAGCACCACATTATTGTACTCAGCAAACCCCAGTATCACTATGTGGTGCTTCTCTAGATTCAGGGAAAGTAGCTCATTCAGTTCAATTGTTCTTCCTAGCATCCATGAAGCAACGCCATCCAAATCTGTCTTTCTCTTCCATAACTGGGCTCTTAAGCCTGACAGAAAGAGGAAACCGAGCCCGCCACCATCTGCCTGCATTACCGTGTACTGTCTCTCAAACATATTCACTGGCAATGGCAAAGGTATCAGAGCTAGTTTCTGCCTATCCAAATCAAACTCGAGGATGTCCAAGAAACCACTGAAAAGCAACCAGTAAAGGGAACCCCCAATCAGCGCAGCGGGCTTGACCGGTAAGACTATGGTGAGAAAGCTAGTCACAGAAACCTTGGATGGAAGCAGCATTGAGATGAGATCGCCCCATGCGTCGGTCTCTGACGAGTAAACGCAGGCAAGCATTCGTTTAATTTGGTTGTCCCTGTTGTCTGCCACTACCAAGACCACCTGGAACTGGGCTTCTCCGGCGCCGCGAAGCACAGCCCCGTTGATCGGACAGGTCCTCTTCGCATCGAACCCCGGGGGAAAGGCTATGCGGTGCTGGTCGTCGGTGACGGGGTCCCACACTAGGAGTTGGTACTGGGATGCGTGGGATTTTTCTCTGGAGACTCTCGAAGGTGCGGTGACAATGAGTACAAGGCCGTGGCGGCATCCAATGAGCCGGAAGCGGAGGCCGTCGTCGAGCTGCAAGGAGAAGCGGCCGCGCGGGATACGATTGGGGGGATCCAGGGTAGGTGCGAAGACGATCTCCATGTCGAAGAAGCCGAGGAGGGCAGGGCTGCGGCGGTGGTGGATGCGGAATCGGCGGAGGAAGTGGGGGTCGGAGACGAGGAGGCGCCAGCGCTTGGAGACGAGGGAGACGCGGGGGAGCGATGAAGGCTGTGGTGGGAGGCGGAGGAGGATCTCGGAGAGCAAGTCGTCGTCGTCCAGCGGCGCCGCCGACGCCGCCGCCATCGCGCCGTGCTCACAGCTCATGCGGGGGATGTGTTGGAGAAGAAGCAGCCGCCTGCGCCACGATGTGCAGCGGAGTAAGATTAGAGCCCAAGACTTCATACAGTATATCTTTTGGAGAGCGAGAAAGCCCACTACAGAACTACCGGTGAAACTGAAGCCCATAATAACTAAGAGAAAAGTGCAAAGCCCTCGATTAATGTATATTGCCAATACGTCTAAGTTCAGTACCGGAATGTATATTGCCAATATGCCAACATGCTTAGTTCTCAACATCAGCTTAAGTTGTATCAGTACCTTTTTACAAAGTTGTCTTTTTTGTATCATATAAAATCTTGGTCATGCATGAAAAATAATAAGTAATTTGCATTTTTCATATACTATCCAACACCACTATTCTTATGTGATTAAAACTCTTTCAGGTTTCCTCGACAAGAACCAGTGACCGAAGCGTCAGCATGATCATCTAAGGGAAGATGTTATCACTTATATCGACTCTAGGACACTATCTACAAAATAAAACAATAAATTTAGTCCGTCGCATATCTACTAGGTGTTAAGTGTTTGAAATTACTAGGTGTCGCTGAATTTTGCAGTTTCTCATTTTGGAGAAACATGTTTCTATAGGGTTTAGGAAAATCTGCTGAAATTCCAGGTTTCGGTCCAGTGAGTTGAAGGTACTATCTATTTTTATGCATGATGTCTACTCATCCAAAGTTGTGTTGCTTTTCAGGCTTGTGCATGGATTTTTTTGCACACAAGGAACATGCATGCTGCTTCCTGTTTTAGGCTGCATTGTTGTTTCTAAAACACCATCAAGGGTACTTGTTTTTTCTGCAACCTGGTGTGGGATCTAACAAAAGGTCTAGGGATTTAACTAAGTTGCAGGTATAAACCCTTTTGTTGTTTCCGGATCAACGGTAGTTGTAGTTTTCTATGCACTAAGTTGCTGCAGGGGAAGGCCCCAAAAGTAGTGTTTTCATTTTGGATCCAATCTAAGTTGTGTTTCTACATATTTTTGTTGATGATTTTTGTCTGCTGCCACACGATTTCTTATGTGTATTTGCCTCCTCCCTTTGTTTTCCTTCTTAATCTAAGCCTTTTGATTCAGGGCAAATCTCAAGTAAATTGCAGGTTTTAATGGAGATTTGCAAGAGAGGAAGAAAATTGTGTTGTCTTGTAGAGGAGAGAGAGAGAGAGAGATGAAAGGAAGGGAGATGTGGTCTGAGAGCTGATAGTTGTTGCCGCAAGCGGTTGGCTCGGAAAGCGCGCAACCAGGAGGCAACCTAGTGGAGGGGTCACGTCGGTGTTGTAACATCCCAGCATTTAGGAACCAACGAATGGTAGATTTAGGAATTTGTGTATATGCATGCATTCATCTGTAAAATACAGGTAAATTTTTCGTCAAATAAAAACTTAAAGTGATCAGAGTTTCTTTCACTCTCTAAGTGTAGGAATAGCTTTGGAGAGTGATCGTTATAAATTTTGACATGATCTTTATGAATTAGTGTGTTTTGGGGGAAAGAATTTGAATTCAAATTTGAAATTTGAGTTTATATTTTAAAGTTAGGAATTGATATTTTAAATGAATTCTAAAATGATTTAGTAATATGTGCATATGCATGCATTCATCTGTAAAATGTGGACAAGCATCAGTTTTTCGCTTAGGAGATTATGGATCTTTATGGTTCCAAGATCGTCTTTGTGTTCCAGATATGCCAGAGATTCGTGAAGTGATACTTCGAGAGGCACATGAGACACCATATTCCATTCATCCAGGAAGTACTAAGATGTACATGGATTTGGAAGAATTATTCTGGTGGAACAACATGAAAAAAGAGATTGCAAAATATGTGTCAGAATGCCATACTTGTCAAAGGGTAAAAGCTGAACATCAAAGTCCAGCAGGACCATTACAACGCTTGGAAATTCCCGAGTGGAAATGGGAGGAAATTGGTATAGATTTCATCACAGGATTACCCATGACACCAAAACGGAAGGATATGATGTGGGTGATTGTTGATAGACTCACCAAAAGTGCACATTTTATTCCGGTGAATCAGAAAGATAATGCCGAGAAGTTAGTAGAAGTTTACATCAAGGAGATAGTAAGTAAGTATGGAGTGCCCAAGAAAATCGTAACTGATATAGGATCTGTGTTTACTTCAGCATTTTGGAAGCAATTACATGAAGCACTTGGTTCAAAGTTGGATTTCAGCACAGCCTATCATCCAGAAACTGGGGATCAAACTGGAAGAACCAATCAAATACTGGAAGACATGCTTAGGGCTTGTGCCTTAGATTTTGGAGGTTCGTGGGAAGATCATCTATCGTTGGCAGAATTTTTCTACAATAACAGCTATCAGAGTAGTTTGAAGGCAGCTCCATATCAAGTACTTTATGGAAGGAAATATAGATCACCTATATGTTGGTATGAGCCTAGGAGTAGCAAAGAATTTGCTCTAGACTATATCAAGGAAAGGCAAGATATCATCGATATAATCAAGGATAGATTAAAATTAGCTCAAAGTAGGCAGAAAAGTTATGCTGACCAAAGTCGAAGATCATGGCATCCTGAAATAGGAGATATAGTATATCTCAAAGTAAGCCCAATGAAAGGAGTTAAGAGGTTCGGAGTTAATGGAAAATTGAGTCCAAGATATATAGGACCATTCAAAATACTGAGTCAGAACAGGACCATAGCTTATGCTTTAGAGTTACCATCAAGATTGGCTCAAGTTCACAATGCTTTCCATGTGTCACAACCCTGGAAATGTCTTAAAGTTCCTGATGATGCAATCACACATAGAGATAGAATTACAAGCATACTTGACTTATGTTGAGAAACCCTGTAAAGTTCTAGAAGAGAACTGGAAAAGGTTAAGAAATAGGGCAATCAAGTACTGTAAGGTACAGTGGGAGCATCACCCCGAGAGAGAAGCCACATGGGAGAAAGAGGATGACTTAAGAGAAGCATATCCATAACTATTCAGGTACACTTCAGCAAACTTCGGGACGAAGTTTAATTTATGGGGGAAGTCTGTAACATCCCAGCATTTAGGAACCAACGAAGGGTAGATTTAGGAATTTGTGCATGCATGCATTCATCTGTAAAATGTGGATAAATTTTTCGCCAAATAAAAACTTAAAGTGACTAGAGTTTCTTTCACTCTCTAAGTGTAGGAATAGCTTTGGAGAGTGATCGTTATAAATTTTGACATGATCTTTATGAATTAGTGTGTTTTGGGGGAAAATAATTTGAATTCAAATTTGAAATTCGAGTTTATATTTTAAAGTTAGGAATTGATATTTTAAATGAATTCTAAAATGATTTAGTAATATTATTCAATCAAGAAATAATATATAGTAATAGAAACTCTAAATAAGAAATCTAATTAAGAAATGAATATTTTATTCCTTATCTTTATTCCATGAATAGTTACAAAGAGTAACTCATTGAGACAATAAAGAATCTTTACAAAAAGGAAATTACAAAAAGATAAATATATATATTAATAAACTATTACACATTTCTTACAAAAGATTGAAATAAAAATTACAAAGGAATTTATTTGTCTAAAAGTAAACCTATACTAATCTTGAATCTTCAGATCTTGTACCTGCAAAAATAAAGAACAAACAAAAAGGAAAATGAAAGTTAAATTATTAATTGAACTCTCAGTAGAGAGCAGTGAGTTGCACTGCTCAAGTTTACATCATTGAGTAAATATTTTAGGGGCAAGTTTCACCAATATGAAAGAATTTGATCTTTTATAATAAATAAGCCATAAGTCAAATGATCGCAGCAAGTAAAAGGGGCAAGTTTCACCAAGAAGGATAACAGTAAAAAGATCAAAGGGTAAAACACCTCACTAATCTCATCCACAACCATGCAACAGACACACATGCAGCTCAATCACCAAACTGCATGGGGTGTGCTATCGACACAGCCACAACAACTCACCAAGTAAAAGGACCAAGCACAGCCGTGGGAAGCCACTAGTGCATCTATGTATTTTCAACACCACACCAAGAACACTCAGCTTAGCAAAGCCAAGCAAACCACCATCCAAAACCTCATACCAAACCATCCAAGCATCACCAGATGGTGACATAAGGAGGGGGAGAATCAGGTGGACAGCAAGGTCAAGCTCACAGGAGCTAGGAGGTGCAGGGCTGATCAAGGCCAAGCACAGGAACCAGAAGTAGCAAGAGCAGCACCAGGAGGTGAAGGGCAAGATCAAGCCAGCAACATAATTAGCAAGATCAAGCCACAGATCAACCAACAACCATCACAAATCATCAATTGTGTGGTGAGCATCATAAAACATCCACATATTTTGTTCATCTTATCCAAACAAAAGAGCATGTGTTATTTTAGGATTAACCTCTCAGTGATCACCCAAGTGGGGTGAACCTATCCTAGAGGATTTGAAATATAAAGGCCGGAATAAAACTCTACTAAACACACCAAAATCTCAGACCAGCATCATAGACCTGGTGATACCAAAAACAACTTATATATTTCATCATTTGTTCTTATAAAATCTGGACACATCACCAATAAAGAGTAGCACCTCAGATTTCATAAGCTACAAACAAACCAATTAACTTAACCAACTAGGATCCAAGATCCAGTGAGCAACTATGATACTTTAGCATATTTGAAAGGGACAACAAGATATGAATCTAGTTCCTATAGCCTCAGACCAACATCATAGGCATAGATATCAATAGAAGCTTTCAACTTATTTTTAGGCATCTATCCAATCTCAAGTACTGACCATAGTAAAGCTAGTAAGTAGAATCAACTTGTGTGCCATTCTAAGATGGTGTCACAAGAACAAATCCTACCACCAAGCCAAACAAATATTTTAGCTTTCATGAATAAAGCAGTAAGCCAATAATTATCATTTCCCTGAGATTGCACTCAGAGATCATCTAATATATCCATTTATCTTCAAAGTATCATTAGACTCTAATGATTAAGTTATGTCTATTGATAAACATATAAGCCAACACCCACTAATGCGGTGAACAACCACTGACAATGTTACTGTCAGTATCAAAGTAATGACAGCAAGTGAACACACTAAGCATCAATCTCACCCAACATATTTCACAATTATGCCATCAGGTTAACCAGCTTAATCACCAATCAAAGGCAACATCATCTAACCACTAGCATCATATTCACAGTGGCATCAGACAATCAAATCATGACAGTAAGCCTTAAATTACAGTGAGCACAATTCATACTAAGCATCACTGCTTGATCAAATCATTATCATACAAGCACACAGAGGGATGAACCCTAGAACCAGTACAAACCCTAATGAAGGATAGCCACTAGTTACACACAGAGATAGTGGAAGTAGACAGGCACGGGAGATAACAGAGAACCAACTCACCTGTGGTCCTCGCTGGAGAATTGAAGAGGAAGCAGAGGGGCCGACAAGCTCGTGACGGCACGGGGAGCACCCCAGAGGGCGCTGCAACCCGCACCCAGCCACGACGGCAGCCACAACAACACACGAGGGCACACGAGAACCGCACGTCACCACGACCTAGGGTTCGGGACGGGGCTAGCCTGGCCATAGGAGGGCCCAGAACCAAATTGAGTTGGAGCAGATGAAGGAGCATGACCGACAACCTCGCCATACACCACGGCGGCGGCCAGGGAAGGCCACAACGACGGGCAGCGCATGGCGGCGGCGCCAGCGACCACGGGGTCGAGGAGGAGAAGAGGTAAGGTCGAGAGAGGGAGAGACAGAGAGAATGGGCTAATAGGGCCAGAGCCCTTCGAGGAGATCTTTTGGCCAAGTTACTTGGGCCAGTTTGGCCCAATAAGCCCAAAAGGTTAGCCCAAAAACTTAAAAGGAACTTTTAATAATTAATAAAAGACCAAAATACCCCTAGAACTAAATAAAATTCTAGAAAATAAAATAGAAGTCTAAAAATTGCAAATAATATATTTTTAGATTCATAATAAACCAGCCTACTTAATTAAATTAAGAAATAATTTTTTGTCAAGAATTTTATGATAAATATATATAGTCCTTATGGAATTTTATAAAATAAAAGAAAGAGGATAAAAATAAATAAAAATCACTTTTATTATATTTTGTTATTCTAGTATTTTAGAAAAATACTAAATAAATACTTAGAGTTCCCAAAAGAAATTCCCTTTTATTTAAATGCTAATGCTTAAAAGGAATTATTAAACAAATAAATATAAGAGTTTATATTTAATAAAGAATCTTTAGTTTTAACTCGATTAATAATTTATTACATTATAAAAATAGTGAATGTAATATTTATAAAATATTAAAAGGTTATTCTTTAAAATAAATTTCTTTATTACTTAAAGAAATTCCCGAAACTAAAATATTGGATAAAACACACAAAGAAGATAAATAAGAAATAATGCATTACATTACTATGCATATTCATTTTGCTTATTTAAATATTGTCCTTAGCAGGCAATACTGATGTTTTATAGACATAGAAGCTCAAGGTCCAGCGCAAGCATCCGACTTCACTACCTTGCAATCACAAGGCAAGTTCATCACTTGCTCATGTCCTTTGAAGAGTCTTTACCAAAGTATCTGCAAATTGTGTGTTATCATCTATGTTTTAAGGAAAGAAAATATTATTTTCTCAAATAAATAAATTGTTGATATCATCCTAAGTGATGATATAATGGAGCAATAGAACTTAGGTTTCTATTTGCAACAATGATAATCATCTAGGAATTTAACAACCCATGACATCAGTGATTCTAGCACCGTATATAACGCGTTAGCCATGATATTTGGAATGGGACAGAGAATTCAGCTGTATCCTTTTCCATTCATATGGAGGCAATACTACCTTAACGTGACATTGTGATTCCTTGTGCGGATCCAACATATGGGTGGGCACCCTTAGCCCCCACGTTTTTGGTGTCTAGATTATCTATGAGTGGCTGCCGGAGGTTTAGCCGGACCTATAAGGTACTTACCAGGGCACCACCAGCTCATATAGTCTTCGGGAACTCATCAGGGTTTTAGCCTGCCCAAATGGGGGCTTAACGGAGGTGAGCCAGCCCCGAAGGATCGTGCAGACATATGGGGTCGCGGAAGGGGCAGTGATTGTCTTGGATCACCTACTGGGCCCCACATCATGGAATTGTGGACGGAAAAGTACGTCCGGTTGTGCAACAAGGAGTTGATCTCTCATGGGTAAAGTAACGCACCTCTGCAGAGTGTAAAAATTGTAACTTGTTACTCCCTATTCCAGGAAGGATCTACGAACACGGCAGGAAAGAAACTCCATGAAAGTTCTGGTAAACCCGTGAAGGCTGATGGGCATAGATTTTCAAAATAAAATCAATCTTTGAAGAAAGGTTTATGAAAACTGCATAGTGCCAAGGACTTATAGTCCAAGGTGGTAGATAGAGCATCAAACTTCCCACCTTGCATATAATGAACTTGTTGGATAACGCTGTTACTCACATTTTCCTTTGATCCCCTGCTTAGACTCTGAGGATCCAAAAGATACCCCTATGTATGCAGCTGAAATTCAAGAGGAGGTCTTCTATAAAGAGCCCAATATGTACGATGTCGTAGAAGGGGTAGACTAAGATGTCGTCTACGGAGGAGAGCACCATGAGTCAGAATAATTACCGTAGTTCTAGGAACCAATTGAGCCGAGCAACATAAACAATATATAACAATAAGTTGTTGAGATCAATTTGGAGTTTAAGTTGTCACTTTAAAACTTCCGCTGAAACACTTTATATTTGGTTTGTAAGTTGAATCTTTTGAAGTCTTGAACTTTTGGTATTGTAATAATAATGTTTATATGTTTGTAATATGAACCCGCAATGTTTCTGTTGTACCACTCCGAGGGATGTGATTTTTACGGAACAGTGTTCTGTGGATGTCATGTCAACGACTATAGTGTACTACACATGCAATGGTATGCTGGGTCACCGCAGTTGGTATCAAAGCAAATTGCTTTGACCTTAGGTTGGAAACCTAGTAAAGGGTATTACATGTAGGAGTGTTGAGCAACGATAAAGAATTCTCTAAATAGGGTATAATGGATATTCAAATGAGAATATTATGTTATATATTTTTAGTGCGATAATTCTTTGTTATGATGCAATATATTATTGATTACTAATAAAAATATTTTGTTATACAGAATATGACACCAAAGTTTCCAAAACAAACTTTGGTAAGGTAAGAGGAGACTCTTGATGACTACCAAGGATCATTCACTGATCATCTTCGTCAACTCTTAAGGATTTTTAGTTGTCCAACTAAAATTCCGGTGAATACCATAACCTATTATGATGGTCGTATGTTATCCAAGTAACGTGTGAGTATCCAACTTCTAGAGTATCTTGGATTATATCACGATCTACCTATAGGTGAATGTAGGAGTCATTTAGCAGCATATCATGTTGCTGTTGTGGAGGCGATAGCTAATATCTGGGAGCATAAAGCCAAGGAGTTAGAATGGAGCACATTTTCTGTGATTCTTCATGATTCTATAGACTCGGAGCTATTACCGGATCATCTTACTTTGGTGAAGAAGCATCCTAAGTTAGCTTCCAAGTTTATGGATCGATATCGAACACTTGTTGCGTCTTTTTATAAGAAACATCAAGTTATAGTTGAAGATAAAAATGACATGTTAGAGGATCTAACTGATCCAGAAAGAAGGAAACAGTTAGCATTCCAGTTGGAGAAAGAAGGAAGGAGTAGTGCAAAACCAATCTTTAAGGATATACCCATAGATCCCGAATCTTTTACACCATATCATTGTACACCCAGACTAGAGCCTACCTATGATCCTACATTAGATATGAGGTATTCTGTACCACAGGGTTCAGAGGAAGGGTCTGATTCAGAACTTCCTATCGAGAATTCTAATGGTTGGAGAATGGGATCACTTAGAAGATCCCAAGGAAATCAGATGTCTATAAATGGGTCTGACAGAGATGTTGGACAATCCAGCTGGATGGGTATGGGAACCAATCCTAATAACAGCAGTAGAAATACCATATTCGTAGATGATCATGATGAGGAAGAAGATCCTGAGGAGAGAGTGTTTGAATCATCAACATCTTCTCAAAACCCAAGGAATATATATTATCCAGTGTTTAATTATCTTGCCCAACAGAGCACCTAGGGAGCAGCAGAATCTGCGTATTCTGTTGATAACTCTAGGAATGAAGCTCAGGAGATACAAGTGGGTGATAATGTTGAACAGGGTTCTAAAGACTTTTCAGCTGAGCTGGATGGAGTCAATGCACTCAGGCTGAGTAATGAATCAAGTCCTGATACTTCAGATAATGATTATGTTCCCTCTGGAAGGCCATTTGTTCCACAAACTGTGCAACGGATGTTACACCATCACGGTTGGACTTCAGGCATGTATGATGAGCGTCACGGTTACTAGAAGCAGGCTACTTATTATGGAGTATCGGGTATTGCATACTGTAATCCGAGAGAATTATGTAGCTAAATAAATTAGGAAGTGTTGTTAAGTTGTTAATGTACTTATATGGTACATGTTGTAATGACTTTGAATTACTAAGTTGTTTGTAATGTATAATATGTAAAATGCATATTATGATTTTATTTGGATTGTGATTTCCATTGTGTGACTAGTTCTGTGCATAAAGTTGAGCTCAGAACACATGTGCATGATGTAATTATGAGTATTTGCTTGATGTTGCAGGACTAGGGGTCATGGAATCGGGTGTAGAAACCGAATCTGAGCAGCAGCGCATGGAGCGTGAGGCCAAGGAGAAGGCAGATGCAGATGCTGGAAATCAGGGAACATTACCACCACCACCAATGAGGCCGCTAATGGAGCAGAACTTTATGCAGTATATGCAAATGATGCAAGAAAACCAAAACAAGTTCATGGAAGAGTTGTTGGGACGAGCTAGAAACCATAGAGCACCTGAAGGCGGAGGAGTGAGTCTTTCCTACTTCCAAAATGCAAGGCCATTACCTTTTGCATCAGCTCCTGAACCAATGGATGCAGAAGATTGGCTAGCAGATACGGAGAGAAAGCTGAAGACTATAGGTTGTAATGATGAGGAAAAGGTGAGGTATGCAACTCATCTTTTGACTGGACCTGCAGCATCATGGTGGGAAAATCAGTTAGCCATGCAACAACCAGGAAGAGAGTATACTTGGGAAGAGTTCAAACAAAGGTTTCGTGAGTATCATGTTCCTGAAAGTGTGATGGAGTTGAAGCGTAGAGAGTTTGAAGAGCTTCAACAAGGATATACTAGTGTCATGAAGTACATCCGGGAGTTTAGCCAACTGTCTCGTTATGCAGAGGAAGAAGTCAGCACTTAAGAAAAGAGGAAGAAGCGTTTTCTACGAGGATTAAATCCATTTGTGAAGATGTAGTTGAGGTTGGCCAATAAACAAACTTATCAGCAGTTACTGGATGCAGCTATCACTTTTGAAGATGACTACAAGAATGTCCAAGAGGATAGAAGGAAGATAGCCAAGAAGGAAACTAAGAGGATTCAGGCAAGTAAACCCAAGCCCAATCTGGAATTCAAGCCAAGGAATAGACCTTACAACAAAAACAAAAACAATTCCAACCGGTCAGAGGGGTCATATAAAGCCAAATTGTCCGAGAAAACCACAAGGTGGTTGGCCTGTTAAAGGTGGAGGACAAACCAGTGGAGGCAATGGGAAACCCAATAAAGGAGGAAATTTTGTCAAGAACAATAATGGCAAGAGGAACAGACCTGCCGGGAAGCTGAATTGCGCAACCTTGGAGGAGGTGGATAACTCAGAGCATGCAGTGATAGGTACGCTCAATATCCTTACCAAGTCACTGGTGGAAAAAGGGTCTCCAGTCCCAGGCCACAACTGGCACTAGTCCGGGTTTTGGGCCCGGGACTGCGAAAACGAGACTAGAGGCCCCCCCTCTAGTCCCGGCTAGCTACGGCCCGCGACTGGTAATAACCACGTGGTTGTTTCAGCGCCGTGGGGGCGGAAACCCTCTAGTCCCGGGCCATAACACCACCCGGGACTATAAGGTTTCCTGCCACGGCAGAGAATTGTGTGTTTCTCTGCCGCGACAGAGATTGTGTATTTCCTTTTTTTTGCCATTTCGTTCCTTTTTCGTTTTTTGTTTCACTATAATTCAAACATATATTCCAGTATACATATTTTACGCTACTACATACACACTACACGTCGATGCATTTATATAATTAATCGATCCCTTGCAAGCATACATATAATCAATCATATCAAAATGAAGAAATGTTTTGAAATTACATGGTCATTGATGAATATATATATATCATATCAGCTACATGGAGATGACTAAGGCAAATTGAGTTCCACGTCATTCGCATAATGCTCTCCATGTACATCAAGGACTTCCTTCATCATAAATCCCGCCAGCTCCTCTTGAATTGCTCTTATGCGTTGGTCTGGCTCTAGTTTCTCCTGCAAATCATAAATATAATGTGAGTCAACTTTCTGATCACTGGTCAACTCGCGGATGTACTCGCAGACGTAGTATCCACATAAATGAGTTCTCGGTGGCTGCTGTAAACTCTTCGCCATTTTATAAGTTAGCTCCTCTTTGAATGGACCAGGTATTTTCTGTCTGAACCATGTCCAACACCTGCTCGACAAAGAAAATGAACAAAGGAGTTATTAGTTACTTGATATCAGGAAATGAATGAAAGGAGACGATATAATGCGATAATGATTGAAATTACTTATGGAGCATTGTTTTCATGTCGCTCCACTGCTCTTGGTCCCAACTTAATGAGTCGTGGACTTCAACTAGGGACTTGTCAACTTGAATGTTTAGCAAGATCCAGTGGAATCTTCGGACATTTACATAAGCATACATGCATAGCTCATCCAGTAAGCAAAAATAAAATGTGTACAAGATATAAGCACTCACTTGAAGTTGTAAGGAAATAGTATTTCCTTAACAAAATTATTCTCGGTTAAGAACCTGCACATGTCTTCCTCCACGTCCTTGGGGTGATTCTTTAACGTATATTCATTAATGATATATGGGTCAATGAACCCAACATCGTATCTTCTAGCTCTTTTGCATTCAAGCATCTTCATTCTGCAGAATATAATATCATCATACAAAAGGATATATAGTTAGGATAATATATTAAATGCAATAAACGAGCTAAAGCTACAAACTTAATTATAGAAATAAATAACTTACAGACAGTAGCAACCAATGATAGATTTGTCGAGGGCGCGCTGGTTGTATAACTGGAACAGTTCGGTCATTTGAACCTGTATCGAGTATGGTTTGAAGTGATGCTCCATTCTAACGTCCACCAGAAACCAATCTTTCTGATGCTTTTTTTCTGCTTGCGACATGTACCATTCGTGCAGATTTCGCATATGTGTGGATAGACACGCGAGCTCCTCATTACTGACTAGAGGCTCCCCTTGGACATACTGCCATACTATCTGACCCACTGGCGTATCTTCGTAGCCTAAATATTGACCAAGAGACATATTTGCTTCGTTAGCAAGTGCTTTGGCCTGCGATACAGTGATTCCCATAAGTGCAGCATTGTTACGAGCTCTAGGGTCCATTATTTGCATGTCCATATCCATTTCAGCTCTGAAGGCCTTGTCGAGGTCTGAAATGACTTTGAGCGGGGCGACCGATTGATTCTTCTGTGCTCTGAGCTGGGCAACTTGCTTCCCGCTTTTTGCACTTGTGATTTTTTTCTTCTGTGCTTGCTTAATAATCTCCCGGTCATAGTCTGATTCCAGATTCATCGATATCTGGGATGGTTGCTCAAGAAAGGACTTAGCCCACTTTTTGGTTTTTTCATTATATACCGACTTTGGCTCAGGGTTTTTGGGTGCAAAATGCGCCTTAACTTGGGCAGCCACATCCGCGTTAGTTTCCTCATCGGTCTTGTCATAAGGTTTCTTTGGAAGAGCCGGCGGGATATCGACTATCTTTGGCGTTTGACCTTTCTTCGATGTGGGGCATGGGGGACCGTCGAACTTCCATTTCTTCGACGAGGTAGTAGTATTGCACGGAGGCGGAGGCGGAGATCGAGTTGATGTACTCCTGCTGCGGCGATCGTCAGCGGGCGGGGTGGACTTGGAGGTTGGCGATAATCGGGCTGGGGTGGACTTGGAGGTTGATGATATTCGATGCGGGGTGGACTTGGATTCCTTGGAGTAGGTGGCCTTGGCGCCGAGCCTGGAAACTTTATGTACTTCTTATTCCATAGAATGATGTTGCGCTTGACATCTCCTAGTTTCGTAAGGCCTTCAGGCGTAGGGATTTCAATCTCTAGGTCCGCAAAATCCTCCACTATGTCATCCACCATGACACGAGCATAGCCTGGTGGAATCGGAAGTGAATGGTGGAGTGCTCCAGGTAGACAAGGTAAAGCAGTGCCGATCGCCACCTTGAAGGACAGGTTGTTCATTGGCTGATGTAGCTCACATTGTTCCATCTCTCTAGCATTATCCACGGGGTAGTGAGGAGCCGGTGCATCATCCAGCAGTGCTTGATCATCAGCCCAGACCTCCGTGGAAGCCACACTGCTTCTCCGCTGGCTAAGATCCAATGCATGATCATCAGACCGCGGGTGAGTTGACGATGGCGGCCTTTGGCTAATTTCATGCATGAGGTTCTTCAGATCAGCTAGGTCCTTCTCTACCCTGGAGATCCGGTCTGCATCCCGGTCCTTCTTTCTCTGACGGCTTCTGTAACTGGCATCGTACTGACGAAACCCTTTCTTCCACGAGACACCGGCGCCTTTGCCTTGTGTTCGTCCTCCCTTTTCAGGATTCCCTAGGGCGCGTGTCAGCTCGTCGTTCTCTCTCTCGGGATGGAACAATCCCAATTGAACATCGTTCATTGCTTTAATAAGGTCTTGGGAGGGTTTTAGAATTTTCTCATGAAATAATGTCTTCCCTATTTCTGGGTCCAAGGATCCCCCGTGCCCGTACCACCAGTGCTTTGACCTCTCGGGCCATCCATCTGTACCAGGAGTGTCGCCTCTAGCCCTCATTTCCTTCTCCATAGTTTCCCACTTAGGACGACACTCTTGTAGCCACCTGTCCCTATTTTATGATGGTATTTCTTGTTGGCAGCATTTAACGCGTTCTTTGCCGACTTTGCCTTTGCTTTATCAGATTGCTTGTACTGTACAAAATCGGGCCACTGTTCTCTCAACTTCTCGTTTACTCCTTTGAAGTCTGGAGTTTTCTTTTTTGCGACATATTTCGCGTATAAACTTTTCTTGTGGTTCCGGTACAGTTCATCCATCTTGCTCAGTGCCCACTCCTTGACTTTCGCTCTATTTTCAAGCCCACCCGGCCTTGGGGTAATACCATCTACCTCAAATTCCTCATACTCTGGAGGTAGTATGAAATGCGCTATGAGCTTCTGCCAAAGGTCATCTTTGGCATCATCGGTGACATAGCTGTTGGATTCTTCACCGGGTTTCTTTGACTTATTCCATTCTTGGATGGTGATCGGCAGGTTGTCCCTAACAAGCACCCCGCATTGATTTATAAACATCCTCCGGTGCTTCTCTGGAGCAATCGGTTCACCATCATCATCTATTTCTTCGATGGTGAACTTCTGATTACTATCCAACTTTTTGTTCGGCCCTCGTTTCGTTCGAGCTGTCGATTGCTTCGATCCGGTGGACTAAAATAAGAAGAGAGAGAGAGTGATTAATATATATCTAGATCAGTTAATGAATAGAGGTAACACGAGACTATATATATATATATATATATATATATATATATATGTACCTCGCCGCATCCTGTCGAGGGGCCATCATTATTGTTGTTATTTGTTTGCCCTTCGTCCATCTGGTCTTCCCCTTGGTACATTAGGTTTTCCTCTAGGGGATGGATTCAGATATGAGGATATCTCTTCCTCGAGCAAAATATCATCGCCGGTAGTAATATTAAGAGGAATTTCACCTCTTATCATGCCCTGAAGAAAACCTTCACCAATGCGACCAGGATCTTCGGATGGATCCATGACTTAATTATCTATAACAAAAAGAGAGTTAAACAGGTTAGAAGAAACAATAATCCTAATAACTAAAACAATATAATCCTAATTATAATAATCCTAATATTATTTGTGCTAAAACAATAATCATAATAACTAAAACAAAACAAATAACCCTAATAAAACATTAATCCTAATATTATTTGTGGTAAAACAAAAAAATAACTAAAACAATATAATCCTAATAAATAAAACAAAAAAATAACTAAAACAATAATCATAATCCTAATCCTAATATTTTAATTAAAACAATAATCCTAATACTAATCCTACTAACTAAAACAATATAATCCTAATTATAATAATCCTAATATTATTTGTGCTAAAACAATAATCATAATAACTAAAACAAAAAAATAACCCTAATAAAACAATAATCCTAATATTATTTGTGGAAAACAAAAAAATAACTAAAACAATATAATCCTAATAAAAAAAATAACTAAAACAATAATCCTAATACTAATTCTAATATTTTAATTAAAACAATAATCCTAATACTAATCCTAATAACTAAAAAATAATAATTCTAATCCTAATAACTACTAAATGTTGGAATTATGCCCGAGAGGCAATAATAAAGATGTTATTATTATAATTCTTGTTCATGATAAAGTTTATATTCCATGCTAGAATTGTATTAAGCGGAAACTTTAATACTTGTGTGGTTTGTGAACAACACCGTGTCCCTAGTATGCCTCTATGGACTAGCTCATTGATTAATGATGGTTAAGGTTTCCTAACCATAGACATGAGTTGTCGATTGATAATGAGATCATATCATTGGGAGAATGATATGATGGACATACCCAAACTAAGCAGAGCAATTAGATCGTGTCATCGTGTTCATCTTTGCGAAGCTTTACCTATGTCAAATATTGTATTCCTTAGACCATGAGATAATACAACTCCCTGGTATCGGAAGAAAGCTTTGAGGTCATCAAACGTCATCCTATGAGAGGGTGATCATAAAGGTGTCTCTCAGGCGATCGGAAAGTACCTGTTGGGTTGTATGTATCGAGATGGGATTTGTCCCTCCCAAGTCGGAGAGATACACTTCGGGCCCACTCGGTAATCGATATCAACACCGCTTGCAAGCATGTGGTTAAGGAGTTGATCAAAAAGTGATATCGGATTACAGAACGAGTAAAGTACTTGCTGTGAACGAGATTGAACTAGGTATGACGGTACCGACGATCAAATCTCGGGCAAGTAAAATATCGCGAGACGAAGGGAATATATATATGGGATTGATTGAATCCTGGCATCATGATTCATCCGATATGATCATCGATGAATGTGTGGGAGTCAATATGGGTTTCCAGACCCCGCTATTGATTATTGATATAAGATCATGTCTGCAGATTCTCGAACCCGAAGGGTCACACACTTAACGTGTCTCGATGCTAGGATAGATTGGATAATTGGTTTATGAGTTTTTGTTCGGAGTCTCGGATGGGATCCGATACATCACGAGAGGTTCCGGAATGGTCTGGAGAATAAGATTCATATAAGGCAGTGCAGTTTTTGGAGTTCGGAATTGTTTCGGGTTAATCGGTATTGTACCGGAAGCTTCTAGAACCTTCCGGAGGGGGACCAACGTGGCCCCACCTGCCGGAAGGGGGCATGGGCCTATGTGGGAGTGCCCTGGCCGCATTGGGCCAGGGGCACAAGGCCCCATAGGGCCCAGCCGGCCAACCTAGGGCAAAACCCTAGGGGAGCTTCTAGAAGGGGGGGGGGAACTTGCCCCCCACTCCTCCCTCCTTGGACGCCGGCCTAGGCTTGGGGGAGGGGCTAGGGCTGGCGCCCACCCCTCTATATAAAGAGGGCTGGGGGCGCACCCTCCCCACACACCTCCTCCTCAAGCCCTAGCCGCCCTGCTGCCCTCCTCTCTCTCTCCCTCCAAACTGCGCGTAGGCGAAGCCCTGCTGCAGAAACTCTCCACCACTTGCACCGCGCTGTCGCGTTGTAGATCCAATCCGTATCTCCACCATACTTGCTGGACCGAGGAAGGAGGAGACATCGAGGTGCCGCACGTGTGCATCTCTCGGAGGCATCGCCACTTGCGGTGTTAGATCGGATCGGATCGCGAGGAGGAGAAGCGAGTACGACTACATCACCCATGTTCCGATGAACGTTCCGCTGTGCGAATCTTCAAGGGTATGAAGATATCATCTAATCCCTCTCGTTGTTTGCATATCCTAGATTAGATCTTGGCTTTCCCGTTCGCATCCGTAGAATTTTTTTGATTTACTATGCTGCGAACCCCTTCAGTGGTATCAGAGCTAGATCTATGCGTAGATGTGTTTCACGAGTAGAACGCAACATGGTTGTTGCGGACGTTGATGTTTTCTGTTGCAAGCCTCTTGTTTGTGTTCTTCTTATGACGCGGGATAGTGAGATCGAAGCGGTCCAGGCCAACCTTACGCGACGTCGTTCGCGAGACCAGCTCCGCAGTTGACGTGTGGCTTGTTCCACACATGCGGCTGGTGGATGCCAGTTTCTCTCACTATAGTTGTCATGGGATTTACACCGGAGTTTGGCAACCCTAATATCACCGTTGTGGCTTTCCGTAGGTAAGAATCGTTCTTAGCATGCTACTCCCATAAGCCACGTAAAACATGCAACAAAAAAGTAGAGGCGTCTAACTTGTTTTTGCAGGGAGTGTTTTCTGTGATATGGTATGGCCCAAGATGTGATGTGTATGTTGTATGCAATGATCATGTTTTGTAATGTTTCACGACTTGCATGTCGATGAGTACACAACCGGAAGGAGCCATATGGTTGTCTTTATAATAGTAATATGACCTGTGTGTCAACTTCTTATGCGCCATGTAATAGCTTTACTTCATCGCTAAGTAGTTAGCAATAGTTGTAGTTGCTGTTCGTGGTGGAGGCAATCATGGTGGAGTGATGGAGATCATGCCGGCACGCACAAGATGGAGATCATTGCGCGAAGATTGGCTATACCATGTCACATAAAGTTATATGTATGTGATGTTTATCTTTTTATGTATCTTATTATGCTTAGATCGCGACGGTAGCATTATAAGATGATTCCTCACTTAAAGATCAAGATAAAACTGTGTTCTCCCCATGTATGCAACGTTGCAAAAGTTCGTCGTGTTCAAGCATCACGTGATGATCGGGTGCTATAAACTCTACGTTCACATACAACGGGTGCAAGCTAGTTTTGCACACGCGGAAATACTTGGGTTTGACTTGACGAGCCTAGCATGTACAGACATGGCCTCGGAACACATGAACTGAAAGGTTAAGCATGAGTCATATGAATGATATGATCGACACTTTGTTGTCCACCATTGAAACCACATCTCTTCTCGTGAAGATCGGATTAGGTGTGGTGAATTTGGATCACGTTCACTAAACAACTTGAGGGATGTTGAATTTAGTGGGAGTTCATCTAGTAATTTGATTAAGTTGAACCAGTTATCATGAACATAGTCTAATTTGTACTTGCAAACATTGTAGATCAAATGGCTAAGTCCAACTTCAACTTCAACGTTTTTGCTGAGAAAGAAAAGCTTAAGAACAATGGGTCTAACTTCACCAACTGGTTCCGCAATCTGAGAATCATTCTCGCTGGCGGACAAAAGGACTATGTCCTTGAGGATGCGCTAGGTGACGCCCCTGCTGTAGATGTGCCGGCTGATGAGAAAGCTGTTTATCAGTCGCGCAAAGATGATTATGGTGTGATTAAGAGCACCATGTTGTTTGCTATGGAATCGGACCTTCAAAATTGTTTTGAAGACTATCCCGGGCCCTTTGAGATTCTTGAGGAGCTGAAAACCATGTTTCAGACTCAGGCCCGTTCTGAGAGATATGAGATCTCTGAGAAGTTCTTTAACTGCAAGATGGAGGAATGGAGTTCCGTTAGTGAGCACGCCATAAAGATATCGGGCTACACTCAACGCCTTGAGCAACTGGACTGCAAGATTCCAGAGGAGCTCAAGATTGACAGGGTTCTGCAATCACTCCCTCCCAGCTACAAAAGTTTTGTAGTGACTCATAATCAGATAGGCTCCACTGATACGATCACCGAGCTCTTCGCTAAGCTGAAAGCTGCGGAGGTGGACATCAAAAAGGATAATCATGTGTTGATGGTCAACAAGCCCCCCACCTTTAAGAAAGGTAAGGGTGCAAAGAAGCCCTTCAAGAAAGGCGGCGGCAAGCGCGTTGCCCCTGCTGAGAAGAAGCTCAAGTCTGGACCTAAGCCGGACACTGAGTGCTTCTATTGCAAGGACAAGGGTCACTGGAAGCGCAACTGTCCGAAGTACTTAGCAGACAAGAAGGCTGGTACCATCAAAGGTATATTTGATATACATGTTATTGATGTTTTCATTACTAGCCCTCGTTGTAGTGCCTGGGTATTTGATACTGGTTCAGTTGCTAATATTTGTAACTCGAAACAGGAGCTACGGAATAGACGGCGGCTTGCGAGGGATGAGGTGACGATGCGCGTTGGCAACGGATCAAGAGTTGATGTGATGGCCGTCGGCACGCTCTCCTTAGTTTTACCTTCGGGATTAGTTTTAAACCTCAATAAATGTTATTATGTGCCTGCGTTGAGCATGAACATCCTTTCTGGATCGTGTTTATTGCAAGATGGTTATTCATCTAAATCTGAGAATAATGGTTGTTCTATTTATATGAGTAACATCTTTTATGGTCATGCAACTGCTGTGAATGGTTTATTTCTTCTGAATCTCGAAAGGGATGAAACACACATCCATAACATTGAGGCTAAGAGATGCAAGGTAGATAGTGATAATACTACTTATTTGTGGCACTGTCTTCTAGGTCATATTGGTGTAAAGCGCATGAAGAAACTCCATTCTAATGGACTTTTGGAGTCTCTTGATTTTGAATCATTTGACACATGCGAACCATGCCTCATGGGCAAGATGATCAAAACCCCGTTCTCTGGAATGATGGAGCGAGCAACGGACTTGTTGGAAATCATACATACCGATGTATGCGGACCAATGAGTGTTTCAACGCGCGGTGGATATCGCTATTTTCTCACTTTTACCGATGACTTAAGTAGATATGGGTATATCTATTTAATGAAACATAAATCTGAAACATTTGAAAAGTTCAAGGAATTTCAGAATGAAGTGGAGAACCATCGTAACAGAAAGATTAAGTTTCTACGATCCGATCGTGGAGGTGAATATTTGAGTTATGATTTTCTCACGCATCTTAAAGCAAGTGGAATCGTTTCGCAACTCACGCCACCCGGAACACCACAGCGCAATGGTGTGTCTGAATGCCGGAATCGAACCCTATTAGATATGGTCCGATCGATGATGTCTCTTACTGATTTGCCATTATCATTTTGGGGTTATGCATTAGAAACCGCTGCATTCACTTTAAATAGGGCACCATCTAAATCCGTTGAGACGACACCATATGAACTGTGATTTGGTGCTAAACCTAAGTTGTCGTTTCTTAAAGTTTGGGGATGCGAAGCTTACGTCAAGAAGTTGATGCCGGACAAGCTCGAACCCAAAGCGGAGAAATGCGTCTTCATAGGATACCCTAAGGAAACTATTGGGTATACCTTCTATCACAGAACCGAAGGCAAAGTGTTTCTCGCAAAGAACGGTTTCTTTCTTGAGAAGGAGTTTCTCTCGAAAGAAGTGAGTGGGAGGAAAGTAGAGCTAGACGAGGTTGTTGAACCTTCTCTTGAGTTAGAGAGTAGCGCAGCACCTGAAATTGTTCCAGTGCCGCCTGCACCAACAATAGAGGAAGCTAATGACAAGGATCATGAAGCTTCGGACGATGCTACTACTGAACGTCGCAGGTCGACAAGGTCGCGTGCCCCTCCTGAGTGGTACGGCAACCCTGTCTTAACTTTCTTGTTAGTAGATGATAGTGAACCTGCGAACTATGAGGAAGCGATGATGAGCCGAGACTCTGAGAAATGGCTAGAGGCCATGAAATCCGAATTGGGATCCATGAGCGAAAACCAAGTATGGACTTTGGTAGACCCTCCTAGCGACCGAAAGGCCGTTGAGTGCAAATGGATTTTCAAGAAGAAAATGGACGCGGATGGTAATGTTACCGTCTATAAAGCGCTGCTTGTCACGAAAGGTTTTCGACAAGTTCAAGGTGTTGACTATGATGAGACTTTCTCTCCCGTAGCGATGTTTAAGTCCATTCGGATTTTATTAGCAATTGCTGTGTTTCATGATTATGAAATATGGCATATGGATGTCAAGACTGCGTTCCTCAATGGCAACATTGATGAGGAGTTGTATATGATGCAACCCGAAGGTTTTGTCGATCCTAAGGATGCTGATAAAGTATGCAAACTTGAGCGTTCCATTTATGGACTGAAGCAAGCATCTCGGAGTTGTAACCTTCGTTTTGATCAAGTGATCAGGAGCTTTGGGTTTGTTCCAAATTGCTACGAAGCTTGTATCTACAAGAAAGTGAGTGGGAGCTCAGTGACATTTCTGGTACTATATGTGGATGACATATTGATTATTGGAAATGACATTAACATGCTTAACGATGTGAAGAGTTATTTGAACAAATGTTTTTTCAATGAAAGACCTAGGGGAAGCTTCTTATATATTGGGCATCAAAATCTATAGAGATAGACAAAGACGCCTGATAGCTTTAAGCCAGAGTACATACCTAGACAAAGTTCTGAAAAGGTTCAGAATGGATAAGGCAAAGAAAGGTTCAGTGCCTATGTTGTCAGGTAAGACATTGAGCAAGGCTCAGTGTCCAGCTATGGTAAATGATAGAGAAGCTATGAGCAAAGTGCCTTATGCCTCGGCCATAGGTTCTATCATGTATGCCATGCTGTGTACTAGACCGGATGTGTCCAATGCTCTTAGTTTGACGAGCAGGTACCAAAGTGATCCAGGAGTGGAACACTGGACAACCGTGAAGAACATCCTAAAGTACCTAAATAGGACTAAAGAAATGTTCTTAGTCTATGGGGGTGATGAACAACTCGTCGTAAAAGGTTACGTCGATGCTAGTTTTGACACCGACAAGGATGATTCTAAATCTCAGACAGGATACGTTTATATTTTGAATGGAGGAGCTGTGAGCTGGAGAAGCTGCAAGCAAAGCGTGATCGCGGGATCTACAGTAGAAGCGGAATACATGGTTGCTGCAGAAGCGTCAAGTGAAGGAGTTTGGATCAGAAACTTCATCACTGAGCTTGGCGTGGTTCCAAGTGCGTTGGACCCACTAGAGATATTGTGTGACAACACTGGTGCCATAGCACTCGCTAAGGAACCAAGATATCATCCAAAGACCAAGCATATCAACCACAAGTTTCATATAATCCGAGATTATATATCAGATGGAGATCTAAAGATTAGCAAAGTACATACAGATCTGAATGTCGCAGATCCATTGACTAAACCTCTTCCACATGCAAAACATGATCAGCACCTTAGTGCCATGGGTGTGAGATTGTTGCCAAATGTAAACTAGACTATTGACTCTAGTGCAAGTGGGAGACTGTTGGAATTATGCCCTAGAGGCAATAATAAAGATGTTATTATTATAATTCTTGTTCATGATAAAGTTTATATTGCATGCTAGAATTGTATTAAGCGGAAATTTTAATACTTGTGTGGTTTGTGAACAACACCGTGTCCCTAGTATGCCTCTATGGACTAGCTCATTGATTAATGATGGTTAAGGTTTCCTAACCATAGACATGAGTTGTCGATTGATAATGAGATCATATCATTGGGAGAATGATATGATGGACAGACCCAAACTAAGCGGAGCAATTAGATCGTGTCATCGTGTTCATCTTTGCGAAGCTTTTCCTATGTCAAATATTGTATTCCTTAGACCATGAGATAATACAACTCCCTGGTACGGAAGAAAGCTTTGAGGTCATCAAACATCATCCTATGAGAGGGTGATCATAAAGGTGTCTCTTAGGCGATCGGAAAGTACCTGTTGGGTTGTATGTATCGAGATGGGATTTGTCCCTCCCAAGTCGGAGAGATATACTTCGAGCCCACTCGGTAATCGATATCAACACCGCTTGCAAGCATGTGGTTAAGGAGTTGATCACAAAGTGATATCGGATTACGGAACGAGTAAAGTACTTGTTGTGAACGAGATTGAACTAGGTATGACGGTACCGACGATCAAATCTCGGGCAAGTAAAATATCACGAGATGAAGGGAATATATATATGGGATTGATTGAATCCTGGCATCGTGGTTCATCCGATATGATCATCGATGAATGTGTGGGAGTCAATATGGGTTTCCAGACCCCGCTGTTGATTATTGATATAAGATCATGTCTGCAGATTCTCGAACCCGAAGGGTCACACACTTAACGTGTCTTGACGCTAGGATAGATTGGATAATTGGTTTATGAGTTTTTCTCCGGAGTCTCGGATGGGATACGGGACATCACGAGAGGTTCCGGAATGGTCCAGAGAATAAGATTCATATAAGGCAGTGCAGTTTTTGGAGTTCGGAATTGTTTCGGGTTAATCGGTATTGTACCGGAAGCTTCTAGAACCTTCCGGAGGGGGACCAATGTGGCCCCACCTGCCGGGAGGGGGCATGGGCCTATGAGGGAGTGCCCTGGCCGCATTGGGCCAGGGGCAAAAGGCCCCATAGGGCCCAGCTGGCCAACCTAGGGCAAAACCCTAGGGGAGCTTCTAGAAGGGGGGGAACTTGCCCCCCACTCCTCTCTCCTTGGCCGCCGGCCTAGGCTTGGGGGATGGGCTAGGGCTGGCGCCCACCCCTCTATATAAAGAGGGCTGGGGGCACACCCTCCCCACACACCTCCTCCTCAAGCCCTAGCCGCCCTGCTGCCCTCCTCTCTCTCTCTCCCTCCAAACTGCGCGTAGGCGAAGCCCTGCTGCAGAAACTCTCCACCACTTGCACCGCGCCGTCGCGTTGTAGATCCAATCCGTCTCTCCACCATACTTGCTGGACCGAGGAAGGAGGAGATGTCGAGGTGCCGCACGTGTGCATCTCTCGGAGGCATCGCCACTTGCGGTGTTAGATCGGATCGGATCGCGAGGAGGAGAAGAGAGTACGACTACATCACCCACGTTCCGACGAACGTTCCGCTGTGTAAATCTTCAAGGTATGAAGATATCATCTAATCCCTCTCGTTGTTTGCATCTCCTAGATTAGATCTTGGCTTTCCCGTTCGCATCCGTAGAATTTTTTTGATTTACTATGCTGCGAACCCCTTCACTAAAATAATATAATCCTAATAACTAAAACAATAATTATAATCCTAATAATTAACTAAAACAATAATAATCCTAATCCTAACTAAAATAAAAAAACCACCCTGGCCTCGATCGAGCGCTCACCAACGCCGACGCGCGGCATGGCGAGGCGGCGAAACAGCGGCGCGCGGAGCGGCGGAGCACGGCACGGCGGCGCGGTGGAATCGGCGACCGGACAGCACCTCCGTGTGTTTTGTCTCTGTGTTCGTTGTCTGCTTCGTCTTCGTCGAGAAATGCAAGTGCTGGGCAGGGGCGGTGGCGCGCGGAATATAAAGGGCCACCCCTTTAGTCCCGGGCTAAGCCACGGGACGGGACTAAAGGGTCTTTAGTCCCAGGCCGTGGCTTAACCCGCGACTAAAGACCCCCATTTAGTCGCGGGTTAAGCCACGACCTGGGACTGAAGGGGTTTTTTGGCCGCTTCGTTTTCGCGCGCGCAGGCACCCTTTAGTCCCGGGTCCAGCCACGACCCGCGACTAATTGTTTTTTTGTAAATTTTCTTTTTTTAATTCAAAACTAATATAAAAACTTTGGAAAATCATATCTTTTATTGTAATAATCCAAATAAAACAAATAATATGTCTATTATTATCATAAAAATATAAGGAATCTTAATATAATATACATTTATCTGTTTGCATCATTTATAAATTATTTCATTTGTAAATTTTCTTTTTTTAATTCAAAACTAATATAAAAACTTTGGAAAATCATATCTTTTATTGTAATAATCCAAATAAAACAAATAATATGTCTATTATTATCAGAAAAATATAAAGAATCTTAATATAATATCCATTTATCTGTTTGCATCATTTATAAATTATTTCATTTGTAAATTTTCTTTTTTTAATTCAAAACTAATATAAAAACTTTGGAAAATCATATCTTTTATTGTAATAATCCAAATAAAACAAATAATATGTCTATTATTATCAGAAAAATATAAAGAATCTTAATATAATATCCATTTATTTGTTTGCATTATTTATAAATTATTTCATTTGTAAATTTTCTTTTTTAATTCAAAACTAATATAAAAACTTTGGAAAATCATATCTTTTATGGTAATAATCCAAATAAAACAAATAATATGTATATTATTATCAGAAAAATATAAAGAATCTTAATATAATATCCATTTATCTGTTTGCATCATTTATAAATTATTTCATTTCTAAATTTTCTTTTTTAATTCAAATCAAATATAAAAACTTTGGAAAATCATATCTTTTATTGTAATAATCCAATTAAAACAAATAATATGTCTATTATTATCAGAAAAATATAAAGAATCTTAATATAATATCCATTTATCTGATTGCATCATTTATAAATTATTTCATTTGTAAATTTTCTTTTTTAATTCAAATCAAATATAAAAACTTTGGAAAATCATATATTTTATTATAAAGAATCTTAATATAATATCCATTTAGTCCCGATTGTAGTCACAACCCGGGACTAAAGATATTTCCTGCCATTTCCCACCGCTTACCGCCAAGTTTTTCCGCCCTTTCCTTTCTACGAGAGCTTTTAGTCCCGGATGTAGTCACTAACCGGGACTAAAGATATTTCCCGCCATTTCTCAAAGCTTCATGCCAAGTTTTCCCGCCCTTTCCCTCTATATTTAGGGCGATCGTGCCATGGCTATCCACACATCCACACCTTCCTCTCTTAGAACAATGGACAACGCCTACTGGGCCGTTCTAACCCTCGAGGAGACCGAGGCGCTATGCGCCTCCAACTACCCTTGTCTGCCGGGCTACCGGTTGCCCGCCGGCTGGATGCTGAGCGCTGGAGGGGTTCCTGTCCCTCCTGTCCCTCATGGTTCCGCACGCCAGGCGGCCATCACAAACCACTTCTACCACGAGCTCACGTCGGAGCAGCGGATGGATCCCTAGTGGGATCCCGACAACTACGACACCTGGAATGCCTTCTTCGCTAATAGGCGGGAAAGGGAGCTCGCCAGGTACGAGGGTGATGGCCCGCCCCCGGTGAACCATAATGAAGCCGGCCGTCGTCTGTGGTGGGCGAACCGTACTATCATCGGAGTGATGCGCTACATTGCCGGGGGAGACCATCCTCGCCTGCGGTGCCCACGAGTCCACCCGCCATAGAGCCACAAAAAGGCCCCACACTGTCCCGGCGGTAGCGGCATCGCCTTCCAGGATACCCCTCCCCCGCCCGCCATGAATCCGAGGCTAGAATGGCCCCTGGTATATGCCATGGATGGGCTGAGGATCCCCGGAGTGGCAGGTGACGATGACGATGATGATGACGATGACGAAGAAGACCCTGAAGCTGCGTACTATAGGACTAGGCATGATTATGACTAAAGGGGGCGGCTTTAGTCCTGAGTGTTAGCTAGTCCCAATTTGTCCCGTTTTTTAATATTAATAAATGTCTTGAGTGTTACCTAATAAATAGAGGGAAATGCCTATAAAGAGAGGGTTCATCTTTAGTCCCGGTTGGAGAAACCAACCGCGACTGAAGGGATTGCCGCAGACTGTGCCAGGCAACACTAATAATAGGGGTGAGTGTCGACATTATGTCGTGCGGCTTGTACCTTGTCCCGGATGGTGTCACCAACCGGGACTAAAGATGAACCTTTAGTCCCGGTTGGAGACACCAACCGGGACAAAACATGAGTCAACACTAATAATAGGGGTAAGTGTCGACATTATGTCGTGAGTGTCGACATTATGCCGAGCTGCTTGTACTATAAATATGCATCCTTGTGAGTCCAGTCCTCCAGCCAGTTTGAGGCATCTCCAAGATGGTTTTCGAGAGCAGGGACACCACTACGACCAGTTTCAGGGAGATGCCGCCGGAGCCCAGTCCTCCGGCATCTCCGAGAAACTGGTCATAGAGGCACTCCCTAATATGTGAAATAGTTAGCTCCCAGGCGTATTAATCTAGTTAGAGAAGTTACAAGCTGCAAGATGGTTTTCGAGAGCAGGGACACCACTACGGCCAGTTTCAGGGAGATGCCGCCGGAGCCCAGTCCTTCGTCATCTCCGAGAAACTGGTCATAGAGGCACTCCCTAATATGTGACCTCACGCGTTTGGAGATCAGATCTTAATGGTAAGTACGAATCGGGACTAAAGGCCCTCCTTTAGTCCCGGTCCAGCCACAAAACGGGACTAACACACTCAAGGTTGTTTGCAGACAACACTATAAAAATGGACACATGGAGCATCTTCACTCATAAAATGTTACAATTATTACATATCATTTCTTCCCGTGTGTTCCTTTCTGATCATGTCGTATCCATGGAGCATCTTCATTCATTAACATGATGCTTGGGTCATCCTTCACCGTGAAGGGCGGAATTTCATGAAACTTATCACAATCTTCTGACATGTCTGTCTTGTCCTCCACGCCCACGATGTTTCTTTTTCCTGAAAGAACTATGTGGCGCTTTGGCTCATCGTCTGATGTATTCTTTTTCTTTTTTTTTCTTTTTCTAGGTTTGGTAGACATGTCCTTCACATAGAAAACTTGAGCCACATCATTGGCTAGGACGAATGGTTCGTCTAAGTACCCAAGATTGTTGAGATCCAATGATGTCATTCCATATTTCTTGTCTACCTCAACCCCTCCTCCTGTCAGCTTGACCCATTTGCACCGAAACAAGGGGACCTTAAAAGTAGGTCCATAGTCAAGTTCCCATATCTCCTCTATGTAACCATAATATGTGGTCTTTGACCCATTGTTGTCTGTTGCATCAAAGCGGACACCATTGTTTTGGTTGGTGCTCTTTTTATCTTGGGCTATCGTGTAAAATGTATACCCATTTATCTCGTACCCTTGGAAAGTCGATATAGTCGAAGATGGTGACCTAGACAACAAGTATAGCTGATCTCCAAGAGTGTTGTTTTTGATGAGATGTTGCAACCAACCGCCGAAACTCTTCATGTGTTCATCTCTAATCCAAGAGTCATGCTTTCTAGGGTTGTTGGAGCGTAAGATTTTTTTGTGTTCCTCGATATATGGGGCTGCCAAGATAGAATTCTGTAGAACGGTGTAATGTGTTACACTGTAAGAATGTCCGTCCCTACATATTATTGATTTCCTTCCTAGAGTACCCTTTCCACTCAGTCTCCCCTCATACCGCGATTGAGGAAGACCAATCGGCTTAAGGTCAGGAACGAAGTCAACACAAAATTCAATGACCTCCTCTGTTCCATAGCCCTTGGAGGTGCTTCCTTCTGGCCTAGCACGGTTACGAACATATTTCTTTAAGATTCCCATGAACCTCTCAAAGGGAAACATATTGTGTAGAAATACAGGACCGAGAATGGAAATCTCTTCGACTAGGTGAACCAGCAGGTGCGTCATAATATTGAAGAAGGATGGTGGGAACACCCACTCAAAACTGACAAGATATTGGACCACATCATTCTGTAACCGTGGTAGATCTTCAGGATTGATTATCTTCTGAGAGATTGCATTGAGAAATGCACATAGCTTCACAATGGATACTCGAACATTATCTGGTTGAAGCCCCCTCAATGCAATCGGAAGCATTTGCGTCATAATCACGTGGCAGTCATGAGACTTTAGGTTTTGGAACTTTTTTTCTGCCATATTTATTATTCCCTTTATATTCGACGAGAAGCCAGACGGGACCTTAATACTGCTTAGGCATTCAAAAAATATTTCCTTCTCTTGTTTGGTAAGAGCGTAGCTGGCATGACCTTGAAACCATTCTGGATGCAGGCCATCTGGGTCTTTCATACGTTGATGGTACTTTCGTGCTTCCGGTGTAACTTTTGTCTTCCCATACACGCCCAAGAAGCCTAGCAGGTTTACGCAAAGATTCTTCGTCACATGCATCACATCGGTTGCAGAGCGGACCTCTAAGAATTTCCAATATGGTAGCTCCCAAAATATATATTTCTTCTCCCACATGGGTGCGTGTCCTTCAGCGTCCTTCGGAACAGATTTTCCTCCAGGACCCTTTCCAAAGGTTACCATTTGATCCAAATATTTGACCATATCAAATATATCAGCACCAGTACGCTCCTTAGGCTTCGTCTGGTGACATGCTAGACCGTTTAAATGCTTGCCTTTCTTTCTTAAGGGATGCTTGGCCAAAAGAAATCGACGATGCTCATTGTATACATTCTTCTTACAATGTTCCAAATATATACTTTCAGTCTCATCTAAACAGTGTGTGCATGCATTGTATCCCTTGTTTGATTGTCCTGAAAGGTTACTAAGAGTAGGCCAATCATTGATTGTTACGAAAAGCAATGCTCGGAGGTTAAATTCTTCCTGCTTGTGCTCATCCCACACGCGTATCCGGGGTTCGTGCCACAACTCTAAAAGTTCTTCCACTAATGGCCTTAGGTACACATCAATGTCGTTGCCGGGTTGCTTCGGACCTTGGATCAGCACTGGCATCATAATGAACTTCTGCTTCATGCACAACCAAGGAGGAAGGTCATAGATGCATAGAGTCACGGGCCAGGTGCTGTGACTGGAGCTCTGCTCCCCAAAGGGATTCATGCCATCTGTACTTAGACCAAACCTTAAACTCCTTGCGTCATCTGCAAAGTCCAGGTACTTTCTATCGATTTTTGTCCATTGCCACCCATCAGCGGGGTGTCTCAACATCCCGTCTGACTTACGTTCCTCTTTATGCCATCGCAATAACTTGGCGTGCTCTTTGTTTCTAAATAAGCATTTCAACCGTGGTATTATAGGAGCATACCACATCACCTTGGCAGGAACCCTCTTTCGGGGGGGGGCTCGCCCTCAACGTCACCAGGGTCATCTCGTCTAATATTATACCGAAGTGAAGTGCATACCGGGCATGCATCCAAATTCTCATACTCCTCACCGCGGTAGAGGATGTAGTCATTAGGGCATGCATGTATCTTCTGAACCTCTAAACCTAGAGGGCAGACAACCTTCTTTGCTTCGTACGTACTGGCGGGCAATAAGTTATCTTTTGGAAGCATATTCTTCATCATTTTCAGCAACTTTTCAAATGAGGAGTTAGGTATAGCACACTCATCCTTCCATCGCAGCAATTCCAGTGTGCTGCTCAGCTTTTTCAGACCATTTTCGCAATTTGGGTACAACAACTTTTTGTGATCCTCTAACATGTGATTGAACTTCTCCCTATCCTTTTCAGTTTCACAATCTCTTTGTGCATCGGCAATGGTCCGACCAAGATCATCAGGAGGTTCATCATGTGTCTCTTCTTCATCCTCCCCTTCAGCATCCCCCATGGAAGTATCTCCGTACTCAGGGAAACCATGATAGTTGTCATACTCCTCCTCTTCTTCATTGTCTTCCATTATAACCCCTCTCTCTCCGTGCTTGGTCCAACAATTATAACTAGGCATGAAGCCGGACTTCAACAGGTGGCTGTGAAGGGTTTTTGAGTCAGAGTAATCCTTCTGATTCCTACATCCATTACATGGACAGAATACAAAACCATTGCGCTTGTTTGCATCAGTAACACAGATGAATTCATGCACGCCATTAATGAACTCGCCAGAGCGTCGGTCAGTACCGTACATCCATTCCCGGACCATCTGCAATATAGTAAAAGTATATCAAAAACCATTACACAACATGATAGAATTATTACAAGTTATATTGAGAGCTTCTAGAGCATTAATTTTGAATTTTGAAAAATTTACATGCACCAATTTGTGAATTGGAGAAAACAATCAACATGATAAATGTGGAGTTTTTTATTATTGTTCTATCAGTGAAAACCTCATTCCATTCTAAGCTCTGAAACTCTAAAATTACACATTTCAATTTTCAGTAACTATGTGCCTAATCAAAATTTGTTACACATATATATCAAAATCCTTCTAGCTACTTCTAGAGCATGCATGCATTTGATCCATATCTCTATATTTCTAGAGCATTATAGAGCTAAAGTAGCAATAAGAGATGAAAGAATGAAGTTCTAACCTTTTAAAGCTTTGGATTTAGGTGTTGCAAACTAAATCTTGACAAATCTTGAGAAAAAAATGGCATGAACTCTCTTGCTTCTTTGAGAAAAATGGCCACCATATGCTTTAGGTCAGCAGGACAGGAGGCAGAATATATAGTGGTGGACAACTAGTCCCGGGCCGTGATACGACCCGGGACTAATAGTCCACGAAAGGACCAGCTGGCCTGCTCCAGGTTATTAGTCCCGGGCAGTATTACGGACCGGGACTAATGACCTGGTCCGGCCCGGACTAGTTACTACGACCGTTTCTAGCCGTTAGAGGCCTCACGGCCCGGGACTAGTGCTCCCACTAGTCGCGGGTTGTGCCAGGCCGGGACGGCTGGCCTTGTTCACATCAAACCGAAGATGGTTTTTCCAGTAGTGAGTTCTATTTGATACTGGTGCAACTACTTCATTCATTTTTGAAGAATTCTGTGATAAATTCAGGATTAGAAGGACAACGTTAGAAAACCCTATGACCGTGGTGACGGAAGGGGGAAATGTAGTTGTATGCCACATTAAACAAGATCAGGTTATCTCGGTCTATGGTTGTACCTACTTTGTGGACCTTTGTGTGATTCCTTTGAAGGGAATTGTAGTAGTGTTGGGTATTGGATGACTGAACATGGGGCTTAGATCAATTGTGAGGATAAATTTGTCTCAATCAAGACTCCAAGTGGAGCAAGGATAGTTTATCAAGCATATAAGCACAGTCATATCATGGTGGATCTTCAGTTGAACTCAATGAAGGAGGTCAAGTTGGAAGATATTCCTGTAGTAAATGAGTTTCAAGATGTTTTTCCAGCAGAGCTACCAGGAATGCCACCAGATCGGGAATGAAATAGAGTTCACTATTGATCTAGTTCTGGGTACAACACCAATATCTCAAGCACCATACAATATGGGTCCAAAATAATTAAAAGAACTTAAAAGAGCAAATTGATGAGTTAGCCAGAAAACTATTCATTCAAGAAAGTGTATCCCCATGGGGAACACCGGTGATTTTTGTAGATAAAAGAGATGGAGGGAGAAGGATGTGTGGGGATTATAGAAATCTCAATAATGTTACCATCAAGAATAAGTATCCATTACCTAGAATTCAGGATCTGTTTGATCAAGTTAAAGGAGCTAGAGTATTTTCCAAGATTGATCTAAGATCCGGATACCACCAAATAAAAATCAAACCGGAAGATGTTCCGAAGACAACATTTGTCTCAAGGTATGGACACCATGAGTATCTTATCGTACCGTTTGGATTGACCAATGCACCAAAAATATTCATGAATTTGATGAACAAAATCTGCATGCCGTACTTGGACAAGTTTGTCATAGTGTTTATTGATGATATTCTAATATATTCCAAGGATAAGGAAGAGCATGCTGATCATTTGAGAATAGCATTGCAGATCCTAAGAGAACATAAGCTTTATTCTAAGTTCAGCAAGTGTGAATTCTGGCTAGATGAGGTAGAATTCCTCGGTCATGTGATCAGTAAAGATGGGATTGCTGTAAATCCATCCAAAGTTCAATCAGTATTAGAATGGACGGCACCAACCAATGTGAAACAAATTTGAGGTTTCTTGGGAATGGCTGGTAATTATCGGAGGTTCATTGAAGGATTCTCCAAGATAGCTGGACCAATGAAAAAATTGTTAAGGAAGATTACACCATTCATCTGGGATGAGAAGTGTGAAACAAGCTTTAAAGAGTTAAAGACTAGATTAACCACCGCTCCAATCTTAGCAGTTCCTGAAACAGGGAAGGACTTTATAGTATATTGTGATGCATCCAAAGAAGGTTTGGGTTGTGTGTTAATGCAAGATCGTAAAGTAATTGCTTACGGATCAAGGCAACTAAAACCACTTGAAGTCAATTATCCAACCCATGATTTGGAATTAGCAGCAGTAGTCTTTGCTTTGAAAGGATGGAGGCATTTCCTTTATGGAGCCATATGTGAGTTATACACTGACCACAAAAGTCTCAAATATTTCTTCACTCAAAAGGAATTGAATATGAGACAAAAGTGTTGGTTAGAGCTAATCAAAGATTATGATTTGACAATCAATTATACCCCTGGAAAGGCAAATGTTGTAGCAGATGCTTTAAGTCGTAAAAGTGCAGATATTCAGCCTAGCAATCGGGAGCTACCAAAAGAGTTACACATGGATTTGGAAAGATTAGATCTTCAATTCATAAGAGTAGAGACTCTTGGAGGATTAGCTACTATGCAGGTAGTTGCAGAACAAAATAGTGATCTCAAGCACGAAATTTTTAGACATCAAGCAGAAGATCCTTTTATTGCTAAAGAAATTCGGAGGATATCTCAAGGACAAGCATCAAATTTTCGCTTAGGAGATTATGGATCTTTATGGTTCCAAGATCGTATTTGTGTTCTAGATGTGCCAGAGATTCGTGAAGTGATACTTCAAGAGGCACATGATACACCATATTCCATTCATCTAGGAAGTACTAAGATGTACATGGATTTGAACGAATTATTCTAGTGGAACAACATGAAAAGAGACATTGCAAAATATGTGTCAGAATGCCATACTTGTCAAAGGGTAAAAGCTGAACATCAAATTCCATTAGGACCATTACAACCCTTGGAAATTCCCGAGTGGAAATGGGAGGAAATTGGTATAGATTTCATCACAGGATTACCCATGACACCAAAACGGAATGATATGATATGGGTGATTGTTGATAGACTCACCAAAAGTGCACATTTTATTCAGGTGAATCAGAAAGATAATGCCGAGAAGTTAGTAGAAGTTTACATCAAGGAGATAGTAAGTAAGCATGGAGTGCCCAAGAAAATCGTAACTGATAGAGGATCTGTGTTTACTTTAGCATTTTGGAAGCATTACATGAATCACTTGGTTCAAAGTTGGATTTCAGCATAGCCTACCGTCCAGAAACTGGGGGTCAAACTGAAAGAACCAATCAAAAACTAGAAGACATTCTTAGGGCTTGTGCCTTAGATTTTGGAGGTTCGTGGGAAGATCATCTACCATTGGCAGAATTTTCCTACAATAACAGCTATCAGAGTAATCTGAAGGCAGCTCCATACCAAGTACTTAGAAAGAAATGTAGATCACCTATATGTTGGTATGAGCCTGGGAGTAGCAAAGAATTTGCGCCAGACTATATCAAGGAAAGGCAAGATATCATCGATATAATCAAGGATAGATTAAAAATAGCTCAAAGTAGGCAGAAAACTTATGCCGACCAAAGTCGAAGATCATGGCATCCTAAAATAGGAGATATGGTATATCTCAAAGTAAGCCCAATGAAAGGAGTTAAGAGGTTCGGAGTTAAAGGAAAATTGAGTCCAAGATATATAGGACCATCCAAAGTACCGAGTCAGAACAGGACCATAGCTTATGCTTTAGAGTTACCATAAAGATTGGCTCAAGTTCACAATGTTTTCCATGTGTCATAACTCCGGAAATGTCTTAAAGTTCCTGATGATGCAATCACACATCAAGAGATATAATTACAAGCAGACTTTACTTATGTTGAGAAACCCTGTAAAATTCTAGAAGAGAACTGGAAAAGGTTAAGAAATAGGGCAATCGAGTACTGTAAGGTACAGTGGGAGAATCACCCCGAGAGATAAGCCACATGGGAGAAAGAGGATGACTTAAGATAAGCCTATCCAGAACTATTCAGGTACACTTCAACAAGCTTCGGGATGAAGTTTAATTTAAGGGGGGAAGTCTGTAACATCCCAACATTTAGGAACCAACGAAGGGTGGATTTACGAATTTGTGCATATGCATGCATCCATCTGTAAAATGTGGGTAAATTTTTCGCCAAATAAAAACTTAAAGTGACCAGAGTTTCTTTCACTCTCCAAGTGTAGGAATAGCTTTGGAAGAATGATCGTTATAAATTTTGACATGATCTTTATGCATTAGTGTGTTTTGGGGGAAAATAATTTGAATTCAAATTTGAATTTTGAGTTTATATTTTAAAGTTAGGAATTGATATTTTAAATGAATTCTAAAATGATTTAGTAATATTATTCAATCAAGAAATAATATATAGTAATAGAAACTCTAAATAAGAAATCCAATTAAGAAATGAATATTTTATTCCTTATCTTTATTCCATGAATAGTTAAAAAGATTAACTCATTGTGACAATAAAAAATCTTTACAGAAAGGAAATTAGAAAATAGAAATATATATATATTAATAAACTATTACACATTTCTTACAAAAGAATGAAATAAAAATTACAAAGGAATTTATTTGTCTAAAAGTAAACCTATACTAATTTTGAATCTTCAGATCTTGTACCTGCAAAAATAAAGAACAAACAAAAAGGAAAATGAAAGTTAAATTATTAATTTTACTCTTAGTAGAGATTAGTGAGTTTCACTGCTCAAGTTTATATCATTGAGTAAATCTTTTAGGGGCAAGTTTCACCAATATGAAAGAATTTGATCTTTCATAATAAATAAGCCATAAGTCAAATGATCACATCAAGTAAAAGGGGCAAGTTTCACCAAGCAGGATAACAGTAAAAAGATCAAAGGGTAAAACACCTCGCTGATCTCATCCACAACCATGCAACAAATACACAGGCAGCTCAATCACCAAACTGCATGGGGTGTGCTGTCGACAAATCCACAGAAGCTCACGAAGTAAAAGGACCAAGCACAGCCGTGGGAAGCCACTAGTGCATCTATGTATTTTCAACACCACCCCAAGAACACTCAGCTTAGCAAAGCCAAGCAAACCACCAGCCAAAACCTCATACCAAACAATCCAAGCATCACCAGATGGTGACATAAGGAGGGGAGAATCAGGTTGACAGCAAGGTCAAGCTCACAGGAGCTAGGAGGTGCAGGGTTGATCAAGGCCAAGCACATGAACCAGAAGTAGCAAGAGCAGCACCAGGAGGTGAAGGGCAAGATCAAGCCACAAATAAACCAACAACCATCACAAATCATCAACTATGTGGTGAGCATCATAAAACATCCACATATTCTATTCATATTATCCAAATAGAAGAGCATGTGTTATTTTAGGATTAACCTCTGAGTGATCATGCGGTGACCCAACATACCACTGCATGTGTAGTACACTATAGTCGTTGACATGACATCCAAAGAACACCGTTCCGTAAATATCACATCCCTCAGAGTGGTACAACAGAAACATTGCGGGTACATATTACAAAAGTACACACATTATTATTATTACAATACCAGAAGTTCAAGGCTTCCGAAAGATTCAACTTACAAACCAAAATATAAAGTGTTTCAGTGGAATTTAAAAGTAGCAACTCCGACTAGGAGTTGAGCTCAGCAGCTTATTCTATAGAGTTCATGTTGCTCGGCTCCGTTGGTTACTACTAACTAGGGATACTTAGTTGAACTCATTATCATCAACACTATAGCGGATCTCGTAATCCACTCCTTCAACACCGCCGGACAGATCGGGTTCCTCGTAGAACACATCTTCTTGACATTCAGCTGCATACATTGGCACGTCTTCGGAATCCTCAGAGTCTAAGCAAGGGATCAAAGGAAAGAATGAGTAACAGCGTTACCCAACAAGTTCATTATATGCAAGGTGGGAAGTTTGATTCTCTAACTACCACCTCGGATTATAAATCCTTGGCACTATGCAATTTTTGTAAATCTTTCTTCAATGATTGATTTTATTCTGAAAAACTATGACAATCATGTTGGAGATATGCCCTAGAGGCAATAATAAATGTAGTTATTATTATATCTTTATGTTTATGATAAATGTTTACATTCATGCTACAATAGTATTAACAAGGAAACATTAATACTTGTGTGATTTGTAAACTTAAATAAGAGTCCCTAGTAAAGCCTCTTCATAATACTAGCTTGTTGGTTAATAAATGATTGTGGTTTCCCTATCATGAACATTGAGATGTTATTAACAACAAGATCATATCGTTAGGAGAATGGTATGATGGACATACTCCTATAGATAAGCGTAGCATAAAGATCAAGTCATTTTAATAGTTCAATTGCTATATGCTTTCTGATACATAGTAACCTAATTCCTTTGACCATGAGATCATGCCTATCACCATCACCGAAAGGATGCTTTTATGACATCAAACACCACACCGTAACTGGGTGGCTATAAAGGTGGCATTGAGTGTTTGGAAAGTATTGGTTGAGACACATGGATCAAGAGTGGGATTTGTTCATCCATATGATGGATAGATATACTCTGGGCCCTCTCGGTGGAATGTCATCCAATTGGCTTGCAAGCATGTGACTGGCTCACAAGGGATCACATATCACGGGAACGAGAAAAGAGTACTTATCGGTAACGAGGTTGAACTAGGTATGCAGAGATACCGACGATCAAAACCTCGGATAAGTAAACTATCGTGAGACAGAGGGAAATTGGTATCGTATGTAAGTGGTTCATTCGATCGCAAAGTAATCATAGAAATATGTGGGAGCCATATGAATTTCCAGATTCCTCTATTGGTTATTGTTAGGAGAAGTGTCTCGATCATGTCCGCATAATTCACGAACCGTAGGGAGACACACTTAAGGATTCGATGTTGTTGAGTAGTTATGGAATGATGAGTAAGAGACCGAATGTTGTTCGGAGTCTCGGATGGGATCCGGGATATCACGAGGAGATCTGGAATGGTCCGGAGAATAAGATTCATATAAGGAAAGTCCTGTTTCGGGGTTGGAGAATGGTTCCGGTGTTTTCATCGGGAATGTTCTAGAAGGTTCCGGAATGTTCGGCACTCCGGAGGGGAAGGGTACATGAATGTGTCATAACAAGTTGGATTGATTGCATTTTGTATTAGGTGTCATCCCTGAGCAAAATAAATGGATAAATCAAATCCTAGTTTGAAAAGTCAAACGCCAATTTGAAAAAGTCAAACGACTATTTTGCTTGGTGGAGGGAGAGTAGGAAACCTACTTGGGGAGGAAGTCCCTCTCCCTCCACCGCCGGCCTTGGAAGCCGAGTTGGGGACGGACTCCCCTCCCCTTGGCCGGCCCCCTCCACCTATATAAGGAGGGGCAGGGCTGCCCCTCCAAGAAACACACCTCCACCACCCAAAACCCTAGCCCTAGCCGCCGCCCCTCCTGCAGCCGCCGCCGCCCTAGGGCAAACCCTAGCCACCGACTTGGGGCTTTCCCCAAGCCCTAGCTGCCAGCCTAGCTCCCTCTCTTTGGTGTGTCTAAACCCTAGATCACCGAGGCCTCTCTCATAGTCCACCATACTCGCTCCGGCTTAAGGCGAAGCCCTGCGAGATCTCCCCTCTACTTCCGGTACCACGCCGTCGTGCTGCCGGAATTGTGAGGAGAGTGCTACAACCTCCGCTGCCTGCTGGAACAAGGGAGAGGAAGGTCTTCATCGAGTACCGAACGTGTGACCGACTGCGGGAGCGCTGCCGGAACGCAGCGCCGGAAGGATCGTCTACACGATCTTGAGATCGGCAAGAGTACGACTACATCACCCACGAGAATCTGCTCTCGTTAAACACTTTGGAATCTTCGAGGGTGAGTTATTCTATCAACTCGTTGCTACAATCTAGTAGATAGATCTTGGCTTGTTTGTTTGTATGCGATAGAATTTTTTTGTTTTCCACGCTACGAACCCCTACAGTGGTATCAGAGCCGTGTCTATATGTAGATCTGTTGCACGAGTAGAACACAATGGTCATTGTGGGCGATGGTGCTTTTATTATCAATTGCTTCTTGTGTACTTTGCATCTTGCGGTATGATGGGATGAAGCGGCCCGGGCTAACCTTACATGACATTGTTCATGAGACTTGCTCCACGCTCAACATGCAACTTGTATTGCATAAGTGGCTTTGCGGGTGTCTGTCTCTCCCATTATAGTATAGATCCAATTTACAACGGGCACTTGATAGTTCAAACATCAACATTGTGGTTCTTGTTCGTAAGTTAGATCGACACTTATTGATAGCCCTAAACCACGTAAAATATGCAAAGAAATTAGAGGCGTCTAAACTTTGTTTTGCAGGGGTGTGCTGTGATGTGATATGGCCATGATTGTGATTATATTTGATGTATGCAATGCTCTTTATTGTAAGTTGGCAACCGGCAGGAGCCATATGGTTGTCTTTAATTTCTGTTAAGACCTGCGTGTCTATTCAAAGTAGTTGTAATAGTTGAAGCTGGTGGACGACAACCATGGAGCAGCGTCATTGACCTTGATGCAATGCCGGTGATGATGGATATCATGTTCGTGCTTGAAGATGGAGATCGGAAGCACAAAGAAGAAAGGCCATATCATATCACATATTATGAATTGCATGTGATGTTAATCCTTTATGCATCTTGTATTGCTTAGTTAACGACGGTAGCATTATAAGATGATCCCTAATGCACACAAATTTCAAGTTCTAAAGTGTTCATCCTTAGTAAGCACCATTGCTAAAGCTTGTTGTTTCGAAGCACCACATGATGATCGGGTGCGTTAGATTCTGCAAGTGTATACAACATGAGCAAGCCAGATTTGCTCATGCGGAAGCTAAGGTTTGATCTTGACGAGCCTAGCATGTACAGACATGGTCTCGGAACACGGATCACCGAAAGGTAAAGCATGAATCATATAGTAGATATGATGAACATGTCAATTGTTCACCATTGAAGCTACATCAACTCTTGTGATGATCGGTTTTGATGTGGTGGATTTGGTTCGTGTGATCACTAAAACAATGTGAGGGATATTGTTTTGAGTGGGAGTTCACCTAGATTAATTTAACTATTAATTAGAACTCAATTTGTCGTAAACTTAGTCTAAACTATTGCAAATATGTTGTAGATCAATGGCGGCCCCTACCATCAATTTTAATGCGTTCCTAGAAAAAGAAAAGTTGAAAAACAATGGAAGCAACTTCGCGGATTGGTTCCGCAATTTGAGGATTGTCCTCAATGCTGGTAGTTTGACCTATGTGCTGGATGCACCGCTGGGTGACCCGCCTGCAGCTACTGCTACCGATGAAGTAAAGAATGTTTACCTCGCTCGGAAGACTCAGTACTCCATAGTTCAGTGTGCTATCTTGTATGGTTTAGAATCGGAGCTTCAGAAAAGGTTTGAGAATTCAGACCCACATGATATTGTCCGTGAACTCAAATTGATTTTTGAGACTCACGCGGCAGTTGAGAGCTATGAGGCTTTTGAAAAGTTCTTTAACTGCAAGATGGAAGAGGGCAACTCCGTCAGTGAGCATGTGCTTAAGATGTCTGAGCACGCAAACAAACTCCAAAGCTTGGGTATAGTGATTCCTAATGCTTTGGGGATTTACCGTGTCCTCCAATCACTACCACCAAGTTACAAGAACTTTGTGATGAACTACAATATGCAAAGCATGAACAAGCAGTTGTCAGAACTCTTCTCCATGTTAAAATCTGCAGAAGTGGAGATCAAGAAAGAGCACCAAGTGTTGATGGTCAATAAGACCACCAAATTCAAGAAAGGCAAGTCTAAGCAAAAGGGACACTTCAAGAAGGGTGGTAAGAAAGTTACCGCACTGATGAAGAAAACCAAGACTGGACCTAAGCCTGATACTGAGTGCTTTTACTGCAAGGGAGAAGGTCACTGGAAGCGGAATTGCCCAAAGTACTTGGCGGATTTGAAGAACGGCAACATCAAGAAGAAAGGTATATCCGATATACATGTTATTGATGTGTACCTCACTAGTACTCGTAGTAGTGCATGGGTATTTGATACTGGTTCGGTTGCTCATATTTGTAACTCAAAACAGGTACTGCAGAATAAACGGAAGCTAGCGAAGAACGAGGTGACGATGCGCGTAGGAAATGGATCAAAGGTTGATGTGATCGCGGTCGGCACGCTACCTCTTCATCTACCATCGGGATTAGTTTTATACTTAAATAATTGTTATTTGGTGTCTGCGTTAAGCATGAACATTATATCGGGATCTTGTTTATTGCGAGACGGTTACTTGTTTAAATCCGAGAATAATGGTTGTTCGATTTATATGAGTAATATGTTTTATGCACATGCACCTTTGATAGATGGTCTATTCTTATTGAATCTCGATAGTGGAAATACACATATTAATAACATTGAAGCTAAACGTTTGAAATTGAGCGATAACTCGACCTATATGTGGCACTGTCGTCTTGGTCAAATTGGAGTGAAGCGTATGAAGAAACTCCATTCCGATGGACTTCTTGAATCACTTGATTTCGAATCACTTGAAAGATGCGAAGCATGTCTGATGGGTAAAATGACTAGGACTCCATTTTCTGGTATGATGGAGCGAGCTGCGGACTTATTGGAAATCATACATACCGATGTGTGTGGTCCAATGAGTGTAGCATCGCGCGGTGGTTATCGTTATGTTCTTACCTTCACGGATGACTTGAGTAGATATGGGTATATCTATTTCATGAAACATAAGTCCGAAACTTTCGAGAAGTTTAAGGAATTTCAAAGTGAGGTTGAGAATCAACGTAACAAGAAGATTAAATTTCTACGTTCTGATCGTGGAGGTGAATATCTAAGTTACGAGTTTGGCGAGCATTTGAAAAAATGCGGAATACTTTCACAATTGACACCGCCAGGAACACCACAGCGTAATGGTGTGTCCAAACATCGTAATTGAACTCTCTTAGATATGGTTCGTTCTATGATGTCACTTACAGATTTACCGCTATCATTTTGGGGTTATGCATTAGAAACAGCCGCATTCACTTTAAATAGGGCACCATCTAAATCCGTTGAAACGACACCGTATGAATTATGGTTTGGGAAGAAACCTAAATTGTCGTTCCTTAAAATTTGGGGTTGCGAAGCCTATGTAAAGAAGTTACAGCCGGACAAGCTTGAACCCAAAGCGGAAAAATGTGTCTTCATAGGATACCCAAAGGAAACTATTGGGTATACCTTCTATCATAGATCCGAAGGCAAAATCTTCGTTGCCAAGAATGGATCCTTTCTAGAGAAGGAATTTCTCTCGAAAGAAGTGACTGGAAGGAAAGTAGAACTCGACGAGGTTGTCGAACCTTCTCTCGAAATTGCGAGTAGCGCATCACCGAAAGAAGTTCATGTGGTGCCTGCACCAATAAGAGAGGAAGCTAATGATGATGATCATGAAACTTCGGTTGTAGTTGCTACGGAACCTCGCAGGTCAACGAGAACTCGTACCACTCCTGATTGGTATGATCCCGTTATGAGTGTCATGTTGGTGGACAACACCGATGACCCTGCGACATATGAAGAAGCAATGATGAGCCCAGATTCCAATAAATGGCAAGAAGCCATGAAATCCGAGATTGGATCCATGTACGAAAACCAAGTATGGACTTTGGTGGACTTACCGGATGGCCAGAAGGCTATCGAGAACAAATGGATTTTCAAGAAGAAAACAGATGCTGATGGTAATGTTACTGTCTATAAAGCTCGACTTGTCGCAAAAGGGTTTCGAAAAATTCAAGGAGTTGACTACGATGAGACATTCTCACCTGTAGCGAAGCTAAAGTCTGTCAGGATTATGTTAGCAATCACTGCATATTATTATTATGAGATATGGCAGATGGATGTTAAAACAGCGTTCCTCAATGGAGACATTGATGAAGAGTTGTATATGATGCAACCCAAAGGTTTTGTCGATCCTAAGGATGCTAACAAGGTATGCAAACTTCAACGGTCCATTTATGGATTGAAGCAAGCATCCCGAAGTTGGAATCAACGTTTTGATAAGGTGATCAAAAGTTTTGGTTTTATACAAACTTATGGAGAAGCTTGTATTTACAAGAAAGTGAGTGGCAGCTCTGTAGCATTCTTAATACTATATGTAGATGACATATTGTTGATTGGGAATGATGTAGACCTTCTTAATAGTGTAAAGGAATATTTGAATAATAGTTTTTCAATGAAAGATCTTGGCGAAGCAGCTTACATATTAGGCATAAATATTTATAGAGATAGATCGAGACGCCTAATATCATTGTCACAAAATACATATTTGGACAAAGTTCTAAAGAGATTTGGAATGGAAGATAGCAAGAAAGGGTTCTTGCCCATGTTGCCCAGTACGACCTTGAGTAAAACTCAAAGTCCAGCAACGGCAGAAGATAGAGAAAGAATGAGTAAAACTCCCTATGCCTCAGCCATAGGATCTCTAATGTATGCCATGCTATGTACTAGACCCGACATTGCATATGCTGTTAGTTTGACTAGCAGATATCAAAGTGATCCAGGAGTGGATCATTGGACAGCGGTCAAAAACATCCTTAAGTACTTGAGAAGATATAAGGATATGGTTCTTTCTTATGGAGGTGATGAACAGCTCGTTGTTAATGGTTACACCGATACTAGTTGGAACACCGATCCAGACGATTCTAAATCTCAATCTGGATACGTATTTATTTTGAATGGTGCAACAGTTAGCTGGAGGAGTGCAAAGCAAAGCGTTGTGGCGAGATTTTCAACTGAATCGGAATACATAGCTGCTTCAGAGGCTTCACAAGAAGCGATATGGATGAAGGAGTTTATTACAGAGCTCGGTGTGGTTCCAAGTGCGCTGGACCCAATGTCTATCTACTGTGATAACATGGGCGCCATAGCCAATGCGCAAGAACCAAGGTCACACAAGAAGCTGAAGCACATCAAGCTATGTTTTCACGCTATTCGAGAACATGTCCAAGATGGTGACATAAAGATTTGCAAAGTACACACATATCTGAATATGGCGGATCCGTTGACTAAACCTCTCCCGAGGGCAAAACATGACCAACACCAAAATGCCATGGGTGTTCGGTATATTACCATGTAATCTAGATTAGTTGACTCTAGTGCAAGTGGGAGACTGTTGGAGATATGCCCTAGAGGCAATAATAAATTTAGTTATTATTATATCTTTGTGTTTATGATAAATGTTTACATTCATGCTATAATAGTATTAACAAGGAAACAATAATACTTGTGTGATTTGTAAACTTAAATAAGAGTCCCTAGTAAAGCCTCTTCATAATACTAGCTTGTTGTTTAATAAATGATTGTGGTTTCCCTATCATGAATATTCAGATGTTATTAACAACAAGATCATATCGTTAGGAGAATGGTATGATGGACATACTCCTATAGATAAGCGTAGCATAAAGATCAAATCATTTTAATAGTTCAATTGCTATATGCTATCTGATACATAGTAACCTAATTCCTTCGACCATGAGATCATGCCTATCACCATCACCGGAAGGATTCTTTGATGACATCAAACACCACACCGTAACTGGGTGGCTATAAAGGTGGCATTGAGTGTTCGGAAAGTATTGGTTGAGACACATGGATCAAGAGTGGGATTTGTTCATCCATATGACGGATAGATATACTCTGGGCCCTCTCGGTGGAATGTCATCCAATTGGCTTGCAAGCATGTGACTGACTCACAAGGGATCACATATCACGGGAACAAGAAAAGAGTACTTATCGGTAACGAGGTTGAACTAGGTATGCAGAGATACCGACGATCAAAACCTCGGATAAGTAAACTATCATGAGACAAAGGGAAATTGGTATCGTATGTAAGTGGTTCATTCGATCGCAAAGTAATCGTAGAAATATGTGGGAGCCATATGAATTTCCAGATTCCTCTATTGGTTATTGTTCGGAGAAGTGTCTCGATCATGTCCGCATAATTCACGAACCGTAGGGAGACACACTTAAGGATTCGATGTTGTTGAGTAGTTATGGAATGATGAGTAAGAGACCGAATGTTGTTCGGAGTCTCAGATGGGATCCAGGATATCACGAGGAGATCCGGAATGGTCCGGAGAATAAGATTTATATAAGGAAAGTCCTGTTTCGGGGTTGGAGAATGGTTTCGGTGTTTTCATCAGGAATGTTCTAGAAGGTTCCGGAATGTCCGGCACTCCGGAGGGGAAGGTTACATGAATGTGTCATAACAAGTTGGATTGATTGCATCATGTACTAGGTGTCATCGCTGAGAAAAATAAAAGGATAAATCAAATCCAAGTTTGAAAAGTCAAACGCTAATTTGAAAAGTCAAACGACTATTTTGCTTGGTGGAGGGAGAGTAGGAAACCTACTTGGGGAGGAAGTCCCTCTCCCTCCACCGCCGGCCTTGGAAGCCGAGTTGGGGAGGGACTTCCCTCCCCTTGGCCGGCCCCCTCCACCTATATAAGGAGGGGCAGGGCTGACCCTCCAAGAAACACACCTCCACCACCCAAAACCCTAGCCCTAGCCACCGGCCCTCCTGCAGCCGCCGCCGCCCTAGGGCAAACCCTAGCCACCGACTTGGGGCTTTCCCCAAGCCCTAGCCGCCGGCCTAGCTCCCTCTCTTTGGTGTGTCTAAACCCTAGATCACTGAGGCCTCTCTCATAGTCCACCATACTCGCTCCGGCTTAAGGCGAAGCCCTGCGAGATCTCCCCTCTACTTTCGGTACCACGCCGTCGTGCTGCCGGAATCGCGAGGAGAGTGCTACAACCTCCGCTGCCTGCTGGAACAAGGGAGAGGAAGGTCTTCATCGAGTACCGAACGTGTGACCGACTGCGGGAGCGCTGCCGGAACGCAGCGCCGGAAGGATCGTCTACACGATCTTGAGATCGGCAAGAGTACGACTACATCACCCACGAGAATCTGCTCTCGTTAAACACTTTGGAATCTTCGAGGGTGAGTTATTCTATCAACTCGTTGCTACAATCTAGTAGATAGATCTTGTCTTGTTTGTTTGTATGCGATAGAATTTTTTTGTTTTCCATGCTACGAACCCCTACAAATCAGCCTTCACAGGTTGACCAGAACTTTCATGGAGTTCCTTTCCTGCCGCGTTCGCAGCTCCTTCCCGGAATAGGGAGTAACAATTTACAATTCTTACACTCTGTAGAGGTGCATTACTTTACCCATGAGAGATCAACTCCTTGTTGCACAACCGGGCGTACTTTCCCGTCCACAATTCCATGATGCGGGGCCCAGTAGTTGGTCCAAGCCAATCACTGCCCCCTTCGCGACCTCGCATGCCTCCTTGGTGTACACCATGCCCACATAATGAATTACTACAATGGTTTGTACAAACTGTTAGATGCCAGAACTATCGTGGGACGATGAGGGTTCCCACCCATATGCTGCATATCCTCTACGAATTACCAATTAATATGCATGATACGAGGATAACAACCACGACCTGCACATCCGGCTTCATGCGAGAGGAAGAAGATACAACTGACTTCTCTGTCCCATTCCAAATCTCATGGCTAACGCGTAATATACGACGCTAGAATCACTGATGTCAGGGTTTATTAAGTCCTTACTTGATCATCATTGTTGCAAATAGAACCCTAAGTTCTATTGCTCCATTATATCACCACTTAGGATGATATCTATGATTTCTTTATTTGTGAAAATAATATTTTCTTTCTTTTATAGCATATATGATAACACATAATTTGTAAATACTTTGATAAAGACTCTTCAAAGGACATGAGCAAGTGATGAACTTGCCTTGTGATGGCAAGGTAGTGAAGTATGACGCTTGCACTGGACCTTGAGCTTCTATGTCTACAAAAACATCATTATTGCCCGGTAAGGACAATATTTAAAGAAGCAAAATGATTATGCAATAATGTAATGCATCATTTAACTTAATATGCATTCACCCGATTATTATAAAAAGTTCTTTTTAACAATAAAGGATTTATAAATATTACTTTTAATATTTATAACATATATTGAATTATTTTATTTTGTTTCCCTTTTATTTGACTTTTATTGATTTAATAATTCTTTTAGGAATTATCACTTAAACATCAAAAATTGTTGTTAAATATTTATTTAGTATTTTTCAAAAGTACTACAATATTAATATATAATGAAAGTGATTTTTATTCATTTTTATCATCTTTCAATAATTTTGTAAAATTTCATAAGGAATATATAAATTACAAAATTCTTAATAAAATTTAAATGTCTAAAATTTTACATCTTAATTTATTTGGATAGTGTGGATTATTGTGAATCCAAAAATATTTTATTTATAATTTTTGGACTTTTATTTTATTTTCTAGAATTTAATTAAGTCCAAGAGTATTTTGGTCTTTTCCTATTTATTAAAACAGGCCTTAAGAGATTTCTGGGCTGGCTTAATCTTATTGGGCCCTAGTGGCCCATTAGACATAGTCAAAAATAACCATCCCGAAGGGTCTGGCCCAATTCAGCCCACTCCTCACTGCCTCTTTCCCTCGAGCTCATCCTCTCCTCCTCTGACCTCGACCCCGTGGTCGGTGATGTCGCCGCCGGTGATTCCCGCCGTCGTGGGCCATTCTGGTCGCCGCCGTGGTGCAACAGGAGGTTGTTGACGACACCTGTCCTTTCTATCCAACTGGATTTGGGTATGGGGCTCTCCTGCGACGGATCGATGCCGTCCCGAACCCTAGGGTTTGGGGGTTGGCGTGGATCCTGGTGCTGCCGTCGCCATCTTGCGTCGTGGTGATGTTCCTCGCCTCTATGCGTGTTCATGGTCGCCGCCGTGGCGCCGTATGGGTTGCAGCGCCCCTCCTGGGGTGCTCCCCGTGCCGCCATGGTCGTCGCCCCCTCTGCTTCCTCTTCTAGTCTCTAGCAAGGACCTATGGTGAGTTCTGCTCCTCTCCCTTTATGCTCTCTGTGCTCGCTCATCCCATGGTGGATGTTGGCAATGACCTCTCTGGTGACTGTCTTGTTCTGATTAGGATGTTTTATTTCATTTAGGGTTCTTATCATGTGATTGGTCATGTACTGGATGAATTAGATCATGTGTGGATGATCTGTAAGCATGCTGAATGGTTATTAGCCTAAGGTTTGTTGCTTGAGATGAACTATAATGGTTCTTATGTTTATTAGATGCTTGGATTGCATATGATTCAGATGGTATAATTGCTTTGGAACCAATGCTTGGTAAAGTCAGTGACTTGATAACTTTCCACTGTCATTTCATGGTTTAGGATCATGGTTATGGTGTGATAAAATCACTGTCTTAGTGCTGTTGGCTTAGAAATTAATATGTGGTTTGAGATCATCTCAAATAATGAAGATTAACATAGGAAAATCCTATTTATGATTCCTGTATTGACAGGAAAATGATTAGTAAATTGATTTATTGAACCTGTGATGATTGGATGTTTATCCTAATTCATATAGAATTGTTCTTGTGACACCATCTTGGTATGGCACACAAGATAGATTCTAATCCATTAATTGGGTTGGTTTAAGCTTAAGACAAGCTTAGCTTTAAAAGATAAATGGAAATGTTCTTCTTTGAAATCCCTAAGATCAATGATGTTGGTATGAGGCTTAGGGGTTTAGGCCTTATCTAATTGATTCATATAGATAGTCCTGGTAGTGGTACCAGCTATTGTTTTTGAATCAAAGCTTGGTAAAAAAATGGTAGTAAGCTTGATCATTATCTGGATCCAAAAGATTAGTTTCTAAGGTGCTATCCTTACTTTAGGGATGTGCCTAGAAATTAGATCTTAGCTATATTTATGCTTGAATTGTAATATATAGCTTGACAATCAAAGCAATGATGTTGTTCTGAGCTCTGGTTGGATCCTTGTACTTTGTTTTTTGCTTTTAGAGTTTAAAATCTCTATGATGGATTCACCCCACTTGGGTGCTTTCTGAGAGTTTGTTCATAAAACAACACATGCTTCTGTCTAGACAATATGATTAGATCATGTGAGGGTTTTATGATACTCACCACAAAATCTGATGATTGTGGAGTAAGGTGGTGATGTTGATCTTGTTTTGCCGCCTTGAGCTAGCCTCCTCCTAGCTCCTGGACTTGATCTTGCTGTCCACCTGATCCTTCCCCCTCCTTATGTTACCATCCTGGTGATGAGATCTGGGCTTTGGTTGGTTTGGTTGCTGGCTGTTCTTGTGTGTGTGAAGTGAAGAGATGCACTAGTGCCTCTCCACGGCTGTGCTGCTGGTTTTGTGTGTTGGAGCTGTGGTGTGAGGCTGACAGCACAACACATGCATTTAGTTGTGTGTCCTGCTTGTGTGCTTGCTGTGCACTTGTGGACATGTTCAGAATTTTGAAACTGATTGTTATCTTGTTACTTTTACCTGGCTGGTGAAACTTGCCCCTCTTGGCTGTCATTTGACTTCTGGCTAAAATTTATGAAAGATAAATTCTTTCATATTGGTGAAACTTGCCCCTTTTATAGTTTCTCAATGATGAACTTGTTTAGTGCACTTCACTGACATGTCTAAGAGAAAAAAACAATACTAACCCTAACTTTCCTTTTTCTATTTAGTTTTCGTTTGTTTTGCAGGTATAGATTTAAATTGAAGATTTTAGTTTAGGTTTAGTTATAGAACACTCCAATGTAATCTTCTTTATACTTTTGTAATTTTCATTTTATTATTTTGTAATCTTCATTTTATTATTTTGTAATAAGGATTATACTATTATCAATAAAGAATATTCTTATTCTTATTTATTTTCTTTTGTGAAGTGTGCGGATGATTTCAATAACTTACAATTTTGTAACTTATTTATTAAATGAAAATATGAAATAATTATTCATATTCTTAATTGTTTTCTTTAGATAAAGTTTAAGTTATAATAATTAACTCTTAATTTAATCAAGATTCAAACCTTATTCCTAATTCATTTGAATTATAATTCAAACACTCAAGTTTAAAATTCAAATTCATTTTAAAACACACAATTCCTCAAAGATCATAACAAAGTCTATAGCAATCATCCTTTAAGACTAAACCTAATCTCAAAGTATGAAAGAAACCTTGATCACTTTAGGTTTTTATTTGGCGAAAATTTTACCCACATTTTCACAGATGAATGCATGCAACATTCCAAATTACTAAATCTACCCTTCGTTAGTTCCTAAATGCTGGGATGTTACAGATCACCCAAGTGGAGTGAACCTATCCTAGAGGATTTGAAATATAAAGGCCAGAATAAAACTCTACTAAACACACCAAAATAACAGACCAGCATCATAGATCTGGTGATACCAAAAACAACTTATATATTTCATCATTTGTTCTTATAAAATCTGGGCACATCTCCAAGAAAGAGTAGCACCTCAGATTTCATAAGCTACAAACAAACCAATTAACTTAACCAACTAGGATCCAAGATCCAGTGAGCAACTATGATACTTTAGCATATTTGAAAGGGACAACAAGATAGGAATCTAGATCCTATATCCTCAGACCAACATCATAGGCATAGATATCAATAGAAGCTTTCAACTTATTTTTAGACATCTATCCAATCTCAAGTATTGACCATAGTAAAGCCAGTAAGTAGAATCATCTTGTGTGCCATTCTAAGATGGTGTCACAATAACAAATCCTACCACCAAGCCAAACAAATATTTTAGCTTTCATGAATAAACTAGTAAGCCAATAATTATCATTTTCCTGAGATTACACTCAGAGATCATCTAATATATCCATCTATATTCAAAGTATCATTAGACTCTAATGATTAAGTTCTGTCTATTGATAAACATACAAGCCAACACCCACAGATGCAGTGAACAACCACTGACAGTGGTACTGTCGGTATCAAAGTAATGACAACAAGTGAACACACTAAGCATCAATCTCACCCAACAGATTTCACAATTATGCCATCAGGTTAACCAGCTTAATCACCAATCAGAGGCAACATCATCTAACCACTAGCATCATATTCATAGTGGCGTCAGATAATCAAATCATGACAGTAAGACTTAAATTACAGTGAGCATAATTCATACTAAGCATCACTGCTTGATCAAATCATTATCATACAAGCACATAGAGGGATGAACCCTAGAACCGGTACAAACCCTAATGAAGGATAACCACTAGTTACACACAGAGATACTCGAAGTAGACAGAGGCACGGGAGATAACGGAGAACCAACTCACTTTTGGTCCTCGCTGGAGAATTGAAGAGGAAGCAGAGGGGCCGACGAGCTCGCGACGGCATGGGGATCACCCAGAGGGCGCTGCAACCCGCACCCAGCCACGGTGGCAGCCACAACAACACACGAGGGCGCACGAGCACCGCACATCACCACATGAGCATCGACAGCGACGTTAACAACACCACCCCAAACCTAGGGTTTGGGACGGGGCTAGCCTGGCCATAGGAGGGCCCTAGAACCAAATCGAGTCGGAGCAGATGAAGGAGCATGGTCGACAACCTTGCCATACACCATGGCGGCGGCCAGGGAAGGCCACAGCGACGGGCAACGCATAGCGGCGGCGCCAACGACCATGGGGTCGAGGAGGAGAAGAGGTAAGGTCGAGAGAGGGAGAGACAGAGAGAATGGACTGATAGGGCTAGAGCCCTTCGGGGAGATCTTTTGGCCAAGTTACTTGGGCCAGTTTGGGCGAATAATCCCAAAAGGTTAGCCCAAAAACTTAAAAGGAACTTTTAATAATTAATAAAAGACCAAAATACCCCTAGAACTAAATAAAATTCTAGAAAATAAAATAGAAGTCTAAAAATTGCAAATAATATATTTTTAGATTCATAATAATCCAACCTACTTAATTAAATTAAGAAATAATTTTTATGTATATAATTTTTGGTCAAGAATTTTATGATAAATATATATAGTCCTTATGGAATTTTATAAAACCAAAGAAAGAGGATAAAAATAAATAAAAAACACTTTTATTATATTTTTTTATTCTAGTATTTTAGAAAAATACTAAATAAATATTTAGAGTTCCCAAAAGAAATTCCCTTTTATTTAAATGCTAATGCTTAAAAGGAATTATTAAACAAATAAATATAAGAGTTTATATTTAATAAAGAATTTTAAGTTTTAACTCTATTAATAATTTATTACATTATAAAAATATTAAAAGGTTATTCTTTAAAATAAATTTCATTATTACTTAAAGAAATTCCCGAAACTAAAATATTGGGTAAACACACAAAGAAGATAAATAAGAAATAATGCATTACATTACTATGCATATTCATTTTGCTTCTTTAAATATTTTCCTTACATTACTATGCATATTTATTATGCAGTAATGATGTTTTGTAGACATAGAAGCTCAAGGTCTAGTGCAAGCATCCCACTTCACTACCTTGCAATCACAAGGCAAGTTCATCACTTCCTCATGTCCTTTGAAGAGTCTTTACCAAAGTATCTGTAAATTGTGTGTTATCATCTATGTTTCAAGGAAAGAAAATATTATTTTCTCAAATAAATAAATTGTTGATATCATCCTAAGTGATGATATAATGGAGCAATAGAACTTAGGTTTCTATTTGCAACAATGATAATCATCTAGGAATTTAACAACCCATGACATCAATGATTCTAGCGCCGTATATAACGCGTTAGCCATGAGATTTGGAACGGGACAGAGAAGTCAGTTGTATCCTTTTCCTTTCGTATGGAGGCAAGACTACCTTAACGTGACATTGTGATTCCTTGTGCAGATCCAACATATATGTGGGCACCCTTAGGCCCCACGTTTTTGGTATCTAGATTATCTATGAGTGGCTGCCGGAGGTTTAGCCGGACCTATAAGGTACTTACCAAGGCACCACCAGCTCATAGAGTCTTCGGGAACTCATCAGGGTTTTAGCCTGCCCAAATGGGGGCTTAACTGTGGTGAGCCAGCCCTAAAGGATCGTGCAGACATATGGGGTCGCGGAAGGGGTTGTGATTGGCTTGGATCACCTACTGGGCCCCACATCATGGAATTGTGGACGGGAAAGTACGCCCGGTTGTGCAACAAGGAGTTGATCTCTCATGGGTAAAGTAACACACCTCTGCAGAGTGTAAAAAATTGTAACTTGTTACTCCCTGTTCCGGGAAGGAGCTACGAACGCGGCAGGAAAGGAACTCCATGAAAGTTCTGGTAAACCTGTGAAGGCTGATGGGCATAGATTTTCAAAATAAAATCAATCTTTGAAGAAAGGTTTGTGAAAACTGCATAGTGCCAAGGACTTATAGTCCGAGGTGGTAGATAGAGCATCAAACTTCCCACCTTGCATATAATGAACTTGTTGGGCAATGTTGTTACTCACCTTTTCCTTTGATCCCCTGCTTAGACTCCGAGGATCCAGAAGATACCCCAATGTATGCAACTGAAAGTCAAGAGGAGATCTTCTATGAAGAGCCCAATATGTACTCTGCCGTAGAAGGGGTAGACTACGATGTCGTCTACGGAGGAGAGCACCATGAGTCAGAATAATTACCGTAGTTCTAGGAACCAATTGATCCGAGCAACATGGACAATATATAACAATAAGTTGTTGAGCTCAATTTGGAGTTTAAGTTGTCACTTTAAAACTTCCCCTGAAACACTTTATATTTGGTTTGTAAGTTAAATCTTTTGAAGTCTTGAACTTCTGGTATTGTAATAATAATGTGTATATGTTTGTAATATGGACCCGCAATGTTTCTGTTGTACCACTCTGAGGGATGTGATGTTTACGAAACAGTGTTTTGTGGATGTCATGTCAACGACTATAGTGTACTACACATTCAGTGGTATGCCGGGTCACCGCTGGTGTGCCTTTCCATTTTGGGGTTGGGTGGGTCGGACGGAATTTTCCTTATCCGGGGAGGGCTGGTTGGCACTAACGAGACCTTGAGTGCTAGCTAGCCCTCAAGATAAACTAAGAGTCCTCGATTTTGAGCCCATAACTATCTTTTGTGAGGGAGTAAGAGTCCATGACAGCTAAATTAAGAGAAAGGCCCACTACAACTACAGACTACGGTAAAACCCATGCAACAAAAAACGGGAATCTAACTATCAGTCCACCTAGTTTTATAGGCATCTCCAGCGACACGATCCAAATGGTCATGTTGTGTCCAAAATATTACATATCTTTTCTAAATTAGACTAAATGTACACTAGTTTACCAAGTTCCATCTAATCATTAATGTTACATATCTTTTATAAATTAGACTGAATGTACATCAGTTTACCAGGTTCCATCTGAGTTATCTTCATCAATGTATCAAGTTCCATAGCATGTAATTATCTTCATCAGATGTACCAAGTTTTGATGTACCTAATCTAGCTCCATCCAACAAATGATACATGCACTTAAGAACCCTGGTCAAGAGTTCCATGTAACTTTTTTTGTTTTTGTTCTTACTGAAATTTACATAATGCAGTAGCAATTTTATGGTTCAATAATCTACCCGCATTGATCAATATATGTACTTTATGGTAAATTTGCATGAATCAGCTTTTACCCACTCAATGCAAATTGATGTAATTCATAATAATTTTATAGTCAAAAAGTGGTTGTCCAATGCCTCCTACTTATGGTTTGACTCCTAATAAGTCAAACCATAACCAGTGATTCTTTTTTAGTAAAGCACAATGTAACATGTGAGCTTTTTGTTTTCCCTTTTTTGTATCTTATCCAGTGTTCCATCCAATCTGTTAGATGTACTTAAGTATCCTGATTGTGTAACTTTGTGTTTGTCTTTCTCCACTGCTAATGTAATTTTGCTCCTACTGCCATTTTAGGGGCTTATATTGTGGAACGAGGAGAGTAAGGGCAAGGAAGAAAGAACAAAAATGTAACTTTGTGCGGTCAAGCTTGGGGTGAGATGTGGTTTCCCCTAGACAATGGAGGCAGATTAGGGACTGGATGTAAGAGTCATTCTTAAAACATTTGGGACTTGGGGTGTGATCTAGATGGGATTTTCTTATGATTTTTCTACGGTAATTTTCAAGGTCTGCTGGACATCAGATTGGGATGGGATATGCTAGGGCTGCATAGGAGTTTTGCTTTTGGGGTGGGCACTACCTGCGAGGATTCCCACCTAGGTGTCGACCTATTTTGGGAAAGGTATCGCTTCTTAAAAAGGAAAGTTTAAACTTGTCCGAGTGACCTTGTTGTATGCTAGACCAAGGTCGACCTTGGTGTAGCCATGCCCTTCTAAAAGTCCCATAGGAATTTCAATCACTCCCTCTGTAGAGAAATAAGTGACTCGGATGTAGTCGGAAGGCAAGTGATTGGTTTGATGTCCAATATGAGAATCTCCCACATTATTGGTACTCATGTGGAGTTGTTGGCCATTCTTCCCTGAAATGTACAAGCTCAAGGAAGCAAGATGTAGAGGGAAAGGTTCTTTACTCGGCTGATTGCTTGTGTGCATCAGATGAGATCGAATTTTACTGTCCAACAAATTCGGTACCTAATAATTTGGGTTCAGTTTGAACCCAACTATGTGGATTTTTTTTCACAAGGCTGAGAGTAGAATTTTTTTAGCCTTTTGCCCCTCCCCCCAGACGGTGAAGTTTTGAGTTTTGCCCCCCATGGAATCTTGCCAAGCTCCGCCACTGGTAGCTCTTGTCAATACAAAACTTGGGCAATATTTGGTAAAATATTTGGTAGCACCTATAATTTGGAATTAAATATACATCTATATATTCATATCAATTGGCAAGAATAAACACTAACAATAGCAAATTCGGATGGGTCAACACGATGAATCTACAGTGACGGTGACAAGGGTCTCGGGACTGGGCCACCCTAACGTAAAGTTCGGTCGGTTCGGTCCATTTGGTTACTGAGAAATAGTGATATTTGGTCTATAAATTTTGCTACCCAATTTTTGATCGGTCTTTTCGGTCTGGTCTGGTCTATTCGGTTTCGATCTCGGTCTTTTCGGAATCGATTTTCGGTTATCGGTTTTGCTGCCCACCCTACCTCCTGGTCCTCTTGATTCGGTCAAAATAAACTAAGTTTCCCAAAAAAAATGACACCATTTTTGAAAATACAATTCACATGATTGAATTAAAGAGGGTCGAAACTCGAAAGGTAGCCTAAGGGCATGTATAATGCTAGAGAGGGTATGTTTTCTCTTAATCCTCCACATCATCTAGAGAAGTCATTAGAGATAAATCATACAATGTATTATTCCTTAGTGTCATCTCTACCAATTAATGAGAATTGTCTATTTTTAGTAATAAATTAATTTGCTAAGGGAAGACATATGGTACAACCAAGAAATTAGCCTTCCCTTATTTTTAAGAGATCATCTCTTAGCTAAATGAAGACAACCTCGTCTTTCTTATTTCTCTCTCCTCCAATTAAGCAAATATCCAACGTGACAGTCATAAGGAAAGGCTGACGTCATTGCATTGTACCTGTCCTAAATATCTAGAATTTGCACCGTACTCCACATAAAGGCTGGATCCTTCTCTTAGGTGCATTGTAAAGTTCCTCATTTACTCCCCACTGATTTCTCTTCCTGCAGATCCAAGGTTAATTTCAACATTACGAGCCAGTGACAGCAAGGAGTCGAGGGAGTCACATCCCATATATATTTGTCAAGAATAATGAATCCTCAAAAAATAAAATCATGCTAATTAAGAAATGATCTATTACCATTAGGAGCTGCCGTGAGATGACAGCAACGAATCCTCCGCGCATCTCGTCTATCCAGGAAATTACCGGATTTTCAGAGATCAGTTACCTGCCTGTGATTGATCTGTTACCGCATTTGCAGAGAGTCTAATTAGCCAGCTGCCGGTGATTGATCTCTTAATACCATGGCTGCCATACTGCTTGCTAGTATAAATACATGAGGATCCCTACGTACAACCTCACCGCAAAACACACATTTCGTCTTCGATCTCTTACCACGCAGCACTTGTGCTTCTTCTCCGTTCGGTCGTCGGCGTGACGATGGAGGCGAAGAGGTCGAGATCCGCCGCCATTGCTGCCGCCCTGTGCGTGCTCCTCCTGGTGACGCTGTCCGGGCAGGTGCAGCAGGCGGCCGCCTTGTCCAAGTTCTGCGCGTGCTACGACGAGTGCTTCCCGGCGTGCAGGGTGCACGTCGCGCGGTTCTTGTGCGTCCCGTTCTGCGCCAACAAGTGCAGCCCCAGCGAGGCCTCGGCCACCGCCGCCGCCGTCGGGGGCGGCGACCCGTGCATTGGAGCCTGCGCCGCCGTCAAGATCTGCGGCCAGTCAGACCCGCCGGCCGGTAAGATGACGCTCAGACCATCGATCTTACCTGCACTGTATTTCCATCTTGTTTTGACACCAACGGTAGAAGAATCGTTTCATATTTTGATATGATGATTTTTGTTGTTCCTGCAGAGGCAGCTGACCTGGCGGCCTGCGAGGAGAACTGCAAGAAGCAAACGAGCCAGAATTGATCAGCTGTTTATACTTAAAAAAAAGCACGATCTAACTTAATATATAGCTTGTCTGTCGATCATGGGATTGTATGATGTTGCACGGCTATGATCTGTAGCGGCAATAATGAAAACAAAGGCTATTTGGTCTCCGCATATACCACTTCTGTGGCTTGCGGCGGATTAAGATGATCTTAAATTGGCTTTTCAATTTGTCTGTCGATGAATAGTTTTCCACAGGAGTAGTATTTTTTTCGATGAAGTGACACATTATATTCTTATCCAGATAACTGAATAGATTTCTTCCCAGCACCTGAAAGAATCAATGAAAAACATCCTAAAGTAGCGGACAGATAAAAATCCAACTCAGACGCGCGCTGCAATATCATATTATTTTATCTGTATGACATGACAATGTAAACAAAGAAACTCAACCTGACAGGCACTAGCATATGTGATATTTTTTCGACAAAGAAAATAAATTAACATAGCGGAGATACAATTACACCGGTCTCTGCCTTGCAACAATGAATATCCTAATGACATTAAGAATGCACACAACCTACAACAAAAAGAAGAAAAGAATAAAAAATCCCGCTATAGTCACTATGGGCAAAATGCAGCTGCCGTGTAGACACGGCTTTGCCGTATGCCAAATGGACCGGAACTGTTGTGTGTAACCCAGAAAGCACACGACAAAGTATGCGATTATGTGACGATAATTTAAAATAGATTTAATAAATTCAAAAACTATCCAAACAATGTGAAACCTTCGCGTGGTGTCATATTATGTGACATAGTTGGAAGAAAAAATATCAAACTTGTTATATTGATTATGTGTCAAAAAAATCTTCACAAAATGACCTATCTCATTCTAGGTTTCGTGACTTTCGGGTCAAATGATCAATGTTATGGCTAGAATCAAGGCATAGTTTGTGATAGTGTGTCCATATTGTATATGCATGTGCATCATGGGATGACGAACAATGTTGTAGGAGGAAGTTTTTCTTTTCGTCGCACCGAAAAGGCATTTTCCATTTTCCGAGCACAGGGGGTTGTGAAGCAACCACCAAATGGCTAATTCAAAATGCTACCACCCCATTTTTCAAAAATACTAGACCACCTTAAATAGACAATGTCCCAACAGGGGGATATCAAACCATTCCGTCCACCCCTGGTGAAAAAGACAGATTCTTTTCGAATCGGTAGGAAGTGGGTCAGATATGAACTATAGGTACATGATCTGATGCTCATGATTTTTGACAAAAGTCATTTTTAGATTCACAATATGCTATTTCATCAGATATCCAGTGCAAGTTTAGAGAGGCTCATCCCTGAGATAAGAATCTTTATATCCGCCGTTAGACAAAGTTTGATGATAGTTTAAAATAGGAATAATAAATTAAAAAATGATCCAAACAATTTGAAACCTTCGCGTGGTGTCATATTATGTGACACTCAGATAGATCATCCTTCCCACCAAATCTAGACCATCGCCAACACCATCACCATCTTTTTATTCTTTGCTAGATCCTCCACCATCATTGCACTTGACCCATACAAGCCAACAAGCACACTCCATATGCAGTAAGAGGAGCAACACTAACAACATTGCCAGTGGCAGGGTACCTAGCAAAATACAGGGTGTAGAAATACGTGAACGTGTCTTAACTCGTTACAAGCACACCATGCTTGTTATTATAGGGGTATAAGCAACAACCCCAAAAGAATTTACATACAAGTTGTTATACAACAGACTCTAGAGATTAGATAACAATCGATCCTTATCAATCACAGATTCGAGGTGTACAAGGATTGACATGACATATTATATACGTGACGGCCTAACTCACCAACACCCCCCTCAATTATAACTTATCTATGTTGAGATTTCTTCTGAAGATTTCGAGTTGGGGCAATGTAATTGGTTTAGCGAACCATCTACAACTTGATCTCTTGTTGGAAAAAAATTAAAGTCTAATAATTTCTAAGCTACTCATTCTCGAACAAAATGATAATCAACCTTAATATGCTTACTTCTAGCATGAAAACTAGATTAGCTGAAAGATAAATTGCACCCATGTTGCCACACCATAGTCTTGGGTGCTTGAGGATGTATAATTCTCAACTCATAAAGAAGGGTTTACACCCACATGACTTCAGTTGTAGAATTGGCAAGATACTTGTACTCTGCTTTTGTACTTGATCTTGAAACTGTGGTTTGTTTTTTTGCACTCCATGAGATTAAATTTGGGACAAGAAATATAGCAAAGCCATATGTAGATTTCTATTATCTGGACATCCTGCCCATTATACATCTGAAAAGGCACTAACAAGCATGGAACATGACTAGTTTAATCTTAAACGAAGGTTAGGTGTATCCTTAAGATATCTCCATATTCTTTCAACAGCAGTCCAATGTAATATGGTTGGTGCATGTATAAATTGACATGTTTTTATTATAATAGAAGGAAATGTCTGTCCTTGTAAGATTCAAATATTGTCATGCACCAATAATGCTTATATTCCTTGCGGCATCCTCTATCCCAAGAGGATCTCCTTCATGTGTAGATAACTTTTCACTTGTTGACATGGGTGTATTAGTAGGCTTACATTTCAGCATATTTACTCTCTTTAGTACATCCTTGGTGTACTTCTTTTGAGTTAAGAGTAATCCATCCCACATCTTATTCACTTCGATGCCAAGAAAGTAATGGACATCACCAAGATCCTTTAAGGAAAATTCATCTTGATGAAGATCTCGAAGAAGGGCTATTGTTGCATTGTGACGAGAACTAGCAACAATTATGTCATCAACATAAATAAGCATAAAACTATAAATATTCCCTTTAGAGTAAAATAATAATGAGGTATCTGCCATGGAATGGTAGAAACCAAGTGCTTGTAACTTTGTGCTTAGCTTCGAGGACCATGCTTAGCTTTCGGATCGTTGTCCTTCATGGTGGATCCGATCGACTCGGTATGGCTTGGCGTGTCCAATGTAGGTGTCGCCGAAGATCCCGTGGACGCGGCCAGAGCACGTGGGTTGGGTCCACCCACGGATGCAGTGCACACGTGGTCGGTCATCCTGGTATGTCGCGCGCTGGTTCATTGCGCATCGGTCGATGGAATCTGATCAACGCGGTTTTGCCAGGATAGACCATGGTGGGACCCGCGTTACCCTGGGCTTCTGCGCCTTGGTGCGTAGTGCGCAATTCTAGCATGAAATTACGCCCATATTGATCACCGTTTGCCATTTTTTTTGCACGGTATCTCCCCTGTTTTATTCTCTGGTTGCAGAATTCATAGGAACATTAGTCATAATTGGATCAGTACTATTTTTGCCCCATGATCTTATTGGTTGGGATTAAGAAATGTGATGTTAGGAGAAGGATTTAAGCAAATTCCCTGCATTGGCATGTAGTTTAGTGAAAGGAAAAAAGTGTTTCATAAAAAACTTCACCTTGAGAAATGTATGTGCGACCAAAATTGAGATCAAGACATTTGAAGACTTTGTGAATATTGCTATATCCTACAAATGTACACGGAGTGGATCGATATTCTAGCTTTCTAGCATTGAAGGGACGAAGACTAGGATAACAAGCACATCCAGATATGCGCACATAATTGTAATCTGGTTTAAATTTCTCAAGAACCTCTAAGGAAGTAAAAAATTCAAGCAATTTATTGGGAAGGCAGTTTATCAAATATACGGTGTCAATGAAGTCTTCGTCCCAATATTTGAGTGGCATGGATGCATGAGCAAGAAGAGATAGGACAACTTCAACAATGTGGCAATGTTTTATTTCAGCGAAGCCATGTTGCTAATAAGCATGCGGACATGAGACATGGTGAGTAATTCCAACTTGTTTAACAAAATAATTTAAATTCTCGTATCCTTCTCCCTAATTAGATTGCAAGGTAATGAATTTTTGTTCAAACCTTCTTTCAACAAGTGTTTGGAATTGATGAAAATTATTGAAAACTTTAGAATGATGACTGACCAAATAAAACCAAATAAATTTGCTAAAATCATCAATGAAGCTAACATAATAGTTCAATTATAAGGAATGATGTGAGACATGAGTGGATATAGAGTAAGTCAATTGATGTCTCTTTTCCTTTTGACATGCTTCACACACCATCTCATTATTTTTACTAGAACATGGAAGTTTATTTCTACTAATTACTCTTTGAAGATAGGGGATGTGAGGTTGCCTAAACGACACTGCCATCTATGATGGAATGGCTTGGAGACTCCAAAGACTTGTTTTGGTGATGGCAAGGATGATGACTCAGGTAGAGGATAGAGGCCTCCTTTGCACAATCCGTCCGAGGAATTTTCCTCATGGCATGATCCTTGATGCAAAAGAATTTTGGATGAATCTCAAGCAAGGAATTATTATTACTACCGAAGCAATGAGTGAAAACAAGATTTTTACTAGCATCAGGAACATGGAGAATGTATTTTAGATGAAGATTTTGATCATGGGTTTGAATAATAGAATCACTAATGTTAGTACTATTCATACATGCACCATTTGTGGTGTGAATTTTGTCATTTCCATGATATCGATCATGGTCATGGAGCCTCTTTAGCTCTCCGGAGATTCGATCGGTGGCATCAGTATCCATAATCCATCCAGCATTTGGGATTTAGTTGCAATTATTGTTGTAGCTAACATTGGTGGAAGTCCTCTCCTTTGGGACAGAGTTCTCATCGTAGAAGTACCAACGGTCCTTGACCACATGGCCATGATGTTGCATAGCATGCACCGAGTCCTATCACCACAAGCATTGCCATTGCTATGAAGGCGGCCATTGTTGTTTTAGATGTAGGATTTCGTAGCATGGAAAATAAAAAATTTCTACCGCATACAAACAAACAAGCCAAGATCTATCTACTAGATTGTAGCAACGAGTCGATGGAATAACTCACCCTCGAAGATTCCAAAGTGTTTAACGAGAGCGGATTCTCGTGGGTGATGTAGTCATACTCTTTCCGATCTCAAGATCGCGTAGACGATCCTTCCGGCGCTGCGTTCCGGCAGCGCTCCCGCAGTCGGTCACACGTTCGGTACTCGACGAAGACCTTCCTCTCCCTTGTTCCAGCAGGCAGCGGAGGTTGTAGCACTCTCCTCACGATTCCGGCAGCACAACGCGTGGTACCGGAAGTAGAGGGGAGATCTCGCAGGGCTTCACCTTAAGCCGGAGCGAGTATGGTGGAGTATGAGAGAGTCCTCGACGATCTAGGGTTTAGACACGCCGAGGAGGGGCTAGTGCCGACGGCTAGGGTTTCACCTAGGCGGCGGCGGTGAGTGCCCTAGGGCCGGTGGCGGCGGCTTGGTACTAGGGTTTGGAGGAGAGGATCTTGTGTGTCTCCATGCGGGAGCCCTGCCCCTCCTTATATAGGTGGAGGGGCCGGCCGGCCAAGAGGAGGGAGAGGAGTCCCTCCCCAACTCGGCTTGGAGGGTTGTAGCACTCTCCTCACGATTCCGGCAGCACAACGCGTGGTACCGGAAGTAGAGGGGAGATCTCGCAGGGCTTCGCCTTAAGCCGGAGCGAGTATGGTGGAGTATGAGAGGGATCCTCGGCGATCTAGGTTTTAGACACACCAAGGAGGAGGTGCTAGAGCCGACGGCTAGGGTTTGGGGCACCCCAAGTCGGCGGCTAGGGCAACCCTGGGAGGTGGCGGCAGCAGCAGGAGGTGGTGGCGCCAATCTAGGGTTTTGGAGGAGAGGTACTTGTGTACTAGGAGGGGCAGCCCTGCCCCTCCCTTTATAGGTGGGAGGCGCGGCCAAGGGGAGGGGAGTCCCTCCCCAACTCGGCTTGGAGGTGGGCTGGCGGTTGGAGGAGGGAATCCCTCCCCAACTCGGTTTCCCACTCCCCCTCCTCTTTCCAAAACTTGCCGTTTGACTTTCAAACTAGCCGTTTGACTTTTCAAATTAGGATTTGAATAAACCCTTTATTTTGGACAGCAATGACACCTAGTACATGATGCAATCATTCCAACTTACAATGACACATTCATGTACCCTTCCCCCTTTCGGAGTGCCGGACATTCCGGAACATTCTAGAACATTCAAACAACGTCGAATCCTTAAGTGTGTCTCCCTACGGTTCGTGAATTATGCAGACATGATCGAGACACTTCTCCGAACAATAACCAATAGAGGAATCTGGAAATTCATATGGCTCCCACATATTTCTACGATTACTTTGCGATCGAATGAACCACTTACATACGATATCAATTTCCCTTTGTCTCACGATAGTTTACTTATCCGAGGTTATGATCATCGGTATCTCTGCATACCTAGTTCAACCTCGTTACTGATAAGTACTCTTTTCTCGTTCCCGTGATATGTGATCCCTTGTGAGCCAGTCACACGCTTGCAAGCTAATTGGATGACATTTCACCGAGAGGGCCCAGAGTATATCTATCCGTCATATGGATGGACAAATCCCACTCTTGATCCATGTGTTTCAACCAATACTTTCTAAACACTCAATGCCACCTTTATAGCCACCCAGTTACGGTGTGGTGTTTGATGTCATCAAAGCATCCATCCGGTAAAGGTGATATGCATGATCTCATGGTCGAAGGAATTAGATAACTATGTATCAGAAAGCATATAGCAATTGAACTATTAAAATGACTTGATCTTTATGCTACGCTTATCTATAGGAGTATGTCCACCATATCATTCTCCTAACGATATGATCTTGTTGTTAATAACATCTCAATGTTCATGATAGGGAAACCACAATCATCTATTAACCAACAAGCTAGTATTATATAGAGGCTTTACTAGGGACTTCAAATTAAGTTTACAAATCACACAAGTATTAATGTTTCCTTGTTAATACTATTATAGCATGAATGTAAACATTTATCATAAACACAAAGATATAATAATAACTTCATTTATTATTGCCTCTAGGGCATATCTCCAACAGTCTCCCACTTACACTAGAGTCATCTAATCTAGATTTCATGGTAATATACCGAACACCCATGGCAGTTTGGTGCTGGTCATGTTTTGCCCTCGGAAGAGGTTTAGTCAACGGATCCGCCATATTCAGATCTGTGTGTACTTTGCAAATCTTTATATCCCCATCTTGGATATGTTCTCGAATAGCGTGAAAACGTAGCTTGATGTGCTTCAGCTTCTTGTGTGACCTTGGTTCTTGCGCATTGGCTATGGCGTCCATGTTATCACAGTAGATAGACATTGGGTCTAGCGCACTAGGAACCACACCCAGCTCTGTAATGAACTCTTTCATCCATATCGCTTCTTGTGAAGCCTCCGAAGCAGCCATGTATTCCGATTCAGTTGAAGATCTCGCCACAACGCTTTGCTTTGCACTCCTCCAGCTAACTGCTGCACCATTCAAAATAAATACGTATCCAGATTGTGATTTAGAATCATCCGGATCGGTGTTCCAACTAGCATCGGTGTAACCATTAACAACGAGCTGTTCTTCACCTCCATAAGAAAGAACCATATCCTTAGTTCTTCTCAAGTACTTAAGGATGTTTTTGACCGCTGTCCAATGATCCACTCCTGGATCACTTTGATATCTGCTAGTTAGACTAACAGCATATGCGATGTCGGGTCTAGTACATAGCATGGCATACATTAGAGATCATATGGCTGAGGCATAGGGAGTCTTACTCATCCTTTCTCTATCTTCTGCCGATGTGGGACTTTGATTTTTACTCAAGGTCGTATTGGGCAACATGGGCAAGAACCCTTTCTTGCTATCTTCCATTCCAAACCTCTTTAGAACTTTGTCCAAATATGTACTCTGTGACAATGATATTTGGCGTTTCGATCTATCTCTATAAATCTTTATGCCTAATATGTAAGCTGCTTCGCCAAGATCCTTCATTGAAAAACTATTATTCAAATATTCTTTGACACTATTAAGAAGGTCTACATCATTCCCAATCAACAATATGTCATCCACATATAGTATTAAGAATGCTACAGAGCTCCCACTCACTTTCTTGTAAATACAAGCTTCTCCATAAGTTTGTATAAAACCAAAACTTTTGATTACCTTATCAAAACGTTGATTCCAACTTCGGGATGCTTGCTTCAATCCATAGATGGACCATTGAAGTTTGCATACCTTGTTAGCATCTTTAGGATCGACAAAACCTTTGGGTTGCATCATATACAACTCTTCATCAATGTCACCATTGAGGAATGCTGTTTTGACATCCATCTGCCATATCTCATAATCGTAATATGCAGCGATTGCTAACATAATCCTCACAGACTTTAGCTTCGCTACTGGCGAGAAAGTCTCATCGTAGTCAACTCCTTGAATTTGTCGAAACCCTTTTGTGACAAGTCGAGCTTTATAGACAGTAACATTACCATCAGCATATGTTTTCTTCTTGAAGATCCATTTGTTCTCGACAACCTTCCGGCCATCCGGTAAGTCCACCAAAGTCCATACTTGGTTTTCGTACATGGATCCAATCTCGGATTTCATGGCTTCTTGCCATTTATTGGAATCTGGGCTCATCATCGCTTCCTCATATGTCTCAGGTTCATCGGTGTTGTCCACCAACATGATACTCATAACGGGATCATACCAATCTGGAGTGGTACGAGTTCTCGTTGACCTGCGAGGCTCTGTAGCAACTTCGACCGAAGTTTCATGATCATCATCATTAGCTTCCTCTCTAATTGGTGCAGGCACCACAGGAACTTCTTCCGGCGCTGCTCTACTCGCAATTTCGAGAGAAGGTTCGACAACCTCGTCAAGTTCTACTTTCCTTCCAGTCACTTCTTTCGAGAGAAATTCCTTCTCTAGAAAGGATCCATTCTTGGCAACGAAGATTTTGCCTTCGGATCTATGATAGAAGGTATACCCAATAGTTTCCTTCGGGTATCCTATGAAGACGCATTTTTCCGCTTTGGGTTCAAGCTTGTCCGGCTAGAACTTCTTTACATAGGCTTCGCATCCCCAAACTTTAAGGAACGACAATTTAGGTTTCTTCCCAAACCATAATTCATACGGTGTCGTTTCAACGGATTTAGACGGTGCCCTATTTAAAGTGAATGCGGCTGTTTCTAATGCATAACCCCAAAATGATAGCGGTAAATCTGTAAGTGACATCATAGAACGAACCATATCTAAGAGAGTTCGATTACGACGTTCAGACACACCATTACGTTGTGGTGTTCCCGACGGTGTCAATTGTGAAAGTATTCCGCATTTCTTCAAATGCTCGCCAAACTCGTAACTTAGATATTCACCTCCACGATCAGAACGTAGAAATTTAATCTTCTTGTTACGTTGATTCTCTACCTCACTTTGAAATTCGTTAAACTTCTCGAAAGTTTCAGACTTATGTTTCATGAAATAGATATACCCATATCTACTCAAGTCATCCGTGAAGGTAAGAACATAACGATAACCACCGCGCGATGCTACACTCATTGGACCACACACATCGGTATGTATGATTTCCAATAAGTCCGTAGCTCGCTCCATTATACCAGAAAATGGAGTCTTAGTCATTTTACCCATCAGACATGCTTCGCATCTTTCAAGTGATTCAAAATCAAGTGATTCAAGAAGTCCATCGAAATGGAGTTTCTTCATACGCTTCACTCCAATGTGACCAAGACGACAGTGCCACATATAGGTCGAGTTATCGCTCGATTTCAAACGTTTAGCCTCAATGTTATTAATATGTGTATTTCCACTATCGAGATTCAATAAGAATAGACCATCTATCAAAGGTGCATGTGCATAAAACATATTACTCATATAAATCGAACAACCATTATTCTCGGATTTAAACAAGTAACCGTCTCGCAATAAACAAGATCCCGATATAATGTTCATGCTTAACGCAGGCACCAAATAACAATTATTTAAGTATAAAACTAATCCCGATGGTAGATGAAGGGGTAGCGTGCCGACCGCGATCACATCAACCTTTGATCCGTTTCCCACGCGCATCGTCACCTCGTTCTTCACTAGCTTCCGTTTATTCTGCAGCACCTGTTTCGAGTTACAAATATGAGCAACCGAACCAGTATCAAATACCCAGGCACTACTACGAGTACTAGTGAGATACACATCAATAACATGTATATCAGATATACCTTTCTTCTTGATGTTGCCGTTCTTCAAATCCGCCAAGTACTTTGGGCAAATCCGCTTCTAGTGACCTTCTCCCTTGCAGTAAAAGCACTCAGTATCAGGCTTGGGTCCAGCCTTGGTCTTCTTCGTCGGTGTGGCAACTTTCTTGCCACCCTTCTTGAAGTGTCCCTTCTGCTTAGACTTGCCTTTCTTGAATTTGGTGGTCTTATTGACCAACAACACTTGGTGCTCTTTCTTGATCTCCACTTCTGCAGACTTTAACATAGCAAACAGTTCTGGCAACTGCTTGTTCATGTTCTGCATGTTGTAGTTCATCACAAAGTTCTTGTAACTTGGTGGTAGTGATTGGAGGACACGGTAAATCCCCAAAGCATTAGGAATCACTATACCCAAGCTTTGAAGTTTATTTGCGTGCCCAGACATCTTAAGCACATGCTCACTGACGGAGCTGCCCTCTTCCATCTTGCAGTTAAAGAACTTTTCAGAAGCCTCATAGCTCTCAATCGCCGAGTGAGTCTCAAAGATCAATTTGAGATCACGGACAATATCATGTGGGTCTGAATTCTCAAACCTTTTCTGAAGCTCCGATTCTAAACCATACAAGATAGCACACTGAACTATGGAGTACTGATTCTTCCGAGCAAGGTAAACATTCTTTACTTCATCGGTAGCATCAGCTGCAGGTGGGTCACCCAGCGGTGCATCCAACACATAGGTCAAATTACCAGCTGTGAGGACAATCCTCAAATTGCGGAACCAATCCGCGAAGTTGCTTCCATTGTTTTTCAACTTTTCTTTCTCTAGGAACGCATTAAAATTGATGGTAGGGGCTGCCATTGATCTACAACATATTTGCAATAGTTTAGACTAAGTTTATGACAAATTGAGTTCTAATTAATAATAAAGTTTAATCTAGGTGAACTCCCACTCAAAACAATATCCCTCACATTGTTTTAGTGATCACACGAACCAAATCCACCACATCAACACCGATCATCACGAGAGTTGATATAGTTTCAATGGCGAACAATCAACATGTTCATCATATCTACTATATGATTCATGCTTTACCTTTCGGTGATCCGTGTTCCGAGACCATGTCTGTACATGCTAGGCTCGTCAAGATCAAACCTTAGTTTCCGCATGAGCAAATCTGGCTTGCTCACGTTGTATACACTTGCGGAATCTAACACACCCAATCATCACGTGGTGCTTCGAAACAACAAGCTTTAGCAACGGTGCTAACTAAGGGTGAACACTTTATGACTTAAAATTCATGTGCATGAGGGATCATCTTATAATGCTACCGTCGTCTACTAAGCAATACAAGATGCATACAGGATTAACATCACATGCAATTCATAATATGTGATATGATATGGCCTTTCTTCTTTGTGCTTCCGATCTCCATCTTCTAGCACGAACATGATCTCCATCATCACCGGCATTGCATCAAGGTCAATGACGCTACTTCATGGTTGTCGTCCACCGGCTTCAACTATTACAACTACTTTGAATAGACACGCGGGTCTTAACATAAATTAAAGACAACCATATGGCTCCTGCTGGTTGCCAACTTACAATAAGGAACATTGCATACATCAAATATAATCACAATCATGGCCATATCACATCACTGCACACCCCTGCAAAACAAAGTTAGACGCCTCTACTTTCTTTGCATGTTTTACGTGGTTTGGGGCTTTCAATAAGTGTCGTTCTAACTTACGAACAAGAACCACAACATTGATACTAGTATTGTTAATCACCCGTTGTAAATTGGATCTCCACTATGCTGGGAGAAACAGGCACCCGCAAAGCCACTTATGCAATACAAGTTGCATGTCAAGCGTGGAGCAAGTCTCATGAACGATGTCATGTAAGGTTAGCCCGGGCCGCTTCATCCCAACATCCCGCAAGATGCAAAGTACACAATAAGCAATCGACAATAAAAGCATCAACGCCCACAATGACCATTGTGTTCTACTCGTGCAACAGATCTACATATAGACACGGCTCTGATACCACTGTAGGATTTCGTAGCATGGAAAACAAAAAATTTCTACCGCATACAAACAAACAAGCCAAGATCTATCTACTAGATTGTAGCAACGAGTCGATGGAATAACTCACCCTCGAAGATTCCAAAGTGTTTAACGAGAGCGGATTCTCGTGGGTGATGTAGTCGTACTCTTTCCGATCTCAAGATCGCGTAGACGATCCTTCCGGCGCTGCGTTCCGGCAGCGCTCCCGCAGTCGGTCACACGTTCGGTACTCGACGAAGACCTTCCTCTCCCTTGTTCCATCAGGCAGCGGAGGTTGTAGCACTCTCCTCGCGATTCCGGCAGCACAACGGCGTGGTACCGGAAGTAGAGGGGAGATCTCGCAGGGCTTCGCCTTAAGCCGGAGCGAGTATGGTGGAGTATGAGAGGGCTCCTCGGCGATCTAGGTTTTAGACACACCAAGGAGGAGGTGCTAGAGCCGGCGGCTAGGGTTTGGGGCACCCCAAGTCGGCAGCTAGGGCAACCCTGGGAGGTGGCGGCAGCAGCAGGAGGTGGTGGCGCCAATCTAGGGTTTTGGAGGAGAGGTACTTGTGTACTAGGAGGGGCAGCCCTGCCCCTCCCTTTATAGGTGGGAGGCGCAGCCAAGGGGAGGGGAGTCCCTCCCCAACTCGGCTTGGAGGTGGGCCGGCGGTTGGAGGAGGGAATCCCTCCCCAACTCGGTTTCCCACTCCTCCTCCTCTTTCCAAAACTTGCCATTTGACTTTCAAACTAGCCGTTTGACTTTTCAAATTAGGATTTGAATAAACCCTTTATTTTGGACAGCAATGACACCTAGTACATGATGCAATCATTCCAACTTACAATGACACATTCATGTACCCTTCCCCCTTTCGGAGTGCCGAACATTCCGGAACATTCTAGAACATTCAAACAACATCGAATCCTTAAGTGTGTCTCCCTACGGTTCGTGAATTATGCAGACATGATCGAGACACTTCTCCGAACAATAACCAATAGAGGAATCTAGAAATTCATATGGCTCCCACATATTTCTATGATTACTTTGCGATCGAATGAACCACTTAAATACGATATCAATTTCCCTTTGTCTCACGATAGTTTACTTATCCGAGGTTATGATCGTCGGTATCTCTGCATACCTAGTTCAACCTCGTTACTGATAAGTACTCTTTTCTCGTTCCCGTGATATGTGATCCCTTGTGAGCCAGTCACACGCTTGCAAGCTAATTGGATGACATTTCACCGAGAGGGCCCAGAGTATATCTATCCGTCATATGGATGGACAAATCCCACTCTTGATCCATGTGTTTCAACCAATACTTTCTAAACACTCAATGCCACCTTTATAGCCACCCAGTTACGGTGTGGTGTTTGATGTCATCAAAGCATCCATCCGGTAAAGGTGATATGCATGATCTCATGGTCGAAGGAATTAGATAACTATGTATCAGAAAGCATATAGCAATTGAACTATTAAAATGACTTGATCTTTATGCTACGCTTATCTATAGGAGTATGTCCACCATATCATTCTCCTAACGATATGATCTTGTTGTTAATAACATCTCAATGTTCATGATAGGGAAACCACAATCATCTATTAACCAACAAGCTAGTATTATATAGAGGCTTTACTAGGGACTTCAAATTAAGTTTACAAATCACACAAGTATTAATGTTTCCTTGTTAATACTATTATAGCATGAATGTAAATATTTATCATAAACACAAAGATATAATAATAACTACATTTATTATTGCCTCTAGGGCATATCTCCAACATTAGATAACGTGTCCACGACCACTGTTTCCACCGTTGTGGTAGCCTCCTTAGCCACCGTTGATGATACCTTGAGGATTGTCAGGGCCTTGGTTGCCATGATCACGTCCTCCACGACCACTAAAGCGGCCGTGAACACCACACAATGGCGTCGTTGTCAGAAGATTGCGAGGAATCTATGCCATGGAACATCTACTAGCGGATCTCATAAGACAAGAGTTGTGACTAAATCTCGCTCACCGTGATGGGCTTGGTCTTATAGAGTATGACAGAGAAGAGGGAGTCATAGCATGTAAGTCGGCAAGGATATAGGAGACCATGTTCTTGTCTTCAAGTACCTTTGATCATCTCGTTATCCAACGACTCCATCGTGGTGACGTACTCGGGAAATCTCACTATTATTCTAAGTCATGATCACATCTATATGATATAAGTTAAAAAAATCAGATCAACCGTCAGAGTTGCCAACCAAAGAGTCCTATACCTCCACTCAACCCATCACTATCCATTACAAATCCTCCGTGGAAACTGAAGGCGCTAGCTAGTCTTTCAACTCTTTTACCTATAATATTTGTTTACATTACGAATAAAAGAGCAGGATCTCGCTACTTCACCAAACCGTGAAGCTCTCAGACTGTCAGACTGGTTCCCAAGCTGCTCCATAGTCGATGCCACTTTGGTTGAATCAGCTAGATGCTACACTAACATCCTTGTCTTCTTTGCATATCTAGAAAAGGTGTTGCTGACTAGGCAACCTTTTCCTACCTCTCATCCCTCTTTGCACTGACACTAGTGCAGAGCCCCCCTTTTAACTCCGGTTGTGAGGGCCCTCTAACAGCGGTTCCCCAACCGCTGTTGAGGGTTCGGTGTTAGAGGGGGGCCCCCTTTAACACCGGTTCTTATACGAACCAGTGTTAAAGGGTGGCGCACGTGGGGCTGCCGCAGGCCTCAGGCCCCCCCTTTAACACTGGTTCGGGGCTGGAACCGGTGTTAAAGGTTCTTCTGCCGCGGCAGAGATTTATGTCATTTTCCTGTTCTGCCGCGGCAGGAAAACGGCCTAAGTCTCTGCCACGGTAGACTTCTGCCTCTGCCCCGTTCTGGGCGTATTTTTGCGGGAGGGGGGAGCGAGGGGGAATCGATCGGGAGCGGTATACACATAAATCATCATCGGTACATACGAGTACATGAATAATTAAGCAACTATTATTATACACAAACATCGTCATCGGCACATACATCGTCATCGTTCATTTTTGTGGATATCTAAAGAGTTCTCCGCCAGGCGTGACGACCTCATCAAGTATGAACCCCGCCAATTCCTCTTGAATGGCTCGTATGCGTTCAAATGGTAGGAGTTGGTCCCGCATCCGTTCGATCTGAATATATATGAAGAATGAGCCGTCAATATATATATAAGAATAAAACTCAACACAATTGATGGTAATAAAATAATGTTGTGGACTTTGTTTACTTCTTTAAGTTGTTCTAGTGCGGCTTGGCCCGTCGCACATATCGTGTTGCGAATGAACTCGCAAACATAGTACCCACATAAGTTATTGCCGTGTCCCTGATGCGCGCACTTTACGAGAATAGAGAGTTCAATCAAAATAATAATCAATAAAGCATGATATAATGGAATTGGAAGCTAGCTAGTATTACTTACATTTTGGTCTATAAATTTTAGTTCTTCTGACCATTCACCCACGGCCCTGCCCGTGAACCTTTTCCAAACCCTGTCCGGCAAAGAAAATGGATAAAGGAGTAATTAATTACCTGTTGTCACGAAAGTTGCCGATCTAGTGCGATAATATGATTGAAATTACCTCTGGAGCATCTCTCTAAAGTTTGCCCATATCTCTTTTTCTTTTCGTAACGAGTCCATGACAAGGACTTTTCCTGAGTCGGGTTGAATGACTAGCAGAATAAAGTGGAACCTACGCACGCATAACTCATCATCAGTTACACTTAACATCGAGTAAGCTGAAATAGAATGTGTACAAGAGAGAGGGTAACAATACTCACGAGAAGTTGTAAGGCAATAGTATTTCCCTTTTGGTTTGTTGTCTCAGTAAAGACGTTAGCAAGTAATCTTCTGTTTGCCCGGGTTTGGTTTCTACCACTTCTTCATGAACTCTATTTGGGTCAACGAACCCAATGTCAAAAGGGCCTCCTTTCCTGCATTCCATAACCTTTTTCCTGCATAATAGTATATACATATATGGTGAGCATATATATATACATGCAATTAATAAAGTGAATGAGATGAGATATAAATTATAGAAATAGTACTTACACACAATAAAGGCTGATGGCAGCTTTGTCGAGTTCCTTCTGATTGAATAGAAAATGCAAGTCTTGAATGTTGAAGTCGATCGCGTCGTCTCCGCAGAAGAAAATCTCATCTCTTATATGCGCCGTGATCCATTCTACCTTTCTCGTCTTGCAGAAATGAAGGTACCACTTGTGCAATTTTCGCATCTTTGTTGGTAGATTCTTGAGCTCCTCTTTCTTGACGAGATTCTTCCCATACTTCCATGGTTGTATGGGGTTGGCATCGCATTTGGGCAAGTTGTCTCCCATGACGTTCAAGTATGCAATGTAAGTCATCCCCATCTCATTGGCCTTTCTTTGTAGCTCTGCCTCGTAATCATTTACGGGAGGAGCGTCCCGTGTGTCGAACATTTGGAGCGGGGCGCATGATTGGTTTTCCTGCTCTCCGAGCATGGGAACTGTTTTCTGGGGTGCCTCACGACTGCTACTTTCAGTCTCCCTATGGCGCCTTGCATCCGCCTTCAAAATCTGGCGCTCGTAGTCCGGCACAAGTGGGGTTTCAGGTTTCAAAAGATTATTGTAAAACTTCTCCACCACCGCCGGATCTATTTTCTCCTTTGGATCGGCCCGTCTAGGTGCAAAGAATTTCTTGACATGTTCTTCCGAGATCCTATTGGTCTCCTCGTCTGCGATTCCACAGTAAAACCAGCAATGGCTTGGCGGAAGGCTGCGGGACGTAGTTTTTTGAACTCTTTGGCGTACGGTTTCCTGCGGATTTCTTTGTGGCAGTGCTACTGATGCTCTTCGTGGCAGTTCTCTTCCGCTTACGCTGAGGAGATGTCTGACGGGCAGGAGATGGCTGCCGCGCAGGAGATGGCTGATGGGCCGGAGATGGCTGACGGGCCGGAGATGGCTGCCGCGCAGGAGATGGCTGAAGCGCCGGAGATGGCTGCCGCGCAGGAGATAGCTGAAGCGGCTCAGACTGCTGACGCTGCGGAGACGGCGGGGGTGCCAGTGACCTCCAATTTGGAAGCACAATGTGTTCCTTCTTCCAAAGAATGGTTGTTTTCACTGCAAATTTGAGTTGAGTTTCCCCTTCACCTGTAGCATGGTCAAGCTGTGCTTCCTCATATTCCTTCACAACCTCATCCACCCCGACAATAGCATAGCCATCTGGAATCGGTCGGCAGTGGTAAGTTCCACCAGCTACAGGAGGTAAGGCATAGCCGACAGCCACCTTAATGGATAAGCCCATTAATCTCACATGCAGCTCAGCGTGTTCACTCTCCGTGATTTCATCCACGGGGTATCGAGGACCCGCCATTCCAAGCATGGGCTGCACGTTCTTCGTGAAAGCCACGCTGCTTTTCCGCGCAGAGTCTGGGCCACCGGCAGCTTCCAATGCAGGCTCTTCGTGCCGCTGAGATCGGCCGGTAGCTTGATAGCTCTGTTGTGCATTCACTTGCGCCTGCAGCGCCGCAAGTGCATGTTTTATCTGTGTCATCCGCTCTGTACGCTCTTTTTCTTTTCTGCCGCGCCATCTGTAAGAGTCGCTCCAGTCGGCAAACCCATCCTTCCACGTCATACCCCCTGTGCCTCGTGCATGTCCAGCGTGTTCTTTTTTACCGATGGCGCGTGTGAGCTGGTCATTCTCTCTGTCGGGATGGAAGGTCCTGGCGGCTGTTTCCTCGTATGCCGTGATGAGTTCAGTGGCGGGTTTGGCAAGGAGTGTTGGGAAGATACACAATCATGTTTTTGGGTCCAACCTTGCCCCGATTCCGTAGAACCAAGTCTTTGCACATAGGTCCCACCCATCTGTCTGGGGTGTGATCCCTCTAGCGCGCAGGACCTTCTCAGCTTCCTCCCACTTAGGCCTCTGAGATATGTAGCCACCTGACCCCGTCCTCTGGTGATATTCCTTCTTCAGGGCATCAAGCGTATTGGTTTCTGACCTCTTTTTAGCTATAGCACTTTTTTTATATGTCTCAAATTCGGGACAGTGAGGTCTTATCTTCGCATAATATGCGTCTTCGAAATTTGGAGTCTCGCCAGATTTGACAAATTTGTTCAATTTTGTCTTCCAGTTGCGGAAAGCGTCAGCCATCTTCTTTAGAGTCCACTCTTTGACCTTTTCCTTTATAACCGGGTTGTTTTCATCCTCCTCTGGCGGAAGGGTGAAATTTACCAACAACGAATTCCAAAGCGTTTTTTTGGATCTGTCATCAACAAAGGTACCGTCGCCCTTCTTTAGCTTATTCCAATTTTCAGTTATGATTGGGATTTGGTCCCTAACAAGAACTCCAGCCTGACGTATAAATTTGTCTGTGGCCTTCTTGGGCTCCATCGGCCTGCCATCAACACGGACTGCTTCGATCGTGAACTTTGCACGATCTTTCAACCGCTGGCTCGCGCCTCGCTTGCTCTTTTTCGTAGAAGAAGATGGTTGCTGGCTGGTCGATCTAGAGGGCTAAAAGAAGAAAGAAGCGTTAATTAATACATGTAGAAGAAGATTGTTGGTGGAAGTCAGCAGAGGCTTTGTAACCAGAGGGCTAAAAGAAGAAAGAAGCGTTAATCAATGCATATACCTTGCCGGACTTTGTAACCATTAAATTGCGTTCACCGGAGTCTTCATCTTCTCCATGACTAGTACTTGAGCTGTCGTCATCATGTCCCTCCAAGTTCAGATATTGTGAGGTGTCCTCATCAATAATGTTCTCCATTATTTCTTCTTCTTCAAGGTTTCTACTAAGTGGATCCATAGTTTCTAAAACAATAATATTATCTAGAGTAAGAGTGTAAACATTCAAGTGGACTTGGATTCATACACAAATATACATATTATTCATACAAAAATACACAAATAAATACACAAATGAAATTAAAACCCTAAGGATGCTTGATCATTTTAAACGAGTTCCGAGGGTCGAAACCCTAATCAGGATGAGTCAGAGGTCCAATTTGTATACAAGTTTTAATCTATGCATGTAGTACAATTTATCGAGCAAACAAGTTTACAGTAAGAAAAACCGCGGAAGTCTGCTGCAAGAAAAACCGCGGAGAACCTAAACTTGCCGCCGAAGTCAATGAACCAAGATCAGGATGAGTCAGAGCTCCATAACGACGCTCACCAAAGAGCTGCCCGCGCAGTCCACCTTCTTCTCAAGCCGCCACCGACATTGCGAACTCTAGCCACCACTCCGACGACCAACGACACATCGCATCGCCGAAGAGAGGGACGCCGTGCCGTCGCTGCCAGCGGACACACCTGCAACCCGAGAAGGACCATGCATACCCTGACATCGATGGCATACTATACCGCCATGGCCACCACCGGAGCTCGCACCACCTAGGCCGCCCCTGCAGCCGAGAGGGGAGGTCGTCCCTGTACACTAAACTACACTAAATAACCCTAAACTAATACTAACTAATTAACTAAATAAAATACTAACTAACTACTAATAATTAACACTAAACTAACCCAAAAAAAGATACTAAACTAATACTAACTAATTAACTACTAAAAAAGATACTAACTAATACACTAAACTACTAATACACTAACCTCTACGGGGCGGCCGGCCGTCTGCTGGTAGCGCGGGTGGCGGGGCGCCGGTATGGTGGAGGCGCGGCTGGGGAAGCGCGGGGCGCGGGCGGCGCGCAGAACCGGTGCGGGGGACGGCGGCGTGCGGCAAACGGGCGGCGGCTGGCGCGGGCAGAGGCGGCGATGAGCGACGTCGGGGCGACGCGAGGACGACGGACGTCGGGGTGACGCGAGGACGACGGACGGCGATGAGCGACGTCGGGGCGGCGCGAGGACGACGGACGCGGCGGCGGACAACAGGGCAGCGATGGACAGCAGGACGGAGGCGACGGCGAGCTCCTCTGCTTATTTCGTTCCTGGTTCGATCGATCTGGCTGGGGGAAGATACAAAGGGGAAGGCGCGCATTTAATACACCCCCCCTTTAACACCGGTTCGTGGCTGGAACCGGTGTTAAAGGGGGGGGATTCCGTTTCCCGCGCGCATTTATTACCCCCCCCTTTAACACCGGTTCCAGCCACGAACCGGTGTTAAGGGGGGGTGTGGTGCGCGCGGGAAACGAAATAAATGCCCCCTTTAACACCAGTTCGTGTCTGGAACCGGTGTTAAAGGGGGGCATTTATTTCATGCATTAAAGGGGCATTTTTAATTTAAAAAATATGATATGAATTTAGAAAATTCACATCTTTTTCATTTCAACTCAGAAAAATATGAATAATATATCATAATTTTCAGAAAAATAATATCTATCTATTCATGTAAATCATTTTATATTTACTTTACATGAAAATTTTCAAAATAATTAAAACACTTACATATAAATTTTGATTATTCAATTCAAAAAAAAAATTGTTAAATCCTAAAACTTTGAACATAAGAAATATTAAGCATCTAAAAATAAATCTAACCCTATTTTATTAGATCAAATCATATTTTAATGCCGCATCTTTTGTATTAACATTTTTGAATTGATTGGATATTTAAATGTCGCATCTTTTGTATACACTTGAATCTCACCAAGCCTCGCTCAACTTGCATTGTTTTTTTTTTGATAAAATAGCATATTGTGAACCTAAAAATGATTTTTGTAAAAAATCATGAGCATCGTATCATGTACCTGTAGTTCATATCTGACCCACTTCCTGCCGATTTGGTAGTAATTTGTCTTTTTCACCAGAGGTGGATGGAAAGGTTTCAGATCACACTGTTGGTACATTGTGCATATAAGGTGGTCTAGTATTTTTGTAAAATGTGTTGGTAGTTTTTTGAATTAGCCATTTGGTGGTTGCTTCACAAAACCGTCCGTTTTTTATGCTCGGAAAATGGAAAATGCCTTTTTGGTGCGATAAAAAGGAAAACTTCCTCTTGCAACATTGTTTGCCATGCCATGATGCACATGTATGCACAATATGGCCATATTATCACAAACTATGCCTTGATTCTAGCCATAACATTGATCATTTGACCCGAAAGCCAAGAAACCTCGAATGAGATAGGTCATTTTGTGAAGTTTTTTTCGAGACATAATCAATATACCAAGTTTGAGATTTTTCCTTCTAACTATGTCACATAATAAAACACCACGCGAAGGTTTCACACTGTTTCGATCTTTTTTTATTTTTTTATCCCTGTTTTAAACTATCGACAAACTTTGTCGAACAACGGGCATGATGATTCTTAGCTCGGGGCCAAGCCTCGCTCAACTTGCATTGTTTTTTGATAAAATAGCATATTGTCAACCTCGAATGAGAATGCAACTAATAGTAAGTTACATAAAGCCGAACTGGAACTGAAAATTAAGATACATAAAAGAACTGAAAATTAAGATACATGGCCAGATTAAGTAACAATCGGCAGAACTTGTTTCGGAATGTTGGAGTGATTCAGTCATGCTCCTGCCTACACCTGTAATACTCGCCACTGTAGTCGTCGTACTCGTCGCCGCCGTCATCGCTGTCGTCGTCGGGATCGCCGTAATTGAACCTCTAGAGAGTACGCGTGGGCTGGACTTGAGGGTAGCGCGTGGGCTGGACTTGAGGGTAGCGCAGACGGGGGTTAGAGTCGGCGGCAGTGTCATAGGCCATGATGCTCTGGAGAGTCCGACCGCGCCACCATAGCCGACGGCCAGCCTCGTTGAAGTTAGGAGGAGGTGGGCCGTCCTCCTCGTGCCTGGCGAGCGCCCTCTCACGCCGATCCACGAAGAAGGCTTCCCAAGTAGGGAAATAGTCGGGATGCCATCTGGGATTCCTCCGCTGCTCCGGCGTGAGCTCGAAGTAGTAGTGGTTCGTGATGGCCATCCGGCGCGCCACACCTAGAGGGACAGGAGGAACCGGCACGCCTCCGATGCAACCAAGATAGATTCTTGTGTTTGAGGCGTATTAAATTCTTGTGTTCATTGATATACGGGGCAACCAAGATAGATCTTTGTAAAACTGTGTAGTGTGCTTGATTGAGAGAATGCCCGTCCCTACATATCATTGCTTTACATCCTAGGGTGCCTTTTCCACGCAGTCTCCCCTCATGTCGTGATTCTGGAACACCAATCGCCTTAAGGTCAGGAATAAAATCAACACAGAACTCAATGACCTCCTCTGTTACATAGCCCTTGGAGATGCTTCCTTCTGGCCTAGCACGGTTATGAACATATTTCTTTAAGACTCCCATGTACCTCTCAAAGGGTAACATATTGTGTAGAAATACAGGACCGAGAATGGCAATCTCTTCTACTAGGTGAACCAGGAGATGCGTCATAATATTGAAGAAGGATGGTGGGAACACCAACTCAAAGCTGACAAGACATTGGGCCACATCTGTTTGTAACCCTGGTAGGCTTTCTGGATCGATTACCTTCTGAGATATTGCATTGAGGAATGCACATAGCTTCACAATGGGTACTCGAACATTTTCAGGTAGAAGCCCCCTCAATGCAATCGGAAGCAATTGTGTCATAATCACGTGGCAGTCATGAGACTTCAGGTTTTGGAATTTTTTCTCTGCCATATTTATTATTCCCTTTATATTCGACGAGAAGCCAGACGGGACCTTGATACTGCTCAGACATTCAAAAAAGATTTCCTTCTCTGCTTTGGTAAGAGCGTAGCTGGCAGGAGTTAAGTGGCATCGTTTACCCTTCTCGTTCTCAGGATGCATAGGCTCTTCAGGGGCCTTCAGACGTTGTTGGTCCTGCCGTGCTTCCGGTGTATGTTTTGTCTTCCCATACACTCCTAGAAAGCCTAGCAGGTTCACGCAAACATTCTTCGTCACGTGCATCACGTCGATTGAAGAGCGGACCTCTAAGACTTTCCAATAGGGTAGGTCCCAAAATATAGATTGCTTCTTCCACATGGGCGAGTGTCCGGCATCGTCATTCGGAACAGATAGAATGCCAGGACCTTTTCCAAAGATTACTTCTAGGTCCTTGACCATACCAAATACCTCCTCACCGGTACGGAGGACAGGCTTCCTCCGGGGTTCTGCCAGACGTTTGAAATGCTTGACTTTCTTTCTTACTGGATGCAGGTTCGGAAGAAATCGGCGATACCCTAGGTACACAACCTTCTTACATTTATCCAAATATACACTTTCAGTATCATCTAAACAGTGTGTGCATGCATTGTATCCCTTGTTTGTCTGCCCTGAAATGTTACTAAGAGCAGGCCAATCATTGATGGTTACGAAAAGCAATGCTCGTAGGTCAAATGGCTCCCCTTTGTGCTCATCCCACATACGTACACCTGGTTCGGCCCACAGCTGTAAAAGTTCTTCAACTAATGGCCTTAGGTACATATCAATGTCGTTGCCGGGTTGCCTCGGGCCTTGGATGAGCACTGGCATCATAATGAACTTCCTCTTCATACACAACCAAGGAGGAAGGTTATAGATACATAGGGTCACAGGCTAGGTGGTGTGACTGCAGCTCTGCTCACCAAAAGGATTCATGCCGTCTGTACTTAGATCAAACCTTAAGTTCCTTGCGTCACGTGCAAAGTCCGGGTACTCTCGCTCGACTTTTCTCCACTATGACCCATCAGCGGGGTGTCTCAACATCTCGTCTTTCTTACGGTCTTCCATGTGCCATCGCAACAACTTGGCATGCTCTTTATTTCTGAAGAGACGTTTTAGCCGTGGTATTATAGGAGCATACCACATAACCTTGGCGGGAACCTTCTTCCTAGGGGCCTCGCCCTCAACATTGCCAGGATCGTCTCGTCTAATCTTATACCGCAGTGCAGTGCATACCGGGCATGCATCCAAATTCTCGTATTTCTCACCGCGGTAGAGGATGCAGTCATTAATGCAGGCATGTATCTTCTGCACGTCTAATCCTAGAGGGCAGACAACCTTCTTTGCTTGGTATGTACTGTCGGGCAACTCATTATTTCTTGGAAGAAGATTCTTCATTTTTACCAACAACTTTGAAAATGCGCTGTCAGTCACACCATTCTCTGCCTTCCATTGCAGCAAATCCAGTGTGGCACCTAGCTTTTTGTGGCCATCTTCGCAAGTTGGATACAACAATGTTTTGTGATCCTTTAACATCTGCTCCAGCTTCTCCTTCTCCTTTTCAGTTTCACATTCTTCCTTTGCATCAGTAATGGCCCGACCAAGATCGTCATCAGCGGGCCCATCTGCTCCCTCTTGATCTTCATTATCTACCCCCGTTGCATTATCATCATATTCAGGATACATATTATGATAGTTGTCATCATCCTCTTCTTCTTCGTTGTCTTCCATCACAACCCCTTTTTCTCCGTGCTTGGTCCAACAATTATAGCTGGGCATGAAACCGGATCGAAGCAGGTGGGCGTGAATGGTTCTGGTATTTGAGTAGTCTTTCTTGTTCTGACAGTGAACACACGGACAACACATAAAACCATTGTGACCACGGTTTGCATTAGCCACAACGATGAAATTTTGGAGGCCCGTAATGTACTCAGAAGTGCGGTGGTCACCGTACATCCATTGCCGGTTCATCTGCATTAATATGTAGTATATATCAAAAAATAATAGGGAGATGACCATTTATATATATAGTACATCAATGACACATGAAACTATAGTTGCCGACCTCGACCGAGACGGAAAGAGCAACAAGAAAACTTATTTTGAGCTCTCGGGCATTTCACCGAACACCTCTTGTGCATATGAAAAAAACACAAACTAGCACTCTTCACACCCTCTTGCTAGGCTCCAAAATGTGAAAGAATGGAAGATTGGGGTGTGTGTGGGCTGGGGTGGTGTCTTATATAGCCCCCCCCTTTAACACCGGTTCATGCCACGAACCGGTGTTAAAGGGGGGGGTGTGCGGGCCACTGCTGCAGGGACCTTTAACACCGGTTCGTGGCATGAACCGGTGTTAAAGGGGGGCTCCTTTTCTGCCGCAGGGGCCACGCTGGTACGGCCCCCCTTTAACACCGGTTCGTAGAAGAACCGGTGTTAAAGCCCTTTTTCGGGATCAACAAAAGACCTCGTTTCCACTAGTGTGAGGGTCGAACATAACTATGCATGTTTCAGTCTCCATCGGCTCCCTAGAACCATCTAAGCCCTCAAGGGAGAGCTTTCGATACACTTGCGAATTGGGATTATAGCTCCCATGCGATGTCTTTACGTGGAATTGGAAGTAACACGACATCGTTGAAAAGAATAGCTCGCATGTGACACTTCTGAAACGGCAAATAGCTCCCGTGCGACACTTCCACTTAACCTCACGAGACCATCAACGAATTCGAATCAGCTGAGCAGAGTAGGACCCAGAGCCTCTCCACGTCACGATGAAACTCACCTGATGTCCACCTCATATCGTGGGACCCACGCTGTGGTTGAAGAGAGCCGTTGGCCCGATCCGTCCCCGCTCCCGAGCACTCCCGCCACCGTTCCATCATCCCCTTCCGTTTTCTTCTCCGGCGAGCAAGTGCGGCAACGCCGGCGAGGGATGTCGAGCTCTGCTTCAGCCTCCCTCCGCTCATGGCCTCGGTATGGTGTGGTGCCGATGAGGAGGTGCCCCGATTGCCCCCATACCGCGCCCCTGAAACGGCTTGTCACATCCACCGACAAGAACGACAACATTGGCCAGGAATTTGTGAAGTGTGAGAGCAAGCCCGAGCCGGGAAAGGTGAGATCTGAGTATTCCGAGCGCCAATTTCTCGCTTTTCTTTCGAAATTTCATGCATTTCATCAAATTTGGGATTTAGGGTTCATCTCTGCGATTTCAGGAACTACCAAAATGTGGGCATTTTGAGTGGCTTGATGAGTACATCGAGCGAATTGGGGTGGAGGTAGCATCCCGGGAGCTCGAAAACCCGTCCGTGGTGGAGCAATTGGGATCTGGCAATCCCATTTCCATTGGTACTACGGTGGATGCGGAAGTGAAGGCCGAGCTGAAGAAGATGAACAAACAGCTAAGGCAAATCATCGAATTGAAGAAGCAGGACAATCTGATGGCCGGTTTTTTTATTTTTGTGTAATTTTTCTCGGATTAGTTTATCTCCTGATCATTAGTCATTAGACAGCGCAATCCATGTTTGAGTGATGCTTTGTTATCGTAGAACCTACGGAGATGGATGTAATGGTATATGTCTTTGGCTTGAATAAAATGCAACACAAATTCGGGGAAATTTTGAGCTGCTCTATTTTTGAAATCAGTGTTCCTTCAGTTTCATCAGTTTCGTCAGTGTTCCTTCAGTTTCATCAGTTTCGTCAGTGTTCCTTCAGTTTCATCAGTGTGCAGGGGAAGGGGAGGGATTGAAAAGTTAAAAAAAAACAATTGACAAGGAGTGATTGAAAAAGTCCAGGCCCAAATAGAACTTAGCCAGGCCAAAATGGTCGTATCTAGGCCCAATAGTAACTACTTGTAGATTGGGCAAAAAAATAGTACTCACGTTACAATCTAACTAGGGACGTGTGGATCTGCAGATACTCGTGCTCAGGTCACAATCTTTTATTTTTTGCGAAAGTAAATATATAAATGAAGGCCAAGGGCATCCATTTAACTAACAAGTCGAGCACTTTAACTTGGGCGCCCCTTTTAACTTATGTAAATATGTAAATGTGTTGTTTGAAAATGAACCATGTGTTGCATGTGTTGTTTTAAAATAATCAACCATCATAACGTTAATTTATTCTTCCTTTTGAGCTTTTCTAATTTCACTCATTTTATAAATATTGCACGAGTATTATATGTGATCTTTTTTGTGTCTTGTTTTATGCACTTGTTGTTTTGGGTGTTTTGACAAATGACAATACAATAAAACACAAGTCGAGTGATAACATATTATAAATATTACACGAGTAAAACACGAGCTTTTCTAATATAGATAATATATTAGATAACATTACATATATTAGATAACATTACAATAAAAGACAAGGGGTACAATATAGACCCTAAGGGAAACTAATCCTAAGGGCCCGGCGCCTAAACCCTGTGCTAAACCCTAACCCTAGCTACTACGTGGGTTCAGCCTGGCTGTCGATCAACCTCGCCACCGGGAGGCTGCCCTACTCCATTGGCGGTGGGGGCGATGCCGCCGCCCTCCAAGCCTCCGTCGCCGCCTTCCAAGCCGCCGCCCTCTCCCGTTCCTCTCGCCGCCACTGCTCCTCCTGGAAGGCCCAGCGATTGGCCTCCCGTCGGTCCTCCTCCTCCCGTTTCTACCTTTTCTTCAAGGCGCACACGGCCTTCTTCTCCTCCCACTTGGCGTAAGCAGCCATCTCCTTCGCCTCCTGCTTCTCCGCCGCCTTCCAATACTAGTCAGAGGGGCCGTCGTCGGGGAGGTTGCCACCGATGCTAGGGAGGGGGTTGTGGACGAAGTGGCCTTCGGCCCATGGGCAGGGCGGGGCTTTGCATCGCCCCCCTTGTTGCCACGCCTCGGGCGCGTGGGCGCCTCCTGCTCCCAGACCTGCATGTGGTCCGGGTGGTTGTCCTCGTCACTGACCTCGGATCCGAAGGGAAGCGGGGGAGGGGGGAGGTCATCATGGTCGTCGGGGTGTTTTTTGTGGCTGGGAGGAGGCAAAGGGACGGGCTCGAGGTTGAAGATGAGGGACAAGATGAGATGAGGAGGCAAAGGCATTTTGCCTATTTATTGAGGGCTCAGCGTGAAGGGCGGCGTGGGAATCCTGCGTTGGCGCAGCCGCGTACGCTGCGCTGCGTGTAGACAGCGGGCGTAGCCGCGTGCGTTATCAATGCGACGTGACCCCTGCACCGTCGCCCCCACCCCTGCATGCATGCATGCATTAATGGGAAAGAGTGAAAAAGTACAAAGTAGTTGTTTATTGGCAGTAAAAAATAAAAGAGAAAATAGAATTTGGCCTTGATTTACTCGGTAATAAATGCAGGAATCTAGGACCAAGGTAGTTGTCACACGATATGCAACACCCTCGGTCGTTTTTACATACCGCATGCAACAAACTCACACATAGAAACTCAACGGGTGAGAAGAAAAATCGGTGGGAATAATCGGAGGGATGAATAGAGGGAGTATGAAACTAAGTTTATAATATCAATTTTATAATATCAATTTTATATAATATAAAAGTATGTGTTATGGTGAATATAATTATATTTATTACATATTTTAGATTTTGATATTTTTTCTTATATACGCTAATCAAAGTTTATAAATATTAACTTTTTCTATGGGGCATGAACCGGAGGGGAGTAAGTTTGACTAAAGAAAGTTATTAGACGTACACTTATTTAATAGGACAAAGGGAGTAAATACGATGCAGCGCTGCTGCGTCGGTTGATTGCACGCAAAATAGCTAGACTGCGACGCGAGAGGCAGCTGCATGGCATGCATGCATGGTGCAGCCCGCCCCGCCCAGCGTCCTCGCATGCCATGCTCGGTCCAACGGTTAATGAAGTGTGCCACGTTGTACCTTATATTTATTACATATTTTAGATTTTGATATTTTTTCTTATATACGTAGTCAAAGTTTATAAATATTGACTTTTTCTATGGCGCATGAACCGGAGGGGAGTAAGTTTGACTGAAAAAAGTTGTTAGACGTACACTTATTTAATGCGATGAAGGGGGTAAATACGCTGCAGCGCTGCTGCGTCGGTTGGCTGCACACAAAATAGCTAGACTGCGATGCGAGAGGCAGCTGCATGGCATGCATGCATGGTGTAGCCCGCCCTGCCCAACGCCCTCGCATGCCACGCGGTCCAACGGTCATGGAGTGTGCCACGCTGTACCTTATATGTTCATGGAAAAACGATATGAGCCAATCAGATTTCAGAATCATCCATCTCACGGATCGCCAAGAGCTAGCCGCGAAATCCTTCTAAGAGACGCCAACCAATCAGGTTGCAGAATAAGCCCTTCCACGGATCGCCTAGAGCCACCCGCGGAATCCTTCTAGAAGACGCGATCGGACGGCCATAATGTCGTGCTAAGGTTACATCTACGTTCCTTATTCGGCCATAGGGTTAGCTGGGTTTAGGATGCAGTCAACGGGGTTTTCACAAGTTTGACCAGACATTGAAATATGCATAACTAATTAAAAAAATAAAAAAAAATACAAAACCTTCGCATGGTTTCATGTTATGTGACATAGTTGTGAGGAAAAATATAAAACTTGGACTATTGATCATATTTCAAAAACCCTTCACAAAATGACCTATCTCCTCCGAGGTTTTCTGGCTTTCGGGTCAAATGACCAATGATATGGCTAGAATCAAGGCATAGTTTGTGATAATGAGACCATATTGGGCATGCATGTGTATAATTGGATGACTAACAATGTTGTAGTACAAACTTTTCCTTTTCAACGCACAGAAAATCCATTTTCTATTTTCTGAGTGCCGAAAGAGGGGGGATTTGTGAAGCAACCACCAAATTGAAGTTTCAAAATGGTGACATCCTATTTTTCAAAAATACTAGACCACCTAGCATGTACAATTTCCCAACTTGAGTATCTCAAACATTTTATTCCATCCCTGGTGAAATAGATAAATCCTGCCAAATCGGCTGGAAGTGGGTAAGATATGAACTACAGGTACATGATTTCATGCTGATGATTTTTTGTAAAAATTATTTTTAGGTTCACAACATGCTATTTCATCAGAGATCCAATGCTAGTTTTGTGAGCCTCATCCCCTAGCTAAGAATATTTATGAAAACCCTTCAAAAAGTTTAACTAGACATTCAAACGTGCATAACTAATTCAAAAAAATCAAAAATATACAAAACCTTCGCATGGTGTCATGTTATGTGACATAGTTATGAGGAAAATATAAAACTTGGTCTATTGATGATATTTCAAAAAACCCTTCACAAAATGACCTATCTCCTCCGAGGTTTTCTGGCTTTCGGGTCAAATGACCAATCATATGGCTAGAATCAAGGCATAGTTTGTGATAATGTGCCCATATTGGGCATGCATGTGTATAATGGTATGACTAACAATGTTGTAGTACAAAGTTTTCCTTTTCCACGCACAGAAAATCCATTTTCTATTTTCTGAGTGCCGAAAGAGGGGGGGGTTTGTGAAGCAACCACCAAATTGAAGTTTCAAAATGGTAAAATCCTACTTTTAAAAATACTAGACCACCTAGCATGTATAATTTCCCAACTTGAGTATCTCATACCTTTTATTCTATCCCTGGTGAAAAAGACAAATCCTGCCGAATCGGTTGGAAGTGGGTAAGATATGAACTACAGGTACATGATTTCAGGATGATGATTTTTTGTAAAAATAATTTTTAGGTTCACAACATGCTATTTCATCAGATATCAATGCTAGTTTTGTGAGCCTCAGCCCCTAGCTAAGAATATTTATGAAAACCCTTCAAAAAGTTTGACTAGACATTCAAATGTACATAACTAATTCAAAAAAAATCAAAAAAATACAAAACCTTCGCATGGTGTCATGTTATGTGACATAGTTGTGAGGAAAAATATCAAACTTGGTCTATAGATCATATTTCAAAAAAACCTTCACAAAATGACCTATCTCCTACGAGGTTTTCTGGCTTTCGGGTCAAATGACCAATGATATGGCTAGAATTAAGGCATAGTTTGTGATAATGTGCCCATATTGGGCATGCATGTGTATAATGGGATGAATAACAACGTTGTAATACAAAGTTTTCCTTTTCAACACACAGAAAATCAATTTTCTATTTTCTGAGTGCCGAAAGAGGGGGGATTTGTGAAGCAACCACCAAATTGAAGTTTCAAAATGGTAACATCCTATTTTTCAAAAATACTAGACCACCTAGCATGTATAATTTACCAACTTGAGTATCTCAAACCTTTTATTCCATCCCTGGTGAAAAAGGCAAATCCTGCCGAATCGGCTGGAAGTGGGTAAGATATGAACTACAGATACATGATTTCATGCTGATGATTTTTCGTAAAAAACATTTTTAGGTTCGCAACATGCTATTTCATCAGATATCCAATGCTAGTTTTGTGAGCCTCAGCCCCTAGCTAAGAATATTTATGAAAACCCTTCAAAAAGTTTGACGAGACATTCAAATGTGCATAACTAATTCAAAAAAAAAATCAAAAAAATACAAAACCTTCGCATGGTGTCATGTTATGTGACATAGTTGTGAGGAAAAATATCAAACTTGGTTTTAGAAATGGTAAAAAAAAACTTGCTTAGAAATGGGGTGGTTTACCCTAGCTTTGGAGCCCATTTCTACCACATTTTGGGTGAGGGTGAGTTGTACTTCATCAGGGTGAGGATGAGTTGTACTCTACATATGAGAAAAACGTTGGAAGCTCATACAAACATAGAAAAGTACACATAGCTACATTTGTTGAAATTCAAATTTACCATCATATTTGAATTTCGGCCAAATTATCAACAACAAGTTCCAAATTATTATAATAACAAATGTTTACAACAAGAACAAGTGCCAAATTATTACAACAACAAGTGCCAAATTATTACAATAACAAATGTTTAAAACAAAAACAAGTGCCAAATTCAAAGTCTATTTCTTTTGGCTCTTCTTACCCCTCGTTTTCTTCTCCTTCACAAGTTTCACACCACACAACAGGTTTTTCTCTTCTTTTCTTACCATTACCATCTGGCCTCCCCACAGCACGTCCAAGAGTCTCCTTCACCTCTTGCACCTCCTCAACAACACAATCTGGCACCAGAGCCTCATCAACATGGTCACTTTGCACCAGAGCCTCATCAACATGGTCAGTTTGCACCAGAGCCTCAACAACATGCTCATTTTGCACCAGAGCCTCAACAACATGCTCATTTTGCACTAGAGCCTCAACAACATGCTCATTTTGCCCCTCATTTTGCACCAGAGCTTCCAAATCAGAAATGGTGTGCCCTAAAGCCTCAACAGTTTGCACATCATCCTCCAAAACAAGTTCAGATTGCACCTCAGCAGCACCAAACATGATCTGGTTAGTTCTCTTCTTTCTTTGGCCATTGATTCTTGCCCTTTTCACTGGCCAGCATTCTTCAACAACAAGAGGTGGGCCTTTTTCTCCACGCTTCCTCCTGAAAACAAGCAAGTTAGTTGGGGGAGAAAAGGTAGAAATGTGATAGATTTTGGATGAACATACTTTGGCTTTTCAGCAGTGTATCTGCACTTGGTAGAGCCAGCTCGGTGTCCAAGTTCTTCACAGAGTTTGCATCTATTCTTATTACCTTTTTGGGCCCTTTTTGGCTTGGCATCTTTCTTTTCATCTTTCTTTCCCTTCTTGCTGCTCCCACCTTTCTCAAACCAAGCCTTGAATCTACTCTGCTTGGTCTAGCCAGCCTTTCTTTTCATCAAAGCAGGACAAAAGGAGAACTGAATGTCCACTTCAGGCCACTGAGACTGATCTGTAAGTGCTGGAATTGGTGTTCCATATGCAGCCTTGAATTTTGCTACAGAATAATACTCATGCAAATATGGGTGCATATTTAGCTTGTGTTTGGAGGCCAAGAAAAGTATGGCATGCTCACAAGGCTTCCCAGTGTGTTGCCACTCAAGGCATGTGCATTCATGCAATTGAGTGTCAACAACATGCCTCCTGCCAGTCTTTGTATCTCTGACTTCAGCACCCCACAATGAGGATTTCTCAACATGCAAATGTGCAAGATTTCTGCTCCTGTTGACCACCTGCTGCACAACATCAGGAAGCTTATATCCTTGAAGAACATCACTGAGTCTTCTTCTCAATTCCCACAACCTCATGATCATGATCATGATCCTGATCTGGTTAACCATGCCATGGACATGCAAGTCTTTTAACTCCTTCACTTTGTTGTTGAAACTTTCTGCCAAATTATTGTTGATATGATCACATTTGATGGTAGTGTTAAAACCTGACCTGTACCATAAAAGAGAATGGTAGGTTTCCAACCATGTACAAAACTTGACCCTATCCTCCTCACAGCATGTCGCCTTAATCTTCTCAAGGTGATAAGAATGTGTCTGTCTGGTGTAAGATCTTGCTGCTGGCCACATGCGTCCAAAATCATCTCCTCTGAATTTTTTGATCAAATTCATCCACATATGGCCGAAGCACTCGCTCTGCTCAGCATGAGGGAAAACAATCTTCACTGCATTTTCTAAACCTTTACATGCATTTGTGTGCACTGCCGATGGAGAGACTGGCCCTATGCATCTTTTCAACCGCATCATGAACCATGTCCATGATGCCTCTGTTTCAGACTGAAACATGCCAATAGATACAGGGAACATCCAATTGTGTCCATATAAAACATTGCATGCTGCTAGTTGACCATTCCACTTTCCAGTCAAGAAAGATGAGTGTAACACTACGGTTCTGAAAAGACCGTAGCTTCTATGTGACATGCCAATCCCTGGATCGGTTCATTGGCCCACAATAGAATAAGATGAATAACATAGAAAAATATCCGTGTATCATAAATAACGAAGATCCAGAGTATCATTATTACAATAAAAGCTTAGCTCAAGGCTAGCTCAATGTTATTCAAGTAGCAACATAAATATATTAAATCCTCCATTCTTCAAATTGCCCACAAGTGAACAAGTGCCGAGTGGAGTACCGTGGCCTAAATCGATTACTCAGAATCGGAATATCCTGCAACATGAAACGTAGCAGCCCCGAAGGGTCAATAAATGGAATGTATGGCAAGTAGAGCTATTAAAGGAGACAATAGTTCTAACATCTACATGCATATTTGGCAAGTGGAGTTGTGGCTAGCTTGCATTTGCAAATACCTTTGTCCTACTTTCATAAACAGTTTTTGATTTTCTTTGAAAAGATCCCAATTAAGTTAACCCATCAACTTTAAAGCAATTATGGAATTAGAATGAGCGAGAAACATGTCATGGAATCAATATCAAGCAACTCAGACGTCCATAACCGGGGACACGGCTAATCGATTAGATTATACACCCTGCAGGGGTTAGTAGACTTTACCCATGTGACTTGGCCAGCCCAGCTCATACCATCACTCTCGTTTTGGGTGATGATAGGGAGAAGTCCAAGAAAAGACCGTTCGGGAAGTAGCTCCCCAAACCCGACGCACACCGGTCCAACCTACCAAAATTCTACATCTCTGGATACGCGGGTTCGAGTTACCACAACCTACTGAGTCCAACCAACCGCCCATTTCATTATTGGCACATGGTTGTACACGTAAGCTACAAAATAAAGAAGCCAATCATTCTCTCTGATACCAGGGTACCTTTCCGCAATGAAACCACCAAAAATTATCAATCCCATCACACCCAGTAGATTTATTGATTAAGTTCTTTTAGTTTTCGTAAACCAACTCATTTAGAAACAACTTTCAGTGATGTAACCCAGCCCTCGTTCATCATAGTATGGCTAAGCACATCTACCAACGGTGGTTCATCTACAGGGAAAGCCCTACCACATAATAGGTCATAGCATAGCCATAGTAATATCCTACACATGCATCTACAAAATACACGACAATGCATTAAAAATAGTAGGACAACATCATGAACAAGGTAGCATCTACTTGCCTTGGCTGTAGCGGTCGGAAGAACAATCCACACACGAGCAAGCATAGCACTCGTCACAATCTACACGATACAATTGCAATTATAAACCAACCATCCACAATCATATGCAACCAAAGATGATGCAAGATGCATGCATGACAAGTGGAATAATGCTACAGCAGCTTCACATATTCTTATTCAGTATAACTACTGTATGCATGCATGGAAATTATTTTGAGTGCAAAGAAAACAAGGCATGCAATTTATAATGCTCAATTAATAGAGCTAGAACTAAATAATTAGCCACTACTAACATATTGTTTGTAAAATATTGGAAAATTTCTACTGCGTAGGCAACTCATAATAGAATCAGTACCAATTGGAATTTCTCAAAAAGGATTTATATAAAGCCCTAGGTAATTAAAATACTACAGTAAGCCTTTAAATAGATTCTGCAAATTCCAATACCGTAAGCCTAACTTTTTTAATTCACTATAAGATTCCCCTTGTTCTACTGATTCCAGGGACATCTTATTTGCAATTTTTTCGAGTTACAGAACTTATTCTATGAATTTATTACTCTAAAAAGGGCATTAAATCATTTAATTATTCAGGACAAAACCTTACTATAAAAGTGTGAAACAACGGTACATCAAGATTCTACGCGAGACACTGAATCCATACATATTTTATTTGCAATTTTTGGCCCAGTAGATCTAAAAATATGGATTTTACAAGTTTTAGCTAATTTCTGCCAATTTAAATCAATTTAAATTACACAGTCAAAGTTGACTGATCTGACCGCGCTGACGTGGCAGCCGACGTGGCGCGCTGACCAGTCAGCGTGGTCGGTCAACGGCCCATCTGGTCCGTCTGTCCCAGATCGGAGGGCAGGGGGAGGCGGCGAGGGTGCTCACCGGCGCTGGCGGCGGCGAGGTCGGGGGCGACGGCGGCGGCGGTCCTTGGCGGCGGCGAAGGGGCGTACGACGTCGGGGAAGGGACGGCGGGGCTCGTCGGCGTGGCGGCGACGAGCGAGGTGGTCGGGGGCGACGGCGATCGACGGCTGGAGCGCGGGCGGCGGCGGCGCGCTCCGGCGAGAAATCCCCGGCGGCGGCGGTGTCTGCAGAGGTGGAAAAGGCGGCGGCAAGGGTCAGTAGGCTGCGGCGATGCTTGCAAGGGAGAAGAGGGGGCGCGGGGGTGGCGGCGTGTCACCTCGTGCGCGAGGTTGGCGGCGGCGGCTTGGCGCGCGAGGGGGGTGCGAGCGGGCGTGACAGAGGGAGGGGTGGCGGCCCCCAAATTTTGTAGAGGGGAGGCCCTCGCGGGGTTGGTTGCGGATTCCGCGGGAATCGCGGCGGCGGGCGGCGGCGTGTCCGCGTCGGACACGGCGGCGGCGCCGATAGGTGGGCCCCACCTGTCGGTGGCTGGGGCGGCTGGCGAGCGGCAGGTAGTGGCTGGCGCGCGCGCGCGGCTGCTGCTGCTACGCGGCCTGCTGGCGGCTGGGCCGCTGGCTGCTGCGCTGCTTTTTCCCTTTTTTCTTCCCTTTTTCTTTTCTTTTTCTGACGAAACTTTTACTGAATTTTTTTGACAGAATCTGTCTGGAACAAGCCCAAAATTCAGTTTGTCATATCTTTTGCTACGAAGCTCCGATTGGGGCGATTCAAAGTGCTACGGGTTCGTGGAGTAACCCTCTATGAACCTGTGCCTTCCTTATATCCAAAATATAATGTTTTTCACAGTAGCATGGTAAATCCTAGTGTTCATGTGTAGGTGTCAAAACGCAAATGCAAGTGGTTTGTCTTGGCAAAACCTTTTCAAACCGAAATTTTGCATGGATGATCATGATGCAATGCCATGAATGTTATGCAGTACCAAATCTAAAATTTGGGATGTGACAAGACTAACCCCCTTAAGATGAATCTCGTCCCCAAGATTCGACGTGGCTAGCAAATAGGTGTGGGTGGTCCTCTCGGATGTCATCCTCACGCTCCCAAGTTGCTTCCTCTTCAGTGTGGTGGCTCCATTGCACCTTGCAAAACCTGATGGTCTTGGTACGGGTAATCCTCTCCGCTGTTTCCAGTATCTTGACCGGCTTCTCCTCATAGGTCAAGTCATTCTCAAGCTGAACCTCCTCTACTGGCACGGTGTCTCTCAATGGTGTATCCACCATCTCCGGATGGCACTTCTTCAGCTGGGACACGTGGAACACATTCTGAATAGCGGACAGAGCCTCTGGCAACTCCAACTGATAAGCAACTTCTCCTTTGTGACCGATATGGCCCAATAAACCGAGGTGCCAGCTTACCCTTGATTCCAAATCTCTTAATTCCACGCAGTGGCGATACTCTGAGGTATGCTCTATCACCTACCTCATACACCACTTCCTTGCGCTTGGCGCCAGCGTAGCTCTTCTGCCTTGATTGTGCTACCTTCAGTCTATCCCTGATCAAGGCGACCTTCTCCTCAGCGTCCTTGATCAAATCAGGTCCAAACAGCTGACGTTCTCCTACTCCATCCCATAGCAATGGTGTCCGGCACTGTTTCCCGTACATCACATCGAACGGTGACGTCTTGATGCTGGTCTGATAGTTGTTGTTGTAGGAAAACTCAGCATACGGCAAATTCTCATCCCAACTAGAACCATGAGCCAAAGCGCAAGCTCTCAGCATATCCTCCAGAATCTGATTTACCCTCTCGGTCTGTCCATCAGTCTGGGGGTGGAATGCCGTGCTAAACTCCAACCTAGTCCCCAGTGACTCGTGCAGCTGGCGCCAAAAGTGTGAGGTAAATTGGGTGCCTCTATCTAATACAATGCTCTTGGGAACTCCATGTAGGCACACAATTCTGTCCATATAAATCTTGGCCAACTTTGCACTTGTATAGGTCGTCTTCACTGGTATAAAGTGGGCTACCTTGGTCAAATGGTCGACCACTACCCAAATGGAGTCATATCCCGACCTGGTCCTGGGTAATCCTGTGATAAAATCCATTCCCACTCTATCCCACTTCCAATCTGGCACGGGCAATGGCTGTAGCAGTCCTGCTGGCTTCTGGTGTTCCGCCTTCACTCGGCTACATCATCACATAAGGAAATATGCTCAGCGATGTCTCCCTTCATGTTGTTCCACCAGAATCTGTCCTTTAGGTCCATATACATCTTTGTATTGCCCGGATGTATGGAATACGGTGAGTCATAAGCTTCCTGCAGAATCAACTTCCTTTCCTCCGGATAATTGGGAACGCACAAACGATCTCCATACCACAAGGTTCCTTGATCATCCTCACGGAACTCTCTTGCTCGATCCTCCTTCATCTTTTCCTTTATTTCATCCATCTCCTTATCTCCTACTTGAGCCTTCCTGATCCTGTCCTGTAGCGTTGGTTGGACTTCAATTGCTGCCAAATATCCTTCTGACACTACCTCCAGTCTAAGGTCCTTGAATTGCTGACACAAATCCTCGGGCAATTCCCCAACAGTCAATCCATTGGCATAGACCTTCCGGCTCAGAGCATCTGCTACTACATTGGCTTTTCCTGGGTGGTATTGCAGATTCATATCATAATCCTTGATAAGTTCCAACCATCTCCTTTGCCTCATGTTCAGTTCCTTCTGTGTAAATATGTATTTCAGGCTCTTGTTATCGGTGTACACATCACAGTGTTTTCCCATTAGGTAGTGCCTCCATACTTTGAGCGCATGAACAACTGATGCTAATTCCAAGTCATGTGTGGGATAATTCCTCTCATGGTGTTTAAGTTGTCGCGAGGCATATGACACCACTCTCCCATCTTGCATCAGCACACTCCCAAGTCCCTGCCGAGAAGCATCACAGTACACTTGGAAATCCTTTTGAAGATCAGGTAAACACAGAACAGGTGCGGTCACTAGTCGACGCTTCAGCTCCTGAAAGCTGGCTTCACACGCATCCGTCCATTCAAACTTCCTCTCCTTCTTCAGAAGTTCTGTCATTGGCTTAGCAATCTTGGAGAAATTTTCAATGAACTTCCTGTAATATCCAGCAAGTCCCAAAAAGCTCTGAATATCTCCCACATTCTTGGGTGCTTCCCACTCAGTTACTGCAGTCACCTTGCTTGGATCAACAGCGACTCCTTCTCCTGACACCATGTGTCTAAGAAATCCAATAGTGTTAAGCCAGAATTCACACTTGCTGAATTTGGCATACAACTTGTGTTTCCTCAGCTTCTCCATAATCAGTCGCAGATGTTTCTCATGCTTAGCATCATCCTTGGAATATATCAGTATGTCATCAATAAACACCACCACGAACTTGTCCAAGTACTCCATGAATACCTTGTTCATCATGGTCATGAAATATGTCGGAGCATTCGTTAGTCCAAAAGACATAACCGTATACTCATATAAACCATACCTAGTAGTGAAAGCAGTTTTTGGTATGTCCTCCTGGATCTTCAATTGGAAGTAGCCCGATCGCAGATCAATTTTGCTAAACACCTTTGCTCCTTCCAGTTGATCAAACAAATCATTTATGTTCGGCAGGGGGTATTTGTTCTTGATGGTCACTTCATTCAACGAGCGATAGTCCACCACTAATCTCTTGCTGCTGTCTTTCTTCTCCACAAACAGAACAGGTGCACCCCATGACGACGAACTAGGTTGAATGAATCCCTTGTCCAACTGCTCCTTTAGCTATTTCTTCAATTCTTTCATCTCATCCACATCCATTTTATATGGTCTCTTGGCTATTGGTCCCGTTCCCAGCATCAGATCGATGAGAAACTCCACATCCCTGTCAGGTGGCATCCCTGGCAGCTCTTCCGGAAACATGTCGGGGTAATCCTTAATCACAGGCACAGTATCCATGCTAACCCCCTTAAGAGAATTTAGCTTACACCTTCCCGATCGCACAGCCGACTTGAACCTAATTCTCTTACCATCCGGGGTTTTGAGTGAAACAGCTCGCTGTGCACAATCTATGTGTCCCCCATGCATAGACATCCAATCCATACCCAGAATTACATCTAAACCTTGTGATTCCAAAACTACCAGATGTGCAATGAAATTATGTGCTCCAATCCTCACAGTTAAGTCGCGGCATCCCGCTCTAGCTATCATATCCCCTCCAGGTGAACTCACTCTAATAGACCCTTTCAGAGACTCCGTATGTAACTTATACTTATCCACAAATGCCCTCGATATGAATGAATGCGATGCACCAGTATCGAAAAGTATAAGTGCAGGGTGAGTGTTGATTGGAAACTTACCAATCACAAGGTCAGGCTCATCTGGGATCTCCTCCACATTCATGTGGTTCACTGTGGCCTTCTGGTTGTTGCTTGGCTTCAGTCCCTTATTCTCCGGACAGTTGTCAGCATAATGTCCCTTCTGGCCACACTTGAAGCATGTCACCTCACTCAGATCCTTCTTCACGAAGCTGCAATCACGGTTGCGGTCCTGTCCACTGTGTCCTCCAGAATGGTGAGTGTGTCCTCCCTTGTGGCTGTGGCGGTTGCTCTTGTGGCTATCATGGAGATGCCCATCGCCTCCATGGTTGTGGCAGTCATGGATCCCATGGTGCACATGGTCACTCCCTTCATGCTTGGAGTATCCATCATAAGAAGTGCGAGACTTGTGGTGAGAACCAGAGTGGTGATTGCTGCTCTTTCTCTTGCGGTTTTCCACCTGCTTGTGCTTCCCTTCCAAGATCCTGGCCTTGTCCATAAGCTCCTGGAAAGTGGGGCAATAAACCACCAGCAGCTGCACTGAAAGCTCATCACTGAGGCCATCCAGGAACCTCTCCCTCCTTTTGGCATTAGTGTCAACATCCTTAGGTGCATAACGAGACAGGTTGTTGAACTCCTCAATATACTCAGCCACGATGCGGTTGGTTTGGCGCAAATTGCGAAACTCCTTCCTTTTCAGGCTCAGAACTCCTAAAGATATGTGGTTGGTCCTGAAACCTTCCTCAAACATTGCCCAAGTCACGGTTGTCCAGCGGGTGGGTGATCTGAAAAGTGTCCCACCACGAAGCGGCTGGTCCCTCCAGTAGGTGAGCGACAAATCTCACCTTCTCAGCATCTATGCACCCAACAGTTACCAGATCCTTGTTGACTTGAACGCAACCAGTCGAGAGCAACCATCGACTCCATTGCAGTAGAGAACTTCGCTGGCCTTAGCCTCAGAAACCTAGTGAGAGCATCTCCCTAATGCTGGTTGTTCCCATTGTTGTTGTTGTTGTTCTGAGCTTCCATGAACTGGGTCATAACTTGGGTCAGCTGTGCCTGAGCTGCCATGAGCTTCTCCAACTCAGTGGTTTGACGGCGGGGATGCATCTGCGGTTCAGCACAGGTAAGTTTAGAAAGAATCGATTACGAAAACAGTATTCTACCCATGCATTATTACCAAACAACAACAAAACAATCACAGACAATCTCAAGCAAGCAACATATCAACAAACAAATGATCCAGCAATATCCCAGGGGTTATCCAAGCAGTATATATCTACTGAAATAGTTTTTAGAAGAGTTGGCATTAGTTATCAACGCAACAGGTCAACAAAGCATTAAAAACAGGAATCTGCCAGAACAGTCCAGCAGTGTTCACAAATTTTTCTACCTGACTTAAACTCGTCAGGAATTTTTGCTGATTTTTGTGTATACAGTACAGAGAGTTTAGAACCAGCCCTATTGTTTTCAGATTTTTCCCAAATACCAATAAAATATGAAAAATCATACAGTACTGCTGTGTCAGCAGAAAACTGCAACAGGAATAACTCAGATATCAACCAAACTAGCCATAACTCTTCCATAAAATTCGCACAAATAATCCTGGGATATTGGAGTACACATAGGAGCAACTAAACACTCTTAAACTAACAGTAATTTAAGTTTTACATCGATCGAGACTAATCCTAACGATTTTACCTAACGAAGACTAATTGGTGGACTTCTATCTACTTCTTGAAGAGGTTGCGGTAGGTCCTTGCACTCATGCGTTGGCGCTTCTGTCCACATTCCAACCATGGCGGCGAAGTATACACCTCTCCTGAGTCATCACTTGAAATCTCAAACTCCACCTCTTCTGGATCCTCCTCTTCTTCTTCATTCTCTGCTACGGCTGCAACAACTTCATCTCCTCCACCATCATCGTCTCCATCATCATCATCCTCGTCCTCATCATCATCATCGTTCCCACTGTCATCATCATTGTTGCCGTCATCTCCATTGTCATCATCAGAGGGTGGATTCAGCTGTGCTTGGAGAGCGGCAATCTGGGCTGCCATATCTTCAATAGTTTGATCCCTTTCCTGGACGCTCCCCTGCAACTGTTGTATGGTCTGGTTGCTTTCCTGCACAGTTCCATTAAGCTGAGCTATGGTTGCATCCCTGCCTACCAGGGCATTATTCAGAACATCCACAGCTTCATGCAAGGTCTCTATCTCCAGTCCTTGGACCACCAAACCATTGCTCGCAAAATCTGCTATCTCTTTTACCATCATCACTTTCTTAGCTAGAGCTCCATTCTCCCTTTCCATATCCTCTATGTGCCTCCGACGGGGCGACATGTTGTTCCTGTCGCCCGGGGTAACCACAATGTTCCCATCCTCATCACGCCTCCCGTAGTCACGGTAGGGTGAGTCTGTTGGCAGCAGGTGTCGTACAAGATGGCACTGGCGTGACAGGGCTTCATGCAAGGCCAAGTTTATTCCAAGTCCGCAGTTGCAGTATGTCTTGGTGTAGATCAGATGCACAGGGTTTGGCAAGGCGGCATCCCTAAAGATGAAGGTGGTGATCTCCCATGCATCCTCACCATATCCATAGGTGTACAGCCTTCTCCCTTTGAACATGGGCAGTGGCAATCCCAATGACTGCGAGAGATGTGCTAACTGTCTTGCAAAGGGCCTTGGTGACTCCATGGTTGCATACTCAGTCCTGACTTCTCCCATCTATCAATTAAAAGAGGAAAGTGTGAGAATAGCATATGGTAAGAATTTACGAGAGTGAAAGGCATAAGATGAAAGACAGAGTTAATATAAGCTTTAATAATTCTATGGCTTCCTAATCCAAACCTAGGTCACGATCCTACAGTCGACACACGGGCTCTGATACCATCTTGTAACACTACGGTTCTGAAAAGACTGTAGCTTCTATGTGACATGCCAATCCCTGGATCGGTTCATTGGCCCACAATAGAATAAGATGAATAACATAGCAAAATATCCGTGTATCATAAATAACGAAGATCCAGAGTATCATTATTACAATAAAAGCTTAGCTCAAGGCTAGCTCAATGTTATTCAAGTAGCAACATAAATATAGTAAATCCTCCATTCTTCAAATTGCCCACAAGTGAACAAGTGTCGAGTGGAGTACCGTGGCCTAAATCGATTACTCCGAATCGGAATATCCTGCAACATGAAACGTAGCAGCCCCGAAGGGTCAATACATGGAATGTATGGCAAGTAGAGCTATTAAAGGAGACAATAGTTCTAACATCTACATGCATATTTGGCATGTGGAGCTGTGGCTAGCTTGCATTTGCAAATACCTTTGTCCTACTTTCATAAACAGTTTTTGATTTTCTTTGAAAAGATCCCAATTAAGTTAACCCATCAACTTTAAAGCAATTATGAAATTAGAATGAGCGAGAAACATGTCATGGAATCAATATCAAGCAACTCAGACGTCCATAACCGGGGACACGGCTAATCGATTAGATTATACACCCTGCAGGGGTTAGTACACTTTACCCATGTGACTTGGCCAGCCCAGCTCGTACCATCACTCTCATTTTGGGTGATGATAGGGAGAAGTCAAAGAAGAGACCGTTCGGGAACTAGCTCCCCAAACCCGACGCGCACCGGTCCAACCTACCAAAATTCTATATCTCTGGATACGCGGGTTCGAGTTACCACAACCTACTGAGTCCAACCAACCGCCCATTTCATTATTGGCACATGGCTGTACACGTAAGATACAAAATAAAGAAGCCAATCATTCTCTCGGATACCAAGGTGCCTTTCCGCAATAAAGCCACCAAAAATTATCAATCCCATCACACCCAGTAGATTCATTGATTAAGTTGTTTTAGTTTTTGCAAACCAACTCATTTAGGAACAACTTTCAGTGATGTAACCCAGCCCTCATTCATCATAGCATGGCTAAGCACATCTACCAATGGTGGTTCATCTATAGGGAAAGCCCTACCACATAATAGGTCATAGCATAACGATAGTAATATCCTACACATGCATCTACAAAATACACGACAATGCATTTAAAATAGTAGGACAACATCATGAATAAGGTAGCATCTACTTGCCTTGGCTGTAGCGATCGGAAGAACAATCCACACACGAGCAAGCGTTGCACTCGTCGCAATCTACACGATACAATTGCAATCATAAACCAACCATCCACAATCATATGCAACCAAAGATGATGCAAGATGCATGCATGACAAGTGCAATAACGCTATAGTAGGATGACATATTCTTATTCAGTATAACTACTGTATGCATGCATGGAAATTATTTTGAGTGCAAAGAAAACAAGCCATGCAATTTATAATGCTCAATTAATAGAGCTAGAACTAAATAATTAGCCACTGCTAACATACTGTCTGTAAAATCTTGGAAAATTTCTACTGCATAGGCAACTCATAATAGAATCAGTACGAATTGGAATTTCTCAAAAAGGATTTATATAAAGCCCTGGGTAATTAAAATACTACAGTAAGCCTTTAAATAGATTCTGCAAATTCCAATACTATAAGCCTAACTTTTTAATTCACTATAAGATTCCCCTTGTTCTACTGATTCCAGGGACATCTTATTTGCAATTTTTTCGAGTTACAGAACTTATTCTATGAATTTATTACTCTAAAAAGGGCATTAAATCATTTAATTATTCAGGACAAAACCTTACTATAAAAGTGTGAAACAACGGTACATCAAGATTCTACGCGAGACACTGAATCCATACATATTTTATTTGCAATTTTTGGCCCAGTAGATCTAAAAATATGGATTTTACAAGTTTTAGCTAATTTCTGCCAATTTAAATCAATTTAAATTACACAGTCAAAGTTGACTGATCTGACCGCGCTGACGTGGCAGCCGACGTGGCGCGCTGACCAGTCAGCGTGGTCGGTCAACGGCCCATCTGGTCCGTCTGTCCCAGATCGGAGGGCAGGGGGAGGCGGCGAGGGTGCTCACCGGCGCTGGCGGCGGCGAGGTCGGGGGAGACGGCGGCGGCGGTCCTTGGTGGCGGCGAAGGGGTGTACGGCATCGGGGAAGGGACGGCGGGGCTCGTCGGTGTGGCGGCGATGGGCGAGGTGGTCGGGGGTGATGGCGATCGACGGCTGGAGCGCGGGCGGCGGCGTCGCGCTCCGGCGAGAAATCTCTGGCGGCGGCGGCGTCTGCAGAGGGGGAAAAGGCGGCGGCGAGGATCAGTAGGCGGCAGCGATGCTTGCAAGAGAGAAGAGTGGGGCGCGGGGTGGCGGCGTGTCACCTCGTGCGCGAGGTCGGTGGCGGCGATGTCGGCGGCGGCGGCTTGGCGCGGGAGGGGGGTGCGAGCGGGCGAGACGGAGGGAGGGGTGGCGGCGCCCGATTTTTGTATAGGGGAGGCCCTCGCGAGGTCGGTTGCGGATTCCGCGGGAATCGCGGCGGCGGGAGGCGGAATGTCCGCGTCGGACACGACGGAGGCGGCGCCGACAGGCGGGCCCCACCTGTCGGTGGCTGGGGCGGCTGGCGAGCGGCAGGTAGTGGCTGGCGCGCGCGCGTGGCTGCTGCTCCTGGTGCGCGGCTGGGCCACTGGGCCGTTGGCTGCTACGCTGCTTTTTCCCTTTTTTTCTTCCCTTTTTCTTTTCTTTTTCTGACGAAACTTTTACTGAATTTTTTTGACAGAATCTGTCTGGAACAAGCCCAAAATTCGGTTTGTCCTATCTTTTGCTACGAAGCTCCGATTGGGGTGATTCAAAGTGCTACGGGCTCGTGGAGGAACTGCACCTGTGCCTTCCTTATATCCAAAATATAATGTTTTTCACAGTAGCATGGTAAATCCTAGTGTTCACGTGTAGGTGTCAAAACGCAAATGCAAGTGGTTTGTCTTGGCAAAACCTTTTCAAACCAAAATTTTGCATGGATGATCATGATGCAATGCCATGAATGTTATGTAGTACCAAATCTAAAATTTGGGATGTGACAATGAGTCTATACTCAAATATGGACGACACCCTGCTTTGAATCCATCGATGCAAGGCTTTAAATCCATGAAGAATTTAGAGAAGAAGACTTTCCCATTAGCTGTTACCTCAGTATCTATCTCCACAACACTGCAGGTGACCTCTTCTCTACTTCTGCTTTGAAGTTATAAAGCATTCGAAAGGTATTTGCCCAATCACCATATAGCTCTTTCATTGCACTTTGCTTTGCCTTCCACACTGTAGTATAATTCATCTTAATGGGGTACTGCTTTTCCAAGTCTATTTTCAGTCTCTTTGCAGTGTTGTTTGGTGTTGTGGCTAAAATAGGCTTGATCTTTTCTGCAACCCATAATTGTGATGTCATCTTTGTAACTGTTTGAGAACTTGTACTGCAAGTATGAGGTTTTGGAATTTGGTTCACTCTTATTGTCCTTCCATCAGGTTGGCGTCTAGCAGATATATACCACTTGCAAGGCTTGGCACCACCATCATAACCTATGCATTTTGCATAGAACTTTTTTTTATCAGTCCACATAGTCTTGGTAGCAAACTCACGTTTAACTGCATATGTCCTGAAACACATCCTGAATTCATCCATGCTTGGAAACAATCTTCCAACTTCAATAACTGGGTCCTCTTTGTCATAAACTGTTACTAGCTCATCATCATGTGCATCATCTACATGAACTGCAGCATTTTCCAACAACTCTAGATCTATATCTGCCTCTTCATCTCTTAAATGGTTGTCACCATCATTTGTAGCTTCATCCCTCTTCTTCTCCTTGTCTCTGTCATCTATAGGAATGTCAAAAGGCTTTGCCATTTCAATGTCATCTATTGGTGCAATGACCAAATCAGTCCGGTCATGTATCTCAACTGAATTCCAATCAACAGTTACAATCCTTTGTGCATTAGCATCTGCAGCGTCCCCTTGTGCATTAGCATCATCCTCCACTATTAACACTTCCAACTCAGTAAGTATAGGCATACTTGCCTTTGTGCAGCCCAATCATCCTCGACCATCTGAGCAGCCAGCTTTGAGGCCGCATATCCAACCCTCGAATCAGGTTCCAGATCAATGAGATGTGCTAAAAACAGAACAGTTTTGCTTGTCCAACCGTTTCGCTCATCGATTTCATCAACTATATGTTCTCCTGTCTCAACCCTAACATAGTCACATTTGTAATCATCAAATCGTAACAAAGAAACTTCTTGCTCTGGCCCCCAAACCACACTATCCCCAATTTTTTCTACCATTTTCCTCACTGCCTCCTCTCCCATGTTTATTAGCTCTTGGGGATCAACATGTTCTAATTCCACCTCCCATTTAACAACCGTGTCTCTCGCAATGATCTGTGTGCTGCCATAAACTAAAACAACCCTAGAGGGAAAGAAATTGATGTGAAATTCGAAGGTTTGGCGCGCAACATCGTCTCCCCTATTTTTGGCAGGCACTGTGAGCTAGCATAAGCGAACAAAGAGCTCAACCTTAGAGAAATTAAGTGCAGAGATACGAGATATACCGATTATAAGTCCCCTCTCCATGATCCATATCGTTCCCCCTCGCCCCGTTCAGCACACCCTCGCCTCCACAATCTAGCATCAATGGGCACGCTCAGATCTCGAATTGAGAAGAATGGGGGAGGAATTAGCTTTGAAATGGCACTCACCACCTTCTCCGTCGAACGAAAGCGCCGCCGCCTAAAAGAATTGCCCTGCCGCCGCCGCCGCCGAGAACGATGGGTGAGGTACGCCGCCGCTATCGGGGAAGCTACAGTCAGTGTGACGCGCGCTCTCGGTCGGAAGCGGTTGGTTTGACTGGCTTGACTGGCTGTCCCAACCGACCGGTTTGGCTTAACCCTAATCTTGGAACAAAGTTAAATGTGTCCTTAACGACCGTTTTAGGACCCGTGTGGACCTGGGCTATTAGCTGCCTCACAAGCGTCGCATGCGAGCTATTCTTTGCAACGATGTCGTGTTCCTTCCAATTCCGAGTAAAGACGTCGCATGGGAGCTATAAGCCCCTTGCGGATTACCCCTAGCACCTCCAATACGACCACCATGACTGCCATCATGATCTATCTCCCGTCCTCCCCTAGACTCTCGAGGGCATATATGGAGGACCTTCTTCCGCAATAGGGATGTTACCACCCTACTAGTTCTATTTGTGGTTTGCAAAGGCACTTGTTCCTTCTTGAGTATAACTCTCACCCTAGAGACTACCCCATGAATATGGCCCAACCCCCTCTTCCTATTTGTCTAGCACCCTCAAGCTTGGACCATTGGAAGCATACCTCTCTCTCTCTCTCTCTCTCTCTCTCTCTCTCTCTAGGCTCTAGACAAACTAGATCAGAGTGGCTCAACGGACCACAAGAGAAGCAGAAGTACGGAAAATTCTCATACTTAATTTCATAGCAATCACACGATGTTGCTACTATACACACTAATAAAATATACCACCCTGCTAGAAATCTTTTTTCCCCAATCGTCATTGAGATTAAGTTACCGAACCGGTACGAGACCTTAGAGGCGGCGGTGACTGATGAAAACCCACCTAGGGTTTCATTCCTCTGGCCAGGGATGCCACCGGTCCGCTCCGCCTCCGGTGGACTTGCGGCCTTGGAGGGGTAACGAACCACGACCTCTCAATGTCGGGAGGTTTTTGTTTGTTGGTTAGACTATTTTCTGTGTCTTTTTCAGGATGGTGAGACGATGGCTACATCCTGAAGTCGGAATAAAGTCCTTCTGTTCTATTCTCGCTCCGGTGATGCATCTAGCACCGATAGAGGACGCATGGAGTCATGTGTCCGGAAGATCTCCCGAGATCTATTTGATTTTCATGTTCGTTTGTGTTTCTTCATATTAGTCTCTTCCGATCTATGGTTGTCATCATTGGCGATGGTTGCTGCTCTAGTACGTTGGTCCTTTGGGGCGTTATTACGATGACTTCCCGTATGTTTACTACAATAAGATCTACTATGATAAGCTTTGTCCGACTATGGTGTTGGAGGGGTGAGCATGGCGGCACCTTTAGCTCGTGCTAGTGTTTGTAGTCATCTCTAGGTGATCCTTTGACCTATTTGTAATTTTTATGACTTTTAGGCCTTTTTGTACTACCGTTGATGATTATTAATGAGATCGGTGGAATTTTCATTAAAAAATCGTCATTGATATTGAAGGGTAAAATCATCACCCTCATCCATATGGGCATACGATCAAATCTCAGTCTGATGGAGGTTGACAGCACTTGAAATTCTACAAGATCACAACATGCTTGCTCGCCATCCATGGCAGCCTCTACCATATCCTATCTCGTTCCATTCTGATGGTAGCTTCGCAACAAAAATATTAACAACCTATAAAGGAGAAAATACCAAGTAGAGAGGTGTGAAACCTTCATTCCCGCCATTTTGACCGCAATTTCGAATGGGCATAAATTTTTTAAAAATGGTCAAAACAATGTGAAACCTTTGTGTTGCATAATTTTACATGACATTGTATCTGGGAAAATAATAAACTTGTAATTTCCAAATATCTTAAAAAGTCTTCAAAATGAGCTATCATGTTCGAGGTTTTATGGCTTTCAGGCCAAATAACCAATGCTATGGTCATAATCGTGGCATATTTTGTTATAGTGTGCCCATATTTTGCATGTATGTGCATTTTGGACGATGAACATGTTGGAGTTCGAGGGTAGAAAACAAAAAAAATCCTATGAATGAAACCCTAATGTCAGGATATATCTACTAGTAATGCAGTAATGATAGAGGATATGGTATTCATACATTTGAAGACCGAGCGCGGTTAACGTATTGTTGTGGATATACCAAATGGGTATACCTACGGCATAGTCTCATACCGGTAAGCCCGGATGACTCACAGTTGGTGGTTAGGCCTATGGCATAACCGGGCGGCCCAGTTGCTGATAGACAAGACGGAGGTCCAACAGAGATAAAGGAAGGCGACGTGTCACCGCCTAAGATGGAAGCCGGCGTCTTGGAGGACATGAAAACTAGTTAATGTTAGTTTATGACTCTGTAACCGTATCCGGCTTGGACTCTCCATGTAACCCTAGGTTCTGGCGTCCTTATAAGCCGGCCTACGGGAGCCTTTAGGGCATCTTGTAACTCGGCGTATTGCCATTATAGTGATTTATAGCAGGAGTAGGATATCTGAACCTGGGTAAACTGTGTCAAGCCGATCCGGACGCTCTCCGTCTTCCCCACGTCTCTAAACTCGCCGTTGGGATACCCCTATGGCGTACGTGTCGGCAATACCACGACAGTTGGCGCCCCGTGGGGCAAGAGGCGCTTACAGCACGGATCCAGGCGGGATCCCTCGCTGTCTTCGAAGGCGGACAAATCGCATCTCCGTTGGCACTCCGACTTCGTTATCGTTCTTGAGAGTATAAAGACGATTTATCGTCTCTCCTCACGAGCGTATAGCCCGTCGGTTGCGTCGCGGAAATCTTCATCAAATTCATCAGCATAACATCGGCGTTTCCTTCAAGCTGTCCTCGCCGACAGGCTGATGGAGCAGTAGGCTTACGTTGCACGGAGCTTGTCATCACAGGTTGGATCGGAATTGTCGGTAGAGTTTGGTGCATAGGCTGTTTCGGCCATGACTTTCCGACTCCCTGGCAATTACAAGTTTCCTGCTGCACTGCAGGTCCACGAGGGAAGCAACACACTGATCTGCCTAGCGCATAGCTAGCTAACTGGTCGGATTCGATACGGATCAGTATCCGCGAACAGACCAAGTCAAATCCTGTTGCACCAGTGTCCCAGATCGTTAGCTGCATGCATGTAATTTCCGACGCAATTCACGTTCGGATTGCTCATCCATGCATGTATGTTTGAGGCCTCCCAAAGCGTATTCTTCGCAATTAAATTAAGCTAGCTTTGCGAGTCATGCATGTCTTGGTGGATAGAATCGATCAGGTTGACCGGTTTGTCCTGGCCTATACTGCAGATGATGCTGCCTTGGTCAGATTTGTCTCCGACTTTGCTACGACTGACGCCGGCTTTATTCCAATTTCACCGCGGGCTAGTTCAAATTCCGCCATGGACAATTTTATTATCGTCGCAAGATACTTCGCCGTAGAAGGATGTGCGCTGCCATGATTTGCTTCATCCCAGACGGGGATTCGTCTTTACAGCGAACAACATCGACTTCGCAAGCTAAGTCCCTATTTATATTTATTTATTGTTTATGATCATAAGATTAAGATTGGTTCACTCATATTTTGAGTCTTTTACCGCTTTTTTATCATACATTTTCCACTATTTGCCTTGCGCTCATGAGTATAAACTTTTTACTGGCTTGTCGTTTAAAGGCCCCAGTACCATACAAAAAAACCCGCCTTCGGGCGTTAGCTTAAGTTTTTTGAATACACATTTTCTGTTGTTTTTATGTGGATTCCGGAGTAGTGACTTTTCGGTACTCAAAGCCGGCGTTTTGGCCTTGGGTTTTGGACGGTGCCATTAGGCATCATCGCCCAAGGACATGGTTCTATGTTGCGAGTCTTCTGTCTCACGAAAGGTCAAGCATAAAAATCAAAATAATGGATAAGCCAGCACTTGCTTAAATAAAATTTACATAAACTGTTTAAATTAGTTGAGTTTTTTCCTCCTAAACAGTTTTATGTTGTCCATCTGCTGCATAGTTTCAGTTTTAAAGCATTTGTCAAAGGCCATGTTTGTTCCGCCTTACATTTGTTTGTTGGACACAATTAAAGGAATAATTTAATACATTTGTATTTTTATGTTTATGTTTCAGGTATGTAACGCTTGGACATTGCCGTGTTCCTTGAATTAAGGTGTTTTAAGCCAGATTTTCACTAGGCTTGACACCTCGGGGGCTGCAATTGCAATTGTTGACCAAAATTTGAGCCGCCTTTGAGAATGTTGGATCGACGCTTGCGGGCTTGACATCTCTAAATTAAGAGCTTTGTCCCGCCTTGCGTCCAAGCCGGAACAAAACTCGGGGGGCTACAGTACGATGATCTCCAAGACATGGTTTAGTTCTCTTTGAGCATCAAGCCGGAAAATTCACGTGAATTCCACCTTGACGCTCGGGGACTACTCCAATGCTGAATTTTTGTGAAGTTCTCTTTGAGCATCAAGCCGGATAATTCAAGTGAATCCACCTTGACACTCGGGAGCTACACTATTTGCATTTTTGCTGAAGCTACTCTAAGAGCACCAAGACGATTTTTCTTTGAAACTCCGACTTGGCGCTCAGGGGCTACAATCGTTTGATGTACAAATTATGCATGTTATTTTGAGCATCAATCCGCCTTCGACGAAGCCGACTTAATGCTCAGGGGCTACATATGGTTATGTCAACAAAAATTTTAAGACGGTGAAGAATCCGGCTAGCGAAACCCGGGGGCTTGGCATCAATTTTGCCTTCCCGGAGATTTCACTGGGTTACACGGCTCGATGGCTTAAACGTCTGTGATATGAGAGGCTCTAAGACCTTAATTCGGCAAGCTCTTATGCTTGTGACATTGCTGGCTCTAATTCGGCATTTTGGTAGCCTTTACGATCGTGGCCCGATAGCCGTGATTTTTTCCGGCTTACATACCATACAACATGGATGATGATATTGAACCGTTCCTAGATCTTGGCAGAATCACTAATGATTTGTTAGAGAGTTCTCCGCCTTGGATTCGTTCGCAGAAGCATACAAGCAACTCTCTGGCTAGGCTTAGTCGGATGAGAATATGATATGGGAGCTCTCCAAGATTCTTCGCGAAGCACGTCTACAAATTGAAGACGACGTGATACTTACGCTCAAAGCTAGACGGAGGAACACGAGGATCTTGAAGAACTCAGGGGGATACTGTTGTGGATATACCAAATGGGTGTACCTATTGCATAGTCTCATACCGGCAAGCTCGGGTGGCTCACAGTTGGTGGTTAGGCCTATGGCATAACCGGACGGCTCAGTTGCTGATAGACAAGACGGAGGTCCAGCAGGGATAAAGGAAGGAGACGTGCCACCGCCTAAGACGGAAGCCGACGCCTTGGAGGACACGAAGACTAGTTAATGTTAGTCTAGGACTCTGTAACCGTATCCGGCTGGGACTCTCCATGTAACCCTAGGTCCTGGCGTCCTTATAAGCCGTCCTACGGGAGCCTTTAAGGCATAACAACAAGTGCATAGCACAACTCGCACATAGCGAACCCCCAATCCTGTAACTCGGCGTATTGCTATTATAGTGATTTATAGCAGGAGTAGGATCTCGCCACCGTCGTGAGATATGAACCTGGGTAAACTGTGTCAAGCCGACCCGGATGCTCTCCGTCTTCCGCAACGTCTCTAAACTCGCCGTTGGGATACCCATATGGCATACGTGTCTCAAAGAATGTGGTTGATGAAGTCGTTCTGACGCTGACCTCGAGGTCACGAAGTCCAACGGCCCCAACAACTCCTAGCGCCGAAAGCACGGCGCCGCCCAAGGGATTCACACACGTACGGTGCTTGACGACGACTCCCGCTTCTCCCAGATCTAGCCAAGATTGCGGAAGTAGATCTCCTGACTCTGAATCCTGCAGCCGACGACGCTCTGTGGTGAAGAACTCATTGCTCGTACAACCCTAACAAGGGGGCACGGTATCAAGAGAGAGAGAGAGAAGAGATATGCTACAAAAGCCTTTTTGTATTTTCTGGTGTATTTTAATCTTCCTATGGGGACCTCTATATATAGGCGGAGGGAGGGGCTCCCTCCACCTTAGGTGCCCCATGTGAGACTAAAAATATAGGGAAAAGGGCAACTTCCAAGCTCCCCCGCCGACTAGGCCCTAGGTAAACCTGGGTGGGCCACCCAGGGCAAGCCCAGCGACAGGAGGCAGCGGCAGGAGGCGGTGGCAGCTGAGGTCAGGGTAGGTCGCCTTCCCACCTTGCGGCCCAGCGCCCAGGGCGGTTTCGGCTAGCGCATGGGGGGTTGCTCTGCCTGTGGCCCAGCACGCCCGCGCGACCCACGCGGCTGGTGGCGGTTGAGGCGGCTGGCGCCGGGTGGGTCGGTTGCTCCCCGCGGCCCAGCGCGGGCACGCGCAGTACCGACTATCTGCCGCCCATGGGCGTGGCAGTTTTTCCTTTTGCCTTTTTCTTGTCGTTTCTTATTAGGTAAAATCCCTCCGGGTTTTTTGCCTAATAAGAAAGATGGCTTTATAAATATTTATTTGTAATATATTAATTTATAATTAACATATAATAAATATATATTTAAATCACCATTTATCCGAAACTCCTTTCGATCCCTTTTCCTCTATTCTTTCTCCGAACACATTCGGATCTCTTCAGAACATTTCTGGTTTCTATTTTCTCTTTTCTTCGGTGATTACGAATAAGCCATTAACGATCTCTAAGCTTAGTCAAGCCCTTAAGCATGCTATCCAATGGTCCGGGAACACTCCAGACATGGTCAAGCCTCCTCTCTGACCAATGATCAACAATGGGACCTGGGTGACCAGGATGACCACATGTGCATTCCACAAAACTTGTCGTTGAACCATAAACATTGTGTCTTATTCCTTTTGTCTCTGTGATACTTGTATTGTCCGAGGTTTTATCAATGAAATCACCATGTGAAATTCAACCTCGTTACCGATAATAGCTTCTTTACTCGATCTGATAAGTGATATCCCTCGTGACCTAGTCACATGTTGTGCAGCTTATGGATATAATTATCTGAGTAGAACCAGAGTATCTTCCGTCATGCGGATGGACAAATCCCTCTCTTCATGCATAAGCCTCAACCTGTTACTCCAAATACCCAATGTCACCCTTATGATCACCGTTCCACCGAGTGACGTTAGGTGCCATTAATGTATTCTCGGGAGACAGTGATTAGATACGGTTTCACGGTCTAAATAATGAGTCACTATGTTTCCTAATCATCGTAACTTGAACTCTATGACATGATCATGATACGATGCTATAGTTAGGGTATGTTCACCGTCTCATTCTCTAATAAGATGACTCCATTGTCAATTGCTGCCGAGGCACCAACATGATCAGGAAAACTTGATCATATGTTGACCGATGAACCAGTGACTAGAGTTTCACTAGGAACTACTAGATGTTTATATATCACACATGCATTGACGTTTCCATTCAATACATTTATAGCATGATATAAACCTTAATCATAAGCTTTATGAAATGCACTAATAATCAATATTATTACTTGTCTCTAGGGCATATTTCCTTCTAAACAATGTTGCAGGAGAAAGTTTTCCTTTTCGTCGCACGGAAAAGCCATTTTCTATTTTCCGAGCGCAAAAAATGGGTGTTTTGTGAAGCAACCACCAGAGGGCTAATTCAAAATGCTATCGCCCCATTTTTAAAAAATACTAGACGTCGTTATTACATGGACAATGTTCCAACTAGGGGATCTCAAATCTTTTCGTCTACCCCTGATGAAAAAGACAAATGTCTGCCGAATCAGTAGGAAGTGAGTCCGATTTGAACTACAGTTACTTGGTCTAATGCTCATGATTTTTCTTTTTTAGAATCACAATATGATTTTTCTTCAGAGATCCAATGCAAGTTTAGCGAGGCTCATCCCCTAGGTAAGAATCTTCATGCCCGCCGTTTTGACCATAGTTTGAAACGGCATAAGAAATAAAAAAAAGTCTAAACAATATATAACCTTCGCGTGGTGTCATATTATATGACATAGTTGCAAGAAAAAAAAACCAAACTTGGTATATTGATTGCATCTCAAAATGAGCTATCATGTTCGAGGTTTAATGGTTTTCGGACCAAATAACTAATGTTATGGTCAGAATCACGACATAGTTTGTGATATTGTGCCTATATTATACACGCATGTGCATCTTAGGGTCGCAAACAATGTTGCAGGCGGAAGTTTTTCACTTTCTGAGCGCCAAAAACGGAACATTTTATGAAGCAACCATCAAAAATCTAATTTAAAATGCTATCATCCTATTTTTCAAAAATACTAAACCTCCTTACATGGAAAATGTTTCAATCAGAGATCTCAAACCATTTTGTCCACCCCTGGTGAAAAAAACAAATATCTGTCAAACCGGTAGGAAATGGGTATACATGTACATGATAGTTTGATCATGATTTTTTGTAAAAATTATTTTTATATTCACAATATGCTATTTCATCATAAATTCAATCATAGTTTCACAAGACGCCACCCTAGTTAAAAAACTTCATGCCCGATGTGCTGACCGCAATTTAAAATGGGCATAAAAAATTCAAAAAGATCAGAATAATGTAAAACCTTTGTGTTGCATCATTTTGCATTACATGATATAGTATCCGAGAAAAATACCAAACTTAGTGAATGGAATGTGGATGGGAAAATGTGAATACAAGTTATTTTATGTAATAAAAAAATTAACAAACTTATTTTATGTGATAAAAAACAACAAACCTATTTTATGTGATAAAAAATGTAATTACAACTTAGTGAATGGAATGTGGATGGAAAAAACTAGAAAAGGAGCTAGGCCAACGGCTAGGCCATCAGCGTAGCCATGACGGTGTTGTGCCTCTGTCATCTACGGGCTCGCCCGGTACACGTGGACAGAAGAAACGTCGATGGACTTTTCTATGTTGACGGCGGCTCTCGGCCTAGTAGGTGATACGCCGACGGCTCTTATACGCCGACGGCGACCCTCGGCCTAGCGGACGATACGCCGATGACTTTTATAGGCCGACGGTTTCCTACTGGCCATTTTTTAAATGAAGGCCGAAGCCCGACGTTAAATTAATAATGCTAGATGGCGGAAGATACAAGAGTGCTGCACCAGATTACAACTCACGCCAAACACACACAAGATACTTAGTGAAATGCACTCAAAGTAAACTGATGTCAACCGGCTGAGCTAAACAGAAAGCTAAAGACACTCCTAAGGAGAACTACGTTGATGGAGATGAGAACTGGTTCACAGACAGGGCAGTGTCATCTCACCTTCAATCTTTGTCATCGGAGAGATCCATCTCCCTGGACGAACAAGAGACGCATCATCAGTGGACCGAAGCTCTGTCGATCTCGATCAGGCGCACCAACAACTGCTGCACCCCTCCCGAGCCAAGCCAACAACATCGCAGACATAGCCTCCAGCCATCGCGCAACCGTCGGCAGAGAGACGTACGGTGGGCTCCAAGACGATCCCTTCAGGAAGGTTATGGCACAAAAAGTTTCGCCGCCGCCCGATCCGAGAGGATCTAGGGTTTTCACCCGGAGTATCGAGAGGGATAGGGAGGAAGCCACGACGGCGTCTTCAAGAAGAGAACGACTCCCTCAGGTGTCGCCGCCGGCCTCGGACAAGTTTTCACCCCGGCTAGCAATCCATATCCGAACTCGAGAGAGTCCAGCCGCCTGATAGCTGCTGGAACACGCCCAGCGCAAGCCACTCTCTAGCCATCACGCCGCCCTCACGATCATGACCACCATGCATCACCCGAGCCGTGACCCCCGCCGAAGCGTCATGACTTCCATCAACCAGGGCCACCACCCCGGCATCCGCAGGGAACCCACACTCGCCTATCAACGGAGGTAGATAGGTTTCTCACGTGAGGCTGGCCACCATAGCAAGCACAGCTCCACGACCACCTGCCCAAGTCCACCTCGCCGATACACGTACCACCTTACTACTCCCAAACAAACGTTGTAAGACATATCAAAAAAAAAAAAAAACGTTGTAAGATGCACAGGAGGCAGCCCGCCTGCCAGGAGAGATAGCCCCAAACGGCACCGAGCCGTGAGAGGATCTATCGATCTGGATCTGATTGCTATGCATCGGTCTAGATCTCGTTACAGGGAACCGTCAGACAGCACCACACACAGGCACCCTAGCCATGCTGGAGCTCGCCCATGGCTGGATCTAGCCGCCCACTGCCTCAACTGCTGAAGACCGCCTCGAATTCGTCGCTGTCGCGGAGAGTTGGGTCACATGGGGGACATGGAGGAGGGGAAAGTTGGGCAGGGTTGGAGCCGGAGGATATGAGGAGGCCCCGCCGCCGCCACCGGCCGGCCGGCGGCTGCCAGCAACGACGGCGAGGGATGGGACGGCAGGGAGAGGGGCTTTGGGAGCGGCGGCGGGGAGTCGCTGTTTTCTTTTTCCGAATCCCTGCTGGCCATTGACGCCCCGACTTCTGGCCATCGGCGTAGCAAATGTCGTCGGCCTAGGACTTGATTCCGGTACCTCGATTCACGTGGCTTTCCCTCCCTCCCCCTTGAAAAAAATATCTTGCGAAAACAACTAAACAATCTTCCGCATTTACTCCCCCACTGATTTCTCCTCCTCCTGCGCATCCAAGGTTAATTTTGCCATTACGAGCCAGTGACAGCAAAATGTCGAGCGAGTCACATCCCATATATATTTATCAAGAAATGAATTCTCAAAATAAAAAATCATGCTATTAAGAAATGAATCCTCAAAATAAATGATATGTTGCCATTAGGAGCAGCCGGTGACATGACAGCAACGTATCCTCCGCGCATCTCGTGTATCCAGGAAACTACCGGATTTTCAGAGATCAGTTACCTGCCGCGGTGATTGATCTTTTACCGCATTTGCAGAGTCTAATTAGCCAGCTGCCGGTGATTGATCTCTTACCATACCTGCCACTGCTTGATACTAGTATAAATACGTGAGAATCCCTACGAGGAACCTCACCGCAAAACACACATTTTGTCTTCGATCTCTCACTTGTCCTTCTTCTCCGTTCGATCGTCGGCGTGAGGATGGAGGCGAAGAGGTCGAGATCCGCCGCCGCCGCTGCCGCCGTGTGCGTGCTCCTCCTGGTGACGCTGTCCGGGCAGGTGCAGCAGGCGGCCGCCCTGTCCAAGTTCTGCGCGTGCTTCGATGACTGCTACCCGGCGTGCAGGGTGCACGTGGCGCGGTTCTTGTGCGTCCCGTTCTGCGCCAACAAGTGCAGCCCCAGCGTGGCCTCCGCCACCGCCGTCGGGGGCGGCGACCCGTGCATTGGAGCCTGCGCCGCCGTCAAGATCTGCGGCCAGTCTGACCCGCCGGCCGGTAAGACGACGCTCAGACCATCGATCTTACCTGCACTGTATTTCCATCTTCTTTTGACACAAACACGGTACTCCGAAGAATTTCGTATTTCGATCTGATGATTTTTGTTGTTCCTGCAGAGGCAGCAGACCTGGCGGCCTGCGAAGTAAACTGCAAGAAGCAAACGAGCCTGAATTGATCAAAAAAGCACTATCTCAAAAGCTTGTCTGTCGATCATGGGATTGTATGAGATGTTGCACGGCTATGATTTGTAGCGGCAATAATGAAAACAAAGGCTATTTGGCCTCCGCATATACCACTTCTGTGGATGCGGCGGATTAAGATGATGTTAAATTCGCTTTCAATTTGCCTATCGATGACTAGTTTCCGTAGTATTTTTTCGATGAAGAGACACATTATATTTCTGATCAAGTTAACTGAATAACCTTCTTCCCATCACCTGAAAGAATCAAGAAAAAGCATGCGAAAGTAGTGAACAGATTCAAATTCAACTCCATATTCTTTTATTTGTACGACACGACAATATAAACAAAGAAACTCAGCCTGATAGGCATTAGCACCTCTGACATTTTTTTGACAAAGGTAATATATTAATATGGCGAAGATACTATTACACTCCTGCAACAATGAAATATCCTAAAAATATTACGATCGTAAATTATAGGTTTTCACCTTGAAAAAATTCCACGGCCTCAAAACAATGCCCCAAGCAAGGCCCTTTGTGTTGCCCCACGCAGGTCATAACAGTACATCTACGATCGTTTGAATATGGAAGACCCTCGATTTTGGCACCAGAATCTTGCCCACCATTGCCTACATTGGTGTCACCTGCACGTCTACGCGACCACCACTACGGGAAAAGTGTTAGTTGCCGTCTCTACTGACCTTTGTCGTGTGTCAACAGGCCTGGAATACGCAAAGAGCGACGTTGTTGTGTAGGCGTCCAGAAGCACACGACAAAGAATACTAACACGGCATATTTCTGAAAATGCACTCGGCAAAAAAAAAGAACACGGCAATGGCCAAATAAAGACACACAGCAAAGAAATTATACACGGAAAAATCCATACGGACACATGGCAAAGGTTTAATCATAGAAACGACATGAGACCCGTGGCCCCATAGGTGCAATCGACGGGAAGGAGCGGACGGCTGGAGACGGCCGAATCTTTGCTGTGTGACGTCGTCGTTAGGTACACGGCAAAGATAGGCCTTTGCCGTGTGTATTAGCCTTTATACACGGCAAATGGATTTTTTTAATTTTTCTTTTATTTAATTAGCAAGGCTTTAATTACATATATGTTAGGTGGTGTTATTTTATAGGATCATGAGCACAAACATATGAATAGATTGTTGTCTTATCACTACATTCCCCTTATACGATTAGGATATATGTACATGGAAAACAAAGGTTGGGCTAACTTTGCCATAATAGGCGCTGGTTGCACCAATGAACAACTTTGAGGACTCCACAGTTGTTTAATTTCATGTAGCCAACCAATTCCTCGTTCGATTCCTCCTACACCGTATGGCCTTTTGTTGAAAATATAAGCAAATATCCATATGATTTAATCCGAATAAATAATTGATAAAACACGATCACACAAATACCAATTAAACATATCACGCTAGATAACAGAATAGATGAATAGGTTGCATCTAAACAGGATAAACTGATCACATATACTTCAAATACTAGAACAAGGAACTCTACCAAAATCTGAAAGAGGAAATTCAGGATCACATATGGTACAGCCTGAGCAGCAATAGCCACAATGGTAGCAGCAACAGTCGCAACATTGTCTTTTATGTTAAGGTTTCCGAAGAGGTTGGTGAAGTTTAGGAAGAATTCATCATTCGGGAACTCGTCGTTGACCGAAGTCGTGGTTGCCAGTAGTTGTACTTGAGGACTCACAAAAAACCTGATCTGCAGTGCAACGAAGGTGGCGGCACAAGGTTTTGAAAGTAGGTGTGTGTGACAGGCCCCGATAGGTTTAGCATAGACGCTTATATATAGTGCAGGTCAGGGAGGTGGTGTGGCAAAGCCCACGTCCTAGTCGGCAGCAGCCCATGATCCAGAAAATCTAGAAACGGCTGATTGATTAACCTGTCTGTTAGTGACTCGTAATTAATCCATGATTAATTTTTCCGAACAATAAAATAAAGCTCGCCTCGACGAGATTGTCGCAATCCGCGGCTCACGCGTTGTGATGAGGCGAGGCGGGAGGCGTCGAAGTAGGAGTGGATGAGAGCTGCTATTTTTCTCACACCTTAGTGAGTGATAGAACATCCTAGTATATAAGAATCTAGTATATAAGAATGTGTAACTCTCACTCAACTAGCAATGTGGGACTAAATTTAGCTCCACTAGCATGGCCATATGCTTCCATGCATAAATGGGACAAAGAGAATTTTAGAATTTGTCTTACGGACCAGCAGCCCAATACTCATCAAATTCTAACAATCCCCCATAAAGTCTCATTGGCACATCATATCACTTTTGTTTGAAAACATTGTTTTATATATCGGTGCTTAGTGGAGACTGTTAAGTTGAACTTTCACGTTAAACTTTATGCTACACTAGCTAGCAACTTGAATAGTGTACTATGACTTGAACTACAAGTTTTCTACACACTAGTTTCACATAAAATCTAGATCGATACAGGATTGTCGCAGGGCTTTTCCGCAGTTTGGATCTTATGCGGCATACTTCAGAGACTTTCATGAGTTTGTTAGAGATCATCCAACTCTCACAGACTGTAATATTTGACAGTCAGACTCATATAGGTGTGTTCTTTAAGAGATATTCTACAGGACAACATCTCTGCTTAGATAAACAACTTAGAGCATATTAAGAATATCAACATGCCATGCAGAATAGGGATACTCTCCTCCCAGAGAGAGGAAATTCAATATAGGGATACTCTCCTCCCAGATGTCCAACAGCTTGTCTCCCAACTTTAATTAACAGGATCTTCTATCATATAGAGTGGTTTACCACTTTATACAACTCATAGCATGGGCCTCAAGCCCATCTCCCTGGATGCATTATCTATCACATTACGTGATAAACCCTTTTGAAGGGATATGTAAAATTCTTATATGTTTGGATATAATCCAGCGCAATAACTCCAGAGTTTCTTAATTTTCTGATTGATTTTATGAAGGGTTTCGCGGCATGGTAAATCAAAATTTTCTACGGATGCGAACAGAGGGAAAGCCAAGATCTAATCTAGGAGATGCAAACAACGATAGAGATTGGATTAGATCTTCATACCCTTGAAGATTCGCACAGCGAAACGTTCGTCGGAACGTGGGTGATGTAGTCGTACTCGCTTCTCCTCCTCGCGATCCGATCCGATCTAGCACCACAAGTGGCGATGCCTCCGTGATATGCACACATGCGGCACCTCGACGTCTCCTCCTTCCTTGGTCCAGCAAGTATGGTGGAGAGATGGGTTGAATCTACAACGCGACGGCGCGGTGCAATTGGTGGAGAATTTCTGCAGCAGGGCTTCGCCTACAAGCAGTTCGGGAGGGAGAGAGGAGGGCAGCAGGGCAGCTAGGGTTGGAGGGGAAGGTGTGTTGGGTTGGTGCGCCCCCAGCCCTCTATATATAGAGGGATGGGCGCATCCCTAGCCCCTCCCCCAAGCCAAACCGGCGGCCCCAAAGGAGGAAGAGTGGGGGGCAAGGAAACCCCCCCTTCTAGAAGCTCTATCTAGGGTTTAAACCCTCTTTGGCCGGATGGGCCCTATGGGGCCTTGTGCCCCTGGCCCAATGCGGCCAGGGCACTCCCTCATAGGCCCATTCCCCCTCCCGGAAGGTGGGGCCACGTTGGTCCCCTTCCGGAAGGTTCTAGAAGCTTCCGGTACAATACCGATTAACCCGGAACAATTCCGAACTCCAAAAACTGCACTGCCTTATATGAATCTTATTCTCCGGACCACTCTGGAACCTCTCGTGATGTCTCGAATCCTATCCGAGACTCCGAACAAAAACTCATAAACCAATAATCCAATCTATCCTAGCGTCGAGACACGTTAAGTGTGTGACCCTGTGGGTTCCAGAATATGCAGACATGATCTTCTATCAATAATCAACAACGGGGTCTGGAAACCCATATTGACTCCCACACATTCATCGATGATCATATTGAATGAACCACGATGCCAGGATTCAATCAATCCCATATTTATATTCCCTTCGTCTCGCGATATTTTACTTGCCCGAGATTCGATCGTCGGTATCGTCATACCTAGTTCAATCTCGTTCACAGCAAGTACTTTACTCGTTCCGTAATACGATATCACCTTTTTGATTAACTCCTTAAACACATGCTTGCAAGCGGTGTTGATATCGATTACCGAGTGGGCCCAAAGTATATCTCTCCGACTTGGGAGGGACAAATCCCATCTCGATACATACAACCCAACAGGTACTTTCCGATCACCTGAGAGACACCTTTATGATCACCCTCTCATAGGATGACGTTTGATGACCTCAAAGCTTTCTTCTGATACCAGGGAGTTGTATTATCTCATGGTCTAAGGAATACAATATTTGACATAAGAAAAGCTTCGCAAAGATGAACACGATGACACGATCTAATTGCATCGCTTAGTTTGGGTCTGTCCATCACATCATTCTCCCAATGATATGATCTCATTATTAATTGACAACTCATGTCCATGGTTAGGAAACCTTAACCATCATTAATCAATGAGCTAGTCCATAGAGGCGTCCTAGGGACACGGTGTTGTTTACAAACCACACAAGTATTAAAGTTTCCGCTTAATACAATTCTAGCATGGAATATAAACATTATCATGAACAAGAATTATAATAATAACATCTTTATTATTGCCTCTAGGGCATAATTCCAACAGTCTCCACTTGCACTAGAGTCAATAATCTAGTTTACATTTGGCAACAATCTCACACCCATGGCACTGAGGTGCTGATCATGTTTTACACGTGGAAGAGGTTTAGTCAATGGATTTGCGACATTCAGATCTATATGTACTTTGCTAATCTTCAGATCTCCATCTGCTATATAATCTCGGATTATATGAAACTTGCGGTTGATATGCTTGGTCTTTGGATGATATCTTGGTTCCTTAGCGAGTGCTATGGCGCCAGTGTTGTCACACAATATCTCCAGTGGGTCCAATGCACTTGGAACCACGCCAAGCTCGGTGATGAAGTTTCTGATCCAAACTCCTTCACTTGATGCTTCTGCAGCAGCCATGTATTCCGCTTCTACTGTAGATCCCGCGATCACGCTTTGCTTGCAGCTTCTCCAGCTCACAGCTCCTCCATTCAAAATATACACGTATCCTGTCTGAGATTTAGAATCATCCTTGTCGATGTCAAAACTAGCGTCGACGTAACCTTTTACGACGAGCTGTTCATCACCCCCATAGACTAAGAACATTTCTTTAGTCCTATTTAGGTACTTTAGGATGTTCTTCACGGTTGTCCAGTGTTCTACTCCTGGATCACTTTAATATCTGCTCGTCAAACTAAGAGCATTGGACACATCCGGTCTAGTACATAGCATGGCATACATGATAGAACCTATGGCCGAGGCATAAGGCACTTTTCTCATACCTTCCCTATCATTTACCGTAGCTGGACACTGAGCCTTGCTCAACATCTTACCTGACAACATAGGCACTGAACCTTTCTTTGCCTTATCCATTCTGAACCTTTTCAGAACTTTGTCTAGGTATGTACTCTGGCTTAAAGCTATCAGGCGTCTTTGTCTATCTCTATAGATTTTGATGCCCAATATATAAGCAGCTTCACCTAGGTCTTTCATTGAAAAACACTTGTTCAAATAACTCTTCACATTGTTAAGCATGTTAATGTCATTTCCAATAATCAATATATCATCCACATATATTACCAGAAATGTCACCGAGCTCCCACTCACTTTCTTGTAGATACAAGCTTCGTAGCAATTTGGAACAAATCCAAAGCTCTTGATCACTTGATCAAAACGAGGTTCCAACTCCGAGATGCTTGCTTCAGTCCATAAATGGAACGCTGAAGTTTGCATACTTTATCAGCATCCTTAGGATCGAAAAAACTTCGGGTTGCATCATATACAACTCTTCATCAATGTTGCCATTGAGGAACGCAGTCTTGACATCCATCTGCCATATTTTATAATCATGAAACGTAGCAATTGCTAATAAAATCCGAATGGACTTAAACATCGCTACAGGAGAGAAAGTCTCATCGTAGTCAACACCTTGAACTTGTCGAAAACCTTTCGCGACAAGCCGTGCTTTATAGACGGTAACATTACCGGCCTTTCGGTCGCTAGGAGGGTCCACCAAAGTCCATACTTGGTTTTCGCTCATGGATCCCAATTCGGATTTCATGGCTTCTAGCCATTTCTCAGAGTCTGGGCTCATCATTGCTTCCTCATAGTTCGTAGGTTCACTGTCCTCTACTAACAAGACAGTTAAGACAGGGTTGCCGTACCACTCAGGAGGGGCACGCGACCTTGTCGACCTGCGACGTTCAGTAGCAGCATCGTCCGAAGCTTCATGATCCTTATCATTAGCTTCCTCTATTATTGGTGCAGGCGGCACTGGAACAATTTCAGGTGCTGCGCTACTCTCCAATTCAAGAGAAGGTTCAACAACCTCGTCTAGCTCTACTTTCCTCCCACTCACTTCTTTCGAGAGAAACTCCTTCTCAAGAAAGGAACCGTTCTTTGCGACAAACACTTTGCCTTCGGTTCTGTGATAGAAGGTATACCCAATAGTTTCCTTAGGGTATCCTATGAAGACGCATTTCTCCGCTTTGGGTTCGAGCTTGTCTGGCATCAACTTCTTGACGTAAGCTTCGCACCCCCAAACTTTAAGAAACGACAACTTAGGTTTAGCACCAAACCACAGTTCATACGGTGTCGTCTCAACGGATTTAGATGGTGCCCTATTTAAAGTGAATGCAGCGGTTTCTAATGCATAACCCCAAAATGATAACGGCAAATCAGTAAGAGACATCATCGATCGGACCATATCTAATAGAGTTCGATTCCGGCGTTCAGACACACCATTGCGCTGTGGTGTTCCGGGTGGCGTGAGTTGCGAAACAATTCCGCTTGCTTTAAGATGCGTGAGAAAATCATAACTCAAATATTCGCCCCCACGATCGGATCGTAGAAACTTAATCTTTCTGTTATGATGGTTCTCCACTTCATTCTGAAATTCCTTGAACTTTTCAAATGTTTCAGATTTATGTTTCATTAAATAGATATACCCATATCTACTTAAGTCATCGGTAAAAGTGAGAAAATAGCGATATCCACCGCGCGTCGAAACACTCATCGGTCCGCATACATCGGTATGTATGATTTCCAACAAGTCCGTTGCTCGCTCCATAATTCCGGAGAACGGGGTTTTGATCATCTTGCCCATGAGGCATGGTTCGCATGTGTCAAATGATTCAAAATCAAGAGACTCCAAAAGTCCATCAGAATGGAGTTTCTTCATGCGCTTTACTCCAATATGACCTAGACGACAGTGCCACAAATAAGTAGTATTATCACTATCTACTTTGCATCTCTTAGCCTCAATGTTATGGATGTGTGTTTCATCCCTTTCGAGATTTAGAAGAAATAAACCATTCACAAGAGGTGCATGACCATAAAAGATGTTACTCATATAAATAGAACAACCATTATTCTCCGATTTAAATGAATAACCGTCTTGCAATAAACAAGATCCAGAAATAATGTTCATGCTCAACGCAGGCACATAATAACATTTATTGAGGTTTAAAACTAATCTCGAAGGTAAAACTAAGGAGAGCGTGTCGACGGCCATCACATCAACTCTTGATCCGTTGCCAACGCGCATCGTCACCTCATCCCTCGCAAGCCGCCGTCTATTCCGTAGCTCCTGTTTCGAGTTACAAATATTAGCACCTGAACCGGTATCAAATACCTAGGCACTACAACGAGGGCTAGTAAGGAAAACATCAATAACATGTATATCAAATATACCTTTGATGGTGCCAGCCTTCTTGTCCGCTAAGTACTTCGGACAGTTGCGCTTCCAGTGACCCTTGTCCTTGCAATAGAAGCACTCAGTGTCCGGCTTAGGACCAGACTTGAGCTTCTTCTCAGCAGGGGCAACGCGCTTGCCGCCGCCTTTCTTGAAGGGCTTCTTTGCACCCTTACCTTTCTTAAAGGAGCGCTTGGTGACCATCAACACATGATTATCCTTCTTGATGTCCACCTCCGCAGCCTTCACCTTTGCGAAGAGCTCGGTGATCGTATCAGTGGAACCAATCTGATTATGAGTCACTACAAAACTTTTGTAGCTGGGAGGGAGTGATTGCAGAACCCTGTCAATCTTGAGCTCCTCTGGAATCTTGCAGTCCAGTTGCTCAAGGCATTGAGTGTAGCCCGACATCTTAATGGCGTGCTCACTAACGGAGCTCCCTTCCTCCATCTTGTAGTTAAAGAACTTCTCAGAGATCTCATATCTCTCAGAACAGGCCTGAGTCTGAAACATGGTTTTCATCTCCTCGAGAATCTCAAAGGGCCCGGGATAGTCTTCAAAACGATTTTGAAGGTCCGATTCCATAGCAAACAACATGGTGCTCTTAATCACACCATAATCATCTTTGCGCGACTGATAGACAGCTTTCTCATCAGCCGGCGCAGTTGCAGCAGGGGCGTCACCTAACGCTTTCTCAAGGACATAGTCCTTTTGACTGCCAGAGAGAATGATTCTCAGATTGTGGAACCAATTGGTGAAGTTAGACCCATTGTTTCTAAGCTTTTCCTTCTTAGAAAAAACGTTGAAGTTGAAGTTGGACTTAGCCATGTGATCTACAGTATTTGCAAGTACATTTTAGACTATGTTCATGATAAATAGTTCAACATAATCAAATTACCAGATGAACTCCCACTAAATTCAACATCCCTCAAGTTGTTTAGTGAACATGATCCAAATTCACCACACCTAATCCGATCTTCACGAGAAGAGATGTGGCTTCAATGGTGGACAACGAAGTGTCGATCATATCATTCATATGACTCATGCTTAACCTTTCGGTTCATGTGTTCCGAGGCCATGTCTGTACATGCTAGGCTCGTCCAGTCAAACCCAAGTATTTCCGCGTGTGCAAAACTGGCTTGCACCCGTTGTATGTGAGCGTAGAGTCTATAGCACCCGATCATCACGTGATGCTTGGACACAACGAACTTTCGCAACGGTGTATACATGGGGAGAACACAGTTTTATCTTGATCTTTAAGTGAGGAATCATCTTATAATGCTACCGTCGCGATCTAAGCATAAGAAATACATAAAAGGATAAACATCACATGCATATAACTTTATGTGACATGGTATAGCCAATCTTCGCGCAATGATCTCCATCTTGTGCGTGCCGGCATGATCTCCATCACTCCACCATGATTGCCTCCACCACGAATAGCAACTACAACTATTGCTAACTACTTAGCGATAAAGTAAAGCTATTACATGGCGTATAAGAAGTTGACTCGCGGGTCATACACAATTATAAAGACAACCATATGGCTCCTGCCGGTTGTGTACTCATCAACATGCAAGTCGTGAAACATTACAAAACATGATCATCGCATACATTATACACATCACATCTTGGGCCATACCATATCACAGAAAACACTCCCTGCAAAAATAAGTTAGACGCCTCTACTTTGTTGTTGCATGTTTACGTGGCTTATGGGAGTAGATGCTAAGAACGATTCTTACCCACGGAAAGCCACAACGGTGATATTATGGTTGCCAAACTCCGGTGTTAAACCCATGACAACTATAGTGAGAGAAACAGGCATCCACCAGCCGCATGTGTGGAACAAGCCACACGTCAAGTGCGGAGCCGGTCTCGCGAACGACGTCGCGTAAGGTTGGCCTGGACCGCTTCAATCTCACTATCCCGCGTCATAAGAAGAACACAAACAAGAGGCTTGCAACAGAAAACATCAGCGCCCGCAACAACCATGTTGCGTTCTACTCGTGAATCACATCTACGCATAGATCTAGCTCTGATACCACTGAAGGGTTTCGCGGCATAGTAAATCAAAATTTTCTACGGATGCGAACAGAGGGAAAGCCAAGATCTAATCTAGGAGATACAAACAACGAGAGAGATTGGATTAGATCTTCATACCCTTGAAGATTCGCACAGCGGAACGTTCGTCGGAACGTGGGTGATATAGTCGTACTCGCTTCTCCTCCTCGCGATCCGATCCGATCTAGCACCACAAGTGGCGATGCCTCCGTGAGATGCACACGTGAGGCACCTCGACGTCTCCTCCTTCCTTGGTCCAGCAAGTATGGTGGAGAGATGGGTTGGATCTACAACGCGACGGTGCGGTGCAATTGGTGGAGAATTTCTGCAGCAGGGCTTCGCCTACAAGCAGTTCGGGAGGGAGAGAGGAGGGCAGCAGGGAGGCTAGGGTTGGAGGGGAAGGTGTGTTGGGTTGGTGCGCCACCATCCCTCTATATATATAGGGGTGGGCGCAGCCCTAGCCCCTCCCCCAAGCCAAACCGGCGGCCCCAAAGGAGGAAGAGTGGGGGGCAAGGAAACCCCCCCTTCTAGAAGCTCTATCTAGGGTTTAAACCCTCTTTGGCCGGCTGGGACCTATGGGTCCTTGTGCCCCTGGCCCAATGCGGCCAGGGCACTCCCTCATAGGCCCATTCCCCTCCCGGAAGGTGGGGCCACGTTGGTCCCCTTCCGGAAGGTTCTAGAAGCTTCTGGTACAATACCGATTAACCCGGAACAATTCCGAACTCCAAAAACGGCACTGCCTTATATGAATCTTATTCTTCGGACCACTCTGGAACCTCTCGTGATGTCTCGAATCCCATCCGAGACTCCGAACAAAAAGTCATAAACCAATAATCCAATCTATCCTAGCGTCGAGACACGTTAAGTGTGTGACCCTGCGGGTTCGAGAATATGCAGACATGATCTTCTATCAATAATCAACAGCGTGGTCTGGAAACCCATATTGACTCCCACACATTCATCGATGATCATATCGGATGAACCACGATGCCAGGATTCAATCAATCCCATATTTATATTCCCTTCGTCTCGCGATATTTTACTTGTCCGAGATTCGATCGTCGGTACCGTCATACCTAGTTCAATCTCGTTCACAGCAAGTACTTTACTCGTTCCGTAATCCGATATCACCTTTGTGATTAACTCCTTAACCACATGCTTTCAAGCGGTGTTGATATCGATTACCGAGTGGGCCCGAAGTATATCTCTCCGACTTGGGAGGGACAAATCCCATCTCGATACATACAACCCAACAGGTACTTTCTGATCACCTGAGAGACACCTTTATGATCACCCTCTCATAGGATGACGTTTGATGACCTCAAAGCTTTCTTCCGATACCAGGGAGTTGTATTATCTCATGGTCTAAGGAATACAATATTTGACATAAGAAAAGCTTCGCAAAGATGAACACGATGACACGATCTAATTGCTTCGCTTAGTTTGGGTATGTCCATCACATCATTCTCCCAATGATATGATTTCATTATTAATTGAAAACTCATGTCCATGGTTAGGAAACCTTAACCATCATTAATCAATGAGCTAGTCCATAGAGGCGTACTAGGGAAACGGTGTTGTTTACAAACCACACAAGTATTAAAGTTTCCGCTTAATACAATTCTAGCATGGAATATAAACATTATCATGAACAAGAATTATAATAATAACATCTTTATTATTGCCTCTAGGGCATAATTCCAACATTTTAATCTTCTCTTCACATGCCTTGATAACTTCATATTATTGTTAGAACTATTTACTTTGATAATCACAGTTTGATTTTCAGGATGGTGGGTATTGTTTTCTCAACCACAGGTAAGTCCAACAAGAGCTCATGAAGCCACTCTGCTTCAACACTGGCTGTGTCTAGTGATGTTAGTTCTGCTTCTATTATTGACCTCGTTAAAATGGTCTGCTTGCAAAACTTTCAGGAAACAACGCCACCACCAAGTGTAAACAAGTAACCATTTGTGACCTTTATCTCATCATCATTAGATATCCTGTTTGAGTCACTATAACCATCAAGTACACGTGGATACCTAGTATAATAAATATCATAACTCGCAGTGACCTTTAAATAGCGCAACACTCTCTCGAGAGCATGCCAATAATCATCTCTAGGATTTGACATAAATCGACTCGGTTTTCTTACAGGAAAGGAGATGGCAGGCCTAGTTGCGATAGCTAAATACATGAGAGAGTTAATGATTTGATAATTTCTCAATTGTCCTTTCAACCCTTTGGTTCTTTTGAAGTAGCACACTCGGATCATAAGGTGTTGGAGAAGACTTGCAGTCGCTATACCCGAAACGGCTCAAAATCTTTTCCCCGTAGTGGGACTCAAGCAGTGTAATCCCACCATTGTCATCCTTCAATAGTTTGATGTTTAAGATTGCATCAGCTACTTCCAAGTCCTTCATCTCAAAGCAGCGAGATAGAAACTCTTTGGTCTCCTCAATAACAACATGATTGTCCCGAATATTAATATGTTATCGACATATAGACACATAATAACTCCCTTGCTCCCACCATGGCAATAGTACACACACTTATCAACTTCGTTTACAACAAAGCCTTCAGCGGTTAATTTTTTTCAAACTTCTCGTACCACTGCTTAGGAGTTTGCTTAAGACCATACAAAGATTTCACTAACTTATACACCTTTTGTTCTTGACCATCTACTACAAATCCATTAGGACGCTTCATATAAATTTTCTTATATATCTCTCCATTTAGAAAAGTTGTCTTAACGTCCATTTGATGAACGATAAAACCGTGTAAGGCAGCCAAGAATAGTAGTACTCGAATAGTGGTGAATCTGGCTACAAGTAAGTAGGTATCGAAGAAGTCTTCACCTTGTTTCTGGGTATAACCCTTGTCCACGAGATATGCCTAATACTTTTCAATAGTACCATGAGGTCTAAGCTTTTTCTTGAACACACACTTACATCCTACATGTTTGCACCCGTAAAGACGATCAGTGACCTCTCAAGTTCCATTAGCTAATATGGACTCCATCTCACTTCGGACAGCTTCCTTCCAATAGTCAGCATTGAGATGCATAGACTTCTGAAATAGAAGTGGAAGTATCATCCACAAGGTACACAATGAAATCATCACCAAATGACTTTGCAATTCTTTATCTCTTGCTCTTTTGGGGAGCTTCATTATCGTCTTCCACAAGATCATCATAATATTTTATCGTCATGCTGGTTTCAGGAATTATAGCAAATTTCTGACTAGATAAAAAAAATTCATCCAGGGTTCCCCTCAACTACAGAGCCAGGGAAGCGTCTAACTCTCCTGACTTATCACTAAAATAAAAAAGGGTGGGCTCTTTGTGTATATTTTGGGCCCATGAGGCCTCTATCTTCCTCCTTTTTTCCAATTTTCAAATAAATGATGTGTCGATGTTTCACAATCAGAAAAGTGTGCCGCATATAGAGACGCAAATTGGTGATAATTAGGTACTCTCTGACCCTCTTTAATTCAAATAAACGAACTATTTTTTTTAAATCACACCACTTTGTCTAAAAAAATAGCATTTGATTAAATTAGAGAGGGTGGAAGGGTACCCTAAGGATCGGCAATTTGCACCTCAATCCACGTAGCTTTCCCTCATTCCCCCTTGAAAAAAAATCTTACAGAAACAACCAAACAATCCTCCTCATTTACTCCCCCACTGATTTCTCCTCATGCAGATCCAAGGTTAATTTCTTCATTAGAGACGACAGGTCGACAGCAAGGAGTCGAACGAGCTACACCCATATATTTGCCAAAAAATGAATCCTCAAAAATAATGACAGCAAAGCATCCTCCACGCATCTCGTCTAGCCATGAAACTACCGGATTTCCAGAGATCAGTTACCTGTCGGCGATTGATCTGTTGCCACATTTGCAGAGAGACCAATTAGCCAGCCAGCTACGAGGTGATTGATCTCTTACCATAGCTGCCAGTATAGATACGTGAGGATCCCTAGATGGAACCTCACCGCAGCGCAGAACACACATTTCGTCTTCGATCTCTCACCACGCACGCAGCACTTGTTCTTCTTCTCCGTTCGATCGTCGGCGAGAGGATGGAGGCGAAGAGGTCGAGAACCGCCGCCACTGCCGTGTGCGTGCTCCTCCTGGTGACGCTGTCCGGGCAGGTGCAGCAGGCGGCCGCCCTGTCCAAGTTCTGCGCGTGCTTCGATGAGTGCTACCCGGCGTGCAGGGTGCACGTGGCGCGGTTCTTGTGCGTCCCGTTCTGCGCCAACAAGTGCAGCCCCCGCGAGGCCGCCGCCGTCGGGGGCGGCGACCCGTGCATTGGGGCCTGCGCTGCCGTCAAGATCTGCGGCCAGTCGGATCCGCCGGCCGGTAAGACGACGACGGAACCTTAGCGCATTCCGTTTACATCTTGTTTTGACACGTAGGGAAGAACGAAGTATCATTTTCATATTTCGATCTGATGATTTTCTTTTGGTTGTTCTTGCAGAGGCAGCTGACCTGGCGAGCTGCGAGGAGAACTGCAAGAAGAAAACGAGCCAGCTTGTAGATCTTAACAGCTTGTAGATCATGGGATCATATCATATGATGTTGCACGGCTATGATTTTGTAGCGGCAATAATGAAAAACATGGGCTATTTGGCCTCCGCACACCACATTACCACTTCTGTGGGATGCGGCGTATCAAGATGGTGTTAAATTTTTGCCTATCGATAACCAGTTTCGATAGCCCTTTTTCTTCTCCGACGAAGTGACACATTTTATATCTTATTATTATATCCAGATAACTCGTGAAACAATTGATAGTCTTCTTCCCAGCACCAGAAAGAATAAGAAAAAACGTGCTAAAGTAGCTAACATATTCAAATTCAACTCCGACGCTGTAATATCATATTCTTCTATATATCTGTACGACATGACACTATAAACAAAGAAACTCAACCTCACAAGCACTAGCACCTCTGACGATTTTATTTAGAAGAATGATTGAACTTGAAAGGTCTTCTTTATTTAATTCAACTGTTATATGTTTAAGACTTTATTTTGTAACCGCCGAAGATATCCTACGTATCTCTACCATGTACTGTTGGCAGGACAGTTCTCGGAAACCGGCTCCCTCCCCCCCCCCCCCCCCTAGCCTGGAGGTGGTGGCGGCGCCCGTCCGTCAAAAGCGGAGGGCCTTGGAGGTGCATCCCCTGCGGTGCATCTGCGAGTAGGAATGCGGCATCTGACGACTCGTGCGGTGAGGCGGAGGTCGTCAAGTCGGCGAGGCAGCATGTTGTAGGGTGCTGCAGCAAGACAGACTTCGCAGCGAGGGAGGGGTGGCGGTGCTCGGCGAGGCGAGGCGCCACGCTCGACGATGACTGGCCCACATGGGCTCGATCTGGGCCAAGGAGGGCCCATTCCACGCGGGCTTGATCTGGTTTCATGTCTGCCTGCCAGCGGATCTGGTGCGGCGTCGCCCAGGTGTGGGATGGCCCGCTGGGGAGGTCTGGGTGCCTTGCCCTAGACCTCACGCACGACATCGTGGTTTCGCCCTCCAGCGGCCTGCCTTGGAACTGAAGTGGTGGAGGCCAATGCTCCCCTTCTCCAGCATCTTTGAGCTCCTTTCTCCGGTGGTGGTGCTGGGCTGCAACATTTCCTTGTCCCCTCATCGATAATCTGCCAGGACATGGTCTTTTGGCATGGGTGAAAAACCTATACAGCGACTTCGGATGTTGACCATGGTGACGCCCGCACTGCCACTTCCTTCTTGAAGGCGTGGTCTTGGGCTTGACATGCTTCCCCCCCCCCCTCCGTGCTCGGAGGAAATCTAGGTCTGGTTTACCGGACCGGGCAGCTGCGATGTCATGGTGCCGTGCACTTCTTGGAGGTGCTGCTTTGGCTGCGAGGGGAGTCCCCACTGTAGCATTTGGAGATGGTGGCCTCGCCAATCTCACCGGCGAGGCTTAGTGGCAATGTGTTGCTGGTTACTGTAGGGATTCGTAGCATGGAAAACAAAAAAATTCTACCGCATACAAACAAACAAGCCAAGATCTATCTACTAGATTGTAGCAACGAGTCGATAGAATAACTCACCCTCGAAGATTCCAAAGTGTTTAACGAGAGCGGATTCTCGTGGGTGATGTAGTCGTACTCTTTCCGATCTCAAGATCGCGTAGACGATCCTTCCGGCACTGCGTTTCGGCAGCGCTCCCGCAGTCGGTCACACGTTCGGTACTCGATGAAGACCTTCCTCTCCCTTGTTCCAGCAGGCAGCGGAGGTTGTAGCACTCTCCTCGCGATTCCGGCAGCACAACGGCGTGGTACCGGAAGTAGAGGGGAGATCTCGCAGGGCTTCGCCTTAAGCCGGAGCGAGTATGGTGGAGTATGAGAGAGTCCTCGACGATCTAGGGTTTAGACACGCCGAGGAGGGGCTAGTGCCGGCGGCTAGGGTTTCACCTAGGCGGTGGCGGTGAGTGCCCTAGGGCCGGTGGCGGCGGCTTGGTACTAGGGTTTGGAGGAGAGGATCTTGTGTGTCTCCATGAGGGAGCCCTGCCCCTCCTTATATAGGTGGAGGGGCCGGCCGGCCAAGGGGAGGGAGAGGAGTCCCTCCCCAACTCGGCTTGGAGGGTGCGCAGCCGGTTGGAGGAGGGAACTCCTCCCCAACTCGGTTTCCCCCTCCTCCTCTTTTCCTCTTTCCAAATTTAGCCGTTTGACTTTTCAAACTAGCTATTTGACTTTTCAAACTAGGATTTGAATTAATCCTTTATTTGGTTCAGCGATGACACTTAGTACATGATGCAATCATACCAACTTGATACAACACATCCATGTACCCTTCCCCTCCGGAGTGCCGGACATTTCGGAACCTTCTAGAACATTCCCGATGAAAACACCGGAACCATTCCCCAACTCCGAAACGGGACTTTCCTTATATGAATCTTATTCTCCGGACCATTCTGGATCTCCTCGTGATATCCCGGATCCCATCCGAGACTCCGAACAACATTCGGTCTCTTTCTCATCATTCCATAACTACTCAAACAACGTCAAATCCTTAAGTGTGTCTCCCTACGGTTCGTGAATTATGCGGACATGATCGAGACACTTCTCCGATCAATAACCAATAGAGGAATCTAGAAATTCATATGGCTCCCACATATTTCTACGATTACTTTGCGATCGAATGAACCACTTACATACGATATCAATTTCCCTTTGTCTCACGATAGTTTACTTATCCGAGGTTATGATCGTCGGTATCTCTGCATACCAAGTTCAACCTCGTTACTGATAAGTACTCTTTTCTCGTTCCCGTGATATGTGATCCCTTGTGAGCCAGTCACATGCTTGCAAGCTAATTGGATGACATTTCACCGAGAGGGCCCAGAGTATATCTATCCGTCATATGGATGGACAAATCCCACTCTTGATCCATGTGTTTCAACCAATACTTTCCGAACACTCAATGCCACCTTTATAGCCACCCAGTTACGGTGTGGTGTTTGATGTCATCAAAGCATCCATCCGGTAAAGGTGATATGCATGATCTCATGGTCGAAGGAATTAGATTACTATGTATCAGAAAGCATATAGCAATTGAACTATTAAAATGACTTGATCTTTATGCTACGCTTATCTATAGGAGTATGTCCATCATATCATTCTCCTAACAATATGATGTTGTTGTTAATAACATCTCAATGTCCATGATAGGGAAACCACAATCATCTATTAACCAACAAGCTAGTATTATATAGAGGCTTTACTAGGGACTTCAAATTAAGTTTACAAATCACACAAGTATTAATGTTTCCTAGTTAATACTATTATAGCATGAATGTAAACATTTATCATAAACACAAAGATATAATAATAACTACTTTTATTATTGCCTCTAGGGCATATCTCCAACAGTCTCCCACTTGCACTAGAGTCATCTAATCTAGATTACATGGTAATATACGAACACCCATGGCAGTTTGGTGCTAGTCATGTTTTGCCCTCGGGAGAGGTTTAGTCAACGGATCCGCCACATTCAGATCTGTGTGTACTTTGCAAATCTTTATATCCCCATCTTGGATATGTTCTCGAATAGCGTGAAAACGTAGCTTGATATGCTTCAGCTTCTTGTGTGACCTTGGTTCTTGCGCATTGGCTATGGCGCCCATGTTATCACAGTAGATAGACATTGGGTCCAGCGCACTAGGAACCACACCTAGCTCTGTAATGAACTCTTTCATCCATATCGCTTCTTGTGAAGCCTCCGAAGCAGCGATGTATTCCGATTCAGTTGAAGATCTCGCCACAACGCTTTGCTTTGCACTCCTCCAGCTAACTGCTGCACCATTCAAAATAAATACGTATCCAGATTGTGATTTAGAATCATCCGGATCGGTGTTCCAACTAGCATCGGTGTAACCATTAACAACGAGTTGTTCATCACCTTCATAAGAAAGAACCATATCCTTAGTTCTTCTCAAGTACTTAAGGATGTTTTTGACCGCTGTCCAATGATCCACTCCTAGATCACTTTGATATCTGCTAGTTAAACTAACAGCATATGCAATGTCGGGTCTAGTACATAGCATGGCATACATTAGAGATCCTATGGCTGAGGCATAGGGAGTCTTACTCATCCTTTCTCTATCTTCTGCTGATGTCGGACTTTGAGTTTTACTCAAGGTCGTATTGGGCAACATGGGCAAGAACCCTTTCTTGTTATCTTCCATTCCAAACCTCTTTAGAACTTTGTCCAAATATGTACTTTGTGACAATGATATTTGGCGTTTCGATCTATCTCTATAAATCTTTATGCCTAATATGTAAGCTGCTTCGCCAAGATCCTTCATTGAAAAACTATTATTCAAATATTCCTTGACACTATTAAGAAGGTCTACATCATTCCCAATCAACAATATGTCATCCACATATAGTATTAAGAATGCTACAGAGCTCCCACTCACTTTCTTGTAAATACAAGCTTCTCCATAAGTTTGTATAAAACCAAAACTTTTGATCACCTTATCAAAACGTTGATTCCAACTTCGGGATGCTTGCTTCAATCCATAGATGGACCGTTGAAGTTTGCATACCTTGTTAGCATCTTTAGGATCAACAAAACCTTTGGATTGCATCATATACAACTCTTCATCAATGTCTCCATTGAGGAATGCTGTTTTGACATCCATCTGCCATATCTCATAATCGTAATATGCAGCGATTGCTAACATAATCCTCACAGACTTTAGCTTTGCTACTGGTGAGAAAGTCTCATCGTAGTCAACTCCTTGAATTTGTCAAAACTCTTTTGCGACAAGTCGAGCTTTATAGACAGTAACATTACCATCAGCATCTGTTTTCTTCTTGAAGATCCATTTGTTCTCGACAGCCTTCCGGCCATCCGGTAAGTCCACCAAAGTCCATACTTGGTTTTCGTACATGGGTCCAATCTCGGATTTCATGGCTTCTTGCCATTTATTGGAATCTGGGCTCATCATCGCTTCCTCATATGTCTCAGGGTCATCGATGTTGTCCACCAACATGACACTCATAACGGGATCATACCAATCTGGAGTGGTACGAGTTCTCGTTGACCTGCGAGGCTCTGTAGCAACTTCAACCGAAGTTTCATGATCATCATCATTAGCTTCCTTTCTTATTGGTGCAGGCACCACAGAAACTTCTTCCGGTGCTGCGCTACTCGCAATTTCGAGAGAAGGTTCGATAACCTCGTCGAGTTCTACTTTCCTTCCAGTCACTTCTTTCGAGAGAAATTCCTTCTCTAGAAAGGATCCATTCTTGGCAACGAAGATTTTGCCTTCGGATCTATGATAGAAGGTATACCCAATAGTTTCCTTCGGATATCCTATGAAGACGCATTTTTCCGCTTTGGGTTCAAGCTTGTCCGGCTGTAACTTCTTTACATAGGCTTCGCACCCCCAAACTTTAAGGAACGACAATCTAGGTTTCTTCCCAAACCATAATTCATACGGTGTCGTTTCAACAGATTTAGACGGTGCCCTATTTAAAGTGAATGCGGCTGTTTCTAATGCATAACCCCAAAATGATAGCGGTAAATCTGTAAGTGACATCATAGAACGAACCATATCTAAGAGAGTTCGATTACGATGTTCGGACACACCATTACGCTGTGGTGTTCCCGGCGGTGTCAACTGCGAAAGTATTCCGTATTTCTTCAAATGCTCGCCAAACTCGTAACTTAGATATTCACCTCCACGATCAGAACGTAGAAATTTAATCTTCTTGTTACGTTGATTCTCTACCTCACTTTGAAATTCCTTAAACTTCTCGAGAGTTTCGGACTTATGTTTCATGAAATAGATATACCCATATCTACTCAAGTCATCCGTGAAGGTAAGAACATAACGATAACCACCACGCGATGCTACACTCATTGGACCACACACATCGGTATGTATGATTTCCAACAAGTCCGTAGCTCGCTCCATCATACCAGAAAATGGAGTCTTAGTCATTTTACCCATCAGACATGCTTCGCATCTATCAAGTGATTCGAAATCAAGTGATTCAAGAAGTCCATCGGAATGGAGTTTCTTCATACGCTTCACTCCAATGTGACCAAGACGACAGTGCCACATATAGGTTGAGTTATCGCTCGATTTCAAACGTTTAGCCTCAATGTTATTAATATGTGTATTTCCACTATCGAGATTCAATAAGAATAGACCATCTATCAAAGGTGCATGTGCATAAAACATATTACTCATATAAATCGAACAACTATTATTCTCGGACTTAAATAAATAACCGTCTCGCAATAAGCAAGATCCCGATATAATGTTCATGCTTAACGCAGGCACCAAATAACAATTATTTAAGTATAAAACTAATCCCGATGGTAGATGAAGGGGTAGCGTGCCGACCGCGATCACATCAACCTTTGATCCGTTTCCAACGCGCATCGTCACCTCGTTCTTCGCTAGCTTCCGTTTATTCTGCAGCACCTGTTTCGAGTTACAAATATGAGCAACCGAACCAGTATCAAAATACCCAGGCACTACTACGAGTACTAGTGAGATACACATCAATAACATGTATATCAGATATACCTTTCTTCTTGATGTTGCCGTTCTTCAAATCCGCCAAGTACTTTGGGCAATTCCGCTTCCAGTGACCTTCTCCCTTGCAGTAAAAGCACTCAGTATCAGGCTTAGGTCCAGCCTTGGTCTTCTTCGTCGGCGTGGTAACTTTCTTACCACCCTTCTTGAAGTGTCCCTTCTGCTTAGACTTGCCTTTCTTGAATTTGGTGGTCTTATTGACCAACAACACTTGGTGCTCTTTCTTGATCTCCACTTCTGCAGATTTCAACATGGCAAAGAGTTCTGGCAACGTCTTGTTCATGTTTTGCATATTGTAGTTCATCACAAAGTTCTTGTAACTTGGTGGCAGTGATTGGAGGACACGGTAAATCCCCAAAGCATTAGGAATCACAATACCCAAGCTTTGAAGTTTGTTTGCGTGCCCAGACATCTTAAGCACATGCTCGCTGACGGAGCTGCCCTCTTCCATCTTGCAGTTAAAGAACTTTTCAGAAGCCTCATAGCTTTCAATTGCCGCATGAGTCTCAAAGATCAATTTGAGATCCTTGACAATATCATATGGGTCTGAATTCTTAAACCTTTTCTGAAGCTCCGATTCTAAACCATACAAGATAGCACACTGAACTGTGGAGTACTGAGTCTTCCGAGTGAGGTAAACATTCTTTACTTCATCGGAAGCAGTAGCTGCAGGTGGGTCACCCAGCGGTGCATCCAGCACATAGGTCAAATTACCAGCTGTGAGGACAATCCTCAAATTGCGGAACCAATCCGCGAAGTTGCTTCCATTGTTTTTCAACTTTTCTTTCTCTAGGAACGCATTAAAATTGATGGTAGGGGTTGCCATTGATCTACAACATATTTGCAATAGTTTAGACTAAGTTTATGACAAATTGAGTTCAAATTAATAAATTTAATCTAGGTGAACTCCCACTCAAAACAATATCCCTCACATTGTTTTAGTGATCACACAAACCAAATCCACCACATCAACACCGATCATCACGAGAATTGATATAGTTTCAATGGCGAACAATCAACATGTTCATCATATCTACTATATGATTCATGCTTTACCTTTCGGTGATCCGTGTTCCGAGACCATGTCTGTACATGCTAGGCTCGTCAAGATCAAACCTTAGTTTCCACATGAGAAAATCGGGCTTGCTCACGTTGTATACACTTGCGGAATCTAACACACCCGATCATCACGTGGTGCTTCGAAACAACAAGCTTTAGCAACGGTGCTAACTAAGGGTGAACACTTTATGACTTGAAATTCATGTGCATGAGGGATCATCTTATAATGCTACCGTTGTCTACTAAGCAATACAAGATGCATAAAGGATTAACATCACATGCAATTCATAATATGTGATATGATATGGCCTTTCTTCTTTGTGCTTCCGATATCCATCTTCTAGCACGAACATGATCTCCATCATCACCGGCATTGCATCAAGGTCAATGACGCTTCTTCATGGTTGTCGTCCACCGGCTTCAACTATTACAACTACTTTGAATAGACACGCGGGTCTTAACAGAAATTAAAGACAACCATATGGCTCCTGCCGGTTGCCAACTTACAATAAGGAACATTGCATACATCAAATATAATCACAATCATGGCCATATCACATCACAGCACACCCTGCAAAACAAAGTTAGACGCCTCTATTTTCTTTGCATGTTTTACGTGGTTTGCGGCTTTCAATAAGTGTCGTTCTAACTTACGAACATGAACCACAACATTGATACTAGTATTGTTAATCACCCGTTGTAAATTGGATCTTAACTATGCTAGGAGAAACAGGCACCCGCAAAGCCACTTATGCAATACAAGTTGCATGTCAAGCGTGGAGCAAGTCTCATGAACGATGTCATGTAAGGTTAGCCCGGGCCGCTTCATCCCAACATACCGCAAGATGCAAAGTACACAAGAAGCAATCGACAATAAAAGCATCAACGCCCACAATGACCATTGTGTTCTACTCGTGCAACAGATCTACATATAGACACGGCTCTGATACCACTGTAGGGATTCGTAGCATGGAAAACAAAAATTTTCTACCGCATACAAACAAACAAGCCAAGATCTATCTACTAGATTGTAGCAATGAGTCGATAGAATAACTCACCCTCGAAGATTCCAAAGTGTTTAACGAGAGCGGATTCTCGTGGGTGATGTAGTCGTACTCTTTCCGATCTCAAGATCGCGTAGACGATCCTTCCGGCACTGCGTTCCGGCAGCGCTCCCGCAGTCGGTCACACGTTCGGTACTCGACGAAGACCTTCCTCTCCCTTGTTCCAGCAGGCAGCAGAGGTTGTAGCACTCTCCTCGCGATTCCGGAAGCACAACGGCGTGGTACCAGAAGTAGAGGGGAGATCTCGCAGGGCTTCGCCTTAAGTCGGAGCGAGTATGGTGGAGTATGAGAGAGTCCTCGACGATCTAGGGTTTAGACACGCCGAGGAGGGGCTAGTGCCGGCGGCTAGGGTTTCACCTAGGCGGCGGCGAGTGCCCTAGGGCCGGCGGCGGCTTGGTACTAGGGTTTGGAGGAGAGGATCTTGTGTGTCTCCAGGAGGGAGCCCTGCCCCTCCTTATATAGGTGGAGGGGCCGGCCGGCCAAGGGGAGGGAGAGGAGTCCCTCCCCAACTCGGCTTGGAGGGTGCGCCGCCGGTTGGAGGAGGGAACTCCTCCCCAACTCGGTTTCCCCCTCCTCCTCTTTTCCTCTTTCCAAATTTAGCCGTTTGACTTTTCAAACTAGCTATTTGACTTTTCAAACTAGGATTTGAATTAATCCTTTATTTGGTTCAGCGATGACACTTAGTACATGATGCAATCATACCAACTTGATACAACACATCCATGTACCCTTCCCCTCCGGAGTGCCGGACATTTCGGAACCTTCTAGAACATTTCCGATAAAAACACCGGAACCATTCCCCAACTCCGAAACGGGACTTTCCTTATATGAATCTTATTCTCCGGACCATTCCGGATCTCCTCGTGATATCCCGGATCCCATCCGAGACTCCGAACAACATTCGGTCTCTTTCTCATCATTCCATAACTACTCAAACAACGTCGAATCCTTAAGTGTGTCTCCCTACGGTTCGTGAATTATGCGGACATGATCGAGACACTTCTCCGATCAATAACCAATAGAGGAATCTGAAAATTCATATGGCTCCCACATATTTCTACGATTACTTTGCGATCGAATGAACCACTTACATACGATATCAATTTCCCTTTGTCTCACGATAGTTTACTTATCCGAGGTTATGATCGTCGGTATCTCTGCATACCTAGTTCAACCTCGTTACTGATAAGTACTCTTTTCTCGTTCCCGTGATATGTGATCCCTTGTGAGCCAGTCACATGCTTGCAAGCTAATTGGATGACATTTCACCGAGAGGGCCCAGAGTATATCTATCCGTCATATGGATGGACAAATCCCACTCTTGATCCATGTGTTTCAACCAATACTTTCCGAACAGTCAATGCCACCTTTATAGCCACCCAGTTACGGTGTGGTGTTTGATGTCATCAAAGCATCCATCCGGTAAAGGTGATATGCATGATCTCATGGTCGAAGGAATTAGATTACTATGTATCAGAAAGCATATAGCAAATGAACTATTAAAATGACTTGATCTTTATGCTACGCTTATCTATAGGAGTATGTCCATCATATCATTCTCCTAACAATATGATCTTGTTGTTAATAACATCTCAATGTCCATGATAGGGAAACCACAATCATCTATTAACCAACAAGCTAGTATTATATAGAGGCTTTACTATGGACTTCAAATTAAATTTACAAATCACACAAGTATTAATGTTTCCTAATTAATACTATTATAGCATGAATGTAAACATTTATCATAAACACAAAGATATAATAATAACTACTTTTATTATTGCCTCTAGGGCATATCTCCAACAGTTACCACTCAAGACGGGTCTCTAGAGCGCTATGTACGCCATCGCTGACATTTCCTTTGCTCACAACTTCTTCAAATTTGCTTGGATCACGCCATCTTCTTGGCGATCTCTAGGCCATGAGTAGGGGTATGTTTGTACGGGCAATCTCAGAGTCGTTCTTGTGATGTTGTGGTGTCTGGTACGGCTTGTGACGCGGTCTTGAAACTCAGAGTCCATTCCCCTCGTTATTTTTGGCTAGAGGTTGGGCAAGGTGAGCTCTCTACTCTGGCTGTAGAAATGTGCCGTATCAGTTGGCTTTGTCTTTTTTTTAGCTGCATCTGGCTTTGTCTTGCATGAGTGTGGTGTTGTAGCCATTTGGTGTTGTTTCCTCCTTTTTTTTAGCTTAATACAAAAACAGCCAGATATCCTGCGGGTTCTCAAAATATTGTTTGCTACTATGAATATATTATGGTATTGATTGTCAAAAAAAGAAAACGTTCTTGTTTCTTATACATGTGAAACAGAGCAAATCCTGGTCTCACGGAACAGACATGTGGGTACGATGCTCTGTTTATGACGTTTGTTACAAAGGTATATAACAGAATTAGATTATTCTAGAACCTCAAAGTAAAGCCGGGTATCGATGCACTGAAGGCAAACCATACTGATATCTTTTGCATTTCATTTACCTCTTGTATGGATCAAACTAACCGAATTGCTTTCCTTCTTTGGAAGAGAGACATTTTTAATCTCTAAAGAGGCTACCCCATAATTCAGACGTACAAGACTTCAAACATTACAAGAAACTCATCCGATTCCCCGCACCTCAAAGAAATCATAATATTTGAACATTCATTAGCGAGAACCAGATAAAGATTCAACAAACAGGACATCATGGGACTAATTTGTTTGTCCAAGCAAGACCAACTCAAAGATACTAATTAATCGAAGCAAGCCCTGCGTCTCCGTGTCAGTAAACAAATTGAATTGCTTACAGTAATCACATAATATGCCTTGCTTACAGTAATCACATAATGTGCCAGAACGCAACTCTAGATACCTGCAGAGCAACCAATGTCATCAGCCAAAACAATTCGTAATATTCATTCATGGGATAGCCGTTAAGATTATCTCACAGCTTCGGTATGTTTCAAACAGAATGCATTAATAGTGCCAAAATCTCAAAAGCTGAATCATCTCTGATAGGAAAATACAATTAAAAAAAGGATAGAAATAGCAAACATCAATAAGACAGCCAGTTTTCTTCCAAATCAAATAGAAGAGAGTCAATTTGTAGCGGCAACGTGGCAACCTTCAACTTCAATTGTTATTTGTTAACACAAGTTTCTTGCACTGATATAATTCGAAGCTACATGATTAGTGGTTTAAATACCTCCCTTAGAGACGGTGCTGAACACCCTACTTTATCAAATAATTTGAAATATTATTTGCTATGATGGGCACGTAACTATGAGGGGCTCATGGAGTAGAAAACAGAAACATCTAATTCTACCTCATCGGCACATAACTTGCGTACTCCCATGGTCCAAATTAAAAGTCAAAAAAGTTAAAATTCTGCACTCAAAAACAAACCTTTAATTATTACCTTTTATGATAACATGATAAGAAATGTGAAAAACTGCAATTTTGTTGGAAACTATTTTGTGATGAATCTAGCCATGTAATTTTCAATCACGTACTCCCTGCGTTGCAAAATATAAGATGTTTTAGATTTGTGAAGATGACGTATCTAGACATCTTTTAGTGTGTAGATTCGGAGAGGTTCACTCCGAACCTATATAGTACTAAAAGACGTCTAGGTACATTACCTTTACAAAGCTAAAATATCTTATATTATGAAACGGAGGGAGTATTTGATAAAAAATATTAAGCACCTATCGTGACTAAATTAGGAGAAACTAGAGTGCATACGAACCATTGCAACATCTAGTATGGATCAGACAAACTATACTAGAGGCTAATGGCCAAAATAACCAATTAGATATGTGAGAGTTGGACTGACAAACTGATATATGTTCAGAAATGTTTTAAGCAAACCGGCTAAGAATAGCATAGTTGTCCATAAAAAATTACTAAATGCAAGCAAAATGATATATAGGAGTATACAATCTAATGAGGACATGCTCTTCGAGTATTGGTACAATCTAAATTGCAGCAGTAGGTATTATAATGATCGCAACGTGAGCAGCAACGTAAAATGGCATAGCTATAACTAAAGGAATGAAAACCAAATGCTAAGGTATGTAGCAACCAGTATCTGTAAGACCAGAAAATATCCAGGATTCCAGGAAGCACAGTAAAGGGGAAATATTATTTTCTGCTACTACTTAGCATGTCAACGTTCTTATTTATCAGAAGGCATGAACATACAAATATGGAATGGGCAAGCTAGAGGGAGAAGCGCTTGCAATATCCAACGGAACTGGAGGAGTACTAAGGAGGAACTGCTAACAAGGTAGTAGGATACAAGAGAGGGAAAAGGAAAGAGCACATTCAGTAGAGGAGGGCTAACATAAGTACTTAAAATAAGAGAAGTTTTAGTAAACTGTTTTAGCTAGCCAAAACTTCTTATATTTTGGAACAGAGGGAGTAATTAGTGAACATATGAGAAAGTAGCTGGGTGAAAGAATGAGGAACGAAGTGGAAAGCTGCTGGGGAAGGGATGACAAAGCAAGACATACAGAAAAGATCAAAATATGCAGCATGTCGTGAGAGCATGACAGGAGACGGACAGGTGATAAGCAGCTTAACAAAGGGTCATATAGCATCTTGTAGTCCTCTCTTTCCATTTGGTACTTGAGAAATTGTAATAAAAAGGAAAGCAGTATTAAAAAACCATTTCAGATACCTACTTACATACAGAAGATAAGCGGTCATCTTATGCATTGTGCAAAAGTTCAGCTCCATCATGTTCACCACCAATGTCTGTTTCAAAAAGGATACAAGGTCAGACAACCCATGATATTCCAATGATAATTGAGAGTAATATGACTATGAGAATACATAAAGAAGATTTCAAATAAACTCACAGGTGTGAAAAAACAACTCAGGTTAGGAATAGCTAGATTAAACCAAACCTATTATCAAAATGAAAGAACAGCCCTAAAAACAATATATATACTCATAATACTGTGAAAACAAAGAACACGTGAACTCTGACTATTAGCTAATCAAAAGAAAGTGAAGTTATACAGAATTATCTGAAGCTTGTTTCATGCAGTTGTTGTTCTGGATTTATAACTATTAGATCTGTTTTTGATACGACGCTACTTAAAATGGTTAGCTTAGTGCCAAAGGATGCAAAGTTGCGAACAATAATGAAATCGTAAAGGCATTCTAGTACCTGCTGCAGTATAGACACTTTCGTATGTAAAATAGTGTTTTGTGGTGTTGAATCCGGATAGTTTCTTAAACTGCAACGACTGAAGCTGGACCATAAAGCTGCCGCTCTCTGTCCACAGGAACACCATATTATTTTCCTCAGCAAACCCTAGTATCAGTATGTCATCCTCAACCTCTGAATCCAAGGAAAGTAGCTTGTCCAATTCAATAGTTCTCCCCAACACCCATGAAGCAACACCATCGCAGTCGATATTCCTCTCCCATAATTGGGCGGTGAAGTTTGACACAAACATGAAACCCAGCCCACCCCCATCTGCCCTTATAACCTTGAAGTTGTTCTCATACTCAGACTCATCCACAGGAACCTGTATCACAGCTAGGCTCTGCTTTTCAAAATCAAATTCTAGGATGCTTGTTGAAAAACCGATAAGCTGCCAGTAAAGGGAATCCCCAACCAGCACAGCCGGATCCCGGATGGCACTGACCACGGAATTGGGCTCTAATGGAATCGGTGTCGAGATGAGGTCACCCCACAAGCCGGTCTCCGACGAGTAAACGCAGGCGAGCACTCGTTGTCCATGCTGTGTGTTGTAGTTGCTTATTACTACAATGACCACCTGGAAGTGGTCGTCTCCAGCAACACGAAGCACCGCCCCGTTGACCATGGGGATCGTCCTCGGATCGAACCCCGGCGGAACGGCTAGCTGGTGCCTGTCGCCGGTGACGGGTTCCCACACAAGGAACTGCTGCCTCGTCTGGTCGGAGATCAGCGCGAGGCCATGGCGGCATCCGAGGGGCTCGAAGAAATGGCCGTGGTCAAACTGCAAGGAGAGCCGCCCGGGCGAGACGCGATTGGGGGCCTCCATGGTAGGCAAAAAGGTTAGGGTGCTGAATTTTTCGACGAAGCGGCCAAGAAGGGGAGGGTTACGGCGGTGGTGGAGGCGGAATCGGCGGAGGAACCGAGGGTCGGAGACTAGGAGGCGCCAGCGCTTACAGACGGCGGAGGCACGGGGGAGTGAGGAAGGCTGCGGAGGGAGGCGGAGGAAGATCTCGGCGAGGAGGTCGCCGTCGTCCAGCGGCGAGCGGTGGCTGCTCATCTCGCCCTACTCGTGGTGTGGATGCTTTTTTTTCTCTTTGGGAAGACGATGTGGGGGATGCGGGATGAATTGGAGTGGTAGTCTGGGCGAACTCATGCGGAAATCCAGATCAGATTTTGGCCGAAACTCGTCTAACTCGCGTTATTCCAATTCAGTTAAACACGACGAAATTTAGACGAATATAGTCGGATTTCATTAATTAGGGTAAGGACACACATATTACATCGAATTTGACTAGGAAAATATTAAATTCAAACTAGGAAAAGGTCGCCGCCGCTGTGGTCGACGACGGACGCCGCTTCTACAGGCCCAGTCGGGGGTGGTTGCGGGCCTGAATGTGCTCCATGACGGCGGCGAAAGTTCGCCCTGAAACGCTTCACCAGCGACGGCAAAACACCGCATTGTGACGCGTCGGCGGCGAGCCCAGCGGTCCCTCGTGTCGGGCGAGATACTGGAGGCGCCTGTCCACGAAGAACTGCCTCCAGAAGACCAGGTTGCCAGGATCCTCGGCGAGATCCGGATCTTCCATGGCGGCGATAGCCGCCTGGATCTCTCCAGGGATGTCCTCGTCGGCGGGCACGGGCGGAATAGGGATCCCGCCGGCGCTGAGATTCCAGCCGACGGGGAGATGAAAGTCCGGCGGCGCCGTATAAGCCGCGTCGTGGAGCAGCCGGGCTTCCCACGTCTGCAGCGTGCGGCGGCCATTCGCCGCCGCGATGTCGTCGGGAAATCTCTCGGCCATGGCTTTTCGACGGAGTTGTGGAGGTAGAAAGGTGCGAGCGTCTGGAGTTCGCCGGAGTTGAGAGCGGTGTGAGAGAGTGTGAAGGGAGACGACGAGATGTATGCCTTTTATAGGTCGAGATCGACGACGAGGACGGGAAAAGGGAAACGGCGGGAAGGATGACGACGACTCGGCTTCTGTTGCTGACATGCTGGTCCAGTCGGCCAATTCGCTTTGTCCGACGTTTCCAGAACGTTTCCGGAATCCTGGGTACGGCCCGAAAAGCCCGGACCAAAGTTCGTCCGAATCTGGACGAAAAGAGGGTTCCTAGGAACGCGACTGGACCAATTTTTAGCGTCCGGACTTAAATTCAGCGTCCGGATCGGCGTCCTGGGTAGGCAGGTGGAGATGCTCTAAAGCCCATGATGGGTACTAAACAAATGAAAAGAGTTCTCCAAACGAATAAAAATGAGACAAACCTAACCACTTTTATACTCCCTTCCTACACAAATAATATGATTTGAATTTGTCTAGATTCACATGTGTCTACTCCCTCCGTTTCATAATACTCTCTTCGTTGAGAAATGATTGACTTGAGTTTGTCTAAATTCGAACGTCTCTAGATTTGTAGGACGAGCGGTGCTATAGGGGACCGAGCAACAGCGACGGGCGCTTCAGAAAGAGAAGGAGATTGATGAGATAAGGCTGACGTGGGACCCGCTAGGAAAGCTACGCGGTTCCACACAACGTGAGGCGACCCGGGGATCATTGCGTGATATCCTCTGAGGAAGCCAATCATTTTCTTTTTTTTTTGATGTATACATTTTTAATACTCCCTCGGTTCCATATTAGTTGATTCTAATTTGGATGTATCTAGATAAGTTTTTGTAATAGATACATTCAAATTGAAGTCAACTAATATGGGTCGGAGGGAGTACGCCCTTTATCCTAAATTAGGATGCATATAATTCTTGGTCAAAGTCAAACTTTTCAAAAATTTATCAACTATATAGAAAAAAGTAACATTTATAATATCAGAACAGTATTGTTAGAACCTTCATAAAATATATTTTTATATTACATATATTTGGTATCGTAGATGTGTATTTTTTTAAATATAGTCTGTCAAACTTTGAATTTTTTATTTTGACTAAAAACTATATGCGTCCTAATTTGCGATAGAGTGAGTACTTCCTCCGTCTCAAAATAGATGTAGCAGATTTATTAAAATTTAGAATCTAAACATTATTTAATATATTTAATATATAGATACAATAAAATGTGGCAGATTCTCTCCGTCTATTTTGAGTCGGATATAGTATATCGCTACTCTTTACAGTGACTCTTCTCTCTTGGAAGCTCAACCAACTCTTAAAATGTCAAACAATCTAAATCTTCTGCAATTTAATTTTCTGCAAAATCTTTGCAAGATTAAGAAAGAAACCTTGCTTGCATGATCAGAGTTTCTACAATAAAAAAACGAAAGCATGCCAGAACTGAAGGGTTTCGCAGCATAGTAAATTAAAATTTTCTACGAAAGCGAACAGAGGGAAAGCCAAGATCTAATCTAGGAGATGCAAACAACGAGAGAGATTGGATTAGATCTTCATACCCTCGAAGATTCGCACAGTGGAACGTTCGTCGGAACGTGGGTGATGTAGTCGTACTCGCTTCTCCTCCTCGCGATCCGATCCGATCTAGCACCACAAGTGGCGGTGCCTCTGTGAGATGCACACGTGCAGCACCTCGACGTCTCCTCCTTCCTCGGACCAGCAAGTATGGTGGAGAGATGGATTGGATCTACAACACGACGGCGTGGTGTATATGGTGGAGAATTTCTGCCGCAGGGCTTCGCCTACAAACAGTCGGGAGGGAGAGAGGAAGGCAGCAGGGCTACTAGGGCTTGGAGGAAGGTGTGTGTTGGGGGGAGGGGCGCACCAGCCCTCTATATATAGAGGGGGTGGCGGCGGCCAGCCCTAGCCCCTCCTCCAAGCCTATCTCTAGTTTAAACGATTTAAACTTTCCCTTATCTAGAAATTCTATCCCTAGATTTAAACGAGTTAAATCTATCCAGAATCGGCTGGGCCCTATGGGGCCTTGTGCCCCTGGCCCAATGCGGCCAGGACACTCCCTCATAGGCCCATGCCCCCTCCCGGAAGGTGGGACCACGTTGGCCCCCTTCCGGAAGGTTCTAGAAGCTTCCGGTACAATACCGATTAATCCGGAACAATTCCGAACTCCAAAAACTGCACTGCCTTATATGAATCTTATTCTCCGGACCATTCCGGAACCTCTCGTGATATCCCGGATCCCATCCGATACTCCGAACAAAAACTCATAAACCAATTATCCAATCTATCCTAGCGTCGAGACACGTTAAGTGTGTGACCCTGCGGGTTCGAGAATATGCAGACATGATCTTCTATCAATAATCAACAGCGGGGTCTGGGCACCCATATTGACTCCCACACATTCATCGATGATCATATCGGATGAACCACGATGCCAGGATTCAATCAATCCCATATATATATTCCCTTCGTCTCGCGATATTTTACTTGCCCGAGATTCGATCGTCGGTATCGCCATACCTAGTTCAATCTCGTTCACAGCAAGTACTTTACTCGTTCCGTAATCCAATATCACTTTGTGATTAACTCCTTAACCACATGCTTGCAAGCGGTGTTGATATCGATTACCGAGTGGGCCCGAAGTATATCTCTCTGACTTGGAAGGGACAAATCCCATCTCGATACATACAACCCAACAGATACTTTCCGATCACCTGAGAGACACCTTTATGATCACCCTCTCATAGGATGACGTTTGATGACCTCAAAGCTTTCTTCCGATACCAGGGAGTTGTATTATCTCATGGTCTAAGGAATACAATATTTGACATAAGAAAAGCTTCGCAAAGACGAACACGATGACACGATCTAATTGCTTCGCTTAGTTTGGGTCTATCCACCATATCATTCTCCCAATGATATGATCTCATTATCAATTGACAACTCATGTCTATGGTTAGGAAACCTTAACCATCATTGATCAATGAGCTAGTCCATAGAGGCGTACTAGGGACACGGTGTTGCTCACAAACCACACAAGTATTAATGTTTCCGCTTAATACAATTCTAGCATGGAATATAAACTTTATCATGAACAAGAATTATAATAATAACATCTTTATTATTGCCTCTAGGGCATAATTCCAACAGTCTCCCACTTGCACTAGAGTCAATAATCTAGTTTACATTTGGTAACAATCTCACACCCATGGCACTGAGGTGCTGATCATGTTTTACACGTGGAAGAGGTTTAGTCAATGGATCTGCGACATTCAGATCTGTATGTACTTTGCTGATCTTCAGATCTCCATCTGCTATATAATCTCGGATTATATGAAACTTGCGGTTGATATGCTTGGTCTTTGGATGATATCTTGGTTCCTTAGCGAGTGCTATGGCGCCAGTGTTGTCACACAATATCTCCAGTGGGTCCAACGCACTTGGAACCACGCCAAGCTCAGTGATGAAGTTTCTGATCCAAACTCCTTCACTTGACGCTTCTGCAGCAGCCATGTATTCCGCTTCTACTGTAGATCCCGCGATCACGCTTTGCTTGCAGCTTCTCCAGCTCACAGCTCCTCCATTCAAAATATACACGTATCCTGTCTGAGATTTCGAATAATCCTTGTCGGTGTCGAAACTAGCATCGACGTAACCTTTTACGACGAGCTGTTCATCACCCCCATAGACTAAGAACATTTCTTTAGTCCTATTTAGGTACCTTAGGATGTTTTTCACGGCTGTCCAGTGTTCCACTCCTGGATCACTTTGATATCTGCTCGTCAAACTAAGAGCATTGGACACATCCGGTCTAGTACACAGCATGGCATACATGATAGAACCTATGGCCGAGGCATAAGGCACTTTGCTCATAGCTTCCCTATCATTTACCGTAGCTGGACACTGAGCCTTGCTCAATATCTTACCTGACAACATAGGCACTGAACCTTTTAATGCCTTATCCATTCTGAACCTTTTCAGAACTTTGTCTAGGTATGTACTCTGACTTAAAGCTATCAGGCGTCTTTGTCTATCTCCATAGATTTTGATGCCCAAAATATAAGCAGCTTCACCTAGGTCTTTCATTGAAAAACACTTGTTCAAATAACTCTTCACATCGTTAAGAATGTTGATGTCATTTCCAATAATCAATATGTCATCCACATATAGTACCAGAAACGTCACCGAGCTCCCACTCACTTTCTTGTAGATGCAAGCTTCGTAGCAATTTGGAACAAATCCAAAGCTCTTGATCACTTGATCAAAACGAAGGTTCCAACTCCGAGATGCTTGCTTCAGTCTATAAATGGAACGCTGAAGTTTGCATACTTTATCAGCATCCTTAGGATCGACAAAACCTTCGGGTTGCATCATATACAACTCTTCATCAATGTTGCCATTGAGGAAAGCAGTCTTGACATCCATTTGCCATATTTCATAATCATGAAACGCAGCAATTGCTAATAAAATCCGAATGGACTTAAACATCGCTACGGGAGAGAAAGTCTCATCGTAGTCAACACCTTGAACTTGTCGAAAACCTTTTGCGACAAGCCGTGCTTTATAGACGGTAACATTACCATCCGCGTCCGTTTTCTTCTTGAAGATCCATTTGCACTCAACGGCCTTTCGGTCGCTAGGAGGGTCCACCAAAGTCCATACTTGGTTTTCGCTCATGGATCCCAATTCGGATTTCATGGCTTCTAGCCATTTCTCAGAGTCTGGGCTCATCATTGCTTCCTCATAGTTCGTAGGTTCACTGTCTTCTACTAACAAGACAGTCAAGACAGGGTTGCCGTACCACTCAGGAGGGGCACGCGACCTTGTCGACCTGCGACGTTCAGTAGCAGCATCGTCCGAAGCTTCATGATCCTTGTCATTAGCTTCCTCTATTATTGGTGCAGGCGGCACTGGAACAATTTCAGGTGCTGCGCTACTCTCCAATTCAAGAGAAGGTTCAACAACCTCGTCTAGCTCTACTTTCCTCCCACTCACTTCTTTCGAGAGAAACTCCTTCTCAAGAAAGGAACCGTTCTTTGCGACAAACACTTTGCCTTCGGTTCTGTGATAGAAGGTATACCCAATAGTTTCCTTAGGGTATCCTATGAAGACGCATTTCTCCGCTTTGGGTTCGAGCTTGTCTGGCATCAACTTCTTGACGTAAGCTTCGCACCCCCAAACTTTAAGAAACGACAACTTAGGTTTAGCACCAAACCACAGTTCATACGGTGTCGTCTCAACGGATTTAGATGGTGCCCTATTTAAAGTGAATGCAGCGGTTTCTAATGCATAACCCCAAAATGATAACGGCAAATCAGTAAGAGACATCATCGATCGGACCATATCTAATAGAGTTCGATTCCGGCGTTCAGACACACCATTGCGCTGTGGTGTTCCGGGTGGCGTGAGTTGCGAAACAATTCCGCTTGCTTTAAGATGCGTGAGAAAATCATAACTCAAATATTCGCCCCCACGATCGGATCGTAGAAACTTAATCTTTCTGTTATGATGGTTCTCCACTTCATTCTGAAATTCCTTGAACTTTTCAAATGTTTCAGATTTATGTTTCATTAAATAGATATACCCATATCTACTTAAGTCATCGGTAAAAGTGAGAAAATAGCGATATCCACCGCGCGTCGAAACACTCATCGGTCCGCATACATCGGTATGTATGATTTCCAACAAGTCCGTTGCTCGCTCCATAATTCCGGAGAACGGGGTTTTGATCATCTTGCCCATGAGGCATGGTTCGCATGTGTCAAATGATTCAAAATCAAGAGACTCCAAAAGTCCATCAGAATGGAGTTTCTTCATGCGCTTTACTCCAATATGACCTAGACGACAGTGCCACAAATAAGTAGTATTATCACTATCTACTTTGCATCTCTTAGCCTCAATGTTATGGATGTGTGTTTCATCCCTTTCGAGATTTAGAAGAAATAAACCATTCACAAGAGGTGCATGACCATAAAAGATGTTACTCATATAAATAGAACAACCATTATTCTCCGATTTAAATGAATAACCGTCTTGCAATAAACAAGATCCAGAAATAATGTTCATGCTCAACGCAGGCACATAATAACATTTATTGAGGTTTAAAACTAATCTCGAAGGTAAAACTAAGGAGAGCGTGTCGACGGCCATCACATCAACTCTTGATCCGTTGCCAACGCGCATCGTCACCTCATCCCTCGCAAGCCGCCGTCTATTCCGTAGCTCCTGTTTCGAGTTACAAATATTAGCACCTGAACCGGTATCAAATACCTAGGCACTACAACGAGGGCTAGTAAGGAAAACATCAATAACATGTATATCAAATATACCTTTGATGGTGCCAGCCTTCTTGTCCGCTAAGTACTTCGGACAGTTGCGCTTCCAGTGACCCTTGTCCTTGCAATAGAAGCACTCAGTGTCCGGCTTAGGACCAGACTTGAGCTTCTTCTCAGCAGGGGCAACGCGCTTGCCGCCGCCTTTCTTGAAGGGCTTCTTTGCACCCTTACCTTTCTTAAAGGAGCGCTTGGTGACCATCAACACATGATTATCCTTCTTGATGTCCACCTCCGCAGCCTTCACCTTTGCGAAGAGCTCGGTGATCGTATCAGTGGAACCAATCTGATTATGAGTCACTACAAAACTTTTGTAGCTGGGAGGGAGTGATTGCAGAACCCTGTCAATCTTGAGCTCCTCTGGAATCTTGCAGTCCAGTTGCTCAAGGCGTTGAGTGTAGCCCGACATCTTAATGGCGTGCTCACTAACGGAACTCCCTTCCTCCATCTTGCAGTTAAAGAACTTCTCAGAGATCTCATATCTCTCAGAACGGGCCTGAGTCTGAAACATGGTTTTCAGCTCTTCGAGAATCTCAAAGGGCCCGGGATAGTCTTCAAAACAATTTTGAAGTTCCGGTTCCATAGCAAACAACATGGTGCTCTTAATCACACCATAATCATCTTTACGCGACTGATAGACAGCTTTCTCATCAGCTGGCGCAGTTGCAGCAGGGGGGTCACCTAACGCTTTCCCAAGGACATAGTCCTTTTGTCCGCCAGACAGAATGATCCTTAGATTGCGGAACCAGTTGGTGAAGTTAGACCCATTGTTTCTAAGCTTTTCTTTCTCAGCAAAAACGTTGAAGTTGAAATTGGACTTGGCCATTGGATCTACAGTATTTTCAAGTACACTTTAGACTATGTTCATGATAAATAGTTCAACTTAATCAAATTACTAGATGAACTCCCACTAAATTCAACATCCCTCAAGTTGTTTAGTGAACACGATCCAAATTCACCACACCTAATCCGATCATCACGAGAAGAGATGTGGTTTCAATGGTGGACAACGAAGTGTCGATCATATCATTCATATGACTCATGCTTAACCTTTCGGTTCTTGTGTTCCGAGGCCATGTCTGTACATGCTAGGCTCGTCAAGTTAGACCCAAGTATTTCCGCGTGTGCAAAAATGGCTTGCACCCGTTGTATGTGAGCGTAGAGTCTATAGCACCCGATCATCACGTGATGCTTGGACACGACGAACTTTCGCAACGGTGCATACTTGGGGAGAACACAGTTTTTATCTTGATCTTTAAGTGAGGAATCATCTTATAATGCTACCGTCGCGATCTAAGCATGATAAGATACATAAAAGGATAAACATCACATGCATATAACTTTATGTGACATGGTATAGCCAATCTTCGCGCAATGATCTCCATCTTGTGCGTTCCGGCATGATCTCCATCACTCCACCATGATTGCCTCCACCACGAATAGCAACTACAACTATTGCTAACTACTTAGCGATAAAGTAGAGCTATTACATGGCGTATAAGAAGTTGACTCGCAGGTCATACACAATTATAAAGACAACCATATGGCTCCTGCCGGTTGTGTACTCATCGACATGCAAGTCGTGAAACATTACAAAACATGATCATCGCATACATTATACACATCACATCTTGGGCCATACCATATCACAGAAAACACTCCCTGCAAAAACAAGTTAGACGCCTCTACTTTGTTGTTGCATGTTTTACGTGGCTTATGGGAGTAGATGCTAAGAACGATTCTTACCTACGGAAAGCCACAACGGTGATATTATGGTTGCCAAACTCCGGTGTCAATCCCATGACAACTATAGTGAGAGAAACTGACATCCACCAGCCGCATGTGTGGTACAAGCCACACGTCAAGTGCGGAGCCGGTCTCGCGAACGACGTCGCGTAAGGTTGGCCTGGACCGCTTCAATCTCACTATCCCGCGTCATAAGAAGAACACAAACAAGAGGCTTGCAATAGAAAACATCAACGCCCGCAACAACCATGTTGCGTTCTACTCGTGAATCACATCTACGCATAGATCTAGCTCTGATACCACTGAAGGGTTTCGCAGCATAGTAAATCAAAATTTTCTACGGAAGCGAACAGAGGGAAAGCCAAGATCTAATCTAGGAGATGCAAACAACGAGAGAGATTGGATTAGATCTTCATACCCTTGAAGATTCGCACAGTGGAACGTTCGTCGGAACGTGGGTGATGTAGTCGTACTCGCTTCTCCTCCTCGCGATCCGATCCGATCTAGCACCACAAGTGGCGGTGCCTCCGTGAGATGCACACGTGCAGAACCTCGACGTCTCCTCTTTCCTCGGACCAGCAAGTATGGTGGAGAGATGGATTGGATCTACAACACGACGGCGTGGTGTATATGGTGGAGAATTTCTGCCGCAGGGCTTCGCCTACAAACAGTCGGGAGGGAGAGAGGAAGGCAGCAGGGCTACTAGGGCTTGGAGGAAGGTGTGTGTTGGGGGGAGGGGGCGCACCAGCCCTCTATATATAGAGGGGGTGGCGGCGGCCAGCCCTAGCCCCTCCTCCAAGCCTATCTCTAGTTTAAACGATTTAAACTTTCCCTTATCTAGAAATTCTATCCCTAGATTTAAACGAGTTAAATCTATCCAGAATCGGCTGGGCCCTATGGGGCCTTGTGCCCCTGGCCCAATGCGGCCAGGACACTTCCTCATAGGCCCATGCCCCCTCCCGAAAGGTGGGACCACGTTGGCCCCCTTCCGGAAGGTTCTAGAAGCTTCCGGTACAATACCGATTAATCCGGAACAATTCCGAACTCCAAAAACTGCACTGCCTTATATAAATCTTATTCTCCGGACCATTCCAGAACCTCTCGTGATATCCCGGATCCCATCCGATACTCTGAACAAAAACTCATAAACCAATTATCCAATCTATCCTAGCGTCGAGACACGTTAAGTGTGTGACCCTGCGGGTTCGAGAATATGCAGACATGATCTTCTATCAATAATCAACAGCGGGGTCTGGGCACCCATATTGACTCCCACACATTCATCGATGATCATATCGGATGAAACACGATGCCAGGATTCAATCAATCCCATATATATATTCCCTTCGTCTCGCGATATTTTACTTGCCCGAGATTCGATCGTCGGTATCGCCATACCTAGTTCAATCTCGTTCACAGCAAGTACTTTACTCGTTCCGTAATCCAATATCACTTTGTGATTAACTCCTTAACCACATGCTTGCAAGCGGTGTTGATATCGATTACCGAGTGGGCCCGAAGTATATCTCTCCGACTTGGAAGGGACAAATCCCATCTCGATACATACAACCCAACAGATACTTTCCGATCACCTGAGAGACACCTTTATGATCACCCTCTCATAGGATGACGTTTGATGACCTCAAAGCTTTCTTCCGATACCAGGGAGTTGTATTATCTCATGGTCTAAGGAATACAATATTTGACATAAGAAAAGCTTCGCAAAGACAAACACGATGACACGATCTAATTGCTTCGCTTAGTTTGGGTCTATCCACCATATCATTCTCCCAATGATATGATCTCATTATCAATTGACAACTCATGTCTATGGTTAGAAAACCTTAACCATCATTGATCAATGAGCTAGTCCATAGAGGCGTACTAGGGACACGGTGTTGTTCACAAACCACACAAGTATTAATGTTTCCGCTTAATACAATTCTAGCATGGAATATAAACTTTATCATGAACAAGAATTATAATAATAACATCTTTATTATTGCCTCTAGGGCATAATTCCAACATGAACTAGATCAGAAGTTATAAAAAGAAGGTGATTTTTATTTTCCTTTGAAAATGATGACAATCATCGAGTTGTACGGTACAGATTGTCCTAATGCAATAAATGTTGTACTCCCAGTCTACAGTGGAGTTTGGTTCTTGCATCGGTTATCTATATCTATATCTATACCTAATAATAAAGCATGAAGTGTTTCTCTCGGTTCAACACTTTTTTAGACGAGTTTGCTCTCCCACTAAATTTTATATTATATCAAATGTCACCTATAAGTAAAAAACAAGTTCACTTTAATTTTAGTTTTTTCCTACTCGGCAATCTAAGGGTCTTATCTAAATACAATTTACACACATGGAGACTCCGTCCTCATCTACTTGACGTCTTAACCTACATCAACTATCGATTAGAGAGGAACGCCACGCGCCGCCGTTGAGCAGGTGGTCCCGATCGTGCTGTGTCGTTCGGTTTGTCTCAAAGCTTACGTGATGACCCTGCCCTCCTGGACCGTGCTACATACGAGAACAGACGATCATGAAAGGAGCAGACGCCGATGCATGGTGGGCGTCACCATGGGAAGAGGGCCGTGTAGGAGCATCAGCATATTGTGATCTTCATCAATAAGAAAGAGGCATAACAGAAGGAGGCAGCCCTGAGCAGGGCCTGAGTAGGGCTATGCCATCGCTGCTGCTTTGTTGCCCTTGGAGAATCAAGACGCAGCTCTCTAGCTCGCTAGGAGACCGGCACCGCCATCCCCATTGCTGACGGATTCCTATGTTGGATCGATCCGTCTCACAACATATATATCTTCTATGATTTGAAGGTGAAGAGGCCAAAGCTGTAGTATACTGTATGTCTTTGCCCACTGACCCAGAGATCGCTGACCGCAATGCCTCTTAAAGACGCATAGCTGGTAGAAACAAGTCGATGGATTATCAGGATGCTAGCATGCAGGTTGCAGCGTACTTACAGAGCAAGCTGACCGAACAATTTTTAGTACTTTCTCCGATCCATATTAGTTGACTCAAATTTGTCTAGATTTGGATGAATCTAGACACTATTTCGAATATAGATTCGTCTAAATTTTGATAAATCCAAGTCAACTAATATGGGTCGGGGGAGTACTACAAAGTACTATTTTACATGCATGTTGAATATATTTGGCTATACTTATTGGAACTATTTTCTCTTAGAAATTGGTCTTACAACAGGGTAAGGCAGTGGATTAAACAGGCTGCTTGCACCACAATGGCTCTGTTATGTAGTCGGTTTTCTTACACTTTATTTTGGACGGTGTTGATATTTTTCGTCTTTAATACCAGTATCCCACCAAACGATATTCCATGCAGCATCAGAACCTAGCGGCACATTAATTCAAAAAAATCAGTAAGTTTATTCAGTAGCAATGCATAACTCTGGTAGGATCTTAGGCAATGGTGTATGCATCGTGATGAAGAGCAATAAGGCCGTCAAATAGGACATGGTGAGAGGTAAAACAACATAATCCATTTCTACTTTTTTCCTTTCCCCTTTATGTTTCTATGACAAAATTTTAATAATGTATCAGCCGTACGGATGGGGAGTTCGTGCAAGTCCACCCCAAACTCCCGAAGAGTAAGATGCATGGCGCATGATCCAGATCATGCACCACCTCTCCTAGCAGCCCAACTTGATCTGTAACACAAGGTAGGAGTATCATATTTTTTGTTACGTGATGCATACACGACTTTCTTTTCATAGATGTGATATGAGATAAGCTAATTTTATTTGCATATATTCCACAACCTTTGGATGCATCTGCTCAGCCTTTTTCTTTCTAAAGTATGTAGTACACAGATGATTCTCAAAGTTCATGCGAGGATCAACAAAGCAATGCAGTAGAAAAAAATCTAGAAGATGAACAGACGCATGGAAGTCATAGCTTAAGGATTTAGCAAAAATCTTGAAACGAGTGGTGCAAAATTTATTTATTTCATATGTCATAGCTTCCACGCCAGTAGTGCTTCCCTTGAGCTTTTTCATGTAAATGCAGCATGCTAGCTTTGAACGTCAGTAGGATCTTTTTTCTTTTTGACATAACTTCAGTAGGATTTTATGAGGCAAATGCTAGCTATTCATGTCGGTAGAATTTTTTTTGTATTTTTATAGATTTTATTCTCTACCTTTATCCGTGGTAGTTTTTCTGTTTTATCAGAGCCAATCCCCTAGGAATTTCTTTTTCAAGTCTTAGAATCAGGTATCTTCGGGACCGGGGCTCGCCCTCATTTCACGTATCACCGTAGCAACGCACGGGTTTTGTGCTAGTCTTGATAACATCTAAACTTTATTAGGTACAAAGAAATACTTTCTCTGTCTTAAAAAGATATCACTGGTTAGTCTAAATTTAAATATATCTAAATATTATTTAGTATTCCTCTATCACAAGGCTTAAGGCCTATATTTTTGTAAAAAGTTAAGCCATAAAAAGTTTGACCAAACTTTCCAAAAAAACTGCTAAAACTATTATATTATATAGATATCATGTAAAAATATATTTCATAATATATATAGATGCATGAACGTATTATAAATATTAATACTTTTTTAAAAAAACTTGGTTAAACTTTAGATATTTTGACTTTAAAAAAAAATAAGCCTTAAGCCTTAGGACGGAAGTAGTATATAGCTATATCTAAATTTTAACAAATTTGTGACGTGGGATGCATTTTGCATTTTTTACGGTTAGACTACTGATCATGTATGCAAAGGATTGGGAATTGCTACTTGCCTAGATGATTATCAGATGATTATCAGCACTGTTTTGGTTATGTATAACTACATCCGTTTTGGCTGCCCGATTTTGCATCAGCTGTTAGAGACCTGCTCTAGCCTACGGGTATAACTTTTCTTATTTCCAAGTACATACGCATAGCTAAACATCATTTGCCCCAAACCCTGGTTTTGTATACCCATTGCCATTTTGACTAAACCATGTTAACAAGTCCCAGGTAGAGAAGTGCAGATCATTATTCTGAAGACACCAGCCAGTCCACATATACAGTACACAAAGTCGCACTTTTAAACATAGCACTAGTAAATAACACAGCTTATTCGAGATTACAAACTAGCTAGCACACCAAAGGCTGATTCTGCCGGGATCACAAACCACAGCTAGCCGCCTAGCACCCACGATCGAAGCACCTTAAGGATATATATCAAGTTCTACTCGATCTTGACGTCCGAAGAGCGTAGCGAGGAGGGGTACAGAAGCTGTCTCGCGCCACCCTCGGCCATCTTCTTGCTCGGCGCATCGGTTTGGTTGGTGCCATGGCCATGCATATACACCAGGCGATAGCAGAACTCGACGACCTCGGGTGCAAACACCCGCCACAGGTACATTGTCCTGAACCATGTTGGAACAGTCAGATAACGGTCACCTTGGCGAGCTGCTTGCACCATGTCCCTGGCGCAGTTCTTCGCGTACTCCACGGGGAAGAGACCAATTTGAGCCTGGAAATGTACAAGCGCCGCATTATGTTAGATATTACCTTTGTGCAAGCATTGCATCATAATTGTGTTCTTGTAACATGCCGAAATTTAGCGCTCAAGAACAGCAAAGCATGAATAGCAAAGCATGCACGATAGCATTCTCACATCACGAAATTCCTGATCAACCTCCACTCCGCCATGCTCCTTTAGAAATTTCCCTTTCGACATCTCGGACTCGATCCACCCGGGCGTTACTATTGTAATGCCAACCTCACTGCCAAGCTCCGTCCGTAGAGTCTCGAAGAAGTTTATCAGCGCGGCATTTGCAGCCTAAAACAAAAGAAATATAATAGATAACAAACACCAGTACCATATCAACTCATTTAGTAAAAATGAAATAATCAAGTTACATTATAGAAGATCATTCGCGGAACAGGATTCCATCCTGTTGCCGAGGCGGTGACCACGATTCTTCCTCGGGTCCTCTTCAGGTGAGGGAGCGCGGCAAAAGTCGACTGGACCGCACCCCAGAAGTTCACATCCTGCAAACCAAAAAAGTAAATGCACATGCTGTTAATCTGACCCTCCTCGTGGTTGTCTATGACAACGGTAGTAGTCAAGCTAGGGAAAAGGAATCGTGTGATTTACTTACTAGCTGTGAGCTGTAGCTGGTAACGTCAGGGATCTCCTGAAAGGCGCCAACGCTTGCAATGCCAGCATTGCATACAAGATGGTCCACTGAAACACACAAATCAGGAACGTCAATTCGATACCAAAGTACGTAATACTTGTGGTAAGACTATACATATGTTGACCAAGTTAGTTATTTCGGAGACTTGCATCGGCCGTAGTGATCGATCGTGGCCTGAACAAATCTGTTGCAGTCGTCGGGGCTTGCGACGTCGCCTGGGAGAATGATCACGTCCGGTGCCCCGAGCTCGAATGCTTGGTCGGCGACCTGTCGGAGGCTCCATTCCCTTCTCGCAACCAGGACCAGGGATGCCCCCTTGGTAGCATACTGGTAGGCTAAGTGCTGCAGAACATACCCGACGTTGAGTTAATAGTATAGAATGTTCATTTAGTATGTAGATGAAAGAACTTTTTCAGTATGACAAGTAGAGCAGACTAGCATAATGACAGCATCTAATTTGCTCCAAACATCATACAAGTGTGTTTATGGAGTTCTCTACCGAAATGGTACAAGAACTGGTAAAATTGAACAGAGTCTACTCAAGGTAATCTGTGTCTCTCCATGAGGAAAAAAGAAAAGCATCTGAATCTTGTAAGAACAAGCAGAGTAGTACTGTGTTTTTGAAAGAAAAGAAAAAATGTGTGTTGCTTACCTCGCCGATGCCGGAAGAGGCGCCGGTGATGAGGACGACCTTGCCGGCGAGGTCCTCCGGGAAGAGGTAAGAGAGGAAGGAGTAGCAGGTCTTGAAGAGGTAGTAGGGCGGGTAGAAGAGCAGGAGCGAGGCAACCATGCCGGGCGTCGCCACCCAGTTGAGCATTCCGTTCACCAGATCCATCATCGCGCTCGCGGTAGCGGCCTTCTCTTCTCTTCTCTCAGCTGAACAGATCAGAGAACCGAGTAGTGCTATGCTAACAGATCGATGCCTTGGGGCCCTGGATAGATTACAAGGGATGATGATGCTACCGAGATAGAGCCTGCCGCTCTGCAGCAGGCACGGACGGGTGGGAGCGTGGCACGGCGACACGTCCGCTCTAGCGTTGAGACGTGGACGTCAAACAGCCGGCTCTAGTGCTGAGACGTGGACGTCAAACAGGAGAACGCTAGATGGTTCTTCCATATTCCCTACACGAATCTCTTTCTTCCTAGCAAAATTTTCAGACCTTAGTGGTTCAAGATCTAAATACAAGCAAGTACGGAGTACAGTCCCTCCCTCTTCTAAACTCGAATATATAATACTCCAGTTTACTAATTTTTTTTAAGAAATACATCTATCTAGACATATTTTATTATTCTAGAATGTCTTATATTAGCAAACAGAGAGATTATATCTATGTTTTAAATACTCTTACAACGTTTATTTTTATAAAAGAAATGTATTTAAACTTTTTTTATATGTAGGTTTATATTGAAAAAAAATCGTACTACGCGTCCCCGGAGGATAATTCTCCAAAATCCTCCGAGTCCTCCTGCTAACCTTCAAATCCCGTTTTTGCTGCAAACATACCCACTTTTGCTACAAATAGTCCCGCTTTGCTACACGTAGCAGAAAACGGTTCGTTCAGGAGACAAATAAAAAAGACAGATCTCGCCGAATACCTCGACGGAGTTTCGCCGAAGACTATGTGGCAACAAAATTATACTGATGTAGCAAATCCGACTTCGCCGGAAACTCGTCGGAGACTTTTACCCGAGAGAGCTCACCGGAGACCTTGTAACAAAAACTTTACGCTACTGTAGCAAAACTAGAAAAAAGATGTAGCAAAAAAAGTTCAATATCTGTAGCAAAAATTTTACGCTATTATAGCAAAACCACAAAACAATGGTAGCAAAAAATATATAATAATGTAGCAAATCCGACTTTTCCGGAAACATCACCAGATACTCTCAACGAAAACATCACCGGGACCTTTGCTATTGTAGCAAAAACAAAATAACAGATTGTAGCGAAAAATATTACAAGATTATAGCAAAAGCACACAAACGAATGTAGCAAAAAAAATTGATATTGTAGCACGCCCGATGTCACCAAAGATCTCGTTGTAAACTTGGAACCTTGTAGCAAAACCACCATAGGTAGCATCCTCCATAGCAACACCACCCCGTCGTCTGTAGCATCGCCGGCTCCTCTAGGTAGCATCACTGGCTGCCCTTTGGAGCAGTAGTGGGACAAGGGGAGACGTAGCGGGTTTGAGGTGGACGTGACGCTTTGGGCCAGCAGCCATGACATGTGCCTCCATCACTGGGCGTTGGGTAGCAGCAGGCATCTCTACGACGATTTCAGACCTCGAGCCATGGCATCCGAGCTAGGGCTGTGCGGACATGATTGCCGCTGGCGGCTTCTGGCGAGCTGCAGCACGCGGGCGCGGGCGGGCTGCAAGGGAGGGCGGCGGCGCGAGCTGCACAGGAGGCTGGCGACTCCCATGGCTATTTTACGAGGGAAGGGCAGGGACTCCCATGACTGCAAGGGAGGACGGCTCTTCCATGGCTGCAGGGGAGCGGCGGCTCCCATGACACTAGAGGAGAGACGAAGGCACCGACGGCCGCGGTTGAAAAAGGGGTGGCGGGCAAGCGGCAACAGATTTCCAATAAAATAAAGATCATCAATTAAAGGGATAAATAAAGTAATATACTGGAATAATAAAAACCGAATTCCCGAAGAGGGAACTCCGGAAAGATACAATAAATTAAGATTAAGTGGTAGGAATCAACGAGCATGATTACTTTCTTTATAATATACTAGGAAACATGCCCGTGCGTTGCAACGGGTCATAAAACTTTAACTAATCTTGTCAAACATGTAATTTTAAAATTCTCAGGCACACCATGCATCATTGTAAAGTTTTGATGAGCAAAGGCATGGCAACATGCACATTCTCGAGAAGAAATTGAAAAATATCTATGCTATGCTAAAGCTGCTGCACTTACCTAAGCAACAACTCTGATAAAAATCTTCATGTCCTTCCTTGCTAACCGCGTCCACTTAAGCAAAATAGATCAACCTCTTTCATGCATAAACAAAAACTTGCTCATACATAATACTATACACCTACAGGTTTTATTTGAGTCATTAAAAATAGTCAGTTTTAGTTTTTACAGAAGGATGAATGATATATCACAATATTTCCAACAACCAGTGGTGTGGTGCCTTCTCAAAACAAATATCATTCAGTGGCATGGAACAAAATTAACGGTACCAGCTGTATCAAAGACTCAAGAGTGGTTTACACTAACACATGATTCAGAGTTTCTAACAAAATGATATATTGACAAACATGTGGAAAACCTATCAAACATGTGGTATATGCTGAATAACAATGAACAAAATCGCACAGAGTTGGAGCATTCGAAGCCAAGGGACGGTTTGTGTCAAATAAATAACAGTGATATTCTGCATGTTGATAGTTCTCCGAACCATTATGTATGATAATGGGAGTGGCAGACTAACTATTGCTAGTCCACATCACACCAGGTGGAAATTATGCTGAAACAAATCATACATGAGAGGAGGATATATCGCTCGCCATGGAGAAGCTGCTCTTATTGGCAAACAACATGTTGCAGAGTGAAGCGGAGTCGACAATACCGGGCTTTCACTATTACTTGAAAAGGGTCACCTGGCTTGCACTTGTATCTCTACTGCATTGGAAAAAAAATCAGTGCACGGAGTCACCATTGAAGCATTAAATCAACTATTTCCCTTTTGAAGCTAGTGTAGAAGATATTAGAGCACTTAAAAGAATTCTACTTGTGAAGTATTATGTTGTATGAATTCATAAAATCCTGGAAAAAATGGATAATAATGTACAATAACCATCTTATACATGGATTAAAATCAGTGGAGGAAATACTTTAAATCAATAAAAGTTCATGGAAAGGTTAAAAAGCACGCACCAATAGATACAATTAACCAAACAATGTCTAGTGAGATTCTTCTACCAATCTCAACTCCCAGGTTTCAAGGAAGATAGTTCTATAGGTAGCAACACAATTGAGAATTTCTTTAGAAGCATTACACTGAAAGAAATAGTGCTAATCGGCAATTCCCACGTTGTAGAGCATGGATTATTATACTTCAGGTAGGCTGCTTCAGCAAAACTTATACTTATATGGATAGTGCTTCTCTGATGACATTCATCTCATACACAGGCCTTAGAAACTGAGAGCTCTAAATGTGAACTCACCGTACTACCCTATGTTTAATTATTGAGATGCACAAATCTCTATCTTTCTAGTCAATCAATTCCTCTGTTAATTATAAGTATGCAACCAACAATAAATATGGAGTAAAAATGTCTACCAGGAAAGAATTGCAGAAGTAAAACCCAAAATCCTATTCTAAAATTTGTCAACAATTACACAAACCATAATAAATGAGCAATAGGTCTGCTGTAGTTACTCGTACTGATTTCTCAAACTAAACGAGACTCCGACATTAGCATATTGAGAAGGAAAGTAAAATAAAAGCATATGTAGTTGTCAAACAACTATCAACCGTAGCTTAATTTGTAACAAAGTAGATGTAACACTTGGCATTTTATTATCTCAAGGCTTGTACAAGATTGCTGTACTGGCCTTTGTCAACACTAAACCTACTACTGAACTTTCCCAACGTTTCTAACAATTAGACATACCATTCTTGTACTGAACTTTCTCCACTGAACCAAGGAACAACTGAAAAAAAGCAAGATCATCAATTGGTGAGTTGTCAAAGTAAGTCAACAAATAAAGCTACAATTTAATGGAACTGAACTTGTCCGAACATTAGCACCATCATTTAGGACCTGATAGTTCTAAATAGTTACTACTTATACCCAGAAAAAACATGACTAAATTAGTACTTTATTCGGCTCACTCCACCCATACTTACAAGGGTTTTTATCATTTCTGCCACTATGACCAACCTAAACCTCAATTTTGCCATTTGACCGCTCGAAACTCCATTTTTACCATTGCTCCGTTACAACGTTCCTCAGTTTTGCCATTCTGTCATCTCTCCACCGTTAGTTTATAATCAGTTTTGCCAGTTGAAGAGTCGGGCAGCTAGAAACACATCTAATACTAGAGGATTGCAGTGGGAATTGAAAAATAATTTAAGATATGCATAAGGAAAGGAATTTGACAGTGATATTTCTCAAAGTGACACAACTTTGTAGGGAAAAGTTAGCACGTACGTATGCATCATCTCAATTTGAATCTCGTCAATCTTAATTGTAATATACATCTATAGTTTAGTCTAAGTGCTTAGAAAAAGATATGCATCTGCGGTTCGTTTAGGTGCTTAGAAAAAGTTTGGACCATGATTAATATAGAAACAACTTTGAAGTAGACTACGATATAAGTCGACGCGGATGCATCTATGCAATTCTAAAACATGTCGAATTCAACACCGATATCTTATAAAATCGTAACTGGAGGAGTAACTACTGCATGCCCAATAAGAAGAAATTAGATACAGAAAAAACTAAATTGCCCACATGTAGGCTCAACGGGATAATGGTTACTGAAAATACATTAGATACAATAAAACTAAACTGCTATAGGACACACAACTTGTTGCACGTCCACAACCAATCAGTGAGATATAAAATAATTAAAAAGAAACGATGAAGAAACTAAGAATGGCAAAACTGATTATAGACTAACGGTAAAGAGATGACGGAATGGAAAAATTGAGGAGCCTTGTAACGGAGCAGTGGCAAAATTGGAGTTTCGAGTGGTCAAATGGCAAAAGTGAGGTTGAGGTCGGTCATAGTGGCAGAAATGATAAAAACCCTACTTACAAATCATCCTCCTTGTTCAAATTATATTCCTCGTGACCTTGGTTGAAGAACTCCAGCGCATCCTTGGTGTGCATCTTCTTCATCCTCTTCTTTGTCATCTTTGGCCGCCTTGTCTCTCTACGACTTTAGCAATAAGCCACTCATGTAAGATTTCCGGACACAAACACCTTGGTATGGTAGCAGACACCTTTTCTGCCTTATGCCTTTGTTTCCACTGGTTTCGGTCTTCCAGAGCTCATCCCGTCTTTTGCCTCAATACACAAACAAACATCCTTGTTCAGGACTGTTTTTATGGATGCTGACCTGTTCACCTGCAACATGGGACTGATTAGTTCCTAGAAGAATGTATAATATCACAATTTAAAATCAATGTCACCATGAGACCATTACGACCTAGTACTACTGGCTATACGAGCCCCCACACATGAGGCCTTTTAGTCCATAAATAAACCTAAATAACAAACCCCTGTTTAATTGCGTGATTCAAAAAACATACAGCTTACATAGGAGATCATTCTTCATGTACAATAAAAAAATACTCAACTAAAATTTTATTTTTCTTTGGTGAACTGTCCTACACAAGTAAGACGCAAATTTAATTCAAGAAAACCTGTAGGATAATTATTTTTAGGAAGGGTACAACAATCCGATGGCATTTGATCAAAGCACCATCCTCACTACAACACTTGAGATGAAAAGACCCTAAAACACATTATATAATCACCAACATCCAAGCACAAACACCTTTCTAAGAGCTTTATCTTCATATTTCTTTCTGACGTAAAACATGTCCATAGGTCAATTACTCTCATGTTCGTATTCTCCTATTTGTACGTATATATACAGAAAAATGTTTGATGGCCATGCATTGTCGATCAATAGGAATGCGCGACTGTGAATCAAGATGGCAAACTGGAACGGACAGGAAAAGAAACAACCTTGTATGTAGCTTCAGGTGTAGTATCTTAGAAAGAGGGTCAAAAAACAAATGTCGCAATGTGTCAATGTTGATTAGCTTATAACACCACTGAACCTTTAGTTAATGAAATAACAAAATATATAGTACGACTGCTTATGAAATAGCTCTCTTTTCATCATGCAACTTCACTGTTTGACTACTACAAATCATCCAAAAACACGAAATTAACTTATTTTTACTTTTGCAACAATATCATCAAGGACACAAGAAGATCCGCATGTATACTTGTCAAGGACGAGACGCTCAGTAGGGGGTTGACAGTCATCATTTTTGTACATAAACCTTAAACCGAAAACAAGTTTAAATACATTTTTTCACAGCCTTACAAATACAACGACATGATGAGAAAATGATGCTAAATCAGAACAATCCCCTTCACATGTAAAAAACATGTATCCCCATCTACCATTACCTTAAAATTCTCAAAAAACCCATGTAGGATTAAAGTTTAGCTTGCTAAGTAAATACAAACATATACTATCCTTGAGAGTGGCATATGTGACTTATGAATAGTACTGTTAGCTATCACCTTATGTATTTGTGTTTCAAGAGAAGAAGCCTCGAAAACTCTAGAGGCCAGGCGGACACGCAAGCGAGCACCACTTGGAATTGGCTGTAGTTTCCACCCCCAGATTCCACCACCACCCCAAACAATCAAATTAGGCGCAACAATTCCAAATAGACAATTCCAGGCTCAAATTCTTACATCCAAACAGTGTTAATAGCTTGCTCTTTTATTACCTGAGAAGCATCCTACTGGTTCAGTTCATATGTAAAAATCGGAGGTATCAATCAGCTTGCGCTTCCCACCTGCAATTAGTATCGCATCAGACACATCACACAGTCCAGCAAAAGAGATTAAGATTTACTTGGCCTATTTACGAAATGCCAATGCTTTTAGTGTAGAGTTAATTTGAGATTTCGGACAGTGCAACGAGCATGGGTTGGCACACCACCGACGTCGATCCCCTTGTTGAAGCCTTGGGAGGATCTGCTAAGGAAACATGGTTTAAGCACAGATCAACAATCACATTCCGCTTAAAGAAAACACTACATTCCTGCAATAAATATTGTAATTTTGCAGTGAGCAAATGGTTCGCACCTTTTCTGCACCATGCGCATCATCTATGGTCTGCCTCACTTGTAGCTACTGCCAAACACCGTTACCTCGGGGAACCTTGCACACCAAGCTAAACTGAGCAAATCGTCCCCAACCATATGGGTTGAACCGGCAATATCTAAATACATCGATAAGAACACACATGCATCAAAGCCACATGTGTTACCAAGATAAACATTCTGAAAACATTGGCAGCTGTAGATAGAGTAATAAGTGAAGAGGGCCAAGGGCTCATTAGTTATACCCGCCGACAACAAACACATCTAAGTAGTGCTTTTTCCCCGAGTCTGGTGAAATTCGTGATTTTCCAAGTGAACTGCGACATATATAGTTCCTCCGAGCACATGCTTGAGCTCGGTCTGCATGTTGTCGTTCGTTTTCTTCACCATGTCGATCTCTGCACTGTTCCTTTGATTACATTTCCATGGTTTACAAATTCCGAATATTTTTATTCGATTATTTGGTGCTGAAAGAAATTACCGAAGTAGATGAGATAATAACCTTGTGCTTCTCATCCCAAAGTATCTTCTTGGAATTGGTCAGGTACTTCTACAGGATCCTTGGCAGCCTAGAAGCAAGCTACATATTGCATCTTTGCGATCAGTTCCAAAGAAAACAGAGCACTGGAAACATAAAGAGGATGTAGAGAACTTGTCAGCCCTGGAGAAGATAATGACGCCAACCTCAGCGTCGACAAGCACGCAGATATCGCACTCCTTCTTCAGCAAACTGGCTCGGTGCTTGGCAATGGTAACCTGCAAGTTTGACAAGTTCACGATCCTCTTAATCTTGATCTTGCCGTGATCTATCGATCTCCTTCGAACAAGGAAATGCAAGTCTCGGATCACTGCCACCCAAACATAAAAATACAACTTGCATCAGTTTATGTTGTTAATGCATGGACATTTTTATTACAGCCATACCCAAAAAACAACAATTCAGATGGTAACTTGCACATATCAGTAACTATGTTGAGAGCCTTGGTCTATGGAAAGAAAACTATATGATGGCACAATGTGATCTTGTTGCGAGAACACATGCTTATAATCTCCAGGCATGATCTTGTATTTTCAAACAATTATCTCAGGTTACTGTTTCCATGAATAATTATTCATCTGAGACCAACGTAATTTCAGATCACCTTCAAGAAAGCACATGGGCAGAACTCAAGCGACGGTCTGACAAGGAATCAATAATATTTCCAAGGCTCAGATACAGAATTCATGAAACGATCTGAAAGGAATTTCTAGAGATGACCTAGAACTGCAAATCGTTGGATCATGGCCCTATGACTACATTATATAAGTAGGCGTGTACCTGGAGTAGATCGCGGCGGCCGGGCGGCGCGACGGGCTGCCGAGTGTGATTTTTTGCTAGAGGAGGAACGATCGCCAGGGAGGAACGGTAAAATAAATCAATCCAAGGTCTGGATCGGGCGGAACTCTGGTCCGAGCAGCGCCTAGACGACCGGAATTGAACCGGACTCCTCACTCTCCTCCTGGGATCAGACCTTGTTCCCGGCGAGATCTAAGAAGCAGTGGCATGATGGCGGCCCGAATCGAGGCGGTGGACGACAGGATCGGGCCTGGAATGACGGTGGGAATCCTTAGGAGGAGCAGGCTAGAGCTGGTCGACGGGGGAGGTGGAGGGAGTAGAGGTGGGGAACCGGAACGAGGTCGTTAGGCTGCAGCAGGCGGGGCTTCGTGCGAGGCGGCCGCCGGCGCATGCGACCAGGAGGAAGGGTTGGGGCAGGAGAATGGTACCGTCGGTGAGGTGGTTTATCGTTTCTCGCTCAAGGAGGGCGGACGGCAGCGGGCGAGGGAATCGTCGAGGGGAACGCAACTCGGCAGTGTAGCAGCGAGAAGGAAAAGAGGCCCACGTGTCGGCGCACGAGGGACCTAACGCGGACGAAGGACGCGACGGAGTGCGAAAGTGGCACAAAACGGAACCCTCACTTTCTTTTTAGATAGTAGAGATAGAGATATAGGTCTGGGCCTTTCGAATAAAACATCAACAATCGGAACTTGTAGTTTCTTAAGTTTTGGTTGTAGTTTCTTAAGTTTCGATCGGAATTGTAGTTTCTTAAATTTTGGAGGCTTCAAGCTCTGTGAGATGGCAAGACTCGGCGGCATGGTGGCAGGGGTCTCAGTGGTGACCATGCGTGCGTGGATGAACGCATGCACGACGGTGGCTCTGTCACGCCCCGAAAATTCGGGACCGTGACTAGAAATTCCACGAATTCTCCGAAGGAAAAATCCGTGAAATTTCGAGTGATTACAAAACACAGCCATCGCATACAAACTCATAAGAATATTATTACATGGATAGTAAAAGTCACACAAATAGTTGTAACACCCTCAGAATCGGCTCTATGCAAGTTTTAGCGTTTCCCGCCAAACCCGCATAGAAACGATTCAAAGGTGCCCACCAGGCACTTTCGTGCGGGTGGAAAACGAAGTAAGATCATTACACAATAGTCCTCGATGGAACCCACAAAACATATATACAGCAACGACTCAACGAGTCAAGAATACAGATATACGATACAAAGATCCAAATCACCTTGAAAGCGATACAGCGTCCGAGTACGGACAAGATGCAAATTAGGCTAAGAGCCCTGAAGAATAATCAATGGCGTCCATAACCCTGCCCAGGCCAAGCCGGAAGGGTAACCCTGCTAACGACGTCGATCTCAAAACCTGCTTAAACAAAAGGGGTGCCGACAAAGGGCAAAGGAAAAAGAGAGCGGTCAGTACTGAGGCCAATACACGACGAGACTAGAATTCGGCGGTCCTCGCCTACATAGGTATGGTGGACTGAAGCGGCAGCGCAGCATGCACTAAACAACCTATAGAGACTCAATACAACTGGCGGCTATCAGATAGGGATAAGAAAAACCTACTCGGATCCAACCTGATTCTAACACCAAACATACCCATCCTGGTATTCCCCCTCGATACCAAAAAGAGGAAGTCAACCAAGGAACTCCCACCGTTGGTAGTTTTATTCATTTCGTTATAGTTGCGGCAATTACTAGTCAGATATAGATAGCATGAGTCATCCTGATATAATAAGTAGTGGGCAGTTTTAGTTAACCATTCCGTTGTAGTTGTAGTACTTACTAGTCAGATACATATAGCATGAGGCAATCCCAAAACCCAGCAGTTGTTGGTACTTTTATTCAGTCATTCCGTTGTAGTTGCAATACTTACTAGTTAGATACAATGGTAACAGGTGACAACTCAAACCAGCAATTGTTGGCACTTTTATTTAGCCATTCCATTATAGTGAAGCTGATTACTAGTCATTATAAAGTCAAATTTATAGCACTACTTTAGTTATAGTTGTCTATGATCGAGATACTGTGATCCAAGTCGTCCATAACCGCGGACACGGCTTTCAGAAAATTTTACCCTGCAGGGGGGCACAGATAGCAACACACGCACGATCAACCTCGAGAAAAACCAATAAAAACCCAACGAGGCATCTCGACAGAGCAATTGCAAGATTCATATAAATTTCAGGGGGCCACCCCACCAAGCTACCCGCGACGAAGTTGGCCGGCTCCGAGACGGACTTAGAGGTTTGTGCCAATGGCTGTAAACGACCGGGAATCCGAAAGTGTGACTGGGCTTGTCGATACCGCGAAAACATTTCACGTTTGTTCCTAAACAGTACAGGCGCTCCACGCGCAATCGTAAATAAGCAGTAAAGCATGGCATAAGTACAAGATAGTAATAAAGCCCCAAACTACTTTGTGGCCCCAAGAAATAAATATGACTCAAGCTCTGGCTAGGGGGATTCATGGTCCCACATGCGGATAGTGCGAATATTCAAAGAATAGGTATCAAGTACTCGGGGTCCTACGGGACACAAGTGGACGGTTAAAAACCAAATAACATCTATTGCCCACCTGTGCCTCTGCATTATTTACCTACTTCAATTTTAGTTATTAAACGGTAATTAAAGTTATAATCATCTCCAACATAAAGCATGTGGCAGTCTTCCAACAACTGTGGTACTTGACGACACGCAACAACCCTTGAGCAAGCGACTACGACACGCAAGTCCAACTATCTACCAAACAACAGGTAATAGGATGTGTCCAAGGCAATATAATGCTGCAAGAAATATCACGGGTACGAAAACTAGAGCATCGCAACACAGATAGCAATAGATCAACATGAGGGAATAAAGACTAGAAATATAAAATAGGTAGAAAGGGGGAGAATGCTCGCCTGGAAAACATTGTTGAAAGTTCATCCGAAGATCGGGTCGACTCTCGCATCAACTCATCAGCCTACTCCGTGAAGAAGCGAAACACTAGAAAAAACACCGGATGCACTATTTAATACTACGGCAGAAGATCGGGCATGATGCATGTATGATGTATGACATGGCAAAGATGCGATGTAATTAGGCCATATTAAGTGGAACCGGGGTCCCGACAAATATTTAAGTGGTTCAAGTTATTTAGATACCCTGCAATTTAAATGTTGTCTGAACATGACAAAATATATCATCGGTTCGCTACACAATTTAAATGGGACCAAACTAAGACTAAAATAGTCAGTATATGATCTCCATATTTAATTATGAGGTGAATCGACATAATGCCCCCAACCCACATGATATGTGTGCAAGCATGACAATTTTATATGCAACAAGTGAAATATCATATTATAAAAAAATATGGGGTTCAGAAAAGGGGTCACACATAGGCGTCGGCGATCTTGGTTCGATGTGGTTCAGGTTCGGTCTTCGGACGCCGGGATCGGTCTTCGGAATCCGTGAGGCGTTCTTGGGGCTCCGTGAAGAAGATCTTGTTGAGGTCCTCGCTTTTGAGATCGATGGTAACTTGCAAAGGTCTCCTAGGGGCATTGTGATGGTACTCCGGGTCCAAACTTGTCAAGGCGTCGATCTCGGTCCAGCTGATGGCGGGTTCGAGAAGATAGTGCGACCCGATAAACTTAATTGTGCGGGCAATACCACGACACCGGAGGCGATACGCTGGCGTCGGCAACTGAATAAACATACACGCATGTTCAAATACGACAACACATGGGAACTCGTCGAGGACGCGCTGCAGGCCAGAGAGGCTTGTAGGCGTGCCCGCAGCAGGAGGCAGACATGCAGAGACGCGGAAGGCTACCACGACGACGGCGACAGCGGCCTTGGAAAGCGTTGCAGCAACACAGGTCGCGGCAGGGCTCTAGGTTGAGGCCGGGAAGGACGGCGGCGCTGCGAGGCTAGAGGAGGCCAAGGCCGACCGGGTTTCAGGACGAGGCAGGACGCGGAGGGAGGGGCCTCGGGAGTACTCTGCAGTGGCGATGTTGAGCAGGAGGAAGAGGCGAGCAGGACGGGCATGACCGCAGGGTGCAGCCTAGCGACGACACATGCCCAGGAGAGGAGCTTGGCGAGGCTGACGGGGTGGAGCCTGACGACGTGACTTGCCCGGAGAGTAGCTGCAGGGAACCGCGACTGGGCTCGAGCGGCGGGACGGGAAAGTGCTGGCCGGAGAGAGCTGAGGGCGCTGGAGGCACGGCGGTGGCTCTGGCGACCGACGCTCGATCTAAAACAGGAAGGCCTCCGAGGTGGATGAGCGGGCCGGAGGCGGGCTCGCGGCAGAGAGGAGGGCGCGTGACGGCGGAGGAAGCTTGCGGGGAAGAGGGCGGATGGCAGGCCGGAGATGGGAGGAGGCCGACGGAGGCAGGTGGCTCTGCTCAGGGGAGGAGGCGCAGCGAGCAGGGAGGCGCTGCGGGGGTCGCGTCCTGGCGGCGGCTCGCTAAGGGAGAGGGAGGCGTCGAGGGAGAGATGGTTGTGGGAGGGAAGCGAGGCAGGTGGGAGGTGGGTCCAGGGATCGTGGGGAACGTGACGGGGTGGGGGTGTACCGCGTGTGTGTGGCGTGCGTGAGTTGGGTACGAGACTGCGGGGTGGTTGTGGCGGTGTGGGGAGTGGGTCCTAGGCGGGGTTGGAGGGTTCACCAAGTGGGGGTGGCGGCGGGGTGGGGAAGAGTGGGTAGGGATCTGGGGATTAGGGTTTCTAGGGTTTCGGTGGTTGGGGTTGGTTTAGGTTTAGGGTTTATTTGCTGGGTTGTAGGTGGACTCCGGTCGGTCCATTGGGCCTAGCCGGTTGTTTGCCTCCCCAGTTTTTAAAACAATATATGTTTTATTTATTTAGTTTGTTTTAAATAGTATTCGATAAATAGTTTAGATAAAATAAAAGATTCGGACGGACTGATGGTTTCGGTTTGAACAACGGGAGAATATGTTAAAGACAAAATGTACTTTTAGCAAGATAGTTTTTAAACAAACAATATGCATGCAGATGTCATGGTGATACATAGAGACAAGACATGCGATTTTTTAGCAGTGGTTTTAGCCGGGGTGCTACAATAGTTTTATTACAACTTGGCATAAAACGAGGTTCACTTTGTCTTAAAGTCATTAAACCTTGATTAAAACATACAAACTTGGTGACTTCACACACATGGCTATACTTCTAGGATCAGCCCTCGAGCGTAGGAATGACCTAGAATTCGAAATCTTCTCCGCAAAGGATAAAGTCAGGATCAACCTCCACGGTGTCTTCAGGTATTTCTGAAAAATGTTTATATAGCAAGGGTGAGTACAAAAGTACTCAGCAAGTCACAAGACGGTTTCCAGTTTAAAGATTTACTTAAGATTAATTAGCCAGGAAAATCCCATAGGGTTTCCTCAAGGTCAATCCCATAATAGTATTATTTAAACCACTTTGCCAGACGGAGGGAAAACATCATCCATCCGTGGCATACTTAATTCCATCAGGTGACCACACTTGGTACCACTTATTTTCTTTTCTTTTATTTTTTTCTTTCGCTCTTCTCCATGGATTTTAAATATGTAAGTGTGTGCCTCTGATGGTTCCGTGATAAGCCACAGTGGCTCAAATCACTAGGGTTTGCAATATTGCTACCGTTAGCATCAGAACCTTTAATCGAAAGCTAAGTTTTTATCTACTCTATCTTTTGAAATTTCTACCCGGGAAGGTCTCATCACTCGAATCCCACCGGGAGTATGTCAGGGCCACGGAAATCGATAACATACTATAGCATCCCGACTCCGAGTGTCTTCCCGTTGATCATCCATACCAGGGTCAATCTACCATGTAGAAAATCCATTGGAATAGAGTAGGGGTTCTTACAATTTATGTGGTGTGTTTTATTGTTTTGTGGCAGGGATGTACCACAGGTTTACCCATCAACCACGCCCACATACTAGGGCACATAACCCAAAGTAAAGGCTCTCATTCAGGTGATGAGTCCTTTTTATACCAAGATTTTGAAGGTAAATATGACCTCCAAGCAATCATTCATACAAACAATCATGCATCATCCATCAAGCAAGTCCAGGGTTTCAACTAGGGTTGGTCTCAAGGCATAATATCAAATATTAATGGTTCAGGGGTTCTATTATTGCACATAGCTTCGATATTCTAAAATCATTTACAACCAAAATTTCATCGGTGAGAGAGGTGACTTGCCTAAAGAAAGGTCTCCTGCGAAATCCTCGACTCTGAGATGGTGCACTCCTATGCCAAAATCCTCCGAGGCTTCACCAATTGGTCCTAAAATGTTCAGAAATATTTTGCCCAAGGTCATTACTTGTATTTGTGAACTAAGGATGAGATATAGATAAAACTGGCCTTTATTTTCCTACATATACATAAAGGTTTTTGAGTTTTAAAAGCCCAACAAAATAATTTTTGAAAACATTAGAAAAGTTATTTGCATACAGAGGGTTATGAGGATCAAATGAGCCTTTTTATTTTAGAGCTTTTGATCAAAGTAATGTTGCAAAAGAGGTTATTTAAAACAATCCTTAAAATGAAAACAGAAATTGAAATAGAAAAAGGCTTGGCATACGTTCTTTTTTTCCTTGGGCTGAGGAGGGAGCTGGCTGGCCGGCCCATCTCTGGGCTTGGCCGCAGCCCAGGCGGCGGCCTGAAGCGCGTACCTCTTCGGCTCGCTCGGGAAGAAGAAAAAAAAAGAAAGAAGAAGCAGAGGAACGGGAGGATAGGAGATGCTCACCGGCGGTTGGCAGCGATGGAGGCGAGCTCTCTGGCGTGGTGGCCAAAATTGACGAAGCGGTGATGCTCGCGAGGTTGAGAGGGATCGATTCCCACGAAGAAATCAAAGAATGGCAAAGTGGGGAGGTTCTTATAGGCGTGGGCAGCAGCTCTGGAGAGTGCTGCGTGGTGGCGGAGAGGAATTTGTGGCGATGGCGGGCTCGTCTAGGTGCTGCAGGGGTTCTCTGGCTTCCTCTCGAAGTGGCGGACGTGTGCGCAGAGCAGCAGAAACACGGAGAGCGGCGAGCGGCTGGGCGGCGGCAGCGGCATGGCGAGCGCGTACGGCGGGGTGACGACGAAGCAGTGCACGGTATGGCGCCGTCGAGCAGTGCTGCGGGCGGGCGACGCGTGATGCTGATTCTTGCGTCGGCTACAGTGGCAGTGGGGCCAGGGGGCGGCGTGGCTGGTCGGTGATGGGGAATCGACGACAGCTAGGGTTCATCGCTGTTCTTCATGTTCCTCTTTTGTTTTCTTCTCTCCTTTTTGTCTAATTTGTTTGATTCCAATTTGTTCGAATTTTGCCTTTCCAAATTTGTTTTCAAATTCGCTTTAGTGCAGAAAAATTTGGATCGTTACAACCTTCCCCCCTTAAAAGAATCTCGTCCCCAGATTCACTCCTCCTCGGGAAACAGGTGCGGATATTTTTGTCGGATCTCTGACTCCTTTTCCCATGTAGCTTCTCTTTCTGTGTGATTACTCCATTGCACCTTACAGAACTAGATGTTCCTTGTCCTTAATTGTCGCTCCTTGGATTCAAGGATTTTAACTGGCTTCTCTGTATAGGTCAGATCCTCTTGGGGTTCGATTTCGTCCAGGGATACCTTCTTTTCTGGCGGCTCTAAGCACTTTCTGAGTTGCGATATATGAAACACATTATGCACTCTATTCAGTTTTGAACTTAAGTCCAGTTGGTAGGCAACTTCCCCTACTCGTTTTGTAATTTTGAATGGTCGTACAAATCTGGGTGCCAACTTACCTTTTGTGTGAAACCGCTGGATTGACTTGAAAGGAGTGACCCTTAAATATACATAATCCCCTTCTTGGAAGCTAAGACCAAGTCGGTGTTTGTCGGCATATTGCTTATATCTGGTTTGAGCTGCTTGCAGCTTCTCTCTAATAATCCTCACTTGAGCCTCTGCATCTTGAACTATTTGTGGTCCAAGAAGTTGCTTTTCTCCTACCTCAGTCCAATTTAATGGTGTTCTACAACTTCTTCCATACAGGGCTTCAAATGGTGATCTCCCAATACTAGCTTGATAGCTGTTATTGTATGAGAATTCTGCAAATGGTAAACATGTGTCCCATGTAGCTCCATAAACTAGCGCACATGACTGCAACATGTCCTCCAGAATTTGATTTACTCTCTCAGTTTGTCCGTAACTAGAAGAATTATGGAAATGAGTTCAAACGGAAGATAAAAAACGGTTGCTAAATGAATCCCAATTTGTTGAACATTATTTATGAGACCCTGTTCTACTATTTGGTTTGATCTTGTAGTCCAAAGAATTTATATAATTCGGAAGAATAGGTGAGTGATTCATACACAGCATCCCTTTCTTTTATCGAGGGTTCTAGCAATTGATACCCTTCCGCAAATAATTGAAATGCAATTTCGTGATCTGGGTCTTTAATTGTTGGAAACTTGTCAAGTTCTTCTGCCAAGGCTTGATTAATGAACCTACAAAATCCCTCGAATTGGATCTGACTAAATCCGGGTATTGTCATCGTATATCGCGGAAGCTGGATTATTACGTGCCATCTTTGGCCTTGAGGTATCCACTTCAAAAGAAACTTCTCTCAAATTACCTATAGGTGGAAGAGGGCGCGTTATGGGTGGTATGCTGTACTGAAATCCAAATTAGTCCCCATGGCTTCATGTAACTTTTTCCAAAAGTGAGAAGTGAATTGCGGCCCTCTATCGGAGCAAATCTTCTTAGGTACTCCATGCAATACTACAATCTTGGTTAAATATAACTCTGCAAGCTTATTCTTTCCATATGTTTGCTTTATGGGTATAAAGTGGGCTACTTTGGTCAACCTATCGACGATGACCCATATAGCATCATATCCATTTCTGGTTTTGGGTAAACCCGTAATAAAATCCATACCGATCTCCTCCCACTTCCAATCTGGAATGGGTAGAGGTTGTAGTAATCCAACCGGTTTTTGGTGGCCTGCTTTCACCCGTTGACATATGTCACAGAGTGTAACATATTCACCAATCTCTCGTTTCATGTTTCTCCACCAATACCTCTTTCTCAAGTCTTGGTACATCTTCGTACCTCCTGGGTGTATGGAGAATTGCGAAGCATGTGCTTCCTGCAGGATTAAGTCCCTTAACTCCTTTTTGTTTGGTACACACAGACGGTTTCAGAAATACAATACCCCTTGTTCATCTACCGAAAAGTCGGGTGCCTCATTTTTCAGCACCTTTTCCTTAAGCCCTTGTATATCTTCATCTTTCTCTTGGGCTTGCTTAATTTGTTCATCTAGTGTGATTTGAACTTGCAGGTTCATCACTGCTCCTTCTTCAACTAATTCTAAATTCAACTTCCCAAACTCCTTCCATAACTCTAGCTGATCCTGTTGCACAGTTACTGTGCTATGATATACTTTTCGGCTCAATGCGTCTGCCACCACATTGGCCTTACCGGGTTTGTATTGAAACTCTAATTCATAGTCTTTTATCAATTCTAACCACCTTCGTTGCCGAAGATTTAAGTCGGGCTGCGTGAAGATATATTTCAGACTTTTATGATCCGAAAATACTTCACACTTATTCCCTAGCAAGTAGTGTCTCTATATTTTCAATGCATGAACTACTGTTGCAAGTTCTAAGTCATGTGTTGGATAATTTTCCTCATGTGGTTGGAGTTGTCTTGACGCATATGATATGACCTTTCCATCTTGCATCAGTACACATCCTAGCCCTTGTCTTGATGCGTCACAATATATTTGGAATTCTTTGTCCGAGTCTGGTAAAACCAGAACTGGTGCAGTGGTTAACCTATTCTTCAACTCCTAAAATGCGATTTCACATTTATTTGTCCATTCGTATTCCTTATCTTTTTTCAGCAATTGGGTTAGTGGCCGACAAATCCTTGAAAATCCTTCAATAAACCTCCTATAATATCCTGCCAATCCTAAGAAACTTCGAACTTCTTTCACACTTGTTGGGGCCTTCCATTCCAATATTGCTTTCACCTTTTCTGGATCCATTTTAACTCCTTCTGTTATAATGTGACCCAGGAAAGAAATTTCTTTCATCCAGAATTCGCATTTTGAAAACTTTGCGAACAACTTATGTTCTCTTAGCCTTGTCAAAACTTGTCTCAAGTGTTGCTCATGTTCTTCAGGGCTACTTGAGTATACTAGGATATCATCGACAAAGACAACTACAAATTTGTCCAAAAAGTCCATCATCACCTTACTCATGAGATTCATGAAAAAGGCTGGTGCATTGGTTAATCCAAAAGGTACTACCGTGAATTCATATAATCCATATCTGGTAGTGAAAGCAGTCTTTGGTCTATCCTCCGGGCGAATTTTCAGTTGATGATATCCAGACCTTAGGTCTATCTTTGAAAATATTTTGGCATTCCTTAACCGGTCAAAAAGGTCATCAATCCTAGGCAAAGGGTATTTATTTTTGATGGTGACTACGTTTAGTCCCCGGTAGTCTACACATAGTCTCGAGCTACCATCCTTCTTTTTTGCAAATAATACCGGTGCTGCCCATGATGAGATGCTTGGTTGTATAAAGTTCTTGTCTAATAACTCGTCAATTTGCTTCTTCAACTCTACTAGCTCTTTTCTTGACATGTGGTATGGGTGCCTTGTAATTGGTTCTGTTCTAGGTTTAAGTTCTATTTTAAATTCCACCTCTCTATCTGGTGGATCCCCAGGTAATTCCTCTGGGAACACATCTGCAAATTCTTTAATCATCGGAATCTGCATTACTCCTTCTGCTACCATACTACATACCCTCTTCTTTTGTTTCCTCAAAAAAGAATTTTGTGACTTTATTCTCAGTGTTAGATTATTCGGACTGGTGACATAAACCAATTTCTCCTCACAATCAACCTTTGCCTTATATTTATATAACCAGTCCATTCCTAATATGACATCCAAATCTCTTAGTTGCAAGTGTATGAGGTTTGCTTTAATTTTTTCTCCATGGATGTCTATTTCTACCTCATTGGTCTTTGTTTGAGCTTTCATCTTTGCTCCGGGTGATTCAACCACATAAGGTTTCTCTAAGGGGAAGGAGGGCATCTCATTTTCTAACGTGAAGCTTATTGAAATAAAGGAATGTGTAGCTCCGGGATCAAATAAAATTAAGGCTGGCTTAGACATTACTGAAAACGTACCAGTAATCACGTCGGTAGCCTCTGTGGCCTCTTCGGTAGACACATAATTCACCCGTACTTGATTAGGCCTTTGGTTCATTCCTCCCTTGTTCAGCCCTTGAGAATTTTGTCCAGTCATGGCCTTTCCTGCTTGCAACAATCCTTTCCCTTTATTGGCCATATTTTGTGGCCTCATGCTTTGCTTTATGTCGGAATTGGGCCCTTGCTACCTCCACTGGTAAATTCATCCTTGGGCACGCATTCCGCAAATGAGTAGGATCCTCACAGTGGTAGCACACTATTTTTCGTTGTGGACAACTTCCTATTGAATGTCTTCCTCCGCACCTAAAGCAGTTAACAATTCTGTCAACATTTCCTCCTCTTCGGTCATCCCTCTTTATGGCCAATGTTTTCCGCTGCTCTGTTGAACTTGGTGTCACCCAAGTCCTAGATTGGATGGCATCCATTGGGGTGTTGAAATTCCGTGCCTTTCTCTTTCGATCCTCCACCATGCTTGCCCTCACTTTGTCAGTCTTCGGAAGACTATTTACCATAGCCTGGTAATTGGGAAATACTTGAGTCGAGATGTGGTACTTCAACGAGTCTTGCAGACCCTGCTCAAATTGTTCCATCTTCTTTGTCTCAGTGCTCACGTCATCAGCCGTGTACCTTGCCAAATAATTGAACTTGCCCAAATACTCCTTCAGAGTTTGATTTCCTTGCTTCAAATCCAAAAATTCCTGACGTTTCATCAACATTATCTCTGAAGGAATATGTTCCTTCTTGAATCCTTCCACAAATTCTTGCCATGTTATTTCTTCTGGGTTCTGACTGGCTTCCCGGAAATTTATCCACCATGTTGCGGCGGATCCCTGTAGTTGGTGTGATGCAAAAAAAAACTTTTCCCGGTCCTCACATCCTATGGTTTGTAGTCGTCGTTCAACATCTCTGAGCCAGTCATCGGCGTCTAGTGGTTCTTCTGAACCAGAGAAGATTGGTGGGTTTGTCTTCTGGAAATCTCCCCACCTTGGTTTTCTTGACTCCTTCTTTGCCTCTGAACTTCCTTTTTGTTCTGCCAATTTTGTTGCTATTCTTTCCAACATCTGGGCATGTGTTTCCATCATCCTCATCTGGTTCTCTTCGGTTTGTCGTCTGCCTCTATCCATGGCTAGCATAATTGCTGCTAGACTTGGCTGCTCTCCATTACTACCGTAGTCTCCATTGTCTCGGGTTGTTTGTGAGTTGTGGTCATCCATGTTGGTGACTTGCAACTATTTTATTTGAAAGGAAAACCTTTGTTAGAGAATATACACGTGTTTGGGATATACAAGAGTAGGAAATATTAAAAACGTTAGTTTTATTTATTTATTTTACAGAAACACTAAGCGGTTTACATAGCCTACTGGCTACTTGTACCTCGTACTTAATCACACATACATGCATATATTGCACACATTCTCAAAACATGGCACACCCATTTTAAAACACAAACCTAGATTACACTAACGCCTTTCTTGAAGTGTATATTCGTCATCTGGCGGAGGGTTGCTGCTAGTATAGAACTCACGTTCCATCGGTTCCTCTTCCTCTTCATCCTCCTGACTTGGTGGCGCCTCTATTTCTTCCGGCCTCACTTGCGGAGCACTCTTGAAGCGTTCAAGATATTTCTTGGTCCATATGGTCTTGATCTTCTTCGCTCCCGGTCCATGTGATTGATCCCCTTGACAAGCCCTTAATCGCCTTGCACTTGGACTGACCATCTTCTGTTGAGCACTTATAGCCTCCTTAAGTTTTGTCTCCAAGTCAAGTATATTCTGGCGGCTCTATATTTTCGCCTCGCAACTGGACTATCTCACCTTGGGCTTCTTGATATTCCTTTCAAATCTTCCCATATTGCCCTGCCGCAAAGGCTATTTCTCTCACTACCTCTATCTCTGACCCGTCATTCACGAATGGTGGAAAAGGCACTCCCACGCTGTTTCCATCATTCAACTCCTGGGGTATGAGTCGATAGATGGACTCATCAAACGTGTCGTCGTACTTATGTTGCAGGTTTAATATAGCCCTTCTGGATGGGTCCTGACTTGCATCCTCCTCTATATCCCTTTGTCCAACATAAGTGGTCTCGGTACCATCAACTTTTACGTTAACCCATCCGGTCCAATACTGAAGTATCCCATGCGCAAAAATAGCTTTTGCATGAAAATGTGGGAGGTCCTGCCTCGGCACAAAAAGATATCCCAACATCCTCCACAAGAGTTGGGCCCATCCCCCAAGCGTCTCGGGAGAGGTATAAAAATAGTACACCATGCCTACAATATATGAAATAACTTTTTTTTAGCGCGAAAAAGATTTTTTTTACACAAAATTTTATCATACAAACTTTATATCAAAAACAAAAGATTTTAAGAGCTAGATAATGGCTTTAGAAAATTTCTTTTTCTCAATCGTTTTGTTTGTGAAAACATGTACCATTTTTCCAAAACCGGGGGTCTTTCCTACGGTCAAACCTGGCTCTGATACCACTCTGTCACGCCCCGAAAATTCGGGACCGTGACTAGAAATTCCACGAATTCTCCGAAGGAAAAATCCGTGAAATTTCGAGTGATTACAAAACACAGCCATCGCATACAAACTCATAAGAATATTATTACATGGATAGTAAAAGTCACACAAATAGTTTTATTACAACTTGGCATAAAACGAGGTTCACTTTGTCTTAAAGTCATTAAACCTTGATTAAAACATACAAACTTGGTGACTTCACACACATGGCTATACTTCTAGGATCAGCCCTCGAGCGTAGGAATGACCTAGAATTCGAAATCTTCTCCGCAAAGGATAAAGTCAGGATCAACCTCCATGGTGTCTTCAGGTATTTCTGAAAAATGTTTATATAGCAAGGGTGAGTACAAAAGTACTCAGCAAGTCACAAGACGGTTTCCAGTTTAAAGATTTACTTAAGATTAATTAGCCAGGAAAATCCCATAGGGTTTCCTCAAGGTCAATCCCATAATAGTATTATTTTCACCACTTTGCCAAACGGAGGGAAAACATCATCCACCCGTGGCATACTTAATTCCATCAGGTGACCACACTTGGTACCACTTATTTTCTTTTCTTTTATTTTTTTCTTTCGCTCTTCTCCATGGATTTTAAATATGTAAGTGTGTGCCTCTGATGGTTCCGTGCTAAGCCACAGTGGCTCAAATCACTAGGGTTTGCAATATTGCTACCGTTGGCGTGGAGGTTCTCTGGCTTCCTCTCGAAGTGGCGGACGGTGCGCAGAGCAGCAGGAACACGGCGAGCGGCTGGGCGGCGGCAGCGGCATGGCGAGCGCGTACAGTGGGGTGACGACGAAGCAGTGCACGGTATGGCGACGGCGAGCAGTGCTGCGGGCGGTCGACGCGTGATGCTGATTCTTGCGTCGGCTACAGCGGCAGTGGGGCCAGGGGGCGGCGTGTGACATGGTTATACCCTGCGGGTACGTGACTTCAGCATACCTGGTTCAGCCCAAGGAAGGCCCACGGCAGATGTACGCCGGCCCATGAAGATTTTTGGGTGGCCAAGGCCCATGACGCCTTCGAGTCCTTGGAGAACAAGACTAGCGCAAATAGGAAATTTAAAGGGGTAAAACCCTAGAACCTGTAACCGACTAGGACTATGCCCGGGACCTGCCTAAGTCTATATAAAGGCCAGGAGGGCACGTCCTAGACCTCTTGACTCATACTTTCGCATACGCACCTCCACGCCAGATCGAATCTGCGCACCTGTAACCTTCGGTTCCGCCGTAATCAAGAGCAGACAAGCAGGAGTAGGGTTTTACCTCCGAGGGCCTGAACCTGGGTAAATCTCGTGTCCCCTGGTTGCTTGTCTGTTAACCGTTCCACGATCTCCAGCATCCCCATCTTCTCCAAAACCCAAGTCCATAACAATGGGCATTGACGAGATCAAACCTCGTCAATTGGCGCCGTCTGTGGGAATCGGGGCTACTGATTGTGCGATCGTGACGGTCCCGACCCGATCGATCTACAACTCTGCGGCAACGGAGAATCACCTCCTCTTCGGCGCTTTCGACTTCACCGCCCACTCGCCGGCCACCATGAAAGATTTCGAGCCCGTAGGCGACGGACTCGAGATCCTTTTCGGGAGTTTTTGCTTCCAGGTGGGTCAAACTGGCACCCTCCGTCTCCCTGAGCGGGTGCCCCTACCATCCATCAGGCCCGCCTCGTGGGCTCCACACCCTGTGCTACGCACATCACCATCAATAGATGAGTTTTACGATAGCAGCAGTTGTAACTCCGATCTGTGTGATCCACCTTCGGATGAGGGGACCTACGGTTCCGGATCCGAAAGCTACGGCAGCAGCCGACCAATCTGCGAGCGCTATCTATGCGCCGCAGTCATCCAGGGTGACGAGGAAACACCTAACCCGCCGCCCAACCGAAACGGCGGAAACGGCGAAAACAGAAGAAGCCAGTCCCCCCACCCAACGGGGAAAACAACGACCACGTCATCCAACTTAGCAAAGAAGGATGGGTCCAAGCACGTCGTGCCGTCGCAGGCGACATAGTCCTGCCTGCCGACGCCTCACGTGAACTACTGATGGCATACCACTACCTCCTCATCGAGGAGCACAAGAAGTAAGTCAAGATGCAGGAGACGCTCGACAAACGCAAGCAAGCAACCTCCGAGTCTAGCGCGCGACGAGCTGCGCTCTCCACCATGGCACCCGGCTCTAGCACAAACGGAAACCAGGGAAACAAGCATCGCTCTCGGGTGGAGAACATGGATCCCAAGAAGCGCCGCGACGTGACTCGAACTCTCCACACATCGTTCATGGATATGGATGCCGACGGCAACATCATCCTGAAGACACCGCAAGATGCGATCATGGTAGCCACTGCATATCTAGCGGCCCACCCACCTCCGGAGGGGGACCCGAAAAGAGCCATGCATAAGTCCGCACTCACCGGACTCGAACTCGTCAAAGCTGCGCTCCACGAAGACGCTCCTGTGGAGCCAAAGAAGAAAGCTCCAGCCAGGCGCGACCGGAGCCCCACCCCTTCGTCCGAAGAAGAGGAGGAACACGACCTTCCTCGAAGGAAGAAGAGCTCGCGTCACCATAAATGCGACTACGACGCAAGAGACAAACTTACACAGCGCAAAATCGACAAAGCACGAGCCAAACGTGCATGCTCGTCTGAATCCGAGATGGACGAAGATGAAGGAGAACTCTGCGGAGCCCGATGTTTCAGCAGATCTGTTCGGCGAACACAGATGCCACGCAATTTCAAGCTTCCTTCGTATACTCCGAAGTTCAACGGCACGCAAGATCCAAAATCATGGCTCAGCGACCATCTGTCATCCATCAAGCTTCACGGAGGCAACAAAGAAACCGCCATGCAATGCCTTCAGCTGTAGCTGACAGGCGCGACGCGGGTCTGGCTCAGCAGCCTATCATCAGGATCCATCCGAAGCTGGGAGGAGCTCGCTTACAGCTTCATCCGAAATTTCAAGGGCACTAGCAAGAGGCCCGCCTCAATCGAAGAGTTGCGAGCCTGCACTCAGAGAACGGGTGAATCTATTCGCTCGTACATACTATGCTGGTCTACCACCAAGAACTCCATAGCACACATCTCCGAAGAGAGGGCCATCGACGCCTTCAGGGACGACGTCAAACGCCAAGATTTCAAGGAGGACCTTGGGCGCGTCAAGCCCAAGACACTCGACCACCTCATGGACATCGCCAACAGGTGGGCGGACGGCGAAGATTGCATTCACCGAGCACAATCGGATGAAGAGGACGACTACGGCCGAAGACGGGAGCGTCGCAGCAAGAGGAGATCGCGCGTCTACGAGGACCGCGATGGACCCGACATGGTCGCGACCGGCTACACCGACCGCCGCAACAGCGCAGGATACCACAGCGGAAACACCTGCGACAACGGACGCCCAGCGCAGTCGTGGCAACGCCGCGACCTCGACAACGGACCCTCAGCATACGACAAACTTTCGGGTCCATGCACCATCCACTTCTACATCGACAAACAGGATGGCAAAAAGAAAGCCAGCCACATGCTCAAGGATTGCCGAGAGTTCCAAAAACTCAGCGAAAGCATGGTGCAGATGAGGCAACAAGCCCCAATCCCTGTGTTTGGAAACGCACCCGCACAAGGAGAAATAGCACTCGGAGCTCCTCCACCGCCGCCTATTGGAGGCCCAAACCATCCAGTCGCACCGGCACAGAACAACGATGGGAATGGGTACCCCCCACCGAAAGGAGCACTAAACATGATCCAGAAGGGACGCCCCACGAATAGAGTGCAGAAGAAAATCACCCGACAAATCAACTTGGCCGTGGCAACTCCGCCTGCAATCCCTGAGTACCTCAGTGGATCGGAGTCCTGCATCACATTCACTCGCGCGGATCACCCTTGCCAGATCCCTCGCCCAGGTCATGCTGCCCTGGTGCTGGAGGCGCAGATCGGAGGCTTCGAGATGAGTCGCGTCTTCATGGACGGCGGCAGCGGCATCAATTTAATGTTCGCAAGCACCCTAGCAGCAATGCGGATCCCACAATGCAGCCTGGAACAGTCGGACACAACGTTCCACGGCATCGTCCCAGGGAAGGGCATATTTCCCCTCGGCAAAATAGGGCTCGATGTCATCTTCGGGAAGCCGGACAACTTTCGGCAGGAACGACTCGAATTCGAAGTGGTGGACTGGCCGTCGCAATACCACGCCATCCTGGGGCGTGTAGCATTCGCAAGGTTCCTGGCCGTCCCACACTACGCATACCTACTACTCAAGATGCCAGGACCAAGAGGCGTCATCACGATCCACGTGAGCTTCACCCGATCGGACCAATGCGACAGGGGTTTCAACAAAATCTCCTAGTCTTTCGGCATGCAGGACGAGCTTATAAGGCTCCGCGAGGTGACGGACAATGGGGCACCCCCAGTCACAAGGCAGAACGCACCTGACATGTCCTTCGACTCCACCGTCAACACCAAGAAAGTGCAGGTCCATCTGACGGATGCCTCCAAGACGGCGCTGATCGCCAACGACCTCAGTCCCACATAGGAAGGCGCGCTTGTTGAATTCCTCCGTGAGCGCTGGGAAATCTTCGCCTGGTGTCATGCGGACATGCCAGGAGTTCCCAGGGAATTCGCCGAGCACGCACTCAATGTCTTTCCAGATACCAAGCCAGTCAAACAGTCCATCCGGAGACTGTCCGAACCACGAGCTGAAGCCATCGGCAAGGAAATCAACAGATTACTCGCAGCAGACTTCATCAGGGAAAATCAAGGAAAGCGAGTGGCTGGCAAACACAGTCATGGTCCCAAAGAAGGACACGGACATCCTGCGGATGTGCGTGGATTTCACGTCACTAAACAAGCATTGCCCAAAGGACCACTTCCCTCTTCCTCGGATCGATCAGATCATCGATTCGACTGCAGGTTGTGAGAAACTCTCCTTCCTCGATGCCTACTCAGGCTATAACTAGATTCGACTCAAGGTCAAAGATCAAGAGAAAACAGCGTTTATCACACCGTTCGGAGTATTCTGCTACGACACAAGGCCCTTCGGGCTAAAGAACGCAGGTGCCACGTACCAGCGATGCATGCAGGCCTGCCTCAAGGACCAGATCGGTCGCAACGTCCAAGTCTATGTCGACGACATAGTAATAAAAACCAAGGAGGCAAGGACACTTATCAATGATCTCTGCGAGACGTTCGACAATCTTGATCGCTACAGGATCAAGCTCAACCCCGAAAAATGCGCCTTCGGCGTTCCATCGGGTTAGCTGCTTGGGTACTTCATCTCTCAGCGAGGGATCGAGGCGAACCCGAAGAAAATCAGAGCCATCATGGAAATGGAGAAGCCGAAAAACATTAAAGGCGTCCAACAGCTCGCAGGACGAATAGCGGCGCTAAGCAGATTCATCAGCCGCATGGGCGAGAAGGCCCTGCCATTCTATCAACTGCTGCGCAAAGCAGATAAATTCGAGTGGACGCCAGAAGCCAACGACGCATTCGAAAGCCTCAAGCGGCTTCTCTCCACCTCGCCCGTCTTGGTCACGCCAAAGGAGCGCGAGTCTCTACTGCTGTACATATCAGCCACACATCAGGTGGTCAGCACCGTACTCGTTGTCGAACGACCCGAAGAAGGCAAGACCCACGGGGTCCAACGCCCAATCTACTACCTCAGCGAGGTACTCACTCCAACAAAACAGAGGTACCCTCACTACCAGAAACTCTCCTACGGCGTGTTCATGACGGCTCGATGATTGAGCCATTACTTCCAGGAGCATCAGGTGATGGTCGTCAATGAAGCACCCCTGAATAGCATCCTGAATAACCCGGAGGCCACAGGACGCGTCGCCCTGTGGGGCATCGAACTGTCACCTCTGGACATCGTCTATGAGAAGCGACTCGCAATCAAATCTCAAGTCCTCCCAGACTTCCTGGTACATTGGATGGAGCTGCAGCTGCCAGACATCCCAGACATGTCGCAGTCATGGACGATGCACTTCGACGGTTCCAAGAGAGAAGTCGGAGCAGGAGCAGGGGTCATACTGACCTCCCCGCAAGGCGACAAGATGAAGTACGTCCTCCAGATGAAATTCCGAGCCTCCAACAACGAGGCCGAATATGAAGCCCTCATCCATGGCATGAGGATGGCAAAGATATGCGGCGCAACGCGCCTGGTCATCTACGGTGACTCCAACCTAGTCGTCCAGCAGACGATGAACGAGTGCGACGCACACGCCGAAAACATGATCGCGTACCGCGCACTCTACAACGCACTCAAAGGAGAATTCGACGGCTGCGAGCTTCAACATGTTGGAAGAGAAAGCAATGAGGAAGCCGACAGACTCGCCAACATCGGCTCCACTTGCGCAAAGGTGCCACCAGGTGTGTTCCTCGAACAGATCTGCGTGCCGTCCATCAAGCGGAAATTCCCCAAGGGATCACCCGAAGAATCAGAACACTCGGGGGATACGCTACCCGAAGGTCATGAAGGACCCGAAAAGTTGGACACCGAGGTCGCCATGGTCAACCTAATGCAGGTCATGGCAGTTGAAGAAACCTGGACGCGCCCATACCTCCAGTTCCTGTTAAATGGAGAACTACCTGACAACCTGACAGATGCCCGACGCATATCTCGTCGGTCCAAAGCCTTCACCATCATCAATGGCGAGCTATACAAGCGCAGCATCACGGGTGTCCTACAACGGTGCGTCACCATCGACGACGGCAAAACCATACTCCAAGACATCCATGAGGGCATCTGCGGCCACCACGCAGGCAGTCGCTCCCTTGTCGCCAAAGCTCTACGAGCAGGATTCTACTGGCCAACGGCCATGGGCAACGCAAAGGACATCGTCCGAAGATGCAACGGATGCCAACGGTTCGCCGACAAACCGCATGCACCTGGGTTCGAGCTTAGACCCATACCCATAGCTTGGCCTTTTGCTCAATGGGGCCTTGACATGATCGTCAAACTACCAAAATCCTCGAAAGGGGGACACGTCTTCCTCCTGGTTGCAGTCGACAAATTCACCAAGTGGATCGAGGCCATGCCGGTCACCAACCAGAAAGGCAAAACTGTCGTCAAGTTCTTCGAATCCATTGTCTATAGGTTCGGCGTACCGCACAACATCATCACCGACAACGGATCGAACTTCATCTCCGAGGAATTCCAGGACTTCTGCGAAGGCCTTGGGATTAACATCACATACGCCTCAGTGGCACACCCGCAAACAAACGGGCAAGTGGAAAAGGCCTAATCGACGCTGGCATCAAGAAGCGCCTCATGAGTTCACTCGAACAAAAAGCAGGAGCCTGGAGGAAAGAGCTACCATCTGTCTTGTGGAGCTTACGGACTACACCAAACAGCTCCACAGGTTACACACCGTTCTTCATGGTACACGGAGCCGAAGCTGTGCTGCCCGCCGAGGTACGCCACCAGGCCCCTCGGGTCGTCGCATACAGTGAAGCCGAATCCACGGCTGCACTCGAAGATGCCGTCGATACACTCGACGAAGCAAGAGACATAGCAGCAGCTCGATCAACGGTGTATCAGCAGAGTCTCCGCAACTACCACAGCCGCCGGCTGCGCCCAAGGTCCTTCGTCGAAGGAGAGCTCGTCTTGCGACTCAAGCAAAAACGATCGAATAAATTCGAGTCACCATGGGAAGGACCCTACGTCATCACCGAAGTCATCCCAGGTGGCACCTATCGCCTCAAGCACGTAAAGTCTGGAGTCGCATACTCCAACCCATGGAACATCGCGCACCTGCGGCGATTCTATCCGTAGCAACCTACCCCTTTACTTTCAATAAGGCTTTCAGCCAATGCTATTCAGCCGAACAATGTACCTCCTCCATTACGATATAAATAAAGCTAAGTGTCTCGCTCCAAAACTTCGGTTCGATATTTTTTATGCTATAAAACGCACTCGGGGGCTCCCCCCACCTCACGATTTCATCGACTGAGGATCAAGCGTGTACACCTGAGTAGCTGACAACGTCAGGCAAACGAAAAAGACACGTACTCAATCAAAGCACTGCATGCTCACAAACCTTTACAACAAGGGGCACAACACGCCCAACCAAAATATACAAAGTTTACATATATTTTTTTTTCAGGTACTACCTATTCTGAAGAATAACCTGAGCACGCTGCTCAAACAAATCTACGACTTGTTCGGCATACTGCCTTACAGCTGCGTAATGTGGACGCATGTCCCACTCACCACCATCAGGCCGAAGAGGTGGGCCAGCGGCCACAGCAGCCAAATCTACGTCAGGCCGGTGCAACCTCACAAGGGACAAAGCAGCCTTCACTCCTGCGACAAGTTGTTGCCGCACCAACTCCTTGACATTGTTTACATTCTGAAACTTCGACAGCAAACCTGCAAGGCTTGTCGGTACGACATCCAAAGGGAACATGACGTGCAACACCGAGGCAAGCGACGTCTGCACTTGGCAAAGCACTCGAGAAACCTGATGCACACGATCTTGCACCGTAGCCAGAGCCACGGCGCGGTCACGATCCATCCAGAAGAAGCCACCGGCCTCCATGTCCTGTTGAGTCAGGCAATTGACTCGAACAGCGACACGCTCCTTCTCTTCCCTCGGAGCAAGATTCGCACCTGCGACAATTGCAACAAATAAGTGCAAGGCCAGCAGGCTCACCCGAAAATCCGAGCTACAGCTCGAACCAAAGAACAACTTACACTGCAGCTGCTCGGACAGCCGAACCAGTTCCGCCATCAAGTACTCCTCTCTGGCTGCACCACGATCTGCCTTGGACTTCCAAACGTCGGCATGACCGCGTAACCCGAGCAACTCCCTCTCCAGACTACGCACACGATCCCGAAGAAAGGCGAGTTGAGAAGGGTCATCCAAAGATGGTCGCCGCTGCGCTACGGGTGAGGCATCAACATGATCAGCACCCGAAGGAACCTAGAGCAGCAGAAAAAAAGGGACACAAACATTCAGACAAGGGCAGAGCACAACTCAGAAGAATTCATTAAACATATAAGGCCACTACGTGGCACAAAGATGGTGTTCTTCAAAATATTTACAGCAAAAGCAGACTACAAACTATCCTACGTCTACAAAGCCTAAGACGCGGCACCCTGAGTCGCCTCGGAGCCGGACTGCCTAGCTTTGGCCCCGCCCTGCTGCCGTAGTGCATACTCAGACAGCAAATCAATGAGCTTGGGCCCATATCGTTTGCAGCGAGCGGAGTAGGCAGCAAAGGCTACCTCGGATCCATCCGCAGTCGTCGGCATCCGGGAGGTGATCTGGGGCAGGTCCAGCTCCGCTCCAGCCGCCAAGGCCATCGCCAGCCCAACGGATGCGCCGATGCCCTTCTGCTTGCGCTTGTACTCCGCAGGCGCTTCGGCTGATAAAGCCTCCGCCAGGGCATCCACATCATCGAGGGCCACGCCCTTAGGGAAAAGCTCCCTGTAGAAGCGTCCAAGGACCTCCTTCGCCTTGGCAAGGGAGCTGACGACGGTGCTGCAGCGGTCTTCGACCGCCACAGTAGCATCATCTAGAGCACTCCCGTGCTCTAGAGCACCGCGGTCAAACTCGATGCATGCGGCATCTGAGATATAAAAAAAGAGAAGACATGAAGAAAGGCAGCACAGAAGAGCAAAGGAAGCACGAAGAAACAGGCAGAAATATAGTACTTACCCGAAATAGCCTTGGCAGCAGCCATGAGCTTCGCCGCCACCTCCCTCTCGCGCGCAGCCGCAACAGTGGCCAGCTGCTCCTCACGGTCCGCGGCCTCCTGCTGCAGACGCTCTTTCGCTTCGGCTGCCTTAGTCAGCTCTCGCTCGAGGCGTTCTTTCGCACCAACGGCAGCCTCGGCCTTCTTCTTGAGAGCGTCGAACTCACGGAGAGAACTATTATGCTCCTCTACATTCAAAACAAGAAACGTCAGGAAGCAGGACTGGACTAAACGAAAAAGGCACCCAAAGGCGAATAGATACCTTGAAGCTGCCGAAGGTTAGCCTCCAGCACCAGACGCTCCTGCACCAGCCGCTTGGCCTCCTGCACAAAAGGCTGCAGAAAAAGGAAATAGCAGTAAGAAAAGTACTTGGGGGATACGCCCAACACAAAGGAGTAAAAACAATATCAGCACACGAAGACACTCGGGGGCTCCCCCCGTGACATAAAGCAGAAAAACTTATATGCTCTGATGACGACTCCGAAGGCTCGCCTGCGAAATTCTGAGGCGCAACCACCTGCACCTCCTGCACAGGAGGATCCGGAGCGGCGCCTCCCGAAGTCGCCACCGTTTGAGGAGGAGGAGACACAACCTTCGACTCCCCCATCATCTCTCGCGCACCATCACTGGAGGAATCGTGGGAGGAATGCCTGCATACGAACCAATCAGCACAAGTGCAAAAAATCATAAAGGAAAAAGGACAGTAGCACACCAAGAAACTTACGAGCCGAGCGAGCTCAGGTCAAAGACAGGAGGAGCCTTTCGGATTCTCTTCTCCTCCTTTTTCTCTTCCTTCTTCTCCTCTTTCTTTTCTTCCTTCTTCCGCTTCGCTGGTGGGTGCGGCGCTACAGCCCGCACAGGAATGGCAGGAATGGGAGAGGAAGAATCCCCATGACCATCACTATGACGCTCAAGGCCCAGAGGGTTCCTGAGAGTCGGAGGAGTCGAGGCATCCGAAGACTCGCTGGAGCTCCGTGCTCGCTTGCGCGTATGATCCTCACTCGACTCGTCGGCATCCTCCGCCGGAGATCGCGCCGACGGCAGCTCGGACACGGACTCAACCACTTCATTATTCCGGGGCAGCCGAAAATAATTCGGGCAATGGAGGTACCATGCCCGACACTTTGAAGCTCTGCAAAATCAGAAGGAACTTTGTTAACAAACAAAGGAAATAAATACGCAGCCGACAAAAAGCACTACGTGCATAAATCTACACCTGCGGTACGGCCAACGTCGAAGAAAATGGAGGAGTTAGCGACTTCCCCGCGATTTCTTCTCCGGCCTTGAACTTCAGCAGTGCGCGAAGGGCCCTGTCAAGATCCCCCTCGGAGATTTTCTCAGCCGAAACCCTCGTCGGATCACGGCGCCCAGAATAAAGAAACATCGGATGCGTCCTTGCTTGGAGAGGCTACACCTGACGCTCAAGAAACGTCCGGATGATGTCCACGCCGTTCACCTCCTTCTCCGGAATCAGCTGGAGATCCTCCACCCGACGGTAAAGGGCCTCTATCTCCGCCTTCTCACCGTCCAAGATTTGGTTTTTCCAAGACCTTTTCGGCTCAATCATTTGGGAGGGGTCAAAGGGAACAAGACCAAAATCTTGCCCGGGCACTACGGAGTCGCGGATATAAAACCATCGCCTCCGCCAGTACTGGACAGATTCGGACATGGAAAAAGAAAAGAAGAGAAGATTGGGACTAAGGGAGATGATGCAACCCCCAATGGGATACACACCATCCGAACCAAATAACCTCTTCATGGAATAGAGCTTCCGGAAGAGGCCAAAGTGCGGCTCAATGCCAAGCCAGCACTCGCAAAAAGTGATAAAACAAGCAATGTGGAGAAGAGAATTGGGAGACAGATGATGAAGCTGAATCCCATAGAAGAAGAGCAGTCCACGGAGGAAGTTGTGAACTGGAAAAGAAAACCCGCGCATAACGAAGGCGAGAAACATAACCCGATACCCAGATGGGGGACGGGGGATTACCTCATTGCCGGGGAGTTTGACGGCCTCCCTATCTTGCGGGATCAGTCCCCGATCGCGAAGCTTGCGGAGATCGCTCTCCCACGTCTCTGATCGCCGCCAGCCACCATCGGTGACACGAGTAGCGGTGGCGCCTTTCTGTCCTCCGGCGGCGCTGGTCCCAATGGCGGACGAGGACTTCTTGGATTTCCCCATTGTGCTACGACGGCACCGGCGGTGAAAACACAGAGACGACGATGGAAATGTGAAGGAAATCCTAGCGCGCAGCAAGAATCGCTAGAGCACAAGGAGGCAGTGAAAACAAGAACTGATGCGGTGAAAACAAACCACGGTTTTCCCCAATGATTATAACAGCGAAGACGACGCACGGCAACTGTCCATCCAGAAGACCTAACGCCGACGGCAGATCTGACAGTACACGTGTCAACATCACAACGAACCGTCGTTACCACGCCGTCCACTACGCGCGGAAATCGAGGAGACGCCGTAATTATCTCCACGCCGCGCGTGACCGGTCAATTCAAAGTCAGCAAATGGGACCCACGTTCGTCCAGTCAAGTCATCTCTGGCGCAGCAGACGCTTGAGGTCATCGATCGTCAGCACTGACGTCATCAAAAGCTATACTAGCACAACCTACAATTCTTCGGCTCCACAGCAAGGAGTACTCACTCGAATCTTTGATTCGACTAAATACTCGGGGGCTACTCCTATCAGGAGCGCTGGCCGCGCACCCGAAAGACGAATAAAGACAAAGTATTTCTCTGAGTTCTACGTCGAGTCTACGACTCCACTACGGACTCGGGGGCTACTCCCATAGGGAGGATGGATTTAAGCATCTGAAATTTTTTCGAGTCCTACGGACTTAAGAACTGAACAATGCTTGAACTAAAGTCTCCGCTCGAGTCTACGACTCAAACAGACACTCGGGGGCTACTCCCATAGGGAGCGCTGGTCGCGTACCCTATGAAATCTTCGACTGCGATCTTTCGGATCAGTACGCAAAAACTTTTTGGCAACTCTGCCCCAACAAAATGCTGAGTGGGCGACAATCTCCTTGGCCACCCGAAGCACCTCCGTGGTGACAAATGTTCGGATGCTGCGTCTGTGACGCAAAGATAAGACCTGCAGATATCATCCGATGGCCTGGCAACGCACCTGACTACGCTCTGTTAGTATAAATCCATGCCAACAGGCGTGATGAAAAATCCCGACGGACGTGTTGGGTACATCAATTAAAAACACTGGAATTCCACTCCTGTAAGTCCTCCGCGGCCTGGGTCGAATTACGCCAGCATATGTTCCGGGTTCAAGTTAAGGGACTCGAACCTGATGAAGATCGTGTTGTTTCGTCCTAAGACAGTTAACTGACCCTGATCCGTCGAGTGAGTCAGGCACATGTATCAACAATCCCTACACACATATACTGTTACTACCTAGTTGCACCTGAAGGATTGAAGAGTCCTCAGCCGAATCTACGATTCGACTGATCACTCGGGGGCTACTGACATGGTTATACCCTGCGGGTACATGACTTCAGCATACCTGGTCCAGCCCAAGGAAGGCCCACAGCAGATGTACGCCGGCCCATGAAGATTTTCGGGTGGCCAAGGCCCATGACGCCTTCGAGTCCTTGGAGAACAAGACTAGTGCAGATAGGAAATTCAAAGGGGTAAAACCCTAGAACCTGTAACCGACTAGGACTATGCCCGGGACCTGCCTAAGTCTATATAAAGGCCAGGAGGGCACGTCCTAGATCTCTCGACTCATACTTTCGCATACGCACCTCCACGCCAGATCGAATCTGCGCACCTGTAACCTTCGGTTCCACCGTAATCAAGAGCAGACAAGCAGGAGTAGGGTTTTCCCTCCGGGGGCCTGAACCTGGGTAAATCTCGTGTCCCCTGGTTGCTTGTCTGTTAACCGTTTCACGATCTCCAGCATCCTCATCTTCTCTAAAACCCAAGTCCATAACAATGGGCATTGACGAGATCAAACCTCGTCAGCGTGGCTGGTCGGTGATAGGGAATCGACGACGGCTAGGGTTCATCGCTGTTCTTCATGTTCCTCTTTTGTTTTCTTCTCTCCTTTTTTGTCTAATTTGTTTGATTCCAATTTATTCGAATTTTGCCTTTCCAAATTTGTTTTCAAATTCGCTTTAGTGCAGAAAAATTTGGATCGTTACAGGCTCTGTGTGGCATCATCGTGGTGTCAACGACATGCTTGACAAGATTATTACTTTGATCTTCCTAGGATGGATCGGTTTAAAACAGCGGAAGCAGTTGCTCGAACATACACATTGGTACGTGCTGGTCAACTAAACCAGTTTGTGTCCCTGACTCGCCGTTTGGGCGGTTGGCCTTCAGTTTTAGATGATGTACATAGATATGTGGTTAGGGCAACTGGTTCTAACATGACCACCTCCTTCGTCTAGTTTATAGGTTTTATGACACTTGTCGCTAATGAGATGGCTTCGAATCAATCTTTATATTTGTTTATAAGATTTTATTAAATAATATTAATAAACAGGTCATGTACATCACTTTAATACAGAGGATTCAACCTCCATTCGACAAAAGGAGTATCTACGTCACAAAGAAAATTAATTATAACCAGTGACGGACCTACAGGCTATGCCGCACCGTACAACCTTCTACTGAGCTAATGCATGCAGGGCCCGACCATGCCTCTTCTCCCGTTCATTAACCAAGCTGAGCTGCATGTAATCCTCCGGCCATGCATGACTCGGCTCAGGGACATTCGTTTATTTGCTTAATGCTTGCCATCCCATTAATTACTGTATTGATTTGGTCAATAATTCACTTGTATATAATGAAAGCAAAAGGAAATATCTCGCAATTGTATACTACACATGAGAGCGACTCTACACCGTGTTTTTGTATTATATGGATATAATGGGTTAGCTTTGTAGCATCAGCTCATAATTACACTTGGGTAGTCAACTATATAAAATTAAATTTTACATATTTTGTTGTTTATTTTAGTATAATCTGACTATATTTTATAGTGTCGCTGGAATAATTATCCCGGTGTTGAATACTTTGGAAATTTATGTTCGCATGCAACAAGCAAGAATTTAGTTCAATATTGGAACGCTCCGGTGGTGGTGTTTGTGTCCAACTCCCTCCGTTCAGAAACATAAGACATTTTAGAAATGAATGTATCTAAACGTCTAGATACATTCGATTGACAAAAATAAAATATTTTATATTTCTAAACGGAGGGAAAAGATAAAATGTCTTATATTTCTAAACGGAGGGAGTATAATTTATCTTTTTAATTATAATAGAAAATTCCTTTTTATCTAATTATCATATCTCATAATTATCATTTCTTCTTCATATTCTAAAATTAAAAACTTTGTCAGCAGGCAAGCCAAATTTATGGTACGGTATACCCTTTTATAAAATCCTAGGTCTGCCCACTGATTATAGGAATGTTATCCGTTGCAGGTTGCAGTGTTAGTTGTTGTTAATAATGCCATCACGGCTCCTTCGCATAATACTACCTCCGTTTCAGGGCTTAAGGCGTCCTCGTTTTGCGTGTTGCGTGTTTTTTCTTTGATCAATAATTACTCTAAATACGTAAAGAGTTTTGGTATAAAACTAGTATCACTGAAAAGTATTTTTCAATATGAATCCAACGGTACTAATTATGTACAATATAATCAAGATTTTGTTGCTCAACTCTTTTGATCAAACATTGCTTTGGAAAGCGTGTGCGCCTTAAGCCCTGAAACGGAGGTGAGGTAGTATAAGACAAACAGCTCAACTCGTTTGGTGTGCAGTGCAGCACGGCGTCTTCCTATCTAAGAGTTTGCCACGTGTGTAAATGCACAATGCAAAAGATATCTCTAGCAGTATGACCCAAAGGTGTAGCATCAGCATGCATCTGCGTGGCCCGAGCAGCATGCATGCATGGGGTCAAGAGGAGAGACGACATATTCCCCGTCACAACAACACATGCCGGTGTAGTGGCTGCCGATGCCATGGTCGCTGCCGCCGACAGGACGACCCACGAGACGAGACGGCGCCGCTGTGAAGCTACGTTTTTCCCCCATGTAAATTAAGTTTGTTTTAAATGAAAATTGTTTTAAATGAAAATTTGTTTTAAATGTGTCCAAACGAACACATTTCACAGCGGCCCGCTAGAAATGTCATACGAGAGCCGACTGCTGACGTCCTGGGATACACATTTGGAGAGAAAAGGTTTTGTTCCGGCCACCGTGTGCAGTAAGGTTCGGAAAATTGATTTAGCAGGACTGCAGATCACAAAACATTCGTTTTCTATAAACAGGAATACGTGTGTTAAGTTGTTGCTCTAAATGAGAATATGACTGCTGCATGCATCTCACCAGTCCAAACAAAAATCTAAAAGCTTGTTTGGAAGCCATCATTTCGTGCCAAACTATAAAAAAAAAACTATCGAGATTTCATATAAAACATATAGAATTGGAACCGTCATTTCAACAAAAAATATATTGTTGATAACATGATTTTTAGATTGTACTTTTAAACTGAACAAACGAAATGATAACAATATAATTTCATTTCTGCTAAATCAAATGAAATGGTGGCTTCCAAACGAGCCCTAAGATCCGTCCTGATAGCTCAGAATTTTGTCCGGTACAAGTCCAGAAAAATTATTGTGGCACCTACACTGCCTTTGCTCATGTGCATGGAAAACCCATCTACGTACAAGACTTCACAACATACAGAGGCCATCTTAACTTTATAGACATTGTTGAACACCAGAGTAGCTCACTAGTCTGCAGTTGCAAGTTTACAGCAACAAAGACGGGATAGATAATCTTCAAACCATACAACCAGAGAACTAGAGATAGGTTACCAGGCACCAGGGGGTGCATCATCAAGCCTTTTTCTTAAGTCCAGTTCACCGGTCTTACCTAGAGTTCAGGTCAAACTCCCCTGATCTACGCCAGTCCTCCTGCATAGCAGAGTTCCCATTCTCTGGCTCATTGTCATCGTTGAGAAAATCTTCAGACGGATCATCGTCATCATCCCTTTCAGCGTTTTCCCATCCATCTTCGCCCTGTTCTTGCGCCATGTCATGACTAGGGCCATCGTCGCCTTGGGATGCAGCAGCATTGGCCCTCAAAGGGCCCTGGCCAATCATCTCAGAGTGTGCTTGGGCCTCCACTCGAGCATGCTCAGCCATTGCCATACGCATCTTAGCTTCACGGCCTGCTTTCTCCCTCAATTCTATCTCGGCTCTTAGTTCCATCGTAGCCTGCTTCTCCTCCTGTAACAAAGCCTGCTCTAGCATGAGCCGCTCCTCAGATCGGAACTCGCCAATGGCCCTTTTCTTGGTCATTATGTTGTATGCCAACACTTGCTTCTCGAAAGTTGTCGTGAACTCGGCAATCTTTACCAGAATGTTATGATCCCATTGCTGCAGGCGAGAAGGAATCTGGCCAGTTGCGTCACTGTCAAGGATCCTGTCATCTTCTTCAGCCTCGTAGTCGGCAACAACATGGTACGGCAATAACCTAGTTTTGACACCAATGTGACAGACTATATGAGCACCTTCAGATACAGGATTTAAGTCAAGAAGATTCAAACATTCAGTGCTGCTAATCAAAATTTCTGGCTTAACTTTAATGTGTTATTAGTATGACTTAAGAGGTGTGACTGTGAGAGGAATGTGCTAGTACTGGAATGATAAAGTTGGGCACTGCATTGCAATTTCAATATATTAAAATATACAATGCACTGAATCATGTTTTCTGGACAAGCAAAAAGGACTCTAAAACTAAATTAACCCCCTATACCTTACCCACTTCCATAAACGAAAAAACCTATAGTAGCCCCTGAACTACTCCAAGAGTCTAACTCTGACTATCAAACTCAAACTTAGTAAGTGATAGGAACATCACAACCATTAACACAATGGCAATTACTGATGGACCAATCACAAGAAGCCACGTCAAACAAAGGCAGGATCAACTTGAGTTTATCATATAGCCTCAAAAACATCGTTATGCATTCATCTCCTCTGTTTTTGGTTGAAATCAGGTACAATGCAGCAGAAAGCAACAGTGACCATGTTGTTAATTAGCCCCAACCAAGTTGTTGGTGGCACAGTGACCATGTAGACAAGGTGCACAGCTGGATAACCTGCCAAAGTGTCCGAAGAGCGAGGATACATCACTCACCCTCAACAACTGGCGAATGGGCTCATCCCTGTTAGGAAGAGTGACTCCAAGGCTTATAGAACTTTGATTATTTCATTGTTTAATTAATGAGCTTACGTACCTCCAAATTGCTATGGACCATCAATTCCTGTAAATCTAGTCGTTAGTATCTGTCCTTACTACTCCCAACATATGTAATATTAGCGATTTCAGGGGTAAAGTCGGATGAGAATAGGAATAAATCCTGCATCTCCACGTTTAAAATTGGTAAGAGAAAATTTTCCCCGACAGCTGTTTCGGGGATCCATTAAGATTCTCAATTTACTGAGAGAAAGAACTTGGAGAGCATCAAGATGTGCTCCTGTTGACTGCTGCATGTGTAGCGCCGAGGAGAGCATGAAGCAGATCCTTGTTGTCTGGGCCAAGTTGCACTGTGCGTTGCTATGCGGAAATTGATGCAGCTCCAATGTGAAAAAGCTAGAGGCAATTGGTTGATGAATTCTTTGATTGCTCTGCTCCTTCCTCTACTCTCCATGCCGTTTTTCATGCAGCATATCACCATGTCAACACCACAAAATTCGCAAGTAGTTGTTTCAGCCCAAACTGCTGCTGAAAATGATGAGCATTACGACCCATCCAAGGATCCTAAGAGGAGGCCAACGAAGTCAAAAGACCCAGGATGGAAGTATGCCTACTGGCCAGATCTTGAGGACAAGTATCGACTAGTCTAGCACTAGTCGAGACTAGTCACGACTAGTCTCCTTGTCGCCACCCCAGCGACAAGTTGCGACTCGTCGACTCGTAATCCTTGCTTGAGTCAGGGCCTCGGGGCAACACTTGGCTGCGACGACAGACAAATCCATAAGAGGTACTCACGAAGTTCATATTTATCAGCTAGACTCGGACATCAAGGGAGTTAATTAAACAGGTAAAATGATGGACCAAGATACACTTACCAAAAGAGCAACCAGATGGAAAAATGACTCAAAGCCTAGAAATTAACAGCTGGATGAGCATTATACTACTTTGAACCGGTAATAGAATGTACCATAAAAAAAGCTCTAATTAAAGGGTTACAGGCTAGTCCTTTACAGGCAACAGACTTGACCTGGGAAACACATCTCCTCCTACCTAACAAACTATGTACTACTATTTCCCAAACTAAACCAGTATCTTTGCGTAATAGGAAAGTTCTGGTGGTTTTTGGAGCGGCAAACTGGTGCTGGGGGGTCGCAATAGGAAACTTGTTGGTGCAACTGCAATGTCACTGTTGTAGGTTTTAGGTGGATAAACCATCAGCTGATCTAGTTGGACTCCTGCAATATTATATTATAGAGTTAACTCACAATCTTCTACTAGAGACCGGCCTACTAAATACCAAACTAGATGTTGTGTGCAAAGACATTCCGTGGAAAAGATAGGTAAAACTAGGATTTCTTCTCGCACCACTCCTGGATAAATATCTACTTTCCCGAAATATCGTTTTTAATGTGAATTTCGAAGGACAAAAACATTCAAGACTAAGTAGAAACACAAACCTACATAATTCTAGTGATAATGCAAGAGTGAATTCCATTTATGCATAATATTTATCTTCATCCCAAGCCAGACATGTCGGTTCAAGTCTCCCACAACTGCAACTGGAAAAGAAACATTGGAAAAATCCTGATCGTTAGGTGCCAGGTCGAACCGAAGATAGCCAGAAATAAATATGGCCTTTAGCCACTACAGTATACCATTGCGTGCATAGGACAGCTTTTGTAATTTATAAGTTCAGCATTTTAAACTCAAACAAGGATAAAAAAATTCTACCAAGATTGTTCATAAGAATATTGAGAACTGTGGAACAAAATTCATTTATCTAGCAGGGGTCTAAAATTACCTTTGTAAGGACAAAGGTTTCCAGCAAAAGAGAACCACCAAAAAATCAGTAGACTATAGTGTAGGGCAGCTTAAATGAAGTGATGTCATAAATCACAACTTTAATCAACGAGTCTTCAGCAACTTATTGGGTAACTCCTCAGCAACCACTCAACTACAAAAGTGTGCTCAAACTGAAAATTGTTTCCCAGCAAATGCCAACACGGGGGAACAAGATATTAATGGAGTGCTCGCTGCTCGGTTCGAACATTGAAGCAAATTTAAGTTAACTTCAACTAGCATTGGCTTCCATTTGGTTTGTGGCCAACAACAAGATTGTCGTTCTATTGGCAATGTTGTGAATTTCCTTGCCAAGCCTTGGCTAATTAATGGTAGCCAATATGATCACCAACATTTGATAATATCAGTTGTTTCAGGTTTGGTTTGCAGCCAAATCGTATGCATGAAAACCAAGCAATACATTGGTCTAAATGTATTAAAGATATAGGAAGGCTTTTGTCGCACAAGTTAGATCAAAGTTCAAAAGAGAGAAAAGAAAAGAACCTCACAAAAACATTTGGGGTATGTTTGGTTTGAGCCCCAACTTGCCTAACCAAAATATTGGCAAGACCAATGCAAAGACATGACCAAAATTTTGGTAAGCCATTGTTGTTTGGATTGTGGCCACTGTAACTGCCAAAATTTTGGCAAGATTGCTAGGCCTTCATTTGGTTTGCAGCCAATTAACTATCTAGACATTTTACAAGTTATTTTTAGTTGATTTGATTCAGATTTAGATTTCATGAAGAGCGAACAAAAAGGGAGGCACGTGTTAGAAACCTCATCGCTTTTGCATGCAGAAAAAATACACGGCAGAGTGTGACCTACGATGGCCAGAAAAATACAAGGCTGCATACACGGATTTAAAAAAATTGTGGGGATACACAGCTGCCTACCCGGATTGAATTGGCAGTTGATCCGCTCTGTGACGTGACGAGGTTGCTGTTAATCCGCCGCACTTACCGGTTTAATTAATTACTGTCCATAGACCTACAGCGAGCAAGCGCGGCTGCCAATTTTTTGGCGCACGATTTGTGGGCCCTCCGCACGCCCAGGCATGGGTGAAAATTACACTGGAGAGTCGAGGGCGGGCTGGGACGAACCAATATTTTGGCTTGGTTCCAACCGGAAGCCAAATCGTGTGGGCGAGCCAAAAAATTGGTATGGTCGACGTCGGCTGTAAACCAAACATACCATTGGCACCAATGGTTGCCTAATCTAGTCAAAGCTGCCAAACTTTGGTAATACAAACTTTGGTTGTCATGACATAAAACGAAACAGACACTTGTTACGAACTCAACACAATGGAAGCAACTCAATTCGGTTATCAAATTTGTGAGCAGAAATACCCTACTAATTTATCTCGTCATCAAATTGATTGCAAATATATATATGCAAATTGCCCAATTCTCGATCTTTCCCACGACTAGCATTACCGGTAAATTCACTCTCACGACACGTGAAGACAGAATCCAAGAGAAAAATATAGCACTGCAAGTACCTGAATGTTTCACAAACAGAATGGCAAGAAAAAGCTATTGTATCAACATTGCGCACAACAGTGGATCCTGTTGCCAAATGCGTTGAGGTCTGCTAGACCGAAGATGGACACATGAGGAGATAAGCTAATCATCAAACCAGCATTCCATTGCAAAACCTATTACGTAACATGCACGCAATGCGAATTGCGAACTAAAAAGTACTTGTCAAGCTCAGAGATCAAATCTGCATCAAGTGAAAGTTTGAAAATTCAGACTCTCCTAAACCCTTTAAGATAACTTGCAAGCCATCTTGGGAAGCTAACTCAATAAAATGTTGCATGTGGTGGACCAAACAGTGTGCCTGAATGAATCCTAAAAGATGATCAGCAATTCCAGTTCTACATCACATCAAATCCATCTGTAACCACCTATGTTCACTACCTCCCTTAGGCCGCAAACTCGCGTACCAGGAAAACAAGATAAATCTATACGACGGACCAAATCATCAAGGAAACAAAGGAAAAGGGACACTGTGCGCTGTGTATCGGGGCGGAAAGTCTGACCTGCTGACGGCGTCCTCGAGGGACTGGAAGGGCGTCTTGATGTCCGGGTTGCAGACCCGCATGGCGTCCTGGAGCGCCATCTCCATCTCGGGGCTCCGCCCCCTGGCCTGCGCCGCCTGCTGCTGCTGCTGCTGAGGGGACGGCTGCGACGGCCCCTGCGAGTGCGGCTGGGGCTGGGGCTGGGGCTGCGACGGCGGAGGCTGCTGGAAGCGGTGCGGCCCAAGGGGGCGGAGGTGGGCGTCAATGTTGGAGGGGAAGCGGGACATGGCCTGCTGCGACAGCTGCTGCGCCTGCGGATGGTGGGGTTGCGGCTGCCCCTGGGCCTGCGCCTGCGCCTGGGCCTGCTGCATGAGGAAGAGCTGGCGCTGGAGCTGCTGGTGCTGCGCTGCGGCAGCCGCCGCGGAGGCGGCGGAGGAGGTCTGAGTGGGATTAGCGGCGTCCTCCATGGCGGTCGCGGAAGAATGGGGAGTAGGGACGGGGAGTGAGATTTGGGGGAAAATGGTGTGCGTTCTGGTGTAGTTGCGGACTTCGACGAGAGCTCGGGGAGCTCGACACGTGGAGGTGGTGGAATGCTTCGTTTTGGGCTAGCCTGGGCTTTGAGGCCCGGATTTGTGTCAGCGGAACAGGTGATGTATTTGAAGGCCCAAGCGTCATAAGGGTATATGGAGGCCAAAAAAAAAAAGATGGTGCTAGGCGTCCCATCCCAGGTCCCGCATTAGAATCGAAAAGAATCAATGGTTAAGATCTCTCTGTCCGGTCATTTCATTCCGCTTTTATTGCGACATAGAAAATAAAATCCTTTTTTTACTAGCAGCAAAAAAAGTTCAGTCAGAAACAGAAAAAAAAGACTGATTCTCGCCGAATATTTCGTCAGAGATTTTACAATAATTTTTTTTATTTTAGCGTAGCACAATCAAAGAATTTTTGTAAACACCTTTACCATCAGCATCTACTTTCTTCTTACATATCCATTTACATTCGACGACAATTTAGTCATTAGAACGTCAACCAAAGTCCATACATAAATCATATTTCGTACATGGATCTATTTACCTTTCATCATCGCTTCTTACATATCACAAAAATTCAAAGAAAAATTCTTCGTGTACAACTGGAAATTTTATGTTTGCGTACAGAGTTTTCGCACAAAATGACCTTTTTTACGGCTTATGTAAAAAAAAAGACAATTTCCGATGCTCCAATATGACTATTCATAAGATATTTTTGTCTTTTTTTGTGCAAGCCGTAAAAATATTCTTTTTTACAAAACTTTGTGAATATCCAAATGTTCATGCAATTTTTTTGTTTTAAATTATTTAACATTTTAAAATGCATTTTATACATTTTATTACAGTAGGTGTTTTTTACACCTATGTATGGGCTAAAACTCTAATAAAGACTAAACCTGCCGCCGGGTACCCAATGCCCATATCCGAACCCCCTATCCACTTGCTGGGTACCCAATGCCCACATTGGGCACGAAGCAGCGGCGGGCGGCTCACAGTGGGCGTGGTGGACCAGCGTTATAAATTTTCTGAGTCTAAGAAACGCTGGACCAGCTGAGTCTTACTCTAGACACGCCACCAAGTTGCCATTAACCGATTAAAATATTATTTCTTCCCCAACCGTTTCGGCTGGCAGTCGCCGGCTGTTGTGCAATTCAATTTACTTCTCCACTAGCCGTTAGCTATATATACACATAATTCATCACAAGGACACACAAATTCCAAATATGGATCCATCTAGGCCACCAAGTTATACAAGCATGTTCACCTCCGCTGTAGGAGAGTCTGAGAACCAAAACAACCAATACTACCAGCAGTTTCAAACTTGGAATGGTGCTATTGGTTTAACTTTCTCTCTCTTAATCTCTCTCTTGTCGCTGAAGAAAATTAAGGCAGCATGAGTCGTCATGGTTGAATATATACGAGGCACTACACAATGCACTGGCATTGCATCCATATCCATGGGAAATCACGTACACAGCTGATCAAGGACACACACGTACACATGCTCTGTTCTGTTGGTGTTGGCTAGTCATTTGCAGAAGCAGCAGAGTCCGTGAGAGGGAGCCGGTACTCCTCTGGCTTGAGAGCCACCACGAAGTCCGGCAGCGCCGGCGCCGCCGTCTCGTGGGTCGTCCTGTCGACGTTGCTGTAGAGGTCCTTGTTTATGCGGACTTTGCAGGAGGAATCCTTGTGGATCTTGTCGTGGAGGTACTTCATCGATCCCCACAACACTGGGCTCCTGCATAGAAAAACACACATAAAGATAGAGCATCGACCTAACCAGATAAATCAGTGATAAATCTCTCTGATCCTATATAAGGATTGAAAAATATTGTGTCATGGGTCATGGTGTGTGTGCTCGAGTGCATGGTGTTTTGGTAATGTCAACGAGTTATTGCCTTGAAACGGGAGACGCGGCGTGGAAGGCCTCGCAGGCGGTCCGGCTCTCCCTGAGGAACTCCTCCGCGGACAGCAGCGCCGCCACGGCCATCCGGTGGCACTTCTCGCTGTTGCCTTCGTCCAAGATCAGCCCGTGGTAGTAGTACGCCGCGGCCTGGAGGATAGTGTTGTTTTGATTCAGTTTTGAGAGTCATGGAAAGAAAGGAAATATGCATACAACACGTGCTTTGGCTTCGATGTGCTTCCACTTGACAAAGAGCCTGTGCTTCTCGCCCCAGCCATCTAGCAGAGGCAGATCGCCGATGCTTTCATGTGCCTGCAGACAAATTCAACACTGTTATGCTATCTGAAAATAAATGAAAGATATTACTATGAAAAGGCTTTTGGATCGTTTTTTTTCTGGAACTATGTGAAATTGAACAGTATAGAGAACCGACAATTGTATACGTATATATGCCAATTGAGGAAATAGCAAAAAAAATATGAAAACCCGTAGAGATGAAACAAAACCTACCTGCTGCCAGCACTTGACCATCTCACATGCCAGCCTCCTTTTCACCGCCAGGGTAGCCTTGGGGCTGTCAATTGCCAGCCCAAGTTGAACATCGATTGCCTGGCAAACACACACACATTATGATCGAAGCTGACATCTCAACTGCTTGCTATGATCTTAACTGGAACCATGACGAATCATGTGATCTCTCTCTCTAGAAGAAGAAGAATATAAGTAAAAGCACTGTTACCTGACCGAGGGCTTGCATGCAGGTAGCTCTCAGGACCGCTTCAGACAGGTCCACGGGGAGACCTTTCCTACACGAAACGGCAAGTCAGTCATGAACACCTGAAGAAAAGGGAAGCTTGTTCACCAACATCCAACTCGTCGCAGAGACCACCTCTTCTCAGGCGACATCCGGGGAAGAACATGCTGCATGGCGCACTCCAAGTGCCCGGCCGCCTTGAGGAACACCTCGACTGAAGCTCGCTTGTTCTCTGAAAAAACATCACAATTCAGAACTGTAACAGGTCGCTTCTTTTTTACTCTGCAGCAGTGATAATAAGGGTTAATGGAGCTAGTACATGACGGAAACACGGACCTTCGGATACCTTGGCATGGTACCCCTCGAGGGATGTCTTTGGGAGGAGCAGGGAGTTGGCCTGCGATAAACGCAGCATCGCCATCATGTGCACCACCGACAGCACCTCGTACCAGGCACTGGGCAACGCGGTCTCCTGCCGTCAGAAATTACAGATTATTATTAGTCACTGCAGAAAAATGCAAGACGTAGAGATGTGTACATGGATATGCCTGCAGACCTCTGCATCGTCTTCCTGGTTCATCCATGCAAATTGTATCTTGTCTTCCAGCTCGCTCCCTGTCAAAGGAACAAAATCTGTCTCAGCTTTTTCAAGCACATGTATTTCAGTCATTTTAGATCAAACTTGAATCAAGCTGTACAGATTAAAATGTTATAAGTTACTACTACTTTACCATCTTTTGTCATTCCTAGTACAACTGGCAGGTACTCTTCTAGAGCCCGCACAAGATCAGCTGATGTGGATCCCCCTGCAAGCACAAAAATCCAGAATGTTAAATACTAGCTTCAGACTGTCATCAGTTACCAAATTCAGGCTGATGCATGCTAGAATCATCAGACTTTAAGTTGCCAAGATTCAGGTAAACAATAGCACTATCAGCAACTATGAAACACATAGAGACATGCACGGATGACAGTCGGTGAACGAACCATGCTGCGTAATGGCGCGCCACCGGGGCCTGCTCACCGCCAGCGCCTCGCGAGCGGCCATGGATGCGATCCGGGTCCTCGACACCGCCAGCCGCTCGGTCAGCCTCCTCGGCAGGCAGTCGGCAAGCGGCGGCGGTGGCAGCTCCAGGGGCTCGGGAACCCGCAGCCCAGGCACGAACACGGCCACCTCGCCGATGCTCGCCGGTCGCCTCCTGATGGCGCTCGCGTCGTCCGGCTTGGAGCTGAAGCACCCCATCCTGCAAAGTCTGCAACAGTTTTGATCTCTCTGTTGGACGATCAGATGGACCCAGAGATGGGAAATTTGTAGCACATGGACTCGAGATGCAGGATCAATGGCGCGAATGAGAGGAAGGTGAAAAAGGAAGAGGAGAAGCTGAAGGTGCTAAGTAATTAAGGAGCCGTGATTTTGGTCAATTAGATGTATGCCAACAAGCAGAGGGGGAGGAGCCCAATTATGTTGCTCACGAGGTTCACATCCAAGTCCACACATCCAACAGCCCAAGTGGATGCGAGATCACGAGCATCACAACTATAGTTAATTTCTGGCTTTTCTACTTGCTCGATCGCCTTCTTTTCCATTCATGAAAAAGCTGAACTTCCAACCTTCTCTGTCAAGCTGAATTTCAACTTAACTTAGCTAGTTTCAGATGACTGTTAATTCAGGACTGCAAAATAAAAATGAAGTACAAGTCAACCATGAAACGAAAAAAAGAACTTAGAACTATTACTTCTTTAAGAAAAAAAAATGATGACATCCAACCACCATGGATATTTGCATACATGACTCATGTAGGAAGCATCCGGCAGCCTAGTTCTTTCTTTTAGACTCCAGCCTAGTACATTGGCAACAAATTTTAGATATCTACTCTAAGACGGCCTCTGGATCGATTAGATATCTCGAAGGAGAACCCACATGCCACTTTGAGGCCAAACCATGATGCGGTATGCCATTAGATACACACTATGACGATGGCTTCAGGCAGTCAGCAAAGCATGCAAAACCGTCGGCTTACCGCTATACCGACAGTCGCTGTCGACATATTCGGCATCGACATACACCAAATGGCCGTCGGCATATAGGTCATATGCCTGCTGATATCCGGGTCCAAAGTCCAAACTCTCGCAACTGCCTGCTTAACTATGCTTCCTTTCCTCCAAAAAAAAAGAAAAGAAAAAAACATCGAAACTGCAAGAAATGGGCCATGGTTTTTATCATTTTCGTCACCGCTGATATGGCAAATTGGTGGGGTTCCACACGGTAAGAAATGATCGAGAAAAAGGATCAACGATTTTGATGTTAACATGCACCCCGTGGCTTCGAACTAATATTGGGGCTAGCTAGAGTTGGCGGCATATTCACAATTTCAAAAAACACAGTGGCACGGTCCCAATTCTGGCGAGATTTTTATATCAAAAACACAAATATATTCATCCTCACGCAGAAAAAAAGATCATCCAAAGATAAGACTGGATCAACCTTTTGGTGTGTAAACACTTGATCATGTAGGCGTAGAGAAAACAAGTTATATAGCCTATGTGATGATCTGATCTATGGCTCTGCTCATAATCAGTAGGGCAACAACTAAAAGACTACAAGGATCAACCATATATTCGTAGAAAGCAACTCCCACACCACACCTCACACCATGGTCTCCTGCCGGCCATCAGACGAGCTCTAAGCCGGCGGCGTGCCTGGACCGACGGATGCCGGCCTGCCGCTTCCTCCAGACAATGACGGCCAGCCCCACCACCGCTACGGCGACGAAGGCCAGGAGCACGGCGCGAGCAGTCTTCCATCCGCTCATCTCGGGTCTCCCGCCATTTGTCTCCCCGCGCAGCTCGCCGCCGGCAGTAGGGCCAGGGGCGGGTTGGGGAGCGGGCGTGGGCGGCTGCGCGGAGGCGAGGAGCGGCGAGAGGAGGAGGACGAGGAGCAGGAGCAAGGTGGCGGTGCGGGGCAATGAGAATGCCATGGCGGTGGTGGTGGTGTGCTGCTTGAGATATGAGGCTGGTTGGCTATATAGAATGCATATAGTATATACTCTGATCGCAAGGTAGCCGTGCGCACCGAGGTAAGAGAGGTGGATGCAGATGTTCCATTCCACATTGTACATGTCGATTGCTGCATTGTAGACATCGAACCTAGTTTTAGTGTGAGCAGCAAATTTGTTCGTTTATAAGATCACAATGCCAGCTCACACTAAAAGGAACGCTAGCATGATATTTTTGCAGTAACGCAAACGGTGAAATTGGACTTCTCCCCACGGTTTTGCAAAACGTCTCTATCAACGGGGGTAGGCGATGTGTGGCTTTTTCCCCACATAGATCAGGATTACCTAAATTAGCATGGTGTGTATGAATAATTTTTTTTTCCGGAATGAAACATTTTATTCTACAATCACCGTGGTGTCAAAAACTCGTTTAAGTGTCAACAATCATAAAGCGTGATCTACGGATTGGCCCTCCAACAACAACAGGCGATCTACATCTACAAAGTTCTTCATGATCACTAGTTTTTTTTACCTTTTCCCTTTTTTTCTTTGGGCTCTGATCCAGTACAACCCCCTCCCTCTAAACTCGTATAATGTCAAACACAAGAACGGTTCAGATCACTTGATACCCCTTCGTAATTAGTATATACGTATATATATAAACTTATATAAAACCCCATATAACTTAACTAAATAATATGTTTTCTAGCCATACATTACTAGTACGAGCCCTACGCAAAGGAAAAAAAAGTTTGGATGTACGTCGCTGGACTGTCCGGCAACTTGTGTGGTGGCTCGCTGCAACTTGACCGGCGACTTGTCCGGCGGCTCGTTGAACTGTCTGGCAAATTGTCCGGCGGCTCGCTGGACTGTCCGGTAACTTGTCCGGCGGATCGCTGGACTGTCCGACAACTTGTTTGGTGACTTATCCGGCGCCTTGTTGGACTGTCCGGTGACTTGTCCGGCAGCTCGTCAGGCGGAGGCACCGCAGAAGAGATTGGTCGTGGCGGTCGTGACGATGGCTGGCGGAAGCGGCGGTGATCGTGACGGCCGGCGGCGGCGGTCGTGACGATGGCCGGCGGTGGGACAGGCCGATCATGTGCGTGTGGGAATTTAGAATTGTGTATAACTACACAGATCCCAATATATATACCTTTACGAAATAATATTATATTTGAATACGGGTTTAATATATATATATATGTGAACGTATTTATACGAGTTTAACGGGAAGGGGTTGTACTGGATCAAACCCCTTTTTCTTTTGCTAGAGTGTGCGACTGTGTGCATTGTGCCGACAATTCGGCACATCAACACTATTTGCAGCAGAGATTGATAGTCCTTTTCTGCTTCTCCATGCACAATCAAGATGGATTTTGAACACTACAAGGAAACTACTATATAGATGCATTATTTTAGTCATGCATATACACTATAATCGTCCAAATATAGTTAAAGAGGCATATTTCCATGGTCACGCTATTAGGCAGTACCTCTTTGACTATGGATTCATTTGTTGAGGCGTCTGTAAATGAAGCAATGTCACTTTTTCGAAGCAAATAATCGCGAGACAGGAAACATACCACTCATCATGTTCATTCTGCTTTGGAATTCTGGAATTTAATTTAACAAAAAAGGGGCTTGCACAAAAATGCTCTACTATGTTGAAAACAACAAAAGGACATCCGGACCTAAATAGCCCAAGCACCACAAAATCCATGTGACATGTACTTTTCACAACGCTTCCCAAACGTGCATCAAAATTAATGTAATATTGTGAAAATATAGCAAAATAAAAAAAAACTGCCAAGTCTGACCGCTTACAAGTGTCAAAAAAGATTAAGATCTGACATGTTGTGTAAATCGCCTCCAATCCTACAATGGCTCAGAAACCAAAAATCTGTGAGATACTCCTAAAAAGTTGCTCCCATGTGTCAAAAATATTTGAATATGCCCTTGGTTTGATGGACGAAGGATGATAGATGTACTGGTATTTTCCATGGTGTCAACTGAAATCAATGCTCTTTCCGCCGAACTGAACAATGCTAGGAAGCTGCCTATTCGAATGAACAACAATGACCTTGATTTCTTACTATCAGTCAATATCCAGTCTCCTTTGTGTCATAAACAAATCATACTTTATATGGCAATGCCACTTTAGACAAGAGTATTCCACGGCTCAAGCAACGAATAAAAGCAAGCGTCCACATGATGGCTGCAAAAGTACAATGAACTAATCACAGATCTGTAGTTCACTAATATGAATCAGGCAGGAAATAAATCCACAGCACCGGAAGGCTTTCCACTCTGAAACCAAGATATCCATACCTCCAGCAAGAGAGAAGAGTGGCAGCTCTGCATGGATCCTGCAAACCAGCATGGTGCAGTGAACATGACAAGGGCGATGGAGGCCTTATCCCCATACATCACCAAAGCGCGGAGGACGGTCGTTGAAATAGAAACTTTGGTGGCTGTGGCAGCAGGACTGATGTTTCTGCAGCTCATCCTCGGTCCATTACGCCGGCGGTCGGGCCACTGGTTCATCCAAGGTACATTGTGGCTTGCCTACACACTCGCCTTCCCTCTTATTGCCTACACCCTCGGTCAGATGGTGTCCTCGCCGGCAAAGAATGGGTTATATTTTGTCTGGGCTGTTATTCTCTTCTGGGCAGCCGGATGTACTAACTCCATCACAGCCTATGATATTGAAGATAACAAGCAGTGGAAGCGGTACCTCTTTGAGCTGCTTCAGTATATTGTCTATTTATGTGTTACAGAAAGGCTGCTTATTCCTCACAAAACTTCATTCAGCAACCTGCTCGAAGCGGAAGGAAAAACACAGCCTATTGACCTTGCAATGGGGACCCTGTTTGCTCTGCTATTATTTACTAATATGGTCAAAGCTTTTGCTGGTTGGATGGTCACGCGCTCTTCTCCCAGCAAATTAGTAGCCGACTATGTGAGTGACCAGGTTGACGAAAGAGGTGCTGAAGATTCTTTTGACCCAATTAGAATGAAGGGATACAAATACCTTGTCCGCTGGCGAGTTCACCATCCCATGCATCACTACACCACAGATGGTATAATCACCATCGACACAATCTGGGTCACGGAATTTAATGATGGGCTGCTCAACACAAGTATAGCTGTCTCACAATTGAAAGATGTGTGTCTTTCCTTTGCTCTGTCTCACTTGCTAAAGCGCCGGTTCTTTGGGATGGAGTGTGCTGAAGCTGCCCTTCCCGAAACACACAAGTTTGTCCTTGAGGGTTTGCTGTCAACAGAGGGTGAATCCAACAACTACACAAGAGCATTTCATATCATCGAGGTAGAACTGGGTTTTCTCTATGATTTTTTCTTCACGAAGTATGCGGCTCTGTTTGACATGGAGGTTTCTTTCCTTGTTTTGGCTCTTCTCAAATTAATTTCCATATGCATCTGCGGAGCAGTTCTGCTTCGAGATCCTCCTATAGTGAAGACACTTGTACCAATAATTGAAGTTGGCACAAGAACTGTTGATGTTACCATCACAGTCATGGTTATCGGAAGTCTCTTTCTAGTTGAAGTACTGCAGGCCATACTTTATCTGACGTCAGATTGGGCCACCGTTTCACTTGCTTGCAGTTATACCAGAAGAGGTTCCTGGGATTTCAGCACATCTGTTATTTGGTTTCTTAGAAGATTTAACTTATACAGACATTTGAGAGGTACGATATCCTGGCATAACATTGGAAAATTCCTTCAAAGGCTCAATATTTTAGGGTATTGGCAAAATAAGATGGGGCAGTCATCTGTAATTCAAGGCTGCTGGCATTTCGATACGTCTGACGTGGAGCCTTTGAACATTCGCTGGACTGACAACGTCCTCTTCATGGCTAATCTTCATTTTATGAAATACCTGACGGGCTCCATACTTTCAATGATATTCTCCAAGAAATTGTTCGTCCTTGTTCCTGATTCTGTGAAAAGCGAGATAGTTTCTTGCTTGATGAAATCTAGCATTGGTGGACCTCTAACCAATGGAGAAGCAGCATTGCATAGTAACGGTGTCCTTGGAGAGTTATCCTGGGCATTAAAGGATTCGAGCCAAGCAAAAATAATGGCTGTTTGGCACGTTGCAACTGATTACTGCAATATTGGATCTCACAGTAAGACTAAAGGGTGTCAGAGTAGCTCAGAGGAGGAAGAAAGGGACCGGATAGATTACTACAAGCAAGTTGCGACCACATTATCCAGATATTGTGCATACTTGATGTCCACTGTCCCAGATTTTCTTCCTGGAAACTCCATAGATACATATATCGTCTTCTCTAAGTTAAAACGGCAATCAATACGGGTGCTACATGCGCAGAAGCCAAGTAGGGATTTATTACTGAAGGCCATTGATGATGCCAAAAATAGCAGCAAGGAAGATACCGGTATCCGCGACTCTGGCAGCAGCATGCTGCAGGATACCAACATCGATGAATCCACTGCCAACAACAACCAAGATGACTCCAGCGGGAACAATATGCAGAATTCCACCGTCGACGACTCAACCGCAACCAATACCCAAGATAACATGTTCATCGACGGCTTGAAGCTGGGGAGAGACCTGGAGAAGATAGAAGATGAAGTTCTCCGCTGGAAGGTGATGGCAGAATTCTGGGCCGAGACCATCATCTACATTGCACCATCCGACAACGTCAAGCTGCACATGGAACACCTTGCGCAAGGAGGGGAATTTCTCACTCACGTCTGGGCTCTGCTCACTCACGCGGGTATCCTGAAACGTGACCAGAAGCAAGCCCCTGAAGATAATGTGTGATGCAGGTGTTGGGTTGTTTCTATATTTCCTCCTTGTCCCAGATACTGTGCTGATTCAAGGTCCTCTGTAATAAGCTAGCAGACTGCATTGTTGCGGTGCAGGATGTAGAGCGAACTTAAGGTATTTGGTGTGCTTTTCGGGCTAAGCTAGTTTGTGTACTGAACCCTTAAAGAGGCCTCAACTTGTGTTGTGAACATTATCAATCCTGCATGATACGTTTGAACATGCTACATCTTGATTTGATATCTTCGGGTGCAGCCAATTATTTTGAGGAACTTTTGCTGGCATAGGGGTATTTGCATTATTTGCCACGTTTTACTCTGTATAAGAGAGCATCCTTCCCTGGCCAGCAGTCTAGCGTGATCCATTGCTGAAAATGGTATTCAGCTGCCCGTATTTTGATCGAACTGGCAACATGTGATCAACTCCTGAAAATGGTACTTGTGTACTCTTACATTCTTAGTTGAAAGAGATGCACGCCAAGCGTTTGACGCTGCTCGTCATGCTTGTACTTTTCGCTTAGTCACTAGGACTGGGCCGTCTCTTCTGTGTGCAAATAGCTGCTCTTGATGTCTAATGAAAAGGTTTATGAAAATGATACTAACCAAAAAACCTCGCATTGTGAACCTTAAAGAAACCAGTGTTATATGAAACATGATCACCAATTCACCAAACACAATGTTAATACGCCCAGCAGACGGTATGAATTTGACAGTATATTCACGAGCGTTGAATTTCATTCTCAATTCCTCCCCAGGTGCAGTCAATTTTATGATATATGCCAGCAAAGTACATTCTGTCCCAGGCTGCCTTGTGGACGGTTACCAGCTATTCATCAACCACCACAAATTTTGCTTTGACAGGAGTAAACATCAGGTTCTTGTGCGCGCACTGAGAGTTTGTTCCAGAGTCACAGATGTCCCACAAATTTGGTGACTTGTCTGTCAAACCAAGTCCACCAGTTATGTAAAACCTTGTAATTCAGAGCTGCGGAAACAAAATAGCACCTGAAATCAAAGCAGCAGTCTATAAGTAGTATTTACGAGATGATGCCTATACTAAAGAACACAAAACTGGAAACCAGGTGAATCGTGTCAGCAAAGATACCTTGCAGTAACCATTGGAGCTGCTATGCTCCAGCGATTTGAAGATCACATCGTTAGAACCTTTTAGCCAGCTGCAGCCCCGCAAAAGAAATAACCTCTTATCTAAACTTTCGATTGAAATGCCTTCTCGCATTGGGCATGGGGATCCATGATGTCCATTCCCCTACGGATCACATATGTCCAGGAATCCATGCTAATAAAATTACAGATCACATATATCAGGAAGGCCCTATATAAGACGAGTCAAGAAACCAGCAGATTCCACATTGCTACAGGAGAGAAAGCACCGGCACTACGCTATTTTGATGGAGATGAATCGTCCTAAAAGAGGAGCTTATGAGAAAGAACGTGCTAGAATAATTAAAAAAACATATTGAAGCAATACTTTTGATAAAATATAAAATGATCCACATGGGATTATGTAAGATAAAACAACAAATATAAATAAATGCCCTAAAGGCAAAAAAGAAGGATGGAATGGAGAAAAGGCATACAAACCGGTGGAAGAATTAAGGCTGTGTGACCATCCCAGATGCCTGCTGTGTGACCAAGCACCAGAAACGATGCAGCACCTGATGATAGGCTGCCCCTTCTCTCGGCAAATCTGGCATGAGATCCTCTCTTGGCTGCACCAGAAACTATTATAAGAACTAATATGTTAAACACCACCACACAAGCTTCGGCACAAAACACCACAGAATAATGTCACTATAAAAGGAAGAGATCATGAAGCAGCAAAAGAAATAATTGAAAATTGATATGGCACTACTTGAAATTGTTAGCTTCAGACAAAACAACATGAACGCGTTCCATCAACAATTTATGGAAGAATTAAAGGCATGTTATTACCTGCAGTATAGACACTTTCAAATGGATGATAAATAGCCATAAAGTTGGTTTCAGAGTCTCTTGAACTGCATAGACTCAAGCTGGACCATGAGAACGCCGATACATATCGCTAGAAAAACCACATTAATGTGCTCAGCAAACCTGAGTATCATTGGGAACATTCTATCCTTCTCCTGTTTGAGGGGAAAAAAATAGCTTGCCCAGTTAAATAGTTCTTCTCAGTGCCCATGAAACAACCCCATCAGAATCTTTCTTCCCGTTCCATAATTGGGCATCATAGCCTGACAGAAATAGGAAACCAAGACCACCATCCTCTGCCCTCATAACCGTGAACTTGGCACCATCCGGAGTTGGTTCGAAGGAGAGATCGAGGCAAGGTAAAATGTTCTCGATGAAGAACCCGAGGAGTGCAGGGTTACGGCGGTGGCGGATGCGGAATCGGCGGAGGAATCGAGGGTCGGAGACGAGGAGGCTGTAATGCCCGAATCAAATTAGATCACAGGAACTCAGATGTGCATATTGATTTGAGGAGTAGCGATACAAGATCAGATCTCAGATCGACCCAGAGTTGGTGAAGGAAAGCTGCTAGGCTAATAATACGCTACTTTAGTTTCAACTTCCTTTACCCCTAGCTCACGGAATGGCTGATACATATAATGGTTCGAGTTACAACAAGTAACAAAAATTACAGAGAACAGTGCTTCAGTTACTGTTTCACTTCCGGAACGTATCTGGACCGTTGAGGTAGGATCTTGAGTCTGAACCGTAGGATAACTGTCGGAGTTGAGGTGTGTCTGTTTGCAGGAGGTTCAGGGTACTGACAATGCCGCCCTCTTGAATCAGTCCTTGCCCTCAAGGATGAAAGATGGAAATTGTGTTTGGATGAAGCGGATGTCTTCCCAGGTGGCATCCTCTGGTCCCAGGCTCTCCCAATGTATCAAAAGTTGTTTCACCGGTGTCTTCTGCCTCTGTATAATACGCTCATCCAGAATTGCAAATGGTGTTGTCTTGATCTTCCCGTCTGCTGTGACCAAGGGAACATGAGGAAGAGGAATGGCATGCATGCCCACGTGCTTCTTCAGCTGACTGATGTGGAATACTGGATGGATAGTTGTAGTATCTGGAAGTTGTAATCTGTAAGACACTTCACCCACTCGAGCAGTGATCTTGAATGGCCCGTAGTACTTGGTGCGTAGCTTGAGGGAGCCTCTAAGACCAAATGCGTTTTGTCTGTAGGGTTGAATGCGAATATACACCATGTCATTTACCTCGTAAGTTCTCTCTGTGCGTTTTTGGTCTGCATACACCTTCATACGGTTTTGAGCTTCCAGTAAATTGGCTTTCAGTTTCTGAATCATGTTGTCCCTTTCAGTTATTGTCAATCTGGCTGCTGGGCAAGTTGCAGCAGTAATATCAAATTCACCAATGAGAGGTGGTGAGTAGTTGTATAAGGCTTCGAAGGGCGTCATCTTCAGCGAGGAGTGGTATGAGGTATTATACCACCATTCGGCTGTCGCCAACCATTTTGTCCACTGCTTAGGTTCCATGAAAACCATGCTGCGTAGATAGGCTTCAAGACACTGATTGACCCGTTCGGTCTGGCCATCTGTCTGCGGGTGGTAAGCAGTACTAAACTTCAGTGTCACTTTTAGGGCTTTGAATATCTGTTGATATAAAGTGCTTGTGAAAATTCTGTCACGGTCTGATACGATTTCCCTTGGTGGCCCGTGCAGTTTCACAATGTTGTCCAGGAGAATAGTGACAATCTGTTCTACAGAGTAAGGATGTGCAATGGGGATGAAATGCGCGTACTTGGTAAACCTGTCCACCACAACCAAGATGACTTCCTTGCCGTTGGACTTTGGCAAAGCTTCAATAAAATCCAGGCTGATAGATGACCATGGTGTGCCAGGAATGGGCAGTGGCTGGAGTAAGCCTGCTGGATGTGTGTGCTCAACTTTCACCAATTGGCAGACTGGGCATTCAGATACAAATTTCTGTACCATTTGCTTTAGATGTGGCCAGCAAAATACTCTCTTAATTCTCTGGTATGTAGCTTTTGCACCAGAGTGTCCTCCCAGAGCGGATTGATGGAAATTTTCCAGAAGTGATAGTCTCATGTTGGTTGATGCACCCACATAAATTTTTCCTCCGTGCTTGATAAGGCCATCCTTTATTGTGTACTGAGGTGGATCAGATACATCTGTAGCTAATTTTTGGAGCAGTTTAGTGCTGTCTCTATCTTGTACATAACTGGCTTTGACATCTTCGATCCAGTCCGGGACACAAACAGTGATTGCATGGCATGCACTATCCCTTCTGGATAGTGAATCTGTAGCAATATTTTCCTTTCCCTTTTTGTATTCTATGGTGTAATCAAATTCTAGCAGCTTGAGTAGTAACTTGTGTTGTATTCCTTCAGTTAGCTTTTGAGTGGCCATAAACCTGAGGCTTTGTTGGTCTGTCTTTATGATGAGAGGATTTCCTAGCAGATAATGTCGCCACTTCTTCAAAGCTTCCAATATTGCCAGTGCTTCCTTGACATAAACAGACTGTGCTGCTGCTTTAGGCCCTAAACTCTTGCTCATATAAGCCAGTGGCCTACCAGATTGCATAAGGACAGCTCCTATGCCTGTCCCACAGGCATCAGTTTCCAGAATGAAGGGCTTTGAGAAGTCTGGAAGAGCTAGAACAGGACAGGTGGTCATCACTTGTTTTAATTTGTTGAAAGAAATAGTGTGCTCCTCAGTCCAAGTGAAAGCACTCTTTTTTAGGAGGTCATGTAGTGGTCTGCAGATTCTGCCATAATCTTTCACAAATCTCCTATAGTACCCTGTGAGACCCAAAAATCCCCTCAGCTTGGAAATTGTTTTTGGTTCTGGCCAGTTGGTAATAGCTGTGATATTTTGAGGCTTAGTTGCCACACCCGCTGCAGATATAACATGTCCCAAATACTCTACTGTGGTGGAAGCAAATTCACACTTGGAGAGCTTGACGAACAGAGAGTGTTGTTGCAGTATTTGGAAGGTAATCCTCAGATGATGGATGTGCTCTGTCATATTTGAGCTGTACACCAAAATGTCGTCAAAAAATACCAAGATGAACTTGCGTAGGTACGGTTTGAATATTGTATTCATGAGATTTTGGAATGTTGCTGGGGCATTGGTGAGCCCAAATGGCATCACTGTGTACTCATAGTGGCCCATGTGGGTTTTGAATGCAGTTTTAGGAATATCTGCCTTGTTCATTCTAATTTGATGGTATCCAGAACGTAGGTCCAATTTACTGAATATTGTTGCACCGTGGAGCTCATCCAATAGGTCTTCAATCACGGGCATTGGATATTTATTTTTGATGGTGATTGAGTTGAGCATCCTGTAGTCTACACAGAGTCTCCAGCTGCCATCTCTTTTTCTGACCATAACTGCTGGTGAGGAGTACGGGCTCAAGCATGCTCTAATCTCTGCATTTTTCAACATTTTTAGTATAATCTCCTCCATAGCATCTTTCTGCATATGAGGTACTCGATATGGCCTCAAATTTGGTGGCTGGGCACCTTCCACTAAAGGAATAGCATGATCACAGTCTCGAGCTGGTGGGAGACCTGTGGGTTCTGCTGTGATTGACTGGAACTGTTGTAACAGTGACTCAATTTCAATTGGTACTGGAGCAATTTGCTTAGTGTCCTCTGCTTCAAGTGCATGAATTTGTATGATGAATCCTAGCACAGACTTGGTCAGCAGTTTCTTCATTGCAACTGGTTCTAGAACACACTTTTCTGGTAGTATTGTGTGGTCAGTCAGCTGGATTTCTTTTCCTTTGTGGTGTACGGTAAGGAGCCGCAAGGGTAAATCCAATGTAACTGGGCTAAAATCATACATCCAGTCGATCCCTAGGATAATATCATATGTCTGTAAGGGTAGTACATGGAAACTGGAGGAAAAAGTGTTGCCTTGGACAGTATAAGGTGAGTGCTTGACAATATATTCAGACATTAGATGGCCTCCTCCTGCCACTGCTATTTTTTTTGGTGACATAGGAGAGAGACTGCAGTTACTCTTGAGAGCAAATTGATAATCGACAAATGTGTGTGAGCTACCACTATCCACCAAGGCTACAGCCTGGTAACCTCCAATTGTCACTAGCAGGGAGAATGTGGCAATGCTTGTTGTCCCTGCAGCAGCATGAGCTGATAGATGCATAAACTCACTCCTGGCTGGTGTGTGATCAGGTGTATTTGGAGCTGTGTGAAAGATTTGCTCGGGTGAGGGGGTATGTTCTGGTACTATAGTTTCCTCAGCTTCATCATCAAGTTCTTGCATGATATGTAGAGTTCTCCCCTGTCGACACCTGTGTTCCCTGTTCCAAGGTTCTTTACAGTACCAGCATTGCCTAACTGGCCTGTCCTGAGGTGGTCCAGTTGTCTGAGGTTTTTCAGCTACATGAGTATAATTTTGTCTATTGGGAAATTTGAACGAAGTTTGCTGGGATTGGTTCCTGTTCTTTTGGAAGGAATTTTGGTAATAAGCCTTTTTGGCAGCTGCTGCATTCTCATACACCTTAGCATACCAATACGCTTCCAAAATCCCACTTGGTCTTTGCCCACTAACATCATGCTTGATGTCAGCTCTCAATCCTCCAATAAAACAACTCATGATAAATGCTTCCTGAAGGTAGGGGTGATCCCTTCTAACCAGCTGAACACATTCCTCAAAACTGTCAATATAAGCTTGCACTGTTGTCAATTGCTGTATGTTCTTTAATCTCTCCACCGCTTCATGTGCATTAGCTTGAGTGAACCTATCAGCTATCATTTGACAAAATTGTTGCCAATCTACCATCTGCCAGGGAATGCATATGTTCTTCAACCAAACATTAGCCCTGCCATAGAAGTGCCCCGTAGCAATGTTCACCCATTGTTCATAAGGTGTGCCAGACATGTCAAAAAATTTCTCACACTGTTGCAGCCAACCAATTGGATCCTCTCCAGCAAATAATTAGATCTCCAGTCTGGGTCCCTTAAGAACTGCGTCTGCATAATAAGATGTTCCACCTACTTGGTGTATCTTGTCATTTCTGTCCCCATCACACTGTGTAATTCGAACTCCAGAATTTCCTTGGATGTTGTGTGGTGAATATGGAAGAAATTGCCCAGTAATTGGATTGAAATTTGGTGGAATTGTTACGTTGTAGGTGTTTGTAGCAGTTCCTGACCAAATGCCAGGATTTGGTGGCAGGTTTGATGGTAGGTGTGTCTGATTGTTTGGGAATGACAATTGTGGAAGTTTGAAACTGTGGGGAATATTGAGGCCAATTTGTTGAGTGTACGTAGGAGCAGATGATACAGATTGTTGACGAGTTGTAGTACACCTGATGCTATCTGTAGTTATCATACTAGCACCCAAAGGCACTGCATTCAGTTGTTGTATACCGGTTATTGATCCGGAGCACTGTCCCATCACCGAATTCATGGCCGAACCAGACATGGAAGGAACTGAAGTAGGAAGCAACTGTGTTTGTTTCACGTGAGTGTGCAGTTGAGTTATACCTTCATTGTCACGCAGATCCGTGATGGATGAACTCGCTGGAATGGAAAGGCAACGCTGTATTATCTTCTCCAAGTCCTCAGACGTAACCATCTTGGCTTTAATCTCAGCTATTCCCTGTGAGGTCTGCCTCAGTTCAGTTAGCTCATTCCGGATTTCAGACATCTCTGCTTCAAGTCGCTCGACTGCTGCTTGGGCATCGAACGCGCCAGCTGCCGCTGCGTTCGCTCGAGTTGGAGGCATCTCGTCCTGCCGTCTACCGCCGCCTCGCGATCCCGCCTCCTGGAAGCACACGAACCGAGGTCGTTACCGGAATTTTACTGCCGGAGGAGATATTCCCCGGTAACCGCAACGAAACCCCCGATTTGTGCCCGAGCTGTGCCGCCGCCGCCAAGCCGCCACCGTCGACCCGTCGAGATGGACGTCGTCGCCGCCTTCGCCGCCGTCGACCGCACCCCGCCGTCGCGAAACGGGTGTGGAGGGTGGGATTTTACGAGAGATCCCAACCACCCTCTCTTCCCGTTCCGATTCGCCGCCACGATCTGGAGCGTGTTTGCTCTGAGATCGCCTCCTTCCGCGATTTTTTTTTCGTTGCCGAGGATTGTATGGCTCTGATACCAATGTAATGCCCGAATCAAATTAAGAACTCAGATGTGCATATTGATTTGAGGAGTAGCGATACAAGATCAGATCTCAGATCGACCCAGAGTTGGTGAAGGAAAGCTGCTAGGCTAATAATACGCTACTTTAGTTTCAACTTCCTTTACCCCTAGCTCACGGCATGGCTGATACATATAATGGTTCGAGTTACAACAAGTAACAAAAATTATAGAGAACAGTGCTTCAGTTACTGTTTTACTTCCGAAACGTATCTGGAGATACCGTTGAGGTAGGATCTTGAGTCTGAACCGTAGGATAACTGACGGAGTTGAGGTGTGTCTGTTTGCAGGAGGTTCAGGGTACTGACAGAGGCGCCAGCGCTTACAGCCGGCAGAGGCGTGGGGGAGGGAGGAGCGCTGCGGTGGGAGGCGGAGGATGATCTCGGCGAGCTGGTCGTCGACGTCCAGTGTCGAGGCCGCCGCCGGCGAGCAGGGGCGGCTGCTCATCTCACTGATGGGGCGGTGGAGTGAAGCGAAATGCAGGCCGTGAACGAGGGAGGCAGTCCATGGAGATGACTTGAAGGCCCACTGCGCTCACAAGTTGGGCTCGTAGAATTCCTTCCTGGGCCATCTCACAAAGCCAGACCAACAGCCGGCGGCGACCGTCCCCACTTTCCTCTCGCCGCCGCCGCCGCCGCCGCCGCGCGACATGCTCCGCCTCCGGAGCTGCGTGCTCACCCATCTCCTCTCTTCTCCCACCTACCCTCTCCACCGTCTCCTCTCCGCCGCCTTGCCCGCTGCCGTTTCCCCAAGCCCTCGATTCGCCGTCGAAGACTACCTCGTCGACACCTGCGGCCTCACCCGAGCGCAGGCCCTCAAGGCCTCCGCCAAGCTCTCCCACCTCAAGTCGCCCGCCAAGCCGGACGCCGTCCTCGCATTCCTCACCGGCCTCGGCCTATCCGGCGCCGAGGTCGCCGCCAAAGTCGCCAGCGACCCGCGCGTTCTCTGCGCCGGCGTTGAGAGGACCCTGTCGCCCGTCGTCGCCGGGCTCACCGGCCTCGGCTTGTCGCGCCCTGAGATCGCGCGCTTCGTCCAGCTTGCAGGTTGCAGCTTCCGTTGTAGGTCCGTCGTCCCCAAGCTGCACTACTGCCTGCCCCTCTTGGGCTCCTTCGAGAACCTCCTCCGGCTGCTCAGGATCAACTCCTACATTCTCCAGTCCGATCTTGACAGGGTGATCAAGCCCAATGCTGTCTTACTGCGGGAGTGCGGGATAGCTCCTGCAGATATTGCCAAGCTGTGCATAGGCGTGCCACGGCTGCTCATAACCAACCCCAAGACCCTCCGGACAATGGTGGCCTGCGCTGAAGGTCTAGGTGTGCCCCGAGGATCAAGGATGTTCAGGCACGCGCTACATGCTGTTAAATTCCTCAACAAGGAGAAGGTTGCAGCCAAGGTGGAGCACTTGAAGAAAACATTCAGGTGGTCAGATGCTGAGGTGCGCCTTGTTGTTTGTAAGTGTCCAATGGTGCTGGCCAAGTCTAAGGAGATGCTGCAGAGGAAGTCTGAGCTCCTTGTCTCTGAGGTGGGATTGGAACCGGCATACATTGCATGTCGACCAGTAATGCTCTGTCTTAGCTTGGAGGGCCGGCTCAGGCCTCGGTACTACGTTCTGAAATTTCTTAAGGAAAATGGATTGGTAGATAGAGACTGGAACTACGATACAATTTTCAAGCTGACAGACAAGGAATTCGTGGAGAAGTTTATATGCCCTCATAGGGAAGCTGCACCGTACCTTGCTGAAGACTATGATGCCGCTTGCAGAGGGGAAGTGCCATCCAATTTCAGATCTACATGAACCATGAACGGGCTATGGGAATTGGCAACTGTGTATGGGGCAACAAAGTTTTCACTCCGTGTAGTGAGCTGGTAAATTCTGTTTTAGCGTACTTTGGCTAACTGGATGTTGGTTGTCTGATATTGATTCCTGAACCCCAATGAGTTGATGTCTCGTTCGGTAGAGAAGAAAGCATCGGCTGCACCCTCTGGAGATAAGAATTCCAAGAGTATATTTGTGCTTCCCACTTCTGTTTAATATGATGGAAATTGGATGTGTGGATGGACCAAGGTTTATGTTGAAACCTGGACCATAAGAACCAGAAAGCAGAACTGTGTTGCTGTGTCTTTCATGCCGAATCATGTCTGGCATGTTATTTTTTCAGTTCATCGTCATTATTGTTCCGCTTCCATCATATGTCACTTAGTACTAAAAGCAGTTCATTGTTTAGTATTTAGATTATGCTTAGGAAATATATTTCTATTGGGTGTATGCTTCTTTTTTTTTTCCTTTTGATTTAATTCGCAGTACTCTTGAAAGTTTGATTTCTCAATACTGTAGTTGACCATACTTCTGCTGAGAAGTGTTTAAATATTGAAAAGCTAACCTACTTCTCTAAAGCATGACTAACAAATGAATATGTCTTATCATTTACATCAGTCCTTAATCTTCAGAACTAAACCATTGTAGATGGCACTTTCGTAGAGCTTCAAAATTCAGACCAAATTGTTGATTTCAGCTGAGCTATAAGCCTCTGTACAACACTGGCACCTTGGGCCTGTTGTCCATCCTAGCATAAGTGGCAAATCGCTATGTCTACTAATGCACTTATGTGTTGTGATGGTGTTTTAGTGATGCAATAGGGCTAACTACTATCCACTCTGCTGTTCCAAACCATGGAATATATCATTCTTTTGAGATGGATGAGGCAAAGTTTTCCCCTGTTATAACACATGCAAGATATGTATTGGGGATAAGAGAGTGTGATATCGGGCCATTCAGCAAATGCACTGAAAGTATCAGTGAGCTATTCTTTGTACTTATCAAGTATAGTAATCTGCTTCAGGTAGTTTTCAACTAGTCCTATATTGGCCTACTTTGTTGGTGGGCCTATCCTGTAGTATAGGTTTGTCAAGCATCAGCCGCCAATGAGAGGCACTGCCTCTGATTTTCAAAGTCCCATAATCTGTTTGAGGCAGTCTTCAATTATATATGACATTTGTTGACTAACCTATACTTCAGTGTATTTTTCTTAGGCATCAGCACCGTATTTTTCTGCCTGTTGCTGCAGAAGGAATCTATGGAACTTCTTAGCTGTATATTTGTCGACCTGACACGACTGAGAAGAGAAAAATGAAAGCAATAAATTGGTCTACCCAGGTTTGGTATGATGCTTTTTGAACATGTATATATATGTACACATTTAGATAATTTGTAGCTATCCATTTTGTTTTGTTGAAATAATCATACGGTAATCTTTAGTTGTATTTCTGTCATTTACTTTAGAGCTGAGCAGTTACTCCGGTAGCACTATTGAATTGAATATGATAGCCTGATCAGTCAGCTCTGAATATATTATTCTTTGCTTTCCCTTTTCTTTTGTTTGGTTGGTTTGAAGAATAGTATATTTGGCTCTCGTTGCTATGTAAAAAAGAACAAGAAAAATCAACATACACTCTTTTCATCTCATATGATGCTTTCAAAGTGTCATGTGTACTACCATATTTAATTTAAAAAGGTTAAAGGTGTTACATATATGCACTTACCTGAAATCTCTGGTGTATTTGCAAGCAGCAGCAACAAATATAACTTGGAAGAAAACTTTATTCAGAAATTTGTTGTAACTATGTTTTTGCATTTTTCTGGCATGCACAATTTCTGCTTGTTATGCTAAGGTATGTATTCTTTGCGGGCACGCAGGGAGAACTTGTGGTCGCTATATTCCAAGGAGAAAGCGAAGGAACTATACTTGGGATGCCGAACCAAAATAGGCAGGCTGACTGACACTAGGGAGTTTGCAGACACGCCAAACAAAAACAGCAAAAAGACTACGCCCTGAAGCAGGGGACTAAACTCTCCGGATGATGGACAACCCAGTAGTGCCGGCCTGAATCTACAGGTGCGCGTCGGCGTCGATCTTGCGGTCGGCCTGACAAAGCTTCTTACATCAGAATTTTCTCACATCTCGGCTCAATGATAGAAAATGCTGCCTATTCTGCAACATGAGCTGGCTAAATCTGCTACCCACGGAGAAGCTGATACAGACTCTGGGCATTCATCTAGCCATACATTATTGTTGGAGGAGACCAGAGATGCACACTTCATCATCTTTAATATTGTCCTGGAGGTTCACTGCAATCAGTTTCCACTGCCACAGCAACGCCAAAGATTTCAGGTAAGTGCCTCCATGCAAAGTCCGTTCCACTTTCAGTCTAGATATCCATCATCATCATTCGAACAGGTGCACTAGTCATCTGCATGATATATGCTTCCTGTATCAAATGCGAATTCTTTTTCCTGTGCATAAACACCCATCCTTGTCTCATGTTAAGACCCCAATGGCAAGACCCACTACAAGCACTACACAAGGCCAGCAACGACGCGTCGACCGACCCAGGCGCCTGGTGCAACCTAACCGCAAATACACTGGCCCTAGCTGGGTCGCATGAGCAGCACCAACTGCACCTTAGCTGGAGGCAAGTAGGATAAGAAGAGAAGCCAGGAGAAGGAAAAAGGCATCCCGAAGGATCACGGCATCGGCGGCGATACTAGGCTGTTCCTAGTTTCCTTTTATGTTTTTATTCTTGTACCAAACTGAGATCTCGATCTGTATCTAAGAGAGAATTGTGAGAAATATATTGGGTACCTAACATCTGGTATCAGAGACCACCTACCACCCTTCCTTGATCCAATTCTGGAGACCCGCAAGCGCAAGCAAGATCGGCAACACGTCCTCGCCGCCATGGATCCGGCGCTGAAGGAATTTTTGGAGCAGATGAAAGCATCCATACAGGACACGATCAAGGAGGAGCGCGGAGCCTCCATCGAGCGCCAAGACGTCCTCGTCCGGAAACTCGAGGAACAAGCATCCAAGACGAACGAGCTCGTCCAGTGGAAACCGGACCTCGAGATCCGCCTCGCCAAACTCCAGGACGCCGTCGTCGAGTTGCAGCTGGCGCGCCCCGCGGCAGCGACCTCTGCAGGTGGATCCGCAGCGGCAGAGCATACCGGATCACCGCTCACCCAGCCGATCCACGGGCCAGGTGGCCACCGTGTCGACACGCACCCCGGGGGTTCCCCATCGGTAGCCTCTCAGGCCCCGATGGCGCCTCCGGTCACGGGTATGATCAATTTCCAAGCTCCTATGGGTTCAATTGTGAGTGATTCTGCATCTGGAACCAATTTGGTCGCGTCTCAGCTCATGTCCAATTTGGGGCAGGCAGCTCCCACTGTTTTATTCCCCCCTTTCAACGGTGAAAACCCAAACCTCTGGAAAACTCAAGCGGAGCAGTACTTTGCCATGTTTAACATCCACGAATCCTTTTGGGTCCCCATGGCAATTTTGAATTTCACGGGCTCTGCGGGCATTTGGCTCCAGTCCGTCCAGAAAAAAATAGGAGGGTTCGATTGGAACTCTTTTATCTCTCTAATTTGCACTCGTTTTGGGCGCGATCGTCATCAATTACTCATCCGTCAGTTCTATGCAATCAAACAAACGTCTACAGTGGCAGATTACATAGAACGCTTTGAAGTAGTGATGAATCATTTGATTTCATACTCTGAAGATACTCACCCATATTATTTTCTTACACGATTTGTGGAGGGGCTTCGCTCGGACATCAGGGCTGTGGTGCTGGTACAGCGACCGCCAGATCTTGACACGGCGTGTTCTCTAGCACTGCTGCAAGAAGAAGTTGCGGAGGGCGAAATCATTCCCGCATGTCAACAACAAGTGTTCCGAGTGCCTGCATCGTATTATCGACCAACACAACCACCACCATCATCTTCAACAACATTCAGGCCTACGACACCACACATCTCAGAAGATCGTCGAGGCGTGGAGGCCTCCCGTGCGCACACCGACAACGGCAAGATTGCTGCTCTGCGCAATTTTCGCCGTGCTCGAGGTTTATGCTTCAAGTGTGGTGAGCGCTGGGGCAAGGAACATGCTTGCCCAGCACAAGTACAAATGCACGTGGTGGAGGAACTTCTAGCAATGTTTTCATCAGAGGAAGTTATTGGAGAACCTGAAGAAATGTTCACGCCACCGACATCACCTGAAGCTATGTGTGCACTGTCATTGCAAGCGATTTCTGGTACTGATGCTCCAATTGTTATTCAGATACACACATGGATTCAAGGGAAGGAGATATTGTTACTGGTAGACTCGGGAAGTACCACCTCTTTCATCAATGAGCAACTAGCTAGTCAAATGTCAAATGTCCAGAATATGTCTACTAGATGCAGAGTGAAGGTAGCAGATGGTTCTGACATGATATGCTCTAAGTTCATTCCTAACTGCACGTGGGTTTCTCAGGGCCATGAGTTCACAACAGATTTTAAGGTGATCAAACTAGGAGTTTATGATGCAATTCTGGGGCTTGATTGGCTAAAACAGCATAGCCCAATGAAAATAGATTGGCAGCTACAAAAGTTCGAAGTAACTACAGAAAAGGGCTACATCAATTTGCAAGGAGTGAATTCTGTAAATCCAACTCTGGAAACGATCACTCCATCAGAATTATTTAATGCTTGTAAATCTGGTGCTGTGGCACACATGATTCACTTATGCACAGTACAAGTTGATGGTGCAAGCAAGGAGAAATTACCAGCAGAAGTAACACACCTCCTGGAACAATACAAGGATATTTTCACTGAACCAAAGTCTCTGCCATCAAGGAGAGCATGTGACCACAAAATTCCTCTAGTACCCGGAGCACAACCTGTCAGTGTGAGGCCATACAGGCACAAGCTAGAACTGAAAACCGAAATCGAAAGACAAGTCACTGAATTATTGGATAATGGTGTAATTCAGAAGAGTGCAAGCCCATTCTCTTCCCCGGCAATACTTGTCAGAAAGAAAGATGGCACTTGGCGCCTATGTGTAGATTACAGAGGCCTTAATTCCCTTACGGTTGTGAGTAAATATCTAGTCCCAGTTATTGATGAGCTACTGGATGAGTTATCTGGCTCGGTGTGGTTCTCTAAACTTGATCTGCGAGCAGGATACCACCAGATCAGATTAGCAGAGGGGGAAGAAGCAAAAACAGCGTTCCAAACACACTCTGGTCATTGGGAATACAAAGTAATGCCATTTGGACTTGCTGGGACCCCGCCACTTTCTTAGGAGCTATGAACGCAACATTGCAACCATTGCTCAGGAAATGTGTCATCGTTTTCTTCGATGATATTTTGGTATACAGCAAGTCACTACAAGAACATCTCCAGTACCTGAAACAGGTGCTCACTCTTTTGCGCCATGATCAATGGAATGTAAAATTGTCTAAATGTTCCTTCGCACAAAAGAATATTACCTACTTGGGTCATGTTGTCAATGAAAAGGGCGTATCAACAGATCCAAGTAAAATTTAGTCAATTGCTAAATGGCCAACCCCAGAATCTGCAAAACAAGTCAGAAGTTTCTTGGGTTTAGCTGGTTATTACAGAAAATTCGTGAAGCACTTTGGTATTATTGCAAGACCACTGTTTAATTTGTTGAAAAAACAAGTTCCTTTTGTTTGGACAGAAGATACCAACAATGCTTTTGAAATACTCAAAAACAGTTTGGTGACAGCTCCTCTATTGGCTCTACCTGATTTCAGCAAACAATTCACCATCGATACAAATGCGTGTGATTATGGAGTGGGAGCGGTTCTGCAACAAAATGGACACCCGATTGCTTATATGAGTAAAGCGTTAGGTCCTAAAAATAGAGGCCTCTCAACTTACGAAAAAAAAATGCCTTGCCATCCTTATGGCCGTGGAGCAATGGAGAGCATACCTCCACCATAATGAATTTATCATTAGGACAGATCAAAGAAGCTTAGTCCATCTTGATGATCAAAGAATCAATACAGCATGGCAACAAAAAGCTTTCACTAAATTGTTGGGCTTGAGGTACAAAATCTGCTACAGAAAAGGTGCAGAAAATAGTGCTGCTGATTCACTGTCACGCCTTCCTCAGGACAGTACAGCTACACTACAAGTAATTTCAGTGTGTCAACCATCCTGGTTAGACGATGTGAAGGCCAACTATCGGCACAATACTCAAGCACAAAAACTTCTAGAGAAGCTACAACAACAACTTGATCCCAAGAAACGCTTCTCGCTGCAAGATAATGTCATTTACTTCCGAGGACGTATCTGGTTGGGAGGCGCATATCACCTGCAACTGAAAATGCTTCGCGCTTTCCACGACAGCACTGTAGGAGGCCACTCTGGGTTCCCTGTAACCTACAGGCGTCTTAAAGCTCTATTTGCTTGGCCAAAGATGAAGCAGCAGATTCGCAATTATGTCCAGACATGCAAAACCTGCCAGCAAGCAAAGCCTGAGAGGGTTAATTATCCAGGTCGGCTAGAGCCCCTACCGGTTCCTGAAGGTGCATGGCACGCAGTCACAATGGATTTCATCGATGGACTGCCGCAATCTGGCAAATACAACTGCATTTTGGTCGTTGTCGACAAATTCACACGATATGCTCATTTCCTTCCTCTCCAGCATCCTTTCATCGCTTCCAAGGTAGCTCTCTCCTACTTGGACAACGTTTACAAGCTGCACGGGCTACCCAAGGTCATTGTGTCTAACAGGGATTCAGTTTTCACCAGTAAATTTTGGAAGCAGCTGTTTCAATCCATTGGTACAGAGTTGAGGATGAGCACACCGTACCATCCCCAGACCGACGGCCAAACGGAAAGAGTTAACCAATGCGTAGAGACTTATCTATGATGTTTCATTCATGCATACCCCAAGCGCTGGAGTCACTGGATATCTCTCGCGGAATTCTGGTATAATACGAGTTTCCACTCCGCCATCAAGAATACACCATTCGTAGCTCTTTATGGCCATGAGCCACGACATTGGGGGATTGTGCCTGCAGCTGTGTGCAAAGTACCAGCACTACAAGAATGGTTGGATGAGCGTAAACTGATGCAAGATTTGCTCAAACAGCAGCTCCACCGGGCTAGACAACAAATGAAAACTCAAGCAGATAAGCACAGGACACAGAGGACATTTGCAGTCGGCCACTCTGTTTTCATCAAGCTACAGCCATATGTTCAGTCCTCGGTAGAGAGACGGACCAATCACAAGCTCTCTTTTCGGTACTTTGGTCCTTTCAAGATAATTAAAGCTATCAATCCTGTGGCCTATGAAGTGCAGCTCCCATCAGGATCTCAAGTTCACCCTGTAATGCATGTTTCTCAGCTGAGAACAGCGTTGCTCCCAGGTATCACAGCCTCTGCCACACTTCCAGTTTACGACTCTCAGCCTGTTATTCCTGTGGAGCTTCTAGACACACGCTGGCGTAAGATAAATGGTGAGCTGCGACAACAAGGAAGAGTTCGTTGGTCTGATCCATTGATGACTGAAACATCTTGGGAAGACCTGCACTGGCTTCGACACCGTTTTCCAAATACTGAGACTTGGGGACAAGTCTCGTCTCAAGGAGGAGGGGATGTTAAGACCCCAATGGCAAGACCCACTACAAGCACTACACAAGGCCAGCAACGACGCGTCGACCGACCCAGGCGCCTGGTGCAACCTAACCGCAAATACACTGGCCCTAGCTGGGTCGCATGAGCAGCACCAACTACACCTTAGCTGGAGGCAAGTAGGATAACAAGAGAAGCCAGGAGAAGGAAAAAGGCATCCCGAAGGATCACGGCATCGGCGGCGATACTAGGCTGTTCCTAGTTTCCTTTTATGTTTTTATTCTTGTATCAAACTGAGATCTCGATCTGTATCTAAGAGAGAATTGTGAGAAATATATTGGGTACCTAACATCTCACCACTCTGCAAATGCGAATTATCTGCCCAACTACAACTGCTTGTCTACCCTGTCCATCTCCTAGACATCGAGTCAAGCTTAGCAACCGGCCAATGGCACACATAGCTATAGCAAGCTTGCTCAACTTTATCATGGAGTGTTGTTTGAGAACATTGGTCTAACATATGTTCTTTCTTTGAATTATATGAGCATTAAAATTTCGGAGAGAACATTTTGAGTGGTTAACTTTATGGAACACATAGCTAATTAAGGTGGGATCTTGGCTTTTCTACACCACATGCGTTGACTTAATATTACAATTTGAAGGTGAAAATCTACAAAAGATATGCTTCTTAATGATCTTTGAAAACCTCCTATGCATGTACATACCACACAATTTCTTTAGGGGTACATAACACACAATTAATATACTATCGATTTGGAATTGAGTTATATGGTTTTATTCTCAAAAACGTTCTCTAACCCATGTGCTCAGTGTTTTTGTATCCCCTTGTTGCTCTATTATGAGTTAATAAGAAGCGCCCTTTACCGGAAAGTTGTTTCACTAAAATGAAGTTAGAATAAATGAGATGTGATTTTTTTTCAAAAAAACTAATGATTTCATTTCCTTCTTTTAAAAAAAATTATGTGACGTGGCGCTGCGTCAGCTGCCACGTGGGTTTTACCCGTGAATCGCTGAGTAGTGAAATATAACACGGGGTCAAAACGTCAAAGGTAGTTCAAAGAAAAGGCTAGAGTCTTGATTGCTTGCTCTTAAAAAAAGCAGCTCTCATAGAGTCATGATGTGTATATGAATCATGTACGAACCAGGAACGGATTTAAACATGATTAATAGTCCATAATTCCATATGTTCCACAATATAAGCCTTTTTAGCAAACTAAAACAGCTTGTTAAAAATACTTATATTATAGAACGGATGGAGTATATATGTTCCATAGAGTCCGTTGGCCGTCGCTTGATATCTTCCGCTCACCTGTTTCGATGGAGTTTGTCGCCACGGACACATCGAAGTGCGGCATGTCCGACCGGACGAATGCCGCGGGCACATTGTGGCTGTGGGCCTTTCTCTTGCCCGAGCTGCTCGTCGACGTCTGCACCCGCCTGCAGGATGCCGCCGATTTCGTCCGCTTCCACGCTGCCTGCGCCCGCCTGCAGGACGCTGCCGATTTCGTCCGCTTCCATGCCGTCTGCACGCCATGGCGCGACGCATAGCCGTCTATGCTCTCCTCGGAGACACCCCTGCACACGTTCCTGCCATGGCTCTTCTTGCAGTCCAATGGCCGCATCATGCAACCCCCGGTAATGTACTCCAAGCGAGTCTCTTTCGAGCCAAAGCCGAAAGATCGCCACCGTGGCACCCACACTTGCGATGAGGGTGCACGCTCTAGAAGAGGAAGCAGACGGTAGCGGGAAGATGCATTGGGTGGAAATAGATGACCTGGGCTTGGGGTGACCGTGGCCTCTTCCTTGGCTCCCTAGCAAGCTTCGCCACGGATGCCACTGAACTAGCCGTGGACTGCGGTTGTTGTGCCTACTTTGTCTTCAACTGCCGCGTGTTTAGATACAACTTCATTGACGGGGAAGAGACGTATTTGGCTCCGGCCACAACAACCTGGAACTGCCCCCAATCATAGAAATCCAAGAAAGGCTTGAGACTCAAAACTCGAAGAAGCCAAAAGAAATTCCAATCATAGAAACCCAAGAAAGGCTCGAGACTCAAAACTCGAAGAAGCCAAAATAAATTCAGTTATATCCCAATAATGACGTGTACACAGAATTAGAGTACCTCCCCGTGTGTGAAGTAGCATACAAATACCAGTACGGCAAACCTCTCGTCAAACCTGAGAAGGTAAATAATCTTCCAACAAAAATGCGAAGATTGCATAACTGGTACATGCATGCCACAAAGGCCGGGGCTAACTGGATAGTACCGAGGGTTACAAAAAAGCATTATGGGAAAGAATATAGATGACATGATATCCATTGAATTTGATGAACTATTTCAATTATTCAATCAAGACGCCTTGGACAAATCGATCATCAGTGCCTATTGTCTGTAAATACTAATTTTGTAATTAATTTAGTCTCTAGCTATCTCACCTCGTTTATTGCATGTATATAATAATACTATAATATGCAGAATGAAGATTCTCGAATGCAGCAGAGAACAAATCTATGACATTGGGTTCATTGATCCATATTGGGTTCATCAAGCTAATCTTAAAACAAACTCCTAGGATACGGAGGATAATATCGCACGCGCGTTAAGGTTTCAAGAAACCAGAAGGGAAATACTATTTCCTTACAACTTCGAGTGAGTGTTATTGTCTTGTATATATACTTTCTATTTCGCTTACTCGATGTTAAGTATATAATTGATTAGTTATGCATATGCAGCTTTCACTATATTCTGTTAATCATTCAACTTGACAAAGAGCGTCTACTAGTCATGAACTCGAAACATAAACCCCTTGAGCAGTGGAAGGACATGCAGATGCTTCTCCAGCGGTAATTCTAATCATTACGATACTATATCGGCAACGTTCGTGGATTTTATGATATCAAGTAATTAATAACTTCTTTTATTCATTTTCTTCGCCGGACAGCGCTTGGAAACGGTTCACCAACAAGGCTAGGAGTGTTTGGAAAGAGGAGCTTACATTTTAATCACTAGATGTAAGCACCACTAGCTTTATCCGCGCATCTCTTTGATTCTAGTTTTGATACCGTTATTATCATGCTTGATTATTATTTTGATTGAACTATATGTTCTCGTAAAGTGTCTGATGCAGGAACCAGGGAACAATTTATATGCATACTATGTTTGCGAGTTCATCCGTCAGACGTGCTGTGAGAAGGAGAGAAATTTAGAGCAACTTAACGCACGCAAACAATTTTTATAGTTTTTAATTACCATCAAATTATGTTTTGTTTCATTCATGCTCCTTTTTTAAATCAGATCGAACGTCTACGGGACGGTCTTCTGCCAAAGGATCGCGTACAAGCAATTCGGGAGGAATTGGCGGGATTCTTGGATGCAGAAGTCCTAAACCTAAAAGGGGAATACTATTCGGGTGTGTATAAACAATAGGGATTGTACAAAGAGCTTATTTTGTATGTAGTGCATAAACTCAATTCGTGTATCAAATGTAATATGTTCGCCACTTGGATCTATATTGTCATGATGATCTTATGTAATATAATGGTTCCTTTATTGATGACTGCAAAACACTAAATAAACAATAAAACAACATAAATGAATTCTCTGCCGCGGCACAAAAAGTGGCCAAAATGCTGCCGCGGCAACAAAAGTTGCCAAAATGAATTCTCTGCCGTGGCAGAGAAATGTTTCAAATCTCTGCCGCGGCAGAGGGTTATTTGTCCCGGTTCGTGTTACGAACCGGGACGGTTGCTCCCCCCTCCCCCCCTCGCCCTTTGCCGCGCCATGTGTATGTCCTTTTGTCCCGATGGGTGGGGCAACCGGGACTAAAGGTTGGGGCTTTAATCCCGATTGCCCCGTCCCGGTTGGGCAACCGGGACACATGGGGCTGTTCCCACTAGTGCAATCTCCCTAGGACAAAGTCAGACTGTTCCTGTGATATTATTTCTGGCAGTATCTTTTCAGTCTGTTTGCAAGGCCTTTGGAAGCAATTTTGTATATGACATTGCACAGACTAATGGGACGAAACTGTCCTAGTTTCGTCGGACTTGCCACTTTCGAGATAAGAACAATGAAAGTGTCATTTATTTCCTTCAGGCTCTCAATCCCCTGAAGTATGCGAATTACCACTGCAGTGACCTCAGCTCCACAAAGTTCCCAGTTGCGTTGAAAAAAGTGGGTTGGAAATCCATCAGGCCCTGGAGCTTTGGTAGGAAACATCTGGTATAATGTTGTCTTCACTTCCTCAGCAGCGTATGACATTGTTAAGCCATCATTCATCAGACCCGTAACTGAATTAGGCACAATATTCAGCACGTCCTCTATCTCGCTCGTACCCTCTGATGTATACAGTGCACCATAGAATTCCTTTGCAAGGGAACATAGCTCTTGCGGGTTTTAAGTGAATTCACCATCAGATTTCTGCAGCCGAGAGATTTTCTTTTTCTTTTTTCTTCTACTGGGCTGTATCTCCTGGACGGTTGACGCTTCCTGGGCCGGTTCTTCATAACTCCAATGGGCCTTGACTCGCCAGTGGCTACGGGTGGCCCAGTGCTAACAATGTAGGAAGGGCAGATTTGTTCTAGAGTCAGCTCACTGATCCCTGCCGGCTTAGAAAATGTTCTTCTGTGATGTTTTAGCCGACGCGTATTTATTTAACAAGAAACGTAACATGCAGCGCTGGGCGACGTCACATATATGTTCCTGCTACACTTTTTCAAGAACTTCAATGTCTTAATTTTCAGCGCAGGGAACACTTCTGTACCTCGGTCTGCTGACAGCTTAATATCACCCCATGAAGAACAATCGAATCCTGCAAAAATATTATGCTTGCAGCAGGCCTAGCTAGCATTGTGATCGGAATAATAAAACTAGGGTCGTCATAATCTCATAAACGAACAAATTTGCTGCCCACACTAATAAAACTAGGTTCGATGTCTACAATGTGGCAATCGACATGCACAATGTGGAATGGGACATCTGCATCCACCTCTCTTACCTCGGTGTGCACGGCTACCTTGCGATCAACGTATATATATGATTTCTATATAGCCAACCATCTGATCCACGCTCAAGCACACCACCTGACCACCACCACCGCCATGGCATTCTCAGGGATGGATTCGGCCAGGCTATAGCTTGAAATATTCCTTTGTTTGATGGACGGAGGATGATAGCAGTGCTGGTATTTTCCATGGTATGAGTTGAAACCAGTGCTGCTTTCCGCCGAACTGAACATGCTAGGAAGCTGCTAGCTACCGATTCGAATGAACAATGACCTCGAGCTCTTGCTATTAGTCAAGATCCAATCTCGTTTTTGTTATAAACAAATCATACTACTCTCTCTCTCTCTCTCTCGAAACAGGCTTTCGCCCTGTTTTATAAATAAAGCCAAATCCAGGTTCATACAACATCCAGAACACCATCGACGGTCAAAGCCAACGACAAAGGGAGAAAGGAGAGTACGACTGCTGCCACAGCACAACAAGACCTAAAAAACAAGAGAAAGCAACTAGGCCACGTCCACATCCTACAAATCATACTACTTTATAGTGTCTAGATTCGTCTAAATTTTGATAAATCTGAGACATCTATTTTGGGACGGAGGGAGTACTTTATACGGCAATGCCATGTTAGATAAGTATTCAGCAGCCTATATATAATCTTACCTCCATGTAAAACTATACAGGGTTGCTGCAGCATTTGCTGTGAATAGAAGCGGGCGTCCACATGATGGCTGCAAAAATACAATGACACAGTGTGTCCCCCTTGTATATTCAGAGACACATATACTTCCTATTACGGACTTCACGGGTCAATTCTTGCAAAGATCTGCATTTTCCTGATATAGTTAGAAGGGTGTTAAGTAGGAAGAATCAGCCATAAAACAAATCCACAGCACCGGGAAGGCTTTCCACTCTAAAACATAGATCCACAACTCCAGCAAGAGAGACGAGTTGGCAGCTCTTCATGGATCCTGCAAACCAGCATGGTGCAGTGAACATGACAAGGGCCATGGAGGCCTTGTCCCCATACATCACCAACGCGCGGAGGACAGTCGTTGGAATAGAGGCTTTGGTGGCTGTGGCAGCAGGACTGCTTCTTCTGCAGCTCATCCTCGGTTCTTTTCGCCGGCGGTCAGGCCACTGGTTCATCCAAGGTACATTGTGGCTTGCCTACACACTCTCCTTCCCTCTTATTGCCTACACCCTCGGTCAGATGGTGTCCTCGCCGGCAAAGAATGGGTTGTATTTTGTCTGGGCTGTTATTCTCTTCTGGGCAGCCGGATGTACTAACTCCATCACAGCCTATGATCTGGAAGATAACAAGCAGTGGAAGCGGTACCTCTTTGAGCTGCTTCAGTATATTGTTTATTTATGTGTCATAGAAAGGCTGCTTATTGGTGTTCGTACAACTTCGTTCAACAAGATAGTCCTAGATGGTTGCTGCTCCAACGTCCAGGCACAGCCTATTCAAGTTGCGATGGGTGCCCTGTTTATGCTGCTAATATGCACTAATGTGGTCAAAGCAATTGCTGGTTGGATGGTCACACGCTCTTCTCCCAGCAAATTAGTAGCCGACTATGTGAGTGACGAGGTTGACGAAAGAGGTTCTCAAGATTCTTTTGACCCAATTACAATGAAGGGATACAAATACATTGTCCGGTGGCGAGTTCACCATCATGTGCATCACTACGTCAAAGATGATATCATCACCATCGATACAATCTGGGACGCGGAATTTAATGAAGGGATGCTCAACAAAGATGTGTGCCTTTCGTTTGCTCTGTCTCACTTGCTAAAGCGCCGGTTCTTTGGGATGGAGTGTGCTGAAGCTGCCTTTCCCGAAACATACAAGTTTGTCCTTGAGGGTTTGCTGTCAAAAGCAGAGGGTGAAGTCAACAACTACACAAGAGCATTTCATATCATCGAGGTAGAATTGGGTTTTCTCTATGATTTTTTCTTCACGAAGTATGCGGCTCTGTTTGATATGGAGGTTCCTTTCCTTGTTTTGGTTCTTCTCAAATTAATTTCCATATGCATTTGTGGAGCAGTTCTGCTTCGACATTCTCCCATAGTGAAGACACTTCACCCTGTAATTGAAGTTGGCACACGACCTGTTGATGTTACCATCACAGTCATGGTTCTCGGAAGTATGTTTCTAGTTGAAGCACTGCAGGCCATACTTTATCTGACGTCAGATTGGGCCACTGTCTCATTTGCTTGCGGTTATACCAGAAGAGGTTCCTGGAATTTCACCACATCTGTTATTTGGTTTGTTAGAAGATTCAACTTATTCAGATATTTGAGAGGTATGATAGCCCAGCATAACATTGACAAATTCCTTCAAAAGCTTAATTTTTTTGGATATTGGAAAAATAAAATGGGGCAGACATCTGTAATTCAAGGTTGTTGGCATCTCGATACGTCTAGTCAGAAGCCTTTGAACAACAGCTGGGGTGAAAACCTCCTCATCATGACTTCTCGTCATTTTATTATCTACGTGGTGAGCTCCATACTTTCAATGATATTCTCCAAAAAAGTGTTCGTCCTCGTTCCTGATTCTGTGAAAAGCGAGATAGTTTCTTGCTTGACGAAACCTATCATTGATCGACCTCTAACCAGTCCGCTGCCTCTAACCAATGGAGAAGCAGCATTGCAGCGTAATGGTGTCCTTGCAGAATTCTCCTCGACATTAAAGAAGCCAAGCCAAGCAGAAATAATGGCCATTTGGCACGTTGCAACTGATTACTGCAATATTGGATCTCACAGTAAGGCTAAAGGGTGTCAGATAGAATATTACAAGCAAGTTGCGACCACATTATCTAGATATTGTGTATACTTGATGTCCACTATGCCAGATTTTCTTCCTGGAAACTCCATAGATACATACATCACCTTCGATAAGTTGAAATGGCAATCAAGACGGGTGCTACTTGGGCAGAAGCCAAGTAGGGATTTATTTCTCAAGGCCATTGTTGATGATTCCGAAAATAGCAGCAATGAAGATAGTATCTGTGACTCTGGCAGCATCTTGCTGCAGGATACCACCATCGATGAATCAACTGCCAACAAACCCAAGATGACTCCAGAGGGAACAATATGCAGAATTCCACCGTCAGTGAGTCAACTGCCACCAAAACTCAAGATAAGATGTTCATCGAAGGCTTGAAGCTGGGGAGGGACCTGGAGAAGATAGAAGATGAAGTTCTCCGTTGGAAGGTGATGGCAGAATTCTGGGCCGAGACCATCATCTACATTGCACCATCCGACAACGTCCAGCTGCACATGGAACGTCTTGCGCAAGGAGGGGAATTTATCACTCACGTTTGGGCTCTGCTCACTCACGCAGGTATCCTGAAACGTGACCAGAAGCAAGCCCCCGAAGATAATGTGTAACGCAGGTGTTGGGTTGTTTTTATATTTCCTCCTTGTCCCAGATACTATGCTGATTCAAGGTCCTCTGTAATAAGCTAGCAGACTGCATTGTTGCGGTGCAGGATGTCGGGCGAACTTAAGACATTTGGCGTGTTTCTCGGGTTAAGCTGTCATTCTGTTTTAGTTTGTGTACTGAACCTTAAATTTGTTCTCAAACCTGCGTGTTGTGAACATTATCAATCCTGCATGATATGTTTGAACGTGTTACATCCTGATTTCATATCTTCGGGTGCAGCCAATTATTTCGAGGAACTTTTGCTGCCATAAAACAGAATAAGCATGCATCCTTCCCTGGCCAGCAGTCCAGCATGATCCATTGCTGAAAATGGTATTCAGTTTCCTGTATTTTGATCGAACTGGCAACATGTGATCAACTCCTGAAAATGGTACTTATGTGCTCTTACATTTTTAGTTGAAAAAGAGATGAACACCAAGCGTTTGACCCTGCCCGTCATGCTTGTACTTTTCACTTAGTCACTAGGACTAGGCCGTCTCTTCTATCTGCAAATAGCTTCTCTTGATGTCTAATGAAATGTTGTATAAAAATGATGGTAATAAAAAATCCTCGCATTGTGAACCTTAAAGAAACCAGAGTGATATGAAACATGATCACCAGTTAACCAAACGAATGTCAATACGCCCAGCAGGCGATATGAATTCAAGAGTATATTCACGAGTGGTGAATTTCATGCTCAGTTTCTCTCCATGTGCAGTCAATTTGATCATATATGCCAACAAAGTACATTCTGTTCCAGGCCGCCTTGTGGATGGTTAACAGCTATTCGTCAACCTCCACCAATTTTGCTATGACAGGAGCAAGCATTGGGCTCTTTTTTTTTGAAACGGGAAAGCATTGGGTTCTTGTGCACGCACCAAGTGTTTGTTCCCGAGTCACAGATGTCCCACGAATTTGGTGACTTTTCTGTCAAAACCAAGGCCACCATTTATGTAAAACCTTGTAATTCAGAGGCGCGGAAACATAAAATAGCACCTGAAATCAAAGCAGCACTCTATAAGTAGTCTGTACGAGATAATTCCTATGTATACTGAAGAACACAAAACTGGAAACCAGGCAAATCATGTCAGAAAAGATACCTTGCGATAAGCATTGGAGCTGCTCTGCTCCAGAGATTTGAAGATCCATCATCAGCATCTTTTTAGCCAGCTATAGCCCCCAAAAGAAATAACCTCTTATCTAAACTTTCAATTGAAATGCCTTCTCGCATTGGGCACATATGTCCAGGAACCCACGCTACGGATCACATATGTCCAGGAACCCACGCTAAGAAAATTACAGATCACATATATCAGGAAGGCCCTATATAAGACGAGTCTAGAAGCCAGCAGATTCCACATTGCTATAGGAGAGAGAGCACCAGCACTACGCTATTTTGATGGAGATGAATCGTCCTAAAAGAGGAGCTTATGAGAAAGAAAGAAAGTGCTAGATTAATTAAAAAAATAAAGAGATTGAAGCAATACTTTTGATAAAATATAAAATGATCCACATGGGATTATGTAAGATAAAACAACAAATGTAAATAAATTTCCTAAAGGCAAAAAAGAAGGATAGAGTAGAGAAAAGGCATACAAACCTCTCACCAAAAATGATGCAGCACCTGATGATAGGTTGCCCCTTTTCTCAGCAAATCTTGCATGAGATCCTCTCTTGGCTGCACCAGAAACTAATATAAGAACTAATATGTTAAACACCACCACACAAGCTTCGACACAAAACACCACAGAACAATGTCACTATAAAAGGAAGAGATCATGAAGCAGCAAAAGAAATAATTGAAAATTGATATGGCACTACTTGAAATTGTTAGCTTCAGACGAAACAACATGAACGCGTTCCATCAAACAATTATGGAAGAATTAAAGGAATGTTATTACCTGCAGTATAGACACTTTCAAATGGATGATAAATAGCCATAAAGTTGGTTTCAGAGTCTCTTGAACTGCATAGACTCAAGCTGGACCATGAAAACGCCGTTACATTACATGTCACTAGAAGCAACACATTATTGTGCTCGGCGAACCCTCTTGCCATTGGAGTCACAGTATCCTTCTCTGGTTTGAGGGAAAGTAGCTTGCCCAGTTTCAACTTCCTTTACCCCTAGCTCACGGCATGGCTGATACATATAATGGTTCGAGTTACAACAAGTAACAAAAATTACAGAGAACAGTGCTTCAGTTACTGTTTCACTTCCGGAACGTATCTGGACCGTTGAGGTAGGATCTTGAGTCTGAACCGTAGGATAACTGACGGAGTTGAGGTGTGTCTGTTTGCAGGAGGTTCAGGGTACTGACAGAGGCGCCATCGCTTACAGCCGGCAGAGGCGTGGGGGAGGGAGGAGCGCTGCGGTGGGAGGCGGAGGATGATCTCGGCGAGCTGGTCGTCGACGTCCAGTGTCGAGGCCGCCGCCGGCGAGCAGGGGCGGCTGCTCATCTCACTGATGGGGCGGTGGAGTGAAGCGAAATGCAGGCCGTGAACGAGGGAGGCAGTCCATGGAGATGACTTGAAGGCCCACTGCGCTCACAAGTTGGGCTCGTAGAATTCCTTCCTGGGCCATCTCACAAAGCCAGACCAACAGCCGGCGACGACCGTCCCCACTTTCCTCTCGCCGCCGCCGCCGCCGCGCGACATGCTCCGCCTCCGGAGCTGCGTGCTCACCCATCTCCTCTCTTCTCCCACCTACCCTCTCCACCGTCTCCTCTCCGCCGCCTTGCCCGCTGCCGTTTCCCCAAGCCCTCGATTCGCCGTCGAAGACTACCTCGTCGACACCTGCGGCCTCACCCGAGCGCATGCCCTCAAGGCCTCCGCCAAGCTCTCCCACCTCAAGTCGCCCGCCAAGCCGGACGCCGTCCTCGCATTCCTCACCGGCCTCGGCCTATCCGGCGCCGAGGTCGCCGCCAAAGTCGCCAGCGACCCGCGCGTTCTCTGCGCCGGCGTTGAGAGGACCCTGTCGCCCGTCGTCGCCGGGCTCACCGGCCTCGGCTTGTCGCGCCCTGAGATCGCGCGCTTCGTCCAGCTTGCAGGTTGCAGCTTCCGTTGTAGGTTCGTCGTCCCCAGGCTGCACTACTACCTGCACCTCTTCGGCTCCTTCGAGAACCTCCTCCGGCTGCTTAGGGTCAATTCCTACCTTCTCCAGTCCGATCTTGACAGGGTGATCAAGCCCAATGCTGTCTTACTGCGGGAGTGCGGGATAGCTCCTGCAGATATTGCCAAGCTGTGCATAGGCGTGCCACGGCTGCTCATAACCAACCCCAAGACCCTCCGGACAATGGTGGCCTGCGCTGAAGGTCTAGGTGTGCCCCGAGGATCAAGGATGTTCAGGCACGCGCTACATGCTGTTAAATTCCTCAACAAGGAGAAGGTTGCAGCCAAGGTGGAGCACTTGAAGAAAACATTCAGGTGGTCAGATGCTGAGGCGCGCCTTGCTGTTTGTAAGTGTCCAATGGTGCTGACCAGGTCTAAGGAGATGCTGCAGAGGAAGTATGAGCTGCTTGTCTCTGAGGTGGGATTGGAACCGGCATACATTGCATGTCGACCAGTAATCCTCTGTTACAGCTTGGAGGGCCGGCTCAGGCCTCGGTGCTATGTTCTGAAGTTTCTTAAGGAAAATGGATTGGTAGATAGAGACTGGAATTACAATACAATTTTCAAGTTGACAGACAAGCTATTCGTGGAGAAGTTCATATGCCCTCACAGGGAAGCTGCACCGTACCTTGCTGAAGACTATGATGCCGCTTGCAGAGGGGAAGTGCCATCCAGTTTCAGATCTACATGAACCATGAACGGGCTATGGGAATTGGCAACTGTGTATGGGGCAACAAAGTTTTCACTCCGTGTAGTGAGCTGGTAAATTATGTTTTAGCGTACTTTGGCTAACTGGATGTTGGTTGTCTGATATTGATTCCTGAACCCCAATGAGTTGATGTCTCGTTCGGTAGAGAAGAAAGCATCGGCTGCACCCTCTGGAGATATGAATTCCAAGAGTACATTTGTGCTTCCCACTTCTGTTTAAGATGATGGAAATTGGATGTGTGGATGGACCAAGGTTTATGTTGAAACCTGGACCATAAGAACCAGAAAGCAGAACTGTGTTGCTGTGTCTTTCATGCCGAATCATGTCTGGCATGTTATTTTTTCAGTTCATCGTCATTATTGTTCCGCTTCCATCATATGTCACTTAGTACTAAAAGCAGTTCATTGTTTAGTATTTAGATTATGCTTAGGAAATATATTTCTATTGGGTGTATGCTTCTTTTTTTTCTCCTTTTGATTTAATTCGCAGTACTCTTGAAAGTTTGATTTCTCAATACTGTAGTTGACCATACTTCTGCTGAGAAGTGTTTAAATATTGAAAAGCTAACCTACTTCTCTAAAGCATGACTAACAAATGAATATGTCTTATCATTTACATCAGTCCTTAATCTTCAGAACTAAACCATTGTAGATGGCACTTTCGTAGAGCTTCAAAATTCAGACCAAATTGTTGATTTCAGCTGAGCTATAAGCCTCTGTACAACACTGGCACCTTGGGCCTGTTGTCCATCCTAGCATAAGTGGCAAATCGCTATGTCTACTAATGCACTTATGTGTTGTGATGGTGTCTTAGTGATGCAATAGGGGTAACTACTATCCACTCTGCTGTTCCAAACCATGGAATATATCATTCTTTTGAGATGGATGAGGCAAAGTTTTCCCCTGTTATAACACATGCAAGATATGTATTGGGGATAAGAGAGTGTGATATCGGGCCATTCAGCAAATGCACTTAAAGTATCAGTGAGCTATTCTTTGTACTTATCAAGTATAGTAATCTGCTTCAGGTACTTTTCAACTGGTCCTATATTGGCCTACTTTGTTGGTGGGCCTATCCTGTAGTATAGGTTTGTCAAGCATCAGCCACCAATGAGAGGCACTGCCTCTGATTTTCAAGTCCCATAATCTGCTTCAGGTGTTCTCAATTATATTTGACCTTTGTTGACGAACCTATACTTCAGTGTAGGTTTCTTAGGCATCAGCAGAGTATTTTTCTGCCTGTTGCTGCAGAAGGAATCTGTGGATGTTCCTAGCTGTATATTTGTCGACCTGACATGACTGAGAATAGAAAAATGAAAGCAATAAATGGATCTGCCCTGGTGAGCGATGATGCTTTTCGAACAAGTATATATATGCACGCATTTGGATAATTTGTAGCTATCTATTTTGTTTTGTTGAAACAATCATACGGTAGTCTTTAGTTGTATTTCTGTCATTTATTTTAGAGCTGACGAGTTAGTCCGCTAACACTATTGAATTGGATAGGATAGCCTGATCGGTCAGCTCTGAATATATTATTCTTTGCTTTCTCTTTTCTTTTGTTTGGTTGGTTTGAAGAATAGTATATTTGGCTCTCGTTGCTATGTAAAAAAGAACAAGAAAAATCAACATACACTCTTTTCATCTCATATGCTTTCATAGTGTCATGTGTACTACCATATTTAATTTAAAAAGGTTAAAGGTGTTACATATATACACTTACCTGAAATCTCTGGTGTATTTGCAAGCAGCAGCAACAAATATAACTTGGAAGAAAACTTTATTCAGAAATTTGTTGTAACTATGTTTTTGCATTTTTCTGGCATGAACGATTTCATCTTGTTATGCTAAGGTATGTATTCTTTGTGGGCAAGCAGGGAGAACTTGTGCTCGCTATATTACAAGGAGAAAGCGAAGGAACTATACTTGGGATACAGAACCAAAGCAGGCTGACTGACAGTAGGGAGTTTGCAGACACGCCAAACTACGCCCTGAAGAAGGGGACTACACTCTCCAGATGACGGACAACCCAGTAGCGCCCCTGAATCCACAGGCGCGTATTGGCGTCGATCTTGCGGTCGGCTTGAAAAAGCTTCTTACATCAGAATTAAGTGTCTAATATCTCGACTCAATGCTAGAAAATGCTGCCTGTTCTGTAACATGAGCTGGCTAAATCTGCTACCCACGGAAAAGCTGATACAGACTCTGGGCATTCATCTAGCCATACATTATTGTTGGAGGATACCAGAGACCCACACTTCATCATCGTCAATATTGTCCTGGAGGTTCACTGCAGTCAGTTTCCACTGCCACAGCAACGCCAAAGATTTCAGGTAAGTGCATCCATGCAAAGTCCGTTCCGCTTTCAGTCTACATATATGTCCATCATCATCATTCGAACAGGTGCACTAGTCATCTGCATTATATATGCTTCCTGTATCAAATGCGATTTTTTTTCCTGTGCATAAACACCCATCCTTGTCTCACCACTCTGCAAATGTGAATTCTCTGCCCAACTACAACTGCTTGTCTACCCTGTCCATCTCCTAGACATCAAGTCGAGCTTAGCAACCGGCCAATGGCACACATAGCTATAGCAAACTTGCTCAACTTTATCAAACATTGAAACTTGCTCAACTTTATCAAACATTGGTCTAACATATGTTATTTCTTTGAATTATATGAGCATTAAAATTTCGGAGAGAAAATTTTGACTGGTTAATTTTATGGAACACATAGCTAATTAAGGTGGGATCTTGGCTTTTCGACTTAATATTACAATTTGAAGGTGAAAATCTACAAAATCTAAGCTTCTTAACGATCTTTGAAAACCTCCTGTGCATGTACATAACACACATTTTTTTTAGGGGTACATAACACACAATTAATATACTATCGATTTGGAATCGGGTTATATGGTTTTGTTCTCATAAACATTCTCAAACCCATGTGCTCAGTGTTTTTGTATCCCCTTGATGCTTTATTATCAGTTAATAATAAGTGCCCTTTACAGGATAGTTGTTTCACTAAAATGAAGTTAGAATAAATGAGATGTGATTTTTTTTTAAAAAAAACTAATGATGGGGGGCAGCGCTGTCAGCTGTGCCGACGGACGGTCTATCTGGATCTTCGAGGGGGGTCCTGAGCCAACACTCCTGTCACCGGTGCCGTCAGCCTCCCGCCTCCTTTCGCGAGTGACGAAGATGAGATGAGCAATCCCCATGGCATTAGGTACAGCAATGGTACCATATTTCTCTACAGCTTTGGTTACAATGCATCTGGGTACGCTCGGCCTAAGACGGTGTTCAAGTTCAAGGCGGCCATCCTACGTCTCGGTGACACGGCGTGGACGGTCGTGGAAACAAGGCTGAATTTACCAGCGTTGCCCTACCACTCATGCGCCGCATATCATGGCGGCAAGGTCCTGGTGTGGGTAGGCGTCTACTTCTGGTGTGTTGTCACGCCGGACTTCAAAACCCATAGGATCGAGACGACCGATGGCATGCTCGAGACGGCGTGGGATAGGCTCGAGGATGAATATTACGACCGCGATCACAACTACGTCCTGGAGTCCCACGACAAGATGTTGTGGGTGTCTGTCCTGGTCAAGCATAAAAGGGGTGATTATATTGCTTGGTACAACGTGGCACCTAGGCTTGCTTAGGGTGCACGAGCTAGAAGAAGAAGCAGACGGCAGCGGGAAGATGCATTGGGTGGAAAAAGAGACCTGAGCTTAGGTGACCGTGCCCTCTTCCTCGGCTCCCCAGCAAGCTTCGCCACGAATGCCACTGAACTGGGCGTGGACTGCGGTTGCTGTGCCTACTTTGTCTTCAACTGCCGCGTGTTTAGATACAACTTCATCGACGGGGAAGCTAAAGTTGTGGAATCGATGTTCCGAGCCAGTTCAAACCAGGGACGTCTTTGGCTCCGGCCGCAACAACCTGGAACTTCCCCCAATCATAGAAATCCAAGAAAGGCTCGAGACTCAAAACTCGAAGAAGCCAAAAGAAATTCCAACCATAGAAATCCAAGAAAGGCTCGAGACTCAAAACTCGAAGAAGCCAAAATAAATTCAGTTATATCCCAATAATGACGTGTACACAGAATTTCCAATGTACTAACTCGAATGTTGTTTCATCTCAATATGAGCTTCATGTGAAATTGTGGTTTTACATTGGAACTATAATCTATCTCTCTCCCTTGTGTACTCGCTCTAAATAATTGCCCCACGAGCAAGGATGAATACAATTGTCAAGTTCAGCCGAGTGTATTCACTTCAAGCCTTCTTCACCCAAAATTATGGACACGTGTTAGATGGTGGACTCAACAAATGAATGCACCACATTGTTTGACAAAATTATCAAGCTGCACATATCCTTATAGTCACTGCACCATCACCATCAGTCACTAATTAAAGTTTCAATCGTGGTTGATGTGTCAATTTTCGGACCATCTCAACCATCCCAATTTATGTGATGAGACAGATGCTGCTCGACCGATGGTCCCGACTAGTACTAATGAAGAAGGTGAGGGAAAAAAACCTCTTCTTGCCTCTCTGGAGTTCATCTGGAGAAACATACTAAGTACTATTTTGTTTGGTCTTTGAAATGCATATGCATGTCCAAAGATTATGAGAAGCCGACCGAAAGTATATACTCCACCTTGTTGGCAGTACAACTACTTTGGCGATAAGATAAATGGGGATCTAGGGAATATCTTGTATGTACCAAACATCAGCATCAACAACGGTAGTTGTAAACAAAAATAGATTCTTGTTAGGATTATTGGAGCAAACTTTATTCCTGTTGGCTTGAACGACTTTATTCCGCATGCTACACGTATCCATCCAAAGGGGAAGAAAAATAAGAAAGTCCATACCTTTACACTTTGCACATAAACATGGTGACTGGTGTAGAGACAAATTAAAGAAAGTATACCACATGAAGTGTACTGAGACGATTCAGTTTTGGTCCATTAATGCTCAGACGATTCAGTTCTGGACCTATTTGGCACGATTTACACAATAATAGTGAAGCTAAAAATTTTACGCTTCGAGTCAATACAAAAAATTGTGATACATAACTCTAACGACTGCTCCACTGGACGAATTGATTACTCCACAGGTATCTAGGATCACATTCCGGCGGCTGAGGTGCAGAAATGGGTTCTTCCAAGGAATCATGTGGAGGTAGGTCACTGTGAGTAGTGTGCGTATGGTTAAGATCCAAACTTCAAATCTCTGCTTATGTGTTGTCCCACGATGTCCCCTTGTCCATTTTGTACATGTGCTGGTCCGATCCAGTGTGTGTTGTATTCATATCAGGGAAGAATTTGTACTTGTAGCGGTGCTGTTGAATTTGTATGATGATCAAGCAATCCCTGAGTCCATCCCAGGATGCTCAGGATGCAGAGTTCTGTCAAGTATATTTCGTTTGACAGGAATAAACTGTTTATTCATCAGTAGCACGGCTTACAATCATACTAGATGAGGCATTATCTTTTCACAAACAAAAGACTCTACATCAAAAAGTCACTCTTGGCAAGGCAGCCTAAAACCTGATGGCAATGAGCGGCAGCCTGAAAAATCTTCAACGACTTGAAAGCAATAAGACTCCACCAGATTGTTGCATCGCAAATGACTGGCCAAGTTACCTTGCATGTCAGTTCTGGTTCGCACCTCTTTTCGGTAAAGTTTGGTTATGTCCCATACTGTGTCAGGTTAACATATCAACTTCAATCTCTGCCTATGTTATGCACCATGATTGATGTTTCCTTTTAATTTTTTTTTTGTGTGTGTGAATGTGTATCGAAATCATTTTAGATAAAAAAAATGTGTTTCTCGTATAGATAGCATTGCTGCCACAATGGTGTGCTTCTTAAGGCCACATATCTATTGAATTCTAATCTTCCTTCCAAGGGGGGCATTTAATCACTGTTTCTCTTTTACAAGGTATCTTTGCTGACATGATTCGCCTGGTTTCCAGTTTTGTGTTCTTCAGTATATGTAGGCATTATCTCGTAAAGACTACTTATAGACTGCTTCTTTGATTTCAGGTGCTATTTTTTGTTTCCGCGGCCCTGAATTACAAGGTTTTACATAACTGGTGGACTTGGTTGACAGACAAGTCACCAAATTCGTGTGACATCTGTGACTCGAGAACAAACTCTTGCTGCACGCACAAGAACCAAATGCTTGCTCCTGTCATAGCAAAATTCGTGGAGGCTGACGAATGGCTGGTAACCGTCCACAAGGCGGCCTAGCATATATGATCAAATTGACTGCACCTAGAGAGGAACCGAGAATGAAATTCAAGGCTCGTGAATGTACTCTTAAATTCATATCGCCTGCTGGGCGTATTGACATTGCGTTTGGTTAACTGGTGATCATGTTTCATATCACTCTGGTTTCTTTAAGGTTCACAATGCGAGGATTTTTTATTAGCAGCATTTTTATGCACCATTTCATTAGACATCAAGAGCAGCTAGTTGCACACATAAGAGACGGCCTAGTCCTGGTGACTAAGAGAAAAGTACAAGCATGACGAGCAGGGTCAAAGCGTTGGTGTGCATCTCTTTTTCAACTAAAAATGTAAGAGCGCATACCATTTTCAGGAGTTGATCACATGTTGCCAGTTCGATCAAAATACGGGCAGCTGAATACCATTTTCAGAAATGGGTCATGCTAGACTACTGGCCACCGAAGGATGCATGCTTATTCTATTCTATGGCAGCAAAAGTTCCTCAAAACAATTGGCTGCACCCGAAGATATCAAATCAGGATGTAACACGTTCAAGCATATCATGCAGGTTTGATAATATTCACAACACACAGGTTTGAGATCAATTTTCAGGTTTAGTACACAAACTAAAACAGAATGACAGCTTGCCTTAAGTTTGCTCTACATCCTGCACCGCAACAATACAGTCTGCTAGCTTATTACAGAGGACCTTGAATCAGCATAGTATCTAGGACAAGGAGGAAATATAGAGACAACACAACACCTGTGTTACACATTATCTTCGGGGGCTTGCTTCTGGTCACGTTTCAGGATACCTGCGTGAGTGAGCAGAGCCCAAACGTGAGTGATAAATTCCCCTCCTTGCGCAAGACGTTCCATGTGCAGCTTGACGTTGTCGGATGGCGCAATGTAGATGATGGTCTCGGCCCAGAATTCTGCCATCACCTTCCAACGGAGAACTTCATCTTCTATCTTCTCCAGGTCCCTCCCCAGCTTCAAGCCTTCGATGAACATCTTATCTTGGGTTTTGGTGGCAGTTGACTTGCTGACGGTGGAATTCTGCATATTGTTCCCGATGGAGTCATCTTGGGTGTTGTTGGCAGTTGATTCGTCGATGGTGGTATCCTGCAGCAAGATGCTGCCGGAGTCACGGATACTGGTATCTTCATTGCTACTATTTTCGGAATCATCAACAATGGCCTTGAGCAATAAATCCCTACTTGGCTTCTGCCCAAGTAGCACCTGTCTTGATTGCCATTTCAACTTATCGAAGGTGATGTATGTATCTATGGAGTTTCCAGGAAGAAAATCTGGCATAGTGGACATCAAGTATACACAATATCTAGATAATGTGGTCGCAACTTGCTTGTAATATTCTATCTGACACCCTTTAGCCTTACTGTGAGATCCAATATTGCAGTAATCAGTTGCAACGTGCCAAATGGCCATTATTTCTGCTTGGCTTGGCTTCTTTAGTGCCCAGGAGAACTCTGCAAGGACACCATTACGCTGCAATGCTGCTTCTCCATTGGTTAGAGGCAGCGGACTGGTTAGAGGTCGATCAATGATAGGTTTCGTCAAGCAAGAAACTATCTCGCTTTTCACAGAATCAGGAACGGGGACGAACAATTTCTTGGAGAATCTCATTGAATGTATGGATTCCGTTATGTAGCTAAACAAATGAAGAAAAACCGTGAGTAGGAGGTTGTCAATGCCGATGATGTTCCATGGCAGCATATGTAACATATCGAAATGCCAGCAGCCTTGAATTACAGACGACTGCCCCATTTTATTTTGCCAATATCCAGAAAAAGTAACCTTTTGAAGGAATTTGTCAATGTTATGCTGGGCTATCATACATCTCAAATGTCTGAGTAAGTTAAATCTTCTGACAAACCAAATAACAGATGTGGTGAAACTCCAGGAACCTCTGGTATAACCGCAAGCAAATGAGACGGTGGCCCAATCTGACGTCAGATAAAGTATGGCCTGCAGTACTTCAACTAGAAAGATACTTCCGAAAACCATGACTGTGATGGTAACATCAAGGGGTCGTGTGCCAACTTCAATTACAGGGTGAAGTGTCTTCACTATGGGAGAATGTCGAAGCAGAACTGCTCCGCAGACGCATATGGAAATTAATTTGAGAAGAACCAAAACAAGGAAAGGAACCTCCATGTCAAACAGAGCTGCATACTTCGTGAAGAAAAAATCATAGAGAAAACCCAATTCTACCTCGATGATATGAAATGCTCTTGTGTAGTTGTTGACATTTTCACCCTCTGGTGTTGACAGCAAACCCTCAAGGACAAACTTGTATGTTTCGGGAAGGGCAGCTTCAGCACACTCCATCCCAAAGAACCGGCGCTTTAGCAAGTGAGACAGAGCAAATGAAAGGCACACATCTTTGTTGAGCATCCCTTCATTAAATTCCGTGCCCCAGATTGTGTCGATGGTGATGATATCATCTTTGACGTAGTGATGCACATGATGGTGAACTCGCCACCGGACAATGTATTTGTATCCCTTCATTGTAATTGGGTCAAAAGAATCTTGAGCACCTCTTTCGTCAACCTCGTCGCTCACATAGTCGGCTACTAATTTGCTGGGAGAAGAGCGTGTGACCATCCAACCAGAAATTGCTTTTACCACATTAGTACATATTAGCAGACTAAACAGGGCACTCATTGCATATTGAATAGGCTGTGCTTTAACTAGGACTATCTTGTTGAACGAAGTTGTATGAACACCAACAAGCAGTCTTTCTATGACACATAAATAGACAAAATACTGAAGCAGCTCAAAGAGGTACCGCTTCCACTGCTTGTTATCTTCAATATCATAGGCTGTGATGGAGTTAGTACATCCGGCTGCCCAGAAGAGAATAACAGCCCAGACAAAATATAACCCATTCTTTGCCGGCGAGGACACCATCTGACCGAGGGTGTAGGCAATAAGAGGGAAGGCGAGTGTGTAGGCCATCATTAAATTCCGTGACCCAGATTGTGTCGATGGTGATTATACCATCTGTGGTGTAGTGATGCATGGGATGGTGAACTCGCCAGCGGACAAGGTATTTGTATCCCTTCATTCTAATTGGGTCAAAAGAATCTTCAGCACCTCTTTCGTCAACCTGGTCACTCACATAGTCGGCTACTAATTTGCTGGGAGAAGAGCGCGTGACCATCCAACCAGCAAAAGCTTTGACCATATTAGTAAATAATAGCAGAGCAAACAGGGTCCCCATTGCAAGGTCAATAGGCTGTGTTTTTCCTTCCGCTTCGAGCAGGTTGCTGAATGAAGTTTTGTGAGGAATAAGCAGCCTTTCTGTAACACATAAATAGACAATATACTGAAGCAGCTCAAAGAGGTACCGCTTCCACTGCTTGTTATCTTCGAGATCATAGGCTGTGACGGAGTTAGTACATCCGGCTGCCCAGAAGAGAATAACAGCCCAGACAACATATAACCCATTCTTTGCGGGCGAGGACACCATCTGACCGAGGGTGTAGGCAATGAGAGGGAAGGAGGTTGTGTACGCAAGCCACAATGTACCTTGGATGAACCAGTGGCCCGACCGCCGGCGAAAAGAACCGAGGATGAGCTGCAGAAAGAGCAGTCCTGCTGCCACAGCCACCAAAGCCTCTATTTCAACGACTGTCCTCCGCGCGTTGGCGATGTATGGGGACAAGGCCTCCATGGCCCTTGTCATGTTCACTGCACCACCATGCTGGTTTGCAGGATCCATGAAGAGCTGCCAACTCGTCTCTCTTGCTGGAGATGTGGATCTATGTTTCAGAGTGGAAAGCCTTCCCGGTGCTGTGGATTTGTTTTCTGCCTGATTCTTCCTAGTACTTAACACCCTTCTAACTATATCGGGAAAATGCAGATCTTTGCAAGAGTTGACCCGTGAAGTCCGTAATAGGAAGTAGTATGTGTCTCTGAAGTCTGAATATACAAGGGGGGACGCACCTTGACCAACGGAAACCAAGGTGTCATTGTATTTTTGCAGCCATCATGTGGACCCTCGTTTCTATTCACAGAAAATGCTGCAGCAACCCTGTATAGGTTTGCAAGGAAAGGTAAGATTAGCCCGCCGAAGACTTATCTAACATGGCATTGCCCAATAAAGTACAGTATTATTTGTTTATAACAAAAACGAGATTGGATCTTGACTAATAGCAAGAGCTCGAGGTCTTTGTTCATTCGAATAGGTAGCTTCCTAGCATGTTCCTAGCATGTTTTTCTTCTTTATTTCTTCACTATTTGTAATGATGTCTACTTCTGTCAATTATTTATTCGGTGGGACCTCCATTATTATGAATATAATACGAACACCCACCCCCCGTGCCTGCATTGTTTTAAATTTTTAACCATGGTTGGGTTTGTATGCCTCTTTCTTCATGCAGCTCATCTCTTTGAATGAACTAGGCGAAGGCAACTGCTCTGACTCATCCTCTCTAAACCTCTTTCTTCATGCAGCTCATCATCCTCGCCCCTTCGCAAGAAACCATTTGTCGGTGGCTTGGTCGTTTCAGTTGTAAGGGCCATTGTTTGATCCACGTGTAGTTCTATATAGTCATACCTTAGTTCAACCATAGTTTTGAGGGTTTGATGATTTATCAAATAAATGTTTTATAATTCTTGTGGTTTGTTGTACGTTAAAGTACTTGTTTGGTGTTATGTGTCATGTGGTATGCATTTTAGTACAACGGAGTTTCTTACTAATTTTACAGGTTGTAAAGATATTATGGATCGCTTCCTAAATTTGAAAACAAAATATCCCCCAACTACATCTAATGATCATGATCCGGGTGAAGGACCGTCCAGGGGAGGTAAAATTAGATGAGCTTCGTTATATGTTATAGACCGCTATTTAGAAGATGAAAGTTTGGAGAGGCCAAGAAAAATAGAGGTGATTACTTTGTAATCAGAATTTGATTATTATGACAAATTGGCAATTATCATTTCTAGAATATACAGTATAGTTATTGTGAGCTATGAATTAGTGCTATTTGTGTTTTGACACCGCCTGCCCTTTTTCCTAGCTTTGCCCCTAGCGACACATATATTATGCTTAGGGGCCCATGTTGTCAACTTTGCCCTAGGGCTCCGCAAAATATAGAGCCAGCCCGTGTATGCATTTTCTTCACTCTGTCCTTTTTTGCCTTTAGGAACTTTATTTTATTTGATGTTTTATCTTACATATCCCATGTGGATCATTTTATATTTTATAAAAAGTATTGCTTCAATCTGTTTTTTCTTTCAATTAATCTAGCACGTCTGTTTTTTAGCAAGATTCTGCCGGAGTCACAAATATATTCCTTGCTGCTATTTTTGGATTCATCAACAGTGGCCTTGAGCAATAAATCCCTATTTGGCTTCTTCCCACGTAGCACCTTTCTTGATTGTCATTTCAACTTGTCGAAAACGATGTATGTATCTATGGGGTTTCCAGGAAGGATATCTGGGATAGTGGACATCAAGCATGCACAGTATCTAGATAATGTGGTCGTAACTTGCTTGTAATAGTCTCTCAAAAAAAACTTGCTTGTAATAGTCTATCTGCTCTAAGCTACTCTGACACCCTTTAGCCTTACTGTGAGATCCAATATTGCAGTAATCAGTTGCAATGTGCCAAATAGCCATTATTTCTGCTGTGCCAAGTAGTTGCTATTTCGTTTCTTGTAGTGACAGATAAATGTAGTTATTTTGATGGCCAGAATCTATTTTGATTCTAGTACTGAAGAAAGAGTTGTACACATCCATAATCAGTGTTGTTGCTATTTTATCTAAATAAATCCATAAATATGGCCTTGCAAAACACAGTACATTAATTCCCTCAATATTACAGACATTACTCATTGTACTTGATCTAGCGTTGCTCAACTACAACAAAGACATTACACGGCTTGATCTAGCACATACAATACGCATTCTTCAACTAGACATTACAGTGCTTCATGTAGCTAAACCAAACTATACCAACTACTCCACGGAAGGAATAGATCGTTTCTTGAAAATGGGCTTCAGTGTGGGCTTCAGTGCTGAGCTTGGGCCATGCCATGGATGAGGCGCATCGTGCTGTCATAATAAGCCCTGCCGCTGAAAAGAGGTCGAACAGAAGCCCGTTGACCCAAGCAAGCTAAAATCAAACCCTAAAAAAGTGTAAGCTAAAATCGAAGTATCGGTCCGTGCAGGGCACTAAAGTGGTAGGTAGGCAGTCCGCACTAAAGTGATAATAGTGAAATTTGAAAGATAAAAATATTCTTTAAAACAAACACTACGGGAAAAAAGGACGCTGCCGTCGCCTCTCTCCTTTGCCGTGTGCCAAAAGTCCCGGAACACGGCAAAGAGAATCTTTGCCGTGTGTAAACCAACAAGAACACGGCAAAGGACAGGTGCACGGCAAACAGCAGAAACAGAACACGGCAAAGAAAGAAACACGGCAATGGACCGACTAGAACACACGGCAAAGAAAAGAATCACGGCAAAGTCAATAAAGAAACACGGCAAAGTTTTCCTCACGGCAAAGATGTGGGCCCCGTGGCCTCGCAGGGCCACCCGCCGTCAGGGGCTGACGGCAGAATCTTTGCCGTGTGCCCTCGCCGTCAGGTACACGGCAAAGAGAATCTTTGCCGTGTGTTTCCTTCTGTACACACGGCAAAGAATTTTTTTCACCTTTTTCTTTTCTTTAATTAGCAAGACTTTTATTACATATATGTTAGGTGATATTATTTCATAGGATCATGAGATCACACATATGATGATAGGTTATTGTGGTCTTGATCACTATATATACATGCACCCCCCTGATTCCGACGTTATCATGGACTTCCTCCAGCGAAACCCTGATGATCTGCGGGCCTCGGATCGTCTACCCCCCTAGACATTCTTCTGACAGGGGTAGCCCGGCGTAGCTCTCTCTTGTTTTGTGTCTGACTAGGTCATAGGATGATGTGAAACCATGTTGGTTCACAAGTTGGAGCACTATACGGCCCGGTTTCACCTGAACGGGGAGATTTCCCCTTATACAGGTCCATAACCTTTCGCTTCTATGTTAGAGCGCATGCATGCGGGGGGGACACATGCAATCACCTATACCAACCTTGCACCACACTCACACACATATGCTAGGGACACATGCAAGTTTTCAGATGATTCCGACGTTCTCGTGGACTTCCTCCGGCGAAACCCTGATGATCTGCGGGCCTCGGATCGTCTACCCCCCTAGACATTCTTCTGACAGGGGTAGCCTGGCGTAGCTCTCTCTTGTTTTGTGTCTGACTAGGTCATAGGATGATGTAAAACCATGTTGGTTCACAAGTTGGGGCACGATACGACCCGGTTTCACCTGAACGGGGAGATTCCCCCTTATACAGGTCCATAACCTTTCGCTTCTAGGTTAGAGCGCATGCATGTGAGGGGGGACACATGCAATCACCTATACCAACCTGACACCACACTCACACACATATGCTAGGGACACATGCAAGTTTTCAGATGATTCCGACGTTCTCGTGGACTTCCTCCGACGAAACCCTGATGATCTGCGGGCCTCGGATCGTCTACCTAATGGAAATGAAGTTCAGCATCCTCTAGAACCTTATGGTCTATTGCAAAGTTAGTGTTTCCATGGTCTGAATACTAACAAATAGGCAACAAAAAGTTAACTCATTTGAAAGAAAAAATAAAAAGAAAATTAGAAAATAGCATAAGACACACGACAAAGGACAAAACACACGGCAAAGATGTCCTTTGCCGTGTGCCTTTCGCCGTTAAACACACGGCAAAGGTCCTTTGCCGTGTGTCTCTATCCCTCAGACACACGGCAAAGAATTTTTTTCACCTTTAGCAAGGCTTTTATTACATATATGTTAGGTGATATTATTTCATAGGATCATGAGAGCACACATATGATGATAGGTTATTGTGGTCTTGATCACTATATATACATGCACCCCCCTGATTCCGACGTTCTCGTGGACTTCCTCCGGCGAAACCCTGATGATCTGCGGGCCTCGGATCGTCTACCCCCCTAGACATTCTTCTGACAGGGGTAGCCCGGCGTAGCTCTCTCTTGTTTTGTGTCTGACTAGGTCATAGGATGATGTAAAACCATGTTGGTTCACAAGTTGGGGCACCATACGACCCGGTTTCACCTGAACAGGGAGATTCCCCCTTATACAGGTCCATAACCTTTCGCTTCTAGGTTAGAGCGCATGCATGTGTGGGGGACACATGCAATCACCTATACCAACCTGACACCACACTCACACACATATGCTAGGGACACATGCAAGTTTTCAGATGATTCCGACGTTCTCGTGGACTTCCTCCGGCGAAACCCTGATGATCTGCGGGCCTCGGATCGTCTACCTAATGGAAATGAAGTTCAGCATCCTCTAGAACCTTATGGTCTATTGCAAAGTTAGTGTTTCCATGGTCTGAATACTAACAAATAGGCAACAAAAAGTTAACTCATTTGAAAGAAAAAATAAAAAGAAAATTAGAAAATAGCATAAGACACACGTCAAAGGACAAAACACACGGCAAAGATGTCCTTTGCCGTGTGCCTTTCGCCGTCAAACACACGGTAAAGGTCCTTTGCCGTGTGTCTCTATCCCTCAGACACACGGCAAAGAATTTTTTTCACCTTTAGCAAGGCTTTTATTACATATATGTTAGGTGATATTATTTCATAGGATCATGAGATCACACATATGATGATAGGTTATTGTGGTCTTGATCACTATATATACATGCACCCCCCTGATTCCGACGTTCTCGTGGACTTCCTCCGGCGAAACCCTGATGATCTGCGGGCCTCGGATCGTCTACCCCCCTAGACATTCTTCTGACAGGGGTAGCCCGGCGTAGCTCTCTCTTGTTTTGTGTCTAACTAGGTCATAGGATGATGTGAAACCATGTTGGTTCACAAGTTGGGGCACTATACGGCCCGGTTTCACCTGAACGGGGAGATTCCCCCTTATACAGGTCCATAACCTTTCGCTTCTAGGTTAGAGCGCATGCATGCGAGGGGGGACACATGCAATCACCTATACCAACCTTGCACCACACTCACACACATATGCTAGGGACACATGCAAGTTTTCAGATGATTCCGACGTTCTCGTGGACTTCCTCCGGCGAAACCCTAATGATCTGCGGGCCTCGGATCGTCTACCCCCCTAGACATTCTTCTGACAGGGGTAGACCGGCGTAGCTCTCTCTTGTTTTGTGTCTGACTAGGTCATAGGATGATGTAAAACTATGTTGGTTCACAAGTTGGGGCACTATACGGCCCGGTTTCACCTGAACGGGGAGATTCCCCCTTATACAGGTCCATAACCTTTCGCTTCTAGGTTAGAGCGCATGCATGCGAGGGGGGACACATGCAATCACCTATACCAACCTTGCACCACACTCACACACATATTCTAGGGACACATGCAAGTTTTCAGATGATTCCGACGTTCTCGTGGACTTACTCCGGCGAAACCCTGATGATCTGCGGGCCTCGGATCGTCTACCCCCCTAGACATTCTTCTGACAGGGGTAGCCCGGCGTAGCTCTCTCTTGTTTTGTGTCTGACTAGGTCATAGGATGATGTAAAACCATGTTGGTTCACAAGTTGGGGCACTATACGACCCGGTTTCACCTGAACGGGGAGATTCCCCCTTATACAGGTCCATAACCTTTCGCTTCTAGGTTAGAGCGCATGCATGTGAGGGGGGACACATGCAATCACCTATACCAACCTGACACCACACTCACACACATATGCTAGGGACACGTGCAAGTTTTCAGATGATTCCGACGTTCTCGTGGACTTCCTCCGGCGAAACCCTGATGATCTGCGGGCCTCGGATCGTCTACCCCCCTAGACATTCTTCTGACAGGGGTAGCCCGGCGTAGCTCTCTCTTGTTTTGTGTCTGACTAGGTCATAGGATGATGTAAAACCATGTTGGTTCACAAGTTGGGGTACCATACGACCCAGTTTCACCTGAACAGGGAGATTCCCCCTTATACAGGTCCATAACCTTTCGCTTCTAGGTTAGAGCGCATGCATGTGAGGGGGGACACATGCAATCACCTATACCAACCTGACACCACACTCACACACATATGCTAGGGACACATGCAAGTTTTTAGATGATTCCGACGTTCTCGTGGACTTCCTCCGGCGAAACCCTGATGATCTGCGGGCCTCGGATCGTCTACCTAATGGAAATGAAGTTCAGCATCCTCTAGAACCTTATGGTCTATTGCAAAGTTAGTGTTTCCATGGTCTGAATACTAACAAATAGGCAACAAAAAGTTAACTCATTTGAAAGAAAAAAGAAAAAGAAAATTAGAAAATAGCATAAGACACACGTCAAAGGACAAAACACACGGCAAAGATGTCCTTTGTCGTGTGCCTTTCGCCGTCAAACACACAGCAAAGGTCCTTTGTTGTGTGTCTCTATCCCTCAGACACACGGCAAAGAATTTTTTTCACCTTTAGCAAGGCTTTTATTACATATATGTTAGGTGATATTATTTCATAGGATCATGAGAGCACACATATGATGATAGGTTATTGTGGTCTTGATCACTATATATACATGCACCCCCTGATTCCGACGTTCTCGTGGACTTCCTCCGGCGAAACCCTGATGATCTGCGGGCCTCGGATCGTCTACCCCCCTAGACATTCTTCTGACAGGGGTAGCCCGGCGTAGCTCTCTCTTGTTTTGTGTCTGACTAGGTCATAGGATGATGTGAAACCATGTTGGTTCACAAGTTGGGGCACTATACGCCCCGGTTTCACCTAAACGGGGAGATTCCCCCTTATACAGGTCCATAACCTTTCGCTTCTAGGTTAGAGCGCATGCATGCGAGGGGGGACACATGCAATCACCTATACCAACCTTGCACCACACTCACACACATATGCTAGGGACACATGCAAGTTTTCAGATGATTCCGACGTTCTCGTGGACTTCCTCCGGCGAAACCCTGATGATCTGCGGGCCTCGGATCGTCTACCCCCCTAGACATTCTTCTGACAGGGGTAGCCCGGCATAGCTCTCTCTTGTTTTGTGTCTGACTAGGTCATAGGATGATGTAAAACCATGTTGGTTCACAAGTTGGGGCACTATACGGCCCGGTTTCACCTGAACAGGGAGATTCCCCCTTATACAGGTCCATAACCTTTCGCTTCTAGGTTCGAGCGCATGCATGCGAGGGGGGACACATGCAATCACCTATACCAACCTTGCACCACACTCACACACATATGCTAGGGACACATGCAAGTTTTCAGATGATTCCGACGTTCTCGTGGACTTCCTCCGGCGAAACCCTGATGATCTGCGGGCCTCGGATCGTCTACCCCCCTAGACATTCTTCTGACAGGGGTAGCCCGGCGTAGCTCTCTCTTGTTTTGTGTCTGACTAGGTCATAGGATGATGTAAAACCATGTTGGTTCACAAGTTGGGGCACCATACGACCCAGTTTCACCTGAACAGGGAGATTCCCCCTTATACAGGTCCATAACCTTTCGCTTCTAGGTTAGAGCGCATGCATGTGAGGGGGGACACATGCAATCACCTATACCAACCTGACACCACACTCACACACATATGCTAGGGACACATGCAAGTTTTTAGATGATTCCGACGTTCTCGTGGACTTCCTCCGGCGAAACCCTGATGATCTGCGGGCCTCGGATCGTCTACCTAATGGAAATGAAGTTCAGCATCCTCTAGAACCTTATGGTCTATTGCAAAGTTAGTGTTTCCATGGTCTGAATACTAACAAATAGGCAACAAAAAGTTAACTCATTTGAAAGAAAAAAGAAAAAGAAAATTAGAAAATAGCATAAGACACACGTCAAAGGACAAAACACACGGCAAAGATGTCCTTTGTCGTGTGCCTTTCGCCGTCAAACACACAGCAAAGGTCCTTTGTTGTGTGTCTCTATCCCTCAGACACACGGCAAAGAATTTTTTTCACCTTTAGCAAGGCTTTTATTACATATATGTTAGGTGATATTATTTCATAGGATCATGAGAGCACACATATGATGATAGGTTATTGTGGTCTTAATCACTATATATACATGCACCCCCTGATTCCGACGTTCTCGTGGACTTCCTCCGGCGAAACCCTGATGATCTGCGGGCCTCGGATCGTCTACCCCCCTAGACATTCTTCTGACAGGGGTAGCCCGGCGTAGCTCTCTCTTGTTTTGTGTCTGACTAGGTCATAGGATGATGTGAAACCATGTTGGTTCACAAGTTGGGGCACTATACGCCCCGGTTTCACCTAAACGGGGAGATTCCCCCTTATACAGGTCCATAACCTTTCGCTTCTAGGTTAGAGCGCATGCATGCGAGGGGGGACACATGCAATCACCTATACCAACCTTGCACCACACTCACACACATATGCTAGGGACACATGCAAGTTTTCAGATGATTCCGACGTTCTCGTGGACTTCCTCCGGCGAAACCCTGATGATCTGCGGGCCTCGGATCGTCTACCCCCTAGACATTCTTCTGACAGGGGTAGCCCGGCGTAGCTCTCTCTTGTTTTGTGTCTGACTAGGTCATAGGATGATGTAAAACCATGTTGGTTCACAAGTTGGGGCACTATACGGCCCGGTTTCACCTGAACAGGGAGATTCCCCCTTATACAGGTCCATAACCTTTCGCTTCTAGGTTCGAGCGCATGCATGCGAGGGGGGACACATGCAATCACCTATACCAACCTTGCACCACACTCACACACATATGCTAGGGACACATGCAAGTTTTCAGATGATTCCGACGTTCTCGTGGACTTCCTCCGGCGAAACCCTGATGATCTACGGGCCTCCGATCGTCTACCCCCCTAGACATTCTTCTGACAGGGGTAGCCCGGCATAGCTGTCTCTTGTTTTGTGTCTGACTAGGTCATAGGATGATGTAAAACCATGTTGGTTCACAAGTTGGGGCACTATACGCCCCGGTTTCACCTGAACGGGGAGATTCCCCCTTATTCAAGTCCATAACCTTTCGCTTCTAGGTTAGAGCGCATGCATGCGAGGGGGGACACATGTAATCACCTATACCAACCTTGCACCACACTCACACACATATGCTAGGGACACATGCAAGTTTTCAGATGATTCCAACGTTCTCGTGGACTTACTCCGGCGAAACCCTGATGATCTGCGGGCCTCGGATCGTCTACCCCCCTAGACATTCTTCTGACAGGGGTAGCCCGACGTAGCTCTCTCTTGTTTTGTGTCTGACTAGGTCATAGGATGATGTAAAACCATGTTGGTTCACAAGTTGGGGCACTATACGACCCGGTTTCACCTAAACGGGGAGATTCCCCCTTATACAGGTCCATAACCTTTCGCTTCTAGGTTAGAGCGCATGCATGTGAGGGGGGACACATGCAATCACCTATACCAACCTGACACCACACTCACACACATATGCTAGGGACACGTGCAAGTTTTCAGATGATTCCGACGTTCTCGTGGACTTCCTCCGGCGAAACCCTGATGATCTGCGGGCCTCGGATCGTCTACCCCCCTAGACATTCTTCTGACAGGGGTAGCCCGGCGTAGCTCTCTCTTGTTTTGTGTCTGACTAGGTCATAGGATGATGTAAAACCATGTTGGTTCACAAGTTGGGGCACCATACGACCCGGTTTCACCTGAACGGGGAGATTCCCCCTTATACAGGTCCATAACCTTTCGCTTCTAGGTTAGAGCGCATGCATGTGAGGGGGGACACATGCAATCACCTATACCAACCTGACACCACACTCACACACATATGATAGGGACACATGCAAGTTTTCAGATGATTCCGACGTTCTCGTGGACTTCCTCCGGCGAAACCCTGATGATCTGCGGGCCTCGGATCGTCTACCTAATGGAAATGAAGTTCAGCATCCTCTAGAACCTTATGGTCTATTGCAAAGTTAGTGTTTCCATGGTCTGAATACTAACAAATAGGCAACAAAAAGTTAACTCATTTGAAAGAAAAAATAAAAAGAAAATTAGAAAATAGCATAAGACACACGTCAAAGGACAAAACACACGGCAAAGATGTCCTTTGCCGTGTGCCTTTCGCCGTCAAACACACGGCAAAGGTCCTTTGCCGTGTGTCTCTATCCCTCAGACACACGACAAAGAATTTTTTTCACCTTTAGCAAGGCTTTTATTACATATATGTTAGATGATATTATTTCATAGGATCATGAGAGAACACATATGATGATAGGTTATTGTGGTCTTGATCACTATATATACATGCACCCCCTGATTCCGACGTTCTCGTGGACTTCCTCCGGCGAAACCCTGATGATCTGCGGGCCTCGGATCGTCTACCCCCCTAGACATTCTTCTGACAGGGGTAGCCCGGCGTAGCTCTCTCTTGTTTTGTGTCTGACTAGGTCATAGGATGATGTGAAACCATGTTGGTTCACAAGTTGGGGCACTATACGCCCCGGTTTCGCCTGAACGGGGAGATCCCCCCTTATACAGGTCCATAACCTTTCGCTTCTAGGTTAGAGCGCATGCATGCGAGGGGGGACACATGCAATCACCTATACCAACCTTGCACCACACTCACACACATATGCTAGGGACACATGCAAGTTTTCAGATGATTCCGACGTTCTCGTGAACTTCCTCCGGCGAAACCCTGATGATCTGCGGGCCTCGGATCGTCTACCCCCCTAGACATTCTTCTGACAGGGGTAGACCGGCGTAGCTCTCTCTTGTTTTGTGTCTGACTAGGTCATAGGATGATGTAAAACTATGTTGGTTCAAAAGTTGGGGCACTATACGGCCCGGTTTCACCTGAACGGGGAGATTCCCCCTTATACAGGTCCATAACCTTTCGCTTCTAGGTTAGAGCGCATGCATGCGAGGGGGGACACATGCAATCACCTATACAAACCTTGCACCACACTCACACACATATGGTAGGGACACATGCAAGTTTTCAGATGATTCCGACGTTCTCGTGGACTTACTCCGGCGAAACCCTGATGATCTGCGGGCCTCGGATCGTCTACCCCCCTAGACATTCTTCTGACAGGGGTAGCCCGGCGTAGCTCTCTCTTGTTTTGTGTCTGACTAGGTCATAGGATGATGTAAAACCATGTTGGTTCACAAGTTGGGGCACTATACGACCCGGTTTCACCTGAACGGGGAGATTCCCCCTTATACAGGTCCATAACCTTTCGCTTCTAGGTTAGAGCGCATGCATGTGAGGGGGGACACATGCAATCACCTATACCAACCTGACACCACACTCACACACATATGCTAGGGACACGTGCAAGTTTTCAGATGATTCCGACGTTCTCGTGGACTTCCTCCGGCGAAACCCTGATGATCTGCGGGCCTCGGATCGTCTACCCCCCTAGACATTCTTCTGACAGGGGTAGCCCGGCGTAGCTCTCTCTTGTTTTGTGTCTGACTAGGTCATAGGATGATGTAAAACCATGTTGGTTCACAAGTTGGGGCACCATACGACCCGGTTTCACCTGAACGGGGAGATTCCCCCTTATACAGGTCCATAACCTTTCGCTTCTAGGTTAGAGCGCATGCATGTGAGGGGGGACACATGCAATCACCTATACCAACCTGACACCACACTCACACACATATGCTAGGGACACATGCAAGTTTTTAGATGATTCCGACGTTCTCGTGGACTTCCTCCGGCGAAACCCTGATGATCTGCGGGCCTCGGATCGTCTACCTAATGGAAATGAAGTTCAGCATCCTCTAGAACCTTATGGTCTATTGCAAAGTTAGTGTTTCCATGGTCTGAATACTAACAAATAGGCAACAAAAAGTTAACTCATTTGAAAGAAAAAAGAAAAAGAAAATTAGAAAATAGCATAAGACACACGTCAAAGGACAAAACACACGGCAAAGATGTCCTTTGTCGTGTGCCTTTCGCCGTCAAACACACAGCAAAGGTCCTTTGTCGTGTGTCTCTATCCCTCAGACACACGGCAAAGAATTTTTTTCACCTTTAGCAAGGCTTTTATTACATATTTGTTAGGTGATATTATTTCATAGGATCATGAGAGCACACATATGATGATAGGTTATTGTGGTCTTGATCACTATATATACATGCACCCCCTGATTCCGACGTTCTCGTGGACTTCCTCCGGCGAAACCCTGATGATCTGCGGGCCTCGGATCGTCTACCCCCCTAGACATTCTTCTGACAGGGGTAGCCCGGCGTATCTCTCTCTTGTTTTGTGTCTGACTAGGTCATAGGATGATGTGAAACCATGTTGGTTCACAAGTTGGGGCACTATACGCCCCGGTTTCACCTGAACGGGGAGATTCCCCCTTATACAGGTCCATAACCTTTCGCTTCTAGGTTAGAGCGCATGCATGCGAGGGGGGACACATGCAATCACCTATACCAACCTTGCACCACACTCACACACATATGCTAGGGACACATGCAAGTTTTCAGATGATTCCGACGTTCTCGTGGACTTCCTCCGGCGAAACCCTGATGATCTGCGGGCCTCAGATCGTCTACCCCCCTAGACATTCTTCTGACAGGGGTAGCCCGGCGTAGCTCTCTCTTGTTTTGTGTCTGACTAGGTCATAGGATGATGTAAAACCATGTTGGTTCACAAGTTGGGGCACTATACGGCCCGGTTTCACCTGAACAGGGAGATTCCCCCTTATACAGGTCCATAACCTTTCGCTTCTAGGTTCGAGCGCATGCATGCGAGGGGGGACACATGCAATCACCTATACCAACCTTGCACCACACTCACACACATATGCTAGGGACACATGCACGTTTTCAGATGATTCCGACGTTCTCGTGGACTTCCTCCGGCGAAACCCTGATGATCTGCGGGCCTCGGATCGTCTACCCCCCTAGACATTCTTCTGACAGGGGTAGCCCGGCATAGCTGTCTCTTGTTTTGTGTCTGACTAGGTCATAGGATGATGTAAAACCATGTTGGTTCACAAGTTGGGGCACTATACGCCCCGGTTTCACCTGAACGGGGAAATTCCCCCTTATTCAAGTCCATAACCTTTTGCTTCTAGGTTAGAGCGCATGCATGCGAGGGGGGACACATGTAATCACCTATACCAAACTTGCACCACACTCACACACATATGCTAGGGACACATGCAAGTTTTCAGATGATTCCGACGTTCTCGTGGACTTACTCCGGCGAAACCCTGATGATCTGCGGGCCTCGGATCGTCTACCCCCCTAGACATTCTTCTGACAGGGGTAGCCCGACGTAGCTCTCTCTTGTTTTGTGTCTGACTAGGTCATAGGATGATGTAAAACCATGTTGGTTCACAAGTTGGGGCACTATACGACCCGGTTTCACCTGAACGGGGAGATTCCCCCTTATACAGGTCCATAACCTTTCGCTTCTAGGTTAGAGCGCATGCATGTGAGGGGGGACACATGCAATCACCTATACCAACCTGACACCACACTCACACACATATGCTAGGGACACGTGCAAGTTTTCAGATGATTCCGACGTTCTCGTGGACTTCCTCCGGCGAAACCCTGATGATCTGCGGGCCTCGGATCGTCTACCCCCCTAGACATTCTTGTGACAGGGGTAGCCCGGCGTAGCTCTCTCTTGTTTTGTGTCTGACTAGGTCATAGGATGATGTAAAACCATGTTGGTTCACAAGTTGGGGCACCATACGACCCGGTTTCACCTGAACGGGGAGATTCCCCCTTATACAGGTCCATAACCTTTCGCTTCTAGGTTAGAGCGCATGCATGTGAGGGGGGACACATGCAATCACCTATACCAACCTGACACCACACTCACACACATATGATAGGGACACATGCAAGTTTTCAGATGATTCCGACGTTCTCGTGGACTTCCTCCGGCGAAACCCTGATGATCTGCGGGCCTCGGATCGTCTACCTAATGGAAATGAAGTTCAGCATCCTCTAGAACCTTATGGTCTATTGCAAAGTTAGTGTTTCCATGGTCTGAATACTAACAAATAGGCAACAAAAAGTTAACTCATTTGAAAGAAAAAATAAAAAGAAAATTAGAAAATAGCATAAGACACACGTCAAAGGACAAAACACACGGCAAAGATGTCCTTTGCCGTGTGCCTTTCGCCGTCAAACACACGGCAAAGGTCCTTTGCCGTGTGTCTCTATCCCTCAGACACACGGCAAAGAATTTTTTTCACCTTTAGCAAGGCTTTTATTACATATATGTTAGATGATATTATTTCATAGGATCATGAGAGAACACATATGATGATAGGTTATTGTGGTCTTGATCACTATATATACATGCACCCCCTGATTCCGACGTTCTCGTGGACTTCCTCCGGCGAAACCCTGATGATCTGCGGGCCTCGGATCGTCTACCCCCCTAGACATTCTTCTGACAGGGGTAGCCCGGCGTAGCTCTCTCTTGTTTTGTGTCTGACTAGGTCATAGGATGATGTGAAACCATGTTGGTTCACAAGTTGGGGCACTATACGCCCCGGTTTCACCTGAACGGGGAGATCCCCCCTTATACAGGTCCATAACCTTTCGCTTCTAGGTTAGAGCGCATGCATGTGAGGGGGGACACATGCAATCACCTATACCAACCTGACACCACACTCACACACATATGCTAGGGACACATGCAAGTTTTCAGATGATTCCGACGTTCTCGTGGACTTCCTCCGGCGAAACCCTGATGATCTGCGGGCCTCGGATCGTCTACCCCCTAGACATTCTTCTAACAGGGGTAGCCCGGCGTAGCTCTCTCTTGTTTTGTGTCTGACTAGGTCATAGGATGATGTAAAACCATGTTGGTTCACAAGTTGGGGCACGATACGACCCGGTTTCACCTGAACGGGGAGATTCCCCCTTATACAGGTCCATAACCTTTCGCTTCTAGGTTAGAGCCCATGCATGTGAGGGGGGACACATGCAATCACCTATACCAACCTGACACCACACTCACACACATATGCTAGGGACACATGCAAGTTTTCAGATGATTCCGACGTTCTCGTGGACTTCCTCCGGCGAAACCCTGATGATCTGCGGGCCTCGGATCGTCTACCTAATGGAAATGAAGTTCAACATCCTCTAGAACCTTATGGTCTATTGCAAAGTTAGCGTTTCCATGGTCTGAATACTAACAAATAGGCAACAAAAAGTTAACTCATTTGAAAGAAAAAATAAAAAGAAAATTAGAAAATAGCATAAGACACACGGCAAAGGACAAAACACACGGCAAAGATGTCCTTTGCCGTGTGCCTTTTGCCGTCAAACACACGGCAAAGGTCCTTTGCCGTGTGTCTCTATCCCTCAGACACACGGCAAAGAATTTTTTTCACCTTTAGCAAGGCTTTTATTACATATATGTTAGGTGATATTATTTCATAGGATCATGAGAGCACACATATGATCATAGGTTATTGTAGTCTTGATCACTATATACATGCACCCCCCTGATTCCGACGTTCTCGTGGACTTCCTCCGGCGAAACCCTGATGATCTGCGGGCCTCGGATCGTCTACCCCCTAGACATTCTTCTGACAGGGGTAGCCCAGCGTAGCTCTCTCTTGTTTTGTGTCTGACTAGGTCATAGGATGATGTGAAACCATGTTGGTTCACAAGTTGGGGCACTATACGGCCCGGTTTCACTTGAACAGGGAGATTCCCCCTTATACAGGTCCATAACCTTTCGCTTCTAGGTTAGAGCGCATGCATGCGAGGGGAGAAACATGCAATCACCTATACCAACCTTGCACCACACTCACACACATATGCTAGGGACACATGCAAGTTTTCAGATGATTCCGACGTTCTCTTGGACTTCCTCCGGCGAAACCCTGATCTGCGGGCCTCGGATCGTCTACCCCCTAGACATTCTTCTGGCAGGGGTAGCCCGGCGTAGCTCTCTCTTGTCTTGTGTTTGATTATTTCATGGGATGATGTGAAACCATGTTGGTTCACAAGTTGGGGCACTATACGGCCCGGTTTCACCTGAACGGGGAGATTCCCCCTTATACAGGTCCATAACCTTTCGCTTCTAGGTTAGAGCGCATGCATGCGAGGGGGGACACATGCAATCACCTATACCAACCTTGCACCACACTCACACACATATGCTAGGGACACATGCAAGTTTTCAGATGATTCCGACGTTCTCGTGGACTTACTCCGGCGAAACCCTGATGATCTGCGGGCCTCGGATCGTCTACCCCCCTAGACATTCTTCTGACAGGGGTAGCCCGGCGTAGCTCTCTCTTGTTTTGTGTCGGACTAGGTCATAGGATGATGTAAAACCATGTTGGTTCACAAGTTGGGGCACTATACGGTCCGGTTTCACCTGAACGGGGAGATTCCCCCTTATACAGGTCCATAATCTTTCGCTTCTAGGTTAGAGCGCATGCATGTGAGGGGGGACACATGCAATCACCTATACCAATCTTGCACCACACTCACACATATATGCTAGGGACACATGCAAGTTTTCAGATGATTCCGACGTTCTTGCGGACTTCCACCGGCGAAACCCTAATCTGCGAGACTCGGACCGTCTACCCCCCTAGACATTTTCGGTTAGAGCGCATGCATGCAAGTTCGTATAAGGGGACACATGCAAGTTTATGGTCTAGTGCAAAGTTCGTATTTCTATGGTCTCAATACTAACAAAAAGCCAAGAAAGATTTCACTTAAACATAAAATAAATACAAATGAAAGAAAAAACAATAAGAAATTAGAAAATAGCAAAAAAAATAAGCCTTTGCCGTGTGTTTTCCTGGGGGTACACGGCAAAGCTCTTTGCCGTGTTCTGCCCTGGTTGGCACACGGCAAAGGCGCTGAGTCGATAACGGCCCGGCCGGCCCGCCCCCTGCCTTATCCTCTCCCCACACCTACCCGCGACCCGCGCCTCCCCACACCCGACCCCGCCGCCTCGATCCAGCGCCGCCACCACCGCCTCCGTGCCGCCGGCGCCGGCGCGCCGCCGCCATCTGCCCCCGCGCGGCCGCTGCCGGCTCCTCCTCCACCCGGTCCACCCCCCCACCCGCCTCCGCGCCCATCCGCCCCGCCCCATCCGCCCCGCGCCCCATCCGCCCCGGCCGGCCCGTCCCCTCCACCTCCGCGCCAGCCACCTGGGAGCTCGCAGGCGCGCGGCTCCACCTCCGCCCGGTCCAGCCCCCCCTCCACCCACCGCCGGCCCGCCCCATCACCATCGGTATGTGCAGTATATGCATGTATGTGTAGCTAGGTAGTATGTATGTGTAGCTAGTATTTATGTGTATGTGTAGTATATGTATGTGTAGCTAGCTAGTATATATGTGTAGTATATGTATGTGTAGCTAGTATGTATGTGTATGTGTAGCTAGTATGTATGTGTTGTATATATATGTATGTGTAGCTAGTATATATATGTATGTGTAGCTAGTATGTATGTGTATGTGTAGCTAGTATATATATGTATGTGTAGCTAGTATGTATGTGTAGTATATATTTCTAGTATATATTGTTAGATATATATAGCATGTATTTGTCCCATGTATTTGTTACATATATGTATAGTAGTATGTATATATGTTGTTTCATATATGCATGTGTATAGTAGTAATTTAGGAATTATGTGTAATTTTTTGGCATGTCTATAGTAGTAATTTAGTAATTTTTCTTCATGCAGGGGATATGTGTCGAGTCTGAGGGTGGGGTTGTCGACGGCGTAGGTCATTTTGCGGGAGGGTCGAGCATCTTCTTCACCTCTCGATCACGCTTCAAGGGTAAAAATCTATTCTCCTATCTTGCAAATACCTAGGGTTATTTTCGTGTGTAGATCACCAAGTCTGTCGCGTTACCTAGGCGTCTCTTCCCGGCCGTAAGGGTTACGCAGATAAATATGCATTAGTGGTCTCGCATATTATGAAGCGTAACTCTTACGGCATTTATCGGGACAGCCGGCGGATGCGTAGTTGGGTATGTTTTCCTTGTTCTACTCCAGTCCGAGATAGGATTTCGGCTGCGCCTCCCTGTTGTTCTCCGGATGCACATCCCTCTTGGCTTTTTGCCGAGACGTGTATCGGGAGAGCAGCGGGGAGGTGCTGCCGAAATTCTGTGTCGGATCGGGGTAGAGCAGGGAGAACATACTCAATCTACGGATCCGGCGGTTGATAGGACCCTCTTTACCTATTAGAGAGATAGGTGGATATATTTATGGCGTAAAATATATGTTTGCTAAAATTAACCGAACTAATACCGGATTTATTTATATGGCATGATTAATTGAAAGCATTATATATGTCGTTTTTGGTACTGATTAGAGGATGGAGAATCGTGACTGGATGTATGATGGCTATGTCAGTAAGTGGGACTTTACCTCAGAATGGCAAGAAAAGGCCGAGGACTTTGTGAACCGGGCATTTGCCGTCCCCAGCAGACCCAGAAGAATTTTCTGCCCCTGTGCAAGATGCAAGAACCTGAATACACATTCGAAGGATGATGTGAGTACTCACCTGCTCAATTACGGGTTCACACCATCCTATAAGACTTGGACATTCCATGGTGAAAAGTTAGCGAAACGTGCTAGGAGGGAGTCATGGCAGGGTCAGCAGCAGAGTCAGCCAAGGGGAGAATTTGATGCTGGTTTTGATAGGTGCATAGAAAACTTTGTGAATGCTAATGCGCCTGAAAGCCCTCATGTAGAGGCGGAGACTCCTCAGGAGGCGGAGACAAGTGAGGAGCCGGAGAAAAACACGGCAAAGTACTACGAGACTTTGTTTGCCTCACAGAGACCCCTTCATGCACATACAGATGTTACCCAACTGGATGCCATAGCTCGTCTTTTGGCCTTCAAGAGCCACAGGAACTTGACCAGAGAGGACTTTGATGATATGCTTGCCGTCGTTGGCAGCATTCTGCCGAAAGGGCACCTCTTGTCGGAGAACTTCTACCATTCGACCAAACTCCTCCGTGACCTTAAGATGTCATATGAGCCGATACACGCTTGTCCGAAGGGATGCATGCTATTCACAAAGGAGCATGCTAAGACAAATTATTGTATCCGCTGCAAATCCTCTAGGTACTTTGAGGTCGATCCCAATGGTGATGGTCAGAAGAGGCAGACCGGGGTTGCCCAAAACATTCTTCGGTATCTTCCAATCATACCGAGGCTCCAGCGACTCTTCATGACCGAGGATACTGCCCAGCAGATGCAGTGGGCAGTAGAAGGGAACAGATACCTCGACAAGATGATACATCCGTCGGATGGTAGTGCATGGAAGAACTTTGTCAAGAAATATCCTGATAAAGCCGGTGACAAGAGGAGCGTAGCAGTTGCCATATCAACCGATGGGTTCAATCCATATGGCATGTCGGCTTCAGTATATAGTTGTTGGCCAGTGTTTGTTATTCCCCTGAACCTCCCCCCTGGCGTCTGCATGAGATCAGAGAACATGTTTGTCTCGATGATAATCCCAGGGCCGAAATACCCGGGTAAGAACATGAATGTGTATCTAGAACCGCTGGTGGATGACTTGCTTCGTGGCTGGGAAGGTCGGGGGATCCGAACATTTGACGCTTCAAACAACGAGCACTTCGATATATATGTCTGGTACCATACCTCTCTGCATGACCTACCAGCACGTGCGTTGTTCTGCGGCTGGTGTACACATGGGAAGTGGCCTTGCCCAGTGTGCATGCAATCTCTGACTTTCTTCTGGCTGTCGAAGGGAGCCAAGTATTCCTGCTTTGATGAACATCGACAGTGTCTTGAGCTGAATCATCCATATAGGAGTGACAAAACGAGGTTCAAGAAAGGTCGTGTTGTCCATGATCCAAAGCCACGTCTAAAGACCGGAAAGGAAATCAAGGCTGAGTTGGAAGCTCTCCAGCCAAACTCCGATGGGAATGGTTTCGTGGGATACGGGGATACGCACCAGTGGACCCACATTCCGTGCTTATGGAAGCTCCCTTACTTTGAGGATCTTGAGCTCCCGCATAACATTGATGTAATGCACACCGAAAAGAATATCGGTGAGGCCCTTTGGAGCACCATAATGCAAACCGAGAAGACGAAAGATAACATCAAGGCTCGAATTGATCAAGAAGCATTATGCGATAAGCCAAAGTTGAACATGCAGCCACCCGGAGCCAAAGGCAGAAAAATGTGATCTAAGCCAAAGGCTCCTTTCTGCCCAACAAAGCCCCAAAGAAGGGAGATCTTCCAGTGGATCGCGCAAAGTTTGTTTTTCCCTGATGGTTATGCGGCCAACTGGATGAGGGGTGCGAACATGGAAACGTTGCGAGTACAAGGGCTCAAGAGTCATGACTACCACGTATGGCTTGAGCGGATAATGCCGGTGATGATTCGAGGCTATGTCGATGAGGAGACTTGGCGAGTGCTGTCGAGGTTGAGCTTTTTCTTCCGCCAGATTTGTGCTAGGGAGTTAGACCGTAAAGTGCTTGAGAAGCTACATGAACAGGCACCCGAGTTGCTTTGCGATCTAGAGATGCTCCTTCCGCCAGGGTTCTTCAATCCGATGCAACATATGATCTTGCATCTTGCGGACGAGGCTTTAAAGGGGGGACCTGTGTGGGCCTGTTGGCAGTTTCCGCCCGAGAGAGAAATAAAGAAGCTTCGTAAGAAAACATGCAATAAATGCAAGATCAAGGCATCCATAGCCGAGGCAGTCCTTAACGAGGAGGTTGCAAACTTCACCACAAAGCACTATGATGCCAACATTCCCACAAAGCACAACCCAGTGTTTCGTTACAATGCCGCCAACCCTGAAGATGTACCCAATCTTAGCATCTTCGTTGGGCTAGGTGGCAAATCAAGTGGCACAAAGAGGTTCGCAATGAAAAAACTTGAGCGGGAGTTGATCCACTCGTATGTCTTGAACACCATGGAAGAAGTGAAGCCGTACATCGAGTAAGTGATCACCATTTAGTTTTCCGCAAACATTCACTGCTATGTCCGTGCCTAACTCTCCTTTAAATTGTTATAGACGATTCAAGAGTGCACATTGGAAGAATCCAAATAGGGAGCCTAACCCTCAAGAGGAGCAGGATCTTTTCGATAAGGGTGGTGGTTTCGGTTTCGTCAGCTGGTTCTGTGGTTTGGTACTATTCGAGCCAACTTGTTGTGCTACACTTCTTGTGATAAACTTCTTATGCTAAACTTCTCGTTCTAACTTGTAGGCAAGAACTGACAAAGAGATGCAACCCGAGCTAAGAAATATTGCCAGGGGCTTTAACCATTCAGTCGACACGTTCAATGCTTATGACGTGAATGGGTATCGCTTCCATACCCATGAATACACAACTAGCCGGCCCAACCGGAAGACAACAAATAGCGGGGTCTTTTGTGAAGGCTCAGATGGCCTCCAGTACTATGGAAGAATCGAGGGTATATATGAGCTGAATTACGGTTTTGGCAAAGGGCTAAATCCCGTTGTATTCAAATGTCATTGGTTTGACCCACATAAGGTGAAACGGGATCCTGAAATTGGACTGGTCGAAGTTAAGAGAAACTCCGTTTATGCGGGAAATGATGTTTACATTTTGGCTACTCAGGCCTTCCAAGTATTCTATCTTCCGTACCCATGCCAAAACCTGACAAAACGTCTACAGGACTGGGATGTTGTGATGACGGTACCGACACGCAATAGGCCGCCCTTGCCAAACAAGGATGATTACCGCCGCCTAGACCCCTCAACAAATGATGGCGAGTTTTATCAAGAAGAAGGGCTCCCCGGGCAATTCACTATCGACTTGTCCGCCGATGGTGACATGGTCGTAGACGATGAGCAAGAAGAAGCTGAGGAGGAAGACACTGCACAAGATGAAGCTGAGGAGGTTCACAACCAACAAGATGTGAGTTTGCTCGAGGCGTTCCATGCAGGCCTTGACGTGAACGATCCACAGGGACCACCTCCAGGTTTCGTGGATGATTATTGGTGGCCGGAAAATGATAGCGATGACGAAACCTCTCGTCCAATTCATAATCCCGACTCAGGCTTCTGATCCATGCATGTAGTAGTAATAATCTTTGTAGTAGTGTTTGCTATGTAATCCCGCCGGGCTATGTAATAAAATTTCTTTCCTTTTGTCTTTGTATTTGTAAGAACTCTATTCTATGTAATAAAATTTCTTTCCTTTTGTCTTTGTATTTGTAAGAACTCTATTCTATGTAATAAAATTTCTTTCCTTTTGTCTTTGTATTTGTAAGAACTCCTATCCCCCAAGTCGAGAGAGGACAGGTATTTTCGAGATTCATATAGCATGGGGATGTGACGGTGGCAAGCCTAGGAAAGGATTCTCGATCCACGACAACGATTCCTTTCGAGGAGTCGTTGCCGTGGAGACCGAATCCTTTCCTTGGCTTGCCGCGTATCATACCCATGCTATATGGATCATGGAAGTATTTCTCTTCTTTCGTCTTTGCCGATACAAATATAGATTAGCTAACGTGACTTAAATGGAATAGATTAGATAGCCTTAAAGTCGAAAGGAAAGACATTACTTCACTATTCGTATAGCATGGGCGACATTGTTATATGAATCGTGAAATGGTTTCTTTCCTTTCGTCTTTGGAGAAACACAAGGAAGGCTTCATCTCGTATCCCCCAAGTCGAGAGAGGACAGGTATTTTCGAGATTCATATAGCATGGGGATGTGACGGTGGCAAGCCCAGGAAAGGATTCTCGATCCACGACAATGATTCCTTTCGAGGAGTCGTTGCCGTGGAGACCGAATCCTTTCCTTGGCTTGCCACTTATCATACCCATGCTATATGGATCATGGAAGTATTTCTCTTCTTTCGTCTTTGCCGATACGAATATAGTGTGTGTTTAAAACTTGAGTATTATTGTACTGTTATGAATCTTGTGTCACTGATGTGTACTAATAAACTACTCTTTTCACTCTGTTTTGCAGGTGATTGAAAGATGTCGGGGGGAAAGGGAGTTACAAGAAAGCTGAAAAGCTTGGCAAAACTGGTGACTGGTGGTTCAAAAGATGTCAGGGGGAAGCAGCCTACTAGTGCTACTGCTAGTGCTCCACCGCGCACTTCACAGCGGCGAGGGCGTGGGAGGCGTGCGAGGACTCCTAGTCCCCCTCCGGTCTTCGAGGAGGACGAGCAGGAGCAGGAGCAGGAGAAGGAGGGGGAGGACGACGAGGAGGAGGAGGAGCCAGTTCGACGTCAGGAGGATGAGGGGACGCACTCAAATTCTGACGAGGAGGAGCAGGAGCAGCAGGAGGATGAGGATGAGGGGTTGGGGTCTTTACCCTACGAGGTTGACACGCCCTTGAGGTGGGCGCCTCCGGAGGATGAGACGGAGTACCTTCAGGAGTACGCGACCATGGACCCGAGCCTGGTGCCGCGGGAGAAGGCTCCATATCGGCGTGGGGTTTCGAGACTCCCCGACCTACCTTATCCCTATGCGGACAAGGTACTCGTGCCCGCTAGGTCGAGGTACATGATTTGACCCTAAACCATACATTGTAATTTTTATCACATACTGACCTTGTCCTTTTCATTTTGCAGTGCCTTTCTATATGAGGATGGGATCAAGCCATATCGTGGCTACTCAAGCATCCTTGGAGCCTTGGTTAGAAAGTATTTTCCTGGGATTGTCACTCTCCCAAATGGTTCAAAGGATGTGGCTTGGACTTGGAAGCATTACCACTATGCCGAAGATCCTGAAAAAAAGTACACCACCATCGCGGAGAAGGTTCAGTTTTTGTTCTGGGTAAGTTTGTTTTGCTTGTCATAATTCAATCGCCTTGAGGATGAAATACACTTGAACTCGTGGCTTGTCATAATTCAATCGCCTTTGACCCCCCTTTTTTCCCTATGTGCATACTTGTAGAAGTTCTTCGACATGGACAGGACGCGCAAAAGGGAGTGTTTGATGATTGTTCACGAGCTTGCCAAGAGGAAGGTGCAAGACATGCACTATGAGGCACGCGTGAACTGCGTTTGCAACTGGTTCGGCGATCGCAAGATTTGGATGAACAAGAGCCAAGCTCGGGAGATGCTCTTCGAGCCGTGGCAGTACCTGCAGGTAGTTGCATTTTTGTTTTATTGATTTCTTGACCTTATTCTATTTTCTATTGTACTAATATGTGTGTCTTGTGGAAGTAGAACCCTCCTCAGTTCGTGGGTAATGACGAGCAGTGCTTCACGGCAATGGTAGCGTGGTGGACACGCCCCAATTACCTCCAGAAACACGCCGATGCAAAGAAGCGGCGAGAGGAGATGGGGGGTGGATCACACCGCCAAGGCAGCATCCCCCTCGCCCTTCTTAGGCAAAAAGAGGTGAGAAAATGCTTTATTTGTTCTTGCTTGTAATTTTATTCTTTACTTCGCCCTTTGGAGTCCCCCTTCACTTAACTTCGTGCTCTTTTGTGCAGAAAATAAAGACAGGTCAAGAGCCGTCCGTGTTTGCCATTTGGAAGAAGACACGCACGTTGGATGAGCCTAGGAACGGGAGCCTATGGATGAACGAGGGAGCCAGGCTCCGGGGTGAGAAGTACCCTGAGAAGTACAAGGAGGTGCATGGAGAAGATTCTAACCCTGAGACCACCCCCTTCGACCCCGAGGTCGCCGTGCTGGCGGGAGAAGGCCAAAAGAATGGTCGCCTATGGATCGGTCACGGGTCCGTCGACCCTAAGACCATCCCATCTATGCGCCAGGTCCGGCGTGGTAGGACGAGTGACCAGCCTGCTATAGAGACCCGCCCACGGCCTTCGGTTGTAGCTCTCGAGCAGTTACGGGTATGTTCTTCCTCGGTCATCTATGTTTTACTACATGTTTTGTGTTGCAATGTTCATCTAATCGTGGTGACACGACGCAGGAGGAGATGGCCGCTGATAGGGCACGCAGAGAGGCGACCGAGCAGCGGCAGCAGCAGCTGGAGCAGCAGATGGCCCATCAGCAGGGGTTGCTGGAGCAACAGGGCAGATGATGCGGTGGATGACACAGCAAATGCTCATCAATTCTCAACCAGGGACTCTTCCCACTCCTCCTTTTGCCTTCTCGTGGGTAAGTGATCAAGTGTCTTATTGTCCAATGCTCGCAATTTTCAATCTTGCCTTATTGTCTAATGCTCACAATTTCCAATGCTGCAGATGGACGATGCGATGCCGCCGCTTGGTGGGTCCGCGGGTGGATCGAACAACCAGGCGCCGCCGTCTTTCACCGTCAACAATCCGTCGGTCGTTCGGAGGCTGAATCAGAGTCCTCCAGGTTTGTTTTCTTATACTTGTCAAATTTATCCATGCCATCGCATTTGTAGAAATTTTAGCCATGATATGACACTTGTAGAAATTTTAGCCTTGTCATGATACTTATAGAAAATTTAGAAATTCCATGACACTTGTAGGAAATTTGGCCTTGCCATGATACTTATAGCAAATTTAGCAATTCCATGACACTTGTAGATAATTCTATGCCATTGTCAAAATTTTAGCCATGCTATGACACTTGTAGAAATTTTAGCCTTGCCATGACACTTATAGAAATTTTAGACTTGCCATGGGACTTGTAGATATTCGTGATTTTACTTGTCATATTGATGTAATTTGCCATGAGACTCGTCAAAATCCCATGTTATTGCCATTTCCATCAACTTGCCTAGAAACTTGTACATATTGATGATTTTACTTGTCATATTTATGTGCTTGTCTTGAACTTGTAGGATCTCACGATGGAGCATGAGCTTGTGGAGCACTCGGAGTTGATGATCTTGTAATATTTGTCTAGTTTAGGTCTTATAACTTGTTGGTTATGCACTTGGTAGTATTTGACACTTGTGGCATGACCTTGTGGCAAGAATAAACACTAGCATTTGACAATTGTAATATTTGTGAAATCTTTTGCTTTCGTGGTGATGATGTTTGCTAGTGTTTGGTGATGCATTTTGGTGTTGGTGATGATTATATTATTGTTGTTGATGAGTATATTATTGTTGTTGATGAGTATATTATTATTGTTGATGATCTGTAGATCATATATATATATTATGTTTTGAATTGCAGGAAATGACTGGAAACAGGAAAAAAATTGAAAAATGACAGCTCCTTTGCTTGTGTGCATACACACGGCAAAGAAGCCACGTGTGAACCACCTGTGCGCCCCTGGACAATGTCACAGGGCCTTTGCCGTGTGCAGTGCGCAGTAGACACACGGCAAAGGAGTGAACTTTGCCGTGTGTCCCCCCCACGGGCACACGGCAAAGGAGGAGTACACGGTAAAGATAAGGCACACGGCAAAGAAGGAGTACACGGTAAAGATAAGGCACACGACAAAGGAGGAGTACACGGTAAAGATAAGGCACACGGCAAAGAAGGAGTACACGGTAAAGATTCATTACACACGGCAAAGGATGAACACGGCAAAGATGTGTCGGCTTCGTTAGACGGACGAAACCGTCAAGTACTTTACTTTGCCGTGTCGATGCAGTAAACACACGGCAAAGGCTTTGCCGTGTTCCGGGCGTAAAGACACACGGCAAAGAGCCTTTGCCGTGGCTGCCGTTGCCGTGTGGCTTTTGCCGTGTGCATGCACACGGCAAAGGCTTTGCCGAGTTCCGGGGGGCCTTTGCCGTGTCTTTTTCCCACACGACAAAGAGCCTGTGTGCCGTAGTGAAAGATATTCATATGGTATCTTGGTTAGCGGGTAATTTTAACAAAAGATAATCTTGTTAAGAGGAATTGACATGAAGTACACAACGCGTTTTTTGTCACCATAATAAGACAATTTGCCATTTATTCTTCCATTGTAAATTTGCTCGTGATATATAGGCAACCATCCAAATAGCCTCTGGTTTATCTCCTCCACGTTTGGTAGCCAATGCATTGGTAATTGGTTGCATGGGATACGGGATAAATACGTGACTTTATTTAGGGTGAAAGCGTTTGCTATTATTTGGTCACTTTAGCTATGTAGAAATGACAAGATCTTTAATAATATTGTGTCTTCTTTCCTGCAGGTTATCTATCGAGTCACGGCTATCCTCGATCATGGACTACTCTCCAAGGTATAAAGTTTTGCGTCTTGTTTGTGGAGGGGTGTACGCGATTGGAGGACACGACAAGAGATATTTTCTTTCAACATGGATGACAGCGTGATCTGCGGATAGATATGCCATAGCGCGAGGCCTTCTTTATTTTCATAGCATGTTTTGTAATAACATTACTTTTGCTTTCGTCACTTGTTGTATGGTTGATTGGCTATGTCCATCCTACCTATGCAGATTGCGGATGTAATGATTACTGTTGAGTAATAAATTACTAATTTCTAAAAAAAAGGACAGTATGCGTAGCTAGACGCGTCAACATCGATCTAGCCGGTACTCCCCTAATCTAGAAATAACTGATTTAAATTTGTCTAAAATTTAAATATTCCTAGACACGGTTCTAGTGTATAGATATATTGGATATTATTATAATCAAGTGACCGGTAGACGCTGTTGCAGGGCATGATCATTGCACCAGCGAGCGACCTGTATGTTAGGTCTTCTTCGAGTCTTGCCCACACTACAGTGTACAGTACTCGCACACCTCACCTGGCCGCACGCATGCATACAGTTCTTTGCTAGCCGGTGGTTCCTCCGCCGCCATCGCCGAATCAATGCCATGTCCTACCTATAGCTACCCCTTCCATTGCAGATGTGAGCTGCTAGCTGATCATCATCATGATCTACTAGCTGAGACGTCGCTCTCTCTCTCTCTGGCCATGCATGCATGGCATGGTCCAAATGCAACCGCTAATAATATATGGCCGATCAACTAAAATCATCAACAATAATATAAAAAGGCCTAAAATAAATAAAAATTAAAAATATATCTACGGACCACCTAGCAACGACTACAAATACTAGCACGAGTCGAAGACATGCCGCCGGCCTTGTTCCTCCATCTCCGGAGCCGGACAAATCTCGTCATAGTAGACAGTCGTGCTAAGGGCCCAAAGAACCAGCACACCATAGCAGCAACCATCTCCACCACACAAACGAACATTAAAAGGATCGGATCCTACAAGATCCATCGGACACACACGACTCCACGCGCTCTCCAATGAGACTAGACGCACCATTGAAGTGAGGATAGGGCGAAAAAGACATTATTCGGATTTCAGGATATAGCCTTTGTCTCACAATTCCATAAGAGACATGAAAAAGGTCTAAAAACAAAAAACGCTCATGCTAGAAAACGGCCATGGTCCGCCCACACCACGCCAAGATCCAAGGCCACCGGAGTTCGGAAAGGGAGCAGACCGACGACCTTCACTTCGGTGGTGGTGTGTGTGCAGGTTGTGTGGGTAGGCAAGGTGGTTGTGTGCCCCGTGGCAACCGTCGTGTTCCATGACCAACCGACGAGGATGTCATTTCGGTTTTCGGCTAGTTTTCCGCTAATTAGCCACGACTAGCATCTCTCTATTGTCCCCTCCGCAGCACGCCACCAACATAGAGAGATGCTAATCGTGGCAGACCTAATGTCCGGCGATTGCCACCAACCTCTAGCCTGTCGATGTCACTCCAAGGAAGAGAATCGATCTAGGGCAAGCTGAAGGACCTTAATTCTCATCACCATCGATGCACCTTCGGTGGAGAAGAACTCAAAGACCCAATGGGACCAGAAGCAAAGATCTGAGGTTCTCCCACCCTCCCGGCACGGTAGTGGGCGATGGAGGGCAAGGGGACCCACGGCTGCGTCAGAGAGCCAAGGGAAGAAACCTATTCTCTTCTTGATCGCCTCCTCTCAAAACACTAGAAACATGTTTCGAGCTTTATATAATTCATTACATGTTGACCGCTATGTTTCGTAGGAATCTCGAAACATGGCTACGGCTAGTTCCCGACCCGACCGAACATCATCACATGATTTACAACAGATGAATATTCTTTTTATATTACGTAAACATTTTGATATTGTGTAAAAAATAGTCTCATTTACAAACCATTTGCAACTCACTGAGGTACAAGAATCACGGTGCAAATTCAACGGCCCAGAAGTTGACCTAGCTTTAATTTAATTCTTGGTCGACATATCCTGTTAAACCATATGGACTAGGAAACCGCATAGATTTGAATGGATTTTTTTGGATCAGATAAAATTATTCATCCGAAATAGAGCGTGAAAAATCATTAGAGAAAAAATGCGACGGGTTCCTATCTTGCCTGACAAATGACCTACTTAGCGATAATTCCACGTATCCAAATTTGCATAAATTTCTTTGATTCCAAATTTGCCGCAGCAGTTACTTCCTCCATCGGAGGATCTTCTTCAGTCTTGTCGTGCCATCCCAAGCCGCCGCTCGTCCAAGTGGCTTCGTCCCCGGCCGAAGCGACGATGGCTGCGCTCGTAGACTGCTCCTCGTCGGCGTGGTGCAAGGATTGGATCGCGTTTTTGTGATCCCTTTTAGGGGTTTCACTGTTAAAATGCAGAACCTTGTTGTAATTTGCCTTTTCCTTCAGGTCCTTTTTGTAAATGTGAACCCACCACGGTTGGAATGAAAGCTCCAGGGCCTTCGGGCCTTTTCTGTTCAAAAAAGAAAAAACAAACTCCCGATTACAAACACCTTATTTTTTTTTGAAATATTATTTTATTGATGAAATATTATTATTACAGATAGTCTCCCGATTACACTGTGGTGCTGACAAAAAAACATGAAAAAGTATAGGAAATGCTCGCTGAAAAAGTATAGCATGTTCCTAGCATGTTTTTCTTCTTTATTTCTTCACTATTTGTAATGATGTCTACTTCTGTCAATTATTTATTCGGTGGGACCTCCATTATTATGAATATAATACGAACCCACCCCCCGTGCCTGCATTGTTTTAAATTTTTAACCATGGTTGGGTTTGTATGCCTTTTCTTCACTCTGTCCTTTTTTGCCTTTAGGAACTTTATTTATGAGGTAATAACACTTCTAGTCCCACAAGTTGCACATTAGGTGCAGATTAGTCCTAGAACTAGTCTAACTCGACTACACCTTCCCACATGTTGCTAATCGGGAACGAACCCGTCCGAACCGTCGGAAACGGTGTCACGTAGCAAACGTGTAGCAAACCAAGACTCGATGGAATTTTTGCAGTCAGGTACAAGAACAACAACTACAGTAGGTCAGGTCCTTCCACGATTTTTGGTGGGCGTGGCGAGAATACCGCAACTGCTTCTGCGCGCTCGCTGATTTGTAGGTAGTTTCTTTCTCTTTGTTTTTATCTTCGTTAGAGCCGTCGTGCCCGCCGACGAAGCGGACGGAGCGCCGCCTCCTTCTCCCTGGTATTCGTGGCGGCTTTGACGGCGAGATGCCACCGCACCTGCACTATCGCGAGTGGGACGAAGATCCTCCGCAGTACGGTAAGCGCGAATTCTCTCTCCCGAGCTGCGCATGATCGAAGTAGAGGGCCGATGATCCGGATGTATTCTGAGTGTTGGGGCAGTCACACTAGTACTGGGGCATTGCCAATTCATGAACTAATTGCAGATAACGATCAGTTCATACCTTTTTTCTGTCAGCTCCGCCTCTTAGTGCAAGAGCAGATTTTTTTGTTAATTTAGGTTGCCCTAATTCATCAAATTCAATTGTTGTATTACATACTGTCGAAGATGGTTATGAGGATGATTAGTATAATTGGGCAAGATTGCTATGTTTATTTTCGGCAGAAGTCTGAAACTGTATCTGAAACTGTTGTTGATGGACACTGTTTTATCTGAACTTCCTTACGAGCGTGCTACTGATTTAGACTACCGAAAGTTTAGGATCAACTCGTGTACTGTTCGTACTATTGCCCTACGTGAATATATGAGTGTTAGTGTAGGAGCAGTTCATGTCAAAGAGTTTGTTTATGTGAACTTTATAACCTGTTAGCTAAGCCTGTTGTGTAGAACTGTGTTTTCTCATTGTGTTAAAAGTTGTTTGCACTCTATCTGGTAGAGATAGTTTCATGGCGTGCAAGTAAATGTCAGATATAAACCATCCAAAACCTTATCACTTGGTCGCTGATGTTTAAAGAAATATTGATTGGAGTAAGTTTGCCGCAGATTAGATAACATTAATATTTGAAATCATGGGTCAAGCTGTCGATATAATGGTAATTCAGTTTGCTGCAAATGTAAGTTGTTGCTGAGATTTTCTGGTTAGGTTTTTACAAATCATGCCAACTCACTATATTTCTTGGAATGTAGTAGATATAATTGTGATATTATGTAATTTGTGCTATTTTGTCAGTGTTCAATGCAGGAGGCAATTCTGATCTTTTTTCAGTGGAAGTCTGCCACAATGGTTTATTTTGTGTACTAAGAGAGAACTTGTCCTATATGTGTGCATCTACAGCTGTATTTGACAATTGCAGCGCTCATAGTTGGTCAGCTGCTAGTATTGATGAAATACTGAGATATCTAGGCTTTTAGAGGGATGTAATACTTCAGGTTTATTGGTGTTTGCCAGGGAAAGACATCACTGATGGTTTGGTACCAGTTGACAGGGAGGCACACTTTGCTGAGATGGTTAGACTTAGTAGGTCACATAAGACACTTGTCTTATATATCGATCATAAGAATTTTCTCAGAAACTTCAAAGATGATGTGATCCTCATTGAAGGGCCTTTCATTCCTGGTGTCATCAGCCCTAGGAGAGTGCCATGGACATCTAACCTTGTAGCGGAGCAAGTGCAGCCAAACGAGGTTTTAGCAGCGCAAGTGGAACCCATTTTTTATGGGGTTTTAGAAGATCATGTGCAGCCAGATGGTGGTTTAGCAGAGCAAGTGCAGCCCATTGTTGACGAGGTTTTCGAAGACCATGTGCAGGAAGATGGTGGTTTATGGGAGCAAGTGCAGCCCATTGTTGATGGGGTTTTAGAAGATCATGTGCAGCCAGATGGTGGTTTAGCAGAGCAAGTGCAGCCCATTGTTGATGAGGTTTTCGAAGACCATGTGCAGGAAGATGGTGGTTTAGGGGAGCAAGTGCAGCCCATTGTTGATGGGGTTTTAGAAGATCATGTGCAGCCAGATGGTGGTTTAGCAGAGCAAGTGCAGCCCATTGTTGATGAGGTTTTCGACGACCATGTGCAGGTACATTGCTTCGATACTAACAAGTTACTGCCATGTTCTGTCTTTAAATGTTAAACTGATAGGTTGAATTATACTGACAAATTACTTATATTATTATAGCAAGTGCAGGTTGATGTCAGTGATAGTGACACTGATTGCAGTATCTATGACAGTGACTACGATGCCGAAGATGGTGATGATGACTTGTTTGCAGACAATGTAGACATAGAATTGAATGATCATAACGAGAAAGAAATAGTAGAAGAAAATGAAGATGAGGAGACTCTCGAGGATGAAGACCTGAATATGATAGGAGAAGAAAAAGAGAAGTTGAAGTAGAAGATTAGGGCATTCAATCCAGAGGTTGACATGGATAATCCAATCTTCAAAACAGGGATGGTGTTTAGTGGTGTTGAGGAGGCAAGGAAAGCTCTGGCATCATATACTATCAGAAACAAAGTAAGAATTAGGAAGATGAAGAATGACAAGAGAAGGTTGGAAGCTGTTTGTGATGGTGATTGCGATGGAGGGTGTCGTTGGTACTTCAAAGCTGCAAAGGACAGTAGGTTTGGTGGCTTTGTCCTAAATGCATATGAAGGGAATCATAGATGTGAGAGTGTGTGGGAATTGAGAGCACTCGCTGCAAATGTGCTCAAAGATAAATTTATTAATGAATTCAGAGATAATCAAAAGCTTGATCTGAAGGGTTTTCAAGCAAAGGTGACAAGGGAGTTCAATATGACCCCAGAGAGGTGGAAGTTGGGGAGAGCCAGGAAAGCAACTTTGATGGAAATTCATGGAGACGAGGAGGAACAATTCAGGCTACTACATGATTATGGGCATGAGCTTAAGAGGAGTAATCCTGGCTCTACATTCTTTATGTCAACAAATTCTATGAATGATCCTAATAGTCCACGACATAAGGAACATTTGGCCACTTGCTACTGGAGTTACGATGCTTGCAAAAGAGGGTTTTTAGCAGGTTGTAGGCCATTAATATGTATTGATGGTTGCCACATAAAAACCAGATACAAAGGATGCCTGCTTACAGCTGTAGGGATTGACCCAAACGATTGCATTTATCCAGTTGCATTTGGTTTAGTTGAAGTGGAATGTACCAGCTCATGGGAGTGGTTCCTCACTAACCTAAAGGATGACTTCAACATAACCAACACCTCACCGTGGACCATTATGAGTGATAAACATAAGGTTTGTGTTCTATTTCCTTGTTTTTTTGAGCACATGAAAATATTAGTATAATGTCTACAAATTCCTCCTAATTTATTTATCGAAATGATTGCAGGGTCTCATAAATGCCGTCAGTAAAGTATGGCCTGATGCAGAGCATAGGTTTTGTGTCATACATTAGCTCCAGAACTTCCAAAAGGCAAGTCATAAGGGGGAAACCTTAAAGAATGACTTATGGGCAATAGCTAGGTCAACTAGTGTTGTAAAATGGGAGAAAAATATGGAAAAACTGAAAGCTGATAAACCAGAAGCTTATGAGTAGGTTGAGAAGTTAGTGCCAAGTACATGAATAAAGGCTTTTTTCCAAGAATTTCCCAAGTGTGACATGTTACTGAATAATCATTCAGAGGTGTTCAACAAGTGAACTATTTTGTTTCACATGAAGTTTTATCTTTCACATATATTCACCAAGTACTAATTCTTCTTTTACTAACGTGTTGTTCCGCAGCTACATCAATGAAGCCAGGGAGCTTCCTTTCTTGTCCATGCAAGAATCTATCTTCAACAAAATACTTCAAAGAGTGAATGGAAAAGAGAAAGATGGAATGAAATGGAGTGGAAGAATTTACCCAAAATAAAGAAAAATTTGGACAAATTTACTGAATGGAGTACTCAATGCAAGGTAACAAGATATTTCATGTTAGCTCGTTGGAGTTAGAGCAAGGGTATAGTGTGGACTTCAACACAAAAACATGTGACTGTAAGAGGTGGCAGCTAACTTGGATTCCATGTCATCATGCAATAGCCTGTTGTAGGAATATCAGGATTAACCCTGAATCTCTAGTCCATAGTTGCTATACAATTGATACGTACTTGAAAGCTTATCAGTTCAAGCTGTCTCCACTTAGAGGCGGGCCATTTTGGGAAAAGATGAATGGTGTGGTCATTCATCCACCTTTGTTTACCAAAGTTACGGGAAGGCCCAAGAAGAACAGAAAAAAAGCACCGGAGGAAAAATTGAAGAAAGGTATCAAAATACTTACGAAGTCTGGAGTCACTATGCACTGCTCTGTTTGTGGGAAACCTGATCACAATAAAAAAGGTCATGACAAATTTGTTGAAAGACAGCTAAAGGAGCAGAGAGAGCTCATTCTACAGGAAGATGATGATTTAGATCTCCCGTGCATTCTTGAGGTACATTGCTTTCATAATCAACAAATTACTTATAATATTAGTGCACCATTATGCCTTATAATATTTCCTATTTAAATTTGCAGCATGTAATTCCACAAAGATCCAACCCTATTATGGATCCTACAAATCAACGGGAAAGCATGATCTACAATTTGGGGCAAGAAGTAATGATTTCCTTTCTTTTTTATATATGTTTTGTTATTTGAAATTTGTCATTACATGATTATTTGCACACATATTTTCCAGGAGCAGAATCTCGTGCCAATTAGTAGGGTACTTGGCCCTTTGCCTGAAAATGCCTTTGTGGCAGATGCTAGAGACACCATTCCTGAAACGAGAATGAGGATCACTACAGCTTCATCTAGAGAAAGTTTGGGGAGAAGATCCAGAGGTAGAGGTACATCAAGTAGAGAAGCATCCAAAGGTAAAGCACCAGCAGAGCAACAAGAAAGCAGCAGCAGGGGCATAGGAAGGGGACGAGGAAATGGTAAGAAAAGAGCTGCTAGTGCACAACATACTGAAACTATTGGTGCTGACAGAGCAAGAGCAGCTAAAAGAGGATACAAAACAGGCCCTAGGAGTGCGCACTACCTCTTGTTTGGTGATGAGCAACCAAGAGGCGAAATTCCAGATTTAAATGCGAAAGTTCTTTCAGATTTAAATGTGGATGAAATTCCTATTAGTCAAAGTGCACCTGCTGATGTTGATTTCTAGGCAATAGCTTCATTTATGCATTTGTGTCCATGGCTTGTTCTAGGTTTCGTGTCTTTGGGAATTTTGGTAGATTGTTACTGTGAATTGATGGCACTATAAATTTCCTAATTCTTGTGACATTCTTGCTTATGTTTTATCCTGTGGAATTTGGTGTAAAACTCCTCTTAAATCATGTTTTGTATCTCTTATGATTAGTTGCTTCAAAATATTTCTTTATCAGCATCAGTTTCTATTTTACGTATAATCTACAGTGTCAAATGGCCCGACAGGGTTTTAGGCCCATAACCACCACTAATCAACATAGGTATATTCGAGTATATGTTTCCAGGGTTATGAAATAAAAACTCTTTGACATAAGAGAACCCTGATTATATAAGGATAAGCCACATATATGTTTCTTTGATATAATTTCATGGTAGTGTACATAGAAGAGTCATGATAAGCACAACAATGATGTGAATACAACAGTTGGAAGTTTCTGTCAAATGGTTCAAGCCAGCATCTACAATGAACTAATATTCAGATATGGGACCTGTTAGGGGACTTCATCTTGAACTCAAAGCAAGAAGTTTAAGCTCCTCCAAATAGGATGCGGCTCATGATTCTAAAAAAAGGATAAAGGCTCAATTTGTGGCTGCTGAACTATGTTTCCCTATGCTTATTTAAAAATCTGCGACGGAAAATTAGATACAAAAAGTAGGCAAAATCCGGTCAAACAAACAGTTGAATTGGCAAAAGCGGGTTGAACAAACGACATTATCATTATCCAATTTACAACCATAGTTGGAGAATGCTAACAGTAAATTCAATCGCAAACTAGGATGACATCCTAGTGTTACAATTATCAGGTCAACTCAAAACTAATTTGTATATGACAGAAAGAACATTCATTATGATGAAGCACAATACACTGATTTCATACAAAGGTATTCCATATAAATACCAATTAAATTTCATTGATTTCATACAAAGATCAAGTATGTTTCTGTACACATGGGTTACAAACTGCATTACAAACACCACTACATAGTGCCTGATATTCTAGTTACATTTTCAAACAACAGTACAAAAGGATCCTTCTTCTTCTACTTCTTCTCTATCTCCTTCCTTCTTATTCTTCCCAGGCTCCTCCTTATTCTTCTCTGGCTCCTTCTTTCTTCTTCTCTGTAATTTCAGTCAATTTTAGCTAAATATTGATGGAATGAAATAAAATTCATCAAATGGAATCCATTGCAAGCTGACTCAGAAAATTGTACTCAACAAATCAGGTTGTTCACGGATTTGTAGGATCAGAAACTGATATCAAATAACATGAGTACTGCAATATTTTCGGATCACTTTCAGGTACCAATGAGTCCAAAAACAGATCAATTCTTTCACTTGTACGACAGGAAAAGAGCTCAACAATGAATTTAAGTTCAGAGAGGACATGAGGTATTCAGCAAGCACGTGTTGTTTCCAATTTTTTTCACATAGACATACTCAGATTCTGGCAACCAATTTAGACTACCGAGTCAAATTTAAAGTGCTTAGATACATCAAACATCCGTGAATGCCATCAGAAACTATAATGCTTTGCACAATATTCTATAGAATACACTGCTTACTCACTGATTGAGTCAATACAGGGACTGATCAAACAACTCACAACCTCATTGCACGGACTAAAATCAAAACAAACCTCAATGTTCCATGGGAGGCGTGGCCTCCAACCCGGCGGCGCCAACATCCTCTCCTTGCCCACCGCCAACATCCTCTCCTTGCCCACCGCCAACGACATCAAACACCAAGAATCTGCCGTATCCGCCTGCCCCCGACTAGCCTCTTACTTTGCCAAATCGCCTCCTCAGCTTGTGATTCCACGCCGCCAATGAATTGCGACCAGGAGCTGGAGGCACGGGCATGCCTGTCCACTACGCTCCAACGCGACGAGGTGGACGGGGCCTCCCGTCCTCTCCAGCGAGTCCAGACTCCGCTCTTCCATGGGCCGATTTCGTCGTCGCCAGTCGATCGGGTTGACCACTGACGATAGGTGGATAAGGGAGACAAAGTGAGGGGTGCAACTCAGAGAGCTAGTTTGATGAGGATCTAACTGCAAAACTGCCGTCAAGGCCTGGTTTCCTACGTGACACTGTTTTCGACGGTTCGGACGGGTTTGTTCCCGATTAGCAACATTTGGGACGGTGTAGTCGAGTTAGACTAGTTCTGGGACTAATCTGCACCTAGTGTGCAACTTGTGGGACTAGAAGTGTTATTAGCTGATCCAGCCGCCGGAAACTACCTACCCGTACGTGTATGTACGATTTCTCCATGAGCCATCGCCATCTAAAGGTGTTATTGATGCTCCCGGTCCTATGGGGCAACCACAAGGTTTTAGACATTACGGCTGTTAGATCGACCTCCCTCTAGGAGCGCATCCAGGCCATCGGTTGGCGGTTAAGACCATTGTGCCGTTGTCCACAGTGTTTTGCTCGTTGGTTACGTGCACTCCCGTTCAGTCGCGTGTTTTTTCTCCGCATGAGTATTCTGAGCCCAAACGTCGGCAACCGCTGTAATGTTTTGATTGGATTTATATTGGGTACAGATCGTCTGGAAAGGGGCAGGCAGAGAGACCGCTAGGTACTTGCTAGAAAGATAATTACGTACCACTATACGAATGGCGCTGTGTGCCGACGGCCGGCCGCAGTTTGCGAGTCCTCGGCGTAGCGCAGCCGTCGGCGTAGCGGCAGGTACGCCAAGGGTGACCATCGGCGTAAGCGTAGCCGTCGGCGTACGGGGTGGCCGTGTGGCACTACACAGGCCAGGCCGGTATGGGCCCTAACGGCGTCAGCATTACGCCGAGAGCCGCCGTCGGCATAGGCTACGCCGACGGTCACCCTCGGCATACGTCCCTCCTACACCGACGGTGACCCTCGGCGTACAAATGCACATTTTTTCTTTACCAAATTATTTGTATTTATTTATTAGTATCAATTAATTAGGTTCTATTTTATCAATTGGATGGATTCGTAACCTCTGAATAATAGTCTTCACGCCCACATGAAATGTCGAATCTTCTCACAAGTTGAGAAATTTGCATGTTTGTGTGTTATTATCACATGTGCGTGAAATTTATATGTCACAAATTTTTGTGAAGTTGTTCAAAGATTCAATCACATGTGCGTGTCCCCCCTCGCATGCATGCGGACCCGTATAAGGGGGAATCTCCCCGTTTAGGTGAAACCGGGTAGGATAGTGCCCCAACTTGTGAACCAACATGGTTTTACATCACCCTATGACCTAAACAAACACAAAACAAGAGAGAGCTATGCCGGGCTATCCATGTCAGAGGAACGTCTAGGGGGGTAGACGATCCGAGTGTGCACGGATCAGGGTTTCGCCGGAGGAAGACCACGAGAACATCGGAATCAGATGAAAACTTGCATGTGTCCCTAGCATATGTGTGTGAGTGTGGTGAGAGGTTGGTATAGGTGCTTGCATGTGTCCCCCCTCGCATGGATGCGCTCTAACCTAGAAGCGAAGGTTCCGGACCCGTATAAGGGGGAATCTCCCCGTTTAGGTGAAACCGGGTAGGATAGTGCCCCAACTTGTGAACCAACATGGTTTTACATCACCCTATGACCTAAACAAACACAAAACAAGAGAGAGCTATGCCGGGCTATCCATGTCAGAGGAACGTCTAGGGGGGTAGACGATCCGAGTGTGCACAGATCAGGGTTTCGCCGGAGGAAGACCACGAGAACATCGGAATCAGATGAAAACTTGCATGTGTCCCTAGCATATGTGTGTGAGTGTGGTGAGAGGTTGGTATAGGTGCTTGCATGTGTCCCCCCTCGCATGGATGCGCTCTAACCTAGAAGCGAAGGTTCTGGACCCGTATAAGGGGGAATCTCCCTGTTTAGGTGAAACCGGGTAGGATAGTGCCCCAACTTGTGAACCAACATGGTTTTACATCACCCTATGACCTAAACAAACACAAAACAAGAGAGATCTATGCCGGGCTACCCCTGTCAGAGGAACGTCTAGGGGGGTAGACGATCCGAGTGTGCACTTATCAGGGTTTCGCCGGAGGAAGACCACGAGAACATCGGAATAAGATGAAAACTTGCATGTGTCCCTAGCATATGTGTGTGAGTGTGGTGAGAGGTTGGTATAGGTGCTTGCATGTGTGCCCCCTCGCATGCATGCGCTCTAACCTAGAAGCGAAGGTTCCGGACCCGTATAAGGGGGAATCTCCCCGTTTAGGTGAAACCGGGTAGGATAGTGCCCCAACTTGTGAACCAACATGGTTTTACATCACCCTATGACCTAAACAAACACAAAACAAGAGAGAGCTACGCCGGGTTACCCCTGCTAGAGGAACGTCTAGGGGGGTAGACGATCCGAGTGTGCACAGATCAGGGTTTCGCCGGAGGAAGACCACGAGAACATCGGAATCAGATGAAAACTTTCATGTGTCCCTAGCATATGTGTGTGAGTGTGGTGAGAGGTTGGTATAGGTTCTTGCATGTGTCCCCCCTCGCATGCATGCGCTCTAACCTAGAAGCAAAGGTTCCAGACCCGTATAAGGGGGAATCTCCCCGTTTAGGTGAAACCGGGTAGGATAGTGCCCCAACTTGTGAACCAACATGGTTTTACATCACCCTATGACCTAAAAAAACACAAAACAAGAGAGAGCTACGCCGGGCTACCCCTGTTAGAGGAACGTCTAGGGGGTAGACGATCCGAGTATGCACAGATCAGGGTTTCGCCGGAGGAAGACCACGAGAACATCGGAATCAGATGAAAACTTGCATGTTTCCCTAGCATATGTGTGTGAGTGTGGTGAGAGGTTGGTATAGGTGCTTGCATGTGTCCCCCCTCGCATGCATGCGCTCTAACCTAGAAGCGAAGGTTCCGGACCCGTATAAGGGGGAATCTCCCCGTTTAGGTGAAACCGGGTAGGATAGTGCCCCAACTTGTGAACCAACATGGTTTTACATCACCCTATGACCTAAACAAACACAAAACAAGAGAGAGCTACGCCGGGCTACCCCTGTCAGAGGAACGTCTAGGGGGGTAGACGATCCGAGTGTGCACATATCAGGGTTTCGCCGGAGGAAGACCACGAGAACATCGGAATCAGATGAAAACTTGCATGTGTCCCTAGCATATGTGTGTGAGTGTGGTGAGAGGTTGGTATAGGTGCTTGCATGTGTCCCCCTCGCATGCATGCGCTCTAACCTAGAAGCGAAGGTTCTAGACCCGTATAACGGGGAATCTCCCCGTTTAGGTGAAACCGGGTAGGATAGTGCCCCAACTTGTGAACCAACATGGTTTTAAATCTAGGGTTTGCTTGTATAATTTGTTATAGGGGGAGCCCATGTCTAGGGTTTGCTTGTACAATTTGTTACTAAAAAAACCTTGCTACGCCGACGGCTGCCCTCGGCGTACGCCTAGCCGTCGGCGTAGATGTAACACGAAAAATAACCCTAGCTACGCCGACGGCTGCCCTCGGCGTACGCCTGGCCGTCGGCGTAGCCTTATCCCATTAGCTACCCCGCAGCCCACCCCGGGCCAGTCACACCCCACCCATTTCCCCTAGTTACCCCGCGCCCCGACCCCGACCCCGCGCCGCCACCAGCAGTCGCCAGCCGTCGCCGCCAACCGTCGCCTCCCTCCCCAAGCCTCCCTCCCTCCTTACCGTCGCCAACCGCCGTCTCCCTCCCTCCTCTCTCCCTCCCTCCTTCCTCCCTCCTTCCTGCCTCCTCCCTCCCCGAGCCTCCTCCCCGCCGCCGCCAATCGCCGCATCCCTCCCTCCTCCTTGCATCCTCCCTGCCGCCAACCGCCGCCTCCCTCCCCGAGCTCGGCCCCCTCCCCGACCTCGGCCCCCTCCTCCCCGACCTCGCCCCCTCCTTACCGAGCTTGGCCCCCTCCTCCTCAAGCGCGCCCCTCCTCCCCGAGCTCGGCCCCCTCCGCAGGTACCTCCTCCACTCCCCTCTAGAAGCAAATCTTGTTGTTAGAGTTAATCTTGTTAGAGTTAATCTTGTTGTTAATCTATTTAGAATTTATCAGTTGCATCTATTAGTAGTTTATATCATTTGTTAGAGTTAATATTATTGTTAAGTGATATGCATGCACGAGTTGCTAGGATTAGGCCGTTGGTTAGTGGCAAGCTAGCTTGGTCATGTGGCCGTTGAAGAGAGAAGTCGCACTAGGGCCGTGAGTGTGTTGCATGTTTACTAAGGTGTTCTCTTTATGTCAATGTATAGACTTTGTAGTGTTTCGAGAGTGACCATCCTTGGCGGACTGACTGTCGTTGCGGGAGATGGTGTAGGTGACACCTCGATCCCGTATCCGAGTTCCGTCGCCGACCTCGACACTCGGTTGATCGACTACTTCCGCTACCGTCGAGGGTGAGAATCTGTTCGCCTCTCTTGTACCTAGGTTTATTTTTGTGTCTAGATCACCAGGTCTGTCGCGTCACCTAGGCGTAATCCCGATCGTAAGCGTTACACGACTTAATATGCATTAGTGGTCTCGCATATTTTGAACCGTAACGCTTACGGCTTTTATCGGGCAGTCGGCGGATTCGTAGTTGGGTATGGTTCTCCGGATGCACATGCTCTTGGCTTTTGTCGAGACGTGTATCGGGAGAGCAGTGGGGAGGTGCTACCGAAATTCTGCTCGGATCAGGGTAGAAACAGGGAGAACTTACCCAATCTACGGATCCGGCGGCTGGTTAGGACCCTCTTTTCCTATTAGATATGTAGGTTGATGAATGCGTAAAAATATGAAGCATTTAATCTCCTGTTTGATATAAAATATTATATTTGTTGTTTGTCTCCCAACAAAGCAGAAGAGGAATGGCTGATAATGGGTGGATGTAAAGTGGCCGTATTAGTGCGACTAATAAAACAGACGATTGGGTACAAAACACTCATTTGTTAGTGAATGAGTTAGCACATGGTTCGAAGGCAATGGTTCGGGCACTTTGTCCCTGCGCTCATTGCACTAAGCGTCATCGTCGGGGAAAGGATGACATGTATAAACATCTTCTGCAATATGGGTACATGTCTAACTATGTCACGCAAGTCGACTTTGCTCGGTATGAACGTGACAGAGGTGAGGTGATGCGTCAGCGGATCAATGGCAATGAGCACGATGGGATTAGAAACATGCTAGATGATCTCATCGATGCCGACCAGCCGAATTCGCCACCTCCACGGGAGGAATCACCAGAACCGGAGGAACCGCTAGAACCAGAGGAACCGGAGCCAACCGCGAAGGCCTTCCTTGATATGATGGTCGCGGCTAAGAGGCCTTTGTACGAGGGTGCAAAGATTTCTCAGCTCGATGCCATCTCTCAGTGTCTAGCCGACAAGTGCCAGTACTCCGCCACCCGTTCTCACTTTGAAGCTAATCTGAGAACATGTGGTAACATGTTGCCCGAAGGGAATTGTCTGCCTAAAACCTTTCACGAAACGAAGAAACTCATGAAGGAGCTCAACATGGATTATGAAAAGATAGATTGTTGTCCAAAAGGCTGCCTTTTGTTTTGGAAATAGTTTGAGGGTGACAAGTACTGCTCCATTTGTAAGGCCTCTAGATATGAAGAGATAAAGGGGAAGGATGGTCAGGTGAGGCAGTCGAAGGTCGCTAAGAAGATACTTCGGTATCTCCCATTCATAAAAAGAATCCAGCGGCTTTACTTGAGCGAGGAGACTGCCAAACAGATGACGTGGCATAAGAAGGGGAAAATATACGAGGACGAGCACGAACGGAAGAAGATGGGACATCCATCTGATGGTAAGGCATGGAAGAACTTCGATGACAAATACCCCCGGTGGGCAGAAGAGGCTCGGAATGTTAGAATTGCGATAGCAACAGATGGCTTCAACCCATATGGTATGTCGACGGCCTCGTACAGCTGCTGTCCGGTGTATGTTATTCCGCTCAATCTCCCTCCCGGAGTATTAATGCAACGGAAGACCATGTTTTTATCGCTGATAATTCCAGGACCTGAGTATCCGGTGAAGAACTTGAGTGTCTACATGCAGCCGATTGTGGATGATTTGAACCACTCTTGGATACACGGGACGTTGACATACGACCGAGCATCAAAGAGAAACTTTTTGATGAAAGTTTGGTTGCAGTATACTATGCATGACATGCCCGGGTACGCCCTAACATGCGGATGGTGTACAGCTGGTAAGTGGCCATGCCCAGTGTGCATGCACCGACTTGAGTTCCTTTGGCTAAAGTCGGGTCGCAAATATGTTGCGTATGACACGAATCGATAGTACCTCAAAAGAAATCATTCGTTCAGAGAAGATAGAAACAACTTCAAGAAGGGCAAAGTTGTGCATGAAGTAAAAGAGGTACCAAAGTTTGAGGGTGCAACTGTTGATGCCGAGCTACGTACTCTCGTGCCCGCGGCGCCGAGAACTGGCCATCAATTTGCCGGATATGGTGTAACGCATAATTGGACTCTCGTGGAAGCCTTAACGAATCTCGTGTATTACAAGGACCTCGAACTTCCCCATAACATCGATGTGATGCACACCGAAAAGAATGTCGGCGAGTCCCTTTTTCACATAGTCCTGAACATTCCTGAGAAGTCAAAGGATAATTTAAAGGCTAGAGTCGATGTTGAGAAGCTTTGTGATAGGAAGAGATTACACATGCAGCCTCCTACTGTCCGTCGAAAGAATTGGTTCAAGCCGCATGCCTACTACTGCCTTGATAATGTCCAAAAGAAGGAGTCATTTAGGTGGCTCAAATACGTCGTGATGTTCCCTGACGGTTATTGTTCGAATATAAGTAAGGGGGTCAATCTTTCGACGGGACAAGTCACCGGGCTCAAGAGTCACGACTATCATATATGGATTGAGCGACTGATGCCGGTGATGGTTCGAGGGTATCTCCCAGAGAAAGTATGGCGAGTTCTTGCGGAGTTGCGACATTTCTTCCGCACCCTCTGTGCTAAGTAGATATGTCCTCTGGTTATTGAGAAGCTGCAAGTTCAGGTGCCGGAGTTGCTATGCAATTTGGAGATGATCTTTCCGCCAGGCTTCTTTACTCCGATGGCACATCTCATTGTGCACCTCGCGAACGAGGCACTCTTGGGGAGGGGGGGGGTGCAATTTTGTTGGCAATTTTGTATTGAGAGAGAGTTTAAGTATATTCGAAAGATAACTGGAAACAAAGCCAAGATTGAAGCATGCATAGCTGAAGCAACATGCCTTCGGGAGATGGCAGACGCCGCGACAACCTACTGGTGACATGGTTATACCCCGCGGGTACACGATCTCAGCATACCTGGTCCAGCCCAAGGAAGGCCCACGACAAATATATGCCGGCCCATGAATATTTTCGGGTGACCAAGGCCCATGACGCCTTCGGATCCTTGGAGAGCAAGACTAGAGTAGATAGGAAATTCAAAGGGGTAAACCCTAGAACCTGTAACCAACTAGATCTGTGTCCAGGACCTGCCTAAGTCTATATAAAGGCCAGGAGGGTACGACCTAGATCTCTCTCTCATACTTCCGCATACACACCCCCACGCCAGATTGCATCTGCGCACCCCTGTAATCACCGGTTCCGCTGTAATCAAGAGCAGACAAGCAGGAGTAGGGTTTTCCCTCCGGGGGCCTGAACCTGGGTAAACCTCGTGTCCCCGTGTTGCTTGTTTGCTAACCGTTCCGCGATCTCCAGCATCCCCACCTTCTCCAAAACCCAAGTTCATAACAATGGGCATTGACAAGACCAAACCTCGTCAATTGGCGCCGTCTGTGGGAACTCGGGACGCTGATTGTGCGATCGTGACGGTCCCAACCCGAGCGATCTACAACTCTGCGGCGACGGAGAGTCACCTCCTCTTCGGCGCTTTCGACTTCACCGCCCACTCACCGGCCACCATGAAGGACTTCGAGCCCGTAGGCGACGGACTCGAGATCCTGTTCGGGAGCTTCTGCTTCCAGGTGGGGCAAACCGGCACCCTCCGCCTCCCAGAGAGGGTGCCCTTACCTTCAATCAGGACCGCTTCATGGGCCCCACACCCTGTGCTACGCACATCATCATCAACAGATGAGTCATACGACAGCAGCAGCTGCAACTCTGATCTATGCGATCCGCCATCGGATGAAGGGACCTATAGTTCCGAAAGCTGCGGCAGCAGCGGACCAATCTACGAGCGCTACCAATGCGCCGTAGTCATCCAGAGCGACGTGGAGCAGCAAACACCCAACCCGACACCTAATCCGCAAGACCGAAACAACGGGAACAGAAGAAGCCAGTCCCCCCCACCCGAAGGGGACAACACCGGCCATGTCATCCACCTTAGCAAAGAAGGATGGGCCCAGGCACGCGCCGCCGTGGCGGGCAGCATAGTCCTGCCTGTAGATTCCTCACGGGACCTATTGATGGCATACCATTTGCTCCTGATCGAGGAGCACAAGAAGCAGGTCAAGATGCAAGAGGTGCTTGACAAACGCAAGCAAGCAGCCTCGGAGTCCAGCACGCGACGAGCTGCGCTCTCCGCCATGGGCATCGGCTCTAGCTCGAACGGCAACCACGGCAACAAGCACCACTCCCGAACGGAGAACATGGACCCCAAGGAGCGCCGTGAGGTGACCCGAACCCTCAACGCATCCTTCATGGAGATGGATGCCGACGACAACATCATCCCGAAGACACCGCAAGCTGCGATCATAGCAGCCACTGCATACCTCACGACCCACCCACCTCCGGAGGGGGACACGAAGAGAGCCATGCACAAGTCCGCACTCACCGGACTCGGACTCGTCGGAGCTGCGCTCCATCAAGAAACTCCTACGGAGCCAAAAAAGAAAGCTACGGTCAGGTTCGACCGCAGCCCCACTCCTTCATCCGAAGAAGAGGACCATGACCTTCCTCGAAGGCACAAGATCTCGCGTCATTGCAACCGCGATTATGACGCTAGAGACGCGCTAACACAGCGCAAAATCGACAAAGCACGAGCCAAGCGCGCATGCTCGTCTGAATCCGAGATGGACGAAGACGAAGGAGAACTCTGCGAAGCCCGGTGCTTCAGCAGATCTGTCCGACGGACACGGATGCCGCGAAATTTCAAGCTTCCTTCGGATACTCCGAAGTTCGACGGTACACAGGACCCCAAGGCATGGCTCAGTGACCACCTGTCATCCGTCAAGCTGCATGGTGGAAACAAGGAAACCGCCATGCAATGCCTTCAGCTGCACCTGACAGGCGCAACTCGGATCTGGCTTAGCAGTCTATCCTCAGGATCCATCCGAAGCTGGGAGGAGATGGCTTACAGTTTCATCCGAAACTTCAAAGGCACCAGTAAGAGGCCCGCCTCGATCGAGGAGTTGCGAGCCTGCACTCAACGAACGGGCGAATCCATTCGCTCGTACATCCTGTGCTGGTCCAACACCAAAAACTCCGCGGCGCACATCTCCGAAGAAAGAGCCATCGACGCCTTCAAGGACGGTGTCAAGTGCCAGGACTTCAAGGAGGAACTCGGGCGCGTCAAGCCCAAGAAACTTGACCACCTCATGGACATCGCCAACAGGTGGGCCGGCGGTGAAGATTCCGTCCACCGGGCACAATCGGAGGAAGAGGACGATTACGGCCGACGACGGGAACACCGTAACAAGAGGAGACCGCGCGTGTACGACGATCGTGATGGACCCGACATGGTCGCGGCCGGCTACGCCGATCGCCGCAACGATGCCAACCGCAACAGTGGCGCATACCGCGGAGGCAACTTCCGCGATGGAGGACGCCCAACACAGTTGTGGCAGCGCCGCGATCGCGATAACGAACCCTCAGCATACGTAAAACTTTCGGGTCCATGCACCATCCACTTCTACATCGACAAGCAGGATGGTAAGAAGAAGGCAAGCCACATGCTCAAGGACTGTCGCGAGTTCCAGAAGCTCAGCGAAAGCATGGCTCAGATGAGGCAGCAAGCTCCACCCCTGGGTTCGGAAACGCACCCGCACCAGGTGAAATAGCGCATGGAGCTCGTCCACCGCCACCTGCAGGAGGCCCGAACCAACCAGTCGCACCAGCACAGAACAATGCTGGGCACGGGTATCCCCCACCAAAAGGAGCATTGATGATCCAGAAGGGGCGCCTGACGAATAGGGTGCAGAAGAAAATCACCCGTCAGATCAACTTGGTCGTGACCACTCCACCCGCCATCCCTGAGTACCTCAGCGGATCGGAGTCCTGCATCACGTTCAGTCGTTCGGATCATCCTTGCCAGATCCCTCGCCCAGGTCATGCTGCCCTGGTGCTGGAGGCGCAGATCGGAGGTTTTGAGATGAGCCGCGTCATCATGGACGGCGGCAGCGGCATCAACCTGATGTTCGCAAGTACTCTAGCAGCAATGCGGATCCCGCTGTGCAGCCTGGAACAGTTAGACACAACGTTCCACGACATCATCCCAGGAAAGGGCATATCCCCCTAGGCAAAATATGGCTCGACGTCATCTTCGGCAAGTCGGACAACTTCCGATGCGAGCGGCTCTAATTCGAAGTGGTGGACTGGCCATCACAATACCACGCCATCCTCGGGCGTGTAGCATTCGCAAGGTTCTTGGCTATCCCACATTACGCATACCTGCTACTCAAGATGCCAGGACCCAGGGGCGTCATCACGGTCCACGGAAGCTTCACCCGATCGGACCACTGCGACAGGGACTTCAACAGAATCTCCTGGTCATTCGGCATGCAGGATGAGCTCGTAAGGCTCCGCGAGGTGACGGACAATGGGGCACCCCCAGTCGCACGACAAAACGCACCTAGCATGTCCTTTGACTCCACCGTCAACACAAAGAAGGTGCAGGTCCACCCGACGGATGCCTCCAAGACGGCGCTGATCGCCAATGACCTCGGCCCCGCATAGGAAAGCGCGCTCGTCGAATTCCTCCGTGAGCGCTGGGAAATCTTCGCCTGGTGTCCTGCGGACATGCCAGGAGTTCCCAGGGAATTCGCCGAGCACGCACTCAACGTCTTTCCAGACACCAAGCCCGTCAAGCAGTCCATCCGAAGATTGTCTGAGCCACAGGCCGAAGCTATCGGGATGGAAATCAACAGACTACTCGCTGCAGACTTCATCAGGGAGATCAAAGAAAGCGAGTGGCTCGCAAATACAGTGATGGTCCCCAAGAAGGACACGGACATCCTGCGGATGTGCGTAGACTTCACATCGCTGAACAAGCACTGCCCAAAGGACCACTTCCCTCTTCCTCGAATCGATCAGATCATCGATTCGACTGCAGGATGCGAGAAACTCTCCTTCCTCGACCCCTACTCCGGCTATAACTAGATTCGACTCAAGGTCAAAGATCAAGAGAAAACGGCGTTTATTACACCGTTCGGAGTGTTCTGCTACAACACAATGCCCTTCGGGATAAAGAACGCATGTGCCACGTACCAGCGATGCATGCAGGCATGCCTCAAGGACCAGATCGGTCGCAACGTCCAAGTCTATGTCGACGACATAGTCATCAAAACCAGGAAGGCAAGAACGCTCATCGACGATCTCCGCGAGACGTTCGATAATCTCGACCGCTACAAGATCAAGCTCAATCTCGAAAAGTGCGCCTTCGGCGTCCCATCGGGTCAGCTTCTTGGGTACTTCATCTCCCAGCGAGGGATCGAGGCGAACCCGAAGAAAATCCGGGCCATCATGGCCATGGAGAAGCCGAAAAACCTCAAGGGTGTCCAGCAGCTCGCATGACGAATAGCGGCATTGAGCAGGTTCATCAGCCGCATGGGCAAGAAGGCCCTGCCATTCTACCAACTGCTACGCAAGTCAGATAAATTTGAGTGGACACCTGAAGCGGACGACGCATTTGAAGATCTGAAACGGATGCTCTCCACCTCGCCCGTCTTGGTTATGCCTAAGGAGCGCGAGCCCCTACTGATATACATAGCAGCCACACACCAGGTGGTAAGCACCGTGCTGGTGGTCGAGCGACCTGAAGAAGGCAAGACCCATGGGGTCCAATGCCCAATCTACTACCTCAGCGAGGTATTGACGCCAACAAAGCAGAGGTACCCTCACTACCAGAAACTCGCCTACGGCATGTTCATGATGGCTCGACGGTTGAGCCATTACCTCCAGGAGCACCAGGTGATGGTCGTCAACGAAGCACCCCTGAACAGCATCCTGAATAACCCAGAGGCCACAGGACACGTGGCCCTGTGGGGCATCGAGCTGTCACCCCTAGACATCGTCTACGAGAAGCGACTCGCAATTAAGTCCCAAGTCCTCCCAGACTTCCTTGTACACTGGATGGAGCTGCAGCTACCAGACACCCCAGACATTTCGCAGTCATGGACGATGCACTTCGACGGCTCCAAGCGTGAAGCTGGAGCAGGAGCCGGGGTCATACTGACCTCCCCGTAGGGCGACAAGATGAAGTACGTCCTTCGGATGAAATTCCGAGCTTCCAACAACGAGGCCGAATACGAAGCCCTCATCCATGGCATGAGGATGGCAAAAATCTGCGGTGCAACGCGCCTGGTCATCTACGGTGACTCCAACCTCGTCGTCCAACAGACGATGAATGCGTGCGACGCACACGTCGAAAACATGATCGCGTACCGCGCACTCTACAACGCACTCGAAGGAGAATTCGACGGCTGCGAGCTTCGGCACGTTGGAAGAGAAAGCAACGAGGAGGCCGACAGACTCGCCAACATCGGCTCCACCTGCGCAAGGGTGCCACCAGGTGTGTTCCTCGAATAGATCTGCATGCCATCCATCAAGCGGAAATTCCCCAAGGGATCACCCGAAGAAGCAGAACACTCGGGGGCTACGCTACCCGAAGGTCATGAAGGACCCGAAAAACTGGACACAAAGGTCGCCACGGTCAACCTGATGCAGGTCATGGCATTCAAAGAAACCTGGACACGACCGTACCTCCAGTACTTGATAGACGGAGAACTACCTGATAGCCCGACAGATGCCTGGCGCATATCTCGCCGGTCAAAAGCCTTCACCATCATCAATGGCGAGTTGTACAAGCACAGCATTTTGGGTGTACTACAAAGGTGCGTCACCATCGGTGACGGGAAAACCATACTTTAAGACATCCATGAGGGCATCTGCGGCCATCACGCATGCAGTCGCTCCCTTGTCGCCAAAGCTCTACGAGCTGGATTCTACTGGCCAACGGCCATGCATGACGCAAAAGTCATCGTCCGAAGATGCAAAGGGTGCCAAAGGTTCGCCGACAAACCACATGCACCCGGGTCAGAGCTCAGGCCCATACCCTTGGCCTGGCCCTTCGCCCAATGGGGCCTCGACATGATCGGCAAACTGCCAAGGTCCTTGAAAGGAGGGCACGTCTACCTCCTGGTCGCAGTCGACAAATTCACCAAGTGGATCGAAGCCATGCCGGTCACTAACCAAAAGGGCAAGACTGCCGTCAAGTTCTTTGAATCCATTGTCTACAGGTTCGGTGTACCGCATAGCATCATCACCGACAATGGATCGAACTTCATCTCCAAAGAATTCCAAGACTTCTGCGAAGGCCTCGGAATCAACATCACATATGCCTCTTTGGCGCACCCGCAAACGAACGGGCAGGTGGAAAAGGCCAACGGCCTAATCGGCGCTGGCATCAAAAAGCGCCTCATGAGCCCACTCAAGCGACTCGTCGGATCCTGGACGAAAGATCTACCATCCGTCCTATGGAGCTTGCGTACCACGCCAAACAGCTCCACCGGCTAGACGCCGTTCATGGTACACGGAGCCGAAGCCGTGCTACCAGACGAAGTACGCCACCAGGCCCCCCGGGTCGTCGCTTATAGCGAAGCCGAATCCACGGCCGCACTCGAAGATGCTGTCGACACACTCGACGAGGCACGAGACATAGCAGCAGCTCGATCAGCGGTGTACCAGCAGAGTCTCCACAACTACCACAGCCGACGGCTGCGCCCAAGGTCCTTCGTCGAAGGAGAACTCGTCTTGCGACTCAAGGAAGAGCGACCGAAGAAATTCGAGTCACCATGGGAAGGACCCTACATCATCACCGAGGTCATCCCAGGTGGCGCCTATCGCCTCAAGCACGTGGAGTCTGGAGTCGCATACTCCAACCCGTGGAACATCGCACACTTGCGACGATTCTACCCCTAGCTACCTACCCCTTTACTTTCAATAAGGCTATTTAGCCAAGGCTACCCAGCCGAACAATGTACCTCCTCCATTACGATATAAATAAAGCTAAGTGTCTCGCCCCAAAAATTTCGTTTTTCTATCCGCACTTTTACTTCATGCTACAAACGCACTCGGGGGCTCCCCCCACCTCACGATTTCATCGACTGAGGATAACACGTGTACACCTGAGTAGCTGACCACATCAGGCTAACGAAAAGGACACGTATGCGAACAAAGCACTACGTGCTCATACAACAACCAAACCTTTATAACAAAGGGCAAAACACGCCCAGTCAAGTATATACAAATTTTACATTTATCTCTTTTATAGGCACTACCTATTTTGAAAAATAACCTGAGCACGCTGCTCAAATAGATCTACGATCTCTTCGGCATACTGCCCTACAGCCGCGTAATGCGGACGCATATACCACACACCACCCTCTGGTCGAGGGGGTGGTCCAGCCGCTACAACAGACAGATCTACATCAGGGCGATGCAGCCTCACAAGGGACAACGCAGCCTTCACTCCTGCGACGAGCTGATGTTGCACCAACTCCTTGACACGATTCACGTTCCAAAACTTCGACAGAAGACCAGAAAGGGTTGTTGGTGCAGCATCCAACGGAAACATCACATGCAGAACCAACGCGAGCGAAGTCTGCACCTGACGAAGCACACACGATACTTGGTGAACGCGATCTTGCACCGTCGCAAGGACCATAGCACGGTCACGATCCATCCAGAAGAACCCGCCGGCTTCCATGTCCTGTTGAGTCAAACAATTGACCCGAACAGCAACACGCTCCTTCTCCTCCCTTGGATCAAGGTTAGCACCTGCAATACTTGCACAAAAGTAAGATGCAATGCCAGCAGGCGCATCCGACGAAATGGGCAACAACTCGAAAAACTTACACTGAAGCTGCTCGGATAATCGAAGCAATTCCGCCATCAAGTACTCCTCTCTGGCAGCACCACGATCCGCCTTGGACTTCCAAACGTCGGCATGGCCACGCACCCCAAGCAACTCTTTCTCGAGACTATGAACACGGTCTCGAAGAAACGCAAGCTGCGACGAATCATCCAAGGATGGCCGCAGCCGCGCTGCAGGCGAGGTGTCAACGGGATTAGCACCCGAAGGACCCTAGATCAACAGAAAGGCAAAGACATGAACACGCAGACGAAGGAGCACATAACTTAACAAATTCATTAAGTGCATCAAAAGCCACTACGTGGCACAGGGATTCGTTCATCAAAATAACTACAACAAAAGAGACTACAACTATCCTACAGCTACAGCGCCTAAGACGCGGCACCCTGAGTAGCCTCGGAGCCGGATTGCCTCGCCTTGGCTTCCCCCTACTGCTGTAGTGCGTACTCGGCCAGCAGATAAATCAGCTTTGGCCCATAACGCTTACAGCGAGCAAAATAGGTAGCGAAGGCTACCTCGGATCCATCAGCAGTCGTCGGCATCCGGGAAGTGATCTGGGGAAGGTCCAGCTCCGCCCCAGCCGCCAAGGCCATTGCCAGCCCGACGGATGCACCGATGCCCTTCTGCTTGCGCTTGTACGCCGCAGGTGCTTCGGCTGACAGCGCCTCCGCCAGAGCATCAACATCATCAAGGGCCGCGCCCTTGGGGACAAGCTCCTTGTAGAAGCGCCCAAGGACCTCCTTGGCCTTGGCAAGCGAGCTGACGACGGTGTCGCAGCGATCTTCAACCGCCGCAACAGCATCATCCAGAGCACTCCCGTGCTCCAGAGCACCGCGATCAAACTCGATGCCTGCGGCATCTAAAACAACAAGGAAGAAGAATGAACGACAGCACCGCACAAGAAAGACAAGGAAATCAAAAAGAGGACGGTGAAGATACTCACCCGAAACAGCCTTGGCAGCCGCCATAAGCTTGCTGACCACCTCTCTCGCGCGCGAAGCCGTGGCAGTAGCAAGATGCTCCTCGCGGTCCGTGGCCTCCCGCTGCAGGCGCTCCTTAGCCTCGACCGTAGTGGCAGCTCCAGCTCGAGGCGCCCTTTCGCACCAACGGCGACCTCGGCCTTCTTATCCGCTTGACCGAGGCTCTTTTTGAGAGCATCAATCTCACGAAGGGAGGTGTTGTGCTCCTCTGCATTCAAATAATACAAGCGTCAGATAACAGGACAAGAATACAAGAAGAAGCAAACATCAAGGCATAAAAGTACCTTGAAGCTGTTTGAGGCTGGCCTCCAGCACCAGGTGCTGCTGCACCAGTCATTTGGCATCCTGCACAAAAGGCTGCAGGAAAAAGACCTATTAGTCAAGAGAAGGACTCGGGGGCTACGCCCAAAAGAAAGAGCAGAAACAAATTACACACACGAAAGCGCACGGGGGCTCCCCCCGAGACTCGAAAGAAGAACACGCAACAAAATCTCCTTTACAGACGCTCATGGGCTTCCCCGTGGCAAGAGGCAGAACTACTTACATGATCCGATGGCGACTTCGAAGGTCCTCTTGCAGCCTTCTGAGGCGCAACCACCTGAACCTCCTGCGGAGAAGGGTTCGGAGCAGCACCTTCAGAAGTAGCCACCGTCTGAGGAGGAGGAGACGCGACTTTTGACTCCCCCATCATCTCCCGAGCACCATCGCTGGAGGAGTCGTTGGAAGAGTGCCTACATAAGGACAAATCAGCATAAAGAAAACAGACAAGAAAAAGCAGTGCAGGACAAAGGAAACTTACGAGTCAAGCTCGCTCAGGTTGAAGACAGGAGGGGTCCTCCGGGCTTTCTTCTCCTCTTTCTTCTCTTCCTTCTTCTCTTCCTTCTTTTCTTCCTTCTTCCGCTTCGCCGGCAGGTGCGGCGCTACAGCCCGCACGGGAAGGGCAGGAATCAGAGAGGAAGAGCCTCCATGCCCACCACTATGACGTTCAAGACACAGCGGGTTCCTAGGAGTCGGAGGAGTCGAGGCATCCAAAGACTCGCTAGAGCTCCGTGATCGTTTGCGAGTGTGGTCCTCGCTCGACTCGTTGGCCTCTTCAGCCGGAGACCGCGCCGACGGCAGCTCGGACATGGAATCCACCACATCATTATCTGGAGCATCCGGAAATACTTTGGGTAATGGAGGCGACATGCCCGGCACTTTGAAGCTCTGCACAAGAGAAGAAAATTTGTTAGCAAACAAATGCAAATACAATGCAGTCGAAAATAGCGCTACATGCACGGATCTACACCTGTGGAACAGGAAGCGAAGAAGAAAACAAAGAAGTCAGCGACTTCCCCGGGATATCCTCTCCAGCCTTGAACTTCAGCAGCGAACGAAGGGCCCTGTCGAGATCTCCCTGGGAGAATTTCTCAGCCGAAACCCTCGTCGGATCACGGCGGCCATCATAAAGGAACATCGGGTGCGCCCTAGCCTGGAGTGGCTGCACCCGACGCTCAAGAAAAGTGCGGATGATATCCACACCATTCACTTCCTTCTCCGGAATCAACTTGAGATCCTCCACTCGACGATAGAGAGCCTCTATCTCCGCCACCTCGCCATCCAAGATCTGGTTTTTCCAGGACCTTTTCGGCTCGATCTTTTGGGAGGGGTCGAAAGGAGCAAGACCAAAATCCTGCCTAGGCACTATGGAGTCGTGGATATAAAACCATCGCCTCCGCCAGTAATGGAAAGATTCGGACATGGAAAAAGAAAAGAAAAGCAGATTGGGTTTGAGGGAGATGATGCAACCCCCAATGGGATAAACACCATCCGAACCAGATTGCCTCTTCACGGAATAGAGTTTCCGGAAGAGGCCAAAGTGCAGCTCGATACCGAGCCAGCACTCGCAGAAAGTGATAAAACAAGCAATGTGAAGAAGAGAATTGGGGGAAAGATGGTGCAATTGGACACCGTACAGAAAAAGCAGTCCACGAAGGAAGTCGTAGACTGGGAAGGAAAATCCGCAAATGACGAAGGCGAGGAACATAACCCGAAACCCAGCGGGGGGACGAGGGATTACCTCGTTGCCTGGGAGTTTGACGGCCTCCCTATCCTGCGGGATCAAGCCCCGCTCACGAAGCTTGCGAAGATCACTCTCCCGCGTCTCCGATCGCCGCCAGCCACCGTCGGTGACACGGGTAGCGGCGACACTCTTCTTCCCTCCAGCAGCGCTGGTACCAACTGCAGAAGAAGACTTCTTCGACTTCCCCATCGCGGTACGGCGGCGCCGACGGCGAGAGCGCAAGATGGAAGAAGGAAATGCGAAAGGATATTCCAGCGCGCAGCAAGAACTCTCAGAGAACAAGGAAGTAGTGAAACGAGAATAGCTGCGGTGAAAACAAACTAAAGTTTTCCACAATGATTATAAAGACGAAGATGATGCACGACAACCGTCCATCGAGAAGACCTAACACCAACGGTAGGATCTGGCCATACACGTGTCAGCATCGCAACAAACCTTCGCTAACACGTTGTCCACTACGCGCGGAAATCGAGGCGACGCCGTAATTATCTCCACGCCGCGCGTGACCGGTCAATTCAAGGTCAGAAAGTGGGACCATGTTCGTCCAGTCAAGTCATCTCTGGCACAGCAGACGCTTGAGGTCATTGATCGTCAGCACTGACGTCATCAAAAGCTATACTAGCAACAGTCACATTTTCTACGGCTTTAAAGTTAAGAGTACTCACTCGAATCTATGATTCAACCAATTACTCGGGGGCTACTCCTATTAGGAGCTTTGGCCGCGCACCCAAAGAAAGAACAACACGTTACAAAACCGAATTGTTTCTTCGAGTCCTACGTCAAGTCTACGACTCCACTACGGACTCGGGGGCTACTCCCATAGGGAGGACGGATTTAAGCATCCGAAAATTTTTGTGTCCTACGGACCTAACGCTGAACAACGGCCGAATTAAAGTCTCCGCTCGAGTCTACGACTCGAACAGACACTCGGGGGCTACTCCCATAGGGAGCGCTGGTCGCGCACCCTATAAATCTTCGACTGCGATCTTTTGGATCAGTACGCAAAAAACTTTTCGGCAACTCTGGCCCAATTAACGCTAAGTGAGTAACATTCTCCTTGGCCACCCGAAACACCTCCGCGGTGATAAAATTCGGATGCTGTGTCTGAGACGCAAAGATAAGACCTACAGATATCATCTGATGGCCTGGTAACGCACACGACTGCGCTCTGCTAGTATAAACCCGTGCCAACAGGCGCAATGAAAAATCCCAACGGACGCGTTGGGTACATCAATTAAATTTACTGGAATTCCATTCCTGTAAGTCCTCTGCGTCCTGAGTCGAATTACACCAGCATATGTTCCAGATTTGAGTCGAGGGACTCGAATCTGAAGAAGATCGTGTTGTTTTGTCCTAAGACAGTTAACTGACCCGATCCGTCGGGAGAGTCAGACACACGTATCAATAATCCCTACACATTCTCTTGAAAGGCAGAGTTACACCCGAAGGATTGAAGAGTCATCAGCCGAATCTACGATTCGACTGAACACTCGGGGGCTACTGACATGGTTATACCCCGCGGGTACACGATCTCGGCATACCTGGTCCAGCCCAAGGAAGGCCCACGGCAAATATACGCCGGCCCATGAAGATTTTCGGGTGACCAAGGCCCATGACGCCTTCGGATCCTTGGAGAGCAAGACTAGAGTAGATAGGAAATTCAAAGGGGTAAACCCTAGAACCTGTAACCGACTAGATCTGTGCCCGGGACCTGCCTAAGTCTATATAAAGGCCAGGAGGGTACGACCTAGATCTCTCTCTCATACTTCCGCATACACACCTCCACGCCAGATTGCATCTGCGCACCCCTGTAATCACCGGTTCCACCATAATCAAGAGCCGACAAGCAGGAGTAGGGTTTTCCCTCCGGGGGCCTGAACCTGGGTAAACCTCGTGTCCCCGTGTTGCTTCTTTGCTAACCGTTCCACGATCTCCAGCATCCCCATCTTCTCCAAAACCCAAGTCCATAACAATGGGCATTGACGAGATCAAACCTCGTCAACTGGCCCGATGATGTTCCCACTATGCATAACCCGGTCTCTCGTTACAATGTCGACCTGCCCAAGAATGACCCCAAGCTCGAACTATTCCAATTTCCCGGTGGCAAGGCCGGTAAAGGACTAAAATATAGGTTGCCGAAGGAAGAGAAGGATTGCATAATGCTCTATGTGCTTATGAACATGAAGGAAGTGGTCGATTTCATTAGGTAAAATGGTGAACACCCTATTTATCTATGCATAATGCTCTATGCAGCTAGTAACTCGGTCTCCGTCTAATGCTTATTTTCTCCTTCTTAGCGATTTCACGGATGAACAGTGGTTGGGACCGACGGATCCCTCTCCCATGGAGTTGGACACTCTACTGAAAGAGGGTGCTCCCGGAAATAAAAAAACTTTGTGTCCTGGTTTATGGAAAAAGTAATTTATAACCTATCTCTCTTACCTTGCAATATGTGACTTGTCCCTCTTATTCCACGTAACTACTGAACGCAACAAATTTGAACTGTACCTGTAGGGATCTGATCCCAATGTTGAGATGTCAGATGAGCTGAAATGTGTTTCCCAAGGTTGTAACAGTATCGTCATGAAGTATGAGAAGTATGATGTGAATGGGTTTCGCTTCCATACAGAGACGCACCAGAAAGGGTGACCGAATGAAAAAACGTTAAATACTGGGGTGTTCACCAGAGGAGCCGATTCCCTTGATTACTACGGAAGGTTATAGAATGTATATGAGCTGACCTTCAATCGTACGAATGTCGAACTCAATCTTGTTGTGTTCAAGTGCCACTAGTTTGACCCAAGGGGTGGACTGAGAAGTACCCCTTCCATTGGGTTAGTTGAAGTTAGGCCTTCAACCACCTATAGCGGAGCCGACGTCTTTGTTGTTGCTCACCAAGCCAACCAAGTTTATTATTTGCCCTACCCATGCCAAAAAGCGGAACTCCAGGGCTGGGAAGTCGTGTTCCAGGTATCACCACATGGTAACCTACTGATTCCCTCCGAGGACGATTACAACAACATTAACCCTGTAACATACGGGGGAATTTTCTATCAAGAGCAAGAGGACTTCAGACACTTTGATTTAGAACCGGTTGATCTTGAGGACCTTGGGAACGATGTAGAAACTCGGGGTGAGTCAGTGGTGAATCTACATGACATAAGTATGCTCGAGAAGCTCCATACCGAGAATGACAACGATGATGAGCCTACACCCTTCGATGAGAATCCAGATTTCTACTCAAAAGATAGTGATAGTGAGAATGAGAATGAGAATGGGAATGAGAATGAAAATGATAGTGAGTATTTATTTTTTAATGCATTTTATTTTGTCTTTGTGCTTAACTGTTTTCTTAATTGCATTATGCCTTTATTATTTGTGTATACATTTTATTATGTCTTTGTGCTTAACTGTTTTCTCTTACTTAATGTAGGTGATTGAACAATATGAGCAGCGGCAAGGCAACCAGTTCGTCCTTGCTTAATGCGTTGAAGCAGCGCAAGAAAAGAGCTACATAGAGTGGGAGACAACCAAATCCCAATCCGCGTTACCCCAATCTTGCTCCTGCTGGCGGAGGACGGGGTCAAGGCCGATGTCGAGGAGGACAAGGACAAGGTGCCACGGGAGGAGGCGTGGACTTTGACCCACCACCCTTTGCTTCTGGCGACGTGGCTCCTGAGTTGTTCCTGACAGAGCAGCCTTTCAGGGCCGAGAGGGAGGCAGAGTCTAAGAGGGAGGCAAGGACCGATAGGGAGGCGGGGACCGATACGGAGGCGGACACTAGCCGCGAGTTGGTGGGGCCGAAGAAATTGCGGAATCGTGGGGAATTGGGAGTCCCTGAGGAGAAGTTTGAGCCTAGGACTCAGGAGGTGAAAGCCCTTATTATTCCAGATGGCCTTGAGTAAGTGTACTAATTTGGCAATTTAAAACATTTTATTTCATGTTGGTCATAAATAATTTGGCATGTGTACTAATGTTTATTATTGTGCAGCAATTGGACATTTCCTCCGGGGACCAAGGCCCGCCTTCCTAACAGCCTCGTTGGAGCTCTGATTAGGAAGTTCTGGCCGAGATATCACATTACCCATGAGGGTGACAGGAAGCTAGCTACTACTTGGGCGAACTACCAGACTACCCGTGTCCCGGGCTTTCCGACAACTGCTGATGCTGTCATCACCAAGTTTTGGGTAAGGCATATTTCTCGAGTTATGTTCATACTTGATGACCCCACCGTGCTAACTCATGACTCTTATGCATGATTGAAGTGCTTTTACCATGTGGCTGAGGAGGACCAGGAGAAGGCGGAGAGGACTTTGCTTGGGGCTTGTGTGAAGTTGACCCCCCAGGTGTGGTACAACCAGAAGGTCACGGCCGCTAGCCACTTCTGGGCTGACAGGGGCGTGAGGGTCAGGAAGGAAGACATTGTCGATAGGAACCCTAATCCTGAGTACTCGATGACGCCAGAAGAGTACATGTCGGTGAGTTAAATGTCAATGAGATTCTACATTGCTGCTAAGTTGCCATTGCATTGTCTGGAGTTGAGTATTGCATTTTCAGGTTATCCCCGATTGGGCCGAGCCGCATCAACTCGCATGGGAGGAGCTGGTTACGACGAGGTGGCTCAGAGAAGGCGAGGAGTTTGCAGCCTTGTCGAGGCGAAACGCGGATAACCGAGGCGATGGTGGAACACAATGCGCGGGAAACCGCAAATTTGACCGCTTTAAGGGGAAGGTGGTACGCATATACATGGAACGACCTGCGTGTATTTCTCGTCATGTTTGTACTTCATATGCATAATATTTCTTTTCGCGATGCAGGTGGCCGAGGCACAACCCGGGGACGTGATTCATGACGTCGCCGTCTATGAGATGATGCGGCGAAAGAAGCCCAATTACTCGAAGCCTCAACCCTCGTTGCCCGTGTACTTCGGCACTGCCCAGAACGACTTGGCGAACTACAGCACGATGGTGAAGGCTCGTCACCCCCATGTGGATGACCCCATTCACGCGAAGATCGACGAGGAGTCGTTGGTCCTGTCGAGGCACAGATTGCAGCATGGACGCCTCAAGATTCTGAATAAGAAGGTCAAGCCTACCCTCAGCACGAGCTTCAGCCGTCTCAAGGCTACCTACCCCGCCGACGGCCCCCCTATCCCGCCTCGTGGCCAGCCTCATCGATCCAGAGATGATGTAAGTTTTTCTCGTTTTCATCATCTTTATGACTTTTGTTCCTGCATGGCTAACCACTGACGAGATTCCTTGTATTTGAAATTGTAGCCTGAGTTAGACACGGCCTACGATGCCGCTCATGAGGAATATCAGGTGGCCTTTCGGCAGCATCAGGAGGCGAATGCGATCTACATGCAATACATAAATGTAAGTCCGAACCTTTATTTTTGTAAAAGATACAAGTCCCACTTCCTCCCGTTTATTGTACTACGGCCTGACATCTAAACTATCTTGCACACCATGTTGGTGAATATTCAAACTGGACAGAATAGAGATTTATGGCCCATGCCTCTCATGCCAGGGCCGGCGCCATTTTCGCTATCGAAGGACAGCTTCGCTAGGACCTACTACGCATCGACACCGGTAAGTTCTTTGCTAACCCACTGGTTATCGCTTTACTTTGCCTCGCAAGTTGCTAACATGTAGGCAACATGTAGGGAACGGGAGCTTCTGGGTACCGGCACTTTGGCCACGCCTCGCCGGATGGGCGTCAGATCACACCGCTTCATGACAATGGTCCATCTCCTGGCCATTCTACAGGTGGTTCTCCCGAGCTTCACACTTCTCCTACTCCCTCGCCAGGTGGATCTTCTGCTGTTTCTATTAGACGCAACCCTCGCCAGAGGTCGCCACTTTTCACCAGGGGGAGATCTCGGGTACACCCCGTCTCCTCCAGAGTTGTAGGCATGTGTGATGATGTCGATGATCTTGTATGACTGATGTATGGATGATCTTGTATGACTGATGTATCAATGATGTTGATACATGTATGGCATATGTGATCTTGTTTCAATTGGTGTGGAATATATATTGCATTGAAATTTTTTGTTAGTATTGTTGTGAGTGGTGCTGTGAGTGTGCTGCTATGAGTGTGCTGCTGTGAGTGCTGCTGCTGTGAAAAATTCAAAAAAAAAAACTATGCATGTGATACGCCGACGGCAATGCCCTCGGCGTAGCCCTCTGCCATGTGCCATATGGTCAGGGTTACGCCGAGGGCACTGCCGTCGGCGTAGCACCTGCCCCTACGCCGAGGGCATGCCGTCGGCCTAGCGTCAGCCTCGCGTCAGCCTGGGAGGCCCAGACGGTGGACACGTGTCCACTTACGCCGAGGGCGCGGCCGTCGGCGTAGCCCCCTCCTGGGGAGGCCCAGCGCGAGCCACGTGGCGCCCCTATGCCGAGGGTACGGCCGTCGGCGTATCCGGTGCGCCGTTAGCGGCCGTGTAACGACAGCGCTGCCGTTCGCCGACGGCCGTTACGCTGACGGGCAGGCTACGGCCGTCGGCAAAGGCCTACGCCGACGGCCAGACCATACGCTGACGGCTGTTTTTGCTCCGCCAAGGGAGAGCTCCGCTGAGGAGGCTACGCCGACGGCTGCCCTCGGCGTACCGTACACCGACGGCGAAACTGGCTACGCCGAGGGCTTTTTGCCGTCGGCCTAGACGTCGCGTCCTGTAGTGTACTGATACCAAAATCACCGAGTACTTGAAGAGCGTCACTTTCTTCCTTTCTTGGTATTTGATTTTTTCACTATACTTGCTTGTCTATGGATGCCCAAAGAAAATAAAAATCGTTGGTCTGTCTCTGCCATAACAAATCCAGTCTGTTGAAAGAGCTATGAGATTATTCTAACAATTCCAGTCTGATAAAAGGGCTACGAGCATCTAACATGATATCTTGGTCTATCCTTAGTTGAGATCTCTCGTTAGTTTTTGACCTTGTACTAGTCAGTTACCCTGGTGCTTTCCATATGTTTTGGTCGAGCTTGACATTACTAGATCTTCTTCAGATTTCAGAACCATAAGTAAATACTTCGTTGTTTGCCAATTTGTGTCCGTTCGACCAGTTTGCTTTAAAACCAGTTCTTAGTTATTCTTATTGAGGTACTCAGTGTCTGCTTTTTCTTAATGTCCGGTGGATGTTGCATAAAAGTTAATCTGAAGAAGCTGACTACATTTGTTTGCGATGGATACAATTTGCATGATCCATCTTCCCTGTTTGTGCTAATTTATAGAAGAGACTATTATTCCTCTGATCCGGGCGTCCTTTGCGTAGGTGGTGTTTCCTAAACTCGCAACTATTTTGAATTCCAGATCGCATGGCCATCGTTCCAGGTGTCGTTCGGTACCGTTATCCAGGGGCGGAGACAAGGGATCGCCCCCCCTATGCATGTGTTCGGTACATCTAATCATGTTATTAGTCTTAGTAGTCTAAGTCTAATATCTATAGCTAGTTAAGTATTCACCAAAGCCCAATAAAAACTAGCCCACTAAGCCATCATGGAGGGTTAAAGAACCTGAAAATATCTGGATTGTCCTAGGTTTCGTGTGTTAGTTTACCTAACAGAGCGTCCTCTGGCCGCCGCCATTGAGTTAATTGTCAAGGCTGCTGTCATTGGCTCGCGAGATAGCTATGTCTATGGCAGTCTGTGAGACACTGAGACAGTGAGCGCCCACGGGCGGCGTTCCAGCGTGCTGGCCTGCTGGGTGCTCTCTTACTTAATTGTATCGTGGTGTGGTTTTATCAAATCCATCGAATATCACATATTCACACTCTAAATCTGCGTATGTCTAGACAGATTAGTACTATCCTGTAGTAGCTTTTGTCCCGTATTTTATACAGATTACAATTTAGTTGTGTTAATATATGTATTAGCATATAAAAATGAATCGATGTGCTAGTTGGATGTGTTTCTCTAATCTGTGATGCACATATTATTCCAAGTAGAACAAAAACATAAATAAATTGGTTTTAAGATTGCACCCTAAATTTCTAATACATATAATTGGTTTAATTTCGTAGTGCCAAACTTTTATATTGGTATGCCGAGATGTCGATATATTGACTAGTCGTTTAGGTATTACGCTTTTTCTGGAAAAAAATCTTTGCCCCCTCAAGTTGAAATCCTGGCTCCGTCCCTGCCGTTATCATTTGAAGGAACACCCGGCCTGGACTCTTTATCCCATGTGACACCACAGCTGGAACTAGTAAACACAGTAGTGCATGTTCAAAACTTATCACTCCTGTATGTTGACCGCTATTAGTGTTGAGTGATCCTTATATGGGTACTTAACAAGTTTATATGAGTTGTTGAATCATGAGTGATTAACGAGTTTCTCTGAGGTGCTGAATCATTGCTTTGAATTGTGAATATTTCTCCATGTGTTGAGTCATTGATCTTCTTGTACTGAGTAATTCCTACCTGGATGAATTTTGTGCCTGAATCATACACTGTTATGATTTTTACACATTATGCTGAACCAAGATGGCCGGTGACACTTCCATTTTCTGTGAAACTTGCATTTTAGGTAATTAACTGGGCATCATTGTTTAAACTTAATTTATGTACATATTACAAACTGGGCGTGTACAGGCGCCTAGGCATCATCGTTTGACCAAACCTGTTTGATGATGAGCAAGCAGAAAAAACAATAACGGAGTCGCGCCTGGTCCAGCTGTATCGGTTGTCTCCCAGACAAATTTTAAATTTGGCCCGTTAGGTGCACTGCAAGAGAAGTGAGTCCACATGGTAGATGTCAGGTACCGAACGTTTGAAATTTAAACAGTGGTCTATCTGCTGACCCACGCGCACCTCCCTTGTGGGCTGGCAGGGCGCGCAGACTGCCCAACAGCGGTCTGCCTTGCCATTTTGTGCCTACATTTTAAACTCAAATTCAAGCAAAAGGCTGCACAACATGTACATATAGAGCTGCAGAACTATGCCAAGTTTCCTCAATTGCTAGATGATGTCATGTGGTAGATGAGAGAAATTAATTTCACAAATAGGTGGTTAAAATGGGAAAAGAAAAATGGAAACCATGTGGTACCAATCTCAAAGCACATGAGTGGTGGATGATACTTCCTTCCGGGTCCTAGGGCATACCATTTTTGTTTCCTATATATATATATATATATATATATATATATATATATATATATATATATATATATATATATATAGCGTGCGTGTGTGTGTGTGTGTGGAGCAACAATCAACAGAGGGCAGTGCTTCCGATCCCGAAGACCAGGCAAACATGGCAAAGGCTTGCTTCTTGCCTGCGTGTTGTACATGCCACCATCTGTAAATGCTTCTGATTTTGTTTCATCTTGTTGTAGAGTTCCATGTTTTAGATTGGATCAAAAATTCTTACATGTCATAAGATGGGTCAGCTAGAGCCTACAAGTAGGTGCATTTTTATGCCATTATATCTTGCAAAGTTATGTCCATATAAGTTTCTTCCCACTAAATTATGTCCAATGAAAGAGGAATACACCCAGATGTATTCACGTGTTGGACAGACTTACAAGGCCAGCTAATTCTCTAATTCATGATTTGCTTGTGTGTCTAATATACAGATTACAACTAATAGATCAGTTCTACAAATCCTCGATCTCTTAATTTTCCCGGTGCTTGTGGTGAAGATAGGCTTTGTAACTTGGGCCTGTAAACTGCTTCAAGGTTTGCTGCTCTATCTTTTTTATACATCTTTATCCCCGTATCTATCTCCATGCTCTTTGGTAATGCCCAGTTTTTATCTTGACAATGACCACTTCTTTATAGATCACGGTTCATTTTCCACAACAACTCCCGGTGAAAGATAAATTTGTGTTTTATAATCACTAGAAATTTGCCATTTATATGTGAGAGCTTCATTCTTCTCTAAAATCGAATGTAATGTGTGTGCAGGTGCAGATTGATCTGAACCAAGAACTAATTTGTTTATGGATGAAGGGTGAGCATGATAATATGGTAGGTAACACTTTTGTCTTTCAACTCTTTAAAAATTTGTAGGCAGTAAATAATAGTGCAATAGTATTTGCTATGATCTATCTCTCTTTATTCGAATTTAGGATGTCATTTGGACACTTTTGTCTCTAATGTCGTGGCAAAATATGTCTTACTGTCTTGGCCATTCTTATCTTATCAAGGCTCATTACGCTCGGTCTCTCGGGCATATGCAAATATACACGGGGCTGATGCCGTTTATTTTTGCAGCTTAGTACACTGGAGAAAGGGAGACGTCAACGCATGGGTAAAGGGGAGAAGCACGGGACGAAGCTTCAGCTATGTCCAATCTTTTCTCTATGTTGTATTGCTAAACTATGTGATAAATAAAGCATGGTCGTGTCTTTTCGGATAATTGGTGTTGCATCTAAGCACACATTTTAAACGCTACTCCTATTGTTCCTATACTAGATCGTGTATAGGGAAATGGCCTTTTGTATGTAGACTATTGTAGAAATTTACCTACCAGCTTTCCACTGAATTTTATGTTTTTAAATTTCAGAGATTAGCTAACTATGGATCAGAAACATAAAGTTGCTCCATGGAGCCCTACTTTTTCAGTCATTCCTGGTGAGTCTATTTGGTTTTATATATGTCAGATAATATATATTGATAACGCCTTCTCTTTCCGCGTGGAAATTCAATTGTTACTCCTGGTCTGTATGCTGAAAGATATTGAAATATATCCCTTATTTCCTATATTTTGGGCCTTTGAGCTAATTTTTGCTCATTTTTGTCTTTAGGCTTGAACATCAATGGGTTTAAAAAAACATGAGGACACAAGAATGGTGAGAGGGCACATGAGTTTCGAAAAAACTCATTCACCATTGTATCAACCTACTTCACATATTACATCCTGAAGTTGCTATGCAGTTTCATTTCACCGTGAGATTATAATCCACAACATATTTATTGATGATTGGTATTTGATTTTTGAAGAATACCCACACATCTACAGTTTGGAGGGCTGCATGGGAAATTTCCTTACGAGCAGATAGGCAGATAACGTTGTTTGTGAATTTTCCTTTACTTTCTCTTAAAAGGTTACTGCCTTCACCTTTCTTTATCTGATGTTGCTGTTCCTCATAATGCGCATTTCATGTTTTTTTATGCGGAGAAATCATAAACCACATAATGGAAGTGAACATCAAAGATTAAATACCAATGTAAAAAAATTCATGTAAAAAAATTATTTGTATTCATGGAAAGTTAAGCTCACGTTATTCTAATTTAATGGGTGCATTGTTAACTGCATTGTCCCTAATTTCTCAACCCACATATTGTTTCCCAAAAAGGATGTTCCCATTATGCCTGCTGGTTTATGCAATGATACACATCTTATTACCCAAACCACAGATTGTTTCTCAAAAACGCTATTTCATTAGAAACCAAATAGTCCATTGCATTGTTTGAACATGTTCATCTAATTATTTTTAGAGATAATAGCTATTATTTTGGTCCTATGAAGCAACACGGTGTCTCTATGGATGATAATGGATATTCTTTCCCGTTTTGCCCATGGTTTCCTAAAAAAGACAATATTCTTTTACTTTAAGTTTGTTTAGTATAAATTGTAGTATGTGTTCACTAAGAGAATTCATCATATACAAAACGTTATCATTTATCCTTTTATGAGTGTAACATGCCACTGACTGCAGTATTTACCAGGAGTGAATGTTATTTAATATGTGGTATGAAAATATCGTTTTCTTATGTTTCTAATGAAATTATAGTTCTATAGGCCAACACATTTTTCTTCCTTCAACAATTCAGGGATAATCTAATGGTCTTTTATATGGTTAGCTTAAATCCCAAGCGGAAAAGCCTTTTTTATTCTCTTCCTGGCTCCACCAAATTTTTTTAAAAAATCTTAATACCATGATGTTCTCTTATGGATGGACATGGCAAAAAGAAAAAGACCTAACCTACTGTCTTTGTTAGTCGGTCCCTATTTTACCCGATTTATTAAGTTCTGAAGGTCCACTTAGGTTGTGAAATATTGTGACCCTAGCTCAAGTCTCCAAATGATTGACAGGTCTTTGTTTTGCTTCAGGGATCCCGTGCCTCCTATCATCACCAAGCTCCTCTGCCTCCACAATGTCCCTCTTTGTCGTGTGTGGTGGCCAGAAGCTCTGCTTTATTGGAATCGAGACAAACAAGGAGGCTGAGCCGTCTATGGATTGTCGCCGACATCGTGCATGGCTGCAGAGACGAAGAGGGGTCGTCTTCGACGTCCTTGCCCCTCAGTGTCCACAACAGGAGCCCCTCGATGCCGCAGAGCGTCGATCTTGACGACGTCATCACTCTCCTGTGGCTTGTCCATTTCTACGTATAGCATCATTGATCGACTGAGACTACACAAAAGAAAAATAAAACCCCACTATTAATTGGTGTCGCAGGGAAACAACGGTGAGTGTCCTTGCCTGTATTAATTTTAGTGCTTTCTTTATTGCTCATGTAGCTGCTTTGTCTTCATTTGAACACACGATTCTTACAAATAGCTGCATTTTTTTGTTTTCACTTGTGTCGACAGGATCTTAAGTTTGAATTAACTGTGGCCGCCAGTTAGTTTGTGATTAACTGAAATACATATGCTACTGAACCTCTTTGTTCCAGACTGGCTGAACATTTTTTTATCTAACTGATCAACCACATTTTGACATAGTTTCTAAATTTTAGCAAATAAAAATTACTTAGTTGGTATAGAGCAGCATTCCTTTCCGACCTTGTGTTAGCTTTTAGTACATTTGCATCACAGGTAGTGTTTTCCTACATCTCTAGACTACAACGCTATGCATAAGATGCACAATGCTATCCTCTTTGACATTAAGGCTACTATTACTCATCACCTCAGGGGCATATCCATATCTGATTGAGTATATGTCCATTATGGGTTAGATAAAGATGACACAATCAACTGGAACTTTGAAGTCTATGAATATGGCTACGAGGGACGTCCTATAGATTATTCGGTGTGATTGTTGTTACCTAGGCTGAGATCGCTGCTCTTCGATGTTCCATTCTGGGCTAGCTATTGACCTATCGTTATCCCACAACCATATATTCATTCCTATTGTAATATATTTTCCTATTTTATATGAGCTTGATATGAACATAAAGAACAACCCGTGGTTCTTGAGCTTGAATTTTTAATGATTCTTCAGAACATGTTTTCTCTAAGTCAGCACAAATGGATTTGTTTTTTCAACCTATAACACTGCTACGTACAAAACTTGCTACACGAGAACAATGATATATAGGTAGGGAGATTCATCTTTTACTGTTTCGTAAGAGTTGGAAGTTTTCTATTTAATAATAGTGTTATTATCTTCTTCGGCTTCTTGTGGTTCCAACTAGCTAAAGTATAGTAGTTAAATGTGACTGGGAGGCAATTATGAGAGGTTCTATTTGATTTATTATCACTTATCATCTAGCTCACATTTGTCAACTCTTAGATACATGTCTTCTGATGAACATGCATCCTATATGTAAGTTATTTTTAGTCTACAACTACCACAATCAGCAGTGCATTCTGCTTCTGAGCTGTTGCTTTAGTTTCTTACATGCTATTTGAATAGGGGAAGTTATTGCTTTAGTTTCTTACATGCTATATGAACAGGGGAAGTTCTTTTTACTATGCCATGAAGGTTAGAGGTTAGTTACTTAATATATTTCTGCTAGAGTAGAAAGAAACTACCTTGATCGCAGCTTGTTAACATGCACTATCAAGTACTAAATAACTTATGATAAAGTATGATAATATTTCTTATATTTTCTTTAAATTTTAGGATTGTTATTCACTATTGTTATCCAAAAGTGTATTATCATTTCTATTCCTGGTTTTTCTTGCCATTATATAAAATGTAAAATAGGCAAGAGTTCAACGGGATCGTGCGCCAAGGCGGGGTAGCTTCTGATCTTCGACGTGTAGGAAGACAATTGAAAAAAAGGATTTGAAGATTCTTGCACAATTCCTATGAATTCAAAAAAACTGCCAGCTTAATCTGAGCTTGATCTGATCGTACTTGATATATCTGGGCATCTTACTTTTGCTAGCTAGGCTATTCCATGAATTAGTAAAGTATCGTATTCCTGTCCGTTCTCTTTTTCCCTATCTTTTCAACATACTACTATGTGCTACTCTGACCTGTGGACATACCATAATGATTCTACAGGCTTATTGAAAAAGTTATATTACAAAAAAAATATATATTGATATTTTGCTTTTTATAATTTTAGCGCATTACAACTATGAGTATACCGGGATAGTGCGCCAATGCGCACCCCTAAATCTAGTATATCTAGTTCATGAGCTGATCTCTCCTAACCAAATCCCTCAACAAGCTTACACAACACCCAAGCCCTAAAAACATGGGCATGCAGCCGATGACCGGGATGGATGACGTCGAGAGACAGACATCCACGCAGATCCGGACATCCTACAGAAGAAGAACAGGGTCAGCAAAGATTGTATCGTCTGCTCCACGCTTCCGATCTTAATCGTCGTGGTCGTCACCTGCGCGGTTTCCCCGACCATACTCCTTCACCTCGACGCGCATTACTATATCGCCATAGACTCCGCCTCCGACCTCGACCTGGCGAGGGGCCTCTCGTTCAACCTCACCCTCGGGGTTGCCTCGCGGAGCTACGGGACCAAGGCGTGCGTCAAGCTTGGAAGCTACGTCGAGGTCTCCTATCGTGGCGTCCTGCTCGCCTCGAGCGAGGCCCAGGTGGGACGCCTCTATGCCGGACCTAGGAAATCTGCTCAACAGCGTGTCGCCGCGAGGACGACCATGGTACCCGAAGGGCACATGCTAGACATCCTCGCAGCGAACATGAAGCTAGCGGCACCGGTATACCAGGTAACGCTACACCTCCCACCAGGATTGTATGGTGTGTCATATGAGGAGAAGAATTGGTGGGTGTCAGGATGTGGCCTTAGGGGCGTAAAGGTCGGTGCTGCCCCTGAGTGGTGTGATGCCCCCGACCAGGACTAGAATCGTATAATACCTATGTTTCTAAATATAAGATGTTTCCTAATATTGGATGTCTTAGTATGTTAAATTAATAATCCACCAAAAGATATTATATTTAGGAGCAGAGGTAATATAATTGATGGACAGTGCTATAGCGGCGCCGCATATTTTCGACTCTGTGCGGCGGCTGCCAACCGCTGTCAAAGTGAACACAAAAAGCAAATGCGAGCGACCCAAAAACTAAAAGACAGTTCACATGCCAACGACAGGTCCCGTACTGCCAACACTTTATCCTCCCGTCACTGGAAGTGGCAGGCACATAAGGTTGCAAGTCGATGTAGTATAAAATATGCAGTTAATTGTTAGTAATTACCATATTAATAGTTCTATATTGCCAGATTAATTATGCCTACATTCCACAAGTATTACTAATTGATGGGATCAATCCACCAAATTGCCCGATTAATTAAACATGATTGCCAGGTTCAAATTGCCCGATTTAAACATGATTGCCAGGTTCAAAATTGCCCAATTAATTAAACATGATTGCCAGATTCAAATTGCCTGATTAATTAAACATGATTGCCAGGTTCAAATTGCACGAATAAGTAAACATGACTACCAAGTTCGAATTGCCCGATTAATTAAACATGATTGCAAGATTCAAATCACATAATTGCTGGGTTTGTAGCGCTTGTCGCAATAAACAATCTGGTATCGATCTTCCCCAAGCTGTGCTTGCTAATTATCGGATTAATTATTTCTAATTGCTAGGCTCAAGCCACCTAGCCTGATTAGTTAAATGTAACGGCCAGATTGGTTGTGCTTGTTGCGATGAACAAACTTGTAGCTATCATCTGCGTACTTGCCATTGCCAGAGTTCAAAATAGTTGGAAAAAAGATGCATGTCTTGTCCTCCCAAAAATAATCGAGTCCAACTTAAAGATCATTGAGAGGATCAAAAACATCACGGATAAAATTGCAAACAAATCAAGATGCACGAGGAGAGAGAAAACTCAAGAAAACATCATGGCGGCCGCTGGAATATCACGGCAACGGAGATGGACGCATCCTCCTAGTGCAGCTCCAGGCGCTTGTCGACTTGCACCTCCTCATGCACACGAGGAGGTGCCACCTCGGTGCTTCCCAACACAGTGTTCCTCCTCCCGACGCGGCGCCCTCCATGCATGCTCGGCGGCGGCAGCCCAGCACGGCGTTCCTCCACCTCCGACACGCAACGGCCCCCGATGTATGCTCAACGCACTCCGGCCCTGATGTGTGCTCGGGGTGCGGCGGCCTCCTCCTCTCAGGCCAGAGCTCTCTGGCGCGCAACGGCCTCCTCCGCCGATGCCTCCCGGCGCAGCGCACCTCCACCTCTCATCCTCCCCGCGCAACCTCCTCGTGCTCGTCGGCTGAAGCCTCTCTCAACATCAGCGGCGTGCAACCTCCCTCGACGCGTACTCGCGGCGCACGCCCCCCCCCCCCCCCCCCCCCCCCACCCCTCTTTTTTTTTCTGTACCACGCACGTGGCCACGTCCTTGCTTTGATGGTAGGCTGCATCTTGGATCTTTTCTCCAGTACTTGCTTCATTATCCCTTCCGCAGCTGCCCTACGTTCTCTTCCTTATGATTTTAACCACCTTCCTTTGAGTTTACCAACTTATTTCTCCGGCAGTTCCTTCTGGTTATGCGGCCTGTTCCCTCTTAACTCCTCAGACGAATTAGCAACATTCTCCTTTTTGTGCATATGTTAAGTGCAAGCATACTCTTTCGTGTTCTTCATGAATTTTTTTGTTATACTTATACCTATACCAGTTGTTACATGCCTCTGATTAGTTTTTCGTGGTTATTGGTCTATTGCGAAGTTCGGTCCAAATTCGTAGTGTGATTTATATGTTGTTGCATCTACGTCAGTAGTAGTAATTGATAACTGTCAATACACATTTTGTTTGGTCCAAATAGGCCATGATTTGTGACAATCTATTTTCTCCACTTTTGTTCACAATAGATGTTTAACACTTTATATTAAACACACTACAAAACTGCATGCTGATTCACCATGGCTACTTCTTTTGTCCCGGATTGCATGTTATTACCAACATACGAATACTATCATTAAACGTAGATGTCAAAGTATTGTTTGTAATATTGTGAATAGTAAAAAAAGATGGCATCTATGGGCCAAAGGAAGTGTGTTCATTAATAAGATGGTGCACAATCCCTTACATCACTACGGGACGCGCGCGCTACGCCGTCGGCGTAGGCCAAAATACCCTCGGCGTATGGTACGCCGAGGGCTGCCCTCGGCGTAGCCTCCTCGGCAAAGATCTTCCTCGGCGGAGCACACTTAAGCCGTCGGCGTATCGAAATGCCGTCGGCGTATGCTACGCCGAGGGCTTTGCCGTCGGCGTAGCGGCCGTAGGCATAGCCCGTCGGCCGGTTGCAAAACCTTTTTTTAAAAAAATATATTTTTTTATTTTTTTCTCAATTTTTTTATTCTTTGAATTGTTTCACTTGTTAATCTCCTACTTTGAACATTTTTAACACTAATTATACTTAATATTTGATTAAATTCAAGTCTTAGTCAAACTTTCCAGCAGGTCACCCAACCTAATACTACTCCAGCTTCAGCACGCTTAACTTCCTAGTTCCTTCAGAATCCGTTTCCGCAAAGTAATTCATACATTGGTGTTAATACTATGATATCAATCCTATTAACTCTTATATCATCATGTCACATGTTTGTATTTTTTGAAATTACAAACAATTATTGAAGTAAATATTAATGAATAAGTAAAAATATTATTGAATTCAAATAAAAATATAATAATTTTATTTTTTTGTATTTTTTTATTTAATATAGAATAATTAATATCTTTAAATCTGTAAATTGAAATTCAACAAATAATATGTATAAATTGATCAGAAAAATGAGAGGAATCCAAATATGATATCCATATCAACTAATCACAAACCCTCCGTTTTTGAATTAGCTATTTGGTGGTTGCTTTAGAAAATCTCCTTTTTGCGCTCGGATAATGAAAAATGCCTTTTTGGTGCGATGAAAAGGAAACCTTGCATTGGATCTTTGATAAAATAGCATATTGTGAACCTAAAAATGATTTTTGTAAAAAAACATGAGCATCGGATCATGTACCTGTAGTTCATATCTGACCCACTTCCTGCCGATTCGGCAGGAATTTGTCTTTTTCACCAAAGGTGGACAGAAAGGTTTCGGATCCTTCTATTGGGACATTGTCCATATAAGGTGGTATAATATTTTTTATAAAATGTGGTGGTAGTATTTTGAATTAGCCATTTGGTGTTTGCTTCACAAAACCGTCCGTTTTTTATGCTCGGAAAATAGAAAATAGCTTTTTGGCGCGACGAAAAGAAAAACTTCCTCCTGCAACATTATTCGCCATCCCATGATGCATGTGTATGCATAATATAGGCACATTATCACAAACTATGCCTTGATTCTAGCCATAACATTGGTTATTTGACCCGAAAGCCAAGAAACCTCGAACGAGATAGGTCATTTTGTGAAGGTTTTTTTGAGACATAATCAATATATCAAGTTTGATATTTTTCCTTATAACTATGTCACATAATATGACATCACGCGAAGGTTTCGCATTGTTTCGATCGTTTTTGAATTTTTTATGCCCGTTTTAAACTATATATAATGTTTTATGTTTTACTTAATTTTTATTTATAAATGTGTAATATTTGAGTGTAGATAGATAGGTCTTATTTTTCTGCAAATTTTGATATATTATTTGTATTTTTCCGAATTAGAATGATTTAGTTATGGTTTTTCAAAGTTTAATGAGATAAAATAAAAAATAGTTGCGCCGAGGGCAGCCGTCGGCGTAGCATAGAATATGCCGAGGACAATTTTACGTCAACGGCTGTTTGGCGGGGCTGGCCTGGACGATGGCTACGCCGACGGCCCCGACGTTTGGCCGTCGGCGTAGCGACCGGCCGTCGGCGTAACTTCCCATTCCTGTAGTGCATGTGGTTCCTACTCCATGAGATTAATTAAATTTGATTTGTAGCCACCAGCAAGCTTCCATATTTCGTAAAACTATATGCCAATGGTATCGAGCAATATTTGTTATCCACCGGATGGTTCTCTTTGCTATTCCATGAACCCTCGTAGGTCAATGATAATGAGCAATATTTCAAATTATTTGATAAGCTTGGATGTTCGGTATTCCCTCTAATGGAGTTTCTTGGACAGCTACTCTTTTAGCTTTTACCGAGATCAGAATACAAGGCGCAGCCAAAATAAACTAGAGAATATGCTAACAGTAAGAGTTGAACGTGTGGCAGTAAAATTTAACTGTCACCCTGTAGCGCTAGCTGTTCTCTGTTTCTAATGTCGGATTCCCAATAATGCTGATGCTGTTCTGTTTTGGATCTTTTGGCACAATATCCACAATTGTGATGACTTCTAATGAATTGTACAGGTTTGTCTGACCGATGAAATTGGTTGCTCTGCAGATCTAGGATTATTTTGGTGGCTGAGATGCAGAAATGGGTTGTGTGTTGTATGTTCTATTTTGTACGTTGCGCTCCATCCAGAAATTGGCCCTCGGTACTGGTTAATTGTGAAGTTTGGCTTGTAGGAATCAATCTCTTCATTTGCTAAATTACTGTCTATTATCTAGTCTAGTCTCTGTAGACATTAGTCAATTGAATTGCTTGGTGTAGTGATTGGTGTTAACCCTCCGTTCATTTGCTTATGCCTTTCTAGCAAGCACGTTGAGGCAGGTCATCTGTGGGTTGTGTACTGGTGTGTCATTTGACTATCTTTTCTAGGATACACCCTGGAAGGTGTACCATACATATAGAAGAAGCTGCCGACGGCAGTTACAACGCCGCTAGGCGGCACCCACTGCTACCAATAGAGGAGGGTGGTAGCTCCCTCACACCCAGAGCCTACTCTCCTAACGACACCGCGGTTACCCGCTCTGGAAAGCCAAATCTATCTCTACGAAAGAGCCTAGCTAGCCACCATTGCCTGAAATCGTCCCGTATCCTGGTCTTGATGGTCTCCGCTCTCGGCAGTACCCCGTTGAAGACGATATCGTTCCGGTGTCTCCACAAGCACCAGAAGACCAGGATGATCGCAGTCCAGAGGTCCCGCTGGTAGACCTTCCGGCAAGGCCTCGATGTCCACCAGAGAAGGAGGTCGGTGTTGGCTGTGGGTAGCCAATGGGCCTTATCCCACCGGTGCAACACCCAAGCCCAGACCTCTCTGGCCACCACACACCCCAACAAGACGTGCTGGATGCTCTCCTGTGCTTGGTCGCACATCGGGCACCTGGGCGGCCGAGGCAACCCCCGACGTTCTAGCCGGTCAACGGTCCAGCATCTATATCTAGACGCCAACCAGACGAAGAACTTACAACTCTGCGGGGCCCGGGACCACCAGATCTGGGTAGCTGCCGGCGCAGGCGCCATGCCAGCGAAGAATGCCATGTAGGCCGACTTGGCCGAGTACTGCCCATCGCTGGACCAATGCCAGGTCAGCACATCCTCACGCTCGGGGACCAACTGGATCCCGGCCAGCGCATGCCACAGTAGGAAGAACTCCGGCACCGCCTCCGCACTGAGGTCAGGCCCGCAGTCCCTAAGCCATTCACCCGCCAGCCCCTCCTTGACCGAACGGGCGCGCCGCTTGGCCAGGGGAATCGCCGCCAGCAGGTTAGGGGCAATCTCCTCAACCCTACGACCGCCGATCCACTGATCGAGCCAGAATCTGGTCCCCATACCATTGCCCAGCGTGTAGCTGGTTGCGGCGTAAAACAGCTCCAGAGACTGGCGAGGCAAGCCCAGGTCAAACTCAACCCAGGGCTTGGAGGGGTCCACCCGCTGCAGCCACGCCCAATGGCATCTCAGCGCAAAGCCAAGCGGGCGAAGGTTGGGAATACCCAACCCACCAAACTCTTTCGGCGAACAGACTCGCTCCCAAGCGACCAAGCAGTGGCCGCCCTTGACCTCCCTCCTGCCTTTCCACAGGAAGGCCCGGATAATCTTCTGAAATGCCACGATTGTCTGCAGGGGAACGTCGAGGGACATGAGGGCGTGGACCGGAATGGCTGAGAGCGTGGTCTTCACCAGCGTGATCCGTCCACCCCTGGTGAGCAAGCCCGCACACCACGGCTGAAGTCTGTTTGCCGCATTATCCACCACAAACTACAGCTGGGCCTCCGTGGGCCTGCGAAGGCTGAGAGGGAGCCCCAGGTACCGGCAGGGGAAGGTGCCGACATCACAACCGAGAATCCCACGCGCGATCTCCACTTGCTCCGGCGAGCACTGAATGGGGTGAATCGAGCATTTGGCCAGGTTAGTGCGCAGTCCGGAGGCCTCACCCAAATCCCCCACAATCGCCGCACAAGTGCGCAAGTCCAGGGGGGTGGGGCGGATGAAGGTGACGACATCATCCGCATACAGGGAGGTGCGGTGGCATAGGCCGCTCGGTGCCAGCTCTGACAGAAGCCCCACGGCTGAGGCTCTCTCAAAAAGCCTGTGGAGGACGTCCATCACCGTATCAAAGAGCAGGGGGGATAGGGGGTCCCCTTGCCTCAGCCCCCGCCTGTTGAAGATCAGGGCCCCAGGGGCGCCATTCACCAGGACCCTCGTCGATGCCGAACTCAGCATCCCCCGATCATGGAGATCCACCTAGGCCCGAAGCCCATCTTGGTCAGGACCTCTAGCAGAAAGGCCCAATCCACCATGTCGAAAGCTTTCGTGATGTCCAGCTTCAACAAGACCGCCGCTAACTTGAGCCGATGGAGCTTGCGGGCCGTGCTCTGAACAAGCTGGAAATTATCGTGTATGCACCTCCCTCGAATGAAGGCACTCTGGTGGGGTCCCACCAACTGGGGCATCCTCGGCGCCAACCGAACCCAGAGTACCTTCGCCACCAGCTTCGCGACGCTGTGAATCAGGCTGATGGGGCGGAAGTCCTTGACTTCCACCGCCTCGGGGTGTTTAGGGAGCAGCGTGATCAGGGCCTTGTTGGTTGTGTGGAGCCCGCGTGAATCCCCCTCCCAAAGAGAGAGGAAGGCCGCCATGACATCGACTTTAATAATCGGCCAACAAGCCACGTAGAACCTGCCCGTGAAACCATCGGGGCCAGGTGCCTTGTCAAGATCCTGAGAGCGCACCACCCCCCAAACCTCCTCCACCGAGAAAGGGAGGTCCAGCTCCGAGAGGTCATGCCGGGCCAGACCTAGGTAGTCTAGGTCCAGGGCCGCCCCCTCTCCGGGCACGACCCTAAGAGAAGGTCATAGAAGGAATCGACCGCATCGGACTTCGCTTGCTGATCGGCCACCAACACCCCCTCAACCTTGAGGTGGGCAATGAAGTTCTTCCTCCTCCGATGATTGGCCTGCAGGTGGAAGAACTTGGTGCAGGCATCTCCCTCTCTCAACCAAAGTAAGCGGGACTTCTGCCTAGCGATAGTTCTCTTCAGCGAGGCCAGACCCAACAGCTTCTTCTTGAGGAGCCTGCGACAGAGCCCTAGCTTCCATCGCAACATCAAGGCGTAGGATCAGCTCATTGGACAATAGGATTTGCCTCTTGTTGTTGCCAATAAACCTGTCACTCCAACTGGTCAAGGCCTTAGCCATAGCCACCAGCTTGGCCTGAAGCCGCTTGAACGGATTAGCAACAGGAGCAACCGATGTCCAAGCCGCCTCCACGGTCTCCAGGAACCCGTCTACCTTGGGCCAGAATGCCTCAAAGCGGAAGCGCCTCCCGGTCTCCAACTGGGCGTCGAGGCTAAGGAGCAGGGGGCAGTGATCCGAGATGGAGGAGCCCAGCGCCGAGAGGAAGGAAGAGGGGTACCTCTCCTCCCAGTCCACCATCGTAAAGACCCTGTCAAGCTTCTCCAACGTGACCTGGGCCCTCTCATTAGACCACGTGTAGCGACGGCCATTCATATAGAGCTCCCTGAGCTCCAAGGCCGCCAGCGTCCGCCGAAACTTAGCCATAAGGCGCCGGTCTAGGTTACCGTTGTTCTTGTCGGTGGCGTCCACAATCAAGTTAAAATCACCAGCCACCAGCCAAGGGCCCGGATGCAATAGCCTCACCTCCGCCAACTCCTGCAAGAAGAGCCTCTTATGGGCCTCTCCTAGGGGTCCATAGACTCCCGTAAACCACCATCCATCCGTTCCCGGCGACTCCACCCACGCCGTGATCGTGTTGGCCGAGAGATGTGGGTTCGAGAGAGTCACCACCGTCGACTTCCAAGCAAGGAGAATCCCGCCCCTCGTGCCCTCGGCTGGGAGGAGGAAGAACTCGTCAAATTGCCGCCCCAGGCAGCGGTCCACAGTGGCCCGGGAAACCACCTGCAGCTTCGACTCCTGGAAGCACACCACACTCGCACCCGAGAGCAAAACCACCTGGTAAATAGCATCACACCTGTCCGATTGGTTCAGGCCCCTAACATTCCACACCAAAAAGGAAAGGAAGTCTGACATGTCGAATTCTTATTATAGACCAGAATAAAAAAGCAACATGCACTCCTAGACCACGGCGGTCTCAACACCGTCCTCAAGGATCGGCAGCGCCTCCGGGGTCCAGCCAAAGAGGGCCAGACATGCCGAGAGGCTCTCCTGCGCCAGGGGCTCGTCGAAAAACCTGATGTAGGCCTGGAGTGCCTCCTCCCCGATCACCTCCCCCTCATGGGCAATGCCCAGCTGTACCATCAGCGCCTTCTGCTGCTGATTGGCCGGCGCCCCCGGGGCATAGCGACCTGCGACGCTCCTGCTGCGACGGAGGACTGAAGGAGGGGGCGCTTCTGGCAAGGCCTGCGTGGTGCCGGGCGAGGTAGAAGCGCTTGCCGACGCACCCGAAACTGCTCCTGGAAGCTGGCCAGTCTCGTGTCGTCATCCAGCGAGGAGGGAGGTGCAGATGCCATCGGCCCTGCCCTCGGCGAGGTATCGACACCAGGAGATGACCGTCGCGAGGCCAGGGGTGTCCGCGGGGAGGAAGTTCCAGCAGGGCGGGCCCGGGTGGGTGGCGTGCCCGCGCCCCCACCAGTCACCCGGCCACCACTGGGTGTTACCTGGACCGAGGAAGCACCCACCGATAGCTCCACAGCAAAGACGGGCTCGCGATCCCCCTCCCCCACAGGCCCAAGGCCCCGCTCGCTGCCACCACTCCAGCCACAGGCCGAGGCCCAGGACCCAGATGAGCTAGTAAGGAGGTGGCCCACCGGGGAGCCGGTCCCGCCCGAATTTTGGAATAAAGGAGAGCTCCCTAGGCGAGAGAGCTCCCGCACAGCACCGCCACCCGCCCACGAACCACATGATTCTGGGGGGTCCGGGTGGGCCCAGGCGGACGTGGCGTGGTCAAAAAGTCGGCCACCCCCCGCCCAGGCCCCGCCATGACGTCGTCACCGCCCTCAACGGCTAGGACGGGCTCGGTCTCCACGCTGGCGTCAGGCCCGCTCCCCGTGGGCCCAGGCTGACGCGGCCACGACCGCACCTTCGTGGTTTGACTCAGAGCGACCCGCCTCTCCTGGCCACCATCCCAGCGACGGCGAGGCTCCTGCTCACCGTCGTCCATCCTCCCGCACGAACAGGAGAATGAAGCCTGGCGGCGCCGACGCACGGACGGGCCAGCCCCAAGATCGCCACCGAAGCCACCATCACCCCCGTCGCCATCATCGGAGTCACCGCCGCCGCCGCCTCCCAAGGAGGAGCGGTCCGTGGAAGCCGCCGTGTCCTCGACCCGCACCAGATGAACCACCGCGTTGAACTCCAGCAGGGCCACATCCTCCGGGATGAGGGCCTCCACCGACAGCAGCAGATCGTCGTCGTCCTCCTCGTCGAACACCAGGGGCTCCTCCAACCAGAGCTGCTTGGAGCGCGGGATCAAGGCAGGATCGTCGGTCCAGGCCATCACCCGAAAGCTCCCCAGGTCTGCCTGGCTCGCCGTCTCCGTGCCCAGCCTCTCCACCGACGCTGACGGGCCCAGCACCGTCTTCGCCGTCTCCAGGCTCCACGAGATCGGAGGGATGCCCACCATCTCCAGATGAACGCGGAAGCGGAAAGTGCGCCTGGTGGCCTGGAGCTGCCGGTTCCAGGGACTGAACCGAAGCGAGAAATCCCTTCCGTCGAACGGCCCCGCGCCGGCCACCGCGTCGCATCGCGCCCTCGAGTCAAACACCAGGAGCAGGTCGGCCGGCCAGAAGCGATGAACCGTCAGGTGCCCCTGCAGCTCCGGGAAGCGCGCAACCAACGCCGCCCGAGCCCGCTCGCAGCCCACCGAACGCCTGGTGCCGGAGACGTAAGCCACCAAGCTCCATCTCAGCGCCCGCTCCGCATCCTCCACCTCCCTGGTCCAGTAGATGATGCACCGCTCCCGCTCGGGCCTGGCCGCGGCCCCGCTAGCGATCAACGCGTCCAGCGGCGACGGCGACGAAGGAGGCGCCGCACGGACCGCCACCTGCGCAGGAGGGGAAGGGGGGCAGCGTCGGCCAGCCACGCCAGGCGCTCGCGCACCGGGCGGTGCTCCCTGGCATGGGGTGGGACGTACGCCAACCGCGCCGCCGCCACAGGCCGGGCCGGCTCGACCTCAGCATCAGCAGCACGCCCCTCCTCAGACGCGGGCACACGGACACCGAGCCGCTCATGCGCCGGCACCCGCCCCCCGGCACCCGCCACCGTCGCCCCCTCCCCGGCCACCAGAGGCTGCACCAGCTCACGCCGTGCACCGCCAGCCCGGGGCGAGGCCGCACCACCAGCCTGCGCCGCAGAGCCCCGCCTGAAGCGCGTCGGGCACTGCCTAGCCACGTGGTCGTCGCCCTTGCACTTGAGGCACTTCGTCTTGTTGGTGCATTGCCCTGCGACATGGCCTTTCTCCGCGCAGTTGAAGCAGAGGCCGGCCAGGTCCAGCGGCACGCCGTCCGGCACCGTGAACGAGGGCCTAGGCCCCCAGCGCTGGCGCCGCTGCCGCTTCCTCTTGCTGCCCGCCAGCTGCCAGTCCAGCGGCTCCGGCTGACGACGCACCTCGGGCCGCACCACCGTCGACGCCAACTGCCGAGCAGGCTGAGGGCGAGCGGCAGGGGAAATCACGGCACCAACCCCAGAAGGCCTCTGGGCAGGGGACCTCACGGACGGAGCCGGGGGAGGGCTGGGGGTGCCGTCCCGTACCACGTCGGAGTAGGAGCGCGCGGAGGAGGAGAACGACGCCATCTCCTCATCCTCCTCATCGGCCATGTCGGCCCAACTCAACGACACACCCGCGGCGGGAGACGCCATGGGGCCAAGAGGGCGGGCGAGGGGAGGGGGAGGGGGGTGGCGGGGTGCTGACGGCGGCGCGCCGGGAGGCATGGCCACGGTTGCGCGGAGGGGCGCCTGGCGCTCCTACTCCACGCTCACGCTCCTTCTACAGAGTTTAATGTGCCAAGCTGGAGTGGCCGATCAGTCACCAAACCCTTTCCTGGCCGGGCCGGCGACGTTTGCATGCACTCCGTGTCATTTGACTATCGTACGTTTACTTGTGCCCCATGTTGTGTCTGATTGAGATTTCAACTCTAATTAATGGGCGTAAACTCCCATTATTCCCTCCTCTAGGCAGGATATGATGTTCTTGCAGTCACTTGCTGCCACCCTGATTCTTTTAGCACTGACGTCCTGAGCGAGAGCGAGGGCCTCGCGACATGCTAGCGCTTCTAGCATTTCTGCATCTGTTCGTCCAGGGAACACAACCGTCCAGATGCCGATGAAAACCCCAGCGTCATCCCGTGCAACAGCTGCCACCACTCCGTAGCATGTGTTCTTGCTCACCGCGGCATCCACGTTCATCTTCAGAGTTCCTTGTGGTGGCGGAATCCACCTCTACGAGGTATGCAGCGGCACCTGCTGACTGCATAACATCAGTCACAAACTTCTCCACGGTGATGTATAGAGGTTTTGTGATCAGTTGTGTTTTTCATAGAATCGTTTTTTTTTAGGGTTCACACACTTTATTATATCTCAATAACAGAAGGAATACAAACGCCAACAGGAGGCGCTACCAGCCAGACATGGCGGCCATGTTCAAACATCACACTACTTCTAGCTAGATTATGAGCATCTTTATTTGATTTCCTCCGCTCATGGATGAACTCTGCATGTTCAAAATCTCTCGCAGTTTCGTTGATCTCCCGCACAACCTATGCGTAAACTCCCATTGTTCCTTGGTCCAAGCTCTTGATCACATTAAGGCAATCACTAGCGACTCGGATTCTCCACGCGTTGATATCTTGCGCTAGCGATAACGCCTCGCGACATGCGAGTGCCTCCAGCGTTTCCGCCTCTCTCTTCCCAGAGAAAACCACCACCGACGCTCCTCTGAAAGCCCTGTCCTCATCTCGCGCCACTGCAGCAACAGCGCCAAGGCCCGTGTTTTTTCCCACTGAGGCATCCACATTTATCTTCATCATGCCCCGAGGCGGCGAACACCACACCGGCTCCGAACTCGTCCGACTTGGTGCCAAATTCCTTGGTTGCTGCTCATCAGATAGCTGCAGGTCAGCAACAAATCGCTGAACAAACAGATGCACTGGCAGAGGGCTCTAAAACTCATTCTTGTGGAGCTCTCTCCGCCGAGCATGCCATATCGCCCAGAGGGTGACAAAACTCTTGTATGGTCATCTTGCGGGAGGGTGGTCATCATGTTAGCCAGCCACTCCCTCGCCCTCCCCTCTTCGGAGCAGTGGAGATGCTCTGTAACCTCCTCCTCTGCAAGTGCCCACACTGCCTTAGCCATGGTGCAATCCAACAGAGCGTGGCGCCATGAATCATGAGCCCCACATAGTTGGCATCGGGCGTCGTCCGCCATATGGCGGTGATGGAGTATGTCATTTGTCGGGATAGACTGCTTGGCCAACTGAAAGAACATGTGGGCCCCCATGTGTGGTTTTGTTAATTAATGACAATCTTTATAGAATAATGTGTGTATTAAGTTATACTTATAGGATTTGTCCATTGACATCGCTTGGAGCATGTGTTGGCTTCAAGGTCGATGAAATGAGAAGAAGATGTGATGTGCAAGCTCAAAATGCAACATCTATAGAAGATCTCATGTTTGATGCTTGCCATCCCCGGTGATCATGGATCGATGATGAGAAATCAAGAAAGGCGTTCCATCTTGAGAAGGTCAAGTTCGTATACATCGAGCTCAAGTGGAACGCTTAAGGCAAAGGTATAGTCTTGATAGGTTTTCCCTTTTGTCGGTCTTATGTTGTGTGTGGGAGACCGGGTTTAGGATAGATAACCGTATTATCAAGAGGGGCTCTCGAATGAGTAACTCGGTCACATCGTTCGGAGAGAACTCAAACCTTTGCATACTTGCATCATTGTATTTGGTTGTTATTTGGTATTATCCATGTGAGGATATAGAGCTTGTGGTAATCTCCATAACAAGCTCTTGTTCATCAAAATCGGATCCCTCTTTTATATCTTATTGCGATTTTGATCTATGCGGTTTTTTGGTTTCTCACCAAGTGAGGTATCTCACATTATTATATATGATACATTCTCACTTGGTGATAACCAATATTTTCACCTCTTATAGGGTAGCTCATGTCGTCCTCTTTCCAACACAATTGGAATCGGGTCGATCGGAGTTACCAATCAAAAGTTATAGCGGTTTGAATTTTCCTAGGTACCAAAATGCGGTAGTACCGCAGTTTAGTACCTAGCGCGGCAGTAGGTTTTGACAAGTTGCCAAAAGCCACTGTCGGGCTAGGTACCAAAAAGTGGTAGTACCGCATTTTAGTACCTAGCGCGGCAAAAGGTTTTTGACTTCGTCATTTGGATCTATCCTCCCTTGCTGGACTATGATGTTTCTTTGCATGATATTGTAGAGGTTGTTGTCCTCTTCGAAACGAGCCCAAGATCATCGAAATCGGAGTCCGGATGCAAAAGTAATGGCTGTTTTCGTTCTGTGATGACCGGTAGTACCGGACCAGGATCCGGTAGTACCGGGGTCCAGTAGTACCGCATTTTGGTACCGGGAAGCACAGAGAAAAATGCGTCTGGCACCCCAGGAATCCCAGGGAATGTTCGGTAGTGCCGGGAAGTCCGGTAGTACCTGGAAAAAGTCCGGTAGTACCGGGAATCGCGTTTTTGGGCTGCAATGGTTGGATTTTGGAGGGACCTATATAAGCGGCCTTCTTCCCCAATGGTTCATTAACCATTCTTGCAAGTTTTCCCCTCCATTGTTGACCTTTTTGAGCTTGCTTTCTCTCAATCCCTCCGATGATTCTTGCATATTCTTGAGGGATTTGAAAGAGGAGATCTAGATCTACAATCCCACCAATCAATCTCTCCTCTAAGTGAGGGGAACATATTGGGATCTAGATCTTGGAGTCTTTTGTGGATTTCCTCCATTGCTCTTCCTCTCTTATTACCGCATAAGCTTTTTTAGCTTTGGTGAAATTTGGGAGAGAAGGATTTGAACACCTTTGTGGTGTTCTTGCCATTTGCATTTGGTGCATCGGTTTGTGTTCTCCTCGGAGGATTTGGTTTGAGTTACTCATTGGAGCTTGTCCCTCTTGGGTTCTTGGAACCCTAGACGGTTTTGTGGCCTTGGTGGCGTTGTGGACTTGGTGGCATTTGTTGGGAGCCTCCAATTAAGTTGTGGAGAAGTGCCCCAACCTTGTGAGAGGTTCCGGTTGCCACCGACAAGTGCACCGATAGTGGAAGTGTGGATCGATCCAGTTGGGGTGAGATTCATCGGAGAATAAGAGAGGCCTTTTGTGGCGTTGGTGGTTTCATACCACCCCCTATCCAAACGATACGTACTCGATGTTGGGAGGAACTCGGTAAAATATTGTTGTACCCGTGTGCCTCGGTTATCTCTATACCCGAGCTCTTTACTTATGCACTTTACATTGTGATAGCCTTCGTGCTTGAAGTAATATATCTTGCTATCACTTTGTTGCTTGTATTGCTTAGCATAAGTTGTTGGTGCACATAGGTGAACCTTAGTTGTTCTAGGTTGTGCTTAACAAAGTAAACACTAGTTTTATTCCGCCTTTGTTGAGCCACTCTAGGAAAAGTTTTAATCGCCTATTCACCTCCCCCTCTAGGCGACATCCGTATCCTTTCAATTGGTATCAGAGCCCGGTCTCTCATTTTAGGCTTCACCGCCTTGAGAGCAAAGATGTCGGCTAGGGGATTAGTGCACAATGACATGTTTATATTCGATGGCACAAATTATGATATATGAAAAACTCGTATGCTTATTCATTTTCAGGACATGGACCCAAATTTGGAGCGTATTGTAGATATAGGTTTTTCTCCTCCTATGGATTTCAAAAATCTATCTTGTGAGGATGAGAAAAACTTATATCTTGATGCTCAAGCTTCTAATGTGCTTGTTAATGCTTTGAGCTATGTAGTTACATCTTCAATCATTCCTTTTTGGAGCGCTCATGAGTTATGGACAAAACTTCAAGATAAATATGTTATGTCCAACATTATTGAGGATGATTGTGTTGCTTCCACTTCCGGTCGAGATGAGTTCTCATCCTCTACCACTTCACCAACATGTGACTTTTCACAAGGTAATGATATGGTGAGTGGTGATAGAAACTGCAATTTGGATAGTGTGCTTACTATTTGTAATCCCTCATCTCTATCTAGTTGCAATGATCTATCTTTGGACTTTAACACTTCTAGCACTACCAACTTCTTACATCTTGTGTTAATAGTCCTTCCATATCATGTAGAAATGACTTGAATAAATCTCATGATGATATGCTTGTGTTGTCTTGTTGCCATGATAAAAAATGCTTCCATTTCCTCTTGTGCTTGTGTTGCTAACCATGTAGAGGAAACCGAAGATTCTATGGGCCAATACATGTATTTGAATGAAGCCACAAATGCAATCTCATCTTCACCTTCTTTTGGTACCCACCTATGCCTTATGTCTAGGGATTCTAAGGTAATCCCTACTTTGGAACCCATTACCTCTTGTGATGAGGAGGATGTGGATAATGTGGAAGAACAGCTTAATATTGATGATTTATATGAAAAGAGTGAGATTGTTTATCGTGCCCTTGTTAAAAAGGATATTGATTGCTCTAACTTTGTTGAAGTCTTGGACTTTGCTATTAAGAGCAAATAACATATTGATAAGTTAGAAACACAAATTAAGGTGCATGATAACAACGTTGATAAAATGTGTAGTCTTGAGCTCTGAGTATGCTAATATAATTGCAAACCTAAATAAAGCTCTTGAAGAGGAACAAACCACTAAGGAATCTCTTGAGGAGACCTTTTCTTTAGAGCTATCTAGAGTAAAGGAATCTCATGATAGAGATCTTGAGGTGGCAAGTGATCTCAAAAGTAAAAATGATGAGACTCAAGTTGCTTATGCTAAACTCCTTGAGGATTTTGAGCACCTCAAAAATGGCTCTAGGGTCATAAAGGGTGATCTCATCAAACTCACTGAGTCACATGAGCAACTTAAAGCTTCATATTCAAAGGAGCTTGCCAAGTTGCCCTAACCTCTTGCTAATAATGATGATGCTTGTTCTACTAACTCTATTTCTTGTGAATCATCTATTTTGAAGGAGAATGTTGAGCTAAAGGCTCAACTTGCTTTGATAACTAGCAACTATGGGAAATTAGAAGAAAGTCATGTTAAGCTCTCAAGCTCGCATGAGGATCTTCTAGTCTCCCATGGTAGGCTAAAGTTAGCTCATGAGTCCATCGTGTCAAAGGTAACATCCAGTGGGCCTCATGTGGACATTAGCACTATATCTACTCCAAATGTTATATTGCAATGTGCTAGTCCTTGTAATTCATCCCCTCATAACCATACTATATCTCGTGATGAATTACATTCCTTGCCTTGTTGCTCTAACAATGTAGCATCTACTTCCTCTAGTACTTTTATTGAAACTAACCATGTAGAGGAAATCAAAGAGCTCAAGGCTCAAGTAACTTCTTTGAAGAATGACTTGAAAAAGGGTCATCAAGGGAAGGTCACACTCAACAAAATCTTGAGTGTGCAAAAATCCCCCAATGACAAGAGTGGGCTTGGATTCAACTCCAATGTCAAGAACAAGTCCACTATCAAGTTGAAGCACAAGGACAACAAGAAGAATGGCCAAGATCAAGTCAAGAATCCGGCCAACATTGTTTGCTTCAAGTGCAAGGAAGAAGGGCACCATGTTAGATCTTGCCCATTGAAGAAAAAGCCTCTTAGTGTGAAGCAACAAGGGAAGCGGCCTCAAGCTCCACCTCAAGTCATTAATGGGCCTCTTACTAAGAGGACTACTCGAGCTCTTACTCGAGTTTTGGCTTCACCTAAGAAGAAAGATGGCAAGAGTAGAACTTGCTACATATGCCGTGAGAAGGGGCACATTTCTTCCGCATGCACTATTGGTAACTCCTCATCCCATCCTATATTGATTGATGATTCTTATTCTCTTTGTAAGGATGAGGTTGGCAATGTGTTTGCCAAATTTTTTGGTGCTCAATGTGGTGTCAAGAAAAGAACCATTTGGGTTGCCAAGCCTATTGTGACTAACCTCTTAGGACCCAACTTGGTTGGGGACCAACAAGCCAAAACTTGATCAATAGGTGTGTTTGTTGGGGGGCATTGGAGTCTTGGCTACATTATGAGGAATTGAGGAATCTTCATCAATTATTATTGTTGTCAAGCCAAGCCATTTGGATTATCATGATTATATTATATTTCCAATGTTCCTCCTTGCGGTAACATATGCTAAACTCTTTACATTGAAAGTTACTCGCCCCTTTGTGCATGTGTTGGTTTTGTATCTTCCATGTTTTTGTACATGTTGTGCTTTCCACTTAATTATCTTGAGGTATCAAGCATATTTGTGTATGATTAGGTGGCACTCCATGTATGTGTGTTTCTTTTGGTTGAGCCTTTCTTGATTATATTTGATATCTTATTTGGCTCTTGTGAGAAATTAATGGATTATCCCATTTTGGGGGAGTGTTATGCTTGGGCATTCCACAATCCTAAAATTGTGTGTACATGAGGAATACCACCTAGTATTTATATTGGATTATTGTGTAGTCTCTATGTGGTATAATTCTCGTGAGAAATTTAAGTTTTATAATGTCCATTAATTATATTTATTTGTATCCTTTTGCCTTGTGTTGTTTTTATGGTAGTATCAAATTATGGGGGAGTCATATGCTTAGTGCATATTACAAACCTAGAAAATGTGAATATTCGAGGTTGTGTCACTTAGAATTGATATTGATAATTATCTAGCGCCTATGTGACAAATTTGCTCATACAAGTTCCAATTTGCTTGAATGCCTTTATTGATCATATTTTGGATCTTGTATATGAGAGTGTTTCTTGGTATGTGTTTCCTCATATTTAGATCTCTATATCATCATGGAAACCATTTGCTTCAAGTTACTCTAATCACTAGTGATTGTGTGACTATTGGAAGCTACCAAGAATCTTGTTCGAAGTATCATTCTTAATTCTTATATTTTGTTATATGCTTCTTGTTGTGACTATGATCTTGGATATCCATGAAAGCTACCTTGGGAAAATTATTTCCAATATTTCTTGTCCTTTTACAATGAGTACTCAAGTTATGGTAGAATTTATTAATCATATTCACTTTGGCCTTTGCTTAATCTTGTCCTATCCTTGGCCAAGTAAATGTTTGTGTGATCCCATGTATTCCTTGCTACTTTTGGATCTTATTATTTTATTGGTATCCTCTTATGTTTTATTCAATGTAGGTAGTAGTGATGAACTCATTTGTGTGCATTTTGCATTTAAAAGCAAAATTATATATAATGTACTACTTATGGGTGAGCTCTCCTATATTATTTAGAACACTCGTATTTATGCTTCTTTGTTTGATCCATATTAGGTTTTATGTGCTTGGAACCTCAATCTTTTCGTTTTGGTATTTTGTGCCATCATGAGAAGTTTGTGTAGTTTGGTTTCTTATTGGAACCTTGCTCTTTTTGGGAGTTGGTTTTGTCTCATTCCTTGTTTCATGTTTTGTCCAATTTTAGAATGAGATAAATCCTTGAGCATTTTTATTTTTATCTATCTTTTGATCTTTTGGATTTTGCCTAGTTCATTTGTTGAACTTGTGATCTTTCATGTGTTGAATTGATTCTTTGATACAATTTGGACATCGTTTGTCATGTCACACTCCTGTGTGTGCAATCTCGATTTACTTGGTGCTTTTGTTCAAATTGTATCTCTTTTTGGTTCTTGAAAGTTTTATGCATGCATATTTACTATATGTTTATATTATGGAATGCTTGCTTTCTTTGATCCAATATATAGGGGAAACTCCACCAAATCCCATCGGCTAAGTTGTGCATGAAATTCAATTTCATATCAATATGCACATATTTATGTGGAGTCTCTCCTATGTATTGTAGTTGTACTAACTACATTGGACCCAATATGTTTGGGGACCATTTTGTACTTAAATATGTTTTAGGTACATTGGAGATATATTGAATGCTTATCTCTCAATCTTGAAGAAGTGGTGCGTTAATGAAAATTGGAGGCAAGCTATAGGATGATAAATGAATTCATATCCTCTACATCCTACCAATTATATCTCGGTAACAAGTATCTCTTCTCATGCTCATATATCTTGATTCCAACCGTTTGTCGGTTGCCTTCTGGCATGAATTCATGTATTTGTAATTGTTGTATCTCTAGCCATGGTATTAAGAGAACTCTCTATTGTATATGTGTATAAGTTGAGATGAGTATATATAATTGGGACTATACAAAATCATGCATATGATCCTCCAATCCCAAATATGTCAATATAGCAATTTTATTGCCTATCTTTTCCTCAACTACTCTCATGTGCAATAGTGAGATTTTGCTAGTTCAAATTTTCTTGTGATACTTGTTGCCTTTCTCCATATATTCCAACTTTTTCCTCTTCCCTTGGTGAAAGTTGTAATATATGTAGTGTGTTGGTGTTTGAAGTCCATTAATGTACAATAAGACATATGTGAGCCTTTGGCCATGCTTTGAAGCAAAAATCTTATTGATATATGTTATGACTTCATTTTTTCCTTTCATGTGCTTTCTTGTATAATCTTCTTTATGTGTGCATATTTCTTTTTTGGCATATGTCTTTGTGATGTTTTCCATTTAGAGACATATACACATATGAGGAGATAATTTTAGTTGATTTTTAATCCTTGGAGACCACCTTTCTATTTCTTTTGATTCTTCGGTGGCTTCCAAATTTAATTACCTATGAGTGCTTGTTCCTCTTGTTTGCATCTTTGGACACTCATATTTGTTCTCTCATGCCTTGTATTGTTAAATGAACTTGGATGAGTGAGGATTCCATGATTATGCACCTTGTTCCCAAATGCAATTATCATAATTGGTGCATTATCTTTGGGGAGCTCATCTAATTCATTTAATAATGCTCATTTATCTTTTTTCTCATTTATTGCGTCTTAAATGTTTATGGGGAAGTGAGGATTCCATATTTGTGCATTTTTGTATTGAAATACAACGATTCTAAAGTGCACACAAATCTTTGGGAGCTTCTCTATTTTATTTAAGCATTTATTTGATCTCTCATTTGTTGTGCTTGAAATGCTTATGGGGGAGCAAATATTCCATATTTGTGCAATATGTATTCTAATGCATTTATGTTGAATAGTGCACAAATCTTGGGGAGCTTCTCTATTTGTTATTTAAAGCACTCTCTTGCTCATATCATAATATCTTGTAGGTTCCATTTGAACTCATTTGTTGTTTACAATTGGTTTGTGGGACCTTGTAATTGCTTGCATAATTTGAGTTTATTTATTTTGGCAATCTTCGGGTCCTCGATATAGTTCTACTCCCTCCCAAGTATTCATCATTGGATATGTGCGAAGGCACACCTTTGGAGGAATTATTATTATATTTGCCTTCTAGAACTTGTCACCCATTTCGGCAATCGATGCCAATGGGGGATAAGTTTTAGAGGGTTTAAGGAAAGTTGGTTTATGCATTGAGTTTGTTCTTGTGCATTTGCCTATCATGCTCTTGCATCTTTGTCGTTGCTTAGCATGTGGTATATATAGTGGAAACTCCACCAATGATAATGATTGGCAATATATGCAATGAAATTCAAGTTCCTCACACATGCATAGATTGTGGGGGAGTTTGCTCTATATATGGTGGTACCAATATCATATACTTATGTAGTATTTGATATTGGTGTTACCAGTTTGTTCATTAAAATTCCTTATATAAACCCTCTTAAAGGGATTGTCGTTAATTACCAAAATGGGGGAGATTGAAAGAACATGTGGGCCCCCATGTGTGGTTTTGGTAATTAATGACAATCTTTATGGACTAATGTGTGTATTAAGTTATACTTGTAGGATTTGTCTATTGACATCGCTTGGAGCATGTGTTGGCTTCAAGGTCGATGAAATGAGAAGATGTGATGTGCAAGCTCAAAATGCGCCATCTATAGAAGATCTCATGTTTGATGCTTGCCATCCCCGGTGATCATGGATCGATGATGAGAAATCAAGAAAGGCGTTCCATCTTGAGAAGGTCAAGTTCGTCTACATCGAGCTCAAGTGGAACGCTCAAGGCAAAGGTATAGTCTTGATAGGTTTTCCCTTTTGCCGGTCTCATGTTGTGTGTGGGAGACCGGGTTTAGGATAGATAACCGTTGAAAGTACCGACTTGATACGACTAGAGGGGGAGTGAATAGGCGTCTACCAAATTTTAATTTGTTTCTCAATTTTAGGCTCAACAAGAAAGAAAGTTATCTAGAGATGCAACTAAGTGAACAACCTAAAGCAGGAAAACTGAAACCAACAACAAGAAACAGTAAAGCAAGGAGTAAAGGAAGGGAACGAAGTAACCGGCGAGGGGACACGGAGATGTAATTCCCGTAGTTCACTTCCAAGGAGCTACGTCTACGTTGGAGAGGTGTCGGGGCCACACAAGGTCACCCGAGCGCCACAAAGGCCTCACCTTCTTCTCCGGTGAGCTCCCCCACAAAGGAGGCCTCACAATCCACTAACCGGTGACCTTGAAGGCGCCAACCGAAACCTTTACACCAAGGTTGAGGGGGAGGCTCCACAACTCAATTGGAGGCCCTCAACGACACCTCGAAGCTTTACAACACATGCCTCGGCTCCGGGGATGCCCTACACCGTCTAGGGTTCCAAGAAACCCAAGAGCAACAAGATCCACAAAGGATGGGTGGGGGAAATCAATTCTTCTTTGGTGGAAGTGTAGATCTAGGTCACCTCCCTCACCTCTCAAAAGATCAGATCATTTGAGTGGCTAGAGAGAGAGATCTAGTGAGGTGAAGCTCAAACATTAATGGAGGAGAGAGAAAAATTCGAGAGAGGGTGGGAGGAAGAAGAGGGGTGCCTTAAATAGGCCCCCTCGCACTGAACCGTTACAGCCCCCGCGACCTCACCGGAAGTTCCGGTGAGAGGCCGGAAGTTCCGCCTGAGCCTGGCTCCAACGGTCATCAGACCGTTGACGCCCGCTCCAGAAGCGCAACCGGAAGTTCCGGTCAAAACAGACCGGAAGTTCCGCTGAACTTCCGAGCAAGTTCCGATCAAGTTCCGGCAAATAGCACGCTTCAACACAGGAGATTACTGAGCCTTCACCGGAACTTGGGGCGGAACAGGGGCGGAACTTCTGGGTCGCGAAGCGAGTCTGACCGGAAGTTCTGGCTTCAAGCGGAAGTTCCGCTCAAGAGCTTTTGGCAGGGCAAGTTCCGATGAAAGTTCCGGCCAAGTTCCGGCAAATAGCACACTTCAAAATAGAAGGTTACTGAACCGCCACCAGAACTTGGGCGGAACAAGCATCGGAACAAACTGAAGAATCAGCCCACAGAAAAGGTTGGAGCGGAACTTCCGGTCAAGACCGGAAGTTCCGGTGAGACACAAAAGTCCCCAACAGAACAGGAACAGGCTCTCTCTCTCGGGATAATGGGATGGCTGTGGTGGTGCATATAGGTTTGTGCAAGAACAAGTGATTTCCCACAGCCTTCCAAGATGGACCCCTCTTAATAGTACGGTGACCTAAAAACATCAACCAGAAAGAAACTAGGAGAAGACTAAAAAGGCCACCGTCTTCAAAAGATCACAAGAGAGCACCCATCACAATAGAATGAGACAACAACGACGTTTCCCCAGAAACTCAAGAGCAAAGTTAAAAACACAGTTGGGATTGTCATTTAACACCAAAAACATCATGGGAAGATATAGTCCTTTCAATCTCCCCCTTTTTGGTGTTAGATGACAATCCCACAGATTTGCATAGAAACAAAGCAATCTTTGCAATGGACGGGGCAGGCTCCCCCTGTATGTGTGCAAGGTAGAGAGAAGACCCCTAAGGACTGAACTAGCACACATACACGGAGGCTCCCCCTAACAATTGCAAAGATAGCACAAGTACAAAAAGGGATAGAGATCATACCAGAACCAACTAAATGTGGTGGAGACAAACGGAGTAATAATAACAACAAGAGCAACGAGGCTCCACCACCATAGCGACAGCCCAAGAGATGACAATAAGATACCACACTCACGACAAAGAATAAGATACCACATAGTCTCAAACAACATACCACATTGTCCACAAGCACACATAAGTTCACGAACATAAAACCACAAGCACACAAATAAACTAGAGAGTTCGCGAGTAAGAAAAGATCAAAGGCAAGAACAGGCTCGCGACGTAGACAACCTAATAGACATCTTTCTCCCCCTTTGGCATCGAGACACCAAAAAGGAAGAAGAGATCAATCTACTCGTCCCAGCCATGAGAAGGGGAAGGAGGAGAAGACTCAGGCAGACCAGTGACCTCCTCCTCAGACTCATCTTCAGACCAGTTGCAGTTGTTGTGAACCCAATCCTCCTTGGGAGCAGTGACAGAGCTAGAGACCGGTGAGCAAGGAATGTTGAGGGCTGCCATGATGGCCTTCTGGCGTTGAACATTGTGACGCTGATCAACATAGGCCGGATACTCGCGGTCCTGCAGAAAGCAGAAAGTCTTCTTCACTTTCCCAAGCAACTTCTTTGCCCAAGATGGCTGCCTCTGGAGAGAAGGACCACCAGCACTAGAGCCACCAGGAGCAGAGGAGGGACCACTAGCAACATCTTGAGTCTTCTTGAGAGCAGCTTCCTTTTCTTCCTGAGTACGAGGCTTCTGGTGCTTACTCACACGGAACCTTTTCTCTTCATGAATGGTGATGTTGTATTGAGGGAAGGGGGTGCCAGTCTTCTCGAGCCACTTGTGATTGATGAGAGTCTGAATGTAGGGAGCATAGATGCAGGAGCGCTTTTCGATGAGAGCCGCCCACATCTCTGAGTAGATGAAGTGCATAACATCCATTGACCTGTCAGTGTCTCGGCGACGATGGGTCTGATGCATGAGGTCAACCTGATATCCATGAAACTGATCAAAGTTGCCAGCTTTGGGAGAGATGGTGTTCAAGTACACCCTGCGCATAATGTCATAAGCTGGCAGCAGATGATTCACATACCCACCACTTCCCCATCCTTCAATGTAGAGAGGATCCAGGACCTCAGGATCAGCAGCTATAGGACCATGAACACGCCAACCATTTGCCCCGCGGCCAGGCTGAATGGGATAGCCAAGAAGCTCAGCAAACTCAGCCCAAGTAGCGGTAAGAAACACGTCCCTGGTCATCCACTTCATCACTCCTTCAGTAGATGACTGCATGTGAAGAAATAGAGTGGAGTAGAACTGAGCAATAGCAGTCACATCAAAGTTCTGACGGTGCTCCATGAGGGGAATCAACCCAAACCTCTGGCAGATATCAAGAGCCTCTCCAAAGTAGACTTGCTTCTCTTCCATGTGAGGCACATTGATGTACTTCTGAGGAGCAACCACGAACTTCTTCTTTGATGCATAAATTTCCTCATAAATCTGTTCCTGACGGCAGGTGTGAAAATGAGGGTCCAAGCAAAGACGATCACGAGGCACAAGGTAGGGATCCGTAGCCCTGAATGCAGAGTAAGCCTTCTGAGACCACTTGGAAATCTTGGCTGTGGTCATGTCTGGCCCAGCAGCAGTGGCCTTCTGAGCAAGAGCAGGCCTCTTCCCTGCAGCAGCAGCAGCACGACGAGCAGCAGCAGCCTTCTGGCGAGAAGTCTGAGCGGTCGGACGCACAACCTCAGCATCGTCCTCATCAATCTCAGGAGGAATGTCAGCAGATGGTCGGCGGGCACGCTTGCCTTGGCGAGTCTCTCCTTCCCCTGATAAGAAAGCACAAGAATAGGGAGGGAAGGTGGGATAAGTGCACAAGTTCGGAAGAGGAAACAAAAGAATTAGATTGGAAAAATACAAATAGGAAAAAAAATTGCAGTGTAGCCGGAACTTCCGCTGAAACGTCAGAACTTCCGGTGAAAAATGGTCCACCGTAAGTTCCGGTCGTGGCTCACCGGAAGTTCCGGTGAGACCACGAACTGACAGTTTCAACAGGAGTTCCCTAGATCTAGATCTAAAGACCACAAATGCACAAATTTTTCCAAGGATGTATTGGACCAATCTACTCTAGCATGATACCCTGGGCCTACCAAGATCTTCCAACAAGTTCTAGCCAAAGAACTAGCCTAGACAAGGTGTGCCCTAACTCAAGCCATGGTGAGAGCAAGATCTCCATTAATGGAGGGAGTTAAGGGCAAATACCGGAGTCCATGGCGGGAGATCGAGGTGGGGAAGGATCCCACGGAGCAGATCTGTGGAGGAGCGGTTGGAGAAGAGGGGGCCGGAGCACCCTCTTGGATAAGTCCTGGCCAGCGGCGCTCCAGATAGAAGATGGGTCTTGGGGGGAAAAAGGAAGAAGATCCCGTTTTCCCCCAGGGCCCACCTTATATAGGACAGGGATCACCACCGGAAGTTCCGGTCAGGGACCGGAAGTTCCGGTGGACCGGAACTTCCGGGTCAGACTGACCGGAAGTTCCGCTGACACCAGGAAGACCATCTCAGGATAGGATAACAAGGAAGAACTTGTGCAGGGAATAGAGAGGGCTTGAGGTGAGGAAAGGCTTAGGATAGATAGCTCAAACTGTGAAGAACCAAAAACAACAAAAATCAAGAAAAACAAAAAGGTCAAAGAACCAAATAAAACGAGTCGGTGGCCGAAGCCACCTTATATAAGAGTAAATGGCTTGACACCGCGAAGATATATCTTGGGTTCATTACCAACACTCATCATGAAGCTCAAATGGTCTCCTTTAGAGACTATAGAGTATGAAAACTTTAATGTGCGCATAATAGGGATAGTGTTTGTTCATAAGAGGAACTACACTCCCCCTAAATCCATGCCTACATCCAAACAAGATACACATTGAGACACGGCTAGGTGTGCAAGGGCTCAAGCAACATTGCTCGAATCAATGATATTTAGATCATGCCTTAACTCTCGGAACCTTGCTTCATCAAGAGGCTTCGTGAAAAGATCAGCAAGATTTGCCTTGGTGGGAACATACTCCAAAGAAATGTCTCCTCTAGCAACATGGTCCCGAATGAAATGATGACGAATCTCAATGTTCTTGGTCCGGTTGTGTTGCACGGGATTGTGAGCAATAGCAATTGCACTCTCATTGTCGCAAAGAAGAGGCACCTTGTCAAAAGATAGTCCAAGATCCTTCAAGGTTTGCTTCATCCATAGCAATTGAGCACAGCAGCTTGCGGCAGAGATATACTCAGCTTTGGCAGTAGACATAGACACACAGTTTTGCTTCTTCGAGGACCAACAAACCAAAGATCTTCCGAGAAACTGACAAGCTCCGGAGGTTGACTTTCTTCCCACTTTGTCACCAGCCCAGTCAGAGTCCGTGTAACCAATGAGATCAAAGCTGGCTCCCTTGGGGTACCACAACCCAAAGTTTGGGGTATGAACTAAATATCGAAAGATCCTCTTGACAGCCACCATGTGACTTTCCTTTGGTGCGGCTTGAAATCTTGCACACATACCCACACTCAACATAATATCCGGTCGGGATGCACAAAGATAGAGCAAAGAACCAATCATCGATCGATAGAGTTTTTGATCCACCTCCTTACCCTTGGGATCGAGATCAAGATTAACCTTAGTTGGCATGGGAGTCTTGGCACCTTTGACTTGATCAAACTTGAACTTCTTGAGCATGTCTTGGATGTACTTGGCTTGGTTGATGAAAGTCCCTTTCCTCAATTGTTTGACTTCAAATCCAAGGAAAAACTTCAGCTCCCCCATCATGGACATCTCGAAGCGGTCGGTCATGAGCTTGGCAAAATCCTCATTAAAAGTTTTGTTAATAGACCCAAAGATAATGTCATCAACATAGCTTTGGCATACGAACAAGTGGCCTCCAACTTTCTTAGTAAAAAGAGTGGGATCAATGAGGCCCACTTCGAAGCCACGGTCTAACAAGAGCTCCCTAAGGCAATCATACCACGCACGTGGGGCTTGCTTAAGGCCATAGAGTGCCTTATTGAGCTTGTAGACATGGTTCGGAAAAAGTGGATCCTCAAAGCCCGGAGGTTGCTTGATGTATACCAACTCTTTCAAAGGACCATTAAGAAAAGCACTCTTGACATCCATTTGATACAATTTAAAGTTATGATGGGTAGCAAAGGCAAGGAGCATACGAATGGATTCAAGGCGAGCAACGGGAGCGTAAGTCTCACCGTAGTCGATGCCCTCAACTTGTGAGTATCCTTGGGCAACTAACCTTGCCTTGTTGCGCACGACAATTCCATTCGCATCGCACTTGTTCTTGAAGACCCACTTGGTTCCAATGACGTTTTGACAGTCTTTAGGCCGCTCAACCAATGTCCAAACATTGTTCCTCTTGAAGTTGTGAAGTTCCTCATTCATAACATCAAGCCAATCATCATCTTCAAGAGGTTCGAAGACTTTCTGTGGTTCCACAAGAGAGATAAACGCATGGTGAGAGCAAAAGGAAGCTAGTTGCCTCCTAGTAGTGGAACCTTTATTGAAATCTCCATAGACATTATCAAGGATATGGCCATCTCGAACAAGCTTGGCGAGACGATAAGCTTGACGACGGGCTTGTGCTTCAATTCGAGATTCTTGAGCTACCACTTGGTCATTTCCACCAATTGAGCCGCCCCCTTGACTATAAGCACGAACACGAGGGTCATCTTCATCAATTTCCACTTCGGGGGAGTCATCACTTGGAGAGGATCCTTGAGGATCATTGACTTGATCTTGATCTTGACGAGCTTGACCTTGGGGAGAAACGTGGCCTTGAGGAGGAGCCCCATCTTGGGGAGGTTGATGAGGTTGATGAAGAGCTTGTCCGTGAGAGGTTCATTGAGGAGGAGCCCCATCGTGGGGAGGTTGATGTTGTTGATGAAGAGTTTGTTCTTTAGTGCTTGGAGAGTCATGAGCATGGGAATCTTCGGAAGAGCTTGAGGGAGCTTGTGCCAAGAAAGTAGGTCCTTGAGGTGCAAGATGATCTTGTGATAGTGAGGGCTCCACTTGAGTAGAGCTTGGTCCTTCTCCTTAGTCCATAAGGGGATCCTCAATGGGGAGGTGGAAACCCACACCCATTCTTCCTATGGCCTTGGGAGGAATTTCATCACTTGGATCACAAACACCATCTTGCCTAACAAGGGACTCATGATTTTCATCAAACTTCACGTTGCTCGTCTCTTCAACTCTTCCATTGGCTTTGTTGTAGACTCTATAAGCATGGGACTAATTTGAGTAACCAACGAAAATTCCTTCTTGAGCCTTGGATTCAAACTTTGACAACCGAACTCCTTTCTTGAGTATGTAGCACTTGCACCCAAACACCCGAAAGTAGCTAACATTAGGCTTTTTCCTGGTGAGAAGTTCATAGGGGGTCTTGTTCTTGTTCTTGCGGAGATAAAGCCGGTTGGTTGCATGGCAAGCGGTGGAGATGGCCTCGGCCCAAAAGTTGTATGGAGACTTGAACTTAGCTAGCATAGACCGAGACGCATCCATCAAAGTGCGATTCTTCCTTTCAGCAACTCCGTTTTGTTGAGGGGTGTAGGGAGTGGAGTATTGATGCTTGATTCCTTCATCACTGAGAAACTCATCCAAGGTATAGTTTTTGAAATCGGTGTCATTGTCACTTCGAATTGAGAGAATAGTTGCATTGTGCTTCTGTTGAACCTCATTAGCAAAGTCAATGACGGTTTGTTGAGTCTCACTCTTGTACTTGAAAAAGAACACCCAAGTGTATCTTGAGAAATCATCCACAATAACCAAGCAATACTTCTTGCCTCCAAGGCTATCATGAGAGGGAGGACCAAAGAGATCCATGTGCAAGAGCTCCAAACATCTCTCGGTAGTGATTTGATTGAGCGATTTGTGAGGAGTTTCATGCATCTTCCCTTCAATAAAAGCCCTGCAAACACGATCTTTGGCAAAAGAAACATCGTTAATTCCAAGGATGTGGCCCTCGGAGTGAAGTCTTTGCAAAGTCCTCATGTTAACATGGGCTAGGCGGTGATGCCACAACCAGCCCTTGTCGGCTTTAGCATAGAGACATAGAGCATGAGGAGTAGTGGTCCCTGAAAAGTCCACCACGTACAAGTCATGTTCTACATATCCTACAAAAGCCACCTTGAGAGACTTGCTCCACATGAGGACCACAGAATGAGAATTAAAGAAAGAAGAAAGACCCATAAGAGCAAGAGCACGAACTGAGAGTAAGTTGTAACCAAGAGTTTTGACAAGCATGACGTCAACCAAGGATACATCCGGGGTTACCACCACTTTGCCAAAACCCAAAACCTGAGAGCTTGTTTTGTCACCGTAGGAGACCATGGTGTTGGCAATATTGGGTCTCAATTCGGTCATGATAGACTTGCTTCCGGTCATATGACTCGTGGCACCACTATCAAGCACCCATTTTGATCCGCCGGAAGCATAGTCCTACAAGAAAATCAAGCCTTGGTTTTAGGTACCCATTTTGCAATGGGTCCCCTTTTGTTAGTGACAAGAACCTTTGGCACCCAAATGGCCCAATGATAATCATGCGTGTAAGATGTCCCCACATATCTAGCATATACATGACCATCATAAGGTTTGCAAAGAATATAAGAGGGATTGTTCTTTTCGGCAAAGTTGTCACTTTGCAAGAGGGTTAGGCCATTTGGTACTCCTTGGGCCATGCCCTTTTTCTTTTTCTTCTTCTTGTTCTTCTTCTTCTTCTTCTTCTTAGTCTTGGAAAGTTGATCCTTTAAAACCTTGACCTCCTCTATGAGATGCTCATGCTTGCAACAAGGGTTAGGAGAGCTAGACAAGTCTATAATTTGCACAGCGGAAGACTTAGAAAGATCACAAGTTAATTGAGTTTGAAGCTGTTCATGAGCCTCAAAAAGACTTGTGAATTTACTCTCCAAGGCTTTGTGTTCCTCTTTGAGTTTCTCAAGATCCTTTTGAGTCTTATCATGACCACCCACAAACTCAGCATTTTCTTTCTTGAGAACCTTAATCAAAGCAAGAGCATGGTCACGTTCTTTAATTGTAGAGGTCAAAGTGTTGTTATGATCATCTACAAGCTTAGACACATTTTCTTCAAGATTAATTCTCATATTTTGTTCATCCTCAAGACTTTGAGTGAGAGAGGCAATTTTATCGGCGGCATCTCTTTCATTTTTACTTAGCAAGTCAAGAAGTTCTTCCTTTTCATCTAAGGCATCTCTAGCATTTTCAAGTTGAGCAAGTAAGGACTCAAAGCAGTTTTTAGTTTCTTCATCTAAGGTAGCAACAAATTCACACAAGTCAATCATCTCTTTCTTCACCTCTAGACCAACAAGATCAAGAGAGGAAGGCTCACTAGAGATGGGTTGAGGAGTGGGTTTCGGTGATACCTCGGTGGCCTTGGCCATGAAGCACTTTTGGTTGGAGGAGATGACATTTTCATTTGGCGAGTCGAAGAGGGATAGACGTGGAGTTGAGGTAGTGGCAATAGCAGCAACCCCCACAATCTCTCCACCATGAACTTCATCATCATCTTCATCCGTGCCCGAAAGATATTCTTCATGGACCACAATTGCTCGTTCCTTGTTAGTGGTGTTCTTGACGGTGTAGTTCTTGTTTATGGGATGAGGAGATCTTGACTTGACCTTGCGAATGAGATGAATACCATTGTCTTCACGGTTCTCAAAGGGACACTTGGCCACGAAGTGACTCTTGTCGTTGCAATTGTAGCATGACCTTTCTTTGGGAGACTTGTTGGGTGAGTTGAATCTTGAGTTGTCCCTTGATCTTGACTTGAATCCGGACTTGTTCCAAAAGGCCCTTGAAGCGAGAGCAAGATGTTCGTTGAAGGCACATTTGAGGTCTTCTTGAGACCACTCACTTGATGTATCATCATCATCAACTTCAATAGCCTTGGACTTCAAAGCAAGGTTCACTTTTGTTGATCCAAAGGCTCTAGCTCGAGCGGACTCCGCATTCTTCTTAGCAATAGTCATGGCAATTACTTCACTCAAGACTTCTTGGGAGGTCATTAAGTGAAAGTTGGTTCTTCCCTTGATAGAGTTGAGATTTTGTTCTTCAAATGGAAGAAGAGCTTGAATGAACTTCCTCTTCATAAACTTGTCATCAACATAGTGAGCCCCAAGGTCCCTCATAGTAGAACAAAGGACCTTAAGGCGCCTATACATGTCTTCAGGGGTCTCATCATCTTGCATTGCGAAACCATCGCACTCGTTGTTGATCTCATCAAACTTGGAGCTTTGGATGCTAGCATTCCCAACAAAGAGCTCGGTGAGTTGATCCCAAGCTCCCTTGGCAGTGTCAAATTGGCGAATGTGAGCAAAATCCTTTGGAGTCAAAGCCTTTTGAATCATTCCCAAAGCTGTAGCATTGAGTTGCTTGTCCACCACTTCACCTCGTGTCAACTTCTTTGGGTCAAATGGAGAGAATCCATCCTCCACAATCCTCATTAACTCAATGGATGAGGTGGAAATATGTGAGCGCATTAGATATTGCCAATTGGCGAAATTAGACGTATCTAGCATGGGTGGTGCTCCTTGAGGTATAATGTGTGGCATGGGAATGGGTGGATCCGGAGTGTACTTCGGCAGTGGGGGTACCGCTGAGTAGTCCTTTCCTCCATTCTCCCCATTGGAAGTTGGGTTCTCGGGCTCCTCGATGTTCTCACTTGGAACCTTGGTAGAGGTTTGAGCAACAAAACCAAGTCCCAAGTGAGTGGTGGCAGCCGCGGGAGTTACCCCGAGGGCGGACACCGTAACGGTGGGAGGAACCTTGTTGGGTTGGGGTGTGTCAATGGCAACCATGGGGTTTGGCTTGAGAGACTGCAGGAGAGTCATCATTTCCTCGAACTTGGACATCATGGATGACTCCAATTGCTTGAGGTCATCCATAGTGGCCAAGTTCTTGGATTTTTCAGTTTCACTACCCCCTTCGTCGGCCATAGTCTCTTAGGCGGTAAAGCCCGAAGTAAGAGCCTGGGGGTGAATAGGCGTCTACCAAATTTTAATTTGTTTCTCAATTTTAGGCTCAACAAGAAAGAAAGTTATCTAGAGATGTAACTAAGTGAACAACCTAAAGCAGGAAAACTGAAACCAACAACAACAAACAGTAAAAGCAAGGAGTAAAGGAAGGGAACGAAGTAACCGGCGAGGGGACACGGAGATGTAATTCCCGTAGTTCACTGCCAAGGAGCTACGTCTACGTTGGAGAGGTGTCGGGGCCACACAAGGTCACCCGAGCGCCACAAAGGCCTCACCTTCTTCTCCGGTGAGCTCCCCCACAAAGGAGGCCTCACAATCCACTAACCGGTGACCTTGAAGGCGCCAACCGAAACCTTTACACCAAGGTTGAGGGGGAGGCTCCACAACTCAATTGGAGGCCCTCAACGACACCTCGAAGCTTTACAACACATGCCTCCGCTCCGGGGATGCCCTACACCGTCTAGGGTTCCAAGAAACCCAAGAGCAACAAGATCCACAAAGGATGGGTGGGGGAAATCAATTCTTCTTTGGTGGAAGTGTAGATCTAGGTCACCTCCCTCACCTCTCAAAAGATCAGATCATTTGAGTGGCTAGAGAGAGAGATCTAGTGAGGTGAAGCTCAAACATTAATGGAGGAGAGAGAAAAATTCGAGAGAGGGTGGGAGGAAGAAGAGGGGTGCCTTAAATAGGCCCCCTCGCACTGAACCGTTACAGCCCCCGCGACCTCACCGGATGTTCCGGTGAGAGGCCGGAAGTTTTGCCTGAGCCTGGCTCCAACGGTCATCAGACCGTTGACGCCCGCTCCAAAAGCGCAACCGGAAGTTCCGGTCAAAACAGACCGGAAGTTCCGCTGAACTTCCGAGCAAGTTCCGATCAAGTTCCGGCAAATAGCATGCTTCAACACAGGAGATTACTGAGCCATCACCGGAACTTGGGGCGGAACTTCTGGGTCGCGAAGCGAGTCTGACCGGAAGTTCCGGCTTCAAGCGGAAGTTCCGCTCAAGAGCTTTTGGCAGGGCAAGTTCCGATGAAAGTTCCGGCCAAGTTCCAGCAAATAGAACACTTCAAAATAGAAGGTTACTGAACCGCCACCGGAACTTGGGCGGAACAAGCGTCGGAACAAACTGAAGAATCAACCCATAGAAAAGGTTGGAGCGGAACTTCCGGTCACGACCGGAAGTTCCGGTGAGACACAAAAGGCCCCAACAAAACAGGAACAAGCTCTCTCTCGGGATAATGGGATGGCTGTGGCGGTGCATATAGGTTTGTGCAAGAACAAGTGATTTCCCACAGCCTTCCAAGATGGACCCCCTCTTAATAGTACGGTGACCTAAAAACATCAACCAGAAAGAAACTAGGAGAAGACTAAAAAGGCCACCGTCTTCAAAAGATCACAAGAGAGCACCCATCACAATAGAATGAGACAACAGCGACGTTTCCCCTGAAACTCAAGAGCACAGTTAAAAACACGGTTGGGATTGTCATTTAACACCAAAAACATCATGGGAAGATATAGTCCTTTCAACCGTACTATCAAGAGGGGCTCTCGAATGAGTAACTCAGTCACATTGATCAGAGAGAGCTCAATCCTTTGCATATTTTCATCATCATATTTGGTTGTTATTTGGTCTTATCCATGTGAGGATATAGAGCTTGTGGTAATCTCCATAACAAGCTCTTATTCATCAAAATCGGATCTTCCGTTTGTATCTTGTTGCGATTTTGATCTTGGCGGCTTTTCGGTTTCTCACCAAGTGAGATATCTCACATTATTATACATGATACATTCTCACTTGGTGATAACCAATATTTTCACCTCTTATAGGGTAGCTCATGTCGTCCTCTTTCCAACGCAATTGGAATCGGGTCGATTGGAGTTACCAATCAAAAGTTCTAGCGGTTTGAATTTTCCTAGGTACCAAAATGCGGTAGTACGTCATTTTAGTACCTAGCGCGGTAGTAGGTTTTGACAAGTTGCCAAAAGCCACTGTCGGGCTAGGTACCAAAAAGCGGTAGTACCGCATTTTAGTACCTAGCGCGGGAGAAGGTTTTTGACTTCGTCATTTGGATCTATCCTCCCTTGCTGGACTATGATGTTTCTTTGCATGATATTGTAGAGGTTGTTGTCCTCTTTGAAACGAGCCCAAGATCATCGAAATCGGAGTCCGGATGCAAAAGTTATGGATGTTTTCGTTCTGTGATGACCGGTAGTACCGGACGAGGATCCGGTAGTACCGGGGTCCGGTAGTACCGCATTTTGGTACCGGAGAGCACAGAGAAAAATGCGTCTAGCGCCCCAGGAATCCCAGGGAATGTCCGGTAGTGCCGGGAAAGTCCGGTAGTACCTGGAAAAAGTCAGGTAGTACCGGGAATCACGTTTTTGGGATGCAACGGTTGGATTTTGGAGGGACCTATATAAGGGGCCTTCTTCCCCAATGGTTCATTAACCATTCTTGCAAGTTTTCCCCTCCATTGTTGACCTTCTTGAGCTTGCTTTCTCTCAATCCCTCCGATGATTCTTGCATATTCTTGAGGGATTTGAAAGAGGAGATCTAGATCTACAATCCCACCAATCAATCTCTCCTCTAAGTGAGGGGAACATATTGGGATCTAGATCTTGGAGTCTTTTGTGGATTTCCTCCATTGTTCTTCCTCTCTTATTCCCCCATAAGGTTTTGTAGCTTTGGTGGAATTTGGGAGAGAAGGATTTGAACACCTTTGTGGTTTTCTTGCCATTTGCATTTGGTGCATCGGTTTGTGCTCTCCTTGGAGGATTTGGTTTGAGTTACTCATTGGAACTTGTCCCTCTTGGGTTCTTGGAACCCTAGACGGTTTTGTGGCCTTGGTGGCGTTGTGGCCTTGGTGGCCTTTGTTGGGAGCCTCCAATTAAGTTGTGGAGAAGTGCCCCAACCTAGTGAGAGGTTCCGGTTGCCACCGACAAGTGCACCGATAGTGGAAGTGTGGATCGATCCCGTTGGGGTGAGATTCATTGGAGAATAAGGGGGGCCTTTTGTGGCGTTGGTGGTTTCATACCACCCCCTCTCTAAACGAGACGTACTCCATGTTGGGAGGAACTCGGTAAAATATCGTTGTACCCGCGTGCCTCGGTTATCTCTATACCCGAGCTCTTTACTTATGCACTTTACATTGTGATAGCCTTCGTGCTTGAAGTAATATATATCTTGCTATCACTTTGTTGCTTGTATTGCTTAGCATAAGTTGTTGGTGCATATAGGAGAACCTTAGTTGTTCTAGGTTGTGCTTAACAAAGTAAACACTAGTTTTATTCCGCCTTTGTTGAGCCACTCTAGGAAAAGTTTTAATCGCCTATTCACCTCCCCCTCTAGGCGACATCCGTATCCTTTCACCAACCTCCACAAGAACACCCGGACTTTTGATGGTACTCGGGTGTGCCAGAGAGTCGTCCACTCCTCCATAGCACCGACATCCGAGCTTGCCGCCGTGCTCTCCAACCATGCCTCCCTCCTCGCCCTCGTTGAGACAAGCATCTTATACGCCGATCTCACCATGAACACTCCCCGTCGATCGTAGTGCCATGCCCAAAAGTCATCATGGTGTCTAGTACTCAACGAAATCTACAGGATTTCGTCCACATCCATCGGCAGAAAGTGATGCCGAAGAACCCCCTCCTTCCAATTTGCCGTAACAGGGTCCAAAAGATCGGCCACCCGGTTCGGCGGTGCTTCGGTACTCGAGGTAATGCAGGCGATCGGCCTTAACATGCAATCGCGCGGGATCCACTGCTCTGTCCACAGATAAGTCGCTGCCCCGTCGCCTATCCTCTTCACCAAGCCTTTGTTTGAGAACTTGGAGACCCTCGTGAATTGCCTTCCAGACCTGCGATGCCGATGAGCTTGCCACCGACTCAAGCAGACTCGTGTCCGGGAAGTACTTCGCCTTGAGGACGCGCGTGCTCAGCGAGCCAGGGTTTTGCAGCATGCGCCAACCTTGCCTAGCCAGCAAGGCTAAGTTAAACAGCTCGATATCTCTGAAACCTAGCCCTCCCATATGTTTGGGCTTGCACATCTTCTTCCAGGACACCCATCTTGGCTTCCTCGGCTCCCCAGCAAGCTTCGCGACGGATACCACTGAACTAGGCGTGGGCTGTGGTTGTTGTGCCTACTTTGTCTTCAACAATCGCGTGTTTAGATTCAGCTTCATCGACGAGGAAGCTAAAGCCGTGGAATCGATGTTTCCTAGACGAGCCGGTTCAAACCAAGGACGTCTTTGGCTCTGGTCACAACAACCTGGAATTGCCTCAATCGAAGAAATCCAAGAAAGGCTTGAGACTCAAAACTCGAATAAGCCGAAATAAATTCAGTTATAGCCCAATAATGACACGTGCACAGAATTTCCAATGTACTAACTCGGATGTTGTTTCATCTCAATATATGAGCTTCATGTGAAATTGTTGTGGTTTTACATTGGAACTATAATCTATCTATCTCCCTTGTGTACTCGCTCTAAATAATTGCCCCACGAGCGAGGATGAATACAATTGTCAAGTTCAGCTGAGCATATTTACTTCAACTCCTCCTCTTCATCTTGTGCACAAACAGATGAATGTACGACATTGTTTGAAAAAATTAACAAACTGCACACATCCTTATATATAGTCACTGCACCATCAGCATCAATCAGTGATCAAAGTTTCAATCGTGGTTGCTGTGTCAGTTTCAGGACCATCTCAACCATAACAATTTATGTGATGAGATCGATGCTGCTCGATTGATGGTCCTGGCTAGTACTACTAATGAAGAAGGTGATGAGGGAAAGAAACCTCTTCTTGCGGCCAACTCAAATGATCGATGAGGGAGGGCAATGCTGATTGTTGTACAAGTACCATGCACTCTCTTCTGAATGATGTTTCCATTGCCCAATCAGGACAACCTTTTGATTCCTTGCACCGCAACCACCTACGTCATACTATTACTAGCTAGTTGGTGATATATGAAAAGAAATGTCAATGCCACTCAGATGATAAAAACATGCAAGTCCTAACGGCTATCTGTGATTGATATGTAACTAGCTTTAGTTGATCACGATTCTATAAGGGCCAAATCGAACTGATCATGCATAGACTGGCCACTTGAGATCAAGCAAATTTGACATGAAATGACCCAGGCCACATTAGCTAGGAAGCAACGGATCCAACTTTTGTGCCTAATTAATCGGTTGCCTCTCTGGAATTCATCTGGATTATGAAAAGCCACTTTTCAAAGACAGGAGGTATATACTCCACATTGTTGGCAGTGCAGCTACTTTGTCGATAAGATAAAAGGGAATCTGGAGAATATCTAGTATGTACCAAACATCAGCATCAACAACGGTGGTTGTAAACAAAAATAGATTCTTGCTTGGATTATTGGAGCAAACTTTATTCCTCTGGGATTGAACGACTTTATTCCGCATGGTACACGAATCCAAAGAAGAAGAAGAAGAAGAAGAAGAAGAAGAAGAAGAAGAAGGTCCATACCTTTACACATTGCACATAAACATGGTGGTGTGGAGACAAAAGAAAGTATGGAATATACCACATCCCGTGTAGTGAATTTTACTGTGGTTAGTTTCCGCGAACTCAATTCAATTATTGCAAAGGAAGCTTCTAAATGTTATGAGTATATATCTGTATCTACTCCAAACACATTTATTTTCTGATTGCCGACTACGATGAACACACACGGAGAAAGTGATTGATCAATAGTGTACAGTCTCAATGAGCAATGTATATACTCATTCTGTCCCGAAAAGTATGTCGCATACCATGTCTAAATTCAAGTATATCTAGACACTACTTACTATATAGATTCATTCTGGATTCATTCAAATTTAGATAAACTGTCAACATCTTTTTCAGGACATAGGGAGTACATATATTAAACATTTATTTAATTCTTGATCGTGGTACTAGTAACTCTATGCATGCAAAAGAAGAAGAAAATTTAAGGAGCGAATGTTCGGGTTTTAAAACATGGAGTGACCGAGGTGTAGCTCTTGGATATTTGATCCATGGTGGATGGTAAGGATCATTGCCACTTCGCAACTCGTGGATGTGACCGTTCCGAGAACCGTCCGAGAACTCGAAAAGAGGGAAGAGAAGAGATTTTCTAGATCATATGAGCATGTCACCCTTGGCGGGTAGCCGCTTGTAGAAGTTGTACGGCACGGACGGCTGCTTGCTCCTAAACCTCGGGTGCCGGAGCAGGTACATGCCGGCGACGACGGCCACCACCTGGAACGGCGTTATGTAGAGCACGATGGCCACCACGAGCGAGAGCGTGATGAAGATCGCCGACGCCCTGGGGTCCCGCCAACCGAGCAGTGACTGGGCGCGCTCCCCGTGCATGGCCAGGTCACCGACCACCGTCTGCACCCTGCCGGCGACGCTCCGCAGCCGGTCATACCGCATCCTCACAACGTCCCCAGGCTTGGTGGTCGGGAACGTGTCGAACTCCTCGTCCAGCTCGTCCGGGTGGGCCAGCTCCGCGTAAGACATCACGGTGTCCATGTGCGGCGGCTTCCGCGGCCGCCGCCGGTAGTTCCACACACCGATCATGAACATGTAGAGGAACACCGTCGGCAGGATCAGCTCCGGGTAGCACACTAGTATCAAGAAGAGCACGTGGACCAGGATGGTCGTCAGCGGGTTCTTCCACTTGCAGATGCCGTCGAACCACTTGCCCACGGCGAGGGCGCCCGAGAAGAGCGAGGTGATCCGGTTGAAGTTGGCCTTGCTCCGGCGCAGGCTGAACATGTGCGAGTCCACGTCCAACACGTACTCCACCACCTCCCTCCGTAGCGGCGGCTCCGCCCTGCCGAGACGCATCACCACCATCTGCATTGCCTGGAATCGTAGGGCATCCAGCTGCAGCACCGGGATCGGGTTCGTGTAGTGCATCTTGGGCAGCAGCGGCCGGCCGTACTGCGCCAACATGTTGGTCCAAGCCGTGCACGTGAACCGGACGGCGAGGTGCAGCTCACCGGTCTTCTTCAGCCCCGACGGTCCCAGCGCCATCAGCGGGTAGTTGTGCGTGTACACGCGGTCGGACTCCAGCGTGGCGAGACGGACGCGTACCTTGCCTATCCTTGAGTCCTTATTGCCGCCTCCATCTCCGTGGTGGTGGAGGTTGGCGTTGTCAAAGACGGCGACGGTGATGACGGTGCTGAGGTCGAACACCTCCCACGTGTACTGCTCGTTCCACTGCGGTGTCGCCGTGGCCGACAGCGTTCGCGTGCGCACCCACTTGGCACCGTACTTCGCCACGCAGTACGCGTTCTTGTTGCCGAGGCCACTCGCGTTGAGGATGCCGACCTCGAGGATGCCGATGGCGCTCTTCCGCAGCTTCTTCGCCGCCGGCTGCAGGTCGCTACAGTAGTGCGTCGACTCGTCCAGCACGTGGTACGCCGTCTCCAGGCTCATCTTCAGGTGGATCTTGCTGGCGAACGTCTTGGAGGACTCCCTGTTCTTCAGGCTCGTGGTCACGTCCGCCGCCGCCTCCTCCACCGTCATCCCGCGCGACAGGCTGAACCATTTCGAGGCAATGGATTTCGCCAGGTCGTTGCGTGGAACGTGCGAATTGACCGGTATGATCAAGCGGCCAATGGGCTCGTCGCGGCCAGGGGCCTTCTCCTCCACGGTCACCACCAGCGGATCCTCGAACGGCTCGCAGGCGACGAACATGAACTCCTCGTTCCACATCGGGTTCGCCGTCCCGCTTTGGGGCTTTGTCCGACGGATCTGGTTCCCCATTTGGATCTTGGTGATGGTGGCCGCTAGCGGCCGGTCCTTGTCGGCGGCGACCAGGTCCTGCGCGGCGATGACGTTGAACTTGAGGTAGATGAGCTTGGGCGAGTAGTACACCTTGGCGCGCGTGTTGGTGAGCCCTTCCTGCGACAGCGAGTGCGCGTCCGAGTGCCACGCTTCCGGGAACGCCTCGTCGGCCTGCGTGCCTAGCCACACCGCCAGCATGATCTCGCCGAAGCCATGGTGGCTGCCGTGGCGGAGCTTGTTGCCGTGGGCGTCGGAGAGGCGGTACCACTGTGGCGCGAGCGGCGAGTCGGGCGGCAGCCTGCTGGGCACGTCGGACATGTCGAAGATGACGCGGCCGACGAAGTCGTCCTGGACCACGTCCTTGTCCTTGACGATGACCTCGATCTGGCTGGCCTGGAGGTGCGCGCCGGAGAAGGCGAACGTCTGCCGCCACACCGGGTTGGAGTTCTTCTGCAGGTGCCGCGTCACGCCCTTGAAGTTGCCGAGCTTCACCTCCACGTAGGGGTCCAGCGAGCCGGTGATGTCCATGGTCGGCAGGTCCCGCGCCTTGACGACGGACACGTAGAGGTATTTCATCGGCTCCACCATGTCGTAGGTGGAGGTGATCTTTGCCGCGCCGGAGCGCGGGCCCATCTTGGCCGGGAGGGGAGGCTTGGTCTCCACGAGGCCATAGGCGGAGCCTGGTGCCGGGGCTGGCGCCGCCCCGCCTCCTGCAGGTTTCGGCACGGCGTGCAGGGTGGCGCGGCGAGGCTCTGAAGAGGGCACGGCGCGGAAGACGCGTGACTGCTGCTCGTGGTTGCTTGTTCCCCTGGACTCGGCGGCCGGCGCCTCGGATTGGGCGGCGGCGAAGGCATTCCGGACAATCCTCTCAGGATCCATGCTTTCTGTGGCGGGGTTGGCACGCTGCTGGTGGTGGTTTTGCTGATCTTGATCGTTCATCGGAGCGTTAGAAGCAGCGGCGTCATGGGCGGCGCGGTCACCGCGTTCGTAGAGGATGTACAGCCGTAGCGAGATGTCCCCGGACACGCGCGAGAACAGCCCGCGCTTCTCCAGCGGGTACCGCTGCAGCAACGCCTCGCCGGGCGACCGGGCCACAGAGTCGCCGGCGAGACGCACGCGGCCGAGGAAGACGCTGGCGCGGACCGCGTTGTGGTCGCTGAGGCGGCGGTCGTGGAGCACGGACACCTCCACGGCCGGGATGTCGGTCGGGTCTTCTCGGACGTCAAAGAGGAGGGTCTGGTTCCATTGCGGTGAGCGGTCGCCGGGCCGGGTGGCGGTTCGCTGCTTCTGGCCGTCGAACTCGACCTCGACGAATGCGTTGCAGGTGGCCGTGCCGTCCTTCGGGGACAGGTCCGACGCGTCCGCAACCTCCACGGCCAGCTTCATCTTCACGGTGCAGGGTTGGGTACAAGCTACGAGTGGGGTTTAGGAGGAGGAGAAGGAGGAGAGGCCACGACCTGCACGGCCTGGTCTGCTCTACTCTGCCGATCGCTCTGTTTCTCGTCGTGCCTAAGCAACAGCGTGCCGTATTTATAATGCTCGAGGTTGGTTGGTCTGGCGGTGGAAATAATGGACACGAGCAATCACTTTCTAGCCTGAGGAACTGATCTTCCATGATGAAAAATTGTGAATTGTGAAGTACTCCATCATTCATGGAAGATCATAAATATTATGAAATGATATGAATTAGTACGTATTATAAATATTAATATATTTTTAAAAAAATTGGTCAAACTTGAGGTAGTTTAATTACTTTTGAAAAAAATTATAAGTCTTAATCTTTGGGACGGAGGTAGTGGTAACATGAAGTGAGCTCGACTATTTGCATTTAATTAATCCAACCAAGCGCTAGCTAGCTGAGACTGAGAGCCATATATTAGCGGTTGCATTCGGACCATGCCATGCATGCATGGCCAGAGAGAGCGACGTCTCAGCTCGATCATGATGATGATCAGCTATCCGCTCACATCTACAATGGAAGAGGTAGCTAGCTAGGACATGGCATTGATTCGGTGATGGCGGCGGAGGAACCACCGGCAAAGAACTGTATGCATGCGTGCGGCCAGGTGAGGTCTGCGAGCAGGGGCGAAGTCAGGATTTAAATATAAGAGGGGCCAAGATTTTTTTAGATAGGGATAATACATCACATATATCAAGTCAAGATACTTACATCAAAGCCTATCAATATAAATATTTGGCTTCGCCATCACACAAAAATAAATTTCTATAGATTAAATTTAGGACGAAAGTGGCTTGTAAAAAATCTACATTGAGTTAGTTTTTCTCCTAAAGATAATAGGTGCATTGAAGATTAGAGTAACACCTTCAACTAGTAAACAAATGCATTGTCATATATATATGCAAGTCAAACAATTAACCAAACTAACAGGTTGTAAACTTGTAATCCATATGAGAGACGACAAAAGGCTGTCAGTACTAGTCTATGTATACCTACCTACCTTAAGATCTGACTGCGCTGCTCGATAGACTTATGCCGTGAAACCACGGTAAGAACTAATGTAGGATTAAGAGCGTTGACACCATATCGGCGGCCGCGACCTTCGTTGTCTCATAGGTCATGGCGTCTGGAAGACATTAATGAACGCCGATGGAGACGTAGTTCGATCGTCAAAGAATGAAGGAGCCCTAGGCTAATAGATCAATCAGTGGCACTCTGTTCGGAAAACTAAGGAACATGAGAGTTTTTAGTTTTTTAACCCTCCATGGTGGCTTGATGGGCTGTTTTTTGAAGTTCTGTTGAATTACCTAGTTAGATTCGGACATTAGACTTGGGACTCCCAGAATATTAAGTTATTAGGTGAGATATAATTAGTAATACATATTTATAGAGGGGGTTGATGGTTAGGGGGGGGGGGGTGGGGGGGGGGGGTGCTAGTAGGGTGTGAGTACTGTTAGTGTGGTGTGGGCAAGACACGAAAAGACATAACATACAGGTCGCTCGCTGGTACAATGATCATGCCCTATAACAGCGTCTACCGGTCACTTGATTATAATACTAATTGATTAATGGCGACACGTACCGGCCGACCAGACCGACGTCGACACGTGCATCTACAACTACATGCGGACTGTCTACCTACCACTGCATGTACTGATTTTAAGCTTAGCTCATTTGCGAGGGAGTTTCGGTCCACACGTGCACCGGTGCTTACGAAAATTAATCCCATAAACATCACCTCAATGTATAACTACTGCTCCATTTAATTTAGAACGTGTCTATTCGACTGACGCCCGAAAATACGTGTTTTTGGCAGGCGTTCCGACCATGATCTCGCGATCCCGCGTCGTCCCACGCCCTCCTACCCCGGTTGCGTGACCAGGTCAAAAAAGAAAAGGACAACTGACTTGACCATCTTCCTCTCCAAGCAAAACCCGAAACCAGAATGAAAACGAAATCCCCCCCAGATCTAGCGCTATTCCCCTCCCCCGATTACTCATCTGTCTATGTCGTCTTCATCCTCTAGCCAAAAACTCCATTGCAGCTCCACCTTAACACCTTGATGCCCAACGCCATGCTCCTGAAAAGCAAAAAAAGGAACACACAGGGAAAAACAGCAGGTACTTCTCAAAATCAAACCTTCAATTTACCAAGATTTTGATAGCAACGTCTCTATATGGTTCTCAAGATGACAATATACTGCTGCACAACGTACTCTTTTCTCGTTCCCGTGGTATGTGATCCCTTGTGAGCCAGTTACATGCTTGTAAGCTAATTGGATGGCATTTTCATCGAGAGGGCCTAGAGTATATCTATCCGTCATATGGATGGACAAATCCCACTCTTGATCCATGTGTCTCAACCCATACTTTCCGAACACTCAATGCCACCTTTATAGCCACCCAGTTACGGTGTGGTGTTTGATGTCATCAAAGCATCCTTCTGGTGATGGTGATATGCATGATCTCATGTTCGAAGGAATTAGGTTACTATGTATCAGAAAGCTTATAGCAATTGAACTATTAAAATGACTTGATCTTTATGCTATGCTTATCTATAGGAGTATGTCCATCATACCATTCTCCTAATGATATGATCTTGTTGTTAATAACATCTCAATATTCATGATAGGGAAACCACAATCATCTATTAACCAACAAGCTAGTATTATGAAGAGGCTTTACTAGGGACTCTAATTTAGTTTACAAATCACACAAGTATTAATGTTTCCTAGTTAATACTGTTATAGCATGAATGTAAACATTTATCATAAACACAAAGATATAATAATAACTACATTTATTATTGCCTCTAGGGCATATCTCCAACAGTCTCCCACTTGCACTAGAGTCAACTAATCTAGATTACATGGTAATATACCGAACACCCATGGCAGTTTGGTGTTGGTCATGTTTTGCCCTCGGGATAGGTTTAGTCAACAGATCCGCCACATTCAGATCTGTGTGTACTTTGCAAATCTTTATGTCACCATCTTGGACATGTTCTCGAATAGCGTGAAAACGTAGCTTGATGTGCTTCAGCTTCTTGTGTGACCTTGGTTCTTCGCATTGGCTATGGCGCCCATGTTATCACAGTAGATAGACATTGGGTCCAGCGCACTTGGAACCACACCGAGCTCTGTAATGAACTCCTTCATCCATATCGCTTCTTGTGAAGCCTCCGAAGCAGCTATGTATTTCGATTCAGTTGAAGATCTCGCCACAACGCTTTGCTTTGCACTCCTCCAGCTAACTGCTGTACCATTCAAAGTAAATACGTATCCAGATTGAGATTTAGAATCGTCTGGATCGGTGCTCCAACTAGCATCAGTGTAACCATTAATAACGAGTTGTTCATCACCTCCATAAGAAAGAACCATATCCTTAGTTCTTCTCAAGTACTTAAGGATGTTTTTGACCGCTGTCCAATGATCCACTCCTGGATCACTTTGATATCTGCTAGTTAAACTAACAACATATGCAATGTCGGGTCTAGTACATAGCATGGCATACATTAGAGATCCTATGGCTGAGGCATAGGGAGTCTTACTCATCCTTTCTCTATCTTCTGCCATTGCTGGACTTTGAGTTTTACTCAAGGTCGTATTGGGCAACATGGGCAAGAACCCTTTCTTGCTATCTTCCATTCCAAACCTCTTTAGAACTTTGTCCAATTATGTACTTTGTGACAATGATATTAGGCATATCGATCTATCTCTATAAATCTTTATGTCTAATATGTAAGCTGCTTCGCCAAGATCTTTCATTGAAAAACTATTATTCAAATATTCCTTGACACTATTAAGAAGGTCTACATCATTCCCAATCAACAATATGTCATCTACATATAGTATTAAGAATGCTACAGAGCTCCCACTCACTTTCTTGTAAATACAAGCTTCTCCATAAGTTTGTATAAAACCAAAACTTTTGATTACCTTATCAAAACGTTGATTCCAACTTCGGGATGCTTGCTTCAATCCATATATGGACCTTTGAAGTTTGCACACCTTGTTAGCATCTTTAGGATCGACAAAACCTTTGGGTTGCATCATATACAACTCTTCATCAATGTCTCCATTGAGGAACGCCGTTTCGACATCCATCTGCCATATCGCATAATCATAATATGCAGCGATTGCTAACATAATCCTCACAGACTTTAGCTTCGCTACTGGTGAGAAAGTCTCATCGTAGTCAACTCCTTGAATTTGTCGAAACCCTTTTGCGACAAGTCGAGCTTTATAGACAGTAACATTACCATCAGCATCTGTTTTCTTCTTGAAAATCCATTTGTTCTCGACAGCCTTCCGGCCATCCGGTAAGTCCATCAAAGTCCATACTTGGTTTTCGTACATGGATCCAATCTCGGATTTCATGGCTTCTTGCCATTTATTGGAATCTGGGCTCATCATCGCTTCCTCATATGTCGCAGGGTCATCGGTGTTATCCACCAACATGACACTCATAACGGGATCATACCAATCAGGAGTGGTACGAGTTCTCGTTGACCTGCGAGGCTCTGTAGCAACTTCAACCTTTCATGATCGTCATCATTAGCTTCCTCTCTTATTGGTGTAGGCGCCACAGGAACTACTTCCCTTGCTGCGCTACTCGCAAGTTCGAGAGAAGGTTCAACAACCTCGTCAAGTTCTACTTTCTTTCTAGTCACTTATTTCGAGAGAAATTCCTTCTCTAGAAAGGATCCATTCTTGGCAACGAAGATTTTGCCCTCGGATCTATGATAGAAGGTATACCCAATAGTTTCCTTCGGATATCCAATGAAGACGCATTTTTCCGCTTTGGGTTCAAGCTTGTCCGGCTGTAACTTCTTTACATAGGCTTCGCAACCCCAAACTTTAAGGAACGACAATTTAGGTTTCTTACCAAACCTTAATTCATACAGTGTCGTTTCAACGGATTTAGATGGTGCCCTATTTAAAGTGAATGCGGCTGTTTCTAATGCATAACCCCAAAACGATAGCGGTAAATCTGTAAGTGACATCATAGAACGAACCATATCTAAGAGAGTTCGATTACGACGTTCGGACACACCATTATGCTGTGGTGTTCCCGGCGGTGTCAATTGTGAAAGTATTCCGTATTTCTTCAAATGCTTGCCAAACTCGTAACTTAGATATTCACCTCCACGATCAGATCGTAGAAATTTAATCTTCTTGTTACGTTGATTCTCTACCTCACTTTGAAATTCCTTAAACTTCTCGAAAGTTTCGAACTTATGTTTCATGAAATAGATATACCCATATCTACTCAAGTCATCCGTGAAGGTAAGAACATAACGATAACCACCGCGTGATGCTACACTCATTGGTCCACACACATCGGTATGTATAATTTTCAATAAGTCTGTAGCTCGCTCCATCATACCAGAAAATGGAGTCTTAGTCATTTTACCCATCAGACATGCTTCACATCTTTCAAGTGATTCGAAATCAAGTGATTCAAGAAGTCCATCGGAATGGAGTTTCTTCATACGCTTCACTCCAATGTGACCAAGACAACAGTGCCACATATATGTCGTGTTATCGCTCAATTTCAAATGTTTAGCCTCAATGTTATTTATGTGTGTATTACTACAATCGAGATTCAATAAGAATAGACCTTCTATCAAAGGTGCATGTGCATAAAACATATTACTCATATAAATCGAAAAACCATTATTCTCGGACTTAAACAAGTAACCGTCTCGCAATAAACATGATCCAGATATAATGTTCATGCTCAACGCAGGCACCAAATAACAATTATTTAAGTATAAAACTAATCTCGATGGTAGATGAAGAGGTAGCGTGCCAACCGCGATCACATCAACCTTTGATCCATTTCCAACGCGCATCGTCACCTCGTTCTTCGCTAGCTTCCGTTTATTCTGCAGCACCTATTTCGAGTTACAAATATGAGCAACCGAACCAGTATCAAATACCCAGGCACTACTACGAGTACTAGTGAGATACACATCAATAACATGTATATCAGATATACCTTTCTTCTTGATGTTGCCATTCTTCAAATCCGCCAAGTACTTTGGCCAATTCCGCTTCTAGTGACCCTCTTGCTTGCAGTAAAAACACTCAGTATCAGGCTTAGGCCCAGCCTTGGTCTTCTTCGTCGGCGCGGCAACTTTCTTACCGCCCTTCTTGAAGTTTCCCTTTTGCTTAGACTTGCCTTTCTTGAATTTGGTGGTCTTGTTGACCAACAACACTTGGTGCTCTTTCTTGATCTCCACTTCTGCAGATTTCAACATGGAGAAGAGTTCTGGCAACGTCTTGTCCATGTTTTGCATATTGTAGTTCATCACAAAGTTCTTGTAACTTGGTGGTAGTGATTGGAGGACACGGTGAATCCCCAAAGAATTAGGAATCACTATACCCAAACTTTGGAGTTTGTTTGCGTGCCTAGACATCTTAAGCACATGCTCACTGACGGATCTGCCCTCTTCCATCTTGCAGTTAAAGAACTTTTCAGAAGCCTCATAACTCTCAACTGCCGCGTGAGCCTCAAATACCATTTTGAGTTCACAGACAATATCATGTGGGTCATGGTTATCAAACCTTTTCTGAAGCTCCGATTCCAAACCATACAAGATAGCACACTGAACTGTGGAGTACTGATTCTTCCGAGCGAGGAAAACATTCTTTACCTCATCGGTAGCATCAGCGGCAGGCGGGTCACCCAGCGGTGCATCCAGCACATAGGTCAAATTACCAGCATTGAGGACAATCCTCAAATTGCGGAACCAATCCGCGAAGTTGCTTCCATTGTTTTTCAACTTTTCTTTCTCTAGGAATGCATTAAAATTGATGGTAGGGGCCGCCATTGATATACAACATATTTGCAATAGTTTAGACTAAGTTTATGACAAATTGAGTTCTATTTAATAGTTAATTTAATCTAGGTGAACTCCCACTCAAAACAATATCCCTCACATTGTTTTAGTGATCACACGAACCAAATCCACCACATCAAAACCGATCATCACGAGAGTTGATGTAGCTTCAATGGCGAACAATCAACATGTTCATCATATCTACTATATGACTCATGCTTTATCTTTCGGTGATCCGTGTTCCAAGACCATGTCTGTACATGCTAGGCTCTTCAAGATCAAACCTTAGCTTCCGCATGAGCAAATCTGGCTTGCTCACGTTGTATACACTCGCAGAATCGAACACACCCGATCATCACGTGGTGCTTCGAAACAACGAGCTTTAGCAACGATGCTTACTAAGGATGAACACTTTAAAACTTGAAATTTATGTGCTTGAGGGATCATCTTATAATGCTACCGTCGTTAACTAAGCAATACAAGATGCATAAAGGATTAACATCACATGCAATTCATAATATGTGATATGATATGGCCTTTCTTCTAGTGCTTCCGATCTCTATCTTCTAGCACGGACATGATCTCCATCATCACCGGTATGGCGTCAAGGTTAATGGCGCCATTTCATGGTTGTCGTCTACCAGCTTCAACTATTACAACTACTTTGAATTGACACGCGGGTCTTAACGAAATTTAAAGACAACCATATGGCTCCTGCCGGTTGCCAACTTACAATAAGGAACATTGCATAAATCAAATATAATCACAATCATGGCCATATCACATCACAGCACACCCCTGCAAAACAAAGTTAGACGCCTCTAATTTTCTTTGCATATTTTACGTGGTTTGGGGCTTTCAATAAGTGTCGTTCTAACTTACGAACAAGAACCACAACGTTGATGCTTGAACTATCAAGTGCCCGTTGTAAATTGGATATATACTATGATGGGAGAGACAGGCACCCGCAAATGCACTTATGCAATACAAGTTGCATGTTCAGCGTGGAGCAAGTCTCATGAACGATGTCATGTAAGGTTATCCCGGGCCGCTTCATCCCATTATACCGCAAGATGCAAAGTACACAAGAAGCAATTGATAATAAAAGCACCACCGTCCACAATGACCATTGTGTTCTACTCGTGCAACAGATCTACATATAGACACGGCTCTGATACCACTGAAGGGGTTCGTAGCATGGAAAAAAATTCTACCGCATGCAAACAAACAAGCCAAGATCTATCTACTAGATTGTAGCAACGAGTCGATAGAGGAACTCACCCTCGGAGATTCCAAAGCGGTTAACGAGAGCAGATTCTCGTGGGTGATGTAGTCGTACTCTTGCCAATCTCAAGATCGCGTAGACGATCCTTCCGGCGCTGCATTCCGGTAGCGCTTCCGCAGTTGGTCACACGTTCGGTACTCGATGAAGACCTTCCTCTCCCTTGTTCCAATAGGCAGCAGAGGTTGTAGCACTCTCCTCATGATTCCGGTAGCACGATGGCGTGGTTCCGGAAGTAGAGGGGAGATCTTGTAGGGCTTCGCCTTAAGCCGAAGCGAGTATGGTGGAGCAAGAGAGTTGCCTTGGCGGTCTAGGGTTTAGAAGCACCAAGGGGGGAGCTTGGCCGGTGGCTAGGGCTTGGGGAATCCCCAACTCGGCGAGTTGGAGAAACCCTAGGTGGCGGCGGTGACTTGAAGGAGGCCGGCGGCTAGGTCTAGGGTTTTTGGGTGTGAGGGGTAGGGGCGCCCTACCCCTCCTTATATAGGTAGAGGGTGGCCAGTTGGGAGGAGGGAGTCCTCCCCCAACTCGGCCTCCTTGGCCGGCGGGTGGAGGGAGGGGAACTCCTCCCCAAGTAGGTTTCCTACTCTCCCTCCACCAAGCAAACTTGTCGTTTGACTTTTTCAAATTGGCGTTTGACTTTCAAACTAGGATTTGATTTCTCCCTTTATCTTGCCCAGCCAAGTGACCTAGTACATGATGCAACCATTCCATATTGTTATGACACATTCATGTACCCTTCCCCTCCGGAGTGCCGGACCTTCTGAACCCTTCTAGAACATTCCCGGTGAAAACACCGGAATCATTCCCCAACTCTGAAACAGGACTTTCCTTATATGAATCTTATTCTCCGGACCATTCCGGATCTCCTCGTGATATCCCGGATCCCATCCGAGACTCCGAACAACATTCGGTATCTTACTCATCATTCCATAACTACTCAACAACATCGAATCCTTAAGTGTGTCTCCCTACGGTTCGTGAATTATGCGGACATGACCGAGACACTTCTCCGATCAATAACCAATAGAGGAATCTGGAAATTCATATGGCTCCCACATATTTCTACGATTACTTTGCGATCGAATGAACCACTTACATACGATACCAATTTCCCTTTGTCTCATGATAGTTTACTTATCTGAGGTTTTGATCGTCGGTATCTCTGCATACCTAGTTCAACCTCGTTACCGATAAGTACTCTTTTCTTGTTCCCGTGGTATGTGATCCCTTGTGTGCCAGTCACATGCTTGCAAGATAATTGGATGACATTTCCACCGAGAGGGCCCAGAGTATATCTATCCGTCATATGGATGGACAAATCCCACTCTTGATCCATGTGTCTCAACCTATACTTTCCGAACACTCAATGCCACCTTTATAGCCACCCAGTTACGGTGTGGTGTTTGATGTCATCAAAGCATCCTTCCGGTGATGGTGATAGGAATGATCTCATGGTCGAAGGAATTAGGTTACTATGTATCAGAAAGCTTATAGCAATTGAACTATTAAAATGACTTGATCTTTATGCTATGCTTATCTATAGGAGTATGTCCATCATACCATTCTCCTAATGATATGATCTTGTTGTTAATAACATCTCAATGTTCATGATAGGGAAACCACAATCATCTATTAACCAACAAGCTAGTATTATGAAGAGGCTTTACTAGGGACTCTAATTTAGTTTACAAATCACACAAGTATTAATGTTTCCTAGTTAATACTGTTATAGCATGAATGTAAACATTTATCATAAACACAAAGATAAAATAATAACTACATTTATTATTGCCTCTAGGGCATATCTCCAATAGCTAAAACATAAGTTATCCACTATCTAAAACTACAGTTAAACATGCTTACATGCTAGAAAGTTATCCAGAAATATGAGGATAAGTTATCACTAGCTAAAAATACAGTTATCCATGAACATAAGTACAAAAATTATCCACTAGCTAAAGCTACAGTTATCCATGCCTATATGCAGAAGTTATCCATAAATATGAGTAGAAGTTATCCATAAATATGAGTGGAAGTTATCCATGCTTATATGCAAAAATTATCCACTATCTAAAACTACAGTTATACATTCTTACATGCTAGAAAGTTATCCAGAAACATAAGTAAAAGTTATCACTAGCTAAAAATGCAGTTATCCAGGAACATAAGTACAAGTTATCCACTAGCTAAAGCTATAGTTATCCATGCCTATATGCAGAAGTTATCCATAAATATGAGTAGAAGTTATCCATGCATATCATTCCAAATACAGATGGCATGTTTACAAAATACTTGCTAGTTTAAAAAGTTATCCACATATTACACCTGCCGTTATCCATGACTTCTCATTATATATACCCATTCCTGAAAAAAAGAAATAATAACTTGTGTTTATTTGCATAACAAGTGATGTCCAAATTGAAGAACACACTGACAATGACTGCATGTATACTATAGTTGAACAAGCTGCACAAGAAACAACAACGGGTGGCACAATCGAAGAAACAATAGTACACACAACAGATTCAAATGAGGATGGGGAGAATAATGCACACAATGGTGCAAGAGATGAAGTACACTCCACACCATAACCAACAACAGATGGAATGCGCTTTGATAGTTTTGAATCAGCTAGAGAACACTACAGGGCGTATTCACAGCGGAAGGGTTTCGGAATAAGGATAGATTGGTCAAGAAAAGACGTCAGAAATGAGCTAAACAAGGCGTATCTTGTGTGCACAAAAGCTGATAAACCTCACGAAGAAAAGGAAGACACCCAGAACCCAAAATCATGTGTCAAGAAGAGGAAAAAAATACACATCCAAGGACTGGGTGCATAGCACACTTGTATGTCAAGAGAAAGGATGCATGGTGGTATGTTCAACATTCATCGGATGATCATAACCATCCCCTGATAATAAAACCTTCATTAACAAGGTTCTTGCGTTCGCACCGAAACATACCAGCAGAAGAAAAGGTGTTCTTGCGGATGTTGCATGCATGCAACATCGAAACATGCCGACAGATGCAGCTGATGGAAAGTTTCTACGACAGTCTGAATGATGTGCCATGCATAGAAAAAGATGTGGCGAACCTAAGGGCTTATTTTCGCAGTGAAAACAATCACCACGACATGCCAGACACCTTGGCATACTTCGAAAATATGAAGGCAGAAGATCCAAATTCCTTCTACAAATTTACACTTGATGAAGAGAACAGGGTTGAGAACCTGTTTTGGGTTGACGGAGCATCACGAAGAGCATACAATTCTAGATACAACGATTGCATTTCATTCGACACTACCTACCTAACGAACCGGTATAAAATACCATGCGCTCCATTTATTGGGATAAATAACCATGGATTATCGGTTCAGTTTGGATGCGGGTTCATGCGTCAAGAGCTCAAGGACAACTTTGTGTGGCTATTTCAAACGTTCAAACTGGCAATGGACGGCTTAGCACCAAAAAATATAATAACAGATCAAGAGGTTGTCATGGTTGGTGCTATAAGTGCTCTTTTTTTGGATGCAACTCATAGGAATTGCAGATGGCACGTCATCCAGAATGCAACTGAGAAAATAGGGACATTCATGGCCAACCACCTAGAGCTGCTCGACGCTTTCAATGCATGTGTGAACAACATCTTGTCACCGGAGAAATTTGAGGAGGCTTGAATGCATATGATAAATACTCATAATGTTCGTGACAATGTGGATCTCTTTTTACTATGGGAACAAAGAAAGGTTTGGGTACCAGCGTACTTTATGCACGCCTTTTTTCCATTCCTTCAGACCATAGCAAGAAGCGAAGGGTTGCTCAAGCGTTACGTCAAACCAAGCAACTCCATTTATGAGTTTGTACAACAGTACATGTCAGTACGAGAATAGATTTACAATGCTGAGATAAAGGCAGAGTGTGATACAGATTTCACAGACCCGAAGTGGTGATGTGGAAGCATTATGGAGAGACAAATGGCAAAAGCATACGCGAAAAAAACCTTCTTCAGGTTTCAGAGCAAAATGCAAAAGAGCATGTCATACCAATGCGACCACCTCAACGGCTACCAGTTTGAACTGAGCATAACAGGGATACCGGTTCCACACTATGGTTACAGGAGTTATAAGGTATTCACAAACTGTAAAGAAGGAACATATGAATGCAACTGCTGCAAATTCGATCGTGACGGTATGTTGTGCTGCCACATTATAAAAGTGATGACGCATATAAAAGTCCATAAAATCCCAGATAGGTACATCCTGAAAAGGTGGACATTGGACGCGGAAACTATCCTAGCTGAACCACATGACAAACATAAACAAGGAAAGAAAGAGATGCTTGAAGACTCAAGAAATATGATGTTGTTTCCATCATACAGACAAGAGTTTGCCAGAGCTGCAAAGATAGGAGTAAAGACAGACGATGGAAGAAAAATCATTAGGAAACACTTGAAGGAAATGAAACAAGAGCTAGATGTGATAGCAAGAAGAGAAGAGAAGAAGAAAAGAGAGGCCGAAAATGAAGCGATTATTATGCCATCGTCTAGTGCTCCTAACGACGCAAGCGTGACACCTTCGACAACTGCCCCACCAAACAGGGTACAGTCAACAAGCAACTATGCATCACTTCAAGCAACAAGGACATCGAGATCTTACATGTCATCAACAAAGCACATACAAAACCTGAAGAAGTCAGTAACAAAAGGGATACCACGACAAATAGCAAACAAAAATCCACTAGACCTTGCTATAAAGAAATTAAAGAAATACAGCCACTGCGGTGCAGAAGGTCACACCATCCGCAAATGCCAGGAAAAGTTGAAGCTCCTAGGATATCAAATCTAGAATGTTTATGTAACACAAAACGAAAACGATATATTTGTTGTTTCTATGTATGATAGTTCATGCTATACATTATGTGGTTTCAAGTTATCCATACATATGAGTACAAGTTATCCACCAGGTAACACAGAAGTTATCTACGCATATGTGTACAAGTTATTCATCACCTAACACAACACTTATCCATGCATACAAAATAAAGGTTATCCACTGGTTAAATCTACAGTTATCAATGCGTATATGTAAAAGTTACCCAACAAAAACATTAATATACTATTTAAAACAAAAGTTATCCAGACATATGACTATAAGTTATCAACCAACAAACACAATAGTTATCCATGCATACAAGTAGAAGTTATCCGGTAGATAAAAACTATAGTTATCCATACTTATATGTTGAAATTACCCCTCAAAATCATCAATAGAAAAATTATCAAACAGAATTGACAGTAGAAAGAAAACATAAAAAACACTCATATATAAGAAAACACGTATAAAGTGGGTAACCTATATAACACATTGTGCATAACTTACAGAAATATGACTGGATAACAAACATTTAAGAGTGTGGATAACAAACATGTAAGAGTGTGGATACACTTGGGAAAAATACCTCAGAACTTATTTTCTTCCAAAAGTGACCTCCAATTTAAAAGAACATTACGAGGATGGTTCAATCAAAAAAGTCATATTTTTCTTAATTCTTGGCATCATATCTTGAGAAATACAAGACACGACGCTTCCATTCCACAATTCAAGGTTCTTGAGCATGAAAAACCCATAATCAGTGTTGAAAAACAAAAAAATAAACAGAGAATAAACAATATAATATCAATGATTATCAAAACCAAAATAAAATTACATGCGTACAAAACAAACTAATATAATAACAGAAAACAAATGATGCCACAGTATACGTAAAACTAACCTATCAACTTGACTCGGAACAGGGACATGCATCAACTCAAAATCTTCATTATGTCTTCTAGAATTAGAATAATTGATGATGTACATTTTTTTATTGCTTCCATTAGCTTGGTTGCATGTTTAATTATTTCTACATTAGCTTCACCACGGAGCGAGTCAAGAATCTCAAACCTTTTGGCAGACATGTTAACAGAAAGCATGCACCAATGGTCCATAGGGTGCTTTTTAGTCCCTAGCTCCTGAAGGACAAAAAAGCAAAGCTACAGAAAAAATGAACATAAGATAAGTACATGCACGTGTAGAAAAAACAGTGGTTACCTAGACAGAAATGAAAAAAATTATGAACATAAAATAAGCAATGGTTACCATACATTATGTCTCAACTTATCAACTACATACAATAGAATAAAAACAATAAATAATCAAATTAGACTGCATACCATATGTTTCTGGCTGAGTTTATAATTCTCATCTCTCCTGAACAACCTCCGAACAAGAGTAGCAGTGAATCTTCCCTCCAACAGATATTTAATAACGATATAAGGAAAAAATATCTTATTGAATAGACAATTACCTTGCATTGCAGAAATAGCAAGATCACACATATTGTTAGAAACCTCACCATATGACATCACACTTTCAGCAAAATCACTAGTTGTCACCCACACTGGTTCAATCTTACAAATTGATGTGCTACAAAAAATGTAATGATTCGAATACAAGTTATCCACTAGGAAAACCATAAGTTATCAGCAACAAACATTACAAGTGATCCACCTATAGTAATACAACTTAACAAACCAGTACAAAAATATTTCAAGTTATCCACTATAAAAACTAAAGAGTTATCCACTAAAACTAGTACAAGTGACCCACCATAATTACTACAACTTATCAACCAGATACCATAAGAAATCAAGTTATCGAGCATAAAACATTAAAAATGATCCACAATGAAAACCATAAAGTTATCAACAACTAGAAGTACAAGTGATACACAAGTAGTAATATAGGTTAGCAAACAAGTAACAAAAAAAGGTTCAAGTTATCCACTGTAAAAACTAAGAGTTATCCACTAAAAATACTACAAGTGACCCACCAGGATTACTACAACTTATCAAACAGATGCCATAAAAAGTCAAGTTATCGAGCATAAAACATTAAAAGTGACCAATGGTAGCATTTAAAAGTTACCAACAGAGAATACTAAAAAGGATAGAAGATTATAAAAAAAGAACATGCACATAATTTCTAATTTTCGACTTATTCGCATTACGCGTGTGTATGATAATATTCTTATACAATGCATCTTCTTCTGCAGTTGTCCTAGTATAAGAGAACGGAGGAAGAAGAGACTTGGCAAGATGAATAAGTCTAACAGTGCGCAACCGCGTCGCAGGTGTAACACTGCCAACGACAACAACTGGAAGAGCAGAACTAATACCAGGATTTGAATAATCAGGAACAACTACAACAAACAAAAAACTTAATGCAGCACATAAAAAATATCCATTCAAATATATAAAGAATAACTAAACAATTTTTTTTCAATAACTAGAATAAAACAACTAGTCTGGTTCAACTATTTGGTATCTTTCGTAAAACTCCGAACAACTTGATAACCAATCTTTTCACTCAATAGATTATCAAGAGAAATAACTGTATTTTCATCATTTATCACCTTTTTGTACTTAGAATCAACTTTTTGTTGATACACTACAAAAAGATTAAAGAAAAGACAAAGAAAATGTCCAAATGAAAAAGGATAGAAATGGCGGACCCCATGTGGAAAAAGAGAATCACATGCTTATCAACATAAAGAAAAAATTGAAAAACATAACATATATTAAACAATAAAGGTAGTTTAATTACATCACACAAACATAGAGTCATATAAATTACAACACAAATTATTCCATCAACAACATATCACAAAATAAAAATTCCCATAAATTGAAACCTAATTTTAACTACGGCTACCAGAAAACAGAACCTCCATCAAAATATAGCCCAATCGCCATGAAACCCAAGCCCCAAACAGCCATTGCAACGATGATCTTCAAGTTTGTCATCCAAGGAACAACTAACTAGATCTATCCGCACCCTCATTTTTATCACCATCCGTTTTCGCTAATTTCAATAAGTTAACAACTGCATAGAGTATGTCCTAAAAAGAAATACAAGAAGAAAAAGGGACAAAACAAAACAAAATTGTTAATGTCATATAATATGTTACATGCTTCCTACAAAGAAAACATGTTAATACGTATTTCATGCCAACTAAACATACAATTATAATTATATATCTAGCATGGAGGTTTTTTCTATAAGATTGCATGAAGTTACCAATGAATATATGTATATTAATCCACCACTTAGAGCTACAGTTACCAAATCATATAAAAACAAGTTATCCAACACCTGTCCTAGCATTTTTAGAAGCATATATTTATGAAACTTACAAAAACAGGACATTTGCAAACAAAAACAGTGTAGTTTACCAACATAAATGAACTAAAGTTATCAGCATTAGCATATAAAAGTGATCAAGTGCATATATATAAAGTTATCAACACAAACAAAAAATGCACAATCATGATAAAAACACATGATACACTATGAAATAAAACATCATTAAAAGAATATAGTTTTACATTACAAAAAAGCATATAAGACAAGCATATCATCAAGTTGCAAGCATTTAAGACATTTGAAAAACAAAAACTGTGTAGGTTACCAACATAAATAAGTTAAAGTTATTAGCACTAATATATAAAACTGATCCAGGGCATATATATAAAGTTATCAGGCTAAAGGTGTGTACCAGTGCTGGCAGAAGGTGCCCAAGACAAAGGAAGAACATCTTCTACTTCAAAAACATGGAATAAATCATCCGGATCAGCAGAAATATGACGAGAGACAGGCATAGCATTAGAATCACCTTGTGCAACGATACGAAGATCAGGCTGAGAAGGAGCAGTAGGAGCAGGCTGCGCATGGGCACTAGCAGTAGGAGCAGGCTGCATAGAGGCACCAACAGTAGGAGCAGGCTGTGCACGGGCACCAGCAGTAGGAGCAATAGGAGGATCTGCATCAGGAACAGATAACAACACATCATCCCTATAAACATTTAATGGTATCCCAGCAGCAAGACTCAACTTTCCATCACGAGCAACCAATTTTGCTTTCTTGATAATAGTGACTTCAGCTTCAGAACTTCCATGTCCACCATCTCCACTAACAACTGGTGAAGGACGAACAGATGCATCGGGCATTGGACTGCCTGCTAATAGGGGGTCGAAAAGACTCGACGCAGGAACCAAAGGAGCAGATAAAATAGGTTGTACATCTTCTTGGGTACTATCATCCAAGATAGAAGGCTCATTTTACTCCCACCCTGGGTTGATGGATCTCCAAGCGAGCAGACAACAGGACTTGCAGCCACATCAACAGAAGTAGCAGCTGTTGCGAGGTTGGTGAATAGCGATGACGCAGGAACAAGAACAACACCATCAGGACAAACATAACCACCTGCCTGAACATTGGCATAAACCTGGGGGCATCTTTGGTGGCAGCAACAACTTCCGTAATGTTCTCCATCTCGTTTGTCGTGGCATTTACCACGCTGCTGCTAACAGACTAATCACTCGTTTGTTTAATCAGTGGATCTCCCAAGTCTCGTTGAGATACATCCATTGTCACATCGACAAATAATCGTACTACATCTATAGCAGGTGCGCTCGTCACAGCAAGATCTTCAATAGCAACACCTTTGCCACATGTTTCTCCACCAGATATAACCGTTTCAAGATTCATAGCAGGCGCATCCACGATATGAGGAGTTGCAACAACATTAGAATGTCCTTCAACACGAGTAGGTGAAGGAATAGGACAGGATCTATCAATATATATAACAGATGTGCCTCCATCTGCGGAACGCTGTTTTGCCTACAGTGGTGAAGACCTTGTAGGTAGCATAGATGTCTTCTGTGATGATTTTTTGCTATAATAAATAATTACCAACAAAAAACAAAAAATCTGAACATAATAAACGAAAAACAGACAAGTTACCAATATGAACATAAATAAGTTATCAGATAAAATATGCTACAGTTATCCAGTGATTAACAATTAAAAAATAAAATGACTGAGATAAATAAACATAAAGAAGTTATCATGTGAGATATGCTACAGTTATCAATATAAACATAAAAAGTTATCATGTGAGAATTTCTACAGTTATCAATATAAACATAAAGAAGTTATCATGTGAGAAAGGCTACAATTATCAATATAAACATAAAGAAGTTATCAGATGAAATATGATACGGTTATCAATATAAAGTTATCAATATAAACATAATAAACATAAAATAGAAAGGTTACCCACATAAACATAAATAAGTTATTAGATAAAATATGATACAGTTATCAACACTAAGGTAGTAAATTTATCTAGTGATTAACAAAAAAATACAGAAATGACTGAGATAAATAATTATGCCCGCTCATATCTCCCAGAAACAGTAAACTGCATCATGGTAGGAGTAAGGCCAATCTCTTTGTAGACAAGAGACTTGATCTCATTATCAACCTCCTCAACGGTACGTGACTTCTTCTTCCTAGACCTTTCATACACACGCATAGGGGTTTATTGTTGTCGACCCACAACAGTAGCAACAGGAGTATTAGTCACCCGATTTACGAGTGAGACATGATCTAAAACATGTGACCTAGCTTCCGGTGGTGACATATGACGATCATCAGGTGATCTTACTTCTGGACTCTTATTCTGCTCTTCATTGGAATCTGGGAAAGTCAAAGATAGTTAGACATTGGAAGAACCACCTGCTCGACCACCAACCACACCCTTACCCTTCCTGTCCACACGGACATACTGTTCAACATCGTCGTCTCCACTGCTGTCAGAACTGTTGCTGTCTGAATCCCGCATAAATGTATTATCAGTAGGAAGAATAGGAGACAAGACTACATTAGTGCGTGGAATATTCCTTCCATGAGTGACAGAACGAGTAAGCCTAGCACCACGGGCACCACTTGAGCTAGCACCACGAGCACCACTTGAGCTTGCTCCACCCATGAAGATTTCTCCCATGGGTTGCGTTGCAAGTTGACCACCAAACTGGGCAGCAAATTGTTTCGTCATTTCAGCACCAGCATTACCTTGCACCGTCGTCAAGCCTTGCATAAGGGTACTCATTAACCCAAAAATACCAGATGCAAAACTGCCAATAAGATTTGCTATCTGTGACTTTTGTGCATAAATAAAAAGAAAAGAAACAACAAGAACATTAACAAAACAAAAAGCAAACAAAAGTAACAAGACAAAAAAAGATAAGTACAATATCAACATCCTAAAAATCTCACCTCATTTGAAAAATTAGGTTTTGCACAAGTGTTAAACCATTTGTTGAACCCTTGGGCACCACCAAAAAGTCCAAAGCTGATGCCATACTGAGGCTTCAACTGCACAAAGAAACAGATAAAGAATTAGCTAATGTGATCAACCAATTTTCTACATATTATCCACCTTACTCACATTATAACCTATATGTTACCACCCAATAAACACATAAGTTACCCACTGTTTATACTGAATGTAATCAAACAGACATATAACATGTTACCAAAACTTAAACCTAAAAGTTATCCACAACATAGAAACACATATGCTACAAAAATGTATTACTTACCTTCAGCTTTCCATATGCATTTCCATCACTTTGCAGATCAACACTCAACACTTTATTAATTAACTCTCTTGACTATATGTTCACAGCATACCGCCCTTCCGGCAAATCAATATCCAAGTCACTAACATGAAGTGAGTCAACATAAAGCAGTTGCAAGAAAAAAATTAAAAACCAGAAAAAGAATACAATCAATACACTAACTAAAATATAAAACAAATTTCAATATATAAAGTAATATTCAAACAATATAAAAATAGCAATGTGTACCTGCAAGAGAAAAAGGCAAGCCTGTGTATGACTACCACTAGAAAGCTCCCCGTGCAACTGGTCAGCGACAAACTTGCACCATTGGAACTTGGACACATTTCCAATGTTGTGCTGAAATTAGATAATGGAAAAGAAGCTATCAACATAACATCAAAACTTGCACATTTATTACACACCACTACAAAACCTAAAAAGAAAAATGTGTTGGAGATATGCCCAAGAGGCAATAATAAAGTGGTTATTATCATATCTTCATACTTATGATACATGTTTACATACCATGCTATAGTTGTATTAACAGAAAACATTAATACTTGTGTGATTTGTAAACATAAAAGAGTCCCTAGTAAAGCCTCTTGTTAAACTAGCTTGTTGGTTAATATATGATCATGGTTTCCTGATCATGAACATAGAGATGTTATTAACAACACGGTCATATCATTAGGAGAATGATGTGATGGACATACTCCTATAGTTAAGCATAGCATAAAGATCAAGTCATTTAATATAGTTCATTTGCTATAAGCTTTCTGATACATAGTAACCTAATTTCTTCGACCATGAGATCATGCTTATCACCATCACCGGAAGGATGCTTTGATGACATCAAACACCACACCGTAACAGGGTGGCTATAAAGGTGGCATTGAGTATTTGGAAAGTATGGGTTGAGACACATAGATCAAGAGTGGGATTTGTCCATCCATATGACGGATAGATATACTCTGGGCCCTCTCGGTGGAATGTTATCCAATTAGCTTGAAAGCATGTGACTGGCTCACAAGGGATCACATACCATGGGAACAAGAAAAGAGTACTTATAGGTAACGAGGTTGAACTAGGTATGCAGAGATACCGACGATCAAAACATCGGATAAGTAAACTATCGTGAGACAAAGGGAAATTGGCATCGTATGTAAGTGGTTCATCGATCACAAAGTAATCGTAGAAATATGTGGGAGCCATATGAATTTCCAGATTCCTCTATTGGTTATTGATCGGAGAAGTATCTCGATCATGTCCGCATAATTCACGCACCGTAGGGAGACACACTTAAGGATTCGATGTTGTTGAGTAGTTATGGAATGATGAGTAAGAGACCGAATGTTGTTCGGAGTCTCGGATGGGATCCGGGATATCACGAGGAGATCCGGAATGGTCTAGAGAATAAGATTCATATAAGGAAAGTCCTGTTTCGGAGTTGGGGAATGATTCCGGTGTTTTCATCGGGAATGTTCTAGAAGGGTCCGGAAGGTCCGGCACTCTGGAGGGGAAGGGTACATGAATGTGTCATGACAATATGGAATGATTGCATCATGTACTAGGTATCATGGCTGGGCAAAATAAAGGAAGAATTCAAATCCTAGTTTGAAAGTCAAACGCCAATTTGAAAAGTCAAACGGCAAGTTTGCTTGGTGGAGGGAGAGTAGGAAACCTACTTAGGGAGGAAGTCCTACTCCCTCCACCCGCCGGCCAAGGAGGAGGAGTTGGAGGAGGACTCCCTCCTCCCAACAGCGCCTCCCTCCCACCTATAAAAGAAGGGGCAGGGGTGCCCCCTCTTCTCTACACCTCTCACACCCCGAAGCCCTAACCCTAAACCGCCGGCGCCGCCACCCCTGCTGCTGCCGCCACCGCCGCCTAGGGCACCACCAACTCGCCGATTTAGGGTGAACCCTAACCCTAGCCGCCGGCTAGCCTCCTCCCTTGGCGCCTCTAAACCCTAGATCGCCAAGGCCTCTCTCATAGTCCACCATACTCGCTCCGGCTTAAGGCGAAGTCCTGCGAGATCTCCCCTCTACTTCCGGTACCACGCCGTCATGCTGCCGGAATTGCGAGGAGAGTGCTACAACCTCCGCTGCCTGCTGGAACAAGGGAGAGGAAGGTATTCATCAAGTACCGAACGTGTGACCTACTGCAGGAGCACTGCCGGAACGCAGCGCCGGAAGGATCGTCTACGCGATCTTGAGATCGGAAAGAGTACGACTACATCACCCACGAGAATCTGCTCTCGTTAACCACTTTGGAATCTTTGAGGGTGAGTTCTTCTATCAACTCGTTGCTAAAATTTATTAGATAGATCTTGGCTTGTTTGTTTGCATGCGGTAGAAAATTTTGTTTTCCATGCTACGAACCCCTACAGTGGTATCAGAGCCGTGTTTATATGTAGATCTGTTGCACGAGTAGAAGACAATGGTAATTGTGGATGTTGATGCTTTTGTTGTCGATTGCTTCTTGTGTACTTTGCATCTTGCGGGATGGTGGGATGAAGCGGCCCAGGCTAACCTTACATGACATCGTTCATGAGACTTGTTTCACGCTTGACATGCAACTTCTATTGCATAAGTGGCTTTGCGGGTGCCTGTTTCTCCCAACATAGTTAAGATTCAATTTACAATGGGTGATTGACAATACTAGTATCAATGTTGTGGTTCTTGTTCGTAAGTTAGAGCGACACTTATTGAAAGCCCCAAACCACGTAAAATATGCAAAGAAAATTAGAGGCGTCTAACTTTGTTTTGCAGGGGTGTGATGTGATGTGATATGGCCATGATTGTGATTATATTTGATGTATGCAATGTTCCTTATTGTAAGTTGGAAACCGGCAGGAGCCATATGGTTGTCTTTAAATTCTGATAAGACCCGCGTGTCTATTTAAAGTAGTTGTAATAGTTGAAGCTGGCGGACGACAACCATGGAGCGGCGTCATTGACCTTGATGCAATGCCGATGATGATGGAGATCATGTTCGTGCTTGAAGATGGAGATCGGAAGCACAAAGAAGAAAGGCCATATCATATCACATATTATGAATTGCATATGATGTTAGTCCTTTTATGCATCTTGTATTTCTTAGTTCACGACGGTAGCATTATAAGATGATCCCTCAAGCACACAATTTCAAGTTTTAAAGTGTTCATCCTTAGTAAGCACCGTTGCTAAAGCTAGTTGTTTCGAAGCACCACGTGATGATCAGGTGTGTTAGATTCTGTGAGTGTATACAACGTGAGCAAGCCAGATTTGCTCATGCGGAAGCTAAGGTTTGATCTTGACGAGCCTAGCATGTACAAACATGGTCTCGGAACACGGATCACCGAAAGGTATAGCATGAGTCATATAGTAGATATGATGAACATGTTGATTGTTCGCCATTGAAGCTACATCAACTCTCGTGATGATCGGTTTTGATGTGGTGGATTTGGTTCGTGTGATCACTAAAACAATGTGAGGGATATTGTTTTGAGTGGGAGTTCAATAGCAATATGATTAAAAGTTGAACACTATTTATCATAAATTAAATCAAAGTGAATTTGCATAGTTGTTGTAGTCATTGGCATCCGTTTACCACCTTGCGCCTAGTTATAATTGAGATGATAGAACTATAGAATTCTGGTTAGTTATGTTACGAACTGGTATCGTATTGTTTTGAAGTGTTAATCTAAAAGTTTAAAAGTCCCATTGCAAACTTTCAGTAAGTTTCGATTACTCCATGAAATTTAATAGTTGGTATTAAATAAAGAGTAACAATTCCAGTGTTAGTATATAAGTATCATGTTTATCTCCATGATTCTTGATATTCGAAAGATAGTTTCAACATCAAGGTAATCTAGGAGTTGAAAGAGTTGTTTCAGAAACCATCATGTATGGAAGATATTGCGATATCTGAAATGATGTTTTGGTTACAACATGATAGAGTATAATATGGCAAAGTTTATGTTCTCATATTTGATGAGAATTTACAAAAGATTGGAGACACTAGTTTTCCTAATATTTCAAAAGGTTTTGGAGAGCAACATTATACTCGTGATTCATCGTTATAAGCTAAAGTAGCTTGATCATGGATAATTCCATGATAAGGGTGAATATTTGATGTAGGTAAAATGTTTACTACACCAAGAGATTACTAAATAAATGAATTTGAAAGCACACCAAACATTTGATGATGGTGATCTACTTCAAAGTGCAAGTCCAAAGACATTGGTATTTAATTATACACGCTTTGGACTATGTGTCATATGTATGACTCCACTATTGATGTTGATAGATTCTTTCAAACAGAACAGGAAATACTGAAAGAGAATCTCAAAAATATATGGCAGAAAAGAAAAGACTAGAATTGTTCATCTTAGGTATATAGATGATATACATGTTATGGCTATATTCTTTGCTTATTAAACAATGTGGTTCTTAAGTATTTGATACTGAATTTGTTGGCGTGAATCGTCATACGAAACAACACAATTCATGAACTACAATGGCCTAAGTAACTAGCAAGAGAATATGTGATGATGTTCATCGAGAACAAATAAAGTGTTGATGTGTTTCTCGTTAACATCAAAGCTTGCCTTCAAGATTTGTTTTATTAGGTATTATGAGAACAAAAGGGTTTTTCAATCAATTGCCGTAATCCATAAAAGATGGATGATTTACAAATCTCGTTGGATTAATCACATCCATAAAATAATTACTAAAAATGTCGAAAGACAATTGATAAGAAAGATCACTTAGGAAGTGACATCGGCGTTTAAATTATATTGGAAAGAAAACATGAAGAAACTCCATGTGGATGGAATTTTGGAGTCGTTTGATATTTTCATCAAATGACACTTGTGAAATTTTCCTAGAGATAATTAAAACTTCGTTCACAGGCCAAAAGGGAACGAATGACTAGTTTATTGGAACTTGTACATATTGTTGTATGAAGTCCATTATGTGTAGTCAAGAGCGATGGATTTCAACTTCATATGCTTTCTCCGAAAATTTGAGTGAATATATGAATATTTGCTTAATAAGGATAAAGTATGAAACATTTGAAAAATTCAAAGACTTTTAAGATGAAGTGCAAAATCATTGTAACAAGAATATAAATAGTTTATGATGAGATCATAAAGGAATATATTTGAGTTACAAGTTTAAACATAAAACACCTAAGATTTAAGGAAACATTCCGTGGATTTGCATTTCTCGAAACACCATAAGAGTATGGAGCATTCGAGATATGTAATTAAACCTTGTTTGACATGGTAAGATCAAAGGTGCAATTCATAAAACTGCCATTATATTTTAAATATTAAAAGCTTTAGAGACTGCCGTTTTTCCACTGAAAAGAGCTCCATCATAATCCGCTGAAATGACACCATATAAAGTTATGGTTTGGGATACAACCCAAGTTGTCATTTCTTAAACATTGGCATGCTATGCATAAGAAAGATGTTTGCAACCAAAGTCGGATGAACCTGTCTTTGTATGTTATTTAGAATAACTGTTCCTCCATAACATCGGAGACAAAAGTGTTTATCGCTTAGAACGTCAAGTTTCTTTGAGAAGGAATTTCCGTGAAAAGTTAAGTGGGAGGACAATAGAACTTTGATAAGGTTAAAGGAACCTTAGCTATATGTGGAAAGTTGCGCAGCGCCGATAAGTGTTCCGGAGGCAGCAACAATGCTCATGGCTCTCGTGCCTCAAAGGTTGTGGTTATGGAGATCTAAGTTCCTATTGGAACAAATAGGTCGGGTAAACAATCAAATACCAAGATTTGAGAGTTAAATCATTATTTGACAATAATGATACGACTACATGCAAAGAAGCGATGATGGGCCCTGACTCCGTCAAATGGCTTAAAGCCATAAAATCCGTGATAGTTCCATACATGAGAAATCAAGCTTTGAACTTGAAGGAACCTCGAGAAAGGTGTAAGACCTAACAGTTGTGTTTGGATCTATAAAGAAATAGACATGGATGTTTCACATCTATGAAATAGTCGACATGTTGGGAAAGAGTTCACAACAATGTTCAAAGGTTGACTATGACAAGATTTGATCTTTCATAGCGATATTTAGTCTAGACAGATTAATGTAGCAACCACTACATATAATTTTGTTATGTGATAGTTGAATAAACAAAACAAGTTCTTCTAATGTAATTGTTACCTAGGACGTGTGCATAACATGGTCCAAAGGGTTTTGTTGATTCAAAGGATGCTAAAAGCATATGCAAAATTCAATGGTTGAGGTAAGCATTGCGGAGTTGGAATCTTCACTATGATGAAACTGTTAAAGGAGTTTAAATTCGTCGGAGATGATGAAGATGCTTGCATTTGCAAGAAATTAAGTGGGAGCGCTAAGACATGTTTCTAATACATTATGTGGAAGACATATTGTTGATTGGAAATGATGTATCTTTTATTGACACAAGATAAGAATTTCATCTCGATGAAAGACTTAGGTAAAAACCAAATATTTGGCATCAATAGACGCTAATATGGTTGTACCGAAAGTACATAGATGATATATTGAATGAGTTCAATATAGAAACTACAAGAAAGGTTCTTGTCGCACAGAAAGTATTGAATAAGTTCAATATTGATGATATATTCAAGTGTATTGACACTTGGTAAGTGAAACAAAGATTCAAGTATAAATTGATACTTGATGTATGAAATCACAAAGAGTATTTATATCAATCATGTTGTGATATGTACAAATCCAGATATGTCCTATGCTCTAAATGTTATGAGCATATACCAGAATGATTCATAAGATGATTATTGGACGATAGTAAAGATATTCTTATGATCTTGTAAAAGAACTAAGAATATATTATTTTGTAGAAGTGACAAATAGATGGTTAGTTCATTGTAAATGAATTACATTGATACTAGTTTTGTCACAAAGTACAAATTAAGTTTATCTCAATCTAAACTAAGGGTGGCACAATATGATGGAATGAGAGTTCCATAATGAATTTGGATGAGTTCCAAAGTTAAGATATTGTGACAGATACTACAACAAAAGGGCTAAGTATATAACTGCTATTATAGCAGCAAAAGAGGGTATTTGTGTCAAGTAGTTTGTTATCAAACTAGGTGTAGTTCACAGCAGGGATAATGCTATGAAGATATATTGTACGACAATATTATCAACATATTTTAACCCCAAAGAACTAAAGGTCACACCAAAGGACCAAATTTGTACAAAGCCATCTCATTAGAGAATGAGTGATGCGTAGAGACGCAAAGACATGCAATTACACACGGACCTGGAAGTGTCAGATCCGGAGATATGCCCAAGATGCAATAATAAAGTGGTTATTATCATATCTTCATACTTATGATAAATGTTTACATACCATGCTATAGGTGTATTAACAGGAAACATTAATACTTGTGTCATTTGTAAACATAAAAGAGTCCCTAGTAAAGCCTCTTGTTAAACTAGCTTGTTGGTTAATATATGATCATGGTTTCCTGATCATGAACATAGAGATGTTATTAACAACAGGGTCATATCATTAGGAGAATGATGTGATGGACATACTCCTATAGTTAAGCGTAGCATAAAGATCAAGTCATTTAATATAGTTTATTTGCTATAAGCTTTCTGATACATAGTAACCTAATTCCTTCGACCATGAGATCATGCTTATCACCATCACCGGAATGATGCTTTGATGACATAAAACACCACACTGTAACAGGGTGGCTATAAAGGTGGCATTGAGTATTCGGAAAGTATGGGTTGAGACACATAGATCAAGAGTGGGATTTGTCCATCCATATGACGGATAGATATACTATGGGCCCTCTCGGTGGAATGTCATCCAATTAGCTTGCAAGAATGTGACTGGCTCACAAGGGATCACATACCACGGGAATGAGAAAAGAGTACTTATCGGTAACGAGGTTGAACTAGGTATGCAGAGATACTGACGATCAAAACCTCGGATAAGTAAACTATCGTGAGACAAAGGGAAATTGGTATCGTATGTAAGTGGTTCATTCGATCACAAAGTAATCGTAGAAATATGTGGGAGCCATATGAATTTCCAGATTCCTCTATTGGTTATTGATCGGAGAAGTATCTCGATCATGTCCGCATAATTCACGCACCGTAGGGAGACACACTTAAGGATTCGATGTTGTTGAGTAGTTATGGAATGATGAGTAAGAGACCGAATGTTGTTCGGAGTCTCGGATGGGATCCGGGATATCACGAGGATATCCGGAATGGTCCAGAGAATAAGATTCATATAAGGAAAGTCATGTTTCGGAGTTGGGGAATGATTCCGGTGTTTTCATCGGGAATGTTCTAGAAGGATCCGGAAGGTCCGGCACTCCGGAGGGGAAGGGTACATGAATGTGTCATGACAATATGGAATGGTTGCATCATGTACTAGGTATCATGGCTGGGCAAAATAAATGAAGAATTCAAATCCTAGTTTGAAAGTCAAACGCCAATTTGAAAAGTCAAACGGCAAGTTTGCTTGGTGGAGGGAGAGTAGGAAACCTACTTAGGGAGGAAGTCCTACTCCCTCCACCCGCCGGCCAAGGAGGGGGAGTTGGAGGAGGACTCCCTCCTCCCAACCGCGCCTCCCTCCCACCTATAAAAGAAGGGGCAGGGGTGCCCCCTCTTTTCTACACCTCTCACACCCCGAAGCCCTAACCCTAAACCGCCGGCGCCGCCACCCCTGCTGTTGCCGCCACCGCCGCCTAGGGCACCACCAACTCGCCGAGTTGGGGTGAACCCTAACCCTAGCCGCCGGCTAGCCTCCTCCCTTGGCGCCTCTAAACCCTAGATCGCCAGGATCTCTCTCATAGTCCACCATACTCGCTCCGGCTTAAAGCGAAGCCCTACGAGATCTCCCCTCTACTTCCGGTACCACGCCGTCGTGTTGTCGGAATCGCAAGGAGAGTGCTACAACCTCCGCTGCCTACTGGAACAAGGGAGAGGAAGGTCTTCATCGAGTACCGAACGTGTGACCGACTGCGGGAGCACTGCCGGAACGTAGCGTCGGAAGGATCGTCTACGCGATCTTGAGATCGGAAAGAGTACGACTACATCACCCACGAGAATCTGCTCTCATTAACCACTTTGGAATCTTTGAGGGTGAGTTCTTCTATCGACTCGTTGCTACAATTTAGTAGATAGATCTTGGCTTGTTTGTTTGCATGCGGTAGAAAATTTTGTTTTCCATGCTACGAACCCTTACAAAATGTTACCAACCCTATAACACAAGTGTTATCATCACACCAAACAGAAAGTTATCAACACAAAAACATATAAGTTACCAGCCAAGACAAATATTGAAAATGAACAGACATGACAACCAAAACTTACCATGACAGGGTAGAACTTATGGCAAACACGGTTCCGGGTGGTGGGTGACAGAAGTGTAGACACAATGTACATCACATATACTTGCTTGAACTCATCTCCATATGAAGTCATATTCTTCAAGATTTCAAAAACTCAAGTTCTCAAAGGTGTGCCACAATCATCAGGAAAAAGAACAAGGGCAAGGGCACCCTGAATTTCTGCATCAGCATAATATGAAACCGGCTCTTCACCAAGTGGCAACCCCAAACATCTGAATACACTATCCTCGTTGAGGGGTATCATTCCTCGACCCGGCACAACAAATTCATGTGTATGCTTGTCATATAAAATAGCAGACCAATTCATAACTGTGTCGTGCAGTGATGAACACTTGATATCTAGCAAACTGTCAAAATCTATTTCTTCAATTGCCGCCTTCTGATCAACTGATAAAAAATCCAGTAAACCGGTCATAGCAGAAGGAGATGCCCTGTTACGTTTACGGGCAGGTTGTTTTTCACCCTCAACAATATTATTAGCAGACTTCCGTTTTCTCGGCATCATGGCAACTACAAAAAAATTAAAATGAAAATATAAATACAAAACTCAACCATAATGGTACACAAGAAATCATAGAAAAAAGGAAAACAATACCATCTGTACATAAGTTACCCATGATCATAAACTAATGTTATCATGCCAACAGAACACAAGTTACTCATGATATTAACCAAATGTTATTATACCAACAAAACATAAGTTGTCCATATCAGTGCACACATATTATTATGCATTTTGCTCAAAAGTTACAAACAGATCATAAACAAAATTTAACAAAAACATTATCTAGTAGTTAGTACTTTTGTAATCAATGAATTTTATCCAATGTTACCCAAGGTTAGAGATATAGATATCAAGGAATCCTATACAACCATACAAAATTCATAATCAAAAGTTAACACATAAAACCATACAAAATAAGGAAACACACAAGGATATAATATAATTTTATCCACACATCAATACATAAGTTACCCATGATCATAAACTAATGTTATCATGCCAAAAGAACACAAGTTACACATGATAATAAGCTAATATTGTCATACCAACATATCATTAGTTATCCATGTCAGTGCACACATATTATCATGCATTTTGTTCAAAAGTTATCAAACAGATCATAAACAAAATTTAACAAAAACATTATCTAGTACTTAGTACTATTGTAATCAATGAATTTTATCCAATGTTACCCAAAGGTTAGTGCTATAGTTATCAAGGAATCTTATACAATCATAGCAAATTCATAATCAAAAGTTAGCACATAATAGGTTAGTACTGGTGTTATCAAGAGATCCTGACCAATGTTACCCATGCATAGATATGTGGTTATCAAGGGATCATATCCCACTATTATGCATAGATAGATCAGTTGTTATCAAGGAATTATATACAATGTTATTCATGGCTAGATCTGTTGTTATCAAGCAATCCTGTTCAATCTAACCCATCTCAAAAATAATGTATAACACATAAAATCACCACTAGACCATGGGGATAACAGATCACATGGATACATCATCAGAACATCAAAACTACATCACACACAGTAGATCTGATAAGGGAACAATACTCAAAACACCAAAGGGGATCAGGGGGCAGCACTCAAACCATTTGAACAATGTGGGTTGAAGCATGAAGTAACCAGGCAAAATCAGGGGGCAAATCACACGCATTACAACTTACAAGCAATCCTAAACTACAGAACCTACCGGAATCAACGCCAACCATAAAACCGACGAAATGAAACTGCCGGAAAACAGAGAAGGGTCGAGGAGAAGGGTAGGAGCGGTGGAGGAGAGAAATTGGAGGAGAACCGAACCTGGGAGCGCACCGGAGGGATTCAACACGTCAGCGGCGGCAAGGACAAACAGAATCGCCGGAGAAACGGGCGGGAACTGCCGTATCGCCGGAGAAGAAGGGGAGAGAGCAGAGCGGGATTCTTGAAACGGTCGGAAGAAGTGGGAGGGGTGGGAGACGATGATGAGTGGGGCCCAGGTGATTGGGGTGGTGGGATCAGGTGTGCGGCATTGAAACAAACCACCAACCGCGTGCGCCTGTCTGAGATCGTTGGATTATAATCCAACGGTTCCTGTCAGCCCGCCGGGTTTTGACAAACTCAGACCGGTCTGAATCTAGAAAATAGATAAAAAAGCTAAAAAGTGGGAAAAACACATAGATGTCAGACATAGGGGAGGATATATCAATAGACCCGGTCTTATAAGATTTTCCGGGGAAAATTGGTTATTTACCCAAAAGTTTATCAACCTTGGATCATCTACCCAAACTTGGTTGTACATTGGTAAAATATCCAACAGGGACTTGAAATTAAAACACAAATATACCAGGTCCTAATTAAAGTTGATCTATGGGTCATCTTCATCACTGATTAGATCGGAAACATTTCTCTGATCGGCCATCGTCTGCTGCGCGCACGCTAAGGCTTGACCGCCCTCATGCTCTGAGCGGTGGGTTTCTACCATCCATTACCACTACAGTAGTAGTTTTCATCTCCAGTTATTGTGTTGCAAATTATTTAAGTCTATGCCGTCCTTTTTATATGAATTAGGATCATAATTTACCTCAAGATGGAGCAATATATACTGATCAAGTGCGGGCTTGTACGGGCCAACATGTAAAACTATTTGAAGATATTTGGCCGGAGTTAGTAACATGGATAGATCAGGCACGAGACGTACATATGGCCGGCGGTCAGCGGAAATGGTGCCTCCCGGCGGCTGCAGTCACGAGCGGGATACGCTGATGAAGGGAAAAAGGGGTAGCACACAGGTGGTTGATCTCCTGTCAGGAGCAACGGCACATGTGTGAAACTGCCGATGAGCGTTTCCGATCTAATCTATGATGAAGCTGATCCTTCGATCATTTCATGACCAGTTCTAATTAGGATCCTGTTATAATTGTATTTTAATTTTAAGTCCTTGTTGGGTATTTTACCAATGTACAACCAAGTTTGGGTAGATGATCCAAGGTTGATGAACTTTTGGGTAAATAACCAATTTTCCCTTATTTCCGGTGATCACTTCATTTTAAAAGAAACATTATCGGGTTCACCCTCAAATCCACAAATCCGGGTTAATAATCACATGAGGTAGTTTCTTTAGGCGTTGACTAGATTTTATTTTTTTCTCCATGCTGAGTAAGCAAAATAGGTGGGATCCACTTGTCATTGCGTTATCTCTAAGCTAAATCCCCAATTTGCCTCGCTGTCTCAAACCACTCCAGTCTGAACGAACAACTGCCGTCGCCTGCTCAGCCCAAGCCTGGTCCTCTGCCCTAGCCCCGCTTCTCCGTCGTCGTCGGTCGCTCCGGTGGTGCATGCCCATGACAAGCGCCAGCTCCAGGAGTAGCACGCTTTGTCTTCGGGGTCCTTTCATCCCACTGATCAGATGCTCCCACTGCGAGAGGATATAGTGAAGCGCGGCATGCGGGGACGCCGGAACACACCTATTGGACCTTGTACAAGTGCCAAAACCATGGGCAGGTCTCCATCTAAATTTCTTTTAGCAAATCTTTCTCAGTCCGGTTCAATTATTCACGGGTAAGTTCGAAACAAAATTGAGCTTCTTTTGGTTTCAATTGGACTACACAGATGTGTATTTTGGCACTGGGAATACATTGGCTATTTTCTTGAGAACGATCTTCTACAAGGAGATGTTGATGCGGATGCTCTTGGATAACATAAAGAAAGGAGGGAGGAGCTGATATTGAGGCAAGCTGAGCGGGAATAAATAAGAAGAGCAAGTGCTGGAGCTAAGCAAGAGAAGCTGATCGAGAACGTCATTGCACCGGTGAATGTAGTGAAGGAAGTGGTGTTTCTACTGAAGATAACACTTGGCATGCTGTCATGTTTGCTTTATTTGGCCATTTTCAAGAAATGATCTACTCCTTCCGTCTCAAAGTAGATGTCGGAAGTTTGTTTAGATTTAGATAAATCTAGACACTATTTAGTGTTTATATTTATTCAAATCTAAATTTTTTTTTGCGACATCTAGTTTGGGACGGAGGGAGTAGTTGGTATAGTTTGGTTTAGCTAGGTGAAGCATTTTAATGTCTAGTTGAAGAATGAGTATTGTATGTGCTAGATCAAGCAGTGTAATGTCTTTGTTGTAGTTGAGAAATGCTAGATCAAGTACAATGAGTAATGTATGTGTAATATTGAGGGAGTGTACTATATTTTGCAAGGCCATATTTATGGTTTTATTTAGATAAAATAGCGACAACACTGATTATGGATGTGTACAACTCTTTCTTCAGTACAAGAATTAAAATAGATTCTGGCCATCAAAATAGCAACATTTATCTGTCATTACAAGAAACAAAATAGAAACTTTTTTGCACAGCAGAAATAATGGCTATTTGGCACGTTGCGACCGATTACTGCAATGTTGGATCCCATAGCTTAGAGCAGATAGACTATTGCAAGCAAGTTGCGACCACATTATCTAGATATTGTGCATACTTGATGTCCACTATCCCAGATATTTTTCCTGGTAACTCCATAGATACATACATCGTCTTTGATAAGTTGAAATGGCAATAAAGACAGGTCACTAGTGGAAACAGGGCCTCTAGTCCCGGTCCGTAAGAGCCTTTACTCTTGGTTTTGGAATCGGGACTAACGAAGCGGGACTAGAGGCCCACCACTAGTCCCGGCCCAGTTATCAGCCGGGACTAGTGGCTGCCCACGTGGCTGCCGTGGCGCGCTCGGGGTGCATCACCACTAGTCCTGGTTGGTGTTAAGGACCGGGACTAGTGGGTCTCTGCCGCGGCAACATTTTGCGTCTTTTCTCTGCCGCGACAGAGCATTACCTTGGACTAGTGTTCTCTGCCGCGGCAGCATTTTGTGCCCTTTCTCTGCCACGGCAGGGAATTTATTTTGCATTGTTTTATTTATTTATTTTTTATTTTAAAATAGTTTTTGAATATTTGTATGCCACCACATATCGTACAAGTTCGTGCATATATATATAAGATAACTTGTATTACGATATCGAGCATAAAAATATATACAATTTATATAGTTACATGGAGATCACAATTACCGGGACTAGAGCCCGTCTATTCAATTACATGAAGATCATTAACGCCTATTCACACTAAATTCTTCGTCATTGTGTACCATCTCTTTGAAAATAAAACCCGCCAGCTCCTCCGCAATTGCTAGTACACGTTGATGTGGTAAGAGTTGATCCCGCATTCTCTTGAACTATATAAAAAGGAGATCAATATGAATATCAATCATGATAAAAAAGTGACGGTAATAAAATGATGGTGTGAATGTATTGCTTACATCGACTCTATGATCTTTCTGCTCGGTGGTAAACGTGCTAATGAACTTGCAAATATAGAATCCACATAAATTCGACCCCTGTGGCTGCCTCACGCACTTTATGAGAATATAATTCAATCAAAATAATAATATAGCATAATTATTGTATTGAAACTAGAAGTAAAGAGATGTGCGGACATATCACGTGCTACTTACCGAGACCTCCTTAAACGTCAGTTTCTGACTAAAGGAACCCGTAACCTCACGCTTGAACTGGATCCAAACCCTGCCCGGCGAAGAAAATGAAGAAAATGAGTTATTCATTACCTGATATCTCAGGAAATCAACAAAAGAGATCGATATAGCGAGAAAATTACTTCTGGAGCATGTCCTTCGTGCTGGGGAACGTTTCCAGCTTTCTCTTTGATGAGTCCATGACTTCAACTCTCCCCTTATCAAGTTGAATGTCTAACAGAATCTAATAAAAGCTGCAAACGTTCATATATATACATCAGTATCTCATCAGTTACACTTAGCGTCAAGTAATCAAAAGTGAATGTGTGTACAACACAGTAAGACCCTTACTCGAAATTGTAAGGAACTAGTATGTGATCACAGAAATTTTGCTCCTTTAAAAACCTTAAAATGTTTTGCTCCGTCTCCTCGGGGTTTGTTGTTAGCGTATTTATATGTACTTTATCTGGGTCAATGAACCCAACACTATAGATTTTTCTTATTTTACATTCCTGGATCTCTATTCTGCATAATAATAGAGTATAAAATGATATAATGAGGATAATTACATGCAATTAATGAACTGAACATGTAGACAATGAATTCAACAACTTATATACAATAGCAACTGAGGATAGATTTGTTGAGGGCGTCGAGATTGTATAACTGGAACAGTTTTGGAAACTCAACATGGACCTCGTCGGGTCTGAAGTAGTACTCGTGTGGGACTTTCACTGTGATAAATATTCTCCCTTGCTTTGCAGCTGTCAAGTATCACTCATGGAGATTCCGCAGTTGTGTTGGCAGTTCGTCTTTCACCTTTTCTTTGCTGACCAAATCCTCATATGCGACATATCTACGGGCTACATCAGCCTTGGGTAGAAGGTCGAGTTGGGGGCCTAACAGTTCATCAAGACTAATTTCTATGCTGGCCACCAACTCCACAACTACTGACATATCTAGTGGCTGTTGTGCGAGAAGGGGAACGTTTTCTGAAAACAGCTTGAGGGGTGCGATCGTTTGTTTAGCCTGTTGTCTGAGAAGGGGAATGTCTGATTTTTTACTGATTGCAGTTTTGGTCCCGTTTGCACCTATGTTTGCTGATTTTTTACCGCTTGCACTTGATTTGTTTGATTTGTTCTTCGCCACTTCTTTCTGAAGTGTACGTAGATAGTTATCTGGCTTATGGTGCAACTCATATTACAATTTTGTGTTCAGAAAATCAATTGAATATGCCTTTTGATTCTCGGTGTATACCGGAGCAGGCTCGGGTTTGTTCTTCTTAAAATGCGCCGCCACTTCGGCCTAAAAAGCAGCTGCAGTTTCCTCATCAGTACGATCGTCAGGTCTGATGGAAATATTCTTATGAGGCACTGTTGGGAGGGGCGATATTTTTCGTTTTGGGCTGCCGTGTACTTTAGTACTCACTGACGGAGCACGCTTCCGCTTATTGTCCTTAGCGGGCGGCGAAGACTACTGAACCTGCGGCGGAGATCGGGATGGACTCGGGATGTGGTGGTCGTAGTCATCATGGGGTGGGCTTCTTGGAGGTGATGGAGGTGAAGGAGACCTGCGATGACTCGGAGGCGGTAGTGTTGGCCTTGGGGCCGAGCTTGGAAACCGTATGTTGTTCTTGTCCCATAGAATGATACCACCAAGTACTTCTCCGAGTGTGCTCTCACCTTCAGGTCCAGGGATGTCAAACTCCATTGACTCCCACTCCTTTACGATTTGACCCACGCTAACTTTAGCATAGCCAGGTGGAATCTCACGGCCATGCCAACATGCGTCAGGCGGACAAGGTAAAGTAGATCCGACCGCCACCTTCACAGATACGTTCTTCAATTTATGATGGAGCTCACAAGATATTTGCTCCTTAATTACATCCATGGGGTAGCCGGGACCGCCATCTGTATAGAGTGCATCGTCAGACGGGACCTCCGATTTAGCCACGCTATTTCTCCGCTGAGATGGGTTGGCGGTAATATCGAGTGAAAGATCTTGCAAGCGCGCTACTCCTCTAAGTTCGTCGATCTGCTGCTACTGCTTGTCAAGTCTTGCTAGCAGCTATTTGAACTTGTCTCCCTCCTCCTCCTCCTCCCGTCGCTGATTTTCTCTTGCTCGGCTTCTATAGGTACCTTGGTCCTTAGGAAACCCAGTCTCCCACGTGAAACTCCCGTCAAGGCCTTGGACTCGTCCTCCATGTTTGCGATTCCCGAGAACCAAGGTCAGCAAGTCTTTCTCTATATCGGGATGAAACTATTTTATTCCATCTTTAATATCTTACACCACTTTTAGCCATGCACTCCTAGGTACCTTTATCCCGTCACCGCAAACAAGGTCCCCTGTAAGTTCATCGTACGTACTCCCATGCCCAAGGAACCAATTTCTTGCCCTCAAATCTCATTCTTCGTGAATTGGTTCTGAAATGATCCCTTTAGCATGAAGCTCTTTATCTTTTGCATCCCACTTAGGCATGGCAGCCGCGTAGCCCCCTGGCCCCATGTTATGGTGACATTTCTTCTTCGCAGCATATCTTGTTTTTTTAGACTTTTCCTCTGCAACTCCTGACTTCCTATACTTCACAAATGCATCCCAGTAAGGCTGCTGATTTGCTAGATAGCCTTTGAATAATGGAGTTTTCTTGTCCTTCTCATACTGTAGCCATAATGATTTCTTCTAGTTCTTGAATAGTTCGGCCAACTTCTTAAGAGCAAACTGCTTAACTTTCTTTCTCATTTCAGTTGCCTCGTCATCAGTCTCACATTCTGGCAGCTTGCAATGTGCCATGAGGTTAGTAAATAGTTGCTCTTTGAACCTATCGTCGATATACACATCACTCCATTCCGCCTCTTTGGGCTTATTCCACTCTCGAACAGTGATCGGGGTGTGATCTCTAGCAACAACTCCGCATTGTTGTACAAATTCTTGTTTTGCTTTTTCAGTTCCAACGGTTCGCCCTGTCCCGAGACCTCTGTAATTTCAAAAACAGTACGGGCATCCAACTTTTTGGCTGGGTCGCGCTTGATTTTTTTGCTCGATGTAGAGGCCTAAGAGAAGAAACATTCGTCAACATAATATATATACAACTAGGTACATCTAGTGATCATCGTACATCATATATATACCTCATCGGTCTGTGTTACACGTCCATGGGCTTCTACCTCTAGTTTGTTGATCTCCTCACCCTCATCGGATGAGTTCAGATACCTCGAGGGAGATCCCTCATCGGTATCGTGAATCATATCCTCGAGAAAGTGTTCTGAATCTAGGTCTCTGCGGATTGGACTAGGTGTATCCATAGTTCCTGCAAAATGCACACAATATTTATTTGAACATAACAAATAAACCCTAAACCCTAAACCTGGAGGTGCGGTGGAGGTGGCCGGTGCCGGTGATGCTGGTCGCGAGAGAGGCGCGCGACTACGGCTTCCCGCGAGAACCACCACCCTAACCCTAACTCCGGTCACCACCGAGCACCAACACCCTAACCCTAACTCCAGTTACAAAGAGGGTCTTACAATATTACAATAAAAATACTATATTACACTATTATACAATAAAAAACTAATCATTAATCCTAGATTATATATACTAAAATAATCCTATACTAAAATAATCCTAGATTATATATATACTAAAATAATCCTATACTAATTATAATCATATACTAAAATAATCCTAGAGTATATATATACTAAAATAATCCTAAACTAATCATACTCATATACTAAACTAATCATAATCCTATACTAAAATAATCCTAGATTATATATATACTAAAATAATCCTATACTAATTATAATCATATACTAAAATAATTCTAGATTATATATACTTAAATGATCTTATAGTAATAATCATAATCATATATGTTAAACTAATTAATCATAATCCTATAATATAAAAAACTAATTTACCTATCTTGATGAGGAGGCCGAGAGGGGGCTAACGGTGGCCGGTGGTGGGGGAGTTGGCGTCGGTGGCGGAGGTGGCCGGAGGTGCCCGCGGGTTGCCGACATGGGGCGAGAGAGAGGTGCGGGGAGGCGGACATGCGACAGTGGCCCGGCCAGCTCGGGCGGCCGGCGTGGAGGGCGAAGGCGCGGAGGGTGGAGGCACGGTGCGGACGGAGGCGCGATGGCGGCGTCGATCGAAAATCCGGCAGCCTGGCAGCGTTTGTTCGTCGTCTGGCCTCCAAATCTCTCGGTGTGTGGAACACACCAGGGGAGAAGGTCGCTTTTTATACCCCCCCCCCTCTAGTCCCGGTGCGTGGCACTAGGCGGGACTAAAGGGGGGTCTCTAGTCCCGGTCGGTGCCATGCACCGGGACTAAAGGGGGGTCTTTAGTCCCGGCTGGTTACCTGGGCTGGGACTAAAGGCCCAAATTTGTGCGCGCTGGGCCAAAACCAGCGCGCGCTGTGTTTTTTTTTCAAATTTTTGAATATATCATTTAAAACATTTAAATTATACATTTTTTTGCATATTTATGAATTTGAGAAAACTTTCAACATGAAAAGTGCTTGAATTTGAATAAGTAATCCAAATCCATTTTCCGTTTTATAAAAAAATTATTTTAAGTAGTCAAATTATTAACCATTTTGTCATTATCAATTTAAAAATGCATTAACTATTATTTTTTGCATATTTTTGAATCTCACTAAACTATCAAAATGGAAATTGCTTAAATTTGAATAAGTAATCCAAATCCATTTTCTGAATAAGCTTTAGTCCCGATTGTATCCACTAACAAGGACTAAAGATATTTCCCGTCATTTCCCACCGCTTCCCACCAAGTTTTCCCGCCCTTTCCTCTGAACCGAGCTTTTAGTCCCGGTTGTAGCCACTAACCGGGACTAAAGATATTTACCGCCATTTCCCACCGCTTCCCGCCATGTTTTCCCGCCCTTTCCATCTATATATGGGCCGACCACGCCATGGTTATGCACACATCCACACCTTACTCTCTCACAAAAATGGACAACGCCAATTGGGCCATTCTGACCCTCGAGGAGACCGATGCGCTGTGCGTCTCCAGCTACCCTTGTCCACCAGGCTACCGGCCACCCGGCGGCTGGATGCTGAGCGCTGGAGGGATTCCTGTCCCTCTCTGTGTCGCGATTTAGCACATAACATAGGTCTTTCCCTCTGAACGGAGCTTTTAGATATTTCCTGCCATTTTCCATCGCTTTCCTCCATGTTTTCTCGTCCTTTCCCTCTGAACGGAGCTTTTAATCCCGGTTGTAGCCACTAACCGGGGCTAAAGATATTTCCCGCCATTTTTGCACCGCTTCCCGCCATGTTTTCCCGCCCAGCCTACCGCACCAGGGCTAAAGAGGCCTTTCCCTCTATTTATAGGTTGCCCGCCCTTTACCTCTATTTATAGGGCGACGGTCATGGCCACCCACACAAACACATATTCCTCGCCGCCTACTTTAGGATGCCCATCTCGCATCCTCGTAGTCGACTCGGCGGCAACGATGGAGTACTGGGCTCCGCCGGGCATGTCCGAGACTGGGATTCGCTGGGATGGCACTGGATGGGGCTACCTTTCGGGACGCGTAGCTTGGTGAGGAATCCGAGTGTTAGTCGACCCGGAGCTTCTTTGGTGGAGGTCGCCTGGTCTAGGAAGGGTGCAGAGGGAGCCGGCCACCAAGGAGGTGGTACGTCGCCGTGTCAAGGAGGAGGACGAGCACGTCCGTCGCTATATGGCTGCGTTGGACACCAGGGTCAACGATACCTGGAAGATTCTTTAGGGATCTCACCCGAGCTATGCTCGTGTGATGGTTCCGTCTCTTTGGGTTTTCACCTCCCGCGACTTAGGCACTGGGAGTCGTCGTCCAGTTTGATTGAGCAAGATGTATTAGTTTTAAAATGACCAATGTTGCATGCATGTGGATCTGGGTAAAATGTTTGACTCATAATATGATTCACAATATGATTACATAAAAGGTTTAATATATTACATAGATCACCAACATCTCTATCTAGTGTTGTGGTTTTCTTCTACGCCGTAGACATGGAGAATCTTCATCATTTAAGAGGAGGCTTGGGTCAGTTTTCACTTCAAAGGGCTGGATTTCATGAAACTTATTATAATCTTCTGACATATCTATCTTATCATCCACTCCCACAATGTTTCTTTTCCCTGAAAGAACTATGTGGCGCTTTGGCTCATCGAACGATGTATTCTTTTGCTGATTTCTTTTTCTTGGTTTCGTAGACATGTCCTTCACATAGAAAACCTGAGCCACATCGTTGGCTAGGACGAATGGTTTGTCCATGTACGATTGTTGAGATCTACTGTTGTCATGCCATACTTTTCGTCTACATGTATCCCGCCTCCTGTCATCTTGACCCATTTGCACCGAAACAAAGGGACCTTAAAAGTAGGTCCATACTCAATTTCCCATATATCCTCTATGTACCCTTAATATATGTCCTTATGCCCATTGTCATCTGTTGCATCAAAGCGGACACCACTGTTTTGGTTGATGCTCTTTTTATCTTGGGTGATCATGTAAAATGTATTACCATTTAACTCGTACCCTTGAAAAGTACATATAGTCGAAGATGGTAATCGTGCCAACAAGTACAGCTGATCTTCAATAGTGTTGTTATTCATGAGATACTTCTGCAACCAACTGCCGAAAGTGTCCTCGTGTTCCACTTTAATCGAGGAGTCAGACTTTCCCGGGTTTTCCGAGCGTACAATAATCTTGTGTTTCTCGATATACTGAGCCACCAAGGTGGAATTATGTAGAACTATGTAGTGTGCTTTATTGAAAGAATCCCTGTTCCTACATACCATTTGCTTTCCTTCCTAGTGTGCCTTTTCCAGTCAGCCTCCCCTCATACCGAGATTCAGGAACACCAATCGGCTTAATGTCAGGAAGAAAGCCAACATAAAACTCAATGACCTCCTTTGTTCCATAGCCCTTGGCCTAGCACGGTTATGAACATATTTCTTTAAGACTCCCATGAACCTCTCGAAGGGGAACATATTGTGTAGAAACAGAGGACTGAGAATTCTAATCTCTTCAACTAGGTGAACTAGGAGGTGCATCATAATATTGAAGAAAGATGGAGGGTACAACAACTCGAAGCTGACCAGACATTAGACCACATCAATCTGTAACCCTGATAAACTTTCTGGATCGATTACCTTCTGAGAAATTGCATTGAGGAATGCACATACCTTCACAATGGCCAGTCGAACATTTTTCGGTAGAATCCCCCTCAATGCAACCCGAAGCAATTGCGTCATAAGCACGTGGCATTCATGGGACTTTAGGTTTTGGAATTTTTTCTCTTTCATATTTACTATTCCCTTTATGTTAGACGAGAAGCCAGACATGACCTTGATACTGAAAAGGACTTCAAAAAAGATTTCTTTCTCTTCCTTGGTAAGAGCGTAGCTCGCAGGCCCTTGAAACTGCCCTGGATGCTTGCCGTCTCGTTCTTTATGACGTTGCTGGTTCTCCCGTGCTTCCGGTGTATCTTTTGACTTCCCATACAAGCCCAAGAAGGCTAGAATATTCACGCAAAGATTCTTCGTCAGGTGCATCATGTTGATTGCAGAGCGGACCTCATGGACTTCCCAATATGGTAGCTCCCAAAATATAGATTTCTTCTTCCACATGGGTGCGCGTCCGTCGGCGTATTTCGGAACAGGTTGTCCTCCGGGACCCTTTCCAAATATTACATTTAAATCCTTGACCATACCAAATATATCAGCACCAGTACGGGGTCAGGCTTCTTCCGGTGATCTGCCTCGCAATCGAAATGCTTGCCTTTTTTCCTTAAGGTGTGTCTGGGTGGAAGAAAATGATGATTGTACGGGTACACATTCTTTCTAGATTTATCCAGATATATACTTTCAGTCTCATCTAAACAGTGTGTGCATGCATTGTATCCCTTGTTCGTCTGTCCTAAGATGTTACTAAGAGAAGGCCAATCATTGATGGTTACGAACAACAACGCTCGTAGGTCGAATGGCTCCTGTTTATACTCATCCCACATATGTAAACCTGGTTCGGCTCACAACTGTAAAAGTTCATCAACTAATGGCCTTATGTACACAACAATGTCGTTGTCGGATTGTTTCGAGCCTTGGATGAGCACTGGCATCATAATGAACTTCCGTTTCATGCACAACCAAGGAGGAAGGTTGTAGATACATAGAGTCACGGGCCAGGTGTTGTGACTGCAGCTCTGCTCCCCAAAAGGATTTATGCCATCTATACTTAGACCAAATCATAAGTTCCTTGCGTCACCTGCAAAGTCCGGGAAGTCTCTCTCTATTTTTCTCCACTACCGACTATCAGCGGGGTGCCTCAGCATCCTATCTTTCTTACGTTCTTCCATATGCCATCGCAACAACTTGGCATGCTCTTTATTTCTGAACAAACGTTTCAATCGTGGTATTATAGGAGCATACCACATCACCTTGGCAGGAACCCTCTTCCTGGGTGGCTCGCCATCAACATCAGCATGGTCATCTTTTCTGATCTCATACCGCAATGCAGTGCATACCGCGCATTTATCCAAATTCTCGTACTTCTCATCGCGGTAGAGGATGCAGTCATTAGGGCACGCATGTATCTTCTGCACATCTAATCCTAGAGGGCAGGCGAGCTTCTTTGCTTCGTACGTACTGGCGGACAATTCGTTATTTCTTGGAAGCAACTTCTTCATGAGTACCAGCGACTTCTCAAATCCCGAGTCAGTCACACCGGTCTCTGCCTTTCACTTCAACATCTCCTTTTCTGTGTCGCAGTCTCGCTTTGCATCAGAAATGACCCGACCAAGATCATCAGCGGGTCGGTTGGGTTCCCGTTCTTCACCTCCTTCTTTATTGTCTTCCATTGCGGTATCAGCGTATTTAGGGAACATAGATCGGTAGTTGTCATCATCGTTCTCTTCTTCATCGCCGTCTTCCATCTCAACCCCTCTTTCTCCGTGTTTGGTCCAAACATTATAGCCGGACATAAAACTAGACCGAAGTAGGTGGCTCTGAATGACTCTTGCGGAAGTGTGAGCCTTCTCATTCCTACAGTCAACACATGGAAAACACATAAAACCATCCCGCCACTTGTTCTCCTCAGCCACAAGTCGAAAAGAACGCACGCCTTCTCTGAAAGCGGCAGAGCATCGGTCACCGTACATCCATGGATGCCTCATCTGTATCATACAAATATATATCAAATGCAATCACGATGCTAAAATTAGTACCGCGCGGTCTAAACGAGAAAATAGTTGCTAACCTTTTATTACACTTGGAAACAAAGATGGGAAAATTTAAGTGTGGCTCGGGCACCTCATATCATGTCCGTCTTGTGTGACCTAAAGTCGCATCGCTCTAATAGGCATTTCACCGAACACCTCTAGTGCATATGAACAAGAAAAAAATAGCACAACACAACCTCTCCCACCAGAAAAAAACAGTTGAGACGGGGGGAGGCTGTGTCATATATATAGGGCGAGACCACTAGTTCCGATTTGAAATACAAAGGGGATGCCCGCAGCGAGCGGCAGGCCCAGACCCTTTAGTCCCGATTTGTGTCTCACACCGGGGCTAATGGGGTCTAACGGGCCGGGACCTATGGTTTAGGATGGCTCGGACCGTCCGGCGCGGGCCATTAGTCCCGGCCCCAGCCACAGCTGGGGCCGGGACTAATGGCCTGGATAAAAGGCCTGTTTTCTACTAGTGGGTGCTATGTGGGCAGAAGCCAAGTAGGGATTTATTGCTCAAGGCCATTAGTTGATGATTCCAAAAATACCATCAAGGAAGATACCACTATGTGTGACTCCAGCAGCATCTTTCTGCAGGATACCACCGTCCACGAATCAACTTCCAACAACACCCAAGATGACTCCAGCGGAAACAATATGCAGAATTCCATCGTCAACGAGTCAACTGCCACCAAAACCCAAGATAACATAACCAGTCTCAAACATGTGTGTTGTGAACATAATCAATCCTGCATGATATGTTTGAACGTGTTACATCCTGATTTGATATCTTCGTGTGCATCCAATTATTTTGATGAATTTTTGCTGCCATAAAATAGAATTAGCATGTATCCTTCCCTGGCCAGCAGTCTAGCATCATCCATTGCTGAAAATGGTATTCAGCTCTGGCAACATGTGATCAACTCCTGAAAATGGTACTTATGTGCTCTTACATTATTAGTTGAAAAAGATATGCACACCAGCGTTTGACCCTGCTCGTCATGCTTGTACTTTTCTCTTAGTCACCAGGACTAGTACCACGTTTGAGAATTAAATAAATGTTCAATATATGTACTCCCTCTGTCCTAAAAAGGATGTCGCAAATTTATCTAAATTTGAATGAATCTATATAGTAAGTAGTGTCTAGATATACTTGAATTTAAACAAATCTATGACATATTTTTTGGGACAGAATGAGTATAAATATTGCTCCATGAGACTGTACACTATTGATCAATCACTTTCTCCGTGTGTGTTCATCATAGTCGGCAATCAGAAAATAAATGTGTTTGGACTGGATACAGATACTCTGAACATTCAGAAGCCTCCTCTCCAATAGTTGAATGAGTAAACCGCACCGGCGGTCCTAATTCTTTTTTCGTGCCTTCACATTAGTCCTAGTTCTTTGAAATTGCACAGTTAGGTCCTAAATCTTTCGGAACTGAGTCACGCGAGGTCCTAAACCGGTTTGACCCAAGTTGACCGGTGCCACATCGACAATATGTCCCATGACGCATATCAGCCATCTTGCATATTTGCTAATAGCCCCCCAATATTGTATTTCTTCCAAAATTCGATCCCTGTGGAGTTGTACTTGGCCCATTTGGCCCCACCCAGCTCCCCACCTATAATTGTCTTCCCCGGCTCCCACAATCAGCGTGACACCCTCTAGCCCTCGACCTTGTGAAGTGAGGTAGAACCAACAATCTAGTGCTCTAGGGACCTTGTCAACGCGAGGAAGAGAAGGATGTGCCGTGGTGGATTTGACTCCCCCTGATGGTGCAGGTGTACCTCCGGAGCACATGCCAAGGCAACGAGCAGAGTGCCTCGTACGGGAGCGCACTACAGAAGGAAGCCTGACGGAGGGGTTCTCGGCTCCAGGGGTGCGCTGCGGCAAGGATGTAGCAACAGGCGTGCACTGCAGCGGGGTTGTGGTGACGGGCGTGCGCTACGACCAGGATGCCGGCGAGGGGCACATGCTGCGAAGGGGAGCCTAGCAGGGTGCGCTGCAGGAGCATGCTGTGGAGGGGACCACAATGGAAGCACGCGCTACTAGGGGATACCAGTGACGAGGCAGTATTGAGGGTTTCCAACGAGGAAGAAGGAGAGGGGAGGTCAGGTAGGAAAAACGAGGGGCATGTTATTTGAAAGGAATACAAATGTGAGGGCCTTTTCACAAATATGAACGTCTAGCCAGGTCCCGCTATTGACGTGGCACCAGTCAACTCGGGTCAAACAGGTTTAGGACCTCGCGTTACTCAATTCTGAAAGATTTAGGACCTAGATGTTCAATTTTAAAGAATTAGGACCTAACTGAAGGCACGGGAAAAGAATTAGAACCGCTGATGCGGTTTACTCTAGTTGAATTGAGTTCGCGGAAAGGAAGAGAACAAAGCGGTAGCATTCTTTTCCTTCAATTCTTTTTGTTCGACCGCAGTAAAATTTACTACACTACATGTGGTATATTCCATACTTTCTTTTGTCTCCACACCACCATGTTTAAGTGCAGTGTGTAAATGTATAGACTTTCTTCTTCTCACCAGATCCCCATTTATCTTATCACCAAAGTAGCTGCACTGCCAACAAGGTGGAGTATATACTTTCTGTCTTTAAAAAGTGCCTCGTCATAATCTTTGGATATGCATATGCATTTCATCGACCGAACAAATAGTACTCTAGATGAACTCCAGAGTGGCAACTGATTAATTAGGCAAAAAAGTTGGATCTATTGCTTCCTAGCTAATGTGGTAGGGGTCCTTTCATGTCAATTTTGTTTGATCTCAAGTGGCCAGATTATACATGATCGGTTTGATTTGGGCCATATAGAATTGTAATAATCAACTAAAGCTAGGTACATATGAATCACAGATCGCCGTGACTTGCATGGTTTAAAGGTTGTCCTGATTGAGCAATGGAAACATCATTCAGAAGAGAGTGAGTGGTACTGATACAGCATTGCCCTCCCTCATCGCTCATCGATGGATCGATCATTTGAGTTGGCCGCAAGAAGAGGTTTCTTTCCCTCATCACCTTCTTCATTAGTAGTACTAGCCAGGACCATCAATCGAGCAGCATCGATCTCATCACATAAATTGTTATGGTTGAGATGGTCCTGAAACTGACACAGCAACCACGATTGAAACTTTGATCAGTGATTGATGCTGATGGTGCACTGACTATATATAAGGATGTGTGCAGTTTGTTAATTTTTTCAAACAATGTCGTACATTCATCTGTTTATGCACAAGTTGAAGAAGGGGCAGGTTGAAGTAAATATGCCCAGCTGAACTTGACAATTGTACGTATTCATCCTCGCTCGTGGGGCAATTATTTAGAGCTGAGTACACAAGGAAGGGAGAGAGATAGATTATAGTTCCAATGTAAAACTACAACAATTTCACATGAAGCTCATATATTGAGACCAAACAACATCCGAGTTAGTACATTGGAAATTCTGTGCACGTACGCTGTCATTACTGGGCTATAACTGGATTTATTTCTGCTTCTTGGAGTTTTGAGTGTCAAGCCTTTCTTGGATTTCTTCGATTGGGGCAATTCCAGGTTGTTGCGGCCGGAGCCAAAGACGTCCCTGGTTTGAACCGGCTCGTCCTGGAAACATCGATTCCACGGCTTTAGCTTCCTGAATCTAAACACGTGGTTGTTGAAGACAAAGTAGGCACAGCAACCGCAGTCCACGCCTAGTTCAGTGGCATTCGTAGCGAAGCTTGTTGGGGAGCCGAGGAAGAGGACACGGTCAACCAGGCTTCGGTCGTCTTTCTCCACCCAACAGGTCTTGCCACTGTCGTCCGCTTCTTCTTCCAGCGCGTGAACCCTCACCGCCAGCATGGACGCCACGCTGTACCTACGTCTTTTACGCTCGACAAGAACATCAGACACCGGCCCACGGCAGCTCGCCGTGGGAGTCGAGGACGTAGTTGTGATCGTGGTCGTAATATTCGTCCTCGAGCCTATCCCACGTCGTCTCGAGGATGCCATCGGTAATCTCAATCCTCCCCCCTCCCCCCCCCCTCCCCCCCGCGTGAAGATCCAACAGACCGGCCGTCGGCGCTGACCACCAAGTTTCTATCTCTACCGGTAGATGATGCACCCGGCTGCTCACTCAGAAGAACGGTGCAGTTGTAGTAGCCACCACTACGGGAATAACTAAATAGGCCGGCGGCCTTTTTATACGCCGACGGCAAAATGTCAGGGCCGTCGGCGTAGCTTGACGGGCCGTCGGCGCAGTTTTGCCGTCGACGTAGAATAAATAGGCCGACGGCCGCCGTCGGCATAAATATGACCGTCGGCGTAGCCCATTGGGCTAACGGCAGAGCAACGGCGTCAAGTCTAGGTTTCAGACCTATGCCGACGGCAAAGCCGTCGGCGTAGCTATTTTTCTTTTTTTGCCACATTAATCTTGGAAAAATCATAACTAAATCATTTAAATTCAGAAAAATACATAGAATATATCAAAATTTGTAGAAAAATAAGATAAATCTATATAAACTCAAATATTATATATTTTTATTCAAAACAATACATAAAAATACAAATACTTTCGTATAACATATTTTTCATTTTTCAAGTGCAAAAAACGGGGTGTTTTGTGAAGCAATCATCAAAAGAAAGTTTCAAAATAATAATACCACATTTTTCAAAAATACTAGACCATATTGAATGGAAAATTTCCCAACCTAGGAATCTCAAACCTTTCCGTTCACCTCTCGTGAAAAAGACAAATTCCTGCTGAATCGGTATGAAATGAGTTAGATTTGAACTACAGGTACATGATATATTGTTCATGATTTTTTGTAAAAATCATTTTTAGGTTCACAATATGCTATTTTATCAGAGATCTAATGCAAGTTTAGTGAGACTCGTCCCCGAGCTAAGAATCATCATGCCCCTCGATTTAGGAAGTTTGAGGATAGTTTGAAATTGGCATAAAAAATTCAAAAACGATCGAAACAATGCAAAACCTTCGCGTGGTGACATATTATATGACATAGTTCCATGAAAAAATACCAGACTTGGTATAATCATTGAGTCTTAAAAAAACCTTCACAAAATGGCCTATCTCAATCGAGGTTTTCTGGATTTCAGGTCAAATGACCAATGTTATTGCTATAATCGCGGTATAGTTTGTGATAATGTGTCCATATTGTGCAAACGTGTGTATCATGGGATGGTGAACAATGTTGCAGGAGGAAGTTTTCCTTTTCGTCGCACCGAAAAGCCATTTTTCATTTTCCGAGTGCAAAAAACGGGGTGTTTTTGTGAAGCAACCACCAAATGAAAGTTTCAAAATGATAATACCATATTTTTTAAAAATACTAGACTATATTTAATGGAAAATTTCCCAACCGGGGAATATCAAACCTTTCCGTTCACCTCTCGTGAAAAAGACAAATTCCCGCTGAATCGGTAGGAAATGAGTTAGATTTGAACTACAGGTACATGATATATTGCTCAAGATTTTTTATAAAAATCATTTTTAGGTTCACAATATGCTATTTCATCATAGATCTAATGCAAGTCTAGTGAGACTCGTCCCCGAGCTAAGAATCATCATGCCCCTCGATTTAGGAAGTTTAACGATAGTTTGAAATGGGCATAAAAAATTCAAAAACGATCGAAACAATGCAAAACCTTTGCGCGGTGTCATATTATACGACATATTTCCATGGAAAAATACCATACTTGGTATATTCATTGAGTCTTAAAAAAACCTTCACAAAATGGCCTATCTCAATCGAGGTTTTCTGGATTTCAGGTCAAATGACCAATGTTATTGCTATAATAGCGGTATAGTTTGCGATAATGTGTCCATATTGTGCACACATGTGTATCATGAGATGGTGAACAATGTTGAAGGAGAAAGTTTTCCTTTTCGTCGCACCGAAAAGCCATTTTTTATTTTCCGAGTACAAAAAACGGGGTGTTTTTGTGAAGCAACCACCAAATGAAAGTTTCAAAATGATAATACCATATTTTTTAAAAATACTAGACCATATTGAATGGACAATTTCCCAACCGGGGTATCTCAAACATTTTCATCCACCCCTCGTGAAAAAGACAAATTCCTGCCGAATCAGTAGGAAATGAGTTAGATTTGAACTACATGTACATGATATGATGCTCATGATTTTTTGCAAAAAATCATTTTTAGGTTTACAATATGCTATTTCATTAGATATCTAATGCAGTTTAATGAGGCTCAGCCCCGAGCTAAGAATTTTTATGCCCCTCGATTTAGAAAGTTTGACGATAGTTTAAAACGGACATAAAAAATTCAAAAACGATCGAAACAATGCAAAACCTTCGCGTGGTGTCATATTATGTGACATAGTTGCATGGAAAAATATAAAACTTGATATATTGATCGTGTCTCAAAAACCTTCATAAAATGACCTATCTTAATCGAGGTTTTCTGGATTTCAGGTCAAATGACCAATGTTATTACTAGAATCGCGATATAGTTTGCGCTAGTGTGCTCATATTATGCACTCGTGTATATCATGGGATGGCGAACAATGTTGCAGGAGGAAGTTTTCCTTTTCGTCGCACCAAAAAGCCATCTTTTATTTTTTGAGTGCCAAAAACGGGGTGTTTCATGAATCTTGACATAGTTTCAGTTGGTCTAATATTTAAAATTTATGATATATAATTAAATAGATGATAGGAATGTCATATTTGGATTCCTCTCATTTTTCTGATCGATTTGGATATATTATTTGTCGAATTGTGATTTACGGATTTGTAGATATGAATTATTTAAATTTAAATAAAAAAGCAAAATAAATAAAATTTATTTTATTTTTATTTGAATTGAAGATTATTATTCCTTATTTATTGTTGTTTACTCAAAAAATTGTATGGAATGTAAAAAAACAAATATGTCTAACATTATAGTGTAATGGTTAATAGGTTTGATATGATAATATTCACAACAAGTTCTAGTTTCTTTGTCGGAAGCTCATGTGGAAGAAACGGAGAAGTTAAGCGTGCTGGGGCTGGAGTAGTATTAGGACGGGTGACCGGTTAAGAAGTTTGACTAATTGTGCAATTTGACTTGAGACTAAGTATACTTAGAATTAAAAATGTCCTTGTGAGATTAATAAGTTAAACAATACAAAAATGTTAAAAATATTTGAAAAAAAAATAAAAAAATCTAGGCCGACGATAAAGCCGTCGGCGTAGCCAAACGTCCGTTAGTCATCTAGGTGGGCCCCATATGATCTACGCCGACGGCTTTAGCTATATACGCCGACGGCTTTTCTATGCCGACGGGAGGAGAGGCTACGCCTACAGGGCTATACGCCGACGGCCATACGCCGACGACAGCCGTCGGGCCAGCCTACGCCGACGGTATTTAGGGCCTACGCCGACCGGACCGGCCGTCCTGTAGTGCACGGTGGCGATCTTTCGGCTTTGGCTCGGAAGAGACTCGCCCGGAGTACATTACCGGAGAGTGCATAATGGGGCCGTGGCACTGCGAGACGAGCCACGGCAGGAATGAGTGTGGGGGTGTCTCCGGGGAGAGCATGGACGGCATCGCATCGCGCCATGGCTTGCAGACGGCATGGCAGCGAACAAAATCTACAGTGTCGTGCAGTGCAGTCGGGCACAGACGTTGGCGAGCAGCTCAGGCAAGAGAAAGGCCCACGGCCGCGCTGTGACCGCGGCTTTCCTCCAGTCGGACACGCCGGCGGAGCGCGATGCGTCCACGGCGAGGAACTCCATGGAAGTTGGAAACAGCTGAGCGGAACATGTGGAGCGACCGGAGAGCAGATCGAGACAGGAGAGCATATGAATTTCCGTTCCTGGTTCGTACTCGATTCATGTAGGCATCGGGACTATTGAGACCTTAACCCAAATCGGGCCGTTTTCAGCCTAGCTCTCTACCTTTTCTGAACTTGAAGTCTGTATTTGTAACATGATACCAACATGATCGAATGCCCAGAGTTCATGTTGCCAAATAGAAACCGTTATGGTTTTCTATCTCACAAACTTATCTCATACGAATGTGATAAACATACACTAATATTGTAGAAACGGGAACATCATGGGGCAAAAACATACGAGAAATCTACTCTCAGACTAGAACTGGTTGGTACTTTGCAAAACCTGACAGGAAATGTGAACGCATGATGTCAGCATTATTTCGAAAATTCAAAATATTTTGTAGATCAAACCGTTTGTCCAATTTAAGATCCGTTTTTATCGTTGAATTAGTCGCGACGAGATATTCAAAACTAGATCCCATGTTGATATGTTTCGATGAAACTTTTTTTGGACCAAAAAGTTATCCACCCCAAACACATGAGTTATCCATTCTATAATATGTAAGTTATTCACCCAGTAACACATAGGTTACCCATCATATAAACATGTTGGATAGAGACGTCCTCGTATATGTGTTGAGCAAGTTTAATTGAAACACAGTAGACTAGTTATTATGGTACTAAGGCTTTATTTCCATCAATGTGTTAGCATCGACGAGCGATGAAACATCGGTACCCTAAAACTCTTCGAGGCTTCGTCACCCATACGTCGCAGTAACGATGATGGACGACCAAGTCGAGTCGCTAGAATACGTGTTGTGCATCACGTTGTTTACTATGATTTAGGGTGATGGGTGATTGGGCATAAGAGCATCTCCACTTGCCTACCCAGGATGCCGATCCGGACGTTAAAATTAGGTTCGGACGCTGAAAATCGGTCCAGTCGCGTACCCATGGACCTGTTTTCGTCCGGATTTGGGCGTGTTTTGGTCCGGCCTACCCAGGCCGAACCCAGGTTCCCGGGTTCGCCCTGTGGACGCCGGACGCTGCGAAAAAGGGCGTGGGCCAGCTCCGTCGGCGAGACAGTTCCATTCCCACCCACTCCACTCGCCCAGACTGCGGCGAAGAGCTTCCAGCGTCCCCTGTCGCCATGACTTCGCCGGCGGAGCTCCCCCGCGCCGAGACATGCCCACGCCTCTAGATATGCTCGCTGCAGTTGCCGCCCACCTCTACCCCCTTTCCATCGCCGCTTTCGCCGCCGAGCTTCGTCGTAGCTCCGCTTCGCTGTGTGCTTCCACCACCACGCCCGCCAAGTGTTCGACATTTGGCCGGATTCGGCCATGGACTCCGACGAGGACGAGATACTCGCCATGGACTCCGACGACGAGGAGATGCTTGTAGGACTCCTAGAGGAGGAGAGCGCCGAGGTCGCCGAAGATGAAGAGCACTTGCAGATGCTCGCATCGTTCGCCCAACTGTACATGCAGGTGGTGAAGCCGAAGCGTGGTGGTTCGGCGCCAGGACGCCGGAAGTGCAAGGCGAGACAAAGGATAGAGGGCTACTACATGTTGTACGCCGACTACTTCACCGACCAGACACTCCATGGAGAGGACGTGTTTCACCGCCGTTTCAGGATGAGCCGGAAGCTCTTCCTCAAGATCGTGCATGCCATCCGGAAGTTCGACTCATATTTTGTTTGCAAGAAGGACTGCACCGTCTTGGTTGGGTTTTCCTCACTGCAGAAGTGCACCGTGGCGATGAGGTTGCTTGCATATGGAGCGCCGGCTGATGTTGCCGATGACTATCTCCGCATCGCCGAGTCCACCGCCATTGATTGCTTGTACAGGTTCTGCAGGACAGTGATTGTAGTGTTCGAAGAAGAGTACTTGAGATCACCCACTGTTGAACTTTGGCCGTAAATTGTTCTGTATTCATTATATGCCGAACTATGCCAAATCTGGACGAACTTGATCCGAATTTGAGCGGAAACGAGCGACCCGAAAACTCGGGCGGGATACGCGAGGGGAAACTGGGAGTACCCAGACCGAAAACTTGCTCCGTCCGGCCAAAGTTTAGTCCGAATTTCGGCCTAGGTACGCCAAACGAGTGGAGATACTCTAAGACCCTATTTATTTTAGATCGTTTGGAAAAGGCTTAAATTTATTATGTTTGATGTTGGACGCGGTAGCCTTTCAAGGTTTAGTCTGTACGTTGTTAGAGCAGTGATGGGCGACGGGAGCGAGCCGTTAGAATAATTTTTACATTCTATTCGTGGTTAATTTTTATAGTAATGGATAACTTACATATTACTGGATGGATAACTTACATGATAAAACATCGATAACGCTCCTGTTACTCATGGATAACTTGTAGTTAAACAAAAAATTACTTATCCCTAACACGTGATATATGGGTAATTTTATAATGGTGGATAACTTATATGTTATTGGGTGGGTAACTATATGTTAAAGTCTGGATAACTCGCGTGTTACGGATGGATAACTTTTAATCCAAAAAAAAGTTGTCAAAATATACCAACATGGGATCTAGTTTTAAAGACGTCGTCGCGACTAGCCTAACAGTGAAAACGGATCTTAATTCGGACAAACGGTTTGATCTAGAAAATATTTTAATTTTTCGTATTTGATTGAGCTGGCTAGATACCGTGCATGTAATTGCTAGACAAATATTTATGTGAATGTCCGCCAGAATTTTACCTTTTCAAACTGGTCGTTGTATAAAAACGTCCAAAACATAAGCAGGACGTTGCAATCTCAACCTCACACTACATGGGACAAAGCAAACGATACTGAAATCCGTGATACATTTTTAAAAAACATAAGCAGCCTACACACAAGGGCACGCTACTGAATCCGTGATTTTTTTTTAAAAAAAAGGGCCAACACTGATTTGTTAACCCAAGCAAGTCACTTTATCTTTCATGCCATTGACTACTGCCTCCAGAAACTACATAATAGACGGTAAGTTAACAAATTAAGCGATTATCCCTACTACAAGTCGAACTTCGCAAATAACCAGTACAGGAGGCGCCAGTCCACCCTGGAGCACAGGTACAGAATGGAAGAACCTACAGCACACAAAACCATTTCTGCAACTCAGAAAGCCACCTGAATGTGATCCTAGATACCTACAGCACAACCAATTTTCATCTGTCAGACCAATTCACAAAATCTAATAGTGGGTAAGTAATTAAAGCTATGTACTCCCTCTGTCCAATAATAGATGTCTTGAGTTTTTCAAATTTTGGATGAATCTATATACTAAATAGTGTTTAGTATCACATTTTTTTTTGTATGACTCAAACCTTAAAGCATTTGCTTCATCGGTATTGTGGGAATTATGCCAAAATCTTGCCAGAGCGTTACTGAACCGAAACCAACATTAGAAACAGAGAAGAGCAACGGGAGAAGAACAGTTCGCTTTAACTGGCACACATTCAACTCCTACTGTAGCAAATTCGCTTGTTTTTTGGTTACATATGGTACTCTCGTCTCAGTAAAGGTTAAAAGATCAGTGGTTCAAACAAATCCATTTGAGTAAAATACTATACATCCTAGCTCATCGAATCATTTGGACTATTCCACGCTATCATGAGTGTATGAGGGGCTCATGGAGTACCACCGCAGAAAACTATTTGAAACTATTTGGTTTCTAGCTCATAGACATTCTTTTTTAGAAATGTACAAGCGAGCGACAAATCAAATTTACTTTAGCCCACGCAGTAGAAGCCTCAAGGCATTGTGCATTATTCATCTTACTCTCCACGAGACAAAAAAAACTTTAATGATAATATTAATATACTACTGCATTTTGATCTAGTCATATATATATGGTGAATCTAGTCATGCCATTTTGACCATGTGTGTAGTGTTGAACATCTAAAAGGTGACCAAAACTGGAGGAAAAATACCTGCCCACAAAGTATGTAGTTTGGACCAGACAAATTACGCTAGTACTGGACAATCATATGTGTCAGGAAGATACACATTATGAGATATGCTGAGATACTTGATCAACATGGCAAAAAAAATTAAACCATACAACACTAGAATAATCATCCATGAAACTGCAATATCTACAACCAGAAAGATAAATAGTAATAGAAAGCTCAATGAAAGCATGATTTTCAAGTACTAAAGAAAGATAAATAGTAATAAAAAGGGCCTCTAGTCCCGGGCGAAAGATAAATAGTAATAAAAAGGGCCTCCAATCCCGGGCCGCAACTGGCTCTAGTCCCGGTTTTGGGCCCGGGACTGCGAAAACGGGACTAGAGCCCCCCCCCCCCCCCCCTCTAGTCCCGGCTCGCTACGGCCCGCGACTGGTAACAGCCACGTGGCTGTTTCAACGCCGCGAGGGGCGGAAACCCTCTAGTCCCGGGCTGTAACACCACCCGCGACTAAAAGGTTTCCTGCCGCGGCAGAGAAACACACATTTCTCTGCCGCTGCAGAGATTGTGTATTTTTTTTGCCATTTTGTTCCTTTTTCGTTTTGTGTTTCACTATAATTCAAACATATATTTCAGTATACATATTATACGCTACTACATACACACTACACGTCGATGCATTTATATAATTAATTGATCCCTTGCAAGCATACATATAATCAATCATATCAAAAGGAAGAAATGTTTTGAAATTACATGGTCATTGATGAATATATATATCATATCAGCTACATGAAGATGACTAAGGCAAATCGAGTTCCACGTCATCCGCATAATGCTCTCCATGTACATCAAGAACTTCTTTCATCATAAATCCCGCCAGCTCCTCTTGAATTGCTCTTATGCGCTGGTCTGGCTCTAGTTTCTCCCGTAAATCATAAATATAATGTGAGTCAACTTTCCTCTCATTGGTCAACTCGCAGATGTACTCGCAGACGTAGTATCCACATAAATGAGTTCCCGGTGGCTGCTATAAACTCTTCATCATTTTATAAGTTAGCTCCTCTTTGAATGGACCTGGTATTTTCTGTCTGAACTGTGTGCAACACCTGCTCGACAAAGAAAATGAACAAAGGAGTTATTAGTTACTTGATATCAGGAAATGAATGAAAGAGGACGATATAATACGATAATGATTGAAATTACTTATGGAGCATTCCTTTCATGTCGCTCCACTGCTCTTGGTCCCAACTTAATGAGTCGTGGACTTCAACTAGGGACTTGTCAACTTGAATGTTTAGCAAGATCCAGTGAAATCTGCGGACGTTTACATAAGCATACATGCATAGCTCATCGAGTAAGCAAAAATAAAATGTGTACAAGATATAAACACTCACTTGAAGTTATAAGGAAATAGTATTTCCTTACCAAAATTATGCTCGGTTAAGAACCTGCACATGTCTTCCTCCACATCCTTGGGGTGATTCTTTAACGTATATTCATTAATGATATATGGGTCAATGAACCCAACGTCGTATCTTCTAGCTCTTTTGCATTCAAGCATCTTCATTCTGCAGAATATAATATCATCATACAAAAGAATATATAGTTAGGATAATATATTAAATGCAATGAACGAGCTGAGCTACAAACTTAATTATAGAAATAAATAACTTACAGACAGTAGCAACCAATGATAGATTTGTCGAGGACGCGCTGGTTGTATAACTGAAACAGTTCGGTCATTTGAACCTGTATCGAGTATGGTTTGAAGTGATGCTCCTTTCTAACGTCCACCAGAAACCAATCTTTATGATGCTTTTTTTTTCTGCTTGCGACATGTACCATTCGTGCACATTTTGCATATGTGTGGATAGATGCGCGAGCTCCTCATTACTGACTAGAGGCTCTCCTTGGACATATTGCCGTACTACCTGACCCACTAGCGTATCTTCATAGCCAAAATATTGACCAGGAGACATATTTGCTTCGTTAGCAAGTGCTTTGGCCTGTGATACAGTGATTCCTATAAGTGCAGCATTATTACAGGCTCTAGGGTCCATTATTTGCATGTCCATATCCATTTCAGCTCTGAAGGCCTTGTCGAGGTCTGAAATGACTTTGAGCGGGGCGACCGATTGATTCTTCTGTGCTCCGAGCTGGGCAACTTGCTTCCCGCTTTTTGCACTTGTGATTTTTTTCTTCTGTGCTTGCTTAATAATCTCCCGGTCATAGTCTGATTCCAGATTCATCGATATCTGGGATGGTTGCGCAAGAAAGGACTTAGCCCACTTTTTGGTTTTTTCATTATATACCGGCTTTGGCTCAGGCTTTTTGGGTGCAAAATGCGCCTTAACTTGGGCAGCCATATCCGCGTTAGTTTCCTCATCGGTCTTGTCATAAGGTCTCTTTTGAAGAGCCGGCGGGACATCGACTATCTTCGGCGTTTGACCTTTCTTCGATGTGGGGCGCGGGGGGCCATCGAACTTCCGTTTCTTCGACGAGGTAGTAGTATTGCACGGAGGCGGAGGCGGAGATCGAGTTGATGTACTCCTGCTGCGGCGATCGTCAGCGGGGCGGGGTGGGCTTGGAGGATGGCGATAATCGGGTTGGGGTGGACTTGGAGGATGACGATATTCGATGCGGGGTGGACTTGGATTCCTTGGAGTCGGTGGCCTTGGTGCCGAGCCTGGAAACTTGATGTACTTCTTATTCCATAGAATGATGTTGCGCTTGACATCTCCTAGTTTCGTAAGGCCTTCAGGCGTAACGATTTCAATCTCTAGGTCCGCAAAATCCTCCACTATGTCATCCACCGTGACACGAGCATAGCCTGGTGGAATTGGAAGTGAATGGTGGAGTGCTCCAGGTAGACAAGGTAAAGCAGTGCCGATCGCCACCTTGAAGGACAGGTTGTTCATTGGCTGATGTAGCTCACATTGTGCCATCTCTCTGACATCATCCACGGGGTAGTGAGGAGCCGGTGCATCATCCAGCAGTGCTTGATCATCAGCACGGACCTCCGTGGAAGCCACGCTGCTTCTCCGTTGGCTAAGATCTAATGTAGGATCATCAGACCGCGGGTGAGTTGACGACGGCGGCCTTTGGCTAATTTCATGCATGAGGTTCTTCAGATCAGCTAGGTCCTGCTCTACCCTAGAGATCCGTTCTACCTCCCGGTCCTTCTTTCTCTGACGGCTTCTGTAACTGGCATCGTACTGAGGAAACCCTTTCTTCCACGAGACACCGGCGCCTTTGCCTCGTGTTCGTCCTCCCTTTTCAGGATTCCCTAGGGCGCGTGTCAGCTCGTTGTTCTCTCAATTGAGCATCGTTCATTGCTTTAATAAGGTCTTGGGAGGGTTTTATAATTTTATCATGAAATAATGTCTTCCCTATTTCTGGGTCCAAGGATCCCCCGTGCCCGTACCACCAGTGCTTTGACCTCTCGGGCCATCCATCTGTACCAAGAGTGACGCCTCTAGCCCTCATTTCCTTCTCCATAGTTTCCCACTTAGGGACGGCACTCTTGTATCCACCTATCCCCATTTTATGATGGTATTTCTTGTTGGCAGCATTTAACGCGTTCTTTGCCGACTTTGCCTTTGCTTTATGAGATTGCTTGTACTTTACAAAATCGGGCCACTGTTCTCTCAACTTCTCGTTTACTCCTTTGAAGTCTGGAGTTTTCTTTTTCGTGACATATTTCGCGTATAAACTTTTCTTGTGGTTCCGGTACAGTTCAGCCATCTTGCTCAGTGCCCACTCCTTGACTTTCGCTCTATTTTCAAGCCCACCCGGCCTTGGGGTAATACCATCTACCTCAAATTCCTCATACTCTGGAGGTAGTATGAAATGCGCTATGAGCTTCTGCCAAAGGTCATCTTTGGCATCATCGGTGACATAGCTGTTGGATTCTTCACCGGCTTTCTTTGACTTATTCCATTCTTGGATGGTGATCGGCAGGTTGTCCCTAACAAGCACCCCGCATTGATTTATAAACATCCTCCGGTGATTCTCTGGAGCAATCGGTTCATCATCATCATCTATTTCTTCGATGGTGAACCTCTGATTACCATCCAACTTTTTGTCCGGCCCTCGTTTTGTTTGAGCTGTCGATTGCTTCGATCCGGTGGGCTAAAAGAAGAAGAGAGAGTGATTAATATATATCTAGATCAGTTAATGAATAGAGGTAACACGAGACTTTATATATATATATATATATATGTACCTCGCCGGATCGTGTCGAGGGGCCATCATTATTGTTGTTATTTGTTTGCCCTTCGTCCATCTGGTCTTCCCCTTGGTACATTAGGTTTTCCTCTAGTCCATCATCGGATGTATTCAGATATGAGTATATCTCTTCCTCGAGTAAAATATCTTCGGCGCCGGTAGTAATATTAAGAGGAATTTCACTTCTTATCATGCCCTGAAGAAAACTTTCACCGATGCGACCAGGATCTTCGGATGGATCCATGACTTAATTATCTATAACAAAAAGAGAGTTAAACAGGTTAGAAAAAATAATAATCCTAATAACTAAAACAACATAATCCTAATATTATTTGTGCTAAAACAATAATCATAATAACTAAAACAAAAAATAACCCTAATCCTAATCCTAATTCTAATCTTAATAAATAAAATAAAAAATCACTAAAACAATAATCCTAATCCTAATTCTAATATTTTAATTAAAACAATAATCCTAATACTTAAACAAAAAGCCCTAATATAAAAAAAACTATAGAAAAAAACTATAACATTTCCTAATATTAATTGTGGTAAAACCTAATATTATTTGTGGTAAAACAATAATCCTAATATTAATTGTGGTAAAACAATATAATCCTAGCTAATAACTAAAACAAAAAAATAACCCTATCTAATTACAATAATTAATAACCCTAGCTAACTAATAATTACAAAAAAAAACTAGCTAATTCTAGCTAATTACAATTACAATAATTAATAACCCTAGCTAACTAATAATCCTAATCCTAATCCTAGCTAATTACAATTACAATAATTAATAACCTAGCTAACTAATAATTAAAAAAAACCACACCCGCCCCTTCGAGCTCTCACCGATCGAGGCACGGCGGGGCGGCGCGTGGCTGCACAGCGAGGCAGCGCCCGGCGAGGCGGCGAGGCGCGAGGCGGCACGAGACAGGCGCCCGGCGAGGCGGCGAGGCAGCGCCCGGCGGTGCGCGGTAGCACGGCGGAGCGGCGGCACGACGGAGCACGTACGCACGGCGGAGCGGCGGCGGAATCGGACAGCACCTCCCCTGCTTCATCTTCGTCTGTGTGCTTTGTCTTGGTCGAGAAATGCGAAGTGTTGGGGCAGCAACTCCCCTGGCGCCAGAATATATAGGGACCCCCACTTTAGTCGCGGGTCAAGCCAAGGGTTTAGGGTTTAAATCAAATATAAAAACTTTGGAAAATCATATCTTTTATTGTAATAATCCAAATAACCAAATAATATGTTTATTATTATCAGAAAAATATAAAGAATCTTAATATAATATCCATTTATCTGTTTGCATCATTTATAAATTATTTCATTTGTAAATTTTCTTTTTTAATTCAAATCAAATATAAAAACTTTGGAAAATCATATCTTTTATTGTAATAATCCAAATAAAACAAATAATATGTCTATTATTATTAGAAAAATATAAAAATCTTAATATAATATCCATTTATCTGTTTGCATCATTTATAAATTATTTCATTTGTAAATTTTCTTTTTTAATTCAAATCAAATATAAAAACTTTGGAAAATCATATCTTTTATTGTATAATCCAAATAACACAAATAATATGTCTATTATTATCAGAAAAATATAAAGAATCTTAATATAAAATCCATTTATCTGTTTGCATCATTTATAAATTATTTCATTTGTAAGTTTTCTTTTTTAATTCAAATCAAATATAAAAACTTTGGAAAATCATATATTTTATTGTAATAATCCAAATAAAACAAATAATATGTCTATTATTATCAAAAAAATATAAAGAATCTTAATATAATGTCCATTTATCTGTTTCCATCTTTTATAAATTATTTCATTTGTAAATTTTCTTTTTTTAGTTCAAATCAAATATAAAAACTTTGGAAAATCATATCTTTTATTGTAATAATCCAAATAAAACAAAAAATATGTCTATTATTATCAGAAAAATATAAAGAATCTTAATATAATATCCATTTATCTGTGTGCATCATTTATAAATTATTTCATTTGTAAATTTTCTTTTTTTTAATTCAAATCAAATATAAAAACTTTGGAAAATCATATCTATCTACTAATTTCTCTAGAGGTAGGTTCGTCTATCAGAATTTCCGTTCACCTTTTTTCTCGATGGTTTTGCCCCTGACCTTTTGAGGGTATTACAGGAGAGCCACCGCGAAGTGAAGAGCAGAAGTCAACCCCGGATTCCTCAGCCCCTTCTTCCTGCCCCGTTTGCCTCCCTCACGACCTGTCCGATAAAAAAACACTTCTTCGCCTCCCTCACGACCGGTCCGCCTCCCTCACGATCCCCAACCTCCTCTGCCTCCCTCCCAAGCGGGAGCTTGAGCTCCACGGCACATCCCCTCTCTCCGCCCGGCAAGATCCCCAGGAATAGGGCAAGTAGAGCAGCCCATGATACACTTCTCCGCCTCCCTGACGACCGGTCCGCCTCCCTCCCGATCCCCAACCTCCTCTTCCTCCCTCCCAAGCGGGAGCTTGAGCTCCACGGCGCAGCCCCTCTCTCCGCCCGGCAAGATCCCTAGGAATAGGGCAAGTAGAGCAGCCCATGATACGCCACGACGGGAAAGCAGAGGGGGCACCGGATCGAAGTCGAGCGGGCAAGGGAGGCGCTGTGCTCCTACAGACGTTCTTCCCGGCCGGATGACCCGATCCCCTCCGCCCTTTTCCCCTTTCAACGCGACCGGTGCGTGCGGGAGAGAGATCAGGTTGCGGGAGAAAAAATTCATCAATCGATCCTTGATCTAGAGATGGAGTGTAGTGGGTGGTGGCGGAGGGCCGGTTGCGGGATGGGGCGGAGGAGCTCGAGCCGAGATCGACGCCCTCTTGGCTGCGCAGGATGAGCTTGGGGGTGCTGGTCAATGCCGGCGTGGAAAGGGAGGCGCTGGAGCGCCTATAGGATGTGATGATGGCTACCGACGTCATCGATGCCTGGGTTACCGAGAAGCGCATGGTCGAAGCCGAAGCTGAGGGGATGATTCAGCCGTCAGCGGACATGCCTAGCAGATGCTCGCCATCTACGTGCTCGACGGACAATCGGCGTGGAGAGGGAGGCGCTGGAGCGCCACCTAACCAGCAGCGCGGCGGCGTACCTCACTCGACAGGATCTCCTATTCCCCTCGCGGCCTGACCAGCAGCGCGGCAGCATAGGTATTACGGTCGCCTTCCTCCTCTCCGGCCTCTAGCATGGACAGCCTAAAGAATTCAAGTTCAACGTGGTATGTCCCTGATCCCTTTTTCCTGATTTTTATTTGTGGATCTACCCTAATTTCTGCATCTGCAACTGTACAACTCTCAAGGCATGACTATTAGCAGCGTCCAACTGTTTATGCTATGTAAGATTTTTTTATTTCTGTCTCATACTGCTTAGAAAGTCATAGGACAAAAATTCTAGAAAGGTTACACGATAAAGATTCTAGGAACAGTTTCAGTTTTTCGTCAGAGTTGTTTATGTGGATCTATGTCAAGTGAAAATCATCAAGAATAGGATAGCGACTTCTATTAGTGTAAATTGATTTAACTTCCATGTGTTTCTAGCTATCTGAACATTGCCACAAAATTTTAGAATTTTTTCATCACATCCATGGTTCTGTACAAATCATATGATGTTATATAAGCTTTTGTAGGCTATTCGATTGTTTTTCTTACTCTCACTAGAACTGAAGGTTTAGCATTGCATTGGCAACAAAGTATATAATTTTTTTCATCAAATCCATGGTTCTGTACAAATCATATGATGTTATATAAGCTTTTGTAGGCTATTCGATTGTTTTCTTACTCTCACTAGAACTGAAGGTTTAGCATTGCATTGATAACAAAGTATATAACATATAGCTGGTCATGTCTTAAAAGATAATTTAACCACCTGAACTTAGCATATTTTGTATTTTACTAATCTGAAACATTGTAGCCACGTTGTAAGAATAATGTTTCTGATTTTGTAACTTAGCGGAACATGTTCTTCAGATTATATCAATTCATTACCATATAAGTTACAAACTCCCTTCAAATATAATCCAACGTAATAAGAATAGAATAAATACTAGATGTCCATCTTCAAAGTTCCAAGTTGTAAGGTCCAACTGATTCGAGGAAGTCGAGGACAACATCAACGTCGATATGCAGGAAGTCGAGGACAGCGTCAAAGAAAAAGCCGTCAAGGAGGAAGACATCCAGCCAGACGGCAGCAGCGCTGGCACACCATCCTCTGTCATGCTTCTACCGTTGGAGCAGAGGTACTAACACTTTCTGCAGGAGTTTGTGCAGTCTATTTTGTCAACACGTTCTTTCTGAATATTCTTGATCAACGGAGAGATGTGGAGCTTCTGTAGCTTGATGTTCTTCATGGAGTATGTTTGTGGGTGCGTCACTTTCCGCACGGAGTAAGCACCAAATTATATATATGTGTCAAATGATTACCAGGTTGTGTGTTTTTATAGGTTCTCGGACAGTATTTTCTAAGGTACCAAGCCTGATTAATTAGCAAAAGAAGTCCCACATGTATACGTATATGTGAACGAGTCCAAAGTTCTGTAACCATGGACTATAACTCAGATCATCCCACCGTAACCTTCATCTCAGCACGTTCTTGAGATTACAGGTCACGCACAATGAGCCGAACCGTTGCCTGGTCATTGTTCTTGCTGCAGATTCCATTGAGAGATACTACTAGGATGCTGTTTTCTATAACATTCAGGCTTAAGGGCATGTACAAAAGTTCATACATGCCTGTTTGTAGTGTCCCACCACGTCACCTACAAAACACTATAAATTTCTTTTAAAACAGGATTTGGTATCTACAGTCTGGGACATGGTTACGGGCAGGTCCCATTGGTACAGGCAAGATCGATGTGGATTGTGAAAAACTCACCATGTCGATGTAGTTATATACAACATCGCAGCCAGGACGCCGTGTGTAAGATAACAAGATCTCAAGAATTTATACATAGCTACTCAGCTGCAGGAGCGCAATAGCTGATGTTAATAGTCCTTTCTGAATTTTGGATGGCGTACGGGCGCTAAAAAAAAGTACACAACAGTAAGATTACATTCAATCTTTATACACTCTTGATGCATATGTTATGAATCGGCCAGGATATACCTCTATTGATGCCTTCATAATGGCAGGTTTGAAAGTACTTCAATTTTTTTTTAAATGTTGAGGTTTAATTTTCATGTGAATTATGTTGTTCTAAGTACTACTAAGAGCATAAATTTGATCAATCTAGAATGCATCTCTTTACATTTGATCTATTTGACTAAATGCCTAATCTGGATCGTATCAAATTGTGATAGAGATTATTCAGATTTCAAAGACTAGAACAACGGAACGAAATAGGAGGCATGATGACGAGGATAAATTGTAAAGATATGGCTTCTATGGAACGGTGGTGGCAACTCATACATATAGATGGGTGTGGATGCCGCTGCCGCACATGGAGTGTGCAAATAGGTTACTAAATGAAAAAAGTGCAACTTTATTCAGTGTCCTGTATATATACTTTTGTAGCTGCTTGACTCAAATGAAATTCAATGTCTCGTGTGACTTTGTTTGCACTTTCAAAATTAAAATCTACCCCATTGTATAATTAGTTAGTCATATATATTTTTGGAATTTTCGTCTTGAAGGGGGGCATGTGATAATTGAGCGGGGTATGCTCTTCTCTTGCAAGGTGAGGATAAAACAGATGGCGTGTAGTGAAATCTCGGTTTATATTCATAAATCCGTGGCAACACACGGGCATTCAGCTAGTCTTTTATTGTAATAATCCAAATAAAATAAATAATATGTCTATTATGATCAGAAAAATATAAAGAATCTTAATATAATATCCATTTATCTGTTTGCATCATTTATAAATTATTTCATTTGTAAATTTTCTTTTTTTAATTCAAATCAAATATAAAAACTTTGGAAAATCATATCTTTTATTATAATAATCCAAATAACACAAATAATATGTCTATTATTATCAGAAAAATATAAAGAATCTTAATATAATATCCATTTAGTCCCGATTGTAGTCACAAACCGGGACTAAATATATTTCCCGCCATTTCCCACCGCTTCCCGCCAAGTTTTCCCGCCCTTTGCTTTCTACGAGAGCTTTTAGTCCCGGATGTAGTCACTAATCGGGACTAAAGATATTTCCCGCCATTTCCCAAAGCTTCACGCCAAGTTTTCCCGCCCTTTCCCTCTATATTTAGGGCGATCGCGCCATGGCTATCCACACATCCACACCTTCCTCTCTTAGAACAATGGACAACGCCTACTGGGCCATTCTGACCCTCGAGGAGACCGAGGCGCTGTGTGCCTCCAACTACCCTTGTCCGCCGGGCTACCGGCCGCCCGCCGGCTGGATGCTGAGCGCTGGAGGGGTTCCTGTCCCTCCTGTCCCTCAAGGTTCCGCACGCCAGGCGGCCATCACAAACCACTTCTACCACGAGCTCACGCCGGAGCAGCGGATGGATCCCCAGTGGGATACCGATAACTACGACACCTGGAATGCCTTCTTCGCTAATAGGCGGGAAAGGGAGCTCGCCAGGTACGAGGGTGATGGCCCGCCACCGGTGAACCACAACGAAGCCGGCCGTCGTCTGTGGTGGGCGAACCGTACTATCATCGGAGTGATGCGCTACATCGTCGGGGGAGACCATCCTCGCATGCGGTGCCCACGAGTCCACCTTCCACAGAGCCAGAAAAAGGCCCCACACCGGCCCGGCGGTAGCGGCATCGTCTTCCAGGAGACCCCTCCCCCGCCCGCCGTGAATCTGAGGCTGGAATGGCCCCTGGGATATGCCATGGATGGGCTGAGGATCCCCGGAGTGGCAGGTGACGATGACGATGACGAAGAAGACCCTGAAGCTGCGTACTATAGGACTAGGCATGATTATGACTAAAGGGACGGCTTTAGTCCTGAGTGTTAGCTAGTCCCGGTTTGTCCCGGTTTTTAATACTAATAAATGTCTTGAGTGTTACCTAATAAATAGAGGGAAATGCCTATATAAAGAGAGGGTTCATCTTTAATCCCGGTTGGAGAAACCAACCGCGACTGAAGGGATTGCGGCAGACTGGGCCAGGCAACACTAATAATAGGGGTGAGTGTCGATATTATGTCGTGTGGCTTTTACCTTGTCTCGGATGGTGTCACCAACCGGGACTAAAGATGAACCTTTAGTCCCGGTTGGAGACACCAACCGGGACAAAACATGAGTCAGCACTAATAATAGGAGTGAGTGTCGACATTATGTCGTGAGTGTCGACATTATGCCGAGCTGCTTGTACTATAAATAGGCATCCTTGTGAGTCCAGTCCTCCAGCCAGTTTGAGGCATCTCCAAGATGGTTTTCGAGAGCAGGGACACCACTACGGCCAGTTTCAGGGAGATGCCGACGGAGCCTAGTCCTCCGGCATCTCCGAGAAACTGGTCATAGAGGCACTCCCTAATATGTGAAATTAGTTAGCTCCCAGACGTATTGATCTAGTTAGAGAAGTTACAAGCTACAAGATGGTTTTCGAGAGCAGGGACACCACTACGGCCAGTTTCAGGGAGATGCCGCCGGATCCCAGTCCTCCGGCATCTCCGAGAAACTGGTCATAGATGCACTCCCTAATATGTGACCTCACGCGTTTGGAGATCAGATCTTAATGGTAAGTATGAATCGGGACTAAAGGCCCTCCTTTAGTCCCGGTACAGCCACAAAACGAGACTAAAACACTCAAGATTGTTTGCAGACAACACTATAAAAATGGACACATGGAGCATCTTCACTCATAAAATGTTACAATTATTACATATCATTTCTTCGCTTGTGTTCCGTTCTGATCCCGTCGTATCCATGGAGCATCTTCATTCATTAACATGATGCTTGGGTCATCCTTCACCGCGAAGGGCGGAATTTCATGAAACTTATCACAATCTTCTGACATGTCTGTCTTGTCCTCCACTCCCACGATGTTTCTTTTTCCTGAAAGAACTATGTGGCGCTTTGGCTCATCGTCTGATGTATTCTTTTTCTTATTTTTTCTTTTTCTAGGTTTGGTAGACATGTCCTTCACATAGAAAACCTGAGCCACATCATTGGCTAGGACGAATGGTTCGTCTAAGTACCCAAGATTGTTGAGATCCAACGATGTCATTCCGTATTTCTTGTCTACCTCAACCCCTCCTCCTGTCAGCTTGACCCATTTGCACCGAAACAAGGGGACCTTAAAAGTAGGTCCATAGTCAAGTTCCCATATCTCCTCTATGTAACCATAATATGTGGTCTTTGACCCATTGTTGTCTGTTGCATCAAAGCGGACACCACTGTTTTGGTTGGTGCTCTTTTTATCTTGGGCTATCGTGTAAAATGTATACCCATTTATCTCGTACCCTTGGAAAGTCGATATAGTCGAAGATGGTGACCTAGACAACAAGTATAGCTGATCTCCAAGAGTGTTGTTTTTGATGAGATGTTGCAACCAACCGCCGAAACTCTTCATGTGTTCATCTCTAACCCAAGAGTCATGCTTTCCAGGGTTGTTGGAGCGTAAGATTTTCTTGTGTTCCTCGATATATGGGGCTGCCAAGATAGAATTCTGTAGAATGGTGTAATGTGCTTCGGTGTAAGAATGTCCGTCCCTACATATTATTGATTTCCTTCCTAGAGTACCTTTTCCACTCAGTCTCCCCTCATACCGCGATTGAGGAAGACCAATCGGCTTAAGGTCAGGAACGAAGTCAACACAAAATTCAATGACCTCCTCTGTTCCATAGCCCTTGGAGATGCTTCCTTCTGGCCTAGCACGGTTACGAACATATTTCTTTAAGATTCCCATGAACCTCTCAAAGGGAAACATATTGTGTAGAAATACAGGACCAAGAATGGAAATCTCTTCGACTAGGTGAACCAGCAGGTGCGTCATAATATTGAAGAAGGATGGTGGGAACACCAACTCAAAACTGACAAGACATTGGACCACATCATTCTGTAACCGTGGTAGATCTTCAGGATTGATTATCTTCTGAGAGATGGCATTGAGAAACGCACATAGATTCACAATGGGTACTCGAACATTATCTGGTAGAAGCCCCCTCAATGCAATCGGAAGCATTTGCGTCATAATCACGTGGCAGTCGTGAGACTTTAGGTTTTGGAACTTTTTTTCTGCCATATTTATTATTCCCTTTATATTCGACGAGAAGCCAGACGGGACCTTAATACTGCTTAGGCATTCAAAAAATATTTCCTTCTCTTGTTTGGTAAGAGCGTAGCTGGCATGACCTTGAAATCATTCTGGATGCAGGCCATCTAGGTCTTTCATACGTTGATGGTCCTTTCGTGCTTCCGGTGTATCTTTTGTCTTCCTATACACGCCCAAGAAGCCTAGCAGGTTCACGCAAATATTCTTCGTCACATGCATCACATCGATTGCAGAGCGGACCTCTAAGAATTTCCAATATGGTAGCTCCCAAAATATAGATTTCTTCTTCCATATGGGTGTGTGTCCTTCAGCGTCCTTCGGAACAGATTTTCCTCCAGGACCCTTTCCAAAGGTTACCAGTTGATCCAAATCTTTGACCATATCAAATATATCAGCACCAGTACGCTCCTTAGGCTTCGTCTGGTGACATGCTAGACCGTTGAAATGCTTGCCTTTCTTTCTTAAGGGATGCTTGGCCAAAAGAAATCGACGATGCTCATTGTATACATTCTTCTTACAATGTTCCAAATATATACTTTCAGTCTCATCTAAACAGTGTGTGCATACATTATATCCCTTGTTTGACTGTCCTAAAAAGTTACTAAGAGCAGGCCAATCATTGATTGTTACGAAAAGCAATGCTCGGAGGTTAAATTCTTCCTGTTTATGCTCATCCCACACGCGTATCCCGGGTTCGTGCCACAACTGTAAAAGTTCTTCCACTAATGGCCTTAGGTACATATCAATGTCGTTGCCGGGTTGCTTCGGACCTTGGATCAACACTGGCATCATAATAAACTTCCGCTTCATGCACAACCAAGGAGGAAGGTTATAGATGCATAGAGTCACAGGCCAGGTGCTGTGACTGGAGCTCTGCTCTCCAAAGGGATTCATGCCATCTGTACTTAGACCAAACCTTAAACTCCTTGCGTCATCTGCAAAGTCCGGGTACTTTCTATCGATTTTTCTCCATTGCGATCCATCAGCGGGGTGTCTCAACATCCCGTCTGACTTACGTTCCTCTTTAGGCCATCGCAACAACTTGGCGTGGTCTTTGTTTCTGAATAAGCGTTTCAATCGTGGTATTATAGGAGCATACCACATCACCTTCGCAGGAATCCTCTTCCGGGGGGGCTCGCCCTCAACGTCACCAGGGTCATCTCGTCTAATCTTATACCGAAGTGAAGTGCATACCGGGCATGCATCCAAATCCTCATACTCCTCATCGCGGTAGAGGATGCAGTCATTAGGGCATGCATGTATCTTCTGAACCTCTAAACCTAGAGGGCAGACAACCTTTTTTGCTTCGTACGTACTGGCGGGCAATACGTTATCTTTTGGAAGCATATTCTTCATCATTTTCAGCAACTTTTCAAATGAGGAGTCCGGTATAGCACACTCAGCCTTCCATCGCAGCAATTCCAGTGTGTTGCCCAGCTTTTTCAGACCATTTTTGCAATTTGGGTACAACAATTTTTTGTGATCCTCTAACATGTGATTGAACTTCTCCCTATCCTTTTCAGTTTCACAATCTCTTCGTGCATCGGCAATGGTCCGGCCAAGATCATCAGCGGGTTCATCATGTGTCTCTTCTTCATCCTTCCCTTCAGCATCCCCCATGGAAGTATCTCCGTACTCAGGGAAACCATGATAGTTGTCATCCTCCTCCTCTTCTTCATTGTCTTCCATTATAACCCCTCTCTCTTCGTGCTTGGTCCAACAATTATAACTGGGCATGAAGCCGGACTTTAACAGGTAGCTGTGAAGGGTTTTTGAGTCAGAGTAATCCTTCTGATTCCTACATCCATTACATGGACAGAATACAAAACCATTGCGCTTGTTTGCATCAGCAACACAGATGAATTCATGCACGCCATTAATGCACTCGCCAGAGCGTCGGTTAGTATCGTACATCCATTCCCGGACCATCTGCATTATAGTAAAAGTATATCAAAAACCATTATACAACATGATAAAATTATTACAAGTTATATTGAGAGCTTCTAGAGCATTAATTTTGAATTTTGAAAAATTTACATGCACCAATTTGTGAATTGCAGAAAACAATCAACATGATAAATGTGGAGTTTTTTATTATTGTTCTATCAGTAAAAACCTCATTCCATTATAAGCTCTGAAACTCTAAAATTACACATTTCAATTTTCAGTAACTATGTGCCTAATCAAAATTTGTTACACATATATATCAAAATCCTTCTAGCTACTTCTAGAGCATGCATGCATTTGATCCATATCTCTATACTTCTAGAGCATTATACAGCTAAAGTAGCAATAAGAGATGAAAGAATGAAGTTCTAACCTTTTAAAGCTTTGGATTTAGGTATTGCAAACTAAATCTTGACAATTCTTGAGAAAAAAAATGGCATGAACTCTCTTGATTCTTTGAGAAAAATGGCCACCATATGCTTTAGGGCAGCAAGACAGGAGGCAGATTATATAGTCATGGACAACTAGTCCCGGGCCGTGATACGACCCGGGACTAATAGTCCACGAAAGGACCAGCTGGCCTGCTCCAGGTTATTAGTCCCGGGACTTTTGACTACGGCCGTTTCTAGCCGTTAGAGGCCTCACGGCCCGGGACTAGTGCTCCCACTAGTCGCGGGCTATGCCAGGCCGGGACTACTGGGCTTGTTCTGATCGAACCGAAGATGGTTTTTCCAGTAGTGTGGAATTTGGTGTATATTGGGTTGTTGGCCCATTAGACAAATTCTAAAATTCTCTTTGGCTCACTTGTGTATGGCAGCTTATGGCTGTGCTAGTGGTGCTAAAGTTTAGTCTCACATTGCTAATTGAAGGGGAGTTGGGCCACCTTATATAGTAGAGTGTTGCACCACTCGTTAAGGTGTGACAAGAAGAGTAGCCCTCGCGTACTCCTCCTCCGACACGCCCGCCTCGCCACGCCTCACCTCGCCTTGTCACGACGCGCGCACCGTGGGTATCTTGCCGAGCCGAGCTTTATTTTGCTTGTTTGGAAAACTGATTATGAGTCATTAACAGACGCGTTAATTACAGCCGTTTCCAGTTTTTATGGACGTGGCTATTACTGACTCGGACGTGGGTTGAGTCCACGATCCTCCTAACCTGCACTATAAAAGTGTTCGGGCTAAACCTAATCGACACTGTATCAATCGACACACGCGCCTACCTCCTGAACCTTGCGCCACCGCTTTCGTCTTCCCCATCCCGGCTTGCGGCGTGCACCGCAGATCGGAACAGTAGGCCTCCGGAACCCCGTCTCTCGTGAACCTGTACGGATGAGGGGCGATCAGGTTTATGGGGAGCACTCAAGCGCGACTACTGGCAACCACAACGTCGTCCGGCGACGAGTTCCCGAACGATGACTTCTTCCCGGACATCAGCGACCTCTTCGACAACCTCAACATGGGCGACGCTGCGGCTGCTATTCAGTCTACACTGTATGTGATCCTCAATTCTCTTTTTAGATTATGCTAGAGTTCGTTGTTCTAGCGTTTGGTGTAGATGTGATAGGTTTATCTCCTATAGATGTAATCTGTTCATCTACTTTGTTGATCTGCATAATTGGTTTTAGTACCGTTTGTATGATCATGCTTTATCAATTTATTATCCGGATTAAATCATATGGATTATTGCTTATATTTCCAACAGATAGGCACCACAATGATTAAGCAATGCAAAACACTATAGTTACAAACTTGTTTAAATAAAGGAAGTACGAAGAAAATGGCCATGCATTGTCAATTAATCAACTACTTCCGCAGAGGCAACAACATATAACCATGCAAAACTAATCAAAGGTATGAAACAACTCGTAGAAGTAACAAAAAATATCCATGAACACGAAAGAGGATGCGTTTCATTATGCAACCACTTAGCATATGCACTAGCACATGCATACAAAGGGGAGCGGTCCTAACTCATTAATCATATGAGGAGCTAGAGGCACAAGAAACTGCACTAACCGAACAAACGGGGGAGTACTAAGGAGGTAACTAATAGCATGGAAGCTGGATGGAAGTGGAAGGTAAGCGAAAGAGCACATCCAACAGAGAGGGGGTATAACATCAATAAATAGTAGAAAAGGTAGGTGTGTGAAGGCATGGGGAAGAGAATGGTGAGCAAGGCATGGGGAAGAGAATGGTGAGTTGTTGATGAAAGCATGTATGAATGAGGAAGCAGGGCCTGGAGAAAACATCGAAGATGCAACCTGCCATGAAAGCCTGATTGGAGCGGCCAGGTGTGAAAACAACTAAGCAAAGAGTTGTCGAGAAAACCTTTCTCTTTCAATTTAGTACTTGGCAAAGGCAGCAAAAAGGAAAGTGATACTTAATTTAAAGAAAAGGTCAGATACCTCCACATACATGAAGAAGATAAGCTTACTATCTAACCAGATAATCATCTTATGCATTCTGCAAATGATCAGCTCCATCATGTCCAACACCAATGCCTGTTTCTGCAAGCATAAGAAGCCAAACAACCAATGACATTCCAACAAAAAGCCAAACAGCTACAAGGATGCATCAACAAGAAAATTAGATAAACTCACACTTGCAGTTTGGAAAAAAATCAGTTTTATATAAGATTAGGAATAGATAAACTAAAACCATACTTGCTGTCAAATTTAATGAATATTCTGCAAACAGTATAAACTAATAACTATTGTGAAATGAGGAAAATGCATATACTCAGGTATTAGCTGGTCATAAGAGATAAATTATCTGACACTATTAAGCTAATTCCGATCCACATTGGAGTAAGTTCAAAAACTAATCATACTGATAAATAAAAGTAACATAAGTGATCAAGATTATTAATATTTAGATTATCTTCAAATAAATTTAGCCTCAAAATAATAAATAAACGTACTAATAGATCCTACCAATATACATGATGGAGAGTACTCAAATTTAAATTATCTAGCCTGAGAATGGAATGAACTCAGTTATTAGTTTTCCTGGTATAGATGAATATGCTACCCGTAGCAGGGACTCTCCTAATAGTGATAATATGAACATGTATTCCTCGATTTCAAACAAACTTGACATTATGGACTCAAGGTTAGTAGCAAGATTAGCAGAGATAAATTATAATGAATATTGAGCGAAAGAAATAGAGCTAGTTTGAAGATTACATATGTACCTATTGAGTTATTGCCTACTTGACATTTCGGTTGGTTCAAGCTAGTATTTTTTATGTAGTCCTCTTCAACACTTCAACTGACAACTGTTATGTATCTTATCTTGTGAAAAAAATGCACTAAAGCTATACACTAAAACCACCACCATACAATTTTTTGCATATATAAATAGGCATAGAACAGAGAAATTAATAACTTCTTTGTTCATTTTCTTTGCCGAGCAGGTGTTGGACACGGTTTAAAAAGAAAGTACAAGATCCATGCAAAGATGAGCTAACTTATAAACCGATGAAGGGTTTACAGCAGCTATCGGGGACTCATTTATGTGGATTCTATGTTTGTGAATATATTCACGAGTTGACCAGAGAGCGGAGAGTTGATTCAACTTATATTCATAGTTTGTGAGAGAATCTCGAGCCATAACAACACATATGATCAATTCAAGAGGAATTGACAGGATTTCTGATGAAGGAGGTCATTGATGAAAGAGGAGAACATTATGTGGAGGACGGGGAACTCAATATGATTTAGTGATCCCCATATAATTGATACGATATATAATCAATGACCATGTAATTTCAAACATTTCGTTCCTTTTGATATGATATATCAAATTCTATATGTATGCTTGCAAGAGATTGAATATCAATTATATATGCATCAACATGTACTGTGTATGTAGTAGCGTAGAATATGTGTATGAAAACATGTTTAAAATTATAATTAAACACAAATTGAAAAAGGAATGAAATGAAAAAAAAATGAAAAGGAAAACACAAAATCGTGCCGCGGCAGAGAAACACACAAATCTCTGCCGCGACAGGAATTCATGTAGTCCCGGATGGTGTTATGCCTCGGGACTAAAGTTTCTCCAGCCTCCTCCGTGTTGCTGCTGCCACGTGTTGGACTCTAGTTCCGGCTCGTAGCAAACCGAGACTAGAGATAGATCTCGAGTCCCGAATTGGCAGTCTCGGATGCAAAACCGGGAATAGAGGCCCGTTTCCCACCAGTGTTTTAAACTTATGCTTGATGCGTTTGATAAATTTACCAGATAGTGAACAAGAACACTATGATGTTCTTCATTGGGTTTCATTATAAATCATGGTGTTTCATTGTGTTTCATAATTCAGGTTTTTGAATTTTGTAAAATAAACCTATTTTAGACTTGTTTAAAAGACATTGTCGAAATACAGACACATGTTCAAACGAAATCTTAACCCTATACTCATTCCGATATATATGGTATTTCCAAATATGAGATTGGAAATTAAAATGCTATACTAGAGCTGGAGAAAGTTCTAGGTTTGTGTAGAGGCATTCTTATATGTCAGATTTTGGAAAAAAAGAGAGAAGAATATCTCAATAAACACAAAGTTGGAGAGAGAGAGTGTGTGTGTGTGTTTGTCCAAATTTCAAGAACATGGTGTGGCTTTGCCATGCACGCGATCTAGGTGCACGGTAGAGTTGCTTTTCTCAACGGAGGCCACGAGAAGACGATCCTTCCACGGGTCTTACATGTGCAAAATAATGATCCAACGGTACAACAAAAATATAAATAGACTAAAAACATCATCGTTTGCCAACTGAAATAAGAGAACAACATCCCTTTGAAGCACAACCTATATACTCGCTCTGTTCGGAAATATAAAATATTTTAGTTTTGTAAAACGAATGTATTTAGATATCTTTTAGTGTATATGTTTACTCCGAGTCTATACACAAAATTCATATATATACATTTATTTTATAAAGCTAAAACGTTTTATATTTCTATAAGACCGAGGGAGTATGTGACATGCTAGGAGGAGTTAAAAGAGAAAAAAAAGAACGAAAGCAAATAGTATGTACGATATGGAAAATTCTAGGAAAACAAAGCGTTGATGCTCGATCCACAGCATGCACTCTAGTCAGATAAGCTGACACCCTTTTACTTGAGACACCAACATACTAGAACTTCTTTGGCAATTGAGATCATCTAAGCATACACGCTACTCGCATCAACTTTATCGGAAAAACAAATCACCATGATATAAATTATATTACCTCTATTTCAATCTATCAAAACATCTTATATTTCAAAACAGAGCTACTATCCTAGTTCTGGTCGGGGGCATCACACCACTCAGCGGCAGCACCGACCTTTACGCCCCTAAGGCCGCACCCTGACACCCACCAATTCTTCTCCTCATATGACACGCCATACGACCCTGGTGGGAGGTGTAGCGTGACCTGGTACACCGGCGCCGCTAGCTTCATGTCTGCTGCGAGGATGTCCAGCATGTTCCCTTCGGGTACCATGGTCGTCCTCGCGACGACACGCTGCCGAGCAGACTTCCTGGGCCCTGCGCAGATGCGTCCCACCTGGGCCTCGCCCTAGGCGAGCAGGACGCCACGGTAGGAGACCTCGACATAGCTTCCAGGCTTGATGCACGCCTTGGTCCCGTAGCTCCGCGAGGAGACCCCGAGGGTGAGGTTGAACGAGAGGCCCCTCATCGGGTCGAGGTTGGAGGCGGAGTCTATGGCGACGTAGTAATGCGCGTCGAGGTGAAGGAGTATGATCGGGGTAACCGTGCAAGTGACAACCACGACTATTAAGATCGGAAGCGTGGACCAGACGATGCAATCCTTGCTGACCTTGTTCTTCTTCTGTAGGATGTCCGGATCTGCGTGGATTGTCTGCCTCTCGACGTCGCCCATCGCGGTCATCGGCTGAATGCCCATGTTTTTAGGGCTTGGGTGTTGTGTAAGCTTGTTGAGGGGGTTTATAGGGACCAAAGGAGAGATCGGCTCATGAACTAGATATATGGCGATATCGATGGCCCATGCATGGAGAAACGTACGTACACGAGTAGGTAGTTTCCGGTTGGATTAATTGAAAACTATGGGAGTTGGGTAGGCAATAATAATTGAAAACAGAGATCGTGTCCCTAAAGCGTGCGTAACGTACGCGTGTGTGTGAATATTCACGTACTAATTTAAATCAATCGTACATTTGTACACAACTAGAGATAGAAACCAAGTTTAGCAGGTCTCCCGAAGCTACGATCGATCGGGTTGCGACTTGATTGGTATCGTTAAGATTGGTCGTGTCCCAGCCGGGCGGTATTTAATTAGGAGAACATCTCCCACAAGAAATTACCTTGGTATATATTTAGGAGAACATCTCCCGGGCGATAACAACCAGACGCAGGAGGGGAGACCCAACCAGGACAAACCCACGGTACACACCCATCGATCTTAGGTCAACCAACACCAGCGTCCATCATGGCGGCTGCCACCTTCGACGACCGTGCTCCAGACTGCTTCCCGATCTTCTGTACAATGCTGGCCATCGCCGCCTTTATCCTATCCATGGCCGGCATGTCCTATATCGTGTTCTACGGACCCTCCACCCCGATCTACTCCGTCGCCATCGACTCCGCCTCGGGCCTTGACCTCCCGGTGCCGGACCTTGCCTTGGAGCCTCGGTTCAACCTCACGCTCCGCGTCACCTCGGAGAGCCTCGGCGTCGGCGGGTGCCTGGAGGCCGGCACGTTCCTGGAGGTGTCCTACCGCTGCAACATGCTCGCCGCCACGTCGGAGCAGCTCTGCGCCGAGCCGACGGAGTCACGGGAGGTGTCCTTCGTCGCCAGGGGCACCGACGTGCGCCTGCCGGGATACGTGATGGACAACCTCGTCGCGGACATGCGGAACGGGGTGCACGCGTTCGAGGTCACCGTGAGGCGGTCGGACAGCAACTACGATGATGTGATGCTGGTCTCGTGCGGCGGCAGGCAGGTCGGCGGGGACGCCAGCGCCGCGTTGGAGACTCAGTGCCATGCGTCGCACTTTTGCCCTGATCAGGACCGGGGAAGAAGGGTCGTCGCTAGGTTGTCCCCAAAACACGTCTCCAGTCTATCAATGATTATGTAACTGAAGACCAAAAGGATGCTCCGGGCTGCCTAAAGTTAATATCTATGGACATCCAAGGTCGGCCTGGTCAAGATCAACCATCAAGATGTGTTGCTATATTTATATAGATTAGAATACTACTCAACGTCGCTGTTTTTCGAATCCTAGTTTATTAATTTGGGTGCAGTTCGTCTGAGTTTATGTTGTTTACCACTGCAACAAAAAAAGGGTATATTTGTTTTGTCTACTCTGTCGAAATAGGCTTTCGCCCCGCTTTATAAATAAAGCAACCGTCCAACACAACAAGCATCCAAGAGTCACAAGCAAGTATAACATGAATGCTGGAGCCACAGCACAAACCGACCCAACAAAAAACAAAGGGAAAGACGGCTACGAAGGAAGGGGCCATCACGCCCGCCGAAAGGACGCCGAGGTGGAGCGCCGGCCTAGGGTGGGAGGCGCCTGGCCGCCTCCAAGAGCTGACGGAGGGTAGCGTCCAGCCGTGCCTTGTCCCGCTGCCTACACAACGGGTACCAGAACTGCAGAGAAGCCAAAAAGCGGAAAACCGAGTCAGAGGCGCGCCTAGGGAGAATCTTTTCAATGACCATCTTGTTCCGAATGTTCCATAGGGACCATGACATCGCCGCAAACACTAGCCAGAATAGGCGCCGGCCCTTCCCAGGCCGGTTTGCGTGCGAGTCCAGAAATTCACCGAGATCATGGGCCAGCCAGTCCGGGCCCAAAGCCTCTCTGGTGAAGTTCCACAGAAACCGGGCCGCGGGACAGGTGAACAATATGTGGGTGCCCGTTTCTGGGATCCCGCATAGTGGACATAACCCATCCCCGGCCCCTGTCTCTTGGTCACCTCCACCCCCGAAGGGAGCCTATCGCGAAGGAGTTGCCACACAAAGATTTTTATCTTCAGTGGGAGGGGGGCCTTCCACAGGGGCTTGGTCCAGGGGAGAACCGTGCGGCCAAAGAGGGCCCGATAAGCCGACCCAACCGAGAAGGAGCCTGAGGGAGTGAGGGTCCAAGAAACCCTATCGGGTTCGTCTGCCAAGGAGGTTGGGAGCTCCGCCCTAAGTTCCCTCCACGCTTCAGTTTCCTCCGGACTGAAGGTACGCCGGAACGAGATGTTCCATGTACCACCCAGCGCGGCGGAGGCTACACGAAGCGTTGGATCGGAACAAATGGCGAAAAGGCTCGGGTACACCTCGCGGAGCGGACGTTCCTTGAGCCAGGAATCCATCCAGAAGATGGTCCCCTCCCCATTCCCAATGGACACCGAGACCCCAAGCCTGATCGCGTTCTTGGTCTCCTGGATGGAACGCCAGAACTGGGAGCCGTCGAGGCGGTCGCACCCTAGAAGAGGACGGTCGCGCAGGTATTTGGCCTTAATGAGCTTGAGCCAGAGGCCTCCCTCGTTGCGGAGGATGCGCCAAACCCATCTAAGCATCATGGCTTTATTGAATTGGCGGGATGCGAGAATACCTATGCCCCCAAAATCCTTGGGGGCGCAAATGTCAGCCCATTTGACCATGTGGTATTTCTGGCGACCCAAGGGGTCTTGCCAGAAGAACCTCGACAGCTCCTTGTCAAAGGCCCCATGCACCCCCTCGGGGAGGAGATACATGCCCATCATATACATGGGCAGGCTAGACAGGCAGGAGTCGATCAGGACGGTCTTGCTGCCTTTGGATGTGAATCTCCCACACCAGGGTTCGGACCTAGCGCGCACCCTGTCCACGAGCGGGTCCAGGTCCCTGATCAGGATCCTGGTATCGCGGACTGGCATCCCTAGGTAAGTTATGGGGAAGGAGGTCAGCCGACAATTAAAGTTGTCAGCTATCCTCTGCTGCTCGTCCTGAGAGAAGCCTAGTGCGATAATCTCACTCTTATCGAAGTTGATGCGGAGGCCAGACATCTCCTGGAAGCAAAGCAGGAGGAACTTGAGGTTCGCAATGTCCAATGTTGAGCCTTCAATCATGATCATTGTGTCATCGGCGTACTGGAGCTGAGTGATACCCCCTCCTGGGATAAGGTGGCCCACCACTCCGGAGATGTGGCCAGCCGCCTTGGCTTTGTCAAGCATCTCCGCGAGGGTATCAACCGCCGCGTTGAAGAGGAGTGGGGACAGGGGGTCGCCCTGACGAACCCCACACGCCGGGAGGAAGTAGGGTCCAATCTCACCGTTGATGTTAATCGCGGTACTCCCGGTCATAACGAATTGCATCACCCAGGTGATCAAGCGGTCGTCAAATCCTCGTCTAATGAGGACCTGTCTGAGGAACCGCCAGTCCAGACGATCGTAGGCCTTCTGGAAGTCTAGCTTCAAGAAGATGCCCTTCAGACGTCTGGACTTGATCTCATGGAGCACTAAAATCCCATCATGTATCAATCTGCCCTTGAGGAAGGCGAATTGATACTGATGGGTGAGGCGCTCCAAGACCGGAGCCAGGCGAGACGCGCAAACTTTCGCGAACAGCCGTTGAATAACATTTAGGACTGTGATGGGACGGAATTGGCGGATGTCCGAGGCCCCTATCACTTTAGGGATCAAGGTGATCACCCCCAGATTCAACCGTCCCATCACGAGAGTCCCTGTGAAGAATTCCTGGAACATGGGCATAATGACCGGCTGGAGGTCCCTCCAGAAAGTCTGGAAGAATACAACGGGGAGGCCATCAGGGCCCGGGGCGGAGTTGGCCTTCATGGCCTTCAGCGCCCGCTCAACCTCCGCTGGCAGGAACGGGAGTGTGAGCTCCGCGTTCTCGTCAGCAGTGACCCTGGCCCTCATCGGCCAAAAGTCCGCTGCCAACGCGACCCCCGTGGGGGGACCTACCTAGAAGAGCTCCTTGTAAAAGGAGTAGATATGGGAGGAGAGCGCCCCTGGCTCCTCGATGAGGCTATCCCCGTCCCATAGGCAAGGGATCGAGCATTTCCTACGGCGACCATTGGCCACAGCATGGAAGTATGCCGTGTTCGCATCCCCCTGGAGGAGCCAGTTTTGACGGCTGCGCTGCCGCCAAAACAGCTCCTCGCCCTGGTAGATCTTGACCAGCGATGTCTCTAAGGCATAGCGGTGGGACCACTCGTCCACGAATAATCCCACCGAGTCTGCCGCCCAGTCCAGGGAACGGATCTCGTCCAGCAGCGCCCCCTTCTGGAGCCTCGTTGCTGCGCCCAGATTGGCCTCCCAGCCCCTCATGAACTGTCGTGTAATTTTAGCACAGTGGTGCCACACGTCCACAGCATTAAACCGCCTGGGAGGGTTAGCTGCCGCCGTTAACCACTTGGCCTAGAATGCCTCCACGAAACCCGGCTGGTGGAGCCAGAAGTTCTCGAAGTGGAAGCGGTTCAAGCGAGGTGGCGAGCTTCCCCCAGTCGATAAGAGGAGAGGGGTGTGGTCCGAGCCAACCCGGGTAAGCGCCCGAAGGGAGCAGAGAGGGAAGGCTACCTCCCAATCAACCGAAACCAGCACACGGTCGAGGACACTTCTGACGGGATCCACCCTGTTGTTCGTCCACGTGAACCGGGCACCCACTCGCGTGATCTCTCTAAGAGCGAGATCAGCGATACAGTCGTTGAACATCCGCATGCGCGGGATATCCACGTTGTGGGTGCTCTTGTCCGCATGGGAGCGAATCAGGTTGAAGTCACCCGCGACCACCACCGGGATGGAGCAGCGCTCGACCTTGGCTTTCAGTTCCTCCAGGAAGGCAGGTGAACGACTATGATCCGCGGGGCCATAGACGATAACGACCTCCCAACGGAGGCTGGATCGTCTATGGGTGAGGGCCATGCTCACGAAGAATTCCCCATGGTCCATATCATCCACCTCAAAGGTATCCTCCTTGACGCCAAGAAGGATGCCCCCAGAGTGACCCGACATTGGTAGCCAGTTCCAAGCGAATTTGTGTCGTGACAAGCCTTGGAGTTCCGAGATCTGGAAGTCTTGTTTGATCGTCTCTTGGAAGCCTACAATGTCGACATTTTCCTGGCGCATGTAGTCCTTTAATTGGCGTTTGCGACCATCACTACCAAACCCCCCTAATGTTCCAAATGAGAGCGGTGATAGCTGGCCAATTCATTGGATAACATTCTGGGGTTTGGTCCCCTTAGGGGGGACGGATCGTGTCCTTACTGCGGGCGGAGGTCTAGAGCCTGGTCTCGGCGGCCTCCCTAGTGATCCCCCCTCTAGGGGGATCTCCTGGGTGGCGGCCGTGAGGCGCTGCTTAGGAGAACCCACCCTCCTGGAACCGGGATCAGATGTCCCAGTTCCTAGCGGTGTCGAGGTTTCCCCATGCTGGCGCGCAGCGTGTGCGCGCGCAGTGGCGAGGGATCCCTCATAAATCTCCCTAGCTCTAATCGCCTCAATCTGCTCAAGTATCGGGCCCCGCTCCCCCCGGAAGACCACGCCACTGTCTGCAGCCACTTGGGCGAGGTGCTCAAGTGGAAAGTCATCTAACACCGAGAACCTGGAGCCTGACGAGGACGGGAGGGAAGGAGGTGGAGGGGCTTTCTGAGAAGTACCTGGATCAAGGTTGCGGGCGGCCGTCCTCTGGGACGCCAGCTGAGACACCATGGGCACCACCCCTGGGCTCTCCGCCCTGACACGCGCCAACCGTGCACTGTGGCGCGACGGAGGAGGCATAGGGCGGGGGGGGCGGGGCTGGCGAGCCTTGGAGCCGGCAGCAGGGGTGATGGGGAAGACCGCCGCCGGCTCGTCAGGGTGGGGTGCCTGGGTCACGGGAACCAACGCAGGAGATCCCCGGGGTGGGGCTGGAGTGGACCCCGGGGAGAGCGCGTAGCAGAGGACGCCGGGGGAGCGGGAGGATGAGGGGGCAGTGACCACCATCCCCACGCTCGCGGAATCGGGATCAGACTCCAACAAAGACTCCTCCTGTGTCATGCCGAGGGCCTCCAAGGTGAGCGAGTCCATAGCCATGTGACCAGAGAACCCCTCGGCCAGACCGAAGTTGGATCCGTACTGAGCGATCTGGAGGGTGGAGGGGCTCTGAGAGGCTGGCTCCAGAGGCATCTGGTGGGCCACAGCAGGAGCAGCGGAGGACGTGCCCGCTGGAGGGGGAGCCGGGGGAGAGGGGGCTGGGGTCCGAGACTCCCCTCCCAGCTCATCATCGTCAGAGTCCTCCCCTGATGAGCTCCCACCTCCAGAGGAGGGCTCGCCTGCGGGAGGGACCGAGGGTGGGCGAGGGAGTCCGTCGGCGGCCTGGTCCTCCTCCAGCTCAACCGTTAGGATCCTCCCCTCCATGCCGAAGTAGAAGGGCGGGAGGGGCCCTGGTAGAAGAGCTGGGTCAGGGCAGAGCACCTGCATGCGGATCGGGCCCGATCCCACGCGAGAGGCCTCATCCACCATCACCAGCTTGCCCACTGCCTGCGAGACGAGCTCAATGATGGGGAGCGTCCGCACGCGGGCCTCCTCAGGGAAGCCGAGGATCCGAACCCACACCGCCGAGAGGGTCGAAGACGTCGCAGGGTGGGCGGTCGAGGGCTCGATGGAGATCTGCACCCTGCTGGTCGGGAGGGTGAGAGCAGTGCTGCAAGCGCTGATGGAGAGAATCTCGGCCGATGGGAAGGTCACCACGAACTGGGACGGGGAGATCTCACGGACGCTCCAATCATGACCCGGCATCATCTGACGGAGCTCCTCCTGAATGAACTCCGCCGAGATCACCACCGAGTCAGGAAGCTCCTGTCCCGCAATCACCGTGACCAGGGCCAGGTTCTTGGGCACCGTCATCGCCACCCCTCCAATGTCGATGTAGTAGAACCCCCCTGCAATGGAGTGCGCGAGGTACTCCAGCTGCTGGGAGGCCCGGTGCGGGGCCGAGGGGGTGGTGACGGTGCCAGCGGCCGCCACGGTCTTCTTCTTATTCTTCTTTTCTTCCTTTTCTTCTTCGCCGGCTCCGCGGGCCCCGGTGACTTGTCGCGCCGGGGCGAGCGAGGGCGGGGGACCTCCCTGTCCCTCCGCTAGGCCGGCGCCGTCCTGTCCATAACGTCGCGAGGGCCCGCCCCCTGCAGCAGCTCCTGTCGGAGCCGCTGCTCCGTGCGCCGACCATCCGGGGATGGCTCCCTGTGGGGTCCCTCCCGTCCCATGTGCCCGTGGTGGCCAAGCGGGCGCTGACCCCCGCGCGGGGGCGTCCGCTCCTGTCCCTGGGAGCGACCGGGGGAGCTAGCGCGTCGCGGGGAGCAGGGGTAGGGCGGCGTCCGGCGACCCGGCGGCCGGTAGGACGGCGCCCGAGGCTGGCGCGCGGGGGGAGAGCGGCGGCCGGGGGAGCGGTGACGGGCCTGCGCCGGGGGAGGGGGAGGGGAGCGGGGACGCTTGCGGGAGACCGCCTCAGAGTACGTCATGGGGCCGGCAGCGCACCGGCCAGGAGCCGCGGAGGCCGGCGGCGGGGCGGGAGGGCTCTGGAGGTCGCGGCGCGAGGAGTTTGGGGGTGGCGGTGGGGCGGACGGGACGTGCGGGAAGGAGACCCTGTGCGTCCAGAGCGACGCCCTAATCGGCAGATCCCCCGACCCAGGAGCCCCGGGCCGGCCCAGGTGGCCCATCCGCGACGCGCAGTCGGCCCGCAGTCTGAAATCTTGGGCCCGCCAGCCCCGGACTGGGAAGGGGCCGGCGATGGGCCCAATTCCAACCACATGCCCACCCGGAGGCGAGCGAGCGGCAGGGACCAGGGACGCCCGAGGGGGGTCGCCGCCGGCTGAGGGTTAGCCGGCGCCGGCGCCGACGAGGCAGGAGAGGCCAGGGGCGACCCCAGCGAACCCTCCGACGCCGCACCAGCACCAGACGCCCTCAGCCCGGGCCAAGACGCCCGCATCGACGGCGAGGAGCGCATCCTCGGCGGGGCCAAGCCATCCGCCGGCGAGGGGGGATGGGGGCGGCGGGGCCGCGCCGCCGACCTGGGTGGCCGGACATGGCGAGCCACCCCCAGAAACTCTGCCAGCGTAGGGGAAGCCGGGGGGAGCAACGCCGAGCCAGCTCCGCCGCCGCCTCCTCTTCCTCCTCGACCTCGTCGGCGACGTCAGCCCAGCGGCGACCCCGGATGCTGCCGGGCTCCGGCGCAGCGTCGTTGGAGGGCGACAGGCAGGGGATTCCAGCCGGCGGGCTCGCCTCCCCCCTGGCCCGGGGCAGTGGCGTCGTGACCTGCAAAACCAAAGGCATGGCCTTTGCCAAAGAGGGGGAACGCACCTGGTTGGGTGGGCCGGCGGCGCACGCTGCGCTGCGGCGGGGGCCCTGGCCGCGCCAACAGAGGCGGAGGAGCTTGGGCACGCGGCGTCAATCACGCAGCGGCGCTAGGCGCCGGAGGGCGCGGGGCGAGCGACGACGCCATTCCGTTCCCTGAAATCGGAGGGGAGCTTGTCGTTTCTATCCCCACCCTTCCTGCTTCGGTTGCGTGTTTGAACTCTCAGCTTGTAGTTACTACTACTTGTCTAGAGTTTCTTTTACATCTAATGTGTACGAAATCATATGAATCAGATATGCAAGAATAACCGTGTTATATTTTTTTTGTGAAGTACTTTGGTGTCATGTACTTCCTCCGTCTTAAAATAGATGTTATAAATTTAAAATTTAGATTTATCTAATAATAAGTCGGTGTAACTATATCTCAGGCAACTGAGATTTAGTCACGATGTCAGCAGCCAATCTACCGTGTTGCCGTATTCTCCCTTGTTGTTTTCCCCCGGGCCATATTTTTGTGTGTGTTCCCCTGACTTTCCTAAGATGGAGTTGGCCGTTTACATGTCTTCGTATTTTGGTCCTAGGCTGCTCCAGCCTCGAGCGAGTTGGTTAGCTTGGGTTTCTAATCATACATCTGACCCACATATAAGCAATATACCTTCAAAATAATCAACAACAACTCAATGTATTTATTTTTCCAAATAATAGCATGATGTCCACGGTCTTATTGAGATAAAAAAAAGAAGTAAGATTGCAGGGAGAACCATGTACAACTTGGAATGTCACAATTGCAATCAATTTGTAAGTAGGTAAATGTTAGTTGCAACTCACGTGTAACTAGCAAAAATCTCAGTTACAACTTAAGTACAATTAGTAAAATCTCAGTTGCAACCTATATGTAACTGAGATTTCACCAGATATCTAACTTAGAAAATCTTAGTTATAACCCATTCAAAATTAGGATAGCTTAGTTGTAACACACGTGTAACTCCGGAACCTCGGTCGCAAGTCGCAACCCACCACATTAAAATAGAATATATCAGTTGTAGCCCGTGTGTAACCGGAAACCTCGGTCGCAACACATGTGCTAGAACCTGTGTGTAACTAAAAACGTTGAAAAAAATCTCGGTTGAGAGGCGGAAAGTAGCACCGGTCTAGCGACCGTATGCGCTGTGTATCATTCGAGTTACATGAATCAATGCAACAGTAGCCAGCCAGTCATTAGTCCATGCTAAGCACACACACAAAAGCTTATGAGTGTGATTACTTGTGCCTGATGTTCCCTGCCTCCCGTATCACTAGTCAACGCAACACTCCCGAGTCCCGAGACTCAAGCCTGCCTAGTTTTTCTCGTTCTCCCCGTCTCCTCCCAGAGTTCAGTTTTCATAAAACCTAATCTGAGACCCCAACGGTGGCAGGCGGCCATCAATCTGCTGGGCTGCTCCACCTGCATTGGAGGTATCTCGTACCTCAAGGGCCAAGACACCAAGGTAATTTCCATCACATGACATCTTAACCTAATCAACCTGGATGCGTACCAAGGCAACTCATGAATGGATGTTTGATTATAACTAGACTCTCCTTTGGTGGTATTTACTACGAACAAAAAAAATGGTATGTACTTTCTTCATATGACAATAATTGACTCGGATTTGTCTAAATTTATGTGTATCTATACAAAAACATGCATAACATGCAAATTTAGATAAATTGGAGTCACTTATTTCTAGATGGAACGAATATAAGTTAGCACCACACTTGCTCCGTTCCTGGCTAGTGGCTCCGCCACTGCATGTATAACTAGAGAACCTCAGCTGCAACCAGTATGAAAACATAATCACTAGACCGATTCTAACATAAATACCGTTGCAAGAAGTAGCATAACTGTTTTGCATATATCACGCGAGGTGCAATTTATAGGCAATAATTTGTTTAAGAACACGTGTTTCAGTTGCTCGCTATTTGATTTTTAAAGGTTGATAATTTTTTGCACACACCCCAAAACAATAAATAAAAGCACCAAAAGAAAACCATAAATTTGCAAAAAAAAAAACATAAAATGAAAGCAAAAAGGCTACATACTCAAGGCCTGCGTTGCTCCTGGCCCACCAACGGCTAGCTGCGGAGCAGTCCACATTCCCGGGCAAATGCTATTTATGCTAGCGCGCGTATTTATAGAACACGCTCATGGGGGCGTGCGCGTTGGGCCGGCCCACTTAATGTTCTAACCTTTTTATGTTTCTTTTCTTTGTGCTTTTTTTCTAACTCCTTTTTTTCCAGTGTTTTTTGAACATTTTTAAAATATGAACAATTTTTGAATTCGGACAGTTTTCGAATTCCAACCGTTTTTGAATTTCAACAATTTTTTGAATTTGAACAAATTTTAGATATGAACAATTTTTGAATTTGCACAATTTTAGAATACCAACAGTTTTAGAATTTGAATAATTTAAACATATGTGAAAACTGTTTAAACTTGAAAACTATTCAAATTCAAATAAACTAAAAGCAGTGCACTTGTTAGTTTGGGCTGGTTTGGGGCGGCCCACTAGGATGAAACTGCGTACAGAGCTCTATAGCGCACTCGTCAGGCGTAAAAATAGCAGCCCCGCTTTTTCGGTGGAGACAAACAAAGTTGCTATCGATAGCGATATAAAAGAATGGACTAATGGGCTGCATGAATCTTGGAGTAGGAAATCCAATGGCTAAAAAGGTGTATGAGGTTCGATAATTTAGATAATTTTGCGATATCTATTTTGTAATGCAGGAAGTACCATTTTCTCTTTTTAAACCTGGAACAATAGAAGAGCCCTTACCTAGTTTTTACTATTTTTATAAACTATAAAAGATAACCCACATGTTGCGGGGTGCATCTCATTAACTACTCTATTGTGTAAACGAACGAAACAAGAATTTATCAAGAGAAATATGTATGATTCCTTACAACAATACGGGGCTATATTTAAGAAACTACTTATGTATGTACTACATTATAGCAACTGATGCATATAACATAATAAAATCAACAATTAATTACTTGCACAATACAGTTTATTCGTTAGTGGCATGTAGAAGGTGAGAACGTAGTACTAAATAATCATATTGTCTTATTTCTACATGAAGATCTGCATACCTAGTCCAAATTCAGTAATTGGCATCAAGCTGTCTACGGAACAACTATAAATCTACTTCTGGACACACCAAAAGTAACAATGTTAAGTCACGTTACCAACAAAAGTTGAACGGTATCAGAGGAGCATACCAAGAATATAGGGCGTGTTTGGTTGGGCCGACATCCGTTTCTCGCACCGCACCGGCAAAAATAAGCTCGTTTCGAGAGCTGGGCTGCATAAAATCTTTGCACCGCACGATGCTTTAAAGCAGACCAAAACTTAGCCCGCTAGGAACACCGAAATCAGCCATTTCCACGAAGCCAGGCCCTGGCGAGCACGGCGTGCCTGCCGCTTGCACGCTTGGAGAAGCGTGGGAGACGAGGCGTTTTCGCCTTAACCCAGGCCACTCTGCTCACCGCCCAGTCCCACTCCCCTCAACACGATTAACGACCATGGCCGCCGCTCCTCCGCCTCCCCCCTGTTCCGCGGCGTCATCATCGGCAAGGTGAGCGCGCATAGCCTATGGGCTGTCGTTCAGCTCGAGAAGCTCACCGACGGCGACGAGGCGGCCCTCGCGAGGGCGCTCAGGGATCCCGCGCCCATCTACTCGCAGGGAACTAGGGCGGCCACGATGGGTTAGTTCTCTCCTATCTACGAGGGTTAGTTTTCTCCTATCTTGTTGCACCTATCTCGTAGATTAGATCTTGGCTTTGCCATAGATTGGATCTTGGTTTTGTTTGTTCTTGCGATATAATTTTTTTGTTTTTCATGCAACGAACCCTACAGTGGTATCAGAGCCGAATCTATGCGTAGATTTGTTGCACGAGTAGAACATAATGGTTTTTTGGGCGTTGATGCCCTTGTTGTCGCTTGCTTTTCATGTACTTTGCATCTTGCGAGATGGTAGGATGAACCGGCCCGGGCTAACCTTACATGTCGTCACACATGAGACTTGTTCCACGCTCAACGTGCAACTTGCATTGCTGATGAGTGCATATTTGCATTATGTTTTATATTATTATTATTGCATTATAGTGGTAGGATCTTGGTATTTTATGAAGTTTGCACACATCTTTTATGCTTATTTTCATCAGGATCAGATCAGATGATGGATACGATGGACACAATTCTTGGACCAGTTATATTAGAGTGAAAAGGAGTCAAAACAACATAAATTGATTATTTGGGAAATATTAATAACACCAGAAAAAACCCGAAGCAATTGGAGGATACATTGGGTTTAACGACCAATTGAAGTTTTCCCTATTGAAGTTTCACATCTCTTTTACATACGCGATACTTATTTTCTGTATTCAGTTTGTTTACTTTAGTTATTGATTCTCTTATACAAAAACCCTAAAACACTCTTTTTACACAACACTCGCATTTTATCTTGTTACTTAGAACTTTACTTAGCATTTCTATTTTAGTATTTATTTCAAGAGTTATTAGACTTCAGACTCCTGCTCCTATGGGATCGATATCTTTATTTTGAAACTATCTACAAACGATCTATGCATTTGCAGACATCAAGCTATTTTCTGGCGCGGTTGCCGGGGAGCTAAGCGTTGTAGTCTTTTAGTTTTTTCTTATTTACTTTAGTTTTATTAAGTTTTGTTTTTAGTTACAGGTTTCAACCAACATGATGGAGTTTGAGCATATGATTAGTGCTAACTCACTCAGCCAATTTGGGAAGACCTATGCCATTAATAAAAAAGACAACTCTAATGAAAATACAAGGGGGTTTGAAATAAATCCTCTACTACTTGGTATTCTATACAAGAAGCAATTTATTGGAGATGAAGAAGATCCTGATCCATATGAGCATATTGCATGCTTCAAAGATATATGTGGCACTTTCCAATTACTGGGGTATACTGCTAATGAGGTAAAGCTGAAACTTTTTAGTCAAACTTTGACAATTACAGCTCTCTTATGGTATAGATCTTTATCCCCAGAAGTCACTATTACCTGGGATAATTTAGCTTGTAAATTTCTATCCAAATATTATCCATTATCAAAATCCTTTGGAATCAGGCGTCTTATAATGACTTGGAGGAACCGTCCTAATGAAGGGCTAGTAAGAACTTATGTAAGATTGAAAGATTTACTTAATCAATATCCTCATCATGATTTTCCTGAATGGTATTTATTGCATATCTTTTATGGAGGTTTAATTGAACCTAATAAAATTGAACTAGACTCTTGCGCGAGAGGAGCTTTTATGGATTTATCGATAACTAAAGCTTGGGCTTTACTTAATAGAATTCGCGATCATAGAGTTTCGTGGAATTTTGGTCTAGGAAGTGAAGGAGGCACATAAATAGATTATGATTGTATTCATGACTATAATAAGAAGGGCCATGTTAATGAATTATCTAAAGAACTTTATTTAGATTCAGATCTTGTGCTGCAAGTTGTTAAAGCTTTTACAGAACACATCAAAGCTCCAAAAGAGAGTTCGACCAAGTATGATCCACCACCCGAACCTGAGAAGAAAAGAGAAGTTAGAGCAACATTGGCCTCCCTAGAACCAATGTATGAGATGCCTTTCTCTAACACTACACAGAAGCATATTTTGGAATATGAACAGGTTAAAGCTGTTGGAGATATGCCCTAGAGGCAATAATAAATGTAGTTATTATTATATCTTTGTGTTTATGATAAATGTTTACATTCATGCTATAATAGTATTAACAAGGAAACATTAATACTTGTGTGATTTGTAAACTTAAATTGAAGTCCCTAGTATAGCCTCTATACATCACTAGCTTGTTGGTTAATAAATGATTGTGGTTTCCATATCATGAACATTGAGATGTTATTAACAACAAGATCATATCGTTAGGAGAATGATATGGTGGACATACTCCTATATATAAGCGTAGCATAAAGATCAAGTCATTTTAATAGTTCAATTGCTATATGCTTTCTGATACATAGTAACCTAATTCCTTCGACCATGAGATCATGCATATCACCTTTACCGGATAGATGCTTTGATGACATCAAACACCACACCATAACTGGATGGCTATAAAGGTGGCATTGAGTGTTCGGAAAGTATTGGTTGAGACACATGGATCAAGAGTGGGATTTGTCCATCCATATGACGGATAGATATACTCTGGGCCCTCTCGGTGAAATGTCATCCAATTAGCTTGCAAGCATGTGACTGGCTCACAAGGGATCACATATCACGGGAACGAGAAAAGAGTACTTGTCAGTAACGAGGTTGAACTAGGTATGCAGAGATACCGACGATCATAACCTCGGATAAGTAAACTATCGTGAGACAAAGGGAAATTGGTATCGTATGTAAGTGGTTCATTCGATCGCTAAGTAATCGTAGAAATATGTGGGAGCCATATGAATTTCCAGATTCCTCTATTGGTTATTGATCGGAGAAGTGTCTCGATCATGTCCGCATAATTCACGAACCGTAGGGAGACACACTTAAGGATTCGACGTTGTTTGAGTAGTTATGGAATGATGAGAAAGAGACCGAATGTTGTTCGGAGTCTCGGATGGGATCCGGGATATCACGAGGAGATCCGGAATGGTCCGGAGAATAAGATTCATATAAGGAAAGTCCCGTTTCGGAGTTGGGGAATGGTTCCGGTGTTTTCATCGGGAATGTTCTAGAAGGTTCCGGAAAGTCCGGCACTCCGGGGGGGAAGGGTACATGGATGTGTTATATCAGGTTGGTATGATTGCATCATGTACTCGGTGTCATCGCTGAACAAAATAGAGGGATTAATCAAATCCTTGTTTGAAAAGTCAAACGCCAAGTTTGAAAGTCAAACGGCAATTTTGGGAAGTGGAGAGGGAGGTGGAAACCGACTTTGGGGAGGAGTTCCTCCTCCCACCGCCGGCGCACCACCAAGACGAGTTGGGGAGGGACTCCCCTCCCCTTGGCCGGCCCCTCCACCTATATAAGGAGGGGCAGGGCTCCCCTCCTAGACACACAACTCCCACGCCTCAAACCCTAGCAGCTGCTACCACCATAGCCGTCGCCGCCCCCTAGGGTTTCTCCCCTAGCCGCCGACTTGGGAACCTCCAAGCCCTATCCGCCGGCCCTAGCACCTCTTCCTCGGCGTGTCTAAACCCTAGATCGTCGAGGGCTCTCTCATAGTCCACCATACTCGCTCCGGCTTAAGGCGAAGCCCTACGAGATCTCCCTCTACTTCCGGTACCACGTCGTTGTGCTGCCGGAATCGCGAGGAGAGTGCTACAACCTCCGCTGCCTGCTGGAACAAGGGAGAGGAAGGTCTTCGTCGAGTACCGAACGTGTGACCGACTGCGGGAGCGCTGCCGGAACGTAGCGCCGGAAGGATCGTCTACGCGATCTTGAGATCGGGAAGAGTACGACTACATCACCCACGAGAATCCTCTCTCGTTAAACGCGTTGGAATCTTCGAGGGTGAGTTATTCCATCGACTCGTTGCTACAATCTAGTAGATAGATCTTGGCTTGTTTATTTGTATGCTATAGAAATTTTTTGTTTTCCATGCTACGAAACCCTACAGTGGTATCAGAGCCGTGTCTATATGTAGATCTGTTGCACGAGTAGAACACAATGGTCATTGTGGGCATTGATGCTTTTATTGTCGATTGCTTCTTGTGTACTTTGCATCTTGCGGGATGTTGGGATGAAGCGGCCCGGGCTAACCTTACATGACATCGTTCATGAGACTTGCTCCACGCTTGACATGCAACTTGTATTGCATAAGTGGCTTTGCGGGTGCCTGTTTCTCCTAGCATAGTTAAGATCCAATTTACAATGGGTGATTAACAATACTAGTATCAATGTTGTGGTTCATGTTCGTAAGTTAGAACGACACTTATTGAAAGCCCCAAACCACGTAAAACATGCAAAGAAAGTAGAGGCGTCTAACTTTGTTTTGCAGGGGTGTGCAGTGATGTGATATGGCCATGATTGTGATTATATTTGATGTATGCAATGTTCCTTATTGTAAGTTGGAAACCAGCAGGAGCCATATGGTTGTTTTTAATTTATGTTAAGACCCGCGTGTCTATTCAAAGTAGTTGTAATAGTTGAAGTCGGTGGACGACAACCATGGAGAAGCGTCATTGACCTTGATGCAATGCCGGTGATGATGGAGATCATGTTCCTGCTTGAAGATGGAGATCGGAAGCACAAAGAAGAAAGGCCATATCATATCACATATTATGAATTGCATGTGATGTTAATCCCTTATGCATCTTGTATTGCTTAGTAGACGACGGTAGCATTATAAGATGATCCCTCATGCACATGAATTTCAAATCATAAAGTGTTCACCCTTAGTTAGCACCGTTGCTAAAGCTTGTTGTTTCGAAGCACCACGTGATGATCGGGTGTGTTAGATTCCGCAAGTGTATACAACGTGAGCAAGCCAGATTTGCTCATGCGGAAACTAAGGTTTGATCTTGACGAGCCTAGCATGTACAGACATGGTCTCGGAACACGGATCACCGAAAGGTAAAGCATGAATCATATAGTAGATATGATGAACATGTCGATTGTTCGCCATTGAAACTATATCAACTCTCGTGATGATCGGTGTTGATGTGGTGGATTTGGTTCGTGTGATCACTAAAACAATGTGAGGGATGTTGTTTTGAGTGGGAGTTCACCTAGATTGATTTTATTATTAATTTGAACTCAATTTGTCATAAACTTAGTCTAAACTATTGCAAATATGTTGTAGATCAATGGCAGCCCCTACCATCAATTTTAATGCGTTCCTAGAGAAAGAAAAGTTGAAAAACAATGGAAGCAACTTCGCGGATTGGTTCCGCAATTTGAGGATTGTCCTCACAGTTGGTAATTTGACCTATGTGCTGGATGCACCGCTGGGTGACCCACCTGCAGCTACTGCTACCGATGAAGTAAAGAATGTTTACCTCACTCGGAAGACTCAGTACTCCACAGTTCAGTGTGCTATCTTGTATGGTTTAGAATCGGAGCTTCAGAAAAGGTTTGAGAATTCAGACCCACATGATATTGTCCGTGATCTCAAATTGATCTTTGAGACTCATGCGGCAATTGAGAGCTATGAGGCTTCTGAAAAGTTCTTTAACTGCAAGATGGAAGAGGGCAGCTCCGTCAGTGAGCATGTGCTTAAGATGTCTGGGCACGCAAACAAACTTCAAAGCTTGGGCATAGTGATTACTAATGCTTTGGGGATTTACCGTGTCCTCCAATCACTACCACCAAGTTACAAGAACTTTGTGATGAACTACAACATGCAGAACATGAACATGACGTTGCCAGAACTCTTTGCCATGTTAAAATCTGCAGAAGTGGAGATCAAGAAAGAGCACCAAGTGTTGTTGGTCAATAAGACCACCAAATTCAAGAAAGGCAAGTCTAAGCAAAAGGGACACTTCAAGAAGGGTGGTAAGAAAGTTACCACGCCGACAAAGAAGACCAAGGCTGGACCTAAGCCTGATACTGAGTGCTTTTACTACAAGGGAGAAGGTCACTGGAAGCGGAATTGCCCAAAGTACTTGGCGGATTTGAAGAACGGCAACATCAAGAAGAAAGGTATATCTGATATACATGTTATTGATGTGTATCTCACTGGTACTCGTAGTAGTGCCTGGGTATTTGATACTGGTTCGGTTGCTCATATTTGTAACTCGAAGTAGGTGCTGCAGAATAAACGGAAGCTAGCGAAGAACGAGGTGACGATGCGCGTTGGAAACGGATCAAAGGTTGATGTGATCGCGGTCGGCACGCTACCCCTTCATCTACCATCGGGATTAGTTTTATACTTAAATAATTGTTATTTGGTGCCTGCGTTAAGCATGAACATTATATCGGGATCTTGTTTATTGCGAGACGGTTACTTGTTTAAATCCGAGAATAATGGTTGTTCGATTTATATGAGTAATATGTTTTATGCACATGCACCTTTGATAGATGGTCTATTCTTGTTGAATCTCGATAGTGGAAATACACATATTAATAACATTGAGGCTAAACGTTTGAAATCGAGCGATAACTCGACCTATATGTGGCACTGTCGTCTTGGTCACATTGGAGTGAAGCGTATGAAGAAACTCCATTCCGATGGACTTCTTGAATCATTTGATTTCGAATCACTTGATAGATGCGAAGCATGTCTGATGGGTAAAATGACTAAGACTCCATTTTCTGGTATGATGGAGCGAGCTACGGACTTATTGGAAATCATACATACCGATGTGTGTGGTTCAATGAGTGTAGCATCACGCGGTGGTTATCGTTATGTTCTTACCTTCACGGATGACTTGAGTAGATATGGGTATATCTATTTCATGAAACATAAGTCCAAAACTTTCGAGAAGTTTAAGGAATTTCAAAGTGAGGTAGAGAATCAACGTAACAAGAAGATTAAATTTCTACGTTCTGATCGTGGAGGTGAATATCTAAGTTACGAGTTTGGCGAGCATTTGAAGAAATGTGGAAAACTTTCACAGTTGACACCGCCGGGAACACCATAGCGTAATGGTGTGTCCGAACGTCGTAATCGAACTCTCTTAGATATGGTTCGTTCTATGATGTCACTTACAGATTTACCGCTATCATTTTGGGGTTATGCATTAGAAACAGCCGCATTCACTTTAAATAGGGCACCATCTAAATCCGTTGAAACGACACCATATGAATTATGGTTAGGGAAGAAACCTAAATTGTCGTTCCTTAAAGTTTGGGGATGCGAAGCCTATGTAAAGAAGTTACAGCCGGACAAGCTAGAACCCAAAGCGGAAAAATGCGTCTTCATAGGATACCCGAAGGAAACTATTGGGTATACCTTCTATCATAGATCCGAAGGCAAAATCTTCATTGCCAAGAATGGATCCTTTCTAGAGAAGGAATTTCTCTCGAAAGAAGTGACTGGAAGGAAAGTAGAACTCGACGAGGTTGTCGAACCTTCTCTCAAACTTGCGAGTAGCGCAGCACCGGAAGTAGTTCCTGTGACACCTGCACCAGTAAGAGAGGAAGCTAATGATGATGATCATGAAACTTCGGTTGTAGTTGCTACAGAGCCTCGCAGGTCAACGAGAACTCGTACCACTCCTGATTGGTATGATCCTGTTTTGAATGTCATGTTGGTGGATAACACCGATGACCCTGAGACATATGAGGAAGCGATGATGAGCCCAGATTCCAATAAATGGCAAGAAGCCATGAAATCCGAGATTGGATCCATGTACGAAAACCAAGTATGGACTTTGGTGGACTTACCGGATGGCCGGAAGGCCGTCGAGAATAAATGGATTTTCAAGAAGAAAACAGATGCTGATGGTAATGTTACTGTCTATAAAGCTCGACTTGTCGCAAAAGGGTTTCAACAAATTCAAGGAGTTGACTACGATGAGACTTTCTCACCAATAGCGAAGCTAAAGTCTGTGAGGATTATGTTAGCAATCGCTGCATATTATGATTATGAGATATGGCAGATGGATGTCAAAACATCGTTCCTCAATGGAGACATTGATGAAGAGTTGTATATGATGCAACCCAAAGGTTTTGTCGATCCTAAAGATGCTAACAAGGTATGCAAACTTCAACGGTCCATCTATGGATTGAAGCAAGCATCCCGAAGTTGGAATCAACGTTTTGATAAGGTAATCAAAAGTTTTGGTTTTATACAAACTTATGGAGAAGCTTGTATTTACAAGAAAGTGAGTGGGAGCTCTGTAGCATTCTTAATACTATATGTAGATGACATATTGTTGATTGGGAATGATGTAGACCTTCTTAATAGTGTCAAGGAATATTTGAATAATAGTTTTTCAATGAAGGATCTTGGCGAAGCAGCTTACATATTAGGCATAAAGATTTATAGAGATAGATCGAGACGTCTAATATCATTGTCACAAAGTACATATTTGGACAAAGTTCTAAAGAGGTTTGGAATGGAAGATAGCAAGAAAGGATTCTTGCCCATGTTGCCCAATACGACCTTGAGTAAAACTCAAAGTCCGACAACGGCAGAAGATAGAGAAAGGATGAGTAAGACTCCCTATGCCTCAGCCATAGGATCTCTAATGTATGCCATGCTATGTACTAGACCCGACATTGCATATGTTGTTAGTTTAACTAGCAGATATCAAAGTGATCCAGGAGTGGATCATTGGACAGCGGTCAAAAACATCCTTAAAGTACTTGAGAAGAACTAAGGATATGGTTCTTTCTTATGGAGGTGATGAACAGCTCGTTGTTAATGGTTACACCGATGCTAGTTGGAACACCGATCCGGATGATTCTAAATCACAATCCGGATACGTATTTATTTTGAATGGTGCAGCAGTTAGCTGGAGGAGTGCAAAGCAAAGCGTTGTGGCGAGATCTTCAACTGAATCGGAATACATGGCTGCTTCGGAGGCTTCACAAGAAGCGATATGGATGAAAGAGTTCATTACAGAGCTGGGTGTGGTTCCTAGTGCGCTGGACCCAATGTCTATCTACTTTGATAACATGGGCGCCATAGCCAATGCGCAAGAACCAAGGTCACACAAGAAGCTGAAGCATATCAAGCTACGTTTTCACGCTATTCGAGAACATCTCCAAGATGGGGACATAAAGATTTGCAAAGTACACACAGATCTGAATGTGGCGGATCCATTGACTAAACCTCTCCCAAGGGCAAAACATGACCAGCACCAAACTGCCATGGGTGTTCGGTATATTACCATATAATCTAGATTAGATGACTCTAGTGCAAGTGGGAGACTGTTGGAGATATGCCCTAGAGGCAATAATAAATGTAGTTATTATTATATCTTTGTGTTTATGATAAATGTTTACATTCATGCTATAATAGTATTAACAAGGAAACATTAATACTTGTGTGATTTGTAAACTTAAATTGAAGTCCCTAGTATAGCCTCTATACATCACTAGCTTGTTGGTTAATAAATGATTGTGGTTTCCCTATCATGAACATTGAGATGTTATTAACAACAAGATCATATCGTTAGGAGAATGATATGGTGGACATACTCCTATAGATAAGCGTAGCATAATGATCAAGTCATTTTAATAGTTCAATTGCTATATGCTTTCTGATACATAGTAACCTAATTCCTTCGACTATGAGATCATGCATATCACCTTTACCGGATGGATGCTTTGATGACATCAAACACCACACCGTAACTGGGTGGCTATAAAGGTGGCATTGAGTGTTCGGAAAGTATTGGTTGAGACACATGGATCAAGAGTGGGATTTGTCCATCCATATGACGGATAGATATACTCTGGGCCCTCTCGGTGAAATGTCATCCAATTAGCTTGCAAGCATGTGACTGGCTCACAAGGGATCACATATCACGGGAACAAGAAAAGAGTACTTGTCAGTAACGAGGTTGAACTAGGTACGCAGAGATACCGACGATCATAACCTCGGATAAGTAAACTATCGTGAGACAAAGGGAAATTGGTATCGTATGTAAGTGGTTCATTCGATCGCTACGTAATCGTAGAAATATGTGGGAGCCATATGAATTTCCAGATTCCTCTATTGGTTATTGATCGGAGAAGTGTCTCGATCATGTCCGCATAATTCACGAACCGTAGGGAGACACACTTAAGGATTCGACGTTGTTTGAGTAGTTATGGAATGATGAGAAAGAGACCGAATGTTGTTCGGAGTCTCGGATGGGATCCAGGATATCACGAGGAGATCCGGAATGGTCCGGAGAATAAGATTCATATAAGGAAAGTCCCATTTCGGAGTTGGGGAATGGTTCCGGTGTTTTCATCGGGAATGTTCTAGAAGGTTCCGGAAAGTCCGGCACTCCGGGGGGGGAAGGGTACATGGATGTGTTATATCAAGTTGGTATGATTGCATCATGTACTCAGTGTCATCGCTGAACAAAATAGAGGGATTAATCAAATTCTTGTTTGAAAAGTCAAACGCCAAGTTTGAAAGTCAAACGGCAATTTTGGGAAGTGGAGAGGGAGGTGGAAACCGACTTTGGGGAGGAGTTCCTCCTCCCACCGCTGGCGCACCACCAAGCCGAGTTGGGGAGGGACTCCCCTCCCCTTGGCCGGCCCCTCCACCTATATAAGGAGGGGCAGGGCTCCCCTCCTAGACACACAACTCCCACGCCTCAAACCCTAGCAGCTGCTGCCACCATAGCCGCCGCCGCCCCCTAGGGTTTCTCCCCTAGCCGCCGACTTGGGCACCTCCAAGCTCTAGCCGCCGGCCCTAGCACCTCTTCCTCGGTGTGTCTAAACCCTAGATCATCGAGGGCTCTCTCATAGTCCACCATACTCGCTCCGCCTTAAGGCGAAGCCCTGCGAGATCTCCCTCTACTTCCGATACCATGCCGTTGTGCTGCCGGAATCGCGAGGAGAGTGCTACAACCTCCGCTGCCTGCTGGAACAAGGGAGAGGAAGGTCTTCGTCGAGTACCGAATGTGTGACCGACTGCGGGAGCGCTGCCGGAACGCAGCGCCGGAAGGATCGTCTACGCGATCTTGAGATCGGGAAGAGTACGACTACATCACCCACGAGAATCCGCTCTCGTTAAACGCTTTGGAATCTTCGAGGGTGAGTTATTCCATCGACTCGTTGCTACAATCTAGTAGATAGATCTTGGCTTGTTTATTTGTATGCGATAGAAAATTTTTGTTTTCCATGCTACGAAACCCTACAAAAGCAGTACAGGAGAAGAAAGAAGACGAAAGTATGCCAAAAGTTGAAGAACATCTGGATGAAAGCAAATATGAAGAGGTAACCAAGGAAGCAATCATGGCTATGTATGTACATTGTAACATAGTTGAACTTGATGAAGAGAATTCCATATTGGTTGAAGGTAAAATTAAGTTAAAAGATGTAGGTAAGCCGATTCTTCCCTACATATTTAAAAAAAACCTCGCATTATGGTGTATGTGATCTTGGCACCACAGTTAATGTTATATCCTATGACTTTATTTAGAAATAAAAGAAGAGATAGCACCGGCTACAGTAGAAAATATTGATATGACAATCATGTTAGCCAATAAAAATCTTAGAATTCCAATGGGAGTAGTTGAAGATGCAACTGTCACAATTGACAATAAAAATGTCCCTATTGATTTTGTAGTTGTTGATATGCCAATTGACACTCTTTGCCCAATCATATTTGGAAGAATTTTTTTGAGTGATATAGGTTCCATAGTTGACTTCAAAAAGGAGGTTGTATCCCTTAACCTTGGGAAAGCGGAAAAAGAATTCCACTTCTCCAAATTTAAATACAAACCTCTACATATACAAGAAGAAGAGAAAGATAAGACTATCGAGGAGATGGCAAATATTTTCTTAAATAATCAAGATGAAGAAATAAATGAAGACCCAAATTGTGAAGAAATAATCGTGGAGGACATGTCTCTAGAAGAATTAGAAAGTGAATTTGATTCACTTCCCATTTTAGGAACTCTAACTGATGAGGCTTTTGAAGAGGCAGAAAAGAGAGGGGATGAAGAATTACCACCCCCAGAATTAAAAACTTTACCAAATAATCTTAAATATAGATTTTTGGATAATACTAATAAATTCCATGTTACTATTAGTGCTAAACTTTCAGGGAATGAAGAAGAACTCATGAAGGTACTAAAGGAGCACTGCAAGGCCTTTGGGTACTCAATGGATGACTTGAAGGGTATTAGTCCCATGATAGCCGTCCATTGGATATTCATGGAGGAAGGTGCTAGACCAGTTGCGGAATTTAATAGAAGACTAAAGCCTGAGATGAAGGAAGTGGTAAGAAATAAAATAGTACGCCTACTTGATGCACGTATAATTTATCCTGTAAAATAAAGTGAATGGATAAGTCATGTTCATTGTGTTCCTAAGTAAGGCGGCTTTGCTGTTGTTCCTAATGAAAGAAATAAATTGATACCTACTAGAACTGTTGTTGGACATAGGATGTGCATAGATTTTAGGAAGTTGAATAAGTAAACTAGGAAACATCACTATCCTTTACCCTTCATAGATCAAACTTTAGAGAGGTTAGCAAACCACACTCATTTTTGCTACTTGGACGGATACTCTGGTTTTTCCCAAATAGATGTTCATCCTAATGACCAACTTAAAACAACTTTCATTAGTCCTTATGGTTTATATGCTTACCGACGCATGCCTTTTGGTTTATGTAATGCTCTAGCTAATTTAAAAAGATGCATGACTGCTATTTTCGTAGATTTTATAGAACTGATAATGGAAGTATTTATGGATGATTTTTCTGTCTATGAAAATTCGTTTACTAGTTGCTTGGATAATCTCAAAAGAGTTTTGTAGCGTTGCAAAAAAACCAATCTTGTTCTAAACTAGGAGAAGTGCCATTTTATGGTTAAAGAAGGCATAGTCCTTGGACATTGATACGTTCAAAATGTATCTACTTTCCCGAATACTTTTGCTATTGTTTCTCCTCTAAACTTGTGTGATTTGGATACAACTAACACGGACTGACGCTGTTTTTAGCAGAATTACCATGGTGTCTAGTTTTTGTGCAGAAAATCAACTATCAGGAAAAATCCCGGAAAAATATGCCAAAAATTATATTTTGCCAGAAGATCCACGGAGCCGGAAGACGAAACGGAGTGGAGGCCTAGGGGCCCACACCCCTTCCAGGCGCGGGTGGGCCCTGCCCGCGCCTAGGGGGGGTGCGGCCACCCCAGGCACCCCCTCGAGCTCCCTCTTCGCCTATAAGTTACCCCTTGACCTAAAAATGAGGGGGGTTCGACATTTTTCCAGAAAGAGTTCCGCTTCGCCGCCACCATCAGAAACGAAGATTTAGATTCAGAAACTCCGTTCTAGCACCTTGCCGGGACGGGGAATTTGGATAGGATCGTCGCCATCGTCATCACCAACGCCTCTCCATCAACCATCGATGTTTCCTCATCCATGAGTGAGTAATCCCCCGTTGTAGGCTATGGGGATGGTAGGGATTGGATGAGTTATATCATGTAATCGAATAAGATTGTTAGGGCATAGTGCCTAGTATCTCTATTAGTTCTATTTGACTTTGTTGCAACTTGTTGTGCTTAATGCTTGTCACTAGGGCCCGAGTGCCATGATCTCAGATTTGAACTTATTATTGAATCATTATGATAGTATTGTTTGTGATCTTATCTGCAAGTTGTGTACACATATCATTGTCCGGATCCAAAGGTCCTGAAGTGATAGAAATTGGGATAACCGGAGGGGATGGTTGTGGTGTGAGGATCACATGTGTTCACAGAGTGTTAATTCTTTGCTCCGGTGCTCTATTAAAAGGAGCACATTAATTGCCAGTAGTTCCCTAGAGGCCTCACTGCCACGGGCTGGCTGGACAGAAGATGTTGTGCAAGTTCTCATTGCGAGCACGCATGACTATATATGGAGCACATGCCTAGGATTGTTTAGTAGTTGAATGATTATTCTTATTTATCTGCAATGCCCTAAATCTTGAAGTTACATGTTTAGACTCGTCCATGCAACGCCCGTCCATCCATCCCTATGCCTACCGCACTCGAATCCCACTGTTTACTGTTACTATTGCTCCTGTTTTACTGTTGCTGTTGCTTTGCTGTTGCTACTGATAAACTATTTCTAAGTGCCAGCTGAATTGACAACTCAGTTGAATTGACAACTCAGTTGTGAAGTCTTGCAAGTATTCTTTGGCTCCCCTTGTGTCGAATCAATAAATTGGGTAATACTACCCGCGAAGACTGTTGCGATCCCATATACTTGTGGGTCATCATACATAAGGTATCAGGTAAGGGTATTGAAGTAGATAGGGCTAAAGTTGAAGCAATAGAGAGAATGGCACAACCAAGAGACATAAAAGGTATAAGAAGTTTTCTTGGTCATGTGGGTTTTTATAGAAGGTTCATTAGGAATTTCTTTGGAATTTTCAAACTTTAACTAATCTGTTGCAAACGGGAGTAAGATTTAATTTTGATGATAAATGCCTTATTGCCTTTGATAAACTTAAATATGATTTATCTCATTCCCCTATCATTCAACCATCTATTTGGGATATGACTTTTGATTTAATATGTGAAGCTAGTGATGATGTTGTAGGAGTAACTCTGGGACAACACATAGGTCGCAGATTTAATATTATACATCATGCTAGTAGAACTATCAATAGTGCTCAAAAGAATTATCCTAAGGAAGAAAGAGAACTATTTGCTGTATTTTTCTCTTGTGATAAATTTCGTTCTTATATTGTTGATGCAAAAATAAGAGTTCATACGGATCATGATGGTTTAAAAGAACTCCTCGAGAGGAAGTTTTATCAGTCAAGACTGATCCGTTGGATCATTTTACTTCAAGAATTTGAGTTGCAGATTATGCAGAGACAGGAAGCAAAGGTAGTATATGCATCATATATATTTACCCAACAAGACATCGATCTTATTGAGAGGAGCTTTAGTCCTGGTGTTTTTTGTTTTCAAGAATTATATTATTATATGAGCTAAGGTCAAGTCCTCCCAAGAAGAAGAGGTTCCTGTTGTTGGAGGAACTTGTCGCTCCCGACTAAATAAACGGTAAGTGAAAGGTAAGTTTTCTAACTCTAATAAATTCTTTTTTTTCACAGTTTCTACTATTAAAAATTCCACCTTTGAATTCCTCTTATTTTTCTAAAATTTTGGAGGGGTTTCTGCAACTATACGGCCAGAGAAAAATCTTCCGCCATATAGTTGGTGGTTAAACATTCTGTATTCCTGTCACGAAATAAATTTCGGGATGCACTAACTATACGGCCGGAGAAAAATATCCTGCCGTATAGTTGGTCGTCAAAGCTTCTATATCCCCTCACAATATATTTTCTGGGTGCAGTATCTATATGGCTGCAACTATACGGCCGGAGAAAACTCTCCCGCCGAATAGTTGGTCGTCAAAGCTTCAGTACATTCGACCCGTTTTTGTTATTATTCTTTACCAAGAAAACTCTTTGTCGGTTCCTAGTCGGTCATCTAACCTATATGGGCTCGAGATATTTGGAATTATCTGCCCGGAACCAACTATACGGCTGGAACTATACGGGCCGTGACCATATAGTTGGTCGTTACGGCGCAGGACTCCTCCAAATCAGCAATTTCTTTTTCTAGTCGATTTGGATTGTTTTCTTGAACCACAATTTGATGTTTATCATGAGTTTTATCGACCTCTGACCCGTATTATATACTGCCCTTGTGCCTCTCTCTAATTAACTAGGAACAAATACAGCTATGCGCTATCCAGTCCCAGGCCGTGGAAAACCTATGGGGCTCATTGCTCCTAGGGACCTTTCTAGCAGCCCGTCGATGGAGGACGGCAATGAGGAGGTGGAGAGGTTTAGCCCGGGGTACAAAGAGTATGTCGATCCAAGCTTCTACAACATCGACCCCGATGAAGGCTGGGGCGATGTTTACATCTGCCGCGACGTCTATGAACCCCCGGAGGTCGACTGGGCGGTGATGAAAGACTAGGCGATGATGAAAAGAACTCAAGAAGAGAGAGAAGGCTGCAAGCCGCATGAAAAAGGACGTGTGAAGACGGTCAAGTTCGTCACTACAGATCCAAGGCCGCATAAGCGTAAGGAAATACCTAACATTGGTGCACGTGCTAGCAAAGAACCAGCGTTGCCCCCACTCGAGGCCTACCACTGGCGCTCGTATGAGGGTGAAGCCTCAAGATGAGTGGAGGAGCAGCTTCTAATTCCTCGATCCATCAATAATGGATGCAGAAGAAGAAGTTGTCCCCAGGACAAAAGATCGCGTGCGGGCACTGTAAGTATACCAGAAGCAGGAGCTACTCCATCGCGTTGAAGTCTGTCATCGCCTCAAGGAGATAGAGGAGAATAATGATCTTCTTCTGATGATGACTAAGCTCGCAGATAAGGTGGATACTCTGCAATCTGATTTGCGTAGGTGTTATAGCCGCATCACCGCTCTAGAGGACACCAACAAGAAGCTACGCACTGTGGCACTACCTCACTAACTCATTCGGTTGAACCAAATACTTTTACATCATGTTGAGAATAATCTTTTGTGAACTATTAATTGCTAAGGTGTGGAAGCCTGCTAATATTATTCGGATGGTTCGAGTAAGGTACTATTCATGAAATTATTTATATGTATCCTTTATGATCAACACATGTTGCAACTGCCTCATTTATTTTATCGACTCGGCTTCATGAATATGAGGATCACATCCATTAAGCCAAACTTGCTCGGGATGAGCAAGAGTCTAAGCTTGGGAAAGTTGATGAGTGCATATTTGCATCATATTTTACATTGTAGATGTAGGATTTTGGTATTTTACAGCGTTCGCACGCACATTTTATGTTTATTTTCACCAGGATCAGATCAGATGATGGATCCAATGGACACAATTCTTGGAGGAGTTGTACTGGAGAGAAAAGGATTCAAAAACTACGTAAATCGCTTATTTGGGAAATATTAATAATATCAGAAGAAAACCCGAAACGAGCAACGGAGGCAGGAGGGTTGACGACCAACTATACGGGCCACCGCCGTATAGTTGTCGCCGTATAGTTGGCGCCGCCTCCGCCTCCTCAAATTGTTTCACCCCGTGCAACTGGTTCGGGGAGACGACATACAAAACACCCAAAAATCACCGAAACCTAACCTCTAGAAGGCATCTGGAGGGGGAACTTGCCCTAGGGATCCATCTTGTCCCTACGCATATCTGGGAGGCCAAGGCATCGATCTCCATCTTCATCAACCGCTGCATCTTCATCACCACCATCAGCTCCATTCATCCCATATAGATCTTGTTGTAATTCTTGCACTAGTTGTGGATTTATACAAGTACTATTCATCGATAATCATTTCCATTATCAATGCCATGATGTTGTTTGCCTCCATGTCTGAGTAGATCATTAGTTCTTGGGGAGATGGAGAAACCCTAGTATGAGATTGGAATAAGATAAAGTTTATTATGATATTGATCGCCATGACCATGTGTTAGATTGTCTACATCTTGATGTTGCGAGAAGTCGACCTCTCCAATATTTGCCTCTTGTGGGGACTTGATGTAGGTGACTACTTATTGGTAGACGGAGGGATGTTAGCACTTACAGTAACTATAAAGTTGTTGGCACCCCTTACGTATCAACTTGGGAATCGAGGAAACTCACAAAACACTATTCATGCCATGAGATACGTCCTGCAGGATTATGTCCCTTAATAGCGTAGTAATTCAATTGATGTTGATTGCTGTCTGCTGTGGTTATGAGGATGACTTGAGCAATGGTTGCTACCTCTTTGTCCAAATACGGAGTTCCTTCCACACATGCATAGTTGAGAATGTTCATGGTAATAATATTTACCTTAGACCTTTATAATGCTAGTGGTGTATCCGCTAATCCCTGAGAACGCTTTCTCCCACTGAAGTTTCAAATCTCTTTTACATACACGATACTCATTTTATGTATTCAGTTTTATTCACTTTACTCATTGTTCTCTTATACCAAAAACCCAAAAACACATTTTTACACATTACTCGCATTTTATCTTGTTACTTAGAACTTTGTTTAGCAATTCTATTTTCAGTATTTATTTCAAGAATTCCTAGACTTCAGACTCCTGCTCCATGTGGGATCGTTATCTTTATTTCGAAACTAGCTATAACCTATCTGTGCACTTGCAGTCATCAACGGGGTGAAACTATTTGAGGAGGCGGTGTCGGCGCCAACTAAACGGCGGGAACTATATGGCCAGAATATGTATTCCTGCCGTATAGTTGGTCGTTAAACCTACTATATCCTCCAATTAATTCGGGTTTTTCTGGTGTTATTAATATTTCCCAAATAAGCAATTTACGTTGTTTTTGGATCCTTTTCACTCCAATATAACTGGTACAAAAATTGTGTCCATTGTATCCATCATCTAATCTGATCCTCGTGAAAATAAACATAAAATATGCGGGCGAATGCCATAAAATACCAAGATCCTACCACTACAATGCAAAATAATAATATAAAACATGATGCAAATATGTACTCATCAGTTTTGTAAACATAAAAGAGTCCCTAGTAAGCCTCTTGTTAAACTAGCTTGTTGATTAATAGATGATTATGGTTTCCTGGTCATGGACATTGGATGTTATTAATAACAAGGTCATATCATTAGGAGAATGATGTGATGGACACACACCTAAAGTAAGCATAGCATAAGATCAAGTCATTAAGTTTATTTTTTATAAGATTTCAAATACATAGTAACCTAATCCTTCGACCATGAGATCATGTTAATGACCATCATCGGATGAGTGCTTTGATGACATCAAATGCCACTTCTATAACTGGGTGGTTATAAAGGTGGCATTGGATATTCTGAAAGTATGTGTTGAAGCGCATGGATCAAGAGTGGGATTTTTCCATCCAAATGATAGATAGATACACTCTAGGCCCTCTTGGTGGCATGTCATCCAATTGTCTTGCAAGCATGTGACTAGGTAATACGTCGGAAACGTATCTATAATTTTTTATGTTCCATGCTTGTTTAGTATCTACTTTGCTTTACTTTGCTTTGTCTACACTTTGAGGTGTTTTTATATGTTTTCTGGTACTAACCTATTAACAAGATGCCACAATGCCAGTTGCCTGTTTTCTTCTGTTTTTGGTTCCAAAAAGGCAGAAAATCAATATTCTCGGAATTGGACGGGACAAAAGCCAAAGTTATTATTTTTCCCGGAGCAACACGGAACCACGAAGTAGAGTTGGAGGATAACACCAGGATGGCCGCACCCCCTAGGCGCGGGCCATCCCTGGTGGCACCCACAGGGGGTGTGGGCCCCCTGGACCTCCACCGACCTTGCCTCCAGCGCCTATAAGAAGCCCCCGGGGAGAAAACCCTCAGGAATCCAGAAGAAATCCATGAAAACCTCTGTAGCGCCGCCGCCACCGAAGGGGAGATTCAGGGGACAGAAAGTATCTGTTCTGGCACCCTGCCGGGACAAGGAAGTGCCCCCAGATCCATCTCCATCGATCTCCACCACCATATCCATCACCGTTGCTGATTCCCATGATGAGGAGGGATTAGTTCTTCCTCGAGGCTAATGGATCTACCGGTAGCTATGTGTTCATCTCTCTCTATGCATGATCTTAATGTGGTCATGAGCTTTGTAATCAAGTAGATCTACCTTGCTACTCAGGTGCTTCAATAGATCTCTGCTCTCCCCATGTGTGTGAAAGTGACAGCGTGCACGCCATGGTGGCACTTATGCTAGAGTCTACATAAATACTCATTGTTCTTTAATAGATCTATGATTTTCCCCATGTGTGTGAAAGTAACAGCATGCATGCCGTATGTGGCACTTAAGCTAGATTATATATATTTATTTATTTGTTATGAGTTATATTTGGAGTTGGATGTCTCTATGAAATTGTGGTGTTTGTTGGAACCATCTAGCGCTCAAGGTGACAGTGTGGGGTTATCTAGATTGGGAAAGGCGGACTTTGAGGAGTGATGTTATAGCCCTACCATGGATTAGAGTGTCCAACCGAAGAGTAGTTAAGAGTAGTATCACGAAGAGAATATATTTATGCGAGAGTGTTCAGTAGTGAAAGTATGATCCCTAGGCCTTGTTTCTAAGCATTGAAACACCGTTTGCATCTAGATCTGTTGCATGTTTGCTTGCTTCCTTCTTGTTGCCTTTAGTCTTTACCTCACCGTTACCACTTGTATTTCACTATCTCTTCGCCGAATTAGTGCACATATACACCTGGAAAGTGTATTGTGTGTGTTGGGGACACAAGAGACTTCTTGTATCTTGATTGCAGGGTTGCTTGAGAGGTATACCTTTGACCACTTACTCCCTGAGTTCGATAAACCTTGGGTAATCCACTTAAGGGAATCTTGTTGTTGTTCTACAAACCTCTGCACTTGGAGGACCAACAACTATCTACAAGAATAGAAGCGCGTAGACATCACTAGGCCACAAGGGATGTCATATCACGGAACAAGTAAAGCATACTTATCGGTAACGAGGTTGAACTAGGTATGGAGATACCGACGATCGAACCTCGGATAAGTAAAGTATCACACGACAAAGGGAATCGATATCATATATTAATGGTTCATTCAATCACGAAGTCATCGTTGAATATGTGGGAGCCATTAGGATCTCCTGGTCCCGCTATTGGTTATTGATCGGAGAGGTGTCTCGATCATGTCTTCATAGTTCACGAACCATAGGGTGACACACTTAAGGTACGATGTTGATTTAAGTAGATATGGAATATGAGTTGGAGACCGAGTGTTGTTTGGAGTCTCGGATTGGATCCAAGACATCACGAGGAGATCCGGAATGGTCCGGAGAATAAGATTCATAAGATGAAAGTCATTTTCCGGGGTTCGGAAAAAGTTTCGGTATTTTGACCAGAGCTTCTAGAATGTTCTAGAAGGGGCCACCAGTGGGCCCACCACCCCGGGAGGGGCCACATGGGTCGAAGGGATGATACAGGGGCCATGGGCTAGACGCACCAAGACCCAGATGGCCCAACTGGCTAGCACAATGGATTTAGGGCAAAGGAAATTAAAGGGGGAAACTTGGGGGTTAAGTTTTCCCCCTCTCCCTATGTGTGCTGGCCCTAGGGGTGGAGAGACAAGGGGGCTGACCTTGCCGCATCCCCTATATATAAAGAGGGGATGGGAGGGCTCCACCCTTTCCCTCTCTCCCAACCCTAGCCGCCACCCTCCTCCTTCCAGCTGCTCCAGCTTAGGCGAAGCCCTGCAAGATTCTCTCCTTCACCACCACGCCGTCGTGCTGCTGGGATTCTGAGGGTATATAATACCTCCGATGCCCGCTGAAACAGGGAGAGAAATGTCTTAATCGACTTCGTACGTGTGACCAAGTGCGTAAGTGCTGTTGGAATGCGGCGCCGGAAGGATCGTCATCACGATCTTGAGATCGGCAAGTGATTGACTACATAAACCACGAGATCCGATCTTGTTAAACGCTTTGGATCTATGAGGGTTAGTTCTCTCCTATCTCGTTGCACCTATCTCGTAGATTATATCTTGGCTTTGCCATTGATTGGATCTTGGTTTTGTTCGTTCTTGTGATAGATTTTTTTTGATTTCCATGCAACGAACCCTACACTTTATATAGGTGAGTAGGTGAGGCCACACCACACTTGTGTCCCTTAGTCCTAAACCCTAACCCTATTCAAAATGGGTCTAACCCTTTAATAGGTGTCCATGTTCGTGCAAGTCCAACTTGCCGGCTCATGTTAGTCGGATCCCTATCCGCCAAGTGCTACTCTGTTAAGTGTGTTATTCCGCAGGCTTATGCTAAGGCGAACACAACTTGGTCAGCTTTCACTCAAAGTCGTAGCTCAATGAGTTTCCTCCTTAAGTTGATAGCTAGTAGCGGCCTCTAGCAAGAGGTTCCAACTTCTGGTTAGCGCAAGTGCCCTCAATGTGACGATGTGTCCGAGTCCCTTTGCCTCACGATATTGGTGGTAAGCTATAGGGGAGTTGTCCGCCATCCTACTACCAGCTTAACTCTCTTCTCTCATTGTAGTGGTAAGTGATTCCTTCTACCTAAGGTAAGCCAGATATCCATTCGTATTACTTGGTTGGACTACCTAGATTAACACTTGATCGAGTACCGTATAACCATGTTTCCGAATCATATCACACAAGTGGGCCTAGAAAATATTTCTCCCACTACTAGGAAAACAGCTATCCATGGATTGAACACCAGTGGCACACCCCTAAGGTGATGTGCCATAGGTAAGTACCCATGGCACATCACTAAAAGATGTGCCATTGGTAGTCTACTTATCTATGGCGCATCACCATAGACGTGTGCCACGGGTAAAAAGTCACCGTCCGTAGAGGTGTGCGGTGACCCAGCATACCACTGCATGTGTAGTACACTACAGTCGTTGACATGACATCCACAGAACACCGTTCCATAAATATCACATCCCTCAGAGTGGTACAACAGAAACATTGCGGGTCCATATTACAAACATTCACACATTATTATTATTACAATACCAGAAGTTCAAGACTTCAAAAGGTTTCAACTTATAAACCAAAATATAAAGTGTTTCAGCGGAATTTTAAAAGTGGCAACTCCATCTAGGAGTTGAGCTCAGCAGCTTATTCTATAGAGTTCATGCTGCTCGGCTCCATTGGTTACTACTAACTAGGATACTTAGTTGGATTTGTTATCATTGACACCATAGCGGATTTCGTAATCCACTCCTTCAACACCTCCTGACAGGTCAGGATCTTCGTAGAACACATCTTCTTGACATTCAACTGCATACATTGGCACGTCTTCGGGATCCTCAGAGTCTAAGCAAGGGATCAAAGGAAAGGATGAGTAACAGCGTTACCCAACAAGTTCATTTTATGCAAGGTGGGAAGTTTGATGCTCTAACTACCACCTCGGATTATAAATCCTTGGCACTATGTAGTTTTTGTAAATCTTTCTTCAAAGGTTGATTTTATTATGAAAATCTATGACCATCAGCCTTCACAGGTTGACCAGAACTTTCATGGAGTTCCTTTCGTGCCGTGTTCGTAGCTCCTTCCCGGAACAGGGAGTAACAAGTTACAATTCTTACACTCTGTAGAGGTGCGTTACTTTACCCATGAGAGATCAACTCCTTGTTGCACAACCGGGCGTACTTTCCCGTCCACAATACCATGATGTGGGGCCCAGTAGTTGGTCCAAGCCAATCACTGCCCCTTCGCAACCTTGCATGCCTCCTTGGTGTACACCATGCCCACATATCGAATTACGGCAATGGTTTGTACAAACCGTTAGATGCCAGAACTATCGTGGGACGATGAGGGTTCCCACCCATATGGTGCATATCCTCTATGAATTACCAGTTAATATGCATGCTACGAGGATAACAGCCACGAACTGCACATCCGGCTTCATGCGAGAGGAAGAAGATACAACTGACTTCTCTGTCCCATTCCAAATCTCATGGCTCACGCGTAATATACGGCGCTAGAATCACTGATGTCAGGTGTTATTAAGTCCCTAATTGATCATCATTGTGGCAAATAGAACCCTAAGTTCTATTGCTCCATTATATCATCATTTAGGATGATATCTATGATTTCTTTATTTGTGAAAATAATATTTCCATTCTTTAGACTATATATGATAACACACAATTTGCAAATACTTTGATAAAGACTCTTCAAAGGATATGAGCAAGTGATGAACTTGCCTTGTGATGGCAAGGTAGTGAAGTCTGATGCTTGCACTGGACCTTGAGCTTCTATGTCTACAAAAACATCATTATTGCCTGGTAAGGACAAAATTTAAAGAAGCAAAATGATTATGCAAAGTAATGTAATGCATCATTTAGCTTTATATGTATTCTCCCCCATTTATTTCAATTATAAAAATTCTTTTAATAGTAAAGAATTTATAAATATTTTTTTAATATTTAAAGAATATTGTATTTATTTACTTTATTTCCTTTTATTTGAATTTTATTAATTTAATAATTCCTTTAAGAATTATTATTTAAATACCAAAAATTGTTATGAAATATTTGTTTAGTATTTTTTATAAAATACTACAATATTAATATATAATGAAAGTGATTTTTATTTATTTTTATCAACTTTCAATAATTTTGTAAAATTCCATAAGGAATATTTAAATTACAAAATTCTTAATAAAATTTATATGTTTAAAATTTTATATATTAATTTATTTGGATAGTTTAGATTATTATGAATCCAAAAATATTTTATTTATAATTTTTGGATTTTTATTTTCTTTTCTAGAAATTATTTTAGTTCAGGGGTATTTTGGTCTTTTCTAATTATTAAAACAGGCTTTAAAGGAATTGGGCTTTCTGTTTAGTTTTATTGGGCGCTTGTGGCCCATTAGGCAAAGTCAAAACAACCACCCTGAAGGGTTTCTGGCCCAATCCAGCCCATCACTCTCTGTCTCTCTCTCTCGAGCTCACCTCTCTCCTTCTCCTTCCCCGACCCCGTGGTCAGCGGTGCTGTCGCCGGCGATTTGCACCGCCGCGGACCCTCCTAGCCACCATCATGGTGTAGGATGAGGTTGTCGGCCCCGCTCTCCTCTCCTGTCCAATTGGATTTGTACCTGCAGCCCTCTATGATCAGATCGATGTCGTCCCGAATCCTAGGGTTTGGGGTTGGCGTGGATCCTGTCGCCGCCGCTGCTGTCGTGCACCGTGATGATGCTCCTTGCCCCCTAGGCGTGTCTAGGGTCGCCGCCATGGCGATGTGTGGGTTGTAGCGCCCCCTGGGGTGCTCCCCGTGCCGCCATGGTCGTCGGCCCCTCTGCTTCCTCTTATATTCTACAGCGAGGACCTTCAGTAAGTCATTCCTCTCCCCTCGTGCTCTCTGTGCTTGGCCATCCTATGATAGATGTGGGTAGTGACCTTCCTAGTGACTGTCTGGTCCTGATTAGGATGATTTGTTTCATTTAGGGTTCATACCCTACTATGGATTAGATAACTGATGAATTGGATCATGTGTTGATGATCCCTAAACCTGTTAAGTGGTGACTAGCTATGGCTTACTTCTGATGATTAGTTATGGTGATGCTAGTGGTTTACTGCTGATGATTAGTTGTGGTGATGCTAGTGGTTTACCAGATGATTCCATGGTTAAATTTCATATGATTCAGATGGTAGAGTTGCTCTGGAAACAATACTTGGTAAAGCTAGTGGTTTTGATAACTTACCACTATCATTACTTGGTTAATGGCAGTGAGTATGGTGTGATGAAGTCACTGTCTTAGTACTGTTGGCTTAAGAATTCATGTATAAATTGAGATCAAAATGGTCTCTTACAGTGAAGACATATATATGAATATCCTGTTTATGATTCCTGTGTTTAAGAACAGGAAAATGATTTATAATTGGTTGATTGTATCTGTGAAGATTGGATGCTTAACCTGCTTAGTTTAGAACTGTTCTTGTGACACCATCCTTGTATGGCACACAATACTAGATTCTTTTACTTTGTGTGGTTTTATTCAAGCTTAAGAATTGGCTTGGCATGATAGATAAGTGAAATCCTCGTCCCTTGTATCCCTAGAACCAATGATGTTGGTCTGAGGTTTAGGGATTTAGACCTCTATCTTGTTGATTCACATGGATTGGTTCTGGAAGTGATACCAGCTACTGTTGCTTGAATCGAAGTTGGGGAAAGTTGCTTGTAAGCTTGATAACTTATATAGATCCATAAGATTAAATCCTAAGGTGCTACTCTAATTAAAGAGATGTGCCTAGAGGTTTAGTTCTTGGCTATATTTATTCTTGAATTGAAATATAGTTTGATAGCTTAGATCAATGATGTTGTCCTGAGATATAAGTTGGATCTTTATAGTTTTCTGGTTGCTTTTAGTGTTTAAAGTTCAGTGATGGATTCACCCCACTTGGGTGTTTTCTGAGAATTTGAATAAAATACAGATCATGTATGCTTGTCTAATCTTAGACAGATAGATCACGTGATGGTCTATTTACTCACCACACTTATTTGATGTTGAGGTTGCTAGTGGTTGATCTTGTGGTAGCTTGATCTGGCTAGTGGTTGATCTTGTGGTAGCTTGACCTGGTGATCTCCTGGTATTTCCAGCTCCTGGCTTGTCCTTGATCTAGCCCTTCATCTCCTGATCCTGATGGCTTGATCTTAGTCTTGCTATCCACCTGATACACCCCCTCCTATTTCACCATCTTGGTGATGTGATCCTGGGCTTTGGTTGGTGTGATCTTAGCTTGGCTTTGGCTTGGTTTAGCTGCTGGCTGTTGTGCTTGGTGTGTAAGAACAATGGAATGGTGTGGGTATTGGCTTCCCACGGCTGTGTTGATGGTTTTGTTTGATTGTGCTGTTGTTGTGGTGCTGACAGCACACCCATGCAGTTTGGTGTGTGTGCTGCCTGTGTGCTTGCTGTGCACCCTGTGGATATGCTCAGACTGTAAAAGTTACTTTTACCATGTTACCATTTACCTGACTGGTGAATCTTGCCCCTCCTTGCTGTTTATTTGACTTATGGCTTAAATTTATGAAAGATATATTCTTTCATATTGGTGAAACTTGCCCCTTAAATTACTCAATGATGAAAAAGTGAACAGTGCACTTCACTGTCAACTCTGAGAGTAAAATTATTCTAATTCTAACTTTCTTTTTCTTTTTAAGTTTTCTGTTTATTTTGTAGGTACCAGATTTGAAGATCAAGACTTTAGTTTAGGTTTTTTTCTTTTTATTCATACAAAAGTCGCTTGTAATAACTCTGATTCAATTGTAATCTTTAATTTATTCTTTTGTACTTTTTATTTTTTTTATTCTTTTTGTAATAAAAATGTACTATTATCAATAAAGAAATATTATCCTTTATTTATTTCTTTTTGTAAAGATTGTTACTTATTTACTTAGGTTACAATTTTGTAACTCATTATTGAATAAGATTTTGGAATGGAGATTCTTATTCTTAATTGCTTTCTTTATATAAAGTTTGAGTTATTATTGGTTGACTCTTAATTAAATCAAAGACTCAAACATTATTCAAAATTCTTTTGAATTATAATTCAAACACTCAAGTTTTAAATTCAAATTTCATTTCCCAAAACACTATAATCCACAAAGATCATATCAAAGTCTATAACAATCACCCTTCAAGACTATACCTAATCTCAAAGTATGAAAGAAACCTTGATCACTTTAGGTTTTTTATTTGGCGAAAAATTTACCCACATTTCCACAGATGAATGCATGCAACATTTCAAATTCCTAAATCTATCCTTCGTTAGTTCCTAAATGCTGGGATGTTACAAGGTGTGCCCTAACTTATCCGTGGTGCACAATGAGACAATGCGTCATAGGTATTTCTACTTACTTGTGGTGCATCCTCACATAGTGCGCCATAGATAAGCCCGACCCCACTTTATAGAAAGGTGCCAAGTTATGAGTGGCACATCAAGTGTGGGTGCGCCACACATAAATAAATACCTTTGGCGAACATGCACGAGGTGCGCTACTAGTAAGTTGGTTGCACCCATTTAGTGCCCTTTCCCAACCTACCTCCACCCACTCCACCCTCTCTCCCTTACCACAAAACCATATCTAGTCGTCTTGCTCCTTCCCCCACTTCATTTCCTCCATTATTTTACCCATTTTAGGTTGCTAAACCTATTATGGTCGATGGATTTGTAAAGGGAATCCTCTCCAACTTGTAGATATACTAAACCACACTTCTCTTTCCTCCTCCATCGTCTACGAGGTGAGTAGTTGGAGGATATGCATATGCATGTTTGTGTGGCCGGCCGGGTGTCGCGGCGTGGTGTGTGCATGTTTGTATGTGAAGCTTGTTGTTGCGCGAGAGATGTGTTGATCGTGAGATGTTTGTATGTGAAGCTTTTTGTCGCATGGTGTATGTCTGTGAAGCTTGTCGTTGTGTTAGCGTGGTGTATGCATGTTTGCCAAAATATTGATTCATTTCTGTTTCGAGAAATTTTTGGCACTACCCATATATATGTATTATTTTTAGGAAAGGTCATACCAAAATTTCCAAGTGACCATGTGTGTGCATTGTGGTTCTAAAATATTCTCTTTCTCTATACCACGCATGCGACCATGCTCATCAAGATGAGCGAAAACATCATGGCTAGATATTTGAAATACGCAACGACCGACATGATTCAGAACAAGAGGACCGATATAAGATGTCCGTGTTGAAATGAGAACATGGGAGACCCTTATTTCGGAGTATTGGAGAACCACCTGCTCGTGTGTGGTTTCATGCCCGACTACACTCGTTGGATAAGTGATGGAGATGATGAGGATTTTAATGCGGTGGCAAGAAATAAGGAAGGGCAACAAGACAATAACGGGGAGGGTGGGCGAGAAGACGAAGAGTCTCCCAGACATGATCATGAAGGAGATGTCGAACATGATTCATGAAGGGTATGTCGGACATGATCATCATGAAGGAGATGCCAGACATGATCATGAAGAAGATGCCAGAGAAAATGGTGGAGAATAATCGGAAACGCAGACGCTGCTAACTTTAGCCTTGCGGGACCCTCATGTTCAAGAACTACTCCTTAAGGAGACGAGCAACACCAAAGCTGCTGCTAGAGAGAAAGCCAATGTAAGGCAGATAGCATCTCCATGCACATGGCATGCAAAACCTTTCATCTTCTAACTTACAAATTAGTCTTGAAAGTGGTGTCCAACTCAACCTCAAACGACTAAGGACAAACTATCAAGAACTAAGTATAAGTACATGGTTCCACCGCATGAAGACTGTATCAAGAAAATATTGAATGTGTGAAATTAATCATCTAATAAAACAATACCATTGATCATGAGTTCATTACTCGATATATTAATTGTTGCATTCCTATATTTTTCAAATTTTGGCCTTGAGTGTGCACGTCCCCTTTCTTATAGCCAAAGCACTAACTAACTTAGGTGTCACATATGTCTAAGGCTTCAACAAACTGACATGTTAATAGTAAAGTCAAAAAGATGGTAACTTCAGGATAATACAACTCCATGAAGTAGCTCATTGAAGTATCATTGAACAATTGATTAGAAGTAACAGAGCTATCATAGATCCATTGACTTGAAATGACATCGATTTGATAAACCACGAATCACTCAAACTATTTTCTTTTGATGCAAATGATACCTTCTAGAGGTTTTGTCTCAAACCTAGCGGGGCACTTGTGCTTGCTGCATATAGCGGGTGTGATCATAAGTTAGACAATGATCTTTTTAGGATAGCTGGCAGCCCACACTTCAAGTGTGCACACCGTAGGAAGCAGAATGACGGTCCATACCTATAAACTCATGCCTTAATCAAACGACTTCTATTTGATGATTTTACATGAATTCACTAAATTGATTTTATTATTGCCGATGTGAAATTTGATGAAACATGTGTGGTTCAAGTACTTTTGGTATTGCATATCGATCTTTTTTCCTTGTTTGTTGTTAATTAAAAAATAAAAATATTTTACATATACAAGGAGCAGCTATACTTACGACTATATGGAAGGCCTAGATGGTTTGACAAAATCGATCAAAGCACCTTCCTCATATGCAAGATGACGTTTTTCAATATTTTTTCCTATTAATCAAAGAATAGACCTTAGGCTATTACTTCCTCTGTTTTTGTTTATAAGTCCCGGAGCTTCTTTTCTTTCCGAAATAGGGACAAAATGCCCCGGCCTCTGCATAGATAGGATGCATGCGGCCTTTATTAACAACGACTGTGAAACTTGTTTTAGTTCCGCTTGGATCTAGTTATGGGACATGGACCTAATGGTAGTCAAATAAACTGATTTTCTCAGTGCCAACTTAATTAACTTAACTTTGTCTACACAGGCATAATGCATGATACACACAAATCTAGACAAAGTGGAGTAAATAAATTAAGTATTTTCGTGTGTACCCGTACATGCAATGTACTATACCAACCTGGTTACACTTTTTTTTCATCTAAAAAAAGTTACACGTTTTTTCCAACAACTCCACGTTCGAGAAAGGAGGGTTCTTTATTTTCGCGTTCACAGCTACAATGTTTCAGTTTTTTTTTCTTTTGACTTAGACAATTTTAACATCGTCCACGTTCCAGCATACATGGCTGTTTTTTGGTACAGTTTATTTTTTCAGCGCACACAGCTCTTGGAAGTCCACATTCCACACGTAATCTTCTTAAAATATCAACTACCACGTATATATCAGCCAAGGGTGCGCGTACACGGCTGTTATTTGAGGACGTTTTTCTTCAGCGGCTCACCTAATTATATTCCACACGTTATCATCAACATATACCGTGTCAAATAGGCTACGTAACGAATAATCTTCTATTATATCTTAACCGTAAATTTTAGATCTAGCGATCAATATAATTCAAATAACGTGGATCAACCTGGTGCCTCGAAACACAACTTTATATTGCTTTTAGTATATTATTATAGATTTCCCAAATAAGCAATTTACGTTGTTTTTGATCCTTTTCACTCCAATATAACTGGTACGAAAATTGTGTCCATTGTATCCATCATCTGATCTGATTCTCGTGAAAATAAACATAAAAGATACACGCGAATGCCGTAAAATACCAAGATCCTACCACTATAATGCAAAATAATAATATAAAACATGATGCAAATATGCACTCATCAGTTTTGTAAACATAAAAGAGTCCCTAGTAAGCCTCTTGTTAAACTAGCTTATTGATTAATAGATGATCATGGTTTTTTGGTCATGAACATTGGATGTTATTAATAACAAGGTCATATCATTAGGAGAATGATGTGATGGACACACACCTAAAGTAAGCATAGCATAAGATCAAGTCATTGAGTTTATTTTTTATAAGATTTTAAATACATAGTAACCTAATCCTTCGACCATGAGATCATGTTAATGACCATCACCGGATGAGTGCTTTGATAACATCAAACGCCACTTCTATAACTGGGTGGTTATAAAGGTGACATTTGATATTCTGAAAGTATGTGTTGAAGTGCATGGATAAAGAGTGGGATTTTTCCATTCAAATGATAGATAGATACACTCTAGGCCCTCTCGGTGGCATGTCATCCAATTGTCTTGCAAGCATGTGACTAGGTGATACGTCGGAAACGTATCTATAATTTTTTATGTTCCATGCTTGTTTAGTATCTATTTTGCTTTTCTTTGTCTATACTTTGAGGTGTTTTTATATGTTTTCTGGTACTAACCTATTAACAAGATATCACAGTGCCAGTTGCCTGTTTTCTTCTGTTTTTGGTTCAAAAAAGGCAGAAAATCAATATTCTCTGAATTGGATGGTACAAAAGCCAAAGTCATTATTTTTCCCGGAGCAACACGGAACCACAAAGCAGAGTTGGTGGATAACACCAGGGTGGCCGCACCCCCTAGGCGCGGGCCAGCCCTAGTGGGCCCACAGGGGGTGTGGGCCCCCTCGACCTCCACCGACCTTGCCTCTAGCGCCTATAAGAAGCCCCCGGGGAGAAAACCCTCAGGAATCCAGAAGAAATCCACGAAAACCTCCGTAGCACCGCCGCCACCGAAGGGGAGATTCGGGGGACAGAAAGTATCTGTTCCGGCACCCTGCCGGGACAGGAAAGTGCCCCCAGAGCCATCTCCATCGATCTCCAGCACCATCTCCATCGCCGTTGCTGATTCCCATGATGAGGAGGGAGTAGTTCTTCCTCGAGGCTAAGGGATCTACCGGTAGCTATGTGTTCATCTCTCTCTATGCATGATCTTGATGTGGTCATGAGCTTTATAATCAAGTAGATCTACCTTGCTACTCAGGTGCTTCAATAGATCTCTGCTCTCCCCATGTGTGTGAAAGTGACAGCATGCACGCCATGGTGGCACTTAGGCTAGAGTCTACATAAATACTCATCGTTCTTTAATAGATCTATGCTTTTTCCCACGTGTGTCAAAGTGACAGCATGCACGCCGTGTGTGGCACTTAAGCTAGATTATATATATATATTTGTTATGAGTTATATTTGGAGTTAGATGTCTCTATGAAATTGTGGTGTTTGTTGGAACCATCTAGCACTCAAGGTGACAGTGTGGGGTTATTTAGATTGGGAAAGACGGACTTTGAGGAGTGCTGTTATAGCCCTACCATGGATTAGAGTGTCCAACCGGAGAGTAGTTAAGATTAGTATCATGAAGAGAATATATTTATGAGGAAGTGTTCACTAGTGAAAGTATGATCCCTAGGCCTTGTTTCTAAGCATTGAAACACCGTTTGCATCTAGATCTGTTGCATGTTTGCTTGCTTCCTTCTTGTTGCCTTTAGTCTTTACCTCACCGTCATTGTTACCACTTGTATTTCACTTTCTCTTCGCCGAACTAGTGCACCTATACACCTGACAAGTGTATTGTGTGTGTTGGGGACACAAGAGACTTCTTGTATCTTGATTGCAGGGTTGCTTGAGAGGTATACCTTTGACCACTTACTCCTTGAGTTCGATAAACCTTGGGTAATCCACTTAAGGGAAACTTGTTGCTGTTCTACAAACCTCCGCACTTGGAGGCCCAACAACTATCTACAAGAATAGAAGTGCGTAGACATCACTAGGCCACAAGGGATGTCATATCACGGAACAAGTAAAGCATACTTATCGGTAACGAGGTTGAACTAGGTATGGAGATACCAATGATCGAACCTCGGATAAGTAAAGTATCGCACGACAAAGGGAATCAGTATCGTATGTTAATGGTTCATTCAATCACGAAGTCATCGTTGAATATATGGGAACAATTATGGATCTCCTGGTCCCGCTATTGGTTATTGATCGGAGAGGTGTCTCGATCATGTCTCCATAGTTCACGAACCGTAGGGGACACACTTAAGGTACAATGTTGTTTTAAGTAGATATGGAATATGAGTTGGAGACCGAGTGTTGTTCGGAGTCTCGGATTGGATCCAGGACATCACAAGGAGATCCGGAATGGTCCAGAGAATAAGATTCATAAGATGAAAGTCATTTTCTGGGGTTCGGAAAAAGTTTCGGTATTTTGACCGGAGCTTCTAGAATGTTCTAGAAGGGGCCACCAGTGGGCCCACCACCCCGGGAGGGGCCACATGGGTCGAAGGTATGATGCAGGGGCCATGGGCCAGCCGCACTAAGACCCAGATGGCCCAACCGGCCAGCACAATGGATTTAGGGCAAAACCCTAAATAGGAAATTAAAGGGGGAAACTTGGGGGGTAAGTTTTCTCCCTCTCCCTATGTGTGCTGGCCCTAGGAGTGGAGAGACAAGGGGGCTGACCTAGCTGCATCCCCTCTATATAAAGAGGGGATGGGAGGGCGCCACCCTTTCCCTCTCTCCCAACCCTAGCCGCCACCCTCCTCCTTCCTGGTGCTCCAGCTTAGGCGAAGCCCTGCAAGATTCTCTCCTCCACCACCATGCCGTCATGCTACATACCTTCGATGTCCGCTAAAACAGGGAGAGGAAGGTCTTAATCAACTTCGTACGTGTGACCGAGTGCGTAAGCGCTGTTGGAACGCGGCGCCGGAAGGATCATCATCACGATCTTGAGATCGGCAAGTGATTAACTACATAAACCACGAGATCCGATCTTGTTAAACGCTTTGGATCTATGAGGGTTAGTTCTCTCCTATCTTGTTGCACCTATCTCGTAGATTATATCTTGGCTTTGCCATTGATTGGATCTTGGTTTTGTTTGTTCTTGTGATGGATTTTTTTTGATTTCCATGCAACGAACCCTACACTTTATATAGGTGAGTAGGTGAGGCCACACCACACTTGTGTCCCTCAGTCCTAAACCCTAACCCTAGTCAAAATGGGTCTAACCCTTTAATAGGTGTCCCTGTTCGTGCAAGTCCAACTTGCCGGCTCATGTTAGTCGGATCCCTATCCGCCAAGTGCTACTTTGTTAAATGTGTTATTTCGCAGGCTTATGCTAAGGTGAACACAACTCGGTCAGCTTTCACTCAAAGTCGTAGCTCAATGAGTTTCCTCCTGAAGTTGATAGATAGTAGCGGCCTCTAGCAAGACGTTCCAACTTCCGATTAGCGCAAGTGCCCTCAATGTGATGATGTGTCCGAGTCCCTTTGCCTCACGATATTGGTGGTAAGCTATAGGGGAGTTGTCCGACATCCTAGTACCAGCTTAACTCTCTTCTCTCGTTGTAGCGATAAGTGATTCCTTCTACCTAACGTAAGCCAGATATCCATTCGTATTACTTGGTTGGACTACCTAGATTAACACTTGATCGAGTACCGTATAACCATGCTTCCGAATCATATCACACAAGTGGGCCTAGAAAATATTTCTCTTGCTACTAGGAAAACAGCTATCCATGGGTTGAACACCAGTGGCACAACCCTAAGATGACGTGCCATAGGTAAGTACCCATGGCACATCACTAAAAGATGCGCCATTGGTAGTCTACTTATCTATGGCGCATCACCATAGACGTGTGCCACGGGTAAAGTGGCACCATCTGTAGAGGTGTGCCCTAACTTATTCGTGGTGCACCATGAGACGATGCGTCATAGGTATTTCTACTTACATGTGGCGCATCCCCACATAGTGCGCCATAGATAAGCCCGACCCCACTTTATAGAAAGGTGTCAAGTTATGAGTGGCACATCAAGTTGGGGTGCGCCACACATAAATAAATACCTTTGGCGGACATGCACGCGGTGCGCTACTAGTAAGTTGGTTGCACCCATTTAGTGCCCTTTCCCAACCTACCTCCACCCTCTCTCCCTTACCACAAAACCATATCTAGTCGTCTTCCTCCTTCCCCCACTTCATTTCCTCCATTATTTTACCCATTTTAGGTTGCTAAACCTATTATGGTTGATGGATTTGTAAAGGGAATCCTCTCCAACTTGTAGATATACAAAACCACACTTCTCTTTCCTCCTCCATCGTCTACTAGGTGAGTAGTTGGAGGATATGCATATGCATGTTTGTGTGGCCGGCCGGGTGTCGCGGCGTGGTGTGTGCATGTTTGTATGTGAAGCTTGTTGTTGCACGAGCGATGTATTGATCGTCAGATGTTTGTATGTGAAGCTTTTTGTTGCATGGTGTATATATGTGAAGCTTGTCGTTGTGTCAGCCTGGTGTATGCATGTTTGCCAAAATATTGATTCATTTCTGTTTCGAGAAATTTTTGGCACTACCCATATATATGTATTATTTTTAGGAAAGGTCATACCAAAATTTTCAGGTGACCATGTGTGTGCATTGTGGTTCTAAAATATTCTCTTTCTCTATACCACGCATGCGACCATGCTCATCAAGATGAGCGAAAACATCATGGCTAGATATTTGAAAGACGCAATGACCGACATGATTCAGAACAAGAGGACCGATATAAGATGTCCGTGTTGAAATGAGAACATGGGAGACCCTTATTTCGGAGTATTGGAGAACCACCTGCTCGTGTGTGGTTTCATGCCCGACTACACTCGTTGGATAAGTGATGGAGATGATCAGAATTTTAATGCGGTGGCAAGAAATAAGGAAGGGCAACAAGACAACAACGGGGAGGGTGGGCGAGAAGACGAAGAGTCTCCCAGACATGATCATGAAGGAGATGTCGAACATGATTCATGAAGGGTATGTCGGACATGATCATCATGAAGGAGATGCCAGACATGATCATGAAGAAGATGCCAGAGAAAATGGTGGAGAATACGCGGAAACACAGACGCTGCTAACTTTAGCCTTGCGGGACCCTCATGTTCAAGAACTACTCCTTAAGGAGACGAGCAACACCAAAGCTGCTGCTAGAGAGAAAGCCAATGTAAGGCAGATAGCATCTCCATGCACATGGCATGCAAAACCTTTCATCTTCTGACTTACAAATTAGTCTTGGAAGTGGTGTCCAACTCAACCTCAAACGACTAAGGACAAACTATCAAGAACTAAGTATAAGTACATGGTTCCACCTCTATAATAATTATAGTGATATATACAAATAGTTCTTAGCCGGACTCTAGCTTACAGATACAAGGCAAAAAGTGGCGCTCTAGGGAACCATTCCTAACACTTATCTTTCACTGTCCATTGACACATGGGACCAACTTATAATGTACAATTATGCCTAGAAACACGACGAGGACGCCATCATGCAAGACATTATCGCCATCTCCGGCCATCGTGTGGGTGATGATGAAGAGACTCGACTAGATGTCATGGCCATTGAAGGGGAGTCGTTGTTTGGGCATGATACTGACCCAATGGATGCTAATGTAGTTGATGTTAATGATGTCAATGATGTTGGCCCTTTGGACAACACTATAGAAAATAAAAAATGCAAAGGATAGGAGGGTACGCGACGAAGGATGACAATATCCTTTGTGAGGCTTGGATGACAATCAGACAATATCATATATGCAGTGATGAGCAAAAGGGAAGCATATATTGGCGTAGGGTTGGCAAGTACTTTCATGGGTGGGGGAAGTTCATGCCCTACAACATCCATAGCAATCAAAATGACCTCGCTCTTCAAAAGGGATGGGCATATCATACATGCTAACTATAGCAAGTTTTGCGATGCATATGAGCATGTGTTGGTGTGGCCTATGAGAGGCATCACGCCATGGACACGATAAAAAAATCCTCAATTTTACACATGTCAATGTACCATGCATATGTGAGCACGTCTAATCTCCTCCATATGTATAGTTTATCCGAGCTATGGAGTACTTCAAGGAGAAGTACGAGTACAAACTGTTCACGTTTACTCATTGTTGGAAGAAGATCAAGAGGTGTTCCAAGTGCAAAACTAGATTTACCCTCTAGCAATGAGATATTGAAGAGGATGGACCAAGAACAGGTGGCCCAAGCAATGGTGGTCGTGTTGTTAGGCCAAGGGCCCATAAGGCCTCCAAGCAAGATCTCAAACGTGAAGCCTCATCACTTGCATTGAGTGAGAACTTTAAGGGGTTCATTGCTGAGAAGGAGGAGGCAAACGCCAAGAGAGAAGAGAGGCGAAACGGGAGAAAGTGGCCACAATTCTAAGCTTCATTGACCTCCAAAATAGAGATCTTGTGGTAGAAAAGAGAAATGCCCGGTCTACAACCATGGAGGTAGAGGCTAAAATGATGGACGAGGAGAACCACATCATGATATACGACCCTGAGCATCCTGGAACTGGCTCAAAGGGCTTGTGAAAGGGCATGTTTGCCCCCATGTGTGTTTTTGGTAATTAATCACAATCTTTATGGACTAATGTTTGAATTGAGCTTCACTTGTAGGAATTATTCATTGGCATAGTTTGGACCACGTGTTTGCTCCAATGTTGAAATATGAAGAAATGAAGAAGTATAAGCAATGTCCAAGGGCTTTGAGCCTTTTGGAATCATGTTGAAGAAATAAGATGTTTTAAGATGAAGTGCAAAGAGTTGATTCAAGATTGATCAACACTAAAAAAGATATGAAGAAGTGCAAGCTCAAGATGCGACATCTCCAGTAGATCACATGCTTGAACTTTTCCATCCTCGGTGATCATGGATTGATGAAGACAATTTCAAGGAAGAGGTCTCCCTATGGTGTATGGGTAGCAATTCGCAAGTATTCATCAAGCAAGAGCGAGCAAGAGCACTCAAGAAAGGTGTTCCATCTTGATGGGGACAAGATGATATACATCAAGCTCAAGTGGAATGCTCAAAGAAAAGGTATGATCTTTATAGGTTTTCTCTTTTGCTGGTCTCATGTTGTTAGCTGGGAGACCGAGTTTAGGATAGATAGTCATACAATCAAGAGGGGCACTCGAGTGAGTAACTTGATTTCATCTTTCGGAGAGATCTCAAACCTTTGCATTCTTGCATCATCTTTCTTGGTTGTTGTTTGTATCTTGTCCATGTGAGGATCTAGAGCTTGTGGTTATCTTCATAACAAGCGCTAGTTCATAAAAAACGGGTTTCCCTTATATATATCTTATTGCATTTTTTATCTTTCCTGTTGTCCGGCTCCACACCTTAGGAGGTATCTCACATATATATACTTGATATTGGTGGTATCCAATATTTCCAACAGTGGACAGATAGTAACGACGAAAGTGTCACCCCATAGTAACATTCCTGGTTGTTCGAGTTTTTTACCGATACTTGGGCTAGAAGTGTACTGATAGTAACGACGAAAGTTTCGGCCCAGGTCGGGCGGAACTTCCGTCCTGTACAACCAGATCTCTACCATTGCATTCGATTTGTTGGAGCTAGGACAGAACTTCCGGTGGCTCACCGGTACTTCCGGCCAGGCATGGAAATGGCCCAAACGATCAGATTTGGAGAGCCATTTAAAAGGGCATCATATTCCCCTTCGTGGGGTTAGCTCTTTTGATTGGTGTTTGCTCTCTCTCTCTCTCTCTCTCTCTCTCTCTCTCTCTCTCTCTCTCCTTCCTTCATTATTGACCTTGAAGAGCATGTCTCTCCCATTCCCCCTCCTATGATTCTTGCATCTTTTTTGAGGGATTTGTGAGAGGGGATCTAGATCTACAACCCCACCAAACCAAATCGCTTCTTTGTGAAAGAATCCTTGGGATCTAGATCTTGGAGAGTTTTGTGTTCCCCTCTTGTGTTCTTCCTCTGTTATTACCCTAATAGCTTTGGTGGAATTTGAGAGTGAAAGACTTGCCCTTGCATTTGTTGCATCGGTTTGAGTTCTCTATAGAGATTCGGCGAATTCAAGCTTGTGAGCTTGTTACACTTGGGTTTTTGGAACCCTAGATAGTTGTGTGGTTGTGGTGTGATCCCTTGGGTCCTCCAATTAAGTTGTGGAGATTCCTAAAGCTAGAGGCCTTGGTGGTGATTCTTAGAAGTCTCCAATTAAGTTGTGGAGATTGCCCTAAGATTGTACGGGTTCAGTGACCGCCCTCAAGTGTCCTATAGTAGATCGAGTGTCTGCCTTTTATGGTGCGCACTCAGACTAATAATGTGAGCCATTTGTGGCGTCGGTGAGTTGCGTGCCTTCATATCTTGGGATGGGGCCTTGTGTGGCATTGGGTGGGCATCGAGCCACCAGACCTTAAAGTGAGCCATTTGTAGTGTTTGGAGAGTATTGCGTCATCACATCTCTCCAACGGAGACATAGCTTCTTTGAAAATTAACTTCGGAATAAAATCATCGTCCTTGTGTCCATCGGTTATTCCTATACCTGAGACTTTTACTTATGCACTTTACATTGTGCTATTCATCGTGTTTGAAGTATTCTGTCTTGCTATCAGCTTGGTTTGAGACAAATAAAATAGAAACCCGAGCACGCGATGCGTGATCTGTTTGTCCTATTGTATTTGTTGTATTTGGTTTGAAACTCGTGTTATTTAGGACTTTTATTGGGTACTATGCCAGGTGAAATTTGTGATTGGCTAATTAGTGCTACTTTATTTAGTAAGAAATTCCCTTTTCCTCTATTTGCTTACAAATGTGTCAATGTGGGTGAAAATAGAAAAAATCTAGACCAAAATGGCTAGTGCGGACCAAATGAGTTAGGCCGCTGGACGTATCCGCCGCAAACGCATCATAACAAAATACAGTCTGTTTGTTTGTTGTTCATGGCCCGACCAAAACGGATCAAAACGAACACATTCAGTGTTTATAATGGGTCGTCCCGCTCAAGATGCCCTAAAGGATGTACCGTACAGTATATATATTTTCTCCTGTGTGCCTGTGCGCCGGATATTCCCTTGTAGCCTCCCTTGTTGCTGTCGCGGAGCAATTGCGATGTTAGGTGCATTGATGAAGCGCAGCTAATGATGAGGTTGTGTGCGCAGAGCCTGCCCATGTCAATGTAGGAGTCACGCACATGGAGGGGCTGCCGCTGGACATGCGGAACAGCGATCGCTCGCTTCCGCCCGTTCACCTGCCTGGAATAGTGATGCCATGGTTTCTTCATAGATTCGCCTGTGCTGTCTCTTAAAGCACAACCTGGCGTAGCGAGTTTTTACCAGTTTTCTTGATAGATTAGCCCGCTAGCTGAAATCCTCGTGTGTTTAACTGAATTTCGCTTGGTTGCAGACTTGCAGTGAGTGAGATTGTGAGGTGGGTGGTGGCCCATCACATTCTTGTTGATTCGAATCCGTGTAGATTGCTTGCATTGCTTCTTGGAGGAGCGAAGAAAGGATGGGCGCGGATTGCTACTACTGGTACTACTACTACTGAACTGACTTGCGCGGATCATACAGATAGAGACCCCTGCACGAGAGGGATCGCGACCGGTTAGCGAGCATGGCGGCACGCTCCGTTGAACAAACCGTGCGTGGGTGGATGAACATGAACAGATCGTCGTTGAAAGCCAAAGGTAACGGTAGCCACAATCGAGGTTTTCAACCAGCTTAGTTACTGCAAACTGTGGATCTTTGTTGTAGCACATCTGATGACATGCTTGTTGGCAGGCAGGGGGGAGAGAAGGGTACTGAACTGTACTAGCAGTACATACTGTATCATCATCATCATCATCATCAGTGTGCGGGCGTGGGCCAAAATCCAGGAACAGATCGCCAAAAGGGGGCGCAAGCTAGCTAGATCCTCAAGTCATGGTCGACGTCTAGCTCATGATTACCGATTTTATTCCTCGCGTCATCGGCAATCATGCTACTAGGAGCGAGCTGTCAGTCAGTCGTCTCCTGTGGTACCATACCAAGCAGCGGCTACCAATCAGATATGCACAGTCACAGACGATTTATTACAACCCCCCGAGGCTACTACAGGTTGATCTCCACACAGCTGGCTGCCTAGCTGGAGTAGAGGTGAGTGAGATCGATGGTGCAGACGCAGATGCAGATGCAGCGCCCATTAACACGGCAAAATTTGGGCTCTGCATGCGCCTCTGCCTGCCTGCCTGACCGACGGTTAATATAGCTATCTATGGCGACGATCGATCGGCGCCACGCCGCCACAGTGTGGCTGTGACGACGACAGTGATGCATGCCAGGATGTCTGAAGCAGTGAGGCATGCCAATGATCAGGGCACCGGCTCCTGCTGTTGTTGTAGTAGTACAGGGCAGGCGGTAGTGCACGGCGATGATGATGACGCTGACTTGTTGCTTTCGTTGTACGCCACGGCGATGTCGCCGGCGACCCTGACGGCGTCGAGGGCGACTCCGGCGAGGCCGCGGCGCGTGAAGCCGACGGAGTAGAGACCCGACTCGCCTTTCCACCCCTCCGGGAACCCCGCCTTCGGGTACCCCTCGCCGCTGAAGAAGTCGCTTCCCTGCGCACCACCAAATTAAATACATACATACATTAGTTTTTTCTTGTTATAGTAGTACTACTAATTAAAGGGATGTTCTACTAGTTGATTAGCAAAAGAAAGCTAATGTAGATAGCAAGTGGTGATTGAATTTGTTCTCTGGCTACTTAATTGTAAAATGAGGAGATATTGAGCAAGTGCAATGCACCCTCTCGTCCCCTTGCGGTTCTTGTCGCTGTCAGTTCATCTTTCAGTTTATTATGACTCATCATCATCATCATGACCAGTACATGCAGCAGCTAGCAGCATCCCACACTAATATCAAACCTATCTATGGACTTTATGCTCGATAACAATATTAATACTGGTAGGTAATCCAGTCCAACATATGCATGCCGGCCGGCTTATCAATATACAAGTAAAATACAAGTGCAAATGATCGATCCAAGACGACGCACCTTGAGCCACTGTGGGACGTTGCTGTGGTACCCGGTGGCGAGCACCACGGCGTCGGCGGCCACGAAGCTCCCATCGACCATCTCCGCCCCGCCGGCCACGAATCTCTTCACGCCGGGCACAACGGCGATCTCCCCGGCGCGGATCTTCTCCAGCGCGCCGATGTCCAGCACGGGCGTCCTGCCCCTGCTGTTCTTCAGCTCCAGCGGTCCTCCGCTGTTCGGCCGCCTCAGCCCGAGCCTCGGCAGGTCGTTCCCGAGAAACAGCCCCGCGAGGAGGACCAGGAGGCGGTCCACGAGCCGGAGCGGGAGGAAGCGGAGCAGGAAGGCGGCCACGGAGAAGGTGGCCACGCCCAGCATCTCGCGCGGGAGCACGTGGACGGCGTCGCGGACCACCATGGCCGGCTGGGCGCCGTGGTCGCACAGGTCCAGGCACACCTCCATGCCGGAGTTGCCGCAGCCGACGACCAGCACGCGCGAGCCACGGTACGGCTCGCCCGACTTGTACTCCGACACGTGGGTCACGGGTCCCTTGAACGACCCGGCGCCCGCGAACTCCGGCAGGACGCGCTCCGCGTTCTCGCCCGTGGCCACCACCAGCCACCGCCCGATGTACTCCGTGTATGTGGCCTCCTCGCCGCCCGTGTCGGATGAGGAAGAAGCCTGGACGCGCCAGAGGCCGGCGGCGTGGTCGAACCGCGCGGAGGCGACGGACTGGCGGAAGCGGGGGCGGACGTGGAAGGCGGCGGCGTAGGCCTCGAGGTAGGAGACGAACTGGTGCTTCGTGGGGTACTCCGGGTAGCTCGCCGGGAAGGGCATGCCGGGGAGCTCGCAGAACCGCTTCGGGAGGTGGAGCCGGAGACGGTCGTAGGTGCGGCGCTGCCACAGGGAGGCGATGCAGTCGTCGCGCTCCAGCACCACGGAGGGCACGCCGTGGGTGTGGAGGCACGCCGCCACCGACAGCCCCGCCGGTCCCGCGCCCACGATGATGGGGCCGTTCACCCACATCGTACGTGCCGGCGCCGCCATGTATAGTACAGCTGATCGCGACGAGGTTGCACTGGCGGGAACGAATGAATTGAAAGGGACCAATGCAAGGGGAAGAGGGAGGAAGGAGGTGGGGAAGAAGGGTAGGGAGGGTGGAGTCGGTTTAAATAGGGAGAGAAGCCAGTTAAATTTTCCCGCGCTTTTAAGATGCATGGAAGCATTTACATTAGTACTCGCTTATATACTTAATTAATATATGTGCCGCCACATGTAACGGCGACTTGACTTTTGTTAGGCTTGACACCTTAGTTAGGTCTTAACTAACGATAGCTTAACATACACTCTCATACCCTATGAGCTCTTATGTTTTTATAAGACTTTTGTTTTACTTCTCTTTTGCGGTTGTGTGCATTCTAGCTATACAGATGCTAGGTGTGATCTCTTAACTTATAAAATTTAATAAAATACCGTTTATGCCAAAAAAAAGGGGTTTCTTTTAAAAACTGGATACCCCCGATTTCTATTAAAAAAACCACAGACTACAATATCCTCGGCAACAAGCAGGCCTCAACAAACAAACATGGAAGAATCACTAGAAAATTGGTTGATCTAAGAAGCCAAAAACAACACTGTAAGCTTCTAACAAGCTCAGAAAGAAAAGAACAGGAAAAATACAAGTTCTGTCGTTGAACCCAAACATCCATCAACTATTTTCAACACTCCAGCCTTGGCGTCCATGAAACTCATCTTACTCGCGCCCTGAAGACCTCAACCGCGATTATTTCCAGCAGGCTTGACACCTTAATTAGGACCTAACTAACGATAGCTTAACTTATTGAAACATACACTCTCTCTGAGTTCTTATGTTTTTATTAGACTTTTTTTAACCCTTTTTTGTGGTCGTGTGCATTCTAGCTATACAGATGCAAGGTGTGATGTCTTATGAGTTGTATAAGCCTGATACTAACTTCTTAGTTTAATAAAAAAGTCATTTGTCCATAAAAAGACTTCTTTTAATGAAAGCGGATGCCCTAATTTCTATTAAAGAAACCACATACAACAATATCCTCAGCAACACAGCATCAGCATGCCTCATTGCCTCAACCAACAAACATGAAAGAATCACTCGAAAACAGGTCGATCTAAGAAATGAAAAAACAACAAGATGTAAGATTCTAACAAGTTCAGAAAGAAAAGATAAAGAAAAAGACAAGTCCAGCCATTGAACCCAAACATCCTTCAACTTTTTTCAACAGACTAGCTTTGGCGTCCGTCCATGAAACCCATCTTCCTCACGCCCTCAAAACCTCATCCACGATTTTCCCCAGCAGATTTGCGTCTTGAGCAACCCCACCTTTGCATCCTCCTTCACCTATAGATTATACCAGTATTCAATACAATATACAATTCAATGAGTTACTTCTATTTTTCTCGTGGCCACCTTTGTTCGAATCACACATCATTTCTAGTTTTCCAGATAGCCCAGAAAATCGCTACAACTTCAACAGTCAGTAGCTGCGTTTTTCTGCATGGATACTTTTCAGCCAAACATTGAAGCAATCATCATCATTCCTATATTGACAGTTTGCACCAATAGAACAACTCAAAATTTTCCATACATATTGCCGTAGGAATGGTCACGGCAGATGCTGCAATCGGCAACGAGTAATAGAACGAAAGGCAAGGGCGGCCAGCCATCTGCGGTGCGAGATGAGGGCGGAGACACAGGGTTTTACCCAGGTTCGGCCCCCCGGAGGGTAAAGACCTACTCCTGCTAGATTGTATTATGGTGGAAGTATAATGGGCGAGCTCGACGGCTAGGCGGCGAGTCGCTTGGGTGTATGATGGAACGTGCCTCTACACGCCCTGTAGGGAGATTTATATAGAGTCACCTCCCCCTAGGGTTTACATATCTTAACCGAATCAGTTAAGGCTTCGGTACTCGTTTAACCTAATCCGACTGAGCCTATCTACTCTCCCGGGCCTTTAGCTTCTAGTCGCTTGGATCCACGTCAGGGCTTGGTCCAGTCGCCGTCTTGCAGGCCCACTCGCCAGTTCCTGGGCCAGTCGGAAACGTCCTGCTGGGTATACCCCGGTAGGCATATCCCCATCAGTAGTCCCCGAGGCCGTCGTCGATTGGGCGTAGGTGGTTGCTGGCAGTCGGAGCATACGGCTTCAAAGCAGACATCCAGTCGAATCGGCAGCGGGCTCCTGAATAAAGGAGGAAACTAGTCATTCTGGTGGCAGCTTTGGCGAGTCGAGTCGGCGAAATATTCAATCACTGTTGCAGTGATCGGGTCAGCGAGCCGAGTGGCTGAAGTTGGACCGTCAAACGCAGTCAAAACTAGCCGTTGGGGTAATCCAACGGTAACTTTTGGCATAATCACCGCGTAGTAACGGCTTCCTGTTTTGGCGGGTAACAACCGCTATATAAAGGAAATGGTAGGCGATCAGAAAACCACCCCTCGTCATTTCCTCCAATTGCGCGCATCTCCGTTCTCCTCCGCATCGTGATCCAGCCGATCCCAAATCCTCCGACCTCCTCAAACCTTTTCGCCAATGGCCCCCTCCACCGAACCATGGGGCAGGTCCAAGTGTACAAGAGCGCTCCTGGCGTCCTTCGAGGAAGCCAGGATCCTGCGCGCCGGTAGATGGCGCATCCCCACGGCCGGAGAGGTTACTCCGAACCCGCGTGAGGGAAAGTTCGTCTGCTTCACCAGCCACCTGGAACGGGGGCTGGGATTCCCCACATCCCATTTCTTCCGGCGGTTCTGCGCCTTCTACGGGATCCAGCCATCGGACCTGGGCCCGCACAGCATCGAGCAGCTCGCCATCTTCGTGGCGTTCTGCGAGTGCTACCTGGGCTGCAGGCCTTACTTCCCCCTGTGGCAAGATCTGTTCCACGGGAGGATCAGTCGCGAAGAAGCGGGCGGCCCAATGCTTGCCGCGGGCGGCCTGGCGTTTCAACTGAAGTCGAAGGCTTCATTTTTTGATTTGATGCTGCCGGCCAAGGCGGCGAGCGAGTGGAAGAAGTCTTGGTTTTACGTCACCGAGGCGACTCCAGAGGGCGAGGTGGCGATCCCAAGATACTCCGCCGACCGGCCTGAACCGCGCCGACTCCAAGTCGGCAAGCTCCCAACGGACTAGCGGATGGTCATGGATGAGATGCTCCAAACCATCCGCGGCCTGAAGAAGAAGGGTCTGCAGACCATCAACTTATACAACTGCTGGCTCGGGCGACGACTCGTTCCCCTGGCCCGACGTGACCACTACATGTACGAGTACACGGGCCGGGAGGACTCGATGAAATCCTGCCTCGCCGAGTGGAAGCTCGAGGATTATATTCCGGCGCGGAAGAAGATCACCCAGGCGGTGTACCTGGACGCGAAGGCCGGGGTCGCCCCCTACACCGCGAAGCATCCAGCCCCGACGGTAAGTCACTTTACATCATTCGCAGTCGCAGTTAATGCAGTCGCGGTCATTCTAATACTGTCTCATGCGCATTGCAGCTATTTCAAGTGGTGGAAAGGTGGCGTCCGCCCGCAGACGACGAGAACTCGAGCTCGTCCGTCCGGGACGGGGGCGAGTCGCCTCCCGCCAAAGGCGGCATCAAGAGCGACAGGAGCAACGACGACGACGATTCCGAGGAAGAGGTCGCCCCGCTGGTTCGCAAAACTCGCGGGCAGCGTCAGCTCGAGCTCGAGGCGAGCAGAAGCCTCGAGCGTCATGATGATGACGGCGACGAACTTCCTGAAACCACCTCGCGTCGCCAAGCCACTCCGTCGAAGAAGAAGAAGAAGAAGAAGAAGGATATGAAGGCCCCTATGAAGAGGAAGACAAAGCCAGCGAGACAGGTATCTCCGCCTCGCTCGGCGAGCAGCTCCGACGCCACCAGCCTGGCCAAGGATGAGGCGCCACAGAGATGGCAGCGGCGGATGTCGCTGTCCTGAGTGAGGCGCCCCTGGCCTTGATGCCTCCCCCATTCACCCCAGTCTCTGGGTCGGGGGTTGCTCCGGTCGCGGCGGCATCACCTCCCAGGGAGGCTCCCACCGAAGATGTTTCGGAGGCTCCTGTCGCAGCCTGGACAACAAAGAAGCCGTCCGTGTCTTGGGCGCACGATGTCCTAGAGATGGGTCTCAGTCGTAAACTGGGCCCTGAACTGGAGAAGCCGGCCGGCATCCGCACGGGGCTGTGATTTCTACCAGTCGCTAAGTGAGTTCTATTCACCTGTCTTTGTTTTTCATTGTACTCAGACCACTTTACTCATGTGATCAATTTGCAGGACTAGAACTAAGAAGATAGGCCACCCGTCCGTAGCCAAGGTGCCGCCAGTCGTCGCCGAGGAAGACCCCTCTCGGAAGAGGAAGGCTGACGAGGTCGTTGCCCCCACGGATAGTGCCAAGAAGGCCAAGGACGACGATATCGTCACGGTGTCTAACGACACGACGGTTGCTCCGAGTGACCCTGTGGCGGAGGCGGCCTTGATGATCAAGGAGGGTGCTCCCTCATCCGGGACAGTCGAGCCGGCCTCTTTTGGTGCCGGCGCATCCATCGCAACCTTCCCACGCTTCATGACCAGGGCGGCTACAGCGAGTGGTACCTCGCCCTCGAGCCGCGCACCTGGGGTCGCCGATATGGAGGTCGAGCAGCGTCGTGGACACATGTCGGCTCTTCTCGCATCCATGGACGCGATACAGCTTCATGGTATGCTTGGCGCAGCCATCCAGGTATGTCTAGTCCCCGAGGATCGGGCCGCTGAATTGCAGCGGTCGGATTCCTTTTGTATCTTGTTTTTATTTCTCGCGTCCAGTCCCTGAGTGCGCACTCGCTGAATTTCAGCGGGTGGGCACTTAGGATTTTTGATTGCCAGTTCCCGAGTGCGCACTCGCTGAATTTCAGCGGGTGGGCAATTACGATTTTCGATTGCCAGTCCCTGAGTGCGTACTCGCTGAATTTCAGCGGGTGGGCACTTAGGATTTTCGCTATTGTTAACTGTATGACTTGTGTACAGGGTTTGCAGCTTGAGTCAGCCGACCGGCTTGCTGCGAAACGTCTCGCGGAGAAGGAGCTGGCCACCGTCCAAGAGACGAACAAGGGACTCCAGGCGATTGCTGCGAAGGCAGAGGAGGTCCGCCAGGGCCTTGTCCCAGCGAGTGAACTGATGGCAGCTCAATCGGGGTTGAGCTCGGCTAAAAAGCGGATCGCCGATCTTGAGCGCGAGCTGAAGGAGGCGAAGAAAGAGGCGAGTTCGGCGGATGGGCGAGCCAAGGCTGCTGTTACAGCCGCCGCTGAGGAGCGTAAGGTTTCTTACGCCCTTGTTGCTGGGCTTCAAGATGACTACACCTCTCTTCAGAGCTTCATCACGGATCTCTCCTGACCCTTGATTGGTGAGTGTGCCTGCCTTTGCCTATAACATATGTATTGTGTAATCTTTGGTGTATTCACTGTCACCTTCTGTCCGCAGGTCGGATCATCGATAGCGCGGAAGAGGCGAACTCGTTCGACGCACGGCAATGTGTAGCCACACTGGTCGACTCGGCCACGTTGTCGGCGACATGTATACGGGCGTATCTTCAGGAGATGTCACCCACAGAAGTGATTCCCAGCGACCTCGTCGAGGTGTGGCAATACTTGGAGAAGGCGTCGTCGGTCGTCGAGTTCATGACGCGGTCGGCGTTCCGGCATGGGGCGGCAACGGCGCTTAGCCTTGGACTCGCCCACTTCCCAGAGGACTTCGACCTGGACGACGTGACGAGCGGCTATCCATCGTCGACGAGCTCGGTGGAGATCGCCGAGGTGCTGAAGCTGACGAACCGCGCCGCGAAGTACTCCGAGCGCGTCTGGGCGATGGGCGATCTCCTTCCTTATCAGGAGACGATCGTCGCGCCCAACGACCCCGAGCCGCAACACCGGGACTTCAAGGTCGAGCAGCCCTTCTGTGCAGCGATGGCGGGTGAGCTGACGACGTACCCGTCAAATCCGTATACTCCCTTCATTCGCAACCGCAGGGGTGGCGGCGAGTCGACATCGAAGCCTGCGGAGTAAAACATTGTGCCCTGGGGCGTTAGTAGCAGTTCTGCCGTTGGGCATATTTTGTATTTTGTGACAATTGTGATCTGCTATAATGAGATATCATGGTATTTTGTGAATTGTTGTGTGTTTGTGTTTGAGGGTTGAACGAGTCCCCGAGCGCGTCCGCCCTTTTTTATGGGGTTTACCTCGTTTAGTATGTGTTTGTGATTTTGAATGTTTTGTTATTGACGTCGACTCGCCTGAACTCGGAAAGTCAGTCGCAAGGCGACTCCCATGAGTGCTCTGTACTTCACTGTTTTCCCTTGCGCGAACGAGGTCAGGTAGCCGAGTCCCCGAGCGTGGTACTTGGTTGTTCTAGGCGCAACTCTAGGGTGGGTGAGGACTTAGCGCGTTAGGATAAGCGCATCACTCCTGCCTGGCCCGTTGGGTCAGTCGCATGGCGAGTCCTGGGCATGCTCTCATACTTGGTGTTTTCCCTAGCCGCTCGCGCTGAACTGGTCATCAGTCCCCGAGCGTGGTACTTGGCCGTTCGAGTCGCTATGTCGAGGATGCGGAACATCATGGTCGCTGTGAGAAGCGAAAGCAGTTGTCTTGGCTCGTCGAGCCAGTCGAGCTAGGCGACTAATGGGGCTCCGGGTAGGCGTTTTTCGTGGACGTTACAAGACCTGGGGTGACCCAGTGCCCTTGTAGCGCACTACTTGGCCGTGCCGGTCGGTGTACCAGAGGTTGACTTCTGCAGTTAGCTTGATGCTGTTACTGCGAGTGCGAGTGGCACAAGACACGGAGAGTAGACGCAATTTGTGGTAACCAATTCTTTTTATTTCATAGCGACTGGAGGATACATATGTGGGGTTCTAGGAGTAGAACTTCCGTAGGAGGTTTACATTCCATGGTCGCTTGACGTCGAGCTTGCCGTCCCCACGGACGTCGGTGAGGTAGTAGGCGTCGTTGCCGAGTACTCGCCCGATGGCGAATGGTCCCTCCCATGGGGGGAAAGCTTGTGTATGCCCTTCTTGTCCTGGATGAGGCGCAGCACCAGGTCGCCTTCTTGGAAGGTGCGATTTTTTTCACCCGCCGGCTGTGGTAGCGGCGGAGTCCTTGCTGGTAGATGGCGGTGCGTGAGCAAGCTAGGTCGCGTGCCTCGTCGAGTTGGCCGACTCCATCCTATCATGCGAGTTCGTTCGCAGCCTTCGTGTAGTGGACGACCCTTGGCGAGTCGTGCTCGAGGTCGGTGGGCATGACTGCCTCGGCGCCGTACACCATGAAGAAGGGGGTGAACCCTGTCGACCTGTTGACTGAGGTGCGGATTCCCCAAATAACGGAGGGTAGCTCCTCGACCCAGCACCCGGCGGTGCGCTCGAGTGGTACTTGTAGCCGTGGCTTCAGGCCGTGGAGGATGCTCTGGTTGGCCCGTTCCGCCTGGTCGTTGGATTCCTGACGCGAGGTCGAGCCGGATGTGGTGTTCCTCGCAGAACTCGGCCATGGCTCCTTTGGCGAAGTTGGTGCCGTTGTCCGTGATGATGCTATTTGGGAACCCGTAGCGATATATGAGTTCGCGTAGGAATTTGGTGGCGGTCTTCCCGTCGCATTTCCGGACTGGCTTGGCCTCCACCCATTTTGTGAATTTGTCGACCGCGACCAGGAGGTGGGTGAAGCCGGAGGGGGCCTTTTTGAAGGGGCCTACCATGTCCATACCCCACACGGCGAATGGACAGGTGATGGGGATTGTCTTGAGCGCTAAGCTCGGCACGTGTGTCTAGTTTGCGTACTTCTGGCAGCCGGCGCACCGATGGACGATGTCGACGGCGTCGGCGTGTGCGGTGGGCCAGTAGAAGCCGTGCCGCATGGCCTTTGCGACCAGAGAGCGGGCTCCGGCATGGTGGCCGTAGTCGCCGGAGTGGATGTCGTGGAGGATCTTGCGTCCTTCGGCAGGTTGGACGCAGCGTTGGAACACGCCGGTCACGCTGTGCTTGTGGAGTTCACCGCCGATGAGGGTGAAGGATTTGCACCGACGTGCAACCATCCTGGCGTCGGTCTCGTCTGTCGGCAAGGTGCCAGCCTCCAGGTAGGCGATGTACGGCTTGGTCCAGTCGTCTGGATTGGCGATGAGTGCGACCAGGGCTGCCTCTGGTTGCAGCAGAACTCCGATGTCGATCTCCCTTGGTGGAGAGACTGATGGCTTGGTGATCGTGTCGAGGAAGACGCCGGCGGGTGGTGCGAGTCGAGCCGACCCAATGCGAGAGAGTGCGTCGGCCTCCTCGTTCTTCCGCCTGTCGATCCACTCGACGGAGTAGCCTGCGAAGTGTCCTCCTAGCTTGTCTACTGCTTGGCGGTAAGCCGCCATGGTGGGGGAGACGGCGTCGCAAGTACCAGCGACTTGCCCAGCGACGAGGTCGGAGTCTCCGTAGCAACGTAGGCGGTTGACGTTCATCTCCTTGGCAGCTCGCATGCCGTGGAGTAGTGCCTCGTACTCGGCCATGTTATTGGTGCAGGGGGTGAAGTCGAGGCAGAGGACGTAGCGTAGCTTGTCGCCCTTCGGGGAAGTCAGCACGATCCCTGATCCTGCGCCATCCGCGTTCTTGGTACCGTCGAAGTGCAGGCTCCAGTAGTGGAGGTATGGCAGCTTTTCTGGCTGCTGGGCCTCTTCCCAGTCGGCGATGAAGTCCGCGAGGGCCTGCGACTTGATCGCTTTTCGTGGCTCATACTTAATGTTGTGGATGCCGATTTCGACGGCCCACTTGGCGACTCGCCCGGTCGCCTCACGGTTGCGGATGATGTCCTGCAACGGTGCGGAGGAGACGACCGTGATCGGATGCTCCTGGAAGTAGTGCGGCAGGCGCCGCTGTGCTCTGAAGACCGTGTATACCAGTTTCTGGTATTGCGGGTATCGCTGGCGCGACTCGGTGAGGACCTCGCTGATGTAGTACACCGGTCGCTCCTTTCCTTCCTCCGGCCGCTCGACGACCATGACGACGCTGACGACGCGCTCGGAAGCCGCGACGTAGACCAGCATGGGTTCTTTGTCGACGAGGGCGGCGAGTAGTGGTGCTGCGAGTAGCACCTTCTTGAGGTCGCGGAGTGCGTCGTCCGCCTCCTTGTCCCACTGGAAGGTGGGGTTCTTTCGCATCAGGCGGTATAGGGGCATCGCCTTTTCGCCCAGTCGAGGGATGAAGCGGCTGAGAGCCGCAACTCGCCCGGCTAGCTTCTCGACGTCGCGTAGGCACTCAGGTTTGCCGAGTCGGGTGATCGTGTCGATTTTGGTGGGGTTCACCTCGATCCCGCGCTTGGAGACGACGTACCCCAGTAGTTGCCCTGCTGGTACACCGAAGGTGCATTTGCCTGGGTTGAGCTTTATCTTGTATTTCCGCAGGTTGGCGAATGTTTCCGCCAGGTCGGCGAGTAGATCGCCCTGGCGAGCGGACTTCACGACCACGTCGTCGATGTAGACGTGGATATTGCGGCAAATTTGGCTCGCGAGGCACTCCTGCATGCACCGCTGGTAGGTCGCCCCGGCGTTCTTGAGTCCGAAGGTCATGGCGGTGTAGCAGAAGGCTCCGAATGGCGTGATGAACGCCGTCTTCTCCTCGTCCTCAACAGCCATTTTGATCTGGTTGTACCCAGAGTAGGCGTCGAGGAAACACAGCAACTCCGAGCCCGCGGTGGAGTCGATTATTTGGTCGATCCGCGGGAGGACGAACTGCTCCTTCGGGCAGGCGTTGTTTAAGTTTGTGTAGTCGATACACATCCTCCAGGTCCCGTTCTTCTTCTCGACCAGGACTGGGTTTGCCAGCCACTTGGAGTACTTGATTGGCCGAATGAAGCCCGCGGCGAGTAGAGGCTGCACCTCCTCGGCGATAGCTCGGCGGCGCTCTTCATTGAAGGGCCGCAGCGACTGCTTAACGGGTCGCACTTTGGGGTCGGCATTTAGTTTGTGATCAGCGAGTTCCGTAGGGACACCAGGCATGTCAGAGGGCTTCCATGCGAAGATGTCCCTGTTCTCACGGAGGAACTCGATGAGCGCGCCTTCCTAGGCTGGGCTCATGCCCGTCCCGATCGTCATCGTCTGGCTGGAGTCGTCTAGGACCAGCTCGACGGTGCGGGTGTGCGTCGTCGCCTCGAAGGCTGAGGTGTTCGCGCCCTTCGAATTGGGCTTCTTGAGTATGGTGGGGTCGTCGTTGTTGACCCCGCTCGCGTACTTGGCGAGCTCGTCGGTGTGGTTGGCCTCTGCCGTGATGACGGCGTCGGCGATTTCGGCTCCTTTGGCCTCGCACTCGGCGGCCATGTCGGGGTCGCCGTTGATGGTGATGACGCCGCACGGCCCGGGGAGCTTCATCGCGTTGTACGCGTAGTGGGGCGCTGCCATGAACTTGGCGAACGCCTGGCGCCCCAGGACGCAGTGGTAGGGGCTGTCGAAGGGTACCAGCTCGAAGACGATCCGCTCGGTGCGGAAGTTTGCTGGTGTGCCGAATGTGACTGGCAGCGTGACCTTGCCGATCGGGTACGCCTTCCGACCGGGGACGATGTCGTGGAACATGGTGTAGGTCGTCTCGACCATCGACTACGGGAGCCGCAGTCGCCTGAAGGTGTCCAGGTACAGGATGTTGATGGAGCTGCCGCCGTCCATCAATGTCTTGGGGAGCCAGTAGTCTCCCACCTTAGGCTTGACCACCAGGGCGACTCGGCCTGGGTACTCGATGCGTGGCGAGTGGTCCTGGTGGCTCCAGGTGATGGGCTGCTCCGACCAGTTGAGGAACTGGGGTACGTCCACCTGGGCCACCGCGTTGACGGCGACGGCGCGGGCGATGACCTTCTTCTCGCGCTTCGTGTTGAAGCCTGTGAAGGTATGGAGCAAGCCGGCCACATTGCCGAATTTTCCGCCGTTTGGCGGGTTGTTGTCGGGGTCCTCCCGCGCTCGCCGCGCCTTCTCAATCTCCCTGAGAGTGTGGCAGTCGGCGGTCGTGTGCGTGGCGGGCTTCCCTTCCCTGCTGTGAAACGCACAAGGTTGGTTAAGGAGGTCCGCAGGGTCGAACCTTGGTTTCGCCTTGTAGTTTCCGTCGTCGCGGCGTTGTCCTCCGTCGCGGCGGAAGCTCTTGGGCTCGCGCTGCGCGTGCCCGGCGTTGGCGACGAAGTCGACTCGCCCGTCACTGCGGCGCTTGCCAGTGACGCGAGTGTTGCTGTAGCATAGGTCGGACCGTCGTCCGTTCTCGTTGCCGCTCGTGCGGCGTTGGCCTCCCGACTCGTCGTCGGTTTCCTGGTTTGGATCTTCCTCCGCGTACCGTTTGGCGATCTCGAGGAGGTCCGGTATGTTGTCGAGCGTGCGAGAATGTCGCTTGAGCTTGGCGACCAAGGGCTCGTAGCGGCACGAGGTCTTGAAGCAATGGATCGCGGTGTCTGGGTGGATGCTGACCGCGTTGTACCATAGTTCTTGCCACCGCTGGACCCAGTTGCGGGTCAACTCGCGGGGTCCCTGGACGCATCGCTCCAGGTCCTCGATGGTGGTAGCGCGGGTGTAGGAGCACTCGAAGTGACTGATGAAAACGTCGCGCATCTCCTCCCAGGAGTCGATGCTATCCTGGGGGAGGGTGTTGATCCACTGCATGCACGTCCCCTCCATCATCAAGGGGAGGTAATGGGCGGCTAGCAGGTCGGTGTGACCAGCAATCCCCATCGCCATGAGGTATGTGTCCAGCCACACGGAGGGGTCGTACTTCTTTATTTCCTTCGGCGCTTTGAAGTTCGTCGGGTATTTTTCGCCTCGGATCATCGGTCCGAAGCACCTGGGCCCGAGTCGACTTAGCGACCCCATCGGCTCGCCATCGCGGAGATTGGTTAGGGTGTGTCGCAGGTCGTCGGGCTGGCTGGCGCGCCAGATTTGGTTGTTGATGATGTGGGTGCGGGCGTCGACGGGCTGACCGTTGGCAGCGACGAAGTTGGTCGCTGGCCTGGGGTCGTTGGTGGAGAGTGCCGCGTTCGTGGGTCGATGTTGGAGCTGCAGTGGCTCTGGTGGCGGGCAGTTGAGGGTGTTTGCCGCCAATGGGCGGCCGCTTGAGGCCGCTCTGCTTCCCGAAGAACGCGAGTACACTCGACCCTGCGAGTCGGCGCCTGTGTTTTGCTGCTCGACGGCCTTTGCGAGCAGGGCCCTAACGTACTGGATCTGTAGGGCGCCGTCGCCGGTGGCCGTGATGTTGTCAGCCGCTGCTCGGCCCGCCACGAGGTTGTCCATCGGGGTGGAGAACAGTGGTAGGCCATTCGCGTCTTGCTCCCGTGAGGAGACTACCATCCGCGGCTGATCCCTGGGGGGTGTGCGGTTGGGTGGAGGTGGGGCGCCCATCGCCGTCAACCCTGGTGGGGGCCGGGCGCTTCCCCCTGGTGGTGCGTTCTCGCAGATCGCGCGCTCGGCCACGCGGGCCGGGTCGTTCTCGTCGTCGAAGTTCAGGGCGCGCCCCTAAACGGTAGGGTTCAAGCGCGTCCTGATTCGCTGCGCGTGGTAACGCAACAGCTCCTGTGCCGTCACCTGCTCGAGGCGAAATTTTTCGCGCTCGTCTTGCTCCTTGCGGACTGCCTCCGCTAGCTTCAGGCGGAGTTCCTCGACCTCCGTTGCCGTGGCGTTAGGAGGGATCAGGGTGGAGAAAGGATCCTCCAGCGGATCGGTGCCAGTCACGGCGTGACGACCGGTCCCGTCGCGGAGATCGGCGGAGTTTTCCGACCCGGAGTCGAAGTCGAAGATCCCAAGGATGCAGGGATCCTCGAAGTCTCCCACGTTGGAGACCTGGGTGATGGAGACCGTGGGTGAAGCCGCGGTGATGGATCCGGCGAGTGATGCCGGGGTCGCCGAGTCGGCGTCGTCGTTGAGGGCCGCGTCTTCCGCGGCCGCGAAGTTTTCGGCCACGTCGCTGTGGGCCGAGTTGTACTCGGAGGCAAGGCGATGGATCGTGCGGACCTGGCTCTCGGAGAGCCGGTCGCGTGGCGGCGACTCGCGGATGCGAGCCGAGTCCTCCGAGACGATGACGTCGGTGAGGCTGACGAAAAGGCTGATCGTGCCAACCGGCAGGATCATGTTGTGCGTGATGGGTCGCGCCGCCGGGACGTAGCTGCTCGGCAAGATCTGGAGCATCTCGCCGATCGCTATCATGCGGCCGGTGGCGACCGACTCGTTGATGGGCAGATTGGATCTCGCCGCAGAACACCGGCCAGACCGGCCAGGCCCCACGGTGGGCGCCACTGTCGTGGGAATGGTCACGGCAGATGCTGCAATCGGCAGCGAGTAGTAGAACGAAGGGCAAGGGCGGCCAGCCATCTGCGGTGCGAGATGAGGGCGGAGACACGGGGTTTTACCCAGGTTCGCCCCCCCGGAGGGTAAAGACCTACTCCTGCTAGATTGTATTATGGTGGAAGTACAATGGGCGAGCTCGACGGCTAGGCGGCGAGTCGCTTGGGTGTATGATGGAACGTGCCTCTACACGCCCTGTAGGGAGGTTTATATAGAGTCACCTCCCCCTAGGGTTTACATATCTTAACCGAATCAGTTAAGGCTTCGGTACTCGTTTAACCTAATCCGACTGGGCCTATCTACTCTCTTGGGTCTTCAGCTTCCAGTCGCTTGGATCCACGCCAGGGCTTGGTCCAGTCGCCGTCTTGCAGGCCCACTCGCCAGTTCCTGGGCCAGTCGGAAACGTCCTGCTGGGTATACCCCGGTAGGCATATCCCCATCACATATTGAGCTAAAGGGCATTCAAAAAATATGCGATTAATCGACTTATTTTGACCGCACAAAAGACAATTTTGAGAACACTCAAACCCCTTTTCAGTAAAACTTCATTAGTAAGAATGCTCTTTTTAAGAACTATCCACAAGAATGTTTTAACTCTAAGGGGAATTTTTACCTTCCACATAAACTTGTAAGGAACCTTTCCGTAGTTTTTCATGGAAACATCAAGGCTTTTGATTGAGAAAGGGCCAGAGGATGATAAAGTCCAAATGATTCTATCAACGATCTCAAATAGCTCAACCCCATTATTGATTGAAATAATCTCATTCCAAGGAGTTGACTTCTCACCAATAAGCACTCATCGAAAAGCATGTCTGTTACTGCTAAAACTAAAAAGGCGGCCGCCGTTGCATGTTGGTTATGTGTGATGGAGTATAGCCTTGTAAACAAATTAGTTAAAATATATTCTTTAATTAAAATATCCTTCCAAAACCTTGGCCTACAACCATTCCCCACATCTATCGTACGACATATGGCCAGAAAAGCTTTTTGACATCCTTTAACCCTTGCCAAAAGTGTAAATCCCTAGGTTGCCACAACTTGTCCTAAAGTTGTTTTAGAAATATATTTATTCCATAATAATGTCTACCATGGAACTTTGTCATTTAAAAGTTTCCATATCCACTTTGATAGCAAGGAAAAAATCATTAATTCCAAGTCTAAAATCCCAAGCCCTCCTTTGTCCTTTGGAAGGCAAACTATTGGACAATTAACCATGTGACACTTCTTTTTGTTCCTATCCCCACTCCATAGAAACCTATCTTTGATAATATCATCTTTGTACTTAATGATTGGAGTGAGCCTATACAAAAAAATCATGTAAAAAGATATGCTAGTAAGTGAGCACTACAACAATACCCCCAAGTGTGACACTTTTTTTGGAAGGCGTAAGCAAAAAGCGCTTACAAAAGTTGGTTTGCCGATGGATGAGCAACCGCGGAACCATTTGGTCGTTGCGGCCACATATACGCCATGGTACAAACAATACCACCACTAATTATCAATGTGGTAGGTGACTTGGTAGACCGGCACATTGTAATACCGCAGTATATGGATGGAGGCACGTATCAGCGTGTCGTGCATTCTATAAAGACTCTTGGGTGTGTCCCATGTTTTGGACTGGTCAAGCACCTCGCGTTGATTGGTCATGCTCGTCTTACTGACTTGTGTGTTCCACCACCTATTATTTATCTCACACGTATGTTTACTAGATACACCATGCTTATCTCTTCCCCACCCTCTCCAGACATCTCTCACTACTGCAACAGAGGTTATTTTAGAGGCGATAGAAGGGGGCAACATCACGATGCAGAATTCTCAAGGTGTTGAGCGCGAAGGCGACAGCTAGATGTGGGATCATGGATGTGTTGCGAGGGGTGGCGACAAAGTACGCCATTATATATGTTATTTGGGATTAATTTCTATTACCTCCTGTATGAAAAACCAATTTGGGGTTTCCCTTTTCTCAATCAGGGCATCATGCCAAGGTGGGTCGATTTGAAAGTAGATGCATGGACCCAACATCTTCAAATCAAACTCTAATCTACTTTGCAAGTGTGGCCTACAACCATGTTGCCTCATCGCATACGAGGACGTGAACACCATCCACAAGTTCCTCGGGTGTTACAATCAAGTTTCTATTGGCCTACTTTATTTAAGGATTGTGCTGAATTTGTTAAATCTTGTGATAAATGCCAAAGAGTAGGAAACATTGGTAAGCGTAATGAAATGCCTATGAATTATTCTTTACCACTTTTGAACCATTTGATTTGTGGGGATTTTACTTTATGGGATTGTTCCCACTATTGGAAACAAAAATACACTCACATTTTGGTTGGAGTTGATTATGTTACTAAGTGGGTGGAAGAAATACCTACAAAGAGTGTTTACCATGCCACGACAATGAAGATGCTAAAAGATGTGATCTTTCCCAGGTTTGGAGTACCTAGTTTTTTAATTACGGACGATGGTTCTCACTTTTTGCATGGTGTTCATAGGAAACTTTATCAAAGTTTGGTGTTAATCATAGAGTTGCATCTCTATATCATCCTCAAACTAGTGTTCAAGTTGAGTTAATCAATAGAGAAATTAAATTAATCTTGGAGAAAACTGTTAATAAATCAAGATCTGATTGGCCATCTAAAATTAATGATGCTCTATGGGTATATAGAACTACTTTTAAAAACCTATGTGAATGTATCCTTATAAAATGGTTTATGGTAAAGTTCATTGTCTTTTAGTATAATTAGAACACAAAGCTAGGTGGGCAGTTAAGCAACTTAACTTTGACTTTAAAACTACCAGTGCGAAGAGAATTTTAGATATAAACTTGTTAGATTAATGGAGAAACGACGCATATTAAAGTGCCAGGTTGTTTAAAGAAAAGGTTAAAATTTGGCATGATAAGAAAATTAAAAATAAAGAATTTATTGTTGGTGATCAAGCTGAAAGGGAATGTGTGCCCCCATGTGTGGTTTTAGTAATTAATGACAATCTCTATGTACTAATGGTTGCATTGAGGTGCACTTATAGGATTTGTCCATTGGCATCGCTTGGACCATGTGTTGGCTTCAAGGTTGAAGAAATGAATAACAATAAGCAATGTCCAAGGGATTTGGGCCTATTGGAATCATGTTGGAGAAGAAAAGGAAGAATAAAGAAAATAATATCAAGAGTGTGTTGAAGAATAAGATAGAATTCCTCGTGTGTATCTTCAAGACATCATCCTAATAGAGTTAGAAGAAATGAAGTGCAAGCTCAAGATGTGCCATCTCTAGGAGATCACATGCTTGAATCTTGCCATCCTCGGTTATCATGGATTGATGAAGACAAGTTCAAAAAAGGGTTTCCCCATGGTGTATGGGGGAGCAATGCACAAGCCTTCATCAAGCAAGTGCGAGCAAGAGAAATCAAGAAAGAAGTTACATCTTGAGAAGGATAAGGTCATCTACATCAAGATCAAGTGGAATTCTCAAGGCAAAGGTATGATCTTGATACGTTTACCCTTTTGCCTATCTCATGTTATTAGTTGGGAGACCATTCTATAGTATAGATAACCGTACTATCAAGAGTGGCTCTCGAGTGAGTAACTTGATCATATCTTTCAGAGAGAGCTCAAACATTTGCATTCTTGGCATCATATTTCTTGGTTCTTATCCATGAGAGGATTTATATCTTGTGTTAATCTCCATGACAAGCTCAGTTTCATCAAAAACGGATTTCATATGCATCCTCTATTGCATTTTCGATTTGGAGGTTTTATCGGTTTGTTTTTATAGATAGGTTAAACCCTTCATCATTTGATTCTATCCTCCTTTACTGCACTATGATGGTTCCCTGCGTGATATTTTATAGCTCATTACTATCTTCGAAATGAACTGAAAATCATCAAAATAGGAGTCTGAATGCAAAAGTTATGGTTGTTTTCGTATTGTTTTTCTGCCAGATTTCGAGCGGGCGGAGACTCCGGTGTTGCACCCCGGAGACTCCGGTCCAATTTCTGGCCCCTAACTCCGGGGGGTGTATTGGGAGCATCTGGAGCTCGCCCGGTGTCCTGGCCGAAGACTCCGGTCCTGAAGGCCGGAAACTCTAGGATAAGTGTTCTGCAATGGCTAGTTGTCGTGGGGGGACCTATAAAAGGCCCCCTTCTTCCCCAAGGTGTTGGTTGCTTTCTCTCCCTCTCCCCTCTATTGTTTCTACCTTCAAGAGCTTGCAAATACTCTCAATCCCTCCCATATTTCCTGAATCTTTTTAGGGGATTTGAAAGCGAAGATCTAGATCTACAAATCAACCAATCCTTCTCTCCTCTATGTGAGGGGAAGATCTTGGGATCTAGATCTTGAGATTTCTTGTGTGGTTTTCCTCTTGTGTTCTTCCTCTCTTACTCCCCTAATAGCTTCTGTAGCTTTGGTAGAATTTGGGAGTGAAGGACTTGCCATTGTATTAGGTGCATTGGTTTGAGTTCTTCTTGGAGGATTTGGTTGGTGAAATCAAGAACCTTGTTACTCTTGGGTTATTGGAACCCTAGACGGTGTAGTGGCCTTGGTGATGATTATTGGGAGCCTCCAATTAAGTTGTGGAGATTGCTCCAAACTTGTACGGGTTTGGTGACCACCCTGAAGTATCCCATAGTGGATCATGTGCTTGAAGTGTGGCAGGTACTCGGGAGAATAGGGTGAGGCCTCTTGTGGTGCGGGTGGTCTTAGTACCGCCTACCCCTCCAATGAGATGTACTCCCTTGTAGGGGGAACTCGGTAAAACATCGTCATCTCCGGATGCCTTGGTTATCTCTATACCCAAGCTCTATACTTATGCACTTTACTTTGTGATATCCTTTGTGCTTGAAGTCATATATCTTGCTATCACATAGTTGCTTGTAGTACTTAGCATAAGTTGTTAGTGCACATAGGTGAACCATAGTTTATATATTTTTTGCTTGACAAACTAACATTAGTTTTATTCTGCCTTTATTAAGCCCATCTCGTAAAAGTTTTTAACCGCCTATTCACCCTCCCCCTCTAGGCTGCATTTGTGCACTTTCACAAGTGTTATTGTTCGACTCTCATTTTTAAGTTTTATGCAAGAAGTTAGCATCAAAATGGCAAGGACCATTAGTTATACAAGAGGTGTATCTCTCCAGAGCCATTAGACTCCATGGAGATAAAAAAGGTAAACCTCGTGTTGCTAATGGACAAATTATTTAACATTATATTGCAGGTCAAAAGTTTGTTGGAAAAGTGGAGGAATTGGATATTCGGGACCCCGAGTAAGAAATATCCACAAAATATCCCCTGCCAGAAACTCCAAAATCAATAAAAGGTAAGTATCAGGTTCGTAACTATCTCAGAAAATCATGAGATTCCTGGACGGTCATTATGTTGGAAATTTGAGTAGTTTGCAAAAAGGTTTCAATGAAAAGGAGTCCTGAGGAAGGAAAGAGACTCGGGGGCGCGTCCTGGAAGTGGGACTGTGCCACCAGGGTTCTTTTGGCCCTCCGGAATCCTTTTTGCCTCTTCTTCAGCTCCAACTCTCTGTCTTTGCACAAAACTGATATATATATACCCCTCTCTATTGATCTAATCTCGCACCAAGTATTTTCGAGGCAAACATTGTTTTCCCACCTTTCTCTTGTAGATTCTTCTTCTTTTCGATGAATCCATGTATTCACGAAGGAGCACTCCTCTCGGGGGATTCCATTTTGAAGAGAATAGGACTCTGGAGTGGAGATCTCAATCGGGGAGCCAACCACGAGGTGGAGGAGACTAGATCACAAGAGAAGACTATTGGCGGGCCAAGTTTTAAGAAGGAGCAAGGGAGATGCGAGAAATCAAAGAACCCAAATTCAGAAACCTGGCGGATAGATATCTTCAAGCAAGGATATATATTCTCCACCAACAAATTGGTAATGAAGAGGAACAATCATATGGTTCTCGCCGTCATGTTAAGCTATTGTAGGAATATGAGAGGAGCGGTCAACATAAAATATGTGAGGGGCATGCAAACAAATATCTCAGTGTGCATGGAAACCATTGCAAGGCTTGAATAAGATGTTAAGAGCTACAAGGCTAGACTAGCAGATCAATTTGATATCAACAGGAAGATGCATGAAGCATTTATCGAAATCAAGAACACCACCGAGAAGGAGTGTCATCCATGGTTTCTTTGTTTTGGGGTTTATGGATAGCACTCATACAAATAATCACATCATGCTTATAGGTTTCACTTAAACTTTTATTTAGGATAAATTAACTTGAGCATGTTGGATAGGAATGAAGCAATCTTGAAAAGAAAGTGCAAATGAAGTCAAGTAAATCAATAAGTGTTTTAAGTTTTAAAATTTGGATTTGATGAAGAGATTTAGTTTACTATGACAAATAACTAAAGAAAAGATGCTATCAAGGGGATATGAGATACTACTCTCATTCAATTGGCAACTAGAAGGATAAACTTATGTTATTTATGGATTTTTTTAATTGGCATGCTCTCATGGTTGTGAAAGTTTGGTCGGCGCCCGAGGATTCGGTTAGCAATGCTATGAGAAAGGAAAAGGTTGGAGAGTGTGAAACCAAAAATTAAAAGACCCATGAATAGAAAGCTTGATGCTATATTTGCTAAATATGAGACCATCAACTGATACCATGTTTTGTGGTGAAAGTGTTTAGTTGTTAATACAAATACTTGAGCTTATGGTTGAACTTCATATCTATCATGTGTCGGCTATTATTTTATTTAGTTGATTGCCCTATTAGAGTTTATATCCTATGCAAAATCAACTACAATGTTTCAAGTCATATGAGCTAAAGTTCTGAAAGTTTTTGTGGTGAAAGAGATGTAATTCAATTGTCCAACGTGCAATGGTTATTTATTTTATCAACTATAATCTCTAAGAATTATTTGAGTGCAATGGTTAATTCTTTTACCAACATTCAAAGTAAAAGGGTATTTGCTGGAGCTTCTATTTATGTTGTCATTATTTGAGTGGTTGCTAGTTTATAGATCTTTTGGATGAACGAAACATGCATAATTTGATGATACAATGCCCGTAATTCTTTTATCAACTATAAGCTCATTGATTCATGATATGATATTCTCATGTTTGCTCGAGGACGAGCAAAGGTTTAACCTTTGGGGAGTTAATACTTGCATTTTGCATCATCATAATAGCAACATATATGACTAGTTTTATTGTTAATTGCATTATTCTTACTTTATTTATGCATTATTAGATGATTTACATGACTTTTCTATAAAGTTTATTATTTTGTTATTTGATTTCTAGGAGTCACAAAACCTCCATCTTCGTATTTTAATGTTGCAGGTACCCTTCTGGAACTCAAATTGATCGGGGAAAGAAACCACTGAAGATTTTTGGAAAAACGAAGACCTTGGGCACCTGGAGCAGACATGGCGAGCCACGAGGCCCGAGAGAGGCTAGGTGGCATTGCCCCACATGCTGACCGTGTCAGCTGGGAAAACTCAGCCTCTAAGCGTCGCATCGGCCTCTGAGCATCGCATCGGCCTCCCCTTTTTACGTAACTCCCCATCTCGTGAAAAACCATGTGCCATAATTTTACCATATTTTTCTAAGGCGGCGGCGGGGCGGAGCTCATCTTCCACCTTGGGAGAGGCCAGATCCTGTAGTCCCACGGCCACCGCCGAGGGGAGTTCGCCGCCATCATCTTCACCAACCCTCTCCTTAGCGTAGGGGGAGGCATCACCAGCACCATCTTCATCATCCCCAACATCAACACCATCTCCGTCTCAAGATCGACATCATCCCCTCACAGTTTGTGGTAGATCAAACCCTAGATATTGTTTAAGTGTTGTGTGCATGATTGTTCCTGGCAACTTATCATTATTTGGTGGTGTAATTATACTTTCAGATTGTATTGTAATTCATATGCCGCAAATCATCATCATGTTTCCACGTTGTGAGTAATTCCCCATGTTCATGAGGGCATAAGATGAATTGGCTATGATTTCTATAAAGTATGCAATGAGTATTTGGTCAAGTTTTAATCTTTTATGTAGTTCTATGATGGTAACATACGAACGTTGACTATAAAGTGGTTCACCTTTATGTGCTTATAGGGATACATCATAGTGTAATGAGAGAGTAGGAAGAGGGAGTGAGAACAACCTTTTCATGAGGCTTTAGTTGCATTATTGGGGGTTCTTGATTGGGGACTTTAGAACTTTATGTGATGGTTGGATATTTTTGTCTTAATTAATCCTTTGTTTGTGCATGTAGATGGCCTTAGGACCAATCATTAGGGGTGTACTTGGACATGTATATGGTTGCACCTATTTTAGGCTATCCAACAGGAATAAAACTTGACATAATGCTTATCGTACTTTTTAGAAATCTATATGCTAAATGAATTCATGTCGTCCTCAAAAACGTTTCTCACATATAAGTACACACTCGAGCTTGTCCTCTTGCACACTTAAAGGATTGAGATTTCTTTGAGAAGAGAATTTACATTCTTTCAATTTGCTTTCTTGTTATTTACATTACCTGTAATTTAATTTACTGCGAACCATAAACCAAAAACCCAGAATTGTTGCATCTTTTATTGTTTCACTTGTTGCATTTGCTAACCAATACTTTTAGATCCTCGTGGGTTCGATAACCTTTTCTAATTGAAAGTTACTACAACTGAATCTCCTGCACCTAGGAGTCATCGGTCCCCCATATCCTCCTCTCCTACCCCCATTGCATTGCACTCAGAAACCCTAGGAAGAATACTCAATCGATCCCTAACACATCATTGTAGTTGTTGCTTTGGAGACTGAGGCCCCGGTATCCCCAAGAAGTCGGCGACGAACCACTATTCTAACTGAGACAAAAAATACTCGCATGAAGGGTGATGTCATCGTTCTCTCAGAGGTATCACCGGTGATCGAGAAATAAGCAACTCTGAGACCCCGCGTGTGCAGCAACACGTTGCCTATTGACGGGGTGGATACCGTGGGCGCCTCGCCAGCCTCATCCTCCACCTCCGATATGGTGGGATCATCATCATCAACACCATCTAGGCCTCAGAGGGCCCATAAATCGCCCTCTTAGTCGCATGTCTCCCAATCGCATGTCCCCCATTCAACCAAAAAATAGAGTTATAGTCAAACTCGAGGTTAGCGGATAGGGTTAGAAGCTGCATGCATTGTAACCCTAATATCATCTAAGAAGGTGACATTAGATGCAAGTCAACAAACTGATTCGAAATAGAAGACGTATATAACTTCCGTCAGAGGGGTGGTTGCCTCTTCGTACGGTTTCGTTGGACTTTTCTCTAACGACAATTAACATGCATGGATGTACTTCGGCTGAATCTCCACTTGGAAGTCTACTTCTCTGGTAAAGGTGCACGGTGGGAAGGTGTCGCTGGACAGTAGAGCCATCCAGGCGATGAAGACTCCATTCACGTAGTGTTTTGAGCTTCTCTCCCCCCCCCCCCCATTTTCCTGGGGTTCTGTTGTCCTTCTAAGTGGTGGTGAGGCGCCTATGTCTTTTGATCGTTTATCTGTGGTCGTCGATCTTATGGTGGTTTCCTCCCTGTTTAGTCTGTAGTTGGTCGAAAATTCTGGTAGTTTGTTGGTTTTAGTCTTTCGTTTTGCTTTGTAAGATATTGACTGGCTGGTGACTCGCATGTTTCTTTTTAATATGAAAGGGAACGGGGGAGTAAAATCCTTTTGATCGGAAAACAAAACATGCATGGATGTAGGTTAATATTGCAGTGGATTCATTTTGGGTGTGTCTCCGCTTCCATATTTCTTGTCGTGGTTTTAGTTCACGATAGATAAAATTATGGGCTGCAGGGAGTACTTCCACGCGACTATCTTATCACATCAAACTAAAAACAACTCCAGCGGAACTTCACAATTTGACCAACCATAAAGTAAGCTCTCATTAGCTGGCTATATGGAATATGGACAAGCAAGTAACAAGTATAAGTAATTAACACATATAGGTATGGATGGATCGACTAAAATAAATGTTTACGGCGCATATGCATATGCTGGCCGCCTTCCACTAGTTAGTTTATGATAATCTATACCCCATACGAATATCTGAGGGAGGCGGAAAGATATGATTAACAAATGAGTTCGGCCATCTAACCGGAGTATCTCTATCGCATGCGTACGTGTACAATCATCACCATGCATAATGGCGCGCCGATTTAAAATAAACTAATCTCTCTCTTTTTTGCGGGTAAAATAAATTAATCTCTATATGGATGGATGGATGGAGCTAGCTGGTACAGTAGTACTACGTGATTCGGCCGTACGCGGGTTGCGCACATTTAATTTACGCGTCTCGCTCTTTTGGAAAGTAGTACTGTAGCTTTGTTTGGCATGTGGAGTTAGTTAACTAATTGGTTTGTCTGTAGCTGCTCTTCCCAGCTAGCAGCTACACATTGCAAGTTCGGCCGGCGATCAATCGAGGTATTGTAGGGTGGACGGCAAAAAGCTACTTTTTGTCGATGCTTATTCGTTGAGATCGTGTATTAATTAGTTATAATGCACGTTATCAGGTGCGTAGGAAGCAACAAGTGAACCGTCGATCTTTTTCGCAAAAAGAAAAAAAAGTTAACCGTCGTCGAGCTTCATGAGTGAGTGCTCACTGAACCCAATTAAAGTGCCACCTGCTGCACCTACATATAGTATTTAGCTTCAGTTGAGCATATATACTTGTTAGTATATACTATCTCCTCCTCTTCTTTTTTTTGCAAAAAGGAAAAAAATAGGTAGAGTAAAACCTTTCAAAAAAAATAACATCCAGTGTCTTGGGGGTATGGATTCCTTCCACATGCATCCACTGCAGGCACGCCGTGAGCCAAGCTTGGTGTCGCTTCTAGAACATCGATCAAACGATTCATGTTATCGGCAACGCCACCGACAAGATCGTTGCCGATGAGATGAACAAGGAGACAAGGAATAGCCACCATAACATCGTTGTCGGTTGACCAAACCCTAACACTGTAGCACAATTCATATTGTGTGGTACAAAATTGATATCCAAAATAGCCAGTATTGGGGTGGACCGGCCGTCCCTCTCCTCCCTCTCCCTTTCCCTCTCCGCTAGTTGAGAGTTCCCTTTGGGTGGCCGGGTCAATCCCGAGCCCTCTTCGGCAAAGCTGCCGGTCGGAGATGGCGGAGGAGAGGCGCCGAAGTAGTCAGTAGTGATAGGCCTAGGGTTTTCAACAGTTTGCCGGTAGTTTGGAGTAGGCATCAGTTTCTTATGGGAAGATCTAGTGTGTCCTACGCAGGTGTCTGCTCCTACTTTTATTTCGGTGGTCGGAGGCGATGTCGAGCTACCCCACCCTAGGGATCTCCGCTAATAAGGTCATCATTCGTGCTTGCTGGCCTTTGACCAGCTGTGTTTCTTCGCTATGTTTTCTCCCTCTGGCCGGCCATGGAGGTGAGGGGAGAAGGAAGAATGGTGGAGGTGCTGCTGGTTTCGTAGGTTGGTAGGGGATTGCTTGTGTCCTAGCGCATCAGTGCGATGCCAGGAGGTCATTGCTCCCCTGCTTCGTTGAGCTTCTAAGGTGGAAGATGATGGAGTGGGCTCTTGCAGCGAGCCCCCTTCTTAATAAGCGCCGCCACTCCAAACTAGTGTCCTCATCCCTCTGATGCTCTTCTCGGCCGACCTCCATGGCAAGGGATAGGAGAGTGGATGATTTTTCATCATTGTTTTTTGGAGGTGGCATCCGAGGTCTATGGAGCCTGCGACCCCGGTAGCATTTCCCAAGCGGTGCCCCATTTTGGTAGCCGCTATGTACAGCCGCAAGGGCGGCCCTGCTGCGCTCGAGCTCCTTGGTGACTCGAGCTTCTTTCTCCTCATTTGCTGGAGGATCTTCTCTGATCTTAGCGTGGCGGTGCGCGTCGTCGTCGCCTCCTCAAGTGGTTTTGTCCCCGGCGGAAGCAACGGAGGTCACACTTAGAGGTCAAAGCTCATCGGCGGCAGTCTAGGACTCGATCGTGTTTCTGCGTGTTTCACTAGGGTGCTGGTTGTAAAAGCGAAGGACTTGGTTGTAATTTATTTTTTCCTGGGGTGGTGCGTGTTTTACTAGGGTGCGTGTTTTGTCGGGGAGTAGTTTTCACACGAGAAGGAAGATGCACGCGGGTATTACATAATTCTCAACTCAACCGAGCATGCATGTTGCTAGTAGCTAGCTAGCTAGGTTGGGCGCAAGCTGCTGCATGCATGCCCCGCTCTACCCTATCTATCTAGGGTGGGATCGCAGCTAGAGCTGCTAGCTAGCAGTTGGCGATAATCTGGAGCGCGGCATGCATTCGGTAGTTTTGCAGGCGTGGCCCGTCGGTCGATCCATCCTAATCGGGAGGAGCCTGTGACGATCGACCGACGGAGCACTTCAGCCACGAATCCACGTTGCACGCGCGCGTGCTGCATATACATATTGCATACACAGATTCAGAGATCAATTTGATGAAGAATTGTTCTGCTTAATAGTAACTGGATGGATCGATCGATTCGATTGACCTGTCCCTTTCCTAGCTAGTACTAGCCGCTCCCATAATCCGTCCAGTCCATCCATCATTCATTACAGAGAGAGCAGAGCTATATGACGTAGATGCTGGCTGGCTAGTGGCAGTCATCGATCAGAGAGATCGACGGACGCACCGATCGCTCTCATCATTCATCATGCCCTGAATCCATCCATCCATCGATCCATCCATCCATCGGGCTGCTCCACATTCAATTCCTCGATCATTCCCCTCCTCCTCCTCCTCCGCAGAGACCCTGCTCTGCTACCACATAAATACTAGATCTGCTCAAACCCATCCGTCGGTCACGTACGTGTCACGACCCATTGTTCAAGTCCCGATCGATGCATGGCATGCCCAATCTTATGTATCATCGTCTTTCATTCTTCTTTCACACCGTCTCCACTAGTCCCTCCCATACGACAACGGCACTGCCTAATTTTAGGCCGTACAGGGGAAGCCGGATGTACGTTCATAACAATTGTGAAATTTATGACGATTTTTATTACATGCTATAGGCCTGTAGTACACGCCTCCAGGGTCATCGTCGCTTGGCGCGCGGCTGGAATCTGTGTCCTTCCGCAGTTTGATGCGGGTAGCAGAGACCGTCGATCAGCACAGGCTGCAGGAACCGGTAGTCGCAGCTGCTGCAGCAGCCCACTGTGTCGTCCTACGCGCGGTACAAAGAGACGCGCTTGGCCGTGTGCTGTCCCGGGAACTCCTCCGGATCGCCGGTGCATCCAAACTGGCGCGCGGCCATAGCGTATTCCGGAGGAACCCGCCACTACGGCCTCGAAAGCAGGATATCCGAAACTGGGGTGTCCTGTTTGGCGACAAAGCCGTGCCCACGGCCGCTGCTGCCCTTGCTTGGGCTCCACGGTGGCTGAAAGTGCGGGTACCCCAGGCGAGGGTGATCTTCTTCAGCGATGTGGCGCATCACATCGACGAGTGTCCAATTCGCTCACCACAGCCGTCGGCCGACTTCGTTGTGGTTGACCAGAGGAGGGCCATCGCCCTCATACCTGGCGAGCTCTCTTTCCTGCCGATTGGCGAAGAAGACGGTCCAGATCGCGGTGTTGTTGGGGCACCAATTGGGATCCATTCGCTGCTCCTGCATGAGCTCGAGGTAGTAGTGGCTCGTGATGGCCACCAGGCGGACGGAACCACGAGACACATGAGAGACAGGCACCCCTCCGGCGCTCAGCATCCAGGGGCAGGTGGTAGCTCGGCCGACATGTATAGCTAGAGGCGTGCAGCGCCTCCATCTCGAGGGTGATATAGGCCCAGTGTGGGGTGCCCATGGTGAGAAAGGGTTGTGTGGATCTGTGGATGGCAATGGTGGCCACACTAGATATAGCGGGAAAGGTCAGGAAAGCTGGACGGGAAGAGTTGGAAAGGGCGGGAACGAAAGGCGCGCCGCATATTGGCTAGACGATGGGACTCGTCGGCTCTAAAAACGAAGCACCTATCTCACTGCCAGAGCGGGCACACGTCGCTTTTAGCTCCATCCGGCGTCCCCGCTAGACCCCAGTATGTTGGGTTTGGTCTAGGAGCTCCGGATAACAAAATAGGCTGTTTGAACGCCAAAAAAAATTAGGAAATGGGTTGGGCATGATTTTCAGCGTCGGCACCTCTGATAGCCCTTTAGGGGGGCTTAGGGACCCGACTGATGATGCTCTCGGCTCCCCTAATTAGCTAGCTTTTATTGGTAATGGCCAATGATGATGGCGATCCTAGTTGTGCCTTTTCGCCACTCGATCACCATCAACTCGAACCGCCAAGCTTTAGTTAGCTTTTCTTTTCCTTTGTTACTAGATGATCATCACTCGAGTTACCAATGATGCAGATTCATTACCCCCTTTTTTTAGCTCATCATCAACTCAAACTGCCCAGCTTTTCTAGCTATAGGCCCCTTGTTGCGTTGCCTTTTCGGCAACTTTGCACCCCCAGCAGCATTCGTCCTCCCACGATACAAATTAATTAATTATTATCACGATTAGTGTTGAGCACCTAATAAGAATTAATTTACTACAATGCAAAGTCGAGGGGTGGACCTTGCGAAGTTGCAATCCTGCTGCTTGCATTGCTATAATATATGTAGGCATAACGAATCATCTATAGCTAGCTAGATACTTTCTGCAAAGTAATGTACTTATATAAACATAAGGTAAACACTACATATCCTAATCAAACGGGTAAAGTTAAAGAAAGAAAACTTCCATTTTCCACCACCTATTTTTTTGAGAAAAATACTCCAATCCGATCGGATCCAACCTCCCACAAAAAAAATCCCGGGCCGCCCGCGTTCAGGCGACTCCGGAGGCCCCCTCCCCGGTATGCTCCTTGGCTGTCGCCGCCACCGGAGGGCGGTGGCGACGCCTTTCCTGTCTAAGACAGAGGGCTGGGGAGGGCATCGTGGCTACGTGTGTTGGGAAGCGACCGGGCGTTGGCAACGGTGCTAGATGGTGCGTCCCTAGCGGCAGGGGCCTAGAGTGAGCTGGTGAGGCAAGTTAGAGGCGGGCGACATGATGTGGAAGCTTCGTTGGCGACGGCTACGATTTGAGCCTCAGGGCTCGACCTAGGCCTATTATGGGCCGAGTGCCGCGGGCATGCGGCGCGCGGTCGCCTTCTCCTCTGCTGATCTGACTAGCGACATGGGGGATGTTTAGTTTCGCTTCAATAAGGAGGTAGCCCTAGTGTTCTTGTTATGCAAAGACGTTGATTTTCTCGTTGTTGTTCTCCTTGATCTCGCTGGCGACAAGTTTCGGAATGCTCTGCAGAAGATCTTTATTGGGTGCATGACGACTCTAGATTGTTGGATCGGATGGATCTGGTCGTGCGTGTCCTTTAATTGGTTGGACCTGAAAATGGCCTAGTTAAAACCATTATTTTGAGAGCGCGGATTTTATCCGGGGCAAAACCTAAAACTTTTGATAGAGCAATGATAGCATTGGAATGATAAAACGAACAAAATTTATGGTCCACCGTCCATGGAGTACTTAGATTGGATAGGTGAGATTTCCTTCCTAAATTGGGTAAGTTTTTTTTTTGAGGGTGATGAAATGATAAAACGAACATCACTTACGCCTAGGCTCCATGGACGGTGGATATTCAAGCCAATGAGTTGAAATGCGGGTCTAAAAGCCAAACTAAGGGTATGTGGAAAACATGTGCATCAATTCAAGTGGTGTTGTTTGGATGTTTATGGAAATGACATCTAGAGTCAAAGAGAATTCGGCTTTGCCCATATTTAGTTTTTGAACTTTAGCTTAATCTCATGGAAATTTCCACGAGCTAGGATGGGCCACCAAGATAACATATGCAAGCAAATTGCATGGAATTAGCTACATGTTTCTTTCTGGCACTTATCCACTCCCTCGGTTTTAAAATATAAAATGTTTTAGTTTTGTGAAACAAATGTATTTAGATTTCTTTTAGTATTTATCTAGCCTTCTTTTAGTATATAGCTGTGAGCCTAGCTCAACTGTTTGGCGGAGTGGATATACAACCCCAGCATCTAGGTTTAAATCCACATGAATATAAATATAGGTTCTTATTTATACTTAAGGACCAGGCTATCCTGATACTCATGCAATTTATTCTGAGGACCAGGCTTGGTGCTTAACCAAGTTTAAATATCCTGATACTCGTGTTTAATAGTGTGTGCATCCCTAGTTGGTGCAGAGGCCGGGAAATGAAATCCTCCCTCCATTTTACGAACAGTGTGGATGAGTTTAAATAGAAATTATTAGAAAGTGGTAATTTCTCAGTTGACTCATTGTATACAACATTGATTCAACCTGATATTCAGGTCGATAATAATAGTAAAATTTGGAAAATGAAAATACCCCTAAAAACAAAGATTTTCGCCCGGTATCTTCGTAAGGGAGTAATTCTTACTAAATATAATTATGTGAAGAGAAATTGTCATGGAAATACACAATGCATTTTTTGTCATCAGACTGAGACAATCACGCATTTATTCTTCTATTGTAAATTTGCTCGCTTTATATGGTCATTCATCTAAATAGCTTCTGATTTATCTTCTCCGTGTTTTGTGGCCAATGTTTTTGGTAACTGGCTATATGGGATAGACAATAAATATAGGATTTTATTTAGGGTGGGAGCACTTGCTATTATTTGATCGCTATGGCTATATAGAAATGACAAGATTTTTAATAATATTATGTCTTCTCCCTTGCAGGTTATATATCGGACAACGGCTATTTTTTGATCATGGACCACTCTCCAACGTATGGAGTTTCACGACTTATTTGTGAAAGGGTATACGCGGTTGAAGAACACGCTGAGGGATATTTTTTCCCGACATAGATGGCCGCATGATTTGCGGATTGATCTTCCATAGTTTGAGGCTGTTTTTTAGCTTTTTTGTAATATTCGTCTACTTTTTTTATTCGCTAGTTGTGTGGTTTGTGAGGCTATGCGCATTTTAATTATGCAGTGTAAATATTACTCAGGGTAATAAAAGTGTCCATTTCCAAAAAAAAAGATGTAGCTTTACTCAGGTTTGAAGTGAATCTACATATTAAAAAGATCTAGATACATTTTGTACACAAAACTAAAACATCTTATATTTTAGAACAGATGGAGTACAATATTAAATAGAGATCCATGGGTTGAAATTATTTAGATTCGCTTAAGTTTAAAGTGAATCTACATATAAAAAAGGTCTAGATATATTTTGTTTACGATATATTTTAAAATGGAGGAGTACAATATTGAGATCGATGGATCGATTGGAATCGATCGGGCTTAGTTAATTAATCTTATATTTTAAAACGGAGGAGTACAATATTGAGATCGATGGATTGATTGGAATCGATCGGGCTTAGTTAATTACGGCCGGAGCAGGTGAAGTGCGAGACGTATTCGCGCGCATGTAACGACACAATTAGTTCAGTGATCTGCAGATTGGATTAGCTTGCCACAAAGTAGGAGTACTAGCTAGGCGACAAGAGTGTTAGATTATTGCCTGACATGTAAGTTTACTTAGTCTAGTCAGTTTGTAATAGTCTATATCCACAAAAAAAGTTTATAATAGTCTATATAAACCCTTTATCGACCACATTGTAAATCATCGAATATTATTTCTATATAATTCTACATGGTATCAGACATCATTTTAGTCTCAACGTCGTCGAGCCTACCGTTGACACTGCAGGGATGTTAGATTATTGCTTGCAAGTTTACTTAGCCTAGTCGGGTTTTTTTTTTAGATCAACATGCTGCATTCAAATTAAGCCGTGGCTAAATCACGAGCCAGACGGTCACCGATACAATCCGGAGCTACAGAGAACCAAACTTTACATAATTTATTATTGCAGCCATGCTTCCCTAACTGATGAGCAGCCTCATTCGCCGAACGTCTAACTGCTTGAACCTTGCATTCCTGAAATGATCGCATCAGGAATTTTATCTCCTCCACCAGGACGCCGTGTCCCGATCTTTCAAGCTCATTCCCGACAAGTTTTGCAGCCACTCTAGAGCTATCAGTTTCTAACACAATCTTTTGGCAGTTGATCTCCGTTCCAACCTGCAGACCACGCTTACAGGCTAAGAGCTCCGCACACTCGGCATCTTGGATTTGTGGTAAAAAATGGCATGCCCCTGCTAAGAAGCTACCATGGTAGTCTCTGATGACTACGCCCCCACCACCCGAGCAGCTAGCGTTAAAGCCCCATCGATGTTGATCTTACACCAATCCTGAGGCGGGCTGGACCAAGGCTCCACCTTCTTTATTTTCGCAGCCGGCCTTGGCTGATGGACCAGTGTCCATTTCTCCAAAAACCTGACGGTCTTTCTTGCAGTTTGAGCGGGCTCCTCAATCTGGCCAGACTCCCTAGCCTCATTTCTGGCAATCCATAACTGGTAGAGATGCATCATCATCAATGCCACCGTATCACCCTTCTCCTTTCCAATCCAGTCAAGTAACCAGCCTTTCAAATCCGAGTGACAGCGTAAAAGCCAAGGTGGTTTCTCCAACCTGACGCCAGATAGCAAGGCAAGCTCGTGCCATGAGTTTGCTGAATGAGAACAAGACCAGAATCTGTGAACCGAACTTTCCTCTTTGTGGCACACAAGACAGGCAACCCCATCCTTTATTTTACCGTGTGATAGTTCTGTTCCCACAGCTAGTCCGTTCTCAATTAGCCTCCAAACATGGACCTTCACTTTCCCTGGCACATTACAGTCCCATAGCGCCAGCCTCCCTTTGTGCAGAGCTACCGAGTTAGATGACCCAGGAGAACCCTCCTTCTGCGCCTTTCTATCCATAGCTAGGTGGTACGCTGACTTCACGGAGAAAACACCACTTTTTGTGTAGTTCCAGGCCACGAAATCTTCCGTTCCTTGACGACCCACTTGGACTTTTAGAATATCCTCCACATCTACCTCATAAAAATATTGGTGAAGCTTATCAGAGTCCCATGCTCCTCCCCCCGGTGTGAGGAACTCCTTAAGCATCACCGGAGGGTCTTGAACTTTACATCCCAGTGGATGTTGGGCTGATGTTCTAGGTATCCACTTATCTTCCATGATTTTAATCTTTTCACCATTGCCTACCCGCCAAATCAGTCCCTCCATAAGAAGCTGTCTTCCATAGAAAATACTCTTCCAAGTAAAGGAGGCACCCTTTGGACAAAGAGCCGAAAGGAAATCTGCATCTTTGTAGTATCTAGCCTTCAACACTTTGGCACAAAGAGAATTGGGGTTTGTTAGCAGGCGCCAGCCTTGTTTAGCAAGGAATGCCCGATTAAAGCACTCGTAATCACGAAAACCCAGTCCCCCCTGATCTTTCCTCTTGCACATTCGCTCCCACGCAATCCAGTGAACCTTCCTCACCCCATTCGTGCCCCCCCCACCAGAAGTTAGAGGAGACTGAGCTCGGTTTGTAATAGCCTATATAAACCCTATACCGGCCACATTGTAAATCATCGAATATTATTTCTATACAATTCTACAAAGAGTAGTGCCAAACTTGATTATATGTTCCACATACGGTTCAAAATAAAATGGCTTGCTCCTCATTATTCTGTCATGGCTTATCTCTGATTGTCCCAACAAGTGCATTTCACTCTAACCAGTGGAAGGTAAGAAAATCGTTTAACTTTTTTACCCACAGAGGGTTACTGGTTACCTAGCTTTTACTTACCATTATGTCCCATTCCCACAAGCAAAAGGAGGATCCCGGAATGAGACAACGGTGTGAGTTTGTAAAACAACTGGAAGATGGTTTCAACCTACAATTTGGGTGCTTTCAGTAAATGTCACTTAACTAGTGCCCTTAGGGACACTTCACCACGCTTAGACACCAGCAGTAAAATACCAGATAAAATATTTAAGGGGTGGTGTTAACTGTTAAGACACAAAAATGACACGACCATCGGTCATGTGCCAAAACGATCATCAGATGTTTTGAGGGACAATTTGTCTAGAGTTCCTACTTCAAAAGTATCTAAGATTGCTATGGACTCTTCCTCCAAACATCAGATGATCGCCTCCAAGGTTAGACTGTGATGAAGGGGTAGCCAAAGCTATTTTCGCGACGAATTGTCTTTCGCTGATCCAACGCCTTGACTCCATAACCAGGGACCGGTCATCTGTGGGAATCCTGGTTGATGATATCAAGCTCTTGGCCAAAGATTTTCTTTCTGCCTTGTTCATTCATGTGAAACGGGAGCTGAATGAAGCAACACATCTGTTAGCTAAATCTTGTTCTTCTCTAAACCTTAGTGAGATTTTTTATTCTGTTCCGGATTGTATCTGTTGGTTGTCGAGATTTGTTGGGAGAACGATGCGTAGAGCTGGCATCGGTTACGTGTTGCTTATATATCGAACCAAAACAGAAGTTTGTTACAATCCAACGTGTGGGATCAAAACCAAAAGAAAGGAAATAGACCTATTGGAGTACTACTCCATATAGATGTACAATATTTCTAGCACTCCCCCTTAATCTATGAAATCATTTAGCTTCTTGGAACATAACGGTTTAGTAAAACCATCAGCAATCTGGTCCTTGCTGGAGATGAACCTGACATCAAGTTGTTTTCTAGCAACTCGTTCTCGAACAAAATAGAAATCAATCTCAATGTGTTTAGTCCGAGCATGAAATACTGGATTTGTTGACAGAAAAGTGGCACCAAGATTATCACACCAAAGAGCGGGTTTTTCCTGAAGTGTAATACCCAACTCTCTGACAAGAGCTTCAACCCAGAACAGCTCGGCTGTAGCATTTGCTAGAGATTTATACTCAACCTCGGTACTAGAACGAGAGACAGTAGGCTGTTTCCTGACACTCCATGATATAAGATTAGAACCAAAGAAATTAGCAAAGCCTTCTATAGAGCGTCTATCATCCAAATCTCCAGCCCAGTCAACATCTGAATAAGCACTAAGAAGTGTAGAAGGAGATCGACAAAATGTAAGTCCCACTGTGCGTGTACCATGAATATACCCCGATATCCTTTTTACAGCTGTCCAGTGAGTGGTAGTTAGAGCATGAAGAAACTGGCATACCTTACTGACTGAAAAACACAAATAAGGTCTTGTCAATGTCAAATACTGAAGTGCTCCTACAATGCTCCTATAATGTGTGCTATCTTCTGGACCAAGTGAAATACCATCAATCAGTGATAGTGTCAGATGTGGATAAAGGTGTTGGACATGTCGTACAGTCCTTCATGCCAACACGTTTCAGAAAATCTATGGCATATTTTTCTTGATTCAATAGTAACCTATTTTGCTGTCTGTGAACTTCAAGGCCCAGAAAATAATGAAGATCTTCAAGATCCTTAAGAGCAAACTCATGATTCAGATTCTTGAGAAGAGTTGTTATTGCAGCATCAGAAGAACTGATAACAATGATATGATCAATATAAATAAGCAGAAAAATCTGAATGCCTGAATAATTGAACAGAAACAGAGATGTATCTCCCTTGGAGGGTATAAAGCCAAGAGTATGAAGCTTAGCACTAAGCCGAGAGTACCATGCCCTTGGTGCCTGTTTCAGTCCATAAAGAGCTTTATCAAGTTTGCAAACAAAATTTGGAGCAAATATCACTTCTTATCACAGATTAACCTACGCTAAAAAAGGACGACGTGTGATGTTACCCTAAAATGGGGCAACCGATAATCAATCACTTGCTAAAAAAAATTAATGTCAGTGCGAGACAGCGAGAGAGATGGGGATGATCAGGAGGCACAGCTCAGTGTAGAGGCTTATGTATATTGAACTGGAGCTCATTTTCATCTAACATAACAAGATCAATGGAGAGGCAAATCCATGCACCAAACCAATATTGCTTACCCATGTCCTGAGCACAACAATCAGATTATTCATCCTTGAAAAACTGAGACACTTTATTTCTCAGCAGCTCATATAAGAATCCAGAGCAACTCATACAAGCCCTCCAAGAATTTAAAAGAAAGCAAACTAGCACTAAAAAACGCAGCCCTTGTTGCAGGAGCAAATGGCACCAGGTAGGCAGTGAAATTCCACAAACAGGAGCTTCTCCCGAACTCCTAGCCGAAACACGAAAGGTAACCAAACGCATGCTAAAATGCCATCAAGATCAATTGACATGTTTCGATCTATAAAAAGATCAATTGACAGGTAAGCTTGCCACAATATGCTTGCTACGAAAGAACAACGCAAATTGAAGGAACCACGAGTTAAGTACTAATTAATCGGAACAAGACAGTGTGCCTTCAACCTTCAAGACAGTTGACGGATGTCTGACATAATTAGATAATACATGCGAGTTTACAAACTAAGCGATTAATTCATAAAAATCCATTGCATAGATGACCAGCGCTTGCTACGTAGAGGATAAATCTCCGCATCAAGTACTCAAAATGGAATAACCTACACCCAACCCATTTCTGTATCTCAGCCACCAGAACAGAACTCTAGATACCTGTGGAGCAAGAATAGCATTAGTCAAACACTATTCATTCAGGAAAAGCCGTTGGAGATATTCTCATAATTTTTCTACGACTCAAACCGTAAACATTAGCTTCACTATTGTGGAAATTGTGCCAAAAGCTCGATAGTTAGATCATCTCAGTATTATTTGACAATGCCAACAACAGGTAACTTGTAGTGTACCGCCTTCAACTTTTAATATAGCAGCTATTGGACACATCTGGTCGGTGTAGAGACTATCAGAACAGTGGGCACAAGAGGGGCTCATGGAGTAGGAAAGCAGAAACATCTTGTTTCTAGCTTGCAGGCATGGTTTTGAGAATTGTAGCTAGTAACTAACAAATCAAATTTAATAGTTCATGCAGTACAAGCCTCAACCAAGGGATCATGAATCATCTAATAAATTGACGCTTCAATCGGACCAAAAGCGACTGTCTAATACTCGGCCATCATCAAGCAATACTTTCACCAATATTATTAATACTAGTGATGAAACAAGTTCACATGATGAATCTAGTTATGTCATTTTGATCATATCTTCTATATGAAGTACAAAACAAAAGTTGTGGCCAAAACGAAAAAATTAGACTGCAAACAAGCATAGCTACATATACACACTGAAGCCATTGCGTGCATGATGTCTGTCTGGTGCACTGCGATGCTCGGAGCTAACCAAATTATCCTTAGGGTAGACACTAGCAGCCTTGTAAAGGCGATCAAGGATGTCGATTTATGACAGCTCACATATTGTGCAATTGTGAAGATATACGCTACATGCTCTTGCCATGAGTCTGTTGGATTTGGTGATATTCCTCAGCATGTACTGTATCAAGTCACTAGCGATTTGGCTGGAGCAAGTTCTTAATGTAACGGCAATCAGAGCAATAAACAGCAGCATACTATTTAATGAGGGCATACTCTTCAACTACTTTGAAAATCATTAGTTCACTAGGTGTCACAGTGATCCAAACTAAGCAGGAATGTGAAATGCCATAGAGATAAGTTTGTATAAATAAAAGAAGTTTGAAAACAAATGGTCACGTATTACTAGTTGTCAATTACTTGTGTATTCAGGAAAACTTGCAGATCACACTAGAACTTGATAGACTCATCAGCACTTTTAAAAATCCAAATTATGTGTAGCAACGAATAAAAGTAAAACAGAAATATATCCCCGAAGCAGAGTAAAGATTAGTAGTTTATTTGCTACTACTTAACATGAGAAAATTCCTATCTCTGAGAGGGCACATACATATACACACATGGGGAATGACAAAGGGTCCTAATTCGTGAGTCATTGGAGGGAGAGAAGAGCCCACACCACCAGAAGGACCTTGGGAAGTACCAGGTAGGAGGAAAACAAAAATCAAGGAAGTTGGATGCAGGGGAGCGCAAACAAAAGAGAACATCAGTAGTTTGAAGAGAAGTGGGTGACTGAAAGCATAAAAAATGGAATGGAGAGTTGTTGAGGAAGGGATGAGGAAGAAATTCCCCGAGAAAAAGAAGCAAGACACAGCCTGCCATGAAAAGCAGCATTATGAGAGATGGACAGGTGGGCATGGACTGAGCAAAGGTTTGTAGAGAATCTTTAATTGGTAGTAAAGAAAAGCAATACAATTTCTAAGAGTAGCTCAGATACCTCAATATACAAGCAGAAGATAAGCATACCTGCTCAACCAGTAGATCAAATAGCATAGCCAACCGGACAACCATCTTACGCATCGAGCAAAAGCTCAGGCCCCATCAGCTCAGCGCCATCGTGTCCACCACCAGCACGTGTTTCTACAAGCATAATAAAAAGTCAAAAACAAAGAATGTGTGTGGTCAAAGTATATGGTCGTCTCAGCAAGGACAAGGAGTTTCAAACACAAATGACATTCTAACAAAAGGAAAAATAGAAACCAGCAGGCATCAACTAGCTATTTTACATGCACACAACACAAATGACATTCCAACAAAAAGACAAATAGAAACCAGCAGGCATCAACTAGCTATTTTACATACTTGGAGCTGTAATTTGTGAAAAACAGCTCAGTTTTGACACAACATTAGTAATAGATAAACAAACTACACCAAATGAAAAATCTACTACATCCATTCCAAATTAATTGACACGGATTTTTGTAGATACACATTTATCTAGACGTGTTTGTGTGTAGATACAGGTGAATCTACAAAAATCTGAGTCGATTAATTTGGGACTGAGGGAGTATTAACTATTCCAAAACAATGCATGCTCATTAGTATCATAAAAATAAAAAAATATGCACACTCATACTATTAGCTGGAAAGAACGGATATGTTATCTGGAGCTATTCTAATCCCGTTCCATGCCAATATTGGAAAAAATAAGAATCTAAAACCTGGAGACATAAGCGATCATGATTTAAATCTAAAAAAAATAGCCTGAAAAGAAGAAAGAGACCAGTTATTAATTTTCCGTGGTACTCCTACAAGTGGTGAATGAACAATTATTCATAAATTCAAAACCAAGTGGCCACTAATGGATCTAAGATCATTAGCAATATCAGCAGAGATGACAACACTGAATGAAAGAAAACTAACTAGGCTTACTTAAGCATGCAAATGGACCAATTGAGCTAATACGTTTAGTTGGTTCAAGCTAGTTTTTCATGAAGTCAACTTCCAACTGTTGTGCATCTCGTAAGTCAAAAAGAAAATGAGAGTGCAGATATGCACAAACACTACCATTATACAATTTTTCAATCTGACAATAGGAATGCAACAACAAAATTAGTCCGGCTAGTCTACAAAATTTGCCAATCTTACTAATAATTGACCATTTTCTTGAACACAGGTACTGATTGTTTTCTTGCATGGATACTCATATAACAGAAATCAACTAGCTACAGAACATAAAGTAAGTTAAATACCACTAATAGATTTTTTTTCTAGATCATAATCAATTAATCATTACATGAAAATCCACCACACAGGCACCAGAACAGAACACTGCAGAACATCATCGTCCCATCACTATATGCTGAAGAGGTCATGAAGCAGCAAAAGAAACAAATGATATGAAACTATTTAAAATTGTTGGCACATGCTATCATAATTCCATGAGCCAATTATCAAACAATAACTTGGTTTTGCAATATCAGCAACATAAAGCATGGTATTACCTGTAGTGTAGACACTTTCGAACGGATGATAGGAAGAAGAAATGTGGTTGGTTTTGAGAAGGTTCTTGAACTTCAATGACTCAAGATGGATCATGAAGAAGCCGATCCTTGTCCAAAGAAACACCACATTATTCTCCTCAGCAATCCCTACTAAGTTTAGGGTCCCTCTCTCCTCGGATTTTAGGCAAAGTGCCTTGTCCAATTCAATAGTTCTTGCAAGACCCCATGAAGCACCACCATCACAGTCCGTCTTCCTCTCCCATAACTGGGCAGTGTAGTCTGACAGTACGAGGCAACCCAACCCACCACTCTCGGCACGCATCATCTTCAAGCATTTGCCATGCATATCCACTGGCACCAGAATCACAGCTAGGCTCTGCTTCACCAAATCAAATTCTAAAATTCCATATAAATACCCAAAAATCTGCCAGTAAAGGGAATCACCAGCCATCACAGCGTCATCCGTAGTAACCATGGTTTGAATAAGGATCCCGTATGGAAGTGGTGTTGAGATGAGAGCTCCCCACAGGCCTGTCCTTGACGAGTAAACACAAGCAATTGCTTGTTGTTCACCGTCTGCCGCTGCCAAGACCACCTGGAATTGTTTGACCTCTCCGGCAGGGCGAAGCACCGCCCCATTGACCGGGCCCACGGTTTCCTTTTCATCGAAAGCCGCGGGAAGGGCAATGTGGTGCTTGTCGCCGGTGATGGGGTCCCACACGACGACCTGATGGGGCTTCGGAAGGAAGACGAGGAAGAGACCATGGCGACATCCAAGGGACAGGGAGCGGTCGTGGTAGTCGTCCCGCTGAAAGGAGAAGCGCTCCGGAGGGATACAATTGGGGGCCTCCAGAGTAGGTACGAAGGACCGGCCTCCATATTTGTCGAAGAAACCGAGGAGGGGCGGGTTGCGGCGGTGGCGTAGGCGGAAGCGGCGGAAGAAGCCGGGGTCGGAGACGAGGCGGCGCCAGCGCTTGCACACGGCGGATGCGCGGGGGAGGGAGGAGGGCTGCGGCGGGAGGCGGAGGAGGATCTCGGACATGAGGTCGTCGTCGTCCAGTGGCCCGGCCGCCGTCGAGCGGGCGTGGCGGCGGTGGCGGCGACGGCGGCGGCTGCTGCTACTGCTGCTCATCTCGCTCGTGGAGTGGTGAACTGGTGGACACGAAGCAGCAGCCACGGTGGGAGAGAGAAGTGAAGTTCGTCGGCCCAAAGGAACACGGAAGGCCCATTTTCTTTTCTGAGTTAGAACGAAGGCCCATTTTCTTTTCTGAGTTAGAAAGTTTGGAAATAGTCTCGTGTGTTTCGTTCAGGAGAAGAGCTCGACCAGCTAGCAAGTTAAAATTTCATCCCCTAAAAAAAGTTAAAATTTCCCTAAAAAAAGGCTAGCAAGTTAATCCCTAGCAAAAGCTATTGTGAATATTACGTCTGTGCAACGTCTTGAAAAATTTGACATCATTTTAGTGTAAGCTCAGCAAAACTTAGTTAATCATCTGTCTGGTCCCAAAAACAGTGGCGAGGCCCATGAAAACTGAGTGAAAATTTGCATGTAAGAATCGGTGTCAAATGACACCAATGGATTTTGCTAATCTGCTTTCAGACTAACAAACTACTCTCTTAAATTTACATTTATACCACTATATTTAGAAGAGTGACCCCAATAGTTTCCTGTTCTAGCTTCGCCCCTGCCCAAGAAGCATGCCGACGACGGAGATCCTGAAACATCACTGACGACAAACAGTAGGCCCTCTAATCTGTGAGCTACACGAACATAAGCAAGAATTGGCCTGCCATTTTTTTGCTGAGGATTCTTGCCATCCGTTTACCAACAACTCTATTTGATACAGTAAGAAAATGTGAGAGAGATGGGTGAGGTTTCTTTGGCTGCCAAAATTTTGCAAAAATCGTGAGTTCCTTTCACTCCTGAAAAGAAATCTATGCCACTCATTCGAACTCTAAATCTTTTTTTTGAACCATTATAGGCCTAGAAGGACCTAGATGTTGCGATTAATCAAAGCGGTGGGTACATCAGACATAAAGGGTCAGAAAAGAAAAGAAAATTACAATAGGGACCCTCAACTTTGCACGTATCACCCTGCAGGAAAGCGTCAAACGCAATCAAGTCCCTACACACCGCAGAAAGCTCGCCTCCATCTACGGCCACTGGTGCCGGCACCGGGGACGAACTACTTGGGCCGACAACGACGTAGGGAGCCACGAGGAAGGAGAAGAACAGGCCGCCCATGGCAGTTAAAAAGCTTAGGCACAAAGGCCTCTCGAGCTCAGCAAGGCCATCTTCTTGGCCAAAGGTAGCGGGTGGCGTGATGCTTCCGCTTGGAGATCGCCGGAGATGTCGCAGCATCGCCGCCTGGACAGACTAGGCAACCCCATCCTTGGCCAACATCCACATGTTCTGGTTCTCCTCCCTTCCTTCCCTCGCCACCATGGCAGGCCGAGATCTGGACGGAGAACAAGTCGCTGTAGACGCCACGAAGAAGCACTCAAGATTTATGGCTGAGCCGCCAAAGCTACTCCTCCCGCCGATAGCTGCAACCACTGCAGCTCCAGGAAAGAGGAATCCTGACGACCTCTAGGCGCCGCTCGACAGCGCCTGAGAGTAGCTCGGAGATGCGTCGTGCCGCTGCCGCCCACCAGGATCCGGCCAACTTCCCCTGCCTCCACGGCCGGCCAGAGAGGGCCCTAGATCTGGCTGCTGCAGCCAAGCACCAGCATCAAGCGTAGCTTTATTGAGGAGCACAGGGGTCACCGCCGCCGCCTCCCACCCACCATGGACGAGGAGGATCCCGACAAGCAACCCAAGAAAGAAGGGGATCTGGTGATGACCCACAAGTATAGGGGATCGCAACAGTCTTCGAGGATAGTATTACCCAATTTATTGATTCGGCACAAGGGGAGCCAAAGAATACTTATAAGACTTAACAACTGAGTTGTCAATTCAGCTGCACCTAGAAATAGTCTTACTCACAGTAGTTTATTAGTAGCAACAGTTTTGTAGTAGTAATAGCAAAGTAACAGCAGCAGTAAAACAAGAGCAATAGTAACAGTAGTAGCAAATAGTAGAATATGAGTGCGGTAAGCATAGGATGGATGGACGGGCATTGCATGGACAAGTCTAAACATATAACTTTAAGATCTAGGGCAATTGCAGATAAATAATATAAAGCATCCAAGTACTAAACAATCATAGGCATGTGCTCCACTAGTCATACATGCTCGCAATGAGAACTCGCACAACATCTTTTGTCCTGCCAGCCCGTTGTAGTGGGGCCTCAAAGGAATCTACTGAAAATTAAGGCACTCATTTTAATAGAGCACCGGAGCAAAGCATTAACACTCCATGAACACATGTGATCCTCACATCACAGTCATCCTCTCGGTTTGTCCCAATTTATGTCACTTCGGGGCCTTTAATTCGGACAATGATATGTGTACACAACTTGCGGATAAGATCACAAACAATACTATCATAATGAATCAATAATAAATTCAGATCTGAGATCATGGCACTCGGGCCCTAGTGACAAGCATTAAGCACAACAAGTTGCAACAAAGTCAGATAGCACTAATAGAGATACTAGGCACCATGCCCTAACAATCTTATTTGATTACATGATAGAAATCATCCAATCCCTACCATCCCCATAGCCTACAGCGGGGCATTACTCACTCATGGATGAGTGAAACATGGATGGTTGATGGAGAGGTGTTGGTGATGATGATGACGATGATCCTCTCCAAATTCCCCATCCCTGCACGGTGCCAAAATGGAGTTTATGGTTCCAAATCACGGTTTCTGGTGGTGGCGGCGTAGCGGAACTCTTTCTGGAAAAACGTCGACCCCCCTGATTTTTTAGGTGATAAGGCAACTTATAGACGAAGAGGGAGGCCAAGGGGGTGCCTGAGGCAACCACACCCCCTCCAGGTGCGGCCAGGCCTGGCCCGCGCGTCAGGGGGTGTGGGCCCCTCAGAGCCCCACTCCGTCTCGTATTCTGGCTCTATGAGTCTTCTGGTGAAATAGGATTTTTGGCATATTTTCCGGAATTTTTCATGATAGTTGATTTTCTGCACAAAAACTAGATACCAAGGTAATTCTGCTAAAAACAGCGTCAGCCCGCGTTAGTTGTATCCAAATCACACAAGTTTAGAGGAAAAACAATAGCAAAAGTGTTTAGAAAAGTAGATACGTTTTGGACGTATCAACTCCCCTCAAGCTTAGCTTATTGCTTGTCCTCAAGCAATTCAGTTGAAAACTGAGTGCGATAAAAGATTTTCACGAACACATTTGCTTCATATGATATAAATATTCTCAGCACATGAGTAGATACTTAGACAATTCATAATAAGGAGTATGCAACTAAGTCTAGTTAATAATCATTGCAAGCTATGAAGAGATTCCAACTCAATAATAATAAGTAGCATGAAACATAAACATAAGCAACATTGCAATGCTCATAAGAAGGTATGATAAAGTGGTATTTCACTTGCCTTTGTTTGTAGAGCACAACATAAATGCCAAGGCACCTCTGAAATTCAAGTGAAGACTAGAATTAAAGATATCAAAGATACAAGCATTAAAGTCATGACATAATTAACTAAGTTTTGAGACAAGCACATTACACTAAGAATGACAACTATGCTCTCAAGAAGGTGCTCATAGAATAAGTGGTGACTCAACAAGGAAGTGAAAAGGTTTTGAAAAGTTTGAAAGGCTTCCAAATGCTGAAAGTATGGTACTCGTTAGCTTTGAGCTCTCATTGCCCCTATCATAGGCATCTTTAGATGGTTAAGGTGAAAGTGAGGTCCAATATGAGTTATATAATTGACAGACCATAAACTGAAAATCTCATGTCCCTTGAGTACGAGGGCCGCTCCTCATTCTACTCAACTTTAGTTACCGGTAAGTTCTTGTCATAGTAAATACATGCATATCATAGAGAACCGGCAACAGGGTACCCCTTGCACATGATACATGGGCTATCCCATAATCAAAATGACAAGGCAAGCATACAATAAGCATCTCAGCAATCTTCTTTTTTGCCATGGGAAAATGGCGCTTTTTTCTCTCTTTCCTCTTTTCAATGTCTCTTTTTTCCTTTTTCTTTTTCTCAGTCACTATCTCTTTTTTATAAGAAGAATGCTTTATAGACTTCTCACTATGGTTATGCTGCAAGTTTCCACCATGATTAGGCATGGCTTAGGCTAGTGGCCCAGGTGTTTCTCTAACACATATACATAACTCCATGGACTTACAAGCTCCCCTTTTATTTCACACCAACGACATCCGTAAACAAAAGAGCATGATATCAAGTGGGTATATATTTACAGGTGTTGAAAGCGTTCCTCGTGACAGCACGGTTCTGCTAACTCCCAACCTATAATTTGCAAGCATATAACTTTCATGGACAGTCACAATGGTTCAGGTTTATTAAGTGCGAGAAATAAAGTGTGCCATCAAGTTCGTGAGAGCTTTACTAACTAACTTTCTCATAACAAGCAAACATTTTGTTTGGAAGAAAACAAGGCATAATGAATATGCACGAAATAGCAAATGATGCTAGTAGGTAGGTATGGTGAACACTTTTGACAATATTGGTTTTGGGAGTTGGAAGCACGAGTAGAGCTCATACTCAGTGCAAGTGAAGGCTAGCAATAGAGAAGGAGCGACAAATGAGAGAGTAATAACTGTCATAATCATGCTTGCAACAAAACAGAACTAATTATGGCATAAAAGTGATATAAGAACTCTGAGGCAAAATAAATCATCGAGGCCTACTGACTATTGTTCAGTCATATGCATGCGTGAGCATGCGCCAAGTCAATTCAAATGAAACATTCAGAGGAGGATACCACAATATCATACCAAGTTATGAATAGAATAATGCAAGCAAACATTCATATGACATGCTACGAACTATTAGCAAGCTGGAGCTAATCATAAGAGAGCAAGAACTACTAAGCATCCATACATAACATGCACCTTACATGAACAGACTAAGCATGCCCACAATGATGAGTATATGTACAAAAATGAAAACAAATAGAGTTCGTTACCAGCCTCTTACCACACCTCAAGTTGTCTTAATCTTCATTATTGCCCTTCACTTGTGTGGCTTGAATAATAACATGAAACCAAAATCCAATGAGGACTGTTGAACCCTGCGAAGAACTTCACAAAACCAAAAAAGAACAACAAATATTTTTTATGTTTTCGATTTTTTAAAGCAAGCACACCAAGCAAAAACAAACAAAGCAAAAACAAACAAAGCAAAATATTTTTGGATTTTTCTTTAAGGCAAACCAAAGCTAAAAAGCAAAGAAACAAACCAAGAGAAACAACGAAATTTTTTTTGGCCTTTTTGTGTTTTGGGAAAGCAGGAACAAGAACCAAAAGAAAGCAAAACATGGATATACAAAGAACCGACGAAACATGATATATAGATGAGTGTGATGTCAGTATACCTCCCCCCAAGCTTAGGCTTTTGGCCTAAGTGGGGCTCAATTGCGCGGGTAGTAACCCCAAGCTGGTGGGACATCATAGGAATGATCATAATCAGGCCCTCGTGATGAAGAAGAAGAAGACGCGCTCCAATCATAGGAGGGCTGCTGGTATGAAGACTCCCCCATGTTGGAGGGCTGAACCGAATCATCTTCGGCATCCTCTCAACATTATCCTCTTGCTGGGAGAGCTCCGCCATGTATGTGTCAAAATCTTTCTCTATGAGCGACCATCATTGCCTGTTATCAAAATTAAACAAAGTAGGTGCAGGCAAATAGACTACTTTCTTAGTCCTACCCCCTCTCCAACCACGCTTGACAAAGGATATCTCATATGGTAAATCTCTCATAGTAGCACAGAAGAAACAAATTATGTTGAACCATGGAATTGAGATCAAGTCTCTCTATGGGGAACCGATAATCTGAATGGTGAGGCTCTAAACCATGAAAAGCTAGCAAACGAGAGGCAATGATGCCTCCACAAATTTCACCCTTCTCGCGGTTAGTGGTAAGACGGTAAGCTATCAAAGCACCTAGGTTGTAAGATCTATCCCTATTCGAAGCAGCTGAGATAAAAGATAGATCAAATGAAGATAACTTTCTAGCAGTCTTTCTAGCAAGAACACACTTGGTAATGAAATAGGCAAAATATCTAATGGATGGGAAATGAATGTTCCGAATTTTACCACTTTCCTTTGAGAAGTCGTAACCTTGGCAAATTTCAGCATATAAATCCATAAGTGGCTCAGGCCTCTCTCTGATCTTCTCACAAGATCCCCAATGTGGCACTCTAATAGCTGCACAAAAATTAGCAAAAGGCAGGTCGATGGCTATATTGTATATTTTATAATGGACCATGAGGTTAGACAAGGACCAAATGAACCGGAAGTCCTGCACCACAATCGTGGTTAGCTTAACATATTGATATGGTTCCTCTTCAACAAAGTGTTCCAACCCTACATTGGTAATCATAGTTTGGAAATCTTGGAGGATCCCCGCGGCTCTCATAAATTCAGGGCATGGATATATGGAAGGGAAGACTTCTTCCTCACGATGGACTTTCGTTGGCTCAGGTACCATCAAATCATGTTGATGCAGTTGGTATGCACTCATCTTCTTTTCTGAAATTTTTAGACAAACATCAAACTAAGTAATTTCTAAGTTGATAAATGGTGAGGAGCTACTAGGAACTTGCTAGAGGGCTAAACATGCATCAAAATGAAATCTCTAAGCATAGAACAAGCATGCAAGCTCACACAAACTGTCACCTATAGTGGCAAAATACTCAAGATACAATCTACCAATCAAAAATCTAATTGGACAAGCTGAGGAGGCACATATCAAGGAGCAATACCTCCAAAAATTAGTAGCAAAGATGGGCTGAGCAAGGAGATCGAAAATCGTGAGCAAGAACAGCAGGAACTCGAGCTTGAGAAAGTTTTCCGGTGTTTTTCAGGAGAGAGAAAAGTGGCTGGAAGGAGTAAACTTGGAGGGACACAGGTGGGCCACACCTAGGCCAGGCGCCACCTGGGGCTGGCCGCGCCACCAGGGGGTGTGCTGGCTTGGTGGGTCCCCCTGGGCCACTCCAGGTGTCCCTCTGCCCCTTTTTCGAGGAAAAATCTAATATGAATTTTCTGTAATTTTTCGGGAAACTTTATTTTTGGCCAATTTTCACGTTATGAAAATTGATTTTCTCGCAGAAAAGGATTTTTTTAGAAGAAGCAAAAAGCAAACCAAAACTACAGAAGTTTTAAGACACCCTAACAAGCAAACAACTAGCAAAACTAAACTAACAAGAGAAAAAGCAAAGACTAGGAAGGAGAAAAATAAAAGTGTGCAAGTATAACCATGGTGAAAGCATTGTTTTATTCATTAAAATCCCTTTGTTAACAAGGTTGATCAAGTCTTGTTACCAAAACAATTTTATTTGAAACAAAAATTTGCATTTCACAAAATGATTATGTTACCTCAAACTTGATAGCAATAGTCCCAATCATAATAGTTTCAAAACTTTCTAGTGGAATGGGACAATATATTTCTCCAACTTTCATGCTCTCAATATTTTTAATTGAATTTAGGCCATAACTCTTATCAATATTCTTGGGGAAATAGACAGTATGCTCTTTGTCATTAATATTGAAAGTTACTTTTTATTGATTACAATTGATGACAACACCTGCAGTATTAAGAAAAGGTCTCCCAAGAATAATAGACATGTTATCATATTCAGGCATCTCAAGCACAACAAAATCAGTTAAAACCAAGCAATTATGGGCCACTTGAACAGGAACATCCTCACATATACCAACAGGAATAGTAGTTGACTTATCAGCCATTTGCAAAGATATATCAGTTGGTATCAACTTTTCTAGCTGGAGTCTCTTGTAGAGATAAAAAAGCATAACACTAACTCCAACTCCCAAATCACAGAAAGCAGTTCTAACATAATTATTTTTAATAGATCAAGGAATAGTTGGAATACCTGGATCACCAAGTTTCTTTGGAACCTTACCATTGAAGGAATAATTAGTAAGCAAAGTAGAAATTTCCTCATTAGGAATCTTCCTTTTATTAGAGACAATATCCTTCATATACTTTGAATAAGGAGGCAACTTAATAGAATCAGTCAAAGGAATTTGCAAAAATAAAGGTTTCATCCACTCACAAAACTTGTTATAGTGTTCTTCCTCCTTTTGTGTTTCTTATTGGGAAAAGGCATAGGTTTCTTCACCCAAGGTTCTCTTTCTCTACCATGTTTATTAGCAATAAAATCCTCCTTAGTGTACCTAGTGTTCTTAGTGTGCTTCTCAGGTTCTTCCTCAACTTCCTCCTTATCAGGAGCATCATTTTTATCATTACCACTCTCAGTTTCAGCATCAGAGACAGATATATGATGGCTCAGTTGATGTGGAGCCTGTTGGGAACCCCAAGAGCAAGGTGTGAAGCAGCACAGCAACAAGTCTTCCCTCAGTAAGAAACCGAGGTTATCGAACTAGTAGGAGGAAGGAAACGTCACACAGGTGTTGCAAGCAACATGGAGACCTGCACAACACAAACTCAAGACTTTGCCCCAACTAACAGTGAGGTTATGAATCTCATTGGTTGTTGTAATAAAGGATTAAATGTATGGTGTGGAAGGTAATGGTGGTTTGCAGCAAGTAAACAAGTAACAACGGAAGATGTATCAATGGTAAAGATTGGACCGGGGTCCATAGTTCACTAGAGGTGCTTTCCTTAGATAAACAACATGGCATGAAGGGTAAACAAATTACAGCAGTGCAATTGACAGGAACTGAGCAAGGCATAACAATGCAATTACTAGTCAGAAAGATCCTAGGAGATTCGATTGGGCAATACGGCAAGATACATAGACCGCCTGTTGGGGGATGACCCCAGGTAGGGTCAAGATAATGGAAAGAAGGAAGGTACCTTTCTTACCATATGCCGAGTTATAAGCTAATTCGGCTGAGCTATGCAAGGGTCAGCCGAATAAGGCGTGGCTTAGCCAGAATCGAGTGATTAATACCTTACTCGGCCGACGTGTGAGTTAAGTCGGCCGAATAAGGTTGATCAGCTCATACGCAGGTAAAGGTCGAGACGAGTTATGCAACACGAGGCCGAGTAATGGGAAGCTTGCAGAAGAAGGAGACAGATCCCAGAGTCAAACCCTAGCTACTAACTAGGAGGAATCTGCACAGATCCAAGCACTAAAGACAAAGAGAAGAGCCGCAGAGGGGCAGACAGGCATCATGGAGGTGACTGTGTGCAAGCCCAAGGCTCACATGTGGGGGTTCTGGGTCATTGTCGTCGATAGAAGGGGGACACGGAAAGAGCTCCGCCGAGTTACCACTTTGGGACAAGCATATTCCAATAATATGCTTGTCCGCGTCAGCCCTAGAAGGAACCAAGGGATCCTTTTATAAGGAGGGGCACGGCTTCCTGGAGAAGGGATCGATTCATTTGACACTAGAGGGCTCACGTTGCAGTCTTCTTCCTCCTCTATCTTATACAGCTCAAGGAGCACTTGTAACTTCATAGAGGAGAAATAAAGATCTATGTACTAGTCATTTGTGTGTAGAAATTACTACATCTTCCCTCCCCAGATCCCACTAGCATCCATTGGCCCCATACTTTAACCTACCCATGGCATCTGTCGTGCCACCACCACGACACCGCCGTCCAACTGCATCTATGACTAGAAGTCCACCTTCAGGTTATCATCCGAACCCCCTCCAGTATTAAGTTGCAAGCAACAGATAACTTCTTTAAGAAAAGTGTGTAAGGTAAATAGTCCACATGTTCCATGAACAAGAGATCGTTGTTTTCTCCCTAGTAGCAACAACACATCTACAACCGAAGAGATTTCTGTCACTTCCCTTGGAAACTAGAGGCATGAACCCACTATCGAGCATAAATACCCCCTCTTGGAGTCACTAGCAACTACTTGGCCAAGATAGTTACTAACAACAGAGAGCATGCAAGATCACAAACAACACAGACATGATAGAATCATAAAGACAAAACCATTAATCAAGCCAACATAATAATCTCAATATCTATCAGATCCCCGCAAACACAACATGCATGATTACAAATAGATTAGATCTTGATCATGAACGTGTTGGAGATATGCCCAAGAGGCAATAATAAAGTGGTTGTTATCATATCTTCATTCTTATGATAAATGTTTACATATCATGCTATAATTGTATTAACCGGAAACATTAATACTTGTGTGATTTGTGAACATAAAAGAGTCCCTAGTAAAGCCTCTTGTTAAACTATCTTGTTGGTTAATATATGATCACGGTTTCCTGATCATGAACATAGAGATGTTATTAACAATAGGGTCATATCATTAGGAGAATGATGTGATGGACATACTCCTATAGTTAAGCGTAGCATAAAGATCAAGTCATTTAATATAGTTCATTTGCTATAAGCTTTCTGATACATAGTAACCTAATTCCTTCGACCATGAGATCATGTTAATCACCATCACCGGAAGGATGCTTTGATGACATCCAACACCACACCGTAACTGGGTGGCTATAAAGGTGGCATTGAGTGTTCGGAAAGTATGGGTTGAGGCACATGGATCAAGAGTGGGATTTGTCCATCCATATGACGAATAGATATACTCTGGGCCCTCTCGGTGGAATGTCATCCAATTAGCTTGCAAGCATGTGATTGGCTCATAAGGGATCACATACCACGGGAACGAGAAAAGAGTACTTATCAGTAACGAGGTTGAACTAGGTATGCAGAGATACCGACGATCAAAACCTCGGATAAGTAAACTGTCGTGAGACAAAGGGAAATTGGTATCGTATGTAAGTGGTTCATTCGATCGCAAAGTAATCGTAGAAATATGTGGGATCCATATGAATTTCCAGATTCCTCTATTGGTTATTGATCGGAGAAGTGTCTCGGTCATGTCCGCATAATTCACGAACCGTAGGGAGACACACTTAAGGATTCGATGTTGTTGAGTAGTTATGGAATGATGAGTAAGATACCAAATGTTGTTCGGAGTCTCAGATGGGATCCGGGATATCACGAGGAGATCCGGAATGGTCCGGAGAATAAGATTCATATAAGGAAAGTCCTGTTTCGGGGTTGGAGAATGGTTCCGGTGTTTTCATCGGGAATGTTCTAGAAGGTTCCGAAATGTCCGGCACTCCAGAGGGGAAGGGTACATGAATGTGTCATAACAAGTTGGAATGGTTGCATCATGTACTAGGTGTCATCGCTGAGCAAAATAAAGGGATAAATCAAATCCTAGTTTGAAAAGTCAAACGCCAATTTGAAAAGTCAAACGACAAGTTTGCTTGGTGGAGGGAGAGTAGGAAACCTACTTGGGGAGGAAGTCCTCTTACCTCCACCGCCGGCCAAGGAGGAGGAGTTGGAGGAGGACTCCCTCCTCCCAACCGCGCCTCCCTCCCACCTATAAAAGAAGGGCCAGGGGTGCCCCTCTTCCCTACACCTCTCATACACCAAACCCTAGCCCCAAGTCGTCGGCCACCTCCAGTGCAGCCGCCGCCTAGGGCATCCTCTAAGTCATCGAGTTAGGGTTTCCCCAAACCCTAGCCGCCGGCCAAGCTCTCCCCTTGGTGCCTCTAAACCCTAGATCGCCAAAGCCCTCTCTCATACTCCACCATACTCGCTCCGGCTTAAGGCGAAGCCCTGCGAGATCTCCCCTCTACTTTCGGTACCACGCCGTCGTGCTGCCAGAATCGCGAGGAGAGTGCTACAACCTCCGCTGCCTGCTAGAACAAGGGAGAGGAAGGTCTTCATCGAGTACCGAACGTGTGACCGACTACGGGAGCACTGCCGGAACGCAGCGCCGGAAGGATCGTTTACGCGATCTTGAGATCGGCAAGTGTACGACTACATCACCCATGAGAATCTGCTCTCGTTAACCGATTTGGATCTTCGAGGGTTAGTATTCCATCGACTCGTTGCTACAATCTAGTAGATAGATCTTGGCTTGATCATAGATTAGATCTTGATTGTGTGTTCATGCGGTAGAATGTTTTGTTTTCCATGGTACGAACCCCTACAGTGGTATCAGAGCCGTGTCTATATGTAGATATGTTGCACGAGTAGAACACAATGGTCATTGTGGGCATTGATGCTTTTGTTGTCGATTGCTTCTTGTGTAATTTGCATCTTGCGGGATGGTGGGATGAAGCGGCCCGGGCTAACCTTACATGACATCGTTCATGAGACTTGCTCCACGCTTGACATGCAACTTGTATTGCATAAGTGGCTTTGCGGGTGCCTGTTTCTCCCAACATAGTTAAGATTCAATTTACAACGGGTGATTGACAATACTAGTACCAATGTTGTGGTTCCTGTTCGTAAGTTAGAACGACACTTATTGAAAGCCCCAAACCACGTAAAATATGCAAAGAAAATTAGAGGCGTCTAACTTTGTTTTGCAGGGGTGTGCTGTGATGTGATATGGCCATGATTGTAATTATATATGATGTATGCAATGTTCCTTATTGTAAATTGGCAACCGGCAGGAGCCATATGGTTGTCTTTTAAATTCTTTTAAGACCCGCGTGTCTATTCAAAGTAGTTGTAATAGTTGAAGCTGGTGGACGACAACCATGGAGCAGCGTCATTGACCTTGATGCAATGCCGGTGATGATGGAGATCATGTTCGTGCTTGAAGATGGAGATCGGAAGCACAAAGAAGAAAGGCCATATCATATCACATATTATGAATTGCATGTGATGTTAATCCTTTATGCATCTTGTATTGCTTAGTTAACGACGGTAGCATTATAAGATGATCCCTCAAGCACACAAATTTTAAGTTTTAAAGTGTTCATCCTTAGTAAGCACCATTGCTAAAGCTTGTTTTTTCGAAGCACCACGTGATGATCGGGTGTGTTAGATTCTGCAAGTGTATACAACGTGAGCAAGCCAGTTTTTCTCATGCGGAAGCTAAGGTTTGATCTTGACGAGCCTAGCATGTACAGACATGGTCTCGGAACATGGATCACCGAGTGGGAGTTCAACAGCAATATGATTAAAAGTTGAACACTATTTATCATAAATTAAATCAAAGTGAATTTGCATAGTTGTTGTAGTCATTGGCATCCGTTTACCACCTTGCGCTTAGTTTTAATTGAGATGATAGAACTATAGAATTATGGTTAGTTAGTTTACGAACTGGTATCGTATTGTTTTGAAGTGTTAATCTAAAGTTTAAAAGTCCTATTGCAAACTTTCAGTAAGTTCCGGTTACTCCATGAAGTTTAATAATTGGTATTAAATCAAGAGTGACAATTCCAAGTGTTAGTGTATGAGTATCATGTTTGTCTCCACGATTCTTGATATTCAAAGGATTGTCTTAATATCAAGGTTATCTAGGATCTGAAAGAGTTGTTTCAGAAACCATGATGTGTGGAAGATATTGTGATATCTGAAACAAAGTTTTGGTTGCAACATGATAGAGTATAATATGGCAAAAGTCATGTTCTCATATTTGATGAGAATTTGCAAAAGGTTGGAGACACTGGTTGTCCTAATCCTCCAAAAGGTTTTGGAGAGCAACATTATATTCGCGATTCACTGTTATAAGCAAAAGTAGCTTGATCATGAATAATTCCATGAGAAGGGTGAATATTTGATGTAGGTAAAATGTTTACTGCACCAAGAGATTACTAAAGAAAGGAATTTGAAAGAATACCAAACATTTGATGATGGTAATCTACTTCAAAGTGCAAGTCCAAAGACATTGGTATTTAACTATACACGCTTTGGACTATGTGTCATGTGTATTGCTCCACTATTGATGTTGATAGATTCTTTCAAACAGAAAAAGAAATACTGAAAGAGAATCTCATAAATATATGGCAGAAAAGAAAAGACTAGAATTGTTCAGCTTAAGTATATAGATGATATACATGTTATGGATATATTCTTTGCTTATTAAACAATGTGGTTCTTAAGTATTTGATACTGAATTTGTTGGTGTGAATCGTCATACAAAACAACACAATTCATGAACTACAATGGCCTAAGTAACTAGCAAAAGAATATGTGATGATGTTTATCGAGAACAAATAAAGGGTTATTGTGCTGCTTGTTAAACATCAAAGCTTGCCTTCAAGATTTGTTTTATTAGGCATTATGAGAACAAAAGGGTTGTTCAAATAATTGTCATAATCCATAAAAGATGGATGATTCACAAATCTCGTTGGAGAAATCACATCCATAAAACTAGTGCTAAAAATGTCGAAAGACAAATTGATTGAAAGATCACTTATGAAGTGACATCGCCGTTTAAATTATATTGGAAATAAAACATGAAGAAACTCCATGTGGATGGAATTTTGGAGTCTTTTGATTTTTGATCAAATGACGCTTGTGAAACTTTCCTAGAGATAATCAAAACTTCGTTCATAGGCCAAAAGGGAACAAATGACTAGCTTATTGGAACTTGTACATATTGTTGTATGAAGTCCATTATGTGTATTCAAGAGCGATGGATTTCAACTTCATATGCTTTCTCCGAAAATTTGAGTGAATATATGAATATTTACTTAATAAGGATGAAGTATGAAACAATTCAAAAGTTCAAAGATTTTCAAGATGAAGTGCAAAATCATTGTAACAAGAATATAAATAGTTTATGATAAGATCATAAAGGAAGATATTTGAGTTACGAGTTTAGAATAATACCTAAGATTTAAGGAATCGTTCCGTGGATTTGCATTTCCCGAAACACCATAAGAGTATGGAGCGTTCGAGATATGTAATTAAACCTTGTTTGACATGGTAAGATCAAAGGTGTAATTCATAAAACTGTCATTATATTTTAAAGATTAAAAGCTTTAGAGACTATCGTTTTTCCACTGAAAAGAGCTCCATCATAATCCGTTGAATTGACACCATATAAAGTTATGGTTTGGGATAAAATCCAAGTTGTCCTTTCTTAAACATTGGTGTGCTATGCATAAGAATGTTTGCAACCAAAGTCGGATGAATCTGTCTTTGTATGTTATTTCGAATAACTATTCCTCCATAACATCGGAGACAAAAATGTTTGTCGCTTAGAACGTCAAGTTTCTTAGAGAAGGAATTTTTTCGTGAAAAGTTAAGTGGGAGGACAATAGAACTTTGACAAGGTTAAAAAGAACCTTAGCTATATATGATCAAAGTTGTGCATCACCGAAAAGTGTTACGGAGGCAGCAACAATGCTCATGGCTCACGTGCCTCAAGGGTTGTAGCCACGAAGATCTAAAGTTCCTATTGAAACAAGCAGGTCGGGTAAACAATCAAATACAAAGATTTGAGAGTTAAATCATTATTTGACAATAATGATCCGACTGCATGCAAAGAAGCGATGATGGGCCCTGACTCCGTCAAATGGCTTGAAGCCATAAAATCCGTGATAGTTCCATATACGAGAGATCAAGCTTTGAACTTGAAAGACCCTCTGGAAAGGTACAAGACCTTACAGTCGTATTTGGATCTATAAAGAAATAGACATGGATGTTTTCACATCTATGAAATTATCGACATGTCGGGAAAGAGTTCACGACAATGTTCAAAGAGTTGACTATGACAAGATCTGATCTTTCATTAAGCGATATTTAGTCTAGACGGATTAATGTACCAACCACGACATATAATTTTGTTATGTGTTGAATAAACAAAACAAGTTCTTCTAATAGAATGGTTATCAAAGGACGTGTGCATGACACAGTCAAAAGGGTTTTGTTAATTAAAAGGATGCTAAAAGCATATGCAAACATCAATGGTTGAAGTAAGCATCGCGGAGTTGGAATCTTCACTATGATGAAACTGTTAAAAGAGTTTAATTTCATCGGAGACGATGAAGATGCTTACATTTGCAAGAAATTAAGTGGGAGCGCTAAGACATGTTTCTAATACATTATGTGGAAGACATATTGTTGATTGGAAATAATGTATCTTTTATTAACACAGGATAAGAATTTCATCTCGATGAAAGGCTTAGGCAGAACCCGAATATTTGGCATCAATGTCTATATGGATAAATTGTGACGCCAATATGGTTGTGCCAGAAGTACATAGACGAGATATTGAATGAGTTCAATATAGAAACTACGAGAAATGTTCTTGTTGCACAGGAAGGATTGGATAAAGATTTAAGTATTTTTGATACTTGATAGATACAATCACAAAGAGTATTTTATCAATCATGATGTGTACAAATCCAGAAATGTCATATGCTCTAAATGTTATGAGCATATACCAGAATAATTCATAAGATGATTATTGGACGATAGTAAAGATATCCTTATGATCTTTTAAAAGAACTAAGAATATATTATTTTGTAGAAGTGACAAATAGATGGTTAGTTCATTGTAAAAGTATTACATTGATACTAGTTTTGTCGTGAAGTACAAATTAAGTTTATCTCAATCTAAACTAAGGGTGGCACAATGTGATGGAAAGTAAGTTCCATAATGGATTTGGATGAGTTCCAAAGTTAAGACATTGTGACAGATACTACAACAAAAGGCTAAGTATATAACTGCTATTATAGCAGCAAAAGAGGGCATTTGTGTCAAGTAGTTTGTTATCAAACTAGGTGTAGTTCACAACAGGGATAATGCTATGGAGATATATTGTACGACAATATTATCAACATGTTTTTAACCCCAAAGAACTAAAGGTCACACCAAAGGACCAAATTTGTACAAAGCCATCTCATTAGAGAATGAGTGATGCGTAGAGACGCAAAGACATGCAATTACACACGGACCTGGAAGTGTCGGATCCGGAGATCAGTTGACCACTAGCAATCGTGTACATACGACACCAGAAAGCCATAGGTGTTGAATACGCAAAGGTTTGAAACTAGATTATTGACTCTAGTGCAAGTGGGAGACTGTTGGGGATATGCCCAAGAGGCAATAATAAAGTGGTTGTTATCATATCTTCATGCTTATGATAAATGTTTACATACCATGATATAATTGTATTAACCGGAAACATTAATACTTGTGTGATTTGTAAACATAAAAGAGTCCCTAGTAAAGCCTCTTGTTAAACTAGCTTGTTGGTTAATATATGATCATGGTTTCCTGATCATGAACATAGAGATGTTATTAACAACAGGGTCATATCATTAGGAGAATGATGTGATGGACATACTCCTATAGTTAAGCGTAGCATAAAGATCAAGTCATTTAATATAGTTCATTTGCTATAAGCTTTCTGATACATAGTAACCTAATTCCTTCGACCATGAGATCATGTTAATCATCATCACCGGAAGGATGCTTTGATGACATCCAACACCACACCATAACTGGATGGCTATAAAGGTGGCATTGAGTGTTCGGAAAGTATGGGTTGAGGCACATGGATCAAGAGTGGGATTTGTCCATCCATATGACGGATAGATATACTATGAGCCCTCTTGGTGGAATGTCATCCAATTAGCTTGCAAGCATGTGACTGGCTCACAAGGGATCACATACCACGGGAACAAGAAAAGAGTACTTATCAGTAACGAGGTTGAACTAGGTATGCAGAGATACCGACGATCAAAACCTCGGATAAGTAAACTATCGTGAGACAAAGGGAAATTGGTATCGTATGTAAGTGGTTCATTCGATCGCAAAGTAATCGTAGAAATATGTGGGAGCCATATGAATTTCCAGATTCCTCTATTGGTTATTGATCGGAGAAGTGTCTCGGTCATGTCTGCATAATTCACGAACCGTAGGGAGACACACTTAAGGATTCGATGTTGTTGAGTAGTTATGGAATGATGAGTAAGAGACCGAATGTTGTTGGAGTCTCGGATGGGATCCGGGATATCACGAGGAGATCCGGAATGGTCCGGAGAATAAGATTCATATAAGGAAAGTCCTGTTTCGGGGTTGGAGAATGGTTTCGGTGTTTTCATCGGGAATGTTCTAGAAGGTTTCGGAATATCCGGCACTCCGGAGGGGAAGGGTACATGAATGTGGCCTAACAAGTTGGAATGGTTGCATCATGTACTAGGTGTCATCGCTGAGCAAAATAAAGGGATAAATCAAATCCTAGTTTGAAAAGTCAAACGGCAAGTTTGCTTGGTGGAGGGAGAGTAGGAAACCTACTTGGGGAGGAAGTCCTCTTCCCTCCACCGCCGGCCAAGGAGGAGGAGTTGGATGAGGACTCCCTCCTCCCAACCGCGCCTCCCTCCCACCTATAAAAGAAGGGGCAGGGGTGCCCCTCTTCCCTACACCTCTCACACCCCAAACCCTAGCCCCAAGTCGCTGGCCACCTCCAGTGCAGCCGCCGCCTAGGGCATCCTCTAAGTCACCGAGTTAGGGTTTCCCCAAACCCTAGCCGCCGGCCAAGCTCTCCCCTTGGTGCCTCTAAACCCTAGATAGCCAAAGCCCTCTCTCATACTCCACCATACTCGCTCCGGCTTAAGGCGAAGCCCTGCGAGATCTCCCCTCTACTTCTGGTACCACGCCGTCGTGCTGCCGGAATCGCGAGGAGAGTGCTACAACCTCCACTGCCTGCTGGAACAAGGGAGAGGAAGGTCTTCATCGAGTACCGAATGTGTGACCGACTGCGGGAGCGCTGCCGGAACGCAGCGCCGGAAGGATCGTCTACGCGATCTTGAGATTGGCAAGTGTACAACTACATCACCCACGAGAATCTGCTCTCGTTAACCGCTTTGGATCTTCGAGGGTTAGTATTCCATCGACTCGTTGCTACAATCTAGTAGATAGATCTTGGCTTGATCATAGATTAGATCTTGATTGTGTGTTCATGCGGTAGAAATGTTTTGTTTTCCATGCTACGAACCCCTACACTTGAAAGATGTGAAGCATGTCTGATGGGTAAAATGACTAAGACTCCATTTTCTGGTATAATGGAGCGAGCTAAAGACTTATTGGAAATCATACATACCGATGTATGTGGACCAATGAGTGCAGCATCACGCGGTGGTTATCGTTATGTTCTTACCTTCACGGATGACTTGAGTAGATATGGGTATATATATTTCATGAAACATAAGTCCGAAACTTTCGAGAAGTTTAAGGAATTTCAAAGTGAGGTAGAGAATCAACGTAACAAGAATATTAAATTTCTACATTCTGATCGTGGAGGTGAATATCTAAGTTACGAGTTTGGCGAGCATTTGAAGAAATGCGGAATACTTTCACAATTGACACCGCCGGGAACATCACAGCGTAATGGTGTGTCCAAACGTCGTAATCGAACTCTCTTAGATATGGTTCGTTCTATGATGTCACTTACAGATTTACCGCTATCGTTTTGGGGTTATGCATTAGAAACAGCCGCATTCACTTTAAATAGGGCACCATCTAAATCCGTTGAAACGACATCGTATGAATTATGGTTTGGGAAGAAACCTAAATTGTCGTTCCTTAAAGTTTGGGGTTGCGAAGCCTATGTAAAGAAGTTATAGCCGGACAAGCTTGAACCCAAAGCGGAAAAATGCGTCTTCATAGGATACCCGAAGGAAACTATCGGGTATACCTTCTATCATAGATTCGAGAGCAAAATCTTTGTTGCCAAGAATGGATCCTTTCTGGAGAAGGAATTTCTCTCGAAAGAAGTGACTAGAAGGAAAGTAGAACTCGACGAGGTTGTTGAACCTTCTCTCGAACTTGCGAGTAGCGCAGCACCGGAAGAAGTTCCTGTGGCGCCTACACCAATAAGAGAGGAAGCTAATGATGATGATCATGAAACTTCGGTTGAAGTTGCTACAGAGCCTCGCAGGTCAACGAGAACTCGTACCACTCCTGATTGGTATGATCCCGTTATGAGTGTCATGTTGGTGGACAACACCGATGACCCTGAGACATATGAGGAAGCGATGATGAGCCCAGATTCCAATAAATGGCAAGAAGCCATGAAATCCGAGATTGGATCCATGTACGAAAACCAAGTATGGACTTTGGTGGACTTACCAGATGGCCGAAAGGCTGTCGAGAACAAATGGATTTTCAAGAAGAAAACAGATGCTGATGGTAATGTTACTGTCTATAAAGCTAGACTTGTCGCAAAAGGGTTTCGACAAATTCAAGGAGTTGACTACGATGAGACTTTCTCACCAGTAGCGAAGCTAAAGTCTGTGAGGATTATGTTAGCAATCGCTGCATATTTCGATTATGAAATATGGCAGATGGATGTCAAAACAGCATTCCTCAATGGAGACATTGATGAAGAGTTGTATATGATGCAACCCAAAGGTTTTGTCGATCCTAAAGATGCTGACAAGGTATGCAAACTTCAAAGGTCCATATATGGATTGAAGCAAGCATCCCGAAGTTGGAATCAATGTTTTGATAAGGTAATCAAAAGCTTTGGTTTTATACAAACTTATGGAGAAGCTTGTATTTACAAGAAAGTGAGTGGGAGCTATGTAGCATTCTTAATACTTTATGTAGATGACATATTGTTGATTGGGAATGATGTAGACCTTCTTAATAGTGTCATGGAATATTTGAATAATAGTTTTTCAATGAAAGATCTTGGCGAAGCAGCTTACATATTAGGCATAAAGATTTATAGAGATAGATCAAGACACCTAATATCATTGTCACAAAGTACATATTTGGACAAAGTTCTAAAGAGGTTTGGAATGGAAGATAGCAAGAAAGGGTTCTTGCCCATGTTGCCCAATACGACCTTGAGTAAAACTCAAAGTCCAGCAACGGCAGAAGATAGAGAAAGGATGAGTAAGACTCCCTATGCCTCTGCCATAGGATCTCTAATGTATGCCATGCTATGTACTAGACCCGACATTGCATATGCTGTTAGTTTAACTAGCAGATATCAAAGTGATCCAGGAGTGGATTATTGGACAGCGGTCAAAAACATCCTTAAGTACTTGAGAATAACTAAGGATATGGTTCTTTCTTATGGAGGTGATGAACATCTCGTTGTTAATGGTTACACCGATGCTAGTTGGAACACCGATCCAGATGATTCTAAATCACAATCTGGATACGTATTTATTTTGAATGGTGCAACAGTTAGCTGGAGGAGTGCAAAGCAAAGCCTTGTGGCGAGATCTTCAACTAAATCGGAATACATAGCTGCTTCGGAGGCTTCACAAGAAGCAATATGGATGAAGGAGTTCATTACAGAGCTCGGTGTGGTTCCAAGTGCGCTGGACCCAATGTCTATCTACCGTGATAACATGGGCGCCATAGCCAATGTGCAAGAACCAAGGTCACACAAGAAGCTGAAGCACATCAAGCTACGTTTTCACGCTATTCGAGAACATGTCCAAGATGGAGACATAAAGATTTGCAAAGTACACACAGATTTGAATGTGGCGGATCCGTTGACTAAACCTCTCCTGAGGGCAAAACATGACCAACACCAAACTGCCATGGGTGTTCGGTATATTACCATGTAATCTAGATTGGTTGACTCTAGTGCAAGTGGGAGACTGTTGGAGATATGCCCTAGAGGCAGTAATAAATATAGTTATTATTATATCTTTGTGTTTATGATAAATTTTTACATTCATGCTATAACAGTATTAACCAGGAAACATTAATATTTGTGTGATTTGTAAACTAAATTAGAGTCCCTAGTAAAGCCTCTTCATAATACTAGCTTGTTGGTTAATAGATGATTGTGGTTTCCCTATCATGAACATTGAGATGTTATTAACAACAAGATCATATCATTAGGAGAACGGTATGATGGACATACTCCTATAGATAAGCGTAGCATAAAGATCAAGTCATTTTAATAGTTCAATTGCTATATGCTTTCTGATACATAGTAACCTAATTCCTTCGACCATGAGATCATGCTTATCACCATCACCATAAGGATGCTTTGATGACATCAAACACCACACCGTAACTGGGTGGCTATAAAGGTGGCATTGAGTGTTTGAAAAGTATGGGTTGAGACACATGAATCAAGAGTGAGATTTCTCCATCCATATGACGGATAGATATACTCTGGGCCCTCTCGGTGGAATGTCATCCAATTAGCTTGCAAGCATGTGACTGGATCACAAGGGATCACATATCACGGGAACAAGAAAAGAGTACTTATCGGTAACGAGGTTGAACTAGGTATGCAGAGATACCGACGATCAAAACCTCGGATAAGTAAACTATCGTGAGACAAAGGGAAATTGGTATCGTATGTAAGTGGTTCATTCGATCGCAAAGTAATCGTAGAAATATGTGGGAGCCATATGAATTTCCAGATTCCTCTATTGGTTATTGTTCGGAGAAGTGTCTCGATCATGTCCGCATAATTCACGAACCGTAGGGAGACACACTTAAGGATTCGACGTTGTTGAGTAGTTATGGAATGATGAGTAAGAGACTGAATTTTGTTCAGAGTCTCGGATGGGATCCGAGATATCGCGAGGAGATCCGGAATGGTCCGGAGAATAAGATTCATATAAGGAAAGTCCTGTTTCGGAGTTGGAGAATGATTCCGGTGTTTTCATCGGGAATGTTCTAGAAGGTTCCGGAAGGTCCGACACTCCGGAGGGGAAGGGTACATGAATGTGTCATAACAAGTTGGAATGATTGCATCATGTACTAGGTGTCATTGCTGAGCAAAATAAAGGTATAAATCAAATCCTAGTTTGAAAAGTCAAACACCAATTTGAAAAGTCAAACGGCAAGTTTGCTTGGTGGAGGGAGAGTAGGAAACCTACTTGGGGTGAAGTCCTCCTCCCTCCACTGCCGGCCAAGGAGGCCGACTTGGAGGAGGACTCCTTCCCCCTTGGCCGCGCCCTCCCACCTATAAAAGGAGGGGCAAGGGTGCCCCTCTAGACACACACCTTGCCCCACCAAACCCTAACCCTAGCCGCCGGCCACCACCATAGCCGCCGCTGCCCTAGGGTTTCCTCCTAGCCGCCGACTTGGGGCTCTCCCCTTGCCCTAGCCGCCGGCCTAGCCTATTCTCCTTGGTGCCTCTAAACCCTAGATCGCCAAGGGCTCTCTCATAGTCCACCATACTCGCTCTGGCTTAAGGCGAAGCCCTGCGAGATCTCCCCTCTACTTCCGGTACCACGCCGGCGTGCTGTCGGAATCGCGAGGAGAGTGCTACAACCTCCACTGCCTGCTGGAACAAGGGAGAGGAAGGTCTTCATCTAGTACCGAACGTGTGACCGACTGCGGGAGCGCTGCCGGAACGCGGCGCCGGAAGGATCGTCTACACGATCTTGAGATCGGCAAGAGTACGACTACATCACCCACGAGAATCCGCTCTCGTTAACCGCTTTGGAATCTTCGAGGGTGAGTTCTTCTATCGACTCGTTGCTACAATCTAGTAGATAGATCTTGGCTTGTTTGTTTGTATGCGGTAGAATTTTTTTGTTTTTCATGCTACGAACCCCTACAATAATGTATTAGAAATATGTCTCAATGCTCCCACTTAATTTCTTGCAAATGCAAGCATCTTCATCGTCTCCAGATGAAAACTCCTTTTCCATCACGGTGAAGATTCCAACTCCGCGATGCTTACTTCAACCATTGAAGTTTGCATGCCCTTTTAGCATTCTTTGAATTTAACAAAACCCTTTGGACTGTGTCTTCTACACGTCCTAGGTAACCATTCTATTAGAAGAATTTTGTTTTGTTTATTCATCTACCATATACCAAATTATATGTAGTGGTTGCTACTTTAATCCGTCTAGACTAAATATCGCTATGAAAGATTAAATCTTATCATAGTAAACTCCTTGAACATAGTCATAAAATACTTTACGACATGTCGACTATTTCATAGATGTGGAACATCCATGACTGTTTCTTTATAGATCCAAATACGACCGATAGGTTTTTACACCTTTCCGGAGGGTCTTCCAAGTTCAAAACTTGATTTCTCGTGTATGGAACTATCACGGATTTTATGGCTTCAAGCCATTTGACGGAGTTAGGGCCCATCATCGCTTCTTTGTAGTCGGTTCATCATTGTCAAACAATAATGATTTACTCTCAAATATCAATCATTTGATCGTTTATCCGACCTTCTTGGTTCAATAGGAACCTTAGACCTCCGTGACCGCAACCTTTGAGGCATGTGATCCATGAGCATTTTGGCTGCCTCCGGAACATTTTCAGGTGCTGCGCAACTCAGCACATATAGCTAAGGTTCGTTAACCTTATTAAAGTTCTATTGTCCTCCCACTTAACCTTCTACGAAAAACTTCTTTTTCAAGAAACTTCACGTTTCAAGCGACAAACCCTTTTGTCCTCGGTGTTATGGAGGAATAACCAATTGTTATTCGAAATAACCTACAAAGACATGCTCATCCGACTTCGGTTGTAAACATCTTACTTATGTTTAGCATACCAAAATTTAAGAAATGACAACTTCGGTTTTACCCCAAAACATAACTCATATGGTGTCATTTCAACGGATCAAGATGGAGCTCTTTTCAGTGTAAAAGCGGTAGTCTCTAAAGCTTTAATCTTTTAAAACATAATGGCAGTTTTATAAATAACACCTTATATCCAACCATGTCAAACAAGGTTTCATTACAAATCTCAAACACTCCATATTCCTATGGTGTTTCGGGAGATGTAAATCTAGGTGATTTTCTAAACTTGCAACTCAAATAAATCCCTTTATGATAAAATCATAAATTATTTCTTTTCTTGTTACACTTGCAACTCAAATAAATCCCTTTATGATAAAATCATAAATCATTTATTTTCTTGTTACAATGATTTTCCACTTCATCTTGAAAGTCTTTGAACGTTTTCAAATATTTTATACTTCTTTCTCATTAAGTGAATATTCACTCAAATTTCCGGAGAAAGCATATGAAGTTGAAGTCCATCGCTTACGACTACACATAATGGACTACATACATCGATATGTATAAATTCCAATAATTTAGTCGATCGTTCTTCTTTGGCCTTTGAATGAAGTTTTAATTATCCCGAGGAAAGTCTCACAAGCATCATTTGATTAAATCAAAAGACTCCAAAAATCCATGAAAATGGAGTTTCTTCATGTTTTCTTTCCAATATAATTTAAACAGCGATGTCACTTCGTAAGTGATCTTCCAATCATTTGTCTTGCGACATTTTAGCATTAGTTTTTATGGATGTGATTTCTCCAACTAGATTTGTAAATCATCCATCTTATATGGAATACGGTAATTATTTGAACAATCTTTGTTCTCATAATACCTGATTTAAATAACTTTTATTTAAAACAAATCTTGAAGGCAAGCTTTGATGTCAACAGGAAATACAAACAACGGTTTGTTTGTTTTCGATGAACATTATCACATATTCTCTTGCTAGTTACTTAGGCCATTGTGGTTCATGAATTGCGTCGTTCCGCATGAAATTTCATACCAACCAATTCGGTATCCAATACCCAAGAACCACATTGTTTAACAAGCAAAGAATACAACCATAATATGTATATCATCTATATACCTAAAATTGGATATTTCTAATTTTTTCTTTTCTGCCAAATATATTTTATAGATTCTCTTTCAGCATTTCCTTTTCCTTTTTAAAAGAATCTATCAACATTAATAGTGGCGCCATATACATGACACATAGTCCAAAGCGTGTATATTCAAATAATAATACCTTTGGACTTGCACTTTGAAGTAGATCACCATCATCAAATGATCGGCATTCTTTCAAAATCCATTCTTTAGTAATCTTTTAGTGTAGTAAACACTTTTAAATACATCTTCTATTCATTCTTATCATGACAACTTTCATGATCAAGCTATTGTAGCTTATAAAGGTGAATCGTAAGTATAACATTACTTTCCAAAAACCTTTTGGATGATTAGGATGTCTAGCATCTCCAACCTTTGCAAATTCTCATCCAATATGAGAACATATATTATACTCTATCATATTGCAACCAAAAACATTGTTTCACATATCGTTATATCTTCCACACATGATGGTTTCTGAAACAATTCTTTCAGCTCCTAGATAAACTTGATATTAAAACAATCAAGAATCATGGAGGCAAACATGATACTTAAGATACTAACACTGGAGTTGTTACTCTCAATTTAATACCAATTATTAAATTTCACAGAGTAAACAGAGTTTGCTGAAAGTTTGCAATAGGACTTTAAACTTTATATTGATACTCAATACAATACGATACCAGTTTGTAAAGTAAATATCCAGAAGTCTATAGTTCTATTATCTCAATTACAACTATGCATAAGGTGATGAACGAATGCCAATGACTACAACAAATTATGCAAATTCACTTTGATTTAATTTATGATAAATTGAGTTCTACTAATCCAAATTAGAAATGAACTCCCACTCAAAAACGACATCCCTCGTGTCTTTTTGGTGATTACATGAACCAAATCCACTACACCAAGTCCGATCATCACGTGAGTCGGTGTAGCTTCAAAGGCGAGCATCAAATGGGCATCATATCTAACATATGACTCATGCTTAACCTTTCGGTCCGTGTTCCGAGGACATGTCTGTACATGCTAGGCTCGCCAAATGAGAACCTTAGTATTCGCGTGTGTAACTGTCTTACACCTGTAATATGGTCGTGGATCCAAGAACACCCGATCATCACGTGATGTCTTGGAGCAACAAAACATAATCGGTGCATACTTAAGGAAGAACACATTCTTATCTTGATATTTAAATGAGGGGTCATCTTATTATGCTAATAAAACGCCAAACAAGTATTATAAGATGCAATCAAACATCACATGTTTGTAAGTGAAATGATATGGTTCCCGCATATGATCTCTATCATGTGCATCGTGGTATGATCTCTATCATACCTCTATGTGTAAGGCCAAGGTCTATGGAACCTACATGTTATGTGTGTTGTAAGAGTATCGTCTCATACTTCTACTTACAACATCACCATATCATAACACTAGCGCAGCAACAATCTAAACTAGACGCCTCTAATTTATCCATTGCAAGTTTTACATGGCTTAGGGCTTTCGAAGATAGAACCGTTCTTACCCACAAACATGAACCACAACGAGGATAACCAAATTGTTGACAACTCGTTGCAAATTAGATATTGACTATAGTAGGAGAGACAGACACCCACTAGCCACTTATGTAAAACTAGTTGCATGTCAAGCGTTGAACAGGTCTCATGTGCGAGGACATGTAAAGTTTGTCCGGGCCGCTTCATCCCACTATGCCACCAATATCCAAAGTACAACTAAGAAGCAATAAAATGATCATCATCGCCCACATACTCATATGTGTACTACCCGTGCAAAGCATCTACGCATAGATCTGGGCTCTGATACCACTGTAGGGTTTGCAACATAGAAAACAAAAAATTTCCTACGATGGGAACAACTATGTACCAAGATCTATCTACTAGATACAAGCAACGGGCGGATATACATCTATAGAGAACATACCCTTGAAGACCAACAAAGCTTAACGAGTCCAAACTCGTGGTTGATGTAGACGATCTCTTGCTGATCTCAAGATCGAGAGGAAGTCCTAGCTCCGCAAAACAGCAGCGCATCCGTTCTCGCACACACGTACAAGACACCGAGCAACCTCCACCTCCTCGCTCCAGCGATGCAGCGGAAGCACAACTCTTTCTTGCCGAATAGCCACCGGAATATGTATCTCGCTAGTCCGAGACCATGGGGGATAAATACTAGAGGGGGAGAGAGATCCTTCACGAGGAGGTGTGCTTTGGGAGGATGAGAAGGAGACCTTTTATAGTGGAGAGGGGGCACCCAAGGGGCAAGGCGCTCAGCCATGGGGGCTGCCCCACCTCTTCCACATTCATGTGGGTGGACACTCCACTCACTCAAATGCCTTTCAATTTCCTCCACTCAAAATCCCACTCAAATTCCCATTAAATTTCCACCAAATTTAATGCAAACTCTCATTAAATAAAACTCCTTTTATTTATTAAGAATTTTGTCAATTACTTTAATGACAAACATTCACATATAACCCCTTGCTAGTATTTCATTTCACATGCAAAAACACTTTCTGTAATTTCACCCGAAAACCTGTTTCAGTATCTAGTGAAATAAATTCCTGCGCTTGTTATTCTTTCCGGCATGAAACTTTTGCTCCAATTGGATGTCGGTGTCTGTTAAGTGTGCCACCCTATGGTTCGCGAATAATGCGAACATGATCGAGACCCTTCTCTGATCAATAATCAGAAGCGGGATCTGGAGACCCATACTGACTCCCACACATTCAACGATGACTTTCTTGTGATCGTCGGAACCTTTTATGCTAGTATATTAATCCTTTTGTTTCGCGATATATTACATGTCCGAGATTCGATCATCGGTATCTCCATACCTAGTTTGATCTCATTACTGACATGCACTCTTTTCTTGTTCCCGTGATATAACATTCTAGTGATCAAATCACTTGCTTGCAAGCTAATCAATGTGATATCACCGAGAGGGCCCAGAGCATATCTATCCGTCATCGGGATGAACAAATTCCATTCTCGATCCATGGGCCTCAACATAACAGTTTAGTAGTCATGAACCCATCTTTATAATCACCCAGTTACGGTGTGACGTTTGATGTTATCAAGAAACTCTTCTGGTGTTAGTGATTGACATGATCTCATGGTCTAAGGATTAGGATCACTTCGTAAGTTGTTATAGCAATATAAACTCAATGACTTTGATCGTAATGCTATACTTCAGATGAATGTTCATCACACCATTACATTAATGTTGTGACCTCGTTATTAACAACATCCAATGTCCATGATCAGGAAACCTTTGATCATCTTGTTAATCAACGAGCTAGTTTATAAGAGAGACATAACTAGGAACTTCCCTTTTGTTTATTAAATACACATGTATTAACGTTTCCGTATAAATGCAATTATAGCATGCAAAATAAACATTTAACATAAACAAGGAATACGATAATAACCACTTTATTATTGCCTCTCGGGCATATTCCCTTCAAATGCTGGTGTTGTTTTGGCTTTGATGAGGGCCCTGGCCCTAACCCCTAACTGGATCACAACAACCAAAACCAGATTTGTGTTGTTTTGCGGTGAATAAAGAAAATTTAATCTTTAAAGCCAACATATACAAGAACAAAAGATATCACAAGTTGAAAATGGACATCCTTCAGGAGTTACTCTAAAAGAAATGAACTCACAAGATGGTATTATTTTGTTGTCCAAAGATCTGTAAGAACAAACATGAAGCAACTTACCCAAGCGAATAATTGACTCGTGGTGACTTAATTTGCAAAGAGATACCACTGCAAGTCATATGCTATTGGCTAACGAGCACATCAAATTGAGTGGAACAGTAAAACGAGAATGACTGATTATGTGGAATTAATCTAAATTCACAAGAGGCATGCACGAACGTAGTAGTACCAAAAGGGGAACTCACCCAACTAAATCAGCAAACATAACAAGGGTGAAGCAGTTCCAAAGCGACCGGCGTGGGTTCTTTCCACAAGCGCCACTCCCTTCTCCTGAGAGATTCAGTATTCGTTCCTTCCACACACACGACATTTCCTGATTCGGCCATCCGAGAAAATGAGAGGGATGTGGGCACACGATTGCCATCTATTGCTGCTGTGACCATGGCAACAGGTGCAGTTGTCATGGCACCAGATCCTTCTTGTTTCACTACTCTGCTCAGAAGGAAGACAGAAGCTGCTCTATTTTCACCGTTCATTATTGCTAGGGTTTTAAATAGGAAAGACAGTCTGCCATTGAACCAACCCAGGACAAGGAGGCATCAAAAGGCATAATATGGAATAAAGCCACAGTTTGCTATAAACCAATCAGAGGATCGAAAAAAGGAAAAAACAGAATGCTTTGCTATTTACCAATCCATGTTTGACACTGGACTATATTATCTCCACGTGCCGACCGACGTTTGCTACTTTCTCACCAAGCGACAAGAAGTTCGAGACACAAATACCCATCATCAACTGCAAGATGATCTGGTGGAGCATTTGTGGATGCTCAAAGGAGCCGCCTAATTTATTTGTCTGTTTGCTTTGTCATTCAAAACTTGTTAAATTATTTGTTTACTTTGGTGAACTTGTTGAATTATTATGGTGAATTTATGTTTAATTTGATTTGATTTATTTGTTTGCAATTTTCATTAGTTTCAAAGTTATGTATAGGGGACTGGATAGTCGCCGGCGCCTACCCATAGCGACAACTGTGCCGATGCGCCCCATACATGCCCAAAAATGGCTACGTCGGATGCTTTTTTTTGCGAAATTCCACCTATCTATTAATAATCATCAACAACAGTACAAAGAGTCCTAAAAGTAATAAAAATTACAAATAGATCACTGGACCACCTAGCGACGACTAACACTAGCATGAGCCGAAGGCGCGCCACTGTCCACGCCCCTCCATCACCGGAACTAGACAAAACTTGTCGTAGTAGAGCTTATTATAATAGACAGACGAAAGCAATGACGACCGCCTTGGAAGAAGACACTAGAAAATATCCTAAAAAGGAGAACCCTCTCGTCGACGAGAGCCTTTGGTCCGTCACATCTCCAAGGCCCCAAGGCCAATGGATACGAAGCGGACCGACTGTGTCGCCGGCAAGGGAGACGAAACCCTAGATGGGTCTGCCGTCGCCGTGTTGCCTCTCTTTTTCTCCCATACATGTTCGGTTGGTTATGAAGGGATACATGTAGGCTACAGTAGCGCAAATCAAAATTTTCTACCACGTAAATCAGGAATACTGTTGTCATAAATCACGGGATTACCACTAGATGCGCAGTTGCGGAACTTGATGAACCGCGTTGATGCAGTGTAGACGATCTACGTCTCCTCCTCCTTCTCGTTCCACGAGCAGCTCTCCTTGCGCGGCTCATCCAAGCGCCACAGATGCAACGCCTCCGAGGTATCCACACATACATGGTGGAAGCGTCAGACGCCGGACTTCTAGGTCCGTGCGTGCAACACAGGCGAGAGGTATGGCGGCTGGGTGGAATGGCTCAACCCTGGTCAGCTCGCCCCACCCTCTATTATATAGACGTCCCTAGTGGGCTTCTACATTAGCAGCCCATTAGTAGCCTAAGCCTGGTCTAATTCGGATCTAATCCTCATTAGGCTTACAGCCCATTAAGTGTGTGACCCTATAGGTTCATATGCATATAGACACGACCCGAATACACTTATTCTATCAATAGCTGGCAGCGGCCTCTAGCAAGACGTGCCAACTCCTAAACGCATACAAAGATCATATCGGACGAACCATCACAAGGTTTAGTACATGTTTTTCCCTTTGCCTCATGATATTTGGTCTAGCTCCAAGCTGACCTCCCTTTCTCGATACTGTGATTCGAAATCTCTTTACTAGGTTAACTCTTAACCATGTGTAGCACGACCATGTATTTCTGGATCCAATCATTCGAGGGGCCCAGAGATATCTCTCTCAAGTAGAGAGGGGAAAATCCCATCTTGATTGACCATGCCTTGCAGCATGCTTCAGGACAAACCCGAAAGCTACATTTATAACTACCCAGTTATAGAGTAGCGTCTGATAGCCCAAAAGTATGTCGATCCACATCTCAAGTACATGCGACAATCTCAGGTCTAAGGACAAAACGTACATGATGCGTAGAGAGAGAGCTACAACTAATTGCCAGTACCAAGTTGGGTCAGTCCAACCCCATGTTCATAACATGTGTCCACAATATTGGTTTGACATCTCCATGTCTATGACTTGCGAAACATAGTCATCAACCAATCGATGTGCTAGTATAATATTCACATGTGTCCTCACATGAACTACGACTAGGGACAACTATTAAATAACCATACAAGTAAAGAATTTCACAAACAATTCACATAATTGCCAATCAATACAAGTTGCCTGATATGGATATTCAAGGAACAATACAATAACTTATGGATACATAAGAAATATAATCATCTATATGATTGCATCTAGGGCATATTTCCTCCAATCTCCCACTTGCACTAGAGTCAATCTAGATTATATCTAATACATATTGCTCTTGCGTGCGCCTCATGCGCAGGCTGCGGGAGTGGCTTTGTAAAAGGATCAACAACATTTGAGTATGTATGTATTTTGCATATCATGACACTACCATCCTCAATGAACTCACGAATCTGATGGTAACGCATGCAAATATGTTTGTTCTTCTGGTGCTGTCTAGGTTCCTTGGCTTGTGCAATAGCACCATTGTTGTTACAATAAACGTCCATGGGATTGGACGCGCCCTAAACCACACCAAGAGCGATCAGAAAATTCCTAATCCAAACAGCTTCCTTTGCATCCTCCGAGGCGGCAGTATATTCAGCTTCTGTTGAAGAGGAGGCCACCTTATCTTGCTTGGAACTTTTTCAACTCACAGCACCACCATTCATGACAAACACATAACCAGATTGCGATCTGGAATCATCTGAGTCATTAAGGTAACTCGCATCTGTGTAACCATTTACACTGAGTTCATCCTCACCTCCATAAACTAGGAACACATCCTTAGTCCTTCTCAAGTACTTAAGGATATTCTTTACCGTTGTCCAGTGACCTTCACCTGGATCAGCCTGATATCTGCTCGTAACAGTTAGAGCATAGGAAACATCTGGGCGAGTACATATCATTGCATATATGATGGATCCAATAGCCGAAGCATATGGAACCCTACTCATGCAATCACGCTCATCAGTAGTCGAAGGACACTGAGTCTTGTTGAGTTTAATATCGTGAGACATGGGCAAGAACCCCTTCTTAGCCTCTTCCATGCTGAACCGTTTCAACACTTTGTCAATGTATGTACTCTGGCTTAATCCAATTAGCCTCCTTGATCTATCTCTATAGATCTTGATGTCCAGAATATATGCCGCTTCTCCTAAGTCCTTCATTGAAAAACTATTTTCTAACAAGGTCTTAACAGACTCGAGCATAGGAATGTCATTTCCAATCAGCAATATGTCATCTACATATAAGATTAGAAATACCAGCGCTCTCCCACTTTCCTTCTTGTAAACACAAGGTTCTTGTTCATTTTTTATGAAGCCAAACTCCTTTACAACTTCATCAAATCGAATGTTCCAACTCCGAGATGCTTGCTTCAGCCCATAAATAGACTTTAGAAGTTTGCATACCTTTCCAGCATTGTTTGGATCGACAAAACCTTCGGGTTGCATCATATACACGTCCTCAATTAGGATTCCATTTAGGAAAGCCGTCTTGACATCCATCTGTCATATTTCATAGTCGAAATGTGTAACAATGTCTAGAATGATCCGTATAGATTTAAGCATCGCTACGGGCGAGAAAGTCTTATCGTAGTCAACTCGTTGAACTTGTCGAAAACCTTTTGCAACAAGTCGAGCTTTATGGATGTGAACATTTCCATCCATATCAATCTTCTCCTTATAGATCCATTTGCACTCGATGGCTTTAAAACCATCAGGCAGGTTAACCAAGTTTCAAACTTGATTATCTCCCATGGACTCTATCTCGGATCTCATGGCGATCAGTCATTTCTCAGAGTCTGGGTCCACCATCGCTTCTGCATAGGTCGCAGGCTCATCATTGTCTAACAATAATAATTTCCGCGTTTCGCGGAGCCTCGCTGATATTTGTGGTAGTGGTGCTTCTATTGCCACGGGTTCCTCAACTTGGTCTGCTACAATAGCATCACTTGTAGAAGCATCCCCAACTGGCTCATCTTGAACTTCTTCAAGTCTCACCGACCTTCCACTCGTTCCCTTTGTGAGAAACTCTTTCTCTAGGAAAACACCGCTACGAGCGACAAACACTTTGCCCCCTTCTCGGTTGTAGAAGTAATACCCTAAGTTTTCCCTCGGATATCCCACGAAAATGCACTTATCTGATTTGGGTGTTAGCTTGTCCGACTGAAGTCGCTTGACAAATGCATCACAACCCCAAATCTTTAGAAAAGACAAACTGGGATTCTTTCCATTCCACATATCATATGGTGTCTTAACTACGGATTTAGATGGTACCCTGTTAAGTGTGAAAGCTGCCGTTTCTAGAGCGTAACCCCAAAATGATAATGGTAATCCGACTAGCTCATCATCGATCGAACCATGTCCAACAAAGTTCGATTGTGCCGTTCAGAGACCCCGTTTCTTTGAGGCTTTCTGGGCGGCGTGAGCTGTGGAACAATTCCGCAATTCATAAGATGATTGCTAAATTCGTGACTCAAATATTCACCTCCGCGATCAGATCGCAAGGCCTTTATTTTCTTGCCATGTTGATTCTCTACCTCATTCTGAAACTCCTTGAACTTTTCAAAAGTTTCAGACTTATGCTTCATCAAATAGACATAACCATATCTACTGAAATCATTAGTGAAAGTAATGAAGTAGTGATATCCTCCTCTAGTTGTCGTGCTCATTGGCCCACACACATCAGTATGTATGAGTTCCAACAAGTTTGTCGCTCTCTCGGGTAAACCCGAAAAAGGCGATTTGGTCATCTTTCCAAGTAAACAAGCCTGACATGTCTCGTATGATTCAAAATCAAACGAAGTTAGAAGACCATCACCATGGAGCTTCTTCATGCGCTTTTCACTTATATTCCCCAAATGACAATGCCATAAATAGGTAGGACTCAAATCATTAGGCCGAAGCCTTTTACCACTAACATTGTAAACAGATGCATCATCAAGATTTAAAATAAATAACCCATTCACAATGGGAGCATCATCCATAAACATATCATTCTTAGAGATTACACAACCATTGTTTGCACTCGCGAATGAATAATCATCCCTCATCAAACATGAAGATGATAAAATGTTTCGACCCATACTAGGAATGTAATAACATTTATTCAACTCCATAATAAATCCTGATGGAAGGTGAAGTTGCATGACGCCGACGAACAATGCAGCAACCCTTGCTTTATTTCTGACGCGAAAATCCACTTCGCCTTTCTGCACTTCTCTAGTCCTTATTAGCCCCTGCATCGAATTGCAAATGTGAGCAACCGATCCGGTATCAAATACCCAAGAGTTAACATAGGAATCAGCGAGAAGAATGTCCACAACATTTACAACAAGCGTACCCGAGTGGGAAGTACTCTTACTTCCACTCTTCTTCAAAGAAGCATGGTACTTGCTGCAGTTTCTCTTCCAGTGGCCATATTCATGACAAAAGAAGCACTTAGTGTCTTCTATAGGTCCAGCCTTTTGCTTGGGTGCAGACTTAGGGATCGTATCCTTAGCCTTGCCCTTGTTCTTCCAAGAAGTACCCTTTTTCTTGAAGCTAGGCTTGTTCTGCACAGCCATCACATGGCTATGCCCTGCACACTTCTTCATGTTACTTTCTGCTGTTTTTAGCATCCCGCATAACTCATTAAGGCCCTTCTCCACCCCATGCATATGGTAGTTCGAAATGAACTGCCCATAGCTGGATGGAAGAGACGCCAAAATGAAATCAGTAGCCAACTCTTGGCCTAGTGGAAAACCAAGCTTTTCCAAAGTCTGACTATAACCAATCATTTTGATCACATGGGGGCCTATAGCTGCTCCCTCTGCCAGTTTGCATTCCACAAAGGACTTGGCAACATTGTACCTCTCATTCCTTGCCTGATCTTGGAACATGTACTTAAGCGCCACGATCATATCGTATGTATCCTTATTCTCAAACTTCTTTTGGAGTTCAGGTTCCATGCATGCAAGCATAAGACAACTAACCTCAAGAGAATCATCACATGCTCTCTTGTAGGCGTTCTTTAGGGCAGCAACTGCATTATCAGCAGGTTCATCGGGGATTGGGATATCCAGAACCGTTTCCTTTTTATCATACCTAAGAACAATTCTCAGGTTATGGACCCAGTCCGAATAGTTTGTTCCATTTAGTTTATCTTTGTCAAGAATTGAACGCAAAGAAAAAGGTGATGCAGTGTTCGGTGCCATTGAACTACAACAGAAAACATGCAAAATACTAAGCCATGTAACCATGAAAGAGTAAAACATATTAAACAATTTAATAGCATATACTCCCACTTAAATCAATATCCCCCTATTGATACTAAGTGATTCAAGATCCACAATTAACAAGTCGACTAGTGAGCTTTAGCATCACTGCTAGAAGACAAGGTAAATCAGTAAGCAATACTTGCTAATCATATCACATATGACTCTTGTTGTTGGGTGACATCTCTATGTCAAAACTAGGCGCCCAACCTTTATGCCCCAAGGTCCTTAACTGTTAAGATGACCTTGTCAAGCTCACCAACCCTTATGCGTGTAGGTATCCGATGCAAACCCATCCAGCCAAGGAAAACCGCAGCACCCTAATTTCATAGGCCCACCAACGATTGTACATGGCATAGGATGCTGCAAGGTTTGATTGGGAGGGCATGGTTTAACTTAAACTTTTTGAGGGATCATTCTACTTCTATCATCTAAGCATGCATAGAGTAAAACGCATAAGAACAACATTCACATAGTTGTGACACAGTATGGCCCATTTTCTCATGTGATCTCTATCGTCATAGAACCTGTCCACCATGATGATCTCCATCTTCATGTTCCATGCGAGCCATCCTCCAAGTGATGAGTCCTCCAAGAACTAATACAAGCTATTATCCCTAACAGCTAGTAATCAAAATTACATAGAATTGGGATCATCACAAGTTGGCACGCAGGCCATTACAATAATTGACAACACACATGGCTCCAGCCATGTTGCCCTACTCACGACACGCAGGTCATGATAAATTTCATACATGCATCACATACATATATGGGCCATACTAATCACATACATCCTGCAAAAACAAGTTATGCATAGAATCACATTCTACCGGATCATGTGACCTCGCAGCACCTAGTTACTTTAACGAGATACAAAATGTGCTACGACTAGGGGGGGTCTAGGGGGTCTCCTCCTATGGGGTTCGAAGGGGCAGCGCCCCTCGCGGTATCTTCAGGCATCATATTATTTAAGGATTTTGATCGGCAAATCAAATTTACCATAAACCGTCTGTTGTTCCAATCTGATCAAACTCCTTTAATCACGGTACATCGATTTTAGATCTAGGTTTTGATTCGATCAATCGTATTGATCTTCACGTGATTCAACAGGATTTATGTGTCACTGTCTACCCCGATGGCGGAAACCGACCAGTAGGGGTAAGTCGTTCGACTACCTCAGAATCACGATCACGGAAAGCAAGATCATAGATCAATCCTGAACCACCGCAATATAAATGATCACATCATTCATATCAATCTGCATATCACCATATGCAAACATCCCGAATCTATAACTAAACAACATCGGCTCTGATACCACTGAAGGGATACGGATAGGCTACACTAGCGCAAATAAAAAATTTCTACCACGTAAACCAGGAATATTGTTGTCATAGATCACGAGATTACCACTATACGCGCAGTTGCGGAACTTGATGAAGCGCGTCGATGCAGTGTAGACGATCTACGTCTCCTCCTCCTTCTCGTCCCACGAGCAGCTCCCCTTGCGCGGCTCGTCCAAGCGCCACAGATGCAGCGCCTCCAAGATATCTACACGTACAGGGTGGAAGCGTCAGACGCCGGACTGCTAGGTCCGCGCGTGTAACACAGGCGAGAGGTATGGCGGCTGGATGGAATGGCTCAACCCTGGTCAGCTTGCCCCACCCTCTCTTATATAGACGTCCCTTGTGAGCTTCTACATTAGCAGCCCATTAGTAGCCTAAGCCTGGTCTAATTCGGATCCAATCCTCATTAGGCTTTCAACCCCTTAAGTGTGTGACCTTATAGGTTCATATACGTATAGACATGACACGAATACACTTATTTTGTCAATAGCTGGCAGCGGCCTCTAGCAAGATATGCCAACTCCTAAACGCATACAAAGATCATATCGGACGAACCATCACAAGGTTTAGTACATGTCTTTCCCTTTGCCTCACGATATTTGGTCTAGCTCCAAGCTGACCTCCCTTTCTCGATACTGTGATTTGAAATCCCTTTACTAGGTTAACTCTTAACCATATGTAGCACGGCCATGCATTTCTGGATCCAATCACTCGAGGGACCTAGAGATATCTCTCTCAAGTAGAGAGGGGAAAATCCTATCTTGATTAATCATGCCTTGCAGCATGCTTCAGGACAAACCCGAAAACTATCTTTATAACTACCTAGTTACAGAGTAGCGTCTGGTAGCCCCAAAGTACATGCGACAATCTCAGGTCTAAGGACAAAACGTACACGATGTGTAGAGAGAGAGCTGCAACTAATTGCCAGTCTCAAGTTGGGTCAGTCCAACCCCATGTTTACAACATATGTCTACATCATTGGTTTGACATCTTCATGTCTATGATTTACGAAACATAGTCATCAACCAATCAATGTGCTAGTCTAATATTCACATGTGTCCTCACATGAACTCCGACTAGGGACATCTATTAAATAACCATACAAGTAAAGAGTTTCACAAACAATTCACATAATTGCCAATCAATACAAGTTGCCTGATACGGATATTCAAGGAACAATACAATAACTCATAGATACATAAGAAATATAATCATCTCTATGATTGCCTCTAGGGCATATTTCCTTCAGGTTATGGGTATGGGTTCTACGCCGGATGCGTTATGTGTGTGTGTGTGTGGGGGGGGGGGGCGAGTGGAGATGCTTTTAGCTGGTGGATCTTCTACGATCTTAGCGTGGTGGTGAGCGCCACTGCCTCCCCAAATGGTTCCATCCCTGATGGAAGCAACGACGACCGCACTTGGGGATCAAAGCTCATCGGCGGTATAGTCCATGATTTGATCGCATTTCTATGTGTTTTTATGGGGTGCTGGTTGTAAAAGTAAAGGACTTGGTTGTAATTTCTTTTCTTTTTGAGGTTCTTATTGTAATTGTACTCCCACCACCGTTTTAATGCAGTCTTTAGGTCCTCTGGGCTGGCTTCTTCTGTTAGAAAAACTAGTTTAAAAATTGGGCAAACTAAGTGGGGAAAAGCATGTCTACTTTAATTTATATTTTTCATATTTCATAAAATTTTAGGTATTAGGACTTATTTAGATGCTTAACGTTAGTACTCCCTCTGTTTTACAATATAAGAATCTACGCACTAAAAAATTTAGATATTTTTTTACAAGATGCAAAAGTAATACAAAGAGCAGGGTCAAAGATCCCTCAAAAAAAAAGAGCAGCGTAAAAGCCATGGGCTGGGCTGTCTAACCGTCAAAAAGAGAGTAAATCGCAACAACGGTCCTAATTCTTTTCGCGTGTCATTGGTTTGGTCCTAGTTCTTTTAAAACGCACATCTAGGCCATAAATCTTTGCGTAAGTGATTCATACGAGGTCCTAAATTGATTTGACCTGCGTTGATCGGTGCCATGTCGACATCAGACATGTGACAGTTGGAAAAATTTATGGATGGCCCCTTATAAGATGTGAGGTTCTAATTCCTGGGCCCCTAGTTCTTCTCCATCTCCGCTCTTTGCCGCTGATATTCATGGCGTAGGACCACCTCGTGCCGTTCCGCTATGCTTGCATTCACCGATGTCCTCGCCGCCTCTGCGCGTAGGAACTCGCCGCCTACGACCTGGACCCGGAGAGCGTGCCCCCTCCGCCTCGCGTAGGAACTCGCCGTCGTGCAGCGTAAGCGGAGAGAAGACATGAGTGTGGCGTAAGCGAAGCCATGACGTGCACCTTGCCACCGCACGCGCAACAGAGAACGCCAGGTACGACTTAATGACGCAACCTGCCTGGCTGTCGACATGGGAGCGGCGTGCAACCCGTCGGCAACACGCGCATGGGAGTGGCATGTAGCCCGACAAGGCAGGATCACGACGCACATTTGCTGGTATCTAGTGTTGCTTGTGTGGATGCGATGGATGAGGCAGGTACATGGGTGAGTAAGGGGAAAAAACTTATGGGCTCCATCCTCATGGCAATCGTCTCACCGGAGCTACAACTTCACCGCTGGTCTATCATGCAAAGACAGTGGATTTGGAGATGAAGAAATAAAACCTCAGGGGTCTATTTACAAATATAAAAGGTGGCCGGTATGCCATGTGGACTTCAATTTTGACGTGGCACCAGTCAACGTGGATCAAACCCATTTAAAACCTCGTGTAATTCACTTACTCCCTCCGTTTCGGTTTACAAGTCCTACACGTATATCTAGGTTATCAATTTGACCTATATAATTTTAATTATATAATATAAAAATTATATCATTGAAAAATACAAAGTCTAAAGTTTTCGGTGATATATTTTTTATAATATATACATCATGCTAAGTTGCTTAATTTGGCGACATAGAAATACGTGTAGGACTTGTAAACCGAAACGGAGAAAGTACGAAAGATATGTATTTTAAAAAAACTAGAACCAAAGTGAAAGCACTTAAAAAAGAATAAGTATCAGGTTTACTCTCGAAAAGACAAGCCACGGGCTCTCTCACAGGCAGCAGCAGCGTCACTCCACTTCATTCCCCACACGAGCAAGCTCTAGGGTTAGATGAGCAGCCGCCGCCGCCACGCCCGCTCGCCGGCGGCCGGGCCACTGGACGACGACAACCTCATGGCCGAGATCCTCCTCCGCCTCCCGCAGCAGCCCTCGTCCCTCCCCCGCGCATCCGCCGTCTGCAAGCGCTGGCGCCGCCTCGTCTCCGACCCCGGCTTCTTCCGCCGCTTCCGCCTCCGCCACCGCCGCAACCCGCCCCTCCTCGGTTTCTTCAACAGATATAATGGTCTGTCCTTCCTACCTACTCTGGAGTCCCCCAATCGTATCCCCCCCGGGCGCTTCTCCTTGCAGCAAGATGACGACTACGAGCGCTCCATGTCCCTTGGATGTCGCCATGGTCTCTTCCTCATCTTCCTTTCGAAGCCACATCAGGTCGTCGTGTGGGACCCCATCACCGGCGAAAAGCACCGCATTGCCGTCCCCCCGGCGTTCGATCAAAAGAAAACCCACGGCCTGGTCAATGGGGCGGTGCTTCGTCCTGCCGGAGAGGGCCAGCACTTCCAGGTGGTCTTGGCAGTGGCAGACGTCAAACAACAAGCGCTCGCCTGCGTTTACTCGTCAAAGACAGGCCTATGGGGAGATCTCATCTCAACACCGCTCCCAGACAAGGCTGATGGATGCGAGGGGCCTGATGGGATCCATATTCCCACCATGGTTTATACGGATGATGCTGTAATGGCTGGTCATTCCCTTTACTGGAAGCTTTGTGGGAATTTATATGGAATTCTAGAATTCGATTTGGTGAAGCAGAGCCTAGCTGTGATTCGGGTGCCAGTGGATATGTGTGGCGAGGGCAAATGCTTGAAGATGATGCGGGCTGAGAGTGGTGGGTTGGGTTGCCTCATACTGTCAGACTACACCGCCGAGTTATGGAAGAGGAAGACCGATTGTGATGATGTTGCTTCGTGGGGTCTGGCAAGAACTATTGAATTGGACAAGGCACTTTGCCTGAAACCTGAGGAGAAAGGGAGCCTATTCGTTCTAGGTATTGCTGAGGAGAATAATGTGGTGCTTCTGTGGACAGTGATCGGCCTCTTTATCGTCCATCTTGAGTCATTGAAGTTCAAGAAGCTTTTCAAAACCAACATCATTTCTCACCACCATTCATTCGAAAGTGTCTACACTGCAGGTAATAATATGGTTTACCTTGCTGATATAGCAAGACCAAGTTATTGTTTGATAATTGGCTCCTGAAAATATTGTAACATCATTTCGTGTCATTGTGCCAACAATGTTAGGTAGTGTCATATCATTTGTTTCTTTTGCTGCTTGATGACCTCTTCAGCATATAGAGATGGGCCGATGATGTTCTGCAGTGTTCTGTTCTGGTGCCTCTGTGGTGGCTTTTAATGTAATGATTAATTGTTATGATCTAGAAAAAAAAATCTGTTAGTGGTATCTAACTTACTTTATGTTCTGTAGCTAGTTGGTTTCTGTTGTATGAGTATCCATACAAGAAAACAATCAGTACCTGTGTTCAAGTAAATGATCAATTATTAGCAAGATTGGCAATATTTTGTAGAACTAGGCGGACTAATTTCGTTGTTGCATTCCTATTGTCAGATTGAAGAATTATATAATGGTAGTGTTTGCGCATATCTGCACTCCCATTTTTTTGACTTATGAGATGCACAACAGCTGGAAGTTTTGACTTCATGAAAAACTAGCTTGAACCTTGAACTAACTAAACATATCTAGCTCCATTTGTACATTTGGAAGCTTATTAATTAGGCCCAGTTATATTTCTTCCATTCAGTGTTGTCATGTCTGCTGATATTGCTAATGATCTTAGATCCATAGTGACCACTTGGTTTTTAATTTATGAATAATTGTTCATTCACCACATGTAGGAGTATCCTGCTTGTGACAATCATTTATACCACGGAAAGTTAATAACTGGTCACTTTCTTCTTTTCAGGCTAAATTTTATTTAAATATTTAAATCATGATCATTTATGACGCCAGGTTTTTTTAGTAATGCTTATTTTTCCAATATGGCATGTAACGGGCTTAGGATAACTCCAGATAACATCTCCGTTCTGACCAGCTAATAGTATGAGCGTGCATATTTTTCATTTTTACGATACTAATGAGCATGCATTCTTTTGGAATACTTAATAGATTTGACAGTAGGTGGTGTTTATCTATTACTATAGTGGTGTCAAAACTGAGCTGTTTTTCACAAATTACAGCTATTGAGTATGTAAAATAGCTAGTTCATGCCTGCTGGTTTTTATTTTTTCCTTTTGTTGAAATGTCACTTGTGTTGTGTGCTTAGTGTTTGAAGCTTCTTATCCTTGCTGAGGCAGCCATATATTCTGACCACATGACACATTCTTTGTTTGATTTTTTATGCTTGTAGAAACACGCGCTGGTGGTGGACACAACGGGGCTGAGCTTTTGCTTGATGCGTAAGATGGTTGTCTGGTTGGCTATGCTATTTAATCTACCGATTGAGCAGGTATACTTATGTTCTGCATGTATATTGAGGTAGCTGTACTGCTCTTAGAAATTGTATTGCTTCTCTCTACTACCAATTCTCAAGTACCAAATTGCAAGCGATGAATGTAAGTTTCTCTACAAACGTGTGCTTGGTTCATGCCCATCCAGCCTACCTCTCATAATGCTGCTTTTCATGGCAGGCTGTGTCTTGCTTCTTTTCTCGGGGACTTTCTTCCTCATCCCTTCCTCAACAACTCTCTATTCCATTTTTTATGCTTTCAGTCACCCACTTCTCTTCAAACTACTGATGTTCTACTCTCTCACTACTAGATGTGCTCTTTTGTTTGCGCTCCCTCCCATCCAACTTCCGTGATTTTTGTTTTCCTCCTACCTGGCACTACCCAAGGTCCTTCTGGTGGTGTGGGCTCTTCTCTCCCTCCAGTGACCGATGAATTAGGACCCTTTGTCATTCCCGATGTGTGCATATGTGTATGTGCCTCTCAGAGATAAGAATTTTCTCATGTCAAGTAGTAGCAAATAAACTGCTAATCTTTACTCTGCTTTGGGGATATATTTATGTTTTACTTTTATTTGTTGCTACACATAATTTGGATTTTTAGAAGTGCTTATGAGTCTATCAAGTTCTAGTGTGATCTGCAAGTTGTCCTGAATACACAAGTAATTGACAACTAGTAATACGTGACCATTTGTTTTCAAACTTCTTTTATTTATACAAACTTATCACTATGGCATTTCACATTCCTGCTTATATTGGATCACTTTGACACCTAGTGAACTTCAAAATACTTGAAGAGTATGCCCTCATTAAATAGTATGCTGCTGTTTATTGCTCTGATTGCCGTTACATTAAAAGCTTGCTCCAGCCAAATCGCTAGTGATTTGATACACTACATGCTGAGGAATATCACCAAACCAAACAGACTCATGGCAAGAGCATGTAGCTTATGTCTTTCACAATTGCACAATATGTGATCTGTCATAAACCGACATGGTTGATCGCCTTTACCAGGCTGCTAGCGTCCACCCTGAGGATAATTTGGTTAGCTCCGAGCATAGCAGTGCACCAGACAGACATCATGCACACAATGGCTTCAGTGTGTATATGTAGCTACTAGCTATGCTTTGTGTGCAGTCTAATTTCTTCGTTTTGGCCACAATTGTTGTTTTTTACTTCATATAGAAGACATGATCAAAATGACATGACTAGATTCATCATATAAACTTGTTTCATCACTAATATTAATAAAATTGGTCAAAGTATTGCTTGATGATGGCAGAGTATTAGAACGACAGCCGCTTTTGGTCTGATTGAAGTGTCAATTTATAAGATGATTCATGATCCCTTGGTTGAGGCTTGTACTACATGAACTATGAAATTTGATTTGTTAGTTACTAGCTACATTTCTCAAAACTATGCCCGCAAGCTAAAACAAAATGCTTCTGCTTTCCTGCTCCATGAGCCCCTCATGTGCCCACTATTCTGATAGTCTATACGCAGACAAGATGTGTCCAAATAGCTGCTATATTAAAGTTGAAGGTGTGCCAGTACGCTACAAGTTACCTGTTGTTTCTGTTATGAGCATTGTCAAATAATACTGAGATGATCTAACTATCGAGCTTTTGGCACAATTTTACGGTTTGAGTCGTACAAAAATTATGAGAATATCTCCAACGGCTTTTCCTGAATGAATAGTGCTTGACTAATGCTATTCTTGCTCCACAGGTATCTAGAGTTCTGTTCTGGTGGCTGAGATACAGAAATGGGTTGGGTGTAGGTTATTCCATTTTGTGTACTCGATGCGGAGATTTATCCTCTACGTAGCAAGTGCTGGTCATCTATGCAATGGATTTTTATGAATTAATTGCTTAGTTTGTAAACTCCCATATATTATCTAATTATGTCAGACATTCGTCAACTGTCTTGAAGGTTGAAGGCACATTGACTTGTTCCGATTAATTAGTACTTAATTTGTGCTTCCTTCAATTTGCTTTGTTCTTTCTTAGCAAGTATGTTGTGGCAAGCTCACCCGTCAATGATCTTTTTTATAGATTGAAACATGTCAATTGATCTTGATGGCATTTTAGCATGTGTTTGGTTACCTTCCGTGTTTCGCCTAGGAGTTTGAGAGAAGCTCCTGTTAGTTGATATTCACTGCCTACCTGGTGCTATTTGCTCCTGCAACAAGGGCCTGGTTTTAGTCCTAGTTTGCTTTCTTTTAAATGCTTGGAAGGCTTGTCTGAGCTGCTCTGGATTATATGAGCTTCTGAGAAATAAAGCGTCTCAGTTTTTCAAGGATGAATGATCTGATTGTTGTGCTCAGGACATGGGTAAGCAATATTGGTTTGGTGCATGGCTTTGCCTCAACATTGATCTTTTCTGTTAGATGAAAATGAGCTCCAGTTCAATCTACATAAGCCTCTACACTGAGCTGTGCTTCTAGATCATCCCCATCTCTCTCGCTGTCTCACTGACATGAAAATTCTTTTTTTGGCAAGTGATTATCGGTTGCCCCATTTTAGGGTAAGATCATGCGGTTGTCCTTTTTTAGCCTAGTATATAGGATCCAAAAAACAGATAGTTCTTCAAGATTTTTTTCTAACTGTTCTTTCTTTCCAATTTAATTTGGGTAAGTTCAAATTCAAAGTAGGAATTGAAACAAACTTAGCAATATTTTTTTGTTACTAAATTAATTCATATATTTCTTGGAACACGCACCACTTATTTAGAACTAGAATTCCACCACATGGTTATTTCTTGAGGTAAGGCTGGAGCAAGTTTAAAAATTGTATAAACCACTTAATAAGATAAAATAAAGTGTGGTAAAAATGGAAATATGTTTACTATAATTAGAAATGTTTTTGAGTTTTTTATAATATGAAAACTTGTCTTTTAGGATTTACTAGACGCTGACACTTATTATATTTGAACGTTGGTAGTAGAGATGCAAATAGTAGATATACATTCGATTCATAAAACTAAAACGTCAATACAGATGGCAAATTCTGGGTCGAGCATATCACGGACACCATGCCCATCGTACACAATGGGAGAACCTACAGGGAACAAGACATTTCTGCATCTCAGCAACCAGACTGTAATCCTAGATACCTGCGGGGCAAACAACTGCATAAGTCAAACCAACTTGTACATTTTATTCAAAGATAAACCGTTGAAATTACATCTCACAACTTGGCAAGTCACAAACAGTAAACATTAATTTCCCTAGAATTGAGGACATCGTCTCAGAATTAATGGACAAAAATACATTAGAGACAGAGAACTACAGGAGAACAGTTCATAATTTACCGGCACAACCTTCAACTCCTACAGTTAGGATATTCTGAAGAGTTTTGGCTACATCTGGTATTCTTCTCAGTAAATGCTAAAAGACAAGTGGTTAAAGTAACTCCATTAGAGGCCTAGAGGTAAATTACTGAACATCCAAGCTTACACAATCATTTGAATATTCCTTGTCGTCATGGACATGAATAACAAAGCAGAACCATCTGGTTTCTAGCTCATAGTCATGCTTTTAGAAACGAACAAGCTAGATAATCATTGAAATGGTAACTTTGGCAAATGGCAACTACTCATAACAAAAGCAGTGTTATGCCATGAACTTAGTCATGTCATCCAAACTAGACTGACCGAAATCAAAGAAATTAGACTGCATACAAACGGGCAACATGTAGCTTGGACCGGATAAATTGCATTAGAGGATAATGGACAATTCCATATCAGTTAAGACTAACAAACATATATATGCTGAGAAATTATTTAAGCAAACCACCTAAGGATAGCATAATTGTATAGTAACTGCAAATAAGCACGAGGCATTATAACAATCACAAATGAGAACCAATGTAGAATAGCATATCTATAATCCCTTTTTAATAAAAATTAAATTTGAAATCATCGGGTGAATTAGCTATTAATTATTTTCATAAAGTGGCTAACATACAAATTACACTCGGACTTGATATATCCATAAAATATATCTCATTCCACGCCATATCAAACAACATAAAAGAAAACATAATAATCATCCTAGCAACAGAAGTGACCATGACTATTTGTCTAATTCAGAATTATATTAGCTTTAAGTAAATGTAGCCTCGGAAGTTGAAATGAACACCACTTTTTACTACATACAAATGGACGAGTCACTTGCAGCGGAACTCCACTCTAAGTGACAGATGAACAATTGTTCTGTAAATTTTGAACCAAGTTGATTTCTAAATTTACGAGTATTAGCAAGATGATAACAATATAGAGCGGAAGAAATATAGTTAGCCTTAAGCTTCAAAATGCACATATTAAGTAATATAGTTGAAACTTTAGTTGGTTTAATCTAGTTTTCCATGTTGTTATCTTCAACTTTCAACTGCTATGTAATATCTTACTTGAAAAGAAACAAAACAGTACTACAGGTATATGTACTAGCGCTACCATTATACAGTTCTTGCATATGACAAAGATACAATATATTGATGACAGCCCGCCGCCTAGGTGCAGAAGTTGAACTGGTAACATAAAAAACATACTCCCCCCTTTTCATATTATGAGATGCTTTACCTTTTTTTTTCAAAACGTATGTATCTAGACGCCATCTAGATACATACGTTTCAGAAAAAAAGCTATAACATCTTATATTTAAAACGGAGGGAGTAGATACTAGCTACCGGTAACAGATATGAATCCAGATCCTAACAATCACATAACAAACCACCAAGCAAAGCATCCAAACAGAAATACAACATAAAAAATCACTCTATGTTGAAGAAGTCATCAAGCAGCAAAAGAAGCAAATAATATGACAGTACGAATAATTTTTTAGCTTAACTGGAACAATATGAATGGCAATATCACATAAAAACAAATGCGCAAAGCATCAGAACTGAAATACTATAGGGGAAAAAATCACTCTATGTAAAGAGGTCATCGAGTAGCAGAAGAATCAAGTGATATGGCACTACTAACAATTGTTAAGCTTAACATGGAAGGATGTGACAAATTCAAGTGATATGGCACTACTAATAATTGTTAAGATTAACATGGAAGGATGTGACAAATTACCGAAATATAACTTTGTTTTTATGCCTGCAGTGTAAAATCATGACATATTACCTGCAGCATACACACATTCGAATGGAAAATCGCTATCAAAGTTGCTGGTCTCGGAAACTTTCTTGAACTGCAATGATTGAAACTGGACCCGTGAAGAGACCACTAACTTTCTGCAGGAAAACCAAATTATTCTCCTCGGCCAACCCTCGTACAGTTGTGAAATCCTTCTTTAGATTTAGGGAAAGTAGCTTGTCCAGTTCAACGGTTCTTTCCAGCACCCATGATATAATACCACCTCGATCGGTCTCCCTCTTTCATAACTGGGCGCGCAAGTCTAAATCCGACACAAAGAGGAAACAAAGCCTGTCACTCTCTGCCCGCATAACCGTGAATGAGTTATTGCCCCGGACGAACGTATCCATCGGCGCCCTTATCATGGCTAGGCACTGCTTCTCCACATCAAACTCAAGAATTCCGTCCAAATTCCCGGCAAGCAGCCAGTGAAGGGAAATCCCAACCAGCACAGCAGGCTCGCTGAACACATTAGCATCGTGGGGAAGCACCGTCGAGATCAGATCGCCCCACGCGCCGGTCTCCGACGAGTAAACACAGGCGAGAGCTCGCTTCTCATCCGCTGTTGATACGAAGACCACTTGGAAGTGGTCGACGTCTCCGGCGGCGCGAAGCATCGCCCCGCTAACCATGGTATTCCAATCGAATACCAGGAGGCTCTCTCATCTCATACCCTAGAACACACCTCACGCCAGATTGCATCTGCACATCCTTGTAATCATTGACATCGCCATCAATCAAAAACAGACAAGTAGGAGTAGGGTTTTTCCTTCGAGGGCCTGAATCTGGGTAAACCTCGTGTCCTCGTGTTGTGAATCTGTTAGCCGTTCCGCGATCTCCAGCTTTCCCTCCTTCTCTAAACCCAAGTCCATAACAATGAGTATTTACGAGTCAAACCCTCGTCATATGTTATCTAGGCTGAGATTTTGAGAAATTAGAGGTATTTGTTGTTGAATTTGTTTAATTATTTTGATCTTCTTGATATAGTAGATGCTTGTAATTGTTGTCTGCGCCACCCGTCCAAATTTACAGCGTGTGGTAGGGGCTTGTTTTGCTCAACTCCGCGCTGCAAAGTAGAGCCTCCGACAGAGAGAGCACAGATAACACACGCTATAACCTAACGCCGCGCGCTGCATAACGATTTTACAACGCCAACTTATAGCGTCTCCAGTGGAGATGCTGTAAGGCTAGAAGAGATTATGTCCTGTAGTAAATTTCGATATTATTTGAAGTCAAGTTCTAAAGGTCAGAAAAACAAAGCAAAATACGTGGGCCTCAATGTTAATCTGGCTAGGCTCTGTCGTGACCTCTTCAGTATCTCGTTTGCTGCTGGTTTGAGTAGAGTCCATCGCCGCAATCCCCATTCCCCGCAATGACCTGTGAGAACGAGGGCGAGATGACGACGGCCAGCCGCCGCCGCCGCTCGTCGGCGGCCGGGCCGCTGGAAGACGACGACCTCCTCTCGGAGATCCTGCTCCGCCTCCCACCGCAGCCGTCGTCCCTTCCCCGTGCCTCCGCCGTTTGCAAGCTCTGGCACAGCCTCGTCTCCGACGCCCGCTTCCTCCGCCGCTTCCGCATCCGCCACAGCCGCAGCCCGCCTCCCCTCCTCGGCTGCTTCAGCGGAGGCACCGGCCTCTCCTTCATACCAGCTCTGGACGCTCCCAATCGTGTGCCCCCTGAGCGCTTCTCCCTGCAGATAGACGACGGGGACCGTCTCTATCCCCGTGGGTGCCGCCATGGGCTCGTACTGATCTTCGACCTTAAACAGAATCAGTTCTTGGTGTGGGATCCCATCACCGGCGATCGACACCGTGTTGCTGTTCCCCCGGGGTTTGAGGGACAAGGGATAAGCAACCCAATCCATGGGGCGGTGCGTCGTGCAAGAGTTGCTGTTCCCCCGTGTTGCTGTTCCCCCGACTTCCACTTCCAGCTGGTCTTGGTCATGGCAGACATCGACGAGATACATCATAGACAAGTAGTCGCAAGAGTTTACTCGTCGCAGACTGGCTTATGGGGTAAACTCATCTCAAGACCGCTTCCTCCCGAGGCTAATCAGGGCTGGTATCCCACCAGGGTTTGTCAGCAGCCCGCTGTGCTGGTAGGGGATTCCCTTTACTGGATGCTTGCGGGGATTTTTGGAGGAATTCTCGAGTTTGATTTTGACAGGCAGAGCCTAGCTGTGATACAAGTGCCAGTGAATATGTTTGAAGCGGACTGCTGCTTCACAGTTATGCGAGCAGAGGGTGGTGGGATGGGTTTCCTCTTCGTGTCTAACTTCACTGCCCAAGCCCAGTTATGGAAGAGGAAGACAGCCTCTGGCGGTGTTGTATCGTGGGGGCTAGAAAGAACTATTGAACTGGATAAGCTGCTTTCCCTGAATTCAAAGAAGAAGTACATAAGAATACTAGGGTATGCCGAGGACAATAATTTGGTGTTCATGTGCACACCTATCGGCTTCTTAATGGTCCAGCTTCAGTCATGGCAGGTCACGAGACTTTCTGAAACCAACCTCTATTGTCCCCACCATCCATTCGAAAGTGTTTACACTACAGGTAACAGTATGCCTTTGCACAGCAGGCATAACAAAATCAAGTGATTTTTTGGTAATTTGTTGATGGAATGCCATTTACATCCTTCTGTGTTAAGCTAACAATTTATATAGTGTCATACCACTTGTTTCTTTTGCTGCTTGATGGTTATGCGCTAGAAAACTTTTTTTCATCTTCTCACGCTAATTTTGTACAGAGAAAGTAAATAATAGTTTAGTAGTTCAATTTCATCTTCTCACGCTAAATTTATTTTAAATGTAATTTCAATCATGGTCACTTATGTTGCCAGGATTTGTTACTATGCGCTTTTTTCCAATATCCTTGATGCGGCAGCCATATACTCTGCCCCACATGACACATTGTTTGACCTTTTCTGCTTGTAGGAACATCCATTGGTGGACACGATGGGGCTAAGATTTTGCTCAATGCGTAAGATGATTGGCCGGTTGCATATGCTATTTCATCTACTGGTTGAGCAGGTAAGTTTATCTTCTACTGATGTTCTACCCCCTCTATATTCTGGATATGTTTTTGTTTACCCTTCTTTCAATCTAGCTTCCTTGCTTTTGGCTTACCTCATTAATGCTCCCCAAGTTCCTTCCAGTGTGTAGTGTGGGTTCTTCCTCTAGCTTCTCCAATGGCTCAGAACTTAGGATTCTGCTCCTTCTCTATTTGTGCATATGTTTGTAACTGCTCAGAGATGATACTGATGTCATGCTAAGTAGTAGCAAATAAAGCACTAACCCTTTACTTCCCTTCAGGGATATATTTCTGGTCATGCTTTACTTGTCGCAGCATTGCCTTTGACTTTTTTTGCCTGTGGCTATGGGTCTATCAGGTCATAATTTGACTTTCGTGTTGTCCCATCCATGCAAGTGCTGATTGGTTATAACAATGTCTGAGCATTTGGTTTCAAGTTTCTTTTACCTATACAAATTATAGCAATGCCATTTCGCATTGCTGCTTATTCTAGATCACCATGGTACCTAATGAACTAATGATCGTCCCCATACTTGAAAAGTTGGCTTCGTGAAATCTTACAATGGTTTATCCTTTTTCTTGCACTTATTGTAGTTTATGGATGCTTATTCTAGTTTTAGGCTGTTCGGTTAAACATTGTTTGGCATGTCAGGTGTTTTCTGCCAAAATCGCATGTATATGTAAGTGGCCATCAGCCACTAATATATTTTGGCTGGTCGAGAATCCAAACTATATGTAGCTACACTTTTGTACGACCCTCCATTCTTTTTCTTATGCCTTCATTCATCCCCCGTCTTTTCTATGTACTGATGTTCTACCTCTTATCTACTGGATGTGCTCTTTTGTTTGCTCTTCTGTATGCCAAACCTGCATATATATGTAATCAGGCATTGGCCACTAATATGATTTGGCTGGTCCATAACTTTATGATTATATGTGCTATGTGATAGTCTATTTTTTACAACTTTGGCAACCATGGATATTTCATACTTCGTATCAATCATAGGATCAAAATAATATGACTAATTCACCATAAAAGTTGGTTTTATCACTAGCCATTTTTTTTATTTTGCTATCATGTTATCATTAGAAATAGTAGTGAAAGTATTGCTTTCTGCTGTGCAAGGTAAAAAAATTGTAGCCATTTCATAACGAAGGCAATTTATGAGATGATGCATGATCTCTTGCTTGAGCCTTGTACTGTATAAATGTGATAAAATTTGATTTGTTAGTGACTAGCTAACTCGTACTTTTCTAAGAAGTATGCCAATGAGCTAGAAATCAGATGTTTATGTGTAAGAATGCTTTCTTACTCCATGATGCCCTCATATGTCCATTGATCTCTTAGCCTCTACTGGACCAGATGTAGCCAAAACCTTGTAAGATTAGAAGTTTTGAAGGTGTAATAGCACACTACAGATTACCTAATGCCGATATGGTTTACATTGGAGGTGTAATAGTACACTACAGATTAGAAGTTTTGAAGGCTAATAATGCTGATATGGTTTACATTGGAGCTTCTGACACAATTTCCACAATTGTTAAGCTAATGCTTATAGCTCGAGTTATACAAAATAATGAGAAAAACTCCAACTTTTCCTGAATGAACAGTAACGTTTTTTTTCCTGGACTAATGATATTACTTGCTTGGCAGGTATCTACAGTTAAGTTGTGGTGGCTGAGATGCAGAACTGGGTTGTGAAATGTAGTTTCTTCCATCTGTATGCTCGACGCGGAGATTGAACCTCTATTTAGGATGTGCTGTTCAGCTCTGAAGTGAAATTGTTGGAATTAATCGATTAATTTGTGAGTTCATGAATATTATTTAATTTTCGTAGACATCATCAACTGGCATGAAAACACATTGATTTGCTTCAATTAGTACTTGCCTCGTCGTTCGCTTAATTTGCCTTTGCTTTTCAAGCAAGCCATGCTTTCGTGAGCTTAACTATCAACTGATCTTGCCTGCACTTTATTGTGGGCAGGCGTTTGTTCATCTTTCGTGTTTTATCTGTAGGGAGATTTCGACGTCGGATTTCTGGTTATGTTCTGTGATGCCTCATTGAGTGTTTTTTTCTTGAATTTATAGCTGCAGTAATTTAGAAGCTTAGTTCTCACTAATGAATGTTGAACCCATCAGTCTGACCTTGGAGTTTGAAGATGCTCCTGTATGCTGAAATGGAACTGCCTACCTGGTGCTGGCTATTCAACCAGGACTGGCAATGCTATTTTGCTTTTCCTTGAGATGTTGTTAAGGCTTGGATGAGTGGCTAACTTTTGGGTTCTCTTATGTTTTAGTTTACAAAGAAAAAAAACGTATCATCTTATTCCTGGGATTTGTTTTTTGAGTAATTTGGTTGTCATGACCAGGTTTGATGATTGGGATTACGTAACTCATATACAACGCAACTCTATCATGGATTTTCCTTTTTGCATTGATAACCACCTTTGCATTGAGATACACAACCTTTTGCATGAGTGGTGTGAGATGAAACAAAGCATGTTTTACAACTGAATCAGACTACATCATTTGGGTGTCTATTTTCGTGGAGTTTTTATCTGAATCTGGCTACTGAATGTTGAATCACAGCTACATGTCTGGTGCTGCTTGTTACTGCGGAGCCTGCTTTGTGCTACTTGTTACTGCAGAACTTAGCATAGCTCAGGTAATTCATTAGCATGACCAACGCGGTGAACGCTGTAGACGTGACACATGGTGACTGTTTAACAGACGTTCAAATGTGAATAATTTTAGTTTCCTCGCATGATGTCTAATGTGCGAATCTTGCATCCGGACAACTAGCCCTGTAGATAGCAAAGCATCTGATTTCTCCTTTTCGTAGCCTGGTCTGGTAAACAGCAAAGCATTCTGCTTTTTTCCTTATTTCGATCCTCGGCTTGGTTTATAGCAAACTGTGGCTTTATTCCATATTCTGCTTTTGGACGCCACCTTGTCCTGGGCTGGTTCAATGGCAAACTGCCCTCCCTATTTAAGCTTCCAGCAGCGACAAACGGTGAATGCAACAGAGCAGCTTCTGTCTTCCTTCCGAGCAGAGTGGTGAAACAAGAAGGATCTGGTGCCATGACTGCCACCTGTTGCCATGGTCACAGTAGCAACAGATGGCAGTCGTGGGCCCACATCCCTCTCGTTTTCTCGGACGACCGAATCAGGGAATGCCGTGTGTGTGTGGAAGGAACGACCACCGAATGCCGTGGAGTGGCGCTTGTGGAAAGAACCCATACCCGCCGCTTTGGAACTGCTTCACCCCTGTTATGTCTGCTGATTTAGTTGGGTGAGTTCCCCTTTTGGTACTACTACTGTTCCACTCAATTTGCTGTGCTTGTTAGCCAATAGCATATGACTTGCGGTGGTATCGCTTTGCAAATTAAGTCAATAGCCATTTAGTGCTTGTGTTTTTCTTGAATTTGTAGCTGCAGTATTTTGAAGCTTAGTTCTCACTAACAAACGTTGAATGTTGAATCCCATCAGTCTGACCTGGGAGTTTGAAGTTGCCATGGTACTGCCTACCTGGTGCTGGCTATTTCCGCCAGGGCTGTGGCAATGCTATTTCGCTTTTCCTTTTCCTTGAGATGCTGTTAAGGCTTGGATGCTTTGGCTAACTTTTGCGTTCTCTTATGAGTTAGTTTACAAAGAAATAAAATGTATCACTTATTCCTGGGATTTGCATCGATAACCACCTTCGCACTGAGATACACAAAATTTTCACGAGCGGCGAGACGAAACAAAACACATTTTACAACTGAATATTACATTTGGGTATGTATTTTCCTGGAGTTCTTATCTGAATATAACACTTTAGATTACCGGGCTTGGACTTTGCTACGGAGACACATGGTGACAACTGGCCCTGTAGATAGGAAAGCATCTCCTTTCGTAGCATGGCCTGGTAAATAGCAAAGCATCTTCTTTCTCATTGCCTAGCATGGCCTGGTAAATAGCAAAGCATCTTCTTTCTCATCTCCTTGCCTGGCCTGGTAAATAGCAAAGCATTTTGCATTTTTCGGTTTAATAGCAAACTGTGGCTTTATTCCATATTCTGCTTCTAGACGCCTCCCTGTCCTGGGTTGGTTTAGTGACAAACTGCCCTCCCTATTTAAACTCGCAGCAGCGACAAATGGTGAACGCAACAGAGACACTGATGTCTTCCTTCTGAACAAAATAGTGAAACAAGCAGAATCTGGTGCCATGACTTCCACCTGTTGTCATGGTCACAGCAGCAACAGGTGGCAATCATGACACCAAATCGCCTCCAGAGTTGGTACAAAGGTCGAACACGCCAAGGAGGGGCGGGTTGCGACGGTGGTGGAAGTGGAAGCAGCGGAAGAAGCCAGGGTCGGAGACGAGGCAGTGCCAACGCTCGCAGACGAGGGATGCGCAGGGGAGCGATGACGGCTGCTGGGGTAGGAGGAGGTCGTTGTTCGGATTGCCGTGGTAGACGGTACAGGCTACAGGAACCAGCAGCAAACACGATTCTGAAGTGGGGGAAAGTTAAAGTCCAGCCCAGCCCCGGAAGCTAGAGAAACATTGAGGCCCACGATTTGTTCCTTTTTACAGATTTGTTCTGACCTTTTTTTGTGTGAAGAAGATTTGTTCTGACCTTAACACCTTACTCCACACGAGAGGCTATTCTTGATAGTCAAAAAAAGAGTGGTCATTCCCATCGCAAAATACAGAAAATTTTCTAGTCCTACAAATAGTCTTTCTCTCTAGCTCTAATTTGTTTGTAGCTTGTTCCAAAACCAAAAGTATATAGATCTACTAGTGTATAAACTTCAGTGCATAAACATTGGACTGGCTATCTCCAATGTTAACAGGAACCAAATTTGTTAGTCTTTCTTTCCGCGAATATACGCAGATTTTACAAAATGATTATTACCCCAAGTCAAATATTAGCCAAGTCACCAAAGTCTTCACCCCCTTCAAAGAAAGAAAGAAAGAAAGAAAGAAAGAAAGAAAGAGAACATGTCCCAGTAGGAAATGAACAATGTTGCTATTCATTTGCTGCTAAACAGATGCAGAAGCCTGCCATTTGCTATATGAATATGTTTGCTGTTAGGAAAATTATTACCCTTCAAACCCGGTATTGAGGTCAGGAAAAGCAGGTGCTAGAGGCAGAACCCCAGAGCTTGCAGACAAGGGAGAGGACGCAAAAGGGAGGATGGCTATGGGGGAGGATCTGGGAGAAGAGGTCGTCGTCTTCTAGCGGCCACACCGACGGTAAGAGGGTTGGAGTATCGCAGCTCGCGCTCCTCACCTCTGTGGTGCTCATGCGGTGTGGTGGAAGCAGAGACTTGGGGAGGGAGGGCCACTAAACTGATTTTGTGAATTCATTTAAAAAAGGGGCAGTGCCCCGACCCTCCAATGCATATACTAGAACTGGGTAGAATCAATTCCGACGCAAACCTGAAAGTCCTTTGTTTAATGGTGGATACTGAAAGTTCCAGCCCAGTTAAAGCATAACAAATCAACAAAAATGATTTGCTTCCCCTGGAGTGGAGTGGAACTTTGGGTTTAACGTAGGAATAGATTCAACACAATTAGAGGATGCAAACTGTGGAAATAAATAAATGATAGTAGTGTACTTGTTTGCTATTAATTAGGACTACGCAAGCCATTGATTGGGAGTGCTTTGTCGTCTTGGAAGAATGGCTTGTATGAAATCTGAAGGCAGCAGTGGCGCCCCTGTTTGTGGTTTAAATAGGGAGGGCCGTTTGGTGCTATCAGACCAGGCCAGCCCAGCAACTGGAGGCGTCCAGAAGAAGATTTATTATGGAATAAATGATAGTAGTTTGTATAAACTAAGCCGATGGAAAGGAATCCCTCACCAAAGTGCTCATGTTTGTGTGTGAGAGAAGCTAATTCAGCTCGAAATAGGCTTTCGCCCCGCTATATTAATATAGAAATCACACGATACAACTACTGGGCAACAGCACAATCAAAACGAAAAAGGAGAGAAAGAAAGAGAAATGAAAGCCAACAATGACAGATCGACAAAACAAGGGTGACCCGCAATCGCTGCGCCATCCGACGATGTACCACCACAATCCTAGCATTCAAGAAGGGGGCGACGACGACGACGTTGTTACCCGGACTAGTCCTAGGGGTTTCCCCCGATACTCGGAGGGGAGTGGAAAAGGGGTACACCCGCCCTCCAGGAAGGAACGATGACACCCTCAGGCGTCACCGTGTCAGTATCGGACGAGCCGACATGGATTTCTCCCGACCCCCCAAAAAACCACTCCCCCAGATGCTCCGATGTGCTCCACCACACTTTGTCGCCCACCCTTGTCTGTCTCCCTAAGATCACCAGCACGAGGTCTAGAGAAGTAGGCCAGCACAGCAGGAATCGGAGGTGCCAGTAGCGCCATCGACGGGAGAGGATTACCTCCACCATGTCCCGGTAGCCGACCAGACGTGCTAGTAGGGTCACACCAGGCCCCGCCTGGCTCGGCCGGACCCAGATCGGGCCCGCAAAGCCCCCACTGCCTCGCTGCAGCAAGCCAGCAACACCGCCACCACCATCCAGATGCCCACGCGAGCTAGGCCTCCACCTCCGGGAACCACCGCCGGGGAGGCAGAGGTCGGGGAGGCGCTAGGGGAGGGAGGAGCGGGGGTGTGCTGCTCCGGTCGCCCGCGCGGGAAGCGACACGGAGCGGTCCTGTTGGCTAGCTTCGAGGGCCGAGAGAAGCTAATTCAAAGCCAGATGCATCCGATTCCAGCTCATGCGAAGAGATGATGATAAACTTTTGAAACATCTACATGCTGCTACTTTATGAGAAAAATATTCTACGTGCTGCCTAGAAGTAAGCGTGGACTTCCCTCTTGAAATCAAACTCTGAACCAGGTTAAAACTCAACAAAAGCACACATCATGGAACATATCTAAGCACAAATCCAACATCAACACCTCTCCGTCTGATAATAAAACAAGGAAGATGGCCAAACACAAACAAACACGTGCACACACTAAAAATGCAAAGCGAGATCGGTTGACCGCCACAACATGCTTTGCTGGAAAAGCATAAAGCAAATTGAATGAACCACCAGGTAAGTAGTAGTACTAATTAATCGAAGAAAGTCAAAGTGCCTTCAAATTAAACATCACGCCAGTTCACAAATGGCTACACAGATTAGATAATAGACGCAAATTAACAGATTAATTCCAACAAGTCCTCTTCACAACTGAACCATGGATGCTACATAGAGGGTAAATCTTGGCACCGGGCATATAAAACGGAAGAAACTTCACAAAACAACCCATCTCTGCATCTCAGCCACCAGCATGTAGCTTTAGGTACCTGCAGCGGAAGCAATGGTCAAACACTTCTGTACTACTTATCAGGAAAAAATGTTGCAGTTATTATTGGATTTTTATTATGACTTAAATCAGTAAATGATGGCTTCGCAATTGTGGAAATTGTGTCAAAATCTCTAAAGTTGAATCATCTCAGCATTATTAGATAAAACAACATTTTACACTGAAAAAACAACAGCAATTTATAGTGCAGTGCCACACCTTCAATTTCCAATGTGAAAAGTATTTGGCTACAAAAACAGAGGGCACACGAGGGGCTCATGGAGTCATAGAAACATCTAGTTTCTAGCTCATATGCATATACTCCTTCCGTTTCAAAATATAAGATGTTTTAGCTTTGTGAAGCAAATATATCTAGACTTCTTTTAGTACGTAGGTTCACTTGGATTTGGAGTGAATCTATACACTAAAAGAAGTCTAGATACATTTTCTTAACAAACCTAAAACATCTTATATTTTAAAACGGAGGGAGTACCATTTAGTAATGTATTTGCTAAAGAACTGAATTAAGATGAACATATACAATACAAGCCCGAAGCAAGGATCATGTATCCTTTTACTAATCGACACTTCATCAGGTCCAAATAACTCTCGTTTTTTACTCTGTACAGCATCAATCATGTCATGTGCAAAGATTGGTGCTGGTCTTAAGAACGATGAACGTGACAGTGTTCAACATACATCTCCAAGGAGCAAGGGTTGGTCGGCCATGTTGTCAAGGATACGAGCGAGAGAAGGTTAGGGGCAGGGATTAGATCGTTACTAGCACATTCTTGCTCTTTCAATTATCCATAAGGGGTCACGGTCTCCAGTGTATATGGAACACGATTTTGATGCCTAAGAACAGAAACAGAATCCTATCTTTACAAACTAAACCGTCGCTTTCATAACAAAGTATATGTCTTACTAAGTAACCTATACTTTTTCATAGGTTGGGATCCAAACCTATGACAAAGCAATGCTTTGACAGATACTTATGTTGATAGTTAGTGATAAAAGCAAGATTAATCTAGTCATGTCATTTTGATCATGTGTTCGAGATGACGTATTAAGGCCCCCTTCTTTTCAGCTTCTTGGCCAGCTTCTTCCAGAATCTCATCTGCCAAAATCGTTTATACTTTTAAATTGACATTGAAACTACTAGTTAAGAAGTTTGAACGAATTTTGAAAATAAGATTCTGGAAGAAGCTGGTCGAGGGTAGCTTCTGGAAGAAGTTGGCCAAGAAGCTAAAAAGAAGGGGGCCTAAACATTCAGGTGGCCACAATTGAAGAAATTAAAATGCACATAGAGCATAAACATATAGTTTCAACTTTTGGACTAGAAAATTATCATCGAGGCTAATGGCCACTTGCATATATATGCAAGTTTGGTGGACAATGAGCAAGAAGTCGAGAAATATTTAACCGCAAAACCAAACATTAGAATAATCGTCCAGAAAATTAGAATAACTGCAAGGAAAATGACAAATAACAGTTTTAAGATTTAATGAAGCCTTCAAGTAGTATGGCAATCGTTAGTACACTAGGTACCACAACTATCCAAAATAAGCACAAACGTGAATGTGAACTGGCATACCTATAAGTCTGTATAAATGTAAGGGAAATTTGGTTCAGGTATTGGTATTATTAGTTATTAGACGGGACAACATGCAAGTTACCTATGACTTGATAAGACGCTCAACCGCATAAAATGTAAAATGCAATGCAGCAACTGGTAAACGTAAACCTGATATAAACTATCCCCAAAGCACATTAAAGTGCAAGTAGTTCATTTGCTACTACTTAGTGATAGCATTGTCATCTTGGAGTAGGTACGAGCATATGCACAAATTGGAAATGGTGAAGGGTCCTAGTTCACTTGTCATGGGAGCAGCTAGAGCCAGGAGGGAGAATAACACGCACGACCAGAAGGAACTGAGGATTACTAAGGAGGACATAAATTGGAAAGCAAGGCAGCTGGATGCAATGGGAAGGCAAGGGAAAGGGCACATCCGCAAGAAAGTGGGGGGGGGGGGGGGGGGTAAAACATCAGCAAATAGAAAGATAAGCCAGCTGGGTGAAGACATCAGGAAGGGAATGGAGAGCTGCTAAGGAAAGGATGAAGAAGCATGGCCTGGAGAAAAGAGCAAAGGTCCAGCCTGCCATCAAAGCATAGGAGATGGCCAGCTGGGCAACAACTAAGAACAAATTTGTACAGAAAAATCTTAAATGGTCATTCCTTGAGATTTTGGTACTTGAGAAATGAAAAGGAAAGCAAAACATTTTTTGAAGGAAATTTTTTGATATCTCAACATACATCCAGAAGATAAGCTTACATGCTCGACCAATACATTACAATAGCATATCTATTCGGGCAGTCCTATGTATTGTTCAGAAAGATCAAACTCATGAGGTCCATTACCGCGTGTTTCTTCAAGAATAAGGAGCAAAACAACCAATAACGCACATAACAACAAATAACCAAATAGGTATGAGGATGCAACAGATATTTAGATAACTCAGAGGTGTAACAAAAAAATGATACAATATTAGAAATACATAATAAACCACAGCTAGTGTCAAATTGAAATAAATCCCAAAAGCAGTATATGCTGATGAATATCATAAAAATAGAGAACCTGAATGCTCAGAATGTTAGCTGGTAACGAAGGACAAGTTATCCAGAAATATTAAGCTCGTTGCATGCCATGTGGGAAAAAATATATTCATAAATCCTAGCAAAAAAAGTGACCTGACTATTCATATTTAGAGTATCTTCGAATAAATTTAGCCAAAATATCAAATGAACTCGATTTATTAGTTTTCTGTAGAACAAATGGACTTGTCACTCGCCACAGACTATCCAAAAAGTGAAAGAACAAACAATATTCATAAATAACAAGTAAATGTGCCATTGAAGATTTAAGATTATTAGCAAAAAATGATATTGAATGTAGAAAAGAGTGACGAGGTTTAATCTCATCAATGCCCATTGTTATGGACTTGGGTTTTGGAGAAGATGGGGATGCTGGAGATCACGGAACGGTTAGCAAACAAGCAACACGGGACACGAGGTTTACCCAGGTTCAGGCCCCCGGAGAGAAAACCCTACTCCTGCTTGTCTGCTCTTGATTACGGCGGAATCGAAGGTTACAGGGGTGCGCAGATGCAATCTAGCGTGGAGGTGTGTATGCGAAAGTATAAGGTGCGTCTAGATCTGTAGATCTGTCTATTGCGTATGTGCCATTCTCGTTGGACCCTCATAGCCTTTATATATGGGGAGGCTAGGTCTCAGGTACCGATACGAGTAGGTTACAAGTTGTATTCAAACTCTAGTCTTGAGCTTTCCTTGTCTTGTGCGCTTTGAAGTCCGTGTCCATATGGCTTCGTACCAGCCGAACCGTCATAGGACCCTGGCAGGTCGTCGAGTGGGCCTTCCGTCGGGCTGGACCAGGTAGGCTAACATCGGGTACCCGTAGGGTATAACCATGTCAGTAGCCCCCGAGTGTTCGTCTCTGTTCGTCTAGAGTAAGATTTGAGTGTGTAGGGATTATTGATACGTGTGCCTGACTCTCCCGACGGATCAGGGCCAGTTAACTGTTTTAGGACAAAACAACACGATCTTCTTCAGATTCAAGTCCCTCGACTCAAACCCGGAACATATGCTGGCGTAATTCGACTCAGGCGCGGAGGACTTACAGGAGTGGAGTTCCAGTGAATTTAAATGATGTACCCAACGCGTCCGTCGGGATTTTTCATCGCGCCTGTTGGCACGGATTTTTACTAGCAGAGCGCAGTCGTGTGCGTTAGCCATCAGATGATATCTGTAGGTCTTATCTTTGTGTCGCAAACACAACATCCGAATGTTTATCACCGCGGAGGTGTTTCGGGTGGCCAAGGAGGACGTTGCTCACTTAGCGTTAATTAGGGCAGAGTTATCGAAAAGTTTTTGCATGCTGATCTGAAGGATCGTGGTCGAAGAATTCATAGGGTGCGTGACCAGCGCTCCCTATGGGAGTAGCCCCCGAGTGTCTGTTCGAGTCGTAGACTCGAGCGGAGACTTTAGTTCAGCCGTTGTTCAGCTTCAGGTCCGTAGGACACAAATTTTTCGGATGCTTGAATCCATCCTCCCTATGGAAGTAGCCCTCGAGTCCGTAGTGGAGTCGAAGACTCGACGCAGGACTCGAAGAAAATAGGTCATTGGCGTAGTACGCTATTCATGCTTCGAGTGCGCGGTCAGCGCTCCTGATAGGAGTAGCCCCCGAGTGTCTAGTCGAGTTGCAGACTCGAGTGGAGACTCATGCAAGGAGAAACCACTGACCTGGAAGTGCATCAAGTCAGCGTCTCATGCATAAGGAGCCAAGAATCGATGATGCAGTCGGAGTTGACGTGGTGGAGTCGTGCGGCGTTTAGCCGGAAGGACTCAACGTTGCGGATGAAGTCGACGCCGTTTCTTCTGTCGGTTGCGCGACCAGAGCCACTCTTGTCGATGATTGATGTGGTCATCCGAGGAATGCTTCGACTCGGGTCTTGGCGTCTGTTGGCGTGACTAGCGCTGGTCGACTCCGTTGGAGGACCCGATAGAATAGCTCGATGCAGTCGACATCCTTGTAAGCTGCAAAAAACATAAAAAGTTGTGAAGTACTTGTATCTTGTAAAGAATATTTGACTGTCGGCTTGTATAGTAAGATTCTGGTGCCGATCGAGTCGACACTTTTGCACTATATGCTAGGCCTTTTCGTTAGCCTGATTACCCTTAGTCTCGGTACCTTGCCGAGGCACTCGGAGTTTAAGGATTCGACGATCAGGCAGAATCAGCTACTTAGGCTGTCGCGTTCGAGGTGCTCGAGTGCGTGGAGCCGATGACACATTAGGTTACTCAAAGAGGGCGCAGCCCCCGAGTGTTTCGAGTGTGATTAAAGTAATAAAGAAAATCAACTCTGAGTAGAGAACTTAGCTTGTTTGTCGTGGCGAAGTTGACACGGTAGCGGGTCACGCGGCGGACGTAGTCGACGCGGCGGACCACGGTCATAGCAGCGACGAGTTCCTGGGGTCGATGGCGACAGCGAGCTCCGCATCCAAAAATTGTCGCAGTCGAAAACCGCACCGGGTCGCTGCATCCGAAGGATGTATCGGGTTGCCGTAGCCGAAAGCCGCATCGGGTCGCCGTAGCCGAAGACCACACAGTTTGTCGGAGCCGAAGACCGCAGTGGGTTGCTGGAGCCGAAGGCCACGGCTGGTCGTCGAAGCGGAGGGAGCCCCCGAGCCCCCGAGTCGTTGGAGCCGAAGATCGTAGCGGATCGCCGAAGTCGAAGATCGAAGGCATGGCGGATCGCTGCTGCCGAAGGCTGAAGCGGGTCACCGGAATCGAAGATCGCAGCAAGCCACCGGTCGTTGGAGTAAATGGCGGCAGCGGATTGACGCGGCCAAAGGCTCTGCAGACCACCGCAACCAAAGACCATAGCGGGTCGCCACAGCTGAAAACCATAGAAGGTCACGCGACGAAGTCAGCGCAGCCCCCGAGTGTACCGCGTGATCGACGGAGACGACGTAGCGGACGTGTGATCCAGGTTGATAGAGTCATGCGGTGAACATGGAGTCAACCCGACGGCGAGACCGTGTGGTACCAGAAGTCAAATTTGATGCCGATGTTGTTGCGAGTCAGCCCGTGTAGCCATGTGTAGTTTGGCGATAAATCTTGACTATGTCTTGTTCTTCCAAATATTGATGGGTGCATGCGCTGTTGGCTGAAAAATTTCTTGCAACTAATCGGTGCTCTTTGCAGCAAGAAGCTAGCTTATATCCTTTTTCTTGTCCTTGAGCTTGACCGTCAAAGGATCTGATTGCTTGAGAAAGTTGGCTTGATCTTAGCCTCACATGAAGGACAAGATGGCATGTTTCACGAGGCCTTCCTGCTGATTTTCACGGCCACGTGATGTAATGTAATTAGTTTTTTGTTTTCCCTTGCCTCAGACTGCACGCCCAGATTTTTCCATTTCGAGTGTATTTGACGATTCTGCTGATTTTTCTGCCACAAGCCGTGTACGTCTCAAATACGTTGCCGATCACAGCAAGCCGGAACTTGCCGTCGCTTGAAGTTGGTTGCTGAATCCGCCGGCTTGACCGCCAAAATTCTTCCGTGCAATACTGTCCAACCTCAGCGTAGACGCGTACGCTCGCATGGATGAGATCGGATCCACGAGAATTAATTACTAGCAGCTACCGAATACCTCTAAATTCTCGATCTTGTAGATCTGATTGGAGCCGCCGGAATATAGACTGTTGACGATGGAACCGTCACGACCGCACAATTAGCGCCCCCGATTCCCACAGACGGCGCCAATTGACGAGGTTTAATCTCATCAATGCTCATTGTTATGGACTTGGGTTTTGGAGAAGATGGGGATGCTGGAGATCGCGGAACGGTTAGCAAACAAGCAACACGGGACACGAGGTTTACCCAGGTTCAGGCCCCCGGAGGGAAAACCCTACTCCTGCTTGTTTGCTCTTGATTATGGCGGAACCGAAGGTTACAGGGATGCGCAGATGCAATCTGGCGTGGAGGTGTGTATACGAAAGTATGAGGTGCGTCTAGATCTGTAGATCTGTCTATTGCGTATGTGCCCTTCTTGTTGGATCCTCCTAGCCTTTATATATGAGGAGGCTAGGTCTCAGGTACTGATACGAGTAGGTTACAAGTTGTATTCAAACTCTAGTCTTGAGCTTTCCTTGTCTTGTGCGCTTTGGAGTCCGTGTCCATATGGCTTCATACCAGCCGAACCGTCATAGGCGTCCTGGACCCTGACAGGTCGTCGAGTGGGCCTTCCGTCGGGCTGGACCAGGTAGGCTAACATCGGGTACCCGTATGGTATAACCATGTCAAAGAGAACTAGCTTTAAGCTTCCAGATGTACCTATTGAGCTGTTTATTTGACATTTCAGTTGGTTCAAGCTAGAGCTAGAATTTTCATGTTAGCTTCAATTTTCAACTGTTATGTATCTTACCTTTGAAGAAAAAACTGCCCATCAGCTACACACTAAAACTACCCTTATAGAATTCTTGCATATGTCAATATGCAGCAGTGAAATTTGGTTTTGTTATTACATATAGAATTTGCTAATCTTGATGTTCATTATTTTATGGGTTGTATGGATATATTCATGTAATGAACTGATAAAGACAGCTTGCTATCTCCGACTTGAACCAGATGAATCAATGATGATGATAATAATATGGTAATATTAAAAAGCCTGCTACATATTTTTTGACAAAGCAGATACATGATGGCAGGCCAACGGCCCGTCGCCTAGTTACAGATATTAAAGTGGTGACATAATAAAATATATAGACACTAGCTACCAGTATCAGATGTGAATCCAAAACATGACCAAAAAAAAAACTACAAAAGCATCGGAATAGAAGGACTACAGTAACAAAACACTATATGTTGAAGACGTCATCAAGCAAAAAAAGAAACAAGTGATATGACACCACATCAAATTGTTAGCTTAATACAGAAGAGTGTGAAGGGCATTCCATAAACAAATAATCAAAAAGGAACTTTGTTTTCTTATGCCTGGAGTGTATTACCTGCAGCATAGACACTTTCTAATGGATGGTAGGGATAAAAACTGGTGGTTCCAAAATGTTTCATGAACGTGAACTTCAATGACTGAAGTTGGACCATGAAGAGACCAACAACTGTTCTGAGGAACACCAAATTATTCTCCTCTGCATATCCTTGTATGAAAATGTGATCATGCTCGTCTGGATTCAGGGAAAGTAGCTTGTCCAATTCAATAGTTTTTCCCAACACCCATGATGCAACACCATCACGATTGGTCTCCATCTTCCACAATTCGGCAGTGAAGTCTGACACTAAGAGGAAACCCAACCCACCACCATCTCCCCGTACGACCGAAGAGCTGTAACAATGCTTATCCACCAGCGTCGGTATCAAAATTAGGCTCAGACTTTCCAAGTTAAACTCGAGAATTCCAGTAAAGCTTCCCTGAAACTTCCAATAAAGGGAATCCCCAACCAACACAGCATGCTCGTCTGAAATAATTAAAGCCCCGGATGGAAGCGGTATTGAGACGAGATTACTCCATAGGCCGGTCTCTGATGAGTAAACGCGGGCGAGCACTCGTTCATCTTCTTTATTGCTGCCTGCCAATACCACCCGGAAGTGGACTTCTCTATCATCGCGAAGAACCGCCCCTCGGAATATAGTGCCATCTCTGTACTCCGAGGGGGCGTAAATGTGTTTCTGGTCGCCGGTGATGGGGTCCCACACCAGGATATGGAGATAGTCCTCGCGCTCGCGCAGGTCGATGATGACTACGAGACCGTGCCGAAATCCACAGGGCTCGTAGCGGTCGGTGCGGTACGGCAAAGAGAATCGCCCGGGTGGGACACGATCCGGGGCATCGAGAGTGGGTATGAAGGAGAGGAATTTGTTTCGATCGAAGATACCGAGGAGTGGAGGGTTGCGGCGGTGGTGACGGCGGAAGCGGCGGCAGAAGAAGGGGTTGCAGGCGAGGCTGTGCCACCGCTTGCAGACGGCGGAGGCTCGCGGGAGGGAGGAAGGCTGAGGGGGCAGGCGGAGGAGGATCTCGGAGAGGAGATTGTCGTCGATGTCGTCCAGCGGCGACGCTGCCGGCAGCATCTCGCCCATCTCAGAGTCCATGCGGGGGAGTGGTGGAGTGGAAGTGGAAGTGGAAGCAGCCGCCGCAAGAGTCCGTGAATGAAGTGGACGACGATGCGACCTAAGCGACACTGGTGACTGGATGACGGTACGAGCCTGATAGAAAGCCCACTAGGAGAGAGCCCAGGGTAACCAAAGCCCACTACACAAACCGCACATTACATTTCAACGACAATTTTTCCCTAAAAAAAACAACGGCGATTCTTTCCCAAAAATAAATTCAAAGGCTTCCGTTAAAAAACTTACAGAAAAATTGTTTCTTAAAAAGAAAAAAAAATGATACTATTATCCTGAAGGATTTCTGTTTTCCATCCTTCAGGTCGTACATCGCGCGAAACGTTACTTTCTCAGGCCCCATGTCTATGATTCTATCCTTATCTTTCCCATACGTGAGTACGGTTTATCTTCTCCAACAAATGACGCCACCTCGCTGCTTCCGTCCACCACGGCTCCACCATCTCCATATCACTAGAGCCATGGAGGAAGCTCGCCGCTGCGCCTGCGCCGTCCTTAGCCCCTCCGGCCCATGGTGACCCACTAGGTATTAATTCTTTTAATTAACATTTGATTTTCCCATAGTTCAAACAAATCCAGGACACCTCTAGATTGTTCTAGAACCTTCCTAAATCATTCCAATAATTTCCATAAATTTTTTAAACCATTCCGAGCATCTCTCGGTGATATTCCTGACACCTATGGAATATTCGGAGACTCTCCGAACAACTTCGAAATCACTTCATACTTCCTCTGTTTCAAAATATAAGACGTTTTGTGAAGCAAATGTATCTAGACTATTTTTAGTACGTAGGTTCACTCAGATTTGGAGTGAATCTACGTACTAAAAAAAGTCTAGATACATTTCCTTCAAAAGTCTAAAACATCTTATATTTTGAAACGGAGGGAGTACATATAATTCATTGCATATACATTCTATATGTCACTAAACCTTTAAGTGTATGTCCCTATAGGTTTGGATACGAACGGACATGTCTGGAACTCGTTCTGAGACAATGATACATAGGTATATTGATCTATACATATTGATCCACACCTTATAACGCGGAGATTTTTACCGTGTGTACCATTTGTATTACTTATCGATACATGTCACATTGCTTCTCGATACTTTAAATTACCGAGATGAAACACTAGGTTATCCTCGTTACCCGGTATATACTCTTTACTCATACCGTATTGTTGATGTTCTTATCATCGACACTTTGATCACTTGTGCGGCCAAACGATGACTAACATCACAATATATGAGTGTGCCTAGAGTGCATCGCTCTATCGTCAGGAGTAGTAATTTCCACAATTACACCATATATAACATTGGTATACTATCTGGTAAGAACAAAGACCAGCATTATGATTATTATGTCAAGAAGTAACATTTGAAGGCTTCCTTATTGTATCCAAGTCAATATGTATCTTATGTTCTAGAGACCTTTAGTAAGGGTAATACTTGTTCATGAGAAACTATCGGTAAAAATATTTACGATATGTTTCACGGTATATCAAATTGGGCCTATCATCGTTGTTATTCGGCTAGAGATATATTTATGGTTGTTTTATAATTACACACATGTATTACAATTTTTTTTCCAAAAAATCATTAATCGAGACTAATACAATCATAGCATAGAACAATAAATTTAATTATCAAAAATAAATATAAATAATAATTCCTTTGTATTGCCTCTAGGACATATTTCCATCAATCCCCTTCATCTAGGTTGTAAGAATTGCTAATGTTGTCGTTAGAGAGGTGGCTGCGGGTTTATCTATGTATTCTTTTTATAAGATTTTATTGAATAATAAATAAGAAGGTTCTGTGCATCATTTTTGATGCATAGACCAGGGGTCTCACTTCCTTTTAGAAAAAACCAGAACATCTTATTAAAAAATCATATCAAGACAAATGAGTGACTAACCATTTGTTCCAAGTCATGCCTAAGAAATCATGTGTAGAGAGTTGGTGAAGGCCCATTGTGTTAAAGCGTCTAATGGTTGTGCTGCACATCTAACCAATTATAAAAAAGGCATTGGACTTGTTTCCTACCTTTTCTAAATATATCTTTACTTCCCTGATAAACTTGTTCTTGGCCAAACAAATTTCTACAAAACATTTCTTAACAAAGTTGATCCAAACAAACAAACCATGTGTGAGTATCCCATAGCTAACACATCATGCCTAGTAATCCTTGCTTTACTTGTCTGTGATCAACACATGTAATAAAGCACGTAGACAAATCTCTCTAACAAGAATTTTCTTTCAGCCATAAACTAGTGCTTGCAACAAACCAACCGCTGCCTTCATGAAAACAGTTTACTTCCCCGATAAACTTATACAACACACGCAATTCTTCCCAAAATAATCTCAACACAACTTTTTCTAACAAACCTTTTCTAAAGAAATTCCTAACAAACCGTATGTTAGTCCTCGTGCAACCGAGGGTCGATAGTTGGTGAAGGCCTCGTGGTGTCAAACTTCTAATTGTGGTGTTGCACTTCTAACTGATTAAAGAAAAAGACAACTCCCCTAAACCCCCCTTTATTTGTCATGGTAAAATTGGTCTACGTATGTATCCCATCCTCAAAAAAATTCAACAAATTTTTTCTTAAAGATCCGAGAGATCCCTACAAATTTTGCAATTTGTCCTACATAATCTCTCCAAACTGTCATCCACCATATATTTGTATAGTTCCTCATCCTGATATACCCTACGACTACGCCTTATCACTTCACATCTCTAAAACCATGTGTGAGTAGCCCATATCTAACACATCATGCCTAGTAACCCCTGCCTTACTTGCATGTGATCAACACATGCATGCAGACAAATCTAACAAAAAATTGCTTTGGGCCATAAACTAGTGCTTGCAACAAACCTATCTTTTTCTCTGTGAAAACAGTTTACTTCCCCCAATAAACTTATGCTACACACGCAATTCTTCCCAAAATAATCCCAACACAATTTTTTGTAACAAACCTTTTCTAAACAAATTCCTAACAAACCATTTGTTAGTCTTCGTGCAACCGAGGGTCGATAGTTGGTGAAGGCCTCGTGGTGTCAAATTTCTAATTGTGGTGTTGCACTTCTAACTGATTAAAGAAAAAGACAACTCCCCTAAAACCCCCTTTACTTGTCCTGATAAAATTGGTCTATGTACCCATTTCATCCCAAAAAATTCTCAACAAAACTTTTTCTTAAAGATACGAGAGATCCCTACAAAATCTTGTGTGGAGAGTTGGTGAAGGCCCATTGTATTAAAAGCGTGTAATTGTTGTGTTGCACATCTATCTGATTATAAAAGAGGCATCCAACTTGTTTCCTACCTCTTCTAAATATTGTCTTTCCTTCCCTGATAAACTTGTTCTACATAAGCAGCACACGCCAAACAAATCTCTACGGAACAATTTTTAACAAAGTTGATCTAAATAAACAAACCATGTGTGAGTAGCCCATAGCTAACACATCATGGCTAGTAATCCATGCCTTACTTGCGTGTGATCAACACATGTAATAAAGCATGTAGACAAATCTCTCTAACAAAAAATTGTTTTGGGCCATAAACTAGTGCTTGCAACAAACTTATCTTTTTCTCCATGAAAACAGTTTACTTCCCCGAATAAACTTATGCTACGCACGCAATTCTTGCCAAAATAATCCCAACACAACTTTTTCTAAGAAACCTTTTCTAAAAAAAATCCTAACAAACCATTTGTTAGTCCTTGTGCAACCGAGGGTCGATTGTTGGTGAAGGCCTCGTGGTGTCAAAATTCTAATTGTGGTGTTGCACTTCTGATTAAAGAAAAAGACAACTCCCCTAAAACCCTTTTTACTTGTCCTGATAAAATTGGTCTACGTACCCATTCCATCACAAAAATTTCTCAACAAAACTTTTTCTTAAAGATACGAGAGATCCCTACAAAATCTTGTATGGAGAGTTGGTGAAGGCCCATTGTATTAAAAGCCTGTAATTATTGTGTTGCACATTTATCTGATTATAAAAGAGGCATCCAACTTGTTTCCTACCTCTTCTAAATATTGTCTTTACTTCCCTGATAAACTTGTTCTACATAAGTAGCACACGCCAAACATATCTCTACGGAACAATTTTTAACAAAGTTGATCTAAATAAACAAACCATGTGTGAGTAGCCCATAGCTAACACATCATGGCTAGTAATCCATGCCTTACTTGTCTGTGATCAACACATGTAATAAAGCATGTAGACAAATATCTCTAACAAAAATTGCTTTGGGCCATAAACTAGTGCTTGCAACAAACTTATCTTTTTCTCCATGAAAACAGTTTACTTCCCCGAATAAACTTATGCTGCGCACGCAATTCTTTCCAAAATAATCCCAACACAACTTTTTATAAGAAACCTTTTCTAAAAAAATCCTAACAAACCATTTGTTAGTCCTCGTGCAACCGAGGGTCGATAGTTGGTGAAGGCCTCGTGGTGTCAAACTTCTAATTGTGGTGTTGCACTTCTAACTGATTAAAATAAACAACTCCCCTAAAACCCCCTTTACTTGTCGTGATGAAATTGTTCTACCTACCCATTCCATCCCAAAAATTTCTCAACAAAACTTTTCTTAACGATCCGAGAGATCCCTACAAAATTTGTCCTACATAATATCTCCAAACTGTCATCCACCATCAGCGGATATTTGTGTAGTTCCTCATCCTTATATACCCTACCACTATGCCTTATCTTCCTCACACTATCATCTATACTTCACATCTCTCTGAAACCAAAGAAAGTTTCACAACACCTCCACATGGCAACCATGGCCACAACAGCTGTCTCGATCCTCTTGAAAACCTCCTTCTCTGGTGCGTGCCTTCCAAAGGCCGCTCGCTCCCTGACCTTCGACGTTGTCTGCACCCCTCGCGCCGGCGCCAGCTACAACTCCATATCCTCCTCCACCCCTCCCTATGACTTCAACGCCATCAAGTTCAAGCCCATCAAGGAGTCCATCGCCTCCCGTGAGATGTTCCGGCGCTACATGGCAGACATGATCACCTTCTCTGACACCGACGTCGTCATCATCGGGACCGGCCCTGCAGGGATCTCTTGTGCCTATGAGCTCTCCAAGGACCCCTCCATCAACATCGCCATTATTGAGCAGTCCGTCTCTCCAGGTGGTAGCGCCTGGCTGGGCGGGCAGTTCTGCTCTGCCATGGTCGTGCGCAAGACGGCACACCTCTTTCTAGATGAGCTCAACATCCCCTATGACGAGCAGGAGGACTACGTCGTCGTCGTCATCAAGCATGCCGCACTCTTCACCTCCACCATTTTGAGCCCCCTCCTCGCCCGCCCCAACGTCAAGCTCTTCAATGCCGTTGAGGTCGAGGACCTAATCATCAAGGAGAACTGCGTCGCTGGCGTTGTCACCAACTAGGCACTCGTGTCGATGAAGCATGACACGCAATCATACGACATGGACCCAAACATCATGGAGGCCAAGGTTGTAGTCAGTGCCTGCGGCCATGACAGGAAGTTTGGTGCCACAATAGTGAAGCACTTTCAGGACAGAATGATTGAAACCATGCCCGGGATGAGCGTGCTCGACGAGAACATGTCCGAGGAAGATATAGTCCATCACACACGCGAGGTTGTGCCCGGCTTGATTGTCACAGGCATACAGGTTGCAGATATCGACAGCGGTGCACCAAGAATGATACGGTTAAAATTGTCGTTTCTATTTTACAGGCATGGAGCGAGATTCGCTAAATTGGAAAATAATACGGTGATACATGCTCAGCGCATCATTTTAATGTTAATGTTTGGAATGGTGGTTGCAGGTCCCAACCTTCGGCGCTACGATGATCTCCGGCCAGAAGGCGGCACAGCTTGCGCTTAAGGCACTTGGCCGGCCCAACAGCATTGACAGAACCAAGCGCTGCACCCGAAGCTGATCATTGTATCAGCGAACAATGGCGATATATATCGTGTTCGGATGAGGAACCCGTCAAGACAAGTCGAAGAATAAGCAGAGTCTTTTGAACTATCTAAGCGCTCTACTCTGCCAACTCCCATGTTCTTTTATCTTTATGTGTTCATGTGTTGTACCTGCCAAGTCTCTCAATGGATCCTTCCAGCACCATATATGAATAAAATGGTTTTCAATCATCATATTTCCCTGGTAAAGGGGGCATTGCAGTTAATGATTGTGTGCTCACTATCTTTGAACTTCGTTTATAGCTTTAGCTCCAATCTATGAAGGAGAAGGGCTACACTACGCGCTGGATCTCCTAGCTGATATTTTGGGTTAAGAATATCCTACTTTGTTGAGAATATAATATATTGTCTAGCCCTTTCTATCAATATACTATGGGTCGTTAGTTTATTTCTCTTTTTTTAAGGGAAAACATAACGTGTAAGGGCAGGCGTACAGTCTCCAAGCTACCGACCTCTTTTTCTATGAGTGAGAGAGAGAGATGTTGCTATAAGTGTTACTCAATGCAAATATTAGTCCACATAGATTGTAATACTTGTAGAGATGTTGCTATGGACCTTTATCCATCGGCCATCGCAATACTTCACGAGGGGAAATGGTACCTATCATCCGAGGATTGCAAACTTCAAGCATGTGATATCCTAGAGATGGTGTATCTTGAGATTGCACTTCATTTCTTCTAACTCCATTAGGATGATGTTTTGAAGATACACATGAGGAACTCTATCTTCTTCTTTAACACATTTTTATGAAGGACTACACTACACGATGGAGCTCCTAACTGATATTTGGGTTAAGAATATCGTACTTTGTTGAGAATATAATATATTTTCTAGCCCTTTCTATCAATATACTATGGGTCGTAGTTTATTTATCTTTTGTTTTAAGGAAAAACGTAACGTGCAAGGGCAGGCGTACAGAGTCTCCAAGCTACCGACCTCTTTTTCTGAGAGAGAGAGAGAGAGATATATGTTGCTACAAGTGTTACTCAATGCAAATATTAGTCCATAGAGATTGCAATACTTGTAGAGATGTTGCTATGGACCTTTATCCATCGACCATCACAATACTTCATGAGAGGAAATGGATCACCCAAGGATTGCAAACTTCAAGCATGTGATCTCCTAGAGATGGTGTATCTTGAGATTGCACTTCATTCCTTCTAACTCCATTAGGATGATGTTTTGAATATACACATGAGCTTCTTAATTAATATATTGGGGCAAAGCTTTTGCCCCCGTTTCAAAAAAAGATACACATGAGAAACTCTATCTTCTTCTTCAACACACTTTTGATTTTTTATTCTTCTTCTTCAACATGATTCTAATAGGCCCAAAGCCGTTGGACATTGCTTATTGTTCTTCTTTTCTTCATCTTTCAACCTTAAAGCCAACACATGGTTCAAGTGATCCCAATGGACAATTCCTACAAGTGTTACTCAATGAAAATATTAGTCCATAGAGATTTCCATTAATTACCAAAACCACACATGGGGCACACATGCCCTTTCAGGCACGTTTTTAAGATCCCCTTGAGATCCTCTATTGTTGAGCTTCAATACTTTGATTCCTCCACATCCCCCCCACTCAATCTTGTAAATCTTTGAGGGAAAAGAGAGAGGAACCCTATATCTACACTTCCATCCTAACAAAAGTTCAATCCCCACCTTGAGTAAGCTTGGTCTTGTTACTTTTGGTTTTATGGGGAACCCTAGACGGTTGGTGTTTCCATGAGCTATCAAGGAGTTTGTAAAGGTGCGAGGATCTCCTTAAAATCCCGTTAGTACAAAGAGCTCCCGCTAAGTGTGGGGAACTCAAGGGTTCTCACTTGATTTGGAGAGCTCATGGAGAAGAAGGCTTGATCCGGTTGAGGGACAGATCTTGTGGGCTTCACTTGCCATGGCCTCTCCAGCGGAGAGTAGAGTGCCCCCAAGGACTTGAAATTTAGGATACATCATCTTGTCTCCGCCTCCTCTACTTTCGGTTATTTCCATACTTACCTTTACTTGTTGTATGTTGTATCTATCTTGTTGTATTGCATCATATAGGATTGTTCATCTAGTTGTTTTAGGTACACTTTATTTCTCCGCAAATCTCCTCTAAAACAAAAAAATTGATTGAAAATTGTAGTCTCCTATTCACCCCCTCTAGGCGCCATCTTTGAGCCTTCAGCTTGCTATGACTACTTCCTACTATTGTGTTGTTCTTCCTGCTTGTGTTATCCGTGCTTGTGTGTTGTTCATGCTCTTGTTTTCATGACTATGATCTACCTCCTTGTGTTGTTCTTTTCATCGTAGAGCAAGGTGATCATAGAACACCTCTTGTGTTGTTCTTCCTCCTGGTGTTATTGTTCCTACTAGTTTTGCTCCTACTAGTGTTGTTCATGCTATTGTGTTGTTCCTGCTAGTGAGTTCTTCATGCTAGCGTGTTGTCCCTACTAGTGTTTTTCCTACTATTGTGTTATTCCTACTAGTGTTGTTCCTCCTTGTGTTGTTCATGCTCTCTTGTGTGTTGTTCATCCTTGTGCTCTTCCTGCCAAGGTAACCTCACCACATAGTAAAGCAAGATGACCATAACAGGCTTTTTGTGGCAACCAAACAACATAGGCATACTAGCCCAACTCATTCACCCACTCAAACAATAGCCTACCAAATAGAAAGCACTTTGTGGCTCAAAGCTCGTATGTGCTTGGCAGTGCCCACCCTAGCACTTCTCAAGTGATCCAAAAAAGACATGCAGTCTACCAAACGCCCCCTAAGTGTCGCGTGGTCGGTGCTCCTGGTGCCTTGGGACACTTCACCACGTGTACACCCTTGTAGGAAAATACCAGATAAAATATTTAAGAGGTGGTGTTAGACACAAGAATGACATGCCATCGATCATGTGGAAAAACAATCATCCGATGTTTGGAGGGAAAATTTGTATAGAGTTCCTACTTCAAAAGTTTCTAAGGTTGCTGTCAAGTAACTCGAAATGATAATGGAACCAGAAAAACAATTAATCGTTTGATGTTTATGGTAATATTTGTCACCTGAAACATCTCCCATGTTTTAGATAATAGGCCAAAAGACCCGATATTAAATTAATAACGCCAACAACGACGAAATACATACACAATGTTGAACCTATCTTAGAGTGCAGATCACCACACTCACACAAGAACAAGGCCTATCGGAGGGGATACAAACGGAGAACGAAACCGCTAGCAACTATTGCAGTAAACTACGCATGGGAGGAGCAGACGCTAGACAGACCGCTAGTCAAACTGGCGCTTGCCAAACACGGCAACCGGAAGCCACTAGTCGAGACGGCTCCACTATCACAAGGAACTCCACCAGAGGCTGGCCACAACCAGGAATCAGCCGACAACTCACCACCGATAAGTAGCAGGAGGGACCAGCCTGACAGTGAGCACCGAGATCAGAGAACACAAAGCAAGCCTTGACGAGGAGAGTAGGGTGGAACCACCCAACCAGAGGAGAGCCGCTCGCTGTGATACTCCAAGATGGCAACTTCAATAAGTACACAACGTCTACGCACCGCTACTGCCCGATCCGAAAATCTTGGGTTTTCACCCAGAGCTCGCGTAAATACTGAGCACTGCCACTTCGATATCTTCAGGAAGGGGACGATGTCCACACACACTGTCGTCGATGCCCAAAGGTCAAGGGTTTCCCCCGGCAAAGGCGCTCAGCTGAACCGCCATAACGTTGTTGGGCCATGTAGAGATAAAATAAAACTTTTTCCCGTAACGTGGTGATTCCAAGATCTAGCTGAGGTAGAAGGCCACGAGGATTACCACTAGACGCGCAATTGCGGATTACTGATGAAGCGCGTCAGTTGAATGGAGTGCAGTCCTCAAGATCCGATCCGATCACGATCGTCCTGGTGCTGATAGTACAACATCTCTGCTGGTATCCACACATATAAGGAGGAGCACGGCGAACTTCTAGGTTTGATACGACGGCTGGACTGCTGTGGAGCTAGGGTTTCCAACACATGGAATGACCTAACCGATCAACCCTTCTGGGTTGCTGCGCCCCACTATATATAGAAAGTGAAAGTGGGCTCCACTCACTCGTGGCCTATTCACTAAAGCCTATATTAGTCACTGTGAGTCTAACTCACTGACTCAGTCCAAAATCTGGCTCGGGTCCAATCCAACCAGATTTCCAATTCAAATCCAATCCGAACTTGCTCCTGCTCTTAAGTGTGTGACCCCACAGGCTCATGGCTATTTGGACACGATTGGAGTCCGACTCTCAATGATCAGTCAATAGTGGCTCCTAGAAGAACGTGCCGACTCCCAAGTACCAAAGGGTCTTGACGGCATGCCTTTCCAATATGACTTGCGTCCGAGTCCCTTTTGCCTCACGATATACCTTCTCAGACTATAGGCGAATATTTGTCATCCCTTAATTAAATAGTCCAATTCTCTTCTCGATCCGAGATAAGTGATTCATTCGACTAACTCTTAGTCAACCGCCTCGGTTAACACTTAACCGAGTCGTGCATGGCCATGCTTTCCGAATCATATCGTCCGAGAGGGCCCAGAGAATATCTCTCCATCAGGAGGGGAAAAATCCCATCTTGGTTATTCACATCACGCAGCTTGATTCTCAGTCGACCCGAAATATGCCTTTATAACTGCCCATCTACTGATCAACGTTTTCCAGAACCTAAGTCGGTGATCTTCTACTCGTACTATGCAACAATCGCAGGTCTAAGGATTGTATTGATTGAGATATATAAAATGACAACTTGTTCGTTGTACCTCAATATGGGTCAATCTGAATCGCTAAACTCTTTAGTCGAATCTGTGTAAGTCGGAATGGCATCTCCATGCCCATGACAAGTGGAACCAAGTCATCAGCCGACTTTCATATTGGTCTAAGTTGTGTGTCTAGCACAACCTCGATGACCAAGAATATTTAGTACAAACAACATGAATGTATAGTTCCACAACCTAATCACATATTCAATGATACACATAAGATGTTTATACAAGGACAACTTAATATCTTTATAAATACAATGGAAAATATCATCATACATGATTGCCTCTAGGGCATATTCCCAACAGTCTCCCACTTGCACTAGAGTCAATATTTCGACATCACATGTCTAGGCATCTAATGCCCATAGCTCGTAGGTGCGCCTCATGCTTCAGCTATGGTAATGGTTCGTGTGTACCTTGCATAACTTGATATCACCCTGATCCACGAACTGGCGAATCAGGTGGTACCGCATGAGTATGTGCTTATTTGTCTGGTATTGTCTAGGTTCCTTGGCTTGTGCAATAGCACCATTATTGTCATAATACACGTCTAACTGATTAGACGAGCCCTGAACCACACCAAGATCCATGAGGAAATTACTCATCCAAACAACTTCCTTTGCTGCCTCCAAGGCGGGAATATACTCAGCCTCTGTTGTAGATGCATACACAGTCTCTTGCTTGGAACTCTTCCAGCTCACAGCCCCTCCATTTATCACAAACACATACCCGGATTGCGAACGAGAATCATTAGAGTCGGTAACATAACTCGCATCTGTGTAACCCTTTACACTGAGTTCATCTTCACCTCCATAAACCAAAAACATATCCTTAGTCCTTCTCAAGTACTTTAGGATTTTTTAGCCGCTATCCAGTGGATTTATCCAGGATCAGCCTGGTATCTTCTCACAACACTTAGAGCATACGAAACATCCGGCCTAGTACAAATCATGGAATACATGATGGATCCGACTGCAAAAGCATACAAAATCGCACTCATCCGACTTTGCTCATTAGTTGTTGAAGGACACTGAGTCTTGCTAAGTTTTACACCATGTGACATCGGTAAGAACCCCTTCTTAGACGAATCCATGTTGAAATTCTTCAACACTTTGTCCAAATAAGTACTCTGACTCAATCCAATGAGCCATCTTGATCTATCTCTATAGATCCAGATTCCGAGAATATATGTTGCCTCACCCAAGTCTTTCATTGAAAAACTCCTTTCCAATGATTCCTTGGTTTCTTGAAACATCTGGACATCATTTCCAATCAATAATATATCTCCACATATAATATTTGAAAGTTTACTTTGCTCCCACTAAACTTCTTGTATAAACCAGAATCATGATCAATATTGATGAAGTCAAACGATTTGACTACCTCATCAAAGCGAATATTCCAACTCCGAGATGCTTGCTTCAACCCATAAATGGTTTCTGAAGTTTGCACACTTTTTCAGCATTAGCCGGATCGACAAAACCCTCGGGCTATATCATATACACGTCCACAGTTAAATTTCTGTTAAGGAAAGCCGTTTTGACATCCATCTGCCATATTTCATAGTCAAAATGGGCTGCTATAGCTAACATGATCCAAACTGATTTAAGGATCGCTATGGGCGAGAAGGTCTCGTCGTAATCAACTCCTTGAACTTGTCGGAACCCCTTCGTGACAAGACGTGCTTTATAGACGGAAACATTTCCATCCATATTAGTTTTCTTTTTGAAGACCCATTTGCACTCGACGGGTCTTGCACCGTCTGGCAGATCAACCAAGTTCCAAACTTGATTTTCTTCCATGGACTTCAACTCGGATCTCATGGATCCAAGCCATGACTCGGAATTAGATCCCACCATCGCATCCGAATAAGTTGCCGGCTCATCACTGTCTAACAGTAACACATCACGAACACTTTGTAATCTTGCCGATCTTCGTAGTACAGGTGCTGCTTCCAGCTCAGCTACCACGATCGGCTCAACCTCCAAGGTTTTTGCCGACTTGCTACTAGCCGGTTCCTCTTGAATTTCTTCGAGCTGCACTTGCTCCCACTTACTCCCCGACTGAGAAACTCTTTCTCAAGAAAGACACCGTTCCGAGAGACAAACACTTTATCCTCTTCTCGGTTGTAGAAGTAGTAACCCAAGGTTTCCCTCGGATACCCCACGAAAATACACTTATCCGACTTGGCTGTAAACTTGTCCGACTGAAGTCGCTTGACAAATGCTTCACAACCCCAAATCTTAAGAAAAGACAGACTCGCCTTTTTGCATGTCCACATCTCATGCGGTGTCTTCTCTACCGACTTTGATGGTACTCTATTTAGTGTGGACGCTTCTATTTCTAGACAATAACCTCCAAAATAATAAAGGCAGATTTGTTCGACTCATCATCGATCATACCATGTCCAACAAGGTCCAATTCCGCCTTTCCGACACACCATTCCTCTACGGCATTCCCGGTGGAGTAAGTTGAGGAACTATTCCACAACTTTTCAGATGGTCATCAAACTCATGGCTCATGTGCTCACCTCCTCGGTCCAACCGAAGAAACTTTATCTTCTTGCCAAGTTGATTTTGTACTTCATTCTGGAATTCTTTAAACTTTTCAAAGGCTTTTGACTTATGTTTCATCAAGTAGATATATCCGTACTGACTCAAATCATCAGTGAAGGTAATGAAGTACTCATAACCACCCCTGGCTGTCGTGCTCATTGGTCCAGATACATCACTATGTACTAGTCCCAACAAGTCGGATGCCCTTTCACAACTCTTTGCAAAAGGTGTCTTGGTCATTTTGCCGAGTAGGCAAGATTCACATGTCTCCAACGACTCCAAGTCGAACGAAGTTAGGAGTCCATCATCATGGAGATTCTTCATGTGTTTCCAACTTATATGACCAAGCCAACAGTGCCAAAAATAAGTCATATTCAGATCATTTGGTTTCAACCTTTTAAAATTTATGTTATAAACCGACTCACCATCAAGATTCAAAATAAATAACCCGTCCTCGACGGGTGCAAAGCCGTGAAACATATCATTCAAATATAAAGAACAACCATTATTATTAATATTCGACTCATAGCCCTACCTCATCAAACATGAAGCAGAAATAATTTTTCGAATGAGCACTGGAGCATAATAACAATTATTCAGTTCCATAATGAATCCGAAAGGTAAATGAAGTTGCATCGTGCCGACTTCCAACGTAGCGACTTTTGTTTCCGACTCGAATATCAACCTCGCCTCTTGCTACGCTCCTAGTTCTTACCAGTCCCTGCAACGAGTTGCAGATGTGAATAACTGATCCGGTATCATATACCCAAGAACTATTAGGTGCATCAACAAGATAAATATCTATAACATTGTAAAAGTGTAACTGAGTCGGAAGTCATACCTCCACTCTTGGCTTTGTCGGCCAAATACTTGCTGCAGTTCCTTTTTCAGTGGTCATCCGCCTTGCAGTAGAAGCAAGTGGATCTGGCTGAAGGAGATGGCTTAGTCCCTAAGTAAGCGCTTGGGGCTAGGTCCTAAGCCTGCTTTCCTCCCGACTTAGCCTTTTTCTTAGTCCAAAAACTCTTCTTAAACTTAGCCTTATTATGCACCATCAACACTTGGCTGACGCCCTTCTTGAGATCCGCCTCTGCCTGCTTGAGCATTCCATGCAATTCAGTGAGCTTCTTATCCATACCATGCATGTGGTAGTTCGAAATGAACTGACCATACGCACTAGGAAGAGAGTTTATAATTATATCCATAGCGAACTCTTTGCTAATGGGTACCCAAGCCTCTCTAGAGACTGCACGTAACCAACCATTTTGATCACATGCAGATTCAGTGGATCACCATCCTTAAGCTTGCAACTCAGCAAAGTCAGAGGATGTTGACGAATACCACGTTGAGTGTAGATCTTGACGATGATGCTGTCGGCAATGTCGCAGCAGACATGTCGACGATTATCCCGGCTTGAAGGTGTCCCTTGTAGCGAAGACTCTGTCAATGTCTTGTTGCTCTACAAAGATCTTGTAAGTTTAAGTGAGGAGTGTGGATGTAGTCGTACATCTTGGTGTTGTTCTTGGAAGTCGGTGAAGTCTGGTGCATAGTCGATCGATGTTGGTGCAGTGGTACGCGCGGAATCGTCCATGTGAGCTTCTCTACATGCATATCCATAGAGATTGGAGTCCTCGTGGTACCCTGCATGTGGGAAAGAAAAAGATCTGATACATTGCGCATGCGGTCCTACATGCACAGGAACTTCTTGATCTGCTTCTGGTTTGCCGTGTCCTGCATGGAGTCACCGGAGAGCGCCTAGACAGGAGCATCTGGATAGGCCCTGCGCTCATGCTGAGTAACGTCATGGATTTTCAGCGTGTGCGTTCCTCCCGCCCTGTTGCCAACAGATTGGATCGGAGCGGCACTGCGTGCCCAATTGAATCGGAGCTACTGGTAGCACTCGACGTCGTCCGCGTGATGACGACGTTTGGGCTGGTGCTGTCGCCGTCTGGTGACGGTCTTTTTCCCCGTCTGGGATTTGCTTGTTTGTGAATCCTGTAAGAATCTTCTAGCCTTGAATCCTATATGAACATGTATGAATCCCCTATTATTTTTGGGATATATAAGTCCTATATGAAATTTATATGAATCATGTGTCGATTAGGTGGATTTTCTTGTGTATGAATCATGCATGAAGCTTTCAAATTTGAATATGTATGAATCCTCTGTTGGTTGGGATGAGTCGATGCGGTCCTTTCTACACAATACGAGGGACTAGCTTCTTAGAAATGGATGTAACTGAGAGTGTTCTTTGCAATATTAGAAGTTATATTTCACAAATCCTAAAGCTAATTGGATGTCATGATAAAGCTGGGATGACCAAGTGTTGAAAAATGTGTTTTTTCTGAAGTTCTATCCTTCATGTCTTAGCTTTCTCAGACACTTGGAATGTGTTTGACATTTTAAAATGCCGAGACCTTTTCTTCTGCAGCTAATGGTGACATTCATGTTGTGACTGTCAGCAAAATGATATTTTTCATGCTTTATGTAATTTTTATGTGATTCCTAGAGATTTGATTCATTGGTAACACTTGCTGCCAAAGGTTCACCCAACGCTATGAGAGGACAACTACACCGAAACTTCTATACTTGACGGTATTTCAACTTCTATTCGTGAAAACATTATGAGCTATATTTTGCATATGTTCCTATCATTATGTGATACTTCCTTTGTTTGCCGAAACATTTTATATTTATAAATGGAGTGAATACTATTTAATACTACTAACAATACTAGGGAAAACCTTACCGCTGGCGCACCAAAAAGGCTTACCGCCGGCGAATTCCTATTCGCCGACGACCACCTCGCCGGCGGTAATGTGTTATCCCCGGCGCAACCCAGTTCGCCGACGGTATCTTAAGATACCCCCGGCAAATAAGGCAAGTTCGCCAGCGCTAGTATAGATTTACCCCTGGCGCATAGGCCATGTTCGCCGGAGGTATGTGTGTATAGGAGTTTTTTAAAAAAGTAGCAGGCTCTGCTTATTTTATTTAAAATGAACAGTTATTACAACACAGCAACACAGAGATCACCAGATCCATTTTATGTTGATACTCCTGGATTTGTTGCTTTTCTGAGTCTATTTACCCTTTACAAGATCAATGCTTTAAGCTTCCTACACGCGACTTCCAAGCAAGTATCATAAGTATCTAAGACTGCCGCAGCAGCAGCAGCGCACCTCGTCGGCACCTCCCTTCTTTCCCTTCATTGGCATGGTCACTTTAAAGTTGCAGAACAGATAGAAACTTGCCATCAGTATCTATGCATCACTACAAGCAAGGGTAATTGTCCTCTTACAAATTAGTACTGCTAGCTTCACTAGAAAATCTAATGAAATAATAATAATAAGATAGAAAGTATAGATGACAATCTTGTACCCTCGAATCCAATGATATTTGATGCATATCTCTCTAAAGATTGACATATAATAATTCCCAAACTAGCCAAAACTCCTGACCTATGTTAGTATGTCACCTAGCAGATTCATATAAAGTAGATACATTCACCAAATCTCGGTTCTGTATGCTGTATATACAAAATCTTGTTCATGGACATACATGGATAGAGCAGAGGAACCAAAAAAGATTTTGATCCATGTCAAAACACTAGAGAATATAAAAGTAAACATCACGGTTTACTACTATCTGGAAATAAAAATATTAACGGATCAAGACTCTCTATGGACTACATACTACAACTAGCAAGCAGAAAAAAAAGGAATAAATGCACATGTAGATGTCATTTGTGTATGTGCATGATTGACTGAAACAAGTTGACATCCATATATGCGTGCTTCCTCTACTGTCGATCTATGCACACATTCAATTCAACAGGGAACAAGAAAGTTATTTATTGTGCAAGAATAGATGCAGGAGGGGAAGAGGGAGCTCACCGACAGTGGGTTGCTGGGGAGGTGGTCGGCACAATCAGCATGGGGAGATGGTCGTCGGCAACAAAAAGATCAGCTATTCAGCCCTCCACACACATGACACATCTGTCGACAAAAAAATTGACAATGGCATGAGCAGTGTAGCAAAACATCTTGGAGCACAATAGGAATGGAAGACGACACATGGAAGGAGGTACTGACCAAGGAACTCGAGGAGGGTGACCCATAGACGGCGTCGATCTCCCTGTACAAGCCTTCCATGGCGGCGGCTGTGCCGGGGTCGGGGACCTTGGTTACCAGAGATGGCCAGGAGCGGCCGTCGATGCGCCGGACGCCGCAGCCGAGCAGCACCGCCACGTTATCGTCGTCGAGCCGTTGAGACGGAGGAGGGGCACATGGGAGACGGGAGGCGGATCCAGGGGACCTGTCGTCGGACAGTGAAGAGCAGCGGTCGTCGGGGACGGGGGCAGCCTCGCCGGCCCGACGGCCCTCCTTGGGGCGAGGGTCGCGTTCGGTAGCCCCAGGCCCCACGCAGGAAAGCTCCGCTTGGAGGCGCTCGGCCGGCGCAGATTCTGGGCGAGGGGAGGCGAAGCTCCGTGTCCAGGGGCAGGGGTAGACGACCGGTAGGAGGGGAGATCGAGAGCGGCGGCGAGCGGGTTTGGGGAGGCGTGGCGTCGGGGAGAGAAGGGGACTCCCCGATCTGGATGGAGAGGATAAGGGTCACGTGAACGTCTGTGCGTGAGTGTCTGAGTGCGTCCGTCTGTTTTTTTTAGCGGAAAGTGTGTCCGTTTGTTGGTCGCGACGAAAGGACCGGGCAGGCTCCAAATAGCGCCGGCGCAAGACATTTTTGTTCGCCCGCGGTTGAAATACAGCGCCTGCCTACTACATGTCTGTTCGCCGGCAGTACCTACTGCGCATATGGGCTGTCGTGGTAGATCGTTATCCCAACGAATTAGGAGATGATTCGCCGGCAGTAGTATATGTATCTATAATTTTTGATGTTTCATACTTGTTTAGTATTCACTTTGCTTTGCTTTGTCTACACTATGAGATGTTTTTATATATTTTCTGGTACTAACCTAATAACAAGTTGCCACAGTGTCAGTTGCCTGTTTTCTTCTGTTTTTTGTTCCAGAAAGTCAGGAAATCAATATTTTCGGAATTGGACGGGGCAAAAGCCAAAGTCAATATTTTAACGTGGAGAACACGGAGCCAGAAGACGAGACGGAGAAGGCTCACCGAGGGGGGGGGGCACACCCCCTGGCGGCGCGGCCTAGGGCAGGGCACGCCTGGGGGGTGCAGCCGCCCTGGTGGCCCCCCTGCCTCACCTCTTCGCCTATAAAGTCCCCCTAATGCAAAAACCCTAGACACCCGATCAATCTTCCACGAAATCGTCTGTAGCCGCCGCCACCATCGTCCCTAGATCGGGGGAATTTGAAGTTCTTCCCGGCACCCTGCCGGAGGGGAGATCATCCCAAAGGCCTTCTTCTCCGGTATGAAGCATGAGTAGTTCCACCTTGAACTATGGGTCCATGTAGTAGCTAGATGGCTGTATCTCCTCCTTTGTGCTTTCATGTATAGATCTTGTGAGCTCCGTTCATGACCAATATCTCATCTATTTGTAATCATGCATGTTGTGTTTGCGGGGATCCGATGGATATTGAGATTACTATGTCAGATTGATTAATGGTTTTGTCTTATTGATTCTATCATGTCTGTGTTGTTTGTGATCTTGCATGCTCACTGTTGTTAGTAGCTATCTTGGCCAAGTAGTTGCTAGTGACTCCAAGAGGGGGTTTTTATACTCGATAGTGGGTTCATGCCTCTACTTATCAATGGAAGTGACAGAAATCTCTACGGTAGTACATGTGTTGTTGCCACTAGGGAGAAAACAACGGTCTCTTGTTCATGGAACAAGTGAATTGTTTACCTTACATAGTTTGCTTAAAGCAGTTTTCTGTTGCTTGCAACTTAATACTGGAGGGGGTTCGGATGATAACCCAAAGGTGGACTTCTAGTCATAGATGCAGTTGGATGACGGTCTATGTATCTTGTTGCATTGCCCAATCAAATCTCATAGCATCTTTATGTCTAGTATTGCATTGTTATGCCTTGCTTAATCCTGTCAATTGCCCTGCTGTAATTTGTTTACCCAGCATGCCATGTTTGTTTATCTAAGAAGAACACCTCTAGTGAACTATGGACCCCGGTCCAATCTTTACCATCGATACATCTTCCACTGTTACTATTTACTTGCTGCAAACCATCATCACCTTCCACACCATACAGTTAATCGTTTGTTACAACAACAAGTGAGATTGACAACCTCACTGTTAGTTGGGGCAAAGTCTTGAGTTTCTGTTGTCCAGGTTTCCACGTTGCTTGCAACACCTTTGAGACATTTCCTTCCTCCTACTGGTTCGATAACCTCGGTTTATTACTAAGGGAAAACTTGCTGATGTGATGCATCATACCTTGCTCTTGGGGTTTCTCGACGAAGCGCTCCACATTGACGCAGCGCCATCATGTTGCCACCTCGGGGTCACGACAACCTAGAAAGTTTGACAGCCGCCTTAACCGTTGTCCCTGCTTCTTAACGAATTCACGAAACAGACCCTCTCCCTTCTCTCCGCGAGGGTATGTCTCCAAAGCATCCTCGCATGCATCGGCAGACTCTTACCTCTGTGCGCTTTCATAGACAAGAAACTAGTAATTTATCCTTTCAAGGTGTGCAAAGGGCTAAGATGGAAATAAACATTCGACACACTTTACCACGAAGTTGACCAAAGGAGCAAACTCGGCTTGTCGCCATTCTCTGACCATGATGTTGTATTGTTTGGTTGCAAGCTCATCGAACAACAATGGCTCCTCCAAGATCGAATCCCGAAATGCTCGTGGGTATATCTCCACCCGCGCGTTGTCAATGAACAATGTGATGTAGTTGTTGAAAGCATCCTGACTGAAGGGCCTTTCCTGTGTTCCTTTTGCTTTTTTAGCCTCGATCACACACCTTCTGAATTTCTCAACGTGCTTCATGTGAAGCTTGTCCCAATCCTTCTCCTTCCTCTGCTTCTTCATGTCCAAGCTGCACACAACAACAACTCCTAAAGCGTTATTTGGCGAAGGATGAGTACATCACATGTTAAGGCAGTTAATAGCTTACCCATGTAGCCCTATGTCCGTGTCCTTCCACTCAGGCGGGACAATCTGAAATAACCCAAACTGGGTCATGATACACTGTGGCTAGTGATACTCAACAGCCCACATGCACACCATGGGGCAATGCATTAGCCACAGACGGGATTCTTCGAAGCAAATCGAGTTAAGGCGATAGTCGTCCGGAACACCAATGTGCTCCACTCGACCGTATGTCTCCCACGTCACCTGCAGCATACCACACTCATGTCAAGTTCAAATATTACAAGTTCAAGACATATAATTGACCGCACCCGAGGAAATTACCTGATCCATGGTGATCGTGTCAAACTCGTTGGTGTACCTCTTGTATGCCGCCACTAGGTCGCCTGGCGGTTCAGAGACCACATCCCACTTGTAAGCCCACGTGGGGAGAAGGAGGTCCTTGCCATCAATATAAGCATTGCATTTTAACAATCTCGGACGTCCAACAGGGAAGCGTTCCCAGCTCCACACTGAAAGGAGCAAACAACCACCAACGCTTGCATCGGTGGCGCTCCTAAGACAAGCATCATCCAGCTGCAGATGAAGTGAACAACTATTTGGTTAGAATAATATTTTATGAGGTAATGCAGAAATATACAACATTTGTAAAGAACTGATTACCTGACGGTATAACCAGGCCAATGCCGCCGAACCCCAATTGAGCTTAGAGTCAAAAGCAACGAGCAACTTGAGTCAATGCCAGTGAGCATGATCCCCAATGCGGTTAGGAAAGAGAGTCCTCGTGATGATGTACCACACATACACACGAGTGTATGTATTGATTGTCTCCTCATCGGCATCCTCGGAGCAGATCTTGAAATTCTGGATGAAACAACTAAAAGTAGCCCCGACAGCGACCCACAGTGTCACATCCCAAAATTTTCCAAATTTTGAAATGTGAAAAATAAATAAACAAAATAAATAATTGTTGAAATTTAGGGTGAAAAGAAACTTTTTGATTCCAAATGGAAACATCAAAACCCATCTTGAACAAACTTTGAATGAAAAGGGAATCAAACAAAATTTCAATCAAGTGAAATGCATTCATCAATAATGTATCTTGAAATTTAAACACTTGGAAAAGTTAAACCAAAACCCTAAAACCCTAATGGAATAAATCATTTTCAAGATCTCTCTAAGACTATGGATTTGGTCCATATAAAAATTTGTCAACAAATCGTTTTAAAATGATCAAGAATGATAAATAAAAATATTATAAAACCATAGAAATTGGTTTCACTCAATTTGGATCCATAGATAAAAACTTATGAATTTGATAAGTTAAAAGGAAATATTTTCCAAAGCTAATAAAGCCCTTATCTTAAATCCACACCAAATCTTGAGCAAATAAAATCCTAAAGGGATTTAAAAATATAAACAAATATTAAATAAAATTATACAAATTGGAATCACCATTTTTGGATCTTTAAATAAAAAGAGATGGATTTTATAAGCAAAGAAATAAATAAATAAATAAATAAGGACTATTTAAAAGCCAAATTAAATCTTGGCCAAACAAATGAAATGAAAGATTATTGATTAATAAAAAGAGTAAAGAGTTATTTAAATAAAATCATAAGGATTGATTATTATCCGATTTTATTTAAATTAAGACAATTCCCAATTAAAATATAAATCATATTTAAGTATTTTAAAATAAAAATTCAAAGTGAATTATTTTGCACTAAAGAATAAATAAAACCTACTGAAAAAGGTTTGGTAAAAATTAGAATTCAAATAGAGTTTGAAAAAATATTTAAATCTTATTTAAAAATAAAGACAAATGTCTATTTTTTTAAATAAATAACAGACCCTAAAAGAATAAAAGAAATATTCTAAAATGGACTTTAGAATATGTTAATAAATAGTATTAAAAATATACTCAAAGTTTGGTAAAGGTTTGAATTCAAATGGTGTTTGAATTATTTGAACAAAAATCAAAACAGAAAAATAGAAAAGAAAAAGAAAAAGGATTCAGAATAAAAAAAGGGAAACAAACCCAGCCTAGAAACAGGCCCAGTCCAGCCCAACTCGCAGCCCACCTTCCCCTCTCCCCCGAAGCGTTTTCTCACGCACAAACACACCCGCACGGTCACTGAACAGAAGACCCCACCTAACCCCCACGCACCGCGCTGACAACACGACCCCACCTGCCCTGTCATCGTCTTCAACCCGCAGACCCCGCCCCAGTTCATCTTTGTCATTTCTGGCGTTAACTCACGTCTTGAAATTCGCCCAGCGATCACGCAAGATAAAGGCGCCTTCCTCCCCTCTCCATTTCCCCTCACTCTCTCCTTTCCCTCTGCCACCAGGCTGCACAAATTTCTCTCGTGAACACACTGTCCCCGACGAGCTACTCCGGCCGATTCCGGCGACATCGACCCTCCCCTTGCCTCCCAGTACCCACAAGCCTGTTTCCCATCGACGTGCGCATCTTCCGGCACCTTCCCCTTGGCCGTGCATGCCCTAGAGGCTAGGCAACGACGAAGTCCTCTCGCTACCGCCGTCTCTCTCTCTCCGGCGACCATTCCCCGTAAGTTTCGTCCACCCCTCTCTCTCGATGATGCACACGCGTTCGCCACACTCGCCTGCGTCTAACGCCTCCTCCCATTTGCCTTGGCATGACCTGCAACCTCGCCCCCCGTCGACGAACAGAGACGCCTGACGCCGCCGCGAATCCCGACGAGCAATCGCCGCTGTTCCCGTGTGCCCCTTGACAGAAGGAAGCCACCTTGAGCTTCACTGCAACCACGCGAGCACGGTAAGCACCTCTATTTCCTCTCTTGCTTCTTGGTTCGTCGGCAACATCACTGCCTGAGCGCACGCTGCCGTCCGCCGTCGCCAGCGCCGCCGGTCCATGGTCAAGTTGTTGTGGTCCGTTGGATCTTGATCGAAGGAGTGGGATTAGAACTAACCGAAGGGGTACGATTTCATCTGAGACGCACATATCTCTTTAGATCCAACGGCTGTAGCTGCGCAATCCACGCGAACCGTTATCGGCCAGTAGAAATGTGACGCCTGGCCAGTGATTGTTTTAAAAACAGAAATTTGATCTATTAGATGATAGGATTTGTAAAATTCATAACTTTAAATCTACACGTCCAAGTTTTGCAAACTTTATATCATTGGAATCAGGAAAACAAAACATTTCCAACCATGCCTTTTTTAGTGTTTTGCCTCTGTAAAAATTAGTTGTTTTTGTAGAAACTTGTTTAGGCATATTTCGAATATAAAAATTATTCTAGAAATGATTTTTGAGTAAAATATTTTGTAAATGGATTGTTTTGAACCTACTGACCATAAAAACCAACTTGTAGGCTTAAAAGTATATTTTGTGATACTAAGGAATAAATCTTTGAATAAAAGCATTTCTAGTTAAATAAAAATGTTGTTTATGGTTTTAAAATGATTTTTGAGTAAAACCTTTGGAAAAAGATTTGATTTAAACTCTCTGACCTTAAACACCAAGTTTTAGGATTTAAAAATATATTTGATGAACCCTAGTAAATTATTACTTTGTTAAAAGCATTTCTAGGAAATAAAAATATTGTTTTGATTTAAAAATGGAATTTAGGTGGAACCTTTTGCAAATGGATTAATATTAAACCCTTTAACTATAAACACTAACATTTGTGTTTAAAGAATATAATTGGCTAAAACTACAAAATATTACTTTGATTTAAATCACTTCTAGCGAAACAAAAATGATTTAAATGGCCATTTTCACCAACTTGAATTTAAATGGTTTTACCACTTTTGTAAATGACCAATAGGAGCTTTAAAATTTTTAGAGCCTACTAGAAACCACTTTTCCAAATAAAACAATCTTTTGCATGCTTGCATGCATTGCTTGATTTTATTGTTTTATGTGGTGAATTGTTTGAATGCTAGTTTGAATATGTGCTTGCTTGATTGAATTGTAGTGAAAATTTAAGAGTGTGATATTTGCAAGATCAAGGAGTGAACCAATATTCTCTACTAAAAAGGCAAGTGATACTATCATCTATGTCCTACTATTTTCATTACACTTAGTGGATTTTTGTAGTATGCATGATAGGACTACTATATTACTATGCTATGTTATGTCCTATTAGGATATCCTTATATCTTCCTTAGTGAAAACATTGTAGTTGTAGTATGCTTATGTTGGAGATATGCCCTAGAGGCAATAATAAATATAGTTATTATTATATCTTTGTGTTTATGATAAATGTTTACATTCATGCTATAATAGTATTAACAAGGAAACATTAATACTTGTGTGATTTGTAAACTAAAATAGAGTCCCTAGTAAAGCCTCTTTATAATACTAGCTTGTTGGTTAATAAATGATTGTGGTTTCCCTATCATGAATATTGAGATGTTATTAACAACAAGATCATATCATTAGGAGAATGATATGGTGGACATACTCCTATAGATAAGCATAGCATAAAGATCAAGTCATTTTAATAGTTCAATTGCTATATGCTTTATGATACATAGTAACCTAATTCCTTCGACGATGAGATCATGCATATCACCTTCACCGGAAGGATGCTTTGATGACATCAAACACCACACCGTAACTGGGTGGCTATAAAGGTGGCATTGAGTGTTCAGAAAGTATTGGTTGAGACACATGGATCAAGAGTGGGATTTGTCCATCCATATGACGGATAGATATACTCTGGGCCCTCTCGGTAGAATGTCATCCAATTAGCTTGCAAGCATTTGACTGGCTCACAAGGGATCACATATCACGGGAACGAGAAAAGAGTACTTATCAGTAACGAGGTTGAACTAGGTATGCAGAGATACCGACGATCATAACCTCGGATAAGTAAACTATCGTGAGACAAAGGGAAATTGGTATCGTATGTAAGTGGTTCATTCGATCGCAAAGTAATCGTAGAAATATATGGGAGCCATATGAATTTCCAGATTCCTCTGTTGGTTATTGTTCGGAGAAGTGTCTCGATCATGTCCGCATAATTCACGAACCGTAGGGAGACACACTTAAGGATTCGACGTTGTTTGAGTAGTTATGGAATGATGAGTAAGAGACCGAATGTTGTTCAGAGTCTCAGATGGGATCCTGGATATCACGAGGAGATCCGTAATGGTCCGGAGAATAAGATTCATATAAGGAAAGTCCTGTTTCGGGGTTGGAGAATGGTTCCGGTGTTTTCATCGGGAATGTTCTAGAAGGTTCTGGAATGTCTGGCACTCCGGAGGGGAAGGGTACATGAATGTGTCATAACAAGATGGAATGATTGCATCATGTACTAGGTGTCATCGCTGAACAAAATAAAGGGTTAAATCAAATCCTAGTTTGAAAAGTCAAATGCCAATTTGAAAAGTCAAACGACTATTTTGTGAGGTGGAGGGAGAGTAGGAAACCTACTTGGGGAGGAGTTCCCTCCCTCCACCGCCGGCCCACTTGGAGACCGAGTTGGGGAGGGACTCCCCTCCCCTTGGCGCGCCCCCTCTACCTATATAAGGAGGGGCAGGGCTGCCCCTCCAAGCGCACAACACCACGCCCCGCAAACCCTAATCCTAGCCGCCGGCGCCGCCACCTCCTATTGCCGCCGCCGCCTAGGAAAACCCTAGCCGCCGGCCTTGCTCCTCCTTGGTGCGTCTAAACCCTAGATCGCCGAGGCTCTCTCTCATAGTCCACCATACTCGCTCTGGCTTAAGGCGAAGCCCTGCGAGATCTCCCCTCTACTTCCGGTACCACGCCGTTGTGCTGCCGGAATCGCGAGGAGAGTGCTACAACCTCCGCTGCCTGCTGGAACAAGGGAGAGGAAGGTCTTCGTCGAGTACCGAACGTGTGATCGACTGCGGAAGCGCTGCCGGAACGCAGCGCCGGAAGGATCGTCTACGCGATCTTGAGATCGGCAAGAGTACGACTACATCACCCACGAGAATCCGTTCTTGTTAAACACTTTGGAATCTTCGAGGGTGAGTTATTCCATCGACTCGTTGCTACAATCTAGTAGATAGATCTTGACTTGTTTGTTTGTATGCGGTAGAAATTTTTTGTTTTCCATGCTACGAACCCCTACAGCTTAGCCCTGCTATAGACTTGGGGTGGAATACCATATTATGATTATATGAAGTGTTGGAAAAATATATGTTTTATATAATAAAACAAGTACTCAATGAATCACCTAGGTGGAAGGTGGATACTCAATTTTGGATAAGGTGGCAACAAAGGGAACCATGTTTATATGGCTATCTTTTTGTATGTGCACTGGAAGAAAACCACCCAGGGACTTAGAGATTGAACATGTTTCTCATACAGTGGCTTCCGTGTACAGCCACATGCTAAATGGGCTCTGGTTTAGTCAATTACATAGTGGAAGACCCTTGCATTGGCACCTACTCAGGTTAACTGGATTCGTGTATTAGAAATATATCCTTACATTGGTGTCTGGTAGACAAGCTAGCATTGTGTATTGGGAGGACTTCTATGGAAAGACTTTGTCACATTCTCGATCTGCCAGTACACCATTTGGTGTGTACTTATCCAACGGCCACTGGTGGCGTCAAGACGAGATTGTGTCATGTGGGTAAAGTGTACAACTTCTGCAGAAGATCAAATTCTAAGTACTTAGCCGTGTCCCCGGTTACGGACAACTCTGAGCAACTAAGGGCTGAAGCTATGGAAGATCTCGACATTCCAATTTCTCAAAGTAAAACTTGATGGTGTCAACAAGGGATTAGAAGCACTTGGAGTTTTCCAAGGAGTTCAGAAAGATTGTCAAAAGATCAAAACTATTTTGAAAAGATAGGATAAAATTATATTGCTTTCTGTAAATGAGCCTAAACCCTACTTAGCCAAATATGCATATATTGATAGGTTCCACTTATTACTACATAGTAGTGAAACTTGCCAATACAATTCAAATGTATTGACCCTTGTGGCTGCAACTTATTATGTTGCAGGTTTGTTTGATGTTAGTGAAGTGTGTTGATTAGGATTACAAGTCTACAACCAACATGACTGCCTGTGGCACTTTGAAGATGAAGGACTCCATGCTATATAGTTATTCTGCTGCATTGTAATGAGATAGCCAAATGAGCTATGTAAGATGTAATGAATTATTTTATTCATGGTTATAAAGTTGTATTATGACCTTTGTTTCTTGATATTACATCTTAACTGTGGATGCTAGCTATTGATTCAGGGACTAGCATTGTAAACACAGGGATCTCTACCTTATTAAAGGTTGGGACCGTTACACTCAGTCTTTCCCCCTTCGCGTTTACAACCTCGGGTGGATCCTTCCCTATAAGGTCGACCATCTGCTCACACCGCCCATCTGAATCCGAGCTTATGCACACATGGTTTCCCTCGATTGGGAGTGCTAGGATCATGCTCATGTCCTGCAAAGTGACCTTAGTCTCCCCGGTCCTAAGGTGAAAAGTGTGCGTCTCCGGCCTCCACCAGTCCACAAGAGCGGTGATCGCAGCGGGGTTGAAGGCCGGTGTGGACCGAGTGACCATGTGGATAAAGGGGAAGAGTCCTAGCTTCTGGACGTACGGAGTGTACCGCTCATCATAATGCATCTTGCCGGACGAGACCTCGTGGTACCTAAGTCGAAGGGGTAGAAGCTCCTGCAAACATACAATGTCAAAGGTTAGATTTCCATCTCAACAAACATGGCATCTTGTTTGACTTGCATGGAAGTTTTTAGTACCTGTCTCTTTTTCAACAACTTGTAGGCACGGTGTTGAACATCATAGTGAGCATTGTTTAAAGAGGGGTTTAGAGACATCCTACATATTCAAAACAATAGAGAGAATAAGAACAATTACAAAATGTCCATTTTATTCCAACTATAGTTGTAACATATACTCCATATTACTCTAGCTATAATTGTAACATGACAAAAATCCTGCCCTACTCTACCTATAATTGTAACATGAACAAAAATTTCATTCTATTCTACCTATAGTTCTAGCATCTAGAGTTGGTAATATATATTGGCAATAGTTCTAACATGAACAAAAATTTCATCCTACATGAACAAAAATCAACACACCTAGATGTAACCATACAATTGGTAATATATATTGGCAATGCTTCATAATATAAAGAGAAATTGCAACCTAGGAGACCACTATCCATCTTACAAATATTTCTAAACCTAAACATCAAATAAACATGTCAATGCTTCAAATCAACCTCCAAATCCAATTGAAACTAGTGTTCCATCGAAATTTGACTAAAAGAGACAAATAACAAGGGATTTTCGGATGAGATTGACAGGAGATACCCGTTGGCGGGATTGGGAGGAAGATCCTTGGCCAAAATGCTCAGATGTGTCGATTTCTTGAGAGGAGAATCACCAGCGGCGACGAACCCTGCCACCATGTGCTTCTGTGTGGGAGATGAATGAGGCTGGGTCGGGAGAGGGCTGGCTCGCGCGCTGGTACAAGACCTAAAGTGCGGCGCCACACGCGCTGGCGTCGTGTGGCGCCGCACTAACGGGACCGGGGCCCACGAGGCCACGGGCGAGCCACGCGTCATGGCGCTGCTCTTCAGGTTGCGGCGGCAGCGGGTATGGCGTTGCAAAAAGGTTAATCCAGGAAATTTCTTTTTATGAGAGTTCATTTCGTAAATTTGTTTTTTATAGGTTATTTCCATGCAAATTGCCTAAGAACGAGGGCGGAGATGACGACGGCCACTCAAAGCAGCGGAACACTGATGCCAGGTCGCCAGCGCCGCCCTCCTCCTTGCGGCTTGTCGCCATTAAAATTTGATCGGTCGATCGGAGTTTTTCCACTAACGCCCCAACTACCGATCCGTAGGCCGATCAAGGTTTGGTCAATTGTCTTCTTCACTAATATTATTTAGGTAGTAGTACATTATAAGCCTAAAATTCATGTACTGTTTGTAAGTCAATCTTATGAGTATTATTTGGTTCTATAAATTAGGAAGAATCACATCTTCTAGAAATAGAAACTATGCCTCTCATGCTGCAAAGCATAATAAGAGAGTGTAGAAACAACAGCTCGGTCTCATATCCAAGTTAAAGTAAAAGAATGCCATTTTTCTTTTCAAATATAGGGCCCCTGTTTTAGATTTGCAGAGGGGATCCCAATTCTTGGAGACTGCACCGGTGCAGACCACTCCATCGCTTGTGCGTCCGGCGGTTACAATGTGTCTCCAACGCGCCATCAGCAATCCAAAACAGCGCAACGATGGTACAATTGCTTGGAACACTATCCGTCTAGCTCAAGCTATTTGATCAACTTCGATCTGAACCTTGGAATCGCGATGAAGCTATAACAAGTCCTCGTTGGCATTCAGCAATGCAATACTGATCCAGTCCTCGGTTGGCAATCCCCCTTCCCTTCCCAAAAGAACCGCCTGCGGCGCCTCCCCTCGCGAGGCGACCGGGGCGGCCCGCCGCCTCCTCCCTCCAACAACTCCCCCTTTCTCTTTCCCTCCCGCCACCGTTGGTGGGTGCTGCCGAGTGTTGCCCGTGCGGTGCCGGGTGGCCGGCGGTGGCGGCTCAGCCTTTCCCCGCGAGCGGGAGGCGTGGCTAGGACGAGTCGGCCTGGCGGCGGTGCTCCTCGGCCTGCAGAGGTCCGGTGCAGCGCTGGGTGGCTAGACAACGACGCCGCTTCCTCTTTGGCTGCGGGGTGGCGTAGCTGCTGGACATGGCCGGCAACGGCTCCCCTGCCCAGATCTAGGACCTTTGGGCCCAATCTGGGTTTTGGGGGGGGGGGGGGGGGGGCTTGCTAGCTTGGGCTCGGCGGCGCTGCCTCCGGTGGACCCGAAGAGGGGTCGGGCTAGGGGTGGCGGTTACGGCAATGCGTCTGTTGCAGCGTGACGGCATGAGCTTCGTGGGCCCACCCTGGGCCTGGTGTGCTCCCGCTGCTTTGTCTGGTCGGCTACCACCAATGGTGGTGGAGGTCGTTCACTCCCACGCCGTTGTGGTACCATCGCTTCTAGTTCCTGACTTTTCGTCTCGGTTCCTCCGGTCGTGCTGTGGTGGCCACAATGATACGACGTTGGTGCTTGCAAAACCGTGGTGACGCGCGCTGGTGGGCGGCAAGATGGGTGAAGAGCTAAAGATCATCGAGAGCGTGGTTTGGTGGTCGGGAGAAATCCATATCGGCACCGATGTGCTGACGCATGTGGGCGCCGCGTGTCGGGTGTACCCCTTCCCACTGCCTCCTTCGCATACCGGGGAAAACCCTAGGACTAGTCCGGACAGCAACGTCGTCATCGTCGCTTTCCTTTTCAAGGACTTGCTTGATACGCGTCGAGTTGATGCGCTATTAGAGTGGTGGGACTACTCCGAAGGTGCATCAGTTTCGAATCATCTTTGTTTTAGTTGAACTGCCCATGTTGGCATTTGTTTCTTTTTTTTCTTTTTTTCTTTTGAGCTTGCTTGTGCTGCGGCCTCAGCATGTCAGTTGTATCGGGTGGTTTGCTATATTAATATAGGGTGGCGAAAGCCTATTTCTAGAGATGTAAACTGTAAATAGTACATGTGGTTCTTCACTTGCATCCGAGTACTTGTCTAACCCCGATATGTATGTAGGCAGGAGCACTGTCAGGAGTTAGATGTGCACAGAATGACCCATAGATCACAATATTTAAAATCTCAATACAGATGGCATTGTTATCAGGAAATTACAATACATGTCAGCCAATACTTGAAGGGCTAGTACATCTTTATCTGATAAAATTTTGATGTACTTTCAGGCAAGTTTTAATCTGGCTGTTCCAGCTGATGGTATATTGGGCAAATGGTACTGGAGGAGCTTGCGCAGTAACAAAATATACTTGAAATACCATATATATAGCTCCCCAACAGTTGGTGAGAGCAATACAAGCTGACCTGCACTTATTGATTCTGGGATCTTTGACTGTAAATGGATACGCATAAACTACTGCTACTTGCATGTGGATATGCTGCCATTGAAGCAACACGATGCGTAAGTGTGGCAGCACGCACGAGGGGCAGAAGGGCCTTTTGGTTCAGGATATTGATGGCTCTCTCTCTGTCTTCCAGCTTCAACACAGGTTTTTCCCAATGGTCGTCCACTTGCTGCTGCAAGTGATTCTTCACTTCTTCGCTGTAGAAGCCCTTCAACATGACTTTCTTAAGCACATGCAGTGTCTCTAGCCCTGTAACTTTCAGTGATGACTCCATACTAGAGCAGTGGACCACCAGCACCTGAACAAGTCCTGATGTGGGTCCAAAAACAATGTGTGAATTGTAGACACCGCAATCAATCTTGAGGACTATATCTCCCGTAAAGCCTTCAGAAAGCCAGGGTGTGTCCCACCAACCATAACGGAACTCCCCATCTTGAGTCGGCTTCACACAAAGACTACAAAACATACCTTTATTTGGCAATTTCACAAGGTTTTCTATGTCCTCTTGTGTTGATATTTTCAACTCAAAATCTACCTTTCTGAGATTGGGAAGCTGCTTGACCAAGACCGGCGATACTTGCACAGTCCCATGTCCGCCCCATGTGTATAGTTTGAGGCTCTGTAGTGTCTTGGGCAGGTTAGAGAACATGTCATTTAAAGAAGAAAAGAAACTACCTGCATCTTCATCCTTGTCCAATCGCACATACAAGGATCTGATATGACCATGACCCGAGATGGCTGAACACAGGCCGTGCCAGTTTAACCTGTTGATGCCACTTACCCTGAGCTTGCGCAGCTGTGTAAGCTTCTGGAGCTCCTTCATGACGGCCTTCCCATTCCCATGTGGAGCACCCACATCTATAATACCAAGAGAATGTAAGGCCGTCAACTTCCCAAGAGCAGCAGCTGGTATCTCAACACCGTCATCCCTCTTATTATCATGTGACTTCTGCTTCCTGGAAAACAAACTGTGGGGATAGGATACCACCACATCGCGTGCCTTTCTCCTCCATGGAGCTTGTGTAGTTGAGGCCTGGTCCACAGCTGATGCAGATTGTCTTCGACTAGTGTCATTGCTATTTGTTGCTGGTACCACTACTGGTGATGCTTCGCTGGTGCTTGTGCCATCACCATCTGTTGTTGGTTGCCTACTGTTATCACCATCTATTGGCGCAGCTAATAATTGTCCTGTTACTAGTTCTTCTGCTGCTTGGCTTGTGCTCGTGCCACAACCGTCCAATATTCCTTCAAGACTTGTGCTTGTGCCAGTACAGTAAGCTGTTTCAGGAAGGTTTGATTTTGTACAAACACCATATGCTGCTGCTAGTTGCCTTCTGCTTGTCTCATCGCCATCTACTGATGTTGTGGACAGTGGTTGGCTTTTGATCAAGCCGTCATGGTCCACCTGTGGTATTGCAACCGTGTCATCACTGCCTTCCATTGATGTCCAGCTCTCCCCTGAGGATGTTGACATGACATCATCATCATCTGAGGTTGGTAGGCCCATGTCATCAGCTTCATCCGATTTTTCATATGTGGTGCCAGCATAAATATACTGCAGCTTTACTAGCTTGATAATAGCACGAGGGAGTGCGACTATTTTGGTATTTCTGACATCCAGAGTCTGCAGTTGCCTCAAGCCACCAAAGGAATCCGGTATTCGAGTAATCTCTTTGCATCCCCGGAGGGAAAGAAACTTGAGACGAGGCAGTAGCTTCCCGATCTGCTCAACGACATCATCTGTTACGCTTGATGTTGTGTCTTCCAGGTCAAGCACCCGAAGCAGTCTCATGTTGATGTCGGTAGAGATGAAAAATGACATCCACTCCCCGAACACTGTTAATGAACGTACCGTTTGAAGTCGATACTTTGGTATACAACCTTGTCTCTGTCCCAACTGCTCCTGATTGTGAGGTGTTGCCCCCTGCGTACCGAGTTGACACTGCAACGCTCTTCAAGTGCAAAAACAAGGTTTTCCTCCATTGGCCTCGAGATAATGTATCCATGATAAAAGCCATTGACTTGGATCACAATCTTCTTCTTGTTATGGCTGCAGTTGCTTGGCGTCTGCTGTTGTTGTTGGATTATGCTCAACTTGATGAGCTCAGCAAACAGCATTTCCCCTTTATCCTCAGCTGTAACACCAATGGATGTATCTCTGGAGTAACCCTCGGCGATCCACCGCCTCAGCAATCTCCTTCGCCTCATGTTGTGGCCTACTGGAAAGACTGAGAGATAGAAGATACATGGCTTGAGTGAATCTGGGCACGCATCAAAGTAGGACCGCATCCAACAAAATAGACCTCTTAAACTCTGGAATCGAGAGTCGGTCTCCAACTTCCCCATAAAGTCATGATGTATTTCCAGTGATATTTTTCTCAAGGTCTCATCATTTCTGCCCATGCGTGCTATTCCTTCTGCGGTGTACTCGCCTATAGCACCTATTACTTCTGGAAGACCACCACACTTGGCTATAATAGGTTCTGAAAGCTCCTTCTCCACACGAGTCAACTTCTGCTTGCCGCACCAAGCTATCTAGAATTTAGAGAAATACGAGTCATGGAAACTCAATTTGGATGCGATACTAACTTAAATGTGTTTACTATGTCGATGAAAAATACTTTCAAAAATTTACGTTGATGAATTGAACACCAAAATAAAATTCAATTTAAGTGGCTCTTGAATAAGTATGAGATACCAAATCAATTTTTGAGGAGATAAATTGAATTGTGAAACGGAATTTGTATATGATCAATATGTTAAATATTTAACTTAGTACATGAAAATTATATTCTCGGATGCAAATTAAACTACAAATGGATTGGACGAAAAATGACTAACCAAGGAATCTCAAACTGTAATGTAATTGTGCACATATTCAATTGTTGGTTTGGCAACTTATGCTTCCTTGGAAAACAACCCCTCTTATTCTTTAAAAAGCATGTTTTCTTGTCATAAACACATGAATTTGGACCGAACAATATTATAACAGCATGAATGTACTGGCTACTGGTTTGGCAAAAATCTCCGTACGTTCAATTATAAATACTTACAAGATATGGCAAAAAGTCTAAATGCATTTCATATGATTGATAGTAAAACACACCTTTCGGAAGAGATGAAGGGCATCAGTAGCATTTAGTCCTTTAACATTGAGGACGTGACTCTTGTCTTGTACACAATGCATGGCGATACTTGCTTCATTTGTAATCACTATGATACGGCGGCCTTGATTAGTCTCGGAAAAGAAGGCAGCTCTTATTAGATCCCAGTCATGTGTGGATCTTAGGCCGTCAATAACAACGAGGCATGCACTCTCGCGCATAATCTTAGAAGACTCATGAGCTGTGTCATGGCCTTCCATGATGCTAACTGCTGCAATTTCCTTGGCTTGAAGATCATTGGAATGAAAACCCAAAAGTAAGCGATGAGAAAATTCACCCAGGTCGAATGGATCGGGCACATCAACCCAACTGTGCTTCATAGATCTCATATACCAGCTGGGGTGCGCTTTCCTGACCAGTGCTGATTTCCCGACACCGGCAACCCCCCACAAGGAAAACAGACAAGGGCCATCGACCAGAACATTGGAAAGCGTATTTATTTCTTCTTCACGGCCAACGAGGTCGAATTCAGCAGCCCAACCACATGCCTCTTCTCCTCTCTCGGACAGACGACGGACGGAAGGACCCTGCGAGCATTGATATACAAAAATGGCAGGGCACCATTAAATTAGTGTATATATATATATATATATATATATATATATATATATATATATATATATATATATATATATATATATATATATATAGCTAACCAGCTACCAAGCAATAATGCCAGAGAGTACTTATATATATGAATAGAGATGATTGAAGGAGTAAACATATGCACACACGTTTGTCAGGGGACGATGGAGGGCAGCTAGACGTTTGACGTGGATGACTCGATCTTCCTCCTCATCAACAACACAATGTCTGGCGACTCTTCGTTTGTCTGTAATGACAACAATATATCCCTGCAGGGTAGATGGCTGGGATGACAAGAAGGTAGCATCTATCTTGTCCCAATCACATTTAGACCGGAGACCATCTATGACCACCAAGCATTTTTTCTGACGCAGAATTTGACAGCAATCTGGAATCGGGTCCTCGCCTCTCAACATCGCGATTCCTGCACGTTCCTTGGCTTCAAGATCATGTGAATAAAATCCCAGGAGCAAGTGCCAAGAGAAGTCTGTCAAATCGAATGGACGATTTGGGACGTCCACCCAGCTGAAGTCGTTAACCTCTCTACCCAGCTTATGTCGGTAACTACTATCTTGTTTCTATAAAATATGTTCTTCATCATGTTTTCGTAGTAGACCACTCTAGCTATAGCTGATTTCCCAACACCAGGTTGGCCCCAAACGGAGATCACACCAGCTGCCCTTTTTATCTGCCTTTCAAGGGCAGACACTTCATTCTTTCGACCAAGAAGCTTGAAGATACTGCACTGGTGAAATACATTATTTCGGTCGTGATACAAAAGGTGAGCCCTACGAGAATCCTCCTTCCCTCCAATTCCACAACCACTTTTATCCTGCGAGTTAATTAAGATGTACATATAGTGTAGTTAAGTAAAACTGATGTATGTATAGCATGAAAATCTATCGAATACAAGGAAGATCTGGAGGAAAAAGGAGAGATGTGCCAAAACAAAAGAAAAACACCCGACCATTAATCTGTCGGTTTTTTATAATTGTACCTAAATACATCATCATACAATACAAAACGGATGGTGGGATCTTAGAAATCTACTCTTGCGCAAAAGGAAAAGATATGCTCTGACACAAAACTATACGAACTTAATTGCAGCTCCTCTGGCTTAGCCAAATTAAGCCATGCCAGGCTGCCATTCCTAAGAAATTTGGCCATTCACGATGAACTAAAAATGAGCAAGCCAGGGATTTGCTGAGATGTACAGGCTTGAGCGAAGCGCGTAAATTAATTAACATATGGCAAAGCATCATGCTTCCTATGTTCAGAGGCGAAGCCTAATCTCAACGTGAAGCAACATCCCAACAATTAAGCATAGTCTACTTTCAGGCATCAGGCTCTATAACTAATCATAGGTGAAAGATGTTTAACATTGAAACATGCACACCGCATAGATACCTCTACTCCATGCTTAGGAGTCCAGCCACTTATAGATAAAATTTGAAAATAATTGTTGGTTGGAGAGGGAAGCTTCTCTCCTATGCTGCTAGATTAACTTTGATCAAATCTTGTCTCGCTAGAATCCCCATTTACTTGCTTTCCTTTTTCAAATTCCCTAAGTGGGCCCTAGACCTCATTAATTCTCAGATGGCAAATTGCCTATGTAACAATTTTCAGGGGCATAGAAAACTCCACCTGGCTAATTGGAAATTGATTTGCAAGAAAAAAGAATTTGGGGGTTTAGGAATCCCTGATTTAGCAAATGTTAACCTATGTTTGCTGAGCTCCCTAATTGATGCAAAATATGACACCTGCAATCCAAATATCTACTATAACAGAGGCACTATCACCTCTCAGTTTTGGAAAAGTGTTATGTGGGCTATTAATGTATGAAGTTTGGGTACAGATGGAAAATAAGGGATGGTCAGAAAGTAAGATTTTGGGAGGATACCTGGTTTGGTACCTCCCCTCTAGATGTTCAATTCTTTGAGATATATGCTCTCTATAATGAACAAAATAAAACCGTAGCTCAAATTTGGGATGTGCTAACCTAAACCTTTAGAAAAAAATTATCTCCCTCATTCATGCTCCTGTGGCATGAGCTTGTAGGAATAGCTTCAAGTATTGCTTACACTGCTGATACTGATGCCTTAGTTTGGCAATATGAGAGTAAAGGGATTTATTCCACTACTTCTTATTATCAATTTTTAATTTGGAAAGGTAAATCCCATCTTTATTACTATTGTTTGGAAACTTTATATCCCTCCTAGAGTCCACATCTTCCTTTGACTCCTAGCTCAAAATAAATTAATGACTAGGGACAAATTGAATAAGAGACACTTGAGAAAACCTGAGTCTTGCATCCTTTGTGCTAAAAATAAGGGATGGTCTTCGATGGGGCTGCTCCTTCTTCCGGAAAGGTCACCCAAAAAATCACCGCGGGGGCGGATCTCTGGAGGACTGCAGGGCTTTTAAGCGACTGTCTAGGGCAATTGGATAGGTGGAGATGCCGCAAGAAGTTGCTTAGAATGTGTGTGTTGTCCTTGAGGCGGCGTGGAGTTGCACCATTGGCGTCTATGCCACGGTGCGTTGTAAATCTTGGCCTCTTGTCCCTCCTTCTATCAAAACGATACGTCTCTCTGGACGTATCCTTGAAAAAAAAAGTAGGTGCTGACTACCTCTCTATTGCTAGATATTGGGTAGCTAACAAGAAGCATGTTGTTCTTAACTCTACTTTTTCAACCTCTTTATGGTGCATATGGAAATCTAGGAACTATATGATGATTAATGGCCACCCTTGGATTGATTTGCAGCAGGTTCTCAGAATGATCTTCCACTCTGTGAAGAGGTGGAGACTGATCTCCAAGGACCACATGCTGGCGGAGGTGGGCAGCTTCTGTGGCCATCTGTTGCTTCACCTGAAGGCTTTGTCGTAGCTGGAAAGTCGTTGAAGTTTGTTGATGATGCCTCTCGAGAGACATATGATTTGGATGCTGGGGGATGTAGCCATTCGCCTGATGCAAAGCGCCCAGCTCCCCAAGGCACCTGGAGCACCCCCAGTTCGATCCTGGAGCCTACGATTTTTGTTTGTCCTATTTGAAGCTTTCGCTCTATTGCTCATTTTTGCTTCATGTTGTGTGTCTGTGTCTTTGTATTCCTTATTCTAGTCTGCTAGACTAGGTATCCTTCCTTTAGTTCTGCTTTATAACTTTTTAATTAGACACGTTTGTGTTGATGGGTTTCTTCAGACTTGTTTTGGACCTTTTTCGATCGGGTTTCGTTGAGCTTATCAATGGAATCGGGGGATGTCTCCTTGTGAATCTAAAAAATACCATGTCCACTTCTTTTCAGTATAAGCTTATGAAGTTCTGAAGAATTGTTTCTCCTATTCTTTTAGGCTTATGGAATTTGGGATTATTTTCAAAGTTGAACTACAAAAAGTCTATAATCCCCCTAAAAGCGATGGAATTGTTTCGCAGATCGAAGTTTGGCCTTGTTTCACCTAACATATGATCCATAACACTTTCAAATGTCCTGACTGATTTTCCCACTTCCATATTCATGATAGGTCACAAACTTTGCAAAAGGAAGACATAGCATAGAACCCATCTACACAATGAATTTCCACCAAAAATTCTCATTGTGTAGTTCATTATTGCGTACACATTGAGAATTCAATACTACTCACAATGTGAGGAAATGAAATTTTGACGGGATTAGGACCAACACAACAAGCATCTTAGCAGCAGCTAGCAACAGAATCTGATGACCAGACAGCAGCTAAAAAATCGAGGTGAGGTCATCAAGGGCAAGCTACAGATGAGCGCACGGTCGAGGAAAGAGCTCCGAGTGATTAAGGTCGGACCTCTTGAAAGAGCGGCTGGTTGAGGCCGAGATCGAAGTAGAGAAAAGCTCAAGGTCTTCGGATGAGATGGAGTCGTTAGCCAATTTTTCTTCTTCTTTTAGGCTAAGGGAAAGGGAAAGATGGACCTCCCAAAGATCTAGTGGGTTCAGCACGGGATGCCCTCGCACTAACTCATGTCACATGCGGAGCCTGACCTCTCGAGCCTTTTCTCATTACGTTTGTATTCTTTTGTTAGTATTTTTGTCCGTTTTTTTCAAAACATTCTAGATGTACTTTTCTAGTGAACTACGGGTGTAACTACCCTTACACTATGTGTACTTCTAAGTCAGCCCACGAGTGCGGCGCCCGATCACCTCCAAGCCTACTTGCTGGTGCGCTATGTTCACTTTCAACTACACACTAGTAGGTAATACCTTGTAGGTAACATATTATTAGTGGCATTCAACAATAGTGCCACACCACTGGTAATATGTATGGCGTGTAAAATATCCACACGCCAATAGTATATAGTTACAGGTGGTGTGTCAGCTGAATAACCACGCCACTAGTAAGTACGAGAAGTGGTCTAACCGGGCCCAGAATACCAATGGAGTGCTACAATAAGGATTGGTTAAAAAAATAGATGAATTAATAAGATGATTTGGTTAAATTTTTAATTGTTTGAATGAATTGGTTAAATTGTTAGGTGAATTGGTTAAATTGTTTAGACAAATTTGTTAAATTGTTTAGATAAATTGTTAAAACGTTTAGATGGATGAGAATGTGTAGTCTTAATAGTCATGAGAGGGTCCCATATATATTATTTTGTGTCTTGCGAGTATTTTCCATATGCTTCACATGTATCTAAAAAATGAGAACCAATGTTTTGGCGATTTTTTTTGTTTTGGCACTTACTATGTCCAATATTTAGTAAAGGTCATGCTATTTTTCCTGGCACATATTTAGACATTCAATTTTTTTGCCTAACAAGATATGGCAGCATGGCGAGTATGCAAGATTTAGTTTGAGTCTGGTTTGTCGAAGAGCTCATTATTTAGTGTCTATATGCGTAAGGAGTTAGAAGATTCAATGGTAACAAACTATTCTTTTTCATACTAGCTTGTAACCATTTTTGGTAGTGATTTTACCATTAGTTTATTGAGTGTTTCCTTTGTTTTTGGTGCACAAATTCTTGCAAGCAATTCAAGGTTCATGTTCAATAAAATTGCAGGAAATAGTGTGTGCTTCCAGATGCTTGGTCATACATATAGTATTAATGTGAAAAAATGGAGGATAATGACCTGTACGGGATGGGAGTGATGGAAGCATTTCATTAAACAAAACACTCTCACTAGGGGAGAAATTGTCTGTTGTTCATTGAGAGGACAAGTGATGAGGATAAGTGTTATCTATGTTGATGGTGGTGATGACGAGGAAGATCCATATGAATCTACCATTATTCCTGAAAGATGCAACATTAATGAGGATGAGAAATATCACCTCTTTGATATCCTACCTAAAGCGAACACCTTTGTCGGGGTGCCATCTATGACCCGTCTGACAAAGACAAATCTTGTCAAACACATTAAAGTATGTTCTTCAAATTTACTTGTTCTTTTTGTTTGTTTGTATCCAAACTTCTGGCGGTTGTCTAACATCATTCGTCTTTTTGTTTTTATCCATGAAGGCATCCTAGAAGTTATCAAAGAAGGTGGCTTCCGGAATTAACATAATTCTTTAGGCACATTTTTTTCTTTGGGGATGCTGTTTTTTTGTTTTCCCTATTTTTATTTTGGTTTTCCTTTTATGTATTTTTCTCAACTTTTTTTTCTAGTTCTTCGTATATCTTTTGGTTTTTAGATCCATGCATCAATGCTTACTACTTGTAAAGTACAAAAATATATGTGAAATACATATACAAAAGCTGAGAGTACACACAAAAAAAGAGCCCACCTAATTTACGAATAATACAATTTAGCTTATACAGAGGAACATGGTGAATTTTTCTGATCTTATTTTAATACGAAATAATAGATATAAGATATTATATGTACAGACATATTAATTGTTGTACATATCTAATATCATTCAGTAAAAGTTTAGTGTGTCATATAACCCATCGTCTAGCTGCAGATATATTTTTTGTTGTATGTACTATTACAATGTCAAAAGTAGAAACAAAACTCCTACATGGTACCATTGATAAGATCTTGTTTGCGAATTAAGGCAAATCAATATGTTTACCACCTGTCTATGTGATTTTATTTTCGATGCAAATGTCCACTCGCTATGTAAGAATATAATTTCCAACCACAAAATGAAATATGGATATCTATGAAAAAAATATATATTTTGCAAACCTTTTAAACGCTCTAATGATGATGCCCTCGTATTTGTTAGGACCTCAAACACTAGTTGTATTAGGAAACATATTATGCACATATATACAAAGTAGCGACCAAGGGCCAAGCTAGATAACATATCTATACGAACGTACCTGTATGTAGCGAAAAAGAAAATTGTCGGTTTGCACATCATTCATAGTCAAGCATCGATTTTGTTGGTCTGCACAATGAGCGGCCACACTGGCTTCTTTTGTAATGACGATGATACTGGTGTCTTCAGCCATTGGTTGTCTAGATAATAAGAATGTCTCCTTGATCCTGTCCCAGTGCTCCTTTGACTCCAGACCATTAATAACAACAAGGCAATCACCTTCAACAAGATACTTGCGACACCGTTCGGCTACACCTTCAAGTCCCACTGCTGCAATCTCCTTGGCTTGAAAATCATGTGACTGAAAATTCAGGAACAGTCGAACACAGAAGGCCATTAGGTCGAACGGATTAGGTACATCCACCCAGCTCTGCTCTTTAAACACCAACACTCCTTCCAAGTCTTTATGCTTATACATTAGGAACTTGTACAATTCACTGATTCTACCTTCACTGTAAGTTTTATTGATACCCAGATCACCGAGCACAGAGATCACACCACCGCGCCTTATTTGCCAAATTAACTCACCTATATCTTTGCGAAGCACAGAAACCTGCATTACGTGCAACATACAGTTGGTAATTAGAATGAACCAGAACTGCTAATTAGCACAAACTTTATTTGATCTAGGAGAACACCTAGATAGCTTGCATACGTGAATTAGCAAAACTAGTATGCATTCTGACTTAATATATCAAAAACTACCTCCATGTGGCTTAATGGGTGCTTACAATATTTGAGAGGGAAATTATGTGCTTATCTTCGCACTATACTACATTCTTCTCAAAATAGATGTCGCAAATTTTTCTAAAATTTGCATGTATCTAATATTAAATTGTGTCTTGATACATTTAAATTTAGACAACTGTGTGACATCTATTTTGAGACGGAGGGAGTAGAATATTTGGACTATCTTATGCATAGTATCATACCATCCAACCTTTTGACAATGAAATGAACCCAACATAGTTCTTTCCGCGCCTTGATGGGCAGAGAAGCTGCCGAGCCACCCGCGGTTGCCTCCATAGTGGAGTATTGCGAGAGGTTGTCCTAGGGAGTAGACACCACACCCATTGTTTAGTGTGGCGATGCCGTCACAGTTGCTTCCCAGCGGCATCATGGCAGTGATCGTCAATGGAGCACCCGCCACATGCTTGGTTCTAGAGTCATGACGCCCCGAGCGGTTGCTCCCTAGACCCTATTTGGTTCTAGAGTCATGACGCCCCGAGCGGTGGTCGTCTCGTCCATAATATTCATAAACACTCATCTCGATAGGAAAACGACCTCTTCTGAATACTTCAAGGCAAGAAGAACTCCTGCGTGACCACATTCGACACTTGTACATAATACTCATGATGGTGTGCTCCTACCTATATGAAAGAAGTCCTAGGTGGTAACCGGAGTACTTTTGGGGGATGAAAAATCCTACCCACAAAGGAATTCAACTTATAGGTATACTTATAACAAATCCATCCCCTTGAAGGGGAGATACCCGCAAGGTATATATACACCAATGACCATTAAAGGACACCTAGACTCCCCAAGAAAGGTCAAGCTAGCTGACTAAGACAGCAAATGTTCATAGGAGACAGGCAAGCATCTACCAAGACGAGGTCAGCACCGGAATTTGTGTGTAACTAAAAACGGAGGGATTACTTAATTAGTTGATTGACTACACCCCGAAGGTAAGGGTAATTTAAAACAAAAGGACTGCTGGATCTTCAATCGGAAGTGTAGAAACACAAGTACTAGTGTATATATCCTCATAACATCAGAAGTATACTACTACAGAAATGGCCAAATAATAGTACTATAAGATAATTTCCAGAGAAGTGGACTACTACGTACTACTAGCTCGGTAAGATGAATTAATTAATTACCTTGGAAAATGCACAGAGGGATTGACCATCGGAGAAGCATGCGAGCTCGGATACTTTGTATGGTTCTCCCGTGCACAGAAGTGCAGTTGTTAACTGCTGGGTGGACAGAATGATCCGGCTGCCGTTATTATTGTCCGGCATGTACATTTTGATGGCATCCCACTCGACCAAAGTGGATATTCCTTGTATGACGAGAAGGTACCTCTTCGTGTTGAGTTGATGCATAAGCTCAGCTTTGCAGTCTGCAGCTGCTAAGTGGTCACTGGATAAACTGGGGCAGAACTGAGCCATCAAGCTATGTAGGAACAACTCTTGTGTGTTGAAAGCCGCAGCAACAGCAGGATGCGACATAGTCAGCTTGACCCAGGCGCGGCACTCGAATTCGCTGTAAATTTCTGGATCATTATAGGCCTCCCTGATGACGCGGGACACCTCCGAAAGATGAAGATCAGCACAAGTACCATGACTTCTTCCTGGCCACAGCGACACCACTTGGAGCACATTGCCTTGAGCACTGGTTATCAGATCTTTGAGATTTGTGCCGGTGCTGTTAAGCTTACCAGCGGCCAGCCACACCTCGCTTAGGATGTGCAATGCTTCTGACGATGACGATGACGATGACGATATAGTCGGTGGTGGTAGCATCATGGTCGTCGTGGAGTCAATCATGAGGTTGTAGCGCGTGTTCCTCTGGCTTAATTACATCCTGCACCCTAGTCTTGAGCCGCTTTATCTCGGCAACTGCTTCGTCCAAGGGCTGTGGCGGTGCCCCTAGGCCTGACTTGCAGCAGGATGGCACCACGCGCCACAGCCAGTTGGTCCATGGAGGAGAATCCAAGTGGACGACGAAGTCGACGCAATCCTCGACGTCGAAGGCCAGGTCGCGGAGCTGCCTCACCCAGGTTTGCACCACCGGGTTCTTGGCAGCACGGTCTACGGCGTTGGATCCTCTAAGAAAGGATTGCATCATTTCAAATTCGCCCGTGATGAACTCCAGGTCTTCCTGCACCCGCTCCTTGATCTCGGCCTCCTCCTCAATCGCTGACTTGACCCTGCTCAGCGTCCCCGCCATCGCCGTATTGGTCAGCCCAAGCACGAACTCTGCCATTGTTGCTCTCTCTTCCCGGTTGCTACTTGTTTCAGTATTGCTAGTTGTGTGGTTTGGTATGTATGACCTAGTGATGCTTTGAGTTAGATCTGAGATGGTGAATTATAAACCAGAGAGCAGCATTCTGCACCAGCAAGACACATCCAATATATTAATCCTACTTCCTCTGTCTGGATCGTAAATTTGTCTAGATTCAGCATGTATCTAGCATGTTTTAGTGTACCGACACTTGGGAATCTATACAAATTTGCGGGATATGGTCTAGCTAGGTTAGATCAATGTATTACTACCCAAGATCTTGGTTGCCGAATGGAAAAAAATCTCGTGGGGGCTCGAGATTCCTAGTTACCACGGTAACCGAGAAATCTCGAGTGGTTACCAGATGAATTCAAAAATCAAAATTTGAATTCAAATTTGGACAAAAGGAGTTAATTTTTGCTTGCGCTGCAATTTTACACAACACAGCTTAAGCCTTGGTACTACCTCCATTCCAAAGCTTAAGACTTGATTTCTTAAACTTTAGGTACTTTGACTTTTTTCTAAAGAAACACTTTTGCTTCGGTGTCCCACCCTCCTTTTAAAACTTTGACAACGAAAATTGGATACTGATTCGTTTTGAAGACCTTACAAACCCACACTGAAGCCCGTATATGGTTCTCTAGGACGTATATTCACCGTACACGTATACTTATGTGACTGCGGCCGGAGACGAAAATCGAGAGGTATATAGCAACAACAATAAAAAAATTTAAAACATCGCATGCAAAGACGTAGATCGCGATAACGAGAGGTGGGATCAGCCGGTGAAAACATGGAGTATACTCAGCTCGACCGAGTATACCTATATAGAAGTATACATAGCCTAGATATGAGAAGCACACCTCTTTTAAAGAAAATAAGCCTTAAGCTTTGAGACGGAGTTAGTAATCACAAAACCAATTCATTACCCACTTGATTCATTGGGTACAGTCGATGCATCGATCAATGGTGTCATAACTCATTCACATTAACAAGGTGAATCTCCAGCTGGCTAAGGAACAATTAATTAGTTGCCGGTACAGTATTCGCGAGGAATAGGATAGGATGTGTATGCCTGAGTTCGTGTATGTGTGTATTTTGTACTTCCTATAGTACACGTCTACATTGTAACGGGTTCCTCAAACAAAATTAATTACTAGCCAGTGTCAGGTTAATTAATGAACCACGCCCTCAACTCATACACATATTATACTAAACAGAGTGCTAAGAACCTCATTGGATAAAGTTCTAGTGGCTAGCTCCATGCACGGTTAACAAGAACAAATGGTCCACAGATGCTTCAACAAAGGGGTTCTTAGCACTCTCGGTCGTTTTAAGCCACATCAGTACTATCTTGGGTCAAAGGTCTTTCAAGGTTAACAAGAGTAGTGTTAGTGGGGCGGAAGCCTGTTTGGAGAAGTGTTAGCCTGGTGCAAGCATAAATCTGAAGTGAATGGTTCAATTAGTTACAATTAACTCGACAAGCCTCACATTATTAGAGTTTTAAATCCATCTTTGGAGCTAGCTAGTTGGACAATTAATTGTATAGTTACTGGCCAGGCTTAGATAAAAGCAAAGACGACTTTTTATATAAAGAGAATATATTAATATCACGAAGATATCAATTATATTCAGCATATGTAGCAATAAGATATCGAAAGACATCAGGAATGCACATAGCTAAAAAAATAAAGACCCGTCGCGTTGATAAACCACTCACAACAGTAGCACTTAAACCACCACAGAAGACAACACCTAGACGACAAACGAGATTCTCCAAAAGCAACGCCTTCAATAAGGAAACATTGCACTCGCGTTATCCTCGTCCGATCAAAGATCTTGGATTTTGATCCTGGACAAAGTCCGAGTTTCCAAAACAATGTATATAACAAGGCTATTGTTAGGTACAACCAATAAAGGCTGGACCTTGGGTTTTCCCCCTAAAAACCATTGCTTAGTATTTGAGGGGCACCACCAAGAATGCAGTTCACCAGTGTTGCCGCCCCCACTTGCCAAGGTTACAGCTGCAAGTCACTAAACACCCGACACACAAGAAGAACATGTGCTGCATTGTCTCCATCGCAACCAGTACCCTCTCCACCATTACCAAGCTCTCATCGTAGCCACTATGACTTTCTCCATCTCTATCAGTTTCATGGAAATCTAAATCAGGAAGATTCGTTTATTCATCACAAAAGCAAAGACAACTTGGGGATGGATCGAGGTCCTGCAAATTAAGATGGATCGAGTTTGCTATACGTCTGAATATGATACTGCCCATTCAGACTTGGTTACACCTTCGCTCATAGTTAGTGCCCACGACTTGGGGATCGATCGAGGTCCTACTCAAGAATCTAATTTCCTTTATTAAAGCATCAATGGACCATTTGTTCTTGTTAACCGTGCATGGAGCTACCACTAGAACGTTGTTCAATGGGGTTCTTAGCACTCTGTTTAGTATATCTTGCAACCATTATGTAGTAACAATATTCCAGTTAGCAGTTAACAGTTAAATCAGGGCTACACATTATTAGTACTCCCTCTGTTAAGCATGGAAATTTTACCCATGGGTACGGGTACCCACGGTTACCGTACCCGTATGGGTAGGGTATGGGTATGTATCCCATACCCTACCCATTAAGTCACGGGTATGGGCACGTGTATAGACTTGTGCCCATGGGTATATCCATACCTTGTCCGTTTAAACTGACATGTCAAACTTATCTATAGAGTTTCAATCTATGTGGCCGAAAAGCCTAGGAAAAAATATGAGATTGCGGCTCCTAGACATTCATTTGATACTTTCATATACTCGTCTACTATTAATACTAGTTGAATGCCCGTGTGTTGCTACGGGCTCTCGCTTATTACACATGTAAAATGATGCACACGTGATTTGTATGTCCTAGAAGGTATATGAACGAACACATCAATTCTAGATTTCAACAACAATACTATCTAGCCGAGTGAACATGTAGTTTGAGCTAGTCAAACTACATGCCATGCTCTTGATCTACTTCACCGTTGCAATATGAAGGTCACGTTTCTATTTTACACCACCTTTGACTTTTTTTCGGTTCCTAGATGAAGTACAGTTGCTATAAGTAAGTATAAAAAAGAAATTCCCTCAAAAAAATCCCTTAGCTATTAACCGGAGTTTATCCATACCAGTAAATCCAAGTTTTAAGAAATCAAGTAAATTTAAAGAAACAATAAAGTCCGTAAAAATAAATAACAATTCATGCTCCCTTTCTTGACAACTTCATTGCTCATATCTCTCCCTATAGTCTGTATTTTTGTTAGGCAATAATTACATAGAAGATGCTAAACCAGTTTAAACTGCACCGATGGTCACTTTGATGTAAGAAATTATGCAGAACGAAAGAGGAGATTTATCTTCTTGATTTTTGTTTGCGATGGTGGCCGATCAGCAGGGAACTGCATTCATGAACCCACTGCATACATGTCATGCAAGTTTCCCTCTACCCTTTGACTTAATGTGTTCATATTTTTTTTGAAACCTAAGGACTGTGAGGCAAAAGCCCCACAGTATTTTATTAAAAATAAAAAAGCTGCAGAAGAGTACAAGCTATACAAGAAAGGATATACCCACTAACTACTTACAAACAGTGATTAGGGAAGGTTAGCAATCCAAATCAAAAGGCTAGCTCTATGCTTCTTTTTAATTCTGTACTGAAGCAACGTAATATCATGGATGAAGTTGCTCTTCCACTTAGCAAAAGTGGGACTCTCACTCTGGAAGATCTTCCCATTCCTCACTTTCCAAATAAGCCAACACGCTAGAATCATGACCTCTATGAAGAATGGTTTGCAGAAATCCCTTCTGGCCTCAGCAACAATCGCCTGTACATCAGTACCCATTGCCCAATGGATCTGGAGATAGTTCCACACTCTCTGGCTAAAGTTACAAGTAAAGAAAAGTTGTACCCTATCTTCATAAACACGGCCAGGACATAGAACACAATGTTTGTCATCTGTGACCTTCCAATGCCTACATATCAGCATGTCTCTAGTATTAATACGATCACTCAATAACAACCAAGCAAACACCTTGGTTTTCATCACACAGGCCGAAGACCAAATCCATTTATAGACTGCAGGTACCATTAGATGGTTATATAGGCTGGCATAGTAAGCAGATGATGAATAGTCCTGCCCCCAATCATATTCCCATCTGTCATCCGCTAGGGTGAGAGGCTAATCAGCCAACCCTTGCTGGATTAACAACAGCTCTCCATAAGCCTGCTCGGAAAGCGGTCTGTAGAACAGAGAGTAAAAATCTGAAGCTGTATATACCTCTGAGGCTAGCATGTGAGGATCCAGAACGAAAGAGAACAGCCGAGGGAAACGAGTGGCCAAAGGCTCGGCTGAGTCCAGGAATTTCCACTTATCCAGCCAGAAACGGAAGGTGTTCCCTGTACCCAACATGATCACTGAAACTTGTTTAAACTTATCCTGCAGCTTGACAATATCCCTCCACCAGAAAGAACCGCAGGGTCTCTCTTTATCAGGAATTGAGTCCATATAATGAGTATTCCAAATTAACTGAACCCATGGAATTTGAGCCTTATTATAAAATTTGTCAAGATGTTTCATCAGAAGGGCATCGTTCTTTTTCTGAAAATCCACAATACCTAGGCCACCTTTCTTCTTAGGTTTGCATATCATTTTGTGTTCATATTTTTTGGTAGGCAACAATTGCTTACAGGGATTCTAAACCAGTTTAAACTGCACCGATGGTCACCTGTTGATGTAACGAATTATGAAAACTATAAACAAAAAATGAGAATTATCTTCTTAATTTTTGTGAGTATTGGTGACCAATCAGCAGCAAAACTGCACAAACCCACTGCATAGATGTCATGCAAGTTTCCTTTTACCATTTTACTAAATTCTATTCATAAGTTGCACTTGATATAGCAATCCATGCATCGAGGCTGGTCACTTATCAATCACGGCAAAGGATTAGGACACCTTAACTATGTGGGTTACAACCAATGGATTTTATCTGCTCAGTTTGCCTATTGTGCATTCCTGAGTCGTTGGAGTCTGTCTGCACCTCGGAGCAACAGAGCTGTTCGGCACTGATGAATGAAAAATGTGAACTGCTATACATACAATTGATTTTCATCTGATCTCTGTCCGACGTTGAAATCAAACCATCCATGCTCTGATTGCTTGGCCATCTTATGGTGAATACCATTTGTCGTACACACATCAGACATGTAGTGTCTTACGCACATCAATTCTGATTAGTTTGAGGTCTACCTTGTCCATTGCTGAACCTCAGTTAGGTTTCAGCAGTGTGCAGCCATGCATCTTTATATATCAGAAGATAGAAATCTCCTCCCACTGTTGTATTGTTTGTTGTTCGCTCTCCAGGAAAGTTTCGCAACTTTCATGTGCACTCATGGATTTTTCGTTTTTTCTCTTCATACTCTTGCAACCATGATGAAAAATAATAAACCTCATTAATAATACTTAAAGTAACAGCATATTGTGTTTCTGTAAAGTAGGATAGATTAAACTGAGAATTTTCTATTGTTGTTGTTGAAACTATGGAAGGGTAGGATTATTTGTAACAGATGTTCCTCAGATACCATTAAAATGAACTATAATCGAAGCACCTTTCTTGCCTAGAATTCACATTAACAATTCAACACATGTTCATCCAGAAAAACCGAAATTTCCATGGCAAAAGCACAAATAAATCAATGATATGAAAGCATTGAACAAGGCAAGAATCATCCCTCCTCCCACAACCTAGGAGTGCAAGAATTTCTCTTCGCGGAAACAATCCCCCAAGCCTGCAGGCTGTCAGTGCCTCTTTACCCCAAATCCGTTGACCGCTCGGGCCTCTGCTATACCACAATGGCATGTAGGAGGCCGGTCCTAGAATTCCTGCCGGTCAAATCCGGCCTCCTGGAGCACGACCATCACCTAACCACACTAAGAGAAGCTTCAGGAATCCCTAGATAGTTATTCACCTCCGGACTTGACGCCAAAGCCCACAACCCGGAGCAACACCAACACGGACTGATATGACATTGACTTTGACACCTTGTCAGGCCGAGTGAGCGACTGAAGCATGCTAGGCAGTGGCCATCAGGTAAGGAGGTGATCAAAGGGCATTGAGGGTTGATTCAACTGCTTCCTTTTTGTCATCGTTGGCCATGCCATCATTCAACTACCTCACCCACCCTTCCCCGTCACATTAATCTCGTACATGATCAGAACTTTGATTTTTACAGCTGCACTAAAAAGTTAAGATTTAGTTCTCCTTATAACATTCCAAATATAATGAAGATTTAATAAAAAATTATAGCTTGTAATAGTAAGAGTTGAATTACTATAAATTTCTTCTTGCTTGTTACAGTTTGTAACAATTCCAAGTACTGAATGGGATGCAGTTTTCTTGGGTAAGCAATGACATACTAAGAGCAAAGCTGTTGAAAATAGATGTACTATAAGATTCAAATATCCATTCTTCACACTGTTTGTTTATTTCTTCACTATAAAGAAATGTGACATGACTCCATTCATTTTCTGATACACCTAGTGGATCTAAGAGGCATGTTACTTTTGTATTGTTCTTGTATCCCTCCCTTGTTTTCAGAAGAAATTGCTAGTGATGTGACTTGTACACTAAAAGTACACGACCATCCGGTTCACAGTTTTGATAGACCAAACACACTCAATATTATATTTTTCCTAACTACAGACCATCACCACACTCAGTATCACACTTCAGCCTAGCTACATCAATGTGTTTGAAAAAAAAGACATGTTATATAGAAGAGAACCGATTTATTTCTCAGAGCTATGTGACCCACCATTTTTTCTTTACTTCATAGTCAACTAATCCATAACGTGCTTGAATGCTCGCTGGCATAAATTTTTTTGTAAGCCTCAGCTAGAAATGAACACACCAGACAAAATTAGATCTTAAATCATTGGTTTGTAGCCCTAGAAGGGAGGCACGCATACCACCTGCTACGGAGAGAACACAAAAGAACAAAATGAACCATGGGCATGCATGTATTAGTCGCATAGCATGGTAGATGGAAATCAGAGATGATTAGCCGGGTGTTCCTGATTATGGTACGTACTTATGGCAGACCATCATCACTTAAGTGAGATAGTCAGGAAGTTGAGACATGCTGGTGGGCCGGCCACCGTGGCTGCCACCATGGAATGCGTAGCACTAGGTGGATTGTCGACTCCTTCGAGATGATGTAGTCAGCCAGAGGTGCAGTCATCCTCCAGCCACTTCCCGGAGACCACATGCTGTTGGTCCAGGAATCCCTACTACAAAAATGACTTCAGGTACAATTTGCCTCTACCTAGAAGATAAGTTTATGTAGTTTAACACAGGGTCCCCAAATCATATAACTTCAGCAGTTCAACTTCGTTACTCACCAATATTTAAGGGAGTTGCTCCATTCTATAATTCAGGTAAGATTTAACTCTAAGTAGAATAAAAATTTAATCGGACAATTTTAAATCAATTCAGCCGATCCATCACACAACTGCCAAAAATTCAAATTTACTATGTAACATTATTTCATAAAACATAGTTTCATAAGAAACCACTAATTCCAAACCCATGGCCCCTTCCGCGAACAAAATTCCACTCCCCTGCTCCATTTGTACCAATACATACAATACAATATCCAGTGACCCGTAATCACACTAGTGATCCATACCATAAATTCATATCAACCTACAACTGAGCACACGTCCAGATCAGATCGAGCCATAACACATCAAAAAGAGAGGTGATGTGCGGGAGGAAGGATGGAGAGAGAGGAGAGTATCTAAGGATGGACCTAAGGTGTTGGTATCCTGGATGATGGCGCCATAAAATTTCTTTGGGCGAGATTTGGACCCGGAGTTCCCCTGTGAAGTGGGCATCCAGTTCAGGTTCGCTGAAATTGATCCAAAATGCTAAGCGATATCGGACCATGTGGGGCTAGAGGTTCTCTAGAAGGAGGGGGCGTCCGTCCTAAAGGTGCCCAATCTGCTACTTGCAGCGGGAGGGTGTCGATGGGGGCGGGTGAGGGAGATGGGAGGGGCGGTGGCTACTGATGACCCACAAGTATAAGGGGTGTATCGTAGTACCTTCGATAAATAGGAGTGTCGGTCCCAACGAGGAGCAGAAGGTGTTGACTAGTGGTATGGAGCAGGAAATCTCTGTAAATACTTAGCAAACAGAATTTTAGGGTTTTTCTGATAAAGCAAAGAAATAAAGTGCAAGTAATAAAGACAACACAACAATTGCAGCAAGTGGCCCAATCCTTTCTTAGCAAAGGACAAGACGGTGGAAATACTTATAAGGACCAAACGTTCTCGAGGACACATGAGAATTCTGTCAAGTGCTTTCGCTTCAAATAGCTGAGTAGTCTTCTTTGGTGTTGTAAGTGTTGTGTGGGTGAACCTGTGCTAATGTACCGACCTTACTTGGACTAATACATACTTGTGATTAAACCCCCTGCAAGCATCCGCAACTACAGGAAAGCAATTAAGGTATAAACCAAACCACGGCCTTAAACTCTGAGATCCTACGCTCCCTTGTGCAATGGTGTCCTAACGGGGGTTCAGGTTTCTGTCACTCCGGCAACCCCACAATTAGTAGACAAATACACAATGCATTCCCCTAGGCCCATAAATGGTGAAGTCTCATGTAGTCGACGTTCACATGACACCACTAGAAGAATAGCACCACAACTTAAATACTAAACCATTAAATAATATCTCAACACAAATCCACTACTAACAACATGACTTCTCCCATGTCCTCAAGAACTAAACGTACTACTCACAAGACATCATATGGATCAAGATCAAAGATGATATGGTGATGTATAACAATTTGAACATAAACAATAATCCAATGGTTCCACTCACAAGCATCAACTACAATAGTAATCAACACCGGGAAAGTTTCGCCTAAGAACTATGCAAGTATTCAACACAATTGTTACAGCGGGACGGAGCGGTGCTGATGGTGCTGATGGAGATGATGGTGTGGATGATGATGATTATGATGATCCCGATGAATTCTAGCTTGATGATGGTGTTGATGGCGATGATCTCCTCTCTCCGGGAAGGAATTTCCCCAGCAGAAATATGTCTGCCAGAGAGATTTCTCTCTCGGTGTTTTCCGCCCCGCATAGGCGGCAGAATCTTTCTGTGGTCTCTCCTCGTGTTTTAGGGTTTCGAGGAGAAGATATAGGCGAGAGGGTGGAGCCAGAGGTGGGCCAGGTGGGCCACACCCCCTATAGGCGCGGCCTACGGGTGGATCGCGCCTAGGGGTGTGGGCCCATTGTGGCCCATCTCCGCCTCCCCTTCTAGCTTTCTTCGTCTTCTGGGAAAATATGGTTTTCCATAGTTTTTCTGATATTTTTCTGATCTTCGCAAAATTGCATCAAAACACCTCTTTTTCCATCAGAATCCTGACTCCGGCAGTTCATCCTCCAAGAATCATTCAACATGCAAAAACAGATGAAAAGACATAAGTAACACCTCTTAATATGAAATATATCAATGAATAGAGGCAAATTATGATATAGAATGGTGATGCAAATTGGATGTATCAACTCCCCCCAAGCTTAGACCTTCGCTTGTACCCAAGCAAAAATTGAGCTCAGTAAACATACCCACAGGTTTATGGAGTGAAGTGTCGATAAAAGAATACAGACAAGAAGCATCACACATACCATTACACAACTCATAGAAGAAAACAACTCACCATTATATAACTTAGCTTGCAACAAGTATATGAGTCACAATAGAGATGCATAAAGATAAATTATAATTGGAATTGGCAAACTTTGTTCTTGGTCAGAGAACAGCTGGCAAACAATTTCACAAAAAGCTTTTGTAGAAGTCTTTATAACAAGAGTACTCTTTGCTCAAACATAAAAGATTGTTCACAATGATGTATTTCAAAGAAATACTCAATAGATAAGTGTCTTGTGCAAACAAGGAATATAAAGAACATGATTGAATAAATCATCATATGAATGCTTGAAACACAACAACTCAAATGCTTGCTGGAGATAGAGAGGAAATAGGTTTACTGACTCAACTTAGAAATAGAAGAAAGGCCCTTCATAGAGGGAAACAAGGATTTCAAGTTCATAAAGAGCTTCCAAAAGATTATGGTACTTACTAGCTTGGACCCTGCATTGCCCCTATCATAAGCATCTTGAGGTGATTAAGGTTAAAGTGAACAAAGATGGAGTATATGCTTGAAGAAATATAAGTTGGCAATCTCATGTCCCTTGAGTACGAGGGCCGCTCCTCATCCTACTCAACTTTAGTTACCGGTAAGTTCTTGTCATTGTAAGTACATGTGTATCATAAAGAACCGCCAACGGGGTACCCCTTGAACATGATACAGGAGCTATACCATAATCAAAATGACAAGGCAAGCAGACAGTGAGCATCTTAACGATCTTTGTATTTGCTATTTGCATAGGTTTTTATTGAGGATGCTTCATAGATTTCTCACTATGGTTATGCTGCAACTTTCCACCATGATTAGGCATGGCTTAGGCTAGCGGCCCAGGCGTTTCTCTAACACACATACATAACTCCATGGACTTACAAGCTCCCCTTTTATTTCACACCGACGACATCCGCAAACAAAAGAACATGATATCAATTAGATATGTATCCATAAGTGTTGAAAGCATTCCCCATGACAACACGGTTCTGCTAATCCCAACGTATAGATGCAAGCATATACAACTTCTATGACACAATGGTTCAAGTTTTTTAGGGCAAGAAAATAAGGTGTGCCATCAAATTCGTGAGAGCTTTACTAACTAGTTTTCACATAACAAAATAATTTTTAATTCGAAAGATAGATGAAGCTTGAGAATTTTCCTGGAATAGCAATAATGCTAATAGGTAGATATGGTGGACACAAATGGCACAAGTTTGGTTAAAAGGGGTTGGATGCATGAGAAGTATGCCTTCTCAAAACAGGTTTTTGGCTAGCATGGCTGGGTAGCAAGCAAAAGAGTTGAAGGAAACAAGTAAACCTACAAGTGATAAAGCCAAACATGCAATCTTTCTTGAAGACACAAAATATCTTAAATAAAGAATACTAAGCTTATGAGCCAATCAAGAAAGAAAATAAATGATACAAAATACCTGTAAGCTTTTTCTCTTTTCGTTTCAAACCTCAAAAAGTGTTGGTACTGACCAGAGCTTGGTTTTCCAAAACCAATTTATATATACTTGATGCTCCCAAAGTGATACCAATACTGATCAACAAGATCAAACATATAATAGAGATTGCAAACTAAAATAAGAAGTGCAAAAAGTAAAAGATGAAACTTCTCATTAATATTCCATAAAGGCACTCACACCAAGGGATACATAGATAATCAACTAAAGGAGAGATACTTCCACAATGCAAACCACCCTATAAGATAACTTCTCTACCAAAGATATGGATCTACTAAAATGTAAAAGATAAAAGATAATGATGTGATACCGCGACACTCCCCCATGCTTGGAACAAGCCAAGGGGATGCCAAACCTGATGAAGAATTACTCCTTTGGTGGTGGTGTTCTCTTGTCATCATCAGACTTCCAAGGCAAAGGTTATCCATACAAAAAGGATGCCTTGGTTTCCATAATCCTGAAACTAGCAGCAGAGCTTATGCGATTAAATCTAGCCTCATACTCACAGTTTTGATTTTGTATGTCATAGAGTTGTGCTTGTAATTGGTTGGTGGCCTGATGGAGTGAGAGGATTTCGTCCCGGAGCTCAACAACCTCCTCATTGTGCTTGGTGATGAGTTCTGAACTTATCTTATGGATGATATCCACTTCACGTTCTGCCATCTTCTTGTACCTGAAAACTTCCTGCTCCAACGCTTCCATCCTGTCTTCCAGACTGCCTTCTCCTTTAGGGCCTTGAACTTCTTTCATCTGCACCTTCCCATCCTTGAGAATCAACTCCTTGGGATGGATCTTCAACTCATACATGTACAGGTTGATAGCATCCACGGAGGAGTCCTCCATGGGTGTTCTAGAGGAAGATACTAAGGCTCCAAACTGAGAATCTGCCTGACGGAAACAGATCGAAATAGAAACACGATGAGAACACGATACACGAACCTCGGGGGATCCGGTGGGTTATATATTATGAAGTTTCAAAGCACAAGGAAGGTACTGGTGTGAAAACGAGGCGGAGATGGAGCTCAGGGGGCCCACACCCCCTACAGGCGCGGCCAACTGGGGCCCATGCCCAGGATGGGTGTGGCCACCCTGGCCTCCGTTTCCTCCCCTGTTTCATTTCGTAACCTTCCGTATGTAATAAAAACATCAAAAATATAAAAAGATAAGGTTTTCACTAACCTTCTGTTTTCACCACTTCTACCTATTCAAAGACGGACTCTGCAGATTCTGGTGTTTTATTTCTGATAAATTCTTCTAGAGTTGCCATTTGAATAATATCAACATCTTCGTTATAAGAATCTCTAGAAATATAATATTTTAGTCTTTGACCATTCACCACCTGTGTGGTGTCGTCCTTCAAAGAAGATATTTTGATAGCACCTGAACGATATACTTCCTCAATAACAAAAGGCCCTTCCCATTTTGAGAGTAGTTTCCCTGCAAAAAATCTGAGACGAGACCTATACAAAAGAACTTCCTCACCAACATGGAACTCCCTTTTGAGAATTCTCCTATCATGCCATCTTTTTTACTTTTTTCCTTAAAGAGTATAGCATTTTCGTAAGCTTCACTTCTCCACTCATCTAAGGTACTCAAGTCAAGCAATCTTTTCTCACCAGCATGTTTAAAATCTCTATTCAATTCTTTCACTGCCCAATTAGCTTTGTGTTCTAATTCTAAAGGCAAGTGACAAGCTTTCCCATAGACCATTTTGTAAGGAGACATCCCCATAGGATTTTTATAAGCAGTTCTATAAGCCCATAAAGCGTCATTCAAATTTTTATCCCAATTTTTCCTAGATCTATTAACAGTCTTCTGCAAGATAGATTTAATTTCCCTATTGGAAAGTTCTACTTGCCCACTGGTTTGGGGGTGATAAGCTGAAGCAATTATATGGTTAACATCATACTTAGCGAGAGTTTTCCTAAAACCACCATGAATAAAATGAGAGCCTCCATCAGTCATGAGATATCTAGGCACACCAAACCTAGGAAAAATAGCATCTTTAAGAATTTTTAAAGAGGTCTTACCATCAACACTATTTGTAGGTATGGCCTCTACCCACTTTGTAACATAGTCAACAACAACAAAAATATGAGTATACCCTTTTGAAGGAGGAAAATGACCCATAAAGTCAAATCCCCAACAATCAAAAGGTTCAATAACAAGAGAATAATTCATAGGCATTTCATTGCATCTAGAAATGTTACCAACTCTTTGACATTCATCACATGATAAGACAAACTTCCTTGCATCTTTGAAAAGGGTAGGCCAATAAAATCCAGATTGTAAAACCTTTTGTGCAGTCCTATCACCAACATGATGTCCTCCATAAGCAGTGCCATGACATTTTCTCAATATCTCTTGTTGTTCACATTCTGGAACACATCTTCACATAATACCATCTACTCCTTTATATAAATGTGGGTCATCCCAAAAGTAATGCCTTAGATCATAAAAGAATTTTCTTTGTTGTTGGGTTATAAAGGTTGGAGGCAAATACTTGGAAACAATAAAGTTAGCATAATCAGCATACCAAGGCCTCTCATGCGGGCTTACCCTTATTGCAGCCAACTGTTCATTTGGAAAACTATCATTAACAGGCATAGGGTCAAAAGAAATGTTTTCCAAACGAGATAAATTCTTAGCGACAGGATTTTCAGCACCTTTCCTATCTACAATATGCAGATCAAACTCTTGTAAAAGCAACACCCATCTAATAAGCCTAGGCTTAGCGTCCTTATTTGTCATAAGGTACTTAATAGCAGCATGAACAGTATGAATAGTGACCTTTGAATCAACAATATAGGTTCTAAATTTATCACATGCAAAGATTACAGCTAAGAACTCTTTTTCAGTAGTAGCATAATTCTTTTGCGTACCATCTAGAGTCTTGCTAGCATAATGAATAACATTCAACTTCTTATCAACACGTTTCCCAAGGACAGCACCCACAGCAAAATCACTAGCATCACACATAATTTCAAAAGGTAAATTCCAATCAGGTGGTTGAACAATAGGAGCAGTAGTCAAAGCTTTCTTCAAAGTTTCAAAAGCTTCCTTACAATCATCATCAAAAACAAAAGGTACATCTTTTTGAAGAAGATTTGTAAGGGGATTTGAAATTTTGGAGAAATCTTTAATAAACCTCCTATAGAAACCAGCATGACCAAGGATACTACGAATACCTTTTATATCCCTAGGGCAAGGCATCTTCTCAATTGCTTTAATATTGGCTCTGTCAACTTCAATGCCTCTTTTAGAAATTTTGTGTTCAAGAACAATCCCTTCATTAACCATGAAATGGCATTTCTCCCAATTAAGAACAAGGTTGGTTTCTTCACATCTCTGCAAAACTATATCAAGGTTGTGCAAACAGTTATCAAAAGAAGTTCCATAGACGGAGAAATTGTCCATGAAATCCTCCACAATTTCTTCACAAAAACCATGAAAGATAGCGGACATACATCTCTGAAAGGTAGCAGGAGCATTACATAAACCAAAAGGCATACGCCTATAAGCATAAGTGCCATAAGGACAAGTGAAAGTGGTTTTCTCTTGGTCTTGTGCTTTCATAGGGATTTGAGAGAACCCAGAATAACCATTAAGAAAGCAGAAGTGGGTCTTTTTAGACAGCCTTTCTAGCATTTGATCAATAAAGGGCAAAGGATAATGATCTTTCTTAGTAACTTTATTAACCTTTCTAAATCAATGCACATCCTATACCCAACCACTACTCTTTGGGGTATAAGCTCATTATTTTCATTAAGCACAATAGTAATTCTCCCTTTCTTTGGAACACAATGAACGGGGCTAACCCATTGGCTATCAGGAATAGGTTAAATAATACCAGCATCAAGGAGTTTTAATACCTCATTTCTTACCACATCCTTCATCTTAGGATTTAGACGGTGTTGGTGCTCCACAACTGGTTTTGCATCAGGTTCTATATTAATAGCATGCTGACATATAGTAGGAGAAATCCCTTTTAAATCATCAAGAGTATAGCCCATAGCTCCTCGGTGTTTCTTCAGTATTTACAATAACCTCTCTTCTTCCTTTCCTGAAAGTTTAGAACTAATAATAACAGGATATACTTTCTTATCATCAAGATAAGCATATTTAAGATCATCGGGTAAAGGTTTTAATTCGAAAATAGGGTCCCCTTTAGGTGGTAGTGTGGTACCCAAATCTTCCACATGTAGATTATGCTTAAGTAACTCTGGCTTACGAAGGAAAACCTCGTCAATCTCATTTCTTTATTTCATGAAGACATCGCTTTAATGATCTTCCATAAACTGCTGCAAGGCATTGTTAGGAGCAAGAGAAATAGCAGAAAGTTGTTCAACCCTGAAATCCTCATTAGACAGTTAATTTTCATAAGGATTTTTAGCAAATTTGGAAAAATTAAACTCTTAAGACTCTCCATCAAACTTAGTCAAAACTTTTTCCTTCCTACAATCTATGATAGCCCCACAAGTATTCAAGAAGGATCTACCAAAGATAATAGGATAGGTTTTACTAGCTTCAGAACCAAGTACTAGAAAATCAGCAAGATATTTAATCTTACCACAAAGAACCTCCACATCTCTTATAATGCCAATATGACAGACTGTCTCTCTATTAGCATGATGAATAACCACATCAATGTCCTCAAGCTCACAAGGACCAATTTCATGCATAATTTCCCTATAAAGCTCATAAGGTATAGCACTATAACTAGCACCAATATCACATAAACCATAATAGCAATGATCACCAATTCTAACAGAAAGCATAGGGACACTAGCTTTTCTAGGATGATAGACAATATTAGAAGCATCTTCACATAAGACAATGTGCTCATCCTCTATATTTTTAGTGACAAGATCTTTCACAATAGCTACCACAGGTTCAATATTTATTTGCTCATCGGGTTCCACAGTTTTCTTTGTACTTTTGCTAACCACATTAGCTATGATAGAATGTTCCTTTACCTTAGCAGGAAAAGGGATTTTTTCAACATAAAGTTTATGCAAAATAGGATCAACAGTACAAACTTTTATGCTAGAAGGAACATGGGCAACAATGTCTTTATAAGGAGCATGGTACTTGTCCCACACTTTTTTGGGAATTTCAATATAAGAGGCAAAGGCCTTAAAACATTTTGCAAGAACCTAAGAATCAAGACCATACTCATGGAAGTCATCAGTTCCCATAAAAGATTTTATGCATTCATAATCATAATTTATACCTGACTTTCTCTCTTTGCCATTCTCCCAAGCTTCAGTATTCTCTTGAATATGGTCTAGGAGATCCCATTTAGCTTCTTCCTTCATACGTGTGAATGATACAACACAAGAAGCATCTAGTAAATCTTTATCATGAAGAGAAAGCCTAGCATAAAAGTTATTGATAATAATATTGTTAGGGAGTTCATGAATAGGACATTTAAGCATTAGTAACTTCAATCTCCCCCAAGTTTGAGTTGTACTCTCTCCATCATGAGGACAAAATTTATATATCAGATTTCTATCCTTATGAATTTCATTGGAAGGATAAAATTTAGAATAAAAGAGAGGTACTATTTCCTCCCGTTCCATGGTTTGCCCATTCTTCAGCAGTTTATACCATTCTTCAGCTATCCCTTTCAAGGATATAGAGAGTAACTTCTTCTTCACCTGTTCAGTTGTGATACCTGCACACTTAAACAACCCACATAATTCATGGATAAAAAGCAAATGATCACCAGGGTGGACAGTTCCATCTCCTAAATAATAATTATCCATAACACGATCAACAATACTTGTAAGTATCTTAAAAGGATCTATCTAAATAGGTGGTGTTTTGTCTACTACACTAACAGTGGTAGTAGTTTTCCCAAACAGAAAACCAAGTGGGTTATCCATAGTGGAAACAAAGTAACAAACAGAAGTAAAAAAGCAATACTCACAATAGAAGTTTCCTTTACCAGTTGCACTCTTCAATAGCGCTTCACTTCCTGGCAACGGCGCCAGAAAATAGTCTTGATGACCAATAAGTATAGGGGGTGTATCGTAGTACTTTTGATAAATAGGAGTGTCGATCCAAAAGAGGAGCAGAAGGTGTTGACTAGTGGTATGGAGCAGGAAATCTCTGTAAATACTTAGCAAACAGATTTTTAGGGGTTTTCTGATAAAGCAAAGATATAAAGTGCAAGCAATAAATACAGCACAACAATTGCAGCAAGTGGCCCAATCCTTTCTTAGCAAAGGACAAGCCGGTGGAAATACTTATAAGGACCAAACGTTCTCGAGGACACATGGGAATTCTGTCAAGTGCTTTCGCTTCAAATAGCTGAGTAGTCTTCTTTGGTGTTGTAAGTGTTGTGTGGGTGAACCTGTGCTAATGTACCGACCTTACTTGGACTAATACATACTTGTGATTAAACCCCCTGCAAGCATCCGCAACTACAGGAAAGCAATTAAGGTATAAACCAAACCATAGCCTTAAACTCTGAGATCCTACGCTCCCTTGTGCAATGGTGTCCTAACGGGGGTTCAGGTTTCTTTCACTCCGGCAACCCCACAATTAGTAGACAAATACACAATGCATTCCCCTAGGCCCATAAATGGTGAAGTATCATGTAGTCGACGTTCACATGACACCACTAGAAGAATAGCACCACAACTTAAATACTAAAAGAACCAGGCCCTGCCAGACTCTGCTCAGTCCGCCCCTCATGTGGCGGTTTCCGTGATTGTAGGGCGATCCCGACGTCGCCGTCCAGTCCAAGGTCTCGCCGCCGTCAACCGCCCCCGATTAGAGTCTAGCTAGTCCACGTTCTTGTACGGAGTTTGTGCAGTCCTGTGATCTGTACATTGCTCGTGTTTTCCTCCAATCCCCCAAACCAATCCCATCCCTGTTCATAAGCCTTCCGGGTGTTTCTAGGGCACACGGTCGTAAAACACTTGGTCTCCCTAGATCCCGATCCGTTTCGTCGTTCGCGATCAGCAGTAGGAGGAGACAGATATGGACGGAGTTGAGGGTCTGATGGAGAGGCTCAAACTATCAGAAGCTGAGAGGAAAGTAGTTAGGATTGGTGGGGGTGCAGGAGGTGAAGCGGGAGGGAAAGAGTCCCAGGCAATCGGTAAGGTGATCTCGGAGAAACCGGCACTAGCAGGAGCGATGGAGAAGGCTCTAGGTCCAATCTGGTGTCCAATGAAGGGCATTGATGTCAAAGATCTTGGGGAGAACGTGTTCTTGGTCACCTTCCATCAATCAATGGGGAATAAGAAAGCAATGGAGGGAGGTCATTGGATGTTTGACAAGGCGTTGGTGGTTATGGAGGAGTATGATGCCACCAAGGCTACTGATGAGTATGAGTTCAACAGGATCCCAATCTGGGTCCGAATTTTCAAACTACCTTTGGGGATGATGAGCAGGAAGACGGGAGAAGTTTTGGGTGATCAGATTGGGGAATGGATGGAAGTTGATGGTGTGGAGAATGGTCTAGCCCAAGGTCAGTACCTGCGCGTAAAAGTTCGGATGTCAATCACAAATCCGGTGATGAGGGGAGTTACAGTGGTTGTTGATGAGCGTGGGAGAATGAAGTGGTGCCCGCTGGAGTATGAGTATCTACCAGATTTCTGTTTTGTGTGTGGCATTATCAGTCATCTAGATAGAGACTGCACCATCAAACTGAAGAAGGGAGAAGAACCTCAGTTTGGAAGATGGTTGCGATGGATCCCTCCGAGGAAGACTAGTTTGGGGGACAATAGAAGAAGCTGGTCAGATGGAGGTAGTCGGAAGCAGCTGAGTTGGGGGAGCGGCGGCAGTAAGGTTGGAGGGAAGGGTAGTGATGCCCCAAGTTGGAGGAAGGACAGTAACTCTATGGAAAATGGTGATAGGAGCGGAAAAGAAGAAGAGAAAGAGGTTTCCTCTCCACTGAAGATTACTGGAGGAGGAGAGAGAGGTGTGAAGGAAGAGGAGAGTGTAGCTAGGAAGCTTTGTTTGGTTGAGGGGGTTGAAGGTTCGTTGGTGAAGGGGAGTGGTACTGTGGGTAAGGTGGGAGAGGAGGTTTTTAGCGGGGGGTCTAAGCTGAACCCAGATGAATGTCGTAAAGAGGAGAACCAAGGCATGCAGAAGAGTGCGGTGGCGAAGGATGGAAAGGAGCCAAGTGGCAAATCTAAAGTGGGGAGCGTATAGAGTGGGGATAGTAAAAAACAAGGAGGTGGACGGGGGAAGGATGAGATAGTTGGAGGTAAGAGGTATAAAAGGAAAGCCAGAACTGAGCAAAGGAGTGTATCGACACAACAAGTGACTACTGGTGTCAAGAGGATGATCAATGAGATGGATATTGATGAACCAGAACAAGTAAAGAAGCAAAGGGAGATGGGTCAGAGGGGAGAACAGAATGTCGTTTACAATAACAATTTGGAAGCGGGGCTGTCGGAACAGTTCCGCGTGCAGAAATGAGGATTGAAATATGGAACGGCCGGGGGATGGGGAATGGCCCGAACGTTGCTGCACTTCTGGACCTCCGGAAGAAGGATGACCCTGATGTTCTGTTCGTGTCTGAAACGAAAATGGAGGGGAAGAAGTTGGAGTGGTTAAGGTGGAAGCTAGAGATGCCTCATATGATGTTTAAGGATTGTGAGGGGAAGAGTGGCGGTTTAGCACTTTTTTGGAAGCGGGAAGTGAACTTGAGGGTGGTGGGCTTCATGTCGAGGTATCACATTGATACAGAAATAACGGAAGAGGATGGTTTTGTTTGGCGTTTCACGGGGATATATGGAGATCCAAGGTCGGATGGGAAGGAAAACACCTGGAGGTTGATGAAGACGCTGAAGTACCAAAACAACAAACCCTGGCTTTGTGGGGGTGATTTCAATGAGATACTTCACCCATGGGAGAAGGAGGGTGGGAATCCACGACCACAAATCTGTATGGATAAATTTAAGGAAGCTTTAGAAGTGTGTGAGTTAGATGACCTAGGTTTTGCCGGTCACGCTTTCACCTGGCGGAATAATAATCACGATGCCACGAAGTATATCAGGGAGAGACTGGATAGAGCTGTTGCGACGCAAGCATGGCGTGCACGGTTCCCAGGATTCAAAGTGACCAATGGTGACCCGCGTCACTCGGACCACATACCCATTATTGTGGACACGCATGGGGTGGAGAAGGCTAGACGTGGTCCACCAAGAGGAGTTGCACCGAAGTTTGAAGCCAAATGGGTGGAAGAGGAGGAATATAGCAGCATTGTTGAAAATGCATGGGGAATGGAGGCAAATGGTCAGTAGAAGAATGTTTCAGAGGTGGTGAAGGGTGTGTTGGGAGAACTCATGGACTGGAGCCGAAACAAGCTGGGGGACTTAGAGAAAAGAATGAGTAGATTAAAGAAGGAGTTGGAGAGTTGGAGAAGGAAGGGAATTAGTCCAGAGCAGGTCTGGAGGGAGGAGATTCTTCGTTTCAAGCTTGGTCGGTTGGAAGATCAAAAGGAGCTCTATTGGAAGCAAAGATCACACGTCCAATGGATGAAGAATGGGGATAGAAATACGAAGTACTTTCACTCGAGAGAGTCAGAGAGGAAGAGAATAAATCGAATAAATAAGCTGAGAAAGGAGGATGGGAGTGTAGTGGTGGAGGAGGGGGAGTTGAAGGAGGTGGTGACTAACTATTTCATAAATATGTTCTCTTCTAATGCAGGTACACGGGTGGATGAACTACTGGATCATCTTGATTCACGTGTGACACCCGCTATGAATGAATTGCTATGCAAGGAGTTCAAGGCACAAGAGGTGAAGGAGGCTCTGGACAGTATCGGCGATCTAAAGGCCCCGGGGTTGATGGAATGCCATCTATTTTTTACAAGAAAAGCTGGGAGCTAGTTGGAGAGAAAGTAACTGCTGAAGTTTTGGGAGTTCTTAATGGAGGAAATATGCCAGAGGGGTGGAATGACACTTGTGTTGTCCTCATACCGAAGACAAAAAACCCGGAGTGCATGAAAGATCTGAGACCGATCAGCCTATGCAATGTGGTGTACAAACTTGTTTCAAAAGTGTTGGCAAACAAGTTGAAACAAATCCTGCCGGATATAATATCACCAAACCAGAGTGCCTTTGTCCCTGGTCGGCTCATAACGGATAATATTCTCCTGGCATATGAATGTACACACTTTATGAAGAATAAAAGAGGAGGAAAGGAAGGATATGCAGCGGTGAAGTTAGATATGAGCAAGGCATACGATCTAGTAGAGTGGTCGTTCTTAGAGAAAATGATGAGGAAGCTTGGGTTTGAGGATCGATGGATGAAGAGGATAATGCTGTGTGTATCCACGGTTACCTATCAATTTAGAGTTAATGGAGAGTGTACTGACACCATCATGCCACAGTGGGGCTTGTGTCAGGGAGATCCTCTCTCGCCCTATCTGTTTTTGATTTGTGCAGAGGGTTTTTCCACCCTTCTAAACAGGGCAGAAGTAGAAGGTAGTTTACCTGGTGTTCAGATTTGCCAGGCTGCTCCGAGCATCAATCACCTATTGTTTGCAGACGACTCTTTGGTTCTCATGAAAGCGTCACGGGAGAGTGCCAAATCTCTGCAACATATACTACAACTGTATGAATGCTGCTCGGGCCAGACAATTAACTTCGACAAGTCATCTGTCATGTTTAGTGCCAATACAAAAGAGTGGTGTAAAAATGGTGTCTTGGAGGAGCTGCATATCAGAGCTGAAGCGAAAACAGAAAGATACCTAGGATTACCAGTGTATGTGGGTCGATCTAGGTCGCAAATGTTTGATTACTTGAAAGAGAGGATCTGGAAGAAGATTCAAGGGTGGAAGGAGAGGTTTTTATCACGCGTGGGTAAGGACATTCTTATAAAGGCGTGTGCACAAGCTATTCCAACTTTCGCTATGTCCTGCTTAGATCTCACTAAAACTCTTTGTGAGGAAATGAGCACTATGATTTGTAGATTTTGGTGGGAACAGCAGGATAAGGAGAACATGATGCACTGGCTCAGTTGGGAAAAATTGACGCGCTCAAAGAGAGATGGTGGGTTAGGCTTTAGGGACCTGTACGGTTTAATTTGGCAATGTTGGCCAAGCAAGCATGGCGAATGCTGATCAGCCCGGACTCTCTTTGTGCAAAGGTCTTGAAAGCCAAGTATTTCCCACAGTCAATAATCCTTGAGGCGCAACCATCTAGTGGTATGTCCTACACCTTCAGAAGCATTTTAAAAGGAGTAGAGCTGTTGAAACTAGGTGTAATCTGTCGGGTTGGTGATGGCTTGAATATAGATATCTGGCAGGATAACTGGCTAGCAAGGGACGATACCCTTAAGCCAATTACTCCAAGAGGACAGTGTATCTATACTAAGGTGAGTGAATTAATAACCCCAGCGACGGGACAGTGGGATGAGCAACTCATCACAGATATCTTCATGCCGTTTGATGTAGAAACAATTCTGGCTACACCGATCCGAGATGAATTTGCAGATTTCTATGCATGGCATTATGACACAACAGGTTTATTCTCGGTAAAGTCAACATATAAGTTATATGTGGCAAAACGTGATGGTCCTCAACAATCTGGGTCAAATCAGGATGCTGAGTCCTTTCAATGGGAGACAATCTGGAAACTAGCTTGCCCCCCAAAAATCCAGCAGTTCATCTGGAGGTTTGCTCATAACTCTCTGCCGCTGAAGATGAACATCATGAGGAGAGGCATCGAGTGTGATACTCGGTGTGTCTGTTGCCAGCGAATAGATGAGGACGGGGCTCACCTTTTCCTCCATTGCAAAGAGGTCAAACAAATATGGAGAGAGTTAAAGTTGGAAGAAGAAAGACAGATCCTATGTGAGGCTCATGATTCCAAAGTTGTTGTCCAGTCAGTCCTAAATTTCAATGAGGAAAAGAGGGTACTCACTGCATGCTTATTGTGGTGCTGGTGGACAAGGCGCAATAAAATTAATGCGAAAGATGTAGGTGGGGACAAACAAAATTTGGTGACACAAGTCTGGTTTTGGGCAGGAGAATCACGGGAGTTCTGCTCGAAAGAAAGAGGGACAGTGAAGATCTCAGAGCCTAGGGAAGCAAATTGGCAGGCACCGCCCGCAGATGTGCTGAAGATAAATGTGGATGGATCGTTCAGAGCCGATTCAAATTCAGGTGGCTGGGGTTTTGTGGTAAGAGACCAATATGGGCGAGTTAGAGGCTCGGGGGAAGGGAGAATTACCTATGCTCTATCTGCAGCGCATGCAGAAATTCAGGCTTGCGAAGAAGCTGCGTACGCTGCTGCTGAGTGGGGTATGGTCCATGTCCTAATTGAGACGGATTCACAGAACCTGATGCACGCAATGAGGACGACGGAGTATGACAGAGCTGCGGAAGGAATCATCTACAAAAACCTGCGACTATATATGTAGCTGGCTTTTAATTCTTTTGAATTTGTTTTTGCCCCCCGTACTTGTAATAAACTAGCGCATGAGGTAGCTGCTGTCGGAGTGAACTGGCAAGACACTAGACGTTTATGGCCGGAGTCGCTGCCTGATGGTGTAAGTGCCCTGTTGGCCGGCGATGTTGCTGAGCCATGTGTTTAATGGAATCAAGTGTTCCAGGTCAAAAAAAAAAAACAAGTCAAATTTGATATTTATTTATCATCGCAAAATGGAAGAGGAAAAGAACGCGGTGCCACATCAGTCTCGAAAAAATTACAAATTGTTAAGGCTAGCTGTACCAATGTCCATTATTTTCCTTAATCTTTCCTTTATATTCTCCATCTTGACCGAAAATTGTCTGCACTGCACGCGGGTTCCCCCATAAGAATATGATTTCAAATATAGAGAAAAAATAGCAAGTACAGAATAGTAAACATGTTCTAATATGCAGTACATGTTCTGCACTTCAGATCCAATGAATACAGAAAAAGAATTGAAGCAATACTGCTGGCTACTGCCCGATGAGCACGGTTGAAAGATCATGCTGGACGAGTAGTAGCTTTACCATGCAAAAGGCCAAAGCCCTTCAATAGCTAGCACAACATGGACACATACACGAGCAGCTGGTGTGCACTGGAGCTCCAAAAAAGGGCAGATCCCTGTCCAATACAACTGCGCCATCGCTCTGTTTCTATGGGCCTCAACCGGTGAATACCAGCTGAGTTTCAGGATCACGGCAGAGAAGCTCGTGGCTAGTATGCAGAGGGAAAATTTTGCTGCAGCTGGACGGGCCTCGACCAGAAGCCACGGATGCGGAGGCCGGTAAGCCTGTGCCCGACATCCTCGAGTTTGTGCAGCGCAACAGGCATACCCGCATATATTTATAGCCATAGCCACAATTCTTGTACAGTTCGAGCTGCTTGTTTCTCATCGTCCTCCGCCATGAAAAGGAACATGACGGCGGCGCATGCCATGTCTTCGTTGATGCGGTGATGCAGGAGACGGCCAGTCGGAGCACGATACTTCTCGTCCCACTTCAGCAGTCAGATGTACCGGCACCGCACGAGCAACTCCAGATAGTTGGCTTGGCCAAGTAAACCTGGTACTGTTCCTTTACTCCCTTATACCTCTCAAAAAGTAACATCACTCACTATTACAACTCACTGCTAGGAACCCAATCCCGTCATCTACTAACACCATGGACAAACAAGCAATCCATCCCCATCAAGACGCATCACGTTCTACTCGTACTAACCATCATTGGATTCTACTCGTACAACAACACCTACGTACCTATTACCTACGGCGATGAACAACTGCCTATGAAACCTCGGACGAGAAAATGAACAGAGAACAGGGTGTACCTTAGGTCGAGCATAGGCAGTTAGAGTTCCGAGAAGTGGGCCGGACAGCGAGTACTCACCCTCTCGAAATAGGCTTTCGCCCCGCTATATTAATATAGCAACCACACGATACAACTGCTGGGCAACAGCATAATCAAGCCTAAAACGAAAAAGGAGAGAAAGAAAGAGAAATGAAAGCCAACAATGGCAGAGCGACATAACAAGGGTGACCCACAATCGCTGCGCCCTCCAACGATGTACCACCGCAAACCTAGCATTCCGGAGCGCCGCGTACCAAGTAACACCTTCAGGAAGGGGGGCGACAACGACGACGCTGTTACCCGGACTAGTCCTAGGGGTTTCCCCCGGTACTCGGAAGGGAGTGAAGAAGGGGTACACCCGACGCCCTCCAGGAAGGAATGATGACACCCTCAAGCGTCATCGCGTCAGTGCCGAGTACTCACCAAAGGAGAAGCATGGTCAGATTTCCAGCAAAGTCGAATGAACGGCAAGACAGAAATGTCCACGGATGGTGAAGTCTACAGAACAGGGAGACGACGATGTCGAGAACAAACAGCAAAGTCACTATGTAACAACTTTTGTCAGGATATCATGGACTAATAAGAAGTACTCCCTCCGTTCTAAAAAGGATGTTTCAAGTTTGTTTGAATTTGGATGTATCTATATACTAAATAGTGTCTAGATACATTCAAGTTTAGACAAACTTAAGACATCCTTTTTAGGACGGAGAGAGTACCATATATATCACCGGCTAATCAGTTCATCACCGTTCAGGTTTATACCATTGTTTGATTCCTACAATTCTCATGCAATAGGAATCTCACAATAAGAACAAAATTTTAGATAAAATATACATGTGATGATGAAAAAGAATACAATAAGTTTTTGTGAGATTATGTGAGTTTTAGCAAACTGGAGCAGTATTATGAAACTTATGTGGTCTACAAACAACAGTGCACGGTGACAATCTTAGTATTACCAAGAGAAATTCTTCGAGTGGTTTGCATAATAGAGCTAGTTAAGAAATAAGCTGGCCTCCCACGCAGAATCTACATGGGTATCATACTGTCATACTTGCACAAGAGAGAAATCCACAGTCGTCGTCACTGATTCATCTAGGCGCAGTTCACAATGTACACTACCAAAAAGCAGGCTAGTCAATTTAAGATTTAGTTCAAATGATGCAGTTAGCAAGGAAAAGAAGAATGATACAAAACCTTATGATCAGAGATGTGGCTTATCATGCTACGAAAGCTCTTGAACAAGCCCCTAAAATCCCGCGGACTGACAAAATCCAGCAGTCAAGTCTATATACATGACCGGCACCAACTATAGGCAGCTAAGGAGTCAATTGCTAAAACCTCAATCTATTATATTTACCTGAAATCCATGGCATCAGAACCAATATGGGAATGAATAATATGTGTTCGGGAGGGGCTCCACTCCACCTACAAACTCCACAACAGAACCGAGATACAGAGCAACAAACCAGTACATGTATTAGAAGTTGTATTTTCTGCAAGTCATCTCAAAGCGAATTGCAATCTACTACAACCTTAAAAAATCTACTTCAAAATAGGTCTAATTTGTTCCAAACATGCAATCAACCTATTAAGTCAAGTTTAGACATCACGAGAACTAATATAGAGATGAATTGAAACCCCAAGCAAGGCAAGCACAATAAAGTTCTTAGACAATGGTGGTGCGGATTCAACTGTTACCTTGCTGCTGGACTAATAGTGCAAGAACTGCAGGAATTTATGGGCTAAATTTGACAGTAAATGATACATGTCTACGTACACAATGGAGAAAAATTTCAATTACATTGGCATCACACATACAATGATCAATTCCATTACAGATAAAATCAGAGAGAGGGGTCATCGGAGAGAGCTACCTTGAGGAGGAGTACGGCAGCGACGGTTGGCGCCTGATGGGAAACTGCAGGGGAGGTCCGCATGAAAAATCATTGGTATCTTCTGATTTCCAACCTCATCCGGCCTTAACACATCTACTCCAGATTGCAGGTTTATGTAAAGAGTAGTAATTGCTAGTACCGATACATCAGATTGATAGGAAAAAGGAAAAACTACAAAGGCAGAAGCCATGCATAAACTGAACAATTTTATAGCTTTGAACAATGGGTGTTTACTGTTCAGGAGTGACTCCAAATACATACGGCACTGTCTCTCATGCCTATCCTATTATGAATGTGTCCCTACTCCGCCACAGCGCGAGTCCCTAGCCTCGATGGCGACGCCGTGGCCCCGTGGTCGTCTACCCTCTCCTTTGCCACCTCCATAGCTTTGGCGGCACCTCGACGGCCGTCGTCCCACTCGTCTGTCGCGGTCCTCCTCCCTCTCATGCGCAACAGCGCGTCTTGCCTTCAGCATCTTGATTGATTGCAATCTAAGAGCATTGGTATAACTAGCACCAATTGCTATTTTAGCAATTCAGGCAAAAAAATCAGCTCCAGTAGCTTTCCTATAAGTGGTCCCTCACCGAAATTTTTTACTCAGCTGAGTAAAACTACCCTCTGGATTGGCAAATATATAATGTCTGGAGCCAACGTCTAAAACCGACGCGGGAGGAGCAACTGCTCGTGCGCTGATATTTTATTTCGCGACTGCCGACGCCGGCCACAGCACTGCCGCCTTGCCTCGCCGCCGTTGTCCCCTCCGTCGCTTCTAACGCATCCCCAGTGCGTCACCGCTGCCTCGCCCGTCCTTTTTTGTGTCAGCGACCTGTCCGTATGAGGCAGTCAGTGGGCTGCCATCTTGGGTTGTGGCCTGCTTGGAACCGGATGGAGAGAGGACGTCGAAACATATATACCACAAAATAGCCAGAAGGGACTTGGCTTGGAACGGAACGGACTGGACGGCGGCTTCGGCCGAGGGCCTGGCTTGGCTTGCGTTGCGTGTGTGCTTGGTGTTCTTCTTCTTCCTCTGAATCCCCTCCTCCCTTCCCATTTGTTCCCCTGAAATCCAAGCTTGTAACCTGAATTCGATCGAATTTGAAAAGAAATACAAGTGGACTCTTACATTTTGGCTGCCACGATGCTCCCTGGTACCGAATCGAGCTCTCCATCGCCGCCCCCAACCTCCCTAGACGACGCTCGATTCCGGACGGCTGAGGTCTATTCCGACCGGTTTGATGGCTGTCGGAGTCCGATCCGTCGATCCCGCCACTTGTTGCCGTCTCCCGCACTGCCTCCCGCCGGTGGTGTGTGTTCGATGCGTGGCCAGCAGCCAGAATTGCGGCCGGCGGCGAGCGTGCGCGTGCTAGGCGTCCAGCGAGCGTGCGAGGTGCTGGGCGGCTGGCAAGCTTGCGTCTGCTGTGTGGCCGGCGTGGTCGTGTGTGCGTGCGCGTGCTGGGAGGAAGAAGGAGTAGAAAAGAAGAGCAAGAGAGGGGGAAAAGACCAGCCCCACGTGTCATTGTCTACACAAGTAAATTTAGCAATCCACTTATAGGAAGGCTACAAAAGCTGAAAACATTTTGCCTTTCTATACCCTCTCTCTCCTTTTTTTTTTAAGGAAACGGCAGGCTTTATTAATTAGATAACAGCGTTAATACAATCGTTTGCAAGCAGAGCCGTCACACACGGAGGCGCTGCATCACGTAAACATCCATTTAACTCACGCCTACCTAATTGGCCTAGGTTGTGTGCCACACCGTTGCCTTTTCTTGAAATCTTCTCTACCCGTACCTGATGCATGACCCTCAGCATCTCCTTAATTTCCCTGATTATAGTCCAGCAGGGTGACTTATCGACTGATTGTTCATTAATCGCTCGGAGCACGAGGGCGCTGTCCGTCTCAAGAATAGCAGGCCCATATGGTAGCTTCCCAAGCTGCTGCAGGCCATGAAGGCAAGCAAGCAGTTCCGCCTCTAGCACAGTTGAACAAACATGGATGTGCTCCCAAGCTGATAGGTAAACTGAACCAGTCTCGCTGCGAATAATAACTCTAGTGCCTGCTTGTCCGGTCGCCTCCACCCAGGCTGCATCCACATTGACTTTGAGCCATCCTGTCGGAGGAGGTTTCCACTCAGAGCTTCCCCCTACATCAGGAATAAGAGGGGGAGGGATAGGGTGTATCACCGCCTTGCCCTTTAAGTCTGTAGGTATTATTTGAGGAGATGCAAAACACTGGACAAGGTAGGGCACTGAGGCTTCCACCGATGCCTTTCCGTCACCATGAACAATGTTGTTCCGGTGATGCCATGCTCTCCACATCAAAAAGATCAGTTTCACCCTTGTGCTCTCATTAGAGTTGGCTAGGAGATGGATCGCCCACTCATGTCCGGTATTCCTCATTGTTGACTCGGATGGCAAACTCCAGTGCTTCCTCATCCTATCGCGCAAAGCACGCGCCAAAGTGCAGCTCACAACAACATGATGAGTGTCCTCTTCAGGGTAGCCGCAAATGGTGCAGTTCGGCAGGACATCCTTGATTCGCCGATGAACATTGGTCATGACTGCCAGTGAATTTGTAGCCAGTTTCCACGCGAAAATACGCATCTTTTGGGGAACTTGGCACTTCCATATCACATCCCAGATTCGTCTATCACCCTCTGGTGCTGCACTACTTTGCCCACTACTAAGAGCAATTAATTTTTCCTGCATGCCCAGCCGGTAGGCGCTGCGCACAGAAAACAGACCATTAGCTTCACCGTTCCAAGCAACAAAGTCATCGATTGTCCTATGGGGTAGCTTGATCTGTAAAATAGCATTGTCATCTTGTGCATGACAAATCCTCCGTATTATTGTTTCATCCCATCTCCTAGTGGTTGGGTCAATGATATCTGATACCCACTTCAAGCGTGAGTTGGCCTTTTTTCCGGACAACTTCATAGCATCTGCCCTCGGGAGCCAATTGTCCTGCCATAGCTTCACACTTCTGCCAGAACCAATTCGCCAAATTGCTCCTCTTTTTAGCAGTTCCAATCCGTGCATGACACCTTGCCATGAGGCCGACGTGTTCTGGATAAAAACCGTATCAAGCAAGTGGCCTACTGGGTAGTACTTTGCTTTCAAAAGCCTTGCACAAAGACTGTCGGGGAACTGTATTAACCTCCACGCTTGCCTTGCCAAAAGAGCCTGATTGAACACACGCAAGTCTCAGAAACCCACGCCGCCGTATGATTTCGGCCTAGTGACTTTATCCCATAAAAGCCGGTGCATACGCCGTCTGTCATGTTCATCTCCCCACCAAAAATCCCGTATCACCTTGGCCAAGTCATCTGTGACACCCACAGGAAATTTGAATATCCCCATCGCATACGTAGGTATAGCCTGGAGGACTGCTTTGATCAAAACTTTTTTCGCACTACTAGAACTATACTTCTCCATCCAGTCGCTTGCACGCTTCTGAAACTTTTCCTTATAGGGTTTAAATTTACCCTTCTTCATACACCCTTCAGGTACGGGTAAGCCTAAATATTTTTTCTCAAAGCTTTCTGTCTCCTAGCACAAAATCCCTTTAATAGCTTGTTGATCTGCCTGAGTACACTTGTCTCCAAACAGAATAGAACACTTGCCCAATCTCACAAGCTGTCCCGTACACCGCTCATATGTATCCAGTATCTTCTTTACAATTAGTGCTTGTTGAGGATTCCCTTGGAAAAATAGGAGACTGTCGTCTGCGAACAGAAGATGAGAGATTCCCGGTGCTCGCCGACATATACGTAGGTCATGGAGAGCACCCCTCGCAATACTATCTTGTATTAGACTAGAAAGCCCATCAACAACAAAGAGAAAAAGATAGGATGACAATGGATCACCTTGGCGAAGACCTCGCGAAGGCGAAAAGGAGTCCAACAAGTGTCCATTAAAGCGAACAGAGAACCGTACGGTGGTCACACATGTCATTACCCACCGTATCCATGTGCTATGAAATCCCAATTTCGCCATAACCCCTTCCAAGAAACGCCAATCCACTCGGTCATATGCCTTTGCCATGTCCAACTTGTAAGCACAAAATTTTGCTCTTTCCGTGGATCCAGTTTTAATGGCATGGATGCATTCAAATGCAATGAACGCATTATCTCTCCTCTTTGTATATGCAGTTTTAACAATCCAATATGCAAAGGCTCTTGGAGATGCTCTAATAGTAGAGCCTATAGTTTTGACCGCTCGAGAAATTAGAATCAAACGGAGATGAGGGACTGCTGCAGTAGGTCGGGGAGGATCCATTCGGGGAGGAACTATAGGAGGAGGGCGGTGGATGGGCGGAGTGGGGGTGCCTAGGCAGGGGAGAGATGGGAGGGTTGGCGGTTGGACCCTAGGATAGGTCGGGACGGGCGTTCTGAAGGGGTACTTTTCACTAATCGGTGGCAACAAGGGGTAATTAACAAATCCAAGTATTGTGAAGACTCGTTTTACCGTTGGATGTAGATCAAACGCTCCCGATTCTTTTAATGTTTGATGTCAAAGTGTTTGATGACAACCTACGATCACCAACTCCCTATTAATAGTAAAGATGAATGCGTAGCCACCAATTAATTCACTCTTATGGCACTCCTAATCAATTTTTTCCAGGTTTTATTCTTCCTTCACAGATCTGAATTGAAGCGGATAGTTCAAAGTTTGATGATAAAATAATAATATAAGAAACAACATTCTGAAGGTACTAGGTACTGCCATACTGAAGAGATATGCTGAAAAGGTCATGAAGCAGCAAAAGAAACAAACAATATGACACTACTTATAAAACTATACTGGTCGGAAAATAACTCGGTTTTGTATACACCCGTAGTGCCAAGGCATGCTATTACCTGGAGTATAGACAAGTTCGAATGGATGATACCGACAAATGCTGTTGGTTTCAGAAATTCTCTTGACCTGCACTGACTGAAGATGGAGCATGAAGGCACCAACAACTGTCCGGACGAACACCACATTATTTTCCTTGGCATACCCAACAATACTTGGGCAGTCTTTCTCTGAATGCGGAGGAAACATGTCGAGTTCAATAGTTTTTCCCCACACCCATGAGACGACACCATCACGGTCTGTCACCTTCCTCCATAATTCGATGCTGGTGTCTGACAGGAAGAGGAAACCCATCTCACCACTCATCTCGAATCATCTGTTACAATTGCGACAAGAAGATAATAAAGAACGAAAATGAAAGCCACAGCAAGGGGACACAGATTTAACGTGGAAAAACCTCTCCAACAAAGAGAGGAAAAAACCACAGGCGCCAGCCATCGAAACTTCACTATATCGGGGAGCGTTTACAAACGCCGGGGATTTTACAGATACAACTTATCCCAAACGGCGGCTAAAAAGGGGTTGATATATCGGTGGAAACCTAGGTCTTCGACGATCTGTACCGTACCGTGGGGGGCTGTCGTCCCCCGCACCCCCCACGGGCGTCCCTGTTGGGCACGGAGTGGGTCAACTTCAGACTCATTACACTCGGCCCAAACCTCCGGCGACGGGTCTCGCTCTACTCGTAAAAAATTGGCCTATACTTTGTAGAATTTGGATCAACATATAACATTATCCTGTACCCGACGGGTGGCAGCGAAGCCGGTAAGCACGCATGCTGGCACCGGTGTCATGGCTAGTCTCTTCCTATACAGATCAAACTCAAGGATGGTTCCTTCTGCCATAAAGATAAACCAGTGAAGGCAATTCCCAGCCAGAACAGGGGACTCGCCAATGCAAACCGTAGCCCTGGGTGGAAGCGGAGTGGAGATGAGATCCCCCCATACGCCGGTCTCCGACGAATAGATATATTTATTTTATAAAGCTAAAATGTCTTATATTTCTAAATAGAGAGAATACGAATTAGTAGGATCGGTCTCAAAAATGACCCGGCCAATACCAGCATCATCGGCAAACTGAATTGCTTGCAAGCAAACAAGCAAGCAAAAAATCTTCAGAAAGATGAGTTAGCCTATTCATGCCAGCACCCTGGACTGTCACTTGCACATAATCCCTATCCACCTAAGAATGCCTCAGTCAAAATTAATTTTGATGAAGTTTGTTGGTGACCTCCGGTCTGCCCTGGGAACTGGGATGGCTAGCTTCCTGCACGTATTCAGTAAACTCAGAACATGTGCAGAGTGCAGCTTGCTGCAGCAGCGTCAGTCGTTGGGGGCATTTTGTCTGCTGCGGCAGGAGGTTATGTGCGAATCTCCATGGAAACATTGATATTTTTCTTTAGGATGCTGATGCTAACCTTTACAGCTAGCTTGACTCCACATCTAAGACAAACCCATCACAAAATATTGAAATCTCCTACGAAATGAAATTTCTTCTAATCCTAGAGATAGTCTATCTCCCTCATTTTAGTTCTAATTTGAGTGATGCCTGTTCCAAATATATATGCAGATCTATCATATGCATATTGGCGTAGAAAGTACTGTTAGATTTGTTTTTTTTTAGGAAATAGATTTCTCAAAATTCCGGTTTTAAATTTACATTCATCTGAATTCAAACTTGGAAGTAAGCAGTTACAAAACAAATCATTTCTAAGCATAGACCAGCTTCTGCGCTAGTTCATGCATCTAGGCTACTATTAGCCAACTCATGCCAATGATAATGTTAATCGGCTACCCCTGACAGTCACACCTCTACCTGAATTTGATCATCTTTCTTAGTATGACAAATAAGGAACGAATTTTATAACTAAGAAGCCAACTCATACTTGAATTGAACTTCAAATATTAGCCAAGTCATATGTCATAAAGCGAATTGTTCAATAAGATCTCTGTGAAGCTAGACAGCATCATACCACCTCAAATGCCATGTGAGCGCTACGAAAGAATGAAGAGTTTTAAAATAATGTTGGACCGTGTATTACAAGTTCTGCAAATTAGCAAGAATAATATCCAACCTTCTCCGAGGGACAAAGTTCCTCAATACGAGAAACAGATCATCGGTATCTTGAATTCACAAAGAAGGAAGCCAGTGCAACCACAAGTACAGCAACAGTTCCAGCCACCTGTAGGACAAGCTCCCAATTCTAACATTTCGCAGCAACGAGAGCTTCCTCAAAGTTTGCAGCAGCATGATATAGTCATACTATCCTCAAGCAAGTTTGTCAAGCATGAGCACCGGATTACCGTCCTCATGAGAGAACTCCCCAAGCAACCGATATGGATGTAGAAAGTCAGAGCTATATCATGAGAGAACTTGTACAGCACCATGTACTATATCACATTGCTTAATATTTTCTTGTAGATAATTGGATCTCAGTAAGCACAAATGGATGAGCAGATCGACTAAGGAATACGGAAGTTGCAAGCCTGTTGTTGACAGGAGTGATGTAAGAGCATTGAATGTTTTCTTTGGATAATCGGCAGGAGTGTTGATTCATATTTACCACGTTTCATCTTAATACCTGTAAACTTCGCTCTGTATTTGCCTCTAATTAGATGAAATAATTATGAGGTGGGCCTGTTCTGAGCTCTGTATATTTACCTATTAATCATATGAGATAATTATGATGTCGGCCTCTTGTGAGAATGTTTAGGTTCCCGCTAAATACTTACCCTGTTTTCTTTCTGTTACCTATTTTAACTTGCAAGTGCCATTTTTTTTCAGATTCCATTTTGCAACACAAGTATTACAGAAATTTAGTCGCCTCTCTGATAGGTTAATTGAGTTCATGAGATGTTTTTTCTGATTCCAGTTTGCATTCTTTTTTCTCTCTGCACAAGCTGATTGCATAGCTAGACAAAACCTTTAATTTGTGTCCTGCTATATGTATGAAAGTCTACTGTCTAAAGAATGTCATCTAACCAAATGGTCTCATTCAGTTGAGACAGCACACATTGCCAAACTCATTTGGCTTCTAAATTTCTGTACATTTTATAAATTAATATTTCAATAACCTTTAATTTTGGGATGAATAAGGTGCAGTATAATAATCACTAAGTAAATTATGTGTGCACAGAGAAGGTGGTATGTTGCAATATGACGTCGAAACAGAGGTCCATACTTGATGTGGGCAATCACAAAAATATACTCATGATGTACATCTCCAAATAGCAACGAAAGTAAAAAAAAGGTAACAAATTGGAAATGGTATTACATTCAATCATTTCAAAGCAAGTCCACAGTGGCATGCAGCGCTTGATCATGCCAAAACAAGTGGCCGACTGAACACTACATTCGGTCGTGCCAAAAATCAGGTTACGGATATCATTCTGATTCTACATACTCATCACGAAGAACATATATGGACAGCTTTACAAATTACACTTACGAGTTGTGGAAGACATAAACAAATTACTCGACATTCAGCTGGTATCTAAACAGAGGCCGCAAAACACTATTTCGATTCTACTAGCCTTGTCATCTCCCATCGCCACATCTCCAGGTCGCGAAGCGCAAAAAAGTTCCTCCCAGAGATGAACTTTGTCAGAACGGTTCATGCTATACTTTGTTCATCTGCGGCAACAAATGGTGAACACTATTGCCAACCCATACCGAGCTGAATAGCTAGCTCCAATCAAATTCTTCCATGGGATTCAAAAGTTACCTGATTCTCTGTTTCTGTTCTTTGATATCCTTGAGCAGAACATGAACATCAGCAAGAATGTTGATAGCATAAACAGCCTAAAATAGGTTTTTAGCTCCTGCATTCCAAGGTCGAGGCCTTCAAGTTGTCTGTTTTCACTGCCGCTCTTTTGATCTGCGATTCTCTCCAAAATCTCTCCTCCAATGGGGACCCAGTTATCCAGTGCTCCTTGGGATGCTGCTTGACTACCAGGCAGGATCCGCAACCCCTCCTCGAAAAGTATGAGAAACGCCATGCACCACTTGTTAATGACTCTCTGGAAAGAAAGCTGTGCTGTCAGACATATGGCCACAGAAACTATGTAGATGATTAGGCATGCAAGTTCTAGAATTGCATACATCAAATGTTGTCTTGTCAACAGGATTGAACATTTTGAAGCAATCGTCGGTGGATGCTTTCTCATCTCCATATATCTGAATGCCAGCAATGTGACGAGCCATGTTATGTCAATACAGGTTCATAATAGTCAGACTATAGACAACAGGTTAACTTACCTCAAAGGTGAAAGGCATTGGCACCTTTGCAACGTCAAACAGATAATCAGTCGTAGTCCCGTGTGCAAGGTACCTAGTAAGTAGGGAAGAAAAAGAATTAGTACATTCTATTTGTTGTAAGCCTTAGCATAACAACCCTATTAGATTCATAGAACTTCAGCAACTTGTTAGATGTTACATACCCTACAGCTCCACCACCTGATCCAACTAGGCAGCTATCTTGGAAATGGCGACGATTCAAATTCTCTAAAAGTGACCTCATCAACTGAGAAGGCGCCCCATCTGGTGTAGTATTCTTGTGGTCATATGGCATAAATAAGGCCTGTAGTGGAACAGCAGAATGAAAAAAAAATTGTAAAGCAGTAGTAGTGGCATATCAAAGACTTATTTTACTAGGGTTCTGTACCACTATGGGAACTACATATAAGATAGTGGTACTAAAGCCGTGTTACATGTTAGATCCCTCCCCTTCATGAACTATTATGAAATGCGACAAAGTATGGTATAGCAGCAGAACACAATAGCTGCATTACCTCCATTCCAGAATGCACATTAACCCAGATATGAGGTTTAAATGACTTGGATAGTTCTTGCATGATCTGAGCCTCAGGTTCGCTGAAAGGAGCAGTACCAGGATCCTCCTCAAATGGGTTATAGTCCTGCAATACAGGATATATACAGCGTATAAGATAGATGGTGTGCACAAGTAAAGTCTGATTATCAACCTAAGAACCAACAAAGAATATGCATGGTAAAAAGATAGTGAGCCATCAGCCATGCTATATAAAGGTGCAGTTGCTCTAAGTGTACACAAGATTGGCGAAATAATGATTACCCAACATAACAATACGAAAGCATATTACAGGGTAAGAACCATAGCTACACTTAGTCTGTCCACTCCAGGTCCGCAAAGATCTGACTTTTTGTTCAACTTTACTGTTCCTAAATGTCGATCAACCTAGATCTTGTAAGGCAGCTCTATGTTATTTGCTATAAATTACACAAGTTCACTTACTATTTCCGTGAAAAAACCAAAAAAGTCCATAAACTGTGGAGATTGACATAAAAGACTACAAGCATTCAAGATTACATCTAAGATGTATTTTAACAAAAACAACATATAGCTGAATCCAAAACGAATCAGGTTTTTCCTAGTGCACAATGGTAAATAGGACACAAACCTTTTCCTTCTTTCCCCAATCGACACTCCAATTTCTGTTAAGATCAACTCCTCTTCCTTCATAAGAGAAAGAAGAAGATATAAAACAGTTCACAGAGAACCTGCTTCATCAGATGGAGTTTTAAGAAAAAGATCAATCACCATTTCTCCTATCACAAAGTTCCCCTGCTTCAACGAGTTTGCGGCCATTAAAATTTTCCATTGGCACTACCTAAACCATCAAAGGCAACTTCAGAATTGTTATACCTCAGTTTGAGAAATGATTCGTTAGTAATGTGAACATAAGTAAAACACGGAAAAGAGGTTGATTTGGGGGTAAAGAACACCACGTGACCACATGCTTCTTTTTTATTTAAACTAAATAACAGCATATGCAACAACCATGATTATAAACTTATAATCCATACAAAGCATTTAGGGAAACATACTGCATAGATGACATATGTGACTTTTGTATGGGTATAACTTCAAGCGAATAATAATGCTAATCCATAGTGCAGGAATAACTTTGACCTAAGAAGAATAGATCTCTAGTGCACTACCATTTGGAAAATGTGAGCAGATCATAGTATAGTTGGTTTCAGAAAGAAGGCGTAATAAGACTGCCGAAAAAGAAATGAACCTGATACTTTATTATCTAAATTCCTTTTTCAACGAGCAGACCAGCCTGAAAAGTGAAAACTATACTAATTTGTTGCAGTGGATAGCAGAATAGCGAGCACGATGGCTTCCCATAAATATCCTTTTTAATTCTGCCTTCTATGGACTGAAAATAAAGATAAAAAATAAGTTGCAGAAGGACTTACTTTGATCACAAGATTCTCCAGAATTTTCTCAAAGGATGAAAGATCCACACCAGCAATTCTGTGCTTCTCCGTCAAAATGTAAAGAAGACTTAATGCAACTTCAGAGGTAATAAGCTCTCTGCCGTGCTGCCCAAAGCTCTGGAAGACAATGAACCTTCCGTCAAAACTGCAAGGCATCAATAATTTAATTGACGTAACAACTTGCCAAAAAGTACCGACAGACACAATTGTGTTGTTTTATTTTATGTTGTAATGTAAGCCCACTATTCCATCGAGGTGATGGCGTTGATATTAACAACATGGGTGAAGCAAGCATACTTGACCTTGAGATACTGGATGATTCAAGAGGCTAAAAGCTAAGTGACGGGCAGAATAATGCTTATGATCGGGGGAAACTGCGGAGAGTGATCTGTTGCGAACTAACCAGCATGATTTTTATCTTGGAGCCATCGTCTACGGTTCCCTTGGCATGATTAAAAGTAACAACAAACATCTCTGCAGAATACCCTTTGTTACTTGCTCTTACTGTATCCATCTGCAATGGTTGATAAAGAAAAGACGCGTAAAGAAAGTGGACCAAACAGATCAATAACAGCTGAAACAAGGACAGGTAAAGGACTCACAGTCAACCTATCTGAATTCCGCGCGACCAAGGCCTTGATTTCACGCAGAATGTTGTCACTGCGAAGAAACAGAAACAAGTCCAGTTACCCAGCGCTAAGCATAGCGTTAAGCTTCAGTTTAGTTTTTGCGCAGATGTAGCTATAATAAATAGCTTCTTATGTGTAACATCAGCCTCGGGCACAGACATATAGCTAATACTACCTCCCATCGGCTAGCTAAAAGACAGGGGCTACAATTGAAGACCGTGAGTGACTGAGGGCCATGCTTTCTAGGTGGACTCTGAGACGGCGAAGACCAAATGTTGCCACAAATCGATCCCAAATCAACAACAGACATCGTGGGGGAGTGAAACCATGTGACCATTGCAACCAGCAAGCAGCCCATGCGTTGGACTACAAGATAACTATACTAGATGTTCGATTCAGACATCGAGAAAGAACCACCAACTCAGACCTCGCGCCGGGTGGTACGGGTATGCCGAGACTGGAGGAGCTACCGGAATCGACGAGGCGAGGCGGGGAACGGGGAGCCGAGGCGCGGCGTACCTGGAGTGGTAGAGGTCCCGCGAGATCGGGGTGATGGAGTCCGGGATCTTCCTGGCGGAGGAAGCGACGGCGACGAGGGCGAGAGTCAGGGCCAGTGCCTGGAGCCTGCGGACCAGTAGGAGAGGCGCTGGATGTGCGGAGGTCAGGGCCATCGCCGCCGCAAAGCCGGCCGGGGCTTCCCCCCTCGCCGGCGAATCGCCCAAAGTCGAGCCGCCCGCGCGCGCGCTCTCAGGCTCCTCCGTCCCCCTTTGTCTGTTCTTCCCTCTGTGTGTCTGTGGCAGCCTGGCAGGTGGGGGAGACACGAGCGAGGGAATAACTAGTCATGTGATTAATTGTTGTTCGATTTATACCGCATTGGCAGTGGCAGTGGTAAAGCGTGGCCTTTTTGGTACGTGTTGGGGTCGGGCGCACCGGTTTGGTTTGGTTGGGTTGGGTCGATACCATTGTGCCATAATTTTACAATTTTCCTTATCCAAGTGAAAGGAGATGCAAATGTTAGGTAATGGGGGTAATTGTATATAGTACATGAAAAAAAGTTCCGCATTCAATTTCAATTGTGATCTGCGTGGGGGATGATGTCACCTTCGCTCTCGCGATTTCGCGACAAGCCTCCGTCGAATTCGAATCTCCCCCTCCCCGCCGCTCACACCACCCACACCTCCCTCAGGCCTCCTCCACATCCACCTCCTCCTCCTACGCCGGCGCACGTTCCCCTGCTTCATCGAGTTTCGCGGGTGTTGTCGGATCTGGATCTCCACAGGTTTTCGAGAAGGGAGGTGAGGATCTTCTGGTGTCGTGTTCTACCTCGAGATGGAAGGTAAAGTTCGCACCACATCCTATTGGGAAGATCCGTAAGGATCGTCGCTTTAGGGACGGAGTTTTGCTTGTTTATCCGAAGGCTCGCAAATTTGTTCTCCAGGATTCTAGAGGCGATGTTTTGGATGCTTGTCCCTGGGGTGTTGATGGGATGATTTGTCCGGGTGATGTGTTAGTTTTCCCCAACTTTTGGGTCCACGTCTCTGATAGAACTGTTTCCCCTTCGATTTCGGTCGTTAGAAGAACTAGGTCCACTTCGTCGGAATCGATTAGATGGATTGCATCGTACACATGCAATTCGTCTCCGACTTGGCGTCTAGGAACTGTGATTCTTTGGTGCGCCAAGTAGAGATTGGTTCTTCTTGATGGGAGTTGTGGATGTTCATCAGCTTGCAGCTGGAGAAGATGTACACTCCGATTCAGGGTTGATTTTTCCTTGTCATGTTGCTGTTCCGAAAGCGTGCCTCGAGTTTGTGGTTGATCATGTTTCTGGAGTTGTGTCTCCTCTAAGAACGTCATGTAAGCTTGGCCCTCGGGCCCTTTCCGACGATCGCCGGAGCAACCGTGAGGTGATTTTGAAAAAAAAAAGTTAAGTCGGTTAATATGGGTTGTTTTGTGTCTCCTGGGGCAACAAGGTCATCTGTTCGGGTTTTCGGCCCACACCCTCAGTGTGTGGTTTCCTCACGTGTTGCTCACGTGCGGAGGAGGACAGTTCCCTTATCTTCTCCCTGCGGTCATCGCCAGGAGCCGTTCTCCAATTTTGTGGGCGCTTCTAGATTCTAGCGCATCTGGGAGCAAGGGAGGTTGATGGGGCCGCAGCGTGTTGTTTTTGTCGATTCCCCAGTGCTCTGCTCGATTCTCCGTACTTCGACCTTTTTTCCTTGGACGGGGACGAGATCTGGTGATTCTCGGAGCTTCGCTTTAGTTGTCGCTGCGTCTTCTTCGATGGCGTTCAACTTTGGTTGTGGAGGTGGTTCGCGGGGGAGAGGGTCCTTCTCTAGGCCCAATTACCCTCCATCTCGTCCCACTGGTGTATTTGCTCCAGGATCCTTTGATGGCTATCTAGTGTAGGGGTTCGGAGCATGGAAAACAAAAAAATTCTACCGCATGCACACAAACAAGTCAAGATCTATCTACTAGATTGTAGCAGCGAGTCGATAGAAGCACTCACCCTCGAAGATTCCAAAGCGGTTAACGAGAGCAGATTCTCGTGGGTGATGTAGTCATACACTTGCCGATCTCAAGATCGCGTAGACGATCTTTCCGGCGCTGCGTTCCGGCAGCGCTTCCGCAGTCGGTCACATGTTCGGTACTCGATGAAGACCTTCCTCTCCCTTGTTCCAGCAGGCAGTGGAGGTTGTAGTTATCCCCTCGCGATTCCAGCAGCACGACAGCGTGGTGTCGGAAGTAGAGGGAAGATCCCGCAGGGCTTCGCCTAAGCCGGTGCGAGTTATGGTGGATTAGGGTTTCCCGGTGATCTAGGGTTTAGAAGACCGGGAGGAGGAGGAGGTGTCGGCGGCGGCTAGGGCGGCGGCGACAGCGCGAGGCGGCGGCGAGAGGCGGCGGCGACAGCGCGGGTGTGGGGAGGGCTTGACTCTTTGGGGCAGCCCTCCCCCTCTATTTATGAGAGGGGGGCAGCCTTGGGAGGGGTGGGTTTGAATCCAAACCCAAACCCAAGTTGGATTGAGAGAAGGACTTGTTTCTTCTCCCACTAGGAAACCATTGTTCCAGTTTGACTTTTCAAACTCCCGTTTGACTTTCAATTTAGAGCTTTAATTCTCTCTTACAAATGCCAATACCAAGTGACCTAGGATATGATCCAATCATTCTACATACCTATGACATATTCATGGACCATTCCCCTTCCGGTCGGGTGAATCTTGTAGACCCTTCTAGAACCTCTCCGATGAAACCATCGAAAACTTTCCCGAACTCCGAAATTGGACTTTACTTATATGAATCTTATTCTCCGGACCATTCTGGATCTCCTCGTGATATCCCGGATCCAATCCGAGACTCCGAACAACATTCGGTATCCCTACTAATATTCCATATCTACTAAACAACATCAAATCCTTAAGTGTGTCTCCCTATGGTTCGTGAATTATGCGGACATGATCGAGACACTTCTCCGATCAATAACCAATAGAGGAATCTGGAAATTCATATGGCTTCCACATATTTCTACAATTACTTTGCGATCGAATGAACCACTTACATACGATACCAATTTCTCTTTGTCTCACGATAGTTTACTTATCCGAGGTTTTGATCGTCGGTATCTCTGCATACCTAGTTCAACCTCATTACTGATAAGTACTCTTTTCTTGTTCTCGTGATATGTGATCCCTTGTGAGCCAGTCACATGCTTGCAAGCTAATTGGATGACATTCCACCGAGAGGGCCTAGAGTATATCTATCTGTCATATGGATGGACAAATCCCACTCTTGATCCAAGTGCTTCAACCCATACTTTTTGAACACTCAATGCCACCTTTATAGCCACCTAGTTACAGTGTGGTGTTTGATGTCATCAAAGCATCCTTCCGGTGATGGTGATTAACATGATCTCATGGTCGAAGGAATTAGGTTACTATGTATCAGAAAGCTTATAGCAAACGAACTATTGAAATGACTTTGATCTTAATGCTACACTTATCTATAGGAGTATGTCCATCATATCATTCTCCTAATGATATGATCCTGTTGTTAACAACATCTCAATGATCATGATCGGAAAACCACGATCATCTATTAACCAACAAGCTAGTATTACAAAGAGGCTTTACTAGGGACTCTAATTTAGTTTACAAATCACACAAGTATTAATGTTTCCAGTTTAATACTGTTATAGCATGAATGTAAACATTTATCATAAACACAAAGATATAATAATAACCACTTTTATTATTGCCTCTAGGGCATATATCCAACATCTAGATCAACCGATCTCTCGGGTACCAATTGCTAACCCTGGGACGGTGCTAGGGGCAGAGATCTAAATCGTAGTGATCCTCTGTATCACTATGCTACTGCTAGTGTGGGTGATCTGCGCCGTAACATTAATTTTTCTCGCTCTTGTAGTCGCGATGTGACTCCTAGTAGAGGTGATGGTCGTCCCTCCCGTGGAGGTAACACTAACAGACTTGGTGTTATTGCACCCACGAATCGTGCCAATGTTGTTTTAGAGGTAAAATTCTGGAGGTGGTAATAGGGATAGGTGGAATCACACATCTGAGATGAGGGAAGAAGGCCCAGAGAACTCTCCAAGTGACCATCAGGCTAACTTCTCTGACCGTAATTTTGACATGAGAAGCAGTTCCTCTGCTAATATGGATGTTAGGGTTGCTAGAGGTTCTGATGCTCCTCTATAGCGCCAGTCTTCTAATCTTGTTTCTGTTAATCTTCCTAAACTGGGACGTAATGTCTAGTTTAGGGAAACCAGAATCAGGTGCTGGAACCGAGGGATTTTTGTCTTATGTGTGGAGATGTCCATGTGGACAAACTCTTGTTTAATGAACAGAAACCATGGGAAGTTGCAGACCCTTTTGTGGGTGCAGCTTTACCTGGAAATGGCTTTAAGGATCTATGTCAGCCAGGCAAATTGAGTATGAATTTGGGCAGTGGGATGGTGCTAGGTGTACTTGGAGGTGGTATGCTAAGCCTATGGATGCCAATAAGTTCTTGATGAGATTCCCTAGTCCTAGGGATATTGATGACTGGAAGCACTTTGGAAAGACACATCTTAAGAAAGTGAGGAATGTGTCTATCCAGGTCGATAACTGGTTTTCTGTGTATGGGGCTACTGGGGCACTTGATGTTGCTTGGTTTCAGGTGAAGGGTATCCCTTTGGATAATAGTAATTGTCCCACTATGGCCTTTGCTGGCAATCTGGTTGGGAGAGCCCTTGGAGTTGATAAACATAGTCTAAACAATGTTGATTATGTTAGAGTGCATATTGGCAATCTGGATGTCTCTCTGGTGCCACATGTGGTCCCTAATGTCTATATTGGATCAATCTTGTATGACAATAAATTTACCAGAGAGATTCCTTGGGGTAGGAATGTTCGAGGTAAATCTTTGGTTGTTAATGACCTGTTGGATGAGAACATGCCTCTTGTTAATCCTGGTGGCAACAATCCACAACATACTCCTAAAAGGGAAAGGACTGATGGTCCTGGTTATAGGGCTGGGCTGGGCCCCATTCTACTCCAGGTGGTTTTATGGGAGATGCTAGAAGGACTTATTATGATGTTGTGCCTATTGGTCAAGTAGCTCAGAAGAATGCTGGTGATACTGTTGGTCAATATGCTGTGGAATCAGATGCACATGGGAAAAAAATTTGTTGCTGAGAGGGATGCCGAGGTTGAGAATGATGACGATGATGCTCCTTCTCTGGAAGAAAAGCTCAGGGCCCTTGGAGCACTCCCTCCTAACTTTTCTGCTATTGTTGATGCCTCATCTAGCAAAGTTGTTAAGTTACCTCCCCTTGTGGATCATTATAGTCAATATTTAGAATTTATTAAGAGACCTAGGATCTTGGCTCCTGGAGTGGTGGAGAATCCCGATGAACCCTTGAAGAGTGAATTTACCTATGAAGAGTTCCTCAAGCAACTTCTCAAAACAAACAATGATAAAAAAATATGAATGGATGCAACATCTTTCTAGACTTCCTGGTGCTCAAGTGGAACCAGTAGTTGAATCACCTAAAGACAGTGCTATGAACTCTAGCAATTCTAGGTCTCATGATGGTGATGTAGTATCTGAAGATCTTTCCCAGCCCCATATTGTGTAGTCTTCAGTGATATGTACTACTGAAATTCCCTCAGAAATAGTGGAAAATTTGAGTTCTTATTTTGTTGTTAGGCCCTCTGTGCCAACAATCCCTACTCCTGAGCAGCCTGCTCCCACAAGGGTTAGTGCGCTATTGGGACTTCTAATATCCCAGTTTTGTCCAGAGCTATGGAGCACATCAATGCTCGAGATAACTCAGGTACCAATATTGTTGCAACTGCTAACTCTTTCTTGGTTTTAAGTGATAATGATATTATAGATAAGGCTTTAGAAATAAGGATTGATGTGAAAACCTTACCTATGGCTACTGTGCATTTACTGAAGGATCTGGAAAAATCTAGAGATCATTTGCTTCAAAAATCTGTGTGTGTTCTTATTATTGTTAAATCTAGTAGTTTGGGTGTGAGTGATGGTGAGGGATTACTTATTGATAGTGCCATTTTCCCAGAAGAGGATGTTGAGGTAGTCCATGTTAGAGGTGAATATGATGATCTGGATGATGAGGATTTTACTCTTCTCATTTCTAAAAAACTAAAAAAACAATTGAAGAAAAATTCATACAGTCTAAGGAAATCTAGTGGTGTACCCCTGGGTGGTACTAGAAATGCGCGTAGAGTTGTTAAAAATCATCCTCCGTGTGATATTCACCTGGTCCTAGGCTTCATAGCAAGAATAATAAATATTTATAATAGGTCTCATTATGAACTGCAGAGGGGTTGGGGAGAAAGGTTCGCCTTTTTGTCTCAGGGATTTGATTTGTGAATTTAGGTTTGATTTTATTGGTCTACAAGAGACCATGAAAAGACGGGTTGATGTGTCGGTTTGTAGAAAGTTTGATCCTGAGAATGAATATGTTTGGCTATGGTCCCCTTTGTGGGAAAATCTGGAGGAATCATGTGTGGACTTAAATCTTCAAGATTTAAATTCATTAAAGTGATTACCCATAGACATTTTGTCAAGGCTAGAGTTTTTTATCAAAAACTGCTAAAAGAGTTGTATCTAATTGTGGTATATGGAGCTTCTTAAATTGAAGACAAATCCAGTTTTCTTACGGATTTTGCAAGTATTTGTGATGATCTGTCTACTCCTTCCCTGATTGGAGGGGATTTTAATATTATTTGTTTTGCTCATGAGAAAAACAAATTGAGAAAGTGCTCAAAAAGTACTAATCTGTTTAGTTCTATTATTAATACCTATGCTCTTAGAGAAATTCGGTTCTCTGGTGGTCAGTTTACTTGGTCAAATAATCAAAATGATCATATCTTGGAAAAGTTGGACAAAATCCTGGTAAACTCTGAATGGGAATCCTTCTTCCCTTTAACTTAAGTTAAAAAAATACATAGAATTATGTCTGATCACAACCCCTTGGTGGTTTACATATGTGAAAAAGTTGAGGGTAGGAGCAAAGAGTTCAGGTTTGAGAAAAGCTGGATCTCTCATCCTGAATTCATAGATAGGGTGAACTTTGCTTTGCAATTCCTCAGTTAATGCTTATGACAACATTGGTAACGTACAACAAAAGTTAAAATGTGTGAAGAATAATGTGAAAGGTTGGGGATAAATGTTAGAGATCAATCTCTTAAAGAAAAGAGGATCTTATTTTTGAACTAGAAAACCTGGTGCGGCCCGACGGAAGGCCCACTCAACGACCTGCCAAGGTCCATGATGCCTATGAGGGTTCGGCTGGTACGAAGGCTACAAAGACACCGACGCCCAGTGCACAAGACAAGAAAAACTCAAGACTAGAGTTTGAATACAACTTGTAACCTACTCGTATTGGTACCTGAGACCTAGCCTCCCCCATTTATAAAGGCTAGGAGGGTCCAACGAGGAGGTAATCCTCTCCCACAATAGATCTACAGATCTAGACTCACCTCATAACCGTAGAACACACCTCATGCCAGATTTCATCTGCGCACCCTTGTAATCATTGGCATCGCCATTAATCAAGAACAGACAAGCAGGAGCAGGATTTTCTCTCTAGGGATCTGAACCTGGGTAAACCTCGTGTTCCCGTTTTGCGAATCTGTTAGCCGTCCCGTGATCTCTAGCTTCCCCTCCTTCTCCAAAACCTAAGTCCATAACAATGGACATTGACTAGTATTTTCTAGTGGTGGCGTTTATCGTAAGCGCCACCATGACATATCCTAATAGTGATGTTTTCTATAAGTGTCACCCTTATATATCTATTTGTGGCGTTTGTTTTATTTTAAACGCCACAAGTGAGTTTTCAAAAGAAAAACTCGTGCATCCAATTGATATTCACAGCGTAAGATAAATCCATAGAAATGGTAGCACACCATTACATTCAACTACATATAGTTTAACGAGCTAGCTATAAAGAAATGGCAACACTAACTACTAGTCTTCAATAGATCTACAGCAGCATGAATCTTGTCATCTCAAGAAGCGTCAGAGTCTGTCGATGATTCAGGTCATAGCTAGTTGAAGTAGCTCATGCGATCTTCACAGAGATGGAAGACCAACTTCTTCTGGGCGTCCATCTTATAGGCATCGACCATTTCACCTCGGACCACCGAAAAAGGTGTGGTTTGCCTCATTCGTGACTTGTACCGTGTAGGTCGGTGCGGGTTACTTCAGAGGCAGTAGATTGACCTGAAACTGTCCCTGCTGCCACAACGGCCAATCGTCAAGTCTAAACTTGCAGTGTATGTTCTACATACAAAATCATAAAAATCAACAATTAGCACGTAATTCAGTTGTAAGGTATATATAAGTTGATTGCTTGTGAATAGACATACCATATCGGTCATAAGGGAGCACTATGACAATATTCTTGTCCTTGCCCTGTTTGTAACCACAATGCTTACACAGCGAGATGGGGACGAGGCAGCTACTGGGAGACGGGGACGAGGCGACGAGTGGAGGAGCGGATGCGGTGGAGGCGGGGCCGATGGCGGCCGATGTGGTGGAGGCGGGGGCGACGGTGGCCAATGCGGTTGGGAGAGGGAGTGGGAGAGTGAGGAGGGAGATATGGGTCGCGACGCGGGCCAGGAATTAAACTGGCGTTCGGGTTGATGGCGTTTGCAAATTCTGAATGACACCTCTAAATCTGGCCCAGTTTCATCTGTGGATCCACTTTAGTAGTGGCATCTGTAGTACACTGGACGCCATCGTTAAGCTTTAGTAGTGGCATTCGAGATATTCGAGACGCCACTACTATATTGGCTATTAGCAACGGCCGTGTTTTTTAGGACACATCATGTGTTGGTCCTGGTTAAACTCAAAATAGGGGCAACGACATTGCGAGGACTATTTCCAGCGATGGTGTCAGCAGGAGCAATTCGTGGAATTAGTATGTGAAAATAAACACAGCCCCCTCCCGTGTCACTCCCGCGAGCGACCAGGGGGAAAACCCTAGGTCCTTCTTAGGTCGTCGCCCCCTCCTCCCCTCCCTACGCCGCCGAGGCATGCTGGCGGGCGAAGCTCGGCCGGTGTCGGCGGCAGCGGGGCCTATTCTCCCTATCCTCGGTGGCGGGTCGTGCGAGAAGCCGGGCTGGGCGGAGCGGCACGCTGGTGCGTAGGCGAGGCTCCATCTTCATGGTCACAGGCAATGCTGACGATGGGAGATGATACTAGTTGTCGTAACCTTCCTGCGGTTCGTCCTCCTGATAGTCCTCCTCATAGTCTATCCACGGGAATAGCCAGGGACAAAGCCACAAGTACTCTTTAAGTACTCGCAAACTAATACTAACAAGTGAAGTGGTTTTTGAGTAGGAAATACTAGGCTCTAAGTTGTTTTGCAAAAAGCCAGATTTACCTTAACTGAGTTCAGAAGCAAAGAAAGCTAGTTGAAAGTTTGATAACACCTCAGTGGGAACTTGAATTTTATATCATAACCCTATTGTGGTCAAAAGTCATGAATCATTTCACAAGTCATTTTTAAAACATCTGACGATGGAACAATATGGCCACTCCAACTGTCCATAACCGCGGACGCGGCTATTCGAATAGTTTGGCACTCTGCAGAGGTGGTACACTTCCACCGCAACATTCGATACATCCGTTAGGAACAATCCTGAATTCACCATACTCAGTATGCGGATAATAAATCCTAACCTTTCAATTACACGCCCTAGTATAGGCACCTCTCCTGTGAGTTTGGCCTCCCAACCATGACCAACTGTCATCTTGGGAACTGCACAGGTGGACAATCTTCACAAGGTAGCCTCAGCTCAAACCTTGGCCGCAAGGGAACCCATACTAAGGTATATAAATTTTCGGTCAAGCTCTACCCAAATTTCAGGTATTGTGGTTGTATGGTAAAATTGGAATGGTATCGCATCCAGACAACCATCCGTTTTATAAAGGGCTAAGGCTCATGCCTTAACATTTTCATCATCAAAATCATCTAGTGTTCAAGAACACATGTCAAAATATTTCAGTAAAATGACTCATCATTCTAAGGTTTTCATAACCATTTTCACCAAGTATTCCCATCTAAAGTTGATCAATTTTTATGCTTAGCACTAGCATCTACAAGTGGGGAATAAACACTAATGAGGGGTGGTAATCAAGTGTGAAAGATCTAAGTTTAATCTCATGCCTCAGGATGACATCAAGATTATCTAACTTAGACCAAGTTTTATGCTCTTTATGCTAACTTTAAATATATTTCTAAAATCTACAAGTCACTAAGTAAACTTCAATAGAAAGCTTTGATAAAGCAATAAAATAACTAAGCTTGCAAGTAAAAATTGGGATTTGAAATCATCAAGTGGTATAATCAAGGCATGCCTAATGCATTGCATGGATCATATAGTTTTCACGGTTGCAAGTGTTAGCTTGCATAGGTAATATGAAAGTTGTAACTTGCAAAGTTGCAAGTATAGGCTTGCCTTGTGCAGAGCAGTGGTTGAAGTTATCCTCGTCTTCTTCCTCGTAGTATTCTCCTTCCTACTCATATCCTTGGTCGGTACTAGCATCTATAAATAAATACGAGGTACACAATCACCAAACAATACTTAACTACTTTCATTTATCACACCAAGGTTTTCACTAGATGATCTAGCATCATCACAAACATTACAATCATTAAGACAATGGTTTTATTTATTTTATTTTAGAAAAGTAATTTCTACTCATTGAAAAACTACTTAAGATTTAATATTCTCCAACTAAAACATGGGAACATGTTGACACATGTCATCATCACATATTTCAGTACATGGGAATGTGATTTAAAGTGGTGTCACAATTTAAAAAGGTTTAACCTTTTTATTTTAATTAATAAAGGTGACTAGAGTTGCCTATGAGGCATTCTTTTATTTCTTGACCATTATTTCTGCAAGTAAACCTAGATATTTTTATATATTCAGAAAGGTCTTGCTAAATGTGATTTTTGAGAGTTGGAATCAACTCAAAAGCTTTTGTGGTTGAATTTTGAAAAATGTTTGAATGCAGAAAAGCTTGTGCCTTGTTATTTTTACTATAGGTGATCTACAATTCTTTTTTTTCCATACAATCCCTCAAAAAGAGGGATCGGGTTCCATTATCAGCAGATAACGGAACAACAACCACACAGATCCATATCACAAAGAGTACTGATCCACCTAGGGGATCAAAGCGACTTAGTCTCCATATTACAGGCCAAAGCAAACTTAACTGGAAAACAGAAATAAAGGAAGAGGCTGGAGACGCAAGAACACCGCCCTCAGGCTAGTGAAAACAGTTTCAAACATGAAGATAAAACTACCACCCCAGACCAACAAGGATCCTCGAAGATTTTCAAACTCCTTTTTTCTCATGGATCGACATCAAATCCTCCTTATTTTCTCCCGCCCCCTCTCAAGCTCAGGAGCTTCATGGGCATGATCTTCAGGGATCGCCGGCAGTCCCAGAAAAGGAACAGGAGCCACATCCATAGCCGCAGCATCAGCCAGTGCATTCTGTTGCAGTATATCAGCTCCAGCATGCAACACCTCTCGGTCCTCCTCTCCATGTAGCCCTGCCCAATAACGGATGAACACACATGCATATATAACCAAATCAACAGGTGAATTAATAAGCTTTTTTTAAAACAAGCCCTATTTCTGAGCTTCCAGATAGCCCAACAAATCGCTGCCACCACCGTAATTTGCATGTTCCTGCTGACCCCAAAAACTGAGGAGCCCACCAGAAGTACTGAGAAAAGGACCCAGGCCTATTCACAGCACCAATAGTTTTAGCAACCACACCCCATACATATCTAGCCGCCACACAGGTAAAAAACAAATGCCCAATGTTTTCATCATCACGACAGAATCTACAAGTAAAATCCCCTTCCCATCCTCTCTTCTTCATGTTATCTTTAGTGAGAATAGCATTGTGCCAAATCAGCCACAACCAATTTTTAATCTTCAGGAGAACTTTTGCTTTCCATAGATGCTTGAAACTCCTATCAACCCCCACATTTTAAAGATGGGAGTACATCGACTTGACAGAGAACTTGCCAGATTTATTCCACATCCATACTGGCCTGTCTTTTTCCTGATTCAAACTCACCCCATTCAACAGACTTTTTAACTCCTCATGATGATTCAACCCATCAACATCCAACCACCTTCTAAAAGAACATCTCCACCCTTTTCTTGCCATATCAGCCACAGTGATCATTTGGTTCTGGCAAATATCAAACAGATCAGGAAACTTAATCTTCAAAGGCATATCTAAGCACCAAGCATCATGCCAAAAATAGTTAACTCCCCATTACCAATTCTCATTTTTCTACCAGCCATATAGAGGGCCCTAATCTTAATTAGATCATTCCAGCAGGGGGAATCACTCTGCTTGTGTTTCACCGCATTGATTCCCCCTTTTTTCATATACTTCTTTCTCACAAAAACTTGCCAAGGACTCTCCTCAGCTTCAAGGCGCCACCACCACTTACAAAGCAAGCAAATATTATATAGTCTAATATTCTTTATCCCCAATCCTCCTTTTTTCCTAGGTCTACACACAAATTTCCACTTAACCAAATGATATTTTCTTTTGCCCACCTTACCATACCAAAAGAAGGCTCTGGTCTGCTTTTCAATTTCCTCCACATTTGTCTTGTGCAAAAGAAACATAGTCATGGGATAAACAACCACACTAGAAACACAAGAAGTGATCTTAACATGCCTCCCCCTAGAGAAAGTGCACCCCATCCAACCATCCAACTTTTTCTTCAACCTATCCCCAATAAAGCCCATCTCAGGTGATCTACAATTCTAAATGGTTTGAATCCAATGGGCTTGGATTAAGAATTCCATCACCTTTGTAACAAAACTGGTTTCATGCAATTTGGTTTCAGTGAATTGATCTGGGTTGATTTTTGAATCTAGGTACAGAACTAAGTTTGAAACTAAATGGAAAAACCTAAATTCAAACTACTGGGTCATGCGAGAAGTTAATTGGGCCAGCCCACGGCGCACAGCGCGCTCGGGTGAGTTTAAGTGGCGGCCCCAACCAGTCAGCGAGACAGGGGGTGCGAAGTGGTACGAGGCAATCTAAACCACACGATCAACTTCTAATCGAACAACTATGACTTATCGTCTTTGTCGGGCAACGCCGACAAGACAGAACCCTAGCGCGGCTAGTGGGGGTCTACGGGGGCTCATCGGGGCTCAGGCGAGGGTCGGCGATGGGGGCGAACGACGTTGTCGATGACGGTGAACCTCCTGGTATCGGCAGCTTCTCCTGGGGCGGGTCCAATCGACTGATCCTCTTCTCCTCCTCCGCGGCAGACTCCGGCAAAATTCCAGCGACCTGCTGCTCGCCTTGCTCTGGGGATGAGGTGGGGTGGTTCTAAGAGAGAGAGGGGAGTGTGTTGGTGTCAAGAAATCGAACATGGGTGGCCTCTATTTATAGTGCCAAGAGGGGACCGAAGGGGCGCGGGTTAAGCTCATCGTTGTTGTCGTCACAGTGGGCTAATGGCATGGGCGACGGTAGGGGCAGTGCTGTGCTCCCTGGCGAAGCTCAACAACATGGTCGCGAGGTGTGGGGCGGTACGGTGCAGTCGGAACACAACGATGCTCTAGACGGGTCCAACGGGAAGTTTAATGGCGCACGGTCTATCTTGGTCGCGCGACGATGAACATGCATGTCCTGGCGGTTCCTAGGACGGTGGTGATCACGCACGCAAGCGGCAAGGGCAGCGCGTGGTCTGTGCTCACGTGTCGGGTGCGGCGCTCTGGCGCGCTCTCAGCATGCTTGTAGAGAGGCTGGGCACGCTCGGGCTGAGTGGTTCAGGGGCTGCTGAGCTTTGGTGTTGGATAGGGGGTAGCGGTGGACGGTGGTCAGTGTCCTAGAAAAGGTTGGCGAGGCTAGAGCTTCTCCTAGCTTGCTGTCGACAATGGGGTGGCAAGGTGAGGCTCGACATGCTCACCATTAATGGCAATGGCAAGCTCACAGTGAGCTAAAACTTGTTAACTGATCTAGATGATCTACTGAGAGCATGTTGTGAGCTAGAGAGGGAACAAGTTAGGCCAAAAATACTGCTCACTATAGTGTTTGTTGTTTGTTTGATTTGTGTTTGCAACGTGTTTGATGAAATGGCGAAAAGAGATTTGAATTTGAATTATTTGTTCAAACTTGGTGGGTGTACTGGTTACATACTAGGTAGTCTCTGGTTAGTTGGTTTTGTCAAGGTGCACTGGTTTGGTTGGTTTTTGAGAATTGGTGATCTTCATATATGATATAGATTCAATTTTGAATTGTCATTTGAATCAAGTTGCCAACTTTTTATGTAAGTTTGAAAGTTGGTCTTTGGTTCACTTTTACTTGGTCTAGCAAGGGGTGAAAAGAATTGGAATTGTTTCTGTTTGAAATATTGGACTAGAAACAGTCAAAGTGGCCTAGTGAGCAAGATTGGCAAAAATGACCATTTGCTTATTTTGTTTGTTTTTGAATTTCTCTTAATTTGTTTCTACTTGGAAATGATTTAGATGAGGTTGTTTTCATCTTTAAACCATTCCTTGCTATTTATAACAATCACACAAGTCCATTCATGCATTCATACAATCATCACATACACACATGCATTCATATGACTTTAATTAACAAAAGTTTTTGTTAACCCTAAATTTGGTGATTGGAACTTGATAATCCTTGATCAATATTTTTGGGATGTTACAAACCTTCCCTCCTTAAACAAAATCTCTTCCCAAGATTTGAGAAAAGGGAAACTAGGATTTAAAAAGATCGGGAAACTCCATCTTGATGTAGTCTGCTCGTTCCAAGGTAGCTTCCTCTTCAGTGTGGTTACTCCACTGAATCTTGAGAAACTTGATGCTTCGGGTCCTGGTGGTTCTGAAAGCTTCCTCCAGAATATGGATGGGTACTTTGGGATACGTCAGGTTATCGTTGATCTCTATGGTTCGGTGATCAATGTTCTTGAAAACTTCGGTCTTCTCCGGGACTTCTAGGCATTTGCGACATAACGATATATGGAACACATTATGCACAGCTGACATCTCCTCCAGCAGTTCCAGTTTATATGATAGTTCTCCTCGACGATTCAAAATCTTGAAGGATCCGATATATCTGGGGGCTAACTTTCATGTGAGCTAGAAACGTTGCATTCCTTTCAAAGGTGACACTTTGAGATACACAAAATCTTCGATGTGGAAAGCGAGGTCTCGACGTCTCTTCTCGACATAACTCTTCTGTCTGGATTGGGCGGTCTTGAGATACTCACGGATCTTGTAAACTTTCTCTTCTGCTTCTCGTAGGATGTCGGGTCCAAAGATCTGACTCTCTCCTACTTCCGACCAATTCAAAGGGGTGTGTCACTTCCTTCCATACATGAATTCAAATGGGGCCATTTGCAAACTAGCTTGATAACTATTGTTGTAAGAAAATTCTGCGAAAGGCAGACAGTCTTCCCATTTAGATCCATACTCTAACACACAGGCTCTCAACATATCTTCGAGTATTTGATTTACTCACTCCGTTTGTCCATCTGTCTGAGGGTGATAAGTTGTGCTGAAATCCAATCGGTTTCCTAATCCTTCTTGGACTTTCTTCCAAAATCTCAAGGTAAACTGAGTTCCTCGATCCGACACAATGTTATTGGGGACTCCGTGTAGACTAACGATTCTAGCGATGTACAACTCTGTTAGTTTCAAACTCTGATAAGTGGTATTGACTGGTAAGAAGTGAACGACTTTGGACAATCTATCAACTATGACCCAAATAGAGTCATTTCCCCTACTAGAAGTAGGAAATCCGGTGATAAAGTCCAATCCAACTGAATCCCACTTCCATTCTGGAATCTGCATGGTTGCAACAGTCCTGCGGGTCTCTGATGTCCTGCCTTGACTCTCTGACAGATATCACACTTGGCGATGTAGCTTCTGATTTCTCTCTTCATCTTATGCCACCAAAATTGCTCCTTTAAATCTTGGTACATCTTCGTTCCTCCGAGGTGGATAGAATAAAGAGTATCATGGGCCTCTTTCAAAATAGCTTGCTTCAATTCTGAGTCTGCTGGCACACAGATACGTCCTTTGTACCACAAAACTCCTTATTCATCTTCGGTGAATCCAGGTACCTTGCCTGTACTGATACAACGTTAGATTCCGTCGATACTAGCATTTCCTTTCTGTGCCTCCTTAATCTGACTGATCAAAGTGGGTTGAAGTTCTATGCTATCCAAAAATCCTTCACTTAATAATTCCATTCTGAAATCTTCCATCTCTTTGTGCAAACTTGGTTGCTCCTTCAGAATCATGGAGTTCAAGCGGCATGACAATCTGCTAAGGGCATCTGCTACCACATTGGCTTTACCGGGGTGATAGTGGATGTCTAGATCATAGTCCTTGATTAGCTCTATTCATCTTCTCTGCCTCATATTCAACTCCTTTTGAGTGAATATATACTTCAGGCTCTTGTAATCCGAATAAATCTCACAACGGTTTCCCATAAGGTAATGTCGCCATGTCTTCAAGGCTAGAACTACAGCTGCTAATTCAAGATCATGAGTAGGATAATTCTTCTCATGCTGCTTTAGTTGTCGGGATAGATAAGATATTACTTTGCCTTCTTGCATCAACACACATCCGAGACCGATCTTGGATGCGTCACAATATACATCAAAAGGCTTTGTAATATCCGGCATGATCAAGATTGGGGCTGAAATCAATCTCCTCTTGAGTTCCTGAAAACTCGCTTCACATTTGTCCGTCCATTCAAACTTCTTATCCTTCTTCAACAATTGGGTCATCGGTCTTGTGATACTTGAGAATCCTTCTACGAACGTGCGGTAATATCCTGCTAATCCGAGAAATGCACGAACTTGGGTTTGAGTGGTTGGGGCTTGTCAATCTTCAATATCCTTCACCTTTGCAGGGTCAACGACAATTCCTCCGGCTGATACAATATGTCCGAGGAATCCTACATCCTGTAACCAGAATTCACATTTGCTAAACTTGGCATACAGCTGATGTTCCCTAAGGGTTCCAAGGATGGTCCTTAGGTGTAGCTCATGTTCTTCTTCTGATTTGGAATAGATCAGAATGTCATCGATGAAAACAACGAAAACTTATCCAGGAAGTCCATAAAAATCTTATTCATGAGGTTCATGAAATAAGCGGGGGCATTGGTTAATCCAAAAGACATGACAGTGTACTCATACAGTCCATATCTAGTGGTAAAGGCAGTCTTTGGAATATCCTCTGCGTGAACCTTGAGTTGATGATAACCAATTCTAAGATCAATCTTAGAGAACACTTTGGCACCAGTCAGCTGGTAAAACAAGTCTTCTATCTTTGGCAGTGGGTACTTGCTCTTGATGGTGACATCATTCAACTTCCGATAGTCTGTACACAAACGGTTACCTCCATCTTTCTTATCCACAAATAAAATAGGTGATCTCCATGGCGACGCACTTGGTTGAATCAATCCTATCTCCAGCATAGCATCCAATTGCTTCTTCAGCTCCACTAATTCAGATGGGTTCATACTACTCTGGGCTATGGGTCCAGTTCCAGGGACTAGTTCGATGATAAACTCGATATCCCGATCTGGGGGCATACCGGGCAAAACATCTGGAAATACATAGGGGTATGCACAGACTATTCTGACTTGGTCAATGGTTGGTTGGGCTAGACTCTCGTTGCACTTGAATTGACGGGGCAAGGTTTCAGATACATGCTCTACTGATATTCCGGCTGTACTGGTCATGGTTATGGATTTCTTGACACAGTCGATTAATCCTTTATGTTTCGACATCCAATCCATTCCTAGTACTACTTCTAAACCTTTTGTTCCAAGTACTGTTAGATTAGCATAAAAATCTATGTCATGGATTCGGATAGGCACGTCTTTGCAAATTTGTCTAGCTTTGGTGGTTGAACCAGGTATTTGAACTATCATAACATGCTTCAATTTGGTTGGTTGAATCTTACTAGTGCATGCAAATTCTTCGGTAACAAACGAGTGCGATGCTCCAGAATCAAACAACACTCTTGCAAGTACTGAGTTAACAGAAAACATACCCAGCACGACATCAGGCACTTCTTGGGCTTCTTCAGCATGCATGAGAAACAGACGGCCGTTGCGGTTGAGCGAGTTCCCTGGGGCAAACCTTCTTCTAGGCTGAACACGGCGCTGCTGCTGAGCTGGGGCATTTGCATTGGGGGCTGCGGCAATCTTCTTGGGGCACTTATTGGAATAGTGAGCCTTGGTTCCATATTCATAACAAGTCACTTGGGACTTGTCCTTTGCTGCAACAAGCACAACATTGCTTCCAGTCCTTGTGGCAGTATTGGTGTTGGTGGCGACATTGTTGTTGTTGAACTTGGGCAGTGCACGATTGAAATTGCTGGATTTGTCGGGGTTGTTGTGATTTCCTCCGTGCCTTGGGTTTCCTCTTCCACGATTGGGATAGGTAGAACGGTTCATCAGGGGTCTATTGGTTCTTGGGGCAAATCCTGGAGATGGGTCGGGGCGATACTTTGGGGTATGGTGGGTTCCTGGTTGATGCATCATTCTACGCTTGCGGTTCTCATTGGCTTGGTTGATCTTGCCTTCCATCTGAATGACAGAATCGACTAAGGCATCAATATCAGCAAATGAGATATTGACTAACACTGTTTGCATCTCATCATGCAGACCGTTCAGAAATCTCTCCTTCTTCTTAGCTTCAGTGTCAATCTCATCCGGTGCATACCTAGACAATGACAAAATTTGTCACGGTACTCAACTACTGTCATCCTCCCTTGCTTCAGTTCCCTGAATTCATCTCTCATCCTCTTGATCAAACCCGATGGCACATGGGTTCTGCTGAACTTGATTTTGAATTCCTCCCAAGTCATCATCTGTCCTCCATTCATGGTGCGAACGCTGTTCCACCATGCTCTTGCATCTCCGGCTAGGTAGTGGGTAGCAAACAGTACCTTCTCGTTGGCTTCCACTCCTGCGACTTCCAAGTTGTTCTCCATGGTTTGCATCCAGTCATCTGCATTTAGGGGCTCTTCAGACTTAGTGAAAATGGGTGGATTGGTGTTCTGGAAGTTCTTGAGCTTGGATCCATGGTTGTACTGATTTCCATGGCCTTGGTTGTTGTTGGCCATCTAAGATATGTGCTGAAGGGTGTCTAGGTTGGCTTGACGTTCGGCTCTCTCAGCTTCGCGGTGAGAAACCAACATTTGCAGGATTTGCGACATCGGGTCCGGGGATGAGGTGCTTCCCCGCGAGGCATCTGAAGATTGATATAGATCATGAGACAAGAGGGAAATTTCTAAGGTTTAGGGTTTTTGAAAAGTTTTTGAAGTTTGACCCAGATTTTTCTAGCAACTTGCTTTTCATTCATCCATTCATAGCACATGATACAAACACACACCACAACCAGGAAAATAGATGGTTTTAAGAACCATTCTGGGAAACTACGATACAATGGGACCGGATACAACTCACTAACGCTAGTGCTCAAGTGCTACTACTCCTTGGAGTCGGTGTCCTCATTATCCTCATCATCCTCATCATCATCAATGAAGGCGAAGTCATCCTCATCGGTGAAGAAGTCCATGGCCTGATCCTCCAGAAAGTCATCATCGTCACTAAGATAGGAGTAGGGGTCTCCACATATGTCCTCCCCTGCATTCTCCCTCTCCTCAAGTTGCATATCCCTCTCGTGGACGGTCTCCTCCAAGTCTGTGATCCTGTGGCGGAGACAGGCGATGATGCGCTCCTTCTTGTCAAGCTGACGACGACAAGACTGGCGATCCTTATCCAGCATGGCAATGGTTTGATCCTTCTTGGCGGTGATCGCGTAGTTGTGGTTGGCGTAGGAGCGAGCATTGTCCAACTCCTTCTGGTGGTCATACATCATGAAGCTGAGGTGGTCCACTTGGTTCTTTAGTTCAGGGTGATATGGTGCCTCCAGTGGCTATCCCATAACATCACGCCTTGGGCAGAACTCAAAGCGGGTACCCTTGATCTGGTTGATACTCTGCCCACACTGATGGGCAAGAGCTTCCTGCATGGCCCTAGCAAGTCCATCGAGCCAGTTGTTCTCTCTGATGGTGAACCGAATTTCCTTTGAGGTGCGGGCTTCAATCTTTCCTCGGAGACTTGCAACAATCAGCCATTGCAACGCCTCTCCTTCCTAATCATTGAGATGAGATCCTAAGAACTCGGGGTGCGGACGCTCCAGAAGTTCCAAAAGCTGGTCCAAGTCACGCTCAAAGATGAGGTCTCCTCCATTCCCCAATTGATAGAACTTGATATACTTCACATCCATCTATAAGAATGTAGGATGAGTAAGTTAGTAGAATGATCAAGTGTGTCAAGTTTTATGTAAGTTTGCAAGAATTTTTTAGGAACATAAATTTTTATGAAAGAGTCTAAGTGATAAGAATGAGAATAAGTTTTCATAAATACTCACTTCCTTGGTTTTGAAACTAAGTTTTTGATTCAAACGTCCATTCTAAACTAGGGTCTCCTATGGTCAAGATGGCTCTGATACCAAGTTGTCAACACCCGGATTTTTAATCCCAGATGCCTGTTATGCCATACATCACAATCCCAGGATTACCATTTTTGTGAGACATAACAGATTGGATATCACAGTACATCATCCATTACAAACCATACATAAGATCTTACCACAAATAAAGAATCACATGATCCAGTCTTAATACAATCATAGCATTGGAATAATGTAATAGTAACGGCAGCGTAGGCGAGGCTCCATCTTCATGGTCACAGACAATGCTGATGATGGGAGATGATCCTAGTTGTCGTAACCTTCCTGCGGTCCGTCCTCCTAATAGTCCTCCTCATAGTCTGGACACGGGAATAGCCAAGGACAAAGCCATGAGTACTCTTTAAGTACTCGCAAACTAATACTAACAAGTGAAGTGGTTTTTGAGTAGGAAATACTAGGCTCTAAGTTGTTTTGCAAAAAGCCAGATTTACCTTAACTGAGTTCAGAAGCAAAGAAAGCTAGTTGAAAGTTTGATAACACCTAAGTGGGAACTTGAATTTTATACACAACCCTGTTATGGTCAAGTCAAGTCATGAATCATTTCACAAGTCATTTTGAAAACATCTGACGACGGAACAGTATGGCCACTCCAACTGTCCATAACCGCGGACGTGGCTATTCGAATAGTTTGACACTCTGTAGAGGTGGTACACTTTCACCACAACATTCGATACATCCATCAGGAACAATCCTGAATTCACCATACTCAGTATGCGGATAATCAATCCTAACCTTTCAATTACACGCCCTAGTATAGGCACCTCTCCTATGAGTTTGGCCTCCCAACCATTACCAACTGTCATCTTGGGAACTGGACATGTGGACAATCTTCACAAGGTAGCCTCATCTCAAACCTTGGCCGCAAGGGAACCCATACTAAGGTATATAAATATCCAGTCAATCCCTACCCAAATTTTGGGTATTATGGTTGTATGGTAAAATTGGAATGCTATCGCATCCAGACAACCATCAGTTTTATAAAGGGCTAAGGCTCATGCCTTAACATTTTCATCATCAAAATCATCTGGTGTTTAAGAACACATGTCAAAACATTTCAGTAGAATGACTCATCATTCTAAGGTTTTCATAACTATTTTCACCAAGTATTCCCATCTAAAGTTGATCAATTTTTATGCTTAGCACTAGCATCTACAAGTGGGGGATAAACACTAATGAGGGGTGGTAATCAAGTGTGAAAGATCTAAGTTCAATCTCATGCCTCGGGATGACATCAAGATTATCTAACTTAGGCCAAGTTTTATGCTCTGTATGCTACCTTTAAATATCTTTCTAAAATCTACAAGTCACTAAGTAAACTTCAATAGAAAGCTTTGATAAAGAAATAAAATAACTAAGCTTGCAAGTAAAAATTGGAGATATGCCCTAGAGGCAATAATAAATGTAGTTATTATTATATCTTTGTGTTTATGATAAATGTTTACATTCATGCTATAACAGTATTAACCAGGAAACATTAATACTTGTGTGATTTGTAAACTAAATTAGAGTCCCTAGTAAAGCCTCTTCATAATACTAGCTTATTGGTTAATAGATGATTGTGGTTTCCCTATCATGAACATTGAGATGTTATTAACAACAAGATCATATCATTAGGAGAATGGTATGGTGGACATACTCCTATAGATAAGCGTAGCATAAAGATCAAGTCACTTTAATAGTTCAATTGCTATATGCTTTCTGATACATAGTAACCTAATTCCTTCGACCATGAGATCATGCTTATCACCATCACCGGAAGGATGCTTTGATGACATCAAACACCACACCATAACTGGGTGGCTATAAAGGTGGCCTTGAGTGTTCGGAAAGTATGGGTTGAGACACATGAATCAAGAGTGGGATTTGTCCATCCATATGACAGATAGATATACTCTGGGCCCTCTCGGTGGTATGTCATCCAATTAGCTTGCAAGCATGTGACTGGCTCACAAGGGGTCACATACCATGAGAACGAGAAAAGAGTACTTATCGGTAACGAGGTTGAACTAGGTATGCAGAGATACCGACGATCAAAACCTCGGATAAGTAAACTATCGTGAGACAAAGGGAAATTGGTATCGTATGTAAGTGGTTCATTCGATCACAAAGTAATCGTAGAAATATGTGGGAGCCGTATGAATTTCCAGATTCCTCTATTGGTTATTGTTCGGAGAAGTGTCTCGATCATGTCCGCATAATTCACGAACCGTAGGGAGACACACTTAAGGATTCGATGTTGTTGAGTAGTTATGGAATGATGAGTAAGATACCGAATGTTGTTAGGAGTCTCGGATGGGATCCGGGATATCACGAGGAGATCCGGAATGGTCCAGAGAATAAGATTCATATAAGGAAAGTCCTGTTTCGGAGTTGGGGAATGATTCCGGTGTTTTCATCGAGAATGTTCTAGAAGGGTCTGGAAGGTCCGGCACTCCGGAGGGGAAGGGTACATGAATGTGTCATAACGATATGGAATGATTGCATCATGTACTAGGTATCATGGCTGAGCAAAATAAAGGGATAAATCAAATCCTAGTTTGAAAAAATCAAACGCCAATTTGAAAAGTCAAACGACAATTTTGCTTGGTGGAGGGAGAGTAGGAAACCTACTTGGGGAGGAGTTCCTCTCCCTCCACCCGCCGGCCAAGGAGGACGATTTGGGGAGGACTCCCTCCCCTTGGCCGGCGCCCTCCCACCTATAAAAGAAGGGGCAGGGGTGCCCCCTCTAGCTTACACCTCTCTCCACCAAAACCCTAACCCTAGCCGCCGGCCTCCTGCAGCCGCCGCCGCCCTAGGGTTTGCCCTAGCCGCCGAGTTGGGGCCCTCCCCAAGCCCTAGCCGTCGGCCTAGCCTCCTCCCTTGGTGCCTCTAAACCCTAGATCGCCAAGGCCTCTCTCATAGTCCACCATACTCACTCCGGCTTAAGGCGAAGCCCTGCGAGATCTCCCCTCTACTTCCGGTAGCACGCCGTCGTGCTGCCGGAATCGTGAGGAGAGTGCTACAACCTCCACTGCCTGCTAGAACAAGGGAGAGGAAGGTCTTCATCGAGTACCGAACGTGTGACTGACTGCGGAAGCGCTGCCGGAACACAGCGCCGGAAGGATCATCTACACGATCTTGAGATCGGCAAGAGTACAACTACATCACCCACGAGAATCCGCTCTCGTTAACCGCTTTGGAATCTTCAAGGGTGAGTTCCTCTATTGACTCGTTGCTACAATCTAGTAGATAGATCTTGGCTTGTTTGTTTGCATGCGGTGGAATTTTTTTGTTTTCCATGCTACGAACCCCTACAGTGGTATCAGAGCCGTGTCTATATGTAGATCTGTTGCACGAGTAGAACACAATGGTCATTGTGGGCGGTGGTGCTTTTATTATCAATTGCTTCTTGTGTACTTTTCATCTTGCGGTATGATGGGATGAAGCGGCCCGGGCTAACCTTACATGACATCGTTCATGAGACTTGCTCCACGCTCAACATGCAACTTGTATTGCATAAGTGGCTTTGCGGGTGTTTGTCTCTCCCATTATAGTATAGATCCAATTTACAACGGGCACTTGATAGTTCAAGCATCAATGTTGTGGTTCTTGTTCGTAAGTTAAAGCGACACTTATTGAAAGCCCCAAACCACGTAAAATATGCAAAGAAAATTAGAGGCGTCTAACTTTGTTTTGCAGGGGTGTGCTGTGATGTGATATGGCCATGATTGTGATTATATTTGATGTATGCAATGTTCCTTATTGTAAGTTGGCAACCGGCAGGAGCCATATGGTTGTCTTTAAATTCGGTTAAGACCCGCGTGTCTATTCAAAGTAGTTGTAATAGTTGAAGCTGGTGGACGACAACCATGAAGCGGCGTCATTGACCTTGATGCAATGCCGGTGATGATGGAGATCATGTTTGTGCTTGAAGATGGAGATCAGAAGCACAAAAGAAGAAAGGCCATATCATATCACATATTATGAATTGCATGTGATGTTAATCCTTTATGCATCTTGTATTGCTTAGTTAACGACGGTAGCATTATAAGATGATCCCTCAAGCACACAAATTTTAAGTTTTAAAGTGTTCATCCTTAGTTAGCACCTTGCTAAAGCTTGTTGTTTCGAAGCACCACGTGATGAACGGGTGTGTTAGATTCTGCAAGTGTATACAACGTGAGCAAGCCAGATTTTCTCATGTGGAAGCTAAGGTTTGATCTTGACGAGCCTAGCATGTACAGACATGGTCTCGGAACACGGATCACCGAAAGGTAAATCATGAGTCATATAGTAGATATGATGAACATGTTGATTGTTCGCCATTGAAGCTACATCAACTCTCGTGATGATCGGTTTTGATGTGGTGGATTTGGTTCGTGTGATCACTAAAACAATGTGAGGGATATTGTTTTGAGTGGAAGTTCACCTAGATTAATTTAACTATTAATTAGAACTCAATTTGTCATAAACTTAGTCTAAACTATTACAAATATGTTGTAGATCAATGGCGGCCCCTACCATCAAATTTAATGCGTTCCTAGAGAAAGAAAAGTTGAAAAACAATGGAAGCAACTTCGCGGATTGGTTCCGCAATTTGAGGATTGTCCTCAATGCTGGTAATTTGACCTATGTGCTGGATGCACCGCTGGGTGACCCGCCTGCAGCTGATGCTACCGATGAGGTAAAGAATGTTTTCCTCGCTCGGAAGAATCAGTACTCCACAATTCAGTGTGCTATCTTGTATGGTTTGGAATTAGAGCTTTAGAAAAGGTTTGAGAACCATGACCCACATGATATTGTCCGTGAACTCAAAATGATATTTGAGGCTCACGCGGCAGTTGAGAGTTATGAGGCTTCTGAAAAGTTCTTTAAATGCAAGATGGGAGAGGGCAGCTCCGTCAGCGAGCATGTGCTTAAGATGTCTGGGCACGCAAACAAACTCCAAAGTTTGGGTATAGTGATTCCTAATTCCTTGGGGATTCACCGTGTCCTCCAATCACTACCACCAAGTTACAAGAACTTTGTGATGAACTACAATATGCAAAACATGGACAAGACGTTGCCAGAACTCTTCTCCATGTTGAAATCTGCAGAAGTGGAGATCAAGAAAGAGCACCAAGTGTTGTTGGTCAATAAGACCACCAAATTCAAGAAAGGCAAGTCTAAGCAAAAGGGAAACTTCAAGAAGGGCGGTAAGAAAGTTGCCGCTCCGGCAAAGAAGACCAGGGCTGGACCTAAGCCTGATACTGAGTGCTTTTACTGCAAGGGAGAAGGTCACTAGAAGCGGAATTGCCCAAAGTACTTGGCGGATTTGAAGAATGACAACATCAAGAAGAAAGGTATATCCGATATACATGTTATTGATGTGTATCTCACTAGTACTCGTAGTAGTGCCTGGGTATTTGATACTGGTTCGGTTGCTCATATTTGTAACTCGAAACAGGTGCTGCAGAATAAACGGAAGCTAGCGAGGAACAAGGTGACGATGCGCGTTGGAAATGGATCAAAGGTTGATGTGATCGCGGTCGGCACGCTACCTCTTCATCTACCATCGGGATTAGTTTTATACTTAAATAACTGTTATTTGGTGCCTGCGTTGAGCATGAACATTATATCAGGATCTTGTTTATTGTGAGACGGTTACTTGTTTAAGTCCGAGAATAATGGTTGTTCGATTTATATGAGTAATATGTTTTATGCACATGCACCTTTGATAGATGGTCTATTTTTATTGAATCTCGATTGTAGTAATACACACATAAATAACATTGAGGCTAAACGTTTGAAATTGAGCGATAACTCGACCTATATGTGGCACTGTCGTCTTGGTCATATCGGAGTGAAGCGTATGAAGAAATTCCATTCCGATGGACTTCTTGAATCACTTGATTTCGAATCACTTGAAAGATGCGAAGCATGTCTGATGGGTAAAATGACTAAGACTCCATTTTCTGGTATGATGGAGCGAGCTACAGACTTATTGGAAATCATACATACCAATGTGTGTGGACCAATGAGTGTAGCATCGCGCGGTGGTTATCGTTATGTTCTTACCTTCACGGATGACTTGAGTAGATATGGGTATATCTATTTCATGAAACATAAGTCCGAAACTTTTGAGAAGTTTAAGGAATTTCAAAGTGAGGTAGAGAATCAATGTAACAAGAAGATCAAATTTCTACGTTCTGATCGTGGAGGTGAGTATCTAAGTTACGAGTTTGGCGAGCATTTGAAGAAATGCGGAATACTTTCACAATTGACACCGCCGGGAACACCATAGCGTAATGGTGTGTCCGAACGTCGTAATCGAACTCTCTTAGATATGGTTCGTTCTATGATGTCACTTACAGATTTACCGCTATCGTTTTGGGGTTATGCATTAGAAACAACCGCATTCACTTTAAATAGGGCACCATCTAAATCCATTGAAACGACATTGTATGAACTATGGTTTGGGAAGAAACCTAAATTGTCGTTCCTTAAAGTTTGGGGTTGCGAAGCCTATGTAAAGAAGTTACAGCCGGACAAGCTTAAACCCAAAGCGGAAAAATGCGTCTTCATAGGATACCCGAAGGAAACTATTGGTATACCTTCTATCATAGATCCGAGGGCAAAATCTTTGTTGCCAAGAATGGATCCTTTCTAGAGAAAGAATTTCTCTCGAAAGAAGTGACTGGAAGGAAAGTAGAACTCGACGAGGTTGTTGAACCTTCTCTCGAACTTGCGAGTAGCGCAGCACCGGAAGAAGTTCCTGTGGCGCCTACACCAATAAGAGAGGAAGCTAATGATGATGATCATGAAACTTCGGTTGAAGCTGCTATAGAGCCTCGCAGGTCAACGAGAAATCATACCACTCCTGATTGGTATGATCCCGTTATGAGTATCATGTTGGTGGACAACACCGATGACCCTGCGACATATGAGGAAGCGATGATGAGCCCAGATTCCAATAAATGGCAAGAAGCCATGAAATCCGAGATTGGATCCATGTACGAAAACCAAGTATGGACTTTGGTAGACTTACCGGATGGCCCGAAGGCTGTCGAGAACAAATGGATTTTCAAGAAGAAAATAGATGCTGATGGTAATGTTACTGTCTATAAAGCTCGACTTGTCGCAAAAGGATTTCGACAAATTCAAGGAGTTTACTACGATAAGACTTTCTCACCAGTAGCAAAGATAAAGTCTGTGAGGATTATGTTAGCAATCGCTGCATATTATGATTATGAAATATGGCAGATGGATGTCAAAACAGCGTTCCTCAATGGAGACATTGATGAAGAGTTGTATATGATGCAACCCAAAAGTTTTGTCGATCCTAAAGATGCTAACAAGGTATGCAAACTTCAAAGGTCCATATATGGATTGAAGCAAGCATCCCGAAGTTGGAATCAACGTTTTGATAAAGTAATCAAATTTTTTGGTTTTATACAAACTTATGGAGAAGCTTGTATTTACAAGAAAGTGAGTGGGAGCTCTGTAGAATTCTTAATACTATATGTAGATGACATATTATTGATTGGGGATGATGTAGACCTTCTTAATAGTGTCAAGGAATATTTGAATAATAGTTTTTCAATGAAAGATCTTGGCGAAGCAGCTTACATATTAGGCATAAAGATTTATAGAGATAGACCGAGACGCCTAATATCATTGTCACAAAGTACATATTTGGACAAAGTTCTAAAGAGTTTTGGAATGGAAGATAGCAAGAAAGGGTTCTTGCCCATGTTGCCCAATACGACCTTGAGTAAAACTCAAAGTCCAGCAACGGCAGAAGATAGAGAAAGGTTGAGTAAGACTCCCTATGCCTCAGCCATAGGATCTCTAATGTATGCCATGCTATGTACTAGACCCGACATTGCATATGTTGTTAGTTTGACTAGCAGATATCAAAGTGATCCAGGAGTGGATCATTAGACAGCGGTCAAAAACATCCTTAAGTACTTGAGAAGAACTAAGGATATGGTTCTTTCTTATGGAGGTGATGAACAACTCGTTGTTAATGGTTACACCGATGCTAGTTGGAACACCGATCCAGACGATTCTAAATCTCAATCTGGATACGTATTTACTTTGAATGGTGCGGCATTTAGCTGGAGGAGTGCAAAGAAAAGCGTTGTGGCGAGATCTTCAACTGAATCGGAATACATAGCTGCTTCGGAGGCTTCACAAGAAGCGATATGGATGAAGGAGTTCATTACAGAGCTCGGTGTGGTTCCAAGTGCGCTGGACCCAATGTCTGTCTACTGTGATAACATGGGCGCCATAGCCAATGCGCAAGAACATGGGTCACACAAGAAGCTGAAGCACATCAAGCTATGTTTTCATGCTATTCGAGAACATGTCCAAGATGGTGACATAAAGATTTGCAAAGTACACACAGATCTGAATGTGGCGGATCCGTTGAATAAACCTCTCCCGAGGGCAAAACATGACCAACACCAAACTGCCATGGGTGTTCGGTATATTACCATGTAATCTAGATTAGTTGACTCTAGTGCAAGTGGGAGACTGTTGGAGATATGCCCTAGAGGCAATAATAAATGTAGTTATTATTATATCTTTGTGTTTATGTTAAATGTTTACATTCATGCTATAACAGTATTAACCAGGAAACATTAATACTTGTGTGATTTGTAAACTAAATTAGAGTCCCTAGTAAAGCCTCTTCATAATACTAGCTTGTTGGTTAATACATGATTGTGGTTTCCCTATCATGAACATTGATATGTTATTAACAACAAGATCATATCATTAGGAGAATGGTATGATGGACATACTCCTATAGATAAGCATAGCATAAAGATCAAGTTATTTTAATAGTTCAATTGCTATATGCTTTCTGATACATAGTAACCTAATTCTTTCGACCATGAGATCATGCTTATCACCATCACCGGAAGGATGCTTTGATGACATCAAACACCACACCATAACTGGGTGGCTATAAAGGTGGCATTGAGTGTTCAGAAAGTATGGGTTGAGACACATGAATCAAGAGTGGGATTTGTCCATCCATATGACGGATAGATATACTCTCGGCCCTCTCGGTGGGATGTCATCCAATTAGCTTGCAAGCATGTGACTGGCTCACAAGGGATCACATACCACGGGAACGACAAAAGAGTACTTATCGGTAACGAGGTTGAACTAGGTATGCAGAGATACCGACGATCAAAACCTCGGATAAGTAAACTATCGTGAGACAAAGGGAAATTGGTATCGTATGTAAGTGGTTCATTCAATCGCAAAGTAATCGTAGAAATATGTGGGAGCCATATGAATTTTCAGATTCCTCTATTGGTTATTGTTCGGAGACGTGTCTCGATCATGTCCGCATAATTCACGAACCGTAGGGAGACACACTTAAGGATTCAATGTTGTTGAGTAGTTATGGAATGATGAGTAAGAGACCGAATGTTGTTCGGAGTCTCGGATGGGATCCGGGATATCACGAGGAGATTCGGAATGGTCCGGAGAATAAGATTCATATAAGGAAAGTCCTGTTTCGGAGTTGGGGAATGATTCCGGTGTTTTCATCGGGAATGTTCTAGAAAGGTCCGGAAGGTCCGGCACTCCATAGGGGAAGGGTACATGAATGTGTCATAATGATATGGAATGATTGCATCATGTCTGAGCAAAATAAAGGGATAAATCAAATCCTAGTTTGAAAAAGTCAAACGCCAATTTGAAAAGTCAAACGGCAGTTTTGCTTGGTGGAGGGAGAGTAGGAAACCTACTTGGGGAGGAGTTCCTCTCCCTCCACCCGCCGGCCAAGGAGGCCGATTTGGGGAGGACTCCCTCCCCTTGGCCGGTGCCCTCCCACCTATAAAATAAGGGGCAGGGGTGCCCCCTCTAGCTTACACCTCTCTCCACCAAAACCCTAACCCTAGCCGCCGGCCTCCTGTAGCCGCCGCCGCCCTAGGGTTTGCCCTAGCCACCGATTTGGGGCCCTCCCGAAGCCCTAGCCGCCAGCCTAGCCTCCTCCCTTGGTGCCTCTAAACCCTAGATTGCCAAGGCCTCTCTCATAGTCCACCATACTCGCTCCGGCTTAAGGCGAAGCCCTGTGAGATCTCCCCTCTACTTCCGGTACCATGCCGTCGTGCTGCCGGAATCGCGAGGAGAGTGCTACAACCTCTGCTACCTGCTGGAACAAGGGAGAGGAAGGTCTTCATCGAGTACCGAACGTGTGACCGACTGCAGAAGCGCTGCCGGAACGCAGCGCCGGAAGGATCGTCTACACAATCTTGAGATCGGCAAGAGTACGACTACATCACCCACGAGAATCCGCTCTCGTTAACCGCTTTGGAGTCTTCAAGGGTGAGTTCCTCTATTGACTCGTTGCTACAATCTAGTAGATAGACCTTGGCTTGTTTGTTTGCATGCGGTAGAAATTTTTTGTTTTCCATGCTACGAACCCCTACATTGGAATCATCAAGTGGTATAATCAAGTGATGCCTAATGCATTGCATGGATCATATAGTTTTCACAGTTGCAAGTGTTAGCTTGCATAGGTAATATGCAAGTTGTAGCTTGAAAAGTTGCAAGTATAGGTTTGCCTTGTGCAGAGCAGTGGTTGAAGTTCTCCTCGGCTTCTTCCTCATAGTATTCTCCTTCCTCCTCGTATCCTTGGTCGGTACTAGCATCTATAAATAAATACGAGGTACACAATCACCAAACAATACTTAAGTACTTTTATTTATCACACCAAGGTTTTCACTAGATGATCTAGCATCATCACAAACATTACAATCATTAAGACAATGGTTTTATTTCTTTTATTTTAGAAAAGTAATTTCTACTCATTGAAAAACTACTTCAGATTTAATATTCTCTAACTAAAACATGAGATCATGTTGACACATGTCATCACCACATATTTCAGTACATGGAAATGTGATTTAAAGTGGTGTCACAATTTAATAAGGTTTAACCTTTTATTTTAATTAATTAAGGTGACTAGAATTGCCTATGAGGCATTCTTTTATTTCTTGACCATTATTTCTGCAAGTAAACCTAGATATTTTTATATATTCAGAAAGGTCTTGCTAAATGTGATTTTTGAGAGTTGGAATCAACTCAAAAGCTTTTGTGGTTGAATTTTGAAAAATGTTTGAATGCAGAAAAGCTTCTGCATTGTTATTTTTACTATAGGTGATCTACAATTCTAAATGGTTTGAATCCAACGGGCTTAGATTAAGAATTCCATTACCTTTCTAACAAAATTGGTTTCATGCAATTTGGTTCAGTGAATCGACCTGGGTTGATTTTTGAATCTAGGTACAGAACTAAGTTTGAAACTAAATAGAAAAACCTAAATTCAAACTACTAGGTCACGCGAGAAGTTAACTGGGCCGGCCCACGACACACAGCGCGCTCGGGTGAGTTTAAGTGGCGGCCCCCACCAGTCAGCAAGACATGGGGGTGTGAAGCGGTACGAGGCAATCTAAACCACACGATCAACTTCTAATCGAACGGCTGTGACTTATCGTCTCCGTCGGGCAACGCCGGCAAGACAGAACCCTAGCGCGGCTAGTGGGGGTCACCGGGGGCTCACCGGGGCTTAGGAGAGGGTTGGCGATGGGGGCAGACGATGTTGTCGACGACGGCGAACCTCCTGGTACCGGCAGCTTTTCCTGGGGCGGCTCCAATTGACTGATCCTCCTCTCCTCCTCCGCGGTATACTCTAGCAAAATTCTGGCGACCTGCTTCTCGCCTTGCTCCGGGGATGAGGTGGGGTGGTTCTGAGAGAGAGGGGAGTGTGTTGGTGTGCAGAAATCGAATGGGGTGGCCTCTATTTATAGTGCCAAGAGGAGACCGAAGGGGCATGGGCTGAGCTCGTCGTGGTCATCGTCACAGTGGGCTAATGGCATGGGCAATGGTAGGGGGCGGTGTTGTGCTCACTGGCGAAGCTCAACGGCATGGTCGCGAGGCGTGGGGTGGTGCGTTGCTGTCGGAACGCTGCGGTGGTCTGCACAGGTCCGACGGGAAGTTTAATGGCGCACGGGCTCTCCTGGCCGCGCGGCGACGAACGGGCATGTCCTGGCGGTTCCTGGGACGATGGTGATCACGCACGCAAGCGGAGAGGGCGGCGCGCGGTTTGTGCTCCCGTGTCGGGTGCGGTGCTCAGGCGCGCTCTCGGCATGCTCGCAGAGAGGCTGGGCACGCTCGGGCTGAGTGGTCCAGGGGCTGGTTGAGCTTTGGCGTTGGACAGGGGGTGGCGATGGACGGTGGTCAGTATCCCAGACAAGGTTGGCGAGGCTAGAGCTTCTCCTAACTTGCTGTCGACAATGAGGTGGCAAGGTGAGGCTCGGCATGCTCACCATTGATGGCAATGGCAAGCTCACAGTGAGCTAAAACTTGTTAACTGAGCTAGATGATCTACTAAGAGCATGCTGTGAGCTAGAGAGGGAACAAGTTAGGCCAAAAACACCGCTCACTATAGTGTTTGTTGTTTGTTTGATTTGTGTTTGCAACGTGTTTGATGAAATGGCCGAAAGAGATTTGAATTTGAATTTTTTATTCAAACTTGGTGGGTGTAGTAGTTACATACTAGGTAGTCTCTGGTTAGTTGGTTTTGTCAAGGTGCACTAGTTTGGTTGGTTTTTGAGAATTGGTGAACTTCACATATGATATAGATTCAATTTTGAATTGTCATTTGAATCAAGTTGCCAACTGTTTCTGTAAGTTTGAAAGGTGGGATTTGGTTCACTTACTTGGTCTAGCAAGAGGTGAAAAGAATTGGAATTGTTTTTGTTTGAAATCTTGGACTAGAAACACTCAAAGTGGCCTAGTGAGCAAGATTGACAAAAATGACCATTTGTTTATTTTGTTTGTTTTTGATTTTTTCTTGATTTGGTTTTGCTTGAAAATGTTTTAGATGAGGTTGTTTTCATTTTTAAACCATTCCTTGCTATATATAACAGTCACACAAGTCCATTCATGCATTCATATAATCATCACATACACACATGCATTCATATGACTTTAATTAACAAACGTTTTTGTTAACCCTAAATTTGGTGATTGGAACTTGATAATCCTTGATCAATATTTTTGGAATGTTACAGTAGTCCGGGCAGCAACATCGTCATCGTCGCCCCCCTTCTTAAAGGTGTTGCTTGGTACACGGCAATTTGGCGGCATAGGTGTGTGGTGGGACTTTCTCGGAGGGCGCACGATCGCGCGTCTTTGTCGGTGGTCGACCCGATGCTGTCGTGCATTTCTTTTTTTCTTCTTTTGTCTATTTTCTTGGGCTTTTGCTTGTGATGTTCGGTCCCAGCAATGTTTGGTCCTTCCTTTGGACGTTGTGCTGTCTGGCCGAACAGCGATTTCACCTGCGTGATTTATTTATAAAACGGGACGGAAACCTGTTTCAAAAAATATGCGCATGGACATCCTATGCATCCGATCAATTCGTGGGAGCAGTGGCGACTTGGATCGAATCTTATCTTGGCTCGTGCCCTAAATGATCAATTAATTTGTCTCTTTCTCGCAAAAAAAAGTGACGAAGAGGTTCACTAGTGTCTCATGGCATGAGGTGGCATATGCGGTCGAGGATGGCAGTTGCCTAGGCAGTTATGGTCAAGGTGTATTTCTTCAGCCCAAGCCAACTGTGACAAACTTTGGCTACCCTGGTCTAAGAGCATCCTCACTCGTTGGGTTTTCAGGCCAAAATTCCGATATATTTTGGTACGGACGAAACTAGTTTTTGACCGAAAACGCCGAGTTTCTCACTCACGTTCCCAGGCGAGTTTCTGCGTTTGGCTAAAATTCAACAAATTTCGGTACACTTTGGACGAATATAGAAGGTTTTGGGCAATTTTGGATAAACTTTGGGCGAATACGGACAAATATGGGAGAATGTAAGCGGTTTTGGGCGAATATGGGTGAATATGAGCGAACTTTGGGTGAATATGGATAAATTTTAGGCAAATATGGGCGAACTTTAGGCGAATATGGTTGAATATGGGCGAATATGGTCGAATATGAGCGAACTTTGGATGAATAGGGGCAAATATATGCTGACTGGGCGGGTCCACTCGCCGACTGTTTTTCTGCCAAATTCGCTTCGTCCTGCGTTTCCAAGGCGTTCCCGGAATTCTAGGAATGGCCTGCAAAATCTGGATCAAAGTTGGCACAAATCCAAACGAAACTGAGATCCTGATAACACAATAGGGCGAATTTTCGGTATCCGGACTAAAAAAATCGTCCTAGGCACATGCTCTAAGATTTTGGTTAACATGTTTTAATTAAAATTGGCACGAAACATGAAATAGAGCATAGGGGCCTGAGTGCGGCCTTTGTACTCACGGGCTCCAGCAAGCCCGGAATTCCAGAAAAAAAAGTCAAAAATCATGTTCCAAAGTCTCAAAAAATCTAAACACTTCATGTGGATATACATGGAGATTTTATCCGAGTATCTGCATTACACTTGAAACAAGAAAAAATGGTGGCTCTAAAAAGACAAAAACAAATCTCGATTTTGCTCACACTAGATGATTCCGATAAAACAAATGTACTCCATATGTAGATTCTAGACATGTATATGTACTCACATATTTTTTGTTAAATGCTTGACTTCTAAAATGATGTTTTTAAAAAGTTAAAAACGAGATCCAGGATGCTCAGGATTTTATAGTGGTCGCCCCTTCTTTTACCTGGTAAAAGAATGAAACGGAGTTAGCTAAGAAACATACAATACCAATCTTTTGGCCAGAGGCTAGAGCCAAAATTTTAACCATGACCAAAATATTGGTATTTTTGTGTGGGATCAACCGACATGGATCGAAGGGTTCATATTTGCAAGATTATTACAAAATTGGAACACATTGGGTTTATGGAATGTCTCATAATTGGAATACCCTCTTTTGCCTTGGATAAATCAAATTGGTGATTTGGATCTAACCAAGCCGCCAGACCATCCAGACACACAAATACTCCCTCCGTTTTAAAATATAAAATGTTTTAGGTTTGTGAAGAAAGTGTATATAAACTTTTTTTATGTATAGATTCATTCCAAACATGAGTGAACCTACATACTAAAAGTAATCTAGATACATTTACTTCACAAAGCTAAAACATTTTATATTTTAAAACGGAGGGAATACTGGTAGAAGTTTATTTCTCAGGCATTAGGTTTAGAAAGAAAAAAAAGAAAGAAAAGAAAGGTTGAAAATTGTAGTGCTCCTGGGTAATGCCTGCTTTGTTTTGGTGGCCCTCCAGACCTGATTTTGCTCATTTTCTCTTCAATTAACCGAGCTTTGTTAGTATTTTGGTCATGTTTTTCTTTAGGGCATCTCTAGCCTATCCCTTAAATGGGTTAGAGGAGTAACATTTTTACTTCTCAGCCTCTCAATCCCTTATATTTACTTGTGGACTGAACGTCTTAGTAAAACATTCACCCCTCCACCGCTCTCCCCAACTTTGCATCAGCACCCCCCATGACCATCGCAAATCCACTCCGAGGCCTCCATATGGCCGGATCCTCCCATCGTAGATCCCCTCCACCCAAATGGCATGAGATAACATAGACTCAAAAGACTGTCGAAATAACGGATTATTTCATCCAAATGCCTAGGAACTCATGTCTTAAGATACATGCATTCTCGCGACCTGAGAAAAGGCGGCGACTAGGGTTCCACCCTAGGTCGCCCCCACCATTGACATCTCCTTTGCCTTTGTCGTCTTTTATCTGAAATTGACGGGTCCCCGCCTTCTCTGTTTGTAACTTTGCGCGACAGGAGGGTATGAGGAGATCTTGCCCATGACGTTGAGGAGGGCAGAGAATTGGTTGGTCGCTGCTTCCATGGAATGATGAATCTCTCGTTTAGTCTATGAATTTTACAAGTTTGATGTTGAAAGATTTAGATCAATTCAAGGATTTAACGACGACTTTGGCTTTGTGCGCCAGTTTTAGAGGCACATGCACAATAACTTTCCAATTGTCATCACTCGCATGAATTTTACAAGTTTGATGTTGAATGATTCAGATCAATTTAAGGATTTAATGACGATGACTTTGGCTTTGTGCGTCGGTTTTAGAGGCACATGCACAATAACTTTCCAACTATCATCACTAGCGCGCGTCGATGGCTCGCTCGGTGATGATAGTGGTGTTAAGTGCTCTAAAGATCTCAATATAATTTTTATTATGTTTTAGTTACCTTGTATCCCTGTGAACTTTTATAATAGACCTTGATCTTGATCTTTATCGAAAAAAACATAGTACATGCATCCATGATTAGTTTATTTCGAGGAGGAGCGAGCCCCAGCCCCAAGACATCATCACAAGGTGTGCTATACATTTTTATTATGTTCGGACACTTTGTATTTCACTTTTATAATAGACCTAGATCTCTGTGGGAAAAAAGTACAGGCATCCATGATTAGTTTATTTGGAGGAGCCATCATCACAAGGTTGAAATGACGATGGTTGGTACTGGTCCAAAAGCTTTTATGATGGTGCTGGTGATAGCAGAAATTAACTAGAGAACAATGGACTAATGGTAGCTCGTCAGAGCTTGCTCTTTCCTGCTTGTGGTGGACGACGGGAGGCGGCGGAGGAGAGGCTGCCCATGGCCCTGGCCTTCTCCCGGAGCGCGAACTTCTGCACCTTTCCCGTTGCCGTCTTGGGCAGCTCCTCCACCACCACCACCGTCCTCGGCGCCATGTACCGCGGCAGCCTCCCCCTGCAGAACGCGATCACCTCCTCCGCATTCACGCCCTCCTTCCTCGCCACCACGAACGCGCACGGCGTCTCCCCCCAGTGCTCGTCCGGCCGCCCCACCACGGCCGCCTCCGCCACCGCCGGGTGCGCGAACAGCGCCGCCTCCACCTCGATCGTGCTGATGTTCTCCCCGCCGGAGATGATGATGTCCTTGGACCGGTCCCTGATCTTCACGTACCCGTCCCCGGGGTTCCTCACCGCCAGGTCGCCCGACCGGAACCACCCGCCGGCAAATGCCTCGGCCGTGGCGGGCGCGTCTTTGTAGTACCCGCTCATCACCGTGTTGCCACGGAACATCACCTCCCCCATCGTCTCCCCGTCCGCCGGGACGCTCCGCATCGTCGCCGGGTCCTTCACGTCCACCTCCAGGCCCAGGTGGTGGAGCCCCTGCCGCGCCTTGATCGCCGCCCGCTCATCCGCCGGCAGCGCGTCCCACTCGGGCTTCCACGCGCACACCGTACCGGGACCGTACGTCTCCGTGAGCCCGTACGAGTGGATCACCAGGAACCCCAGCTCCTCCATCCGGAACAGCACCGTCGGCGGCGGAGGCGCGCCGCCGGTCATGACGCTCACCTTCTTCCCCGCGGGAAGCGGCCGCCTGTCCCCCGGCGCGGCGTTGACGATCATGGAGAGCACGGTTGGCGCGCCGCCCATGTGCGTCACCCCGTGCCGCGCGACGGCGTCGAAGATGGCGGCGCCGGTGACCCTGCGGAGACAGACGCTGGTGCCGCCCTGCGCGGCCACGCCCCACGACATGCACCAGCCGTTGCAGTGGAACATGGGCACCGTCCAGAGGTACACCGGCATGGACGGCATGTCGTTGAGCAGCACGGCGGCGAGGCTGTTGAGGTACGCGCCGCGGTGGCTGTAGATCACGCCCTTGGGCCGCGACGTCGTGCCCGACGTGTAGTTGAGCGCGATCGGCTCGTTCTCGTCCGCCGGCCACCGCACCGCGAACTCCTGTGCCCCTCCGCTGACGAGAGCCTCGTACTCGTGCTCGATCGTGCTCGCGCCACCCGAAGAAGACGGTGCTGATGAGACGACAGGACCGTCGTTGAGGAGCTCCGCGATGAGGACGGCGACGGGGGCCCTGGCGCCCGCGGCGGACACGAGGCGGAGGGCTTCCTGCGCGACGGCGAGCAGCGCGGCGTCGACGAAGATTACCTTGGCCTCCGAGTGCCGCAGCAGGACGGCGGCCATGGCGGCGTCCAGGCGCGAGTTGAGCGCGCAGATGACGGCGCCCGCCATCGGCACCGCGAAGTGCAGCTCGCACATCGCCGGGATGTTCTGCGCGAACACCGCGACCTGTCGAGTGTCGAGCAACAGTAGCAGCAGCAGAAAAATCAGTCAAAGTCGATTCGGGACAAATCGGTTCCGTCCGGAGCGACTGTGATCCAGGACGAGCAATGCGAGCACAGGAAAATACGTTCTAGATCGAAATTCTCAGTGGAATTTAGACTGACGGTACGGGGAGCAAGTGAGAGACAGAGGAGTCTTTTCACTGCAATGGCGTGCCGTGCTGGGTATCTGAATCTTACCACGTCGCGGCGCTGGACGCCGAGGCCGGCGAGGGCGGCGGCGAGGCGGAGGCAGCGGTCCCGGGTCTCCCTCCACGTCCTTGGCGGCGCGTCGCCGGCGGCGGTGACGACGGCGGGACGGTCCGGGTAGACGAGCGCGGACCGCTCGAGGAAGGAGATGGGCGTGAGCGGCGCGTGGTTGGCGGCGCAGAGCACGGCGCCCTCCATCTCCCTCCGAGGCGGCGAGCTGGGGTACAGAGACGTCGACGGCGAGCTAGGACTGGGATGCGCAGGTGACAGGACACGTACGGTGGAGCGAGAAAGCGCGGAGGCTCGTCGGGTTTTTATCCTTTTCCGATGCGGGAAGAATAGAAAAAAAAAAGGCCGACGATGCCCGTGCGTCGGTGTGGACAGGCCACGCTCTCTGTCACGTGTCATTCTCTCACTCGGGCGGGCCTTGATGCCATGTCTACGCAGAGACCGGGACAGCACTGGCTATCAGGCCTTTCACAATGGGTGTTTCTTAGCACGGTATCATAGGCATTTTGCTTATGTGGCATGTCACTTAATGAAGAGAGATGGTCTTTGTATCTTAGCTAAGATACACCACTTGCACGCTATCATAGGCAAAAAAGATGGCTAGTCCAATCACACATATGCATGAGTACAAAATCATTAAATGCAACATCCCTAAGATACATCATCTAAGATACACCCCATTGTCATAGTTGTTTCTTAAGTTTGCTTAGCACCTATGAAAACGTGCTAAGATACACCCCATTGGAAAAGGCCTGAGGATTTCGTAACTTCACATCTCTATCTCTTTTTTCTTTTCCAAATAACTTTACATCTCTATCAATGCATATCTATATCTATCTTAATATCTTATATCTATGACTATTCATAGTAGTATGATATATTTATCTGTATCTATATATGATCCTATTTATAAAAACACGCACGTTTATATCTATATCTGTATCTATACAACTATATCTACTATTCTATAAGAAAGCCCTATTTGAACCCCAGGTGCAAACTATAAGCATAGATTTCACTCCATGTAGTAAAATTTGCCTTACCTCAAAAGTTGAGAAGAAATAAGAAAATAGCGACATGACAAGAACTCTTTTATTTATGTGGCATATAAAAACAAGGTGTAAACGTGTTTTTATGTTTTTACACACTATAATGACTCATCCGTCATGTGTTCTTATGTTTTTTTTTGTGTGTGTGTCAATATGAACCTACTTATCTTTATGCGAAACAAAACTTTCTGAATGTAACAACGTCAGGTGATAGATGGATGGTGGTGATGGCGCGTCTTTGGTTCGCGTTAGTGTGAAGTTGTTGCTACGTGGTTGAGTGATCTATTTCGTATTTTTTATTACTTTAGAACTCTTTATACTGTTCTTGATGATTATTAATAAATTAGTGTATTTTTTTGGCTAAAAGAAGAACAACACTCAGCGTCCCCGGACGATTAGAAAAATCCATCGTCCTCCCTCTGCCAACACGTGTCTCTTTATTTTAGCCAAATTTTCGCTTTTGGTGCAAACGTCTAATTTTTGCGATGAATGTTCCCTTTTTGCTTTTGAAGCAAAAAAAAAATTCAGCCTAAAAATTAGAAAAGGAGGGCCGGCCTCCCCGGAAACTCACCGGAGAGCTCGCCGGAGACTATATAGCAAAAAATTTGTGCTAATATAGCAAAGCAGACTAAGCCGGATACATCGTCGAAAAAACTCTTGCCGGAGACCTTGTCGGAGACATCGTAGCAAACAATTACCACTATTGTAGCAAAACTAAAAAACGTTTATGGCAAAAGAGTTATGCTAATGTAGCAAAAAATTCACCGGAGATCTGGCCGGAGACTTTTTTGTAGCAAGACCGTCATGCCTGTGTAGCAGCGTTGTCCGCCCATTGTAGCAACGCCGTCGTGCGTGTGTAGCAGCGTCGCCGCTCCTCTGTAGCAGTGCCGTCGTGCGTGTGTAGCAGCGTCGCCGCTCCTTTGTAGCAGGGTCGACCGCCTGATGTAGCAGCGTCGCCACTCCTGTGTAGCAGCGTCGCCACTCCTCTGTAGCAGGGTCGACCGCCTGATGTAGCAGTGTCACCACTCCTCTGTAGCAGGGTCGACTGCCTGATGTAGCAACGTCGCCACTCCTCTGTAGCAGGGCCTCCCTGCAGTTGGGCGCCCCACGAAGATACTAACGAAGCAGTGTGCGGCGGGATTCTAGAGCTCGCGTGCATCAGCGACCTTGGAGGCGACATGGAAGGCAGGGCGGTGGCGGCGCCTGAATAAGGAGGTGGCGGGCAAGCTGGAGGTGGGCGGTGGTGCAGGGGTGCAAGGTGTCTGGCCTTGGCCGCGACTGCAACAAGCTGGAGACGGGAAACAATGCAAGGCATCAAGAAAATCTGGCGAGAGGAGGCGGGGTAGTTGGGAACCGAGAACTGGTAGGCCTAGGTAGGCGTGCGCGTGCGTGAAGTCGGCGACCTGGGCGATGGTCATCCGGAAGATAGGTGTCATTTTTTCCTAAGGTTGTGTTCACTTCGTGGACCAAGTAGAATGTAATGGCATGGTTCCATTCCAGTGGAATGGAACGGTTCCATCTCTATGTTCAGTTTAGAGGAATGTCATAGAATGGAATGGTTCCATATGATGTTCGGTTGGAGGAACGAAACGAGTTAGCATATGTAATTAGCATGTACAGATTAGCAACATAAAAGAGAGCAACCACTCTCTAAAGACAGGGGCCGCCACCGCCTCCTCGCCTGCTTCCGGCCACCAACGCCCCGCCTGCTTCTGGCTGTCGTCGCCTCGCCTGCATCTGCCCCCCGCCGCCTTGCCAGCATCTGTCCACCGGCGCCGCCTCGCTCGCTTCCGGCCGCCGCCGCCGTCTTGCCTCCTTCCGGCCACCGCCGCTTCATCTGCTTCCAGCCACCGCCGACGGTAGGTGCTGGCTGTGGGTCATCGCGAGGAAAGGAGAGAACGAGAATACGAGATAAGCGGCCACTTAAGGTTTGCTTAGTGCAGTAATTAGCCAGCCGATTCCACCATATTCCACCGATTTGGTGGAAGGAGTGAATTCCGGATCTAAGGGGTATATTCCCTTTTTGAGAACGAGTTGGTTCCATTTCATTTCACAACTGAACGCTGGAACGAGTACTAGGTGCGGAACGATTCTATTATATTCCACTTGAACACACCCTAAAAGAATGAACATCCATATCTTTTCTGTACCACAAGTGATGTACCACAAGTGACGTGTAGTGTTTCTATCCATATCTTTATCTGTATCTAAGTGTATAGTCGTATATGTATATCTATTTGGATCTAGTACTATCTCGTATCTATATCAATATATCCTGGGTGCAAAAAACACAGCAGCGATGCCGTGTCAACAATGGCCTGCTCCTCGACGTACGACTGTACAGTCACACACCCATCCTCTGTGTCAGCCTCGACTTACGTGCGGTCCAATATGACAAGGACGCATGTGCAGTATGACAAGGACGCATGTGCGTCGATCGCGACGTACGAGGGGTTTATCCGGAAACATTTGCAGGCAGATTTACTCGTTGGGTAAACTCAGACTAAAATCCAGACTTTTTTTGTCGGACGAAACAGGTTTTCGGTCACTCGCGTACCTAGGCCGAGTTTTTAGGCGAATAGAAAACGGTGATATATTTGAATTTTTATCGTTTTCGCTGGCGAGTGCTCGGCCACAAGGTGTTCGACAGAATTAGCGCCCACAAATTCGGGGACAGATTATTACAGAACAGGCAAAATGGCTCGGCTATCTCTCAATCGTCGATGGGATGGGCTCCCGCGGCGTGGTCGACGCGGTGTGGTCGTCCGTCTCGCTGGCGGACGCCGACGGGTTGGAGGAAGTGGAAGCAGAGCTCGGCGTGGGGGCGTTCGGCGCAGAGGAAGGGGAAGGCGTGATCTCGCCCTAGAGGATGGCCTGACGTTGCACCATGTACCAGGCCTTGACCGGCGAGCTCATCTTCGGCGTGTCCTCGCCGCCCATCAGGAACTTGAGACCCATGTTGCGTTTCTTGGCGGCGTAGTTGGCCTTCTTCTCGGCGAGGTTGGCTTTGACGAGGGCCACCTTTTCCACTTGTGTCTCCATCAGCTGCTTCCAATGCTCGTCGGTCTTCTCGGCCCTCTTCTCGGCCTGCGCCCTCGTGTCGGCGATGCATTTCTCGATCGAAGCCTGGAGACGCTCGGCGGGAGGTCCGGCGGCTTTGAGCATCTTCGCCTTCTTCTGGCTGATCTATGGTCTTCCTTTGCCGGCAACAGCGGGAGGGGCCTCGGGGTTGTAGATGCCGTCCTTGCTCTTGGAGAGGCTCAGGCGAGTGTCCTGCCACTTCTCGCAGTTCTCAATCTCCTCGAAGACATGATGGAACTTGAACTCCATCTTCATGTCCTCTCGAAACAATGCAAGTGCACGACGAAGCTGCAAAATGGAAGTGTGTCAAGTGTGTCAAAATAGAAACGAGTGCACGACAAAGCTAGTGTTCACGAGTACCTTGTTGTCCATGTTTTCCTCACTGGCTTGTGTGCGTTCCACATCTTCCATGCAGCTGTGCCACTTGCTGCACGCAGTCTGGACGATCGTCCAATGGTTGGTACTAGCCTTCTCCCCTCGCTCCATGTGAATTTTGCGATACTTCGGGTCGCAATTGCTACCCTCGTCGAACGCTACCTTCACGCGCCGCCAATAGTTATCTGAATTCTGGTTGGCACAGGTGATCGGATCCATGCTCACCGTTTTCCAAGCTTCGGCGAGGCAGGTGTCCTCGGCCACAGTCCACTTGATCCGAGCGTCCGCCGAAGTGCCCGGCTTCTTCTTCCCCTTCTTGCCTTTCGCCAGCAGCACGACTTCACCCTCGGCGTCTTCTGCCTGAGTCTCCTCGGCGTCGATGTCGGCGAGATCCTGAGACTCGATGCAGTGCTCGGCGTCGGCCCAGGTCTGTTCTTCCGTGAAGAATGAGGGGTGGTTGGAGGTCGAGCCTGTTGCGATCATGCCCTCCATGTACGTCTCGGCCGACATGCCGGTCGACAGGGTGACTGGCATTCCGCCGAACATGTTGCGCGCGTCGGCCTCGCCGTAAGTTCCTTGCGCCAAAAGGCAGTGGTCCGCGGCGCAGCGCCAGGCCGGCGTACGCCGGAGAGGTGGAGTAGGGGAGGTTGATGTCCACATTGAAGGCCGAAGGATATCGCGGCGCTGGGCAGGGGAAGACCACATTGGGGTTGAACCCGCCGTCGAACTCAGGCAACGAGGAGTATCTCTGCCGAGCTGTCGCCTGGCTCTCCTGGAAGCCGGCCGGAGAGATCGGCGAGAATCCGGCGGGCGAGCTGACGCTTGCCTGGCTTCCCAGTTGGGTGGGTACGGGGCCGCCATCAACGCCGACCTCGTCGCCGCCGCCTGTTTCGCCCTCACGATCGCCCGCTCTTCCGCCGCCGCCTTCTCTTGTTCTTGTCGGAGCTTCGCCCTCTCCTTGGATGCCCACACGGCATCGGACATGCCCTCCGGCTTCTTCGGCGGCGCTCTCGGCTTCCTCGCCTTCTTCTCTGCCGGATCCTTGCCGATGATCGATCTGGGTTGGACGAAGCTCTTGGGCGACATGGTGGGCGGGAGCTCGGTGAAGTGGCGGGAGGGGAATGGGGAAGAAAGACAAGAGGGGGAAAAAAGGCGGGAGTTCAGTCTTCTCTCGCCGACAGAGCTGGTCCACGCCCGTTTTCGCTGCGTCCGGCGTTCTCAGGGCGTACCCGGGATCCTGGGTATAGTCTGGATAGGCCGGACGAAAGTTCACCCAAATCCGGACGAAAACAGGTTCCTGGGTACGCTACTGGACCGATTTTCGGCGTTCGGATCTAAGTTCAGCGTTTGAATCCACGTCGTGTGTAGCTGAGTGGAGATGCTCTTAGGCCCATATCCCACGATCGGTACGTACAGTTAGGGCGGCTTAGCTAGCAGATGGGCCAGCAATGGCTGCAAGTTGCAACTCGCAACCAACAAAAACAGAAGGCGCGCGTGCTTCGTGTTTCTTCTCCACCCCTTTCGCGTGTTGCCGGATATGCATATGCAGCTTGGTCGTCAATTCTCTGAAATCGCTCGCCGTTGGTCAAACAGCGACGTCAAATAAACAGTGAAAAGGGCAGCGGCAGGGACAGGAGAAGCGCCACTCGTGTGTGTGGATTTCGGTGTGCCATGGCTTCATGACGCGAACATACAAGACACGGTAAACAGTGTAGTGATTGTTTTTGTTGCTGTTGTTGGACAAAGCTAACTTTATCTCGAAACTAATTCCGGCCGGGTCTAACCCCGCAGGGAACTATTTCGGAATCTGACTCTGGATCCAGGCTATTTCACGGTTGTTGCTAGGGTTGCACCTCGGTCTCCAACCCCGTCGCAGCATGCCACGGTTTGCTAGGGTGGCGCCTCGGTCCCCAACCCCATCCCCTTCGTCGCGCTGTCCCCGTCCCTATCCCATCGCCGTCGCCGTTACCTCTCCCCAGCGCCAGCCCTGTCCCAGAGCTTCACCGACCCTGACCCCCGGCCGTGTTCAAAGGGTAATGATCTAAATTTAGTCAGGTTATTAGTTCCAAAGGGTTCCGTGATTCACTAGTTGAACAATAGTAAGCAACTAAATGGTACATGATATATTCTTCACGTCATTACCGTGTGAACTTCCGAGTTTGATGTTACGTTTTTTAGATAGAACTTTGGCGCTTTATTGATTAAATAACATCATTACATAGTTAAGCCGGGCTCACTAGAACGAGCTAAATTATGCGCCGCGCCGTTGACTTCACGTCCAACATGTTTGAACGAATGGGTAGTAAACTCCGCCGCCAAGCTTGTTGATGTCGCCCACCACAGAGCCCACCAGAGAGCGATCCCGCTCTGAAGCAGAAATAATCTTCTAAATCAAAGTGAGGGAATCGCGGAGGATAGAATAATATAAGTGAAAGCATGAACCTTCGCTAGCCCAAGATCCCTTCTTAGGCCCAGTTTTTTTGGCTTTTCCGAGAAGCTGCTCTCCCCCTAGTTTTCTGAAGAAGCTGGTCTAGAATAATTATGAGGCTTCCAAAATAGTTAAGTCTAAACAAATTTGGAAGCCTCGCAAATTTTTTAAACCGGCTTCTCCAGAAAGTTGGGGATAGGGCAGCTTCTGGAAGAAGCCGTCAAAAGAACTAGGCCTTACTACTAGTGCTGTTGCTTCCGCCAACTCAAGGACAGTAATGCCATTAATCCCTTCACTGTGGACAAACTTGAATGCACCTGAGTGATCACGTATAATCATACCTAAACGAGTTGATAGCATAAAACTACTATTTTATATGTCAACTTTTTCAAATGATACCGGTTGGTGTTTTAATTGCAAAAAACTACCATATTAAAACCAAGTTTTCGCGTGGTTGCAGGTTGCAACTCCGAACTAACAAAAACAGAACGCGCGCGTGCTTCGTGTTTCTTCTCCACCCCTTTCGCGTGTTGGCGGATGCATGCAGCTCAGTCATCTGAAATCCCTCGCGGTTGCTCAAACATCGACATCAAATAAACAGTGAAAGGAGCAGGGGCGCACGGACAAGAGAAGCTTTTTTTTTTGAACGGCGGACAAGAGAAGCTACTTTAAAAAGGAGCCGAACCTGTGCAATTTCAAAAGGAATCTGACTCTAGGGTCGGGCAATTTCAAAAGGAGCCAAACCTGCGCATCTCAAAGTGCACGACCGCGGGACCCGGAAATCCGACATGGGGCGCATCTTTACACGGTGTTCATCGCCACGACGCTAAACCTAGGGTAAAATTACGAGCAACCGAGTTGCCAATTCCCGACCCATTTTCACTTATCATTGCCGTCAACCGCACATGGCCATCCCTAGATTGCCGGACGACGTCTCTCCCTGTCAGACACGTTTGTGAAGCCACGTGTTACGGTTGCTAGGGTCGCACCTCGGTCTCCAGCCCCATCCCCTTCGCCGCCTGCTAGGGTGGCGCCTCGGTCCCCAATCCCGTCCGCTTCGCCTCTCGTCCACGTCCCTGTCCCGTTGCCGTCGCCGTCGCCATTACCTCTCCCCAGCGCCGGCCCTGTCGTAGAGCTTCGCCGACCCTAACCCCGGCCTTGTCCAAAGGGTAATGATCTAAATTTAGTTATAAGGGTTCCGTGATTCACTAGTTGAACAATACTCTCTCCGTTAGGGATTACAAGGCCTGAGAGCTTTTTAAAAATATTAGAAATTGTAAGTCATCTCTCATTTATTAGTCTCTCTTCTCTAATGCATGTTTCATTTTTCTCTATCTTCTCTTATGCATGTGTAACTATTGGTGCATGAAGTAATTAAGAAAGATAGTTATAGAATTTCTTAATCCTAGCAAATTGTTTCATAGACCTTGCAATCCCTAACAGAGATAAGCACTTAAATAACAGGAGTATCATTAAGTACATGATATATTCTTGACGTCATTACCGTGTGAACGCCCAAGTTTGATGTTACTTTCAACTTAATGTCAAGCTAGAAAAACACACCATGCTAAATGGAGCCGAAAGAAAGGAGCAATCGATCAGGTTGTCTGCTGCATGCAGCTTTATAAAGCATCTTGGTAAACACCTCACCCGCACAGTTATAAAGAATGGGCAGAGAGAGGGTCGCAGCCTTGTTTCAAGCCTTTCACGACAACAAAGTGTGATCACTCATTTTCCCCACATCACCACATGCGATCTCTCTCCTCCTTCTTTCTGTTCGTTGAGAGTCCCCTCAGCGTTCCTGGATCTGCCCTCCCTCTCCACCGGTGGGGGCGCCGTCCGAAGGCGATGGAAGGGTGAAACCGGTCCGCTCTGCATATTACTAGCCAATACAGGAATGGATGGATACGTCGACAGCCGGGCGCTACGCTGACGGACAAACGCCGAGGCCGTCGGCGTAGACCGTGACCAGGCCATCCCCCTAAGAAGCCGTCGGTGTAGAATAGGCTATGCCGTCGGCTGCCCTCGGCGTAGCTATTTTTCCTTTTACCTCATTAATCTTTGAAAAATCATAACTAAATTATTTTAATTTGCAAAAATACAAATAATATAAAAAAATTGTAGAAAAATAAGATATATCTATCTACACTAAAATATTACACATTTGTAAATAAACATTAAGTGAAACATAAAACATTATACAGTTTCAAACGGGCATAAGAAATTTAAAAACGATCCAAACAATGTGAAACCTTCGCGTGGTGTCATATTATGTGACATAGTTAGAAGGAAAAATATCAAACTTGTTATATTGATTATGTTTCAAAAAAACCTTCATAAAATGACTTACCTCATTCGAGGTTTCCTAGCTTTTTAGTCAAATGACCAATGTTATGGCTAGAATCAAGGCATAGTTTGTGATAATGTGTCTATATTGTGTATACATGTGCGTTATGGGATAGAAAACAATGTTGCAGGAGGAAATTTTCCTTTTCGTCGCACTAAAAAGCTATTTTCCATTTTTCGAGTGCAAAAAACGAGCGATTTTGTGAAGCAACCACCAAATGGCTATTTCAAAATGCTACCACCATATATTTGAAAAATACTAAACCACCTTACATGGATAATGTCCTAACAGGAGGATTTCAAACCTTTTCGTCCATCCATGGTGAAAAAGACAAATTCCTACCGAATCAATAGAAAGTGGATCAGATATGAACTACATGTATATGATCTGATGCTCATGATTTTTTACAAAAATCATTTTTAGGTTAAAGTATGCTATTTCATCAGATATCCACTTCAAGTTTAGCGAGGCTCAGCCCTGAGCTAAGAATCTTCATGCCTGCAGTTCGACAAAGTTTGACGATAGTTTCAAACGGGCATAAGAAATTCAAAAACGATCCAAATAATGCGAAACCTTTGTGTGGTGTCATGTTATGTGACATAGTTAAAAGGAAAAATATCAAACTTGGTATATTGATTATGTCTCAAAAACCCTTCATAAAATGACCTATCTCATTCGAGGTTTCCTGACTTTCGAGTCAAATGACCAATGCTATGGCTAGAATCAAGGCATAGTTTTAGACAATGTGTCCATATTGTGCATACATGTGTATTATGGGCTGGCGAACAATGTTGCAGGAGGAAGTTTTCCTTTTCGTCGCACCAAAAAATCATTTTCCATTTTCTAAGTGCAAAAAACGAAAGGTTTTGTAAAGCAACCATCAAATTTCTATTTCAAAATGCTACCACCATATTTTTTAATAATACTAGACCACCTTAAATGGACAATGTCCTAATAGGGGGATCTCAAACCTTTTCGTCCATCCCTGATAAAAAGACAAATTCCTGCCGAATTGGTAGTAAGTGGGTCGGATATAAACTACAGGTACATGATCTGATGCTCATGATTTTTTACATTTTTAGGTTTACAATATTCTATTTCATCAGAGATCCAATTCAAGTTTAGCAAGGCTCAGCCCCGAGCTAAGAATCTTTATGTCTGTCATTCGACAAAAGTTTGACGATATTTTTAAACGGGCATAAGAAATTTAAAAATGATCCAAACAATGTGAAACCTTCACGTGGTGTCATATATTGTGACATAGTTAGAATAAAAATATCAAACTTGGTATATTGATTATGTCTCAAAAAAAACCTTCAAAAATGACCTATCTCATTCGAGGTTTCCTGGCTTTTTAGTCATATGACCAATGTTATGGCTAGAATCAAGGCATAGTTTATGATAATGTGTCCATATTATATATATGTGTGTATTATGGGATGTTGAACAATGTTGTAGGAGTAGGTTTTTCTTTTCATCGCACTAAAAAGTCATTTTTCATTTTCTGAGTGCAAAAAACAGACGGTTTGTGAAGCAACCACCAAATGGCTATTTCAAAATGCTACCACCATATTTTTCAAAAATACTAGACCACCTTACATGGACAATGTCCTAACTGGGGGATCTCAAACCTTTTCTTTCATCCCTGGTGAAAAAGACTAATTCCTGTCGAATCGGTAGAAAGTGGGTCATATATGAACTATAGGTACATGATCTGATGCTCATAATTTTTTACAAAAATCATTTTTAGGTTCACGATATGATATTTCATCAAAAGATCCACTTCAATTTTAGCGAGGCTCAGCCCCGAGCTAAGAATCTTCATGTCCGCCATTCGACAAAGTTTGACGATAGTTTAAAACGGGCATAAGAAATTCTAAAACGATCCAAACAATGCAAAAACTTCGCGTGGTGTCATATTATGTGACATAGTTGAAAGAAAAAATGCTAAACTTTGTGTATTGATTATGTCTAAAAAACCCTTCACAAAATGATCTATCTCATTCGAGGTTTTCTGGCTTTTGGGTCAAATGACCAATATTATGGCTAGAATCACGACATAGTTTCTGATAAGTTGATATAGATGTCATATTTCGATTTCTCTCATTTTTCTGATCAATTTAGACATATTATTTATCGAATTCCGATTTACGGATTTAAATATATTAATTATTCCATATTAAATAGAAAATACAAAAAATAAAATTATTATATTTTTATTTGAATTCAATAATATTTTTACTTATTTATTGTTGTTTACTTAAATAATTGTTTGTAATTTCAAAAAATACAAACATGTGACATGATGATATAAGAGTTAATAGGATTAAAATTATAGTATTGACAACATGGTATAAATTGCTTTACGGAAACAGATTCTGAAGGAACATGAAAGTTAAGCGTGCTGGGGGTGGAGTAGTGAGGATGTGTGACCGACCGAGAAGTTTGACCAAGACTGCAATTTGATCCAAGATTAAGTGTATAGTGTTAGAAATGTTCCAAGTGAGAGATTAACGAGTCAAACAATTAAAGATTAAAAAAATGGGAAAAAATTGAAAAAATATTTTTTTGAAATTATTTTTGCATCTGGCCGGTAGGCTATGCCGAGGGAAGCCGTCGGCGTAGCCTATGCCGACAGCTTTTCGGTACGCCGACGGCCTCCGGGTGCTCCGCCGAGGGGATACGCCAAGGGCAGCCACCGGCGTAGCATACACCGACGGCCTTTATCCCTCGGCGTATCGTGCGCGTCCTATAGTGTAGTACTACTAGGTCTAGAGTTTGGTTTGCATGTGTGCGGTATGGCGCTATGCCGCAGAGAAGAAAGCCGTCATGGTGGTTGGGCGGCCGTCGACGATTGGTGAGGCTAGTGTTGCTGGCCATCGTGTTTTGGGGGATGGAGACGATGATGGGTGGCAGTGCTTCTTTCGTTCCCCAATTTGGTTTGCCTATGTGCAGTATGACTCTATGCCATGGGGAAGAAAGTTGTCGTGGTAGTTAGCCGGTCGTCAGTGGTGGGTAAGGCTGTTGCTGCTGGCCATCGTGCTCTGGAGGATGGAGACGATGATCGGTGATGGTGCTTCTTTCGTGCCCCTCCTAAATAAGCGTTGGATGTTGCTGGATGCAGCCATCCTCCTCAGATATGGTCGTCATGGTGGCGAGCAGGAGAGGAGGGTGACGAGATCTGCTGGCGTCGGAGAAGCTAGCGAAGCTCCGATGGCGGAAGTTACCAAGCGATGACGAAGTGCGCCGCCGCTATCCTTGACAAGCCGGCCACTCCGTGCCTCCGAGTCTCTTGCTCTGATGGATTTTCGTCCTCCATCTGTGTGGATCTATGGTTCAAAGCAGCATTCATCGTCGTTTCTACCCCAAGTGGTTCATCCCTGGTGGTGGGATTGGCGGTCGTGAATGCAGAACTCAACAATGGCCACAGTAGAGAAGGTCCAAATCGCCTTTCAGGAATTCTGGCCAGGTCATTTTTGTAATTTGTGAGGAGAAGATTTTAATTCTAGATATTTCCGAGATACTCCTTGTAATTGTATCCCATGAACTTGGGAAAATGATACGCCTCCCCCGGGGGATCGATCCCCCGGGTCGCACGCTTGTGCGCAGTCCACGTATAGACAACTATGTATATGGGCCCACCCTCGTCTTTATCTCTCCCAATCTTATCTCTTTTTTCTTGAAACTGCTCGCCGGCCATCAAATTCCTCGCGCTGCTGCCTCCCAGCCATCCCTCGCGCTGTTGCAGCCCGCCCTGCGCCGCTGTCGGCCCGACGAGCACCGCCGCTGTTTCGCCCCGCCACCTCCAGCGAGGCCTCCGCTGACCGTCCGACCGGAAAACCATCCGCCCCCCACCGGTCCAAGCCTTGCCGTCCGTCGCCACCGGTCCCTTGCCCGTTTGCCGGTGGAGAACTCCCAGACCCTCCCCCCTCATCACCTTATCCTAGGTCCCCACCTCGAGTGCCAACATATCCCCTTCTTCCATGGCGTACTCCTCCATGGGCAAGAGATCCGATTGGCGACGCCATGGCTCTTCCCCGAGTCACCACGCCACATATCCTACTCATGCTACCATGGCGCTACTATCGCCTCTGCTGCTGCAAGGTATGCGTAGCCATTGGCCTCCCATCGCTGCTACTACAAGGTGCTACTTTGCTACATATGGTGGATGCCGTTGCTACCTGCAGTCAAGTTTTCCAACGAAGCCTCCGGCGAAATCGAATTTGCTAAATTAGAAGATTTTTTTGCTACAATATTTTACTGGTTTTGCTACAATAACTTGTAGTTTTTGCTACAGAGTCCTCGATGAAAGTTTTTAGCAATGTCTTCGGCGAAATCGTTTTTTCTACATATGCTGAACTTTTTTGATATAGTTATTAATATTTTTTGCTACAAACGTTTTCTGTGTTTGCTACAACAACACAAATATTTTGCTACAAAGTCTCCGGCGAGATCTTCCGGCGAAAGTCTCCGGCGATATTTCCGGCGAAGTTGGTTTTGCTACATTAGTACTTTTTCTGCTACAAAGTCACTGACGAGGTAGCGAGATCTCCGGCGAGGTCTAGTCTTTTTTTCTATTTTTCTGAGTCGAACCGTTTTTTTGCTACATGTAGCAAAAACGGAACGTTTTATAGCAAAATTGGTATGTTTTATAGCAAAAGCGGAATTTCGACAGAAAATAGGGGGCACGTGGTTGGCTGAGATCCGGGAATAAAAACCATAAATCCCTCGGGGACGCCTAGCCGTGAATAAAGCAGGTCACACGGCGCGGGCGGCCTACAGTAGCGGCGGGGCCAGCACGGCAGCGACGGCGTCCGACCATGAGCACGAGCGGTTGCCATGTCGTTTGCGATAGAGAAAAAAGAAAAAAAGTTGTTGTGAAAATTAATCTCTGATCTATAAAACAAATCGGCGCGATTAGCCAACATGTGCTCGCTGCGGTACCATGATCATCAGATTCATGTGTGCACCGTCTTTCTACGGTACAATCAACAAGTTTCCGATCCCAAAGTGAACGACATTGGTCGGCGACAACAAGTCAGCTCGACCCTCGGAGAAAAAATCCGCACTATAGGTAAGATCTAAATTACATACTAAACACAAAAAATTAAAAAGAAATCAAACAACAAATTCATTTTTACGATCAATTTTAAAGTATACCGTCAACGAAAGTCTGCTTGATACAGGCTTGACAGAGAGGCACCGGACACCGGCTGATAACGGCTGATAACGTGTTGTGCAACCCCTGACGGCGGGCTGATCCTGAGGTTGCACCGTGTAGAGGAAGAAGACTAACACTGAAGGCAAGGCGCACACACCGATTACATGAAGTAGATTGACATAGTAGAAGAATTAGGAAGAAGCTCTTAATTGTGAAACTCTCTGGCTTATATAGACTAGAGAAAATAAAAGAATAAGATCCACTGCTCACGCGAGCTGGCCCAGTTTCTCGAGATAATCGACGCGCGAGACGGGGCATATACATACGTGCCGGAAATGGCGCGCGCGGACCGCGGTGCGTGCCCAGCAGAATCCCGGTGATATCGTCCATCACCGAACGGTCTGATCCCGTCCTGTTCCGTCTATATAGTGCTGCCTGCTACTTGTGGCTGGCTGGTCTCCCCCACTTCCTCCTCCTCTTCCTCCATCCCGTCCGCGTCCCACGTCGCCAATCATCATCGATCGGAGCCCCTGAGGAGCCTGCAGCCATGGCGACTGACCAGCCCCAGGCCCCCATCACAGCAAGTTCCTCCTCTCCCTCTCAGTACTAGCCCCAGGCCCCCATCACAGCAAGATTGATTAATAGTTAGTATTTTTAATGAAAGGAGACACTTTCTACCGTTGTCAGTCAGCTAGTAATGCATTCAATATCTTAAATCGTCACCTAGGATAGGTAGATTCTTGTTCCTATGCTGTCAAATCCTGAATCTTCAGTACTAGCCCCTGGATTGTGCATTTCTCCTTGTTCTCTGAATCTTCAGATCATATGCCTGTACCACGTGGTGGAACTGACAGACAAACTGAATATTACTATGTGCTTATGTTTTGCTCTTCACTAATGAATCGATCGACTACTAGTAGAGATACACAATGACTGCACGCATTCCACATGATACTAGGCTATAACTGTTCTTTTAATGAGGCTACATACAGTATGTGTCTCTGTTTGGTCTTTTACTACTAGTACTCAATTTGAATTTCTCGTGATGAGATTTTCTTTTTTTTGGTTATTATTGCAGGACGAGGAGCTCGCTACTGTTGCTGGTAAACAGTTTGTGCTAGTGGATCACTGCGATAATCTAGTTGGTGACGTTGGCTATGGTCCTTTGAGAGTAAGTTCTACCATTGGTTATTTCGCAAAAAAAAAAGTTCTACCATTGGTTTAGTTTTCTTGTGTACTCCCTCTGTTTTAAAATATAAGATGTTTTAGGTTTGTGAAAAAAATGAATCTAGACTTTTTTTAGTGTGTAGATTTATCCCAAAGTTGAGTGAACCTATATACTAAAACAAGTCTAGATTCATCTTCTTCACAAACCTAAAACATCTTATATTTTGAAACGGAGGGAGTACACATTAATCAGAGCAGAAATGGCTCCATTCAGAGCATGGCTTTTAATGAAAGGAATGATGTGTCTTCGTACTGTCACAATAGTTCCTTCTTCTTTCCTTTCCGTCTCGATCATAACTTTTCATAAAGTGCAAGCATACAACTGATTGGTCTAATCTCCTATGGCAGACCGTGAGGCCAGAGAGCGTGCAGAATGGCCAAGCAAAGCCTCCAGGCTCTCGTTACAAAGTAAGAGCAAATAGAACTAGGGAAAAGAAAACTACCACAGGCTTCACTAATAAAGCTTATAAAGTAAGTTACACTCCTAATTCCATCCTTGTATTTTGTGGGTGTGATATGAACATGTCTTGCCAGGAAAATTAGAACAAATAAACAGAGCTTTCCAATTTCAGTTATGTACTCACCGTCATGCTACCTATGGCTGGGCAGTGTTAGAGTAGCTTCTCTAGCTTATTCTGGATCTCTCTTCTTTTTATCTGTTTACTGATTTGCAATTTTGTATAGGGTTTCTTATGATTTTTTAGCTTTAGTTTGTTCCAGTCGTGTAAGTTGTGAACCTTCTTGGTTTTCTTCTTCTACTAAGAAACATACGTGTTTTCAGGGGGAAAAAATCTTCAGAGATTTTGGCTCATTGAAAATTTTCATAATTCAGATTATTTGTTAGCTTCAGACGCATAGATAAGAAACTATTTAATTCGTTTGTATGCTTTGGTTGGTTCTTTATTTACAGAGGAAAAGAGGGAGGCCAGAAGGTTCCAAGTCTGCCAGGAGCAAGATAGATCAGAAGCCGGTGTTACTTGACAGCAGCAGCAGTAGCAGTAGTTATAATAAGGGTGTCGAGGATGATCCTGATTTTGAACTACCGACACTAATGGTAAGGTCTCACTTCAAATAATTTCAAATTGCTTCTATTAAAATAAATCCCAAAATAATTTGGCGATTGAGAGCTTGATATGTGTCACACTTTGCATTGTGGATAGTTGAGTCAAAAATTTCTTATTGGACAAATGGACCAACAGAAAGTTGATCTGCTCTGATTGGTTATATTACAGAGGAAGAGAGGGAGGCCAGTAAGTTCCAAATATACCAAGAGAAAGATTGGACAGCAACCGCTTTTGGTCGACAGCAGCAGCAGTAGTAGTGAGGACAAGAAAGACAAGGATGATCATCTCCAGCCAGAGGTAATGATCCTGATGGTCCTTACAAAGTAAGAGCAAATAGAACTAGGGAAAAGAAAACTACCACAGGCTTCACTAAAACTTACAAAGTAAGTTATGTTCCTAATTCCATCCTTGTATCTGTGAGTGTGATATGAACATGTCTTACCACGAAAAATAGAACAAATAAACAGAGCTTCAATTTCAAATATGTACTCATCATGCTACCTATGCTTGGATAGTGTTAGAGTAGCTTCTCTAGCTTGTTCTGGATTTATTTTCTTTTTATATGGTTTTGATTTGCAATTTTTTATAGGGTTTCTTGTGATTTTCGGCTTTATTTTGTTCCAGTTGTACCTTCTTGTTAGAGTACCTTCTTGGTTTTATATTCTTCTAATAAGCAAGATACGTGTTTCGATGTGTGTTCAAGGATAAAAAAAATGAACTCCTAGTGCTTCAGAGATTTTGGCTCATCCAAAAAATTCATAATTTAGATTATTTGTTATATTTAGATGCATAGATAAACAAAAATTAATTCATTTTGTATGCTTTGGTTGGTTCTTTATTTTCAGAGGAAAAGAGGGAGGCCAGCTGGTTCCAAGTCTGCCAGGGAGCAGAAGCTGGTGTTACTTGACAGTAGTAGCGGTAGCAGTAGCTATAATAAGGGTGTCGAGGGCAATGATTTTGAGCCACCCACACCAATGGTAAGCTCATAATTTGAAATTGCTTCTATTAAAATAATTTTTCCATTCAAAGTTTGATATAGTGGATGCTTGAGTCAAAAATTTCTTATTGGAAAAATGGACTAACAGAAAGTTGATCTGCTTCGATTGGTTATATTATAGAGGAAGAAAGGGAGGCCAGCATGTTCCAAATATGCCAAGAGAAAGACTGAACATGAACCGCTTTTGGTCGACAGCAGCAGCAGCAGCAGTAGTGAGGGCAAGAAAGGCGTGGATGATAACCTTCAGCCAGAGGTAATATCCAAAGTGGAACCGTAAAATCATTTCGGATTGATTCATTCTAGACATTTATTATTATTCAAAGCTTGAAAAATCCTTTTTCATAGATGGCACCATTTGTTTTGTAAAATAAAATAAAAATGTTATACTGTAATCGAGTATAAGCAGATCAAGATATATGTTACACTCTAGAATGTGGATGGCTGAGTCAGAATTCCTTATTAGAGAAATAGACTAACTATGAACAAGTTGTGACCTGACAGGTATCTGACGATGATGGCTTGAAGAAATATGCATGGTACTTCAACTTTTGTTATTCTTTTCACGCGAGTAGAGTTGTTAAAAGCTGTCAAGTGTGTCTGATTATGTACCTGTATTTTAAAACGAATTACAGTGTTAAGGGCACTGCTTTGGGCCGAGCTGAGGAGTTAGAGAAGAAATTGCCAGCAGAAGGTCCAAGCTTCATCAAGAGCATGAAACACTCACAAGTTGTGCAGGGGTTTTGGCTGGTAAGTCTCTATTTACTAGGTGTTTGAATGTCTGTCCAGTGCTAAAGAATCCGATGATATTTTTCTTATGAGCAACATTTAGTTAGCCATTTATCCAACAGAAGACTAGATTACTCCCTCTGCTTTTGACTTTGTGTTCCTCTCGCAGGGCCTCCCGGCTTTGTTTTGCAGAAAGTATCTTCCAAACCATGATCTTAACATTGTATTGGAAGATGAGGAAGGGGAGATCTGTAACACAAATTACCTAGCTTACAAGACGGGACTCAGTGGGGGATGGAAGGGATTCTCGGAACAGCATGATCTTGAAATCGGGAACGTCCTGGTGTTTCACCTTGTGCAACCTACAAGATTTAAGGCAGGTGCTTTGTCCACTGCTACATGTGTCCCTTCATCATTTTTTTTATCTCCTGACTGCACGGCAGGAGCACTATCCATACCATGGTAATAGTATTTATTAGTGATGTGATTAACTACTGACTACTGTTTTTCAGGTGTACATACTAAGAGAGAACAAGCTCAGTTCAACTGATGGAGTGCTTGGTCACCTGAGCCTGGACACATCCATGGAAAACACCACATCAAGTGAGTTGAAAGTATTTCATGCATATTCATTTCGCAGTGCTGCCAAATCTCTTGAATCACGTGCCATGATCTACAACGCAGAGAAAGATGAAGAAGAAAGTTCCGACCAAGATATCAAGTCTAAGGAGGAGGAGCCGGAAGTGGTTACCGGAGACAGCAGCAATGCATCCCGCGATGACAGCGACAACCTAGCCAGCAAAGAGGCAGCAGGTGGCACCATCAGATCTCCAAGTCCAGACACCAGTGATTTTGTTGCCATGAAAAGGCTCGTGGACTTCAAGATCGAGGAGTTGAAGCTGAGGCGGACGGGTGTCATGAAGCAGTTGAGGTACTTTGAGTCAAGTGTGTCGATTCTCAACGATACTCTGAAGGACATTGATGTGGAAATGGAGGTGATGCTGAAGGCGAGCACGAAGAAGCAGAAGGACCAGGCTGTGCGGAAGCTGGCTGCCGCGCCATGGTGATCGACCACAATATTCATTTTGTGTGCATCTTCATTAACTAGCTCCGCATGACCTAGCTATCTAGTTCTGGTTGTCTATCTATCTAGTTCTAGTTCTACTTTGTGTGCTCAGGCTTAACGTATCTATATGTAGTTGGGTTTATTGGTACAGCAGCGTACGATGATGCGGTTTTGGGGTGCACATCGCTGCAAGATATGAAATGTTGGTTTCGGGGTTTATTAAGTGTTCTTGGTTTATTTCTCAGTGATTTTGGTTTTACCACCAACGTGCACTGGTTACTACTACCTCCGTTCCACAATGTAAGCGAATATATTGTGGAACAGAGGGACTACTTACTACTCAACATACATGTACTGGAAGAAGATAATGATGTAGTAAAACAGATAGCATCAGGTTCAGCTGGCAGAAAGATTGTAGATTATGTAACCTGATAGAATTTTTTGCTGTTCATTGAACTTGTGAACTCCTTAAGAGGAAAAGGTAAAGTCTGAAACTGTGAAGAAATATAATTCTAGGAACTTGTGATGACCAGGAAAGCAATGAAAATTTAAAATGAAAGAGTTTGAAATAATAAGTCCTTACCGAGTGTGGAAAGAGGACAGGACAGCGATTTCGAAATGCCCCCAAAACGCCAAATGCAGCCTGAAATTTAGTCTATGGTTTTTGATCTATAAATACATCAAAACAGAGTGTGGGAGCACTGAGTGCCTGCTCCCTGGCACTGGCTGTCCATTCTGGCCTAGGCTTAGTGTGATGGACTCATAGTATCAAAGAAACCTGTGGAGGAAAGCAGCGAAGAAATGAGTGGGTCAGAACTGGAAAAATGCTTTTGTTGGGCAGTCAAGACAGTTAGGATGGCACAGCTTAAATAAGAGAGATACAGATCAACCAGCGTAGTTGCAACTTTCAACCAACAATGCAGAATGCACGCTTCTGAGCCAGCGACAACAGAAGAAGCAGCTATAGCCGAAACAACAAGAGAAGCACCGAAAACGTTAAATGTTTGCCCGAGAAGTTGCTCTGATTGACGAGTACACACATGATGCCTTCTGAATCCAATAGACTATCAGTCAACAAAACATACAGATAATACATCTCTCACCGAAGCTCCAATCTGAAGTTCCAATGAAAGAAAAATGGTGATTGATTCATGAATCATGTTTCCTCTATCTAGAAGAACAAAAAAAAAACGACATACATACATAGTAAAAACATTAACACAACCACCAACACCATATATACGCTGGGCACTCTGGTGAAAGTCTATTTAGCCGTGAGCCGACAAACAACAAATTCAACGAAACTCACATCCTGAGCATTCTGGTGAGTGGGCAACAAACACTTCTACATGAGATGTCATTTTTTTCCATGAACGATGGGATTCAGACACCTGTGTGATCATGATGAAGCTGGCTTCAGATCCATTTCGACCTGATGGATCGTCCACTGCATGCCCTCCAGTTTCTGCGGTTCAAATCAGGTTAGCAAGAGATCAATCAAGCGTATGAAATATGGTTGTTAACGGCGACCAAAATGAGTCGACGTACCTTTACAATCTCATGGTACTGCCTCGCGATCACATCGAAATGTGGATCTACACCTTGATACTCACGGAGTCGTGAAACCTGACACGGAGATCACATACAAAACCTGATGTTAGATGGTTAAAAGTAATAAAAGATTTCTTTCTTCTCGGAAACAAGTGAATACTAAAAGCACATCAAATATTGCATACCCACTAGGCCTTTGAGATCTCTGGCTCTTAGCTAAGGTGAGCTAAACTTCTCAGACTCTCAACGCACCCCAAGAAACTCGACATCAACTAATCCCCTCGTACTACAGGACGCGTAACCTTGGCAGGCAGTATAGAGATCCGCACCACACAATTTTCCATAGGATGGACAGTTGGAAACTGTTAGAATTACTTACTCCCTCCGACCCATATTAGTTGACTCTAAGTTGGATGTATCTAGACAAGTTTTTGTGATAGATACATCCAAATTGGAGTCAACTAATATGGGTCGGAGGGAGTACTACTGTCACCTGACATATTTTTCACAAAAGCAACTGCTAATATTGCCTCCTGCGATTTCCTGCTCTTTGTGAGCTCACATCAAAATTTACTTAAGGCATGTAAACAGTGAACAGCATGCTCGATGATCAAGTTCTCGCCCACATGACTAAACAAGTTACTCATATACCAGAAGGCACGTGAGACTTGCTGAAATTTTACCATGTGGTAAAGCATTGCTTTATGAAGCTGCTCAGAAAAAGAAGTTAGCTGCTCATGAGAAGGAGCAGTCTTCCAGTGTCGAACAAGTGTAACTGTGCACTTATCGGGTAGTCAACTCGATAGAAAAGTGCTCTTTATAGGTGCCAACAACTGCCCAATACCACTATTACAAGAAGTCTAAATCGAAAATAATCATATTTCAACAAATGACATTAGATTAAAATGAAGGGCTTCATTGACAAATGATGTTTGCTACCAAGTACCAAACGTCTGAAAGAAAACTACAGAGCATGTAGGGTGCTGTAGCATACCGCTTCATTATAGGAATTGGATGCTTCTTTCGTTGCCTCCACAAGATACTTCCTGCAATAAACAGTAAATACCGTAAGGTGGTTTCTTACTTCAAAGAAAGCATTTCAAGGAATCATGAAAATAAGTGCTGCTACCCACAATGATCAGATCAAAGTTAGGGCACATTAAGTTGGATTTACCTGATCCTATGCAACGCAGGTACTGTTTCCTTCGTGTAGGTGTCTCGCAAGAGATGGTGCTCCAGATAGCTAAAATAGAGAAACAAAAATGCAGTTCATTCAGTAGTCTGATCATATCAGTGATCATAGAGAAAGTTTAAGACAGAAAGCTTCAAAGTTCAAAATGATTATTCAAGAGCATATATGATTCCGTTCAATTATGCTTAGCACAGTACACATTCAAATTAGTTTAATGAAAACTGAAAAGTTATAGGTACTTAGCTAGCCATTATTTTGGCTAAGATTTTGATGGCCCGTGACTTAACAAATGTCAGAAAAAATGAACAGTGGGTATGCCAAAAACATGGCAACCATCCAAACGAGCACCAAAAGTTAGGTATGATCGAAAACCAAATATACCCATACATACACCTGAGTCAAAGATTCAGGTACCAGAAGTCAAGTACCAACCTTAGTTTAGCATTCATTGTACGACATCTTTTGATAAGCCACGTCTTCTTCACATCATCCTGTTAGGTCATACAACAGAAAGCCAACATACGTCACGTAAGAATACTACTAATCCCATCAAGAAGTAACATTGTAAAAGGAGTATGAAAAACCCTACATATTGGTGCTGGTGTTCCAACTTCTTGTCCTTGACAAACTGTATAAGTACAGCAAGAATTTGCTCCAGCACCTTTGAAGTTTGAACAGACATAAGTATTTTGACAGTAATCGGAGAAAGAATGTAGATTAAAATAAAGTGGACTAGCTGCCCGAGTTTAGTTTAAGAAATTTGTCAGCATAACAGACGCACATTGTAGTGTTCAGCAAATTTCCTGTCCATTGAAGCAAGATCCTCCAGTAGAAGAGACTCCTCCTTTTCTATCCCTTCGATGATTAATTTCACCCTGTCAAAGAATAAAAGGAAATTATAGGAAGTGTCTCTTACAAACTCACAATTAACCATTAATTCAAAAACATGGGAAGGTGGACAATTGGACATTGCCACCAAGGTGTTAACAGATGAGCTTGCCCAAGAGAAGCGATAATATCAGTATCAAACTACTAAAACAAAGCTCTGAAAATTGATGCGAAATGTTAGAAGGAAAATGAGGATAGCATCTTCAGAAACTACACTTAGCTGAAGAACAACTGGGCATCTAAAGCCTTGCTGCATTTACTATAGTAGGGGTAAAATGCTAACTGCAAGACAGACCAAGCTGGGGAAAAAATCACCTTTCTGGAAGCCTGGCACTTGAAATCTGATTCATGGATGATGAATCTGCAGCGTAAACATGATGATGAGACAAGGGTGAATACTTATACATCAGAAAAATTATCTCTACTTGTCATTAAGTTTTAGTACTTCAGTAAGACAATAACTGACCCCTTTCATCCATTGCAAAAAGATCAGTTAAAGCATCACACTTGGCTTCTAACCGAGCCTCAATTTCTCTGGCCACAGTTCTCTGATAATCGACCATGTCCTGCAATGTCCGATCAAAAGTAGATGCTTTCAAAGTTTAAACTATCAAGTTTTCTGAGAAAAAAAACATGTGTTATTTCACTTTGACTGAAAGGTAACAACGCTACAATTAAGAAGGAAGCACTAGACAGTTTCATGTTTCCACAAGGAACATACACAAATTACACAACAGCTAAAATAAGTTCCAGAAATCTATATGTGCTAGATCAGATGATAACTTTGGTTGAAAAGGCTTCAAGCATCTTACATACCACAGTCATGGCCGGCTGTTGATGCTGAACCTGATAGAGATAATCCGATGTTATTCCAAGAAAACGATCAGGAACACCACCAGCTCCAGGCTCAACCAGCTCTGAACCACCACTACCAGCAGCAGCAGCAACAGTTAATGCGCTAGCAGTGCTGCTGTAATTGTTGTAGCTAGTCGATATTGAGGTTGAGCTGGGTGTGGCACTCGTTACGGTACTGTCAAATGAAGCCCTTGACAAGGTGCTCAGCTTTTCTATCTCCTCCTCATGCACCTCCCCGTCCTGGGATAGCAGTGGGAGTCTTAACCTCTGGGCAGCCTCCGCAACCGCCAAATGGTGCTCCAAAGACTCATACACCTGAATCATTCCCAACAAAGTAAGATCAACCACCAGGTTCCATTTTTGTTACCGCACAAATAGATATATCGGCTTAGCAATAAACAGTAAACATTCCTACTTGTTTAACAAGACCACAAAACAATACGTGTTTAACAAGTGCAGTCCTAATTTTCTAGCCTTATCTGCATAATTCACGGGACACACGCTGACATTTGGTAGAAGGCGAGAAGTTGAACCAACCTGCGGTGAGCAATTGAGCTTCTTGCCGGCGCCAACGCTGCCCGCGGCGGTCGCGTGCTGGTACTCCTCCACCATGGCCATCGCCTCCGCGTAAACCGCCTGCCGCATCGTAGTTATCAGATCCGATTAGAACCCGCGCGAAATTACAGATCCGGCGAGCGGGCGGGGGGCTAAACTTACCAGGGCCTCGAGGTAGCGCGCGCGCTCGGCCGCGACCTCCTCTCGCGCCTGCGGGTCAAACACGGGATCAGCGTTAAGAGAGAGGGGGCCTGCGGGAGCGAGGTGGGCGGGCGGTGCGGGGTACCTGGAGGAGGTCGGAATGGGCGGAGCTGGAGAGGAGGGAGGCGTCCGGGGCGAGGTGGTGGCGCTGGAGCTGCTCCACCAGGTGGGCCACCTCCGGAGGCGGTGGCGGGAGGGACGCCGCTGCAGCGGCGGCGGCGGCGGCCTTGGACATCGCGGGCGGTGTCTCCGGCGGAAGGTTCGACGAGTCGAGCTGGTGAGCGTTTGAACTGGTGGGGGATGGTGGTGGGTTCGTCGAGTCGAAGAAGGGCGCCACCGCCGTTGGATCGGAAATAGACGAGTGAGATTGCCGTTGCTGCCGGCCGGCCGGTTCAGGACGAGATGGATTTCATTTTGAATTTTGAAGCCGACGATGGGTGAATGTGCTGAAAACGAGGGAAACAGAAAATCACACGAATTCCAGTCAAACAGCAGGGTTGGAAGAAGATGAACGAGAATTGAACTCCGTAAGAAAAAAAATTATTACTCCCCTCGACTCATATTAATGGTTTCAATTTTGTCCAGATATAAATACATCTAGTCTAAATATTTAATTAGATACATACGAATCTAAATAAAATTGAAGCCATTAATATAGACAAGAGGAAGTACGTGTGAGTTCATGTTTGGTTTTCTCCTAAACTTAGGGCATGTACAACGCCGAACTTTTACATGGATGCTTAAGTGAAAATAAGTAAATCTTATAAAATCTTATTATCAGCTAAGCGTCTCACCTTGCAGCGCTATAAGAGCAACTCCAACGTGCGTTCGAAAACGTCGCGCGCTAAATGGCGTATGCAGCGTGCGTGATCCTGATTTCCAGCACGGCATACGGTTCTCCTCTGGCGGAAGCGCTAGAAGCGACGCGCAAAAATATAGCCAAAAAAACACCCTAGCAGGCGTAACAAAATGCAGCGCGCGGTGTCGGCGCAAATATATTTCACAATGAACTGTAGGATCAAGAAGATCAAACAAACCTAAATAAAATTAATAAAAATTTGTCTAGTTATTATTACAACACAATTAAATGGTACATGAATGATATAACAAATATAAAAATTGTTCACCAACAAATACAATAACTTTTTTATCAACACTACAACAAATTGTTTTCATAATACATCAAACAATAAATAAAAGGAGGGCTCAACATTGTGGCCCAAACCATTTCCACCACTCGATGATATCCTTTTAAAATTATCATGGGTCTCGTTGTCGCGAATGACATGATATGAGGCAATAAAACGCGTCACCCTGTTCTCTCTCCTATGCACTTGCACGGGAATCCTCATAAAGTCATAGTGGTGGTTGCAATCTACATCTTTGCCATGATCATCCTCTATGATCATGTTATGCATGATGACTGATGAGCTCAGTCAACTACAGAGCTTCGTTGGGAAACCCCAAGATGAAGGTGTGATGAGCACAGCAGTAAGTTTTTCCTTAGTTATGAAACCAAGGTTATCGAACCAGTAGGAGTAAGGAAACAACTCCAATGTGTTGCTAATAACTTGGAATCCTTCACAACACAAACTCAAGACTTTACCCCAACTTACAGTGAGATTGTCAATCTCACTGGTTTGCTGAAAACAAAGAATTAAACGTATAGTGTGGAAGATAATAGTTGCTTGTAGAAAGTAAACGATAATAGTAGATGATGTATCAATGATAAAGATTGGACCGGGTCCATAGTTCACTAGAGGTGTTCTCTTTAAGATAGATAACATGCTGGGTGAACAAATTACAGCGGGGCAATTGACAGATTGAGAAAGCATTACAATGCATATACTAGACATCATGACTCCTATAAGATTTGATTGGGCATTACAACAATATACATAGACCGTAATCCAACTGCATCTATGACTAATAATCCACCTTTATGTTATCATCTGAACCCCTTCTAGTATTAAGTTGCAAGAAACGGATAATTGCATTAAGCAATGTGTGTAAAGTAAACAATACAATTGTTCCATGAACAAAAGATTGTTGTTTTCTCCCTAATATCAACAGCACATCTATAACCTTAGAGATTTTTATCACTTCCCCAGATTACTAGAGGCATGAACCTACTATCGAACATAAATACTCCCTCTTGGAGTCAAAAGCATCTACTTGGCCAAGATAGCTACTAGCAACGGAGAGCATGCAAGATCACAAATAATACAGACATGATAGAATCAATAATCAATCTGACATAGTATCTCAATATCCGTCAGATCCCCGTAAACACAACATGTATGATTATAAATAGATGATCTTGATCATGAACGGAGCTCACAAGATCTAAATATGATAGCACAAAGGAGGAGAAATAACCATCTAGCTACTGTATGGACCCATAGTCCAAGGGTGAACTACTTATGCATCATACTGGAGGTTGGCATGGTGATGAAGAAGGCCTCCGGGATGATCTCTCCCCTTCGGCGGGTGGCGGAAAGAGCTTCAGATCCCCCCCTCCCCGATCTAGGGACGATGGTGGCGGTGGCTAAGAACTGTTTCGTGGAGATTTAATCGGGTCCTTAGGGTTTCTGCCTTGGGGTGTTTATATAGGCTAAGAGGCAAGGTCGGTTGAGGGCCAGGGGGCCCACACCATGTCCCGGCACGGCCTAGGGTGGACCCGTGCCAGGGGATGGTGTGGCCGCCCTGTGGCGCCTCTTCGTCCCATCCTTTGGACTCCGTCTTCGCTTCGATAAAATATTAACTTTGGCTTTTGTTCCGTCCAATTCCAAGAATATTTCTTAACTAGCTTTTCTAAAACCAAAAATAGCAGAAAACAGGCAACTAGCACTGCGGCATCTTGTCAATAGGTTAATTCCAGAAAATGTATAATAATACCTCAAAGTGTAGACAAAACATAACAAAGTTGATATTAAACAAGCATGGAGCATCAAAAATTATAGATACGTTTACGACGTATCAAGCATCCCCAAGCTTAACTTATGCTCGTCCTCGAGTAGGTAAGTGATACGTTGGAAACGTATCTATAATTTTTTATGCTCCATGCTTGTTTAGTATCTATTTTGCTTTACTTGTCCACACTTTGAGGTGCTTTTTGCATGTTTTCTGGTACTAATCTACTAACAAGTTGCAACAGTGCCAGATGCATGTTTTCTGATGTTTTTGGTTTTAAAAAAGTTAGTAAAGAAATATTCTCAAAATTGGAAAGAACAAAGGACAAAGTCAATTACTTTTCGTAGGGAACAAGAAGTCTAGAGGAGAGCCGGAGGGGCCGGCCAGATGGGCCAGACCCACCCCAGGCGCGGGTAGGCCCCACGCTTGGCTAGGGTTTGGTCATCCTGGCGGCCGCCTCGATCTCCCCCTTCGTCTATAAGAAGCCCCCGATGCAGAAACCCTGGGTACCCGATCAAATATCCACGAAACAGTCTGTAGCTGCCGCCACCATCGTGAAGGGTTTCGCAGCATAGTAAATCAAAATTTTCTACGGAAGCGAACAGAGGAAAAGCCAAGATCTAATCTAGGAGATGCAAACAACGAGAGAGATTGGATTAGATCTTCATACCCTTGAAGATTCGCACAGCGGAACGTTCGTCGGAACGTGGGTGATATAGTCGTACTCGCTTCTCCTCCTCGCGATCCGATCCGATCTAGCACCACAAGTGGCGGTGCCTCCGTGAGATGCACACGTGCAGCACCTCGACGTCTCCTCCTTCCTCGGACCAGCAAGTATGGTGGAGAGATGGATTGGATCTACAACACGACGGCGTGGTGTATATGGTGGAGAATTTCTGCTGCAGGGCTTCGCCTACAAACAGTCGGGAGGGAGAGAGGAGGGCCAGCAGGGAGGCTAGGGCTTGGAGGAAGGTGTGTGTGTAGGAAGGGGGGCGCACCAGCCCTCTATTTATAGAGGGGGGGCGGCCAGCCCTAGCCTCTCCTCCAAGCCTATCTCTAGTTTAAACAATTTAAACTCTCCCTTATCTAGAAATCGTATCTTATCTTATCTCTAGTTTAAACGATTTAAACTCTCTAGGATCGGCTGGGCCCTATGGGGCCTTGTGCCCCTGGACCAATGCGGCCAGGACACTCCCTCATAGGCCCATGCCCTCTCCCGGAAGGTGGGGCCACGTTGGTCCCCTTCCAGAAGGTTCTAGAAGCTTCCGGTACAATACCGATTAACCCGGAACAATTCCGAACTCCAAAAACTGCACTGCCTTATATGAATCTTATTCTCCGGACCATTCCGGAACCTCTCGTGATGTCCCGGATCCCATCCGAGACTCCGAACAAAAATTTATAAACCAATTATCCAATCTATCCTAGCGTCGAGACACGTTAAGTGTGTGACCCTGCGGGTTCGAGAATATGCAGACATGATCTTCTATCAATAATCAACAGCGGGGTCTGGGCACCCATATTGACTCCCACACATTCATCGATGATCATATCGGATGAACCACGATGCCAGGATTCAATCAATCCCATATATATATTCCCTTCGTCTCGCGATATTTTACTTGCCCGAGATTCGATCGTCGGTATCGTCATACCTAGTTCAATCTCGTTCACAGCAAGTACTTTACTCGTTCCGTAATCCGATATCACTTTGTGATTAACTCCTTAACCACATGCTTGCAAGCGGTGTTGATATCGATTACCGAGTGGGCCCGAAGTATATCTCTCCGACTTGGGAGGGACAAATCCCATCTCGATACATACAACCCAACAGATACTTTCCGATCACCTGAGAGACACCTTTATGATCACCCTCTCATAGGATGACGTTTGATGACCTCAAAGCTTTCTTCCGATACCAGGGAGTTGTATTATCTCATGGTCTAAGGAATACAATATTTGACATAAGAAAAGCTTCGCAAAGATGAACACAATGATATGATCTAATTGCTTCGCTTAGTTTGGGTCTGTCCACCACATTATTCTCCCAATGATATGATCTCATTATCAATTGACAACCCATGTCTATGGTTAGGAAACCTTAACCATCATTGATCAATGAGCTAGTCCATAGAGGCGTACTAGGGACACGGTGTTGTTCACAAACCACACAAGTATTAATGTTTCCGCTTAATACAATTCTAGCATGGAATATAAACATTATCATGAACAAGAATTATAATAATAACATCTTTATTATTGCCTCTAGGGCATAATTCCAACAGTCTCCCACTTGCACTAGAGTCAATAATCTAGTTTACATTTGGCAACAATCTCACACCCATGGCACTGAGGTGCTGATCATGTTTTACACGTGGAAGAGGATTAGTCAATGAATCTGCGACATTCAGATCTGTATGTACTTTGCTGATCTTCAGATCTCCATCTGCTATATAATCTCAGATTATATGAAACTTGCGGTTGCTATGCTTGGTCTTTGGATGATATCTTGGTTCCTTAGCGAGTGCTATGGCGCCAGTGTTGTCACACAATATCTCCAGTGGGTCCAATGCACTTGGAACCACGCCAAGCTCAGTGATGAAGTTTCTGATCCAAACTCCTTCACTTGACGCTTCTGCAGCAGCCATGTATTCCGCTTCTACTATAGATCTCGCGATCACGCTTTGCTTGCAGCTTCTCCAGCTCACAGCTCCTCCATTCAAAATATACACGTATCCTGTCTGAGATTTAGAATCATCCTTGTCGGTGTCGAAACTAGCATCGACGTAACCTTTTACGACGAGCTGTTCATCACCCCCATAGACTAAGAACATTTCTTTAGTCCTATTCAGGTACCTTAGGTGTTCTTCACGGCTGTCCAGTGTTCCACTCCTGGATCACTTTGATATCTGCTCGTCAAACTAAGAGCATTGGACACATCCGGTCTAGTACACAGCATGGCATACATGATGGAACCTATGGCCGAGGCATAAGGCACTTTGCTCATAGCTTCCCTATCATTTACCGTAGCTGGACACTGAGCCTTGCTCAATATCTTACCTGACAACATAGGCACTGAACCTTTCAATGCCTTATCCATTCTGAACTTTTTCAGAACTTTGTCTAGGTATGTACTTTGGCTTAAAGCTATCAGGCGTCTTTGTCTATCTCTATAGATTTTGATGCCCAATATATAAGCAGCTTCACCTAGGTCTTTCATTGAAAAACACTTGTTCAAATAACTCTTCACATCGTTAAGCATGTTGATGTCATTTCCAATAATCAATATGTCATCCACATATAGTACCAGAAACGTCACCGAGCTCCCACTCACTTTCTTGTAGATGCAAGCTTCGTAGCAATTTGGAACAAATCCAAAGCTCTTGATCACTTGATCAAAACGAAGGTTCCAACTCCGAGATGCTTGCTTCAGTCCATAAATGGAACACTGAAGTTTGCATACTTTATCAGCATCCTTAGGATCGACAAAACCTTCGGGTTGCATCATATACAACTCTTCATCAATGTTGCCATTGAGGAACGCAGTCTTGACATCCATCTGCCATATTTCATAATCATGAAACGCAACAATTGCTAATAAAATCCGAATGGACTTAAACATCGCTACGGGAGAGAAAGTTTCATCGTAGTCAACACCTTGAACTTGTCGAAAACCTTTTGCGACAAGCCGTGCTTTATAGACGGTAACATTACCATCCGCGTCCGTTTTCTTCTTGAAGATCCATTTGCACTCAACGGACTTTCGGTCGCTAGGAGGGTCCACCAAAGTCCATACTTGGTTTTCGCTCATGGATCCCAATTTGGATTTCATGGCTTCTAGCCATTTCTCAGAGTCTGGGCTCATCATCGCTTCCTCATAGTTCGTAGGTTCACTGTCTTCCACTAACAAGACAGTCAAGACAGGGTTGCCGTACCACTCAGGAGGGGCACGCGACCTTGTCGACCTGCGACGTTCAGCAGCAGCATCGTCCAAAGCTTCATGATCCTTATCATTAGCTTCCTCTATTGTTGGTGCAGGCGGCACTGGAACAATTTTAGGTGCTGCGCTACTCTCCAATTCAAGAGAAGGTTCAATAACCTCGTCTAGCTCTACTTTCCTCCCACTCACTTCTTTCGAGAGAAACTCCTTCTCAAAAAAGGAACCGTTCTTTGCGACAAACACTTTGCCTTCGGTTCTGTGATAGAAGGTATACCCAATAGTTTCCTTAGGGTATCCTATGAAGACGCATTTCTCCGCTTTGGGTTCGAGCTTGTCCGGCATCAACTTCTTGACGTAAGCTTCGCATCCCCAAACTTTAAGAAACGACAACTTAGGTTTAGCACCAAACCATAGTTCATACGGTGTCGTCTCAACGGATTTAGATGGAGCCCTATTTAAAGTGAATGCAGCGGTTTCTAATGCATAACCCCAAAATGATAACGGCAAATCAGTAAGAGACATCATCGATCGGACCATATCTAATAGGGTTCGATTCCGGCGTTCGGACACACCATTGCGCTGTGGTGTTCCGGGTGGCGTGAGTTGTGAAACGATTCCACTTGCTTTGAGATGCGTGAGAAAATCATAACTCAAATATTCGCCCCCACGATCGGATCGTAGAAACTTAATCTTTCTGTTACGATGGTTCTCTACTTCATTCTGAAATTCCTTGAACTTTTCAAATGTTTCAGATTTATGTTTCATTAAATAGATATACCCATATCTACTTAAGTCATCAGTAAAAGTGAGAAAATAGCGATATCCACCGCGCGTCGAAACACTCATCGGTCCGCATACATCGGTATGTATGATTTCCAACAAGTCCGTTGCTCGCTCCATCATACCGGAGAACGGGGTTTTGATCATCTTGCCCATGAGGCATGGTTCGCATGTGTCAAATGATTCAAAATCAAGAGACTCCAAAAGTCCATCAGAATGGAGTTTCTTCATGCGCTTTACACCAATATGACCTAGACGACAGTGCCACAAATAAGTAGTATTATCACTATCTACTTTGCATCTCTTAGCCTCAATGTTATGGATGTGTGTTTCATCCCTTTCGAGATTTAGAAGAAATAAACCATTTACAAGAGGTGCATGACCATAAAAGATGTTACTCATATAAATAGAACAACCATTATTCTCCGATTTAAATGAATAACCGTCTTGCAAAACACGATCCAGAAATAATGTTCATGCTCAACGCAGGCACATAATAACATTTATTAAGGTTTAAAACTAATCCCGAAGGTAAAACTAAGGAGAGCGTGCCGACGGCCATCACATCAACTCTTGATCTGTTGCCAACGCGCATCGTCACCTCATCCCTCGCAAGCCGCCGTCTATTCCGTAGCTCCTGTTTTGAGTTACAAATATTAGCAACTGAACCGGTATCAAATACCCAGGCACTACAACGAGGGCTAGTAAGGAAAACATCAATAACATGTATATCAAATATACCTTTGATGGTGCCAGCCTTCTTGTCCGCTAAGTACTTCGGACAGTTGCGCTTCCAGTGACCCTTGTCCTTGCAATAGAAGCACTCAGTGTCCGGCTTAGGACCAGACTTGAGCTTCTTCTCAGCAGGGGCAACGCGCTTGCCGCCGCCTTTCTTGAAGGGCTTCTTTGCACCTTTACCTTTCTTAAAGGAGGGCTTGTTGACCATCAACACATGATTATCCTTTTTGATGTCCACCTCCGCAGCCTTCAGCTTTGAGAAGAGCTCGGTGATCGTATCAGTGGAACCAATCTGATTGTGAGTCACTACAAAACTTTTGTAGCTGGGAGGGAGTGATTGCAGAACCCTGTCAATCTTGAGCTCCTCTGGAATCTTGCAGTCCAGTTGCTCAAGGCGTTGAGTGTAGCCCGACATCTTAATGGCGTGCTCACTAACGGAACTCCCTTCCTCCATCTTGCAGTTAAAGAACTTCTCAGAGATCTCATATCTCTCAGAACGGGCCTGAGTCTGAAACTTGGTTTTCAGCTCCTCGAGAATCTCAAAGGGCCCGAGATAGTTTTCAAAACGATTTTGAAGTTCCGGTTCCATAGCAAACAACATGGTGCTCTTAATCACACTATAATCATCTTTGCGCGACTGATAGACAGCTTTCTCATCAGCCGGCGCAGTTGCAGCAGGGGGGTTACCTAACGCTTTCTCAAGGACATAGTCCTTTTGTCCGCCAGACAGAATGATTCTTAGATTGCGGAACCAGTTGGTGAAGTTAGACCCATTGTTTCTAAGCTTTTCTTTCTCAGCAAAAACATTGAAGTTGAAGTTGGACTTGGCCATGTGATCTACAGTATTTGCAAGTACAATTTAGACTATGTTCATGATAAATAGTTCAACTTAATCAAATTACTAGATGAACTCCCACTAAATTCAACATCCCTCAAGTTGTTTAGTGAACACGATCCAAATTCACCACACCTAATCCGATCATCACGAGAAGAGATGTGGTTTCAATGGTGGACAACGAAGTGTCGATCATATCATTCATATGACTCATGCTTAACCTTTCGGTTCTTGTGTTCCGAGGCCATGTCTGTACATGCTAGGCTCGTCAAGCTAGACCCAAGTATTTCCGCGTGTGCAAAAACTGGCTTGCACCCGTTGTATGTGAGCGTAGAGTCTATAGCACCCGATCATCACGTGATGCTTGGACACGACGAACTTTCGCAACGGTGCATACTTGGGGAGAACACAGTTTTTATCTTGATCTTTAAGTGAGGAATCATCTTATAATGCTACCGTCGCGATCTAAGCATAATAAGATACATAAAAGGGATAAACATCACATGCATATAACTTTATGTGACATGGTATAGCCAATCTTCGCGCAATGATCTCCATCTTGTGTGTTCCGGCATGATCTCCATCACTCCACCATGATTGCCTCCACCACGAATAGCAACTACAACTATTGCTAACTACTTAGCGATAAAGTAAAGCTATTACATGGCGTATAAGAAGTTGACTCGCAGGTCATACACAATTATAAAGACAACCATATGGCTCCTGCCGGTTGTGTACTCAACGACATGCAAGTCGTGAAACATTACAAAACATGATCATCGCATACATTATACACATCACATCTTGGGCCATACCATATCACAGAAAACACTCCCTGCAAAAACAAGTTAGACGCCTCTACTTTGTTGTTGCATGTTTTACGTGGCTTATGAGAGTAGATGCTAAGAACGATTCTTACCTACGGAAAGCCACAACGGTGATATTATGGTTGCCAAACTCCGGTGTTAAACCCATGACAACTATAGTGAGAGAAACAGACATCCACCAGCCGCATGTGTGGAACAAGCCACACGTCAAGTGCGGAGCCGGTCTCGCGAACGACGTCGCGTAAGGTTGGCCTGGACCGCTTCAATCTCACTATCCCGCGTCATAAGAAGAACACAAACAAGAGGCTTGCAACAGAAAACATCAACGCCCGCAACAACCATGTTGCGTTCTACTCGTGAATCACATCTACGCATAGATCTAGCTCTGATACCACTGAAGGGTTTCGCAGCATAGTAAATCAAAATTTTCTACGGAAGCGAACAGAGGAAAAACCAAGATCTAATCTAGGAGATGCAAACAACGAGAGAGATTGGATTAGATCTTCATACCCTTGAAGATTCGCACAGCGGAACGTTCGTCGGAACGTGGGTGATGTAGTCGTACTCGCTTCTCCTCCTCGCGATCCGATCCGATCTAGCACCACAAGTGGCGGTGCCTCCGTGAGATGCACACGTGCAGCACCTCGACGTCTCCTCCTTCCTCGGACCATCAAGTATGGTGGAGAGATGGATTGGATCTACAACACGACGGCGTGGTGTATATGGTGGAGAATTTCTGCTGCAGGGCTTCGCCTACAAACAGTCGGGAGGGAGAGAGGAGGGCCAGCAGGGAGGCTAGGGCTTGGAGGAAGGTGTGTGTGTAGGGAGAGGGGCGCACCAGCCCTCTATTTATAGAGGGGGGGCGGCCAGCCCTAGCCTCTCCTCCAAGCCTATCTCTAGTTTAAACAATTTAAACTCTCCCTTATCTAGAAATCCTATCTTATCTTATCTCTAGTTTAAACGATTTAAACTCTCTAGGATCGGCTGGGCCCTATGGGGCCTTGTGCCCCTGGCCCAATGCGGCCAGGACACTCCCTCATAGGCCCATGCCCCCTCCCGGAAGGTGGGGCCACGTTGGTCCCCTTCCGGAAGGTTCTAGAAGCTTCCGGTACAATACCGATTAACCCGGAACAATTCCGAACTCCAAAAACTGCACTGCCTTATATGAATCTTATTCTCCGGACCATTCCGGAACCTCTCGTGATGTCCCGGATCCCATCCGAGACTCCGAACAAAAATTCATAAACCAATTATCCAATCTATCCTAGCGTCGAGACACGTTAAGTGTGTGACCCTGCGGGTTCGAGAATATGCAGACATGATCTTCTATCAATAATCAACAGCGGGGTCTGGGCACCCATATTGACTCCCACACATTCATCGATGATCATATCGGATGAACCACGATGCCAGGATTCAATCAATCCCATATATATATTCCCTTCGTCTCGTGATATTTTACTTGCCCGAGATTCGATCGTCGGTATCGTCATACCTAGTTCAATCTCGTTCACAGCAAGTACTTTACTCGTTCCGTAATCCGATATCACTTTGTGATTAACTCCTTAACCACATGCTTGCAAGCGGTGTTGATATCGATTACCGAGTGGGCCCGAAGTATATCTCTCCGACTTGGGAGGGACAAATCCCATCTCGATACATACAACCCAACAGATACTTTCCGATCACCTGAGAGACACCTTTATGATCACCCTCTCATAGGATGACGTTTGATGACCTCAAAGCTTTCTTCCGATACCAGGGAGTTGTATTATCTCATGGTCTAAGGAATACAATATTTGACATAAGAAAAGCTTCGCAAAGATGAACACAATGATACGATCTAATTGCTTCGCTTAGTTTGGGTCTGTCCACCACATCATTCTCCCAATGATATGATCTCATTATCAATTGACAACCCATGTCTATGGTTAGGAAACCTTAACCATCATTGATCAATGAGCTAGTCCATAGAGGCGTACTAGGGACACGGTGTTGTTCACAAACCACACAAGTATTAATGTTTCCGCTTAATACAATTCTAGCATGGAATATAAACATTATCATGAACAAGAATTATAATAATAACATCTTTATTATTGCCTCTAGGGCATAATTCCAACACATCGTCCCTAGATCGGGGGGATCTGAAGTTCTTCCCGGCACCCTGCCGGAGGGGAGATCATCCCGGAGGCCTTCTCTCCGGTATGATGCGTGAGTAGTTTCACCTTGGACTATGGGCCCATGTAGTAGCTAGATGGTTATATCTCCTCCTTTGTGCTTTCATGTATAGATCTTATGAGCTCCGTCCATGATCAAGATCTAATCTATTTGTAATCATGCATGTTGTGTTTGCGGGGATTCGATGGATATTGAGATTATTATGTTGGTTTAATTAATGGTCTTGTCTTTATGATTCTATCATGTATGTGTTGTTTGTGATCTTGCATGCTCTCCGTTGTTAGTAGCTATCTTGGCCAAGTAGTTGTTAGTGACTCCAAGAGCGGGTATTTATGCTCGATAGTGGGTTCATGCCTCTAGTTTTCAAGGGAAGTGACAGAAATCTCTTCGGTTGTAGATGTGCTGTTGCTACCAGGGAGAAAACAACGGTCTCTTGTTCATGGAACATGTGGACTGTTTACCTTACACACTTTGCTTAAAGCAGTTGTCTGTTGCTTACAACTTAATACTGAAGGGGGTTCGGATGATAACCTGAAGGTGGACTTCTAGTCATAGATGCAGTTGGATGGCGGTCTATGTATCTTGTTGTATTGCCCAATCAACCTCATAGGATCTTTTTGACTAGTAATTGCATTGTTATGCTTTGCTCAGTTCCTGTCAATTGCCCTACTGTAATTTGTTTACCCTTCATGCCATGTTATTTATCTAAGGAGAGCACCTCTAGTGAACTATGGACCCCGGTCCAATCTTTACCATTGATACATCTTTCACTGTTACTTGTTTACTTGCTGCAAACCATTATCTTCCACACCATACGTTTAATCCTTTGTTACAGCAAACCGGTGAGCTTGACAACCTCATTGTTTGTTGGGGCAAAGTCTTGAGTTTGTGTTGTGCAGGTCTCCACATTGTTTGCAACACCTGTGTGACGTTTCCTTCCTTCTTCTGGTTCGATAACCTCGGTCTCAACTAAGGGAAAACTTGTTGATTGCTCTTCACACCTTGCGCTTGGGGTTACCAACAAAGTGCTACGTCGAGCACCATCAAGTCTTTCTGGCGCCGTTGCCGGGGAGGCTAAGGATGTCTTCACTAGGGGAGTCCTTCACTTCCTTTCTCTTTACTTTGTTTTTAGTTTGCTTTGTTTCTTTTGCTTGGTTTTGTTTGCCTCTTTCCAAAAAACCCAAAAAAAATTAGTCTAGTTTGGTTTTCTTGCTTTATTCAAAAACACAAAAAAATTAGTTCCTGCTCCAGTTGCTGCCATGTCTGGTTTTGGATCAACCCCTATTTCCCCTATGATAGAAATCTCCACTTTTAAGCAAAAAAGTGAAGAAAGTTTTAAGGAGGCTTGGTCTAAAATCTTTGCTTACCAGAGGGAAACGGAGCCTGAGGTAAGCCTCAGCTTGGTTATTGATAGTTTCTATCGCGGTATTGCTCTTCGTTATAGATATGCTTTAGATGCTGTGGCTGAAAAAGATTTTTTTCTTTGTACTGAGGATGAAGCTTTTGATGCCATAAGGAAATTAATCATGATCTATGGTACACCTGACAAGTCTGATTCCTCTTTCACAAATATTTTTGCTAGGTTGAACACTCTTGAGACTAGTATTACTGCTATGATTAGTTGCTACCACACGCTTAGGGCTTACCATGATTATATTCCCATAAATTCTAAGTCTTCGAAGTGGTTTCCCACAATCAAAGTCTCTATAAATACTATACTTTTCGATGCTCGTTGTGATATCATGTCTGAATTTTGTCTCATGCCTAAAGATATTTTTGATTCCTTGAGTCTTTGGGGGATTATTGAAGGAGGATAGGAAATCTATATTACCAACAATGCCACTATATTGCCCACTGGAATAGCTGAAGGTGTGTTTATAAAAATCTCAGGGAAAATGGTGTCTACTGATTATCTTGTTATTGCATGTGTAGGTAAAGGACAGATCACACTTGGAAGATCTCTACTGAAACACCTTGGGGCAGTAATAGATGTGGGAAAAGACATCATGAACTTTGCTCCCTCGATAAACAATCATATCTTCCCTAAGGAGAAAAAGAAAGGTAAGAAAAGAAGGAACAAGAGGGGCAATGCTTCATTTGAAAATACTTGATTCTTCTTGCTTCTTGTGCCTAACTTAAAGGCGTTAAAGAAAAGTACTTGGTGGGTCGACGGTGGTGGGCGGTGTCGCCTCCCGGGTCTCCCCTGGGATTGAGCGACGTGGGTCACCAAACAGTCGATCCAATAGTGTACCAGTTTATACTTAGAGGGGTTCTTGCCATCTGTTTTTAGATGTTGTCTCACGAAAAATTACCAACATGGCCGAAGAAAGTTGCAAGTGAGGCCAGGTGGTGTATGTGTACACTAGATCATCATGGCGCGCGTTTCGCACCCATATAAAGATTATTAAATACTAGGTGGAAAGCCGCGCTTTGCCGCGCCGCCTAAAGTGCGTTTGACACTATGTCGTTGGTGTGCTAGATTTGAAGATGTTGTCAGGCGTGTCCCTCACGGTTGTAACACATTTAGTATTTTTCATATTTTTTTCTAATGACTTTTGTGACTTGCTAAATCCACGGTCATATTGTTTCAAGTAGTATGTACCTTCAAATGCCCTATTAGCACCACTTAGTAACATGAAGAAAGCAATAGTCTGACATATCAGCATCCAAGGCTCAACACAAGATTACATGGCAAGGAATTTATTCAGTGTAAGCAACTAAGAGAAACATAATATAATGGTATAGAATACCAGTTTGAATTAGGTTATACACATTAAACATAAAGCATGGATGACCTGGCAGGTTATGCATATTAAACACGAAGCATCTACGACATGCCGCTCCCGGGTTATACACATTAAACATGAAGCATGTATGACCTGCAAACATACACTCGATAGGTCTGAGCTTGTTGTATCAACATAAGCTAGAAACAATAAGGAGCATGATTCACCCATGTTGAAAGGAACGAAGTGCTGGTCCTGTCCCTACTACATCATCTCAAGGAATGGCATGGCCCAAAATTACTACCACGACATGATCTCCAGAAAACTCCACACTTTCACGTAATGTCTGCGGGCAAGAGAACACAGGAGGATTAAAGGAGCTCAAGAGCATAAAGTAAGACAAAGTGCAATCCATCAAGGGAATGCAAGAGGATTACAGAAGCTGTTAACATATCAAATTTTCAAGATTTTTGTTGCAATGCTATATGACACCGACCTCACTCATTCTTTTAGCAAATCAATGGTATGATTTTAACAGCAAGCATGAAACTATTCTAAAAGAGGCAAGGCATGAAACTATGATACCGAGAAAAAATATTTCTATAGGGGTCATTCACAAATGTAACACACTAACATTTGCAGCAGAAAAAATCCCCCTTAGAAAAGAGTCACATATCAAATTTTCAAGCTTTTTGCTGCAATGCTATAAGACACCAACCTCACTCATTCTTTTAGCAAATCAATGATATGGTTTTAACAGCAAGCATAAAACTATTCTAAATAAGTCAAGGCATGAAACTATGATACTGAATAAAAAAGATTTCTATAGAGGTCATTCACAAATGTAACACATTAACATTTGCAGCAGAAAAAAATCCCCCATAGAAAGGAGCTTATCAGTTGATCTGAGAGGCTAACATAAATTCTGTAGCGGAAACACCTATTATACATGACTCAAGAGGACAGGAATCCAGTGACATACTCATGTCGAGATGACCAACCCAGTAGGTTTGGGAGACATAGCATGTCGATGAGACCATGGTTGAAAGGGCGCTGGCTCGATGTCCTCCAAGCTGCAGTAGGTGGCCATGGCAAAGCGCGCACATTCAAAAGGTGCTAAATTCTGCAAAGGGAGGACCGTACCTCCACGCTCTTGGTAACATTCGTGGGAGCATGACCAGAACACTGCATTAACAGAAGGGCGCCTTCTCGGCAGACCCATGCGAAGATGAATACCTCGATGGAACAATAGCATGAGCATGATGCGCACAGCGTGCAGGACGCCATTAGCCTTTATGATGGTTGTATGCCTCATTCAATATACAGGGAGACATGTAGTGATGAAAAAGGGGCCTAAGCACTTATAGGTATGTTACTTGATAAATATGTAGCATTTCAATGCTTATTTCCTCTTACTTCAAAACGACATGTATTTTTTTATTTACAGTAGTTTAAAGAAGGGATGCAAGATGGAAAGTAACCGAGCAACTATACTCATAGAGTATGTTAAAACATTAGAAATACCTATAGTTCTTACTGAACTATATGAAAGAAAATCTTGGAAAAACTAAAAAAAAACTGGTGCTTTGTTCCATAGTGCAATGAGATAGTCATGGTTTTCAGGCGATTCATGAAAATAGAGATATTTGTTGATTAAGCTTCAAGAAAACAAGTTCATGGATTTATCTAACTGAAATATCTGACAATAATGCCTAAATACAATATCTTTAACGTTAATTAACCATGAAAATAAATAGGAAAAATTCAGCATCTTGTTAACTCAGGGTAAAACAAAAAACAGGACCCGATGCAGAAAATAAAGAAATTGCAGTCCTTTTTATTAGTGTGTGAGTAGCTCCAGTTTTATACAGTTAAGCTGATAAGGCAATAATTGCATCGACTTTACTACCTTATGTAGAAGAGTGTCTCTATTCCCACTGTCAACGTTGGAGACTGTAAACATGGTTATTGAAAAAGATTTGAAATGGGGAATAATCTATCTTGTATCTCACAAAATAATAATTGAATTTCACAAGCTGGCAAGAACAAACATCAACCTAGACCAAAACCAGTGGACCAAGTGCAACTCAACGGAGTTAATTTCATACATTATATGTTCGTCCAAGGTTATATGGATAATTTCACCATAAATCAAGTGGAGCTAATCGTTTGAATTATAAGCTCCAAACTACACACCTGGAGCGCACTGGCCTATCGCTGCGGCTAAGATGGCTATGGCTATGGCTAAGCCGGACCGACAACGGGCGGGTGTGGCATGACCTTGACCTGCAATTCTCTGAAGTTGAACGTGAATTCTTCTTCGCCTCCACCACCATGACCGTGGGGAATGGACTCACCGCCAAATTCTGGGAAGATCGATGGATCGCCGGCCGCTCTGTGCACGAGATCACACCGCTCCTTTATGCATGCATCCCAAAACAACGCCAGAAGGTGAGAACAGTGGCCGATGGCCTGCAGAATCACCAGTGGGCTAGCGACATCCGAGGCAACCTTGGCATTCATGAGATTGGCCAATACATACAGCTCTGACAAACAGTCAAAGGCACCACTCTATCTGCCGATCCAGACCAGCTCCTCTGGAAATGGACAGAAAGCGGCATATACACTGCGCCACCGCGGGTTCATGGGCTTGCCCTGCCTGGAAGCGAATCTAGAAGGTTTGGGCGCCGCCGCGGGTTCGATTCTTCCATTGGCTGGCATTTCAAGACCGATGCTGAACAGCACAGAGGCTAGAGCGACATGATTTACAACATCATCCCCGCTGCCTACTATATGATCAAGACCAGGAATCCATGCATCACCTGCTCCTTGCCTATCCATTCTCTCGTCAAATATGGCACGAGGTACTACTTGGTTGCGCTTGACATTTAGAATCCCCAACCAAGACGACGCCTCGATCTTTGACTGGCTGGAGCAGTCAAGACATGAGGTTGCTAGACCAATGCGCGATGGACTTGCCACGGCGACGCTTCTCACACCTTGGATGATTTGGAAGCACCAGAACATCTGCGCCTTTGAAGGATTGCAACCTTCAGTCAGCAGCCTGATGTCTGCAATCAAAGAAGAAGCGCGCATGTGGGCGCAAGCAGGAGCTTTAGGGCTTAGAGCTGTGTTACCATCTATTTAGGATGTACACTAGCATACCATGCTTGTTGTAACCACCTCTTAGGAGGTTTGTACCAAACTATTTACCTTTTCAATAAAAGAAACGCAAAGAATCCTTTGCGCTTTCCTCAACAAAACAATGAAACTGAGATTATTGGCTCTAGAAGAACTGCATCTACATGATTACTGAACTAACTGTCATCATAGATAAATTAGTGTTCTCTAAAAAATCACTAAACCGTTGCTTTCATAGGTCATATGTGACAAATTTCTTTCTTTATTTGTTGTAGCTCAACACATCACAAATTATGAGAGATTAAAATTTTAGATGACCAAGACGGAGTGTGCATAACCACGTGGTTCTTAATTTTCGTGACTGTTCAGCGCCAACAAAGAAAAAGTGAGAAGTTATCACAAATGAATGTGTTGCCTGAGCAAACGTTAGTAGCTTGGCCAGTGGTTATACCTAGAGAAATTATGGTTCCACGGTGAAATCCTTGGGGTCTGCAGCTTGGTGTCTGTTCCTCTTAACTAATCCACCTTCAGAGCTTCTAGAATCAAATCAATAAAATCTTAGCTTGTGGGTACCCACGAACGCAAACATCAAGAAATGAACTAAGCTATGATAGTTTTCCATGAATCCCAATCAATTAACCAACCGAATAAATTAATAACCAAAGGGAGATGCAGACTTTGAAAAGAGTCTTGCATATCTAAACCCGATGAACGCACCACAGTGAGCGGCGAGTATGTATAAAATTAGTATAATCACAGGTTAAAGACAGAATAATTGAATCCATGAGATTAAAAACTGCCCAAATTGTTGTCTTTCTTGATGACTGAATCCGAATGATCTCCAATTTCATGATGTAACTCTTGATGAAAGAAGCTTTATCAGCGATCACCAATTTTCACCATGCTCTTGAAGTATCAAATGGCAAACGGCAGGAATGAAATAGGAAGACCAATCAGTGCACAAGTCCACCAAAATTACATACGTAAATAGGAAGACCGAATACCTGCCATGCCACTGCCTGTAGATGACATGCATGTAACCTACAAGTACCAATACAGCAACAAACATCAGGCTGTTAGCAGACAAGAAAGTAGATGCAGGACGGGAGCAGAGTCAACACAACAATCCATCAACCAAAAAAGCGAGAACAGTGGCATGAGTCTGGAGTTACCTTGCCGGCCATTGCAGGCAGGGATCGGTGAATCCAAGCGGGGAGAGGCGATTCTGGGCGGCGGAGGCTCGATTCCAGGCGGTGGAGGCGCGATTCCGGGTGGTGGAGACTCGTCAGGCGGCGGCGGCGGCGCGATTCTGAGCGGCAGAGGCTCGATTCCAGGCGTTGGAGGCGTGATTTCGGCAGTGGCTGTGCGATTCCTGGCGACGGCATCTGGATTTTGGATTCCAGGCGACTCTTACTACAAAGCCAATAACACAGAACATGACTACAACGACGTGTGTGGCTCAGGTCTGGGTTATGGTGTTCATGAGCACTGCCACCATTGCCTCATCCAATGCAGAGCTCGCCTAGAGTAGAAGCGGTGGCTGGAGCCCGTGCACGGCATGTTGGTGTCAAACACCTTCAGCACCGAGACGAAGGGCCCAAAAAAACGGTCGATTTGTGGGCCGACCGCTGCGAGCTCGGCCATGGCCGCTCGGATCGGGCGCACGGCGGTCCCGAGCGCCGGCAGCTCTGCCTTGATCTCCTTGAGTCGAGGCCCCACACGGTCGGCAATGCCCTGATCCATCGCCCTAAGGGTATGGAGGAAGAGGACCTAGTTGCCGCTCGTGTGCACAAGCCCAATGCGGGAATGATCTTGGATCCCTCTCCCTCTCCGCCATAAATCGACCAGGAGAATGAGGCAGCCCAGATGCCGGAAAGGGGATGCTTTGGTGTCGTCCAAGAAATACATGCAACGCGCCACGTCTTGACCCGACCCCACGCACCGAGGCAAACATGATGCGGTCAACAGCAAAAAGCCAACCTTCTGGTCGCATCGTCGCTCACCCACCAGCTCCCCTAGAATCCGGTGCTCATGCTTGAGGATTAGTACGACTATCATGCTGCTTTAAAACTCTTCATTCTTTCATACTGCTCAGATGGCATTTGAGGTGGTATGATGCTGTCAACATGCTGTAGCTTCACAGAGATCTTATTGAACAATTCATTAAGTTCTGCAAAGTGTTGGTCCTTCAATCTATTGATCTGTTGACAACAAAGACCACATACACATAAGCTACAGAGATGAAAACAGAACAATAATAGACCACTGTTTGTTATCAAGTCAGTAAATATGGCACTGGCAAGATATTTCAAGTAGCTATTAGAAGCATAAAAATCTAAAACAAAATAAGAACTTATGATGCCCATTTAAAAACCGCTTCAATAGAGACTGCTAACTGCCATGTGGCTTTACTGCAACTAGATACTAACATTCAACTAGTTTACTGCAATTAGTATTGAAATATTAATTTATGAAATGTACAGAAAGTTAGAAGTCAAATGAGTTCGACAAGGCTGTATCAACTGAATGAGATCATTTGTGGTACAAGCAGTTGTTCGTGCACCCAACGTGATTAGATGACATTTTAGACATTAGGCTTTCATACATATAGCAGCACACAAATTAAAGGTCTTTTTTTTTTCAAGAAAACTCATAGAACCTTTACGTTTCATTTCATTGAAAAGGTAAAGTTTTTGGTACAAATCCTCCTAAGAGGCAGTGCCTGTAATGCAATCAGCGGAGAAAAAGAATGCAAACTGGAATCAGAAAAAACATCTCATGAACTCAATTAACCTATCAGAGAGGCGACTAAATTTATCACATTTTGCACTGTAATTCTTGTGTTGCAAACTGGAATCTGAAAAAATTGGCACTTGCAAGTTAAAATAGGAAACAGTAAGAAAACAGAGTAAATCATGGAATCCATCTCAATATTTAGCGGGAACCTAAATATTCTCACAAGAGGCCAACCTCATAATTATCTCATCTGATTAATAGGTAAATACAGAGCTCAGAACAGGCCCACCTCATAATTATTTCATCTAATTACAGGCAAACACAGAGCGAAGTTTACAGGTATTAAGATGAAACGTGGTAAATAGGAATCAACACTCCTGCCGATTATCCAAAGAAACATTCAATGCTCTTACATCACTGCTGTCAACGACAGGCTTGCAACTTCCGTATTCCATAGTCGATGTGTTCATCCATTTGTGTTTACTGAGATCCAATTATCTACAAGAAAATATTAAGCAATCTGATATACATTGGTGTTGTACAAGTTCTCTCATGAGATAGCTCCAACTCCAACTTTCTACATCCATATCGGTTGCTTGGGGAGTCCGAATTAGGTCATCTTGGACTTTTTTTTGGAAAGCTTATGTTATGGTCTTTTCAATGGATCCAACCTCCATCTTGCCAAAACAGTCCTAGCCTGTTACTAAAACCGAATCAAAAGGTGTCGCGCCACCTCCGCTTGGTCATTTGTTTCCTCTGCCCCGAGAGGTGAGATAACATGCTGCTACTACCTGTCTGCAGCTGAGCATTCATTGTACTGCGCATCGGCCCAGTGCTTTCCTGTTGTAACGCGCCACCCATCGAACCATACTGCAAGGAATTGAAATGCCTTCCTTGAGCAGCTTCCGTATGTATGTTTGCACCATGTCGCTGTGTAGGGACACTGAAGTTTGTTGTTGGAGGCGCAGGTACATGCTGGATACCGGCTTCCCTAGAGAACGGCAATCCCATGCTCATGCTTGACAAACTTGCTTGAGGATTAGTATGACTATCATGCTGCTGCAAACTTTGGGGAGGCTGTCGTTGCTGCGAAATGTTAGAATTAGGAGCTTGTCCTACAGGTGGCTGGAACTGTTGCTGTACTTGTGGTTGCACTGGCTTCCTTCTTTGTGAATTCAAGATACTGATGATCTGTTTCTTGTATTGCGGAACTTTGTCCCTCAGAGAAGGTTGGATATTATTCTTGCTAATTTGCAGAATTTGTAATACACGGTCCAACATTATTTTAAAACTCTTCATTCTTTCATACTGCTCAGATGGCATTTGAGGTGGTATGATGCTGTCAACATGCTGTAGCTTCACAGAGATCTTATTGAACAATTCATTAAGTTCTGCAAAGTGTTGGTCCTTCAATCTATTGATCTGTTGACAACAAAGACCACATACACATAAGCTATAGAGATGAAAACAGAACAATAATAGACCACTGTTTGTTATTAGGTCAGTAAATATGGCACTGGCAAGATATTTCAAGTAGATATTAGAAGCATATAAATCTAAAACAAAATAAGAACTTACGATGCCCATTAAAAACCCGCTTCAATAAAGACTGCTAACTGCCATGTGGCTTTACTGCATCTAAATACTAACAATCTAACATACTCTATGGCTGTATGCTCCATAGCCTGGATTCATACAGAATTTCCTATACATATAAATATATTACATAAAAAGACTGTCATAATGTAGTGCATCTACACACCAGACTATTGTGTTGTATGAAATTCCGGTTCCAATTCAAGGAGTTTGTTGGAACACATGAAGTGCAAAAATAGAAGGCCCTAGCATCCAACATGGCGAGTTGTTTCATCTTCTAACAATCTAGATCAGGGCAATCTCAACATATTTCTTCTAGGGGCCATTGTCTATGAATTTTAGGAGGTTGACAAAGGGAGGTGCCAAAAGGGTGATATTACTATCATGTCTTACCATTTGATATGTCTCCTCTTGCCAATCACCTACACCTGTGTGGCCTGTTTGAGCAGTATTGTCCACAGATGCTGCATAAAAAGCAAGTTTGTCAAAGTCTACCACGTTAAAAAGAAAAGGCCAAAAAATAACATGCTACAATAAGTATTAATCCTCGTACCACTAACATTCTGGATACTAGCTGCAGCTGCACTAGAGGACTGTAATCCGGTGCTCATTCTTGACAAACTTGCTTGATGATTAGTATGACTATAATGCTGCTGTAGATTTTGGGAAGGCTGCTGTTGCTGCGAAATGTTAGAATTAGGAGCTTTTCCTGTAGGTGGCTGGAACCTTCTTTGTGAATTCAAGATACTGATGATCTGTTTCTCGTATTGAGGAACTTTTTTCCTCAGAGCAGGTTGGATAGTACTCTTGCTAATTAGCAGCATTTGTAATACATGGTCAATCATTATTTTAAAGCTCTTCATTCTTTCATACTGCTCAGATGGAATTTGACGCGGTATGATGCTGTCAACACGCTGTAGCTTCAGACAGAGCTTATTGAATAATTCATTGAGTTCTGCAATGGTCCTTCAAGCTCCTAATCTGTCAAAAACAAAGACCACATACAGATAAATTTGGTGCAGAAGCTATAGCGATAAAAACAGAACACCATGTTTTGTCATTAAGTCAGCAAATATGTCATCGGCAAGATATTTTAACTAGCTATTCGAAGCATACAAATAAAAATATAACCTATGACGTCCATTAAATAAAATCCTTTCACAGACTGCTAACTGCCTTGTGGTTTTACTACGTCTAGATACTAACATATTGTATAGTTGTATACTTGTATGCTCCATAGCACGCATTCATACAGAATTCCTATACATATAATATATATATGTTACAAGAAGATTGCTAGAATGTAGTGCATCTACACAGCAGACTATTTTGTTGCTGTATGGAATTCCAGATCCAGTTCCAGATAGAGTTTGTTGGAACACAGACCAAAAGAAGAACAAATGGGAAAAATGAAGTCAAAAGTAAATATCACGTCTTACCATTTGATATATCTCCTCTTGCCAATCACCTGCACCCACATGGCCTGTTTGAGCAGTAGAGTCCTCAGATGCTGCATAAAAAGCAAGGTTGTTAGAGAGTATTACGATAAAATGAATAAGCCAACAAATTATAAGCTACTAGTACTTTGTAGGATGGAATGCAGTGGCGATGGGAAAACTGGTGTACTGGCCGTTAACAACATATATAGACCACAATGAACTAGATGTCAGATTGCAACGTTTATGCAGGGTAGCACCACTTTACAGCAAAAACGTCCACAAATCAAAGAACCAAATCCAGTGAACAAACACAGAAGATTAATAGGGTCAGCTTAGTCAACTTACCACGATGATAACCACTCTGGGTTCAATAACTAGAGACACACGACAGGCAGGCTAGAAGAAAAAGTCTTACACATGATGCCGGGGAGGGTGGAGGTTGATTCAATGCAATAAAGCGTATAATCTCAGCACTTGATGCAGTAAAGCAATTGCCATACAGGTGAAGATGATAAAATGTGCAACACTCAGTAGTTTACTGTATATTGTACCTTGTGCAGGGTAGTTTTGATTCAGAATCACTTGAGCATTTCCAGGAGCCTGCTGTGTCCCCGTCTCCACAGAGAGCATTTTTTGAAAAATCTTCCGCCAATAATCAGACTAAGCAAACAAAAGAAAACATTACAGAATTTTATACCAAATTACTAATAGAGTAGTGGCATGCAACCAACAGTCCTGGTACGACTAACAGTTTAGCATGAAGGTGCTTGAGCTTTTAAAATTTGAATCACAATCATAGAAGAAATTATTAACTTACCGACGGATATATGGCATACACACATGAATTTGGAAGAGTAACTCACTGAAGCAACTCAAGGTGCAAAACTACAAGATTCAACATGTCGTCGATAATAACCAAGATCATGATCAGCGCTTTGGTCAGTATCATTTATGTAACATCACAAAAAAAGATTAAAACATGCTAGCTTATTAACTTACATTTGTAAATTTGAATTTATATTAAGTGCAAAAATGCTAAAGTAACCGGGATGTGCTCTAAATGGTCTCCACGGCCCCGGTTCAAGTCCTAGTACCACAGCAAAAAAAATGAATTTGTTCCCAAGCATGACAAAAATCAGGATATGTTCCCAAGAGCATGTAACAAAAGTCGCCCAAGGTCCCACGGTTATTAGCCCATAAAGCCTTGTACAGCGTTTGGAGACAACTCTGCTCGATTATTACCCGATAAGCTCTGCTCTGAGAAGCAGAGCAGTCAGAGCAGATGGGTTAAATTACCTGATTGGTCGCTAGGCTATAGATATTCTCTTCGAATTGCACAGCTATTCTGTGAAGCTCGTTCAGCTCCTCTGGCATCCATACCGGCAGATCCTTCCTCAGAGTTCCCAGTCTATATGTATAACGCAAAAACGTAAATAAATTGGTGGGCACATATCATATCAGATGGAACCGGTCACATAATTGACCAGAAAACACGCGGAAAATTCACGTTCTTTCGTGGGGAAACCAAAAAAAAGCAGAGGAATGATCGAATTGATATGATCAGAGGGAGGGGAGAGCTAAGCAAATCAAATCAGCTAGTATTATCCGTACATCCTATCGACGATCCGGCTGCGTTCCTCGGGCTGGAGCTGGGCGCGCCAGTCGCCTCCTGCGGCGGGGGCGTTCAGGTCAACGCCGCCGCCGGCGGCAGCCGGGTCGGACCCCTGCGTGGGCCGCCAGCTGGCGTCCATGGTGCGGATCGGCGATTCCCGTACACTGGTTAGATCTCGAGAACAGGATGGAGGTGCAAGAGGTGGAGTACACAGACGAGACGACGGCGACGAGGGGGAGAGACGCTGTGGTGTGCATTGAGTAATAATAATACTCCCTTAGAGCATGACCAAGAGCATCTACAATATGCGTATCTAATACTCCCTCCACTTCAAGAATTAAGGCATATAATTTTCTTAAAAATCAAGCCATGTAAAGTTAGTCCAAATTTTTAGAAAAAGCTATTATATTATATAGATACCATGTGAAAATATGTTTCATAATGTATAGATTATGTATTGTAAATATTAATATTTTTCTCATGCACACGTGGTTTGTGGTTGCACCGCGCTTCACCACCTGTTAAATTCGCACAAAAGTAATATCCAACAAGATCAAACACACAATATAAATTTACCAACAAATAGTCTAATTATTATTATAAATTGTTCATCACCAACAATTATGCAACAATACAACAAATTATCATGAGCAATACAACAAACATATAAGACACTATTGTCACTCATTCTATTTCCACCATTCCTCAATGCATACAATCAGTAGAATCAAGCATACCTAAAAACCCATGAGCCTTGTTCATCTCCAAAAATCTAGCTATATCTAAAAAATGCTTTACACACTTGATTGCTTGACTCTCTTTCATTGCCAAGTGGTCATTGACTAGATCTGTTGGAATACCGTGCCATCCTACGCAAGGCGGCGACCACTTTTGATAGGTGCTATGACCAAGTTCTCTGACGGCATTCCTCCTTTCCTCAAAAAAGATCCTTCTTCTTCACCTCCTCGGCAATGTTCTTGAAAAGGTTGATGCTCATCCTAAAATGGCAACAAAAATACTTCTCGGGGAATATTGGATTGTCCATAAAATAGCTTCGCACCAACTTATTGTGGCCTTCAATTTGTTCCCTCCACAACTTCTTTCGACTGAAAACGGAACCACAGTGCTCGGGTTTCTTGTTCACGTGCAAAGCCAAGAGTATAACTTCAAGGTCAAATTCTTCGTCGGATGAATAGTACAAAAATCTCATCTATAAATATATAGCCGAACTACTATTTAATCTAGCAGCAAATCCTATCTAAAAAAGAGTGGCGACGACGGTGGCTACATACCTTGCACGCGTGCGCCCAACTGGTCGTGGTGTTCGCGGAGCACCGAAGGTGCTCGTGTACTAGCGCTGGTGCGTTTGGACTGGCTGTTGGCTCTGGTGCATCGCGGCGGTCGTGGGTTAGCGACAGATCCTGGAGCAACGCAGAGGCCTGATTTGACGCGGTGACGCGGTGTCTGCGGCTCTCGGGATGGCATGGCGGTGGAAGGTCGTCAACAACGCCTCGGGTCTAGCACCGAAAGCGGCGGTAGCATGGAATCGGAGACAGCGACGCCAGCGTAGGTGGGGACACGCACGCGGAGTTTTTAGCATTAGTTGGTGTTCACGCGCTCGTAGACTTTTTCTGCACGCTATAGTGCGAGCGCCGAATATGCAACAATAGAGCGAATTGTAGCGTGCTGAATATTTTTTTACCACATGCTTTTGGCGTGTTTGCTGGGCGCTAGTTTTGGCCGGCCACACGCTAAATCGACGGGTTTTTTTGTGTGGGCATGTTTTAGCGCATATGTTGGAGATAGACTCAACTTTTTTTGAGGGATGGAGATAGACTCAACTTTTTCTAGATACGAATGCATCTAGTCTAAATATTTAATTAGATATATATATGAATCTAAATAAAGTTTAGGCTATTAATATGAACGGAAAACCAAATCGCTGAACTATGTGTTAAGACTATTGTGACTGTAGAGCGGTGCACTAAGAAATATTTCATGAATTTTCTTAACTTCCTTATCACAGGTTGTCTACTTAAAAAGTATCATGATTTGGAGTAGTGTTATTTGAAAAATCTAGATGTAATTTTGACATTTTCTTTATTTTATTATGTCACAGCAATTCCATGTTTTCCTATTCAAGTATTGTTATGCCGAGAAAAAATAATCGTCATTATGTATCCAAGGGGTAAAAATGAGACTGGAATACACCCAAACACTAAAATCTGGGGTTACATGAAAGCAAATAAAATGGAGAAACTATGCTAAGTCCCTTCTTGGCTCACAAAAAACCCAATTACAAAAGAAACAGCCTACCATGATATTGTACAAAAGAATTTCCTTATTGATACGATAATAGAATGAGAATAATGTCTCTTTAGACTTGACGACCAATCACTTCCTTGTACATCTCTACAACAACATCATGCTCCACTTTCATGAAGATCTCCCGGTCCATTCTCTTATCTTTTAGGTAGTCGATCATCTTTAGTTGTTCTATTGCTGTGAGGTTTCCTACACTTTTCACTTTGTCAATGCAATAGCCAATGCAATAAGGATCTTTGTCAGGATCATTTTCTTCCATCTGCGCCGTTTTCATATCTCTATAACTTTCTGTTTGCTTTGTCTTCACATCCTTATAAGTTTCAAGTTCTTCTTTTCTGCCAGCAACAGGATTGTCGATAGCTACGTCCTTGCCTTCATCACTTCCTTTTGAATGCTTAGCCTTTTTTATAGGTGATGTTTCTGGAAGTTTGTAGTTGTCACCTGATGCAAAATGGCTAGCATTATTTCCCATACTTATAGAGTAGGCACCATATGATAAGTCGACACCGTCCCCATACATACCTCTATCCCGATCATAATCTCCATGACCTAATCCTGGAGCCTCCAATGTTGGACTGGGCGAATTCAGTCTAGAGGCCTTCAGAACTTGCTCTGTAGAGGTTTCCTCACGTGGTACAGAAGGAAGCGAATTGTACTTCTCTTCAAGAAAGTCAGTTATCCTTTTGCATCGCTTCCCAAGTATTGTTTTACCTGAGTAGAGAGAAATAGATTTTAAGAACAACCAAACAAGATCATGTGGTACATTCATAACTTATGAAGCTAACATCATAGTGCGGAAATTCTTTGAACCTCCACTTTCGTTGTTCTTGACTCAGTTCATCCCATTTTCCGTCAGTGGATTTTGGCACTTTTTTCTCATGGTCCCAACCAAACCCACTGCTATCTAAAAATGGACTTGATAATAGTGTACTCTCTCTTTAACCGTTGGACTCTATATGTTACTTGTTTAACTCTGAAATTAGCCCTATCAAACTGTTTATTCAGGCGTACGTGCCGCCATTAAATTTCATCGTAACAATGAGCATCTCTGTGTGACCATCAGTCCATGATGCTCTATTTTGCCTACCTACATTCGTAAAATATATGGAATTAGTCATCAAAATTGCAGAGCCTTAATTGTATCAAAACTGCAGCCCCTGGTCATCTATTTTATCTAACGAAAGTATAAATGGATAGATGATGAATCTAACATATTTGAAGGTCAGCATCATCTGGTGAATCTTACAAAATCCTAAATACTATAATTTAACTAACGACTTTCGGATCACCGTCTTCGTTTCATTCATATGGGGCATTGACTTGAGTTGACTAGATAGATTATTTTGTCGGTGCTGGAAGGCAAAAGAAGCCTCACAACGACAGTTCAAATCAACAAGAAGCACGAGGATGAAGGATATCGGAAGCACATCACCTTTCTTCTCTCCACCGTCGTATGTTGCCTTCTCCATAGCTGCCGATGAGATGCCAAGGGAAGACAGTGGGGCCACATCGGCTCAAGGGTATGAAGTGACGCAGAGGGATCGTCCTTCTCGTTTAACCGTTAGAACCTGGATTACTGAACAATTCGCTGATCTCGGGGTTCAGGGAGTTGGACAGTTTTCGATCAATCCAATTCCGGTCCCGGTTTTTTATCCGGCCAATAAAAATAGGTATGTTTTTTTAGTACTGCGAAAATACCATAGTTTTGGAAATACTATAGTATTAAAAACAATAATTTTTAGTCATAGCGAAATATCTCCAAGTACTTAAAATTGTGGCAATTTAAGAAAGTGTGGTAATTTTAGACATTGTGGTATTTTATAAAGACTGTATTATTTCCCAATGTAACTCTGTTAATACATAAGGCGTGAGTGTTCTAATGGACCACACACATTTTCCACTCCGGACACGACGATAACTGCTCCGGATAAAACATTCTTATACATGATGCCGGTGAAGGTGGAAGTTGGTTCAATGAAATAACATCCAATAAAAAGAGGTATGATTTTTTTTAATACTGTGAAAATAACATAGTTTGGAGATATTGTAGTATCAAAACAACATTTATTAGTCATAGAGAAATACCTCAAAGTATTTGAAATTGTGGTATTTTATAAAGACTTGTATTATTGTCTAATGTAATGCGTGAGTTTTCTGATGGACCACACACATTTTGCACTACGGACACGACGATAACCACTCCGGATAAAACATTCTTATACTTGATGCTGGGAAGGTGGAAGTTTGTTCGATGAAATAACACATATTATTTCAGCACTTCATGCAATACAAAATTGCCATCCAAGAGAAGTTAATAAAATGTGCAACACTCAGTTTACTGTGTATTCTACCTTGACCAAGGTTGTTTCGATTTGGAATCACTTGAGCATTTCCAGCAGCCTGTTGTGCCTTTGTGTCCATAGAGAGCATTTTCAGAGAGATCATCCGCAAATAATTAGGCTGGGTAACATAAAAGAAAACAATATAAAGTTTTGCACAAATTAATAATAGAGTACCAGTGGATTGCAACCAACAGTCCTATTGTGATTAGCAGCTAGCTAACATTTCAATCATAATCATAAAAAACTGGTGATGTAAGAGGCAAAACACATGCCTGTAATAAGCAATATGATCAGAAAATCCAAATCAAGTAATTGACACCGAGCCAGGCAGTATGAAGAAGACTGCTCCAACACAAAAGGAAAGTGGTTCGCCACAAATAAACCAGCCGTACAGAAAATACAAATGGAAATGGTACACCGCAACTAAATTATTCCGTTTGAACTTTTTTACTGTAATGGAGTGTATGTGATTCAGACTATGCCCGTTCAAAAACAGGGAAAGAGGGAGTATAGTAAGGTCTTGTTTGATTTTGGGTCTGAGATAAATGATTGTGTACCATCGCGTACCACATGGACTAGTCTAGTGCTATCGTTTTAACAGAAGATAGTTCAGGGCATACAAACATGATTTGGACGAGAAACATGATTGAAGCAACTCAAGGTGCAACACTACACTACAATATTCAACACCTGAAAATGATCAGCGTTTTGGTCTATCATTTTAAAAATCAGGAAGGCGGGGTGAGGATCTAGGATTTTAGGCTTTATTATATGTGTCTCCAAGCATGAGAAAAATCAGGATAGGTTCCCAGGAGCATGTAAAGAAAATTCTGGCAGATGGAGAGCAAAAAAAAAGTCACCCAAGACACCATAATAAAAAGGTAATCTGCTAGACATGACGTGAAAATCTGCTACTAATTTTGGTGTCTGTTTTGCTCATTTGTTAGCCCATAAACCATGCTTCACCCCTATAACTAAGAGATTGTGCTCTGCGGAGATGTACGTTAAATTACCTGGTCGGTCGCGGCGTTATACATCTTCTCTTCGAACCGTTCGGCGATTCCTCGAAGTGCGCGCAACTCCTCCGGCCCTATTACTGACATATGCTTCTTCAGAGTTTCCATTCTACATGCATATAAACGCAAGAAGTGAATAAACTGGGGATGCGGTTGTTTTTAACTGTTATTATGCTGAATTGGCAACCTGTGCTATAAATTATTCGGATACAATTCCAGTTAAATAAAGTAATGTTTAGGCTGGATGTAAATCTGCTGCTGACGCAAGTTGATTAGCGAATCCTAACAGGAAATTAATCTTGACATACGGCTGGATCAGAGCTTGCTGTGAGAAGATTTTGACCCGATCGGAAACATTGTACTCCTAAGGCAAATCAAATCAAGTTTAGAGTCCGTACATCTTATCGACGATCCTGCCGCGCGCGCCGTGCTGGATCTGGGCGCGCCAGTCGCCTTCGGCGGAACCCTGCGTGGGCCGCCACTCCATGGGGATCGATGGGCGATGCAGGTGGAGGGAGTATTTGCAAACTAGACGACGGCGGCGGCGAGGAGGAGGAGGAGGAGGGACGTCCGATTGGCCTTGCCCGGTTTTGGTTTATAACTGTTGGGAAACTGGGCCGGTAGGCAGCCTCTACCAGCCTACGGTTGGCCCATGTGGGTATTGTAGGCTCCTTTAGTCTATAAATAGATGAATAATCTGTGTACGGGAGTTTACCGATAGAGTTTTCAATAAAGTTTACTTTGTTTCCTGTGTCATCTACTTTGTACTGTGTGTGTCTTCTACTAGTCTTCTTCTCGGGTGTGGAACAGCCTCGGGACTGGCCAGTCGGCAGGGGTGTTCCAACACGTTATCAGCACGTGTCTCTCCGTCGAGCCTCCGTCAAGCCACCGTCGAGCCTGCATCACGCAGGCTTTTCGTTGAAGGTAACACAAATCTGACCGCAAAAATAGATTCGTCTCGCGTTTTCCTTTCAAGATTTGCGTTCAGATCTTAGATTAGATCCCATCTTGGGGTACGGATTTTCCTTTCCGGGAGTCGAGCTGACCTGCTATCGCCGACCAATGTCGATTTAATTACTCCCAGATCAGGAACTTATTGACTGTACCAGTGCACCTGTTGTGTCGATCTAAATTTAATTTAGTAGATCGGACTGGTCATGTCTATTTTTATTAAATAGATCGGATCGAATCTACAGTTTTTCTTTTGCATGATTTTTTTTTGTTTGCAACCGCATGCGTACGCGCTTTGCAAACGCTAGAGGCCATGGCGGCTGAGAGAACGAGCTCGCGCCCGCGCCGCCGGCCGCTGGCCTCGCGCCGCCCGGCCCTGCTGGCCGTGCAGCCGCCCGCGCTCGCCGCCGGCCGCTGGCCCCGCGTCGCCCGCGTCGCCCGGCCCTGCTGGCCGCGCAGCCGCCCGCGCTCGCCGCCGGCCGCTGGCCCCGCGCCGCCCGGCCCCGCGCGCCGCGCCTGGCCGCCCGCGCTCGCCCGCGCGCACTGGCCGCCGCGCTGGCACGTCGTCTGCTGCGCGTGGCCGCACGTGCCGCCAGCGGCGCTGGCCGCCGCGCTGGCGCGCCGCCCGCTGTGCGTGGCCGCGCTCGCCGCCGCCATGCCTGCTCGCTGGCCACGTCCGCCGCCAGCGCCGCCGCCCCGCCTGGCCCCGCTGGCCACGCCGCTGCGCCCGCCGACGCGCGCGCCACGCCGCGCCGCGGCCGCCCGCCGTCCGCGCCGCCGCGCCCCTGGCCCCGTTGGCCACGCCACGTGCTGCTGCGCCGCAGGCCCCGCGTCGCCGCCGCGAGCTGACGCCGCGTGCTGGCCGCCGCGCACTCGCCGCCGCAAGCTTGGCCGTCCCGTGCATCAGTTGAGGGTGGGCCAGACGGTTGGCCCGCACGTGTAGTCCATCTTCTTTGGACTGTTTTTTTTATTTCGTCCGCGTCTGCGACCTTCGCCGGCTACGCCCACACGCCAATCGCGTCGCTGGTTCGGCCTGCTGCCGGCACCGCCGCCCCAGTCAGGAGCTAGCTCTGCTAGCTCCGTTCCCCCGCTTAGCAGGCAGGGACAGTCTGGAGCGGACCGGCCGCGCAGAGACAAGGGTAGCTGGGCCGTTTGGTAGCACACGATCGCGGGCGGTTGGACCGTTTTTTTTGCTCAGTTTTCGATCTGATTTCCTACAAGCTTTTGAACTATGTTTTACTACAGTTATTAATTAATGCATATTTTTAATACTTTGTATCTCATAGATAGCTTATACCGTTTTTTCATTAAATTTTGGAACGCCGTCATATTTGAATTATTGTATCGATTATCGCATTTATACAACCGATTACCTGCTGTAATCTTACACACTTTGCATAAATTGTAGATGACCGGAATCGTCAGCCGCGAGTTCCCGGAGTTGACCCAGGATGGGCTTAACTACCTGACTTGGGCCTCGGACGTTAAGATCGTCCTCGAGGGCCGCTGCATCAAGGATGCGTTGATTGAGGGGACCCCGACGGCCCCCAGCAAAACCATCCCGGCGGATAATGCCAAAGCCCTACACTTCCTCCACCATCACATATGTGAGACTCTCAAGAATGAGTACATGGCAGAACGGAGTGCTTCTGCCCTTTGGACCACCCTCAACAAGCGGTTCTCTAGGCTGAAGTACACCATTCAGCCACAGGCGGAGGCAGATTGGATACATCTGAGGTTTGCGGACTTCAAGACGGTGGGAGAGTACAACTCCAGGTTGCACCGGATTTGTACTATTATTCAGCTGTGTGGGACCAGTACCACCGATCAGCAGAAGATAGACAAAACCCTCTCCACATTCCATCCGGACAACATCCAGTCCTCGTGAAACTTTCGCCAGGAAGGATTCACGGAATATGCAGCACTTATTGATGCTCTCCAGGTGGCCGAAGGGCAGGATAATGTTCTGAAAAAGAACTTCTCCGCGCAACCCTTCACGGGGGGCCCAAGTCATGAGGCCAATGCCGGTGCCTACAAGGTGCGCAAGCCCATCCACAAGAAGAGAGGCAAGAAGGGCCCCAACTCCTCCAACCCGGCCAAGCAACGCAAGGCGGGCAAGGGGGAGGTGAGGCCCCAGGACTGCTTCCGCTGTGGCTCCAAGACTCACTTCTCCAGGCAGTGTTTGGACCCTAAACACGTCGTGGACGCGTTCAAGGCCAACAAGAAGGCGCGCGAGGCGCATCTTGTCCAGGTTGAGGCACCACTGGCGCCCGGAGCGGCGCCTGTGCAGAACGTCGTGCACGTAGTGGCGCAGGACGTAGCACAAGTGGCAGCACCCTCGGCGGTCCCCACGGACGCCGCTGTGCCCATGGAGGTTGAGCACGTTGTGCCCCCCGCCGCCTCAGCTAGGCCCCTTATCCATGATGATGGCCAACGAAGAGAAGCTCACTGACCTTGAGATACAGGCTGAGCTCGATGGTTTCTTTGCAGAATCCACCTGAGCTCCTTTTATTGTGATGATTCCTTTTCCGCAATAATCAGATACAATTTTTTTCGATATGGTTGTAAGCTCTATGAGAGCATAACACTTATTTGTTTTCGGCAATTGGATGACATTTATTCCATTATTTGATGATGTGATGTTCTGAAATGTTTATGTGTTTTACTTACTTGATGTAGCAACTTCCTCGCTCCATTATATTAATTAGGCACTATATTTTAGAATGCGTGTGTCGCCCAAATGGAGGAAACGTGCCTTGCTGATAGCGGCACCACCAATACCATCTTGAGAGAAACAAAGTATTTTGAGTCAATTACCAAAAACCCTGGTAACATAATGACGATCGCCGGCTGCGGTCCGAATGTAGTTGGCTCCGGAAGAGCAACTATCATACTCCCAAATGGAACAACTCTGATCATTGAAGAGGCATTGTTGTATCCGGAGTCGACTCGTACTCTCTTAAGTTTTAGAGACATCCGCGCAAATGGTTTCCATGTTGAAACCGATGATGATGAGAATGGCAAGGAGTTCCTACTCATTACCAAGCGCGACGAAAATGGTAAACATGTTGTCGAAAGACTCCCTTCATTAGCTACTGGGCTGTACTACACTAAGATAGTAGCACCGCCTATTTACACTACCCTTAAGACTGTCTTTAGAAGCTCCGAACTATTCTGCCTTTGGCATGATAGGTTAGGCCACCCCGGTCTTAGGATGATGAGAAATATAATTAACAACTCGAACGGTCATAATGTTAATGTGAAAAATTTCCCGAATCCCGATGATTTCGTGTGCTCCGCATGCGCTACGGGGAAATTGATCATTAGACCGTCCCCCCTAAAGGTGAAGGATGAACTCCCCGCGTTCTTGGAACGCATTTAAGGGGATATATATGGTCCAATTCAGCCCCTCTCAGGGCCGTTTTGGTACTTCATGGTGCTCATCGATGCTTCCTCTAAATGGTCCAATGTTTGCCTGCTGTCAACAAGGAACCATGCTTTTGCAAAGTTGATCTCCCAGATCATACAAATAAGGAATAAATTCCCTGATTATCATTTAAAGTCTATTCGAATGGACAATACCGGAGAATTTACTTCAAAGGCATTTGATGATTATTGCATGGCAACTGGAATCAAACTTGATCACTCCGTACCGCATGTCCACACTCAAAATGGACTTGCGGAGGCATTGATTAAAAGGATTAAATTCATTGCCAGACCACTCCTTCAGGGTTGTAATTTACCAACTACATGTTGGAGATACGCGGTGTTACACGCCGCTAATCTCATCAACTTTCGACCATCGGCCTACAACATCCACTCTCCCATCCAACTTGCGCAAGGGTCGGCACCAAAAATTTCACACCTCCGTAGGTTCGGTTGCCAGGTATATGTACCTATACCACCACCCCAACGATCAGCAATGGGACCACTCCGTAAGTCGGGGATATACGTTGGTTATGAGACTGTGTCCATAATCAGGTTCTTGGACCCCTTGACAGGTGACTGTCACACGGCCCATTTTGCTGACTGCATTTTTGACGAGGATCTTTTTCCGACTTTGGGGGGAGGCAATCAACCCCTGGATGACAAAAGTCAAGAAATCACGTGGAAAGCCACGGGGATCCACGCTCATGACCCGCGCACTGTTGAGACTAATAGAGAAGTCCAAAAGATACTAGATTTGCACTCCCTAGCGAATCAACTGCCCGATCATTTTAGTGATTTAAAGACTGTGACAAAGTCGCATGTGCATGCACGCAATGCACTAGAAAGGGTTGAAATACCAAAGAAAAATGATGGTATACCCGCTCCTGCTCCAAGGCCTAAGAGGACGCGGATTCCGGTTTCTCAAATCCCAAGTACCCGGGGACGCCCGAAGAAAAAGGATAAGAGAGATTTATTATAGTCTACCCCTGTTGAGGGGAGCCAGTTGAGACCTGGCACAAGTACGGATATTTCAGTGCACGAAATTCCGGACTTGAACTTTCCTATATCGGAAATACCCAGCGAAGTTGTGTAAGCACACATCAGAGCGGGAAAGCTAGATGACCTAGCTCCTGGATTGGGAAATCCGGTGGAGCAAGAGGATGTGCCTGATGCACTCCATGACGAAATGGACATTAACTATGTTAATTCGGGCGAGTCATACAACCGAGCCATGGAAAATGTCGACGTTAATTTTGCCAAGAAAATTGCCTCAATCATAGATCTTGACCCTGAGCCTAACACGCTCGCTGATTGCAAGAAAAGGTCGGATTGGAAAGATTGGCAGAAGGCAATTACTGCTGAATTATTATCGTTAAACAAAAGAGAGGTATTTGGACCTGTTTGTCTAACTCCTCCCCACATTCGCCCCGTTGGCCATAAGTGGGGTTTTGTTCGAAAGAGAAACGAGAATAATGAAGTAGTAAGGTACAAAGCAAGGCTCATTGCTCAAGGTTTCACTCAGCGACCAGGTGTCGACTTTGAGGAAACTTACTCCCCAGTCATGGATGGAATTACCTTTAGATACTTGATCTCAATGGCAGTAAATATGGACTTAAAAATCAAACTAATGGATGTTGTCACCGCTTACCTATATGGTAACTTGGATTCGGACATATACATGAAAGTACCAGAAGGTATCCCTGTCCCGAACCAGGATAGAGCAAACAGGAGCTTATATAGTGTTCAACTTAAGAAGTCATTGTATGGACTAAAGCAGTCAGGTAGGATGTGGTATAATCGTTTAAGCGATTTCCTTCATCAGAAGGGCTACGCGAGCAATGAAGATTGCCAATGTGTTTTTATACGGAGATCCCAGTATGGTTTCTGTATTATCTCGGTGTACGTGGACGATTTGAATATAATCGGTACACCTGACGATATTGAGGAAGCGAGTTCCTACCTGATGTCGGAATTCGAGATGAAAGACTTAGGCAAAACCAAGTTTTGCCTCGGTCTGCAACTTGAGCATTCCCCTGCGATTCTAGTTCACAAGTCGGCCTACACCCAGAAGGTGTTGGAACGATTTGGGTTTGAAAAGGCATATCCTTCTAAGACCCCGATGGTCGAAAGATCTTTGCAGCAAGACAAGGACCCGTTCAGGCCTAAAGAAGAGGGGGAGGAAATTCTAGGACCGGAATTCCCCTACTTAAGTGCAGTTGGCGCACTTATGTACCTCGCAAATTGTACACGGCCGGATATTGCATTCGCCGTCAATTTGCTTGCAAGGTACAGTTCTGAGCCTACCAAGAGACGTTGGAAAGGCGTTAAAGACATCTTTAGGTACATACAAGGGACTAAGGACCTTGGCTTGTTTTACCAAAAGAACCAAGACCTATTTGTTGTAGGCTATGCTGATGCTGGGTACCTTTCGGACCCGCACACATCCAAGTCGCAGACTGGATATGTTTTTCTTTGTGGTGGAACAGCTATTTCCTGAAAATCGTCTAAGCAAACTCTTGTGTCAACTTCGACGAACCACTCGGAAATCATAGCATTATATGAAGCATCACGAGAATGTGTATGGCTTCGACGAGTAGTCAGTCACATCCAGATGTCATGTGGACTGAACACCGTACAAACCCCAACAATTATCTATGAAGATAATGCCGCTTGTGTTGCACAAGTCCAGACGGGTTACGTGAAGAGCAATCTCACAAAGCATATAAACCCTAAGTTCTTCTATGCACATGAGTTGCAAAAGATGAACGAAGTGAAATTCTTGCATACTAAGTCGTGTGAAAATCTCGCTGATTTGTTCACTAAATCATTGCCGACGTCTTCTTTCGAGAGATGTGTCCGAGAGATCGACATGATGAGACTTAGGGAGATGCAAGGTTCAGGGGGAGAATCTTCACAAACTCATCGCTGAAATTTTGATCCCGATGATTGAGTGCTTAACTTTATAGTTAAGTGAATTGTACTCTTTTTCCCTTAGTGAGTTTTTATGAAGTTTCTCACATGAGGTTTTTAATGAGGCAATTCGTGCAACATAGCAAGAAGTATACCGTGTGCATTTCTCCATATGTTTCCTACTGGGTTTTTCGGAGTTTTAAGCCATGGTTATACAGATAAGATACCCAGGGGGAGTGTTGGGAAACTGGGCCGGTAGAGGCCCACTCGGTGTGGCCTCTACCAGGCTAGGGTTGGCCCATGTGGGTATCTATCCCCCTTTAGCCTATAAATAGAGGAACAATTTGTGTATGGGATTTTACCGAGAGAGTTTTCAATAAAGTTCCCTTTGTTCCCTGTGTCATCTACTTTGTATTGTGTGTGCCTTCTACTAGTCTTCTTCTCAGGTATGGAACAGCCTCGGGACCGGCCAGTCGGCAGGGGGTGTTCCAACAATAACTTGGCCGAGTGGTGCCCGTTGAAATAGCTAGCGCGATCGCGCGACCCTGCGGAGCCCGGTACGGTGGTTAGAGCATCTCCACTCTCCTACACACGACGCCAATCCGAACGCCAAAATTCGTTCCGCACGCCGAAAATCGGCCCAGTCGCGTACATAGGAACCGTTTTCTTTCGGATTTGGGTGTGTTTTGGTCCGGCCTACCCAGGCCAACCCAGGATCTCGGGTACACCCTGGAAACGCCGGACGCAGCGAAAACGGACGTGGGCAGCTCTGTCGGCGAGAGAAGGCTAAGCTACCACCACTTCGCCGAGCTCCCGCCCTTTTCTTTCCCCTCCCGCCTTTCTTCCCCATTCCCCTCCCGACACTCCGCCGAGCTCCCCGCCCGACATGCCGCCCAAGAGCTTCGTCCAACCCAGATCGATCTCTCCGACAGGCTTCCAGAAGAGCCAGGCGACTGCTCGGCAGAGGTACTCATCGTCGCCCGAGTTCAACGGCGGGTTCAACCCCAACGTGATCTTCCCCTGCCCGGTGCCGCGCCCTCCTTTGGCCTTCAACGTGGACATGAACCTCCCCTACTCCACCTCTCCGGCGTACGCAGGCCCACTGCCTTCCGGCGGAAGCTCAGCGCCCTTCGGCGAGGCCGACGCGCGCAACCTGTTCGGCGGAACGCCGGGCGCCCTGCCGGCCGGCATGTCGGCCGATGCATACATGGAGGACATGATCGCAACAGGCTCGGCCTCCAATCCTTCTTCACGGAGAGCAGACCCGGGCCAACGCCGAGCACGACATCGAGTCCCAGGATCTCGCTGACACCGACACCGAGGAGACGCAGGACGAGCAGACGCAGCCAGAGGACGCCGAGGATGAAGCCTTGCTACTGGCGAAAGCCTTGCTGGCGCAACGTCAGGCCATCCTCCAGGGCGTGATCACGCCATCCCCTTCTTACTTTGCGCCGAACGCCCCCACGCCGAGCTCTGCTTCCACTTCCTCCAACCCGGCGGCCTTCGCCGGCGTGACGGACGACAATGCCGCGTTGGCCATGCCGTAGGAGCTCATCCTCATCGATGACTGAGAGTCTTTTTCTGCCGAATTTTTAGGCGTTTCTGTAATAATTTGCCACCGAATTTGTGGATGTTTCTGTGGCCGAGCACTCGCCGGCGGGAACGATAAAGATTCAAATATGTCGCCGTTTTATGTTCGCCTGGGTACTCGGCCTGGGTACGCGAGTGGGAAACTGGGCGTAACCATGCTGAAATCAAGTTCCGCCCGGCCAAAAAAGGTCCGGATTTCGGCCTGGGTTCGCTCAACGAGTGGAGATGCTCTTATCTATTTCGTCAGGCTTTCTATTATTTATTTCTGTCTTTTGCATCCTCGCCTGCATCATTGGCCTATGTATCCGTAGGTTATACTTTCTCTGTTTTAAAATATAGTATATTTTAGCTTTGTGAAGCAAGTGTATATAGACTTCTTTTAGTGTGTAGGTTTACTCAAATTTGGTGTAAATTTATATACTAAAAAAAATTTAGATATATTTTCTTCACAAATCTAAAACTTCTTATATTTTGAAATGGAGGGAGTATATGTCTAGTTTCTGCTTGATCTCTCCAAGGCATACACCAGAGAAGTTGAAGGAAGGATGCTTTTGTGAATTTCACATTAAAAAAATGGTACTATTCTTGAATTCAAAAAAAGGAGGCCATCAGTTCTATGTTAGAAATAACCTTGATTAGCTAGGTAAGTGTTTGAAGGAAGCATAATATAATTAGTGGACCCGAGAGGCACCGCCTTCACCCTTCCGCGGCGGTCCCGCGAGTGATCGGGGAAAAACCTAGAAAAGCGCCGCCTGACCCCTCCCCTCATCCATTCCCTATCATCGCCGCCGCCAGGGTGTGCTGATGGGCCTAGCCCGGTTGGCGTCGATGTGTGTGTGGGGGGAGGCTTCTCTCTTCCTTGCTCGGAGGTGGACGACACGGCATGTCGATGACAAGCAGTGGCGTCGCGCTAGCGTGGGGCGTGGTGGCATAGCGAGGAGCGCTGGGCATTGGTCGGAGGCGTGGAGGGCTTCGGGGAGGCGACTTAATGGTGGCGACAAACGATTTGGCTCAACCTAGATCTGGTTTCCAACTGCTGGCATAGGTCGTGGTGCGTCGAGCTCGACATGACGGTTGCAACGCGACACATAGTGGTGCAAAATGTGGCGGCGGTTGTAGGCAGGCAGTTGCGGTAGCCACGGTGCTGTATAGCGTGGTTGCGGGAGCTTTACGGGGCCCGATCTGGTCCTCAAGTGATCATGCTGCCATGTCCGATCGGCAACTGCCTTCGATGGTGGAGGGAGGTCCCCTACGATTGGCTGAAGCGCGCTAGCCTTTCTCCTTCGACCCAACAACCCCACAGTGTGCTGGTCTTCACGACACATGTTTGACTTCATGGATTCCAGGGCGGTAGCCCCAAGCCGGAGGCCCCGGGCGGCGGGTCGGATGAGTGACTCTCGGGAGAGCACCATGGAAGCTACGGCGGCTACATCTTTTGGTCACGTGGGCAGCGATGGCTGCAATGGCACGTGGCTCAAGTGTGTTGGCGCTCAGATATGGAGAGTTGGATGTATGATCTTCTCATGTACTCCATTCAACCATCTTTGGATCATGGGGGCGTTACTGAACGAAAGTTCCGTGCTTCAGCGCTGATGATGGTGACGCCCACAGATGTCGCTCTCCTCTTGAGAATGTCGTCAAGTTCTCCTTCCCGGGACACGGTTCCAGATGAAAACATCTCGTCCTTTTAGACTCGGTGGCAGCGATTACTTGCAACATTACCCTCTTGGGGGCGATGTCGTGGAATTCAGATGTCCTAGGGTATGGCGTGGAGTGCTCAGGCATCTTGGAGTGCTTGCTCGGCTTCGTAGTGGTGTTGCTTTTTAACCTCTTGGTGTTTTCAATGTGACTTCATTTGTCCGGTTATCCTAGGATCCACTTTGTAAGAGGGCTTTCTCACCATCTTGTATCATTTTAAAGTGGTACGAAAGCCTATTTCGAGGATTTAGGATTCTAGGCAAGTGTGGAGTCCATTACCTAGTCCTTCTCGAGTTATTAGTAGGTGGGGTGTACTAGTCAGAGTTAATTAGGAGATGATTTTCCGAGTTAGCGCAGAATGGTGTTGTTCATGCAAGCGTTAGCATTTTAGTTATCGGACTAAATAGTAGCGCATTAAAGTTGTGGGCGACAACGCTCTTGGTGAGAGGCGTTCGACGTGCGGGAGAGAGCTCCACACCCGCCAGGTCATGGGTCCCGTCGACAGCCGACGTGGCAGCGGAAACCCTCGCCAGTGGGGCATATTGGTGCAACGGTGGCAACTGGGGCAGAACCTTGTGGGGGCGGTGACAAAGACGGGATATTAGAAGATACACCATTTGCAGCACATTTGCCAATGCTCATGTGGATATTAGAAGTTCTGAAATTCCATTCCAACATGGCAAAGGGCATTTGCCAATGCTCATGTAGAACAAATAAGAGCATAAAATAGATCTAAAAGAAAGTATATGTGAAAACTTACTATTTCTATCTTCATACTTAACAATTTTTTCTACCATACTAACACATTTTTTTTGCAATAACATTTTATTACACCAAAATGATTGGACCGCTGAATTAACGGTTTGATTGCTCCGGGTTCAATAACAACAGACACATCATACATAAGATAGATACAAAATTATTAATACTTGATGCAAGAAAGAATGGAAGCTCATTTAGTGGAACAAATCACATTATCTCAACACTTGATGCAATAAAAAATGTCATCCAAGCGAACATGATAAAACGTGCAACACTCAGTTAACTCTGCATTGTACCTCACTACAGGACGCGCGTGCTAAGCCGATGGCAAAAAGCCGTCGGTGTAGGCCAAAATGCTTTCGGCGTATGGTACGCCGACAGCTGTCCTCGGCAAAGATTTCCCTTGACGGAGCACACTCAAGCCGTCGGCGTATCGAAATGCCGTCGGCGTACGCTACGCCGACGGCTTTGCCCTTGGCGTAGCGGCCGTCGGCATAGTCTGTCGGTCGGTTGCAAAAATATTTTTTTAAATTTTTTATTATTATTTTTTTATCAATTTTTTTATTCTTTAAATTGTTTGACTCGTTAATCTCCCACTTTGAACATTTCTAACACTAGTTACACTTAATATTTAATTAAATTTTAGTCCTAGTTAAACTTCTCGGCCGGCCATCCATCCTAATACTACTCCAGCTCCAGCACGTTTAACTTCCTCGTTCCTTTATAATCCGTTTCCGCAAAGTAATTCATACATTGTTGTCAATATTATGATATCAATCCTATTAACTCTTATATCATCATGTCACATGTTTATATTTTTTGAAATTACAAACAATTATTTAAGTAAACATTAATGAATAAGTAAAAATATTATTGAATTCAAATAAAAATATAATAATTTTACTTTTTTATATTTTTCTATTTAATATGGAATAATTAATATCTTTAAATCTGTAAATCGAAATTCGACAAATAATATGTCTAAATTGATTAGAAAAATGAGAGAAATCCAAATATGATATCCATATCAACTAATCACAAACCCTCCGTATTTGAATTAGCTATTTGGTGGTTGCTTTAGAAAATCCCCTTTTTGCGCTCGGATAATGAAAAATGGCTTTTTGGTGCGATGAAAAGGAAAACTTGCATTGGATCTTTGATAAAATAGAATATTTTGAACCTAAAAATGATTTAAAAAAACATGAGCATCGGATCATGTACATGTAGTTCATATCTGACCCACTTCCTACCGATTCGGCATGAATTTGTCTTTTTCACCAGAGGTGGACGGAAAGGTTTCGGATCCCCCTGTTGGGACATTGTCCATATAAGATGGTCTAGTATTTTTTGTAAAATGTGGTGGTAGCATTTTGAATTAGCCATTTGGTGGTTGCTTCACAAAACCGTCCGTTTTTTCTGCTCAGAAAATAGAAAATGGCTTTTTGGTGCGACGAAAAGGAAAACTTTCTCCTGCAACATTGTTCACCATCCCATCATGCATGTGTATGCACAATATGGGCACATTATCACAAATTATTTTTTGATTCTAGCCATAACATTGGTCATTTGACCCAAAAGCCAAGAAACCTCGAATGAGATAGGCCATTTTGTGAAGGTTGAGACATAATCAATATATCAAGTTTGATATTTTTTCTTATAACTATGTCACATAATATGATACCACGCGAAGGTTTCGCATTGTTTCGATCGTTTTTGAATTTTTTATGCCCGTTTTAAACTATCGTCAAACTTTGTCGAACGATGGGCATGAAGATTCTTAGCTCGGGTCCGAACCTCGCTAAACTTGCATTAGATCTTTGATAAAATAGCATATTGTGAACCTAAAAATGATTTTTGTAAAAAACACATGAGCATCAGATCATGTACCTGTAGTTCATCTGACCCACTTCCTACCGATTCGGCAGGAATTTATCTTTTTCACCAAAGATGGACGGAAAGGTTTCGGATCCCCTTGTTGGGACATTGTCCATATAAGGTGGTCTAGTATTTTTTTTAAATGTGGTGGTAGTATTTTGAATTAGCCATTTGGTGGTTGCTTCACAAAACTGTCCATTTTTTATGCTCGGAAAATGGAAAATGGATTTTTGGTGCGACAAAAAGGAAAGCTTCCTCCTGCAACATTGTTCGGCATCCTATGATGCACATGTATGCACAATATGGGCACATTATCACAAACTATGCCTTGATTCTAGCCATAATATTGGTCATTTGACCCGAAAGCCAAGAAACTTCGAATGAGATAGGTCACTTTGTGAAGGTTTCTTTGATACATAATCAATATACCAAGTTTGATATTTTTTCTTCTAACTATGTGACATAATATAACACCACGCGAAGGTTTCGCATTGTTTCAATCGTTTTTGATTTTTTAATGCCCGTTTTAAACTATATATAATGTTTTATGTTTTACTTAATTTTTATTTACAAATGTGTAATATTTGAGTGTAGATAGATAGGTCTTATTTTTCTGCAAATTTGATATATTATTTGTATTTTTCCGAATTAGAATGATTTAGTTATGATTTTTTAAAGTTTAATGAGATAAAATAAAAAATAGCTACGCCGAAGGCAGCCGTCGGCGTATGCTACTCCGAGGACAGCCATCGCGTAGCATAGGGGGAAATTCTACGCCGACGACTGCTTGGCGGGGCTGGTCTGGACGATGGCTACGCCGACGGCCCTGACGTTTGGCCGAGCGACCGGCCGTCAGCGTAGCTTCCCATTTTTGTAGTGCCTTGACCACCACGGATGTTTTGATTTGGAAACAATCGCAGGATTTGCAAGACCATGTAGTCCCCTCATCTCCAATTGGCGCATTTTCCAAGAAATCTTCCCCGAATAATCAGGCTGAGTAATACAAAGAAAACAATGTAAAGGTTTATACTAAATTACTAGTAGAGTAATAGTGGCTTGCAAACCAACAGTTCTGGTGTGATTAGCAGCTTAGCGCGCAGTTGACAAGGTGTTTTGGATTTTAATATTTGAGTTGTAATGATACAAAAAAATGGTCGTCTTAGCAGCAAAACAAATGCCTCAAATAATGGATATGAACATCCAAATCAATATAGTGACAGCGAGTCAGGCAATATGATGTAGACCGCTCCAACATCCAAATAAGCCAGACGACCAGAAATTCCAAATATAAATAGTGATATGGTACAACACAATAAAAAGAGTTAATGCTATTTGAAAATTTTCAGCGGATTGGAGTTGTAATTAAAATGAAGCCCGTTCAAACTGAGGGAAAGGAGGGAGTAAGGTCTTGTTTGATTACTAGTCCGAGATAAATGATTGTAACACCATCGTACATCCATGGACTTGAGAAGTGCTATCAGTTTAACAGAAGATAGTACTGCTTCATAAAAAAACAATTTCGGATGTACGAACACATGGTAATACAAACATGAATTGGAAGAGTAGCCGACTGAAGCAACTCAAGGTGGAACACTACAAGATTCAACACGTGATATGGTCAATAATAACCAAGATCATGATCAGCATTTTGTTCTATCATTTATATAAGATAATAAAAAGCATTAAAACATACTACTAGCTTATTAACTTACTATCTGTATGTATACTAAGTGTTAAAACGTAAATGCAACTCTACATACACGTGGGTGTTCCGGGCCTATCCTGGCCGTTCATTCCCTCTTTTTCATTTAGATTTGTGCTGCTACTTTACAGCAAACACCTCAACCTATATTAGTTTCTTGTCAGCAAGACCTCCACTTTTTACCTGATGTATATCTGCCGTGCTCGCGACGAGCCGCTTCATTTCCTGCTGCCGTTGCCGGAGATCTTGCATACCGCCAGAATTGCAGCCTGTTGCACACCGGTCGACCCGACTCTCAGCTCGTGGGGAGCGACAAGAGGGTGTCCGGGACAATGTCCAGGTTGTAGTTGTGAAACTGCAATCCTAACACTGACGGTTCAGATAAGCCCGGGACTCGCACAACTATGTAGAAAAACTGCATTCGTGTTAAAATGCTAAAATAACCGAAATAAGTCCGGTAGTACCGCTTGAACTTCTGGTACTACCGCCGCATTAAATGCTCCAACGGTCAGATTGGATCCGGGGCTATAAATATCCCTTCACCTACCTTGGGACAGGTTGCTCATTTGCATTAAAGTCAAGACCACCATTGGGGCCACCAAATCCACAAGATCTCTTCAATCCACCACCCAAAGTCCTTGATCTTTGGGGAATCGAAGGAGGAGGCCTTGATCTACTACTTCACCAAAAGAGATCTTCATTCCCCCTCATTCACTTGAGGGCTCCTTGCTCTAGTGTTTTCTTGGAAACCCTAGTTCTAGATTTGGTTCTTACAAGCTTGTCTTTGATTGTCTTGACAACTTGCTTGTATTTGAGAGTCTACAATTAAGTTGTGAATGTGTGCCCCAAACTTGTAAAGGTGTCGGCTTCCACCTTGAAGGTCATTGATATAGTGGAAGGTGGATCGATCCCGTTGGGGTGAGGTTCATCGGAGAACAAGGGAGGCCTTTCGTGGCGTAGGTGGTTTGATACCACCCCCTCTCCAAACGTAGACGTACTTCCCCTCAAAAGGAAGGAACTACGGGAAACAAATCCTTATGTCTCCGTGTCCACCACTTTGGTTACTTCTATCCTTTACCGCACTTTACTTACTTGCTCTTGCCTAGTTGTGTGGTAGCTTGTGCATGTTTATCATTTAGGTAAATTCACCTTAGTTGCATTATCTAGAGAATTTACCTTATTGTCAAACCCTAATTTGAAAAAGAAGAAAATTTTAAGTATCACCTATTCACCCCCCTCTAGGTTCCCATACGATCCTTTCAACTGGTATCAGAGCCTCGGCTCTTTATTTGGGCTTTACCGCCTAAGAGAATATGGGTAGCCGCGAAGGGGATGGTGATGGTGAGCCCACCACGGTGACCATGGAAGATCTCAAAAACTTGGAAACAAGATTGAGCTCTTCCTTGGTCAACGAAGTCAAGAAGATGCTTGAGCAACTTCTTAAAGACAAAGATGGCTCATCATCCCCCTCTCCTCAAGAGGATCCTCCATCCGTTTTACCTAAAGGGAATACTCCGGTATCTCCCGAGGATATGATGGTAAGGGGTAAACAAGACAACACTAATTCCTCCACACAAAATGATGGGGGGAAGGGTGAGCATCGTGATTCATGGTACTCTCCCGACCCTCCAATCCCTCACCCTCATGAGGTGACCCACCTAAGCTTGAATAATCTGCTACTTTTGCTCAATGGCAATCACTAATGAGAACTCATATGCGTAGCTCTTGCATTGAAATATGGAACATCATCGAGCATGAACTCTTTATTGGGGATCCAAACAACTTGACAAGAAGAGAGGTTGTCAATAGTCAACTCAATGCCACTGCCTTGCATATGATTCAACAAGGATTGGGTACAAAGGATTACCCACACATTGAGCACTTTAGCATTGCCAAGGAAGCTTGGGATGCCCTCACGGTATTGTTTGTTGGAAACGAGAGTATGAGGAGGAACCAGTATGATGCACTGAGCAAAGAAGCCGAAGGCTTCTACATGATGGAAGGTGAAGATCATGAAGACATGTACTGAAGGCTCAAGACCACCACCACCGCTTTTAGAAATGTGGGTGCCTCACATGTGGATGATGCGTGGATAAAAAGGAAATATGTGAGTGCACTCATGCCCTTTGAGCCCACCGACTTGAAGAGCCTACAAGGAAGACACAACTACCATCTCATGACCTCCAATGAAGTTATGCAAGAGATGGCCGCTTTCAAAGTTGCCGCCAAGAATGCCAAAGATGCCCGTGCTCGTGCCCTTGGTATGAGCAATGTTGTCAATGTTGCTTTGAAGGCCAAAGTTGTGGACCATGGGGATGAAGATGATAGTGATGAAGGCCTCTCCATGGACCACCCCGATGAAGTCAAGATTGCTCATAGTCAATATATGGCCTTCTATGCAAATAACTTTTGGAAGAACCCCGCCAAGGCCAAGATGGAAATGCAACGAAGAAGCAACCCAAATGGGAAAAGAGAAAATACCACTAGATTGAGAACTTTCTTCAATTGTGGTGACTGCTATCACTTTGTGGCAAGTTGTCCCTATGAGAAGAGAGAAGATCATGGTTGTAACCTTGTGATGAAGAAGACTCTCAAAGCATCTTACAAGAAACCCTTCACCAAGAAGAATCCCATCAACAAGAAGTTGGTAGAAATTGTCTTGATCACTCATGAAGAATACTTCTCCGACGATGAAGATGATGAGGAAGAGGAAACTTCTAATAGTGTGGTGGCTCTAGCCACTACTTCTACTTCGACATTCTCACTCTTCGATTCTACAAATGAGAATTCCCCCATCAAGAACATCACTTGCCTTATGGCAAGAGGAACGGAGGTATCCTCATCATATCACTCTACTCCCTTAGCTAATGATGAAATTGATGATGAGATGTCTCTTGATGTTAAAAAGGAATTAATTGCCTTTGATGAGTTTATGACTAACCTACAAGGAGATGCTAAGATACATTTTGGAAACATCTTAGATCAACTTTCCCATACACAAGAGCTTCTAGATGTAAGATGTAAACTTGGGCATGAACACATAGTTGAGCTAGAGGCTTTAAACAATGCTCTAGAAGAAGAACAAGAGACTAGGATTTCTCTTGATTTAAAACTTGAGGGGCTTATGAGGCCAATGACATTATTGTTAATAAACTCATCAAAGAACGTGACCATGCAACAACTAAATGCAAAAGGGCTAAAAAGGACAAGATTGAGTTTGTTGTGGTTCATGAAAAAATTGCCGAGGACTTTAGTTTGCTTGACAAGGCTCACAAGGCTTTGGAAAGTGAATTCTTGTCACTCACAAAGTCCCACAAAATGCTTCAAACTCAATTGGCCAATATTCCTTCACCTAGTAACTTCATTCCATCTAGTAGTACAACTATTCTTGAAGAAAATGCTAGGTCGAAGGGGGAGCTAGCCAAGGCCACATTTCGACAAGGCAACAAGTCCATTGATGATCTTTTGAGTAAGCAAAGGCCTTTTGGTGAAAAAGGGGGCATTGGTTTTGTCTCCAAAACCAAGAATAAGAACAACAAGAAGAAGAAGACCAAGCCCGCATAAGAGACCAACAAGGCCATTGTGGATAGTAAGACCACAAGTGGTAAAACTATGTCTCGTGATGACTTTGCGGGAAGTGCTAACCCTCACTATGTTCTAATGCGTGATTATTATGGTGATGTGTATGCACAATATGTTGGACCATCTGGTGGTTATATTGCTTGGTCTATTTGGGTTCCCAAGACCGTTGTTACTAACAAAAGAGGACCCATTGAAAAATGGTTACCTAAAAACTAGCTTGATATTTTGTAGACATATGCTTCTGGAGGGTCAAAGTGGGTGCTTGATAGTGGTTGCACGAGTCATATGACCAGAAGCTCGTCTATTGTCAAGGACTTAAAGCCAAATTATGATCAAATCACCGTGACATATGCCGACAACTCAAAGTCTAAGGTAATGGGTTTCAGCAAGGTAGTGGTTGCTCACGACATCACACTCGTGAACGTCATGCTTGTTGAGACCCTTGGATACAATTTACTTTCAGTCCGTGCTCTTGGAAAGATGGGCTTTGCCGTCTTTATTGATGTTGATATTGTGGTCCTCTTGTGGAGCAAGTCTCTCAAGGTTGCTTTCGTTGGGTACGTCGAGCATGACTTGTACGTGGTGGACTTTTCGTGACAAGCCACTACAAGTACGAGGTGCTTATTCGGAAAGGCCGATGTGGGTTGGTTATGGCATCGCCGACTAGCCCATGTCAATATGAGAACTTTGCAAAGTCTCCACAAGGAGGGCCATATTGTTGGACTAAAAGAAAATGTTTCCTTTGCCAAAGATCGTGTTTGCAGGGCATGTGTTCTAGGGAAGATGCATGATGCTCCTCACAAGCCTAAGAACTGCATCAAGTCAACCAAGATCTTGGAGCTCCTCCATGTGAACCTCTTTGGTTCTCCATCTCATGCAAGTCTTGGTGGGAAGAAATATTGTTTGGTGATCGTTGATGACTTTTCAAGATACTCGTGGGTATATTTCTTCAAGTTGAAGAGTGAGACCCAAAAGACCTTCATCGACTTCATCAACATGGTCCAACGTCAATACAATCTTCCCGTGTTGATCATAAGAAGTGACAACGGCACCGAGTTCAAGAACTACACCTTGAATGATTTCCTTAGTGATGAGGGGATAAAACATCAATATTCCACTGCATACACCCCTCAACAAAATGGTGTGGCCGAAAGGAAGAACCGGACTCTTATTGAGATGGATAGGACCATGTTGGCGGAGTTTAAATCTCCATACAACTTTTGGGACAAATCCATCTCCATCGCTTGCCATGCTTCAAACCGGCTCTACCTCCGCAAAGAAATCAACAAGACTCCATATGAAATACTTACCGGTAACAAGCCCAACATATCTTACTTCCGGGTGTTCGGTTGTAAGTGTTTCTATCTCATAAAAGGTGTTCGTTTGTCCAAATTCGAGTCTAAAGCATTAGAGGGTATTTTTGTTGGCTATGGTCTCGAATCTCACACTTATAGAATCTATGATAAGATCTCTAGAGGCATCATAGAATCTTGTAGTGTGACCTTCGAAGAATATGATGGTCCCCAAGGGGGGCGTGTTGATGCTTGTGATGCAGATGATGAAATGCCTCAGGATGCCATAGGAAGAAGAGGAAGAATGGGTGTTAGATATTGTAGGGCACTTTATTATTGCCTCTTGGGCATATCTCCAACAGATATATCCGCCCCGTTGAGGAACCCCTTATGGCGGATCAAGAAGAACTATGCTCCACTCAAGTGGAGCCCTCATCTTCACAACCTCAACATGCTCCATCCATCGAGGAGGACAATGACTCAAGCCAAAGACAAGATCTGGACCCTCAACATGTTGATCAAAGTGACAACTCAAGTCAAGGGGTGCTTGATTCTTTCTCCAGGATGTCAAGTGGTGCCAAGGCAATTACTCAAGGAAGATCCGTACAAACTGCCTTGAGACAAGCTCAAATTGATTCTAGAAGAGCATTTAATCAAGACCAAGGTCAATCTTTGCCTCTCAATGAAGAGAATGAATCCGATGATGATCAAGGTCAAGTTGATGGTCAAGACGAGGACCAAAATGATGAAGAGGGTCCCCCAAGAAACAACACGGAGATCCACGCTCGTCGCGAAGCTTGAAAGGAGAGAATGTTGGAATTAAGAGACCACTCTCTTCAAAATGTGGTGGGTGACCTAATGAAAGACATTTCCACAAGAGCACAATTGAAGATGTTCAGTGAATACCAAGCACACATCTCCATGATTGAACCAAAGGAAGTGTGGGAAGCTCTTGAAGATTCAGATTGGTTGGAAGCTATGCACAAAGATCTCAACAACTTTGAGAGAAACAAAGTATGGAAGTTAGTTGAGAAGCCAAAGGATTGCCGCAATGTTATTGGAACAAAGTGGATATTCAAGAACAAGGAAGATGAGCATGGAATTATAGTAAGGAACAATGCTAGATTGGTTGCACAAGGGTTCTCTCAAATTGAAGGCATTGACTATGGAGAGACTTATGCACCCGTGGCTCGCCTTGAGTCCATCTGTATCCTTCTTGCTTATGCGGCACATCTATAACATCCCAGCATTAGAGCCTAGAAATAAGCTGAACCTAGATGTGTGCATTGCATTCATGCATAGAAAATCCGAATAATATTCGCGCTTTTAAACAAAACTTGTCAAAGTGATTGAAGCTTCTCTTAGCTTGATGGAATTGAAGTAGATCATCAAGTTGACTGTGATAAGTTTCAATAAGACCTTTGTTAAAATCTCATTTTGGGTAAGAGAGATTTGATCTAAGGGTAGATCAAATGTACTATAAGTTAAACCTTAATACGATGTGAAATATATTTGATCATTAGGTGATCATATATAGTATTCATTATAATCACTCATAAGTACCAAGTTAAGGATATAACACAAATAAAAAGAATGTAGCAACTATATCTTAATCTCATCTGTATATACCATGAGTATCATGGTGATACCAACCCTACTTCTTATGGAGTAGGAAAGGAACTATGCTTAGATAATTCACCATATATCTTAAATTCCATATCAACCCTTATCATCCCTATTGAGTTATATTTCAATATTTGTTGTTAATCAATGTTGAGAAATCAACCATTGATTCATCCATTCCCAACATATCAAGTATTTGATCATAACACAACTTACAAATAAGTGTCTACAAAGAAACAACTAAGAAGAGGTAAATAGTGATGCTAGTTTTATATGTCATTTATTTGATAAGAATGATTGAAAAGAATCCAATCAATAAGATAGTTGATGGAGTTAAATCCTTCCTTGATAGAAAAGAAGATTGCAAGGATGTAGTCTAGAAATAGTTACTAGGAGTAGTCCTATTGGAACAAGTAGGTATAGTTAATGAATTATATCTCTTAATCCAATAGAGCTAAACAGAAGATAATTTCAATACAACTGCAAGGTTGTATTGATAATGACCCTGCTTAACCAACTAAGAACTTCAGTAATAAATGATTAGAGTATTATAATGGTAATGCTGTGGCCACCAATATTGAATGCTTATATTTGGTATAAGTAATACTGGTGGGTAGAACATGATTGGAACCTTAGTAGAGATAAGTGATCCTAGAGTAGTCTTTGCAAACCACATAAATGTAATTCAGGGATTGAAGTGTAAGTCATGAGAGTTAAGTAGATATAGGCTGATATTATTCAATTAAAGCTAGTATAGCATAGAGTTTAGAAGTAGTGTTATTCATCTTAGAAGATAATCAACCTTAGAGAAAGATCAGTGATGGAATATTAAGGAAGATTGTGAGTGGAGTTGAAGGAACTATTTGTTGGATGGAAGGCTATCAACAGTCAAATAGTAGGTGAAATTAAGCATGGATATGAAGACGTTATGAAATCTTTTAGTATCAAACTCATTGGATTCATCCATGAGTTTAGAAGAGTGATATATGCATAAGAAGATTTAAATGAGTAAAGCTCTTCATGTTAATCATGATGATGGATAGAAAGAAGTATTATATCTAGGAAAGGAATTCCTTAATTAGAGATCCAAGATTGTGAAACATAATTATATGTTATAAATCATCTTCCTATTAAATCTTGGTAAGCAATCAAACTTAAATCTCAAATTAAACATAATATCCGTCTCATACTATTGATCCATCATCTGATGTCTATAACACTTTATAGAAATATCTCCTATAGCAAATCACATCAGTACATCTCTATTAATTTCAACCATCATAAATATATGTGCTTAAGTATATATTTATCAATTCTTTTCCATAAAACATTCTAGATATAACTTTCTAGTACTAGAGGTGAGGTTATCAAGTATCCCAAACAGAAAACAATATGTTTAGCCATTGAATCTTTAACCATATCCATAAAGGAGACTAAAGATATTAAAGACCATAAACCTTAGGGTAGCTATGCATAATACCAAAACTTAAACCTCTTTGTTTATTACAATAGAATATATACTTTTCCATGTTCCAACTCAATGGAGGTAGCAATGAATATATCAATGACTTTTATATTTCATGCATTAACTAATGATATAGGATCATTACACATATAAAAGTTTCTACTCCAAATATGAGCCAACTAAAGTTAATTTGATAATCAAATAAGAATATATCATTCAAGAAATCCAGAACTAAAGATGGAAAGTAAAATAATAAGAAGAGCCTTTATAAAATATTAAAAGGGGTTCATATATTAAGAAAATAAAAGGAATATAATAAAATATATATAATAAATAAATTCTCAAATAATACTAACTATGTTTCAGTGTTATTGAAATAGTTCAACAAAGAAATCCTGCAAGGAAAAGTTCAAATATATAAATCAAATTCAAATCTGAATAAGAAAATAGAAAATAGAAAAAGGATAAAACAAATAAAAACCAAACCTGGCCACAGCCCAACACCCTACACTTATCTGACGCCTATGTGCAGCCCAGTAACCAGCCCAGCCCTTTTCCGTCTGTGACTGACAAGTGGGGTCAGGAGAGGACCGCGGGTTGAGCTAAAGAAATCGTTAGGGGGTTATTCACAAAACGGTCATCGTCGTCACCGTCACGCACACACGCAGCTCGCTGGCGGAGCTCTCCGCCGCCCGATGCCGTCATCATCGTCGTTGCGCCAAGATACTCGCCGTCATTGGCAGGAGGGGATAAGAAGGCCACCATGACGCCCTACCTCAATCCTTATCTCCAATTCCTCCTTATCCTCTCAGATACGAATGAGACCGAAACCCTAGCTCATCGAAGCCACTTCTCGTCGTCGAACCACGTCTCCCCACACCATTCTGAGACGTCATAGAGAAGTGCCTTCCTCCGTAGATCCTCTGGGTAGAAGCTTGCATCAAGGGGAGCACTGGAGCATTTGAATTTGGTCATTTCCCTTCGCAGCAGTTTGTCGGAATCCTCGTCGGGAAGCTTGTTTCCGACCGCGTCTGTCCTTGCCGACCACTCAATCATCATCAGGGTGAGTTCCTGAACCTCCCAGTAGAATTCAATCGCCGGATCTCGTTGTAAATCGCCGTTTCACCATATGCCACTGTCGGCCACCATCGGAGCTCGTCGGAGCTGAAGCTTCGATGACTATTTCCGAGCGGCGCTGCCACTATTATGTTCAGTAGGTTACGCTTATTCGAACTAGGCTTATCTCGCTTGCTAGGGCGTAGTAGATCGTCGCCGGCGACCAACCTCTAGCGGTGGTGGTGGTGCTGACGCCATCGTTACGTCATGATCGCACCACGTCAGCTAGTTTGACTGGTTGTTGTCCTGCATGGAAAGTGACGTGGCCCATGGACCATGTGTCATCGACTGAGAGTAGAGAGAAGGCCAGTGTTAAATGCATTTTCTTTAACCAGTGAGATGAGGTGGACAATGGCCCACGGGTCAGTGACTGGGGCTAGCTCTGGGTGCGGCGTAAATAGGTATTTTCTGTTGTGAGTTAAATAAAATGTTATAATTCAATTAATAATATTCCAGAAATCTAATAAATGGTTAAATCTTGTTTAATTAATAACTTTTGATTTATAATTCAGAAAATATGTGTAATATATGAAAATTCTCAAAAAAATAAAATCTACAACTTAAAACTATTATCAAATATTATTATGATGATTATTTAAATAAATAATATTTAATAAAGGTTTTATAAGTAATAAGACTTTGATAATTCATATTTTTATAATGATAAATGATAATAATATAAATAAAATACCATTTTTTTTAGAAAAATAAGAATTTTAATTTAAAACTATAATCTTGTATTGTTATTTCACTTAATTAAATATTTATTATTTATTAAGCAATTGTGAAGTAATAAGAATTATAAAAGTCATATATTATTATTTATAAATCACAAAATAAGTGTGATACACCAAGATGATCACAAAAATAATATCTACATGTTAAAAATCTAATATTCTGCTTTTGAGTTAAATAAAGATTCAAATATTTTAACAGCTCAAATTTAAACTTATTTACTTCATTAATAATTCATATAAAGATAAATCCAATTTATTAATAATCTTAAAATGAATAAATTAAGTTTAATAAATAGTATTAGCCTTAAATATTAATAAAATAAAGCTTAAATGATTTAAAACATTATGAATATTTTTTATTAACTTATCATTATCATTACGTGAAGATTTTATTCTAAAAAGATTCCCATCTATAATAAAACCTTTAGGAACAACTTATGAATACACCAAACCTTTTATATCTATATTAACCATCAAATTAAGAAAACTACCACAACACTCTAAAAAGATGAAGAGTAATTAAGTAACAATCTACCATGGTTCATAAACTACTCATTTAACTAGAAAAGATAATTGATATTACTCTATTATAGAATCAAGAAACCATTACACTAAGTAAAAGAATAACCATTCTTAAATAACTTAAAGAAAACATTTTAGATACACAAAGTACAAATGTATAAGTATTATACTTTCAAGACTAAATATATTCTTTAAAGTTAACTTTAGTCTCCAAGAATCTAAATATATTACAATAAACATTACTTTATATTTTATAGTTAACTTTGGTCTGAAGTAGTTAAGTTATAAAGCAACTCAAGCCAAACCATTTGAGCAAACTAATAACATCAAACACCACTAACTAACCACAAAGTTTGTTTAAACCTTAGAAGAGAAACCTTTTCTTTGAAGGTTATTCTTTTTGCCACTTCAAACAAGCAGTCTTATATATGCAATCTTAACGAGCATTTTATAAGTATATATTTTATTATTATATATGTGTTCCTCACAAACACTTATAAACTCTAATAAAAGTACAACTATGAAACTTATCTAAAAGCACCACACATTCCAAAGTAACCACTTTCGGAATCCAAACCCTAGGACAACGTTATTCCCAGGATTTGTGCTTAGAACGTGCATCACATTACTTATGCATAAAAGTGTCACATCCCAAGATTTTCCAAATCTTGTTATGTGTAAAATAAATGAAGAAAATAAAACTTTGTTGATTTTCAGGGTGAGAAGAAACTTTTTGATTCCAATTGGAAACCTTCAAACCTATTTGATCAAAAAAATCCTAAAGGGATTTGAAAAGATAAACAATTAATAAAGAAAATATTAAATATGTGAAATTACTATTTTTGGATCTTTTAATAAAAAGATTTGGTTTTCAAATGAAGAGGTAGAAATATAAATAAGGACTATTTTTATAGAGCCAAATTAAATCTTGGCCAAGCTTTTGAAATAAAATATTTCTATTTGATAAAAGGAGTAAAGGTTTATTTAAATAAAATAATAAGGATTTAATATCCAATTTTATTTAAGTAAAGGCTTTTCCATTTTAAATAAACACTAAAACTTATTAATTTATTTTAAATAAGTTTTCCAAGTGTTTTATATTTTCAAATAAAACCTACTGAAGTGTTTTTGGTTTTTTTTAGGTTTCAAATGGAGATTTTTATAAATCAAATCCTATTTGAATTAATAACTAAGGACTATTTTATTTAATTATTAAATAGATCCTAAAGGAATAAAAATTATTTTGTTTTGGACTTTGGTTTGTGTTGTTAAACAGAACTAAAAAATTGTTCAAAGTTTGGTGGTAGTTTGATTTGATTTGATGTTTGAATTGTTTGTTTAAAAATCAAATAGAAAAAGAAAAGTTTACTGTATAAGAAAAAAATGAATCGAGCTCAGCCCAACTCGTCTGGCCCAGCAAGCCCAGCTCCAGCCCAACTAAACCCCCTCCCACGCGCGAATCGTTTTCCACCGAAAAACCCACCCGCGCAGACATCGACGAGTGGACCCCTCTCCCTCTCTCTTTTCCTCGCTGACAGGCATGTCCCACTGCCACCTCACCATCGTCTTCAACCCCCAAACCACGCCCTGCCGGTGCCGCCGAGTTACTGCCGGCGTCAATACGCTTAATTTCCTGCGTTAACTCCCCCGGCGACCACGCGTGCATAAACGCCTCCCTCCCCTCTCTCATTTTCCCCTAGACAGCTCCTTCCCTCTGCCCATAGGCTGCTCTGAATTCCCCTTGCACCGCCACTGCTCCGACGAGCTTCTCCAGTGAATTCAGGCCACATCCCGCCACCTCTCACCTCCCACCGCACACGGGTTTGTTCTCCACCCTCAGGCGCATCTTCTAGTGCATCGAACTCGCCCGCGAGTGCCCCAGAGCCTCGGCTTCGACAACATCCGAACGCCACCGCCGTTTGCTGACACTCCGGCGAAGTATCTCCGTAAGCAACGTCCGCCCCTCTCTTTCCTGATGATACTCCTGCACTCGCCACACTCTTCCGCGTCTAACTGTGTCCTTGTTTTTCCTCGGGGTGAACCGCAGCGTCGCCCTCGACGACCTCGAGAGCCGCCTGACGCCGCCACCCACTCCGGCGAGGAATTGCCGCTGTCCCTGAGCGCCCCTTGCCAAGCCGACCACGCGTTGAGCATCACCTCGACCCCTTGCCAAGCACCCCCGTTTCCTTCTTTGCTTCCTGTAGCTGCCGCAACGCCACCGCCTGACCGCGCGCCGCCGTCAGCCACCGCCAGCGCCGCCAGATCGTGGTCGAGCTGCTGTAAACCGTTAGATGCAAAGTGTCTGGCTGCGATTAGATCTAAGCAAAAGGGTATGAGCGCATCTGAACCACGCGATCTAACTTAAATCCTACGGTTCACAGAGGGCGATCCGCACGAACCGGTACCGGCCAGTAGAAACACGCCGCGTGGCATTGGATCTGTTTAAAACAGAATTTAGAATCTGATTTATATGCAAACTTGTAAATTCCATAACTTTCAAACCACACGTCCAAATTTTACAAATTTTATATCAATGGATTCAGAAAAACAAGCCCTAGCCAACCATGCACTTTTTTTAGTAAAAAGCTTCTGATAAATTGGTTTAATTTGCAGAAACTTGTGTAGGCTTGTTATGAATATAAAAATTGTTCTAGTTATGTTTTTGAGATGAAATCTTTGCAAAATGGTTTGTTGTGAACTTACTGACCCTAGGAACCAACTCATGGATTTACAAATGTATTTTGTGAAGTTTAGGATTAGATAATTGAATTAGCTCATTTCTAGTCAAATAAAAATATTGATTTTGATATGGAAATGATTTTTGAGAAAAACCTTTGGAAAATGATTTGATTCAAACCTACTGACCCTAAACACCAAGTTTTGTGAATTAACAACTTATTTGATGAACAATACAAAATTATTGCTTTGATAAAAGTATTTTCCACCACATGAAATGATGATTTGATTTAAGAAATGGCTTATAGATAAAACCCTTTTGCAAATGGTTTTACCACTTTAGAAAAATGACCAATTTGAACCTTACAATGTGTAGAGCCTAGTAGAAACCACCTTTGCAAATAAAACTATCTTTTGCATGCTTGCATGCATGACTTTGTTTCTATTATTTTATGTGTATTAAATTGTTTGAATATTGGTTGGAATGCTAGTTGAATCTATGTTTGCTTGATTGATTGTAGTGAAGTTATAAGAGTGTGATATTAGCAAGATCAAGAAGTGAATCAACATTCTCTACCAAAAAGGCAAGTGTCACTATCATCCAAGTCCTACTATTTTTCATTACACTTAGTGGATTTTTGAAACATACATGATAAGGACTACTATATTTTGCTATGCTAAATCCTAATAGGATACCCCTATATATTCCTTAGTGAAAACAATGTAGTTGTATTATGCTTAGCCCTGCTAAATATATTGAGAAGAGATACATGTTGAGATTATATGATGTATTGAAAAGACTTGTGTTTTATATAATAAAACAAGTACTCAATGAACCACCTGGGTGGACAAGGATACTCAAGTTTTGGACAAGGTGGCAACAAAAGGAACCATGTTTATATGGCAATCTCTTTTTATATGTGCACCAAAAGAAAACCACCCAGGGACTTAGAGATTGAACATGTTTCTCGTACAGTGGCTTCCGTGTACAGCCACATGCTAAATGGGCACTGGCTTAGTCAACTACATTGGGAAGACCCATGCATTGGCCTCTTCAGGTTAACTGGAATGAGGGAACTAGGAACCCTACATTGGTGCCTGAAGACAAGCTAGCATTGTGTATTGGGAGGACCCTATGGAAAGACTTCGTCACAATCTCAATCTGCCAGTACTCCATCTTGGTGAGTACTTATCCAGCGGCCACTGGTGGCAACAAGATGAGGTTGTGTCATGTGGGTAAAGTGTACAACTTCTGCACAAGATAAAAATCTAAGTACTTAGCCATGTCCCCGGTTATGGACAATACTGAGCAACTAAGGCCTGAAGCTATGGGAAATCTCGACATTCCAATTTCTAAAAGTAAAACTTGAAAGTGACAACAAGAGACTTGAAGCACTTGGTGGATTCCAAGGAGTTCAGAAAGATTTGACAAAAGATCAAAAACCATTTTGAAAAGATAGGATAAAACTATTGCTTTCTGCAAAAGAGCCTAAACCCTACTTAGCCAAATATGCATGTAATGATAGGATCCTCTTATTTCTACATAGTAGTGAAACTTGCCAATACAATTCAAATGTATTGACCCTTGTGGCTGCAACTTATTATGTTGCAGGTTTGTTTGATGTAAGTGTATTGATTAGGATTACAAGTCTACAACCAACATGGCTGCCTGTGGCACTTTGAAGATGAAGGACCCCATGCTTATAGATATTCTGCTGCAATGTAATGTAATAGCCAAATGAGCTATGTAAGATGTAATAAATTATGCTATTCCTGGTTATAAAGTTGTATTATGACCTTTGTTTCTTGATATTACATCTTAACTGTGGATGCTAGCCATTGATCCAGGGACTAGCATTGTGAACACATGGATCTCTACCTTATTAAAGCTTGGGAACCTTACAGATGGTATCAGAGCATTGTGTTGCCTGTAGGATTTGTAACCCTAGGATTGGACAAACCCCTTAGAAAAATAGGAGTTGTATTTGTTCCAAAAACTTATTTACAAACAATCTTGTAAACTCTTTCCTCAAACCATTTTGGTTTTAATTCTACATCTCTTTTGTTTCAACTTGATGGATAAAACCTACCCTATGGCCAAAGACTTCACCATGTGCAAAGGACTTCATCAACTCTAATGACTTTAACATCTTCAACATTTTCACCAAGGACTTCAACCTTGGATATCACTAAGGACAAGTGAGACAAGAAATCTTGCTCAAGGTTTGGAGACTAAGGAAACACAACTTAGAAGGAGCCATCATCACCTTTGAAGTTTTGTGACCAAGAGTTTTCCCAAGGAAACCATGATCTCAAGCAAGAAGAATCAACCAAGAAGGATGGAAAGATCACAAGTGAACCATATAGATGGACCACCATATTTAGTTTAAGCCAAACCCACCAACTTATGTGGTGTAACAAAAATGTTTTTGGATTGCCTAAGAAAATATGCTTGGAAACTTGTGTTTGAAAGGAGTGTTTGTTTGTGATTGCTTGCACATTGTTTGTGTGAATTGTGAAGTGTGTGATTAGAATTATTTCCTTAGAGATATTTTGCCTATTCTAATCTCAATCCAACCCAAACAGATGACTACTCCAAGAGACTCCAACATCAAGGTTGATGGCAACAACAACAGCCAAGAGGACAACATGAGAGAACTTATAGCCACCCAAAACCAGTTGAACCAAGTGACAGCTCAATTCATAGCTAACACCAATGGGGAAGATCCAACCATGCAAAGGTTTTTTGAAACCCAAGCCCAATTGTTGCATAAGGTGACAGATCAAATGATCAACATGGAAAGCAACTCTTCCAAAGGAGTTTGTGACAACAAAGATGACAAAGATGTTATTCTAGAAGGAACCCAAGCTTGCAATATTTGTGGAAACAAGGATCACACTTCCAAGGAGCATGGAGATCAATGCCCCAACTGTGAAGAGGAACACCTAGTTGGCCAATGTCCCACCTCTCAAGCTACTTGTTACCTATGTGAAGGAAATAATCATGTCCCTATCCAATGCCCCATCTATTCCATAGTTGAACAAAGGAAACAAGGTGGAGTGCAACAACTGACTGCAGACCACCATGAGAGAGCCAAGTCTACCAAGAAGGATGAGGACAAAGGAAAATCTCCACTTATACCTCCATGCAATATAGCCCAATTTAAAGGACCAAAGAAGAGGCATATGAATTATCCAAGGAGCAATAGAAGGTCCAAGAAACCAGTAGACATTCCTACCTATGAGATAACATATGAAGAACATGAACTAGAAGCACTCCTAGCTTTGGAGAAACCCAAGAAAAAGAAGGACAAAAGCCATGTGCAATGTAATCATTGCAAAGAAATGGGACACTATGCCAGTGAATGTCCAGAGAAGAATAAGTATAAGGAGATTGGCCAAGTATGGTGCAACAACTGCAAAGAGCTAGGCCATTATGTAGCAACTTGTCCACTGAAGATACATGATGAACTCAATCTTATAACATGTTACAACTGTGGTAACCAAGGACATTATGCAAGCAACTGTCTAGAAAAGATGAAGCACAAGATAAACAAGCCTATGAAGGATCTCAGCCTTGTCACATGTTTCAAATGTGGAAACAAGGGACACTATGCAGATGTTTGCCCAGAGAAGTTTCCCCAAGATCCCAAGCAGGCCAAAATGTAATCTAGTTGGAAAAATTTTAAGGGTGGTAGTACCCTAGATGCTTTGAGCCTACTTGTAACCCTAGCCTTCCCAAATCTCGGGACGAGATTTATTTTAAGGGTGGTAGCCTGTCACATCCCAAGATTTTCCAAATCTTGTTATGTGTAAAATGAATGAATAAAATAAAACTTTGTTGATTTTCAGGGTGAGAAGAAACTTTTTGATTCCAATTGGAAACCTTGAAACCTATTTGATCAAACAAATCCTAAAGGGATTTGAAAAGATAAACAATTAATAAAGAAAATATTAAATATGTGAAATTACTATTTTTGGATCTTTTAATAAAAAGATTTGGTTTTCAAATGAAGAGGTAGAAATATAAATAAAGACTATTTTTATAGAGCCAAATTAAATCTTGGCCAAGCTTTTGAAATAAAATATTTCTATTTGATAAAAGGAGTAAAGGTTTATTTAAATAAAATAATAAGGATTTAATATCCAATTTTATTTAAGTAAAGGCTTTTCCATTTTAAATAAACACTAAAACTTATTAATTTATTTTAAATAAGTTTTCCAAGTGTTTTATATTTTCAAATAAAACCTACTGAAGTGTTTTTGGTTTTATTTTAGGTTTCAAATGGAGATTTTTATAAATCAAATCCTATTTGAATTAATAACTAAGGACTATTTTATTTAATTATTAAATAGATCCTAAAGGAATAAAAATTATTTTGTTTTGGACTTTGGTTTGTGTTGTTAAACAGAACTAAAAAATTGTTCAAAGTTTGGTGGTAGTTTGATTTGATTTGATGTTTGAATTGTTTGTTTGAAAATCAAAACAGGAAAATCAAATAGAAAAAGAAAAGTTTACTGTATAAGAAAAAAATGAATCGAGCTCAGCCCAACTCGTCTGGCCCAGCAAGCCCAGCTCCAGCCCAACTAAACCCCCTCCCACGCGCGAATCGTTTTCCACCGAAAAACCCACCCGCGCAGACATCGACGAGTGGACCCCTCTCCCTCTCTCTTTTCCTCGCTGACAGGCATGTCCCACTGCCACCTCACCATCGTCTTCAACCCCCAAACCACGCCCTGCCGGTGCCGCCGAGTTACTGCCGGCGTCAATACGCTTAATTTCCTGCGTTAACTCCCCCGGCGACCACGCGTGCATAAACGCCTCCCTCCCCTCTCTCATTTTCCCCTAGACAGCTCCTTCCCTCTGCCCATAGGCTGCTCTGAATTCCCCTTGCACCGCCACTGCTCCGACGAGCTTCTCCAGTGAATTCAGGCCACATCCCGCCACCTCTCACCTCCCACCGCACACGGGTTTGTTCTCCACCCTCAGGCGCATCTTCTAGTGCATCGAACTCGCCCGCGAGTGCCCCAGAGCCTCGGCTTCGACAACATCCGAACGCCATCGCCGTTTGCTGACACTCCGGCGAAGTATCTCCGTAAGCAACGTCCGCCCCTCTCTTTCCTGATGATACTCCTGCACTCGCCACACTCTTCCGCGTCTAACTGTGTCCTTGTTTTTCCTCGGGGTGAACCGCAGCGTCGCCCTCGACGACCTCGAGAGCCGCCTGACGCCGCCACCCACTCCGGCGAGGAATTGCCGCTGTCCCTGAGCGCCCCTTGCCAAGCCGACCACGCGTTGAGCATCACCTCGACCCCTTGCCAAGCACCCCCGTTTCCTTCTTTGCTTCCTGTAGCTGCCGCAACGCCACCGCCTGACCGCGCGCCGCCGTCAGCCACCGCCAGCGCCGCCAGATCGTGGTCGAGCTGCTGTAAACCGTTAGATGCAAAGTGTCTGGCTGCGATTAGATCTAAGCAAAAGGGTATGAGCGCATCTGAACCACGCGATCTAACTTAAATCCTACGGTTCACAGAGGCCGATCCGCACGAACCGGTACCGGCCAGTAGAAACACGCCGCGTGGCATTGGATCTGTTTAAAACAGAATTTAGAATCTGATTTATATGCAAACTTGTAAATTCCATAACTTTCAAACCACACGTCCAAATTTTACAAATTTTATATCAATGGATTCAGAAAAACAAGCCCTAGCCAACCATGCACTTTGTTTAGTAAAAAGCTTCTGATAAATTGGTTTAATTTGCAGAAACTTGTGTAGGCTTGTTATGAATATAAAAATTGTTCTAGTTATGTTTTTGAGATGAAATCTTTGCAAAATGGTTTGTTGTGAACTTACTGACCCTAGGAACCAACTCATGGATTTACAAATGTATTTTGTGAAGTTTAGGATTAGATAATTGAATTAGCTCATTTCTAGTCAAATAAAAATATTGATTTTGATATGGAAATGATTTTTGAGAAAAACCTTTGGAAAATGATTTGATTCAAACCTACTGACCCTAAACACCAAGTTTTGTGAATTAACAACTTATTTGATGAACAATACAAAATTATTGCTTTGATAAAAGTATTTTCCACCACATGAAATGATGATTTGATTTAAGAAATGGCTTATAGATAAAACCCTTTTGCAAATGGTTTTACCACTTTAGAAAAATGACCAATTTGAACCTTACAATGTGTAGAGCCTAGTAGAAACCACCTTTTCAAATAAAACTATCTTTTGCATGCTTGCATGCATGACTTTGTTTCTATTATTTTATGTGTATTAAATTGTTTGAATATTGGTTGGAATGCTAGTTGAATCTATGTTTGCTTGATTGATTGTAGTGAAGTTATAAGAGTGTGATATTAGCAAGATCAAGAAGTGAATCAACATTCTCTACCAAAAAGGCAAGTGTCACTATCATCCAAGTCCTACTATTTTTCATTACACTTAGTGGATTTTTGAAACATACATGATAAGGACTACTATATTTTGCTATGCTAAATCCTAATAGGATACCCCTATATATTCCTTAGTGAAAACAATGTAGTTGTATTATGCTTAGCCCTGCTAAATATATTGAGAAGAGATACATGTTGAGATTATATGATGTATTGAAAAGACTTGTGTTTTATATAATAAAACAAGTACTCAATGAACCACCTGGGTGGACAAGGATACTCAAGTTTTGGACAAGGTGGCAACAAAAGGAACCATGTTTATATGGCAATCTCTTTTTATATGTGCACCAAAAGAAAACCACCCAGGGACTTAGAGATTGAACATGTTTCTCGTACAGTGGCTTCCGTGTACAGCCACATGCTAAATGGGCACTGGCTTAGTCAACTACATTGGGAAGACCCATGCATTGGCCTCTTCAGGTTAACTGGAATGAGGGAACTAGGAACCCTACATTGGTGCCTGAAGACAAGCTAGCATTGTGTATTGGGAGGACCCTATGGAAAGACTTCGTCACAATCTCAATCTGCCAGTACTCCATCTTGGTGAGTACTTATCCAGCGGCCACTGGTGGCAACAAGATGAGGTTGTGTCATGTGGGTAAAGTGTACAACTTCTGCACAAGATAAAAATCTAAGTACTTAGCCATGTCCCCGGTTATGGACAATACTGAGCAACTAAGGCCTGAAGCTATGGGAAATCTCGACATTCCAATTTCTAAAAGTAAAACTTGAAAGTGACAACAAGAGACTTGAAGCACTTGGTGGATTCCAAGGAGTTCAGAAAGATTTGACAAAAGATCAAAAACCATTTTGAAAAGATAGGATAAAACTATTGCTTTCTGCAAAAGAGCCTAAACCCTACTTAGCCAAATATGCATGTAATGATAGGATCCTCTTATTTCTACATAGTAGTGAAACTTGCCAATACAATTCAAATGTATTGACCCTTGTGGCTGCAACTTATTATGTTGCAGGTTTGTTTGATGTAAGTGTATTGATTAGGATTACAAGTCTACAACCAACATGGCTGCCTGTGGCACTTTGAAGATGAAGGACCCCATGCTTATAGATATTCTGCTGCAATGTAATGTAATAGCCAAATGAGCTATGTAAGATGTAATAAATTATGCTATTCCTGGTTATAAAGTTGTATTATGACCTTTGTTTCTTGATATTACATCTTAACTGTGGATGCTAGCCATTGATCCAGGGACTAGCATTGTGAACACATGGATCTCTACCTTATTAAAGCTTGGGAACCTTACAGATGGTATCAGAGCATTGTGTTGCCTGTAGGATTTGTAACCCTAGGATTGGACAAACCCCTTAGAAAAATAGGAGTTGTATTTGTTCCAAAAACTTATTTACAAACAATCTTGTAAACTCTTTCCTCAAACCATTTTGGTTTTAATTCTACATCTCTTTTGTTTCAACTTGATGGATAAAACCTACCCTATGGCCAAAGACTTCACCATGTGCAAAGGACTTCATCAACTCTAATGACTTCAACATCTTCAACATTTTCACCAAGGACTTCAACCTTGGATATCACTAAGGACAAGTGAGACAAGAAATCTTGCTCAAGGTTTGGAGACTAAGGAAACACAACTTAGAAGGAGCCATCATCACCTTTGAAGTTTTGTGACCAAGAGTTTTCCCAAGGAAACCATGATCTCAAGCAAGAAGAATCAACCAAGAAGGATGGAAAGATCACAAGTGAACCATATAGATGGACCACCATATTTAGTTTAAGCCAAACCCACCAACTTATGTGGTGTAACAAAAATGTTTTTGGATTGCCTAAGAAAATATGCTTGGAAACTTGTGTTTGAAAGGAGTGTTTGTTTGTGATTGCTTGCACATTGTTTGTGTGAATTGTGAAGTGTGTGATTAGAATTATTTCCTTAGAGATATTTTGCCTATTCTAATCTCAATCCAACCCAAACAGATGACTACTCCAAGAGACTCCAACATCAAGGTTGATGGCAACAACAACAGCCAAGAGGACAACATGAGAGAACTTATAGCCACCCAAAACCAGTTGAACCAAGTGACAGCTCAATTCATAGCTAACACCAATGGGGAAGATCCAACCATGCAAAGGTTTTTTGAAACCCAAGCCCAATTGTTGCATAAGGTGACAGATCAAATGATCAACATGGAAAGCAACTCTTCCAAAGGAGTTTGTGACAACAAAGATGACAAAGATGTTATTCTAGAAGGAACCCAAGCTTGCAATATTTGTGGAAACAAGGATCACACTTCCAAGGAGCATGGAGATCAATGCCCCAACTGTGAAGAGGAACACCTAGTTGGCCAATGTCCCACCTCTCAAGCTACTTGTTACCTATGTGAAGGAAATAATCATGTCCCTATCCAATGCCCCATCTATTCCATAGTTGAACAAAGGAAACAAGGTGGAGTGCAACAACTGACTGCAGACCACCATGAGAGAGCCAAGTCTACCAAGAAGGATGAGGACAAAGGAAAATCTCCACTTATACCTCCATGCAATATAGCCCAATTTAAAGGACCAAAGAAGAGGCATATGAATTATCCAAGGAGCAATAGAAGGTCCAAGAAACCAGTAGACATTCCTACCTATGAGATAACATATGAAGAACATGAACTAGAAGCACTCCTAGCTTTGGAGAAACCCAAGAAAAAGAAGGACAAAAGCCATGTGCAATGTAATCATTGCAAAGAAATGGGACACTATGCCAGTGAATGTCCAGAGAAGAATAAGTATAAGGAGATTGGCCAAGTATGGTGCAACAACTGCAAAGAGCTAGGCCATTATGTAGCAACTTGTCCACTGAAGATACATGATGAACTCAATCTTATCACATGTTACAACTGTGGTAACCAAGGACATTATGCAAGCAACTGTCTAGAAAAGATGAAGCACAAGATAAACAAGCCTATGAAGGATCTCAGCCTTGTCACATGTTTCAAATGTGGAAACAAGGGACACTATGCAGATGTTTGCCCAGAGAAGTTTCCCCAAGATCCCAAGCAGGCCAAAATGTAATCTAGTTGGAAAAATTTTAAGGGTGGTAGTACCCTAGATGCTTTGAGCCTACTTGTAACCCTAGCCTTCCCAAATCTCGGGACGAGATTTATTTTAAGGGTGGTAGCCTGTCACATCCCAAGATTTTCCAAATCTTGTTATGTGTAAAATGAATGAATAAAATAAAACTTTGTTGATTTTCAGGGTGAGAAGAAACTTTTTGATTCCAATTGGAAACCTTGAAACCTATTTGATCAAACAAATCCTAAAGGGATTTGAAAAGATAAACAATTAATAAAGAAAATATTAAATATGTGAAATTACTATTTTTGGATCTTTTAATAAAAAGATTTGGTTTTCAAATGAAGAGGTAGAAATATAAATAAAGACTATTTTTATAGAGCCAAATTAAATCTTGGCCAAGCTTTTGAAATAAAATATTTCTATTTGATAAAAGGAGTAAAGGTTTATTTAAATAAAATAATAAGGATTTAATATCCAATTTTATTTAAGTAAAGGCTTTTCCATTTTAAATAAACACTAAAACTTATTAATTTATTTTAAATAAGTTTTCCAAGTGTTTTATATTTTCAAATAAAACCTACTGAAGTGTTTTTGGTTTTATTTTAGGTTTCAAATGGAGATTTTTATAAATCAAATCCTATTTGAATTAATAACTAAGGACTATTTTATTTAATTATTAAATAGATCCTAAAGGAATAAAAATTATTTTGTTTTGGACTTTGGTTTGTGTTGTTAAACAGAACTAAAAAATTGTTCAAAGTTTGGTGGTAGTTTGATTTGATTTGATGTTTGAATTGTTTGTTTGAAAATCAAAACAGGAAAATCAAATAGAAAAAGAAAAGTTTACTGTATAAGAAAAAAATGAATCGAGCTCAGCCCAACTCGTCTGGCCCAGCAAGCCCAGCTCCAGCCCAACTAAACCCCCCACGCGCGAATCGTTTTCCACCGAAAAACCCACCCGCGCAGACATCGACGAGTGGACCCCTCTCCCTCTCTCTTTTCCTCGCTGACAGGCATGTCCCACTGCCACCTCACCGTCGTCTTCAACCCCCAAACCACGCCCTGCCGGTGCCGCCGAGTTACTGCCGGCGTCAATACGCTTAATTGCCTGCGTTAACTCCCCCGGCGACCACGCGTGCATAAACGCCTCCCTCCGCTCTCTCATTTTCCCCTAGACAGCTCCTTCCCTCTGCCCATAGGCTGCTCTGAATTCCCCTTGCACCGCCACTGCTCCGACGAGCTTCTCCAGTGAATTCAGGCCACATCCCGCCACCTCTCACCTCCCACCGCACACGGGTTTGTTCTCCACCCTCAGGCGCATCTGCCAGTGCATCGAACTCGCCCGCGAGTGCCCCAGAGCCTCGGCTTCGACAACATCTGAACGCCACCGCCGTTTGCTGACACTCCGGCGAAGTATCTCCGTAAGCAACGTCTGCCCCTCTCTTTCCTGATGATACTCCTGCACTCGCCACACTCTTCCACGTCTAACTGTGTCCTTGTTTTTCCTCGGGGTGAACCGCAGCGTCGCCCTCGACGACCTCCAGAGTCGCCTGACGCCGCCACCCACTCCGGCGAGGAATTGTCGCTGTCCCTGAGCGCCCCTTGCCAAGCCGACCACGCGTTGAGCATCACCTCGACCTCACGAGCACGGTGAGGACCCCCGTTTCCTTCTTTGCTTCCTGTAGCCGCCGCAACGCCACCGCCTGACCGCGCGCCGCCGTCAGCCACCGCCAGCGCCGCCAGATCGTGGTCGAGCTACTGTAAACCGTTAGATGTAAAGTGTCTGGCTGCGATTAGATCTAAGCGAAAGCGTATGAGCGCATCTGAACCACGCAATCTAACTTAAATCCTATGGTTCACAGAGGCCGATCCGCACGAACCGGTACCGGCCAGTAGAAACACGCCGCGTGGCATTGGATCTGTTTAAAACAGAATTTAGAATCTGATTTATATGCAAACTTGTAAATTCCATAACTTTCAAACCACACGTCCAAATTTTGCAAATTTTATATCAATGGATTCAGAAAAACAAGCCCTAGCCAACCATGCACTTTGTTTAGTAAAAAGCTTCTGATAAATTGGTTGAATTTGCAGAAACTTGTGTAGGCTTGTTATGAATATAAAAATTGTTCTAGTTATGTTTTTGAGATGAAATCTTTGCAAAATGGTTTGTTGTGAACTTACTGACCCTAGGAACCAACTCATGGATTTACAAATGTATTTTGTGAAGTTTAGGATTAGATAATTGAATTAGCTCATTTCTAGTCAAATAAAAATATTGATTTTGATATGGAAATGATTTTTGAGAAAAACCTTTGGAAAATGATTTGATTCAAACCTACTGACCCTAAACACCAAGTTTTGTGAATTAAAAACTTATTTGATGAACAATACAAAATTATTGCTTTGATAAAAGTATTTTCCACCACATGAAATGATGATTTGATTTAAGAAATGGCTTATAGATAAAACCCTTTTGCAAATGGTTTTACCACTTTAGAAAAATGACCACTTTGAACCTTACAATGTGTAGAGACTAGTAGAAACAACCTTTGCAAATAAAACTATCTTTTGCATGCTTGCATGCATGACTTTGTTTCTATTATTTTATGTGTATTAAATTGTTTGAATATTGGTTGGAATGCTAGTTGAATCTATGTTTGCTTGATTGATTGTAGTGAAGTTAGAAGAGTGTGATATTAGCAAGATCAAGAAGTGAATCAACATTCTCTACCAAAAAGGCAAGTGTCACTATCATCCAAGTCCTACTATTTTTCATTACACTTAGTGGATTTTTGAAACATACATGATAAGGACTACTATATTTTGCTATGCTAAATCCTAATAGGATACCCCTATATATTCCTTAGTGAAAACAATGTAGTTGTATTATGCTTAGCCCTGCTAAATATATTGAGAAGAGATACATGTTGAGATTATATGATGTATTGAAAAGACTTGTGTTTTATATAATAAAACAAGTACTCAATGAACCACCTGGGTGGACAAGGATACTCAAGTTTTGGACAAGGTGGCAACAAAAGGAACCATGTTTATATGGCAATCTCTTTTTGTATGTGCACCAAAAGAAAACCACCCAGGGACTTAGAGATTGAACATGTTTCTCGTATAGTGGCTTCCGTGTACATCCACATGCTAAATGGGCACTGGCTTAGTCAACTACATTGGGAAGACCCATGCATTGGCCTCTTCAGGTTAACTGGAATGAGGGAACGAGGAACCCTACATTGGTGCCTGAAGACAAGCTAGCATTGTGTATTGGGAGGACCCTATGGAAAGACTTCGTCACAATCTCAATCTGCCAGTACTCCATCTTGGTGAGTGACATGGTTATACCCTACGGGTACATGACTTCAGCATACCTGGTCCAGCCCAAGGAAGGCCCACAGCAGATATACGCTGGCCCATGAAGATTTTCGGGTGGCCAAGGCCCATGACGCCTTCGAGTCCTTGGAGAACAAGACTAGTGCAGATAGGAAATTCAGAGGGGTAAAACCCTAGAACTTGTAACCGACTAGGACTATGCCCGGGACCTGCCTAAGTCTATATGAAGGCCAGGAGGGCACGCCCTAGATCTCTCGACTCATTCTCTCGCACACGCATCCACGCCAGATCGAATCTGCGCACCCTGTAACCTTCGGTTCCGCCGTAATCAAAGAGCAGACAAGCAGGAGTAGGGTTTTCCCTCCGGGGGCCTGAACCTGGGTAAATCTCATGTCCCCTGGTTGCTTGTCTGTTAACCGTGCCACGATCTCCAGCATCCCCATCTTCTCCAAAACCCAAGTCCATAACAATGGGCATTGACGAGATTAAACCTCGTCAATTGGTGCCGTCTGTGGGAATTGGGGCTGCTGATTGTGCGGTCGTGACGGTTCCGACCCGATCAATCTACAACTCCGTGGTGACGGAGAACCACCTCCTCTTCGGCACTGTCGACTTCACCGCCCACTCGCCGGCCACCATGAAGGATTTCGAGCCCGTAGGCGACGGACTCGAAATTTTGTTCGGGAGCTTCTGCTTCCAGGTGGGTCAAACTGGCACCCTCCGTCTCCCTGAGCGGGTGCCCGTGCCATCAATCAGGCCATGTTCGTGGGCTCCACACCCCGTGCTATGCACGTCACCATCAACAGATGAGTTTTACGACAGCAGCAGCTGTAACACCGATCTGTGTGATCCACCTTCGGATGAAGGGACCTACGGTTCCGGATCCGAAAGCTTCGGCAGCAGCCGACCAATCTGCGAGCGCTATCTATGCGCCGCAATCATCCAAGGCGACGAGGAAACACCTCATCCGCCGCCCAGCCGAAACAGCGGAAACGGCGAAAACAGAAGAAGCCAATGCCCCCCACCCAACAGGGAAAACAACGGCCACGTCATCCAACTTAGCAAAGAAGGATGGGTCCAAGCACGCCGTGCCGTCGCAGGCGACATAGTCCTACCTGCGGACGCCCCGCGTGACCTACTAATGGCATACCACTACCTCCTCATCGAGGAGCACAAGAAGCAAGTCAAGATGCAGGAGACGCTCGACAAACGCAAGCAAGCAGCCTCCGAGTCCAGCGCGCGATGAGCTGCGCTCTCCGCCATGGCACCCGGCTCTAGCACAAACGGAAACCAGGGAAACAAGAACCGCTCGCGGGTGGAAAACATGGATCCCAAGGAGCGGCATGACGTGACCGGAACTCTCCACACATCGTTCATGGATATGGATGCCGACGGCAACATCATCCCGAAGACGCCACATGCTGCGATCATGGCAGCCACCGCGTATCTCGCGGCTCACCCACCTCCGGAGGGCGACCCGAAAAGGGCCATGCACAGGTCCGCACTTACCGGACTAGGACTAATCGGAGCTGCGCTCCACGAAGACGCTCCTGTGGAGCCAAAGAAGAAAGCTCTGGCCAGGCGCGACCGGAGCCCCACCCCATCATCCGAAGAGGAAAAGGAGCACGATCTTCCTCGAAGGAAGAAGAGCTCGCACCGCCATAAACGCGACTATGACGCCAGAGACAAGCTTACACAGCGCAAGATCGACAAAGCACGCGCCAAACGCGCATGCTCGTCTGAATCTGAGATGGATGAAGACGAAGGAGAAATCTGCGGGGCCCGATGCTTCAGCAGATCTGTTCGGCGAACACAGATGCCACGCAACTTCAAGCTTCCTTTGGATACTCCGAAGTTCAACGGCACGCAAGATCCAAAATCCTGGCTCAGCGACCATCTGTCATCCGTTAAGCTTCACAGAGGCAACAAAGAAACCGCCATGCAATGCCTTCAGCTGCAGCTGACGGGCGCGGCGCGAGTCTGGCTCAGCAGCCTATCATCAGGATCCATCCTAAGCTGGGAGGAGCTCGCTTACAGCTTCATCTGAAATTTCAAGGGCACTAGCAAGAGGCCCGCCTCAATCGAAGAATTGCGGGCCTGCACTCAAAGAACGGGTGAATCTATTCGCTCGTACATACTACGCTGGTCTATAACCAAGAACTCCGCAGCACACATCTCCGAAGAGAGGGCCATCGACGCCTTCAGGGACGGCGTCAAGCGCCCAGAATTCAAGGAGGAACTTGGGCGTGTTAAGCCCAAGACACTCGACCACCTCATGGAAATTGCCAACAGCTGGGCAGACGGCGAAGACTGCATCCAGCGAGCGCAGTCAGATGAAGAGGACGACTACGGCTGAAGGCGAGAACGCCGCAGCAAGAGGAGATCGCGCGTCTACGAGGACCGCGACGGACCCGACATGGTCGCAGCCGGCTACGCCGACCGCCGCAACGACAACAGCCGCAACAGCGGAGGGTACCGCGGCGGAAACACAGTCGTGGCAACGCCGCGACCGCGACAACGGACCCTCTACATACGACAAACTTTCGGGTCCGTGCACCATCCACTTCTACATCGAAAAATAGGATGGCAAAAAGAAAGCCAGCCACATGCTGAAGGACTGCCGCGAGTTCCAAAAACTCAGCGAAAGCATGGTGCAGATGAGGCAACAAGCCCCAATCCCTGCGTTTGGAAACGCACCTGTACAAGGAGAAATAGCACTCGGAGCTCCTCCACCACCACCTATTGGAGGTCCACACTAGCCAGTCGCACCAGGGCAAAACAATGCCGGGGTCGCGTACCCCCCACCAAAGGGAGCACTAAATATGATCCAGAAGGGACGCCCCACAAACAGGGTGCAGAAGAAAATCACCCGACAAATCAACTTGGCCGTGGCAACTCCGCCCGCAATCCCTGAGTACCTCAGCGGATCAGAGTCCTGCATCACATTCACTCACGCGGATCACCCTTGCCAGATCCCTCGCCCAGGTCATGCTGCCCTGGTGTTGGAGGCACAGATCGGAGGTTTTGAGATGAGCCGCGTCTTCATGGACGGCGGCAGCGGCATCAACCTAATGTTCGCAAGCACTCTAGCAGCTATGCGGATCCCGCAATGCATCCTGGAACAATCAGACACAACATTCCACGGCATCGTCCCAGGGAAGGGCATATTCCCCTTGGGAAAAATAGGGCTCGACGTCATCTTCGGAAAGCCGGACAACTTTTGGCAGGAGCGCCTAGAATTCGAAGTGGTGGACTGGCCGTTGCAATACCACGCCATCCTGGGGCGTGTAGCATTCGCAAGGTTCCTGGCGGTCCCACACTACGCGTACCTACTACTCAAGATGCCAGGACCAAGAGGCGTCATCACAGTCCACGGGAGCTTCACCCGATCGGACCAATGCGACAGGGATTTCAACAAAACCTCCCAGTCTTTCGCCATGCAAGACGAGCTTGTAAGGCTCCGCGAGGTGACGGACAATGGGCTACCCCGAGTCACAAGGCAGAACGCACCTAACATGTCCTTCGACTCCACCGTCAACACCAAGAAAGTGCAGGTCCACCCGACGGATGCCTCCAAGACGGCGCTGATCGCCAACGACCTCAATACCGCATAGGAAGGCGCGCTCGTCGAATTCCTCCGTGAGCGCTGGGAAATCTTCGCCTGGTGTCCTGCGGACATGCCAGGAGTTCCCAGGGAATTCGCCGAGCACGCACTCAACGTCTTTCCAGACACCAAGCCAATCAAGCAGTCCATCCGAAGATTGTCCGAGCCAAGGGCCGAAGCCATCAGCAAGGAAATCAATAGATTACTCACAGCTGACTTCATCCGAGAAATCAAAGAAAGCGAGTGGCTGGCAAACACAGTCATGGTCCCAAAGAAGGACACGGACATCTTGCGGATGTGTGTGGACTTCACATCACTAAACAAGCATTGCCCAAAGGACCACTTCCCTCTTCCTCAGATCGATCAGATCATCGACTCGACGGCAGGTTGCGAGAAACTCTCCTTCCTCGACGCCTACTCAGGCTATAACCAGATTCGACTCAAGGTCGAAGATCAAGAGAAAACGGCGTTTATCACACCGTTTGGAGTGTTCTGCTACAATACAATGCCCTTCGGGCTAAAGAACGCAGGTGCCACGTACCAGCGATGCATGCAGGCCTGCCTCAAGGACCAGATCGGTCGCAACGTCCAAGTCTATGTCGACGACATAGTAATAAAAACCAAAGAGGCAAGGACACTTATCGACGATCTCCGCGAGACGTTCGACAATCTTGATCGCTACAGGATCAAGCTCAACCCCGAAAAATGCGCCTTCGGCGTCCCATCGGGTCAGTTGCTCGGGTACTTCATCTCTCAGTGAGGAATTGAGGCGAACCTGAAGAAAATCAGAGCCATCATGACGATGGAGAAGCCAAAAAACCTCAAGGGCGTCCAGCAGCTCGCAGGACGAGTCGCGGCGTTAAGCAGGTTCATCAGCCGCATGGGCGAGAAGGCCCTACCATTCTACCAGCTGCTGCGCAAAGCAGACAAGTTCGAGTGGACACCAGAAGCCGACGACGCATTCGAAAGCCTCAAGCGGCTCCTCTCCACCTCGCCCGTTTTGGTCACGCCAAAGGAGCGCGAGCCCCTGCTGCTGTACATAGTAGCCACGCATCAGGTGGTCAGCACAGTACTCGTGGTCGAACGACCCGAAGAAGGCAAAACCCATGGAGTCCAAAGACCAATTTACTACCTCAGCGAGGTACTGACACCAACAAAGCAGAGGTACCCTCACTACCAAAAGCTAGCCTACGGCATGTTCATGACGGCTCGACGATTGAGCCATTACTTCCAGGAGCACCAAGTGATGGTCGTCAACGAGGCACCCCTGAACAACATCCTGAATAATCCAGAGGCAACAGGACGGGTCGCCCTGTGGGGCATCGAACTATCACCCTTGGACATCGTCTACGAGAAGCGACACGCAATCAAATCTCAAGTCCTTCCGGACTTCCTGGTGCACTGGATGGAGCTGCAGCTGCCAGACACACCAGACATGTCGCAGTCATGGACAATGCACTTCGATGGCTCCAAGCGCGAAGCAGGAGCAGGAGCAGGGGTCATACTGACCTCCCCTCAAGGTGACAAGATGAAGTACGTTCTTCGGATGAAATTCAGAGCCTCCAACAACGAGGCCGAATACGAAGCCCTCATCCATGGCATGAGGATGGCAAAGATATGCGGCGCAACGCGCCTGGTCATCTACGGTGACTCCAACCTCGTCATCCAACAGACGATGAATGAGTGCGACGCACACGCCGAAAACATGATCGCGTACCGCGCACTCTATAACGCACGCGAAGGAGAATTCGACGGCTGCGAGCTTCGACACGTCGGAAGAGAAAGCAACGAGGAAGCCGATAGACTCGCCAACATTGGCTCCACTTGCGCAAAGGTGCCGCCAGGTGTGTTCCTCGAACAGATCTGCGTGCCGTCCATCAAGCGGAAATTTCCCAAGGGATCACCCGAAGAAGCAGAACACTCGGGGGCTACGCTACCCGAAGGTCATGAAGGACCCGAAAAATTGGACATCGAGGTCGCCATGGTCAACTTGATGCAGGTCATGGCAGTCGAAGAAACTTGGACGCGCCCATACCTCCAGTTCCTGTTACATGGAGAACTGCCTAACAACCCGACAAATGCCCGGCGCATATCTCGTCGGTCAAAGGCCTTCACCACTATCAATGGCGAGCTATACAAGCGAAGTATCACGGGTGTACTACAACGATGTGTCACCATCTATGACGGCAAAACCATCCTCCAAGACATCCACGAGGGCATCTGCGGCCACCACGCAGGCAGTCGCTCCCTTGTCGCCAAAGCTCTACGAGCAGGATTCTACTGGCCAACGGCCATGAGCAACGCGAAGGACATCGTCCGAAGATGCAACGGGTGCCAATGGTTCGCCGACAAACCGCACGCACCCGGGTCCAAGCTTAGACCCATACCAATAGCTTGGCCCTTTGCTCAATGGGGCCTCGACATGATTGGCAAACTGCCAAAATCCTCTAAAGGGGGACACGTCTTCCTCCTGGTCGCAGTCGACAAGTTCACCAAGTGGATCGAGGCCATGCCAGTCACCAACCAGAAAGGCAAAACTGCCGTCAAGTTCTTCGAATCCATTGTCTACAGGTTTGGCGTACCACGCAGCATCATCACGGACAACGGGTCAAACTTCATCTCCGAAGAATTCCAGGACTTTTGCGAAGGCCTCGGGATCAACATCACGTATGCCTCAGTGGCACACCCGCAAACGAACGGACAAGTGGAAAGGGCCAACGGCCTAATCGGCGCTGGCATCAAGAAACGCCTCATGAGCTCCCTCGAACACAAAGCTGGAAACTGGACGAAAGAGCTACCATCCGTCCTATGGAGCTTACGGACCACGCCAAACAGCGCCACCGGCTACACACCGTTCTTCATGGTACACGGAGCCGAAGCCGTGTTACCAGCCGAAGTGCGCCACCAGGCCCCACGGGTCGTCGCTTACAGCGAAGCCAAATCCACGGCTGCACTCGAAGATGCCGTCGATACACTCGACGAGGCAAGAGACATAGCAGCAGCTCGATCAGCGGTGTACCAGCAGAGTCTCCGCAACTACCACAGCCGTCGGCTGCGTCCAAGGTCCTTCGTCGAAGGAGACCTCGTCTTACGACTCAAGCAAAAGCGACCGAATAAATTCGAGTCACCATGGGAAGGACCCTACGTCATCACCGAAGTGATACCAGGTGGCGCCTATCGCCTCAAGCACGTGGAGTCTGGAGTCGCATACTCCAACCCATGGAACATCGCGCACCTACGACGATTCTATCCGTAGCAAACTACCCCTCTACTTTCAATAAGGCTTTCAGCCAAGGCTACTCAGCCGAACAATGTACTTCCTCCATTACGATATAAATAAAGCTAAGTGTCCCGCCCCAAAACTTCGGTTCACTATTTCCTGCATATTTACTATATGCTACAAACGCGCTCGGGGGCTCCCCCCACCTCACGATTTCATCGACTGAGGAGAAAACGCGCTCGGGGGCTCCCCCCACCTCACGATTTCATCGATTGAGGACTAAACGTGTACACCTGAGTAGCTGACAAACGTCAGGCAAACGAAAAGGGCACACACTTGATCAAAGCACTGCGTGCTCACAAACAAACAAATCTTTACAACAAAAGGCACAATGTGCCCAGCCAAAATATACAAACTTTACATCTCTCTCTTTTTACAGGTACTACCTAGGTTGAAGAATAACTTGGGCATGCTGCTCAAACAAATCTACAATCTGTTCGGCATACTGCCTTACAGCGGCGTAATGTGGACGCATATCCCACTCACCACCATCCGGTCGAAGAGGTGGCCCAGCCGCCACAGCATCCAAATCGACGTCAGGCCGGTGCAGCCTCACAAGAGACAAAGCAGCCTTCACTCCTACGACGAGCTGCTGCCGCACCATCTCCTTGACATTGCTGGCACTCCGAAACTTCGACAGAAGACCTGCAAGGGTCGTCGGCACGGCATCTAAAGGAAACATGACGTGCAGCACCGAGGCAAGCAACGTCTGCACTTGACGGAGCACCCGCGAAACTTGATGAACACGATCCTGCACCGTCACCAAGGCTATGGCACGATCACGGTCCATCCAGAAGAAGCCGCCGGCCTCCATGTCCTGTTGAGTCAAGCAGTTGACCGGAACAGCGACACGCTCTTTTTCTTCCCTCAGAGCAAGATTCACACCTACGACAACCGCGCAAGACAAGAATAAGGCCAGCAGGCTCATCCGAAGAACTGAGCTACAACCCGAAAGAAGGATCAACTTACACTGCAGTTGCTCGGACAGCCGACCCAGCTCCGCCATCAAGTACTCCTCTCTGGCTACGCCACGATCAGCCTTGGACTTCCAAACGTCGGCCCGGCCGCGTAGCACGAGCAACTCCCTCTCCAGACTGCGCACGCGATCCCGAAGGAAAGTAAGCTGCGAGGAGTTATCCAAGGATGGAAGCAACGGCGTTGCGGATGGGGCGTCAACAGGGTCAGCACCCGAAGGAACCTAGAATGACAGCAAAAGAAAGGAACACAGACATTCAGCCAAGGATGGAGATCAACGAAGAGAAAATTCATTGAATATATAAAGCCACTACGTGGCACAAAGACGATACTCCTCAAGATATTTACAACAAAAGTAGACTACACACTACCCTACGTCTACTAGGCCTAAGGAGCAGGACACTGAGTCGCCTCGGAGCCAGACTGCCTAGCTTTGGCCTCGCCCTGCTGCCGCAGTGCGTTCGCAGACAGCAAGTCAATGAGCTTGGGCCCATATCGTATGCAGCGAGCGGAGTAGGCAGCGAAGGCTACCTCAGATCCATCCGCAGCGGTCGGCATCCGAGACGTGATCTGGGGCAAGTCCAGCTCCGCTCCAGCCGCCAAGGCCATCGCCAGCCCGACGGACGCGCCGATGCCCTTCTGCTTGCGCTTGTACGCCGCATGCGCTTCGGCGGACAGAGCCTCCGCCAGAGCGTCCACATCGTCAAGGGTTGCGCCCTTCGGGAAAAGCTCCTGGTAGAAGCGGCCAAGGACCTCTTTCGCCTTGGCAAGGGAGTTGACGACGGTGCTGCAGCGGTCTTCGACCGCCACAATGGCATCATCTAGAGCACTCCCGTGCTCCAGAGCACCGCGGTCGAACTCAATGCCCGCGGCATCTGAGACAAAAATGAAGAAAAGCATGAAGAAAGGCAGCATAGAAGAAGACCCGTGGAAAAAGAAACAAGTACAAAAATCCAGCACTCACCCGAAATAGCCTTGGCAGCAGCCATGAGCTTCGACGCCACCCCTCTTTCACGAGCAGCCGCAACGGTGGCTAGCTGCTCCTCGCGATCTGCAGCCTCCTGCTGCAGACGCTCCTTCGCTTCGGCTGCCTTCGACAGCTCTAGCTCAAGGCGCTCTTTCGCGCCGACGGCGGCCTCGGCTTTCTGCTCCGATTGGCCAAGGCTCTTTTTAAGAGCATCAACCTCACGGAGAGAGTCGTTATGCTCCTCTGCATTTGAGACAAGCAAGTGTCAAAGAATAGGACCAGGACAAACAAGAGAAGTACTAAAAGGCAGAAGGATACCTTGAAGCTGCCGAAGTTTCGCCTCCAGCGCCAGGCGTTCCTCCACCAGCCGCTTGGCCTCCTATACAAAAGGCTGCAGAAAAAGGAAACAGAAGTAAGAAAAGGACTCAAGGGCTATGCCCAACACAAAGGAGTAAAAACAACATTAGCACACGAAGACACTCGGGGGCTTCCCCCGTGACATGAGGCAGAAAACTTACATGCTCCGTCGGCGATCCCGACGCCCCGCCTGCGAAATTCTGAGGCGCAACCACCAGCACCTCCCGCACAGGAGGATCTGGAGCGGCGCCACCCGAAGTCGCCACAGTCTCCCATCATCTCCCGCGCACCATCACTAGAGTCGTGGGAGGATTGCCTGCATACGAACCAATCAACACAAGTGCAAAAATCATACAGGGAAAAGGACAACAGTACAACAATAAAACTTACGAGCCCAATGTGCTCAGGTCGAAGATAGGAGAAGCCATTCGGGCCCTCTTCTCCTCTTTCTTCTCTTCCTTCTTCTCCTCCTTCTTTTCTTCCTTCTTCCGCTTTGTTGGCGGGTGCGGCGCAACAGCCCGCATAGGAATGGCAGGAAAGGGAGAGGAAGAACCTCCATGACCATCACTATGACGCTCAAGGCCCAGAGGATTTTTGGGAGTCGGAGGAGTCGAGGCATCCGAAGACTCGCTGGAGCTTCGTGATCGCTTGCGCGTATGGTCCTCACTCGACTCGTCGGCATCCTCCGCCGGAGATCGCGCCGAAGGAAGCTCGGACACGGAATCAACCACTTCGTTGTCCGAGGCATTCGGATACCTTTCGGGCAATGGTGGTACCATGCCCGGAACTTTGAAGCTCTACAAAATGAGAAGGAACTTTGTTAGCAAACAAAGGAAACAAATACACACCCAACAAAAAAAGGGGGGAGCACTACGTGCACAAATCTACACCTTCGGCACGGCCAACGTCGAAGAAAAGGGAGGAGTCAGCGACTTCCCCGGGATTTCTTCTCCGGCCTTGAACTTCAGCAGCACGCGAAGATCCTTGTCAAGATCCCCCTCGGAGATTTTCTCACTCGAAACCCTCATCGGATCACGGCGCCCAGAATAAAGGAACATCGGGTGCGCCCTCGCTTGGAGAGGCTGCACCCGACGCTCAAGAAACGTCCGGATGATGTCCACGCCGTTCACCTCTTTCTCCGGAATCAATTGGAGATCCTCCACCCGACGATAAAGGGCCTCTATCTCCGCCACTTCACCGTCCAGGATTTGGTTTTTCCAGGATCTTTTCTTCTCAATCAATTGGGAGGGGTCAAAGGGAACAAGACCAAAATCTTGCCCGGGCAAAACGGAGTCACGGATGTAAAACCATCGCCTCCGCCAGTACTGGACAGATTCGAACATGGAAAAGGAAAAGAATTGAAAATTGGGATTGAGGGAGATGATGAAACCCCCAATGGGATACACACCATCCGAACCAGATTGCCTCTTCACGGAATACAACTTCCGAAAGAGGCCAAAGTGCGGCTCAATGCCAAGCCAACACTCGCAAAGAGTGATAAAACACGCAATGTGGAGAAGAGAGTTGGGAGACAGATGATGGAGTTGAACTCCATAGAAGAAGAGCAGTCCACGGAGGAAGTCGTGGACCGGAAAAGAAAACCCGCGCACCACGAAGGCAAGAAACATAACCCGGTACCCAGATGGGGGACGGGGGATTACCTCATTGCCGGGAAGTTTGACGGCCGTCGTGTCTTGCGGGATCAGGCCGCGCTCGCGCAGTTTGCGGAGATCGCTCTCCCGCGTCTCTGATCGCCGCCAGCCACCATCGGTGACGCGAGTAGCGGCGGTGCCCTTCTTGCCTCCGCGGCACTGGTTCCAACCACAGATGAAGACTTCTTCGCTTTCCCCATGGCGCTACGGCGGTGGTGGCGTTGCCAACGAAGAAAGAACGAAGGAAATGTGGAAGAAAATCTCAGCGCGCAGCAAGAATAGCTCAAGAACAAGGAGGAAGTGAACAGATGAACTGGTGCGGTGAAAAACAAACCACGATTTCACCAAGGATTATAACAGCGAAGACGACGCACGCTGGCCGTCCATCGAGAAGACCTAACACCAGCGATAAATCTGGCCGTACACGTGTCAGCATCATAACGAACCGTCGTTACCACGCCGTCCACTACGCGCGGAAATCGAGGAGATGCCATAATCATCTCCACGCCGTGCGTGACCGGTCAATTCAAAGTCAGCAAGTGGGACCCACGCTTCGTTCAGTCAAGTCATCTCTGGCGTAGCAGACGCTTGAGGTCATCAATCGTCAGCACTGACGTCATCAAAAGCTATACTAGCACCAACTTCGGCTCCACAGCTAAGAGTACTCACTCGAATCTTCGATTCGACTAAATACTCGGGGGCTACTCCTATCAGGAGCGCTGGTCGCGCACTCGAAAGACAAATGAAGACAAAGTACTTCTCTGAGCCCTACGTCGAGTCTACGACTCCACTACGGACTCGGGGGCTACTCCCATAGGGAGGATGGATTTAAGCATCCGAAAATTTTCGAGTCCTACGGACTAAACAACTGAGCAATGCTTGAACTAAAGTCTCCGCTCGAGTCTACAACTCGAACAGACACTCGGGGGCTACTCCCATAGGGAGCGCTGGTCGCGCACCCTATGAAACTTTCGACTGCGATCTTTCGGATCAACATGCAAAAACTTTTTTGGCAACTCTGCCCCAACAAAATGCTAAGTGAGCGACAATCTCCTTGGCCACCCGAAGCACCTCCGCGATGACAAACATTCGGATGCTGTGTCTGCGACACAAAGATAAGACCTATAGATATCATCTGATGGCCTGGCATTGCACCTGACTGCGCTCTGCTAGTATAAATCCATGCCAACAGGCGTGATGAATAATCCCGACGGACGCGTTGGGTACACCAATTAAAATCACTAGAATTCCACTTCTATAAGTCCTCCATGGCCTGAGTCGAATTACTCCAGCATATGTTCCAGGTCCGGGTTCAGGGACCCGAACCTGAAGAAGATCGTGTCGTTTCGTCCTAAGACATTTAACTGACCCTGATCCGTCGGGTGAGTCAGGCACACGCATCAACAAACCCTTCGCACATATACTATTAAAATACAGTTGCACCCGAAGGATGGAAGAGTCCTCAACCAAATCTACGATTCGACTGATCACTCGAGGGCTACTGACATGGTTATACCCTACGGGTACATGACTTCAGCATACCTGGTCCAGCCCAAGGAAGGCCCACAGCAAATATACGCTGGCCCATGAAGATTTTTGGGTGGCCAAGGCCCATGACGCCTTCGAGTCCTTGGAGAACAAGACTAGTGCAGATAGGAAATTCAGAGGGGTAAAACCCTAGAACTTGTAACCGACTAGGACTATGCCCGGGACCTGCCTAAGTCTATATAAAGGCCAGGAGGGCACGCCCTAGATCTCTCGACTCATACTCTCGCACACGCATGCACGCCAGATCGAATCTGCGCACCCTGTAACCTTCGGTTCCGCCGTAATCAAAGAGCAGACAAGCAGGAGTAGGGTTTTCCCTCCGGGGGCCTGAACCTGGGTAAATCTCGTGTCCCCTGGTTGCTTGTCTGTTAACCGTGCCACGATCTCCAGCATCCCCATCTTCTCCAAAACCCAAGTCCATAACAATGGGCATTGACGAGATTAAACCTCGTCAGTGAGTACTTATCCAGCGGCCACTGGTGGCAACACGATGAGGTTGTGTCATGTGAGTAAAGTGTACAACTTATGCAGAAGATAAAAATCTAAGTACTTAGCCGTGTCCCCGGTTATGGACAATACTGAGCAACTAAGGCCTGAAGCTATGGGAAATCTCGACATTCCAATTTCTAAAAGTAAAACTTGAAAGTGACAACAAGAGACTTGAAGCACTTGGTGGATTCCAAGGAGTTTAGAAAGATTTGACAAAAGATCAAAAACCATTTTGAAAAGATAGGATAAAACTATTGCTTTCTGTAAAAGAGCCTAAACCCTACTTAGCCAAATATGCATGTAATGATAGGATCCTCTTATTTCTACATAGTAGTGAAACTTGCCAATACAATTCAAATGTATTGACCCTTGTGGTTGCAACTTATTATGTTGCAGGTTTGTTTGATTTAAGTGTATTGATTAGGATTACAAGTCTACAACCAACATGGCTGCCTGTGGCACTTTGAAGATGAAGGACCCCATGCTTATAGATATTCTGCTGCAATGTAATGTAATAGCCAAATGAGCTATGTAAGATGTAATAAATTATGTTATTCCTGGTTATAAAGTTGTATTATGACCTTTGTTTCTTGATATTACATCTTAACTGTGGATGCTAGCTATTGATCCAGGGACTAGCATTGTAAACACATGGATCTCTACCTTATTAAAGGTTGGGAACCTTACAAAAAGCATATTGCTTGTTTAAACATTAGTCCTTACCGGACCAATGATGCTGATTTCAGATTTTGGATCTTATACTAAACCGAAGACCGTGAGTGCATAATCTTGCAATCACAAAAGGCAAGTTCACACTTGCTCATGTCCTTTGTTTATTTTCTGTAAAGTATTTTACAAATCCAGTGTTGTCTTCACCTGCATTTGAAAAAGGTCAGAAAACACTATTTTCAATAATAATGAGAACTATTGATTACTAATCGAGGGTGATCAGTTAATCTATTAAGTCTGACAGTTGGAATACCACTGTTCAAAACTATATCACCTAGGACTTAACAACCAATGTCGCCAGTGATTCTTGCGCCGTATATTACGCTTTGACCATAAGATTTGGAATGGGACGGAGAAGTCAGCTGTATCTTCTTCCTCTCGCTTGAAGCCGGATGTGCAGGTCGTGGCTGTTATCCTCGTAGCGTGCATATTAATTGGTAATTTGTAGAGGATATGCAGCATATGAGTGGGAACCCTCATCGTCCCACGATAGTTCTGGCATCTAACGATTTGGACAAACCATTGCTGTAATTTTTTATGTGGACATGGTGTACACCAAGGAGGCATGCGAGGTTGCGAAGGGGGCAGTGATTGGCTTGGATCATCTTCTGGGCCCCACATCATGGAATTTGTAGTGACCTCGGATCAAGTAAGATCCTAAGTCCCTGCGAATAACATGCTAGTCCTTGGATCAATAGCTAGCACTCACAGTCGATGAAATATCATGTAAAACACAAGTCTTTATTACATGAATCGAATAATCCAGAGTTTACATTATTACAACAGAAGCGTTATAAATACAACTTGGAGTCCCATCAATGCCACAGGAAGGTTGAGTGAAGACCCGCGATCCTAGCGCACCTTTCAAAGATCTCCGAAATTCTGCACATGAAACGTGCAGCCAACAAGTTGGGTCAATACTTTGAATGTATTGGCAAATTACACCAAGGAAGGAAAGACTAACTCTACATGCAAGGCTAGTTTAGGCTTTGGAGTTCATTTGCATAAAGCTAGTTTTCTTAAGTAGAGAGAAGAGAAGATTGTCCTACTTTGTAAACATTTGCTTAGATAAAAATAAGGTCGAGTGGCACACGAGGATATTACGCACCAAGTGTCCAAACAACCAAACACTTGGATATTACGCACCAAGCGTCACTTGGATATTACACACCAAGTTCCCAAATTCCCACCCATTAGCGATATTACGCACGCCATGGGGTTTCAAAACTTTGTTTTAGAAAAGAGAGAGGAAGATCCTTCAGAGGCTCCATCCTTCAGAGGCTCAATGTTGTTCTGTTTCCGTGAACACGGCTGATCGATCAGATTGCAATACTCTCTAGAGTTTGTGCACTTTACCCACAATCCACGATCAAGTCCTTTTTACAGACAAGACCATGGCGAGGCTTTCCCTTAGTAGCCCCTCTACCTTCCGGATCCAACCGTGCCAAGAACCTCCAAATGTTGGTACCCAGGTGAGGTTTCCCACTAAGTACTAGGCCAAGACAGAGCCCATAATGTATTGTGGTTGCACTGGAAGCTTCTGAATTCTAAAACATGGCAGACTTCTTTGATTCCTGGGCGGCCGTCCTCCACCAAAATCTCACTCGTTGACCCGACAACCATTCCGCCCAGAAGAAAACTTAGTTTTATTTTGAAGTGGGTTTGAGAAGAAAAGTTTGCTCTAGAGAGCCCTTATACTTAGAAAAATTCTTTGTCTTTCGAACCCCCCAACGGTACTTTGTATATGTAGCATAGCAAGCAATACTTAGCAAAAACAGGCGTAACCTATTAGGAGGGATAATCCTAAGTATAGAGCTACTCATAGCATACTACAAAATCATCGCGCTTGCAAAATAATACTAAGGGGAAAATCTACTAGAACATCCTACACATGCATACTACAGAAGTTTTGAAGATCACATGCATAGAATCAAAACTGGGACAAAATTATGAACAAGTGGTGTAACTTGCCTTATGTTGATAATATGGGTGTTGATTGTATTTCTCCGCAGCAATCGCACTCTCCGAACAATCTAATACGAGGACAAGGTAGTTCCAATCAAAACAATTGCAAACATAGCAAACACAACAAGGATGATCGAAAACATGCATGATGATTTAACATTACACAATGGGTATAATTAGTTTTATGAATACTAATATATCATATGATGCATGTATGAGTTCATTTAATGCAATAGGGTACTTGTTATTAATAATTACTTGCCAATATAAGGGTTTTGATAGTTCTGTTGTAACGCCTGTTCTAACTGTAGAATTAAATTTGTTTCTTGGGTTTACTGGATAGAGGACGTTAATACGAACCAGTAGGCGTTGGATTTACCCTAATCGGAGTTATAGAACTTTTTGTATGATTTAAATAGTGTTTAATGGGTTTTAAATGATTCATATAGTTTCTGTTGCCTAAAAATCAAACTAAAATTATATCTGTATTCTCCACGGAATTTTGATTTCAGGGAGATATTATTTGTAATTTTCTAAATAGTATTTATTTTCTTATGAATTTATTACTCTAAATAAGCCATTAAATCATTTATTTAATTGCTGCGAACCTTATAGTATTTTATTGAACCATTTGTAGATTGATGATCTACATGGAACCAGCTTTCTATAGGTATATTATTTATATTTTTGTGATATGCAAATAATTTTCTACGAATTTAATGATTTCTAAAGCCATTAAAACTAATTAAATTGCTACGGGGTAAATATTCCGCATAGGCTAGATCCAGCCAGATATTATTAAAGTACATTACAGTAGCTTCAATTTGATATATTATTCATATTTTTCGGAGTTACAGATAATTTCTTATGAATTTATTAACCTAAAAGACCATTAAAACTAATTAAATTACTGCAGTAACCACGTACAGTAAAAGTTGGATCTATTCTGATAAGATGATTCTACCTGAAATTGTCTTCAGTTTGATATATTATATGCAATTTTTGGATGTGGTATGAATTTCTAATGAATTTTACAAGTTAGATCTATAATGTGCAATTTTAAATTCGAACGGAATATTCCAGGGAATATTCCGCTGACTAGACATGTTGACTTTGCATGCTGACTGGGACTAGATGTTGACCTTACGTTGATGTGGCGTTGATGAGGAAGATGACCGAGATGATGACATGGCACGCACCGGTTTGATTGGATCTCGACCGTCTGGATAGGATCCGGTGGCTAGAAGAAGAGATTGACCCGATTTTGGCTCAGAATAGACAAGAAATAGATCTATGTTAGAGAGACAAATCCGTAGGTCAAATTGAAAAACTTAGAACATGAAAGTTGTGGGGAATCATTATTCCTACCTTTTTACCAAAGGAATTTGGATTTGAAGAAACGAGCGCGAGTAGATCTTGGATTTACACCGTAAGATCTGAAATATTGCGATACGAAATTCTCCGGCTGTGGTGGATGAAAAGAGGTGAGGTTTGTCGGGATTGAAAGATTTCGACGATTCCTACAACTTACGTTTTTTGACCGAAGGCAAACGACGAAGTCTAGATGGGTTAAAAAGCGAAATAAGATTCAGAAATATGTAGATTCGGGATTTCGAGAATAGAAACTCGTACAGCCGTGGCTCCACGAGTTTATATAGAGATTTAGAATGGTGGAGAGATAGGCCTTGGAGTAGGGAACAAGTAGAAACAAACGGAAGTCGATTCGGAGTTGTAGATAAAAAGTTATAAGAGTTTGAGTAGAGATAGGTCTAGAAAAACGTATTTTCGCACGGTTTTTGGAGCAACCCGATCGATCCCGTACGCGCGCGCGTGGTCTGGTCCGGTCGGTCCCTTGCTGGGCCGCCGGCTGGCTCGGCCGGCCCGTTTTTTTTACTTGTTTCCCTCATATCTTTTGCATACGAACTCCAAATGACATGATTCTTGTTTCTTATTTTTTCTAAAATCGAATAGGTCATTATAGAATCAAATTTGTAATATTTTTACTAGTTTGGAAGTAGTGGGTTTATAAATCCTTGTATATCTCATTTTATTTATATCTTTATGTGTTTGTATTTATTCCATAACTTTTTCATACTAGCTCCAAATGAGCTCAATTTTGTTTCTAAAATTTTGTAGTATTAATTGGATCTCTTTAGGCTATGATTTAGCAATAATCAATGTCTTAGCAATAGTGGGTTTTATAAAGTCAATTTAATTTCCATTAGGAACATTTGGGAAAATCAACTATAGGATTTTAGATACCAGGATTTGGATTCAGTTTGTGAGAACTTTGCATGGATGAAATGCTTCATGGTTTTCATTTTGAAATCTTGCACACCAATTCTACAATCCATAATCAATCCATGCCCTTTTGCCTATATGGCTACTTAGGTCTTAACAAAAGAATATAAGATTTTGAATTCATGGTTGAGAGGATTTTCTATTCAAAAAGTTTCTTCTCTTTGAGAATTTTCAACATAGTCAAACAATCAATCAAACTTATTTATTTATTTCACATTCCAAAAATTAGGAGAATTTTGGGATTTGACAGACTACCACCCTTAAAAGAAATCTCGTCCCGAGATTTGGGAAGGCTAGAAAGAAAGAAAGGTTCGGGATCCTTTAGGATGCTACCATCCTTAAAAGAAATTGACTAGGGCACTTCTCGAGGATTCACTTAGCTCAGATTGGTTCTCCTTTAGACTTTTATTGGCACAAAGTCTCTAGCACATTCTAAACATCATGATTGATAGTTTCCGAGAAAGCACTTCTTAAACTAGCAAAACTCTCATGGTGGGCAAATAGGGAATGTTTACTTCACGGTGCCCATAATTCACGGTTGGGATTCATCCTTACCGTACATCCTATGCTTAGCAATGGATGCTTTTAGAAGGGTGTAACAATATACCATTCTAGGGTTTAGGCTCAACGTCGAATCTCTGCTAAGGTTGAAAAGGGCACTCAAGATTCGCAAAGCCAACAGTACAAGAGCGAATAATAAGAGTAGTAGGAATGGTGATCAATCCATCCTGCACCCAAATCATTACCCTGTATGAGGATAGGTGAATCACGTTTTTCTATCACTCGGGCATTCTTACTTGCCTTGAAGAATGTTTCCATGGGCACGAACTAATTCTCTATGTATACTCCCATGTATTCAATCAACAAAGCTACTACTAAAACTAAGCTATCGATACTTCAACTTTCAGGTTGGGTAATCTACTACATAACATCATGTGCAACACTTCATACTTCCACATCCTTTTTTTCTATTAGGTGGAGCATTCCCTTCCTAAATGCATTGTGTTGTCAAACCTTCCACTTAACACATCATTATATCTCCAAGGGTTCAAGATAGGAAAGGATAGATTCTATAGGAAAGAAACGACTAAGAAAATAATCCTACCCATAACTATATGAAGCAATCAATGTCACAAACTAGGAAACAATCATAAGAAATCAACACACAAGCAAGCACCTATATAATAACATTACATGTGTATAAACTTAGTACTATATAACCACAAAATAGTTTGAAAGCATTGGGAAAAATACTAGAGTAAAATAGAGCAACATATAAGCAATAAACAAAATCTGTCAAAACGGTACAACAGACTTCACGAATTTTTATGACCGACTTAAACTCGTCACGAATTTTAGCCAATTTTTGTGCATGTACTACAGGTAATTATGCTCCAGTTCCTATTTTTGTAGATTTTTCTGAGTTACCAATAAAATATGTAAAATCGAGCGGTACAACAGGTCAGGCAGAAAACTGCAGCAGTAATCCACGAATTTCAATCAATTCACACCATTAAAATAATTTTTAAAACCACACGAAAGTTCCAGCAACTTTAGAGTTTCAAAACAACAGATCCTAAACAAGGCATCACACGATATGATTCGGTACAAACTAGCAAGCAACCTATATTGTCATACCACATAAGTTGGTAAAAACAATATGCTAACACGATAGCGATGATCTCCTAAAGAGATAAAATATGGTGGTCCAGACCTAACCAAACTTGATGAGATGTTTATTTATGTCATACTATTTGTTCTTTTACTTAGCTAACTCTCATATAGGTATCATAAGAATGGACAACTACAAATTTGAACAAGAAGAGGTTATAGAAAAGATAGACAAGAAATATAAGAACATCTAATAAGTATAAAATATGATAGTTCTCCTAATAGAGGTCTTCTATTGCTATTACCATCGTTGTTTTTATCCTTTCCAGCTACATTCACATGTTTTGGACAATTATCAGCATAATGCCCAGGATTGTGACACTGGAAGCATAGGACTTTTGCTTAGATCCTTCCTCCTTTTTGGCAAGGACATACCGTCTTGTGGTTCTTCATGCTCTACCTCAACATTTGGAAGCCTTGATCGTTTCCTTGAGCCAGTTTGGGGAAAATGGGCATTCCTTTCATATGTCGAGTATTGCGAAGTGATGACTTTGGGTGCGGTGTCTAGAGTCTTGAATCCATCCCTTGTATTTGTCGTGTCCTCGTAGAGCTTCATGAGGTCTTGGCGCATTCCGTCTCTGACTTGTTGATTCAGTTGATGTACCACCGGGTAGAGGTGCATTGAGCGGGGTTGTGATTGGTCCCTTCGCATAGGAAGAATGTAACTTGAGAGGTGGGACATTCTTCTGATGGGTGCCTTCCTTCACAGTAGGGGCGCTGATCATGATGCTCCTTGGTGATATGCCCTATTTCTCCATAGATCGTGCAAGCTAAATGTTTCGGGACTTCAACTTCTTGGATTTTTGGTATACGAGACGAGATTGAAGTAGAACCACTTTAAATTCTTCCTAAGATATCACCCCTTGATGATCATCAATGGTGTGTTGCATCTCCCACCAAGTTGGACCGTCGTCCTTTAGGAATTGGGTGGCATAATGAAGCATTCTGTTGACTTCAATGTTGGCATCCTTCATTCTTTCTTCAACCTGGAGCATCCACTTCTTTGCATCGGCGTGGCTCTTACGCTTGGTGGAGTTGAGTTCCTTGTCCTCCTTATTGATATGGTCCATTCGTCGAGTTGACCAAGGTTTGGAGTAGGAAAGAATGGAGTATGGAAGAATAAGAATAACCCATACAAGAAATTTTATTTAGCAAATAGGTTTTCATTAGCTAAGGTAATAAACCATACAAGATAGCAAACAATTTGTCGCATCTATATTTAGCGAAATCTTATTCGGGTTTGGTTCCTAATAGGTCACTTGGAATCTTCGAGGCTTCGAGTCTCCAAAAGTCTCCGTGCTCTTGATAGTCTTCATGTTCTTCATAATCTTCAATCTTTCGAGTTCTTTAGTTAATAACATTGACTTAAGGCGTTTGAAGTCTTTAATCTTGTATCATCAGTCTTGGAACATCTTTCATGGAGGTCTTCAAGTACCAACTTAATCGAAACATTGAGATGATCTTCTTTGAAAAGGTAATCTTGAGAAAAGTTTCTTATTGAAGTGTGTAGTGGTCATTTTCTAATGTTGAAAAGAAGAGACTTAAATTTTAAAACCCCAAGGTAGATGATGAGAAGTATGAGAGTTTTCTGAAATAACTTAGAAAATATTTGTCCTAAGGTTTTTCCATGTCTAGGGTCACGATCTACAGTCAACTTATGCTCTGATACCATCTATAGTGACCTCGGATCAAGTAAGATCCTAAGTCCCTGCGAATAACATGCTAGTCCCTGGATCAATAGCTAGCACTCACAGTCGATGAAATATCATGTAAAACACAAGTCTTTATTACATGAATCGAATAATCCAGAGTTTACATTATTACAACAGAAGCGTTATAAATACAACTTGGAGTCCCATCAATGCCACAGTCAGGTTGAGTGAAGACCCGCGATCCTAGCGCACCTTTCAAAGATCTCCGAAATTTTGCACATGAAACGTGCAGCCAACAAGTTGGGTCAATACTTTGAATGTATTAGCAAATTACACCAAGGAAGGAAAGACTAACTCTACATGCAAGGCTAGTTTAGGCTTTGGAGTTCATGTGCATAAAGCTAGTTTTCTTAAGTAGAGAGAAGAGAAGATTGTCCTACTTTGTAAACATTTGCTTAGATAAAATAAGGTCGAGTGGCACACGAGGATATTACGTACCAAGTGTCCAAACAACCAAACACTTGGATATTACGCACCAAGCGTCACTTGGATATTACACACCAAGTTCCCAAATTCCCACCCATTAGCGATATTACGCACACCATGGGGTTTCAAAACTTTGTTTTAGAAAAGAGAGAGGAAGATCCTTCAGAGGCTCCATCCTTCAGAGGCTCCATCCTTCAGATGCTCAATGTTGTTCTGTTTCCGTGAACACGGCTGATCGATCAGATTGCAATACTCTCGAGAGTTTGTGCACTTTACCCACAATCCACGATCAAGTCCTTTTTACAGACAAGACCATGGCGAGGCTTTCCCTTAGTAGCCCCTCTACCTTCCGGATCCAACCGTGCCAAGAACCTCCAAATGTTGGTACCCAGGTGAGGTTTCCCACTAAGTACTAGGCCAAGACAGAGCCCATAATGTATTGTGGTTGCACTGGAAGCTTCTGAATTCTGAAACATGGCAGGCTTCTTTGATTCCTGGGCGGCCGTCCTCCACCAAAATCTCACTCGTTGACCCGACAACCATTTCGCCCAGAAGAAAACTTAGTTTTATTTTGAAGTGGGTTTGAGAAGAAAAGTTTGCTCTAGAGAGCCCTTATACTTAGAAAAATTCTTTGTCTTTCGAACCCCCCAACGGTACTTTGTATATGTAGCATAGCAAGCAATACTTAGCAAAAACAGGCGTAACCTATTAGGAGGGATAATCCTAAGTATAGAGCTACTCATAGCATACTACAAAATCATCGCGCTTGCAAAATAATACTAAGGGGAAAATCTACTAGAACATCCTACACATGCATACTACAGAAGTTTTGAAGATCACATGCATAGAATCAAAACTGGGACAAAATTATGAACAAGTGGTGTAACTTGCCTTATGTTGATAATATGGGTGTTGATTGTATTTCTCAGCAGCAATCGCACTCTCCGAACAATCTAATACGAGGACAAGGTAGTTCCAATCAAAACAATTGCAAACATAGCAAACACAACAAGGATGATCGAAAACATGCATGATGATTTAACATTACACAATGGGTATAATTAGTTTTATGAATATTAATATATCATATGATGCATGTATGAGTTCATTTAATGCAATAGGGTACTTGTTATTAATAATTACTTGCCAATATAAGGGTTTTGATAGTTCTGTTGTAACGCCTGTTCTAACTGTAGAATTAAATTTGTTTCTTGGGTTTACTGGATAGAGGACGTTAATACGAACCAGTAGGCGTTGGATTCACCCTAATCGGAGTTATAGATCTTTTTGTATGATTTAAATAGTGTTTAATGGGTTTTAAATGATTCATACAGTTTCTGTTGCCTAAAAATCAAACTAAAATTATATCTGTAATCTCCACGGAATTTTGATTTCAGGGAGATATTATTTGTAATTTTCTAAATAGTATTTATTTTCTTATGAATTTATTACTCTAAATAAGCCATTAAACCATTTATTTAATTGCTGCAAAACCTTATAGTATTTTACTGAACCATTTGCAGATTGATGATCTACATGGAACCAGCTTTCTATAGGTATATTATTTATATTTTTGTGATATGCAAATAATTTTCTATGAATTTAATGATTTCTAAAGCCATTAAAACTAATTAAATTTCTATGGGGTAAATATTCGGCATAGGCTAGATCCAACCAGATATTATTAAAGTACATTACAGTAGCTTCAATTTGATATATTATTCATATTTTTCGGAGTTACAGATAATTTCTTATGAATTTATTAACCTAAAAGACCATTAAAACTAATTAAATTACTGCAGTAACCATGTACAGTAAAAGTTGGATCTATTCTGATAAGATGATTCTACGTGAAATTGTCTTCAATTTTATATATTATACGCAATTTTTGGACGTGGTATGAATTTCTAATGAATTTTACAAGTTAGATCTATAATGTGCAATTTTAAATTCGAACGGAATATTCCAGGGAATATTCCGCTGACTGGACATGTTGACTTTGCATGCTGACTGGGACTAGATGTTGACCTTACGTTGACGTGGCGTTGATGAGGAAGATGACCGGGATAACGACATGGCACGCACCGGTTTGATTGGATCTCGACCGTCTGGATAGGATCCGGTGGCTAGAAGAAGAGATTGACCCGATTTTGGCTCAGAATAGACAAGAAATAGATCTGTGTTAGAGAGACAAATCCGTAGGTCAAATTGAAAAACTCAGAACATGAAAGTTGTGGGTAAGGATGGCAATTTTACCCATGGGTACGGGTACCCGCATGGGTAGGGTATGGGCATACTTTTATACCCATGAGTAATACCCATACCCTACCGTTAAATAACGGGTATGGACATGGGTATAGACTTGTACCCATGTGTATACCCATACCCTGCCCATTTAAACTGACATGTCAAACTTACTTATAGAGTTCACCCTATGCGGACGAGAAGCCTAGGGACAAGTATGAGATTACGACTTCTAAACTTTAATTTGATACTTTATGTACTCGTCTACTATTAGTAAGTAGAGATTACTGTTTTTTTCAAATATTCTATTGATGAAAGTAAAATTTTAAATAACTTGTATACTATTGGATATACCCGTCAGGTACCCAATGGGTACGGGTACCCGCCGGGTATGGGTATGGGTAAAGTTTTATACCCACGGGTATGGGTATGGGTAAGCTTTTTTACCTATTGACTACATGGGTATGGGTATGGTATTGCTCTACCCTGCCCATACCCTGCCCATTGCCATCCTCAGTTGCGGGGAATCATTATTCCTACCTTTTTACCAAAGGAATTTGGATTTGAAGAAACGGGCGCGAGTAGATCTTGGATTTACACCGTAAGATCTGAAATATTGCGATACGAAATTCTCCGGCTGTGGTGGATGAAAAGATGTGAGGTTTGTCGGGATTGAAAGATTTCGACGATTCCTACAACTTTTGTTTTTTGACCGAAGGCAAACGACGAAGTCTAGATGGGTTAAAAAGCGAAATAAGTTTCGAGAATATGTAGATTCGAGATTTCGAGAATAGAAACTCGTACAGCCGTGGCTCCACGAGTTTATATGGAGATTTAGGATGGTGTAGAGATAAGCCTTGGAGTAGAGAACAAGTAGAAACAAACGGAAGTCGATTCGGAGTTGTAGATAAAAAGTTATAAAAGTTTGAGTAGAGATAGGTCTAGAAAAACGTATTTTCGCACGGTTTTTGGAGCAACCCGATCGATCCCGTACGCGCGCGCGTGGCCTGGTCCGGTCGGTCCCTTGCTGGGCCGCCGGCTGGCTCGGCCGGCCCGTCTTTTTTTACTTGTTTCCCTCATATCTTTTGCATACGAACTCCAAATGACATGATTCTTGTTTCTAAATTTTTCTAAAATCGAATAGGTCATTATAGAATCAAATTTGTAATCTTTTTACTAGTTTGGAAGTAGTGGGTTTATAAATCCTTGTATATCTCATTTTATTTATATCTTTATGTGTTTGTATTTATTCCATAACTTTTTCATACTAGCTCCAAATGAGCTCAATTTTGTTTCTAAAATTTTGTAGTATTAATTGGATCTCTTTAGGCTATGATTTAGCAATAATTGCTGTCTTAGCAATAGTGGGTTTTATAAAGTCAATTTAATTTGCTTTAGGAACATTTGGGCAAATCAACTATAGGATTTTAGATACCAGGATTTGGATTCAGTTTGTGAGAACTTTGCATGGATGAATTGCTTCATGGTTTTCATTTTGAAATCTTGCACACCAATTCTACAATCCATAATCAATCCATGCCCTTTTGCCTATATGGCTACTTAGGTCTTAACAAAAGAATATAAGATTTTGAATTCATGGTTGAGAGGATTTTCTATTCAAAAAGTTTCTTCTCTTTGAGAATTTTCAACATAGTCAAACAATCAATCAAACTTATTTATTTATTTCACATTCCAAAAATTAGGATAATTTTGGGATGTGACAGAATTGTGGACGAGAATAAGCTGCCCGGTTGTGCAACAAAGAGTTGATCTCTCATGGGTAAAGTAACACACCTCTGCAGAGTGTAAGAACTATAACTTGCTACTCCCTGTTCCGGGAAGGAGCTACGAACGCGGCGGGAAAGGAACTCAATGAAAGTTCTGGTAAACCCATGAAGGCTGACGGACATAGCTTTTCAGAATAAAAGCAACCTTTGAAGAAATGTTTTTAAAAACTTGCATTGCCTACGACCTACGGTCTGTGGCTGTAGATATAGTGCATCAAACACTCCTTTTCTAGTGAAATTGCTGAGTACGCTCGTACTCAAAGTATCTTCTTAACCCTTGCTAGATTCTGAAGCCATTAAAACGATGTCTACATCAAGATATGCTCCAGGACTTAGCAAGACCAGCTAAAGATCTTCAATGAAGACAAGGAAGTCAACATATACCTCAACCCAAGTGAAGACGAAAGTTACTGATTAGATAGGAATATTATCTCTAACCAAAGAACCTATTTCTGTAGTGCGTTGCAATAGCAGCAATGCCAACCTCTTAGTCTGAATATTAGACTTAATAGTATAATCGTTCTTGCGTTGTTTATCTTTGATTCTTCTCCGTAAGAAGTTCTTTCTCTCTCTTTAACCTAGAGTGTTCTCTGGATATTATGTAAAAGAGTGAGTTGTAACCTTTAAGCCATGTATTGGACCCGCTGTGTTTCTGTTGTGCCATTCTGAGGGATGTAATACTAGTGAACGGTGTTTCATTGGTGTTATGTCAACGACTATAGTATACTACATCATGTAGTGGTATGCTGGGTTACCGCAGTTGGTATCAGAGCATATGCTTTGACCTTAGGTTGGAAACCTAGTAAAGGGGTAGAACATGTAGGACACATCTTAGCAATAATGAAGAGTTCTCTAGTGATATCAGGGATATTCACTTGAGAATAATCCTGTTATGTTACTAGTGCGATAACTCTTTTACATGATTGCAAATTCCGATCATTACCCAAGAGTTTTAACTCTATGTGACTGATGATAATTTCTTATCTATAGTTCCACATGGCACCTCGATATCCACCCCGGAATGTTCAAGTGATGAACAAGACATTGGATGACTACGGAGGGGATTGGACAGACAATCTCCGACAACTTCTATGGAGTTTGGAATGTGAATCAAGACTTTTGGTCAAGATTTACACTTACTATGATGGGCAGGGTATTAGCTAAATACCGTGTCATGATCATGTTAACCAAGAAGTTAGGACTTAAGGGAAAAATGCCAGCAGGACAGGCAAGGTGCATGGCATATGCATATCAGATTGCCGTAGCAGTAGCCATAACCATGATCCGAGAATATTATGAAGGGATACGGGTAGGCTACACTAGCGCAAATCAAAAATTTCTATCGCGTATACCAGGATTACTGTTGTCATAGATCACGGGATTACCACTAGACGCGCAGTTGTGGAATTGATGAAGCGCGCCGAGGTAGTGCAGACGTTCCACATCTCCTCCTTATCCTCGTCCCACGAGCAGCTCTCCTTGCGCGGCTCGTCCAAGCGCTATAGATGCAGCGCCTCCGAGGTATCCACACGTACAGGGTGGAAGCGTCAGACGCCGGACTGCTAGGTCCGCGCGCGCGACACAGGCGTGAGGAGTGGAGGCTGGGAATGATCTGAGGTCTAACCCTGGTCAGCTCGCCCCACCCTCTCTTATATAGGCATACCTAGTGGGCTTCTACATTAGCAGCCCATTAGTAGCCTGAACCTGGTCTAATTCGGATCCAATCCTCATTAGGCTTCCAGCCCCTTAAGTGTGTGACCCTATAGGTTCATATGTGTATAGACATGACACGAATACACTTATTCTGTCAATAGTTGGTAGCGGCCTCTAGCAAGACGTGCCAACTCCTAAACGTATACAAAGATCATATCGGACGAACCATCACAAGGTTTAGTACATGTCTTTCCCTTTGCCTCACGATATTTGGTCTAGCTCCAAGATGATCTCCCTTTCTCGATACTGCGATTCGGAATCCCTTTACTAGGTTAACTCTTAACCTTATGTAGCACGGCCATGCATTTCTGGATCCGATCACTCGAGGGGCCCAGAGATATCTCTCTCAAGTAGAGAGGGGCAAATTCCATCTTGATTGACCATGCCTTGCAGCATGCTTCAGGACAAACCCAAAAGCTACCTTTATGACTACCCAGTTACGGTGCAGCGTTTGATAGCCCCAAAGTAGGTCGATCCACATCTCAAGTACATGCAACAATCTTAGGTCTAAGGACAAAACGTACATGATGTGTAGAGAGAGAGCTGCAACTAATTGCCAGTCTCAGGTTGGGTCAGTCCAACCCATGTTCATAACATGTGTCCATATCATTGGTTTGACATCTCCATGTCTATGACTTGCGAAACATAGTCATCAACCAATCGATGTGCTAGTCTAATATTCACGTGTGTCCTCACATGAACTCCGACTAGGGACAACTCTTAAATAACCATATAAGTAAAGAGTTTCACAAACAATTCACATAATTTCCAATCAATACAAGTTGCCTGATATGGATATTCAAGGAACATTGCAATAATTCATGGAAACATATGAAATATAATCATCTCTATGATTGCCTCTAGGGCATATTTCCTTCAGTCTCCCACTTGCACTAGAGTCAATCTAAAATGTATCTAATACCAATTGCTCTTGTGTGCGCTTCATGCGCGGGCTGCGGGAGAGGCTTAGTCAAGGGATCATCAACATTTGAGTCCGTATGTATTTTGCATATCATGACACTACCATCCTCAACGAACTCTCGAATCTGATGGTAACACATGCGAATATGTTTGTTCTTCTAGTGCTGTCTAGGTTCCTTGGCCTGTGCAATAGCACCATTGTTGTCACAATAAACATCCCAGGGATTGGAGGTGCCCTGAACCACACCGAGAGCGATCAGGAAATTCCTAATCCAAACAGCTTCCTTTACTGCCTCCGAGGCAGCAATATATTCAGCTTCTATTGAAGAGGAGGTCACCGTATCTTGCTTGGAACTTTTCCAGCTCACAGCACCACCATTCAAGACAAACACATAACCTGATTGCGATTTCGAATCATCTGAGTCGTTAAGGTAACTCACATCTGTGTAACCCTTTACACTGAGTTCATCCTCACCTCCATAAACTAGGAACACATCCTTAGTCCTTTTCAAGTACTTAAGGACGTTCTTTACCGCTGTCCAGTGACCTTCACCTGGATCAGCCTGGTATCTGCTCGTAACACTTAGAGCATAGGAAACATCTGCGCGAGTACATATCATTGCATACATGGTGGATCCAATAGCCGAAGCATATGGAACCCTAATCATGCGCTCACGCTCATCAGTAGTCGAAGGACACCGAGTCTTGCTGAGTTTTATGCCGTGAGACATGGGCAAGAACCCCTTCTTAGCCTCTTCCATGCTGAACCGTTTCAACACTTTCTCAATGTATGTACTCTGGCTTAATCCAATTAGCCTTCTTGATCTATCTCTATAGATCTTGATTCCCAGAATATATGCCGCTTCTCCCAAGTCCTTCATCGAAAAACTATTTTTCAATGAGGTCTTAACAGACTCGAGCATAGGAATGTCATTTCCAATCAGCAATATGTCATCTACATATAAGATTAGAAATACCAGCGCTCTCCCACTTTCCTTCTTGTAATCACAAGGTTCTTGTTCGTTTTGATGAAGCCAAAGTCCTTTACAACTTCATCAAATCGAATGTTCCAACTCCGAGATGCTTGCTTCAGCCCATAAATGGACTTCAGAAGTTTGCATAACTTTCCAGCATTGTTTGGATTGACAAAACCTTCGGGCTGCATCATATACACATCCTCAGTTAGGATTCCATTTAGGAAAGCCGTCTTGACATCCATCTGCCATATTTCATAGTCGAAATGTGCAGGAATGGCTAGAATTATCCGTATAGATTTAAGCATCGCTACGGGCGAGAAAGTCTCGTCGTAGTCAACTCCTTGAACTTGTCGAAAACCTTTTGCAACAAGTCGAGCTTTATGGATGTGAACATTTCCATCCATATCAATCTTCTTCTTATAAATCCATTTGCACTCAATGGCTTTAAAACCATCAGGCAGGTCAACCAAGTTCCAAACTTGATTGTATCCCATGGAATCTATCTTGGATCTCATGGAGATCAGCCATTTCTCAGAGTCTGGGTCCACCATCGCTTCTGCATAGGTTGCAGGCTCATCATTGTCCAACAATAATAATTCCCGCGCTTCGCGGAGCCACGCCGACCTTCGTGGTTGTGGTGCTTCTGTTGCCATAGGTTCCTCAACTTGTTCTGCTACAATAGAATCACTCGTAGAAGCATCCCCAACTGGTTCATCTTGAACTTCTTCAAGTCGCACCGACCTTCCACTTGTTCCCTTTGTGAGAAACTCTTTCTCTAGGAAAACAGCGCTACAAGCGACAAACACTTTGCCATCTTATCGGTTGTAGAAGTAATACCCTAAGGTTTCCCTCGGATATCCCACGAAAATGCACTTATCCGATTTGGGTGTTAGCTTGTCCGACTGAAGTCGCTTGACAAATGCATCACAACCCCAAATCTTTAGAAAAGACAAACTGGGATTCTTTCCAGTCCACATCTCATATGGTGTCTTAACTATGGATTTAGATGGTACCCTATTAAGTGGAAAGCTGCCGTTTCTAGAGCGTAACCCCAAAATGATAGTGGTAAATCTGACTGTCTCATCATAGATCGAACCATGTCCAACAAAGTTTGATTACGCCGTTCGGAGACCCCGTTTCTTTGAGGCGTTCCGGGCGGCGTAAGTTGTGGAACAATTCCGCAACTCTTAAGATGATCGCTAAATTCGTGACTCAAATATTCATCTCCACGATCAGATCGCAAGGCCTTTATTTTCTTGCCACGTTGATTCTCTACTTCACTCTGAAACTCCTTGAACTTTTCAAAAGTTTCAGACTTATGCCTCATCAAGTAGACATAACCATATCTACTGAAATCATCAGTAAAAGTAATGAAGTAGTGATATCCTCCTCTGGCTGTCGTGCTCATTGGTCCACATACATCAGTATGTATGAGTTCCAACAAGTCTGTCGCTCTCTCGGGTAAACCCGAAAAAGGTGACTTGGTCATCTTTCCAAGTAAACAAGCCTGGCATGTGTCGTATGATTCAAAATCAAACGAAGTTAGAAGACCATCACCATGATGCTTCTTCATGCGCTTTTCACTTATATGCCCCAAACGACAATGCCATAAATAGGTAGGACTCAAATCATTAGGCCGAAGCCTTTTAGCACTAACATTGTAAACAGATGCATCATCAAGATTTAAAATAAATAACCCATTCACAATGGGAGCATTAGCCATAAACATATCATTCTTAGAGATTACACAACCATTGTTTGCACTCGCGAATGAATAACCATCCCTCATCAAACATGAAGGTGATAAAATGTTTCGACCCATACTAGGAATGTAATAACAATTATTCAACTCCATAATAAATCCCGACGGAAGGTGAAGTTGCATGACGCCGACGAACAATGCAGCAACCCTTGCTTTATTTCCAACGTGAAAATCCACTTCGCCTTTCTGCACTTCTCTAGTCCTTATTAGCCCCTGCATCGAATTGCAAATATGAGCAACCGATCCGATATCAAATACCCAAGAGTTAACATAGGAATCAGCGAGAAGAATGTCCACAACATTTACAACAAGCGTACCTGAGTTGGAAGTATTCTTACTTCCACTCTTCTTCAAAGAAGCCTGGTACTTGCTGCAGTTTCTGTTCCAGTGGCCATGTTCATGACAAAAGAAGCACTCAGTGTCTTCTACAGGTCCAAACTTTTGCTTGGGTGCAGACTTAGGGATCGTACCTTAGCCTTGCCCTTCTTCTTCCAAGAAGTACCCTTTTTCTTGAAGCTAGGCTTGTTCTGCACAGCCATCACATGGCTATGCCCTGCATACTTCTTCATGTCACATTTCTGCTGTTTTAAACATCCCAAATAATTCATTAAGGCCCTTCTCCACCCCATGCATATGGTAGTTCGAAATGAACTGCCCATAGCTGGATGGAAGAGACGCCAAAATGAAGTCAGTGGCCAACTCTTGGCCTAGTGGAAAACCAAGCTTTTCCAAAGTCTGGCTGTAACCAACCATTTTGATCACATGGTGGCCTACAGCTACTCCCTCTGCTAGCTTGCATTCGACAAAGTACTTGGCAACATTGTACCTCCCAGTCCTTGCCTGATCTTGGAACATGTCCTTAAGCGCTACGATCATATCGTACGCTTTCTGATCCTCAAACTTCTTTTGGAGTTCAGGTTCCATGCATGCAAGCATAAGACAATTAACCTCAAGAGAATCATCACATGCTCTCTTGTAGGCGTTCTTTAGGGCAACATATGCATTATCAGCAGGTTCATCGGGGATTGGGGTATCCAGAACCGTTTCCTTTTTATCAGACCTGAGAACAATTCTCAGGTTACGGACCCAGTCCGAATAGTTTTTTCCATTTAGTTTATTTTTGTCAAGAATCGAACGCAAAGAGAAAGGTGATATAGTGTTTGGTGCCATTGATCTACAATAGAAAGCATGCAAAATACTAAGCCATGTAACCATGAAAGAGTAAAACATATTAAACAATTTAATAGCATATACTCCCACTTAAATCAATATCCCTCTATTGATACTAAGTGATTCAAGATCCACAATTACCAAGTCGACTAGTGAGCTTTAGCATCACTGCTAGAATACAAGGTAAATCGGTAAGCAACACTTGCTAATCATATCACATATGACTCTTGTTGTTGGGTGACATCTCTATGTCAAAACTAGGCGCCCAACCTTTATGCCCCAAGGTCCTTAACTGTTAAGATGACCTTGTCAAGTTCACCAACCCTTATGCGTGTAGGTATCCGATACAAACCCATCCAGCCAAGGAAAACCGCGGCGCCCTAATTTCATAGGCCCACCAATGATTGTACAGAGCATAGGATGGTGCAAGGTTTGGTTAGGAGGGCATGGTTTAACTCAAACTTTGTGAGGGATCGTTCTACTTCTATCATCTAAGCATGCATAGAAGTAAAACGCATAAGAATAACATTCACATAGATGTGACACAGTATAGCCCATTTTCTCATGGTGATCTCCATCGCCATAGAACCTGTCCACCATGATGATCTCCATCTTCATGTTCCATGTGAGCCATCCTCCAAATGATGAGTCCTCCCATAACTAATACAAGCTATTACTCCTAACATCTAGTAATCAAAATTACATAGTATTGGGATCATCACATGTTTGCACGCAGGCCATTACAATAAATGCCAACACATATGGCTCCAGCCGTGTTGCCCTACTCACGACACGCAGGTCATGCAAATTTTCATACATGCATCACATTCATATATGGGCCATACTGATCACATACATCCTGCAAAAACAAGTTATGCATAGAATCGCATTCTACCGGATCATGTGACATCGCAACACCTAGTTACCTTAACGAGATACAAAAGGGGCTACGATTAAGGGGGGTCTCCCCTGCGGGGTTCGAAGGGGCAGCGCCCCTCGCGGTATCACAATTTTCTTTAAGGATTTTGATCGGCAAATCAAATTTACCATAAACCGACTCCTGTCCCGATTCAATCAAACTCCTTTGATCACGGTACATCGATTTTAGATCTAGGTTCTGATTCGATCAATCATATTGATCTTAGCGTGATTCAACAGGATTTATGTGTCACTGTCTACCCCGATGACGGAAACCGACTGGTAGGGGTAAGTCGTTTGACAACCTCAGAATTACGATCACGGAAAGCAAGATCATAGATCAATCCTGAACCACCGCCATATAAACGATCACATCATTCATATCAATCTGCATATCACCATATGCAAACATCCCGAACCTATAAATGAACAACCCTGGCTCTGATACCACTGAAGGGATACAGGTAGGCTACACTAGCGCAAATCAAAAATTTCTACCGCGTATACTAGGATTACTGTTGTCATAGATCACGGGATTACCACTAGACGTGCAGTTGCGGAATTGATGAAGCGCGTCGAGGCAGTGCAGACGTTCCACGTCTCCTCCTTGTCCTCGTCCCACGAGCAGCTCCCCTTGCGCGGCTCGTCCAAGCACTACAGATGCAACGCCTCCGAGATATCCACACGTACAGGGTGGAAGCGTCATACGCCGGACTGCTAGGTCCGCACGCGCAACACAGGTGTGAGGAGTGGCGGCTGGGAATGATCTGAGGTCTAACCCTGGTCAGCTCGCCCCGCCCTCTCTTATATAGGCGTCCCTAGTGGGCTTCTACATTAGCAGCCCATTTGTAGCCTGAGCCTGGTCTAATTCAGATCCAATCCTCATTAGGCTTCCAGCCCCTTAAGTGTGTGACCCTATAGGTTCATATGCATATAGACATGACACGAATACACTTATTCTGTCAATAGTTGGTAGTGGCCTCTAGCAAGACGTGCCAACTCCTAAACGCATACAAAGATCATATCGGACGAACCATCACAAGGTTTAGTACATGTCTTTCCCTTTGCCTCACGATATTTGGTCTAGCTCCAAGATGACCTCCCTTTCTCGATACTGCGGTTCAGAATCCCTTTACTAGGTTAACTCTTAACCTTATGTAGCATGGCCATGCATTTCTGGATTCGATCACTCGAGGGGCCCAGAGATATTTCTCTCAAGTAGAGAGGGGCAAATCCCATCTTGATTGACCATGCCTTGCAACATGCTTCAGGACAAACCCGAAATCTACCTTTATAACTACCCAGTTACGGTGCAGCTTTTGATAGTCTCAAAGTAGGTCGATCCACATCTCAAGTACATGCGACAATCTCAGGTCTAAGGACAAAACATACACGATGTGTAGAGAGAGAGCTGCAACTAATTGCCAGTCTTAGGTTGGGTCAGTCCAACCCCATGTTCATAACATGTGTCCACATCATTGGTTTGACATCTCCATGTCTATGACTTGCGAAACATAGTCATCAACCAATCGATGTGCTAGTCTAATATTCACGTGTGTCCTCACATGAACTCCGACTAGGGACAACTCTTAAATAACCATATAAGTAAAGAGTTTCACAAACAATTCACATAATTGCCAATCAATACAAGTTGCCTGATATGGATATTCAAGGAACATTACAATAACTCATGGATACATATGAAATATAATCATCTCTATGATTGCCTCTAGGGCATATTTCCTTCACATTAATCCCAAGCTCTAGAAGGTAGTACTCACACCATTATACCACATGAAACCTCAAACTCAGAGCATGAGTTAGATCACTCTACCTTAGTCCAAGCTGAACCTACTCTAGCTATAGAGTATATGGATCGTTATTGGTCTTTGCTAAACACTTATCATAACACTCACCAAGTTTTAGTTCAGGAGCTGGATACGGTCATTGAGGATTTTACTGATCCTGATAAAGCAATGGCACGCAGGAAGAAGTTAGATAAATAAGCTAGGCATCCCAAATACATACCTTCAGGAGAAGTGTTTGAGGAAACTGAGTTTGATGACCCAAACTTAGAAAATTATGCCTATTAACAAAATGACTTCAAGTCACCTGAAGACCTATGGACTAAATATAACTCCGAACAACAGGAATGGAACAAAGTTATTCCAAATAAACCTGAGCCTAACACGTATGGATGGGAAATAGAATCTCAAGGTAAAACCATAGGGAATCCTATACCTTGTGATACAGGTATTGAAGAAGAGGCCAACTATAACCATAGAGAACCTTATGGACCATATGGGGGTAATACGAATCCAATCAACTTAGAAGAGTTCTCCAATAGCTACTATACCAATATATATGACTGGATCCAAGAAAAAGCTAAGGAACCAACTTACTATGAGGAAGCGTTGCTAGAAAAACCGGACTATTCGGTGGAAGATTACCCCAACTCTAGTCATTTTTAATGACTAATCTCAGTCTCGATACTTCTAATCAAGAATATGCACCTCCTGGATGCTCGTATGCTCCAAAAGGCAGTCGTAGGACTTCACGTCATCATGGACGGAACTCCAGGAAGCACTAGAGGAAGATGAAAGTAAGAAAGGAACGACATCCCAAGGGATGAGGGCTTGAATAATGCATATAGAGGGTAATGCGTATTGTAGTTTGAAGGGTTTGCCGAAATAATTGAGGATATATCCACAAGAACAAGCAAGTATTGTAAGATAGTTGTGTAAATAGGTATGGGGCAAACTGTTGGAACATCTAGTACCTATGTAAATTATTTAAAACCTATGTGGAATACATGGTATATGTTTTGTTGTTTATTAACTTTTGGATTTTATTGGATCTTCTTGATTGACTAGATATGTACATGAAGTTTAATTAGGTGTGCAAATGCATGATGTAACATCCAGTTATTACTTGATGTTATAGACATAGATAGAAATGGGAATTCGTGTAAGGGAATGACGAGTTTCAAAGACCATAAGGAAGATTAACTTGAATGATGTAGCATGATAGAAGGGGTATTTACACCATTTGGAAAATAGATAGAACATAAGTCACATTCTTGGCCAGTTTAGGAAGAAAGCATGGTGGAGGAGATTTAAAGAGTAACAAGACATGATAAATTGTAAGTTCATTCAAAGTAGGTAAGATGCTAAGAAGTCAATGGAGAGTTGTATCAAGTTCATGTAAGTATCATGAAAAAGTACCAAGAATATGCCTTAGAACCAAAAGGGTATTCAAGATCTGACAATTCAGAGACAATATAACTCGTAGGTCGGAAACTGTAAGATAATACCTACCACTCAGAATGTTCCGCCCTGGGTACCTAATCCCTTGACGACATTCTAATCTGTAGTCGGTGTTCTGTCCGCAGCTGGTATTTGGTTGACATAGTTAATCAAATTATCATAAAGGTTGCATAAAGAGCATTAAATTTGACCTAAGTTAAGTAAAACCTCAGGAAGTATAATTTTTTTAAGGCGATCGTCTTTCGAGAGGCTTCGCAAAGTTAGAACTACCCAGCGAAAATATTCAATAGTAAGTACGATATATAGTGCTGAAAGATTTGTCTCGGAGATCCACAATTGTGTGGATAAACCGTATAATCTTTCATTAGACCCTAAACTGGTAGAATTTAAGCTGAACCGAGATCAATATTCGAGTTTAAGAACCAATGGTCTCTACGTATGTAATTTAAAGACTATTAGTAAAATCTAAGGGGGGAGTAGACGTTATGATTAAAAGATGAAGAAAGTACTATAGGTAATAATGGAAGATTAGTAAAAAAATCGTGAGAAGGTCTAAACTTGAAGGTGATAAAGGAGACATATAACTGACCAATCCAAAAAGAAACAACTCTTAAGTAATCTTAAGAAATAATAAAGAACTTCCAATTGGACATAGGAAGAGAATAAGAATTCCAATGGGTATGGACTAAATGAGTTCAAATCCAATCCGGGAAGGAATACCAGTATCAACTATACTATGACAGGAATAGAAGGGTAGTCTTTTGACTACTAACACGAGTATCTAGAAACTTAAAACTTATTTTTAAGGAGACCTCTAAACTGTACTTAAAATAGTAATAAAGTTTGATGTTTAGATAAAAAGAATTGGATTAGAGTATCTAATCAGGTTATGGAATACTCCAATTAATTCCATTAAAGAGCATCATGAAGGGGAGAATGTAGCAACCACTACAAAACAATTCCTTACGCCGAAACGTGAGAGTTTGCGAACTTTGAGGACGAAGTTTATTTTAAGGGGGAGAGTCTGTAACATCCCAGGATTAGAGCCTAGAAATAAGCTGAACCCAGATGTGTGCATTGCATTCATGCATAGAAAATACGAATAATATTCGCGCTTTTAAACAAAACTTGTCAAAGTGATTGAAGCTTCTCTTAGCTTGATGGAATTGAAGTAGATCATCAAGTTGACTGTGATAAGTTTCAATAAGACCTTTGTTAAAATCTCATTTTGGGTAAGAGAGATTTGATCTAAGGGTAGATCAAATGTACTATAAGTTAAACCTTAATACAATGTGAAATATATTTGATCATTAGGTGATCATATTATAGTATTCATTATAATCACTCATAAGTACCAAGTTAAGGATATAACACAAATAATAAGAATGTAGCAACTATATCTTAATCTCATATGTATATACCATGAGTATCATGGTGATACCAACCCTACTTCTTATGGAGTAGGAAAGGAACTAAGCTTAGATAATTCACCATATATCTTAAATTCCATATCAACCCTTATCATCCCTATTGAGTTATATTTCAATATTTGTTGTTATGTTGAGAAATCAACTATTGATTCATCCATTCCCAACATATCAAGTATTTGATTATAACACAACTTACAAATAAGTGTCTACAAAGAAATAACTAAGAAGAGGTAAATAGTGATGCTAGTTTTAGATGTCATTTATATGATAAGAATGATTGAAAATAATCCAATCAATAAGATAGTTGATGGAGTTAAATCCTTCCTTGATAGAAAAGAAGATTGCAAGGATGAAGTCTGGAGATAGTTACTAGGAGTAGTCCTATTGGAACAAGTAGGTATAGTTAATGAATTATATCTCTTAATCCAATAGAGCTAAACAGAAGATAATTTCAATACAACTGCAAGGTTGTATTGATAAGGGCCCCTGCTTAGCCAACTAAGAACTTCAGTAATAAATGATTAGAGTATTATAATGGTAATGCTTTGGCCACCAATATTGAATGGTTATATTTAGTATAAGTAATACTGGTGGGTAGAACATGATTGGAACCTTAGTAGAGATAAGTGATCCTAGAGTAGTCTTTGCAAAACACATAAATGTAATTCATGGATTGAAGTGTAAGTCATGAGAGTTAAGTAGATATAGGCTGATATTATTCAATTAAAGCTAGTATAGCATAGAGTTTAGAAGTAGTGTTATTCATCTTAGAAGATAATCAACCTTAGAGAAAGATCAATGATGGAATATTAAGGAAGATTGTGAGTGGAGTTGAAGGAACTATTTGTTGGATGGAAGGCTATCAACAGTCAAATAGTAGGTGAAATTAAGCATGGATATGAAGAAGTTATGAAATCTTTTAGTATCAAACTCATTGGATTCATCCATGAGTTTAGAAGAGTGATATATGCATAAGAATATTTAAATGAGTAAAGCTCTTCATGTTAATCATGATGATGGATAGAAAGAAGTATTATATCTAGGAAAGGAACTCCTTAATTAGAGATCCAAGATTGTGAAACATAATTATATGTTATAAATCATCTTCCTATTAAATCTTGGTAAGCAATCAAACTTAAATCTCAAATTAAACATAATATCCGTCTCATACTATTGATCCATCATCTGATGTCTATAACACTTTATAGAAATATCTCCTATAGCAAATCACATCAGTACATCTCTATTAATTTCAACCATCATAACTATATGTGCTTAAGTATATATTTATCAATTCTTTTCCATAAAACATTCTAGATATAACTTTCTAGTACTAGAGGTGAGGTTATCAAGTATCCCAAACAGAAAACAATATGTTTAGCCATCGAATCTTTAACCATATCCATAAAGGAGACTAAAGATATTAAAGACCATAAACCTTAGGGTAGCTATGCATAATACCAAACCTTAAACCTCTTTGTTTATTACAATAGAATATATACTTTGCCATGTTCCAACTCAATGGAGGTAGCAATGAATATATCAATGACTTTTATATTTCATGCATTAACTAATGATATAGGATCATTACACATATAAAAGTTTCTACTCCAAATATGAGCCAACTAAAGTTAAGTTGATAATCAAATAAGAATATATCATTCAAGAAATCCAGAACTAAAGATGGAAAGTAAAATAATAAGAAGATATTTTATAAAATATTAAAAGGGGTTCATATATTAAGAAAATAAAAGGAATATAATATATATATATATAATAAAGAAATTCACAAATAATACTAACTATGTTTCAGTGTTATTGAAATAGTTCAGCAAAGAAATCCTGCAAGGAAAAGTTCAAATATATAAATCAAATTTAAATCTGAATAAGAAAACAGAAAATAGAAAAAGGATAAAACAAATAAAAACCAAACCTGGCCGCAGCCCAACACCCTACACTTATCTGACGCCTATGTGCAGCCCATACCAGCCCAGTAACCAGCCCAGTCCTTTTCCGTTTGTGACTGACAAGTGGGGTCAGGAGAGGACTGTGGGTTGAGCTAAAGAAATTGTCAGGGGGTTATCCGCAAAACGGTCATCGTCATCACCGTCACGCACACAGGTAGCTCGCTGGCAGAGCTCGCCGCCGCCCGATGTCATCATCATCGTCGTTGCGCCAAGATACTCGCCGTCATTGCCAGGAGGGGATAAGAAGGCCACCATGATGTCCTGCCTCAATCCTTATCTCCAATTCCTCCTTATCCTCTCGTATACGAATGAGACCGAAACCCTAGCTTAGCGGAGCCACTTCTCGCCGTCGAACCACGTCTCCCCACACCATTCTGAGCCGTCATGGAGAAGCGCCTTCCTCCGTAGATCCTCTGGGTAGAAGCTTGCATCAAGGGGAGCACTAGAGCGTGTGAATTTGGTCATTTCCCTTCGCAGCAGTTCGTCGGAATCCTCGTCGGGAAGATCGTTTCCGACCGCGTCTGTCCTCGCCGACCTCTCAATCATCATCAGGGTGAGTTCCTGAACCTCTCAGTAGCATTAAATCGCCGGATCTCGTTGTAAATCGCTGTTTCACCATATGCCACCGTCGGAGCTCGTCGGAGCTGAAAAATAATAAATGGTTAAATCTTGTTTAATTAATAACTTTTGATTTATAATTCAGAAAAATATGTGTAATATATGAAAAATTTTAGAAAAATAAAATTTGCAACTTAAAACTATTATCAAATATTATTATGATGACTATTTAAATAAATAATATTTAATAAAGGTTTTATAAGTAATAAGACTTTGATAATTCATATTTTTATAATGATAAATGATAATAATACAAATAAAATACCAAAATTTTTAGAAAAATAAGAATTGTAATTTAAAACTATAATCTTGTATTGTTATTTCACTTAATTAAATATTTATTATTTATTAAGTAATTATGAAGTAATAAGAATTATAAAAGTCATATATTATTATTTATAAATCACAAAAATAAGTGTGATATACCAAGATGATCACAAAAATAATATCTACATGTTAAAAATCTAATATTCTGCTTTTGAGTTAAATAAAGATTCAAATATTTTAACAGCTCAAATTTAAACTTATTTACTTCATTAATAATTCATATAAAGATAAATCAAATTTATTAATAATCTTAAAATAAATAATTAAGTTTAATAAATAGTATTAGCCTTAAATATTAATAAAATAAAGCTTAAATGATTTAAAACATTATGAATATTTTTTTATTAACTTATCTTTATCATTAAGTGAAGATTTTATTCTAAAAAGATTCCCATCTATAATAAAACCTTCAAGAACAACTTATGAATACACCAAACCTTTTCTATCTATATTAACCATCAAATTAAGAAAACTACCACAACACTCTAGAAAGATGAAGAGTAATTAAGTAACAATCTACCATGGTTCATAAACTATACTCATTTAACTAGAAAAGATAATTGATATTACTCTATTATAGAATCAAGAAACCATTACACCAAGTAAAAGAATAACCATTCTTAAATAACTTAAAGAAAACATTTTAGATACACAAAGTACAAATGTATAAGTATTATACTTTCAAGACTAAATATATTCTTTAAAGTTAACTTTAGTCTCCAAGAATCTAAATATAATACAATAAACATTACTTTATATTTTATAGTTAACTTTGGTCTGAAGTAGTTAAGTTATAAAGCAACTCAAGCCAAACCATTTGAGCAAACTAATAACATCAACCACCACTAACTAACCACAAAGTTTGTTTAAACCTTAGAAGAGAAACCTTTTCTTTGAAGGTTATTCTTTTTGCCACTTCAAACAAGCACTCTTATATAAGCAATCTTAACGAGCATTTTATAAGTATATATTTTATTATTATATATGTGTTCCTCACAAACACTTATAAACTCTAATAAAAGTACAACTATGAAACTTATCTAAAAGGACCACACATTCCAAAGTAACCACTTTCGGAATCCAAACCCTAGGACAATGTTATTCCCAGGATTTGCGCTTAGAACGTGCATCACATTACTTATGCATAAAAGCATATTGCTTTTTTAAACATTAGTCCTTACCGGACCAATGATGCTGATTTTAGATTTTGGATCTTATAATAAACCGAAGACCAAGAGTGCATAATCTTGCAATCACAAAAGGCAAGTTCACACTTGCTCATGTCCTTTGTTTATTTTCTGTAAAGTATTTTACAAATCCAGTGTTGTCTTCACCTGCATTTGAAAAAGGTCAGAAAACACTATTTTCAATAATAATGAGAACTATTGATTACTGATCCAGGGTGATCAGTTAATCTATTAAGTCTGACAGTTGGAATACCATTGTTCAGAACTATATCACCTAGGACTTAACAACCAATGTCGCCAGTGATTCTTGTGCCGTATATTACGCATTGACCATGAGATTTGGAATGGGACGGAGAAGTCAGCTGTATCTTCTTCCTCTCGCATGAAGCCGGATGTGTAGTGTCGTGGCTGTTATCCTCGTAGCGTGCATATTAATTGGTAATTCATAGAGGATATGCAGCATATGGTTCTGGCATCTAACGGTTTGTACAAACCATTGCTGTAATTCTTTATGTGGACATGGTGTACACCAAGGAGGCATGCGAGGTTGCGAAGGGGGCAGTGATTGGCTTGGATCATCTTCTGGGCCCCGAATCATGGAATTGTGGACAGGAATAAGCTGCCCGGTTGTGCAACAAAGAGTTGATCTCTCATGGGTAAAGTAACACACCTGTGTAGAGTGTAAGAACTGTAACTTGTTACTCCCTGTTCCGGGAAGGAGCTGCGAACGCGGCGGGAAAGGAACTCCATGAAAGTTCTGGTAAACCCGTGAAGGTTGACGGACATAGCTTTTCAGAATAAAAGCAACCTTTGAAGAAATGTTTTTGAAAACTTGCATTGCCTACGACCTACGGTCTGTGGCTGTAGATATAGTGCATCAAACACTCCTTTTCTAGTGAAATTGTTGAGTACGCTCGTACTCAAAGTATCTTCTTAACCCTTGCTAGATTCTGTAGCCATTAAAACAATGTCTACATCAAGATATGCTCCAGGACTTAGCAAGACCAGCTAAAGCTCTTCAATGAAGACAAGGAAGTCAACATATACCTCAACCCAAGTGAAAACGAAAGTTACTGATTAGATAGGAATATTATCTCTAACCAAAGAACCTATTTCTGTAGTGCGTTGCAATAGCAGCAATGCCAACCTCTTAGTCTAAATATTAGACTTAATAGTATAATCGTTCTTGCGTTGTTTATCTTTGATTCTTCTCCGTAAGAAGTTCTTTCTCTCTCTTTAACCTAGAGTGTTCTCTGGATCTTATGTAAAAGAGTGAGTTGTAACCTTTAAGCCATGTATTGGACCCGCTGTGTTTCTGTTGTGCCATTCCGAGGGATGTAATACTAGTGAACGGTGTTTCATTGGTGTAATGTCAACGACTATAGTATACTACATCATGAAGTCCATTTCTTTATGGTCCACTAAATGAGTTGGTATATGTAAAGCAACCCCGGGATTTGAGGATCCCAACTTCCCAAACCATGTCTACAAACTCGATAAGGCGCTCTATGGGCTCAAGCAAGCCCCTCGCACGTGGTATGAGCACCTTAGAGAGTTGTTGTTTGACTATGGATTTGAGGTTGGGAAAATCGATCCCACTCTTTTTACCAAGAAGGTCAATGGGGAGGTTTTTGTATGCCAAATATATGTTGATGATATTATCTTTGGATCATCTAACAAAGCTTTTAATGAAGAATTCTCAAAGCTTATGAGGGGAGTTGAGAGTATTTCTTGGTTTTGAGATCAAGAAAGTTAGAGGAGGGACATTCTTCAATCAAGCCAAGTATACTTAAGATATGCTCAACAGATTCAAAATGCAAGATTTAAATGGAGCTCCTACCATCATGGCTACAAAGACTCATCTAGAACAAAATCCAAATGGTAAAGATGTGGATCAAAAGGCATACCGGTCTATGATTGGTTCTTTGCTTTACCTTTGTGCATCTAGACTCGATATTGTGTTGAGTGTAGGTGTGTGTGCAAGATATCAAGCGGCTCCTAAAGAAAGCCATTTAATGGCGGTCAAGAGAATCTTTCGATATTTAGTTCATACCCCATTTTATGGTCATTGGTATCCTCGAGGCTCAACATTTGCTCTTTGTGGATACACGGATTGGGCGGGTGATAAGGATGATAGAAAATCAACATCCAGGGCTTGCCAATTCCTTGGTAGGTACTTGGTATGTTGGTCTTCTAAGAAGCAAAATTGTATATCTCTCTCCACCGTCGAAGCCGAGTATGTGGCAACTGCTAGTGCTTGCACCCAATTGCTATGGATGAGGCAAACTTTAAAGGAACACGGTGTCCATTGTGACAAAGTGCCTCTTCTATGTGACAATGAAAGTGCCATCAAGATTGCATACAACCCGGTGGATCACACAAGGACAAAGCATATTGAGATTCTCCATCACTTCATTAGAGATCATGTTGCTCGAGGTGATATTGATCTATCATATGTGTCTACCAAAGATCAACTTGCCGATATCTTCACGAAGCCACTTGATGAAGCAAGGTTTTCCTATTTAAGGAATGAACTAAATATCATAGATTCAAGGAGATTGACTTGATTATCTTGCATTCTCACCTATGATTCGACCCATATTTGGTTTAGGTATAGGCATGGATATAGGGGGAGTGCGGTTCTAATTGATTGGACTATCCCTCCCCCCATTATGCCCAAAGCAATAAAAATCATTCCTCTTAATATCATTTTGTGATATGTGAGCTTAAATGATGAGTTTCTGTAATGGACCCAAGATATATCTTCGTAGTGCCAAGCCAAGTATACTCATATATGGTGGCCTAGGCCACCGCCCTCTCTCTTTCGAGAGGTTGGTGTTTTACTCGTGTTTGTCATTCTTTGCATTTCTGTTGATCTTAGTCTCATGCACTCTACTTTGGTTTTTGACATCTTTATCTCGAGTTTTAGAGTGCATGTGCTTCACTGTGTGACTCTCTTAACCCAAGCCTTTATTATCCCTCGGCAAAACTATCCTACTCTGCACAAGAACCTTCCACCCTTGTATCCTGGCTCTCCGTTCTGATGGTTACGGTACTACCAGTGTTTACCAGCGGTACTATCGCCAAACGGTACTACCGTAAAAAGCTAGCGGTACTACCGCGTCTGGGACAGTTTCCAGGACCCTGTCTGGAAACTTCCCAGTTGCGGTACTACCACTTAGCGGTACTACCGCCAGTACCTCTAGTACTACTGCTCTGCGTATTGGTTAAGATTGAAGACGCGAGGAGAGGCACCTATTAGTTCCTCATTATTCCCCCGTCTCCACTCCTCACCACCGCCGCCGGCGGATCCCCGCCACCTTCTCCTTTTCCTGGATCCTCACCGGATCCAACCTCCTCGCGGGCTCCTCCTCATTCTCCACCGCCATGGACACTGGTACTACCGCCCTCCTCTTCTTCATACATGTTTTCTCCATTGAATCTAGTGTAACTTTGATTCTTGGGCAAAAAAGTGTTTTTGAGGTTGTACTGTGTGCTTGCTACCAGATCTTACTCTTAGACCGATGGAATTCATGTTTTATGTCAATTTTACTGCCCGTACATGGATCGATATTCCAGATCTGCACTGTGGTTGCCGACCGGTAGTACCGAGAATCTTTTTCCGGTACTACCGCTGTGCGGTACTACCGCCTTTGAAGATCCGGTACTACCACCCAGTACTGACAGCAAAATTTTCTCTAAACCTTGAGTTTCATCATATGTTTATCTTGGGTTCTTGTGCCCTTATCCCTATGCTATCTCCCTCATTCTTTCACAGGTGCAAGGGCTTCCCGGGGTTCACGCAAACGCTCCAAAGCTCATCATGAGATTGAGGACTATGAATCAGAGTCAGATTCTGCGGCTGAGACTGAGTCAGAAGAAGAGATTATGCCTCAACCTAGCACACGTCTGAAGCTGCAAACCACTCATGGTCGATGTGGTGGGGGAGTTAAGCAAAGTGCTGGCCGTGGTAAGGCTACTCCACCTCCTCCTCCCTCAGGTCCTCGTAAGAGCCAAAGTTCAGGGCCATCTGGGCCAAAGCTACTATCAGACATTTCTGAGGTTGACTTTCATGAACTGAGGACTGTCAATCCATATGTTGCTGCTCGCTCTCATGCTCGGAAAGATAGCCTCTTCTACACGGATTTTCAGGAGCGCGTGTTTCATGAGGTACTCATGAAGGATGATAAGCTCGTGGTTCCTCAAAAGTGGATTGAGATGAATCATGTGAAGAAGAACCTGCAGTATTTCGGCAAAGCCCTTGAGATTTGCACAAACATTGGCTTGCTTACCATTATGCAGTTCTGGTGCAACTATGACCCCATGCTCATCACTCAGTTTTATGCAACCATTCACTTTGCCAAGAACCAGACTCGGAAACTCACTTGGATGACCGAGGGTGTTGTCAAGCAAGCAACCTTGGCTGAGTTTGCGGCTATTATTGGGTACGAAGACCGTGGCAAGGACACTCCTATTGGCTTTCGGTGTCACAACAATGATCGCCCCATGAAGAAGGATGTTCTTGCACCACTGTACATCCGTGGGCGCGGTATTCCTGGAAAGATCAAAGGGCTTCTCCCTACATATGACATTTTGCACCGTATATTCCGTGAGACTGTTGCCCCCCGAGCTGGGAATGTTGATGAGATGCATGCCTTCATGGTGGATATCATGATCACCACCTTTCACCACCGTGACTCCGGCCAACCAATGGATGTGATGGATGTTATTTGGAATGAAATGGTCTGTGCCACCTACCAAAGGAGGGTGCCTCCTTTTGCTCCTTATATCATGGATCTCATTATTAGCAAGTGCCCCTCGATTGCCCGTGACATGCCTTCTCATCGCCTTGTCACTCACTGGCACAAGAATTTGTTGATCAAGACCCATCTCAAACCTCGCAATGCGGATGGCCAAATTGTTGATGAGGATGGGAACCCTGTTGAGGAGGGATCCGGTGATGATAATGATGCCCAACAGGATGCTGACTTTGTGGTCTCTCGCTGCAAGCCTGCTCAACCAGCTTGGGCCAAGAAGATTGAGGCCAAGCTCAAGAAAGTATTCTGCTTCCAAGTTGACAATCAGAAACGCATGTATGAGGCTCATGTCTATGCCAAGAAGTCCTATGCTCGTCAGAAGGAAATGATGGAGGCTCAAGGTATGACTGTCTCCAAGGGCTCTGAGAACAACATCACCCCGAAAGACCAATGGATCTCCAAGCACAACCACTGGGATGATGATGCCACCTCCTCTTTCTGTGCCCCGCCGACTCATGAGGATGCCTGGGATGATGATGACGAGTGATCTCCGAGAAGTTAATGTTGCCCTTGTCCCTTTTTGGTTTATTGATTCCAAAGGGGGAGAAGTTGCACATTAGGCATGCAGGATTTGCGTGGGAAAAGTCACAAGCTCGTTCTTGCCAGTGATTTTCATTCGCTTGTGAACTTTATTCGCTTGCCTGTTATTATGTGTGAATCTTGTGAACTAACTATTTGTGCGATGTATGTTGAGACTAAGTGGTTATCTTATGGATCCATCATATGTGTGATGACATTATCTTGTGAATATTCTTATATGGATCCATCTTATGTGGTGAGTGTGATGACATTATCTATTCATTATCAATTTTTCTCATCACACGTTTTTAAGCAAATGTATGTGATCTAAGTGCCACTTCACACTCCCAGGTAGCTTGATAAATAGAAAGGGGCTTGATTCTACATATCTAGGGGGAGCCCCATCTCTATTCATCAAAACCTTCTTTGTCATCATAATATTATCTTGCAAATGTGTGTTGTCATCAAACACCAAAAAGGGGGAGATTGAAAGAACATTCTCTATCCCTAGTGATTTTGGTGTTTTATAACAGCACACATATCGGACTAATTATTTGCCAAGTATATGACAGGTTGTATTAAAAAGGGTTTGCAGTGGGGCAGCGTGGTTGGACAAACTGTCCAAAACTTTCTGCCTGGCGCGGTACCAAAAAGCGGTAGTACCGCTTTTTGCTACCGGACGCGGCAGTAGGTTTTGGCTAGTTGTCAAAAAGCCTCTGCCAGGCTAGGTACTAAAAAGCGGTGGTACCGCATTTTAGTACCTAGCGCGACAAAAGCTTTTTGACCACTTTCAAAAGCTACTGCCCGCTCCGGTACTAAAAAGCGGTAGTACCGCATTTTAGTACCTAGCGCGGCAGAAGCTTTTTGCAACTTGTCAAAAGCCATTGCCCGCCCCGGTACTAAAATGCGGTAGTACCGCATTTTAGTACCTAGCGTGGCAGAAGCTTTTAGTACCGCATTTTAGTACCTAGCGTGGCAGAGAGTTTTTGACTAAGTTGCATATGCCACTGCCCTTTGCGGTATCAATATGCGGCACTACCGCATGCATCCGGTAGTACCGGATCTCAGGAGCGGTACTACCGCTTTACGGTAGCACCACAAATTGGTACCGTTGTGGCTGGGGCATATGTATTTTGAAGTTTGTTCTTCTGGAACCAGGTCTGGTAGTACCGGAGTTTTCCGGTAGTACCGCTTGAACTTCCGGTACTACTACTGCATTAAATGCTCCAACGGTCAAATTGGATCTGGGGCTATAAATATCCCTTCACCTACCTTGGGACAGGTTGCTCATTTGCATTAAAGTCAAGACCACCATTGGAGCCACCAAATCCACAAGATCTCTTCAATCCACCACCCAAAGTCCTTGATCTTTGGGGAATCGAAGGAGGAGGCCTTGATCTACTACTTCACCAAAAGATATCTTCATTCCCTCTCATTCACTTGAGGGCCCCTTGCTCTAGTGTTTTCTTGGAAACCCTAGTTCTAGATTTGGTTCTTACAAGCTTGTCTTTGATTGTCTTGACAACTTGCTTGTATTTGGGAGCCTCCAATTAAGTTGTGGATGTGTGCCCCAAACTTGTAAAGGTGCCGGCTTCCACCTTGAAGGTCGCCGATATAATGGAAGGTGGATCGATCCCGTTGGAGTGAGGTTCATCGGAGAACAAGGGAGGCCTTTCGTGGCGTAAGTGGTTTGATACCACCCCTTCTCCAAATGTAGACATACTTCCCCTCAAAAGGAAGGAACTACGGGAAACAAATCCTTGTGTCTCCGCATCCACCACTTTGGTTACTTCTATCCTTTACCACACTTTACTTACTTGCTCTTGCCTTGTTGTGTGTTAGCTTGTGCATGTTTGTCATTTAGGTAAATTCACCTTAGTTGCATTATCTAGAGAATTTACCTTATTGTCAAACCCTAATTTGAAAAAGAAGAAAATTTGAAGTAGCGCCTATTCACCCCCCTCTAGGTGCCCATACGATCCTTTCAATTAGTATCAGAGACTCGGCTCTTTATTTGGGCTTTACCGCCTAAGAGAATATGGGTAGCCGCGAAGGGGATGGTGATGGTGATCCCACCATGGTGACCATGGAAGATCTCAAAAACTTGGAAACAAGATTGAGATCTTCCTTGGTCAACAAAGTCAAGAAGATGCTTGAGCAACTTCTGAAAGACAAAGATGGCTCATCATCCCCCTCTCCTCAAGAGGATCCTCCATCCGTTTTACCTAAAGGGAATACTCCGGTATCCCCCGAGGATATGATGGTAAGGGGTAAACAATACAACACTAATTCCTCCACACAAAATGATGGGGGGAAGGGTGAGCACCATGATTCATGGTACTCTCCCGACCCTCGAATCCCTCACCCTCATGTATACAATAGAGGTGACCCACCTAAGCTTGAAGAATCTGCTACTTTTGCTCAATGGCAATCACTAATGAGAACTCATATGCGTAGCTCTTGCATTGAACTATTGAACATCATCGAGCATGGACTCTTTATTGGGGATCCAAACAACTTTACAAGAAGAGAGGTTGTTAATAGTCAACTCAATGCCACTGCCTTGCATATGATTCAACAAGGATTGGGTACAAAGGATTACCCACACATTGAGCACTTTATCATTCCCAAGGAAGCTTGGGATGCCTCTGTGGATGTGTGCCCCAAACTTGTAAAGGTGCCGGCTTCCACCTTGAAGGTCGCTGATATAATGGAAGGTGGATCGATCCCGTTGGGGTAAGGTTCATCGGAGAACAAGGGAGGCCTTTCGTGGCGTAAGTGGTTTGATACCACCCCCTCTCCAAACGTAGACGTACTTCCCCTCAAAAGGAAGGAACTACGGGAAACAAATCCTTGTGTCTCCACGTCCACCACTTTGGTTCCTTCTATCCTTTACCGCACTTTACTTACTTGCTCTTGCCTAGTTGTGTGTTAGCTTGTGCATATTTGTCATTTAGGTAAATTCACCTTAGTTGCATTATCTAGAGAATTTACTTTATTGTCAAACCCTAATTTGAAAAAGAAGAAAATTTGAAGTAGCACCTATTCACCCCCCCTCTAGGTGCCCATACGATCCTTTCACCACCAGAAAAGGAAATTGGGCCCACGGCCCCTTCTCTCGCCCCTCTTCTTTGTAGTTGGCGCGAAGCGCACGCGGGTGGTTAACACGATACTGTTTTATCTCGGCATGAAAACCCTAGGACCATATCCATAAACCCCATTATCTAGAGAATTTACTTTATTGTCAAACCCTAATTTGAAAAAGAAGAAAATTTGAAGTAGCACCTATTCACCCTCCCTCTAGGTGCCCATACGATCCTTTCACCACCAGAAAAGGAAATTGGGCCCATGGCCCCTTCCCTCGCCCCTCTTCTTTGTAGTTGGCGCGAAGCGCACGAGGGTGGTTAACACGATACTGTTTTATCTCGGCATGAAAACCGTAGGACCATATCCATAAACCCCATTTCCTGCCCAAGATACTTCTCCGTCGACCCCCTTCTACATTCATCGGCCAAAAAATTCCATGGCGATGAGCTCCTAACCGATTGTTTATTACATCTAGCAGAAAACAACAAAAACGAAGCCCCGGTTCGCCTAGATCTCAGGAAGATGGATCTCCCCTCTCTATGTACTACCTCATCTCATCCCACATGCCCCGTATTTAATGCAACTTTTGATAGACATAGTAAAAGAAGACCAAAAGCATGGGATATGTATGAAATTTCTGATAGATCCCTATATTGGGTGAATATTTTACTTCCTCCATTCCACATTATAAGATGTTTTGGCATATTTTGTAGTGGGTGGAGTATGTAGTATATGCACGTGAAAGACTATCCGAAAACTGGAACTACTATGGAACTTGTGTTGGAGCCTTAGGTTACATGCATCTTATGGTAGATCATGAGGAAAAAGATAGAATAAACTTGAAAAAACTGAAACATTGGATACATACTTAGGTTTACATGTATCTTTGGTTAGATACAGAAGAAAAGAAAAGAGTTTGAAAACCCTAGAACTTATATGAAACTAGTGATAATCCACGCAATAAAATCTTGGAATATAATAATACCCTAAGTGTCTTGCGTATTTCTACGAAATAAGAAATTTAGACACGTAGACATGGAACAAAATATCGGTGGAATGTGCCCCTCAAAATAAAGTTAATGATGTATGCATCACATGCTACATAGGACCATGTTGTGGCAAACAACATCTTATGATTACTTTCTTTACATGGAAATTCGAGTGCATGCATATTCCAAAACACTAAAATTCCTCGGTTTAATGCACATTCTTATTTCTCAAGATGTTGTTGCATTACACTATTTCATGAACATGGAGTCTAGCATGCCATGGTGATGACTTTTTGCTCATACCTCACAGACATGTAAATCACCCTAGAACCCCAAAACTGTGGGCAATAACTCATAAAACTAGCCATCAAACGCAAAAAGACGAGTTTTCTGTCATAAATCTAAAACATGTAAATCACCCTGGAACCCCAAAAATGTGGGCAATAGCTCATGAAAACGGCCATAAAGAGCAAAAAAGATGAGTTTTTGGTCATCACTCTCAAACATATAAATTGTCCTAGAACCCCAAAACCCTGGGCAATAACTCATGAAATCGGCCACAAAACACAAAAACTACGAGATTTTGCTCATACCTCTCAAGCATCAAAATCGCCTTGAAAACCCAACACTGCGGGCAATAACTCATGAAAACGGCCATAAAACGCAAAAAAGACGAGTTTTTGGTCATAACTTTGAAACATGTAAATCACCCTGGAACACTAAAACTTTGGGCAATAGCTCCTGAAAACAGCCATAAAGCGCAAAAAATATGAGTTTTGGTCAAAACTCTGAAACATGTAAATCACCCTAGAACCCCAAAACTAGGGGAAAGAGCTCGTGAAAACGGCCATAAAAAGCAAAAACGATGACTTTTGCTCATACCTCTCAAACATGTAAATCGCCCTAGAACCTCAAAACTGTGGGCAATAGCTCATGAAAATGGCCATAAAACCTAAAAAAGATGAGTTTTTGTTCATACCTCTGAAACATGTATATCACCCTGAAACCCCAAAACTGTGGACAATAGCTCATGAAAACGGCCATAAAGCGCAAAAAAGATGAGTTTTTGGTCATCACCCTCAAACATGTTAATCGCCCTGAAACCCCAAAACTGTGGGCAATAACTCATGAAAACGACCATAAAACGCAAAAACGAATACTTTTTGCTCATACCTCTCAAACATGTACGTCGCCCTAGAACCCAAAAACCATGGGCAATAACATATGAAAAAGGCCATAAAATGCAAAAAAGACGATTCTTTGGTCATAAATTTGAAACATGTAAATCACCCTCGAACCCCAATAGTATAGGCAATAGCTCATGAAAACGGCCATAAAGCGAAAAAAGATGAGTTTTTGAGCAAAACTCTGAAACATGTATATTGCCCAGGAACCCCAAAATCATGGGCAATAACTCATGAAAATGGCCATAAAACGCAAAAACGACGAGTTTTAGCTCATACCTCTCAAACATGTAAATCGGCCTGGAACCCCAAAACTGTGGGCAATACCTCATGAAAACGGCCATAAAGCGCAAAAGAGATGGGTTTTTGGTCATCACTCACAAACATGTAAATCTCCTTGGAACCACAACACCGTGGCCAATAGCTCATGAAAACGGCCATAAAAAACAAAATGATGACTTTTTGCTCATACCTCACAAACATGTAAATCACCCTAGAACCCCAAAACTGTGGGCAATAACTCATAAACTAGGACATAAAGTGCAAAAAGACGAGTTTTCTGCCATAACACTTAAACATGTAAATCAACCTAGAACCCCAAAACTGTGGGCACTAGCCATGTAAACGGCCATAAAAAGCAAAAATGATGACTTTTTGCTCATACCTCAGAAACATGTAAATCACCCTAGAACCCCAAAACGGTGGGCAATAACTCATGAAACTAGGTCATAAAGTGCAAAAAAGACGAGTTTTCTATCATACCTCTGAAACATGTAAATCACCCTGGAACCCCCAAAACTGTGGGTAATAGCTCATGAAAACGGCCATAAAAAGCAAAAATGATGACTTTTTGCTCATACCTCACAGACATGTAAATTACCCTAGAACCCCAAAACTATGGGAAATAACTCATGAAAGTAGCCATAAAACACAAAAAAGACGAGTTTTATATCATAATTATGAAACATGTGAATCACCCTGGAACCCCAAAAATGTGGGCAATAGCTCATGAAAACGGCCATAAAAAGCAAAAATGATGACTTTTTGCTCATACCTCACAACCATGTAAATCACCCTAGAACCCCAAAACGGTGGGCGATAACTCATGAAATTAGGGCATAAAGTGCAAAAAAGACGAGTTTTCTGTCATACCTCTGAAACATGTAAATCACCCTGGAACCCCCAAAACCGTGGGTAATAGCTCATGAAAACGGCCATAAAAAGCAAAAATGATGACTTTTTGCTCATACCTCACAGACATGTAAATCACCCTAGAACCTCAAAACTGTGGGCAATAACTCATGAAACTAGCTATAAAACGCAAAAAAGACGAGTTTTCTGTCATAACTCTGAAACATGTAAATCACCTTGGAACCCCAAAAATGTGGGCAATAGCTCATGAAAACGGCCATAAAGCGAAAAAAACATGAGTTTTTGGTTATCACTCTCAAACATATAAATTGTACTAGAACCCCAAAACCATGGGCAATAACTCATGAAAACGGCCATAAAACGCAAAAACTACGAGTTTTTTTCTCATACCTCTCAAGAATATAAATCGCCCTGAAAACCCAACAATACGGGCAATAACTCATGAAAACGGCCATAAAACGCAAAAAAAGACGATTTTTTGGTCATAACTTTGAAAATTGTAAATCACCGTGGAACACTAAAACTATGGGCAATAGCTCCTGAAAACAACCAAAAGTGCAAAAAATATGAGTTTTGGTCATAACTCTGAAACATGTAAATCACCCTAGAACCCCAAAACTATGGGCAATAGCTGGTGAAAACGGCCATAAAAAGCAAAAACGATGAATTTTTGCTCATACCTCTCAAACATGTAAATCGCCCTAGAACCCCAAAACTGTGGGCAATAGCTCATGAAAATGGCGATCTATCGTAAAATAAGACGAGTTTTTGTTCATACCTCTAAAACATGTAAATAAGCTAGAAACCCAGAACTGTGGGTAATAGATCATGAAAACGGCCATAAAGCGCAAAAAAGATGAGTTTTTGGTCATCACTCTCAAACATGTAAATCGCCCTGAAACCCCAAAACTGTGGGCAATAACTCAAGAAAACGACCATAAAACGCAAAACGAATAGTTTTTGCTCATACCTCTCAAACATGTACGTCGCCCTAGAACCCTAAAACCATGGGCAATAACTTACGAAAAAGGCCATAAAATGCAAAAAAGACGAGACTTTGGTCATAACTTTGAAACATGTAAATCACCCTCGAACCCCAATACTATAGGCAATAGCTTAGGAAAATGGCCATAAAGCGAAAAAAGATTAGTTTTTGGTCAAAACTCTGAAACATGTAAATTGCCCAGGAACCCCAAAACCGTGGGCAATAACTCATGAAAATGGCCATAAAATGCAAAAACGACGAGTTATTGCTAATACCTGTCAAACATGTAAATCGCCTTGGAACCCCAAAACTGTGGGCAATAGCTCATGAAAACGGCCATAGAGCGCTAAAAAGATGAGTTTTTGGTCATCACTCGCAAACATGGAAATCTCCCTGGAACCACAACACCGTGGCCAATAACTCATGAAAACGGACATAAAATCAAAAATGATGACTTTTTGCTTATGCCTCATAGACATGTAAATCACCCTAGAATCCCAAAACTGTGGGCAATAACTCATGAAACTAGCCATAAAACGCAAAAAGACGATTTTTCTATGATAACTCTAAAACATGTAAATCACCCTGGAACCCCAAAAATGTGGGCAATAGCTCATGAAAACGGCCATAAATCTCAAAAAGATGAGTTTTTGGTCATCACTCTCAAACATATAAATTGTCCTAGAACCCCAAAACCCTAGGCAATAACTCATGAAATCGGCCAGAAAACACAAAACTACGAGATTTTGCTGATACCTCTCAAGCATGTAAATCTCCTTGAAAACCCAACACTGCGGGCAATAACTCATGAAAACGGCCATAAAACGCAAAAAAGACGAGTTTTTGGTCATAACTTTGAAACATGTAAATCTCCCTGGAACACTAAAACTATGGGCAATAGCTCCTAAAAACATCCATAAAGTGCAAAAAATATGAGTTTTGGTCATACCTCTGAAACATGTAAATCACTCTGGAACCCCCAAAACTATGGGTAATAGCTCGTGAAAACGGCCATAAAAAGCAAAAACGATGACTTTTTGCTCATATCTCACAGACATGTAAATCACCCTAGAACCCCAAAACTGTGGGCAATAGCTCATGAAACTAGCCATAAAACGCAAAAAGACTAGTTTTTGTTCATAACTCTGAAACATGTAAATCACCCTGAAAACCCAAAAATGTGGACAATAGCTCATGAAAACAGCCATAAAGCACAAAAAAGATGAATTTTTGGTCATCACTCTCAACACATATAAATTGTCCTAGAACCCCAAAACCGTGGGCAATAACTCATGAAAACGGCCATAAAACGCAAAAACTACGAGTTTTTGCTCATACCTCTCAAACATGTAAATCGCCCTGAAAACCTAACACTGCGGGCAATAAATCATGAAAACGGCCATAAAACGAAAAAAAGACGAGTTTTTGGTCATAACTTTGAAACATGTCAATCACCCTGGAACACTAAAACTATGGGCAATAGCACCTGAAAACAGCCAAAAGCGCAAAAAATATGAGTTTTGGTCATAACTCTGAAACATGTAAATCGCCCTAGAACCCCAAAACAATGGGTAATAGCTCATGAAAATGGCCATAAAACGTAAAAAAAGACGAGTTTTCGTTCATACCTTTGAAACATGTAAATCACCCTAAAACCACAAAACTATGGACAATAGCTCATAAAAACGGCCATAAAGCGCAAAAACATGAGTTTTTGGTCATCCCTCTCAAACATGTAAATCGCCCTGAAACCCCAAAATTGTGGGCAATAACTCATGAAAACGACCATAAAACGCAAAAACGAATACTTTTTGCTCATACCTCTCAAACATGTACGTCGCCCTAGAACCCGAAAACCATGGCAATAACTTATGAAAAAGGCCATAAAATGCAAAAAAGACGAGTCTTTGGTCATAACTCTAGAACATGTAAATCACCCTCGAGCCCCAATACTATAGGCAATAGCTCATGAAAACAGCCATAAAGCAAAAAAAAGATGAGTTTTTGGTCAAAACTCTGAAACATGTAACTTGCCCAGGAACCCCAAAACCATGGGCAATAACTCATGAAAATGGCCATAAAACGCAAAAACAACGAGTTTTTTCTAATACCTGTCAAACATGTAAATCGCCATGGAACCCCAAAACTGTGGGCAATAGCTCATGAAAACGGCCATAAAGCGTAAAAAAGATGAGATTTTGGTCAGCACTCGCAAACATGTAAATCTCCCTGGAACCACAACATCGTGGCCAATAATTCATGAAAACAGCCATAAGAAGCAAAAATGATGAATTTTTGCTCATACCTCACAAACAAGTAAATCACCCTAGAACTCCAAAACGGTGGGCAATAACTCATGAAATAAGGGAATAAAGTGCAAAAAAGACGAGTTTTCTGTCATACCTCTGAAACATGTAAATCACCGTGGAGCCTCATGAAAACGGCCATAAAAAGAAAAAATGATGACTTTTTGCTCATACTTCACAGACATGTAAATCACCCTAGAACCCCAAAACTATGGGCAATAACTCATGAAACCAGCCATAAAATGCAAAAAAGACGAGTTTTCTGTCATAACTCTAAAACATGTAAATCACCCTGGAACCCCAAAAATGTGGGCAATAGCTCATGAAAATGGCCATAAAGCTGAAAATGATGAGTTTTTGGTCATCACTCTCAAACATATAAATTGTCCTAGAACCCCAAAACCCTGGGCAATAACTCATGAAATCGGCCACAAAACGCAAAAACTACGAGTTTTTGCTCATACCTCTCAAGCATGTAAATCGCCCTGAAAACCCAACACTGCAGGCAATAACTCATGAAAACGGCCATAAAACGCAAAAAAGACGAGTTTTTGGTCATAACTTTGAAACATGTAAATCACCCTGGAACACTAAAAACTATGGGCAATAGCTCGTGAAAACAGCGATAAAGCACAAAAAATATGAGTTTTGGTCATAACTCTGAAACATGTAAATAACCCTAGAACCCCAAAACTATGGGCAAGAGCTCGTGAAAATGACCATAAAAAACAAAAACGATGACTTTTTGCTCATACCTCTCAAACATGTAAATCGCCCTAGAACCTCAAAACTGTGGGCAATAGCTCATGAAAATGGTCATAAAACGTAAAAAAGACGAGTTTTTGTTCATACCTCTAAAACATATAAATCACCCTGGAAAACTAAAACTATGGGCAATAACTCATGAAAATAGCCATAAAAGCACAAAAAATATGAGTTTTGGTCATAACTTTGAAACATGTAAATCACCCTAGAACCCCAAAACTATGGGCAAGAGCTCGTGAAAACGGCCATAAAAAGCAAAAACGATGACTTTTTGCTCATACCTCTCAAACATGTAAATCGCCCTAGAACCTCAAAACTGTGGGCAATAGCTCATGAAAATGGCCATAAAACGTAAAAAAGACGAATTTTTGTTCATACCTCTAAAACATATAAATCACCTTGAAACCCCAAAACTATGGACAATAGCTCATGAAAACGGCCATAAAGCGCAAAAAAGATGAGTTTCTGGTCATCACTCTCAAACATGTAAATCCCCCTGGAACCCCAAAACCGTGGGCAATAACTCATGAAAACGACCATAAAACACAAAAACGAATAGTTTTTTCTCATACCTCTCAAACATGTACGTCACCCTAGAACCCCAAAACTATGGGCAATAACTTATGAAAAAGGCCATAAAATGCAAAAAAATACGATTCTTTGGTCATAACTCTCAAACATGTAAATCACCCTCGAACCCCAATACTATAGGCAATAGCTCTTGAAAACGGCCATAAAGCGAAAAAAGATGAGTTTTTGGTCAAAACTCTGAAACATGTATATTGCCCAAGAACCCCAAAACCGTGGGCAATAACTCATGAAAATGGCCATAAAACGCAAAAACGACGAGTTTTTGCTCATACCTGTCAAACATGTAAATCGCCCTGGAACCCCAAAACTATGGGCAATAGCTCATGAAAACGGCCATCAAGCGCAAAAAAGATGAGATTTTGGTCAGTCGCAAACATGTAAATCTCCCTGGAACCACAACATCGTGGCCAATAACTCATGGAAACGGCCATTAAAAAGCAAAAATGATGACTTTTTGCTCATACCTCACAAACAAGTAAATCACCCTAGAACTCCAAAACGGTGGGCAATAACTCAAGAAATAAGGGAATAAAGTGCAAAATGACGAGTTTTCTGTCATACCTCTGAAACATGTAAATCACCCTGGAACCTCATGAAAACAGCCATAAAAAGAAAAAATGATGACCTTTTGCTCATACCTCACAGACATGTAAATCACCCTAGAACCCCAAAACTATGGGCAATAACTCATGAAACTAGCCATAAAACGCAAAAAAGACGAGTTTTCTGTCATAACTCTAAAACATGTAAATCACCCTGGAACCCCAAAAATGTGGGCAATATCTCATGAAACTGGCCATCAAGCTCAAAAAGATGAGTTTTTGGTCATCACTCTCAAACATATAAATTGTCCTAGAACCCCAAAACCCTGGGCAATAACTCATGAAATTGGCCACAAAACGCAAAAACTACGAGTTTTTGCTCATACCTCTCAAGCATGTAAATCGCCCTGAAAACCCAACACTGCGGGCAATAACTCATGAAAACGGCCATAAAACGCAAAAAAGACGTGTTTTTGGTTATAACTTTGAAACATGTAAATCACCCTGGAACACTAAAACTATGGGCAATAGCTCATGAAAACAGCCATAAAGCACAAAAAATATGAGTTTTGGTCATAACTCTGAAACATGTAAATCACCCTAGAACCCCAAAACTATGGGCAAGAGCTCCTGAAAACGGCCATAAAAAGCAAAAACGATGACTTTTTGCTCATACATCTCAAACATGTAAATCACCCTAGAACCTCAAAACTGTGGGCAATAGCTCATGAAAATGGCCATAAGACATAAAAAAGACGAGTTTTTGTTCATACCTCTAAAACATATAAATCACCCTGAAACCCCAAAACTGTGGACAATAGCTCATGAAAACGGCCATAAAGCACAAAAAGATGAGTTTTTGGTCATCACTCTCAAACATGTAAATCGCCCTGGAACCCCAAAACCGTGGGCAATAACTCATGAAAACGAACATAAAACACAAAAACGAATAGTTTTTTCTCATACCTCTCAAACATGTACGTCGCCCTAGAACCCTAAAACTATGGGCAATAACTTATGAAAAAGGCCATAAAATGCAAAAAAAATACGATTCTTTGGTCATAACTCTAAAACATGTAAATCACCCTCGAACCCCAATACTATAGGCAATGGCTCATGAAAACGGCCATAAAGCGAAAAAAGATGAGTTTTTGGTCAAAACTCTGAAACATGTATATTGCCCAAGAACCCCAAAACCGTGGGCAATAACTCATGAAAATAGCCATAAAACGCAGAAACGACGAGTTTTTGCTCATACCTCTCAAACATGTAAATCGCCCTGGAACCCCAAAACTGTGGGCAATACCTCATGAAAACGGCCATAAAGCGCAAAAAGACGAGTTTTTGGTCATCACTCGCAAACATGTATATCTCCCTGGAACCACAACACCGTGGCCAATAGCTCATGAAAACGGCCATAAAAAGCAAAAATGATGACTTTTTGCTCATACCTCACAAACATGTAAATCACCCTAGAACCCCAAAATTGTGGGCAATAACTCATAAACTAGGGCATAAAGTACAAAAAAGACGAGTCTTCTGCCATAACTCTGAAACATGTAAATCACCCTGGAACCCCAGAACTGTGGGTAATAGCTCATGAAAGCGGCCATAAAAGGAAAAATGATGAAATTTTGCTCATACCTCACAAACATGTAAATCAACCTAGAACCCCGGAACGGTGGGCAATAACTCATGAAACTAGGGCATAAAGTGCAAAAAATACGAGTTTTCTGTCATACCTCTGAAACATGTAAATCACTCTGGAACCCCCAAAACTATGGGTAATAGCTCATGAAAACGGCCATAAAAAGAAAAAATGATGACTTTTGCTCATACCTCACAGACATGTAAATCACCCTAGAACCCCAAAACTGTGGGCAATAACTCATGAAACTAGCCATAAAACGCAAAAAAGACGAGTTTTCTGTCATAACTCTAAAACATGTAAATCACCTGGAACCCCAAAAATGTGGGCAATAGCTCATGAAAACGGCCATAAAGCGCAAAAAACATGAGTTTTTGGTCATCACTCTCAACACATATAAAATGTCCTAGAACCCCAAAACCGTGGGCACTAACTCATGAAAACGGCCATAAAACGCAAAAACTACGAGTTTTTGCTCATACCTCTCAAGCATGTAAATCGCCCTGAAAACCTAACACTGCGGGCAATAAATCATGAAAACGGCCATAAAACGCAAAAAAGACGAGTTTTTGGTCATAACTTTGAAACATGTAAATCACCCTGGAACACTAAAACTATGGGCAATAGCACCTGAAAAAAGCCAAAAGCGCAAAAAATATGAATTTTGGTCATTACTCTGAAACATGTAAATCGCCCTAGGACCCCAAAACAATGGGTAATAGATCATGAAAATGGCCATAAAACATAAAAAAAGACGAGTTTTCGTTCATACCTCTGAAACATGTAAATCACCCTGAAACCCCAAAACTATGGACAATAGCTCATAAAAACGGCCATAAAGCGCAAAAACATGAGTTTTTGGTCATCCCTCTAAAACATGTAAATCGCCCTGAAATCCCAAAATTATGGGCAATAACTCATGAAAACGACCATAAAACGCAAAAACAAATACTTTTTGCTCATACCTCTCAAACATGTACGTCGCCCTAGAACCCGAAAACCATGGCAATAACTTATGAAAAAGGCCATAAAATGCAAAAAAGACGAGTCTTTGGTCATAACTCTAGAACATGTAAATCACCCTCGAGCCCCAATACTATAGGCAATAGCTCATGAAAACGGCCATAAAGCAAAAAAAAGATGAGTTTTTGGTCAAAACTCTGAAACATGTAAATTGCCTAGGAACCCCAAAACCATGGGCAATAACTCATGAAAATGGCCATAAAACGCAAAAACAACGAGTTTTTGCTAATACCTGTCAAACATGTAAATCGCCCTGGAACCCCAAAACTGTGGGCAATAGCTCATGAAAACGGCCATAAAGCGCAAAAAGGATGAGATTTTGGTCAGCACTCGCAAACATGTAAATCTCCCTGGAACCACAACATCGTGGCCAATAACTCATGAAAACGGCCATAAAAAAGCAAAAATGATGACTTTTTGCTCATACCTCACAAACAAGTAAATCACCCTAGAACTCCAAAACGGTGGGCAATAACTCATGAAATAAGGGAATAAAGTGCAAAAAAGATGAGTTTTCTGTCATACCTCTGAAACATGTAAATCACCCTTGAACCTCATGAAAACGGCCATAAAAAGCAAAAATGATGACTTTTTGCTCATACTTCACAGACATGTAAATTACCCTAGAGCCCCAAAACTATGGGCAATAACTCATGAAACTAGCCATAAAACGCAAAAAAGACGAGTTTTCTGTCATAACTCTAAAACATGTAAATCACCCTGGAACCCCAAAAATGTGGGCAATAGCTCATGAAAATGGCGATAAAGCTCAAAAAGATGAGTTTTTGGTCATCACTCTCAAACATATAAATTGTCCTAGAACCCCAAAACCCTGGGCAATAACTCATGAAATTGGCCACAAAACGCAAAAACTACGAGTTTTTGCTCATACCTCTCAAGCATGTAAATCGCCCTGAAAACCCAACACTGCGGGCAATAACTCATGAAAACGGCCATAAAACGCAAAAAAAAACGAGTTTTTGGTTATAACTTTGAAACATGTAAATCACCCTGGAAAACTAAAACTACGGGTAATAGCTCATGAAAACAGCCATAAAGCACAAAAAATATGAGTTTTGGTCATAACTCTAAAACATGTAAATCACCCTAGAACCCCAAAACTATGGGCAAGAGCTCGTGAAAACGGCCATAAAAAGCAAAAACGATGACTTTTTGCTCATACCTCTCAAACATGTAAATCGCCCTAGAACCTCAAAACCATGGGCACTAACTCATGAAAACAGCCATAAAACGCAAAAACTACGAGTTTTTGCTTATACCTCTCAAGCATGTAAATCGCCCTGAAAACCTAACACTGCGGGCAATAAATCATGAAAACGGCCATAAAACGCAAAAAAGACGAGTTTTTGGTCATAACTTTGAAACATGTAAATCACCCTGGAACACTAAAACTATGGGCAATAGCACCTGAAAACAGCCAAAAGCGCAAAAAATATGAATTTTGGTCATTACTCTGAAACATGTAAATCGCCCTAGGACCCCAAAACAATGGGTAATAGCTCATGAAAATGGCCATAAAACGTAAAAAAAAGACGAGTTTTCGTTCATACCTCTGAAACATGTAAATCACCCTGAAACCCCAAAACTATGGACAATAGCTCATAAAAACGGCCATAAAGCGCAAAAACATGAGTTTTTGGTCATCCCTCTAAAACATGTAAATCGCCCTGAAATCCAAAATTATGTGCAATAACTCATGAAAACGACCATAAAACGTAAAAACGAATACTTTTTGCTCATACCTCTCAAACATGTACGTCGCCCTAGAACCCGAAAACCATGGCAATAACTTATGAAAAAGGCCATAAAATGCAAAAAAGACGAGTCTTTGGTCATATCTCTAGAACATGTAAATCACCCTCGAGCCCCAATACTATAGGCAATAGCTCATGAAAATGACCATAAAGCAAAAAAAAGATGAGTTTTTGGTCAAAACTCTGAAACATGTAAATTGCCCAGGAACCCCAAAACCATGGGCAATAACTCATGAAAATGGCCATAAAACGCAAAAACAACGAGTTTTTGCTAATACCTGTCAAACATGTAAATCGCCCTGGAACCCCAAAACTGTGGGCAATAGCTCATGAAAACGGCCATAAAGCGCAAAAAAGATGAGATTTTGGTCAGCACTCGCAAACATGTAAATCTCCCTGGAACCACAACATCGTGGCCAATAACTCATGAAAACGGCCATAAAAAAGCAAAAATGATGACTTTTTGCTCATACCTCACAAACAAGTAAATCACCCTAGAACTCCAAAACGGTGGGCAATAACTCATGAAATAAGGGAATAAAGTGCAAAAAAGACGAGTTTTCTGTCATACCTCTGAAACATGTAAATCACCCTGGAGCCTCATGAAACGGCCATAAAAAGCAAAATGATGACTTTTTGCTCATACTTCACAGACATTTAAATCACCCTAGTACCCCAAAACTATGGGTAATAACTCATGAAACTAGCCATAAAACGCAAAAAAAGACGAGTTTTCTGTCATAACTCTAAAACATGTAAATCACCCTGGAAGCCGAAAAATGTGGGCAATAGCTCATGAAAACGGCCATAAAACGCAAAAAAGATGAGTTTTTGGTCATCACTCTCAACGCATATAAATTGTCCTAGAACCCCAAAACCGTGGTCACTAACTCATGAAATTGGCCACAAAACGCAAAAACTACGAGTTTTTGCTCATACTCTCAAGCATGTAAATCGCCCTGAAAACCCAACACTGCGGGCAATAACTCATGAAAACGGCCATAAAACGCAAAAAAGACGAGTTTTTGGTTATAACTTTGAAACATGTAAATCACCCTGGAAAACTAAAACTACGGGCAATAGCTCATGAAAACAGCCATAAAGCACAAAAAATATGAGTTTTGGTCATAACTCTGAACATGTAAATCACCCTAGAACCCCAAAACTATGGGCAAGAGCTCCTGAAAACGGCCATAAAAGCAAAACGATGACTTTTTGCTCATACCTCTCAAGTATGTAAATCGCCCTAGAACCCCAAAACAATGGGTAATAGCTCAAGAAAATGGCCATAAAACGTAAAAAAAGACGAGTTTTCGTTCATACCTCTGAAACATGTAAATCACTCTGGAACCCCCAAAACTATGGGTAATAACTCATGAAAACGGCCATAAAAAGAAAAAATGATGACCTTTTGCTCATACCTCACAGACATGTAAATCACCTTGAACCCCAAAAACTGTGGGCAATAACTCATGAAACTAGCCATAAAACGCAAGACATTTTTCTGTCATAACTCTGAAACATGTAAATCACCCTGGAACCCCAAAAATGTGGGCAATAGCTCATGAAAACGTCCATAAAGCGCAAAAAAGATGAGTTTTTGGTGATCACTCTCAACACATATAAATTGTCCTAGAACCCCAAAAACCTGTGGGCACTAACTCATGAAAACAGCCATAAAACACAAAAACTACGAGTTTTTGCTTATACCTCTCAAGCATGTAAATCGCCCTGAAAACCTAACACTGCGGGCAATAAATCATGAAAACGGCCATAAAACGCAAAAAAGACGAGTTTTTGGTCATAACTTTGAAACATGTAAATCACCCTGGAACACTAAAACTATGGGCAATAGCACCTGAAAACAGCCAAAAGCGCAAAAATATGAATTTTGGTCATTACTCTTGAAACATGTAAATCGCCCTAGGACCCCAAAACAATGGGTAATAGCTCATGAAAATGGCCATAAAACGTAAAAAAAAGACGAGTTTTTCGTTCATACCTCTGAAACATGTAAATCACCCTGAAACCCCAAAACTATGGACAATAGCTCATAAAAACGGCCATAAAGCGCAAAAACATGAGTTTTTGGTCATCCCTCTAAAACATGTAAATCGCCCTGAAATCCCAAAATTATGTGCAATAACTCATGAAAACGACCATAAAACGTAAAAACGAATACTTTTTGCTCATACCTCTCAAACATGTACGTCGCCCTAGAACCCGAAAACCATGGCAATAACTTATGAAAAAGGCCATAAAATGCAAAAAAGACGAGTCTTTGGTCATATCTCTAGAACATGTAAATCACCCTCGAGCCCCAATACTATAGGCAATAGCTCATGAAAATGACCATAAAGCAAAAAAAAGATGAGTTTTTGGTCAAAACTCTGAAACATGTAAATTGCCCAGGAACCCCCCAAAACCATGGGCAATAACTCATGAAAATGGCCATAAAACGCAAAAACAACGAGTTTTTGCTAATACCTGTCAAACATGTAATCGCCCTGGAACCCCAAAACTGTGGGCAATAGCTCATGAAAACGGCCATAAAGCGCAAAAAAGATGAGATTTTGGTCAGCACTCGCAAACATGTAAATCTCCCTGGAACCACAACATCGTGGCCAATAACTCATGAAAACGGCCATAAAAAAGCAAAATGATGACTTTTTGCTCATACCTCACAAACAAGTAAATCACCCTAGAACTCCAAAACGGTGGGCAATAACTCATGAAATAAGGGAATAAAGTGCAAAAAAGACGAGTTTTCTGTCATACCTCTGAAACATGTAAATCACCCTGGAGCCTCATGAAAACGGCCATAAAAAGCAAAATGATGACTTTTTGCTCATACTTCACAGACATTTAAATCACCCTAGTACCCCAAAACTATGGGTAATAACTCATGAAACTAGCCATAAAACGCAAAAAAGACGAGTTTTCTGTCATAACTCTTAAACATGTAAATCACCCTGGAAGCCGAAAAATGTGGGCAATAGCTCATGAAAACGGCCATAAAACGCAAAAAAGATGAGTTTTTGGTCATCACTCTCAACGCATATAAATGTCCTAGAACCCCAAAACCGTGGTCACTAACTCATGAAATTGGCCACAAAACGCAAAAACTACGAGTTTTTGCTCATACCTCTCAAGCATGTAAATCGCCCTGAAAACCCAACACTGCGGCAATAACTCATGAAAACGGCCATAAAACGCAAAAAAGACGAGTTTTTGGTTATAACTTTGAAACATGTAAATCACCCTGGAAAACTAAAACTACGGGCAATAGCTCATGAAAACAGCCATAAAGCACAAAAAATATGAGTTTTGGTCATAACTCTGAAACATGTAAATCACCCTAGAACCCCAAAACTATGGGCAAGAGCTCCTGAAAACGGCCATAAAAAGCAAAAAACAATGACTTTTTGCTCATACCTCTCAAGTATGTAAATCGCCCTAGAACCCCAAAACAATGGGTAATAGCTCAAGAAAATGGCCATACAACGTAAAAAAAGACGAGTTTTCGTTCATACCTCTGAAACATGTAAATCACTCTGGAACCCCCAAAACTATGGGTAATAACTCATGAAAACGGCCATAAAAAGAAAAAATGATGACCTTTTGCTCATACCTCAAGACATGTAAATCACCTTGAACCCCAAAACCGTGGGCAATAACTCATGAAAACGAACATAAAACACAAAACGAATAGTTTTTTCTCATACCTCTCAAACATGTACGTCGCCCTAGAACCCTAAAACTATGGGCAATAACTTATGAAAAAGGCCATAAAATGCAAAAAAATATGATTCTTTGGTCATAACTCTAAAACATGTAAATCACCCTCGAACCCCAATACTATAGGCAATGGCTCATGAAAACGGCCATAAAGCGAAAAAAGATGAGTTTTTGGTCAAAACTCTGAAACATGTATATTGCCCAAGAACCCCAAAACCGTGGGCAATAACTCATGAAAATAGCCATAAACGCAGAAACGACGAGTTTTTGCTCATACCTCTCAAACATTTAAATCGCCCTGGAACCCCAAAACTGTGGGCAATACCTCATGAAAACGGCCATAAAGCGCAAAAAAGACAAGTTTTTGGTCATCACTCGCAAACATGTATATCTCCCTGGAACCCACAACACCGTGGCCAATAGCTCATGAAAACGGCCATAAAAAGCAAAAATGATGACTTTTTGCTCATACCTCACAAACATGTAAATCACCTAGAACCCCAAAACTGTGGGCAATAACTCATAAACTAGGGCGTAAAGTGCAAAAAAGACGAGTTTTCTGCCATAACTCTGAAACATGTAAATCACCCTGGAACCCCAGAACTGTGGGTAATAGCTCATGAAAACGGCCATAAAAAGGAAAAATGATGAATTTTTGCTCATACCTCACAAACATGTAAATCAACCTAGAACCCCGGAACGGTGGGCAATAACTCATGAAACTAGGGCATAAAGTGCAAAAAATACGAGTTTTCTGTCATACCTCTAAAACATGTAAATCACTCTAGAACCCCCAAAACTATGGGTAATAGCTCATGAAAACGGCCATAAAAATAAAAAATGATGACCTTTTGCTCATACCTCACAGACATGTAAATCACCCTAGAATCCCAAAACTGTGGGCAATAACTCATGAAACTAGCCATAAAACGAAAAAAGACGAGTTTTCTGTCATAACTCTAAAACATGTAAATCACCCTGGAACCCCAAAAATGTGGGCAATAGCTCATGAAAACGGCCATAAAGAGCGAAAAAGATGAGTTTTTGGTCATCACTCTCAACACATATAAATTGCCCTAGAACCCCAAAACCGTGGGCACTAACTCATGAAAACGGCCATAAAACGCAAAAACTACGAGTTTTTGCTCATACCTCTCAAGCATGTAAATCGCCCTGAAAACCTAACACTGCGGGCAATAAATCATGAAAACGGCCATCAAACGCAAAAAAGACGAGTTTTTGGTCATAACTTTGAAACATGTAAATCACCCTGGAACACTAAAACTATGGGCAATAGCACCTGAAAACAGCCAAACGCGCCAAAAATATGAGTTTTCGTCATTACTCTGAAACATGTAAATCGCCCTAGAATCCCAAAACAATGGGTAATAGCTCATGAAAATGGCCATAAAACGTAAAAAAGACGAGTTTTCGTTCATACCTCTGAAACATGTAAATCACCCTGAAACCCCAAAACTATGGACAATAGCTCATAAAAACGGCCATAAAGCGCAAAAACATGATTTTTGGTCATCCCTCTAAAACATGTAAATCGCCCTGAAATCCCAAAATTATGTGCAATAACTCATGAAAACGACCATAAAACGCAAAAACGAATACTTTTTTCTCATACCTCTCAAACATGTACGTCGCCCTAGAACCCGAAAACCATGGCAATAACTTATGAAAAAGGCCATAAAATGCAAAAAAGACGAGTCTTTGGTCATAACTCTAGAACATGTAAATCACCCTCGAGCCCCAATACTATAGGCAATAGCTCATGAAAACGGCCATAAAGCAAAAAAAAAGATGAGTTTTTGGTCAAAACTCTGAAACATGTAAATTGCCCAGGAACCCCAAAACCATGGGCAATAACTCATGAAAATGGCCATAAAACACAAAAACAACGAGTTTTTGCTAATACCTGTCAAACATGTAAATCGCCCTGGAACCCCAAAATTGTAGGCAATAGCTCATGAAAACGGCCATAAAGCGCAAAAAAGATGAGATTTTGGTCAGCACTCGCAAATATGTAAATCTCCCTGGAACCACGACATCGTGGCCAATAACTCATGAAAACGGCCATAAAAAAGCAAAAATGATGACTTTTTGCTCATACCTCACAAACAAGTAAATCACCCTAGAACTCCAAAACGGTGGGCAATAACTCATGAAATAAGGGAATAAAGTGCAAAAAAGACGAGTTTTCTGTCATACCTCTGAAACATGTAAATCACCCTGGAGCCTCATGAAAACGGCCATAAAAAGCAAAAATGATGACTTTTTGCTCATACTTCACAGACATGTAAATTACCCTAGAGCCCCAAAACTATGGGCAATAACTCATGAAACTAGCCATAAAACGCAAAAAAGACGAGTTTTCTGTCAAAACTCTAAAACATGTAAATCACCCTGGAACCCCAAAAATGTGGGCAATAGCTCATGAAAATGGCGATAAAGCTTAAAAAGATGAGTTTTTGGTCATCACTCTCAAACATATAAATTGTCCTAGAACCCCAAAACCCTGGGCAATAACTCATGAAATTGGCCACAAAACGCAAAAACTACGAGTTTTTGCTCATACCTCTCAAGCATGTAAATCGCCCTGAAAACCCAACACTGCGGGCAATAACTCATGAAAACGGCCATAAAACGCAAAAAAAGACGAGTTTTTGGTCATAACTTTGAAACATGTTAATCACCCTAGAAAACTAAAACTATGGGCAATAGCTCATGAAAACAGCCATAAAGCACAAAAAATATGAGTTTTGGTCATAACTCTAAAACATGTAAATCACCCTAGAACCCCAAAACTATGGGCAAGAGCTCGTGAAAACGGCCATAAAAAGCAAAAACGATGACTTTTTGCTCATACCTCTCAAACATGTAAATCGCCCTAGAACCTCAAAACCGTGGGCACTAACTCATGAAAACAGCCATAAAACGCAAAAACTACGAGTTTTTGCTTATACCTCTCAAGCATGTAAATCGCCCTGAAAACCTAACACTGCGGGCAATAAATCATGAAAACGGCCATAAAACGCAAAAAAGACGAGTTTTTGGTCATAACTTTGAAACATGTAAATCACCCTGGAACACTAAAAACTATGGGCAATAGCACCTGAAAACAGCCAAAAGCGCAAAAAATATGAATTTTGGTCATTACTCTGAAACATGTAAATCGCCCTAGGACCCCAAAACAATGGGTAATAGCTCATGAAAATGGCCATAAAATGTAAAAAAAGACGAGTTTTCGTTCATACCTCTGAAACATGTAAATCACCCTGAAACCCCAAAACTATGGACAATAGCTCATAAAAACGGCCATAAAGCGCAAAAACATGAGTTTTTGGTCATCCCTCTAAAACATGTAAATCGCCCTGAAATCCCAAAATTATGTGCAATAACTCATAAAAACGACCATAAAACGTAAAAACGAATACTTTTTGCTCATACCTCTCAAACATGTACGTCGCCCTAGAACCCGAAAACCATGGCAATAACTTATGAAAAAGGCCATAAAATGCAAAAAAGACGAGTCTTTGGTCATAACTCTAGAACATGTAAATCACCCTCGAGCCCCAATACTATAGGCAATAGCTCATGAAAACGGCCATAAAGCAAAAAAAAGATGAGTTTTTGGTCAAAACTCTGAAACATGTAAATTGCCCAGGAACCCCAAAACCATGGGCAATAACTCATAAAAATGGCCATAAAACGCAAAAACAACGAGTTTTTGCTAATACCTGTCAAACATGTAAATCGCCCTGGAACCCCAAAATTGTGGGCAATAGCTCATGAAAACGGCCATAAAGCGCAAAAAAGATGAGATTTTGGTCAGCACTCGCAAACATGTAAATCTCCCTGGAACCACAACATCGTGGCCAATAACTCATGAAAACGGCCATAAAAAAGCAAAAATGATAACTTTTTGCTCATACCTCACAAACAAGTAAATCACCCTAGAACTCCAAAATGGTGGGCAATAACTCATGAAATAAGGGAATAAAGTGCAAAAAAGACGAGTTTTCTGTCATACCTCTGAAACATGTAAATCACCCTTGAACCTCATGAAAACGGCCATAAAAAGCAAAAATGATGACTTTTTGCTCATACTTCACAGACATTTAAATCACCCTAGAACCCCAAAACTATGGGTAATAACTCATGAAACTAGCCATAAAACGCAAAAAAGACGAGTTTTCTGTCATAACTCTAAAACATGTAAATCACCCTGGAACCCCAAAAATGTGGGCAATAGCTCATGAAAACGGCCATAAAACGCAAAAAAGATGAGTTTTTGGTCATCACTCTCAACGCATATAAATTGTCCTAGAACCCCAAAACCATGGTCACTAACTCATGAAATTGGCCACAAAACGCAAAAACTACGAGTTTTTGCTCATACCTCTCAAGCATGTAAATCGCCCTGAAAACCCAACACTGCGGGCAATAACTCATGAAAACGGCCATAAAACGCAAAAAAGACGAGTTTTTGGTTATAACTTTGAAACATGTAAATCACCCTGGAAAACTAAAACTACGGGCAATAGCTCATGAAAACAGCCATAAAGCACAAAAAATATGAGTTTTGGTCATAACTCTGAAACATGTAAATCACCCTAGAACCCCAAAACTATGGGCAAGAGCTCCTGAAAACGGCCATAAAAAGCAAAAACAATGACTTTTTGCTCATACCTCTCAAGTATGTAAATCGCCCTAGAACCCCAAAACAATGGGTAATAGCTCAAGAAAATGGCCATACAACGTAAAAAAAGACGAGTTTTCGTTCATACCTCTGAAACATGTAAATCACTCTGGAACCCCCAAAACTATGGGTAATAACTCATGAAAACGGCCATAAAAAGAAAAAATGATGACCTTTTGCTCATACCTCACAGACATGTAAATCACCTTGAACCCCAAAACCGTGGGCAATAACTCATGAAAACGAACATAAAACACAAAAACGAATAGTTTTTTCTCATACCTCTCAAACATGTACGTCGCCCTAGAACCCTAAAACTATGGGCAATAACTTATGAAAAAGGCCATAAAATGCAAAAAAATACGATTCTTTGGTCATAACTCTAAAACATGTAAATCACCCTCGAACCCCAATACTATAGGCAATGGCTCATGAAAACGGCCATAAAGCGAAAAAAGATGAGTTTTTGGTCAAAACTCTGAAACATGTATATTGCCCAAGAACCCCAAAACCGTGGGCAATAACTCATGAAAATAGCCATAAAACGCAGAAACGACGAGTTTTTGCTCATACCTCTCAAACATTTAAATCGCCCTGGAACCCCAAAACTTGGGGCAATACCTCATGAAAACGGCCATAAAGCGCAAAAAAGACAAGTTTTTGGTCATCACTCGCAAACATGTATATCTCCCTGGAACCACAACACCGTGGCCAATAGCTCATGAAAACGGCCATAAAAAGCAAAAATGATGACTTTTTGCTCATACCTCACAAACATGTAAATCACCCTAGAACCCCAAAACTGTGGGCAATAACTCATAAACTAGGGCGTAAAGTGCAAAAAAGACGAGTTTTCTGCCATAACTCTGAAACATGTAAATCACCCTGGAACCCCAGAACTGTGGGTAATAGCTCATGAAAACGGCCATAAAAAGGAAAAATGATGAATTTTTGCTCATACCTCACAAACATGTAAATCAACCTAGAACCCCGGAACGGTGGGCAATAACTCATGAAACTAGGGCATAAAGTGCAAAAAATACGAGTTTTCTGTCATACCTCTAAAACATGTAAATCACTCTAGAACCCCCAAAACTATGGGTAATAGCTCATGAAAACGGCCATAAAAATAAAAAATGATGACCTTTTGCTCATACCTCACAGACATGTAAATCACCCTAGAATCCCAAAACTGTGGGCAATAACTCATGAAACTAGCCATAAAACGAAAAAAGACAAGTTTTCTGTCATAACTCTAAAACATGTAAATCACCCTGGAACCCCAAAAATGTGGGCAATAGCTCATGAAAACGGCCATAAAGAGCGAAAAAGATGAGTTTTTGGTCATCACTCTCAACACATATAAATTGTCCTAGAACCCCAAAACCGTGGGCACTAACTCATGAAAACGGCCATAAAACGCAAAAACTACGAGTTTTTGCTCATACCTCTCAAGCATGTAAATCGCCCTGAAAACCTAACACTGCGGGCAATAAATCATGAAAACGGCCATCAAACGCAAAAAAGACGAGTTTTTGGTCATAACTTTGAAACATGTAAATCACCCTGGAACACTAAAACTATGGGCAATAGCACCTGAAAACAGCCAAACGCGCCAAAAATATGAGTTTTCGTCATTACTCTGAAACATGTAAATCGCCCTAGAATCCCAAAACAATGGGTAATAGCTCATGAAAATGGCCATAAAACGTAAAAAAGACGAGTTTTCGTTCATACCTCTGAAACATGTAAATCACCCTGAAACCCCAAAACTATGGACAATAGCTCATAAAAACGGCCATAAAGCGCAAAAACATGATTTTTGGTCATCCCTCTAAAACATGTAAATCGCCCTGAAATCCCAAAATTATGTGCAATAACTCATGAAAACGACCATAAAACGCAAAAACGAATACTTTTTTCTCATACCTCTCAAACATGTACGTCGCCCTAGAACCCGAAAACCATGGCAATAACTTATGAAAAAGGCCATAAAATGCAAAAAAGACGAGTCTTTGGTCATAACTCTAGAACATGTAAATCACCCTCGAGCCCCAATACTATAGGCAATAGCTCATGAAAACGGCCATAAAGCAAAAAAAAAGATGAGTTTTTGGTCAAAACTCTGAAACATGTAAATTGCCCAGGAACCCCAAAACCATGGGCAATAACTCATGAAAATGGCCATAAAACACAAAAACAACGAGTTTTTGCTAATACCTGTCAAACATGTAAATCGCCCTGGAACCCCAAAATTGTAGGCAATAGCTCATGAAAACGGCCATAAAGCGCAAAAAAGATGAGATTTTGGTCAGCACTCGCAAATATGTAAATCTCCCTGGAACCACAACATCGTGGCCAATAACTCATGAAAACGGCCATAAAAAAGCAAAAATGATGACTTTTTGCTCATACCTCACAAACAAGTAAATCACCCTAGAACTCCAAAACGGTGGGCAATAACTCATGAAATAAGGGAATAAAGTGCAAAAAAGACGAGTTTTCTGTCATACCTCTGAAACATGTAAATCACCCTGGAGCCTCATGAAAACGGCCATAAAAAGCAAAAATGATGACTTTTTGCTCATACTTCACAGACATGTAAATTACCCTAGAGCCCCAAAACTATGGGCAATAACTCATGAAACTAGCCATAAAACGCAAAAAAGACGAGTTTTCTGTCAAAACTCTAAAACATGTAAATCACCCTGGAACCCCAAAAATGTGGGCAATAGCTCATGAAAATGGCGATAAAGCTTAAAAAGATGAGTTTTTGGTCATCACTCTCAAACATATAAATTGTCCTAGAACCCCAAAACCCTGGGCAATAACTCATGAAATTGGCCACAAAACGCAAAAACTACGAGTTTTTGCTCATACCTCTCAAGCATGTAAATCGCCCTGAAAACCCAACACTGCGGGCAATAACTCATGAAAACGGCCATAAAACGCAAAAAAAGACGAGTTTTTGGTCATAACTTTGAAACATGTAAATCACCCTAGAAAACTAAAACTATGGGCAATAGCTCATGAAAACAGCCATAAAGCACAAAAAATATGAGTTTTGGTCATAACTCTAAAACATGTAAATCACCCTAGAACCCCAAAACTATGGGCAAGAGCTCGTGAAAACGGCCATAAAAAGCAAAAACGATGACTTTTTGCTCATACCTCTCAAACATGTAAATCGCCCTAGAACCTCAAAACCGTGGGCACTAACTCATGAAAACAGCCATAAAACGCAAAAACTACGAGTTTTTGCTTATACCTCTCAAGCATGTAAATCGCCCTGAAAACCTAACACTGCGGGCAATAAATCATGAAAACGGCCATAAAACGCAAAAAAGACGAGTTTTTGGTCATAAGTTTGAAACATGTAAATCACCCTGGAACACTAAAACTATGGGCAATAGCACCTGAAAACAGCCAAAAGCGCAAAAAATATGAATTTTGGTCATTACTCTGAAACATGTAAATCGCCCTAGGACCCCAAAACAATGGGTAATAGCTCATGAAAATGGCCATAAAATGTAAAAAAAGACGAGTTTTCGTTCATACCTCTGAAACATGTAAATCACCCTGAAACCCCAAAACTATGGACAATAGCTCATAAAAACGGCCATAAAGCGCAAAAACATGAGTTTTTGGTCATCCCTCTAAAACATGTAAATCGCCCCGAAATCCCAAAATTATGTGCAATAACTCATGAAAACGACCATAAAACGTAAAAACGAATACTTTTTGCTCATACCTCTCAAACATGTACGTCGCCCTAGAACCCGAAAACCATGGCAATAACTTATGAAAAAGGCCATAAAATGCAAAAAAGACGAGTCTTTGGTCATAACTCTAGAACATGTAAATCACCCTCGAGCCCCAATACTATAGGCAATAGCTCATGAAAACGGCCATAAAGCAAAAAAAAGATGAGTTTTTGGTCAAAACTCTGAAACATGTAAATTGCCCAGGAACCCCAAAACCATGGGCAATAACTCATAAAAATGGCCATAAAACGCAAAAACAACGAGTTTTTGCTAATACCTGTCAAACATGTAAATCGCCCTGGAACCCCAAAATTGTGGGCAATAGCTCATGAAAACGGCCATAAAGCGCAAAAAAGATGAGATTTTGGTCAGCACTCGCAAACATGTAAATCTCCCTGGAACCACAACATCGTGGCCAATAACTCATGAAAACGGCCATAAAAAAGCAAAAATGATAACTTTTTGCTCATACCTCACAAACAAGTAAATCACCCTAGAACTCCAAAATGGTGGGCAATAACTCATGAAATAAGGGAATAAAGTGCAAAAAAGACGAGTTTTCTGTCATACCTCTGAAACATGTAAATCACCCTGGAGCCTCATGAAAACGGCCATAAAAAGCAAAAATGATGACTTTTTGCTCATACTTCACAGACATTTAAATCACCCTAGAACCCCAAAACTATGGGTAATAACTCATGAAACTAGCCATAAAACGCAAAAAAGACGAGTTTTCTGTCATAACTCTAAAACATGTAAATCACCCTGGAACCCCAAAAATGTGGGCAATAGCTCATGAAAACGGCCATAAAACGCAAAAAAGATGAGTTTTTGGTCATCACTCTCAACGCATATAAATTGTCCTAGAACCCCAAAACCGTGGTCACTAACTCATGAAATTGGCCACAAAACGCAAAAACTACGGGTTTTTGCTCATACCTCTCAAGCATGTAAATCGCCCTGAAAACCTAACACTGTGGGCAATAACTCATGAAAACGGCCATAAAACGCAAAAAAGACGAGTTTTTGGTTATAACTTTGAAACATGTAAATCACCCTGGAAAACTAAAACTACGGGCAATAGCTCATGAAAACAGCCATAAAGCACAAAAAATATGAGTTTTGGTCATAACTCTAAAACATGTAAATCACCCTAGAACCCCAAAACTATGGGCAAGAGCTCCTGAAAACGGCCATAAAAAGCAAAAACGATGACTTTTTGCTCATACCTCTCAAGTATGTAAATCGCCCTAGAACCCCAAAACAATGGGTAATAGCTCAAGAAAATGGCCATAAAACGGAAAAAAGACGAGTTTTCGTTCATACCTCTGAAACATGTAAATCACTCTGGAACCCCCAAAACTATGGGCAATAGCTCATGAAAATGGCGATAAAGCTTAAAAAGATGAGTTTTTGGTCATCACTCTCAAACATATAAATTGTCCTAGAACCCCAAAACCCTGGGCAATAACTCATGAAATTGGCCACAAAACGCAAAAACTACGAGTTTTTGCTCATACCTCTCAAGCATGTAAATCGCCCTGAAAACCCAACACTGCGGGCAATAACTCATGAAAACGGCCATAAAACGCAAAAAAAGACGAGTTTTTGGTCATAACTTTGAAACATGTAAATCACCCTGGAAAACTAAAACTATGGGCAATACCTCATGAAAACAGCCATAAAGCACAAAAAATATGAGTTTTGGTCATAACTCTAAAACATGTAAATCACCCTAGAACCCCAAAACTATGGGCAAGAGCTCGTGAAAACGGCCATAAAAAGCAAAAACGATGACTTTTTGCTCATACCTCTCAAACATGTAAATCGCCCTAGAACCTCAAAACCGTGGGCACTAACTCATGAAAACAGCCATAAAACATAAAAATAGACGAGTTTTTGTACATACCTCTAAAACATATAAATCACCCTGAAACCCCAAAACTGTGGAGAATAGCTCATGAAAACGGCCATAAAGCGCAAAAAAGATGAGTTTTTGGTCATCACTCTCAAACATGTAAATCGCCCTGGAACCCCAAAACAGTGGGCAATAACTCATGAAAATGACCATAAAACACAAAAACGAATAGTTTTTTTCTCATACCTCTCAAACATGTATGTCCCCCTAGAACCCTAAAACTATGGGCAATAACTTATGAAAAAGGCCATAAAATGCAAAAAAGACGATTCTTTGGTCATAACTCTAAAACATGTAAATCACCCTCGAACCCCAATACTATAGGCAATAGCTCATGAAAACGGCCATAAAGCAGAAAAAGATGAGTTTTTGGTCAAAACTCGAAAACATGTATATTGCCCAGGAACCCCAAAACCGTGGGCAATAACTCATGAAAATGGCCATAAAACGCAAAAACGATGAGTTTTTGCTCATACCTCTCAAACATGTAAATCGCCCTGGAACCCCAAAACTGTGGGCAATACCCCATGAAAATGGCCATAAAGCGCTAAAAAGATGAGTTTTTGGTCATCACTCGCAAACATGTATATCTCCCTGGAACCACAACACCGTGGCCAATAGCTCATGAAAACGGCCATAAAAAGCAAAAATGATGACTTTTTGCTCATACCTCACAAACATGTAAATCACCCTAGAACCCCAAAATTGTGGGCAATAACTCATAAACTAGGGCATAAAGTGCAAAAAAGACGAGTTTTCTGCCATAACTCTGAAACATGTAAATCACCATGGAACCTCATGAAAACGGCCATAAAAAGCAAAAATGATGACTTTTTGCTCATACTTCACAGACATGTAAATCACCCTAGAACCCCAAAACTATGGGCAATAACTCATGAAACTAGCCATAAAACGCAAAAAAGACGAGTTTTCTGTCATAACTCTAAAACATGTAAATCACCCTGGAACCCCAAAAATGTGGGCAATAGCTCATGAAAATGGCCATAAAGCTCAAAAAGATGAGTTTTTGGTTATCACTCTCAAACATATAAATTGTCCTAGAACCCTAAAACCCTGGGCAATAACTCATGAAATTGGCCACAAAACGCAAAAACTACGAGTTTTTGCTCATACCTCTCAAGCATGTAAATCGCCCTGAAAACCCAACACTGCGGGCAATAACTCATCGGCCATAAAACGCAAAAAAGATGAGTTTTTGGTCATAAATTTGAAACATGTAAATCACCCTGGAACACTAAAACTATGGGCAATAGCTCCTGAAAACAGCCATAAAGCACAAAAAATATGAGTTTTGGCCATAACTCTGAAACATGTAAATCACCCTAGAACCACAAAACTATGGGCAAGAGCTCGTGAAAACGACCATAAAAAGCAAAAACGATGACTTTTTGCTCATACCTCTCAAACATGTAAATCGCCCTAGAACCCCAAAACTGTGGGCCAAAGCTCATGAAAATGGCCATAAAACGTAAAAAAAGACGAGTTTTTGCTAATACCTGTCAAACATGTAAATCGCCTTGGAACCCCAAAACTGTGGGCAATAGCTCATGAAACGGCCATAAAGCGCAAAAAAGATGAGATTTTGGTCAGCACTCGCAAACATGTAAATCTCCCTGGAACCACAACATCGTGGCCAATAACTCATGAAAACGGCCATAAAAAAGCAAAAATGATGACTTTTTGCTCATACCTCACAAACAAGTAAATCACCCTAGAACTCCAAGACGGTGGGCAATAACTCATGAAATAAGGGAATAAAGTGCAAAAAAGACGAGTTTTCTGTCATACCTCTGAAACATGTAAATCACCCTTGAACCTCATGAAAACGGCCATAAAAAGCAAAAATGATGACTTTTTGCTCATACTTCACAGACATGTAAATTACCCTAGAGCCCCAAAACTATGGGCAATAACTCATGAAACTAGCCATAAAACGCAAAAAAGACGAGTTTTCTGTCAAAACTCTAAAACATGTAAATCACCCTGGAACCCCAAAAATGTGGGCAATAGCTCATGAAAATGGCGATAAAGCTTAAAAAGATGAGTTTTTGGTCATCACTCTCAAACATATAAATTGTCCTAGAACCCCAAAACCCTGGGCAATAACTCATGAAATTGGCCACAAAACGCAAAAACTACGAGTTTTTGCTCATACCTCTCAAGCATGTAAATCGCCCTGAAAACCCAACACTGCGGGCAATAACTCATGAAAACGGCCATAAAACGCAAAAAAAGACGAGTTTTTGGTCATAACTTTGAAACATGTAAATCACCCTAGAAAACTAAAACTATGGGCAATAGCTCATGAAAACAGCCATAAAGCACAAAAAATATGAGTTTTGGTCATAACTCTAAAACATGTAAATCACCCTAGAACCCCAAAACTATGGGCAAGAGCTCGTGAAAACGGCCATAAAAAGCAAAAACGATGACTTTTTGCTCATACCTCTCAAACATGTAAATCGCCCTAGAACCTCAAAACCGTGGGCACTAACTCATGAAAACAGCCATAAAACGCAAAAACTACGAGTTTTTGCTTATACCTCTCAAGCATGTAAATCGCCCTGAAAACCTAACACTGCGGGCAATAAATCATGAAAACGGCCATAAAACGCAAAAAAGACGAGTTTTTGGTCATAAGTTTGAAACATGTAAATCACCCTGGAACACTAAAACTATGGGCAATAGCACCTGAAAACAGCCAAAAGCGCAAAAAATATGAATTTTGGTCATTACTCTGAAACATGTAAATCGCCCTAGGACCCCAAAACAATGGGTAATAGCTCATGAAAATGGCCATAAAATGTAAAAAAAGACGAGTTTTCGTTCATACCTCTGAAACATGTAAATCACCCTGAAACCCCAAAACTATGGACAATAGCTCATAAAAACGGCCATAAAGCGCAAAAACATGAGTTTTTGGTCATCCCTCTAAAACATGTAAATCGCCCTGAAATCCCAAAATTATGTGCAATAACTCATGAAAACGACCATAAAACGTAAAAACGAATACTTTTTGCTCATACCTCTCAAACATGTACGTCGCCCTAGAACCCGAAAACCATGGCAATAACTTATGAAAAAGGCCATAAAATGCAAAAAAGACGAGTCTTTGGTCATAACTCTAGAACATGTAAATCACCCTCGAGCCCCAATACTATAGGCAATAGCTCATGAAAACGGCCATAAAGCAAAAAAAAGATGAGTTTTTGGTCAAAACTCTGAAACATGTAAATTGCCCAGGAACCCCAAAACCATGGGCAATAACTCATAAAAATGGCCATAAAACGCAAAAACAACGAGTTTTTGCTAATACCTGTCAAACATGTAAATCGCCCTGGAACCCCAAAATTGTGGGCAATAGCTCATGAAAACGGCCATAAAGCGCAAAAAAGATGAGATTTTGGTCAGCACTCGCAAACATGTAAATCTCCCTGGAACCACAACATCGTGGCCAATAACTCATGAAAACGGCCATAAAAAAGCAAAAATGATAACTTTTTGCTCATACCTCACAAACAAGTAAATCACCCTAGAACTCCAAAATGGTGGGCAATAACTCATGAAATAAGGGAATAAAGTGCAAAAAAGACGAGTTTTCTGTCATACCTCTGAAACATGTAAATCACCCTGGAGCCTCATGAAAACGGCCATAAAAAGCAAAAATGATGACTTTTTGCTCATACTTCACAGACATTTAAATCACCCTAGAACCCCAAAACTATGGGTAATAACTCATGAAACTAGCCATAAAACGCAAAAAAGACGAGTTTTCTGTCATAACTCTAAAACATGTAAATCACCCTGGAACCCCAAAAATGTGGGCAATAGCTCATGAAAACGGCCATAAAACGCAAAAAAGATGAGTTTTTGGTCATCACTCTCAACGCATATAAATTGTCCTAGAACCCCAAAACCGTGGTCACTAACTCATGAAATTGGCCACAAAACGCAAAAACTACGGGTTTTTGCTCATACCTCTCAAGCATGTAAATCGCCCTGAAAACCTAACACTGTGGGCAATAACTCATGAAAACGGCCATAAAACGCAAAAAAGACGAGTTTTTGGTTATAACTTTGAAACATGTAAATCACCCTGGAAAACTAAAACTACGGGCAATAGCTCATGAAAACAGCCATAAAGCACAAAAAATATGAGTTTTGGTCATAACTCTAAAACATGTAAATCACCCTAGAACCCCAAAACTATGGGCAAGAGCTCCTGAAAACGGCCATAAAAAGCAAAAACGATGACTTTTTGCTCATACCTCTCAAGTATGTAAATCGCCCTAGAACCCCAAAACAATGGGTAATAGCTCAAGAAAATGGCCATAAAACGGAAAAAAGACGAGTTTTCGTTCATACCTCTGAAACATGTAAATCACTCTGGAACCCCCAAAACTATGGGCAATAGCTCATGAAAATGGCGATAAAGCTTAAAAAGATGAGTTTTTGGTCATCACTCTCAAACATATAAATTGTCCTAGAACCCCAAAACCCTGGGCAATAACTCATGAAATTGGCCACAAAACGCAAAAACTACGAGTTTTTGCTCATACCTCTCAAGCATGTAAATCGCCCTGAAAACCCAACACTGCGGGCAATAACTCATGAAAACGGCCATAAAACGCAAAAAAAGACGAGTTTTTGGTCATAACTTTGAAACATGTAAATCACCCTGGAAAACTAAAACTATGGGCAATACCTCATGAAAACAGCCATAAAGCACAAAAAATATGAGTTTTGGTCATAACTCTAAAACATGTAAATCACCCTAGAACCCCAAAACTATGGGCAAGAGCTCGTGAAAACGGCCATAAAAAGCAAAAACGATGACTTTTTGCTCATACCTCTCAAACATGTAAATCGCCCTAGAACCTCAAAACCGTGGGCACTAACTCATGAAAACAGCCATAAAACATAAAAATAGACGAGTTTTTGTACATACCTCTAAAACATATAAATCACCCTGAAACCCCAAAACTGTGGAGAATAGCTCATGAAAACGGCCATAAAGCGCAAAAAGATGAGTTTTTGGTCATCACTCTCAAACATGTAAATCGCCCTGGAACCCCAAAACAGTGGGCAATAACTCATGAAAATGACCATAAAGCTCAAAAAGATGAGTTTTCTGTCATAACTCTAAAACATGTAAATCACCCTGGAACCCCAAAAATGTGGGCAATAGCTCATGAAAATGGCCATAAAGCTCAAAAAGATGAGTTTTTGGTCATCACTCTCAAACATATAAATTGTCCTAGAACCCCAAAACCCTGGGCAATAACTCATGAAATTGGCCACAAAACGCAAAAACTACGAGTTTTTGCTCATACCTCTCAAGCATGTAAATCGCCCTGAAAACCCAACACTGCGGGCAATAACTCATGAAAACGGCCATAAAACGCAAAAAAAGACGAGTTTTTGGTCATAACTTTGAAACATGTAAATCACCCTGGAAAACTAAAACTATGGGCAATACCTCATGAAAACAGCCATAAAGCACAAAAAATATGAGTTTTGGTCATAACTCTAAAACATGTAAATCACCCTAGAACCCCAAAACTATGGGCAAGAGCTCGTGAAAACGGCCATAAAAAGCAAAAACGATGACTTTTTGCTCATACCTCTCAAACATGTAAATCGCCCTAGAACCTCAAAACCGTGGGCACTAACTCATGAAAACAGCCATAAAACATAAAAATAGACGAGTTTTTGTACATACCTCTAAAACATATAAATCACCCTGAAACCCCAAAACTGTGGAGAATAGCTCATGAAAACGGCCATAAAGCGCAAAAAAGATGAGTTTTTGGTCATCACTCTCAAACATGTAAATCGCCCTGGAACCCCAAAACTGTGGGCCAAAGCTCATGAAAATGGCCATAAAACGTAAAAAAAGACGAGTTTTTGTTCATACCTCTAAAACATATAAATAACCTTGAAACCCCAAAATTGTGGACAATAGCTCATGAAAACGGCCATAAAGCGCGAAAAAGATGAGTTTTTGGTCATCAGTCTCAAACATGTAAATCGCCCTGGAACCCCAAAACCGTGGGCAATAACTCATAAAAACGACCATAAAACACAAAACGAATAGTTTTTTCTCATACCTCTCAAACATGTGCGTCGCCCTAGAACCCTAAAACTATGGGCCATAACTTATGAAAAAGGCCATAAAATGCAAA